>CM068494.1:10485000-13325000 GCA_034769265.1 Remorina albescens
GAACCATTCACTGCACGCTGTGGCTTTCATGTCGTAGGATGGAGCTTTTGCTCTACATGTCTGATGCTACTTCTTTTTTGTTTCTAGATGTCGGTATTAAACCCCAGAAATGCTGCATACAAATTGTGCCAGTGAAGTGCTGGTGATTAACTAGCTTGGATTTCTCTGCTTGTTGCCTAGAGTGATTACCTGATGACAACTCGCCCAGAGGTCTCAGCATTAGTCTTTTAAAAAGAAAAAGTTATCCTAGTGGTGCCTAAACCACTCTGCCACTTAAATTGGTATCCCCGAGTTCTATGCTGTTTGCTGTCTCTTTTTTTCTCCTTTATAGAGCCTTTAAAACTGACCTGTGTTTTATAGATCAAATTTGTACAAAAATACACAAATAAGGTATTTTCATCACAAGACATTGCCAAAACAAATAAGCTGTGGACCTGACAAAATATTTATCTGTATCTCTTTATTACCAATACCAATATTCTTCCTGTGTCCATAGGATGGCAGCAGAGTGTCAGGAATATGTGGAGGCTACTGTGGTAAATGTACACCGTCCTCTGGCTCGAGTCTGCCTGTAACACTGGAATAGACCCAATACCATCCAACAGGTTTGCGATGCATTTTAAACACACAATGAACAATACTTCACTTCTAATAAACAAAAAAAGGAACAATCTGTCATTCAAATTCGGACAAGACTTTATCCCCATAAGCAAAATTCAAAACATGTGAGTAGCACCTGCTGTAACTGCAAATAAGGCCCTTTTGTTAAGAACACCCAAGTTAACTAAATATATGCTCGTATTATGATATTTCCATGGGTGTCAGATAATTCAAATTTTTAATCTGATTAATCACAGGTTAGCTGTGCATTGATCACATTAATCACATTTCTAAGTTGCTGTCTAGCCATCTTCTACAACTAGATGGCAAGTTAAGGGTGCAGCGATGGGACAAAGTGGCACCAGGCGTTTCATGCAATAAAAAAAAACCAAAACATTTTTTTGCATTAATCACTGCCTTTTAAAGGATGGCACTAAGGCTGACAGGTATTATACTTTTAATTGTCACAAAGGACAGTTTGCACCAGTATTGTAAAAGCAGGAATAAATGAAGATTTACAGTTACAAAATGACACCTGTAAACTCTGTATACATATAAGGTATATTAATTTATGTCCATGTCCTTTTGTGTATTTAACATTGGTAAACCTCTTTGGAAAGCCAGACAAACGACTACATATAACATTGTGATATGCCACAAAGAAGGCTCTGACTGCATTGAAATGTTCCATCTCACTTTATTCGCACATCTGAAGCCCATTTGAGCTCTGAGCTTGTGTAAAAAAGGCACAGACACAGTGTGCATTGTGCACCCACCGATGTAGGCGCATATGGGCTGCTCCCTTGATAATGTGTCCCTGAAATGAAAACAGTGAAATACTGCACCATTGCCTTGAGACATGGTTTTTGCAATCACTTTCTGATGCGTTGGATCACACCTCACTTTTTGGCTGGTGGGAATATCTACACTTTCTATTTAAACGATGTAGGTGCTAAATGGGAAAATGTTTGCTACGTTAGTCTCAATTATGGGCTTTGCTTCGTGCTGCTTTGCCATGAGTGGTTAAAAATGACCCAAGTGGGTCTCTCCAGTTAGCAGCAAAATAGATTTTAGGTATTTCTAATAATTAATGACAAGATTTCCAAGCTTTTTAAGAGTAACCGACCTGGTGTCATCTTTTTTTCAGCATATGGTCCCATTCATCTCATCAGTCTTCTTCAGGTGGTCATTATGTCTACACATCCCTCCTATTTGGTGCTCTTGACAACTTAAAGCTTAAATCCATCCTTCACATGACCTCTTTTAGTCCCATGTGTTTATATTGTAAATTAGTGTGGTGTAAGTACTGTACATATGAGGATAAAAAGGCCTTATTTATTGTACTCTGCATTTATTTTTTTATTGTAATTTAACTGTTTTGTTGTCAATAGCAAACACCGCACATCTGCCATTTACTAGACTTTTCCTTTTGCCAGAATGTGCCTTCCACTTTGGATATTTCCATTTGGACTTGCACTGTGATTATGCAACAGTTCATGTGTTATAGCCATGTGTATAGTTTTGATGGCCTGCAGTCCCATTGTTTATAATCTGTGAGGTGTCTCCAATCTGTGGTTCTTTTTTTTGTTTAGTTTTTTTAACATCACTTCCGTTGAGGTTTCTGCACCTGCACAGGTGCTTCCATCCTGTACTACACTGTGTTCTACCAAGGAGCTCTTGTAACATTTTTTTTTCCAGTGAAACGCAAATTTTTATTTTTATTTTTATTTTGAATGTATTAGTCCGACATTGCCAGTCGCTTTAGTCACAACTGGGATTTAATAAGCTATGGGCCATTTTACAGCAATGTAAATTCATCCAGCCTTTAGTCCGGCTGTGGAACTCCACACTGTGCCTACAGTGGCCTGCACCACTTTCACACCTCCAATCTCTTCTGAGGTGTTGTTGTATTTGTAGCCAATCACAGTGTTCAGGCTGCTCCGTCTGCATCTCTCCAGTTGCTACACTGCAGCTGCAGATCCTTGTCAAGCTGGATGGGAGAGAGGAGAGTGCAGGCTCATGAACTGTTCTTTAATCTCGTTAACTGTTGTGTACTGCACTCAGCTGCCATGATCACACACTACAGGGAAAAGCCAGGTGTTGCTTCCATGACAACCACACACGTGTTCATTAAATACACCCCAACTGATACTGTAATTTTAAGGAGGTTTATTGAATGTGAAAAGGTCACTCCAGGGTAAAGTTCATTTCCTTGGAATGTAATATGAATTATCAGGAGACATAGTTTTTAGCAACGAACGATGGTATGCGCTCTGAACAGTGTTTTTAACTAAAATAAGATCCTGACATCAGCATCATATGAGGAGGGAAAACATCTTTAGAATTCAGACAGCAGATATCGATGTGTGTTTGGTTGTAATTACAAGAGGTTACAAGAATCGGAGAGATTATGCTGCCAGAGATCTGAGAGGCTTAAATTCCTCTGTATATCTCTCAGGTACAGTAGTGTGCAGTGACCAGGGAGAGCCATTAGCCTTTTTTCTTGCGAACAGACAGGTTATCTTATCTGAGGCAACTTGAAAGAATTCGGAAAAAACAGAGACTTCACCTCAGGCCAGTAAAATTCCAGCGGATACTCCGGAGATGCAATGCACTGGTCTGGCCCTGGAGACACCTCTCAAACTGCTGAGCGCAGCCCCTACAGTGGGATCTCTGTCCAGATGCTGCCTGTACACCATTACCCCCTGTACCTCACTTTCCTCTCTTCATCTTTGCCTTTGAGAACCTGTCCAAACTGTAAACAATAATGCTCTTGTTCATTGTGACAATATCAGGGTACTTTTGTGAATAAGTATGTTAATGCATCTCCGTAACCAGTGTTATACAGTGTTGTGAGTTTTCTTTTGAAAGACACATGAAGAACAGAGAAATGGTAAAAGAAGATGCTACAAAAAAATATTATAATTCATGAGGTCTGTAGACACACAGTAGGTATTTAGGGTACATACTATATGTATAATGGATTAAGAAGCCATAGTTGCTTTAATAAGCTGTTTTTGTATGGTGCTATTTCAGTGCCATACCTGATAATGTGCACACTTCAGCCAAAGGGATTGTCACATGGTGTCAATCTGCAGCCTAAAAAGAATGAAATGATTTCTAAAAGAATGGGGATGTAATCATTTTGTGTCTTATCGACAGTCACGAAAGAAACTCATTGCGATTGTCAGAAATAGAGTTCAGTCCACAATTTTCTCAGGTGTCATTCAGCAAATGAAGGGATTACTATGATATTTAAGTGAATTTATATATTATTTTACATATTTTCCTCGTTTGTTTATTGTTGAACTTTAACTATGCAAAGTGAGCTGTCGTATGCTTTATTTTATATGCTATATAAATATGCTATTTATTTAACATAAAATTTGATCATTAAAGTCTAAGAATTTTCATGCAGTGTTGCCAGAAAATGAAATGTATAGCAACACGTTTGCTGTTTTGTGAATACATTTATTTATATGTATGTCATATTTGCATAAATATTATAAGCATAAGTTGGTGCTGCCATATTAAAAGCATGATTTATATATGAGAACTGACAAGGCAATAATGAAGAAATAAAATACCTGACCCATGCCAGGCCCAGTTGATCTGCAGTATCTTTCACCGCTAACACTAGCTGTAAAAATCGTGTTAGTCTGGGTAATGTTTAAACCATAAAATACGTGCTCTACATTGTTTCCACTCCAAGTACCAGTGTGTTGGATTTAGTGGCATCCAGTGGTGAGGTTGTAGATTGATGTAGATTGGAACAATCTGAATACACCCCCCCCCCATTCTGAGTGTGTAGGAGAACGTGTGGTGGCCCTCAGGTCTAGTGTTTGTACAACTGTACAACCAGGGTGGTTTATAAACGGCTCACTGTCAGAGCACAAAGTAAATACCCATAAAATTGTTTTTCAAAATATTCCATTACATTCCTGCCAATGCATCCCCCTAAATCCCACCCAAAGCCCTTTAATATGACTTTACAACCTCCACTTTCATAACTGGCTTGTAACCTGACAGATGTGTTTTATGGACCTAATCTTGTCCTTGTCTGAGCTCATAATGTTGAATCATCAGACAATCTATCAAGTCCCAGCGCCAGTCTCCTAAATAAATAAAAATCACCTCTGAGAAATTTTCAGCAGCGTGGTAATCAGTGGCAGATCTATGAACTTGTTCCAAGCCTTGGAAATGGCTTTCCATTCAAATGACTACGCACTTCAGTTTGAATAAGCTGCTGTTTAGGTAGCGCCTGTTCTACAGGTGTGAAAAGGGGAGAGTGGGAAAAAGCGTTGGCATGGTAAGAGATTTCAACCACTCTAGAGAGCTTGTCTAAACTGCACATCGTGATTCAGAAGTTAGATCTGCAAACATCCCAGGCGTCAGCTTTTAAAGAAACTGTTTTTCATTCTCACACTCACTTGAAAGCTGTAAGATATCTCCTCTACTGAGTACACAGATGACAGCAGCGTGTCAGCGGGTTTGTATTACATCAGATAATCCTGAAAAACAACTGACAGAGCTCTAGTAAAATGACAAATGTGATCTAAACAGTTCTGCCAAGCTGCTTATGAATAGTTGCATCAGTCTTAAAAATGATGACGAATTCTTTCAAGCGTACTGATAGTACGTTTAACATTACAAAGACAAGTAACTCCTTGCTGTTAGACTTTATCTGTTCCTCACACTCCAGGTTTTTACCAGCATATCTGGTCAAAGCAGGGTGCAGAGCCCAGGCTGATTCTGCATGCCAGAGCTACTGAGGACTGTTTTCAGTAAGTCATAAATCTGAAGCTAAGCCTTTGCACCTTAATTGTGTGTTTCCACATTTTTGTACTTATACACGTGTTTATATCTAATTTGCTGAGTGTTTCCATCCCCACTTAGGAGCTTTTGATACATATGCATGTATGTGTGTGTGTCAATAGCATATTCACTCAAGCTGTGCAGGTAGTAGAAATATATTACACATGGCACCTCAGATGTAAGTGTCTTAACTCAGGACTTTAAAATTATCTTTAAATTTCATCACTTTGTTCTTGCCAGTGCTCGTACAGTATAATCTACCTTTATCTATTAATATCTTCAGGCATCAGCTTTTACTGATGCAGTTTTTATTGCACATGATTGCCATGAAGAAATGTTCAACACTTGTATTAAAACTCTCTCGATGAATATTAGACATACCCTAGAATTTCTGATCTGAATTTCACATCTTACTTTTCATGTATTTGACTGTGTCAGTTTAAAAAAAAAAGAAAAAATCAAGTTGGAATTGAGTTTAGTGAAATTCTCCAGTAACAATATAATTTTTTTTTTACTGTGTTTAATTCACTAATACTCATGCTCTTATCTCCTCATTATTAAATTACCAGATAAGATCAGAATGTTTTCTTCTGATTTTGAAACAGTGCTCTTCTTGTTAAAGCCTGATTTCATAACTACAAAAAGGTTTTCCAATAATTACTAGATCTGGATCCATCCATCCATCATCAACTGCTTATTCGAAGTTGGGTCTTGGGGCTAGAGCTTGATCTAGATAATATTTTGTAATTATGATATAGAAATAATACTCACCAGATACGGTCTTCATTATTGCTCCTTTGGCAAATGCATACGCTGGTTTTCCAGTTGTGATTACATTTCACGGGCTTTGAGTAGGTTGTGAGTTTCTGATCTTTATGGCCTTTAGTCCTCTCCATAAACAAACTCTCACTTAGATTGTGAAATATATATTAATGTATATATAAGTCAGATGAACCGTCACATATCATTTCTCACCAGCACTGACTGTATCTGTAGCTCTGACTGAGTGAGTAGATTTCTGTTTTTTACAGGAGCAATGCTGGGAAGAAGATGTGCCTCAAACTGCTGCAGTGGAATCAAAGTAGCATCCTTGTTGGTATTTTCCTGCAGTTTTTTACTCTCCTGCAGCACATTGCAGCTAAATGGTGCCAACATTTTACCTCCACTGTCAGTCTGGTAGGAAAGGACACTTCTATGTGTCACCGCATATCAGTACTGGTATTACTGAGTGAAGGGGAAAAAAGGGGGAATTATATGCTTTCATAAAGAAGGGAGAATGCGGACGAAGGACAGGGTATTTTTGACACCAGTCCTGCTACAATAGCTCTGCAATATATATATATATATATATATATATATATATGGTGAGTCTACCTTCAGGTTATCCTGAGACTTTCCCAGAGGGATTAGACCAGTGACCTAAGAGGCTGTAGACTTCTGGCTGTACTAAACATTCCCAACACTTCTGAACGTCATGTCCTCTACCTTGCAAGCAGCTGTTCATTGAACCCAAATCAGCCCTGACAGACCTCTGCAGCTCTAAAGTGTACTGGTAAGATGTTTGAGATAATGCAATGTAAAATGCATAGCATTACAAATTCTGGAGCAAACTTGAATGAAGACAGTTTCGTTTTTTGTTTTTTTCCAGTTTCCAGGTTCTTGGATGCAATAAAGAAAACAACAATAAAATATTATCAGGCCATTGCAGTAACACTCACTTTATCACTTTGACTGGTCTCTACAACCAAAAAAGGAGCTTTTCTTTGCTTCAATCCATTTTTGCATTGCTCCTTGAATAAGCATGCAAGCTATGTTCAATTCTGCCAACAGTGTTTAAACATTTAACTTAAGCCTTAATGAGGGGCATTCAAAAGTTGTACGTCCCCAGGGTCAGCCCCCCTACCATCGTTATCATCATCATTCCTGAAGGTAATCTAGGTTGACTTTGAACTGAGACTTAGTAGTGGTGAGCCTCAGGCCTGCATGCACACATAAATACTTTGGATGCCCGGATACAGTTTGTGTTTATCTCAGTGTGGAAATGGGAGCCAGATTGTTTATCTGTAAAAAGTGCTGAAGTGTGACAAGAATGCCCCCCCATCCACCAGTGCAACCTGAGCATCTCAAGGGTACCCGTCTGTCCCTGAGGCTAAGAAGCGGCTGATTCGCAGTTTCTTTTTCTCCATTTACTAAAGTGCAAGATTGTTTTGTTCTGACACAGAAACATTTGCTCTGCTGCCTTCAAAAGACGAAAGAGGAAAATTTCAGACCCATGTTTTGTACAGTCTTCAATTGCTACTCCAGCACCTGCCACTTCATCCTAATTACTCTACCAGTCAAAAGTTTGGACACACTTTCTCATTCAAATGAACAGGAAAGTGTATCCAAACTTTTTACTGGTAGAGTATATAAATGCTACAAATTTGTTTTTCCTCTTTCAGCAAGTCAGCTCTTTGACTTGCATGATTGATTTGGCTACAGTTTTTACGCTGGACGCCCTTCCTGTCGCAACCCTCCCCATCCAGCCATCCATCCAGCCACAGTGTTGATCATGCAACACTTCATTTCAGCCAGGACCTCTGATTTCAACTCAACCCTGTTTTTCTGTTCAGTTCTGTTTTGGGAGAAACTCACTGAAATCCTACTAATAGTGTTTCCAGCACAGCTCGAACTCTTCTACTCAGAATGGGTCACATTCAAATGTTTCGAAAGTGTGGATCAGGGTCCGTACAAATGGAGCATAGAGCCACTTCCATTTGAAACAGGAAAGAAAAACAAACAAAAAAAAAAACAAACTCTGCGTCAAATCAAGAGAAATCTCAGCTATCCTCCACATTTGTGCACAACAGTCACCGTCATTGAATACCTGAACTTTAGAGAGGTTGAGCGGCTACAGAAGAAGGCCTTGATAAAAATGTCCCTCCAGTAATTCTGATATAGAATGAAACATCATGGCGAAATGTACCTGAGTCAGAGCACTCAGAGCACTCCGAAGATGCCTGAAAGGCTTTTCTCTGGTGATTAACATGATGCACTTTGTGGAGAGGGTCAACACTGTCAGACCAAAGTGAAGTAAAGCAGACAAAGCGCACAGGGACTGATGTTTGTGGTGAAGCATGGATGGAGGTTTGTGAATAAAGATGATCTGTGTCTGGAAGCTGAGGGCGGTAACAGAGAGAGAGAGACAACCGTCTTGTCCTTGAGTCACGGTTGCATTCAGCTGTGTCGTGACTCAAGTGTTTAAGCATTTTGCAGTCCAGTGATATTTTCCAACTGCAAAAGGAACCTTTTTGACAACAAGAGGACTTGTTGCATTTTCACAGTGGAAAATTACTGAAGGCATTCAAGTAATAAGGAGGCGGTGTGAGAGGAGCCTTAAACATTTATTTCCACAGTGATTACAGGCTCTGTTGTTTGCCTTCAGGTGTTCTCAGACTGGACGGCACAATTCATCCACACCATCATTTGCCACGGAATCACTGCCACCCCCCTTCTCTTTCTCCCAAGCATAATTATAGTTTCCCCTTTTTTAAAGTCTTTTTCCCGGTCTTCCATTGGCTGGGAGGAAACAGGGTGGAGCTGCGATCCGGGAAACGCAGCTCCATTCACTAATGAAGGAGGTTAATGGGATGGGACTGTGGCTGCGCGCTTTTGGAGAAGTCGTGAGGGATTTATTTATTCATTTATATTTTAATGTGTGAACCGATCTCCTGTCTCTTCTGCACGCTATTTGTGTCTGAGGTGATCGACCGTGTCCGTCTTTGCTGTCCCGGGATCAGCCTGTCATGTTTGGCCGCGGCTCCAGGAGAAATTCCTCCAGATCGGTAGGTGGAGCAGACAAAGTTGTTGGTGCGGCCGGTGGTGGTTTCCGAACAACACGCAGGTGTAGTGCGCTGTGAAGTTTTCCCCGTTTGTTCACAGCATCGTGTTACATCTGCTCTGTTATGATGAGAAACCACCACATGCCTCGTTGTCAAACACAGCCAGGGTGATGACACACATGCATGTTTTCTCTGTTCCAGCCGGTGGCCTTCACAGCCAAGAGTAGATGAGTTGTTGAATTGGCACACGGTGTTGTGTTGCTTTGAAAACAGATGTATTTAGGTTTGCAGGAGGTGAAGTAACTCAGCAGGAAGGCACCACCCAGCCACTGAGACTCTGCAGCCAGTATCTGTCTGACTGAACAAAACTAGTGTACATGCAACTGAAGGCTGTGACCCATCACCTTTTGTTTGTGTGTGTGTGTGTGTGTGTGTGTGTGTGTGTCCAGCTGAGCGCTGCGGATGAGCCACAGAGAGGACAGCCCTGCATCACCTGTGGAGAACAGTGTCCCGGCTTTGCCCTTCATAAATGGAGGTAACGTCACCTGTTTGCTACCCCAGCATCAAGCAAACTCACATTGAATTCCACTCGTGCCCTTCTCGCTTACAGGTGTTTCCACCCCATAGGAGAGCAGCCACTGTCAACACATTGTTGTGGCCTGATGATTATTTGCTGACCTTGAATCATAGCATGTAACCAGCCAATTAAAGCACTAGGACATTGGCAAAATGACCACGCTGTGTTGTGGTACACAAATGGAGGTGTATTCGGGGAGGGGGGCCTTTGAGGGGCATGGTAAATTGAATGGAATCAGCCATGCACACTGCTGTGAAGGAACCATTGTTCTGCCCCAGTGTGATAGAAGATAATGGTTTTTACTGTAGAGAGCTTTCACACAGCAGGGAGGATTCACACCTGTAGCTTCTACATGTCTCTCTCTGCCGCAAGTGGGAGGATGTAAAATTGGTTTACGCCAGGAAACAAATAGTTTATTATAAACAAAAAAGAAGTGTTCCTGCCATGAAGTACAGGTGGTAAGTGTTAGTGTGTGAAAGAGTGTGACTAATGCATAAAACTCTGTTTGAGGAATGCAGTGGAGGCGTCACATACAAGGAAAACACCGAAGACTGTTATAGTTTATTAGTGTCATGGCATACTTTTGGGCTTTCAGCAAAAATTAGTAGCATTGACTTAATGTGAGCCACATTATTGTCTCTTTACTGCCTAATGGCTGCTGAAGCTCAGTTTGTGGAAACAACAAAACTCCTAAAGCAGATTATGTACTGATCGCTAATGCAACATTGTAATTGTGCAGCGCAATAAGCTGCTTGCCTCGGTCCACAGAGGATTGGATGTGGGTGAGTGGTCCACAAAATTAAAACCCACCATTCAACTAGAGAGTGAGAGAAGAAAATGTACCAGTTCAACTCAGTTAATTAATTGTACTTATACCTGCACCACCTGTAAGGGTGTGACTTCATTCTGCGGTACACTGCAATTACTCTTAAAAGCCGTTTACCCTTATAAATGTGGGAAACTCTTTTGGCTAAAGAAAAGTCTAGCAGGCTCGAGCCAGCGCATTCAAAGTTAACATGGCAGCCATTGAACTCATCAGACGTTTTCCCTTCTAACAGGGATCAACAATGGAAGGGGAGGGCTGTACCATAAAGACCATCCAGCCTCTTTTGCTGTAAAGTAAACTAGTGCAGGGGCAACCATGGGCTCAGGAATGCAGCTTTTAATTACCCGTCTTTGCAGTCTCACAATAAAAAGTCAACTTTTCCCTGTCCAACAAAGTGGAAAAAAACATCATCAGCTGACACAAAGTGAAAGAGCCTGACTGCATATGTGGCAAAAGCCTGTTTTAGTGTTCCAGCCAGTCTTTGTTCTTGACGACAAAACTTGCCAGTTTCATAAATAAAATCCTTTTTTTTCCCCTACTTTTACAAGGTATGGTAATGAGTACTGTGGAATGTAGTGGGCTCAAAGTGACCTTGAGGTCAGCGATAAGGAGATGAAGGTGCAGGTGCTCCTGACGTATTGTCTCCACAGTCCAGATGCTGAACGTATGCTTTAGCCAGTGGAAATACATTTAGTTTGCTGATGTAAACACATAGACACATAGGGTGGAAATGTCCAACTGCTGATCCACCTCTTGGGTCCAGACTGAAATATGAACTTCTTGAATTGTAGCCATGAAGTATTCCCCACCAGTGCTAATTAGCAACTGTTAGCATCCTAACATACTAAACCCAGATGGTGAACATACTACTGCTGGGGTTTATCTGCCGCAGCATCACATAGCTGCAGGATGACTGCACACTTTTAGTCTTGGCCTTTTTCACTTGTGACCTCATAAAAGCACTCGGTGTCTACTTCTATCCCCTTACGACAGATCATGGCCGTAGTGTGGACATGAGCTCTTTGCAATTCAACCAAAGCTTAATTGTCCTTTCTCTGAAATTTATTATATGGCCATATCAAGCATTTCACAAAAAAAAAAAAAAAAAAAGCAGAAATGAATGAATGATACCATTTTAGTTTTCTGTCACATACAGTTAATGCAGGTTGGTAGATGTGTTGTTTGTCTTCGTCACTGCTTGCTGCTTACAGTCAGTGGGGCTAAGCTACACAACATATAGTCCACTTCTCCACACGCCAACACTAACCTGTGTTTTTCACAATTCACTGAAATATTGATGATTCTCTAAATATTCTGTAGATACGTAGCAGTGGCAGTACTTTTTTTTCCTCCCGTCTTTCTTCCATATTGCACATCTATAAGGAGTTTCCACGAAGCTAAGCGCCTTGGGGTGTTTCAGGCTGGTCTTTTATATTGAGTTGCCTGAGTGTGTTGAAGCATTTCCCATTGAGCAGAACAGAGGAGCCAGTCTAGTGCTCGGTATTTGAAATTACCCAGGCCTACCAAAACATTACCCTCAAGAATTTGGGGTAAATGTTTTTTGAGGCAAATGTGAATGACAAAGCCAGTGTCTGCAAACTTTACAGAAATGACACCGAGCCAAAAGCTAGCATATGTTGTGTCTGTGTTGTATTTGCATTCTGTCTAGACTCAGCCGGTTTCAGCCCTTTATCTGTTTGCGTTTCTCCCACTCTGTGCCCTCACATACACAGTATCATGATGATATAGACGAATTCCCAGTTGAGCTGTTTTCATTTGCGCGTTTCTCATGTGTCCAGGCGAGCAAGTGTGAAATTGTGACTTGAACGTGACCCATTTAGACCGCATGTTAACCAACAGCTGCTTACAAGCTGCTGATCTGCACTGCTAAAATCTGAGCCTGACAGCCAATTTGCACATTAGTTAAAGACAAAGGCTGTGCTGGAATTTCAGCTTTGCTCACTTGTAAGACGATCAGAGAGGATGTCCAAAACTTATTCATGTCAAATACTATGTGTTTGGCATAGAGAGGTGCGTCTGGAACGAAAGTGCAACTTCTTCTATGAAAAGTTGCTAAAGTTTCCAGATATGTCACTCGATGGTTTTCTTTGTGAACAGTGATGTTAGTGCGAGTGAATTCAGGTCATACAGATTGTACACACACAAATTTATAGTTCATTATATTGATCTGGTTTCAATTGACTTAGTTTATGGAGTAAAAATGGGGGAAAAAAGTTTGACATGCCTGGTGCTGCTGTAAAACACAATGCCTGATGTCCTTTGGCGGTTTGCAGACAGCCTTTTGGTGCCACCGTCTGGAGCTAAACATTGAGCGCATGAATGCACAACACTGCTTCTTATGATATAAATGTGATGAATATTGCTTGCTCTCCTCACCCTGTTGCTTCTGTAACCAAGAGAGAAGAGTCTTGTTACCTGGCTGCTTGTGTGTAACCCAGTAAGATGAGTTGACTGCTGTGGGCAGGTTAGGTAAAGGAGTAGAGTCTCCTTGCACACCATGGTCCTTCTGAATTATTAATGCGTGCCTTTGGCTTGATTGATTTTCTTTGTGCTAATGAGACTCATTACCAGGCTTATTAACATGTGCCCTGAGTGTAAATGTGTTATCTGATCCTGTTCACATGACCGCCTTCTTCATGATGCATGTGTGTTTTAGAGCTGCGCTTTAAAGCTCACACTTGACCTGTTGTGTGGGGGTTAGATCTGTTCAACCATGAATCAGTCCAGAAGGGAGAATTTATGCCATGAGGTGTTGGCTTTTACTATTTCTTAATTTCCTTTGGCCAAGAGTGCAACATGAAACTTTATTTAATCCAGCAGGTTTAGCTCGGGTTTTGCTGGAGCTGGACAAAGTCAGTAATTATCTTCAACAGGGACATAGTTGAAACTTTAGCAGGCTAAACGCAATGATGAGTGGGTAAGAAGGCAAGGAAAGAAAGCAGTATGGTTGCTCGCAGTGGAGGAAGAGGGAATTGGATTGAGTTTTAACGCCGCCTTGAATGGCTTGCTGACGTCTGTCCCCTCGGTAACCCAGTCAGATCTGCATAACACAGGCAGGCCCCTGCTATTCACTGTGTTAACAAGATGGCCTGGCAAATAAAACTGTCAGGGCGTCCGGGCATATGAATAGGCGCTGGCTATTTTGGCAGAGAAGAAGAAGATTTCAGGTGGGGTGGGGAGAAGAAGCCATTGGTGGTCAGTGGAACACAAAAGAGACTTAGGCAGATTTATCACTAAAGCTGTGTCTAGGTATTGGCATGGAGATGGTAAGCCTGCTCACTTGACAGTGTCCAAGGGTGAGAGGATGAAAGCACTATCTGTTCTTCCTCCCCTCCCCCGGCTTGTTTTGGTGCAGAAAGCAGCTGTGGTGACACTTCTATGGGTCAGTAGGCAACTTGCTTCCTAAATTGGGCTTTTATTGTGTAAACGGTGTGGTTTGTCTTTGTCATTTTTAATGAAATGTATTTTGAAAGGGTTATATTTTGACAGGGCCACAGGTCCAATGTGATATATGATTGATGCTCACAGATAATGCTAACCAAGTGAGCTGTGAAGACCTGAAATAAATCATAGTTTGACCTTCTGGTTCTCGGACAGCACTGGGTTAAACCTGCCCTGTCCCATCGCTCTCGTTTTACTCTCTGCAGTGGTTTTCCTCCCACCTTCTCTCTTGGCTTTTTGTCTCTTCTCCTTCTCCCTGTTATGCTATGTTTCCTTGTTTTTCCTCCATCTCATTCTACTCAAATCACCTCGTATTACAATACACAATAAGATAAATACACAGCACAACACAGTGTTTGATTTGGATGTAATGACTCGGACTCTGTGATGATTATGCATGGAGGTCACGGTAGCAGAGACGGGCTGCACACTGAGGCCGGCTGACATCCCGAGGGGCCTCTCAGTCAGCTACTGAATTCTAATGAAATCCCTGCATCACAATTGAAGAGGGAGACTGATTAGAGACAAAAACACATACTCAGTGGTTACAGATAGAGAAAAGATCATGGCTGGATTCCTATAGTACTCTTCATGTCCTCTCCCCATATGGGGTGTTGTAATAATGAGCTCAGGTAAAAGCACATTTTTGGAAAGCAAGCAGACATGTCAGACGTGAAGCACACATGTAATTTTGAAACACCATTATTGTTCAGTGTTTTTTAGCAAGAGGCCACACTGCGATTCCTAGATATCGCTTTATTAGATCTCCTGAGTGCATGCTCATGCGTTGATAACGACCCAATTTATTGCTCTTTCGGGCAGATTATTGTTTGACTCTACTCTTTGATTTGATGCGATAGAGCTGCATTGTGCTGGATGTTTTATTAGTCGGCTGTGTATTTGTACACCCTATCCGGAGAGAGGAAATGATCCCTCTCATCTGGTGTCGACGCAGCTTGTAATTATGTTTGTATGATGCAGATGCTGTTGCCAGAGACAAAGAGTGAGTGCATGTGCGTAGCTGCGCAACTCTTTGTGTGTCCTAATATCTTTGCCTGTGCTTAAAAAAATGTTTGCATTGCGTTAGAGTTGCAGTGTCTGTAAAAGAAAGATAGATGTGTGACAAGTGGCACAGGAGGCACAACAGAAGATGGTGTCATCTCATCCACCAGGTGGGTTCTGGATGTGTAACAGGACATCCAGTGTGGAGTTGGGTTGCTTTACAGGTCAATGCTTGAAACTGCTTTCGCAACTTGCATATCAACAGTGTTGCATGACATGATTGACAGCCAATACACTCCACAAGGTAACATAATGATAATTATTTATCCATTTAAAGCTCACTGTTGACACAGCGGTATAATTATTGGCACCATTTGGTGTCTGAGAGTTACATTTATATTGTTATTGTTTTATTTGCCTGTTCTCTCTCCGCTGTGCACTATGACTAATCCCATGTATGGATATTTGTCTGTTTTGAAGAAAAGAGACTTGGTTGTCCAGTGAACTGTCTTCACAAGAAGCTTTCTTCTTTCATTATGACAATCCCAATCTATTTTCCAAAACTGACTTGCTGCCCCAGAGAGATTTTCAATAAGCTCTTCTCCCAGCATCTTGTTGAATAAAATTAAAAGCTCTAATAAATCAAATGAAATCTTGGTTTATTAAATTGAGAAAATATTGTACCCTCACAAGCCATTTCAAGGAGCTGAAGCCGGCAGGGGGCAAACATGTCCAACTCTGGCATGTTTCCTCAGGTACAATATCAGCTGTTCCCCAGGCCGACAGAAACACAATTATCACTATAGAGTAAAATAAGAAGAAAGGAAAAAAAACCAAAAAAACCCAACATTCTTTGTGTTTACATCCATAAGGACCCAGCCCTATTTTGTTTCTGTGGTGACAAATCCATACTAAGCACAAGATATGAGCCACCCAACTGATAAAAAATAATCCACCATACAACTCTTAATGGGAAAAAAAGCCATCCCCTTTATCTGCACAAAGTGCACGAAGTAACAGAACCCTGCATATACTTACCAGATATTTATTGTATAGTTCGGCCTCCTAAGTCTGTGTTATGTTCTCTGGCAGCTTCTGTAATAAAGCCAGTAGCTTTTCTCTGATACACATCTTCAGCTTTTTCTCTGAGTCTCTTATCAAGGTCATCCCTGACAGGTGCTCATGCATTTGGATTAAGAGTGATAGACATCAGAAAATTCCTTTTAGTTCCTCATGGTAGAATGTGTGTTGTGTTATTGGAGGTGTTTACTTTAATCTTTTTTGAAGATAAACTCAACACTGAATTTGACTTAATTTCTTTTTACTGTTGGTCAATGAAGTTTGTCCAAGGTGTTTCAGTTATTTTAAACCATTTAAACTGCAAAAATAACGTATTTATGCAGGTTAATGTAACCATTTAATGGCGTGTTTTCTTTCATGTTAACCGTTTCTGTGCGTGTTGGCCATTTAGCATGGATGAGAGGTATCTGGAAAGAGAGGAAGGGAAAGAGCTTTGCTGACTGAGCTGCATCAAAGCACCGTGCAACAAAAATGAAATTAAATGTAAAAGCGATCTCTCTGAATTTGAACACCACACGTTTTGCACGACTCTGGCATGCTCAGCTATCCTTGTGAACTAACACAGAATGCTTGTAGCTTTGTGCCGCTTGTAGTTTGAGTTCACCCGTCTCACATTAGCAAACCTCTGTAATTCTCCTTGACTTGTGCCTTAGCGATGCTAATTCACCCTGATTTTTTGCCCTGGTACCGATCCATGCTTTAATGAAGGCTTAGCGTGATAAGCTGCCTTTGAACTGTCATTGAAAATAAAGGGAGGCAGGCCCAGCGCTGTCATACGTCCAAGCAAGTTAGCACTTACAGTGCTCAGGCCTGCAATTTCAACACAGCCACTCCAGTTAGAGAGTTAATTCATGTCATCCTTACCCACATCTCCTCTTTGGTTATCCCATGAACTTTGGCTACTTGATGTGAAGCTTCTGAACTGAGCCAGTCACCATCATTGCCCCGTAAATTAAAAATTCATTTTGCAATCTGTCCTTTAAACAAAAGCATATCTTTGATTCATTTTATATTCCAGTTTATTCATTCTTTTCCATTTCCATTTAGTTTTTTTTTTTACTTCTGTGAACCAACATCGTACACACACAGTGACTAAAGAAGGTGTAAAGCACATTATCGTCTGAAGCAGTTTTACACACACAACTGCTCACCTTCATTCTCTTTCGCATTCTGTTGGGTAAGCTTCGTCATCTCCCGTCCCATCTTCAGCTTATTTTCGAAAAGAAAATAATCATTACTAAGAAATCAGTCTATAAAATATATCAGAAAACAGTAAAAAAAAAAACACCATGCAAAACACCGAAGGCCACTTGAGTTTTCTTTATGTTTTATCAAAAGTCTAAATGCGTTCATTCTCATTCCACCACACGCTCTGTATCCCTGTGCCCACCTCAGCTCCCCCTCCCCCGCTCCATCCCTTTATGCTCCCCTTGTTCCTTCATCCATCCATGCATCTCCTCATCTAACCAGTGTGCATTCAGGTTTTAAGCAGTGCACCACTTCAAAGATCTCTTTGATTCTTTCCTCCTCTTATTTTATACCCCCTCGGCCTCTCTGTCCAGCCACCTGTTCCCATCCAGGGTGTGTCCGTCTGCATGTGTTTGTGTGTGGAGGGGCAAATCTGTGATCAAAACAGTAACAACAGCCCAGTTTGAACATGTAGTCCCCACAGGACATCGTGTGTTTCTCAGCGGTGTAGGTTTTTGAGGAAAAGGTGTCCGGTTTTTTGTTTTTTGGTTTTTGTGTCTCTAGGTTAGCCAGCAGAGGTCAGCCTCTCACAGCAGCAAAGTGGCATTGAGTCACCTGCGGTTGTCATCCATGTCTAATGCTCTCAAGCATTAACTGGACCATCTGATTTAAAAAAAAAACAAAAAACAAATAACGTGGCTATGAACAATAGTCCAATGAGAGCTCCAGGAGGCCTGCTGTATGTGTCATCATCTCAAATACTAGGTTAATCTCATAAGTTAGGGAGAAGCTGACAGTCCCTCCTTGATTTTCACATTTAATGATCTGCCCTATTTTCATTACAGACTCAAAATCCCACTGGAACCCAAAGCCTCATTTGTCCAAACTACAAAAGAGGAGCTTGATGACTCCGCAGTGTTAAATTATTTGATTGGTTTATTGACTCAGCCGACCTGCTGATTATTGGATGGCATAAGTAGCATATTGACCTGGGACAATTGACTGCTGCCGTTGAATATTTAGGGAATGGTCCAAACAGCCACTCCATCAAACATCAATGAGGAGAAAACAAAAGGCTTATTTGCGGTATTGATGTCACATTTTGAAACAACAAATGTGTTGGAAAACAAAATGTTAAGTGTGTATATTGAATTTTGTTTGTGAGGTAAAATGTTATTTTTTAATAATTTAAGTTTTTTGGTCTAAAACAACATATCATCACCGCTTTGGCCATTTTAAAGTCCTCCTGTCACTCTCCATCTCGTCTGCCTGTCAGTGTGTGATTTGGCATTATCTGAGGTGTGGGCGAGGTGTCTTGGTTCTGCTCACAGTTCTGCGTGAGTCAAGTGTGCATGTTAGCATCAACTGCAGAGAGGCTGTGTCATGGATGGGGGAGCATGACTGGCTCCCGGTGCCGGGCCGTACAGGTACTGTATCTATCAACTGATGTGGGTGGAGGGGATTCGGGAGGCAGGAGATGAAAAAAGGCTGTGGAGCATGGCCAGCTTCCTTTGACAGAGGCCCCAAGTAACACACAGAGACACCGAGGCCTTAGGTCAGAACACACACGTACCAAACAGGACACTGACATTTCTAAAATACTGTGCCACAGTTCTTCTCCCCTAGGGCTTCTAAAATAGAAGAACCAATCCTGGATTTTTTTTTTCTTAGACAGATATTGATAATCATGATATTTGTTTATATTTACCACATATTTGATGTATATTTTTATTTGAGTTTTTTTTTTCCCGTAAACAATTCTGACCAAGATATGCACTAAGGACAGAGGAGTGCATATCTTATGCTGTAAGTGGTCACCTCTGTCACAGCTGAAGTGGCAAAAATCTGTTGTTGCTCAAATGGCCAGTTGAGGCCGGCCCTTGAAACAAGTCAGTCCCTGTAGATTACATTGTTGCTGATTTCTATAGCGAGGATTGAATATTCATATAACTGACTGATTTTACAGACTTGCTGCTCAGTGTTTGGTTGTTAGCTCTGAATGTGAACTTCTAGGTGTGTTTGTAAAGTGTTAGGGCCTTTTAGAGGCTCCATCTTACTGGTGACGTAATCGTATCATTATAGGGATAGTCTGGATAGCTGAAGTCAAAAGCATATACTATCCAGCATTTCTGTCGGGACAAAATCTTAATTCATTAAGTTATCAAAGAGGAGAATGAAACTGTAAATTGCTGGCAGTGTTATAAGTTCAGACAGGGGATCACCAGAGTTCATCCTCGGGGACAAGGAATGTCTTAAACAGATTTCCTTGAATATTATATAAAAGAAATGGTGGTTGAAGAGTAAAAGTCAGAGAAAATGAACACTGCAATTCATCAGCAATAGCTAAATATGAACCAAGTCTGTGCTCTCTGTTTCTACTATAGTTTCTAAACACATCTTTGACACATACTGCATTCTCCATTATCTCATCAGACAACATATGCATGGCTTCTTATATTGCAGCAGCTATTAGCTTGGAGGCATCTTTTTTTTCTGCACATCCTATTTGTTAAAATAATTTTTAAAATGTTATCTCTGCATTACCATAGGGATCGAATGAAGACAAAGAGGAACAGGAAAAAAATGAACATTTAGACAGATTGATGAGATGCCACAATCACAGTCATCATCAGGTTTGAATTTATTCACAGCACATGTTTAATCATTGGTGCACGCCGTAGCCAGTTCAGACATGAGCATGTGAAGTACCTTGACAAATACTGTCATGGCCTGTGTGCAGCGAAGAGACAGCGTGGGCCCTACTCACAGGCACAGACATTGAGTCATTTGGATTAAGATGGATGGAAATAGGAGCCACTAATGACAGTTACCTCAGCAATCAGATGTAAGCCATCATCACCCTTATTTCACAAAACTGTCTGTCTCTGCCACTGCAGCTTCACTAATTAGAACTCTGTAATGTTGTCCTCACGCTCTCTTTCACCATCTTCTCCATCTTACTTTATCACTCATCTGGCCAAGTTTATTTTGTGCAGGTTGACTGGTTGCCAAGGCAGTGACAGTGCTTTAAGTTTGCTGCTACCTTGACAACAGTCAAGCACTGCATTATCAGTATGACAATAGCAACAGACAAAATGAGGGTAGGCAGAGTGAACCTGTTGGGAAGAAAAAGAAAACTGAGAAACAAAAAGGTAGATTTTTTTTTTTTTTTTTGCGCATGTGATGTTGGACAGTATTTTTTTTCTCTCCTTGGAGTCTGTATCATAGATAAGTTAAGATTGGGGCTGATGGAGCAGATACCCAAAGAGAATTTGGACTGCATTGTGTCTGTGGTTTTTACTGGCCTTGGTTCACCAAAATATTTTATTTCCATGATGTAACGGTTGTGAAAAGTGTCAAATAAAATGTTCAGCATTTATTTGTTTTAACCTAAATGAATCACAGTGTTAATTTGAGACATATTCCATCACCAGCGTTTGATACAGAAATAATAATAATATCTAGGTTATTAGTCCCAAACAGAGTTTGTTTGTTTCCAGTTTAATATATTTTTGCCTTTTCTCAAACACATTCTCTAATCAGCAGGTTCTAGTTCTTTGCTAGATACCAAATAGTTTTCATTTTTGCCAGAGACATTTGATTAGCTTGCCCTTGTGAAACATAAAGCAGACATATGCACCAAAAGAATCAAAACCAGACTTGGGGTGGGGTGCAGTACTTTGATACATATGTAAAGAAATGTCCCTGATTTATTCCTCACTGAGTACCTTGGCTCTTAAGAGAGCTTGAACTGCAGAGGTATGCCCTTCATTTGTAAAGTTTGAAAATCTTGTGAAACCAGAGAACAGAGTAACTCACTAGCAAGGTAGCCTTTCATTGTAAACCCCCTCTGTGATTTATTTCTCAACCTGATACGCTTGTAGTCGGAGCTCACAGACACGCCGCAACAATTCTTGAAATTGATGTTGAAAGAGCTCGATATAGTTTTGACTATGATTATGATACCTGACACTGGGAACATATATGGCCCAGTAGGTCAGGATTTAGGAAAAAATCCAAATGTGTCCCTGGAAATTAAATCAGAATGAACTTCACCTTTAACTTTCCACAGTGCATCATAAAGTTATTCTCATGAACAGTGTAACTATGTCACACACAATTCTCAGAGGCTGTTGTAATGCCATTAGGATGACAACTGTCTCTTTGGTCTTCTGTCACATAACAAAGCCCCAAATAAGCCAATGTTATCCTGTCCAGCCATGACAGTGGTTGCCGCGTCCCAAGGATGACAGTGTGTGACTGCAAAGTCCAGAGACAGAAAACAGAGTGAGCTGATCTGTTGAATCAAAAGGCTATTGTATGCGTGTCAGAGGTCAGCTTTTAACCAGCAAATCCCTCTTTCTCCCATCTAATCCCCTGCCCTGGGGTTTTCTCACACCACAGACCAACCGGAGCACAGACAGACAGGCGTGATGTTCTACTGACATCCTCCACCAGCCACAATCAACATACACAGGTTGTCATATTTCCAACAATAGCAGGACAATAAATACATATAAAAAAAACACACACACACACACACACACACACACACACACTTTGAAGTTATTATTTGCGTTTTTCAGCACATCTGCACAATGCACAGAGATCTAGGTGTGTGTCGGGTGGGGGGCATCATCAGTCCACATTTGCTCTAACAGAGTCAGCAGTTTAGGCCAGTAAAGCTGACTGGACTTGCTTAGTCAGGAAGAACTGGTGATCTGTGCTGTGTATTTCTGCATTCCTTAACAGTGTGTGGAGCTTCGCCTCAGTTCAACCCCCTCTGTAAAATAATGTACCCTGGAGCATACACAGCCAGCATTACACAGACAGACAGGCACACAACACACACACACACACACTCAGCATTTCCCCCACAGACCATATCGCTCATTTAGTGCAAAGATCAAAGACTCCAATATTTATAAGTGGTCTTGGGCTGTAATTTGTTTCTCGTTTGATTCTGATGAGGCCATTCCCGTCTGCTCTTTACTTATCTATGTGTTTATTTATTTATCTGTTAAAGCCAAACCTCTTCTTCCTCATTACAGTCACTTTAATGTCCTTGCGGAGCAGGAACTAATTGACATATAATGAACGCTGTACGAGCCCATTCGAAGTGAAATGTAAATTGTTTGCCTGCAGCTCTGGTGATGAAACAGGAGGAAGACAGAGTGGATAACCCGCAGTGTATGGAAAGTACTGTCTCTTGTCATGTGGGAACACAGAGATCACACTGCCTGAGCTCAGGCCTGTATATTTTTTATGGCACGTTTTAACTCCCATCTGGTTAGCTTATGATACTCTGGGCTTTGTTTGTTTATCTTCTAATGTGTTTTAAGGCCTGTTTTCATCTTCATAGCTCTTTATAAGCCAGCGTTTGATCTGCATCTGTCATGGCTCTATGTAAAGACGCCTGTCTAATTTCCTGAGCTGGTTTCCAGCCAGTCAGGTTTAGACTGGGCTTCTGATTGACAGATGAGTAAAAAGTCTTGCTATTGACAATAGAGCCATATAAAGATTGTTGACATAGTGTGTGTGTTTTGTGTCTGTGTTTTGTGTGTTCGCGTACCTTGCTCACTGCCTGCTCCTGCTTTCCAAATTGATATTAGCGTCCCCACACAGATGGGAAGCGGAGTGTGTTTGAATAACATGTGGGAGGTGACAGGTATATCTGTGTGTGTGTGTGTGTGACAGCAGGTGTTAAATGCTGGAGACTCTTTGTTTAACCAAGGAATTTCCTAAGGCAGGTGTAGTCCACACAAAATCATGTGCACCTGTGTGTGTCTGTGTTGGTTTGTGTATGCCCCCTGCCTGAGTGTGTCAAGCATCATATAAAGAATAGCTGTAATATTCAATAGCTTGACACTTGAGCTAGAGCGCGTGCCTCAGTTTCTGTTTCATTGTCAGATGGCGTTCAACCTAAATCTCATGTTCTATAGTCTCCACTGCAGGTTGGGACACGTCGCAGTGGGACTCCCAGTGGGTGTGTGCTCTTTAAATGGTCTTTTGTTTATCTTGACATGACGCTCTGATCTTTCTTTTTTTTTCTTTTTTCATTTTGACCTTCAGTTACCAAGCCAGGAAATAAAAATCATCCTCCTCAGTCAGCCACGTGCCATCCCCCCTCCCTCTGTGTGTTTGTGTGCTTAATGCACATCTACCGCTGAGAGGCTTACTCGCTGCTTTAGTACATTTCTTTCCTTTTGATTGACTTTGTTTCATGATATTTCACCTCTCCAAGTTGCTGTCTGTGTGGGTAAATTAGCGACGTCTCAGTGAATATGTGGTCAGGTGAGGGTACGTTGGACAGGTTTGATGGGGGATTGGTGGTGGTTTGAATCATAGATGCTCTAACTCAGACAAGCTGTGCTCCAGGCCTCTGAATGATCAATCTCTTGCACAAGGAAAATGTTTGATCGAAACGTATGTGTCCATGTGTCTAAATCACTTATTTGTAGATGATTGCTTCTCTGTGTGTGTTTGCAAGCCTTGATTTGTATGCTGTTGTGTTTGCTACATTGTTGCTCTGGCTTGATCAATAGAGATTTGATACATTTTTGTAAGAAGATCTAACGTGTTAATCAGTGATTTTTAGGAGACAGAACAATTCTCTTTCTTTTCTGAAATAAGTTACTTTATTTACACTCATTAGTGGTATTTATTATTTCAGCTAACTCAATCTGCATGAAATGCACATTAGTCTGTAGCAGTAAATGCCCTATTTCTCGTGTTCTAATAACATTTTGGGGAGAACTACATCGCCCAGCTTTTTAAGGAATTTTTTTCATAATTTTTGAAAGTTAAGCTTTGGTTTTGTGAGCTATTTTCAAATATTTATGTCTATCATAAACTAACAATAATGGACGGAGTGCCATAGACCGCATGGAGAACAACGCATTGTTTCTTTTTTGTCAGATTTTTCAACGAAAGAAAAAATTTAAAAAACAACAGCGTTCCCTTACAATGACCACTACAGACAAAAAATTACCCTTAAACTCCACATTGTTTTCTGTAGCTTTGCAACCAGTAAAGCAATCAACATGACTCTGCAGCGTAAAGGAAAAAACTACGAAAGGCAAAATGCAGTGTTTGCCTACAAATAACAGTTGTGCATCTTCATGTTATTTGTATATTTGTGTCTAACCATAGTCTTATTCTAGGTTGTCAAGTGAGTTTGGCAAAGTCATTCTTCTCATTGTGTTGGTGTCAGCGCTGGTGGTGCATATTATTAGCATTGAGACTATCTTTTGGCCAGTCTGATTAATGATGTGGGACAACAGAAGGGAGAGTGGAAGGGTCTGCTTCCCAAACACAATGGACAGCAATACGCTGCTGCTAAATCACACACACACACACACACACACACACATATACTAGTTATTTGCTCTTGCCTCAGCGCCTCCCTGCCTGATGATGTGGGACACCTGTGGGCTCCTGTAGGTTATAATGAGATGAAAGTGATAAAATGTGTGTGTGTGTGTGTCTGTAAGTGACTTAGAAATGGGGAGCAGGCCTTGCCCTTGCATATGCCTGCACATATAAACATGTAATCCTGAGAGATCTGTCTGCACTGAACTGGAAATTCACTGATGAAGGGACAGAATTGTGATGTTGATCAGCATCGAACTCAAAGCGACTGTGTTGATGCTGGCTGACAGCTGCGAAGCATCCACAGAGCACTTGGTGGATTTGGCAGGGTTGCCGGGGCGTGAGCATGCTTGGCCTAAAAAGTTTATAGTCAGTGTTGCACAACAAAGAAGAATCATCAATGCCCACACGCGCTCATGTTGAGCATCACTGATATTGTAAGATGTGTCTGACCCTGTGCTTATCTTGCTATGTTAGTCAACTGTTTCCTAATCTGATGTTTTTACTGTGTCTGGCATAGAATTGTGTTGTTGTCTTATTTCTACAGTGTACATCTTATTTGTTAAAAAACCCTTTATTGTTGCACAATAGCTGAGACATTTAGCAGGATATCAAATAAGACTTTTTTAGTAGATGGTCTGTCTAATATATATATATAAAATGTAAAATGTTTCTATCCAAGCTATTGCAGGTAGGGCTACTATAATAATGAATAAGAGTTAATAGTATTTGTGTGGTTTGATGCAACAAAGCAATATTAGAAAGTCTAGTAAAAGTCATGTCAACTTTGGTAACAAAGCATTCATTGTGCAACATTGTACAACTTTGCATTTCTCTCTGATGTTTAACTCAAAGTTGACTGTGAGTTGTATTAGTCCTCTGGCTGCCATCTGTTGTTTGACCTCCTCCTTATTGGCACCCACAATCAGCCTCCACAGGCCTGTCTGTCTCTGCGTGTGTGTGTGTGTGTGTTTGCGTGTATGTGTGTATCCACACTCAATAATGTGGTGTGTTCGTTTGTGTGTGCAGACCATGACTGTCAGTCAGCCATCATGGACTAGACGAGGGAGGGTGGAGGTTGTCATTAGCAGGGCCCAGTGTCGGCCTTGTTGAGGGTTAATCAGGTCGTGCTCCTGCCAAAAGTGCACATGTGGGACTTATTTTAGTCCAGAGGTTAGCCTGGCAGAGGGGGTGCTAGTTTTGGGCTCCACTTGCTAAGTGGGCATCCGTCATGATCGTATTTCAGAATACTCTCATTCATGGAGTCAGGTCTAGTGTCTAAACCATTGTAATTCAGGAAGCTGAAAATCTGAAAAACCAGCATGTAGAAATGTTGGACAATTGAAAATGTACTCACTCTTCTAGGTGTCACCAGTTTATTTCATGGAAAAAAACGACTCCTATATCATTATGAGCTTTGCCTATGTTTGCCACATAGTTATATGTTGAATGACCCTCATAACACTTCCATTCCACACAGAAATGATACAGAATATTTTTTAAGGTTGAGCATGATGTGCACCCTCCTGTCGTTCTGTCTTTTTCCAGTGTGACTACACAGTCATACTCAGTACGAAAGTTATGTTAACTGTCTGTACATTTATGGGGAAATTTTGTCCATTTAAAGGGAAATCCCAATTCAATTGGTGTTATTTTCAAGTTTTTGTTATAACTCTATTATAGTTGCATAGTATGTGCTGTACCAGGTGAGACACCGAGGGGCAGGGTTACTGACAAGTTAAGAAATGTAAGACATGCTTCCTTTTTTTTTTTTTTGGTCTGCATTTGTCCTCATAGTTTAACAGCACAGGGTTTCAACATTATATGAGATTGATGCAGTCATAGTCTTGCAGCTAAATATTTTATTATTTCAGTACGTGTGTGTGACCATCACCAGCTCTCCCTGGAAGCTAGTTTGTTGATCTTTACTGAGTGGAATGACCTTTATGAGGCAGGGAGGGCAGTGCTAAGACATGCTTCCATAGAGAGCACAAAGTGGTTTGTGTAGGAAGATGGTCAGTCACATGCTTAGGGTTGACCTTCAGTGGAGCTCAGTCAGGTTGAAAACAGTGCAACATTTTAGGTCTTGCATACAATCAAATGGAACATCAAATGGAAGAATGGAAGAAAAATATGAAAACTCATCCTGCAATGTTGTCAGCCGTGAAGACAGAGACACAAAGACAAAAAACTATCTTCAGAGACCAAAAGAACAGGAAGTCCAGCTACAGATGGTCTGGCCCACACACAGTTCTGAAAGGATGGTCACTAAATGCTGATTTGATCTTTAGTTTTTTTTCTGTTTGTACAGTACCTTGTACAAATTTAGCTTATGATTAAGAATGATTCACTATAATATTTTCGAAGATCACTTTCGAAATGTTTCATGATCAGCCAGGTCCATGGTTGAATAATGGATAATGGGAGCCATTCATCTAAAAATTTTGAAGTCGAATCAAGGGAAGTTAAATTTTATTACGATTGAGGTCAATAATCTTATTGAGACGTTTGTTCTCTCTTTGTCGTCAGGCCTAAAAATGTCATCTCTGCAGCCGCTGTATTTTTACACCCACTCCACAGCTGCTGTTGTCTCTTGTTCCACTCTTGCGTCATGGCAGCCTGTCCTTAACTGTTCTCAGTGATATTTCTGATGGCGTTTGCTGCATGAGTCATCCCATTCTGCTGCAATTTTGTCCTGAAATAGGTTTCATTTGCGACAGCATCAGTTTATACCTTTTAGGAGACAGTTTTTTGGCTTGGTAATGGAAAAAGGTTGAAGCAAAGTTGTGGTAGTGTGGAGGTGGTAATAATATGAGATGCTCTTCCTGAGCTGCTGTGTGGGATGTGCACAGTCTGTAGTTGATAGCCTCTCTTTCACAAGATCTTGTCTTTATGTCCCCGGAAGAAATCTTATACTATACTTTGTTGTTGATCACATGCAGACAACGATGGCTAAATGACACTTTTTTGGGCTTTGCTGTGAATGTATTTCACTTGTCAATTTTCAAAAAAGAGATTTGAGTTGAGACATGATTCTAGTCGCTTTCAAAGCGCTACGCAGAACATCCTGCCATGACACAAGAGCGCTGCAGTCCTGGCAGGTATGGACAGCTCCTCTGTGTTTTTTAAATCCCACATCTGGAGAGGCATCCAAGGTCACTCCTGCTCGACACACCAGACTTTTCAATGATTTGTGTGGTGTCTAATTTGTTCCCCATATGGTCTGTACACACACATGCACAGGAACAGTACATGTTGACCGATGCTTCATACACTTTGTCTACACACACTTATACACAACTAAACCTCCTGCAGCGCTCTCCACTTCCAAGCTGCTGATATAAACTGTGCCACATGCACACTACAGCTGCTTGTTAGAGAGCTGTTTTTAAGTGTATTTTCAGGTTGGCTGTCCTGATCAACTTCCATTAATCTACTAGATTGGATTTAATGAGCCGCATGAGATTCATCTGCTGTTCGGGCCTGTCCTAAACTCCATACAGTTGAGCAGGATCCAGATGTAGGTGGGAAACCAGACGAGGGTTCTGCGGATGGCTTGGTGTCTGCCAAAACCTGTAGTGCGTTAGCTTTATTACAGCGTCACCGCAATTTGAATTCACTCAGAGGAGTGCAGGTTTTTCCTAAAAGAGGTCCTCACAGGGGTGGGGCTTTGATGTGGAGGAAATATGGCCTGACTGGGAGACACCAGGGAAGAGAAATCACATCATCACTGGTGGCGTTTGAGGAAATGCAGATCCAGGGTGTTGCAGCACGCTAAACTTTTGAGAATTACTACTTTCCGCCAAAAGAATGAAAGGGGAGGGCGGGGGTATGATGGGGAGAAAAGTGTTGTGAGGGTAACCAGTGAATTGGCTGCTGACAACATCTCTTTACATTGACCTGTTACACCACCACCAGAAGGAATGATTGTTTTTCCACACACTTTGAAGTCCTTCCCAGTGTTTCCATCCCCCCATGTTTCTCTTGAGCTCCCATTTTCACTTTTACCTTGATTAACATCTTAATGGATCCAACCTTTGTAGTGTAAAAGGATCCTCACTTTAATTTCAACTAATGAGTGCTGAATTTGAGAGAACTATATTTTTTGGGATAAAGAAACCTTTTTCAGGTGAAAATTTGCAATGCAAGTGGTGTGGATAGTATCATTTGGAAAAAAGAGGCCAGGAGGGAGCATTTAGAAGATTATTTTTGGTATATCTTTGATAACAGCACTTGGAAATTTAAGACTTGGTCCAAAAAAAAAAAAGAAATGCAAATTAGAAAGTTATTCTGGTCTGTAGTCTTTACACTGAGTTCATGATCAAAAGACGTATAAGCCTTTTTATTTTTCTGAGAGCAAGAATGAAGACAGCACAGACTATGAATGGTGATTTACAGGAAATAGTTATGGGTGATGTTATATCCCAGAATTCATAGTGTCACTATGTCTACAACTGGTTGACTCGTGTGTGCTGGTGAAGCTAAGTCACATATTTATCTCAGGACCATGTACAGGTACTAGACTGAACCAGATCAGGTTCATCTTCTACCGCTTATCCGTTTCCGGGTCGTGGGGGGTCCTGGAGCCAATCCCAGCTCACACTGGGCGAAGGCAGGGTACACCGTGGACAGGTCACCAGTCCATCACGGGGCCAACACACAGAGACAGACAGAGACCAACAACCATTCACACTCACACTCAGACCTACGGACAATTTAGAGTCACCAGTTAACCCAAACATGATGTCTTTGGACGGTGGGAGGAAACCAGAGTACCTGGAGGAAACCCACGCAGGCACAGGGAGAACAAGCACACTCCATAAAGAAAGGACCCAGGCCTGGGAACTGAAACCGCAGCCCTCTTATTGTGGGGCGACAGTGCTAACCACTATGCTGCTGTTCTCAGATCAGGTTAAATGTTATTTTATTTTTCTAAGTTGGTTAATTAAATTTAAATGTATTTCTGAGTGATTGAAGTTTTAGTTGGATTATACTGAAAATGACTAACAAGTGTCACTTATTAGAAACAGAAATAAAATAAAATAAATTAATTAATTAAGGTATTTTTCAAAATTTTATACATTATTTTATACATCGAGTTCTGAATTAGTTTCAATTTTACTTTATAAAGTTGTGTATTGTATAAACTATCATTGACTCACGTAATGATAAAGTTTCTTTCAAAATTATTTGGCACAAGCAATGTTGTTTCAGTCCCCTTAGTGACCACGTTATAGTCCAGTAAACTGTACTTCATATCTAAAATCGGAGAACTCCTTCAATGAAAGTGCTTTGCAGCCCTCAGTGTTATAATTCCACTTGTGCCTTTCTCTCTTACATGATGTGTCAATATAGGCTGACAGGGATTAAGTTTCAGTTTAATGGCGCCATTGTAGCTGTCATTTCACCTCGGATTTTCAAGTGAACATGTTGCACTTACAACTCGATTGATAACTTGAAAATATAATTAGAAGGATGATTGCAAAGATAGTCATTTGCAGGTCTAATACCTTTCCTGCTTTCATCTTCTCTGTTGTGTGCTAATATGCAGCTTCTCATGAGATCTAATGAAGTCTAATATCAACCATTGCCTCAAATCAAGCAATTAATTTGAGCTTCATTACTATCCACAAATCTAAAACAAACAATTCTCCTCATTTCCAACTTTATTTTTCACTTCAGCAAATTAAATAATCTCTTTTGCTCTGTCTAGCTCAGATACCAATGATCATGAAGGCTGTCTTTGGTCTGATGTTGTTTCCATTTCATTGTTCATCATTATTTCATCACATAAAGTAACTGAAACGGCACATTAATGATATTTCCATTAGCAGATTTTATTAACATATACTTACATGGTCTGAGGTTTCCAGTGTTTCTTTTTCAATAAACTACACCGTCCTATACGCAGCTGACACAAAGCAGTGTGCAGCGTGGCAGCATGCCAAATTACTGGTCATTTGTGTTTTCTGTGTGTTGGAGCTTGGCTGGAGTCGGCCGGTAGTTGAAAGCAGATGATCCCCCCCCCCCCCCTTTTTTTTTATGAGATTTTTTTTTTTCCACTCTCCCTTGTCTCTCTCATTGGACCTCAAGGGAATCCTCATAGACAGATAGCAGCCCTGAACCATGAACAGCAGGGACTGGGCACAGAGAAGACACCAGCAAAGAGACAGACATGGGGAAGTGAAGAGTGGAAAGGAAGGAAAGATAGCGGGAGGGAGAAATTATAATCATTGTCATACAGTGACAGATGCCTAACTCCTCTCCTCTCAGCCTAACTCACTGTTAGTCTAATTTCTGATGTTCATTTCAGATATAAAGTTAAAGTTTGTGCTGGTAGTGGACAGATAAAGCTACATTTTGCCAAATGAGTTACATGCGACATTCAGTGCCACAATCTTTTTTTTTTTTTTGTCATTTCTTATTGCAGAGAAGTTTCTCAGTCATTGTGCAGTAATGGCTTATGACCATGCATAATCTGGCCTTTATTTTAGCACGCTATAATTATCTTCATATGTGATGTACTACACATTTCAGCCCTATGGGTGGGCAAGGCAATGTTAAGAAAAATGTACAACACATATCATGCTCACTCCATCCACCCATCCTTTATTCATTCACCCTATACAGGTTTGGTCCATAGCCGATGTATTTGGATCGTAGTTAGCTCCATTCTTCCCAAAAATAATTCATTGAAAATTTCCAGTTTGTCCTGTACTTTGATTTATGATTAAATATGCATCCATCCATCTCTCTAAATGCTTTTGATCTTTCCCATCAGCCTCAGATGTGATTTGTATTTAGTACTACTTAGCAATGTTAGTATACTAGCATTGTAAGTTTAGATGCTGAACATTGGTCATATTATACATACTTAACCATGTTAGCACACTAAGATTAGCATTTAGCTTAAAATACCACAATAGGTAGACCTCCTTGTAGCCTTGTCAGGCTGTTGTATTTTCATGTGACCTCCGTCAGTGTATAGGTCCATATACAACTTCTCATTCAATCTGATCTGCAGACTGTAATTAAAGTTGGATTTCATTCATTTTTGCACTATCTAATTAGAATGTAATTACCCAGTATGCATGTTAACACCAGATATATAGGGGTCATTTATCTGTCCATTAAACTTGCCATCTTTCTAATGACCAGTTTGCTGTACAGCCAGCCAACCACCTTCCTCCACTGTGACTGATGGCTTCTACTCAGCACCAACAAATCATAATGAACCCATCTGACAACCTTTATGGCGCCTTTTAGCCCAGAAGCAAAAGCACAATGGGTAGTCTCTCAATGGAAAAGTGAGTAAATTCTCCTCAAATTACTTTCTTACCGACACAGTCTGGGTACGGTGGGAGAGGAGAGGGAGAGGTGAGGATTGTGTGTGTAAAAGAAAAAAAAGAAAAGAAAAGGGAAGGGCATGAAGGTTGGGGAAAGTTTGCCTAATTGTGTGGTAACCACATCCTCACCATTGTTACAGTCCTGCTGTGTGTGTTCGTGTGTGTGCGCTAATGTTATAGCATGTGGGGTCTGACTTTGAGCAGCCTGCTGCCTTTCAAAAGCCTCCCTGATCATTCCTTTGTTCCTCATTTTCCTCCCCCCATCCTCCCTCCTCCCTCCTACCGCCCTCTCTCTTAGCGTGGCTTCTTCAGGGAGAGGTTGATATATGACATCTGTTTGACTGGAAATGGATTGTGGACATCCCCAGTGACACATGGAAATGCATCTCCAGTATCCTCTCCATGCATTGAGCATCTGGAGGGAGGAGGGATTAGATTTGAAAAAATAAAATAAATTAAAATAAAATAAAACTCCACTTGCTTACTCACTGCTGAAGTGTCTCCATAAACTATCAGCAATCCCAGACAAGAGAGGGCGACGGAAAGACAAAACTGGGAGACGGAAAGAAAAAAGAAATAAAAACAGAGGGTATGGGAGAATCCTCCATTGAGAAAAAAAAGGAGGGGAAAGTGAGGCCATAAAGATAGAGGAAGGTCAACATCAAGCCTCATTAAACTGACAGGCTGCCGCCAGAAAGGTTATTGCCTTGTTTCCATCCGAGTGATAGACCGTCTTAAGCTTTTTTTTTTTTTTTTTCCCTTCAGCATCCACTTTGACTTTGGTTCCTGTCTAAATGTACATCCTCTGATAAAGTAGAGGAATGAGGCACTTTAGCGGCTTTCTGTTAAAGCCGCTAAAGAGAAAGGATTTCCTTTGTCATGGTAAAGTTATTGGCCCCCTTTTGCTCACAGTATTCTGTTGAATGTGAAGTCAGAATACAGAGGATGTTCAGATCTTATGTCTTGAAAGGCTCACTGATGGAACAAGTGGCTTGGCTTCCTCACAGAGAGGCTGATGTATGACATCTGGTTAACTGGAACTGGATTGTATATATAAGTAGAATTCAAGGAAGAAGAGTATTAGCAACTACCGGGGAAACTTGAAAATCTTCCTTGTTTTTTTGTGTAGTAGTGCCACCTCCCTCTACTTATGGCTAATTCCATTTTATTACAAATCAAGCTTATTTTTTATGGTTTTGGTCACAATTTCTGGTGGTTATGATAATACTTAAGTAATTCACAGTAATAAAACTATAATTTAAATGGTCTTGCTAGATGGCCTCAGCCAGGTAATGATCCCTCACAGCACCAGGGGCCTGCTGTCAGGCCGAGAAAGACAACCAGTGCAGCAAAGTACCGACACGGTATAGTCCGTTTAGTTTCCCTAGTTATTGACATTTTGTGAGTGGGACTGGATGTTTATGCATTGAGGACAATCCTGAGATCCTTGATAGGTGACTAGCTCTCCTTCACTTAGCTCTATCTGTTCTGAGATCAGTTATGTTATTCCAGCTTTATAGAGATGTGTGTTGAAACTGCACTTTCACCATAGCCTGTTAAAATTATAATGGACTCTCTAAAGGCAAAAAGTCATGCTTGTAGCATTGTTATGCTGTAAAGTGGGTACTTTGGGCTAAATGGTAAAATCAGCTAGCAAACAGTTTGATGAGAATTTTCACCCCATTCAATAATTTTCAAATCGTCACATTGCAGTATGATCTCCTGGGAAGATTTAGTACTCCAAGGAGTTTTTTGAAATAAATTTGTCAAAAAATAAATAAATAAATACATTTTTCAAAAAAAAATGTGAATAGAGCACAGCGGTGCTATGAGCTAAATGCTAACATCACCATGCTGATATGCTGACATAACAAAACCAGCGCTGTGATGTTTAATTTTTCATTTTTATCATGTTGACCATATTATTTTACAATCTAAGCGTCATAGCATATTAATTAAGACAAATTATGCAGATATTTGGTGATTAACAAGCCAGCAGTTGATGAGATTAAACCTCTGTAAAGCCACGCCATTAGCATGGCTAAATCCACTCTTAATAGAATTATTGGATACCAACATCTACACAAGAACTGTAAGGTTGTTGTGGAACAGTAATTATTGTTCCACAGCAACAGTCACTGACCTTTGCCTATTTTCTACTGAATGTAGATGCACATGCTGGTCCAGTTATCACCTAACGTGAAGTCTTCAGTAGATTAAAACAGCAGGATCGGTTCAAATTGGTTTACCAACTACCCTTTGTTGATGAGGGGGACTTTGAGTCTGGGTGCTTGGTTGTTGTATGCTGACACATTGTGCTTAAATTACGGAGTGATGGGCTGTTAGCCGGTGCTATCTCATTTTCCATTTCATTTCCCCAACTTAAGTCCCCTCTCCCCCTCCCCAAAGCTCATCCTTAAACAGTGTCTGCATTATGCATGGACTAGAAAGTGTATCATAGTAGATATGAAATATGCATGAGGCCTTGTGCTATGACTCCCCTCCCCATATGCATATTCCTTCCCCCCCAAAGGAAGGAATCGTTTTGAGTTGTCTGATTGGGTTAGGGGCTGAGATCAATGAATTGTTACTGTGTGTGTGTGTGTGTCGTATTTTCTCCAAATAGTAGCTCAAATGAAAAAGAAAAGATACGTTTCCAGTGTGGATAATGATACACAGCGGTACAAAATGAAAAAGTGGAAAGAAAATAGGTATGGATTTAAAGGTCGGAATAAGATTGAAAAAAGAACGACTGACCCAAAGAGCAAAGAGCAAAAGAAAGACAAAAACAGGACAACAGATCATCAACAGAAGGAGGCTCTTCTGGGGACTGTCAATAGAAGCAATATCCACTGATTGATTGTGTCACTGTGGTTCACAGAGTTGATCCCTGGAGACCGCATGTGTGTTGGGATGGGGTGGAAGACCCCGGGCCTCAGCTGCTATCAGAACAGGGGGCCACACGCCTGTGTTGGAAACAGTCCAGCAATCTCATATAGTGAAGCCACAGTCACCACAAATGGAGAGGCTCCATTTTGTGTGGTTTTTTTTATTTTATTTTATTTTATTTTTGCTCCACCACCCTGTTCTCGATTTATGATTATATTTGTTTTGGCTCACAAGAGAGGGAAGTAATTGCTTTTTAATGACACTGAAGAGCAAAGCATGTGTTGTGTGTATGCCGAGAGTGTTACACTTGGAACTTGTTACCAATGGAGGTTTCCCCCTGTTTTTCCCCCTCTGAGGTCTGAAGAGGGAAAGGGCTCAGTGTTAGGATTTTCATGGCATAAGGCTGTCAGCCATAGTTCATCAATGCAGCTGCATGTGATAAACAAAGGCAGAATTTCACCCACGCAGTCCCACATCTGTACACACACACACACAACCTGGCACACTGAACACTACACATGGATTACACAAACACAGACCTTTTATGGAGAAATTCTGGAAAAAAATCAGTTTTGAAATTTGTGGTTAGATCAGAATTGCAGCTGGATACCTGCGTCATTCAGACATTATTCAGAAAGGGAATGACTGCATACATCACTATGACATGTTTACACAAATATGACCGCACACACAGACAATCCAAACAGGTCAGGGTTCACCTAGGTCATGGCCTAATCAGACATAGCTGGATTATCGTGCCTGTCTCTGTTTTTGTGTGTGTGTTCATCTGACTTGATGATACCTTTTGGTCTGTAATGAGACAGTGCGTTTAATGCCAAACATGAGGAACCTCCTGCAGATGGACTGACTGCAATCACAGCCAGTGGCCCAGGCCTCAGCTGAGTGTGTGTGTTTGTGTGAGACTGTGTGTGTATCTACTGGACCCCTGCTGAGAAGTTCCTGTAGATGGTTAATAATGTGATGACCCTGACTGATAACTGATTCACCAGGCGATTGGAATTTTAGACACTTAGGGAAAAGTCCTCTCAAAAGCAAGTACCAACCAGCTTTTAGCCTGTTTGTTCTTCTGTCCGTTGATTTGGAAGATTTCCTTCCTTTAATTGTGTATGAAAGTACATAATTAGAGATCAACAATCAATCATCATCATCACTTTCTGGTGTATGAGAAGAAGAGTAAAGCATGAGAATACTCTTGACATAATAATCTGATTTCCTAACTATACCAATTTTGATTATTGTTTCTGTAAACTTTCTGCAGAAACCTCGGCATGGTCTATAAATCATTTATGCATAAAAAAGGAAAAGTAGTGGGCCAAAGAATGGACCCGTGGGGATGACATATTCATTGTCGTAATGCTTTGCCTTAGGCTTAGTAGAGTTTTGTCACTGTAATAGAATCACCAGCGATAAGTTAGAAAAAATTGCCTGTGTTTTTAGTGAAGAATCAAAGTGAACGTCAAGTTTGAGAATGAGTTCAGTGTCCTTGTGAGGCAGTGTTTCAGTCTCCATTAACAGTGGAGTGGCTGAATTTACACTTGTTCATATGAGAATGCAAACCAAGACATTTCCAGTCACCTCTTCATCCCGTGTTTTTATTAGAATAAGATGTAGTTTCTTGTAAATGTATTGCAGCAAGTCTTTATTATCATACAGAGGTCTGGTGTTTGCTCTGTTCTAATGTGCTGCCTTCCTGTTTGGTTTGATTGACGTGGCCCCAACAGTGTATTAGCTTGAGTGTACTCTGTTGGAGGTGGACCGAGCAGTTAATAATGACACAGTGGACTGCTAAAATGAATGTGGGAGTGTGTGAATGAGCTGTGAATGTATGTGTGCATGTGTCCACTGCTCCCCAGAGATTTAAGACCTACTGAGATAATGAGAGGAGGGCAGATTGAAGGAAAAGACAGAACAGTGAAAATGGGATTAAGAGATTCAGAGGAAAGAATAACCCTGATGAACTTCATTGCTTGATCTTCCTCCCCTTTGAGCTCATTCCCCTGAGTAGATGTGTGTGTCAGCTTGTCTTTATGTGTGTGTCCTTAGTGATGCCTCCTCACTGTAAGCAGGAATTTTCATGGGCTTTACATGCAAGTGAAACAGCTGGTCACTGTGAAATATAAACCTTCTTCTAAGTAGAAGGATTGGCCCTCAAGAGCTCTCGGAAGATGTTAACTCACAGAGTGCTGTGTGTGGGTGTATGCATGCATGTGTGTGTGTGTGTTGTGAAAGTGGCAGTCAGCATCCTCCTCTCCTTCCCCTCAGCAGACTTTTTGTGTGCTTTGGGCCTTCCTTTATTTCCTAATTTTTCCATTCCCCTCTTCTCCTCTTCTCGGTCCATGTGAAGCACAAACAGATCGGAAACAGCTGTGAAAATTATTTTGTCTAATAAGCTCCAATTTCAGCTTCTTGGTTAGCTGCAGTGTGATGCCTCAGACCAAGTTTTTCCCTTTATGGAAAAAAAACCTACTGCCTTAAAAATCCCCTCAAATTTTGCAGTGATTCTTTCATTTTGCTCCTCTTGTATGTGTGTGACTCTCTCTCTAAAGGGTTACCCATGTGCAATGGATACCACAGCTTGTGCCAAAAGGCTGACTGCCAGGCCAGAGAGAACGGGTGCGAAGTCCTTCTCATCCCTCTCTCTTTCAGCCTCTTGATTTCTCTCTCGGCCCCACAGTCCATTTATTTTCCTCTCCCTAACAGACATAACTCTGGTTTTATTCTGGTTCAAACAAAAGCATAAATATTTCAGTTTACCCTTCTCTATGCTTCTCTTTGGCTTTCCCCCCCTTTTTTTTTTTTCACCCCTGACCATCTTTTTTTCTCTACCCAAATCGCACTTGGCTGAAGCTCAGCTCGTAGTCTTTGGCCTCATTGCCAGCCAGCACGCTGTATGAGGGAGAGACCCGGCCAAGCTAATAAGCTGAGAGAGATGACGGCCAGAAACCGCAGGATGATGAGTTCATTGGTGAGCCATATGGGCATACTGGGTCACAAGACAAATTCCACGCCTTTTTGTGTGATGACTGGACACGCAGTGAGTTCATTAAGCAGAAGTTTGGATGTTGAAGGACTTTGTCAGTGCTGTCAGTTTACCTGAAATAATCTTTTGTGGATTTTGAGAGAAGGTGTTGTTTCTTTCACAGTGACCACCTTCATTTTGATACTGATAACTCTCTGCTCTGTATTTATCTACAGCCCATTATGACTTCACAATTAACTGAAATAGCTGCAGCTCCTGATTGTGTGAAAACTACTTTTCTGCAGCCTGCATCTTCCCTATTGAAAGCTTTCAAAGAGGAAAATTCACACAGGTAGCCATAGCAACTATCCATGTTGGTACCTCTTTCACTCGAACATAAGGTCCATCCAAATAAAGTTTCAAATATGTAGTTTCACAGTTCTTCATATTCATAATAATGATTTATTTTACTCTTCAAACAGCCGTCTGTCTTTTGTTTCCTACAGTATTCAGCAAATTATATCATCATGATGGTGTCTGATTCTACATAAATTTTTATGTATATAGCAATTAACTAACTGTGAGTCCAGTTCATAAGACTGGGGCAATTTGTAGCACATTGTGTGATTCACACGAATAATGCAAAAATAATGTCGGTGTAAACTTTGTGTATTCTGAATTATTCGTATGCTAATAGCGTGCTGCAGCTTAAAACAATCAGCTTGTATTCTTGCAGTGTTTTTGGCTGCCTCAGCTTTGTTCACACTGCCTCTGGCTCTCTCATCCTTCCTCTGTGGGATGGTGGGATTGATTGATAACTTCATTTGTTCTTGAAGGGAAGAGGGGGATCAGTGCATGAATTCTCTTCTCTGTCTGGGGATGGAAGGACGAGGGGGCTTTTTGTATTTTTTCCCCACTCTCTTCCTGGATGCACCTCAGGGACTCTTCATGCACGTCTTGTTTTTAACAGTGACGAATGATCTAATTTTTTTGAAAAGCGTTTTGTCGGTCATTAAGAAAGTGAGGCGTGAGCGCTTTTTTGTCACAGGGGGCTGTTACACGCAGTCAGGTGATGTCTGATTTCTTGGTCTTTTCTTCAGTTTTCCTCTGTAAAAGTGGGGCCAATTGTGTCCTGCAATGCTTTGCAAGGATGCTGAGGTTCAGTTTCCATAGTACCAGGAAAGGCAACATGAGATTTGCAGCTTGTTGCCTGTAACTGATTTACTCATGCATAAATGTTTTGTATCCTATTAAGGCTGGTGACTGGCATCACACATGCATACTTTTCCATGCCCAAAGCCCTTTTTTGTTTTCTCTTGTACTTTTTTATTTGTCTTATTATTTGTGCTTGTGAAATGTAAATGTTGAGTGAATACCTGTGCATATGCTCAGCAAACACAAGTCTAGCTGTCAGGTGTGGACAGGCGCTCCCTCTATTGGCAGCAACTCTGCTTCTTCTCCAGATATCCAATAAGATTTACAACTGTTGAGTCTGGCTGTCCCACACTCCAGAGAACAGTAGGTGCACAGTGTGAACACCATAGAAGAAGTGATGACATTCTGCCCACATTACAGTTACTTCCAGTGCCAGAAACCCCAGCCACACACTGCATGGAGAGAGATTTCTCTTTCCTGTGTTCACTCTCCCTCACTGTTTCTCTTCCTGTATTTATTTGACATATAACTGGTGGGGAGGGATGGTGAAGGGGAACCTCCCTTCAGAGTCGGCCATTTTGGGCCATGGTTAGTTTAGGATTTGGCATCCAGAGACACATTACAAGGACGCAGTCAAATTGGGCTGATTTAAGTTATCCATTGCTCACTGAATGTACATTAGTCCAACAGAGGAAGGTTTTTGACAAGTGCTGTAGCAGATGTTTCCATACACTGGTGCCTCGGTGAATTTGCACTAGACTGATTGACTGCCGAAGAGGGACTACTCTACTGTAAGCTTTAAGATCTGTCATTGTGCAATACACATACTTTGCATAAAAAACAGCCAGAGAAATTTCTTCACCTTGGAGGCATCAAACTAAAATTTCCACAGCTTAGCTCGAAAATCCAATTCTAATAGTTGAAGGGATGCTTTTGAAAATGGGATTTAATTTAGGAGTTTCAAAGTATTACAAAGTATTCAGAATGATTCTTTTCTACTTGTATGAATACACACATATATTGTCCTTTTCGCCAATATTCCTTCCCGTCTCTTGGATGTGTTGGCTGTCATATATTCACATCATTTTCAAGCTTTACTAAGGACTACTGCTGCTGCTGAATTTGTTGATTGAATAGTGGTTCAAGATATCTTTATTGGCATTGACCCCAGAGATTTTGTTTAAGCTTCATATTTTGAAAGTCAGCTTTGCTTCCTGTTCCCGCATAGTGTCAGTGCCAAAAACTGCAACATTTATGGGTTAACGGCATGTGGGGAAGGAGCTCAGGGAAAGCGCTGACTGCTGCTGGCAGGCAGAAGGAGGGGTTAATGTTGTGGACTGTTTGCCCTCTGAGCAACCTGCTTGGTGGTCAACACTGATTGCATTTGTCTGTTGAAAAAGTCTGTCATTCTCTCACTTCCTCTTGGTGTTTAACTCGCCCTCGGCACTCTCACCCGGCTGACCATCAGCAAGCAGGATCGCAATCATGTCCTCTCCTCTCCTCTCTCTCACACTCAATGATCTGAGAGAGATGAAAACAGACTTTTTCAATTAGGGAGAGCCGTTGAAAGTGTTCGCTTCAGGCTGCCGCGCTGCTCCTGCTCTCTCTGCCGGCCCTCCACCCCTGAGATCCTCTTGCCATTTAGAGTGTTTCTTCCCCCCTCCATCTCATTCCCAGCACAGCTAAGGGGGGAAGCGGGAAGCGGTGAGTAACTTTTCGCATTTTCATCCTTTTCATTCAGCTTTGTTCATGCCGACTTCTGAGGTGCTGATTGGAGGAGAAGAGTTTTCTTTGGCAGAGTGTCAAGATTTTCCCCTGGATCTTGTAAATTTGGTGCTCTGACGCCTTCAGTCCGCGTCACTAATCCCCTCAGTGGCTGGTTAGTTTTCTTAAGAACACTTTTGACTTATGTTGACCATTTATATTTTTGAGAATGTTACAATTACAGCAAGGCATGCATACCATAACAATCTTGTACTTTCGCAAAAGTGATCAGAATTATTGAGTGACTGTGCTGACTTCAGTGTGCATTTGAATCTCTGAATTTGACAGGGTATAAGTGACTAGTGACAACGGAGAAGAAGTGTCACTTGAATCTTGTCTTTCCAGTCCCCTGGGTGCTGCTTTGTTGGGCTGCCAATGTAGTTGTCAGGAGTGGGTGGCTTTATCTTTAGACAAGGAGGCAAAAGATGGAAGTGAGAAAAATGTGTTTCTGGGGAGTAAGAAGGAGAAAAATGGTGAGAGTTGAAGTGATGGATTGAATTAGAGGGATAGGGGAATAAAAACCCAGTGAACTACAGAAGAGAGAAGAGGAAAAGGCAGTTGAGAGGCAGTGCCTTGTCATCTCAGCTGTTGTGATTTAAGTGGGCTGACAGCACACAAATCTCCCAGCATCTCACAGCTGTGCGACATGCCTTCCCTTTTTTATTTTTAACCCGAACACCTATATCAGACTGCGAGGTCCAGGAAGTGCCCAGACTATTGTCTCCAAAGCTCTGTATGTTTGCTTCCATTTGTTTGTGTGACTGTATCATAACATGCAAATATTTGCCAGAGCTTTGAATTTCCCAACCAGACAATATGGAGGGCTCCTTAAACTAAAACCTCCGTAGTGTGTTCTGGCCCTAATCATGTCGGATGTGACAAGTTGAAGAACAGTTTACATGTGTGAGATTCAGCGCTGGCTCAACATTCTTTACTGACCATGGGAGTGTGTCCATAAATTGCCAGAGTGCATTCCACACAGACATACTGCCAGCTCTGTCGGTGGCATCCTTGTTTGAGAACCTGGTAAAGGACAAAAGGGACAGAAAAAAAAAAAAGACTTGGAGTTTAAGCATAGTTAATCTTGCGACTTCACAGTGTCTCTGCACCTGGGCACCCATCCACAGAGACACACCTACAAAAAAGTATCCTCTGCTCTGACTGATTTAAACACAACCTGCGAGGGAACATGTTCTGACAATTTGTGTGTAGTGAGAAATGAAATCATCAGTGGAATAACTTGGTAAAATTGATTTGTTGACAGTTGCGGACATACCTGTCTTCTCATCCAATTACCCCTTCCTTTTAGACTTCAAGACAAACATCCCTCATGTCAAAGGGTCTCAGGAGGAGTACGAAAAAAAACAAAACAGCTTAACTCACTAAAGTGAAAGGAAGATGAGCACTTAGAGTCTGGGAGGGAGGGGGGTTGAGAACATAAGGATGGATGAATTGGATTGTGCAAGTGGGTCTTTAGTCACTCCTCAGGCTGTGAGTGTGGAGACTGATTTGGTAAGCGAGTGGTCACGTAACCCACCCCCATGCCCCCCACCCTCTTTCCATTACCACAGTATGGTCTACACTTGTACACTGTGAAGGATTAGAGATCAATGTAGAGGAATTGGCCAAATTGATTTGAATCCTAATTACATTTCATCATCTGAATCCCCTAAAAAGGCTGTAATTGTGGAGTTAATCAACTTCTTGTTTTCCGTAGTCCCATTATAAAAATCATTTTTCTTCTCTCTTTACAAAAGCACTGTCAACAGTACACAAGATTTTTCTTCTGTCATATTTGTCTTTTCTTTCATGAGTATCAAAATTATAGAATGAGTCCTTGTTATTGTGAAGACTCGCACCTTAGCTGTGAATTTTCTCCTCCCACCATATTTTTCACATATTTAAAATGAGACGTACAGAGATCTCCTGGTAACGTAATGTTTCTCCCAGCATGAATGCAAGGAAGATTAAAAAAAAAAAAAGCACTCAAACATCCAGTTAGACATGAACACAGCACAAGTCCAGCAGAGGCGGATATTTCATCAGTCTTGTTTTTAAAATTTGGACCTGATGATGGCACAATAGCAAACGCTGAGGGATCTTCAGAGACATTATATTACGTCCTGTGAGAAGTATTAATATCTGTACAAAACTAGCAATATATATAATATATATATCAGTCTAATTTTAGGCCTTTTTCTCAAAAACATAAATGTGAACCTTTGTGTGAAATGTGAAGCTTTTAGCTTTTAGGGCTGACCAAATCAGTGTGACTTAATCAGCCAGTGGTATAGGGGGAAAGTCGAGGGGGGAAACTGTACTTTGTCTCCATCCTCTAGCTAGACAACATTAGTCTGAGGCCCTTTTGGGGTCAGAGAGGAGGGAACTTGAATAAAACAGCAGAGAATATGGATAACTGTGTGGTGTCACAGTTAGGATGGGGGTGCTTTCACTGAAACAAAAGCTCCTTATCAACTGCAGACACTGAATGACATCTGAAGGTTATTTCATTTAAAGAAATACATATCAGCATCAGCCTAATTTGAATTAAACAACAGCAATTATAGTCCTCTGTGTACTTGGTCATCTTATCAGAGTGGCCGAGATTCAGATGTCTCACACACACACACACACACACACAGACATAGACAGAACTCGGGAGACTGTGAGAGATGAAGAGTGCCAGCCAGAAAAAGCAGGCTGCCACTCAACGCTGCCATTGATAAGGTCGAGCACGGGGAGATGTCTGCACTCAGGACCTGTCTCGTCAAATACAGCGTTCCCCCATCCCCCACCTTTCACACAAGAGTGATAGGAGTGATTAGAGGGAGGAGTGAAAGAGAGGAAGATGGAGAGGCAGGGAGACAGATATAGAGTGGCTTGGGAATAAGAGGATTGAGGCAGATGCATAAAGAGAAAGGGAATGGAAGCAGGTCAGAGAAAAATGGACCAGGAAGGAATCCATGAAACCATAAAAAAAAAAAAAAAAAAAGGAAAGTGAGGAGGAAATGAAAGAATGAAACTGTAGAAGGGGTGAAATTGGGTCTTTACAAGGAATGCGATCCCCTTGGCATGTAGCAGCCAAACCAACCATCTTCAGCAGGAGTAATTAGTGTATCAGCATTCTGAAATGCCGTCTGGTAAGCTAGCCAGAACAGTGTTCTCCGTTTTCTACCATTTCAGCCACAACTTCACCCAATCTTCTCATTTTTCTTACTGTTTATTGCCTAAAACCTCAATTAGGTTAGTGCGACTCAGTCAATTACAATGGAAATGTCACAGAAAAGTCACGCTGAGACGTGGACACAACAATAGCATTTTGTAAAGACACATTTTTTTTTGTTGTTGTTTTAGAAAAAAAGCCTTGTAGCAGCAGTTTTCAGTGGGATGCATGGTGGATATGTCCTCAGGACAGGGACTGGGTGAAGAGTGGAAGCCCTCAGTATCCTCTTGTTGAACTTTTTCTGTCTGAACTTTTCTGCTGACGAGGAAGGAAACGTTTTTGCCTACATTTTCAACAGCGGATGGTCATGACACTCCTGAGTCATCTCTGCCCTTGATAACACACACACAGAAACAAAGAAATATGTTCAGACTCGCTTCAGCTTTTTCTTTCTTTTTTTTTCCTCAATCCTTTTCTCTCCCACGAAGAGTCATGAACGATCAAAGAGGCCCCAGATGTTGTTCTTCACCTATCTCCTTTCACCATCTCCTGACATTGTTGTGAAAGTGGCCTGAGTAGTGTTCTCTTAGCTGAGGGGCTGCCTCCAGTCCTGTCATGCATTCATTACGCATCAAGAGATGGATTGGACTTTCATTGGACGTAGAGCGGCCTTAGATCTCCTGTATGGGTTAATAAGGAAATGGAGCACACAGCTGAGCCACGTTAGCAACGAGCTAATTTGATTATGTTCCACACCTCACATGTTTTTTCCATCATGTTCAGTCACAGAGAACACAGTGCCCCATAACCAACACTGACACACCACCTCTGTTGGAAAAAAGTTTCACAATGGAAAACTTGGCAGTGGAAACACTTTGTTTTTGATCCATCATCTACACGCGCCACCCAAAACACAGCTATTTTTGGTTTCACAGCAAGCAGAGGAAGTGCCAGCTCTCACACAGTTCATTAAAGTCCTGATGGAGGATAATTATGAACTGAATTACAGCGAGATAGATGTGTTTCGTGCACTTAGTCGAGTCGATAGAAGCTCCTCCATGTTTGCTAGTTCACTGAGTCTTTGGCTGTGTTTGTTTACTGTGTTTGGTTCTCATATGGTAGGTCTGGAAACACATGGCTATTATTCAGGCTGCGTGAGGGCAGCTTCTCCACACCGACCTCAGCCTTCGATCTCAGGGTCATGTGCCATTGTTTCAGTGTCATATGTCTTCTACTGAGGTCACCCTTTGCTAGTCCCAGAGGTATGACTGCTATGTGGGAGAGTTGCAGAGAGAGGAAAAGACTGGAGTGGAGGCATTTATAGACTACTTTATCAGTGTTTTCAATGATGACAGCAAGTTGGGTAAAGGTATATGACTGTTTAGAGGTGTTCTGGATCACTTTGAAGATTTTTTTTTTTTTTTTTAAATAGAAATACATTTTAGAACTGTGTGACTTTTTTTTTTTTTTTACCTTTTTCCTGATCTCATAAATCATCTCAGCTGAAAGACGATTAAAGTTGAAATCAAAGCAGTCTGTGCGATGTTGTCACTATTTACAGTAATACTGTGGGCATGTGAGCTGGCATCATTGGTTTGCTGCTGTGTTGCCTGGGAACTTTTCCTCTGTCTCTATGGCGACGCGTAGAGAAATACTTTTCTCTGCTCTCTTTTTATCCTTGTTTATAATGCCAAGTTGCCATAAATACAGGACTTTGGGGAGCACTTATGGCAATACACCCAGTTTGTGGGGCAACAAAAGCTTTAATTAGGCTGAATGCCAACCATATGGGACAGCAGGTAGGCTCCCTACACGTGTGGTCCAAACACACACACACACACAAACACACACACACACGCACACACAAACACGCACACACATAAAGTGCATGCACGCATTAAATGGGTTTGGAAAAGTACTGTAAATTGTCCAGCGGACACACACATTCAGTGCTGTAGGCTCATCTTTTTGTTTTTTATGCCAAGCAAGAGATTGAATTCTGCCCAACTGGTGATATAATCTGTAGCAAAGAGCTACCATCTAAACAAGTCATTTTTTTTTATTTTTTTTTTTTGAGCACTAAAGATATTCACTCTCTGCACGTTTTCTTTCTGTGGGTTAGACAAGAAAATCAATTCCACTCTTAGGTCTACATGTCAAGTTTGGAGTCACAGCAAGCCAAGAGTACATAACCACGAAGGAACAGAGAGGGTTTGTCTCAAAGTAGAAGTAGCAATATGACACAATTAGTATACCATGTTGTGCTAAATAATATCATTGGTGGTGAGATGATGTTGGACGATACTTACTTTGGCAGGTTTTCACTCACACATAAGCATATATACACTGTAATTAAAAATTTCAACTGCCTGAACCTGTTATCTTTAATAGATTACAGTTTATTTTTCTTGGCTAAATTGCTAATAAGAGTATTTCACCATTTTTGGAGGGCAGAGAATGATACTTTACAGAGGCAAGCTCTTTTCCCCTGCTTTCAGACTTCATGCTGCCCCCAAGCCCAAATTCTGTACTTGTTAAGAGATTGTATCGATCCTCTTATTATTTGCGAAGATGTAAAATTTTCAATTTGTTTAACTCACAGAGGAACAAACACAAATAGCAGATTCCACAATTAAGCTAATTCAGCTGATCAGTTATTGGAGGAATGGGAGGAGCGGCTTAACAGGAATGAAAAATGAGCTGAGGCTTAGGAAGAAAGAAAAAGAGGAGTGAGGGACTTAATGAATGCCTGGGAGGAGGGGTCAAGAGAGACGGACACAGAGGATTAGAGAGAGTTAATTAATAAAGAGAGAAAATATAACGTGATGGTTAGATAAAGGTAACTAAAGGAAAAATATGAAAATACTGGAAGCAGGCAAGTGGCAGCAAGAGGGAAGAATCAGACAGCGTTGTAAAAGGGGAAGAGCAGTGAGAGTGGGGGATGAGGTAAAGGGATGCTGGGAGAGAGACCCATTCAGCTGTACATAGACAGTAGCGAAAGAAAAGGTGAGAAGGAGGTGGGAGGAGAGGGAGGACGGCTGAGAGCTGTGCCAAGCTGTCTCAGGGGCGATGAATGAGGCCATAATGAAGTATCTGTACTCCTTTGCCTCTGCTTCTGGCTGGAGAAAAACCGCAGCCTTGGCACGGCCTGGAGACCCGCTCAGTCCTGCCAAGGAGAGCACACACACAGCGAGTTTGAATAAACCACACACACAGATATTTGTGACAAGCTCCGGCATTGCAAAACACACACATTTACACGCGAGAACTTGACAGATTATATGTCTCTTCCTCCCACCCACTGTATGCCCGTGCCACACACACAAACAGATTTTTACCTTTATCCTGTTTCTGTCTCTCCACCCAGACCAGGGGTGGCAGGAGTGCCCAATGTGGGATTTGTATAACTACCTATTGTTCAGTATGACAAGCTGGTAACACACAGGACACACACACAGCAAGTGATAAAAGTCAAGACAAATGGCATAGTCCTCATCTGCTATAAACAAGTCGTGCTGTCCTGCGGTTTTCACCGCTGTCACCAGTACACCGATATGTCGGCCTGCTAGTTTATCACTAGAGAACAAACAATAAATTCTTAGTGTAGAGCAAAAACAATGGCTAACAGTACACATTCCTCCCATGACCAGACGTGTGTGCATGCTCATTCTGTTCAACAAGACACAGATACAGAGACTCGCTGTCTCTCAAGAATATTTCTCCCATTGGCATGAAACATCAGAAAGAGCAGCTGTTGTACATGCAGCATATAAGAGTCATTCCAAACAGTATCGTCCACAGCAAAAGTGCAACAGTTGAGAAGAAAGCACGTCTATTACCCAAGCATTTGCAGATTTGTGCGGATGTCCAGAAAAATATCCTCTCGCACAGCTAGTAAACATCAACTAAATCAAATCAACATCAAATCATCAGTTAACTCTCCCTCTCACCCGGACACAAAACAGGATCTTGTTTTGGCAATTGAAATAAAATTCACAGCACATGTTTGCAGTGTGTTTCATCTGCAAATATCTGTATGTAGTGGAGTGTCAAAAAAGTGTAGCTTCACATCACAGGAATCTGAAAGTGTCCTTTCCTACCATGCCTTCTGCATGTGGTTGCCTGTCTCTTAGATTGTGCAACAGTTGGATCTAGATGGAGACAGTTGGAACCTTGCATTCATCCCTAAAAAGTAAGATTAATATGGTGGCTCACAACTGTCTAATCATTCACAAACGTGAATGATTGGTGGATGTGTGTACCCATAAAAGTCCTGTGAGTTAGCATGCACGTTGTAAAATAGATTCCGGCTGCCTCCGTTGATAGTATTGCAGAGGGTGGAAGCTTTGAATTAGGAGCAAACAGCATTGGGTATAGAGTGTAGCCTGAACTTTGCTGACAGGCTGTTTTTCACTGATCCCTCCCAACAGACTGAAACTGGGAGAGGAGGGCTGTGTCGGAAAGTAGGGCAGAAACGATGGATCTCTCTGTTACTCTTCTGTTTTTGTGCCACAGGATCTCACATAATCTCTTCTCTGCCTGTTCCTCATGTTGTAAGGCGCTATCCTGTGGCTCTCCTAATGTGTGTCTGAAACGTGCTTACGTGTACACAATGGATACTACACGTTTAGGTGTGGCATCTAACACATTAAATCGAACTGAAATCAAATTCTTCCAGCATAAACATATTTGAATGTGTATAGAAAGCCATATGGACCCACTGGCTTGAGCCCACTCAGGAGCACAACCCCCCCGTACCTCATTTAGCCCCCATGCCAGCACCCAGCATGCCAACTTGACAAGGTGGAAGCTGCTGATCCTGTTGGCTGGCTCCATATATTGTACTGCATGCAGGTACAGGATCAGATCTGCAGAGAATAAAGAGTGACCTCATTTATCTGTCGCCCATAAGGAGCAGCTCACCTTTAGGGTACTCACATCGTTTACATGCATTTAAGAAATTGAATGTCTGCTTCCACCTGTAAGATAAGAAGCATTGTTTGCGTTTTCAGTCGTTTCTCTTCTGAATAAAGCCCCAACAATCATTCTCCTTGGCTCTGCTTTTCAACTCCAGAGGCAACATCTGGGGCTTCTGCTGTTGGTCATGTGGGTCGTTCATTGAAAACAGTTCCCTGCTGTGGTTGAAAATAATTCCATGAGAGTGGAGAGCAGCAAGGCTTTGGCGACTGAAGAGTCAGGTGGTGCGACTGTTGATGTTTTGTTTTCATACAGATCATATTGGGGCTTCATCTGGCCATCTCGGGTTGTATGAAGGAGGGCTGATTGTAAGTAGGGCAGTGGACTGGAGTTTTCTTTCTCTGTTGGTCCCCTCTGTGTGGCTTGGCTGGCTGCTGCTCAGCTGTGGCCGGTTCATCTGCAGGAGCGGCTCTCCTGCATTAGACAATGTACAACACATTCAGAGTATGTGCCAGCTTCCACCCGGATGCAAACAAATCCAAACACATAAATATACCCTCTTTGGCTTGTATGTTTACTGTCACACTTGTTCCTCAGTTGCACATACAAATAAATACATAAATTATAGTGTGGCCTGGCTTATCATGTTCAGGGTGGTAGATGTCGCTGGAGTGCTGCCTGTGTGTGTGTGTGTGTGTGTGTGAGATTGTGCGCATGTGTGCTTTGGCTCAGCTTCATACAGACAGACAAGCTGGAGATTGGTCTCCTTCCAAACAAGCCATCTTTCCAGGGAACCAGCCTACATATTTCTCTGTAACTGGCTTTTCCTCCACTACTGCAGACTGTTTTATTCTTCATCTTCAGGATTCTCTAAGCTTTCTTTCTTTCGAATTTTTCCATCATTTAGCCACTAATGGTTTAGAAATTAATACCCAGCAGTCTGTGATCCATGTCTCCTCATGCTCCGTTTTGCCAAATCTATACAGAAGGGAATGCCACAGAATGAACACACACACACTCACACATATAAACACACCATGTCACAGTGAATTCTTGAGGTTTTGTCATACCCTTCTCACAGGGAAAGGTTGTGAAGCGAATGGAGGGAGTGAGAGATAAACATCAGCAGTGATCAAAAAGGAATGTGGAACAGAGGAGTGGGCTGAAAAGGGGAAATGATTAAATCAGAGAGTTAAGCAGAATGAAGATGAGAGGCTGACATGAAGAGAGATGGAAGAAAATGCTAGTAGGTGTATTTGTGGGTTTCCCTCTTTAACCTTGTGTGCATAGATTACATAAATACAATTATTTCTATTTCCATAATGACATGTAGGAATAGAGAGCAATATAGAGACCATGCTCTTATCACTCTCCCATTATGAATTTTGACCACCAAACCATGACTCGCCCATGCAACACTACCACTTCTTTTCCTTTTCCATATTCAGTTTCTGTTACTTATTAAGAATTCCAAGTCAGTCCCAAAATGGCAAAACCGGAGAAATCAATCTAGAATCATGCAGTGAATACTGCGAATACTGCTGCCACTGTTGTTTAGGAGGACAGACTTTTCGTGTGTGTGTGTGTGTGTGTGTGTGTGTGTGTGTGTGTGTGTGTGTGTGTGTGTAACCCCAGCGGAGCATGTAACATTAATGAGAGGGCCGGAGACAGGTCTTATCACCCGCTTTCCAGTCCTGGCTAGACCTTAATTAGCTCATAAATGCTTAGCGCAGACCTTGCTATGTTAGTAGAGGGCCAATCAAATTTAAACACACACATGCAGACATTGGGCACCTGAATGCATAAAGTAAACAAATACGCACAAATGCTCACAAATCTTGTACTGAAAAAATTGGAGGAGAATATTTGACTTTCAAACTGTGTGTGTGTGTGTGTGTGTGTGTGTGTGTGTGTGTGTGTGTGTGTGTGTGTGCGTGTGTGTGTGTGTGCGTGTGTGTGTGTGGTTGTATGCATAAATTAATGGAGGAATGAAGAAAACAGTGTTAAACGTATTTATTTCTGTGGTTGTACATGAACATATTTGCTGTGTGTTTGTGACAACACCTTTGTGTATTAATTCTCTCGTAGCAGCGTGGCCTATCAGTGACCTGCACCCTTACTGTTGCACCGTAAGCCCCATGTTATTTCTCAGACTACAGATTTCACTCTTCAGAAAAACCCAGATTTCCTGACCACCCCTGAATGTTCCCACAGACTCCAACAAAGGCCAAACTGCAGATAAGATAGCCCCAGCTCTCGCACTGGAAGGCTCTTATCTTCATACACCCACTGCTTTGTGGCAAAACTGTGTGAATTCTTTAGAAAAAAAAAACAACAACAACAAAAAACCAAAAGTTTCCTCTCTGTCAGTTTTATCCCCTTCCTCTTTCCTCTGATTTTTGTCTGGGAGTTGTTTATAGTTGTGCCTCGCACACACAAACACACACTTGTAAGCTGGTGTCATCAAGGTGTTAAAGCGGTCACTGCCCCCACTCACAAGTAAAAAAAATAAAAAATAAGGCCCCACTGTTTGCTCCAGGTCAATGTTAGTGGAGAAAGTTTCCCAACCCCCCACTCAGCAGCCCCAATCCAACCACCACACTGCTGTCTGATCCCATAGCCCTGACTCTAACAAACACACAGCCAGGTAGTCCATGGTGTCTGTCTGCCCCTGTGTCATAAAACAGCACATTAAGTCAGAAGTGTTTGGGGGGGGGTTGGTTCCTTTGAAGTTGGACAATGACCTCCAACTTGTTGCTTTCCGACAACCCCCCTTCCTCTTTATTCATACACGCACACTCGCAATACATCCCCTAAGACCACTGCTGAAGGAAGCACTTCCTGATGCAGTGTGTCTGTGTATGTGTATGAGTGAGACCAACTCCGCAAGAGCAAGATGAATTTTGGGACTGAGCAGCAGTCATCGTGCTGGACTGATTTTTATTTTGCAGCTTGCTGATCTGTAAGAAGTTGTTTTCGGTTTTTAAGGTTTTTGGTCATTAAAATGATCCCTTGCAGCTTTGGCTCTGATGTAATCACAGCAGACCGCAACCCCCACAAAGCACTGCATGTGGTCATGGATCCCCATCTACAAGCATGCAGAGATAATAGGAAACAGACTCAGGCTATTAATTAATCTGTTTAATACAGTTAGATGATCTGGTATGTGGCACACCAAGTTGCTATCCTCCTCAACACTCAAAGCGCACTCAGTGAACACACAATCATGTTTTACCAAATTCCTTGGTGACTTTGTCAGCTAACTGTCCCTAAATTACTGGTAGATACTTGTAGTGGGACAAATGGCTCTGGCAGAAGAAATCAACGTTGCAAAGGACACATTGGTTGAACCCCCCTGCAAGACAATGACAAAATAGAGCTTTCATGTTTGGTTACAAGTCAACATACTGAAATTATACTTGTGGCTTCTCCCATTGAAGCCAGCAGAGTGTTTTGTGACAGAAAAGTTTCCTCCATTTTTGAGCAGTTATGTTCTCCATCCTTCCTTCTTCATCTCTTTTCTGTGCAGTCATGTGTTTGTTTGTGTACGTGGGCTGCTTTGTGATAGGCAGGTGGACTTGGCTAATGAAAGATGTTGAGGTGGAACCACGGAGGTGTGATTTTTTTTTTTTCTTTTTTTTTTTTCCTGCTTGTAGTCTGATTTATCTTGACTGTGCTGTGTCTCATCTCTCTCCCCTCGCCCTTCTCACATATCTGCTCACAATCACACCAAAGACATTCTCCTCACGTGCACCTGCAGGCGCAAACATGCACGTGAATCTTCTATCCAAGCATCGTATTCAACGCAGATCGGTCTCATTCCACACTTTTAGATTAGAAAGCTTTAAACAATTCCTGCTTGTTTAAGCCGCCTCCTTCATTGCCATCATTCTGCAGCCTTCCTATTAGCTGTTTTGTTCAGATGCCACACAATATTACACGCCATACTTCATGTGTCTCTCCATGCCACACTTTATATCTGTCTTGATATGACACATGAGCTGCCACCTGCTTCCCTGACATAATTGTTCACAATCATTAAGAGTCCAGTTCTGCCGGCTGCCACCTCCGTCACTCTAAAAATACCTATTTCCACACAGTAATCCTGGCCTTTAGCCTGCTGTCCTGCCCAGAAAAGGGAAACAAGCCTTTTGTCCTTTTCAGCTCAAAATCAGGTAAGGTGACCCTGGCTAAATTCCAGTGCAGTGCAACTCAGATACTTTGTGTCCAAATGTTCTGCAACAAAGCCCCAGTATACAGCAGAGTGCTGAAACGACCGTTATACTTGCTCTACATTTCTTTTTTAACAGTTTTGCGTTTCTGTTGCAATACCCCTGTCTCCACCGGCCAGAGCAATACAGCTGTTTCTCAGTTTTGTGCTTTATTCTATTTCTGCTTGCAAAATGTGTTCATATTTACCATATGACGTTCGTGCAAACACGCGAGCATGTCCATGTGGAGACACTCGATGCAGTAACTCTACTTTATTGGAGCATGTCCTACTTTTTATGGTGCGACAATTTATTCGAGAAGTTGAAATTATCTTTGCCATTTGCGGATTGCATTGGTGAGCTGTGGCTTTTGCAGACCCAAGCAACCAGTTACCCCCCGTGAGTTCCAAGGGGAAAAAAAACAATTTGGCTGTTTACTGCATCAAGAAAAATAGGGACCAGGTAAATGCACAGTTCAACAACAATGTTGAATCCTACGTTTTCCTTATTGTTTACTTGCTACTGTTGCCTCTTATTGCTTAATGTGGAAGTTTCCACACACGTCTGCTCTAGATGCCTGCAGCGTCATAATTGATCTTGGAGCTGTGGAAGCTGAGGGACAGCTTGGAAAGCACACTTTGGCTGGAGCTAATCACCAATCAGAAATTTCAGGATTATGCTCACCGCATACACAAGCCTCCAAAAAATGCTGCTCTTTGCTTGATAAGCTTCAGCCTTTGTCAGCCTTGGACAATGTGCAAATACATCTGCCGGTAGTCGACTTTGGCTTTAGAGACTATAGCCTCCTGCCATCGTCTAAGATAGAAGATGGAAGAAAAGATGTATATAAAAAATGGGTTTTTGGTAATTTTTCAAAACCTTCAAGAGTAGTACCTGCTGTAATGGCACGCCATTCCTGGACAGTAACTTTTTACCCATAACATTACTCATCAGCACATATATATATAGGTTATATATGTAAATATGCCATCATCAGTATATTTGCCATATGCTACTTTTGGGTCAGCCTGTTTATGTTGTGTGTTTAAACTAGAAAAGTCAGCTCCAAACGGACGTGCATACTAAAACACGTTTGCGTATCATACAGTGGCCAGATAATACACGAGTCACTTAGGCACAGACACAACCATACAGCCATAACAGCACTAATCAGAGTTTGTGATGTAAGCTGGATTTTTATTGCAGATGGAACTCTTTGTCAACATTTTTTTAATTTGAATAAGTTTTGTGAAGCTGTTTCTTCTCTGGATTTTCTCACAAAGGAGAATTCATGTTATCAAACGCTAAAGTTTGCTATGTGGTTTGGAATGAAGAGGCTCAAGGACAGGATCAGAAATATGTCACCTCAAAGAGTATTACTTTTTCAGTTATTCAGCCTGCAGCTCTACATCAATCCCTCCCTGATGCATTTATTTTCTTCAACCTAAAACCAGCCCGCATAAACCCATGTTCTTCCAAAGAAAAGTGAAATGGTAATCTTTAATCTGATATCTGAAGGGAGAGCTTGTATTTTTTTAGGACAGAGCACAACTGCTTCAAATTAACATGTAATTCCTATTTCTGTAGAGTACTATGTGGAAGGGTTTGGGGTGTATATACACATCGACGCATACATCAACGCACACAGAGATATACACACCCAGTCCCGGGTTTTGTCCCTGACCTCTGAGGTTTGGCTGAACAGTCGGCCACGACAGAGTGCTAAGTGGGTGCAGCCAGACCAGATGTGGCTGTCTAACCCCACAGACCTAACAAGTAGCTTCTTGGCCAGTAGCCTCACCGCCACTCAGCTGGCTCTCTCAGTGTTCAGCTGAGAAAGCCAGCGGACACAGTAGTGAGCCACCACTGAGGTTTAGATGGGAAGGGAGAAGGGGGGCGGGGCCATTTTAAAGCTTTATGTTAACTAAGTTTATTGAAGCCATTTCCTCATGTTTTTGTTGGTTTTCTTTGCTGCCTATTAGGTTTTAATGTGGCTTTGCATCAGTGGTGGAACCAAATGAATTAAGTTATTTTTCCAATTTTGCAAACAAATTATCAATTTTTTCCAACCAAAGAGCGTTATGAATTAGTCATGCAGTTTTTGTACAGAATAAACTCTTCATAAATTTGAAATCCCACTATCATTTTCAGTGCTGAGCATCCTTTCTTTGTCTTCCTTTTAGCCAGCACAAAATAGCAGCATAATTATTTTTTTTAAACTTTCCCCACTACATTTATTTACCCAAAACAAAAGAACCTCAATTTTGCATGGGTACAGTAATTATTCATGAACAAGAACAAGAAAATAATGCGTCATCTCCCAGTTTGCGTTTAAAAAGACAAGTTGGGTTCGCATGCAGCTGCTTATTAAGCATTTGTAAGAACTTTAAGCTATATTTAGATTTCCGCCTGTTTGAAGGTTAGAACAGTGCTGCATGCCTCGGCCACCTCACTGCCAAGTTAGCCAGGACACCTCAAGTTGACGATCACAGTTTGCAGGGCGACACAGGATCTCTAAAGTTTACCCAGCCTGGCGACCATGAGGGTGATGAATTTCACCCTTCTTCTCTAAAACAGTCATTTAAAGCTGAGAATTCTGGGAACGCAAAGAGCCCTGATTGTTACTCAGTTAATCTCTAATCTTTCAGATGACTGCCTCTAATTCTTTATACAGCTGCTCTGCCCCCCTCCCTCCCCTTCCTGCTTGAATCATTCTGTGTCAGCTCCTCTCAGAAATCTTTGCTGACCATACTGAAGTCACAACAGACCAAACCATGAACAACAAGAATAAACTCCCATCAACAGATTACAGACTGGAGCGTGGCTTCGTTTCCAGTAATATGTAATAAATTGCACATGGGCACTAAATGTGTCCCAGATGCGAGCCAGTTCGTGTGCTGCTCAGAACATGCTGTCTGCACCCCAAAATGTTTGCTATGTCATCAAAAATTCTCCTTTCTCATATCCATTTCCCAAGATAGGAGACATTTTCATACCCTATTGTTTATGTCCGCACATCTATCAACCCATTTTCCAATAAGATTCACAGAAGTTGTTAATCATCCTCACTTCATTCCTGTAACTCATCTAGTGAATTGATCTGATATTGTTTGAGAAAATGAAATCTCCGAATAGGACCAGCCGAAGTTCTCTGATTCCTAATTTTTATGCATAATCAATGGAGTTCACTTTGGCGAAACAGCGCACTGAGGAGAGATCAGCAGAGGATCAAATGGACAAGCAGGGTCACCGCAACAGCTACATTCGAACTACCACATGATCAATAGAGATCAATGCCAACATTTCTCCCGTGTCAAGAGGCCGGCTAACAGGCCAAATGTCTGCTATTGGCTATATTGACTGAAAATTCAGGGGGAGTGACATCTGCTAACAGCAAAAAGTAGCAGAGCGAAGTTCACACAGGCATTGTTGCAAAAAAGCAGCTGTTGGAAACTTGACATGGGGCCTGAACCGCTTTAGCTGGCAGCTAACGGCTGACACACTAGCCATAACTTTATTTACAGTCACCTGTTTTATATGAGTGAGTGGCCAGGACGTTACATGTGTATCAACACATTACTTTTCCCAAAGAATTATTTGGAAATACTTACAATTGAAACATACAAGCAACTACAATTTCAATAATAAGGCAAAATGATAATGATAATTAACTGTGCATAGTACCATTTTACGGCTCACTGACTGTACTATTGGATAATAAGTGTTTCTTATAAACGTATCAATGTAATTCGATAGGCTGATTAGCATTATTTGCTAAAAAGTGTCAGGTGGCGACTTGCGCCAGTGTGTTATATATCTTTGTCACAAATGAGCTGGCATAGTTTATTCTACAATGGACTGTCTAGCTCTGCCTCCTTTATCCAGCATTTGATGATTTAAATGTTTTTTACAGAGTATAAGCTTATAAGACCAGTAAGATAAATGTGTGCAATTAGGTTTTCATGCTATTGATGTAAACCAGCAATTAGATAAATTCATAGTTCAGCTCCAAAAAATTCCTAAATCTATTTGGCATGTAACTTGGTCACAGATGGATGGGTTTGGTGATAGAATCCCTCCCTGTCTTGTGTTTTGTTTTTTTTCTTTTCCCCCGCCTTGATTGCGTTTCTCTCTCAGGCATTGTCTCACATGCCTTCCTCCTTTTCACACTCTCCTTTTTTATGTCCCTCTCTCTTGCTCAGTCTATCACCCATTGATGTTGCTTTTATGATCTGCTTTTATGATCTCTGTCTTTTGTCTTTCTCTCTCCGCTAACCTGTCACTGTGCTGCAGGGAAGGAATGGCTGACTGAATGTGATTCATTCTGACGCCAGCATCAATCTTGTGGCTGGCACAGTCTTGCCATGCAGATTCACACACACACACAGAACAGGCTTCCTGTCCAGAGTTTACTTTTCTGACTGGTACGCTGCCCTAGATACCAGAGTGGAGCCATAACAGACACCAAACATACTTGAGCTACAGTGCTGCGATGTGATTAGACATGGTGGTTGTCAGTGGTGCCTATTCACAGATTAGTATGTCACTCTGTGCTGTGTTGCCGATAGATTGTAAAGACAGGTCTGTCATTGATTGCATGTTTCTTTGGTACCTTCAGTTCCGTAGATAAACAAGTGTCTTCACATTTACTGAATTCGGTATTGACTCGCTGTTGAACCGCTGGTCCCTGTGACATCTGTAGACTGTGCAGCATCATCTGTTTGTTTCTGTCTGTGTTTATGTGCAGACGTTACTAGCGACCCAAGGAGCCCAGCAACAACGTTCCATGGAGCTGCTAGAGTTTTTCTTTTTTTCTTTTCACGACATAGATTCAGTTAAGTGACTTACAGTATCTTTGGACTGGTAACTCTTAAGTATGTGTGAATATGTTGTAACTTTGTCATCTTTCGGACTAAAACCAGTTTTTGGCTGCCGCTTTTGTTCACTCACATTCGCTCACATTGAAATGGATGATGGAGGGGAAAAAAAACTTTATTTGATAGTTTGATTTGTGTGAGTGGCAGGTTTATGACCATTGATGCTTATGCTGCTGATTCAGATCCACCCGCACATAAATAGAGCTGAACGTGCAACAAAATTCCAGCAATAGCTAAATGCTGAGTGTTTAAGTATATTCAGCATTTAGATAAGTACTAGCTTTCTGTGGAGAAGTGTGTGTATGTGCACGTACATTATGTGCTCTTATTTCAGGTGTATATGTGTCTCCTCAGTGAGTGTCCTTGTTCTCCTGGCTGAATACTTGGCAGCCTTTCATATTCCTCATCGCTCTTCCACTCAGTCTGGCCTTATGAACAGTGCGTTCATTGATACTCAGGCCTTCTTATCCTTTGCTCCTACATTGGAGAGTTTTAACCAATCACACACTAACCTTACTGTTCCTAAAAAAAAAAAAGTGTGAGTCCGTGTGTCTGTTATGTGTGTAATAATAATGCATACAATTGCAGGCATTCTTTCTAGAATGTATGTGTGTGACTGCTATAAACCAGGACTGTCTGTATGTTTTCTATGTGATTTGTGTGTGAGCAAGCATATGTGAATGTGTGAGAAGCAGGGTGTGATGTCATTTGTGGGTCAGCAGTAGGACATTATTGTGTCTGGAGCACCATGGGGGGGTTATAAGAGGTCTGTTTGCGGGCTCCCTACATGCCAACCGGGCTACACAGAGGCCCGTCTGTGGCCTGGAGAACCAAAGGAGCACCAGGAGCCTGCGGGGCAAATTAATCCACTGCGAAAAGTGTGTTAAGAGAGGTGTGAAAGAAATCAGAGGGCGAGACACAGGGTTTTGTGTGGAACCCCCCCCCACCTCCGCGGTACACATGCTCTCCCCTTTTCTTTCTCTCTCTCACACGCACATACACTTCTCCTTTCACACACACCTCACATGGAGGTTCACAGTTCAAATAAACACCAGCTCAAGCAGCGAGCCAGGCCTGGTGTAAACAGCAGCAGGTCGGGGTGATTTACTTTCTCCCAGGGCACTGCTCTCTTTCACTGCTTCCTAATGGGCCGTGCTTTAAATAGGTAATGTAAGGGACTTAGCAGTAATTGTTAGGATGAGGCGGGTGAAGAAAAAGCTGGATTCAGAGATTACCTTGTGAATACGTTTGGTCTGATCTGGTATTCAAACTGTGTTTTTGACGAAAAAGTGATTAATTAAAGGTCTGTGGTGTGTTCACACCGATATTTGGACCCCAGTTCGGCAAAAGTTTGTGCTCATTCAATAAATGCCCTGGGTTCACCGTTTTTATTGAACAGTGATGAAACACACTGCAAGCCTGTCACGTCTTGGAAATGTCTCCTCCAACCTCTACTGGCTCTCAGGATCCTGTTGGGAGAGTGTGGCAGCATCCTTATTGACATCATGTGGCTTGTGTGTGTATGTGTGAAAGAGCGAGAGGGCGAGTGAGATCTGCTCATTATCCGTCCTTCTTTGTTTGGATAAACACTGTAACAAGATGAAATAGGGAAACTGAACAGTCAAAACTTAAACTCGAATGTGAGGGACAATTTCAAAGCGAAACACTGCTACAATCTAAACTGACTTTTTTGGACTTTGGGAGCATGTTCACGGTGGATGTACAAGTCTATTTGCTTAAGTAACTTTTTTTGTTGTTGTTGTTTGAAACTGGATGCAAGTTTAATCTCCTTATTTCATCCCTTCAGATTCATATGTTATTATACATAAGTTATTTAAACTAGCACGATACGTCAGCCAAAGATGATCTCTCACTTCCATTCTCCAATACGCTGATGTGTATAAATGCCCCCAGCCTATTATAAGTATCCATTGAAATACTGTGAGCTGGATTTTTGGGGTTAAAGGGGGCATTTCACGAGCAGGGAGGGTCTCTCTGCTCCCATCTTCCCAGTTTACAGCCTAACCATGTGACTCTTTGCTATGTATGTCACAAAGGTTCCAGCAAAGTGGTTTTTTAATAAAATGATGGAGACCCTGAACCTTCTTTTAACCAGCTTTTTACTACTCCATTGACATGGCCATCAGGGTCAGAAATTCAGCTACATTTGTGTCATAGCCAATGCACAGTAACGGGGTTGTTCGTTTCTGCTGCCATGTCGGTGTCTATCAAATCTGATCAAACCACAGCCAGACTCATCGCTTATTGTGTTGTATTTCAATAATGATTTGATTTTTTTATTTTTTTTTTTAAGTCAATACTTTTAATTAAATCAGAGCTTTTGAACCATTAGGGGATTGTAGGTGTTTTAACAAAGCATACACATTTTTCCATATTTTCCAATAGCCCCATAACTGCGCTTTCCTCATCCTCTAATTCATTCAACAGACTCTTTCTGTAGTGCACGTACAGTATGTGTCTGTGGTCATGGATCAGCTGACATGTCTGTGTTCAGCGAAGGAAAAGTATCTGTGAAGTTCCAGTTACTAATTAAATATTCTTCATAAAAAGACTAAAAGGCTTTGAACAATGCCAGTGCTGCTCTTCCCACCACAAACATGTTGTTGCTTGCAGCCTATCCATAAATAAAGTACAAATGGAGGTATATTCCCACTTGCCTATCATGACTCATGTTCAAGTATTTTTGTTGTCATTAATTATTTTGCCTCTAAACCACACAGAGAAACACTGGCTGGTTTCATGATGGGAAAACACAGATGTTCAGTCAGCATGCTTAAAAAAAACCTTCTTTCTTTCCCATCTAGCTGAACTGTGCTGATAACTAATTGCAAACCAAACTTTGGAAATAGCTTGACAGAAGCACAGGGCCCCGTTCATGTAAATTTCTCTAGTCTGTTTCACAGTGGACTGAGTGCTAAGCTATGTTTGATTGGCGCTCTGCCCTCAAGTCCTCTAAAGCTAAATATTTAAACCTGGCATAGCTGAGTGTTGAAGTTTATTTAACTAAAAGTTTGAGTTTAAACCATTACAGGAGGCCTCTAAAGAAATTGTAGCATACACCACCATTTTTACTTGCAATATTTTATGTTTAGATCGCTAACACAAGACCTTTGACTCTCTTTGTTCTCAACCTCCTCTCCCACGTCACTCTCCTCATACCTGACAGAACCAACATTTTTGCTATTTCAAAGCTTATTTACAATTACTGTTGCATTTACAAGGCAAGAGGCCATAATATGCCCTTTGAAGCAGCGCTAGTTCTTTTGGACAGCCTGGACACAACAGTGACTCTTGTCGCTGGTCAAGTAAAACTTTTTGTAGACCAGTGAGTAAACAGTTGGTAAAGCTATATAGCTACATGCTTATATAGCAATTGCTAAACTTAGTAATAGCTCCTTTAAATTCAACCAAGTACCAAAAAACCCACTGAGCATCATGTCTGCTCCAGAAGGTTATTCCAAAAACTCATTAAACGTATATTGTAAGGGACACTATATTGGATTTACTAAGCTTCTTCAAAAATACTACATCCAAACCCCCAAACTCCACATTAAACCATTTGTGTTGACTGTGCTTAATGTTTCCTTCTGAAAGTAAGATCGTATATCAAGACACTCCTGCCACTCTGAAATTGCGGTTTCACTCATGAGTATGCTAATATTCATGATTAATGATGTAACATCTGGTCAGTTGACTGTGATTTTGGCCACGGGCGATACCTGCAAGGTGATTCTTCACAGAGAAGCTCACCAGAAATATAAGTCAGAGGAGGTATAGTTGACAGAGCGATGTAATGAATGAAACAAAGACCTACAGAGAGAGAGAGAAAGTCAGCAAATCAGGATTGACACCCACACCACTCATCTGGGTTATGATGACAAGGTGAAGGAGAGGAACATTAGTGGAGGCTGAATTAGAAAGTTGAGTCAGAGATAGGGCTGCAGGGTGTGAAGTGTGGGAGGTTCAGCAGTGGGTGGTTCATTCATGCAGCCACAAGATCATGCTACATCAGAGCTGGGACCTCATGTGTTACTGGGATCTGGGATAGAAGCAAGAGGTTGTTGAGGATGACTTCATAACAATTTACATTTCTGCACAAATGGGATGGTTGAGCACTTAGAAAGCAAATCCTGTCTCCCTAGTGTCTTTATATTTCTAACACACAAACACAGAAATAATAATGTCATAACTAATTTTTCAATGTCTCATGTTTGCCATTCCTCAGATCCCACTGCATCCACTGCAGTATTTCTTTATTTCCTTACAACTGCTCCTCCCGTTGCCATATTTTCCAAACATGACCTAGTTATGTTTTGAATCATAATCCACATGTACAGTACGGCTGACAAAAGCAAACTGCTGTTGTTGGGCACAGCACTCTGGAACCTGAGCTGTGTGGCCGTGAAGAGTGCTGTCTACAGAGAGATGGATAGTCTGATTGATAGACAGAGGTTGAGGACTTGGAGTGTGTTTTTCCTCTGTGCTGAAGTGCTCTCCTCTAAGTGGGCCGGTATGGGCAAAAAATAGCTCCAGTCCCCTTGAGAAGTCACTCCACAAGGTCACCTCCTTGCCCTGGGTCTTTATGCGTGAAAAGTCTGTGTCCATGTGCCTTCTTTCTTCTTAATGGCTTACCCAGGCCTCAGCAGCAAGAGTAGAGTTTGTGTGCTAACGAACCCCCGAGCTAATTAGAATTTCAGCCAAGCTGGGCACTCTGTTCATTTCCTTGCCATTACCCTCCCTTCGGACAAATACAATTTCACCCCCTCAACCCATGCAGAATTAATCCAGTTAATGTTCAACATGGGATGAATAATAGCCACTTATCTGCTGGGAACATGGGTGCACAGGGGTGCTTGTGTGGAGGAACCATAGCGAGCTCCCAGTCTCATGTTTCACTAAATCTGCTTTCTGGGTAGTGTAGCCCGGCCAAAGTACCGAATGGATAATGGCAGAAGGGAGGTTGGTGTGTTCAACTGCCATGCTCTCACTGAGTGTCAGGCATCTCCATCAACACAGTGACTGGTGCTGGCTAAGGAAAATCAGTGAAGCTTTTTATTAACTTGCAGCCCTCTCCTTTTTAACTGCATGCAGGTGTTCGTGTGAATCGTTGCACCTGTAATGTAGCATAAGGAAAGTTATCCAACAAATAAAAACAGTCAAGGGCAGGAGGATTCCAAACTTGGAAGGACTGCGTGTGTTTGCTGGTAATGTTCAGCCCAGATAAGTCCGTTCTTCATGTGCTTGAGACGAGGCTATTCTGACTGGGCACGTTGGACAGGGTAATCATTTAAATAGGCATAACTGTGCACCCTTCTCTCAATGTCTCCTCATGCACACACAGTGGTCGAAGTAGCTGTGTGAGGAAGTTTTTTTTTTTTTTAAAAAAAGCTCATGACAGGAGATTAAATCCTGTTTTCTTATCCAACATTGACTAATTGCGTTTTGAAAAGAAATTGTCAAACATGGTCACCACAGTTCCAGTGCTGGGAAGGTGTGAAAGGGATGTTTCAAATACTGTCAAGGCCCATTAATAGCACTGAGGGGCTGACAGCATTACTACTGTGTAGCTACAGAGGAAACTGTTGATAGTGAAGACAACAACAAGGAAACGGAAGAAACCTCCCGTACACTTTTCCTTTTCATGAACACACATCGAACAGGGCAGTTTTCCCTCAATAACAGCTCTGCTACAGACAAATGCATGTAAACAGCAGTTGTCTTTTATTCAGTAATGCAATGTGATGAAACAGAGGTCACTTGGTGCAGTCCCATCCATGTGCGGCATACCATCACTATGTGTCATGAAGTCAATTGAAGAACAGAATTACTTTGAAATAAAGTTCATGTGCGAGATGACCGACTGGCATGCGATGCATCTGACTGGTGTTTGTGCTGGTGCTATTTACCAACAGTGAACTGTATATAAAAACTAAGCTTATATCCAGCTTTAGATGTTCTAATAAGCCATACTGGCTCCTTCCAGATTGGTTCAAGGAGCAACATTGCATTCAAGGAGCCAGTGGGTACATCAGCTTTTGGGCAGATTTGGTTAACTGTTTGCTGCAGTAGGAAGAAAAGCTCTACGGGAGAGGAAGTTGGTTCTCTTGGGCCCTCCCAACATGTCTTGGCTATCAGCTGTTGGGGTGAGTCCCAGCTGCCTCATGTGTTGACTCTAGAGTGATAGCCATCAGCATTTGCCACATGAAAGGAGAGGAGACTGGTGTTCCTAAAAAAGCAGATGAGAAATAAAGATGGGGAGGCCATGTTGCACTGTTGGCTACGTCTCAAATCGAGATAATTGCGTTGATTTTTCAGGATTGTTTTTCTGACCATATCAGACGGTGTTTAAATTAGTTCCTTCCCTGGTAAGACATGAAAAATGGTTGTGTAGGATAAGACCCTTTCTTGCATACTTCAGATAGGCCCTAAGCCCCAGGGAGCACGCATGTACAATATCACTCATTCTGTGCTTTGATGGAGACAATGTCTCAATGTGCTTATGCATGGTTGGGAAGGGAGTAAACCTCTTTGGCTTACTGTCTAAAATTACCAAGTAGTGCCTCTCTCCAAATGCCAGGAGTCCATGACAGCACTGCTATCTGTGGTATGTCCCCCAAGCTTGTCTCTATGCTTTCATTCAGTCCTTTAATGGCATTTAAAGCGGTTCACAACAGGTCGAACAGTTTATTTGGGAAAAGGGAATGACTTACTGGGGGAGATGGCTGGCCTCAAACCAGCTGACCCATGCTGTGGTTGGTACAAACACAGGACACTGTCACTTATGGCTCCTCGTAAAATCTACTGTAAAGGGCATAAGTACAGCCTGAGCCTTGACTGATATTCTTGTGACTGTAAAGGGAATGCAATTATATGGTCTTGTGTAGAGATATAGATATAGCAAGTAGCCTTGTGTGAGAGCAGAATCCAGTGCAGAAACACTGCCCTCACTGAAAAGAAAAGCAGAGCTTGAGTCTGACTCCAGGAAGCCAAAGACACACTTCTTGAAAGGAGGAAAGAAACTGCAGCACTGTCCTCAGAATCTGTTGAGGTCATTCAGACTTGCTGACTGTATTCAGCAGCGGCAGAAAAAAGAAAAAATCTAGAGCAGCTTTAGAAGCATTCATTTCAAATAATGCTGTATTTAAAAATGTCCTTTCCGTGTGTCCTTGTAAAGACTAGTCTTTAGCCAAAAGGCAGCAATGGGGCACTTTGGGAAAATACAGACAAATTATGATTTCATTACTCACTAACCCACTTCCATACTGTCCATCCTCACAGTCGCCTTTTGAAATCTTCCATAAATCTGTTCAGCATTGATTGCCAGAAAACTTTTGTTTGTTCTTCCTTTTTCTTGACACATCGGGGTAATGGGCAAATGAGAGGCAGCAGCGGGATGATTTTACACTCCTACCACTTGCGTAGGGATCAGGACAGGCCATAGCCAAGCAAGTGTTTGGGAAATTAAGAAGGAACCAAAATAGCCAAGATGGTGGCAAATCTGCTGGGCGACAACTGTGCTGTTTATGTTGTTGCTAATCAATCATTTGTCTGTTTTGATTTCTATGTGGTTCACTGTATTCTTGTCTGTAGCTTTCGGTCTTTCATGTGGCACTACTGGCAAAGTAGTTAATGTGGCACATGACGAGAGGAGATATGAGAACAGCTTCTGTTTGTTGTCACATGATAAATAGTCTGTGATAACAGACGTACACAGATATCAGTAATTGCTGTCAACAATTTCCCATCAATGAAATTATAAAAAGAGAATAAACCACTAGAGATTTAAGATCCTGCTAATCAGACTAGACATTTGTTTTGGATTTAGTGGGTATTCATTGGTCTGTAAGCCTCTTGTCCTTTCTCCAGTAATGTCTTTTTCTTATGTTAAACAGAACTGTTTTGTTTACAGGGGATAACCTCCCCGTTTCCCCATGCAGGTCGGTCAGCACCCCGCAGCTCCTCTCTCCCTCCACCATGTCTCCTCTTGCCAGTGGCCAGTTGATCCAAGGAAGTGGTTTAATTCACATGCAAATCCCACCAGAGGACCAGTCATTCAAGCTGCTAATTACACCAATGTTGGGAAACTCACTTGCTGACATCATACCCGAATATTAGCATGCCGTGTTTGTGTGTCAAGATAACCAGAGAGGGCCAGGAGACAGGAAATTAGTGACTGTGCCTTCAAACCAAAACTTTTCCATGTGAAGAAGGGAACACTCGGTGGTCAGAAAAATATTCAAAATCCAAAACAAAACTTCATGATTCTCAACACGTTATAAATAACATACATGAGATTCTTTGCTAAAATGTTAAAACACATAAATCTCAACTCAACTCAAACTCTATTTCTAGAGCACATTCAAAATGACAGCAGTTGACCAATAATAAGTAAATGAATAAATAAATAGAAATAATAATAATAATAATTATAATAAAATTACAGCAATCAGTAAAAACAATCAAACATAGAGTTTGCATTTGCTCATTTATGAAATGCCAGGGAGAAGAAGTGGGTTTTTGGGAAGCATTTAAAAGTCTGTAGGGTCTGGGACGATCTAATATAGAGGGGGAGACTTTTCCAAAGCCTGGGGGCAGCCGCCTCAAAGGCCCTGTTACCTCTAGACTTTAAATCTGTTATGGTTTCTTTTAGAGACAGTAATAGTCCTTTTATCTGGGCCAGTTGTAATCATTGGATTAAAGGGATAATTATTGAGATTGATATTTTCACAGAAAAATAACATTTTTGATCATTTGCAAACATCATGTGGTTTGCTATTTCAAATATTATTTGGTAATTCAAACTTTTAAGACATTTTTCCATCGAAACTCTAAATCTAGTTACAGTTTGTTAAGTTGGTAGTAAAAAAAATAGTTTTATATGATAAAACATATAAAACAAATACAAATGCAGACAATAATACTATTTGGTTGTTGATTTGATGAAATACAATCCTTATGGTGCCATGCGGCGCAGGGTGCTTTTATATTGAAAGCACAAACCGGAAATTGGTTTGTAGTTTCGGCGCTCTTGACTGCGGTTTTGGGTTAAAGCTGTTCGTCTGCAGGTCGGTCAGCAGCCAGCGGAGCATCTTCGGCTCTCCGTGCTTTTTACGCACCGAAAGTCCGCACGGATCTTGACGCGGACTTGACAGCGGCGGGTTTTTAACGCAAACGCCGCAGGAGGTTCGTGCCCTGCTGGCTGTGAATTGAAGATATTTGGAGGGAGGAACCGGCGCTTGTTTGGATGTTGTGACTCCAGACCTGGATCTGCTTTTACGCACTTTGAAGTTGTGCTCCGCGTCTCGGCTCTCTGCTCGCCTACAGGACTCCCGGGTGTGTTTGTGGAGGGCAGGAGGGGCCGACGGAGGGCTTTCAAACGGGGGGAGCTGCAGACTCACAGCCGGTGTGTGTGTGTGTGTGTGTGTGTGTGTGTGTGTGTGTTTGGGGGGGGGGGGGGGGCGGCTGTTTTCGTGGCATTTCAGTTGTGTGAGAAATTGTGCGATGAGGAAGACGTATTTTAAAAGTTGCTCCGCCGCAGCCAGCGCAGAGGTCGGGGCTATGCTTTCAGCCCCCAGCCGCTGTTTTTAAGAAGGTAAGCACCAGACTATTATTATTATTATTATTAGAATTGTTTATTTATTGTTATTGTTGGCATTGTTCCGGAGCTTGGCGCTTGTAGGGGCTTCAAATGCGTAAAGGGAAGGGGAACGTGTCACAGATGTTGCGTATGAAATCGTGGTCGTTTCTGAATCTAATCTCTTTACACAGAGAAAGTGAAGAGGTCTTGGAACTAAATTTGAATTAAGTGACAGACTGTTTTTAAGGAGAGTTTCACCTTCTCCCAGATTTTTTAAGGTGCTCTACTGTGACTCTTTGATTGCCCAGTACTTGGCTTTTTCTGATGGAGAAGAGAGGAGCGAGTTGCCGGACTTGTTTGGCTCTCAATCCGTGGACGGGCTCTCCCTGCCCCCCCAGGAGCGCAATGGTCAGGCTACTGTGCGCCCTGCAGTCGGAAAGGCTTTGTTGTGCAGACTGTGGGCCATATGGATTGTAGACTGCTTTGTAAATAAACAAATAGGACGGGGGTTCTTTGTCGAGTATTTCAAATGTCTATCTTTCCTTCAAATCAACTTATTTGGGTTGTTTCTCCAGTCAAGTGCTTTAACGTTGTAATTATCATCTGGGGTAATAAAGAAAAGTTGTAATTATTTCCTGTACTTCACTGCAAACTGCTTTGGAAACAAGTGGCATAATCACATCTTTGTGCCAGTTGGGTTAAGGACATTAGGACTCTTTGCGGGCCAACTGACCCGTTAAGATGGCTACATTTTGGCAGTGTAAAGGGTAACTGATTAGCACATGAATGGAGGTGGAGGAGGATGAAGAGGGGGGTTAGATGTGGCTTCAGCAGCTTGCTGCAGTATCACTGGTCTCCTCAGGATTGAGAGCAGGCCAAACATTAACTGAGCTAACAGGAGAACAAAATGCCAAACCAACATTATTTCTGACATCTACAACTGCCTCTGGAAAAATGTCAGTGTCTTGTTGGTTTCTGCGTTTTTTCCCACTAACACTTTCAAAGAAAAGTCAACATATTACTCCACAAAATTCCCAGAGAGACTACAGGATTTGCTCGCATGTAAAATCCTGAAAAGTATCATGAACCAAAAGACTTGAAGCCCCTTCTGTTACTGGTTATCAAATTATTTGACAAGTTGCTGGAGTCTGATCATGGTGTCATGGTCTGTACTGAGGTTGTCTTGGATACCTGTCCCTCCATGGATCCCTTGGTCCCCATACAAACTAGTGTCACTATATGAAATAGGTGAATAAGTAATGTGATCCAGTCTAAAGTATAGTTTAGCAGAAAAGAGTCCCAGTCTGACCTTACATAAATAGTCCTCTCTCCTTTTTGCTCTTCGCCTCCAAACTCATCACCAACGTCCTGCACCATCCCTTCAAGGTGAGGAGAACAAAGAGTGATGTGATATTAACAAAACTACAATTTAATCTGTGACTCTTTGGCTGTGCTGTTTTTATATTCATGAGTACAACAATGTATTACTTGGCTGCAACCACCAGTTATTGTAGGTTGGAGAGATTATACAGTGTACATTTTCTGGGTTTGCTCTTAACCTTTTGGCAATTGCAACTTTGTTGTATTTCTCTTTGCGAAGATCTAAAATATTGGCATTTAAGGTTTATCTGCAGCATTGGACAGAAAAGACTATTTCAAGCAAGATAACATTTAACAGCCACATCTTTCATGAGATTTCATGAGACCCCTTAAATTGGGGCCTTTGAAAAGAGAAAACAGTCAGATTAAAAAAACAGAAGCATGAAAGTTGAAGTAGCAGAGGCCAAAGCCTCTGCAGTCTTGGTCAAGTACCAGAAACGTTGGAGTCTACTTTCCTCATAATCCAGCCATGTCCTCGGGTTGTTGCTGTTTTGTTTTTTGTTTTTTTTTTAAACTTTGGAAACTCATAAACATAAAAGACATCCTACAACTGTTTTCACATTCAGAGTAGCCACTTAAAAAAACTCAATGGATCCATCATTGTTTTAATGAATACAAACAGTTTCTTTGTGGTTTTGATGTTAGTTAAGGGTCTTCTATATTTTATTGCTCCTGATGATGATGATGATGATAGTTGCAGCTAGTGAACCAGAGACCAGTTGAAAAAGAGGGCAAGACTTTGGAGTTGAATAATTTGTTATGACAGGTGGATGCCGGACTAATCTCTGTCCTCGGCAACATGCTGCATCTGGTTGTTACTAATTGGCCACTAATGGAAAACGTCTTTGCTGAACCTGATTCTTGTCAGGAACACCTCCAGTCATGTTTAACTGTGATTGACTCCTGATGGTCGTCAGGTCTACATGCAGAACATTGTTGGTACAAACTCTTTATATATTCATGCATTAGTAATTTATGAAAATCCAGCCATTTGTTAAAACAACAAAAAAAAACATCTTCAAAACACTAAACGGAAATGTTGCATACACCAAACAAAAGGCTGTTAAATAAAAAGAGTCTGCGCTCCTCTTCCCCCACTTCTCCCAGAGAAAACAAAAGCAGAAGCAGGGTGGAAAAAAAAGAAGACAAGAGTTGGCTATAGTGTGCACCCAGCTGTTCTCTCCTCCCTCAACATCAGACCTCGGCTTTTGTGCAGAGCTGCCATTTAAATATGGGATTTTAATCTGACCATCTAGAGTGATGCCGTGGAAAGGCTGCTGTGGTTTTGGGAGTTGCTCAGGAATGAGAGTGGAATTAGACTTCTGCTTCGAACCATGCAAGGCCATACTTCCTTGACTGGCTTTTGGATACGGCTGAATCAGATGGCTTTCTCAGGCTTAGGCTGAATAAAGCCTCCTGATCAGAGTTAGGGGGTAGCTCAAACTCAGATTTTCTGCCTTGAAAAGAAAAAGTGTCAACTTTAATTTGTTTTAAAGCACATTTACTAATAATGTGGCAAATATTACTGTACAAGATGTAAAATTATTAATTTGACAAAATTTGAGACCATACAGGAAAATCCCACAACTCTGATTTAAAGTGATTTTACCAAGTCTGTGCGAGTGTCACTGGGGCCTATCAGATCCTAGTTACGCATTAAAGGCAACCGTTACCTGGGTTACAAAGCTAATCTAAAAGACCATAGTGATGATAATTAACCAGACACGGTGAATCATTGTCCACTGACATCATGGTCACAGAGATCGCTAACCACCAACATGCTCCCCAAAGTCCTGAGAATAACCTCTTGTTGAAACACACCACTGATGCTTCAGCATTTACATCTCCCCGGGGATGAAGTGTCAGTCACAACTGAATAAAGAACTAGGCTTTTAACCTCCTTCTTTTTACCTCGGAGTCATTTATGAGGCGTCAGTGATGTACTTGACTTGTATTACCAAAGTCTTTAAATCTCTCCTAATTGAAATCATGTAGATTACAAGGGGAAGCTCGGGGATTACATTTCAGAGGAGGGGAAATCCCAGGCATGTGTATGAACCGTGTTGTAAATCATGAGGATGGAAGGGGAGAGAAGGGGCAACCGGCCCTTTTAGGCTTACAGCATTTCTTCCAGAAATGATCAGCGTGCTTGTATGGTGAACCATACAAGGAAGTTCATAATCATGCATCTGGTCTGAGAGTGTGGATCAGAAAGGTGCATTGCTCCAAAGGCCACAAGCTTTTCTGGCTCAAAGTTAAAGCCCAAAGAGACCATGACGAGTGAGCGGGGGGCTTGGGTGTTGTGATGTGTCCTTCAGAAGGAATGTAGTGTGAAATGCTTTCTTTCAGGTCCACTCTGTTCCTTCTGGCTATTTGTATACTCTTATCTCTGAGTGTCCCTCCTCAGCCTGAGGCAGAAATAACTGCTGAACAGCTGGCAGCATGTCAAGAAGAACCAGAAAGGTGTCCATTTTGTACTTATTGCCTTTACACTCGGTGCCTTCGTCACACATTATGGATCATCACCCTCTCGTGTTTGGATTGTTTGTTTGCTCTCATAGACGTGTGTGTTTTTGTGCATGTCATCTAGCTAATCAGCTTTAAATTAGTAACGATCGTGAAGGCCCCGGCCTGCAATCAGGCAAGCTGTGTCACCCCGGCTAAAGTATCTTTCCTCTGAGATGGGGATTTTCCAAACACACTTCTGTCTGTCAGCTTACTTGACAGCTGCTTGATGACTTTGTCTGCCTGAGCTGCATACACATCCCTATTCATGGCCACTATGTGAGTTTTGTTAATGTTTATGGAGTCAGTTTGTGAAGCTTGTGCCTCGAAAAGAGGTCTTCCTTCTCTTCTCTGGATGATGTTGAGAGCTGTATCTGACAGTAATAGGATGTTTGCTTCTCGCTGAGTGGGAAGCGCTCTCAAGGGGTAATAAAAAATTCATCCATATTAAAGACCTATAGGTCTTGTGTATTTTCTTTTTGAGGATTACATGTCATATAACTAGCTGTGGCATGTCAGTGGGATGTTGTGCTCAGACAGGTAGAGAGATGTCTGTTCTGTCATCAAAATCCACCAGGACTTAGCCAAATAGGCTGAAGTGCTTTGTTAACCAAGACTCAGGCCTTAGACGAGAAGTGCTCAACAGGATCCTTAGCCAGCTCTCTACACAGAACGGTCTGGGCTCTAAGCACTTTTCACTAACAGAGCTGTAGCCAACCAGGTTGTGTATCTGTCAAACATTGTCCTGAGTGTCCTTAAGCTCCTCCATAAGGCTGTCTGTCAGACAAGCCTGCGTCTGCCAGGGAAGGTAATGGGATTGTCTCCCTGGTTTGGCCGCCTGAGGGGCAGCAGCGGTTAGTGAGATGCAACCTTCTGGCCACCCAGATTTTCTTCTTCATGCAGGGGCTTAGGCTTGTCAAGGACATGTGGAGCTGTTTGTATGCAATGCCTTATCCTTTTGGGTCCAAGCGCAGACTTTTCCTTTTTTATTTTACTTCATGGACTTCTTTATGGATGTATTTCACCCATGTCCTCCTCTGCTTTTCCAGAGATGTCTCAGGAGTCCTCTGTCATTCTCTGAGGAGTAATGCTTGTCTCATAATCCCAATATTTTTTTTAAAAAACAGAATTCAAGAATGGTTGTTTGAGTCTATGAAATATAACAACTCTATTTATGACTCTCTGGACACAACTGAGGATGAAAGAGCGGTGTGGAGGAGTCAGTGTCAAACACTCCCGGCCTTAATTTCTTTGGAAACTCACACATGAATACTTTCCATTTTATAGCTGGGTGGGTCCGCTTGACTAATGAGAGCGGAGCACTGTCCTTTCTGAGCATCTGTTAGTGTTTCTTGCTAACCTTGTTCATGTGGAAGTTTTGTGTCTGTGTGTGTGTGTGTGTGTGTGTGTTTGTGTGTTTGTACAGTGCTGCTTTCCATCACCATTATTGGCTTTATTCTCCTAATTTCCAGTGCCTGTTTGTGATTATATCTTCATACTTGATACCCCTGGAGGACTGTAGGGCATTATAATTATGGCACCCATATTTTACTGTGAGAGCTGCGGTGGGAAGCCTTGACCTTTAAACTGTGTGGCTTTCACATGTTTTATGGGTAAGGAGTCGGCAAACATGCACAGGCCATGTGTGCTTTTGAACAAAAGTCCAGGGCTTTTGACAGAACCTTAAGGGACAGTCACCAGGCACACAACCAAATAGGTTGAATGACATGTTTTCTATTTTCACGGCTCCTCTTGAGGTTACCTTTGGGGAAAAAAAAGGAGGAAAAAAAAAAGAAAAAGCTGTTTAGGACTTTGAAGCTAGCTATTAATCACAGAAATTAAAAATAACCTCGCAACCTCTACAGTATGACATCTTGTTTCTGTCTACACCCTGTCACCCCAGATTTCTATTCATAGTGATTTATTAAACTGAGGGATTGTTTTCGGTGCATTCTGAGATATTGTAAGTTAAAATGGAAAAACAAACAAACAAACAAAAAAATTAGTCAAAGCAAAAATCCCACTTCTCATCAGCAGTATAATCCAGAAGGATAAATCACCACTTCCACATGTAATTTAGATAGATACTTTATTAAAATCCCAAAGGAAATGTTTGAGTCAAAGACTCAAATTCAATGTAATATTTCATTAATTTGTGCTTGTTGAACAAAAATATAGTTTAGACACCAGAAGGCATTTACTGATGTTCTTTCTCTCTGGTTTTTCTCTGGCAGGAAGATCTGTGTGCACTGTAAGTGTCGTCGGGAGGAGCATGCAGTGCCAGCCATGCCTGTAGAGATGGAGAAGACGGTCACCAAGCTGATGTACGACTTCCAGAGGAACTCTACCTCAGATGACGACTCTGGCTGTGCCCTGGAGGAGTACGCCTGGGTGCCACCAGGACTCAAACCTGAACAGGTATTAGCATGTTTCCACTTACTGTAATCTGGGCCGCACCGCGTACTGAACAACACTCAGACTGTAGAGGTCTGTCTGTGAAATTGTGCAGTTTTCCTCTTCAAGTGTGTCAGCTGTTATCAATCACACCTGATTGTAGACACCACTCATCTCAATCCATGGACCTCATCCACCCTGATTATACATTGTGTGTGCCAGAAGTTTTCAAAAAGCTCAGCTTTCCCTGTAATGTTATGTGACCACTTCAAATCTACAAACTAAAGAAAAAGACTTTAGGCTCTAAAAGATCATCTCAGTGTGTCTGAAAGGCCACATGCACAGGCAGGTCTCAGATACAGACGCTAATACATTTACATACATTCCAGTAGAGCACGGTGTAAACCTCATAAAAGTTCCAACCGCTACTCTGTGTATAGGGTTACCTCATCCCTACATTTTGTAACTATGTGATAGCTCACTAGTGATGCTGACGCCGCTGTCTGCAAGATAATGTGTAACAAGGATTATGTGGCTCCAGCAGTCAAATTAATCTCAAATTTACACTGCCCCTGAACATGTTTACAGAAGGTTTCATCACCTTCGTGAAAGCTCAGCTAAGCACGTGTTAAACGGCCCCGTCCTTGTTGATGAAAATCCTCCTTTACGACGCTCAGTCTAACCGTATTGTGTACATGTGGGAGGGTTTTCAGTTTTACGGGACAATAGGTACATTTATGGATGTTGGTTTCATTTTGTTGATGAGCTGAGAGTAATGAACTGGTCTATACACGATGTTGGCACGGCCCAAAGACTTTCACCTCGTGGAGGACTGAGCACAGCTATTTTTCATTCCCTTCCAGGGTCACACGTCTAACCCCTGAAGTCATTTCGGTTCTCATCTAGGGGGTGATATGACCGAAACAAAAACAGTCAGGCCATAATGGAAACTGTACTTTGCTGTACTGCAGCAGCATAGAATTAACATACTAAAAAAACTGATACTGTTTTCACCTTTTGACAGTAAACATGAAGAAAAACAATCAGTCCTGGTGGAAAAACTTTGGCACTTAAAGAGGATTTTTAAAAACCTACAAACAATTTCTATTTTCCCCAACCTGATGTGCAAGTCATTCAAGCTGTAAAAATATGCTGTGTGATCCTTCAGTGAGGAGCGGAAGTGTGCCAGATATGGGGCTTTTCAACACCCTGATTTTCTCCACAAAGGTAAAGAAAGAGAGAGATGGTAAACACGAAGCTAATCTCCAGGATCTTAACAGTGGGTTTGGGTTTCACTGTGGGGAGATGCTGCTGTGTGCGAGTCTGCTATTCAGCCTGCACTGGTGTAGTCACCTCTCAGCAATAAAAGCTTTCAGAGCAGGGCTGCAGTATTCAATCAGATCTAGCTGAGGATTATGTGGGGAGACTCAGCACTTACGTGGGACTGAACAAGTCTTGTGTTTGTTTTCATTTCTGAAATACAGACTCATAATAGAACACAATTCTTTATCCCCAAACATGCAGCCATTACTTAGTGTGTTGGAGATGTTATTGAGTTTGAGGCTGCCAATATTTTCCCTCCGTCAAATAAAATTCTTGGATGTTGCCAAGTTACAGCTTGTTATGGCCAAGAATGTTACTCAGCAGTGGCCTTCTTTCTTTTACCGTCACGTAGTGAGAGCATCAGTCTAATGGGAAGACTCAGTCCACCAGTATCTGATTTTAATTTGCAATCAAACATGAAGTATGCCTTTGCAGACGGCTCACATTTAGCATATTTAAATAGAAATGAAGATCAGGGTTGTTCATGGAAACCAAGTTCTGAAATGAACCCACAGCTTAGATGTGGATAAATCATCTAACAGACAACAAAGGAAATGTTTGAAAGCGACCCAAAGCTCATTTGACCTGTGTGAAAATGAACCAAATGACAATCAGACCCCATTTACTCTTAAAAAGCATGACCTGACCTGATCATTAAAACATCAGCATGTTTTTTTGTTGTTGTTTTTTTTTTTTTTTTTTTTTTACCCGAGAATATTAGCATACTATTGTTAGCACACACCTAAAAGTAAAGCTGTTCCTAAATGCAACCTGACAGGTGCTTTTTCAGCTGTAGACACTTAATGTGACACCTGCATTCTAATATGCTCACTGCAGCTTATATTTTGTGTGGAATCAACCATCTCAGACCTTTTTAACTATCAAATGCAATGAACTCGCAACCGGCTACTCGCTGCAACCCGCACATCTCAGCAGAGACATGAGAGGAAAGGGACAAAGAATGAAAATACACCCATTAAATCAGCCCTCTTTGCTATAAAAACACCATCTTTCCCACCATGTTTGGCTGTTACTACCAGTGTTTTCTCAACAATATAATATGTGTGTCCACTAACCACTGTTAAGTGGCGTGTTGAGAGAATGTCAGGCCTGGTGCCTGGTGGTGTCTTTTCCTCTGGCTGTCTGGCCACTAACAGCAATAGAAACCAGCTGTGTGAAGGGATCGCTCTTGTCACTCAGCTGCAACATCCTATTCACTTAAACTTTTAAAAACACTCCTTTCAGAACGGTTCCAAATTCTGCCCTGTCTTTAGTTTCGTCTGCTTTCGATTACAGTTATTATCACAAGCTGCTCCTTTTGGCTCTCGCTACAACTGTGTGTCCATTGTGTATGTGTATGTCTGTGCCTGCGCGTGTGTTTTTGTCCATCTATCTGTCTTTAGATCTTTTCCTCCGGGCAGTGTGCCTTTCACCTCCAGATTGTAACCCTGTTGTTGTTGGAAGCATGCTTTGTAATTTGTCATTAGCTTTGTGTGTTTTTGTTTGTGTGTGTGTGTGTGTGTGTCGTGTGCTTGTGTGTTGGTTTTACATGTGTATTTGTCCTTATGCATAGGTGTTATGTGATTTATCATTGCTTCACCACAGTCAGTCTTTCATGGACTACCTTCAGACACCCCCAGACCCAGCAGCATCTTGAGCCACGCTGGCCACAGATCCTGCAGCCCTCGCCAACATCGAGGGGAGTCAACAAAAGCAGAGCAGGAGGAACTGGGTTATGCCTGACAACCCTTGCAGTGAATTTATAAAATACTTTTTGGCCTTGATACCGAATGTGATGCAATCAAGCCTACTAACTTCTAACAATTTCAAAATAGAAGAGCCTTTGAAGGCAATACATACAATAATTTTGATCCCCCGATAAGACTTGGTTTCATTGTTCAAGTCGGTTTGTGCGTGACTGACTGTGTAATTGCCAAGGGCAAATCTGATGGCTTTTTATCAGTAGATCCATTCAGTAGACAGACAGGTCATTAAGATCAGTATGACCTAGTCAGCAGGTATCGATCTTATTTTCTTTCTACAAGTCCTCATACTGCTCGATGTTTAGTTTGTGTTTTGTTTATCTTTTTGGTTTTCATTTGAACAGGAATATCTTGTTCTTTCCTCTCCTTACACTATTTCTTGTTCCATTTTCATCTTAATTGTGTCTTTATTTCCTCCCTACACCTCTCCTCCTCCTCCACCTCCTCCTCTATCTGTTTTTGACCTATGTCCTCAAAACTCCCTTTAAAACCCTGTGGCTTCTGTGGTTAGCCATTCTCTCCTCCACTCACATTCATATATGACTGCCTGACCTCTGTTAAACCCCGGCCCCCCGTTACAGTGTAATAAAGCAGACCGCAATAAATAAAACTGAGATGACACTCATTGTCTGATGCTGTAATGTAAAGAATTTCCAAGTCATTTAGAATGAACAGATTAGCATTAATCCTGCTTTCGCACACATATGGCTACATGTATATGTGTTAATCACTTTGTGTGTGTGTGTGTGTGTGCATGGGCGTGTGAGTGCACTCATGACTGTGTGCATGCATTTGACATGTCAGTAATATATTCCCATGTCAATGTGTAGAGATGGAGAGGTGGAGTTCCATTAAGCCCCTAACGGTGGCCCATAAATCAAAGTGATTTTAAGTGTGTATGTGTGTTTGTGTGGGTGTGTTATAGATCCTGTTATTTTGTCTTTGTGCAGTTTTAGTATCAAAATGACTAACTGACCAAAACTTCAATGATAAAAGAATCAGCATTTGTCATTTTGGTGAATAATGAAAGTGTAAAACATTTAGCAATTTTCAGCATCTCCAGTTGAGGATTGACAAATAAGTCATGCCATTATTACCTGAATCCCTTCATGTTTTTTGGTGGCTGTACAGCCAAAATCAGCCACTGGAAGACACACCATTGACTTCTGATGAACACCTTTCCTTATTTTGCAGCATTTAACAGACAAAACACTAAATCGATGAGGGAAAAATAATGAGCAGAAGTTAAATCAATGATGAATGTGTATTTCTGGTCTATCATCTAGTCCACATGTTGCAGGTATGTTGTTGTTCATTGTTTCTGTCTGTTCTTCAGGTTCATCAGTACTACAGCTCCCTGCCTGAGGACAAGGTGCCCTATGTGAACAGCCCAGGAGAGAAATGCCGCATCAAACAGCTGCTCCATCAGCTCCCGCCCCACGACAATGAGGTGAGAGTCCAACCTGCCCCCTCCCCCACCACCTCCATCCATCCATCCATCTATCCCTCCCTTCTTTCCCTCCTTCAGGGCACTACAGAGATAAGAAGGCCAACGGGAGGAGACAGACACAGGCAAAATCTGAGTCTGTCTTTGTGATCGGTGGGGATGAGATAGTGAGTGTTTATCTGTGTAGCTGCTTTTTGAAGTCGTTCACATCAATAAATCATTACCACAGTTAATCTTAAATTGTTAGTATGACCATCAACTACATTAGCAATCAGAAGGAATCGCCATTTTCTCCCTCCATTATTATTCAATTTAACATCAAGTTCATGTTCTGTTTGGGAGGGAGGTTTGTTTTGTTTTGTGCTGGATAATCCCAGCAACATTTCCACACCACTTATCACCATCCAAATGTACCAATTTAAGAATTGTTATTTCCCTAAGACAACTGACAACAGCATATCGACCGCTGCCTCAATCTATCCCATGCTTGTTGCCATTTTTGCGACCCTTTTCTGTGACTAATTTGCATGAATTTATTTTGTAAACCAGCCAAATGTGTGGAGAGATTCTTTATCACTTCACTATGATTGGTTGGGAACAGTCAACACCGGCCCAATTGAAATCAGTGAACTGACCTGAGATGATGGCTGTAATAGACTATTAACCCCAGAGCCTTGTTATCTTTGTGCTGCGTCTGAAGGACTGCTTCTTCCTTTACTCTCTAATGATTACTGCACAGACATCGCTTAAGATCTCTGTTTCTTGTAATGGAATATAATAGAATTAATGAAGTGGATAGAATCATCACTTAAAACATGTTCACCCCCCCCCCGTAATCCCAGTGGTGAAATATGTAGCAACAGAATATAGGAGATGACTTAATTTTAGGAAGTAAGGAAAACGATAGAACTGCTCCTGGATGCATAATACTTCTAACAAACAAAGAAACTAACCAACAAACAAACACAGGTTTGCTGGAGGTAACAATATATTTTGGCAAAGTCGGAGTTCCATTCATTTGTTTCAGTTTCAGGATCCTGGTTCGCTGTCACTTTTCAGACCTAAAGAGACACTTGAATGGAAGAGTGAAAAAAGCAGATAACCGCCTTTAATTTTCTGAATCTATGTAACAATTTAAACAAGTGTGTGCTGATGTGTCTGTGTGTGTCCAGGTCCGCTACTGTAATAGCCTGGATGATGAAGAGAAGCGAGAGCTGAAGCTCTTCAGTAACCAGCGTAAACGGGAGAACCTTGGCCGTGGCAATGTCCGTCCATTCCCCGTGACGATGACCGGAGCAATTTGTGAGCAGGTAACTGACAGAAATGTCAAAAAGCATAATTCCCGCATCACTTCTCCCACAGGGGAGCTGACGAGACCAAGGATGATCTGAAAGCATCATGTCTAAATGTCATTTCTGCGACACAGAGAGCAAAGGTGCATTTTGTGGCCGGTGGAATGGAAATAACGAATAGTGTGAGCAACACACTGAACAATCTGCTGACATTTCAGGTCTTTGGTATGATGAAAGCGAATATCTTTATCTTGACTCATAACGGGCAGAGACGAAACGCTCGTCTGCTTTTATAACAATGAAGTGATCTTGTCAGTCTCACCTTAAAAGTCTTGTTCTATAAAAAATCTCGAGTGTTGGGTGTGTGTACGTTCTATACAGTGTGTCTCGTTTTCACTCTACAATATGAGCTGTCACAATCAAACCGTCACAATATTTGTCAGTCCTATCCTGTGAGAAGAAAAAGTTTGAAGCGTTTCAAATCTACCTAAATATTTCACAACACGGCCCCAGTGTCCCATCAAATATTGAATGTGTTGTCTTCATGTTCTCTCACTGTGGCCTTATTCAACTGTAGAATTCTTTCAACAATAAACCACTTCACCTCAGCATCCATTTGTTAAAAAGTGCACAAACTAAGTAAAGCTCCTCTCTGTTGTGATGGTGGCCTGGGTGGATGCTTTCCACCTTGTGTTTTTCATCCGCTCGGCAGATCACTCACAAACACACAAAAGAAAGGTAGCAGACTGTTGGGAGATTGTGTATTGATTGAATTCCCCACCCCCCTTTGGCTTCCTTGCAGCAGTACAGGCTTTGTGCCAGTGAGATAACCTGATTGTAACTCTCCCCCCGTATCCATCTACCCAACCTTCTAAATCTACTGTGCCTACCTAACCTTTCCTCCCTTGTCTCCTTAGCATTCCCTCTTGTTTATAAGTCCGGCGCATCTGCTTTTACACCTCCATGCCCCTCTCGCTCTCTGTTTTATCCTTCCATATATCTCTCTATTTTTATTCCTCCACTTTGCCACATCCCCCAACAGTCACTTAACTTCCTCTCCCTGTCTGTGCCCCCCCGCCTGCCCCAGCTTCACATTCAAACACACCCTCGTGCTCTCAGTTAATTCCTGTTTCCATGAAAAACTGTTGTGTTGTGCTGCATCTGTTTCAGTACCAACACTGACTTGATCAAGGATCCCATTAAAGGGATATTCTGCAGGTTATCCTGCAATGTTGAAATGATTATGTGATCAATTTGACCTCAGGCTTTAGGAAATTGTGATGGTTATTTTTGCACTGTGAATACTTGGTCGATAAAATGTTAGACCCATCAATTTAACAATTCCACCATTCTTTCCTCTCTATGTGCTATTTACCTCCATAACTGACCTACGATTGGACTACACTGCTTCATGTCCCAACCACCTGTTGTAGCAGCATACTAATTATTTGATATTAAGGAATCAGTAATACAATATGACATTTCAACCTGGCTCCCTCTCATTCTAAGCAACAATTCTCAACAGTTGCACACAAAGGAAACGTTTCCAGGGTTTCACAAACTTGCTTCCTAGTTGCTGTCAAAGTCAAACTTTGTAGAAAACTGCACAAGCCTTAGCAACTGCAGCTTCATTTACAATATCCCATTCACACAGGGTTGGTGCTTGCACCCTGATTTTAGTTGTTGGGCTCTGGAGAGAAACAGTGAGATCTAAATACTGGTACATTCTGATAGTTGGTATATTCCAGCTATGTGTTTCTCAAAAATTCTGTTCTTCCTCAAATCTCTCTCTAGTGTGGAGGCCAGATAAATGGTGGGGATATTGCTGTGTTTGCATCACGGGCGGGTCACGGTGTGTGTTGGCACCCTGCCTGCTTTGTGTGCAGCATGTGCAACGAACTCCTGGTGGACCTCATCTACTTTTACCAGGATGGGAAGATCTACTGTGGCCGACACCACGCAGAGAGGCTGAAGCCCCGCTGCACTGCCTGCGATGAGGTACATGCCCATCAGATGCACTGGCACACAAAAAAACACACATACACCCCCACATCAGCACATGAATGTTTACAGACACACGTATCACCTATTTTAGAGAACTGGGTCGGCTATTCATAATAAGTATTTTCTCAAAGCATCATGCACATAAAGCACATGCCTTCATTTGCAGCAAACACACATCATATTATGCTCACAGGCTTCCCAACACAAACTGTCACTGTTTTATCTCATGCGAGGATTTCTCACATCTAATGGGGTTAGCTCTCAATATCCCGATCTCGAAACCATTAACACTGATACAAATGGAGACAAGGACATTGTTACTACTTTAAAAAGCACCCAGGTGATTCAACACCAGTGTGATTAAAAGTAAATGCATCATCTAGAAGTCCCTATGCACACAAGCTTCCTTTGCAGAGGAGAGAGAGGTTTGTGTGAAGGAGGGGGGGCGAGCTGAGCCTTTGTCCTGTCATTCCATGCACACTAATAACCCAATTGAGGTTTTACCTCCAAGGACCAGTGATAAATGATACTCTTTCTCTATTCTTTCTTAGATCATCTTTGCGGATGAGTGCACTGAGGCAGAGGGGCGTCACTGGCACATGAAGCACTTCTGCTGCTTCGAGTGTGAAACTGTGCTCGGGGGCCAGCGCTATATCATGAAGGAGGGGCGGCCATACTGCTGCTCCTGCTTCGAGTCCCTCTACGCAGAGTACTGTGACTCCTGTGGGGAACATATTGGTATGCTGCACTACCATCCGACATCTATCACTGTAACTTGCACCACATTAATCACCTGCAGGTCATGCAAAGAAACCATTTCACAAAAAATATAATATGCTAAACACATGGCTACATGGAAAAATGAAGTGAGATGTGATTGGCCTGCAAGTTTTTTTTTTGTTTTTTGTTTTTTTTAATATCAAGGGAGAAGTAAGAGTGACCTCATTTCTTTGCAGCAAGTAGCACAGAAGAGAGAGCAAACAGCAGGAGAAAGGATATGACATGACTGAGCAGTTGATCACTGAGTGCATTGATCAGATTTCATGATGTCATCCATAGCCGGGCATTTGAGGCAGAGCCTGCAGGGAGGTCTGTCTGCCTCAAATGCCTGCATTACTTACAGAGCATTAAAATATTTATATCAGGACACATATCAAAGATCACTTTTTAATTCAGTCCTCTGTTTTTATCACTGACGCATTTAGTTAAATACAAATCTCACAAACACTGCAGTGCTACAGGGAAACTCACTGAGAGAAGACATAGGGTATTTTTGAACAGAAACTTTTCATATTAACACCTCTTGGCCCAGCGCCACCTCCTGTGCCTTTGTGTGTGTGTGTGTGTGTTCCCTTGACAGGACGCCCAGGTGTGATTTTGGCACATACTTCTCAACAAATTTGCTCTGTAATTATTTGTTAGACAGGATACAGAAAAGTATTTGGCTAAAAAGCACAACTGATTATAAATTGAAACCATCAGAAAACATGCTCAAACCAGATGGCAGCCATTAGCAAATTGCTGGTTTTCTTTCCCCCGGAGGCTATTAGAAACATACTCAAAATGCAGTGTGTTCATACAGTACAATACGGGACAAGTTCCGTAATGAGTTTGCCCCCAAGTGTTGCCGCCTTTAGCTTAGTTTTTTCGCCCAACAAGCAACTTGTAATGTGCTACTATTTTTATATGAAACAGCATTTTTAATAAAGACATTAAGAAATTCAATTTGAGCTCTGATGAAGACATTTTGTTTTCTATTTTAATTGTGTATCAATACACAAGTCCAACAAACTGTGTTTTTACCTAAAACTAGTGAATTCAGGTGGTGTTTCTCCTTCCTGCAGGCATCGATCAAGGCCAGATGACATATGATGGGCAGCACTGGCACGCCACTGAAGGCTGCTTCTGCTGCGCCCGCTGTAAACGCTCCCTATTGGGTCGTCCCTTCCTGCCCAAGCAGGGCCAAATCTTCTGCTCACGCTCCTGCAGTCTAGGGGAGGAGCCAAATGGCTCAGACTCCTCAGATTCAGCCTTTCAGAGTGCTCGCTCCACCAGAGAGTCCAGACGCAGCTCAAAGACAGGCAAGAGTGGAGGAGGGGGTGGTGGAGTGCAGGTGGAGAGATTTTCAGGCGAGGTGGACCCGCTGTCTTTACAAATGGATCTTCTGAGTCTCTCCAGCCAAACACATAGTTTGACTCGTGAGCCACCTGCCTGGCAGAACCAGGAACAAACAGTTGATAGTTATGAGTCTCATTCAGACCAAACTGCCAACCCCACCCCCCTCCAGCTTCTCAGCCAGTGCAATGTCAGGACTGCCTATAACCCTGCCTGCTCCGAACAGAGCAGTCAACAGCACGATCACAGAATCAAGGAGAACATAGTCTTAAAGAGGCCCCCAATCACAGCCATGAAGGGTCAGTCTCTGAATGAAACGTGGTTCCAGCAGCAACCTCCAGAGGACTACTATCCACCCAAGCTGAGGACCCAAAAGAGCTTCACAGAGATGCCTCATTGCTATCAGTACCACAACGGTTTCTCCTCTGACAAGCGCTCCATCAGTTTGCACGGCTTTCAGAGGGACAGGGACAGAGAAGTGGGGCCTCCGGCAGTGACACCGGTGGCAAGAAGCAGAAATCCAATCAATGCACTTAACTTCCCAGAGCGACTGACCCCTCTAGAGCAGACTCCAAGAGGATCCATGGAGTCCCTGGCCCTGTCTAACGGTACAGGTGGGTAATGGTGCTAGTCATTACTCCTCTGTGTGGCTTTTGTCTCTGTTCTTTTTTCTTTTTTTTTTAATTGCATGTTGGGTGGATATTATGATAATCAATATAAAAAAAAGTTGGCACTTAATTCACCTCTTTTTCTCTTCAGGAAACTCGGCAGATGGAGGAGGAAAGCGTCAGGAGCACCTTTCTCATTTCTCCATGCCCGACCTAAGCAAAGACTCTGGAATGAACGTGTCAGAGAAAAGCAACATGGGCACCCTCAACTCCTCTGTGCAGTTTCGAAGCTCTGACTCTATTCACAGCCTCACCGCCAGTCAGCCCTACATGGAAATGGATCCCCCCAGGCCCACCCAGTACAAGATGCAGTACTGTGACCCTCCTGGAATGGGTGGGGCTATGGGCATCACCCATTTACCACCTGGCTTCACCTTCCAGGAGGAGGATCGGGTGAGTTTAGTGAGTAGTGCTAATGCTGCCCGCTTGCCCCCCATTAGTGAACGCAGAGCGGGCAGTGTTGGCGGAGGAGGCAGTGGCAGGGGAGCAAGTATTCGGATAGATGCCCCGGAAGAGACTTCGCAGAGGCGCCGACACCACCACCATCGCTCCCGGCGATCCCGTCGTTCTCGTTCAGAAAATGCTCTCCACTTGGTGGCAGAGCGAAGGGCAAGGCCTCAAGAAAGACCACAGTTGTGTGTCCGTGAGGATTACGACCGGTTCCCGCCACCAAGGAGTACCAGGGACCAGTTTGGAGTTACAAGAGGAGGGGGAAAATACCATCCCCAACTCTTCAGGCAGTGCCCCAGGACCACTTCAGACCTGACGCTGCAGAACCCCGGGGCCAGCCGACGCACTGGCTTGAACCAATACTCCTGGGACGATTATGACGACGACGATTGGTGTTCCACCTGCTCTTCGTCCTCCGATTCAGAGGATGAAGGTTACTTTCTGGGTGAGCCGATCCCCAGACCCATCCAGCTGCGCTACCTCAGCAACCAGGAGCTTGTCCATAAGTACAACAACATGGGGATGGGTGGACCCAACCGCAGCGGGCAGTTGCACACCCACAAACGCAGAAAAAGCAAGAACTGCATCATCTCCTAACATCCTGACATTTAGCACAGTAGATGGCTATCTCCACATTGTGTACACTAACATCCTCTACTCTGGAACAGAAAAAAACAAACAAAACTCACAGTCCATTTATTTAGTGTTGTCGAGTGTTGAATATTATGTGATTGAAAGTCAGTGATGAATTACATTTGGTAAACAGTGAAAAAGCAACAGTGTTTGCATGTTTTTGGTCATTTTAATCTTTCAGAATATCTCCTGAGTATTAAGGCTGTTACAGTAACATGCGCGGTTGCAAGTCACAAAGTTTATCAAAAGCTGATGTGCAATTTTTTTTTTTTTTTTTTATCATAACTTCATTTCCATGCAGCAGACAAGTGTGCAAGGTAGTCAGTTTGGTACAGTTTAGCTTTTTCATGCAATGTGATTTAGATATAGGATATACTGTATTATTGTATTCAGTTCTTAGCCTGTACATAGATAAATGAATTAATAATTTCACTCTAAGTTAAGGAAGTCCATGTAAATATGGTTGTAAATGAGGCCTCACATATTTTTATATTTTGTATGGATAGAATCATTTATGTATTAAATATCTATAATGTAGTGATAGAAAACTACAAAAACAACATATGCATGTTTTATTTGGCTGACCTCATTCTGCATTTGGAATAAAGGAGTATTTCAGTGGCTTTTTTGATTGACAGTCAGTTTTTACTCTCCACAGAGTGACAGCACACATCTGATGCGCACAAGTGTGTGTAACGGCTACCTTCTCCATCTGTTAAATGAATAAATGAATGAAAATGTGACATGGAGGTTGATTAGAGTTCCCCCCGCCCCCCTTTTCCATGGCATACTAATGTATGTACAGTATGTACTTAGACAGAAATGGGTGCAGCCACATTTGAACACAGAGCTCCATTGTCCTGGGAGCAGATGCAACTGACGTTCTGGTTTTTTGCATCAGCCTGTTCACATTGGAAACTGCTGACAAAGGTCTGGGGATTTAGTTAATGAAATCTGATGATGCTTTGTTTGAGTAGTTTTTGCCCGCACATTCCACATGGTTCTGGGGGCGGCAGTGTTACTCTAGGGTTTACCCACTTCCAGAGTAAAATACCTCATTGGCATTTGGAGACAGTCTTGTCACCCTCAAGCCAGCTCGGGGAACTTTTTCGGTTTTTGCGTAGCACCATCATCATGTCAAATGTTTTATTTGCAGGGACTTTTTGAATTCTTCCAATACTTGATGTCATTACTAAAAAAAAAAATGATGTTCCCTTCAGCTTCACCTGGATTTTTCACCCTAGATAATGTCCCTCATTGCACTCAGTTAGAAACAAGTAAAAATCCTTAGCATGTCTCCTCCCCCCTGTTTAAATACCGCTCTATTCAGTATAACAGGTTGAATCTCTAAGTGTTAAGCAGTGTCATATTGTAAATTGGATTGCCTCTGACGTCCATGTGGCCAAGAGATTACTGCTGCTAGCCCCCATAAGCCATGCACACATACACATATGCTTGGAACAAGGTGTGTGAACGCCAATCTCTTGATTAGAGGTGTCGAGGCACTAATGCTGTTAACACGATTGGCACATTGCCACCATTACTTCACCTAACCTCAACTTCCAAGGCATGTGCACCAGTTTTCATGTTTACTCTGGGCTACTCGGACAGCTCCCAGACTGCAGGCAAATGAGGCTTCATTTAGTCAGCCGAGATACAACAAAACCAGCTGCATAAACACATGAGATACATCTCGTCTGACTGATGATGACCTGGCCCCATTAGTAGAGACTTTCCCCCTGCTTTTAGCCAGTTTTAAAGCTGCAGCTGTAAATTAGTCAGCTGAAAGTTTGGACATCTGTCACGGTAATCATTGTCTCTGAGTTTGATGAGACAAACTATAAAACACGCTCAATCTATCTGCATGTCTGCAGATACTGTTCTTGAAACATGAGCTTCCAAAGTATCATCATCAACGTAGCCCATATCAATTTATCTCTTTATTAGCCCGGTGTGTGCGTATGTGTGGGGGGTCTCCACGTGTTTAATTAAAAGCAGATGAAGTAGTGGCAGCAGAGTGTAGCCATATGCTTCCCAGGCCATCCCATACTCAAGGTAGCGGATGGCGGATGACGGTCTCTTTGCCAGCCAAAATCGTATTGTCAGCAAAATCCACAGGAGGTTAGGTACTCAGCATCTTTAACATGTACTTGAACAATAATTTGTTACAGAGCATGTGGATGAGAAGCATTTGTATTTACTCAGACATTTTATGTGAGAACTTGATCTACATTATCCTATCTTTGTCAAAAACATAATCTTAATCATAATGTGGTACAGGGTTAGGGGGTTATCATATCTCCTTTTATCTTCCCTAGTCTATATTCTTCCTTACCAATGCATAGCTGATTAAAAGTCATGTTTACAGTGTACTTGTTTTATACCAACAATTGCACTATAAAGCTTGTTATGGATGTTGTGCGATATATAAATATATATATACTTGTACAACACAAATTGGCTGTCATTAGACATTCAGACATATCCATTTTAATCACAACAGTTAGTCACACCTACAATAACTAGTAAAAACCACTCTTTTATGTGGCCAGAATGATCATAAGAAGAAAAGCAGCCAACTGATGAAAATACATTTTTTTTCTGTGGCCATTTTCTCAACTCTTTGAGGTAATCCATAGTCACCTGGCAAAAAATGCAAAGATGTGATTGCCTTGTACTGCAGGTAGTTATATTTTACAGTCAAGTCAAGGGCTCTTTTCTCAAAGAGATTATGTCTATTTTTTCTTGGCACAGTAAATGCACCACTCAATTCAATTTACTGCTATCTGGTTAATTAAGGTCAGGGAGACCAGCCAGTGTCTGGGAACCAGACAACCAGGGGTAAGTGCATGCACTGAATAAATAACAAGCAAATCAGGTGTCAATGTGAAAATAGACGGTCTAGTCAAACTTTGTTCGACCCTGGCATGATAACAGTATGAATACAAAAAGTATGTATATTGGAACAAAAGGATCATCGTTATTACCTAGTTTGCAAATTTAATTTTAAATCTCTCTTGACAGAGTAGAAAAGTAGTTCATCATATTTTAGTTTTGTAAAATCAGTAAGATAATAATAATATTAGCTGTACTAATTTGTAAAGCTTGTGTGACCCTTGTCATTGTTAATAATATATCAATATATTTCAATCATTGATTGAAAAAACTGCATCCATTCATTAGTGTTTCCACCTTATTGCGCTGAGTGCTGCACATGTTTACCTGTTTATTAAAATCAATTTGCAAAATGTACCAGTTTAATTAATAGCCCTTCAAATGTCCGTGCATGCATGAGTGTGTAAGAGCCCAGATGTACAGCTGTCACGAGTTGAAGCCATTTGAGATGTTTTGGGAGACTCTAAAAGCCATAATTACCGGTCTTTAAGAGCAGAACGCCTGCAAATTACAGCTGCGCTCTGAGCAAACTAAAATAGCCTGATGCAATTATTTACAAATGAAGAATGCCAGTGGTGTGTTATCGCACGAGCACACACACAAAACCAACTTGGTCTCATAGACACGCAAGTACACACATGCTCTCTCTCTCCCACACACGCACACACACGCACTCAAGGCTGGCAAATAGGAAACGCATGACAGCACTGTCTGAGGGCTTACCAGCAGTCTCCCCTTCTTCAGTCTCATCATGTGTGTTCAATTACCGTGGTAAGAATTACCAGAAAATACCAGAACAATGTCAACAGATGCACAAATTCAAGATCACAGTCAACCACAGGCTGACAGTATGTGCATGAGTCAGAGTTTTTTCAAGGTAAATGAGGATTAAACACCTAAAGGCTAAATGCGGCCATTTCAAAAGATTTCAGTATGAGTGGTGTGGAAGTCCTCTGCTCTCCCGCTTGTGAATCTCATTTTCGTCACTATATCCGGATATGCCAAAAATAGTTACTCTATATGGCCCCTAATACGCATATAAGGTCATTAGTGCGGCGGGGGATTTTCCTCGCTCATTGCCCACAGAATCTCACAGAATCTCCTCTGTTTAGCAAGTGAGACTCTGTGTCCTGATGGACACACTCATGCCGTCTGAGGTGGATGTGTTAATAGTGTGTGCCAATGACCCCACGATCCATCTGCCTCTCTTCTCCTCCTCCTCTTCTTCCTACTTTCTCAATGCAAACCTAAATATGACAGCAAAAATGTAATTATCTCCAAAAGGCTCCTTGTTGTACAGGCAGCCTCCAGTTGTCGGCACAAAAAGGACAGTGAACAGTGTCAGACCTGTAGACCTTGACTAAACCCACTAATCTCAAAATGCATTCTCACCCACTTAAGTGAAACCTTTGACCTCTCAGCGGCCTCAAATGTGACTAGTCAGCACTTTGTATCAGATTCAGCTTCACCTCTCAGACTAATCCCCGTTTCAATTGACTTAAAGTTTTGAGAAGGTTTTGTAAGCTGTTGAATAGTATAAACAGGAATCTTGACACACACTGTGCACCATTCATTGGTGGATATTAAGTCTCTGTGGGGGCCCTCATTAGGCCTGATTGTCGTCTTTCAGCAACAGTTAAGAGAAAACAATAATTCATTTCCAGTGTTTGCTCTGCCTCACGCGTGGCATGATAAATCCTGCCAGGTTTGGATTAATCCGCAAATCCAACGGCTCGAGGGGCAACTCGCCATCATGTAGAATAGCATGCTGGGTACCTCGATGCTGGGCTGCCAGAGGGCTCCGTTTGGTTCATGACATCAGCCTGCACCACCCCTCCTCGCTGTGACTCATTAACAAGCTCATGTCTCAGGAGGGGTCCCATCTGTGTGCCACCTGTACAAAACCATCACAGTGAGCAACATTTAATGTTGGAGACCATTCAAGTTTGTTCCAGTGTTTCCCTTAAGCACATTACATGAGTGTCTGCTGAGTCCGGTCACTCATTTCCTTCTTTTTACTTTTCTCCCCGTCTCTTCTCCGCATCTCTCTGACTCAGTTGTGATGGATGGACCGATTAGTCCTCAAGCTGTAAATGAGGCAGACAAAACCTGTGATGTTGACTCAACAGTGAAACATTTTTCCAAGACTTTCCAAGACCTATGTATTATCATTACATTGTGATTTATACAGGGTCAAATGGGCCATTTGGTCTTATTACTTTTAAAATGTTTCCTATAATAGATTGCAAGCAGATGAGAAGAGTTCTTCTGGATGAAATATATGAAAATGTTTACACTGGATCAGTTTTTCTCAAATAGTGGGGGTGTGAAACCGAGGATCAGGCTTTAGCAGACATCTCATCTTTTTCATTAACGCACCAAAAACAAAGCGTAGTAGCACCCCCGCTGCGGTAGGTGGCAGTAGCGCTTTCTTGTGGCGTGCCATTAAACGGTGGGAGAAGAAGAAAGCATGACGCCAAACATTTAACAGATATTACCAATCACGCTGATAAGCCGCTTGAATTTTGCCATTAATCATGTGAAAGGCTTCATCATTTTGATAAAAAAATCTGCACAATTTACTTTACCCAGCATAAAAAGTTCAGCCAAATCAATCATGCAAGTCACGGAGCGACCCGAACAGGGAAAACAGCTAAAAGGGGAAAGAAAGAAAGAAAAAAAAAAGGTAAATGAGTTGTATTTATTGTCCTCCGGAAGTCACGATGCTGATAAATTGTATTCATTAATATTTAGTAATTTTATTTAAGTTTATTTTTCAGTAAAAAGTGGTTCAAGTAGTTGTTTTAAGTTTGTGTTTGTACCTTTTTTCCTGGAGCGGTCGCATACATCTTGTTGGTAGAAAAGTATGTAAAGTTTAAAGGATTTATCTTTGTTGAAGTTAATGCAAATTGATGCACTTTTAATCTTTTCTGAAAAATCAGTTAAGACGGAAAAACTGGGTTAATACATTTTAGTGTTTTTGCAAATTTTGCAGATTTGCAAAATCTGTATTTCTTTTTTTTTTTTTTGTTTTCTTTAATCTTAGCATTCAATGTTATGCAGAGTTGTAACAATATTTGGACAAGTTGCACTTGTAACATTATTTTATAGACAAACACAATACTAAAGTATTACTAGTATAGTTATACTGTACTGTAAGACTTATTGTAGTTTTTAGTTTCACTGCTTCATACGGGGGTGAAAAGAAAACACTCCAGAACTACTGCATTAGACGTTTTCATATTCATTTGACAAAGGTTGTATTCTTAATTTTTCAAAGAAAGGTTTGTCAAAACTTAAAGGTTGTCCTGAAGTCAGACCAAGTTTTTAATGCATCCAGTATTCAGGAGGAACACATTTATGGAACAAATGGGGTGTAAGCAGACCAAACGAAATTGGGAAACTAGTGGTTGAGAAACAATGACCTTTCTGGATTTATTTAAGGTTAGGATGGAATTAACAGATGTTATCACATCCTTTAAACCGAGTGTTACTGGAAAGAGCATCAAGCTCATGTGCACACCACAGAAATTGTTTGTAGTTGGTTTGTTTTGAGGATGTTGGAACCATGTCTGTAAGATATTGAAATGAACTTAAATATGCTGAAATGTTTTTCCGTATCAAGTCGAGTGGGGTGTTATTGATATGGGCAAAATGAAATTGCCCTTCACTTAGTTTTCAAGACTAGTGTCGGTGTGACTTATTAATTCCTCTGGCATCTGCTCCTCATCCTCCCCCACTTAAATGAAGTAGATAAGTCTCTCTTCAGAGACAATGGGCACTTTATTCATAAGGACTGTTTTATTTTTGTGGAGCCTGTGCACTAAGTGACACTTTCATGTGATAATCATATTCACATGGCTGAGACAAAACAGCATGTGTAGGCCTACTCACTGGTGAAATCAGCACGTTGCATGTCCAGAACTCCTGGTCGATCGATGTACAACTTGAGACTTATGAAACAGTGACTCACGCAAACTGTAACCCGTCCAACTCCTCTCTGATTTGCAGCGCTGCCAGTGAGCTCAGTGTTGCCAGGCAGAGCGACAGAAGAAAAATGGCCTTCATTTTACCTTTTCTTTGCAATGCATTGGCTCACCACTGAAGGAGAAAATACTGTCAGGCATTGTAAAAGCTGCTTATAAAAATGACGCAGAGCAAGGCTGAAGCCTTCTGACATCAAAATTTTACTCACATAAATGTTGAGTGTCAGAGAGAGTCTGTCACAAGGCCAAAACTATTAACTCAAATGCACCGAATGCTAAAATATGAATTAATTAAAAGAACAGTAAATACAAATAGTTGTTTTGACTTCATATCATCAACCAGTTTTTCTACCTCTACATATCAGTTTAAAAACCTTGACATTTAAATCCATTTGCATTTAAAGTTTTGTGGTCTGTTACTGTGCATGTTGTAAAGGCTCGATCAGTGAATGCCAGGAGAAGATTAACGTTGCCATCTGTTGATTAAACGGAGCCATTACAGCTGTAAAATAAAATGATTGGGAACTACATACATGTTGGCATGATGCTGAATTCTTCACGAGGGTGTTTGTGTAAGATGTCAGGGACAGATCCATGTGTGTCTTGGTTGATTGAAATGTCCCTTTTGCCCTTTTTAATGAAACCACTAGTTGGATACAACACTAAGTCAGGTCAGCAGCGGGAAACTATTTATGATGCTTCGTGCAATTAAACCTCCGGTTAATCTTTATCTGTGTTCACAAGGTGCAGCTGAACATCGGTAGAGGGTGATCTGCCCAGCCAAGATACTGTCAATTACAGCTGGCATCCCCAGAGTGTTGCACTGTGGGCCAGGTGGGTTTAACAGCTAAGACCCTGCTGGCTAGTGATAAGAAAGATTGAAATGTATACCCTTATGGGCATAGAGCAACTGAAAATGCCAACCAGAGGACTCGCAGGCCAGGACGTAACTGTGTTTTGCAGAATTCAGACTAATGTTGCGGGGAAGGATAGCGGAAGAAAATATCCCAAGGTAGAAAATGTATAGTTGGCATTTATGTTTTCTCAGCATACAGAAAATGCTGACATAATGCAGAATATTAGCATAACATGTTGTATAAGCAAGCAAGCCTATATATGAAACCTGATGGACCCCAGGACCTGATTTTCAGAAATGAGGAACAACAGAAGCATGTAAAATGCAGAACTGCATCTGTCAATTTAATTGTGAGAAGAAACCAGAATATCAAATATATAGGAACCACAGTCAATGACAAAGGAACATTACTAAACTTAAAAAAGTCAGTGGTTTTGCGGCTAAAACCTCACGTAGTCTGATTTATATGTATGTATGTACAGCGATCAGGCATAACATTATGACCACGGACAAGTGGAGTGCCCAACAATGGGTGCGTGAGCATTGGAACTGGACCATGGAGCAATGGAAGAAAGTGGCCTGGTCTGATGAATCATGTTTTCTTTTACATCACGTGGATGGCCAGGTGCATGTTTGTCGCTTACCTGGGAACACATGGATCCAAGATACACTATGGGCAGAAGGCAAGCCAGTGGAGTCAGTGTGATGCTTTGGGCAATGTTTTGCTGGGAAACCTTGGATCCGATCATCCATGTGGATGTTACTTTGACATGTGCCACCTACTCTCTTTCATGGAAACAGTATTCCCTGATGGCTGTGGTCTCTTTCAGCAGGATAATGGGCTGTGCCAGAAATCAAAATGGTGCAGGAAAGTTTTGAGGAGCACAGTTTGAGGTGTTGACTTGGCCTCCAAATTCCACAGATCTCAATCCAATGCAGCATCTGTAGGATGTGCTGGACAAACAAGTCCAGTCTATAGAGGTGCCACCTCATTACTTAAAGGATCTGCTGCCAACATCTTGGTACCAGATACAAAAGCACACTTTCAGGGGTCTAGTGGATTCCATGCCTCGATGGGTCAAGCTGTTTTGGCAGCAAAAGAGGGACCAACACAATATTAGGCAGGTGGTCATAATGTTATGGTTTATTGGTGTATATACTGCTTGCTTTTCTTCTCCTTTTGTGTCAGTGTTAAAATGTTCTCACTGTGGTATATGTGCAACAGTAGCTCTAGTTCTAATGTAGCATTGTAGCTGCAGGGCTCATTCAGTAAAGCCTGCACAGTCTCATGATAAGGTAATGGTACATTCTAAGAGTAAAAGAACCCAGTTGAGTTGCTTAGCTGAGAGCGATGGTGATTAACACCAAAGGCACCAAAATGTCTCAAAGGAATCTTCCAAATTAATCAACAGGGGGCACAGACAGAGAAGATAAAAGAATGGCTGTTCATGACATACAATTGGAATAATTTCAATCACTGCAGACATCTAAGAAGGATTTATTACTGGAAATTGCCCTCTTTTACTGGTCACATTTTCTACCGGTTATCCGTAGGGGTCACAGGGTTGCTGGAGCCAATCCCAGCCAACATTCAGCCTGGAAAGGTCACCAGTCCATCGCAGGGCCTAGTGGAAATCTGGACAAAGGAAACTACTGACCATGTGGTGACAAAAACGTTACAGCTGAAGGTATGTGTATCTCATATCCAGGGTCTACATGGCTTTCAACCTCCTGCTTTTTAAAAGTGACCAATGTTGACCTAAATTTTTTTTGCCTCCTATTTGATCATCTAAAGTACAGGTTTGGAGAGTGAAGACTACATATCTGTGATGAGCTGTAGAGCTTGTTTTGATAATGTTTGAAAAATACATAAAAAAATCTGCTATCAAAATCTAATCTTGGAAATGTGTGAACAATAAAGGTCATAAGTTTTAAAAATTTAGACTCCACTCTAGAAAGCATCCTGTTTAATGCAAATATGTGTTATACAGTAAAAAATTAATGTAAGATTCTGAAATGCAGGGAGTCAATCCCTAGTTATCATAATCAATTTGATCTTATCAGTTTTTTTAACATGGTGTAACCTGTTCATTTTACTATTTCTTCTTAGGTATGGATATAGTAAGTTATAGTTGTTATTTTGCTGGTTATTTGCTGCTCTAGGCGTTGCAGGTTTGGAAGCCAGAGTGGGATAAAATAAATGATTAATAATGAATGACAGACTCACTGTAAATTGGCATAAAAATGACATCCATTTATGGACAAAAATTAAAACAGCTCATTATCATTTGTGTCAGGCAGCCATTTGTGTTCATTTGTGCTTTGTATCATTGATTGATTCCTGAGTAATTACTTCAAATTGGTCACACAGTGTCATCCATTATTCTCAGATAACTCTGAGTCTGCAGGTCCTTCATCTAGCATCATAGCTTGGTCTCCAATTGCTTCTTCTCTCGGAAGGATTTCCCACAGAGAGTGATAGCTCTAAACTCCTCTGATATATCCAGCAGGGTCTTCCCTTTGGTCTCAGGCAGGATGAAGAAGGTATAAAGACTACCCAGCAGGCACACACAGGCAAATAGCACAAAGCAGTAAGAGCTGAGGGCTTTCTGGGAAGGAGGAGACAACAAGAACATCATCAGACCGAGCTTCATTAACAGTGTTGTTTCTGACACTATTAAAGATCTTTATATAGCAGATCTCAGGTCGGCTGGACTCACAATAAGGAATGGAAAGCATAGGCCCAGAATAGCAAACATCAGCCAGCGCTGGGTTCCTATGAGGACAAGTGCTGCCATTCGATCAGACTGGATGAATATCTCATTAGTGAGAGAAGCATATGCTCCTGCTGGGTGAACCAGAGCAAATATCGGATGAATTATCTTCACAAAGAAACATAATTTCTCTAACCGTGTGTGATGATCTGACTATCCCCTTTCTTCAACAGTCAGCTACAAGTGTAAACTTCATACCAGGTCCACAGAAGAACATGATGAAGAGGATGATCAGACCGCAGTTAATGTATGGGACCCAGTCGTAGGAATTCTGCATGAATGGCACATTTTAATGTGTGAACATCAACACATTTTACTATAATGGTAACTTCTAAAGTAATTATTAAATGTCTGGCCTTGTGCACTTTGACTCTAGCACACATTTTGCCTGTATGTGTATAGGTCAGATCTATTCTATTCATTTTCATTTTAACAGCATTGATGGTGGAAGCCAAGGGATTGTGCTTCACTATCCTGGCTATGTTAGAAAATATTTCACATGACACCTGTTCAGAGGGAATGCTTTACTTTATATATTTTATGTATTGCAATGTATCTGGGTTGAGAGAGACATCCCAGAGAATCTAAAAACAGTGAAACAACAACTAAAACTGTCTGCATGGATGGACAGTACTATGGCTACTTTTTCTTTTATAATTCAGGAAACCTGGCCCTTTGAATTTATGCTCATATCTGTATCAGTATTCAAACGTGACATGTTTACCTTCAGGTTCAGTGTGACAGTGACTAAAACCCAAGTCAAGGACATGGCACCATAGGCTCCCCAGAACAATGGCCTCCGCCCTGTGTGTTCCATTAGGAAGGCCTGAGACGGAAAAGGTAAAAAAAAGTTGTTTTTTTTAACACAAACAGGGTTTACAATCAACACCCTCTGGAACATGTAAGAGGCGATACATACACTACAGATTGATGTGATGATTTCAGATACTCCGAGACCGAGAGTGACATAGCGGATTTTGTCTCTTGGTATGCCTACCTCCAAGAAAATGTCAAAGGAGAAGATGCTGATCTGGGTGGAGGAGCAGCAAGGATTAGATTTTAAGGGTGTATCATCTTCACCTAATGCTAAAAGTCAGCATCTGCTTCAGTTTGCTGGCACCGGAAATAAGATCCATCCTCACCATAGACATGCCTGACAGCTGGTTGAAGCCAGTGATGAGAGATATGGTAATGAGCTGCCATCGGACAGTCTTGTCTTTTAGCAGCTGCAGAGGGTTTTTTGGTGGGGCTGCTTCAATGGCTGCCTGCTCAGCCAACATCTCATCCATCTCCTGCTTGTAGTCACCATGGCCCCAAAGATTCTGGAGAGCTGGAGTTTGAAAGTCCAGCAACATTTAAAACATTGTAAAATATATACAGTAATATTTCTTCTTCCTTAATATAACTTGGATTCCTTTGTAAAACTGCAAAGCTCACTGGTTTAAAAATTTAACCATCTTTCAGGACCATCCTGTAAATCTTGGTATAACATTGGAAGTGCCTTATCTCCTGAATCCTTACAGAGTTGTTTGATAGCCATTCTGTGAGAAGCTATTTGAAGTTCTGCATGGGCATGAGGAAAGAGACTAACCTTTTTTGCATGCCTGATCATCTCCTTTCTCTATGAATAAATATCTGGGAGCATCAGGAAGAAAAGGTAGCACTATCATTTGAACCACAGAGAAAAACGAAGAGACACAGAGGACAATGTTCCACAGCTCCTCGCGGCCAAGGAGCTCTCTGAAAAAACAAAAAAAAAACATCAATCTACTTACAATTGCCAGCAATGGTATCAAGCAGAGCAGCTTAAACAGCTGTGTAACAGAACAAGAACGGCTTTATCCAAGAGTTCTAACAGAGCGTCAGATGGTGTCTACAGAAAGGCCTGCTGAAAAGACAACCATCAGAGAAGGTCTTTATGGTAGATCGAGGTAGATTGATAAATATGACAGCTTTAGACCTTGTCAAACAAAATTTAAATGGTTTCTTCAGTCTTGTGAGAGAGTAATTGAACCCTCCAGGCGTTGTGCATGATCTGGCTTATACCTTCACCATGGTGAAGGCTGGTGGTGGCAAAGATTTCAAGAAAACCTGCATATGACTCAAAGCATACAGCCAAGACAGCAAAGACCCTAAAACCCAGACCCTTTCTTTTTTTATGTATTTTTTGGTTGGAGCTTTTTATGCCTTTTTTTTCAGACAGTAATTGGCAAAGTGAGCGACAGGAAACAGAGAGAGAGAGAGATAAGCTTGGTTGGACTCAAACCTGGATGCTGTGATTACATGGCATGTACAGTACGCTAACCACTCAACTGCCCCCATGCCCCATGGAACATCTTTGGAGTAACCTGAAGATGACAGTTCATAGATGCTCCCCATTTAATTGGATAGAAACCATAACTTTCTGTAGCCACTGCTTTTATTCAAGCTTAAAAATTTTATCCTTATTTTTTTTGTCATGTCTATTGCTATTTTCTATTCAGAAATTCAAACAATAATATGTTTTCATGTACCTCAAACCACAAAACTGTCCGAACAATTTGCCAAATGATGCAAAGGTCGCTGAGGTCATGGTCACCATGCCTCTTATCTTTCTGGGTGAAATCTCTCCAAGGTACATCATATGGGTGCTTGATCCTAATCCTGCAAGACATGGAAGTTACTTTGTTAAGTCAGTTTAAGATTATGATGTATTTATGCTTATGTATGAGTAGGTACCGCAGGCTTACCTGTTGAGTAGCCATACAGAATCCTTGCCACAATAATCATTTCATAAGAATTTGCCATCTTACTTGTCATCATGATCCCTGCTGCAACAATAGCAATAAAGCTGTTGCAGATCATTGCCCCTTTTCTGAGGAAGGAGCACACATCCCTTCTAGTCTTATAGGAACAGTCAAACTGTTGGACTACATGCTCCACTGGTTCTCTTACTCACCTTCCCAGCTTTCCTGTGATAAATTTGACACTGACAGCCCCAAAGAGAGCCCCAACAGCATACATGGAGACAATAAGAGACCAGATCATCGTCACTGTGTGTGCTGATGGAGGCTCCTCATATCTATCATACCAGCTGCTGTTGATGAAGCGCTGTATATACTGCAAAAACAGTTTTAAAGTTTAAAGGAAGCAACAGTTATTGGCCTGAACTGAGTTGGAGAAGAAGAATGACACTCCTGTTGCAGTTGTGCAGATGATCTCCGCCTCTGTGAGTAACTAGCAGGGCATTTTAGTGGGTTTGAAAAATGAAACCACAGGATGAAAAGAAAGGTTTTAAGTGACGTAGCTCACCGGTGAGGGAGAACTTAGAGCACTTATGTGGTAGCCAATTTGAAAGGTTCCTCCAATTCCCAAAATAATGATGAGGAACAGAGCATTGCCATGGGTCTACAGAACAGAGGGAGGAATGGAAAAAGGACACAGTATTACACATTATTTAATATGTACAATGAGATGATACCTTTTACTTAAGTATGTTAGGGTTCCTTCACATTATGAGCCTGTGTTGTAATGATGAGGAAAAGTCCTTTAATTGTATCCATAAGTAATTTTAGTTGAATTCCAAAAAGTACCAAAATGAGAAACAATTTAAAAATGTAGGGATGCTATAAAAAAATACTGCATATAGTTTGTGTTATATCATCGGTAAAAACTATGGTATTTCCCTCTTACTATTGGCATCAGTAACAATAACAGTAACATCATATCATGATAGATTTTGTAGGGTTCCAAATTGGTAAAATAATATATTTGTTTTGAATGATAAGTTTATAAGACAACTCAGAAACCAACAGCACAATGACTCAGCTGAAATGCTGTTGTAGATTAGTCACAGAGACAAACTCAAAAACTGCTGTAGTTGCTTTTCGATGACATGTCATATAATTTTCCCTGTTAATATAAGTTTGGCTGTGCTCAAGCATAGTACTGGTTTGTTACCAAAAAAAAAAAAAAAAAAGAAAGAAATTCTTACCAGCTGTTGCAGCAAGGTTTCCATTTCTTCTTTAGTCGTACAGACCTGGCACCGCTGTCCAAATTGCAGAGACTCTGTTAGGTATTTCCTGCTGGTTATCATTAACTTTTCTGCCCTGTTGACCAGAAGTAAAGCATCCAGGTATTGAGATTTCTTCTGTGGATGTTGCACATACTATATGTTCTGTGGCCTGATGCAACAGAGTGAAATCAAACATGACAAGGTTTGTAAAATACACCTGTCATGCCTGTTATTTGGTGTATTGCATTTGCATTTCAATAAATTACATATAACCATTGCAACTTACAGCCTCTCTGGTGAAGAGTTACTAATGATTATGTCCTCATGACCTTATGCCTTGAGATAATGGGCCGGGTTCCATAGTTGTGTTATAAGATAAACTAGTCCTTTTTTAATCCCTCAGTTGGGAAATTTGCATGTCACAGCAGCATCAAACATATGAGGGAAAGAATATAGCTCACAGGGAGAAGTTAATATATAGATAAACATATAAAACAAATATGTAAACCAAAAATTTAACCAACCAAGGAAAACAGATACGTACAGAACTGGCAGTTGAATTGCACATCTTTTATTCAGCGGAGGGGGTTTATGGTGCGCGGACTAGTGGTTGCATTGTTCATTGGGGAATCTGACCACTGAAGGCAGAAAGGACCTACGGTAGCCTTCCTTCACGCACTTAGGTGGAGCATCCTCTCAGCTGTAGTAAGATACTATCTAGATATAGATAGATAGATAGAAGGGAAATTCAACAATCATCACCATTGTTATAGTTGTTGCTGTAAGTTATTATTCCTCCTCTTCTAATTGATTATTACTGCAATTGTTACTGTTAATATTACACTTAAATAAAACAGTGGGCTTTATGCAGCAACTGCTCAACAACAGCAGCAAGGACACTGTGCCTCTCCTCCGGAGGTGTATTTATCCCCGTGTCCAGCAGGGGGCGGCAGGCGGCAGGCTGGACCCAAAAGTCGGGCCGTGCTCCGCTCTTGTCTGCCCTCGCTGACGGACTCTCCGGCGGAAGCAACGCAACGCTCGGTGTTTTCCGTAGTCATTGTAGACTAGCTGGTAACTGCGAGCAGTGGACTCCGTCTAACACAAAGAAAGCATCCAGTCTGCGTGTCCATTTGTATATTTCTGAGCGAAAAAATGCCGCTGGAGAACCTGGAGGAGGAGGGTCTGCCCAAAAACCCGGATCTGAGGATAGCCCAGCTGAAGTTTCTGCTGACGATGGACGGCCACCGACAGGATGCTAAAGTCAAGACTGAGCTAATGGACGCTATCAAAGCTAACAGTGAGTTAGCATCTCTCCCCACCGTCTCCTCTTTTCACAGCACATTTCACTGTATGCTCAGCACATGTTGTGTACTGAGTATATTACTTTCTCATAGATGCTGCAATAATAATAATAATAATAATGACGAAGGTTCTCCTCGATAGCCGCAGGCGAAAATCGAGCATTTTGCTAGTTAACGTCATTAGCAAGCGACATCATTAGCAACTCATATTTTCTGTATTTCAAACATTTGTCTAAGTTACATTTTTCATCACTTAGCTTTTTTTTCCCCCAAGACGTAAAAGACGCAGCGTTTTAGTATCAGTGAAGCCATTGTCTCTGCTAAATCGTAAACTTGTGAGATGTCTGAAGAGTGTGTGTGTGTGTGTGTGTGTGTGTGTGTGCGCGCGCGCGCGCAGACATGGCGCCGTACTATGAGGGTCTGTGTAAGGAGCTGAAGTGGCAGCTGGACGGGGACCTGCTCGGTAAAATGAAGAAGGCCAACGAGGAGGAGCTCAAGCGGCTGGACGATGTGCTGGAGGACGCGGAGAAGAACCTGGGAGAGAGTGAGATACGAGACGCCATGATGGCCAAAGCTGAGTATCTGATCAGGATTGGAGACAAGGTATGAATACCCATCAGTCAGCTGCTTCGACCTTACACACCTACACACTGTGAGTGTTTGTCATTAACGGGAGTCAGAATGGACAGCACATATTCAATCACTTTGTTTAGTTACATTCAGAAAAGTATTATGGGCTACACATAATGGTTGTTGTTGTTGTATAGGAGTGAGTCAACACCATACTGGGAATAAGGACGCTGGTTGTTTATTGTGCATGCAGCTTGTGTATAATAATGTGTGTGTGTGTGTGTGTGTGTGTGTGCGCGTGTCGCTAATCAAAAAGTGTAAATTGTGTTATCAATTTGAAAGACTGTGTTGTATTTTGAATAAAGCAGGTTTTCCCTTTCCATATTAATTAATGTACATTTTTAGACTCATATGACGATTTGCATTAGGACTAATGCAGATCATAGTGTTAATGTTGAAAAGGCACTAACACTCATTCAGCTCTAACACAGACACATTCTTCCTTTGCTCACCAATGGACAGATTTAATAACACAAACCAGCGTAACCCACCAAAAGCTGCTAAATTCTATCGTTAATAGTCACAGACTTATCACAGTTTACATTTATTACTCTAATGGCAAAGCCTTAATCATATGAATTTCATGTTATCTTTCTAAACTTAACCCTCACTGAGGTCTTCCCCATTCAGTAGGAATTACTTTGTTTACCTTTATTAAAACAAGGGTTAATTACATGCAATGTCAGCTTCCTAGTTTCTGCTGGGGGGGGTTCTGTAATGTGTGTTCTATTAAAAGTATTGCACACACCTCATTACATCAACAGACATTATATTGAGGTGAATGAATCTTTTCCTCTGAAACTTTAGTTAAATTTATCAGAAAGTTTGTTTTTGAACAGGTGAATGAACACACATTTAAGTAGGTGCAGGCTCCCCAACATTGTCTGACTTTGTCATGTTTGTCCACAGGAGGGTGCCCTAACAGCCTTCAGGAAGACCTATGACAAGACAGTTGCCCTGGGTCACAGACTAGATATCGTCTTCTATCTGCTGAGGATCGGCCTCTTCTACATGGACAGCGATCTCATCACGCGCAACTCAGAGAAAGCCAAGAGGTAAAGGCACTAAAATAAGTTTGTTCTTAATATTTCAGAAAAACTTTGTCTTCGATACTCATTCCTTCTTTCACAGATACTCTGCTCATGCAAATATTTTCTGTGCAGCCTTATTGAGGAGGGGGGAGACTGGGATAGGAGGAATCGTCTGAAGGTCTACCAGGGCCTGTACTGTGTGGCCATCAGGGACTTCAAGCAAGCCGCTGAGCTCTTCCTCGACACAGTTTCCACCTTCACCTCCTACGAACTCATGGACTACAAGACCTTTGTTACCTACACTGTTTACGTCTGCATGATTGCCCTTAAAAGGCCCGACCTCCGTGAAAAGGTAGGAAGAGGAATGCACTCGCAAACTGAAACTGTGCTTTACACATTCTTAGATACATGTCAATTAGATGATGAGGTGCTGTTGAATTTGTTTCTCTGCAGGTAATAAAAGGAGCAGAGATCTTGGAGGTGCTGCACAGTCTACCTGCTGTTCGTCAGTATCTGTTCTCTCTTTACGAGTGCCGTTACTCTGTTTTCTTCCAGTCTTTGGGTGAGGAAGACTTCTCTGTTACAGATTTAGAGAACTGAAGTTTGTGACTAATATTTCAGTTATCCTTGCTTGTAGAATGACACTCCCACAGTTTGAATATGGTATTTTATTTTTTTCCAATATGTTTCAAAATGTGGTTCACTTTGTACAACAGCCATGGTGGAGCAAGAGATGAAGAAGGACTGGCTCTTTGCGCCACACTACCGTTACTATGTGAGGGAGATGAGGATCCAGGCCTACAGCCAGCTGCTAGAGTCCTACCGTTCCCTCACCTTGGGCTACATGGCTGAGGCCTTTGGTGTGAGCACAGAGTTCATTGATCAGTAAGTGGCAGCACGCATGCACACACATACACAACGATGTGTCACATTTTAAAAATTTGTCGCGAATAGAAACTAGGTAGGAAATTCAGATCTAGACATACTGGCCAAATACTGTGGGGGATAAACTTAAGGGGGCAATAAATAACCAATGAATATTTTTATTTGTGTTGTCTTTCACCCCTAAGTGGCTATTGTAATTGTTTCATCAGTAAATTGTTTTAAATTAGTTTCAAGGGGAAATATAAAAAATCTTTCCACATTTTTAGAAATTGCTTTTTACTTTTAGTTTTAACCATAGGTTGATACGTTGTTTTCTTATATGATATTACACAATAATTAGTGGTGCTGGTGGTCATACTTGTGAACAAGCTAGTGAACAAGTACATTTCCCAAAATACTGAACTGTTCTTGTAAGTCATTAATTTTTTTCCCATCCTGTGCTCATATGAAGGTTTCGGGGAAAGTAACCATTATTACAAACTTTTATTCTAACTACCTGCACTGAATGTTCTCCCTTTTAGGGAACTGTCCCGATTCATAGCTGCTGGACGTCTCCACTGTAAAATTGATAAAGTGAATGAGATTGTGGAAACCAACAGGTAATGTTACCTTCAATTTAACGCATACATCAGTAAGCAGAGGCAGAACACTAAATATCTTCCTTGTCTTCTTTCTAGACCTGATAGCAAAAACTGGCAGTACCAAGAAACCATCAAAAAGGGCGACCTGCTGCTCAACAGAGTCCAGAAGTTGTCAAGAGTTATCAACATGTAGCAACAATGGCCATATTTCTCATTACAGTGAGCGAAAGTTAATCTTGATACACCCACATCTGTAGTTTACCTGACAAAGTGACTTCTTATATTGTGTATATAATAAAATTTGTTTAACTGTTGATTGATTGTTTTTTTTTTTTATTTTAGGAAAGAGGCAGACACAGGATTTCATATAAATAGCAGTATAAATTATTTTATTTACAGAAACTTGTTACAAAACAAATATACTATACAATCTTTTTTCTTTAAATATTAATTCTAACCTATGTTTTGTTCATGAATTACATAGCAGCCAATACGTAAGTCCAGCTGAAAATGATTCTGATAATGTATACAAAAAAAAAAAATCTATACACGCTTTTACATAGTATGAATGGTGGATTTATTTTTTTCCTCCCAGACGTGAGCTGTGTTCTCTCACTTTCACATTCCAAGTCTATGGTACTGATTAAAAAACAACAACAAAAAAAACATCCTCACAAATGTTTCCATGTGGAGGAATCAATGGTCAAGATGTCAGTGGAGGTTGAGGGCAAACAAAACACTTGAAGGTTCTTATGCACAAATCCCAGTAAACCAGAGGGGGACTAAGCCACACACTGAGGCCAACTAAATATCTAAGTCTTGTCTGGAAAACTGAAAACAACTATGCTCAACACTTAAGTGTTTCATACTGGGAAGCTGACAAGCTCAGGTTTTACCACATTTAGGGTTCACAGGCAGATTTAAAAGCAAACTCCTAAAAACTTTGACATTCAAGTAAGGTAAAACAACCCCAAAAATACTGTCCTCAAACAGTCATGGTGAAACAAATTCAGGCACTTTCTTAATTTGATATTTCTTTTAAAAGCTGCAAACTATTTCTTTAAAAGCAGTGATTCTAATTACTTGTTTGGCAAAAATAATGCAAGCAGCTGGACTGTCTGAAGTGTTCCTCCCCCTTGTAATGATAGCTACAAGGACTTCAGCTTTATAAAACAACATGAGGGTTCCAATCATGAAATGTGTTTAAGGTCTACAAAGTGTTTGAAGAGTACATGGAAAGTAGTTTAGACACCGGGCACAGTTTCAAGCCTGCAGGACATTTCCAAATCCCAGGCTAACTGGGTTACATCATAAATTTGTTTTTTTGTTGTGGAAATTGGTAGGCAATGTAAAATGTCTTGTAAAAGCACATGTGATTGAGACCTTGAAAAGTGAATAAAGGTATTCTGTCATACAGACACATGCTACAGTGGCAACACTTCACCGTTGTTCCTTAAAGGATCTCAGTACATCGATTCATGAGATGCTTCAACTTCTACACATGGTTGTATTGCATTATATAGACTTGGCAGTGAACCACTTCACATAGTCAGGTTCTCTGACTTCGCATCCTTTTTTTTTTATAAACTAAATAAATAATGACTTTTTCTAATTTTTTTTACTGTACCAAAAATTTCGGCGAGTACGAAAAATGTCTGTGCAAAAATACATATTTCACTATGTACAATTTGTTAACAAAATATGTATTCTCAAATAGGGATACTTCAATACTTGTTTGATACACTGGCTACAAGGAAAAAAAGCTAAATTAAGATTCTTTTTTTTAAAAATTGCCTCTACTTTTCCACACTATCTGACATCAGTGGATGTTCCATAAATCAACAGGTGTTGCCAAAAGTTTAAATGTGTCCCATGAAGCCATCTCCATGAACCTCGCACCATAAACCCCGCCCGAGACCATGCAAAATAAGCAAACATTCCAACAAAATGGCCAAGTATCACCTAATTTAAGACTGTTTTGAAAAACAAAGAAAAAAAAAAAAAGAATAGAGTGTAACGCCTGGCTATCTGTTCCACTGTGACAAATCTTTCCTCAGCTCACACCTGTTGCAATGAAGCATTGAAACTTTAACAACCAGAGCTTGGGTAGTGGTTACACAGGAGGGACAATCATACCCACAAAAGACAGGTGACATGCATAAAGCTTGCTCCAGTAAAGTCGTACCATACCTGATTCCCTGTGTAGGAAAAATAAAACATTACAATTCACATCTGCCCAGGAGCAGCTGTGGATTTTGCACAGCTGTATGGGTAAAAAGTAGTTAAAATTGTGGCAATAACAATATGGTTTGCACTGATTTTCTTCATATCTATTTAGGTCGTGCTCCATTACTGCTTCATGAGCAGGGCAGCCATCTTTTAGAAAACACAACAAAAGCAAGACATTGTTGGCAAAGCTGATAGCAGCTTTTGGCTAGCTTTGTGGACAACTAAGCAGTGCCTGTGGAGAAAGCAGTTATTTAGTGCCATTCACAGTTTGGGGCAGGTCTACTGTGGCTATCATTTTGCACAATGAAAAGATTCTGAAAATTAACACGTGTCCTCAATATCAAGCTAGCTCTCTGACAAATGATTCAACTTAATGGGCACATCAGGCATCCTTTTCACATTTGAAAGCACAACTGTCTTCATTGCTTCTGCAAAGACTCTTTGTAGTTCAGTGTAAAAAGCTCATAAGAAATCATAAAAAGGTAACACTTGCATAATTATTCTGGGTAATAAAAGAATTGACCAGATCGTCCTTATGGGCTTGTCTCAGGCTACTGTGCGTAAGCCAAGGCTACTCAACATGTTGCCAGAGAGTCAGACTAATGTAAAAGTAAAAAAACAAGGTGATTGTGTGTTGTTTAAGGTGTTGCAAGTAACAGTTTGCTGCTCCTCCTGCTCTCCTTCCAAGGCTTCTGAGATCAGGCGCTGGGGGTGTATTTAAGTTGGAAATTCCAGTAGTCCAGCAGAATCTGACATGAGAAAAGTATTCTTACACACGTGCACATTCACACCCTCATCCTTTGACAAAGACAGAAGAGATCGGCTTGTCGTCTCCCCAGGTGCTCAGAGTCATGATGACTTTGCTGCGGCAGCCCCTTAACCTGAACCCAATGAGCTTTGAACCCCTGCTCATAGCTGCTGCTGCTGCTGCTATTGTTTCTCCTACCACCAAGCAGACAGGAAGACCTCTCCGAATACTGGAACACTTGTACAAGTGCGTGAATTGGGGAGGAGGAGGGGGCAAGGTTTGCGCATTAGACCCTTGGTGCTTTACGCTGCCCATACAGTGCCACTACACCCCCCCCACCATTCCCACACACACGCACACACACACACACACACACACACACACACACACACACATGGCTTTGGGAGAATTAGTAAGGACCACATTGACTTCACTGGGCAGTCCAGATCATCTCCACCCTGAGGATTGTGGGAAGCTGAGAGTAATGTGGGTTTGACTTAAAAAGGCCTCGTGCGGTCCAGACCATTATGCGTACTGCTCTGGACTATTTCCCATCTGCTTGCCAGTTCCATAGACTGAAGCCGGACACCGCTGTCAGGGACGAGCCTTTGGCTGGGGACGAGAAGAAGAGGAAGAAAGAAAATGGTTGAACTACTTTAATTTGTGAAAGCAACACATTCAAAGTATGCATGAGGCATAAAACCTTCATTAGTTTCTCAACTACTGTAGGTTAAAATGTAAAACTTCACAAGTATCAACTTTCATGGATGCATCAGTATCTTTAATGAATTTAACTGATAAGCTGTAATTTCATATCACAGTTTCACCTCTTTATTTAAAATGACGAGAAACCCTCCCCCCAAAACATTTAACCAAAATGTCTCACTCATTGAAATAGGGCAGTAAATATGAGTCTCAGGAACACTAGATAATTAGCAGTTCGCCGCTCGCCTAAATGCAAACAACACAAAACGGCCATCATTCCTCTTTGGAAGGAACTGTTCTCCTTTTGTTATTATTTGATGGTGAACCTATAATCTTCTTTAATATAATCTAAAAATTACTTTTGATTCACTGCTGTGATTCTTCTTTCCTGATACGAATATGATACATGTCTTTTGATTTCATAATTTACACTGAGCTCTCAAGTAGTTAGTCTGTGAGCGCTGTTACACAAACCAGAACTCTGTTAGTTGTTTGCAGGTTACGTGAAACTTCCTGCTGCAATTTAAAAAAAATAACTGCCAACTGCTGCTGTCTGACTTTTGACTGAAAAGTTTCAAGCAACTTTGTGGTTTTATTTGGATGTTACTGCAGCAGTGCTTTACTTAATTTTATATTACGATGTAATTTATTTAATTTCGTTTTACTTAACTATAACTCTGCTTTAGCTCCATTGCTATTAAATTATAAAGTGTGTTTAACTCAATTCCAACAGTTGAGAGATATGCATATTGTCCCAGTTGTCCACAGTTGAGCTTTGACCTAAATACCAATGTGAGCCTGCTAACATACTCAAAATTGCAATGTTAATATACTGATGTTAAGCAGGCATGTTTTTTTCTGCAGTCATAATTTGAAGAATAGACACATCCTAATTTTAAAATGAATCATTTCAGATTTTTGGAAAATCATCTACCTATGCAGCCTAGAATTCATTGGCTAGACACCATGATTCTGTACAAAATACAACATTTTATGGCAATCATACAAAATTTCATATTCCTATGTTTTTTTTAAAGATTTTCCCAGGTGGAGCAAAAAGGTGAATGGACATACAGACATTGACGGGTTTTACCATCTCTGGAATCATGCACATGCTTATCCTTTAAGGCCAGTAAAACGAATAATAACTCACCTGATGTAAATGGGAGTTGTTGGGCAGCCCTGGTGTCCCTGGAATGCTCCGCCCATGTTTCCCATGGATGTTGTTAATGGCAGGTGACTTGGCCACTTTGGGTCGACCTGTTCCGGGTCCCCCTCCTCCTCCTCCTCCGAGCCCTCCTGCCCCACCTCCACTATTAATGCTGCTTGAGACAGGTGAGCTTTTGCGTTTCTTTCCCTCCAGACGCCCGTCTGAGGAGTGGTGGCTGAAGCTGGTGTGGTGGTCAGATGAGGATGAGGACTGGTGGTGTACAAAGGGCCCCAGGGAAAGGGTGGAGTCACTGCTGTTCATCACCACACTCATACGCTTGATGGACTCTGCGGGGCTGCCCGAGGGAGGACCTCGTGCAGGCGGCCCTGAAGAGCCGCCTACCGAACCTCCAGAAGATTCGGCCTTGAGGCTAAGCGAGTTGGTCCGCACATTGGGGCCACAGTTAAGCCCCACGCTGTGGACTCCGCTGTGGGAGGAGGACATTGATGAGGATGCAGAACCTAATGAGCTGTGGTGGTAGGTGCTCCCTGAGCTGCTGACATTTGCACAGTTCTTCTTAAAAGAGGAGGAAGAGGAGGAAGAAGAGTAGTTAGCATTAGAAGAGGAGGATTCAGAGGAGCCGTGGGATGAAGGGAGGAGAGAGCTGTTCTTCCTCTTCTTCCCAGAGCTGAAGCTAGTGCTACTACTGTTACTGTTGGTTCCGCTGCTGCTCCCACCAGTGGAGTTGGGAATGATGGATGTAGAGGAGCCAGAGGAGATCTCCTTAGGCCTGAAGGACGATGACGACTTGGTAGTGCTGCTGCTGGAGCGGGACTTGAGTGCCCGGCCTGAGGCTGGGGAAGGAGCTGAAGAAGAGGATGAGGAGGAGTGGGTTGAAGGCATTTGCGGCAACGAAGACACTTGTCGGGCCTGCGTGGTGCCATAGGCCGGGTGCTCAGCCCCGCTCTGTGAAGAGCTGCGGGCATTTAAGGTGGTCCCATAGGAGAGCACTGATTTGCCCTCGTAGGATTGGCTATAAGGAGTCTGGGGCAAGGTGGCAGGGGGGCCCAGGAAGCCTGAGGAAGGAGTGCTACCATGGGAATTTGTGCTTGTCCTATGGGTAGGTGCAACAGAAGAGGAGTTCTCCAAGGCCAAGGGGATTTTCCTACAACAAGACCATAATCATAAATTGGTTTTGATTGTCAACACTTCAAGAATACTGACAGTAAGAGGCAAGATGGCTAAGTATCATTTTCTGTTTTAACATCACGTCATGCAACTCATTTGGATTCTCCCTATTGCAGGATTAACACGAGCTGGGCAGACTTACTTCCACATTTGAGAGTTGACATGCTTGTCCATCATTGTGGTTAGGGCACATCGCACTCTGTCCCATCGTCGGTCAAAGGAGTAACAACCTCTCCCAAACAGTTGACTTCCAAAGGTACAGTACTGGAAACAGAGTAGTGACATTAAACTACTTGACAAAAAGATAGGTTCACTAAAGCTTATCACAGATCAGCGATGCTAGAGAACACTTACAGCTGCCGGTCGAGGGTGATAACCTGAATAGTGACAGTCCAGTTTGTCAGTATTGTCCTCCCGCTCCTCGTTCTCACCCTCATCGCTTGAGGGTCGGGAAAACCCATCGGGAGTAGTTTGGGTATGGTGTGGCGACTCATGGACTACTGCATGGTCTCCGGGGGTACCACCTCCGTGACTGCTGTTTAGTCTGTAAGATTAATAGCATGGCTGTTCATTTTCAAAAAAACATTTAAGAGAAACACTGGCCCTCAATTGTCAGTCAACTGCTAACATATAGAACATGCTAAACTGTAATCCTGTTTTAATAACACAAGCAAAAAAAAAAAAATCAAAAAGATTGTGGTCAGGCAAGGACTTACCGTGGAAGACCAGGGCTGTGAAATTTGGGTTTGCCAAACGGCAAAGGCTTAGTGGCTTCTGGGGCGGGGCCATTGCCATGAGCCACCTGGTGGGGGTCATACACTGTGGCGAGGTGCGAGGAGGGGTGTGGGTCCCTGAGAGGGGGGTTTTGCTGGGAATGGGGTTGGTGGAGTTCTCTCTCCCTCTCCCGCTCCCTTGCTCTGTTCTTGTGCTCTGCCAGTAGTGTGTCAAAGCGTTTTCTCCGCCCTGGCACTGCCCTCCGCTGGCTTAAGGAATGTGTCTGATGTCAGAAAGGTCAAAGATTAGAATTGTAGTTGGGGTCAAAACTTCTTACATTAGACTAATGACGTTTTTTGTATTGAAGACAGTATTGTGGATGCGTGCTACATGCAAAATGTACTGCTGAATAACAGCATAAATCAATCATAATGATCCTTTAAAAAAACATTTAAATTTTCCTCTGTCCCGTAAGCTCCATCCTCGTTCAAAACCACACAAATAGGCAACAGCATTACAATGCATGACATATTCCTTCATTACATTTGAAGGGTATACAGGGCTACGTTAGAAATCTAGTCAGTGTTGTAACACAAAAGATGAGAAATCATGTCTGAGAAACGACAATGCTCAACTCAGCTGCTATTGTGGAGGAAGTCTACCCAGAAGCGTAATGCTTTAATGCTGCTTCAACTACAGTGTCCAAAAAACTATTTTACTATTGTGAAAAAAGTGAATTGATCCACAGTGGTTGCTGCATTACTATTGTATCATTCTTCAGGCAAATTGCAAATTTTATTTTGAACTTTAATTTTATTTTCCTGCGAAAGAAAACAGATCGCTACCTGCCCCACCTGCTAGGTAAAATCTGACCAACAGTAGGTACATGCAAAATAGATGGACTGGTTACCTTGCATGTTAGAGATCTTGTGCATGGTTTCCGAGCTGTCATATCCACAACGCCACAGTGGATATCTGGATTGAACTCACGTTCTGACACAGGAGAAGAATGGGGGAAAAAAAAAAAATTACTTCCATATTCTGTGCCAAATCAGTGATCACATTATACAAGTGCTTCAGGAGAATATATACCATGATCTGAACAGAATTTATAATAGATGTTAACAGTATAAAACTTTCTTTTTTACAAATCAACCACACCTGTTACTTTCTTGCTGAGGTGGCGTCTGCTACTGGCACTGCTGCTGCTGGCACTGCTGCTGCTGTCCTGCTTCTTGTCTGAGAGGACCGACAGGTGGCCCTTGCCATTAGGAATCTGACCAGGGGCCAGTAATGGAGGCTTTGGTATGGAGGGACAGTTAAGGCCTGGTTTAAGGGCTGATGAGGAGGAGGAGGTGGTAATGGTGGTAGTGTTGGAGCTCACAGTGGTGCTAGAGGAGAATGTGGTAGAGGATGAGGTGGTGTTTGGAGCAGATGGGGCCTGCACCAACTTTGATGACGAATCCACCCTCAGGTGCATCTTCTCCACCTTGACAGCTGGGGTGAGGCTGAAAGAGAAGGTTACAGAGATGAAGAGGGCAGCAAGGAGGAAGCTGAGAGTTAGAAACACTGAGCAAGTGAGAAACGCATGGTAAGACACAGATGTACATGTATGAATGGAGCTGGGTGGACAGAACATGAAACTAATATGATCCATCATTTATCAAACAAACATGTATAAATGTAATACATTCTTCTGACAGATCCTGAACACAGATTCTATTTGAATTGTATATTTTAATCATAAATGAATTATTTTTCTCATAGCAGCAAAAGCACCAAAAGGCATTTAGTGTCCCAGTGTTGCGAATGTACAATGACTAAAAATTTTTACATGGTGATGGAAAAACAGAGGTTTAACAAATCGAAGAATTTAATTCAGCGGTACATTTATGTAAATATATTTAAAAGTGCATATCAGATACATTACGATGTTTTTATTATCCCATTTTTTTCATAACCCCATTTATTAATGACTGACCTATTCAATGTAACTGATCTGCTCATATATCAGACGTGTATAAAATTATGAAACATATGTCCACAGATGTAATTTTGCAAAAGGATATATGCATAATATTGCAGGTTTACATCTTCTGGAAATTCAATTGAGAAATTTTAAAAATCTTCCATATATGAGCTCTTAAACAGTAATGCAGCAAACAAAGTCACACCCCGTCTATGACTACTACTGTAATCAGTTTCTTTGGTCTCTGTCGGGTGCGTATCCTTACATGTTTGTGCAAATTAACTTTTTCCTGTAAAACTGTTGAGCCTGCCCACATGCAAGCTGACAGTGCAGTACACAACCTTAAGGTGAAGTCAACAGCGTTCAGCTGCTGGCAGAGTTGCTTTGGAAAATTTCATAGCAATTCTACGATTGTGGTTTTTTGCTGGCTCTCATGTACACCGGGTAATATTATTCAGTTGCTGCCTTTGTGCGTTTCCTAATGGCTTTCGCTACGCTCTGCAACTGACTGACAACGTGACAGGAGGAGAGGTTGTGACCTAAAAGAGGCCAAAAGTATGGCCAATGAAGCATTTAAGGATGAATTCAATATATAGAGAAATCAGGAAAGGTATATCTCTACTCACAAACACAACTGTATTGACTTGGTTATGATTTGTTTATGTTCAATTAACTAAGAAGGAGGAGGTGGAATTTGTTGATACTTCAGCAAGCTACCAAAGAGCGATCAAGATGTGGTTTCCTTTAATCCCTCCTTGTGTACACATGTTGCCTTAATTTAAAAAAAGAGACTGTGATAACTGTGCAACAACTGAGCGATTTACACCTAACAGGAGAGTTATCAAAGTGTATGGATGCGAAGTAATCTGCTGCAACAGTTGTCATTAAAATCAATAAAATTATCAACCTTCATCTTATATTCTCACTTGTTTTGGAGACAGCGTTAATTTACGTAGGCTATAATTAAAATGAAAACTCATGCTATTTAAATGAAGACTGAACAGTTTCATTGTTTTATTTTATCATAAAAAGAATTCATCCTTTAGCCTAATCTCAGTGCACATTGCCATTTTGTGGAACTCTGGTAACACACAATACTGCAGACGTTACACTCTGAAACTTACTGAGTCTTGTCCGGCTGGAGCATCCTGAAGGGTGTAAAGGGGGGTCTTCGCTGAATGCCTGGCAGCTTCTCTTTGGCTGGTTTGAGGAGTTTGGGATTGGAGGACGTGGAGGATGTTGAAGAGGAGGATAAGCTGGATCCAGCAGTGGAAGGTCGGCCAACGATGCCTCCGGTCGCCATTCCAGCTACTGACCCCGAGCCCAGCCCAGTTCCAAGTCCACTGCCACTGCTCCGGTTCCTGCCCGGCACAGGGAAGGGCGAGGTGGAGGCTGGCTTGCTGGCTGAACTGTGTCTTCTCTCTAGAGGGATAATATGACCGAGGCTTTAATTAAAACATGATAGTTCACAAAATTAAAGGCTTTGATGAAACACATAGATATGGACAAGTGATGCGTCATGTTATGAATCTGGAGAAAAAGAAAACTGGAAACAAATAGGAACATGGATATCTTCCTCTGAGACAGTAGTGAGCTGTACTTTGACAACAATTAAGCAGCATTTGTGATTCACGCCAACTCAGCCTGAAATAGAACCAGCCAACAGGTCAAGAGCTTCATTTCCTGCTGCAGTTTCTAAGAACAGTTGCTGTGCAAACTGATGAAAGGCAGTATGACAACAAGAAGGGTTGGGACGACACAGAGTGGTGGGTGGAAAGACAGAAATAGAGGAATGAAAAAAATGCACATCGCTAAATGTTTGCCTGCAAAACTGAAAGTCTTTTCCTTAAAATGAAAAATTAAGTCAGTGTGCAATGTTTTAAAAAAATTAACAAACATCTTATGTGTGCATCCACAATAATCACTAATGCTTTGGGGTTTCAAAGGAAACCCTAATTACTTGCTATTCTTAGTAACAGAAACATAAAAGAACACTAAAAATAATTTTCCTGACATTTCATCTACCATTTAATAATGGAAAAACAGACGCTAGCAAGGAAAAAGCACAACAGTAGCTTGATCTAGTTCTTTCTTTAAACTCGGAAGTTACAAAACGGTGAGTGTAGCAGGTGCCTAACAGATATACTGAGCCTCTGGGGTCACAGAGGGGTCACACAGACAGGCAGACACTCCTGCTGTTCTGACCATAAGTGGGGAGAGAGAGAGCGACACATACGAGACACAGAGAGAGAGAGAAGTCCACGGATTAGTTGTGTAGAAATGAGTGACTGTAGATTAGCTTGACCCTGTTTACTGTCACCATTATTTGTACAAGCAAAACAACATTTAATGATGTTAAAATCTAAAAAGATACCATTCAGCGGCACCACCAGGTTTTGATAGAAACTGTCTGTGTTGGCAGCTACCGCCAATGACTAGGTGTGGCCTAGTTAGCCAGCTGTTTACTTCAGCTAAATCCATGGGATAGCTTGAAAGTAGGCTATTGGCCGAAGCTCATTCTCAGCAGGTGACCAGCAAACAAGCCTACTGCTGCAGAAACAGTGGAGAGGATAGTAACACATATACAGGCACAGGGCTGCCACTCCCCAATCTCCCTCAGTCGCAAACCCACACCTTCAAACTGTTCAGCCTTCCTCCAATTTCCCTTTTAAGGAAGGAAAATATGCTTTTAGGAACCCCCCTCCTCTTCACCTAGGGGCCCCTCTCTACACACCCATTCCCGACTCGTTCCACTCATCCTCCCTCCCACTTCTTAGCGGCCGATTAACCGAAAGGCCTTTTTTTCATGCTTTCTCTCCTCCCATCCCTCTCTTACTGTCTTGGTCACAGTCAACAGCACACCCTGCACACAAACTCACACCAGGCAACCCCAGCATGACACCGAGTACCCTGTTGACAAAGTGCTAGCAGTGCGAAAGCCAAGCAAACACCAGTAGAAGTTGAACAATATAACACTCCAAAAAAAAAAAAAAAAGAAAAAAAAGAAAAAAAGGGGGGGGGGGGGGGGGGTAAAAACAACAGGACAGAAGGACTTGATGCAGCATTGATACCATCTTCCAAACTAATGGCACAGTGTGAAGGGGAATCCCTGGCTATGTGAGTTACAGAACATTAATGTACATGTGTGACAGCATTACAGCTGTCCCTGTAGGCACCAGGTTCCAAAAAAAAAAAAAAAAAAAAAAAAAAAGAGAGAGAGAGACAACCTAGCTTCTGTAAGTTATTGATAAGTAAGAGTAATAAACTTGGTTTTGCTTTGCAAAAGTAATAATTACATTATGGTTAGTTCTTGCTTTCAAAGCTCAAGGTGCCTGATTGAAAGAATGCATTTTCTTAGCCAATGTAACGCATGTGAACAGTTGTGAGGAGACATGTCTTTGTTCGACAAGTTCATAAATGAATGCATAAAACGGCAGCCAAGTTTGGAGCAGTATCACCCCTGCTGGGATCAGCCTCAGCCGAGAAGCAAAAACACCTAACAGGAGACAGATGGGCTCAAAGAAGCACGCAAAAATCGTATTGAGACCATCTCGTCAGTATTGAGATCAGTGCATTTTCCCCATGTTAACGCCACATGAAGTCTTCCCATTATGACATCAGAGAGAGGAAGATGGGAGGGAAATCTTAGCAAGAACACTTTTACTCTGTACCGCCACATATCTTAGCATAGCCACAGAATTTCACTTAGATATAAATTGGTCTGGTGCCAAAAATTCCTGCTGTTGGTTAGACATAAAAAGACACTTCAAGATATAACATTAGACTGGGAAACTATTGGCAGTATTGCTTTTTGATGTAAATGAGGAAAATATCTGCCATTACATTTTAGACAGCACATACAACATACCTCAAATTACAAAATGACTAATTGTTCAGACCTAAATCAAAGTCACTTTTTTTTTGAACCCCTGAGAACTATATATATATATATATATATATATATTAATGTGAGCTAACTGTAACGCTAATTTGATTTCCTGTTTACATAGTTCATCAGTCTTGACTGGACACTGCGACGGTTTGGTTTTACCCTTCAATTAAGTCTTTACTTGATAAGATATTAATAGAGTTTTAATGGTAGAAGTTAATTTGGTTTAAACACTAGCTAGTCATGACCAACAAATTAGGAGGGACATTATTCACAAATGTAAGATTTATGAATAGCTGGAACAAACCAATACTGGGTGTAATAAGTTATTTTGCTATATTCAAGGTATAAGCTGATATTGTAAGACACCTTAAGATTAAAAAGAGAAATGGGTGCTGGGGAAAAAGTGGACTGTTACATTATTTACATTTCAGAAACAGGAGAAGCAAAAGGGTAAAAGGGCTTGAATCTCTGTTAAATCAGTTTTCATTTGGGATGATTGTACTGTGCAGAGTCCACAATACCATCTGTTTTGATGTTGTCAGGATTGTTCTAATGTACAGGCACCATAATACCTTCCAGTGTTTGTCTACATTACATTTAAAATCCCTTGACAGGTATGAAAACTCAGCTGGATGTTGCATTACATTATTAATAGCATTGTCCAAATAGGCTTGTTCCAGTCCATACTGTCAAACAGTGTGGGAGGAGTCCCCTCTTTGGATGTTGACACAGTAGTAACAATGGCTCCTCCAGGATCCATTTGTTGTTATACCTCCCTCTTGTGGCTGACCTTGACAACTGTAATTCCCCGCTAACTTCATGGAAAATGCCCACTAATGAAAAGCATTCAGTTACGATAAGTCCCAAATTATAAGAAGAAACTCAATTTTTCATTCAGGTGCTGAAAATGTACGCAAAATAAATAAATCAAAATCAAAATCAAAGTGTTGCTAAGTGTTTAGAATTCAGTCAAAACAAGGTCACGTGAGCTAATGGTTCCTGTCCTTATAGACTAAAATGGCTTACACACACTAATCCAAATTCTGACTTTAAATAAATGGCTCTACACGACAGGACACAGTAGCTGTTACTGATATGCAGCCTTACTACTTCAAAGACAGTTTATTTCTTGCAGTGACTACAGGCCTTTGTCTTGCCATGAATAATGTTGAATTTGGTGATCTTGCAATCCCTATATTCACAGAGCTACAACTAATACATTTATTTTAGCATTAATCAAAGATCCAGCTTAGCTATCTCAGCAATGAAATGCACACACCTATATATCCCTCAAGTAACAGAATCAGAAAAACTGATCTTAGCTGCACAGTACATTATTGTGAAGACTGAGGGAGCTACATCAAAATTAACAGGGGAATTCTAAACACATACAAGTAAGAGAGTGGGTTAGATAAATAAATATATCAAAGTCTGTAGCGTCCCTTCTCAAGATTCTGTGTGGAGAGGGAAAAGTGGAAGGGAAAAACAAAGGCAGAAGGAAAAGTAATACTGTAGTGTGTTAATGCATGAAATGTCACCACCGCCCTCCTACTGTCCAAACATGTACTTGCAAACATGCAATGCAGGGCATTGAAGATCTATAAATGTCTGCATGGAATTTACATAAAGTGTACCTGCACATATACAGTACATACACACATAAATGAATGTGTGTAATGCTTACCGTAGTGTGCTTGGAAAGCTTGGGGCTTGACTACTTGACCGCAGTGGCTGCACATCACCAGGTAGAAGTCGTCCTGTGCGGGACACTGGCCAAATATGGGCATGTCTGTACAGGAGGCAAGGAAGAACCAGAGAGTGCATAGGTCAACGAGAGATAAATAAAATAGACATACATTCACTTGGTTCCCAGCATCTACGCTGAGACATCGATCATTAATTGTCAAAAGAATGCAACAGTTGAAGAGAGGGGAACTCCACTGAGATGGCATAATCTTTTTTTTTGCATAAAAACAAATCAGAGAATTGCTCATGTAAATTCAGACACGACTTCAGATACATTATGAGTTCTCTCTGAGGAAGGACATTTCACTAAGAAGGTTGTTTACACCCTCATGTCAGTTATTCTTCTACTGGGTCTGTGACATGAAACCCTTGATAACAGATACTAGATCTTGGGTCTAAATGGTATAATGAACATATTTTCTTATTTCTGAAGGTAAATTAATCTTACCACATACACATCAGTAACACAGTGAGCAGGACCTTTATTTATTTTACTTCAGGCAGATCTTATTTTTACTTCATTCTGTTTGATATGCATCATTGGTCATAGTGGTATTTTTAGCACACAAAGCTTTGTTTTGATCTACTCTTGTTAAAGTTATATTACATATTAATATGAACAACAATTCTTCTAACATTTCAAATTAAAATCATTGAGGCACTTGCTAGTCTGACTTTCCATCTTCTACTCAGGAAGCACTTCCCGAGCAGCCTAGTTTTGTTTTCATATAGGTTTGCTGAATGACCTAATAATCAGGCAGGTAAATAAAAACGGCAACAACAACAATTGAAGGGTAAATAAATACATGACCAAATTTAAGTAGGGATCTCTGTTAAATCAGCTGATGTCACATTTTATGAATGAATGCTTGTATTTATTGTTAATATTATTTTTGGTGGATTTAATGGCATATCAATATATTTTGCCAATATATACAAATGGCACATGTGCAGCTCCAGAATCTCTAGCCATCTGACAGTATGAATCAAGCTTCATGTTTCTCAAGCCGCTCTATGGAGGTGCCACTCACCACCAGAATGTGATCAATATTTACCCAGGCGCACAGAACCAGAAACCACCTAATTAAGGAGGCTAATTAAGAGATTGCCTGGGGCATTATGATGAGATGAGCAGAAGAGAGGATATAAGAGGAGAGAAGTGGAGCCCCTCTCCACTGGCACAATCTGCCAGGGCTGTCAAGGGTTCTCCAAACATCACTGGCCGAATTTGGAAAGGACGAGGGCCATTGAGAAAAGTCCGTACAAAAGGCTCTACCTGGCTGATTCCCTCTCAGGGACGTCAGTGGTGGTCTCGTGTGGAAGAAACTGGCAAGGCTGATGCTACTCAATAAGTGTCAATTGTCTAAAGCCCCTCTTCTGAGTGTCTCCTTCAACAGCATTACAGTGAAAAGGCTTATTTTCACAGTGGCTGAGGTCTGTCACTGGGAAAGGGGAAATGTCTTCACTTAATGGATAAAGGCATGTAAATTATACAGAACTTGAGTAGAAAAGCTGCACATATACACAAGCACTAGTCTGACTGCACATTTAGGAAAACAAGTGCTGAGTGTGGTGTGGTAGTATTCAATGGTTGCCAGTTGCAGAAGCATAAGCCATTAAAGTAAGAGTTGGAAGCCAGCCTGAAAGCTCTGGGCAACTTCTTTTCTGTTCTACATGTCTGTTTTCATTTCATTCTCCATGTGAACCATTCTCCTGTAATACTAACACACAAATATAATGAAAGACTATTTGCTGAATTAGTACCTTCCCATGTATTCTCCATTAACACTACCCTCTTTCAGAACCTTACAGAAACAGGGAAAAGCTACAGAGTCGACCAGGCCAACCGCATTTCCTCAGTGAATCAATTGCAAGGTCAAACAAGAATCATTCCCAAACTGTTGCCGTTGTTCACTTGGAGCATTTTCAAAACGGGTTGCTCAACTAAAAAAGCAGTCTGGTTAGATTGCATTACCACTCTGCATTCAATGCACTAGCACGAACTGCACCATACCACCAAAATAGCCTGCCTACAAAACTTGTCTAATGCCACAGTGTCTATTCTTAATCTCCATTTTCTTCTTGTGAAAATAAGAGACGAAAAGGATAGAGAGAGAACAGAAGTCACAGAGGACAAGGAAGAGACAGAACAATGGTGCATAGCCAAAAACGAGTATGACGGCAAAAAAACACAGAGCAGAGAAGCAGGCCGCGGCCTCAGCAAGACAAAGAGCAAGGAAGTCCTATGCTCAAGCAGGAGAAAGAACCTATGAACACAAGACAGAGGATGAGAATGAGAGTCCAGTTAATTTCAGCATCCTCAACCGTGGCAGTGATGAATGATCTAGGTGAAATAGTAGCAGCTCTGGCTGCCTCTGAGCAGCACACATGCTGGTAAAATCTGACTCGTAACAGTGTAACCACCAGAACCTATCAAAGCTTCCCTGAAAAAACAGCGCAACTGTTAGATTTATTAAAATAAATTAATTAATTAAAAAAAATCAAGACACATGATGAGTAAACTCAGTCCTGTTTTCAATGTGTGTGTTAGAATGGTGGTTACACCACAGGAGGAATATGGTGGTGAGTCATGGTGAAGAGGTGTAGTCATCCACTTGTAATATTTCCCCACTAGATTCTTTCTCACTCACAGTACAGTCTATGAACACACACTTCAGTCACAAGCAACATGTGTTGATAGGCCCTGTGACACCAACAACAGTCACTGAAAAATGTTGCTATATGAGACTGAAAAATGACCACTATGTCTCCCTGCATTTCTCTGAAAGAGCTTTTTATTGATCTGGAGATACATCAGCATCATTGACTTTCATATAACATTTTTTCAGGCAAAATCTTTTGCTTCAGTCACAAACTTTAAAACTGTTACCAGTCCAATGAAGCAATTTAGTGCAAAGCCTGTTATCTTTGTAAGGTGGTAAATCCAAGTATATAACACAATACTGTTACCCTTTCAGAGCCACAGTTAAAACAAGGATATTTGAAAGACTGGCGGCACAGTGCTGACGTAAGTTTTGGCGGAAAATCATCAATTAGTCCTTCAAAACATGTATCCTCTTCTGCAAATACAATGTTGGAGTGCATGAATGGGAACCAGAAACAGCCTCTCCTCAACGCATGCACCTCCGAATCATTGTCACAGGTATTTCACATTTGGAGCCACTGAATTCAGATATCTGTTTTGTGACAATTACACAGACTACAGTGATCAATTCACTGTTAGCTGCAGAACTCATAATTTTTTCAGTGTCTGAACAAGATTCTTGTGCTTTTTACTTAATTAGTATCAATTTATCCACACAAGTAGAATTCCAAAATGTCTAAAAGAAGATATTGAATTATTTTGATTGTATACTTCGTCAGCTCTATGAAAACCCTGTACCTTACCGCCCTGATAGCCACAATGTCTGTCATATAACAGCAAGGTCACATTCAACATGCCCTGGTTGTGGATTGGAGTGAGAGAGAAAAATTTTCCAAGCAAATGATAAAAGTAGCTTTGGGTGTGTTGTTGTATAGAATATGTATAGAATTAAAAAAATAAACACACAATCGCTTTGAACACGCGCTTTGCCTGCCAAAGTAGATACTTACAACTATGTCTTCATAAAACAAACTACATTACCATGATAGCTGATTCATCATTCGTTCCTTTGTATTCAATGAATTCAAATTTTTCAAATTCTGCCAAGTGGCTCGTTCTTATGTCAGTTGGCATCCAAAATGAACGCAAAACTCTTGATTCTTTTTTTTTTTTTTTTTTTGTTAACAGATGTTACTTTGTAGTGTAGTTCGTTCTAAATCCGGGCCTGCCCGCACAACAAATCAGCTAACTCTAATTGAGGCGTTTCAAAAAAATTAAATTGCAGCACAAAGCGCTCGCAAACAGCATTGTGTGGCTGAGAAGCCGGGTGACGTGCACTTGTGACATTCTGACTTTATCACCTTTGTCCGATTGGGCCCTTTCTCTTATTTATGAAACGTTCCAGTAATTGCATATACACTCATAGTAATACAGTCACAGGTTCTGCATTATGTTTCAGCTTTAGGGGGAGATGCTGAGATGATCTGAGATCATAGATTGCTACAAGGGCATAATCACGCTGCTATCGGAGTACTCAGAGTTTATTTTCTCCTCAGTGATAGTTGACTTTCAGAATTTAGAAATGTCTGACGTGAATAAAATAGATATTTATACACCATGTTGTTTGGCGAGTGAGTGCTGGAAAACATTAAAGAGTAATCTTAACTTTTGCATTTTGTTCAACTTGATGTCACTGCTGATCAAAATATATGAGAACAAAAGCGTTACAGTTTTTAGGTAGCATTAGGTAGCATGCTTTTAGGGAGCGGCAAGAGGACACATTATAGCCCTGTATCAATTTGCAAAGAATTTTGACTAAGAAGAACGTTTTTCAAAAATAAATTAATATGCTTATTCAAGTCACTTTTTTTTCGGTAAAAAGTTTTTACCAATTAACTTTTAAAATCACTGCTACCATACAAATTTTCAGGCTAAAGACAGAAAGTTTGACGTGAAATATGGTAGAAATGTGGATGCTTTCTCCAAACAGAAAATGGCATTTATATTGCAATGCTGGGGCCTCTATTCACCTACAGCGAGTCTAAGTTGTTAACCATCAAGTTATTTTAGGGGCAGATGCATGTCAGCTACCGCACGAATAACAGACACGTTTCACTGATTATATCGAGTCAATTCATAATGTGCATGATTTACAGTTGATCTGCATTTTGCGCCCTACAACGCGTGTTAAGTGTTTGAATCCACATACTGAATGTGTATGTGAGCAAACCCCCCCGAACCAAAATACACCTTTGGCCCTGGCGGAAAAAAACACTCACCTTCTCTGCACAAACGCATGGCTTCTCGATTTTTCCCGAAGTCTTTGAAACTTTCCTCCGATTCAGCACCTGAAAACGAGGCGATCCAACACAGAGACAAATAAATAGTTGCACTTGCTTGCTTGCCCGTGCTGTTGCTACCAGTAGCGTTTCTTCGTATTCCACCAAAAACTGCATGCAATCGGCCAAAAAACAGGTCGGGACTGGCAACTGTCGCGCTATGCCCCGCTTCCTCGCGTCCATTTGGGACGCCGGGGGACTCACCGTCGCTGCCGTGGAGTTTGGCGGCGTCGACCCAGTTGCTCCAAGACTGTCCCAGCATTATTTCTGGACTAGGTAAGGATCTCCGCTCCGCAGCAGTCGCCATTGCTGTGGAGCCTTCTCCCCGCTGGATCTGCTGCTGCTTCAGCTGCTGCCTGGCCGCTCGGCGCTGCTCCCCCCTGACGTCATCCTCGGCCCTTTCCGACATTCTTTCCGCTACAATGTAACAACACAAGAGTCAGCGTTGGTGGCGCTCGGGATAGGCCGCCTCTCTCACTGATTGACGCGGCCAAACGCGTGTTGTTTCACCGCGCCCGCCCCTCGCTAAACTCTGTGTGGCCGCTTGACAAGCAACAAGTGTGAAGCTTACACAACATTTACACACATACACAGAGAATAAATTGGTGAACCTGGCGGCTTATCTGGACGTCTCTCTGGGTGCCGGCCTGCTTTGTGTTCACTCGATATATATATCTATATATAGATATATAGATATATATTTTTTTTTAACATTGCATGCAACGCTCACCTAGTTAGCTGGGGGTGGAGGGATATTAAACCGTGTTTGGCAAGTATGACGAAAGATGCACATGTACACATAGCAAGTGATTGCTTCACTGGCTACACAGCAATGTGTGAGATTATATGAAAACGTTCAAATGTTAGGGTAAAGTTTGTTACAGTAAGACAGGATAAAACCTTACATTAATGGTTGCATGCATTGGAGCTGTATGGATTTTAGAATATCAACAGTTGACTTGTACAAAAAAAAAAAAAAAGCATACCGCTAATTTCTTCACAATTTAAGTTTATATATTTTACAAATACTGCCCTTTGAGATTTAGATTTTCCTGTACGTGTATGGAAGAAGCTAACTCAACATGTGCGTTGGCGCGACACAAGCGGATACACAACTACAGCACCCTGCTTATTCAAATTATAAACACAGATCTTCTGGTGATGCAAAATACCCAATTTGATGCTTATCTTCCACAACTCATATCATATATAGGCTGTGTCAGATCAGCCACAATAAAGCACAACAAAAGGCATACCACAACTCAAACTTTTTTCCATCCTTTTTTAAGAAGATGGTGTATACAAACGTTTAAATGGCGGTTACACAGATATTCTCAAAATGTATACCTCATAGTGCTGTGAGAGTAAATCTTCCATGTGCTTTATTGATGCACATTTAGGATTTTAACATTGATGTGAGCATTCTCACACAAGAACGAAGGTGAAACATATTTTAGCTATGTTCACTTGTATTTTTGGATGATGAATTTGTAACTAATGTTTCATAAGTTGAATGAAGACTGACAACTTAAATAGCTCATGCCACTGATAAACACAGGGTCTATGGAAAAATTAAAAAAAGATAGTTTTCCCTATTGTTTTTAAACCTTTTCAAATGCATACTGAAAGTTAGCCCCAGACAGGTTTGTTTTGTTTTTTTTTAACTTTCACTTCAAAGTAAATACATGTTTGTGATCTACCAGACTGCTGCACACAAAAACTGTCAAACAAGAACAGAAGTGGAAATGAAAAGAGAGAACCATCCGTGTATGGATTACTGATCAGTGTGAAAAGGCAAAGTAGCTGACTAATATGACTTTCAAATAGCATAAGCATTTCAAGTCCTTCTGGCCTATTTTATATGAATGATATAGTGTCAACTTTGATCCAAATCTGATCTTAACTCATTTGAAATTTTTTTAGACACATTTGTGTTTCAGAAAAAAAAAAAAAGCTTCTGATAAATGTCAGGAAAGTTGAATGCATTTCATTTGGGCATGCTCTCTGTGGAGCTTTGTGCAAACTGATCTTGGAGCTATGTTGTCAGTTTCAAGTGTACATTTCAGAAACTTGGCTTTGTCTTTACATCAATACGATATTTAGAAGTACAGATGCAGAAGCTTATTTTGAAGATGTCGCTCGTGACTCATGGTCAATTTTTTTATAATTACCTTTTATGTTTATCCACTGTATAAGTCAAACTTTATAGGTTCATATGACAGGGATGTTGAGTTTTCAGACTGCAGCCCTCACAATGAAGAGTGGCTACTGTAGTTACTATTCAAATGGTCAAACCTTAGTGTCTAGACCTGTTAAGACAGCCACCCAGAGTCAAGCCTGAGGTGAATACTAATTACACTACTACTACAGCTGCCCACAATGACATAAACAGTATTTTTTCCATGAGTAAGTGTGTTTCACTGTAATAAAACTTAGCGAATCATTTACTTGCTATGACAAATTACAAGAACATGTGAACATTTTTTATTTCTTTTCCACTGTTATCATTCCATCACCTTCACTAGCTAACCCTTTGATTTGTGACACATTCATGCTTCAATATTAGTTCATCTACAATCAGCAGCAGTGACTTTTTAACTGGGGCGAGATTAGAGGTGTTGCAGCAAACTCCAATTTAATGACAAATTTTTTTAACAGACAGCTGTCATAAGCCCCTTTCTGCCAATAGTCCATTTCACGTGTGCATCATAACATTAGACGCTTTCGCCTGCTGGCATATTGCTCCACGTTATTTTTCTTCTAAAGGTACATTTTGTGTTCCTCGTGTGTGATTAAAAGCTATAATACTGTCAAAAGAGGTGAAGAGAACTATATAACCTTTCCTCCCTTCTTGACATTTTGTACCTGTTGTGCTTATTAATCACTACAGATTGAACAGCCTTTTTATATACTAGAATGACCAGTAAACCACTGATGACCCCTGTACAATCAAAAGGTCTTGTAATAACTGCTTTTCATAAAACTTCCTTGTGCAACTTGTTTGCCGAGGTGGTGATATTGTTTTCAATTAAATTTCACGTTCAAAATTTTTATCATAATCATCCATACACTGGTGCTGTAGGGTCAGTAAGTCTTTAAAGTTCCCCTAAAATTAAATATTAACAAATTTTTCTGAAAAAAGTGGACATTATATTCACCGCAGGGCTGGTATACTGAAAGTGGAAGACTGATAGGAAGTGGACGTTGTTCTTTTCAATGGATACCAATAAGTGTTCGTCCAGCACATTCACTAAATGAGTACATAAACAGTAAAATGTGACACAAATCAGCATGAACGAACAACTCATCCTCTTTTTTTTTTTTTTTTTTTTTTTGAATTCCTGACTGTCATATACACTACTCAGAAAAATAAAGGGAACACTTAAACAACACAATGTAACTCCAAGTCAGTCACACTTCTGTGAAATCAAACTGTCCACTTAGGAAGCAACACTGATTGACAATCAATTTCACATGCTGTTGTGCAAATGGAATAGACAACAGGTGGAAATTATAGGCAATTAGCAAGACACCCCCAATAGAGGAGTGGTTCTGCAGGTGGTGACCACTGACCAATTCTCAGTTCCTATGCTTTCTGGCTGATGTTTTGGTCACTTTTGAATGCTGGCGGTGCTTTCACTCTAGTGGTGGCATGAGATGGAGTGTACAACCCACACAAGTGGCTCAGGTAGTGCAGCTCATCCAGGATGGCACATCAATGCGAGCTGTGGCAAGAAGGTTTGCTGTGTCTGTCAGCGTAGTGTCCAGAGCATGGAGGCGCTACCAGGACACAGGCCAGTACATTAGGAGACGTGGGGGAGGCCGTAGGGCAACAACCCAGCAGCAGGACCGCTACCTCTGCTTTTGTGCAAGGAGGAACAGGAGGAGCACTGCCAGAGCCCTGCAAAATTACCTCCAGCAGGCCACAAATGTGCATGTGTCTGCTCAAACAGTCAGAAACAGACTCCATGAGGGTGGTATGAGGGCCCGACGTCCACAGGTGGGGGTTGTGCTTACAGCCCAACACCGTGCAGGACATTTGGGATTTGCCAGAGAACACCAATATTGGTAAATTCACCACTGGCGCCCTGTGCTCTTCACAGATGAAAGCAAGTTCACACTGAGCACATGTGACAGATGTGACAGAGTCTGGAGACACCGTGGAGAATGTTCTGCTGCCTGCAACATCCTCCAGCATGACCGGTTTGGCAGTGGGTCAGTAATGGTGTGGGGTGGCATTTCTTTGGGGAGCCGCACAGCCCTCCATGTGCTCGCCAGAGGTAGCCTGACTGCCAGTAGGTACCGAGATGAGATCCTCAGACCCATTGTGAGACCATATGCTGGTGCGGTTGGCCCTGGGTTCCTCCTAATGCAAGACAATGCTAGACCTCGTGTGGCTGGAGTGTGTCAGCAGTTCCTGCAAGCCGAAGGCATTGATGCTATGGACTGGCCTGCCCGTTCCCCAGACCTGAATCCAATTGAGCACATCTGGGACATCATGTCTCGCTCCATCCACCAACGCCACGTTGCACCACAGACTGTCCAGGAGGTGGCGGATGCTTGAGTCCAGGTCTGGGAGGAGATCCCTCAGGAGACCATCCGCCACCTCATCAGGAGCATGCCCAGGCGTTGTAGGGAGGTCATACGGGCACGTGGAGGCCACACACACTACTGAGCCTCATTTTGATTTGTTTTAAGGACATTACATCAAAGTTGAATCAGCCTGTAGTGTGTTTTTCCACTTTAATTTTGAGTGTGACTCCAAATCCAGACCTCCATGGGTTAATAAATTTGATTTCCATTGATCATTTTTGTGTGATTTTTGTTGTCAGCACATTCAACTATGTAAAGAACAAAGTATTTAATAAGAATATTTCATTCATTCAGATCTAAGATGTGTTATTTTAGTGTTCCCTTTATTTTTTTGAGCAGTGTATTATTCTGATTTATAACTGATATCAACAAACATATAAAAATGCATTAGCTATATATGTTACAAGTGATTTTAAGAAAATCTACAGAAGGTTGTAGGAAAAATGTCACAGCATCTTCAGTGTGACACACAAATGACAATAACTGATAATAACAATAACTGACAGAAATGTACTTGGCTATAATGGGTGTACAGTCACTTAACTGTTTAAAATATCCCAAGCTAGTTGAGAACATCAGACCTTGCATAATGGTGCAGTAGAGTCATTTATCTCTGATCAATCAATAGTCTGGGGTGTTTTCACATCATCTTTTGGCCTTGCTTCAGCTCACTTGGAACCTTGACAGAGTTGATATGAAAAAAAGTACCAGGCCACCAATTTTGCTCAATGGAAAACTAAGAATGGCGAGTCAGCTTAAACCAGTACCATGAAAAGAGTTTTTTCTGTATCTTTTAAGGAAATTAAAGCATTGTATATTATATTGTATATTAACTTATTAAAAACTGCCATACTGATTCTCACTATGTTTTCAAGTAGCTAACAATTGTAAACATCTGTGAGCTCTTGTTATTATTGTACTGTATCATATTAGAAAACACAAATTATTAATAAAGTGTCATACTGAGTAGTTATGTGATCTTACCTTGACAAAATAAGAAAAAAGGAACTTATTTTTAAGTCAATCAGCCGATCCTCATCAGTTTGGGTGATCTCTGGCTGCCACACACCCGAGGAAGTCTAGAGAAGCAAAGCCAAACACACACACGCACACCCACACATGCAGACACACAGACAAGCATTGAGGAAAGAGTAGTAAGTATCATGTTCTTTGTTTTGCTGTTTCATGATAGACTTAATCACTGAATGGGGGATTAGAAAGTAACACTGTCCTCCCTGGGCCTTCACTTGAAGTTCTTCAACACGATGAAGTAATCCATGCCATAAAGCATCATCCCTCACCACCTCTCCAGCCCAACAGTAATCCCCTTTAAAGAGTGAATCCGTACCCACTCTCCAAACTGTTACAAAATATTTTATTCACAGGGAAAGCCGGTGGCTTAAATGAGGGAAACATAAACCCATTAAGTGATATAGAACTGCAAAAACTTACTTCAATTTTAGTTAAATGTGCAGATTAACACTTAAAAGTTGTGTGTTAACAGCTTTTGTTATAACCCATTTAAGGCCAGAACCAAATTAATTAACTTCCAACTGTATTTCTTAGACAGGAACTATTTTTGACAAGTGAAAAATCTTTCGGTAATCAGTATGCACTAAACTATGGATACATGAAACAGAATTTGATATTTTTTATGTTGTACACTACAATTGCTTTACACATTTAACACCCTCTTAGGTAACACCATAGAAAGTGTAAAAGAAGAACATAGAGTTTCAGGTTTCACCCCTTGCTCAAAATTATATCTATACCATACTCCAGTTTACAGATAGAATGTAAACACTAATATTCCAAAATACTCAAGTCCTAGACTCCAAGAAGTCATGGACAATGGACGCCATGTAAATGCTACAAGTGTGCATAGTCAGTAAAACACTATTATAAGCTGAAAGTTACCTGCTGTTATATCGAGAACAAAGTACATGCAGAGCAGCTAAGATGAGCCCACAGTAATAAGACTTAAACAGTGGTGCAAATTGCCATTGTGATTTAAAAATCTTATCCAATGGCAGGCATTTTAGATGGCTTTCAATTTGAAGTGAAAGTAGAGGACAGGAGGGCAGAGAATGAAAGCTGGCTAAATTAATGTCACATGTGGTGGAGCATCTTATGCCTATCCTCTTTGCACATGCTGATTTGGAGTGGTAGGCTCACTGTGTTACATCATCATGTATCATTTTCCAGCAGCAGTTGGTGTTTGAAAGTTGTTAGCCACTGTCTGAAATGTGTAAGTTTTGGGGTTCCCCAGTGGCTCACCTGGTAGAGTAGTGCATTGCAGCCTGGGTTTGAGTCTTAATCCTGGCATGTGATCCTCTGCCGCCCCCCCGTCACAATAGAGGCAAAGAAATAACTTAACAATGTTTCATTTATATTCTTGAAATGGAGATCTATAATACTGACAAGAGGGACAGAGGAAATAAGTGAAAAGGACTCATAATTTAGGCTAGTAGACTATATTTATAAATAAATGCAGAAATAATCCAAAGCCTAGCATACTTGGTTGTATTCAAATAGAATAAGATCATTTCAATCTTGTTCATTTTTTGGTGTAACCCTTTTCTCAAAGAAACAAAATACACATTTTCATTGTGCCCCTAAAATTATTTGTGCAAAACTTGGCAGTGCAGATGTAGAAAAATTACATTTGCTGCCAAATGGAAAAAAAAAAAGGTTATGACCCTCACTCCCAAGTCTTCATTTACTTGTCATGCATTATTATTAATTATAATTCAAACCTATAGTTGTATTCATATAATGTGAACATCATTAAACACTCTTATAGCCAGAATCCAGAACATTGTCCTAAAAGTTATGTTTTGTTGGCTTTTGATTATTTTAGAGCTATGATATATTTAACTTGTTTTTTGTTTTTTTGTTTTTTTTCGGGGGGGGGGGGGGGGTTGCCATTGAATGATTGTGGTATTGCACTCCTACAGATAAAGACAATAGCTGGGAACTGTCTTGTATATCCTGAATATGAATTAAACACTTGGCATTCAATGCAACGACCTGTTGTCTACTCTTCACTCTTCTAATCAAGCAACAGTCTTAACATATAGTCTGTTTGGTAATTTATTGGTGCTGGTAAAATATCAGTTGAAAACTAATTATGATATCAGCATTATATAAAACCTAAACAGACTATGTATAAGAGAAAAAAGATCATTTTGAACTGTCACAGATTTTTTTCATACACGATATTGACTTTAATAATGGCACATTCTTACAGCACACGCTGTAAATTTATGTGTAATATGCCAACTTGCATTAAACACACACGTAGTTAACAGTCGATAATTAATAATAGTTCAGTGTAGTTTGAATTCGTTGTGCTTTGGGCTCTCTGAAGACGTTATAAGCCAGAGGTCACGATCGGCGAAAGATGTCACGAACTTTCTTTAAGACTGTTTAGCATCGGAAAATAGCAAGCGCATAGTTTGACAGGACAGCTCCAGTTAGCTGGCTAACTGTCACTAGCAGCGACAACATTAAGACAGCAGCGGTTTCATTGGCTAGCGTTGATTCCACCTCTGCTGAACACCGACCACACTAACGTACGTAACATGACATTTTCAACCGCAGAAAAGACAAAGTCGTCGCCTTGTAGAATGGACGTGAGGAATAAAGACATAATGTCTGCAAGGAGATGTGTCACGGGAGCAGTGCGGGTCTGTGCCTGGTACAAACGTTAGTGAGGAGCAGTGGCGGCTACGTTAGCCTGCTAGCTGAAGCCAGGAGACAGCCATGACTAGCGTTAGCGAGGAAGCTGGCAGAAAGCTGACAGCACAGTGGAAGTCATCAGCAGCCGTCACTGACCGACGGCGACTTCAATCTTACCGAGGCTCTGGATGCTGTAGACTTAAACGTGACACCGGGAAGAGATATATCAGCTGGATGCAATGGGCGAAGGAGACAGGAGACGGTGGGAAAGACCGAGTGCAGTGCTCAGCCGCTGTGGAGGTCTTCACCTGGTGCGTCCATGTCTGTTTACCAGACTGCATTCTGGGACAGAGACGTCAATGCGTCAGGACGCGCCGCACGCTCACGCACACACAAAATATTTTTTGTAATCTGACTATTATTTTAAGGTGAAATACTGTGGCCCAGCTTGACACACCTTTTTGCATTTATCTGTAAAATAAAGCAAGCCTCGGAGCTGCGCTCATTAGGGAAAAAAGATGAAAACTATAAGTGGATAGTGGTAAAACAGATCCAAGAACACATCAAACAATAAGTAAATAAAAGATTTTGTATTTTTTAGACTTTATGACTTAAACTATATTTTTAAAATGCTCGCAACGAGTCATTGGCAATTTAATAGCTAGTGCAGATAATAACTAGTGATGAGGTTGAACTGTGTACCCGGCTCCTTTCGGATATAAAAAAGACAAATTATTTCGATTGTGTATGTTGTAGATGTTTATTTGGATGAGTGGCCTCTTTTTAATGTTATATAATCTAAAACTTGTATGGAACCAATAAAAATAATATCTTTCTCCCCTTGTCTTGTCTCATATGTATTTTCTCTAATATGTGATTCATTCGTAATTTGAACTTGCCTAGTTGAAATTGTTATTGAATAAAGCTGTTTTTTTTTTTTAAGACAAACTACGGCCAATCATTACCGTCGGACTGATTGTGCGCTTCCTGTTGTTCAATAAAGTTTTTCCAAACCGGAGACAGACATGGGAGCAGTTACTGATGGTAAGCTTCTGTGGAAATCATTCATTTTATTTTTCCAAAAAAAGCCCTGAGTGAAAGTGGGACCTTGTGTTTTTAAAGTATCCAGTTATGCTGTAAGAAAATTACACAAAGAAGTAGTAGCGTGCCATCAAAACAGCTAATAACAGCAACCATGTTAGCTAGCTAGCTACGAGTTAGCTGACGACTTTTGAATGCATCTGCTGTGTCGCTGTGTGTGTTGCTGAATGTTTTTGTCTTTGTCGACCTTATCCTAGACGAAGTTATCCGGAAACGTCTTCTTATCGACGGGGACGGAGCTGGCGATGATCGCCGGATCAATGTACTGTTAAAGAGTTTCACTAAATGGTGTAACTCGCCTGCGACCCCTGAGGAGGGGTAAGTGGGCTCCACGGGGTCCTAACACCTGGACTATGTCGCCGGGTATTTTATAATATTGTTGAACTACATTGCTTTGAGTCACAGTCCGTCTTGTCTTTCTGTTTAGCTTTACACAATACCAAAGGATGCTGAGCACGCTAGCCCAGTGTGAGTTATCCATGGGGAAAACGCTGATGGTTTATGACATGAATCTACGGGAAATGGAGAATTACGAGAAAATCTACACTAACATAGGTAGGAAGTTTCTGACACTTACAGGGATTATTTTTTCAACTGTATGTTTGTATATACTTTCTTGAAAACCCATTTCTGAACACACTTCAGTGCAACTTAGATACCCTTGCCTCTCATATATTTTATCTTGTGTCTATGAGAGCTGTGTGTTTGTTTTTCAAGGGTGTTAGAAAAGTACTTCATTACCAGCTTTTTATCCAAAATTGCAGAACAAAACATCACGTCTGCACATGAGAAGATAGCAGAATGCAAAAAAGAGATTCAGAGAGCAAAGAGAATCCGAAAAAATCGTCAAGGTAAGAACATTTCCAGCATATTAGAACGGGTTAGTAATGTGATTATGTATTGTGAGATTTGCTGTAAGGGAATTTCTATTTAGACCATCATTGGATCTCACAATGCAGAGGGGAAAAAATAAATTTTACAATATGTAATATTTATAGTATAATAATTTTTAGAGGTGTAATAGTGGCCTATAGAACAATAAATAGTAAAATCTGGTTTGCATTGCATTTCCATTGTGTAAACACTTTGATCATGATTTATAGAACATAGCTCACAATTTCTTATTTTCAAATTACAGTAATAACAGTTATAGATGGAGAATAAGCACTTCAAAATGGAATTAATATTGCATTTAGGCCATATATTTGTGTCTTATCAATAAATGGAAAAATTGCAATCTGGTTGCACTTTCATTAATTTTACACAGAAGTAATATGCTCTTTCTGAGGACTTTGTGGTAATATGGCTTGTCAAAATATAGTATTTCACACTGTTTGTTTATTCAGAGTATGACGCTTTGGCTAAGGTTATCCAGCAACACCCTGACCGGCATGAAACACTGAAGTAAGTGGTCCTATGTCTGCTGTTCATTCAAACTGTATTAAGAAAGTTTGTTTCATGTGTCATGATAGCTTTTATTAATTTTAATTTAACCACCTTAGACAGTTGGAAGCGCTTGACAAAGAACTCCAGCACTTGTCTCACATCAAGGAAAATGTGGATGCAAAGGTATGCCAAATCTACTCTTCTATTCTAATTCACCTTCAATCATTGTTGGTATTTGATGTATTTCATATATGTATATGTTTTGAATCTGTCTTTTGTGCCACTCAGTTGGAGTTAAGGAAGAAGCAGTTTCATGTGCTCCTCAGTACTATTCAAGAACTACAGCAGACTCTTGAGAGTGAGTAAACGGGCCTTTTTTGGGTGCCATGTTTGCTTGTGCTTTCAACATCTCTGTGTAATATTTGTTTTTCTATATAACTGTTGCACTGTAAAATGAAGGAAATGTTCATCTTGCTAATCATGTTTGTATTTTTTAGATGATGAAAAATCAGACAATGATGATAATCATGAAAGTCCTGCAGAGAATGGTGAATGAACACATCCAGATCAAGAGTGCAAGAAATGAAGTTAACTGATTTGACATGTTTTTATCTAAGAATGCTTTTGGTATGTATTTTTGAATAAAGCTTACCTTGACCCTTAGTCTTGTTCAGTTTGTTGGAATGTGAATATTTCGATATCAGTATGTGTAACTCAATTAGTCAACTTCATCCCTTTTATTAAGAATAGTTAACAGTGGGTTCCAGATAGACAAGGGTTTTAAAATGGAGTTATGTTTTCCACTGATACAAATAATACATCGGCACGAGTTATTAATCAAGAGAAATGCATTGGTTAATGGCTATTGGAACAGGTATTTTTGACCCACCTGCTAGAGCTCAGCTTTGAATTTAACTCTAATGCAGACCCTTAATTGCTGAAGGTGAAAGACCACATTTGCTAACGATAATGCGGAGTAGGGGAGGCCACTTTTTTTGTATTTGATTTGAATAACTGCAATATATTGTTGGAATGGCATCATGGCGGCATAGTGGTTAGTGCTGTCACCCCACAATAAGAAGGTCACAGGTTCAGTTCCGGGCCTGGGTCCTTTCTGTGCGGAGTTTGCATGTTCTCCCCGTGTCTGCGTGGGTTTCCTCCAGGTAATCCGGTTTCCTCCCACCGTACAAAGATATGCATGTCTAGGTTAACTGGTGACTCTAAATTGTCCGTAGGTCTGAATGCGAGCGTGAGTGGTTGTTTGTCTTTGTGTGTCGTGATGGACTGGTGACCTGTCCAGGGTGTACCCCGCCCTCACCCGGAACGTTGGCTGGGATTAGCTCCAGCACCCCCGTGACCCGGAAACGGAAAAAGTGGTAGAACATGGATGGATATTGTTGGAATTATTAAGGATTACATTAAAAATTTATGAAACTAGTTTTGTTTTTTACAATTTCTTCTCTAAAACCACAAGAGGGTGCTAAAGTAGAAACAGTTATTATATCTGTGTGGTCCTTTACTTGAAGTACACGTTCATTATGAGCCCAAAGGTAGAAGACAGTAAAGAATAAAATTTCTCTGTTCAGTTTACAGAAACTGGTGTCAGCCTGTCTGACGTGAAGCAAGTGAATGAGGCGTATTGTATAAAAACCTACAACCACATTTGTGCTGATTTAACAAATGGATAAAGCATATTGACGCTTTTAGGACTTGACCTAGAACTCCACCAGATATGCACGGGCCTTCATGAGACGTTTGTGGCGACTCTGCAAAGCAGCCCTTTTGCTGCCAATGTCAAAGTCCTCCTTCAGCAAGACATCCACACTCTCCTTGTCCTGTATCATCTTCAGCATCTCCCTCTGCAGATGGATGGCAGACTCCTGCAACATCTGGTATCGGATCACCAATGGGATCTGGTCAGCCAGACCTACAAGAAGATGCAGCATTATTTCCACAGCCTTTATGATACAGAAGAACAAATTCCATCCACTTCATATTCAATCAAAAGCTAGAGTTAAATGATATACATTGGAAATGATAATACAATTATTTTGGCAGATGTTGTAGTTGCCCTTCAAGTTGTGATATCAGTTAGAATCTATCTATCTATACATACATAAACACATGCATACCCACATACATAAAAATATACATTATGCTTAAAGGTAGTGATGAAAATGATGATGATGTGACTGGTTGTTGGGCCTTGTACCAAAGATATATGTTCCTTAGTGTCTTGGAAGAAATGATTTGATTAAAATCCCAGTAGCACCACAATGCTTCATTTATGTTGTGTTGTGAGATATTTCCCCTTTATTTAAAAAAATGTCTCTGTGATTCTGATTTTGCATTTGACCATAGTTTGATGTAATTGTACAGCTTTATAATATACCTCCAATATCCTTGAGTTTTTTCACAGCTGGTTCTTCCAGCTTTTTGATCTGCTCCTTGACCATGGTCTCAAAGGTCTTGTAGTTGATGAAGCCTGGCAGTTCTCTTCCGTGGTACTTTTCTTCATATTCCTCCACCTCTCTCTCAATTACACTGTTAACAGCAACACAAACAAACATGTATTTCCGGGTCCTGCTTGAGAGCTGAACATCAGAGCAAAATGAAACACTTACAGTGTTCTCCTGAGTAGTCAAGATGCTGAATCCACTTCGCAAACTCTCTTCTGAGAGTAGAAAAGATGTTGAGTTTTTCACCACATTTGAGTTCCTCCCCCACAGTGAGACTGATGGCATCCTGAGTGAATGCTGTAACTTTCTGAAGCACACATGTGACAATGGAAACATCTGATTACAATTGGTTTACTGGTTATCTAGCAAACATTTAAAGCTGAAAAAATGAAAATCGGCTTGAGGCATTTCTCTTGGCTGCGAGGTATTTATTATGTAAGATGAGGGAGCTCACATCGATGAGAAAGACCAGTCTCTCAGCCGCATCAGATGGGGGCCCAGTGCCATATCCCTCCAGGTCAAGTTGAGTCAGTGCCAGCTTCTCCTCGATCTGCTCTTCCAGTCGTGGCAGAGATTTCTGAAAGTCACACAGGAGGGGTCAAAACTTTGATCTCTAAGGTGACTAATTATAATTTGTACAGTTAAATTTGAACTGGTGAAGCCCCAATAAAAACTCACTTCAGTGTGATGTACCAGCTCAAGGGTGAGTTTCTCAGCCAGAAGGTTGCATAACCTTCATCGTAGAGTGTTCTGCAGTGAGAAAAAAAGTATATATGCTACACAATTGTTCAAATATATAATCACATACTTTGCAAAATTATACAAAAAAAGGATGGACTTACTGAAAATGCACGTGACAAGTAAAGAAGTCTTTCTCTCTTTCTATTCTCTGTGATCTCCTTCTGACCCCTGCACTTCACGATCATGTAGCCCTTCTTCAGGTGGATGACTTCGTTGTGGACAATCTCCACCACTGTCTCCCCTGTGCCTTTGTCCACCAGATCAGGTTTGGTCAAAATACCTGAGAGGGAGAGAGAAAGATGAAAGCACTTTAACCAATAGTGAGCTAAGTACTGACTGGACCTTTTCTAAAATCAAATCTATTTACCCAAGGTCCTCTCTCCATCAGGATCCACCACTTGTGCCATCTTCAAAGCTTCTGTGGTTATAATGTCCACGTTGGATGAAACAACCACCAGACTGATGGTTTCTTGTTTTGTGATGAACTTCTCAATCATCCTCTTTATCTGAAAGCATAACATTATATTTTATACCAGGCAAAGAGTACTAGAGCAAACTATAAAATCACTGCTGTCCGTTAGTGGTTTGTAATCACAAGGTCAATGTGATAAATCATTTGATGGGAAAGAAATGGCCCATACTTTTGTAGATTGTCCTGGTTATTCTGCACAATCCACAGATTTCACTGTCAATAGTTTTCTTTCAAATAACTTTTTGTCAGAGAAAATGTCCCAATAACAAGTTTAAGCTGCTTGAACCCACATACCTGGTCTCCAATGTTCTCTGGTTGTCCATTTACAGCCACCCTGGCGATGCCGGGCAGGTCAATGAGCGTCAGGTCTGGAACATCAGGGGAGGCGATCTCCAAACTGATCAGGTCTTCACTGATCCCCACACCAACCCCGGCCATTTCATCCTGAGCTGGAGAGAGAGATGAACATGGTCGATATAAAACATGGAAAAAAAAGGACAGACATACTGATCATGGTGAAACCTATTAAAAACCTAATAAAACTAATTAAACTTAACTGATGGATGTTGTATACTGGACCTTTACGAATCTTTCTCTCTACAACTGAAGGGTCTTTTAAGTCTTCTCCATCATGGCCTCTGTAGCTTATCTTCCCATACCACTCCTCTCCTTCTTTCTTTCTTTTCATCTTCAGTTCCAGAGGACATCTTGTCACAATGCCTGATTTATAGAATAAAAAAATGAAACAAATCCAGTGTAATGATCAAAGATGGATGATGGCCCAAAGAGGTGGAGGCTAATTTATTGCTTTCTTCAATTCCAACTCTTTGCTCCTTAAATAGTTTTAACAAATCCAAATCTACTCCTCATTTCACCTTACACAGCAATCCAGTGTATGACAAATAACACTATAAAGGCAGTTATACGGGACAAACTAACTGCCTTCTGGCTGCAGATATGCCGTTACAGTCAGACGCGCTTGCCTTCCGTCCAAAGAAGAAAGACGGAAAAAAAAGAAAGGGTCCGACGGGAATTGCATAAATCATTTTAGAACAAAATGAAAATATTCTCATACAACAGTCCCAATTGACTATGTATAAAAAATAAACAAAAACAGCTCCAAGCCTCCAAGATAATCTATTTTAAGGACGAAATCAAAAATGCGATCAAAAAACTGTGCAGTTCCGCTCTACCTGAGCCAAACTGAGCCCCACATTACCGGACAAGATAAAGGTGTGGTCAGGACACAAGGGAGGAGGGAAACGATGGCGTATAGTCAGGCAGGCAGTCAGTCACCATAACCAATTATCCTATTATTAATTAACACCAAGAATAAACTTCTAATAAGGCAAAAAAGATACAATTTTCACAATACAAAGGATGAGTTTGGCTCCTACAAACACTTTACTGCTTTGCTCTTCCAAAGAGACAGATAATAGAGATAATAAAAGACTAAATCTTGTCTTTTCGACGAGATGAAACATCCTCAGTGTTTTTGAAGTCCAGTTGTACTAGATTCAACTTTCTCAGGGAACTATGAGCTGGAGGACTGAGAACCTACACAGACCTGATGTTGTTGTTTGTGTTTGTCCATCACAGACTCAGTGGAGTGTCGTATTGAGATGGTCTTTTCGAAATGAGTGGTTTTGAAAGACCTACCGCTTCCTCTCGGCAGAGCCACTCCAGAGAGCGCTTCCAACACGAAGCTCTTCTCCGAGCTTTGATCTCCGATCACGGGATAGCAGGCAGCGCCTGTTCCCTCTCTACACCCAGGGAGCGGAGAGAGTCAATGAGGTCGATGCAGGCACGAACCTTCTCCTCGTACTGCTGGTTCAGGGTGTTCATGCTGAGGATGTTTTGTGTCCTGTAGAAAGGGCATGAATCAGCTGACAGCAAGCTGGGAAGCTGCTATTAAACTCAGGCTCCACCGTAAATGATACACGGTAGTGATGTGTCGTCCGTGAACGATTCTTTCACTTTGAACTAATCTTTTGTATGACTCGGGAGTAACAAGTCATCTCAGTGGGTGATTCGTTCCCTCTTCCCTGGTCCACGCAGGCCCAGATTCGTTCACGAACGGGTCTTTCTGCCTCATATTCTCTGTGTAGGAAGGACTGATTCGTTCACGACTCATAAAATAGGGTCTTCGGGTCTGAGTCTCTCGTTCACTTGTCTCATGGCCGCTGGCTCAGTATAGAAATGAGTGATTCGTTCACGACTCATAACTACAGGTCTTCGGGTCTTTCGTTCATTATTCACGTGATAACAGCAGTAACATGACCAATGCTGTTATTACTGGTAAGGAGAGTTATCTGACGTTAGCACGAAAGTTAACGTTAGCTATGTAGCTATGGGATGGATGTTTAATTTGCCTTCCCGTTGGAACGAATTCATACACTACTGGTTTTCAGTGACCTGGTAGGCTAAAGTGAACAGCCATCATAGAATGAGAATTTTTTAATGATAAGCGGAGCGCTCTCCTACCGGCAAATGAAGTAATCATTAATTTCAGCTTCAAGAGGCTATGGCCCAAAAGGGTGCTCAGTAGTTTAACAAAAGCAAACTTGTGTATTATATGCCAAGTGAAACAAACCATGTTGCTCTTCAGTGTTTGAAAGCTGTGCTTTTTCAGTCATTACTCAAATGACAGCTACAGCGCCACACTGGTTCCAATGAACGAAATGAACGAATGACTTGAAAAAAGATGCATTCATTTTACTGAGCTGAAGACCCAAGTCAGTAAAAATATCCGTACTTCCCATCACTGATACACAGAACGGATGCAAAGGGGGAAATCGAAACTTAGTTAACTTACCTTTCATTTCTTCTGAAGTCCATCCAAGTTTGTGGTTTTTGTTGCCGTTCCAAATGCGGGGGATAATTTGTGAGGGCAGGAAAAAAAGGGAAGTGATTTAATACAAATAAAGAAAGTGAGAGAGGTGAGATGTGCAAGAGGGAGCAGAAGAGACGAGAGTCTGGTACCATGACTCACATTTGGGCAATCTGGAGTTAACAGATCACATTTCAGAATAAATAAACACAATACTGTGTTTAAATGTGAACACCGAGGGCAAGATGAAACAAGATGTTATATTACACTCACAAATATGAAGAAACAAGGCAAATCATAGAAAGATAAATGTACGATTTGACTCTTAGATTATATTCCAGTCTGAGTATTAGAAACTCTGATCTGGGCTCCTGACCGGCTGGTGTCGCTAATGCAGAAAATCGTTGTTTACAAACAGCCAATATAAATTACACGAAGAAGAAGTCGCGCCTTAATCCTTGCGTTAACGACAGAGAGTATACAAGTTCTTTGGTAACGTCTCGCATTTTAATTCCCGTCACTTTATATTTTTGTCTTCCTGCGATGAATTTCAAACTTTTTTTTGCGGGAATGCTGAAAAATTGCAAGGCGCCGCATATATCGCGTAGTTTCCTTGAATTCGCGTTAATTACCGCGATCGCAAAAATCGCGATTTCATGGAGGAACCGCTTGAGCGCAGGGACCGTCTGCAAAGGCCAGTGCTGAAAACACAAGACACACAGCAAAACATTCTGTTGCTTCAGTCTGTCATACTGTAATGTCACAGAAATTATCACACAACAATAGTTTCCTCCTGAATGCGCTACAACAACGCTTCATTTGTTGAAGTTTGCATAAGTTTCTTACTTTTTACTGAGAAAAATAAAATATATGAATACATTTAAAACATGAACATCAAATTCAATCAAGTACTGTAGTATCGCAACATTAAGGGGGTCTTTTTTGTTATGCTGCAACTCTTAATTTGCATTTTGTACATTTTACACATTACTAATGGCCTGTATAACAACTAGAAATTAGAGTGGCTGATTGAGTTCACTGAGAAACTCTATAAGGAGCACAGGAATACCCCAAAAAATATACATCACAATTGCAGGGTTGAAATATATTAGATGTGAGGAAAAGAACATCTTTTTCATCAGATTTTTAGTAATTAGTCTGTGATAACTGTCTTATATTCACAAATAAGATTTTTACAAACAGTGTTTTAAACAAACATTGAATGTGTTGGATGAACCTCTGCAAGTAGTGATTTCATTTTCCGACTAAGGAATCAGGCAATAAATTATTATTTGTAACCATGTTAACCTGCTCCAAGATCATTCACTGTGTGAGATGATTTCTTAAAAATTGGTAGAAGTTGAATGAGAATTTGATAGTCAAAGGTCAAAATTACCCTGACCTCACAAAAAAACCCAATTTAACATCAGTGTCTAACAGAATAAAATGGTGGGTTCTGGGTGTGATTCCTGGGCCTGAATATGAGTGTGTATTTACCGGTCCTATGATAAACCAGCGATCCTGTCCAGGATGATTAGGTAGGCTTAGATGTTGTCTGGCTCTAAAAGGAGAAGTTGCTACAGACTAGAGGAAAATATCATGGTTCTAATACACTGCAGCCACAAGATGGCCTCATAATAAAGTAATTTTGTTTCAGCTTCCTAAATTTGTTTTCTAGACTATGTCACTGTTATTAGTCCCACCACTAACAAAACTGATATATTGTAATATTTACATCCTTGTTCTGGGTATAAACTACCTTTTAACAAAATACAAGGGACAACCTATGTGGATCTTTGGCGTCTCAGGAGCTCAGGACACTGTATTTGTCTGTGTGCACTTTTGAAAAGTGCTTCCAAACTACCATCTTGTTTGAAGTTTCATCACGTGGCGATGACACTGCTGGTGTCTACTGGACAAATGAGGCTGAAAAGTACATTATATGACATATCTTATTTATAGTTATAGACGTTTAATTTCACAACCGATTCCCTCTCAAGGAAGAATATAATATTTTCACTTGCACATTGTTCGAACAGAATTGTATATTTCCTTTCGTATCCCTGATAAAACCCCCAAGGCAACTCATCTAACCCCGGTTACACCAACTAGCAAATTAACAAAACAGATTACTGACGTTTCATTACATAGTTGCTGACTTAACAACAAGGTTTTGAATGTAAGGCTTGTTTTGTTAGGAACATACTGGTTCTGATGAGTGACAGAAAGAAAAAACAGTTCAGCCTTTCACTCTGTGCACATTGAGTATGAGTTTGCTTCATTTATGGCCAAATTTGTGCATTTTTAGCATGAATTTCAGTACAACACGATCCACACTCAATATATAGACTGGCACACATTTACCCTGGACATCAGACTTTTATACATACATGGATGTTCAGTCTGCTTTATTACATTGATACAAGCCACATGCATAGGAAGTCAAAGAATGAGTTGCACGAGTCATTAATGCAAACAAACAAAGCTTTACCTCATTTTTACAAGAAATTCACACCTGAACGAGGATTTTGAAGTAAACAAAAGCTCAGTATTACTTATGCACAGATGAGCCAATTTTTCACTAGTCTTTTGTTATAACTATGGTATTGAGGTGCTTTTTTGCTGGACTGTAAAAGTGTAAATGGACATGCTGGACATGCTTTAAAGAGGTATAATTAAGGTAGATCATTTTCCAGTTGTCTGACGGTGGCATAGAAAACAGTCAGTAATTCGCAGCAATAGCGGCCACTTGTAAACAACAAGGGAGACAATCCCTCTTCATATTATTCAAATAAAATGAAATGTGAGAGCGGATGCAGCTACAATATGAGAAAAGAAATAACATGCTGCACTTACCTTGTTCATGCTCAAACCCTGTATGGTATATTTTTCACTGTGTTTATTGCTTTAGGTTTTTTAGTCTTTCCGACATTGTTGAAACCAATGTCAGACATGTTCAAATGTATTTGTAACAAATATAACAGAATCTATATTTTTTTATATTTTCTGAATACCTGAATTACAAATGCCACTATCAAAACATTGTTCCTGTTAGATTAGAAAAAGTAATAATACTGATCAAAATAAACTTCACTGAGGAGTCAGTGTCGTTTTGTAAACTTTCAGCAATAAGACTCATGATGTCTTTAAATAGTGTCACAGAGAGCATATCAGCACACGTACTGTATCATGCACTTTAGAATGTGAAGAATTACACAAACATGGCACTTTATCTGTCCACAACAAAGTTCGAACCAGTTTGAGAAAGACACCCAGTCTAAACAGGGAATGCCAATGACCAAGTACAATGACAAAAACTGTCACTAATGTGTCTCATACTACATGAAATACAACATTCAGCAAACAACACCAGTGAAAGAGAAGGAATAAAAGACCATATCTAATCATTTTGTACAATACCCAACAACACTTCTATCTACAGTTGGTGTGCTCTAACACCTTTGACACTATAATTTTTTTGCACATAAAGATTGATGACAAACTGAGTACGGAGGGAAAAATTAATGTGACTCTTTTCCCATTGCCCCCATCAATTGCTCTGGTTTGAAATACAGAAGTGCCACTCATGAAACAAAAAGGCACGGCTACATTTGATTGGTGTACGAGGTGGGCCCGCCCACCTGGCTGTACTCAGACGGCAGGCCGAGGTTTTCCTGGGTGTTGGAGCTCCCTGACTGGTCAAAGCTTCCCTGGTTGTAGGACTGCTGGTTGAAGGTGCCAGCCTGTTTCTCAGATGCTCCACCTGCTAAACTTGAAGAACCTTTGTGCCAACTGGTCTCCTTAAAGACAAACCAGATGTTTCCAGCCCAAAGAACAAAGTTGAGAAACCCAAAAACCTGAAGAGAGCGACATGAAACATGGACAGATGAGGATTTTTCAGTGATACTATTCATGTTCTTGGTAATTTACTCTTCTTAACACCTCATTTTATTCTTTTTTTTTTTTACAAAATATGTCAGTTTTTTTGGTCTGTATTCTTCACTCAGTCCAACTGTCCAATTGCTTTATCTCCACTTCAACTGATTAGTATTTCAACTATTACAAATGTTTCAATTGTGATATTTCCAGCTCATATGCAGTTTCCTCAGAAAACTGAAGCCTGTTCTAGTTAATTTATTAATTCATTCATCCCATCTGACTAGGACACCAATTTTTCAAACCTACCACTGAAGTGTTGAGTCCAGACCAGCGTGATCCATGCACAGAGCCACACTTGTTGGTCTGATCTTTGCAGGCAGAGATCAGGAGCTGCACCTCATCTGGATCAGTGGCCACCTTCACATCAGACAGAGCCTTTGCCCAGGCAGAGGAACTGACCAGCCACATGAAGGAGAACACCACGGTGACTACAAAGTCCTGACAGGATGGATGGGAGAAGAGTCAAACAAAAGACATAGACGCATGAAAGAAACATCACTTTGTCAGATCTTAGGGGATTGCTTTGGTTCAAATATTTGATAATGCAGCTTCATACCTGCTGTTATGATTCCTCTGACAGGGTTGACACGAAATGTCAAACAGAAGAATAAAATATTCAGCGGCCTCTGTACTCACAATGAGCGGGGCTCGACTGTTTTCGCAGTATTTGTTCTGGAAGAATATGTAGACAACGGTGGCAATCAGGGAATACAGGAAGGCGAAGACAGCAATGGTGACGAAGAACTCCGCGGAGGATGAATAGTCTCCAATGAGGAAGACACGCTCTCTCCTCATGCCCTCACACGCAGGCGCTTCAAAGGAAACCTGGTATAACCTGACACACAAAAGAAAGGTAATGGTCTCAATTATTATTATTATTATGATAACACACACAGGTGGATCCTGGTAACTGATGATACAGTTACAGTGATGTCTTATTATCCAAGTGGTGTCTCGCCTTGGGTAGTACGGTGGCAGGCTGGTTAGTGCTCTTGCTCCTTTAGGTTAATTGGTGACTCTAAATTGCCTGTAGGCATGAATGGTTGTATGTCTCTATATATTGGCCCTGCAGTGGACTAATGGCCTGTCCATGGTGAACCCCTCACTTGCCTAATGTCAGCTGGGAGTGGTTCTGCCCCCCTGCCGATGGATAAGCAGTAGAGGTAATGGATGGATGCATAGAAGGTGTCCAAAGTTACAGATAGCAAAAGTTTTATCTGAATGCGGACATAATTTATATTCCAATTAGAGACTTAACTAATTTCTTCATGACAACTAATCATTTTTACTCATTACATTACTTATTATTCTCATTAACTGCCCACACAATGTCCCAAAGACCTGTGAATGTCAGACTACCAATCTGCTTGTTATTGCTTGCTGTAAGAACAGTTTGCTGTATAAAAAGAGTGCACTGATTTGTTCTTCTTCAAAAAAGACTGTGTACTCTTCTTGTGAGTCTAATCAGGAATGGATTCACACACAGGCAAAAAACTGAAAAACACAACAAACCCAAAAAAAAAAAAAAAAGCAAAAATGGTCAAAAACCACTGACAAAAACCTGTGTGTCATCCTGCCTTCACGCGCTGAAGCCTTGAACGAAGCCCACTCACCTGAAAGGATAAGCAAAGTCAATGCCGATGCTGAGGTTGCTGCTGGCCTTCTCCATGCAGTCCACACTAATACGTAGCTGCCCAGAGTAACCCCCACATGTCGCGAAGGCAAATATGGCAAAAAGCTGTGACACGAAAATAAAAGACAAAAATCAGATTCCTGCTGTGAAAATGCCTCCAGAAAAAATGCATATGTACATGAAGCACAGTAATATACATAATCCAGGCCAAACTCCATATTTACGTGTACACAGTCACTTGCAACAAGGTGATGCTGTCACAATATCATTCAGTTTACAGCTGTCTGAGAACCAGTGGTAGGACAGAGGCAAAACCTCAAAGAGCCTTTTTGATATGACGATATAATCACTTTTTTGATGCTGGCATACCAACATGAGATGATGGTAGGGACAGGACAGGTTAAGCCTAATAAACCAATCCAAATCTCTGTGAAAGAGATCATGACCAAGAAGATGGCGCATGTGCTTGTTTGCTTTTGCAGTCTTACATGTCACATGACACAAATTTGTCAGTGTGCTATGATGGGTTTTTGTCCACTTGAGTGCAGAAGAATAAATCACTAGTATTATCACAGTATGAATTTCACATAGGGGCAGCACAGCAGCATAAAATTTAGCACTGTTGCCTCACAACAAGAAGGTCATGGGTTCGGTTCCCGGCCTGGGGCCTTTCTGTGTGGAGGTTGCATGTTCTCTCCCTGTGCCTGCGTGTGTTTCCTCCGGGTACTCCAGTTTCCTCCCACTGTACAAAGACATCATGTTTGGGTTAACTGGTGGCTCCAAATTGTCCGTAGGTCTGAGTGTGAGTGTGAATGGTTGTTGGTCTCTGTGTGTCTCTGTGTGTTGGCCCTGTAATGGACTGGTGACCCATCCAGGGTGTACCCTGCCCTCACCCAATGTGAGCTCGGATTGGCTCTTGAAACCCCCGCAACCTGGAAACAGATAAACTGTAGAAGATGAATGAATGAATGAATGAATCTCATATAGTGTGGTGACAGTTACCTATTTAAACATCCTGCAGTCATGGATTTGTGCCTACCTGTTTTTCTCTGCACCAGTTGACTCAAAAGTTGCTAAATGTCAGAACACGTTCACCAGTTACTTGTCTATCTAGAGTTCTGGGGAGAGTACTGCTACAAATAACAGGTGAGAATGGTGGAGTCGGCCAAAACAGCAAAGTTGGTAACACAAAAACAAAAGAGACTGAAAGAGGTTGAAACATTCTGCAAAGCTGAAGTGAACTGTAGAGTTAATATCTCTGTCACTTGTCATATGATCATTTCATTTATAATTTATCTAATAATATCAATCAATAATTGCAGCTTTGATAATTCACTGATATGTTGTCAAATAATATTACAAGTACTAAATATAGCATGAAGAGTTTTACGTGCCAAAATGGAGTCACAGGAAATGTAACTGGAATTCATTTCTACCAACAAACCCCAGTAGCAAAGAGTGAGGACCCACCATTCAACACACTTTGCTTATGGACATCTTGACAATTTCTCTGCTTTGAAGCCAATTTAGCACCAAGTCATAGCTTTCTGGCCACATTAGCGAGGGGACGACAATAGCTGCAGTGACTGTGTGTGGGCTGGGCTAGATGAGGACAGAAAGAGTCTTGGAGTTTGGAGGAAGAGATCCCCGCTCGGGCTCTTCCACTGTCACCTGATGAAAAGACTTTTTCCTTTTTTTATTTAACGTTACTGTGACAATACAAACAGTACAAAACTAATTTACACTACTCGGTCAGATAAAACTGCATTAGTGAGAACGTTTATGTCCATTTTTGGAGCATTCAAGTAAAGCTCTATATATTTTTTATAGATTTTTGAATAATTGACCAAATGTTATATGTAGATAAGGCCCATTCCAAGATGAAACCCATTTTGTAGCATAGAAGCAGAGAGTTTCTAAACTGCATAGTAAGTTTAACATTAACAGTTTTTTCTGGACATAAAAAACCCTGGTTAGAAAAAAACAAAACAAAACTATAGTTTCAAAAGGGACATATGGAAATTATTTTGTTGACTTTTTTTTCAACGTCTGCAGATAATACAGACCATATTTCATAATAATTACATTTTTGATTTCATGCAAATGTTTTTGAAAATGTCAGGAACATTCGGTCCATTTGGCACAGAAAACATTGCAGAGAACGAAAAATAAGAGCAAGAGTAGTCTTCCCAATGAGGAAATTGGGATCCACAGAAATGGTGACTCACTGATTGCTCTACTGGGGAACCAGGTGCTGCACGCCCTCACACAAGTGGGGTCAAAGACATACAAAACTGGGAAATTTTTGTCTGATACCCTGAAAACACCTGAATCATCACAGCCTTGTGCACTCAAAGACAAATGAATATGTCAAACTCAGTTTTTCCATCAAAGCATTGTAGACACATGCCCAGTGGCTGCTTGTTATTGCAGTACACTTTATTCTGTTCACAATTCAGCCTGAGATTACAATAGCACAGTGAAGGAAGATGATACTGAGTCAAAATGAGATTTTGCTAATGGTGAGTTGTTAGGGGGAACTGGTTGACAGCTTAAGTGCCACATCACTGCATTGTCAAGGCCGGGAAGTCCTGACCCACATGCACATAAACGAGGACATTTCAGCGGATATGAAAAGACATTGTTGTCTTTTATCCAAACTCTGCTGTAGTCGTCAAATTAAGGATAAATGGCTCCTGTTAGCCAATGTTTAACACTGTCAACTGGTCACAGGGGCATTGTTGCTTTGTCAGGCTAATCTGGGCCACAAAGGACTAAGATAGGTCCAGCTGCATGGAAAAGGTCAAGTCAGACCAAAAACTCCCATTTCCAGTGCTTTCCTGCAGCTTCAGAGCTCAGACGAAGGCAGGATGCTCCTTACCTGGCTATTAAGGCGCACAACAGGAGCATCTCCTGGGGATTCTTTTACTGACCAGATCAGAATCGTTATTTTCATTGTGACAATGAAACTTTGCACAATGAAATTGAAAGTGCAGATTTTCCAGTGCAAAAATATTTATGAAATATAGGAAGAAAGAAAATAGGAGATAAATGTAAATATGAAAAAGACAACAAAAATCTAAATTAAGCCAAGAAAAACTGTCGCACACAGACATATATTGCACATCTCCCATAAACCTGGGATATGATGGATGGATGAAGGATGATTGAATTGATTAAGAGAAACATAAATAATGTAGGTAAACAGAACACAAGTGCTCCCTTTAACTTTGGTTTACCACAAAGAAACACACAGTAATGTGTTCAAATTTCTACAGACACACATCTCAAAAATGCAAATATGCACTTAGAAGGTCCCCTACATGCAGGCTGTAGCATGTGATTATCTGAGCAAACAAATGGTAGAAGACAAGACCAGAATAAATACTCTTTCCTAATTGTCACAAACAGCCTCAGATAAACATCTATTTCTCGCTCTCGCTCTCTCTCTCTCTCTCTCTCTGTATATCTATGTATTTATTCTCCCTCCCTTTCCTGCAGCTGTCTCTTCTCCCTGTGATTTTTGGCTTGGGTTTAGCCCCTCTCATTTCTGGCTGGGCCCTTTGAACAGGAGAGCGTGGCATTGTGGAAGGAGGGTGGGTGCTAAGCCCCGCGCCCCTGTGTGTTTATCTGCCTCTCCCAGCTGGGCTCCTCAGGGAACAAGAGAAAGAAAGGAAGAGAGGGAGGATAAGGAAACGGGAGAGCTACGGATACAAAGAGAGAGGGTACTGCTGCACAAACAGAGCTCTAAAACATCTCCCTGTTTACCCCCTTCTCCACTGACCTACATGGCAGGAGCATGCATCCTCATGTGAAGATCAGAATTTGCTTTTAAACTAGACCTAGGTATATTTGCGCTTAATTTAAAGATAAAAAGAATATAAAACTGAATAACCAGATTATTTCATTCTGTCTGGGGGAACCTGGTGCGGCACAGGCCAGATCCAATAGGCTCCAATATATGGACACTTCGGAGGAGCAGAGTCCGGCTCAGGCCTGACCACCAGAAATTAGATCTACCACCCCATACAGCTACCACTGAAGAAATGGGGATGTAGTAAAATTGATGAACCAGGCAAAAAATAAAACAAACAAACATATATAAAACAATGGGGAAGACAAGGTAGGCACAAAAACAGAGGGAATGGTAAATGCTGAATGTAATTAAATAAAATATTGCGGAAACAGAGGATCTGCGGAAACAGGACAACGTGATAGGAAGAGCAGAGGATGCGATGACAGTGGCAGCAAGTGAAGAGGTGAGCATCATGTCAAGTGACAGATGAGGTGAAAGGTGCATTCATTTACACTTACACACACACCATCCATCTGTTCCTTAAAGTACTCAGTTGTGTCAAGTGGCTGTCTGAGTAGGAGAAAATGCCTCAGATGTTCAGCTCAACTCTGGCTTAAACAAAAATAGTAAAAATAAAGTGTAGGACTAGATTGATGACAGAGTGACATACTGAGAATCAAGCTACTCTAAAATGTGTCGTTTGAACAGGGAGCAGATGTTAGGTATAAGAAGAGTGAATATATGACATTTTTAAGCTGTTTGGATTTAGATGTAAAAAGTAATACAGTCATTATTTGTGAATTCAAAGGCTCCAACCAATACGAAATGCAAAATGATTTCAGTGTGGTAATACTTGAAGATGTTGAGGTTCTGCACTCTCTGGGATAGTAGTGAGTAACGCATTGCATTCACAGTGAAACAATGCCAAAGACTCTGACTTTCAGATAAGTCAGTTAAGTAGGCTTCTTCTCATTTGTATGTACTTTCAGGAATTCTCTTGAAAACCACACGCTTGCAAATTAAACATAAAGCAGCTTTTACAAATATTTATATAATCTAAATGTATAAAATAACAATTTTAAAACAACTTAATGATATGAAAGGGATTGCTGGTAGTGATGAACTGAATTATAACCTGAATCTGCAGCTCACCTCGGCTCGTTGGGTTTTTTATGGCAAGTGTTAGGTGGTTGCTGGAAATTTATTGCTCTGGTCCATTTGAACTAACTAAATCTCACCATTGTTTCTGTTCACAACTGGCACGTTTTGAGTAAAAGAGCTTTAACACCGCCTGCTCAGCACCAACTACAGACAGATGGTGACAAGCCAGACATTTCCGTTAAAGGTTGGTAGAGAACAAAAGCAGAGCGAAAAGAGAACGAATACGGGATAACATTTATCAAGTGTTTAAGACAAATGACATATATTTTTTGTATATCAAAAAAAGGTATATATGGAACTTAGCTCCATAGCTGGTGCGGCTAACTACAAAAATATTATCTAAATCTGAGTCTCTATATGAGGTTTGCGTCACCAAGTTATCATGAGCAACAGTCAGTAAGGCCACAGTTATAACTCATTAAAAAATATGTCTTCTTTTGCTAAAGAGGAAATGATGGACTAAAGAAATGCAGGCAGTGTGGAACTTGAATTTATAGACTAAACCAAATACTACATCTTCAATCTGTTTGCATTTGTCATGCCTGTGTATTCATACAGCGATTCCATTATTCTGCATCTCCATGTTTGTGTGTGTGCATGGCTGAACGCGTGCAAGCAATGTGTATGTGTGTATGGGCATCAAGAGTAAATATATCTACACATTATTAACAAGCACAGACACATACACACACTTGCTCTCACCGCTGTGCTCTGCTAGTGTACAAATGTGAGAAATTTTATGCTAGTTACACACACTAAGCAAAAGAACTGAACTGAACACATCAGAAAACAGCGCGCTGTGAATAGTCAGATGAACATCTGAACTGACCCTCATAGTTTCAGTTCAGATGTGGGATTAGTCACCAAAGTAAAAGACCAATGTAGAGATACGGAACAAAAAGTGTGCAAGTTATAATGCAAAATGGAGTTGTCATGACTCTTTGTGTTGATTCATTCTGATTTGTTGAAAATCTTAGTGCTTCCATGAAAAGTTTTATTTCAGATTTTTCAATGAAATAAACTGTGAAAGCCGCTAGGGATCTCTCAATCATAACAAAAACAAAAGACGGTGCTGGGGGACCCCATGAAAAACTGTGGGGTCAAAGGAGTTGTTGTCATCATCATCATGTTGTCTGCTTTAAGCTTCAACCATTACTGTGTCAAACATTCAGGAGTTTTTAACCTGGAGCTGAATTAATTACTTGAGTTCTTCTCCCTATAATAAACAGATAAGGTGATTATAACCATTAAAGCATTTATCTGGTTAAACTAAACATTCATATACGAACAATGAGTAAAAGGTTAATTTTAAAGAACAGTGGACAAAAGTCAATTTTAAGCTTCTTTCAACCAAACACAATGTTGACATATGGATACGGGGGATAAGATGCCATTGGCAAGTTACCAAAGGAAACACATCGTTACCATGAATAAAATAAAAATTGCTTTTTTAAAAAACAGCTGGAAACATCTGGGATGTTGTGAGCACAAAACCCCAAAAATATGGCATAGGTCCAATCACCTTTAGACATCCAAATGTGTGTCAAATACACATTCAACGTTAATGGTGAGAACACCTTACTGTTTAGCTGATAGAATAAATGCACATGGAAAACCTTGTCAATTACAGTGAAGCCTCACCATCACTCATTTTTCCTACTACTACGATCTTGGGTGATGCATTAGTCAGTAAAAACCCAATTAGTTCACTGACTGCAGAGCAAGTTACACAAAGAGAGGACATGCATGTGAAAGCTGTCTGATCATTGCCTTGGTGGCAACACCACATAGCAGAATCAGTAGCTCATTTAGCAGCAGCTAATCCATCCCTGCACGGGGAGCGCTTTGTGTCCTGCTCAGCCCACATTCATATTTCACTCTGTCTCTCTGTAAGCTTCACTGACCACAAGCAAGTAGAAAATCTCCATTTATTTTTGTAACAGTATCCCTTCTTGCTGCTCCTTGACTCCCCACAGGGTTTCCGTGGCTACTTAGTCAGGTGACCTATGTGGGACCTGGCCCCTGTGCCCGGCGGGGACAGTCACTGCACTCATAAAACTGGAAGCATCACATGGAAATGTAAAACAAAGCCACTGTGTGTGCACTTATGTGTGTGTTTCTGTATGGTGGCGAGTACACATATGCAGAGATGCATTTTCTTCTCAATGATCAGCCAAATTTATCTTAGATCCTAAACTCCTAGGCCTGTCTAAAAGTGATTATTTGAGGGACCAGACTTGGATTTTGGGGGCCAGCTTGGCGTACCATTAAGTGTAAAAGATGAGCAATGAGCTACTCTGATGTCACATCCAAGCTGTTTACTGCACTGCTGGTCTCTGTAATCTAGTGTGATGACTTTTAGCTCAGAAAATGGTGGTCGGAAACATAAACATGAACTGAACATAAAAAAAAAATGATAAAAATAAATAAATAAATCTGAGTTAATCAGGATTCAGGATGAGAATGTTATCCTCTGACCTAACCAGTTGACCTAGTGAAGAAAACAACAAAAAAAACAGTGAAAAGTTTTGGATTAGATCATTACGTCGGTTATTTAGTCACTGCAATAGCCAGAAAAAGCTCAATGTAGTGATTTCATAATTACAGTGTATGATTGCCTATGGCGGACAGAGAGAGAGAGAAACAAGAAGTATAAAAAAAGAAAACCAAACTGGGAATCTGGAAAAAGGTTTCATCCATAGTGTTGCACTCAGTTATACAAATGAAGCATGTTTAACCCCACCCATTAATGAACAGACCAACTGTGTTTTTAAGAAAGACAGATAGCTGAAAGTGGATGTTGGATATTGTGATATTGTGTGTGCATATTTGTGTGAGTGTGTGTGTGTGTGTGTGTGTGAGAGTATTTTTGATTATTCCGCTATCTAAATGTTAATTGTGCCAAAATCAGTTTAAATCTACCTTTAACACAAGGTTAATGAAGAATTAACACTAAATGTGTGAGAGAGCAAGCAATTGCTTGCTACCGAAGATGATATCTCATTTTCCTAATCCCACAGCACTGAAATGTATTTTGCTCATGTGAGGCTCTGTTACATTTGCAAAGCATAAACAGAGCAATTCTAACAGGCTAACCTTTCTACATCTGAGTCACAGATAGCGGTCCAGCATCTCAGGTTCACATTTGTTACATTTGCAAAGCATAAACAGCAATTCTGGCCTCTCCCAGTTTTGCTGTAATATTCATTGGCATCGGGGTTAACTTCCCAATCCTGATTTGCTTTGTGACAGAAAATATATTTTTAATAATCAGAGAAATATTTAAATGTTTTAAGATGAATCTAATGGTAGCAATCATGTATTTACTTTAAGAACACCCAAAGATACTATAAAACAGCTTTGACCTCCATTGTGACTGCCACATGTACAGCTGCAAAATGAAGCACAATTGAAAAGAAACTGTTTGTCTGATAACAATTTAATTATTAATATAAGATTCATTAACTACTGAATTTATAAACTGTAAAAAACAGTTGATCACAGATGATAACTTGTTGCCTGAGAAATGATGGTGGTGGGGGCTAAATCAATATGATAATTCACTCATCTTCTATCACTTATCCATTTCCGGATCATGGGGGGTGCTGGAGCCAATCCCAGCTCACACTGGGTGAGGGCAGGGTCACCCTGGACAGGTCACCAGTCCATCACAGGGCCAACACACAGAGACAGACAGAGACAAACAACCACTCACACTCACACTCAGACCTACGGACAATTTAGAGTCACCAATGAACCCAAACATGATGTCTTTGGATGGTGGGAGGAAACCAGAGTACCCGGAGGAAACCCATGCAGGTACGGTAAGAACATGCAAACTCCGCACAGAAAGGCCCCAGGCTGGAAACTGAACCCGCGACCTTCTTGTTGCGGGGCAACAGCGCTCAGTGAGCGCTGAACACTATGCCACCGTGCTGCCCTATATGATAATTAAAATAATGTAATAATTATCACCACCTGAAAGTTACAGGAGTAGCAGATGATGTGGAATATATATATGATTGACTAATAATCATAACAGCTGTAACATATTGATTTTTATACCTGATCAGTCCACAAACTACATGACCCAAATAAGGGGGGCCCCTGATTAAGAGCTATGAGGTTAATGAACTCAAACATTGATTTAATCGGTATTAAAAGGCTTTCTTTACCGAAGAAAGCAATAATCCTGACCAATAAAAATTGTTTCCTTCAGGCGGTGGTATCTTTGTAAACAGCTGAGCGAGAATGAAAACCTCAACAGGCATAAATAACTTAGGGGGCAGAACTGTACCTGGGCATTTTTTCTGATTTCACATATATTATAATGTTTGAGAACATCCTCTGGTGGAGCAATGAACACAGAGGAAGGCAGAGATTTTAAATACTCAGACCATCAGCTTCATAACACCCTAGTGGATCAGAGAAACCAGAGCAGTGGACAGCTAATCCGTCTATGATGCAGGACGGAAAGACACAGAATCATTCATTCCCACTGACCCATCAGACTTTGTAACTCCTTAACTATTAGAAGATAAACTACAAAACTAATAATACAGTATTTCTGAAAACAGTATTTTGATTCTTAAAAAAAACACTCTTCTAATGTGGTGCCGATCTATCTGGCACACACACAAACACACCCCAAGGCGCCAAACTGGCATACAGTAAGATACTGAGAATGACATCATAGGATAGTGGGTCAGTCCTGGGTTTTGGATGAGAGGAGACCCTTACTCATAAATTAGACTCATTCTTTGTGACTCATCAGCCTGTCTTCTACAGTACAGGAGGCCTGTGAGTTGATATCTGCAGAGTGTGAGATGATACAACAGCCATGAACCACGCTTCAGCACATAACAAATGCATGTCCATTATTTGCATCACTTGTTCAATCAACTGTACAATTTTGCTCTCTTTCTCCTTGCATCTATCGCTCAAGCACACACACACAAGCACACACACACGCCTGCAAGAAGACACGCAGACACACACATACATACATGCAGTAAAGAGTTTGGGCACATCTCAAAGGACAGCTTCTGCATGAGTTGGTTCATGGTGGAGAGAAGGGGACCTTACAGCTGTTTGAAGCAGAATATGCCAACAACTGACAGTGTGCCAAACAGGCCAAGAGCTGATTGCACACACACACACACACACTTACATTTCTTTCTCTCTCTCTCTTTCTCCGTGTGCACACACAGGACAAGCCACTAGTCTATCTTGATAATCATCCTGGCTAAAGTTAAAACAACCTTTAAACAACATTCTGTTTGGCCAAATGACCAATAGGCCACACAGTCAAGGGTTCGTTGCCATTAGCAACTAAATGTCAATCGCTGCCTGAACAAAAGCCTTTAATGCCAGGAGGCATGTAAACACAGCAAACTGACGGATATGTGTGTGTGCTGGTGGTAACCCTCGAAATATTGTTATAAACCTGAAATGCTTTGTTGTTGACTGCTTGTATCGACTGCTTGTATTTGCAGGCTGGAAGGAGGTTGCTGTTTGGATGGTGGTCTAAAAATAAACAAGGCCATATTGAAATGCTGGGTGATTTAGTTTTGTCTGCTATTTAATTATATCATTATATCTTTATGATTCTGTTTCCTTTTTATAAAATATTCATCAAGACTGAGCTCTGTATCATTTATTTTAGTATTCCTCTCGATTTGTTGATAAAGCAGCTCCATTAGCTGGAGGAGGAGACTCCTAAGCTCTGAACTTTCAACACCAAAATTCCTTGTGTTAAGATAAATTACTACTTTTAAAAATCACACAGATCTCCACCTGTCAGAGCTTGAGTCAGGACTAATGTGATGCCAAATGAGGGCAAACAGTATCATTACATTACTTAGATTCCAGATAAATAGATCTCTCTGGCAATTGAGAGTGACAGCTAGACCCCTAACTACAACAACATCACTGTAGGTGCTGCAGAATATATCAGAATAGCTGGGTCATACTTTGAATTTCTTGCATTTTTATAAACCCACTGAGAAGCAGAGACGTCGGAAGTGTTTCCCTCTTTTAAGATGCGAGAGCAGGGATAGAAAAAGAAGGCCCTGCATGGAAAAGGTCAGATATATAATGGTGCCATTTAGCTCTGGAGGTAGCCTTGCTCTCAAGATGTTTGCCAGTTTGTTTGTTTTTATGTTTGCGTCTGTGTGTATGTATGAAAATAGCTTGAGTAAGATCTTGGATGGTTAGGTAACTGTGAGCTCCACCAGAAGATTGCTGGATCAATCTGTCAGTGGACGTTGCAGGACAGTGTGCAACCATGCTCACACAGCCGCACATGCTGCTCCATCATCACATGCAGAACACACACACACAAACTCCATGTTGGTACACAGAGGGAGTCGTGAGAGAGTGTTATCTTCATCATACAGATGGTGCTTTGGATCATCTGCTTGTTCTTCACAGTGAATATGGTCACACACACACACCAACAGCCAAACAGATGCACTCGGGAGTTCACCTCACTGACAGACATCTGCCCTATCTCAGCTGAAACCTTAATGTCTGATGAGAGTACATTCCAATAGGGTTCGCTCCCTTTGCATGTCCCCCAAAAAAATAGGAAAATTAAAAAAAAAAAAAAATTAGAATTTTTTCTGGGGCAGGACTGCTGCTTCAGGATCCTCTGCACTATTGATGGCATTTTTAAAAGCGTGAGAGAGAGAAGTTCTCTTTCACACACACAACCTATCTGCACTCACACTAAATACCTTCATGGCTACAGTAATTTCTCTAAACTCACATCAAAGAAAATCACTTATCTCTTTTTGCCTCGAGGCTCTGTACAATAAACACGAGAGTCTACAAAGGGCACCCAGACAGAGAGAGGTAGCAAAGCTTTGACTCAGTCACAGCCAGGACACCCCGTTCTTATGTTAACTCCCGTTATATCATCTCACTTGCCGCACCATGGGGCCATTTCTGTGGAGTCGCGCAGAACGCACAGGTTTTGGCTCAGCGCATCCAAAAATACGCATAATCGAAAAGCATCATTGCTTAATTTTGTTCACGTCGAGTTCGCCTCGGAGCTGCAAATCCTGACATGCACTTGATCCATTTAGTCCCGATGACATCAAGCTGACTGCCTGAATGGTGACTGAAAGAAACATAAAGCACAAAAACTAACAGACGTGGTGAAGTTTCACCAGATGCAGGAATTTATCAAAACAAAAAGTGGTGATTACTCACAGTAGGAATACTATCACCACACACACACACTCATAACATACTATAGGTTATTATATAATATTTTTATGTAGCCCATTCACACTGCAAGATAAAGTTATTACAAGCAAAAAAGCATCAAAGTTGCAACTCACCCACTCCAAAACACGGATAAATCCCAGAGGTAATTTAAGCACCTGAAATGTCCCCGCGGAAGCGAGCTGCAAACAGACGCACAAAGCATTTTCATCTCTCCCATAAATGAAGAGCACATCAGCCAACATTGGCGCAAAGGACCACCATCTCTGCGCCAGAATCATCTTACATGCCCTGGACAGACTCACCTGATCGGCGGTGTCCATTTCAGCAGAGGGACACTTTCTCTACTACTTGTTTGACTCGATGTAAACAATCTTCATCCACAAACCAAGAACCGATTGATGGTGCGTTTGTGGCGCTTCACAATCGGGGTGGGGGGTGCTCTCGGCTTTGAGTCCGAGTGCGTCCGGAAAAAGCCGAACAACCCTCGAATTTTACGTTTTCTTAGCCATGGAGACAGGCGGGGATTGGCTTCAGCAAAGAGGAGTGAGCCTTCACTTTCCCCCCCAGTTGGAGGGATTTGTTATTGTATCTACAAAGCATCATTGTGAAAATGTATTTGCAGTCTGAAGAGCTGAAATCCTCAGGAATCGACATGGGTCCATATCACATCCACTGAAGTCAAGAGAGGTTCAAGATTATTTCTAATTAATAACTTTGATTTATAACACACTTTACATTTGAAACAAACCTTAAAGTGCCACAAATAAAAGAGCAGGTGTGAGGGATTTGGGCAACTGTAGCTACAATGAAAGGGAAACTAAATAATATTCTTATTGTATATGTTCAAATAGTACTAATGCAGTACCGATGACCTCCACTTTACTGAACTTGATTGGCGAACTGAAAAAAAAAAAAAATTAATGATCAGAAAAAAAACTGAAGGTCATTTTGCCTTTGATGCAAAAGTTATACATTTTGCTAATTATTATACCAAAAATGTCAAACTATTCATTCAAACAGAATCCAGCTGATTTCTGTGCAATCTGACTGGTCTGCTTGTTACCTACCAAAGTGGGCAATCATGGCTGTGCAGCAGCAGTTCTTCCAAAAACACAGCATGTACTGGGAACGTGACTCACAATGTGCCAGCGTGGAGAGTAACATTTATGCAAACAAATCAGAGCTCCAATCATGCACATACACATACTCTCTCTCTCTCTTACACACACACAAACGCACACAAAACACAGAACACGCATACACAGGTAACTTTGTGTGATGATCCCCGACTGTTTGAAGGTTGTTTTTATCTGTTACATATCAGGCAGTTTATCATCTAATTAGTTTGCCCAGGCAGACAGAGAGAGTGAGAGACAGAGAGAGAGAGACTGAATCCTACTGCAGGCAAGATGAGAGAGAGTGAGGGAGCTTCCCTGACTCTGCTACACTGATGACAATTCCTGCAAAGCCAAGTGCAAACTGCTCTGACAGCGTGGCTAATTTTACAACATCTCGCTATCGTTGCCTCGCTTTTATTATTTCATTTTTTTCCTCCACTGTCTCTTTTCCCATCCTCCTCGCAGACAAATTCTCTCTCTCTAGCTCGCTCTCTCTGCCTGAAGGGCTCTGTCCATGCGATTAGGGAATCATTGAATCTGATTGGCTAATATTTCCATCACATGAAATCAGAGGGATCTGTGCAAGAGGAATGATGTCTCTCATCCTTTTGGTTAGGGTCTGTTTCAGATAATAAGGCGAAACACATCTACTGCTCTGACCTGACTGCACAGTGTGAAATCATGGAAATATCACACTGAGGGGAAAAACTGAGCAAAATTTAATCAAGTGACAAAGTAAAATATAGCGTGTTTCACCATATTGATAAAATAAGGTTGGCAGTGAAGGCCTTCTATACCCTCAACATTAAGCAAAAAGTAACTCCTTAAAAATCACTGGAATAAAAAGTCTTGATACTGGACATATGAGACAATGTCAACTAACAATGAAAAGGAATCTGGAAATTAATTCTTTAAAGTGTCACTTTTGTTGTCACTGCAGCTACAAATGCAAATTACAGAATAGTGAAAAATCAAATAATCCAAGATTGAAGTCATTGAGAATCTTGCTTCATCACAAAGTGACCTGACTGGCAGCAAGCAAATGGGCAGCAATAAGGAAATTCTGGTGAGGTACATTTTGTTTAGGTTAGGGTTTTTTTAGATGAATCTGTAAGACACAGAGCGCGCAGCCTGACTCCATTACGCTGCATTACACAGCAATCCAAAGTTCCAATTCTCCTCGATGCTTCTCTTGCTGTATTGGCTCTGTGTCCTGTCTGAGACTATTTGACTGTTTGAAGCTCATGTCACTGTTAGCACACCCATGGTGGGGAGCTTGCTGCCATGTCTGGACGCAAGCTGGGAAATAAGAATCCACAAATAGACACGAATAACCTGAGGGGCTCCCAGATGCTGCCAATCATTTCTCAACTTGCCCACATTTCTTATTGTAATATATGAATCAGAGTTTCAAAATAAAACTTTTATTTTACTGTAAAACAAGCCCCCCGGTCCCAAACCTTTTACTGAATATTTATGGATGAAAGCAACCTAATTTTCTTGCTTGAAGGAGGGAAACTGAGGATAACCTGTCACACATAATGACAGGTGTCAAAATGCATTTCAAGAAAGTGCGCTGCAAATCTAGAGAGGAACACACCTGGGCACTGTAGCTAAAGGCCAGTATGTGTGTGTGTCGAGAAAAGACTGACAGAGCATAAGAAGATTTAGAGCAACAGATAATAGGGGGAGCTGGGGAAATGTAGAATATTATTCAGTGTACACATTTCTTAATACTTCTGCAGGACAGGCATGCCTTTTAGCTCCAAGCCCCATGACACAAATCAGTATCTTAAATCAGCCAGATGATGTCTTCAAATTAAACTTTAAACATACTGTAGTGTGAATCGAATGGACGTATGCCTTAATACCATGTGCTAAACTGTGAATTGGACGAGTGGCAGCCTGAGAGAAAAATCCAAACAGATGGAGGAGTAGCAGGTACCGTCTGAGAGGATGAGAGACGCAACGAGAAGTCTATAGTGAGGAGAGACAGCGGTGCAACAGTGGGAACAATCACTATTCTTTCCCTCTGCCTAAGCCTCTTTTATATTGCAACACAGAGGAATTGTAGCGCAGAGACTAGGTCAGCCACTCATCCATCTCATCCAACAATGCAACACGCCACAACTCCACAGCAATTATTGCTGCTTAGCCGGAGCTGCTGCCAGACCACGTCCACATCTTATGCTGCTCACACAGTTTCACATACAATAATAATAATAATAATAATAACAATAATGATTATGAGCAGCTCTTGGGATGGAGAAAAGGTTAGGCTATTATTTATTTATATCAAAATAAAATTATGAAAAAAAAAACAATTTTAAATGTGGAGATGAGCAAAAACTGCCTTCATGAAAAAATGTGCATTATAATGAAAAAGAGCTCTGGTTCTCTGCTCCTCCTGTGCAGTTAAATGCCACAGTTGGCCAAATTTGGATGGTTTCATATTCGCTTGTTAATTAAACCTATCCTCATATGCCTGTGACAAGACAAAGCAATGAAACACGATTAGATATTGGAACAAAAGACAAACTTTGGAAATGTTCTGGGTAAAATGGCATTAGCGCTGGTCTCATTCTGCACCATTAAAACATCATACATATTCAGGATTAATTTTAGCATGATTGGGGGGGGGGGTAAGAGAGAGATGAAGAGGGTTATGAAAAGAAAGACTTCACCCTGACAGTCCCTAATCCTTATGACAGAGAGTGACACTAGTCTAATTGTTAGTGTGTAATGACACACAAGAAAGATTTTTTGTCTGTCTGTGAATATATAAATTGTGACAGTGTGATATATGCAAATCTTTGGTTATTTTAAAGTGCCACTTGACACATTCACGGTCCAAGATGTACACTGATCTGCTAAAATATCATGATTGTCTGCTTAAGATTGCAGAGGTTCCCATTTTGCCGCTAAAACAGCCCTGATCCATTGAGGGCCAGACTCCACTAGACCTCTGAAGGTGAGCTGTGGTATTTGGCACCAAGACATGAGCAGCAAATCCTTTAAGTCCTGTAAGATGTGAAGTGGGGCTTTCAACAATTGGACTAGTTTGTCTGGCACATCCCACAGATGATGGATCGGACTGAAATTGAGACAATGGTTGTGGAATGGCAGGGAGCAGGACCTTGGTGGAAGATGCCACAGCCAGCAAGGAATACTGGCTTTGTGAAGAAGTGGACTTGGATGGCATGTGTCAAGGTAACATCCAAACAAATGGAAAGACCCAAGGTTTCCCAGAAGAACATTGCCCAAACCACCACACTGCCTTCTCACATGGTGGGAACACTTGCACTGTTAAATAATTCCTGATGATCCTGGGCTTGGTGACAACCCTTTTTCTATCAGTGAATGTGATGCATTTTGGGATTGGAATTTTCACTGTTATTGTTGTTCATTTTCAACGCTCAACATTGACATGCTGGTGTTATTACAGTGAGCCTGTCAGTCTGCTGCTAAGTCTGGTTTTAATCCATTTCCCCAACAACTTCATAGTGTGGTGAATGTTCATCTTCATGCTCACCATCTCTCTCATGCACAGGAATGGAGGAATATTGCAACATATAGATGACACATGTGACACAACTCATCAGCATCAGGTCCAGGTACACTTCCCTGCCCAGAATCCCATGACGTCCATCGGTAGTTGAAGAACTGAAGCAAAGGGAAATGAAGGAGAAAAACACCATGATAAGAGACTTATCCAATGTGTTGCTAGGCAACTAATCCAGCAAGCATGTGGTAAAGGGGCCTGTATGTTGTGACAATGACGGACAATTATCGGCTGCCTATCTTGTAGTGAATGTGTTCCACTCAGTGCTCTGCTTACAAGTCCTGCATGCTGCGGTGGCGCTGCACAATGTTTACTGGTGCACAGTATTTACTGGATATGTGGTGAATGTGAATGACACCTACTCAAAACAAAAAACAAATCTGTCCTATGAGCAATATTCATACCTTCAGGTACTTGGTCGGAGGGGACAGGTGTTACATAACATGCAACTAAACAGGGCCAGGGTTAAAGAAACATAGCAAATGTGGATGTTTCTGCAAAGGTTGCAATGGGTCATTGAAAAAATGTAACCACCTATGGGGAGATAGGAGATTTTGATGTCAGACAGCTCAGGTCTCTCTACCACCATCATCAGAACACACAGTGAGGGAAAATATCATATAAGTATATAAAATATCAATATAAGCTTCCATCTTCAAGAGCTGAGAGACTTGTAGAATGAGTGAATTGAAGCTGCTCCAGTTGCCGAACACCTTACTGAAACATGTCATGGTGGGTTTTCTACAGTGGCCCTGAGAGCTCAACATATCTCAATTTTAAAAAGTTCAGAGTAAAAACAAATGCTCTGTCTGCCAACTCATGTGCTGCAAATACTCAGAACCCTCTGAAATTTCTATCCAGTGAGTGTTTTGCAGCCACTGGGCACATGGCAGTGGTCACACCCGCAGCCCATCTGTTAATCAACCACTCACTCAACTCACACCTGCAGCAATCACAGCCAGTATATATTGACCTGGTTTCTGAGCACTCGGCAGGAGGTAGAGAATCAGACTGGCCACCACACCAGGGAGCTGTTGCCCCCCTGATGGTAATTAAAAGGCTCACCATTCTCTCTCTCTTTGCCCCTCTGCCACTTAGGGCCCTGGAGAGTGAAACCAGCCCAAGGTGGCTCAAGTTGAGGAGCCCAAGACCCCGGCCGGGAAGAAACTTCAGTTATGGTTTGACCCCCTTCCCCATTTTCCCCATCTGGTTAATAAATACTCCTTTTTGTTTTCTGCAACCTGACTCTAGCCTTGTTCTTGTTGTGAATCTCACCTCTGCTTCCCCGGGTGTGCCACAGAACCTTAATGAAACATAAAAAAACCTTTTGTGAACATTAAATGCCAGTTTCTAGAAAGTAGTGTTTGTATGAACTTCAGTTCCCTTAAGACCCTCTAAAGATTAAAATCAACTCCTTGTGTGTTTTCCTCAAATGTTTCCAGGAAATTCTTCTAACAAATTTCTCAATGTTGATAAACTGTAACAGTGGAAACCTCAGAGAACCTTAAGATAACTTTCCCCCTCAGCTTCTCTGAGGTTTCTGTGAAATGAACACGCTGGAAGCTCTGGAAGTTTCTGGAACTGACAAAGGAATAACTTAAGGGACAGTTCCCATAAGTTCATTGAAGGTTCTACAGACTGACCTTTGGGTGAACACTCCTGGAAAATTACAGTTGCAGAAACATTCTGGGAACATTCCAATAATGCTCTCTGAAGTTTCCACAAAACTAAGCTTTAGTGAACATTCCTCAAACATTTATGGAAGTTCATCTTTGTTTTACATTTAGAAAATCTTGAGTGAAGCTTCCCTATAGATTACACAAAACTAATCTTAAGCAAGCAATCCTGGATGGTTTTGGTTTAGAAAACATTTAGGAAACTTTCCTTTAAGGTTCTTCTGAGGTTCTACCAACAAAAGCTTTAGGGCATATTCCTGAAATGTTCCTGGAAGGTGATATTCATCAATCCTTTGGAGGGAACTTTTAAGGATTATTCCCTTCAAGTGCAGCAAATGTTCTCAAATTGCTTTTGTTTTGTGCATTGGGCTCCCAGTGTCAGCATGGTTTTCCTTTCATTTGTAATCTGTCTGTATCTACAGTATTTGATATTTTAATTTTGATCAGTTTAGGGTTGTGCAAAAGATACCAATTAGAGGAGATTCAAACCTGCTGTGTTAGTGATACTAGCTCCCTCTACAGTCATTTATCAGCACAACACCTAACAACTACAGGATTTAGTTGCTCAGTAAAGCCCCTATGTAGATGGACTGTACATGTTTTGAACCCTTACTGAACCCACAGCCGTAAATTCAGCACTAACGAAAAACAGATTATGTGACACATCAAATACATTTAACTTTAAAAAAGCAACACGATGGTTTCATTTTTTCATGTGAGTCAAACTGCCCATTATTACACTACCAGTCAAAAGTTTGGACACACTTTCCTATTCATTGGTATGAGAAAGTGTGTCCAAACTTTTGACTGGTAGTGTATGTTAATCTGACCAAATTTCGTGGTTCCGTGATAAACAAATCCAAAATTAAAAATATCTGACTTCACTCTTTCTGTATTACATTGTACACATAAAACTAAAAACATTTTTCATGATAGATACACACATTTTAAACAGAATGTACATCATTTATTCTTATATGAATATAACATTAAGGAATTTTTGACAATGATAGTGGAAAATAGGTCTATTTACATCTTAAAGTGCTGTGCTGTGTTCTAAATACAAACTGAAAATGATGCTGTGATGCATCCTTGATTGTTTTTTAGATGTAACTTTAAAGGGAAGATTCACATAGAATCACAGAGCGCAAACAGAAATTGCAGACTGCTCTTTATAGGCTCTAAAAATTCAGGTTTCTTGCACTTACACAAGTGTTTTTCCATCACCAATCTAACTGGGATGTAGTCAGAAAGCATCACATTGGCAGTTTTCTTCCTAAAAGTATCAATTTGTAATTTTGAACAACAACCAAAAAAAACCCCAACAAACTAAGAGACATTTAGTGTAATTTTGAGGTCAGGCATCTTTGCCACATTTCTGATTAAAAATAATTCATATAATTGGTATTTTATGTTTGCTGCATTATAAGAGCAGCCATTTTTAGACAAGTCAATTAAGCGATGAAGAGCAAAGGTTTACCAATCAAAATTAGCCAAGTAAACATCAGTAAAAATGTGCACCCTGTTAACCATGAGAAGAATTGTTTTATTGCTCCATTTCACCATCATTCTGCAGAGTTTTCATTGCCAGGCCCCACAGAGTGACACTGGAAATAAACTGACCCTCACTGGACCTGTAGGAGCCACTAGTGGTCCTGCTGGAAGATGTAAACGAACTGCACTGACTGTCGGTGGGAGGCAGGTAGGGCCTCCCCAAGAGACCTCTGCCCATCTCTACTGACAAACTCCCATTCTCCACATACGGACCATACACAGCCTCCTGAGCCAGCTGAGGTTTGACCAACTTCATGTGGTCACTTCTTTCCTGTTGGCTGGAGGAGAGGAGGTGATGTGGCACCAGTGAGCGCAGTTCTGGAAGAGGGGTGGGGGTGGAAGCTGGGCTGAGGTGCATGTTGGGAGAGGGAGTCTCTATATGTGGTGGTGAAGTAGTAGGTGCTGAGGGTTTGTGTAGCTCCGTGTGGGGGATCATAGTGGAGAAGTTCTGCTCACTGGTAGAGGCCGGAGGTTTACTGTTTGCTACAGGTTTCGAGAATGAGGCTGCTCCCTCTGAGCTGCGCATCTGCTCCGAGTTGTCAGCAACTGGGCTGCTGGCTGGAGCCCCTTTACAGTGCACGTCGCTGTGTCTCCTCAACATGGCAGAGCGGGTGAAGCTTTTACCGCAGGCGTTACAGATGTAGGGTTTCTCACCAGTGTGGGAACGAATGTGACGCTGCAGGTCCCCGGAGCCGATAAAGCACTTCCCTGTGTTCATCGAAATGAATGGAAAACATCGCACACGCTGACTCCAAATATTACCGAATTCAAAAACGCACCTTTTAGTATTAGGTGATCAAGCCTATAGGCATTGTGTAAATGATGCTGTGATGCTATTTCATACCTCCAGATTTGCAGGTTAAAAAAAAAAAAAAAAAAAAAATTACATTAGCTGGTGCAAAGCAACCCTTCCCGAGAAATCGGTTTATGAAGAGTAAAAACTGACACTACAGAAGGAAATTCTGAAATATCTGAAATATTCACATCTGACAGTCGTGAAACTGCTAACTAATTACCTTTACTTTATGAAGCTATTTTGTTCATGTATAACTGATAGTTTAGAACACAAAAACCTTACCACATGTGGCACAGCTGTGTGGTTTTTCTCCAGCATGGCGAGCCTTATGCTTCAGGAGCTTTCTGTGTGTGTTGAAAGATTTTCCACACTGGTCGCAGGTGAATGTCTTGTCCGTGGCATGAGTCCTCTTGTGCTCCTTCAGGTTGCTCAAATTGTTAAATCCTAAGTTATAAACATGTATAAAGAGTGAAATACAGATCTCAGTAACACGTTTCAAAATTTTTTTAAACTGGATTTGTCTCAATTGTGCAAGATGGTGTCAAGTGTTTGACGATAATCAACAACAACGAAAAAACAGTTGTGCCTTCATCATTACAATTAAGTAATGTAAATAATTTGGTCTTGTTGATGACAACTATTTCTTGTATAGTGAGACGTCACATACCTCGACCACATATATCACACAGATGTGGCTTCTCTCCTGTGTGGACCACTTTATGACGATGGACATCCCCTGATGCAGTAAAACTGGAAACAGGAGAATATTGTAGGAACTAATTCAGTTAATTCAATTAATCAGTTATCACCACAAATTCTTTATTGTTGCCTGTAATTCAAAGGAGTTATTTATAAGATTTGCTGGATGGCTAACATTGGCATGGACAGCTATTTAGTTGCTAGTACTGGGAAGAGCTTCAACCGTTGTGTCATCCACAAACAAGACTGGATGCTATAGTGGCTCAGTATTAGATAGTGATGAGATGGGTCAACCAGACAAGTGCTAGTTAGTCAGCATGCTAACTTCAGCAGAAGAAAAGAAGCAACTGAACTAGAACCAAAAGAAAAGGGTTTCTTTGCACTAATGGAGACAGCTTTTAGTGGGGAAAGGAAAACATTTTAATGTCAAACTTGCATCTTTTCTTCTGGACTAGTAAGAAAACCTATTAATTCTAAAGTTGTATGTAGCCATAGCACAACTTACAAATAGCCCCTTTAATAATAGTACGTAAAAAATTATAACCAATTATTAATATATATAAAATGATAATATATATATATATACACACACACACACACACACACACACACACATTTCCCAGCTTTGGAAATGGTCAGGCATTTCTCTTAGTAAATCCTGATGCGCAAACACAGAACCTGCAGCAAACAAAATACTTAAATAATGGGAAAGGAAATGGGGGGAAAACATAAATAAGGCAAAAAATATCAAATATAAAGGAGGACAAAGTATTAAGAGGCGATATTTACCTTTTACCACATAACTCACAGATGTAGGGTTTCTCTCCAGAATGTCGCCGCAAATGCGTCTGCAAATTTCCAGCCTGCAAAAAAAAATAAAAAAATAAAAAATCACTTACAAAATAATCTGACCACCCAACATCATCTCTGCCAAAGCAGAAAAAGACATCCAACTTTACCTGTGAGAAGTTTCTCCCACACACATTACACTGAAAGGGCTTCTCGCCTGCAACCAGAAAGAGAGATTGAAGTCTGATAATATTAATGTAATGAATACCAGAAAATGTTTGTTGGAGTGGAATGCTTCATTGTATATCAAAAATGCTTAAAAGGTGATCATAAACTGTAAATACCAGTATGTGAGCGTTTGTGCAGCTCCAGGTTGCTTGGGTGTTTGAAAATCTTTCCACACACATCACAGCAATACTGCTTGTGTGCTGTCTGCTGCTGTGGCTCTAGCACCGCTTTCAGATTTTGCTCCTCTTGGGTGACGGGTGGAGGACTAGGATGTTGTGCATCTGTCATTATCTCTGGAACCTTCTCCCCACCTACAGCTATGCCCTCAACTGGAACTTCTGGAGTTTCTGTCTGGACCAAGGCCTCCTCTTGATGACTCTCTTTGGGACAGCTGAGGACAGGTTCACTGACAGATTCAGCACACATCTCCTCCAAAGCCTTCTGTGACCTCAGGTAGTTGTATTTTTTCAGGTAAACAGCCTTCTTTGGGCGCACTGGCCTGTTGAGTGTGGAGTCTGCTGAGTCACAGTTCGGAGTGTTCAAATTTTCTGAGGGTGTTAAAGAGGAAACAGGGTTCTTTTCCGCTGCCACGGATATACTGGGAGGATGCGGCTGTACTGTGTTTCCTGAGCATACAGGCATGCTGTTGCCTCCCTGGCTGACCCCCAGCTGGCACTGCTGGTCCTCCATCAACACCAAAGGACCTGGGCCTTGATTTGAGGCTGCACTATTAGTCTGAATTGCAGTTTGTTTGAAGTACTGCTTGCTGTAGAAGTTACGGAGCTTGTAGCCATGAACTAACTGTTTTTCCACAGGCGCCTGAGTGCTGCTGGTTGTGTCACAGTTTGAGTTGCTATTTGGGACAGAAACTGGCAGCCTTTTGGCATGGTCCACATCATTGTTGAGGCTCGGCCTCTGTGCTTCAGACGGGCAGTGGAGGTCAACGTCGTGAGGAAGACTGCTCCCCAAGAGGCAGTCGTGCTCAGAGCTCAGCATGCCTGGTAAAGGAAATGAAGGGATTTCCACTGGTGGGGGACAAGGCTTAAGGAAAGCATTACACATACTCTGCACATTTGGAACCTGCAAACACCGAGCAATGTCCAGAAGTGCCTGCACATTATCTTGGTTGATGTCGAGGTGGGAGGTGTACATGTAGTCCAATATTTGACCGATGCCACTGACATCCTGGATAACCAAGTTAAACACCTCATTCTTCTGACTGGGTGAATTTTGGAACAAAGTCCTGAGAAGATCAAAAGGGACAAGAGTGAATATCAGACAGAATCACTGCCATGCCGCTGCGTTACTACACGTATAAATATGTATAACGGGGCACCTGAAATAGGAGCTGAAGGCGGCCAGGACATTCTTGTGGGCTTTGAAGCAGACACCTTTGACCACCAGCATGCAGTCACACAGCAGCCCCTGAATCCTCTGCTCCTGGAGCTGCTGCAGCAGGTAGGAGCTGTGGCTGGACAGAGTGTCCATGATCGCTCAGCGGCTCAGACACTCGGTTCCAACTTCTCCATCCAAACGCTCGCTGAGGCAAAAACAAAAGAAGTCATTCGTGCGAGTTGTTTATTCCTCGTCAGTTGGTTTTTTGACGTGCGACCCGTTTGTAGATCAGGCAAAAGAGAGCTGGCAACATTTTTTCAAGTAGTTTTATTCATATAAATAACCCAACGACCGCGCAGAATCCGGTCCGTCTCAGCTGCGAGACCACTCATGCAAAAATTGGACGAATCGAGCGAATGACTAAGCTATGCTAACAACATCACCGGGGTGATAGCCGGTGCAACGCCAAAGAGAGACAATCCCAAACACATAAAGATGTTCAGTTCTATGTTGTTGCTGATAAAGACAAGTCCAGACCTGAAGAAGAGATTTCCACCCTTCATTTGGATGATCGGTCACTTTTCCAGGGCTGTAACGTTACATCACTTCCTGGTGCAGCTCATAAATAAAACCGCCTAAACATGAGCACGAGACATGAGAAACAAAAGTACCAAAAGGGCATTTGAGGTGTGTAGTGGTTTGATTGTTATATATATATGTATATAACGGAAAAACCGACAAAATACGGTTTAGTTGGTGTGCTGAAAGTCTCTGTCTGTAGCGTTTCAATGTAAAGGTAACAAAACGTTGCGACGCAGAGTAGGAACTATTCTTCGGTCGCTGTTTCACACCGAATACTAATAACGTAGCTCCCTGCTGTCGGTGCAGTCACGTGTGTTTTGAAAAGTTTTGCATGGATGGAAAACCGTGCAGACCCGCGTAGCCTTCAAATGCGTATTTGAAGCAAAAGGCGTTTCACACCCCGACTCGTCCCGAATTTTGGCGTTTGGACAAGCCGCAGCTCGAGTCCCCGCCTACGGTTCATCGGTCTCCTGTCAGCTCCGGGCGTCTTCACCGGCCTGTCCCGGCTAGCATTAGCTCCCTGCTCCCCCCCTCTCTTTCCAGGGGTCATTTGCAGCGATCGAGTCGCTAATTTTGGCAGAGGACCTGGTTGAGTTTGGGTCGTCTCGGTTTACGAGAGAGAACCAAAATGGTGTTTTTCACCTGTAACGCGTGCGGCGAATCTCTGAAAAAGGCCCAGGTTGATAAACATGTGGGCATGTGCCGAGGCTGCCAGTTGTTGTCCTGCATCGACTGTGGAAAAGATTTCTGGTAATGACCCAGTGTTTACTCCATACCTGTGTACTCACGATCGCTTGCTTTAATTTCCTGCTGATATTTACTAATGGACTTTTAGTACCGTCTGTGGTTTTTGCTTGTGTTTTCTTTCCTCCCACTACGTCCTCCCTTCTCTCAACTCAAACGGTCAAGGCACATGGCTGCCACCCCTGAGTCTGGTTCTGTTTCTTAAAAATGATCAATTGATTGATTTTTCTTAAAAGAAAAAAATATGCCCTGCCAAAAGAGCCTTACAAAACACACCATCCAAAAGTTTCCCTTGCCATTGTCGCTGTTGGGTCCCTTTTAAATAATTTCATAAAGATTTTGGTCTAGACTTGCTCTGCATGTAAAGTGTGTTGTTATAATTGATGCGATATGAATAAGAATTGATTTGATGGATTCAGTCATTGATCTGTGATAGAAAGCTTTATTAAGCCCCAGAGGGAAATTTAATGTGTGCGATATTGTTTCTCTGGGCCTGCTGAACAGGGGTGATGACTACAAGAACCACAACAAATGTATCAGCGAAGATCAGAAGTATGGAGGCAAAGGTTATGAGGCCAAAGCAAACAAGGGAGATATGAAACAGCAGCAGTGGATCCAGGTGTGATGATACTCATATTTGTGACAAACGTTTTTGGATATCTCAGTCAATTCATAATTATTGTTTTTTTTACTTAAGAGAATCAACGAAGCCATGAATAAACCCGGGGTCAGTGCAAAGCTTAAGGATGTGCTCAGACAAGTCAGTGCGTATGACAATGTCCCGAGAAGGAAGGCCAAGTTTCAGAACTGGATGAGAAACAGTCTTAAAATAGCCAACACCAGTCTTCATGATGAAGTCTGGGCCATCCTTGTTGAAACTCACAATGTAAGTACCTCTCCTTAAAGATTTCTCTGTTGTTGGTTGTTTGGTCAGTTCCTACTGCATATTGATCAATGTCTGTCAACATAGAGTGAACGAGCTGGATGAATAGTATTAGTTGTTTCACTTCACCGATCAAATTCAATTTAATTGTGAGAACTGACTCAGGTGAATACATTTTGTAAATATTCTTTTTATAAAGATAATATGTTGTTTAGATATATATTTTTTCAATGTTTTCCTGTCTACAGATTCAAATGTCACAACTAATTGTCCCTTAAATGAATGCTTGTAATTGAAATCAGTTTGGGTAACTGTCAGGTTCACAGGTTTTGCTGTAGTAAAATATTAATGCACAAGGTTGTTTTGCTCTTGTTAGCTGGTTGCAATAAAATGCAAAGAACAAAAACCTTTCGATTAGTTCTAGTATCCAAACTGATTTCTATTCTCAAACACAATCTGACAGACTCCGGAGGTCCCCCAGCAGACTAAAAAAGATGAACAGACAGCGGCTGCAGTTAAAGTGGATTCTAATGGAGATCACAATGGTGAGCCAAAAGTTGAGAAGAAGAAGCTGAACAAACGGGAGCGTAAAGAGGCCCGTCAGCAGAAGAATGGGAAAGCTGCAAAAGGCGCAGACAAAACAGTCACACAAGAGCCAGAGGAGGAGCAGGGGGGCAAGAAGAAAAAAAAGGACAGAAAGAGAAAGCGCAATGATGAAGAAGACAGAGCTGAAGACCAGAATGGACACAGTGATAAAAATGAAACATCGAGCAAGAAAACAAAGAGTAAGTCAGACATTTTTCTGACACATGACCAATAGATCACAGTAGCTTTTTTCTGACACTAACAAGGTACAGTAGAATGGCCATGCTTGGATAGGCAACTTGGCAAAGTTTATTCATAAAATAATCAAAATTTTGAGTAAAATCTAATCCTGAAAGACAAACTTGTCTTTCAGGATTTAAGTTACTACATAACTCTTATCTGTCTTTTTCCAGTTAATGAAACTGCAGAAGCTGCTGATATAGACATATCAGATGAGGCCGATAACCAGGCAGTTTCCAAAGGTAACATGTTTTCATACATGACATTAAATGATCTCTCTTTGTACATAAGTGATGCTATTAAAAAACAGAACCACCAGAGGTCAGTGTTGTTTTTATTGACAGTGAGAAAATGACCAGCGATCAATATTTTCCATACTAGAGGTTTAATTTTTGCTTCTGGTAAACTTGCAGGTAAATTCAACTGGAAGGGGAATATCAAGGCAGTACTGAGAGACTCACCTGACCAGGAACTACCAGTGAAGAAACTAAGGAAGAAGGTGAGAATTGGAAGGTTTTCATAAACCTCTGTGAAGATGTATAGTTCTGTTTGCACAGCATCCCAGCTGGCTTCTAAACTTAGCATGTTCTTTTAATGTGTATTATTTTAAAGTAAGACCTGTCTTTGGTTTCATATGATGCTAAGAGCTTATTACTCTTTCACAGGTTTTGGCAGCTTATTACTCTTTCATTGGTGATGGAAATTTTAAAACAGAGGAGGAGGTCTTAGCACTATTCAACAAGAAGGTGAACAACAATCCAAAATTTAGAGTTCTGAAAGAAAGGGTTAAACTTCTGAAATAGATTTGTGTATTACACACCTCTGACATGAAATATGTATTGTTCATAGACTTTTAAAATTTGAATACCATTGTGTCGACTCTCATCGTTCTGTGGATGTTTTTATACAGATGGCTTAATCTCAAAGATTAAATCGTGTGAAATGAAGCATGCGTCTTGTTCCTGATTTCAGTGAGCCTGCTCAGCCCGAGTTTTAGAAACCACCCCAGAACGTGCCAGTGTTGTTTAATGTATAAAATGATTGTGATAGATGGCTGGGGTCCTCTACATTCCAAGCCTGCGGTAAGGCTGGGAAATGGCACCTTATCTGTGGGATTGGATGTTGGAGTGGGGGAAGGGAAACAGGAGAGGTGCACCTGAGGTGAATTTGACTCTCACACGGGACGAAGCTAATGCACATTCCTCGGCACCCCGAACGGGGTTCACTTGGCCAGGGACACAGAAGCTCCATAGAAGCAAGATGCTTGGTGTCAGCCTCAGGTGAAGTTTTAATGCTGTCTGATTTTTCCACCACTAGAATGAGCAGCCTCTGTACCCTGTATACACACACTCACACAGGAGGAGCAACCGAAGGAAATGTGCCCAGCTTTATGAAGCTCTGCTAATCCCAGTAGGTTTAACACTGATGTTCATTCATCACACTACTTATCTGTAATTGTATATGCATACTTTGGGTATTAGTCAAGCTGTTGCTCAAGTTTGCAAGTATTACAATGGTGTTTCCTCGTCCTCAGTGGACTCAGTAGTCCTTAAAGCTTTGTCCCTAATCCACCTCCCACAGGATACCCAGAACAGCTGAAACTAACTTGTCGTTACTGTTGTAAAACAAATCTTGGTTGACAGATCAACAGAATGAATTGTGTGGCCAGTATGTTTTGCATGGGACAGTTTCACCCCTAAACTCTCAATTGCAACTGTAGCTTCCGAGCAATGTCTTTATTTCAAGTCAATACCTTGGACATTAAAGAGAGACAAAAAGTCCTTGAATTAAGATGAAATTTGTATTCGTAAAAAATAAAAGGCACCTGTGCTTATTTAAATATAAAAAGGAATCTTACCATTATATTCTTGATAGTGGACTATTGGGTCATAGTGGCTAATATTAGTTACTCTTTGGAAACTGCATGTAGGTAATCCTGCTTTTACTAATCATTGACTAACCCCCAAACTTCTGAGGGCTGCAACTCAGAGTCTGAGGTAACTGAACAGGAACTGATGACCATGCTTATCTTATTCCTATAAAAAGGACAATTCATTATAATTCTCAGCATTAGTTAGACACATACCTTATGAACGGGGACAGCCACATTTGGTTGTGTCTGTTTTCCTCTTGACATGCATAATGGACTATCAGCAGCCAACAATAAACTATTATTCACTTCTCCTCTCTGTACATGGCCTGCCTTTGCCTCTTGAAGGTTTTTAATTGAAAGTGAAGCAGGACAAAGGTATCAGCAGAGTCAGATTCTTGCCAGCGCTATGTAAAGGTAGACATTCAAGATAAACTTTGGAAAACAGCCAGTGACTATGCATTCTGCAAAGTTTAAGAAGGATGGGAGGAAATCTGCCTAGTCTGACTTTTTTTGTAAAAATATCCCGAGTCATGCTTTTCAGCAGATTTCTTTCTTAGTTCAGTGGTCCAGTTTGTATAAGGATGTTTGTATCAAGACGATCTTTCAGAGGATGAATATTAAACACACTTGCTACTCTCTAACCTTTTTTCATTTTTCTCATAAAGCTTTTTTGAGCTCTTTAAAATATATTATCTAACTATGCGTCTTTTTAACCTTTAACTCTAATAATTAAAATAAACACATTATATGCAACAATATATTTTAAAGTAGTATATTGTACGCTTAAATATCTTTGTCGGTTTACTGCATTTGCGTAAGTAGTTTTTTATACCTTGACATTTATCAAATTTCAATACAGATAGACAAAACTACAACAGTCGCTTCCTAGCGCGTCACAAATAAGCGACTCTTACTCCACGGGGGGCGTGTCTGCCAGTCACTCGTTAGCATTTAGTTTCTAGCTTCCAGTCACAACAGTCAACACAAGTTAATGATAATATCGACACAATGCTTAACGATAGTGAGCTGGCAACGTTGCGGAACAGATTTAAAAGAGATGCGGAACTTCTTATGAAAACAACAACGTCTGGAGACGAAGATGAAAAGAGTAAGCTCCGGAAACGTAAAGCTGCTAACGCTGTTAGCCAACTTTGACTGGTTGTCCGACAGAGCTGATGTTAGCCACGGGGGAAGAGTTTACACACTTTGCTCCGGTTTGGGCTCTAATAGCCTTACTCTTTGTGTTAATAGCGTAGCTACACATAAACACAGCTAATCTGAGCAAACATGACTGTCAGAAAAGAAGCTCATCTCTACGGTATCGATTCTCCATTACTGGATGGTCACTTTGTTGTCCACATTTTTTTAGGAAAAGAAAGTTTTCCTTTTACTTAACTATAACAAGGTGGCTGCCCCTTTAAAATGTATGAAATAGATACACCCAGTTTATTAGAAACCCTAACGAGATTGTAGTATAATTCAATGCATGTAAGCAGTTTTTACAGTGGACAATTGTCCAACTTTGAGCTCCCCCTGGCAGAAATCCAGCAATTCTTGATTGTTTTGACTATGAGCAAGCGCTGTGTCAGCTCAGCAGCATAGTACAGTGAAACCTTAGCCGTATACTGTCCCCAGTCCAGGGGGTCAGCTCTTTGCCAGTGTAAACTGATAACTGTAATACACATTTGTCTAGTGGTCATCTCGTTCGTATAAATGGCTGCATATGTTCCAGTTTACATACCATCAACCGCCCTTCTGCCAAGATGACTTGCCATCGCGTATCTTGTACGCAAGTTAGACCGCAAGCGACTTTGATTGAAAATGTAGGCCAACTATTTTTCCGAGGCACAGAGTTCATTGTGAATTCTGCACAGAGTAGACCAGCATGCTGAAGCACTTCGGCAGCCAACAACAGGCTCTAATATGTTTAATCAGCCATTTAATTATAGAGATTAATGGCCTTCTGAAAAGTCAGATTATCTCAAAGAAAACTATCAGTTTCACTTCCAGAGGCCATTAAACCCGAAAGGTGGGGATTTGGCATATTCCGTTAAGGCATGACAAATCTCAGATTTGGTATTAAACTATATACTGTAACCTCCATTGAACTGTACTGTATTTTGCCTTTTTGTATTTAGGTAACTTTGAGTTATGCAGTGTCAGTGTTGAATGCTGCCACTAGTGTGCCAGATTCATCTGATGAAACTGACAAACAGTCAAATTCTGTGTGGATGTCATTTAACTAAGACTGTCAAAGTTAATGCATGGCTTTCTATTACTGTTTCAGGTCAGGAGGAAAAAGATGCCAAACCTCTACCTCGCATTAACAGACACTCCATCTTCTGGATCTTGGCATCTGTAGGTTTGACCTACTACGTGGATTTCTTCCAGCATATCATGGAGAATAATGATATCAAAAGGTGACTGACAATTAGGAAGACTTCCTAGGGATCTAATTCACGCATTCTCTATTGTTTTCATTATAAACACAATATTGGGTAACGTGGAGCTGGTAGCTGTTTCATTAGTGAGAGCGTCTATTGTTATTAAAGGAAATTGCTCATGGAAAACCTGCTAATAGATACAGATGAACCCATCTGATACCACTTGATACCACTGGGAAGCTTTTTCTGCTATTATTAACGAGACTATATTTGTATTTGAATGACATTAATAAGTCTAAAGATAGCTGTCACATTGTCCTTATATTCATTCCAATTTTTCCAGTTGGTGGTTCAATGTTGGCCTGGTACTCCTTGGAATCTGCCTTTCTCTGGCCATGTTTTGCATTGTTTACCTGGAGTGGTTCAAGGGCATCAAGCACTACGACCAAGAGTACCCTGTCATTCCTCCCCTTACCACTGCAGCCTTTGTTGCTGCATCATGCAGGTAAAACAGACTGACACTGGAAGCTGAGCCGTAATCCTTTCAATTTCATGTAATATAAGATGAGATATTGTTTTAGACGGCAAACTTTGTTTAGCAACATCAGAGTTATTTTTTGAAAACACGTGACATACTGCACCGCAAAGCTCCTAAATTAAAAAAACCTCATGTCATCTACATAAGTGCAAAGCTGTGAAGCTCAAGACACATTGAGAGGAAACTTCAAGTGGGTCTGCATTGCATTGCGGCATACAATGGGACCTTTGCCATAGAGCTTTTAATCATTTAAGAACTGTGTTTATGGTTATGGAGGCAGATAATCGGGACAGTTAATGGCTTTACTAATCAACTGTCATTAGGAATTGTGCCGTTAGCTTGTGCATCTGAGCATTATACTCGTTAAGCTTCTTGTTTGATCTGTCACATCTCAATACTCAACAGTTAATTGATGGGCCATCAGCGCTCCTTTGTTTTGTGATTACATAATCTAATTTATTACAAAATAAGTTAGCTGTGTCATTCACATGATTGATTGGAGACACTGATAAGAAGAAAGTGAGAAGCTATTCAATGCAAAAAAAAAAAAGATAAAAATTGGAGGCCACCTTGGGTGCGAAATTTGTTAAACATGATATGGTTTTGTTGTTAAAAAATTTTCATTCAACATTTGTACATATTTGTAATTACTGTTCGCCCTTTTGTTGCAGCTTCAACATAGCACTGTGGCCAGTATGGTCTTTCTTCACTCCACTCATACTCTTCACACAGTTCATGGGCGTGGTCATGCTCATCTCTTTATTTGGATGAATGAGGTGAGGTTTACATGTGTGTTCAATCTGAAAACTGCTTTAGTGATTTTTATTCTAAATTCTGATTATCTTCTTTTTTTTTCCCCTTGCAGCTCCATAATGACACCTTGTTAAATACAGTTAAGTTTTGTTTTTTATGGTCTTTATCTATTGCCTCCTGCATTAACACATTGCTCTTCAGAATCAAACATATGTAGCAATACGGAAAACTTACTTTTAATGGGGATTTTCAGAAGATCTTTTTTTTACAGCAGATATGTTGACTTTTAGAGGAGGAAAAGGATTTTGTAATAAAATTAATAGTGGCTTGGATCTGTTCAGCTTTAACAGTGAGCCAGCATTTACAGTACAGGAAACCTCAAACTGAAGAAGCTAAATGGAATTCAGCCATTATTCATCTCATTATTTGCACATTGTTTTTCATACTATCACATGCCAGGTTGCTTTTTTGCGCTAATTGTGCTACACAATGGAAGAAAGCAAGAGAGAAAAAAATGTTCCGTTATTTATATTTTTGTTAATAAAACCACCAAAGTTTAAAAATATTTTATTTTCACTAAGCAGTTTGTGTTGAAACATGTAAAGATGTTGGCTTACATGTTCTAAAAATGTTTTTGCCTTTAATAAATTTTTGTAACAATTTCAAAATTGTTAACATTTATTGACAAAGCAAAACAATGTTTTAAAGCTTGGCAAGTCTGAAGTGTGAATGCAGCTAAAACTCTCTTTAACTCTGAGCTTATAGGCCCAGCTCAATTAAAAGTTTATCCTGAGGAGAATATTTTTGAAATCTTCCTTTATGCTTTACACTTATTATTAACAAAACATCTAAAACAGGACTCAGTTACCCCCTTATACATCTAATCTAACTCAATATGACAAATGAGGATCTCATAATGCCCAGTTTGATGCTGATATATACATATATATATAAAACTTACATCCTGGGAAAATTGTATGGTCAAAGTTCTTGTTTTAAAGATTTTTGAGTGAGTCAGCCTGGTAATGATTTGGCCTGTCTCTACTCTTCCTCAGTCAGTTTGTTTCACGGAGGTTTGCTTAGATTCCTCTTGGATGTGCAAATATCAGAGAACAAATAAGGATCCCAAATCCACTCAAAATGTTCTTAATCAGGTGGCTATTAAAGGTCCTCGATAAGAACTAGATTTTAGACCACTGTGTCTTTATTGCGGTGACTCCAGGTGATCAAGAAATCGATACTGGGCGGCAGATGGCAGAGAGATGAGCATAAGTTGATCATGTCTGCAGCCCTCGTGATGCTGTGGTGGAGTGTATTTGCTGAAACCTTACAGCTAATGAGAGATACGGGTAGATACAGTGTAGAGGAAAACAAATGGGAGGTAACTTGTCCTCCCCGAATCAAGTTAATCAAACCCAAAACAGACGGACAAAATAAATAAATAAAACAAACAAACAAACAGTAAAGAGCATGCCAATTTACAACACCTCGCCCATGCCTGGTTGTTGTTTTCCTTCCCGTGCTACTGGGAATAATAAGTTATTTGAACTATAATAAAGGGTATTAAATGACAAACCTGTACTATCACTGTATGAAGCGACCAGGTTATACTGAAAATATCCTTCAAAGCTCAGACACGCGATTTAACTTCTGCGTATTATTGTTATTATTATTATTACGCACAACTATCGTCCCTGAGAGTTCTGCAAATTCATGCTGTAACTCATTATCCTTTACTGTGACTACAATTGCCGAAACTAGTGAAAGTATATTAATATATATTTAATACCTCCTTTTAACTGAAACTGTTTGATGAAGCTTCACAGGGAGGAAGATACTGAAGAAGAACCGGAGTTATTTTGACAATCAGTTTCCCTAATTGTTGTTTTTTTTATTTTTTACACTTGGCCTTTTTCTGAGTCGAGGCATATTTACTTTCAAAGGAAATGCAAGATTAAATGATTAAAGTCGCTTAATAGGCAGGCAGCCCTGATAAAGTCATGGCTCACCAATCACCTGTGACTTTCTGATGTCACGCTGATTGCCGGCATCCTTCTGTGGCTATTTAAATTCGACCGGAGGTTACAGGTCATATGCAGGGAAGCTCTGTGAGCTACTGCTATCAAACTTCTCCCTTCTTGACATCCACTCACAAAAAGCCATTGTGGATTAGACCATTGAAATCTGATTCGTCTTTCTTTTTTTCCCCAACCTGAAAGCAAACAACCATATCCAGCCATAGGAGGTGGCACTTGGATCTGAGGCGCGTTCAGTCAAGATAGGTCACTTCCCCTTCGGCCTGTAAAAATCGCAGTTTTTTTTTTTTTTGGTTTTTGTTTTTTTGGAAATGTCATCTTTATTTTAATGTCATCTAGGCCGTAACATCCGATAGCCACCCTGAGAGGATTTCAGCAGACTTGGAGCGATTTTCTGGCAGCTGCTGAACTGTGGAGGTGTGTTTTTCTTGTTGTGGATAATTCCACGCTTAGTCCAGCGGTTTCTCTGAAACATATGGGGGTTTCAAGAGGACTGGGGTCTGGGATAGCCAAAGGCTGAAAGGAGATCTCCCATTTTCGGTGCCTTGACGAGCCTCTTACACCGCAAGAGCTTTCCCTCTCAGGGTTCCAGGGTGACGGTGGCATCTATCAGGCCCATCGTCGGTGAGGGTGGACGCTGAGATTGTGCGTGGCCTCTGAGCCAAACCCTGGAAATTGGATGGGCCCGTTTGGCACGGTACCTTACGCACCTGACTTCCCTTAAGCGCACTTATAGCGCGCCGCTTCGCCTTTACTCCACTCTGCGTTTGTTATTATTTGTCCCCATACATGTCTCCCACCATGGTTGAACACAACGGTCTGGATATTATGTGTCTGAACAAGTACTGCCACAGCTCCTCCTCGTCGTCCAGCTCCGAGCACGACAAGAAGATTTTCCCCAAATTCAAGCTGAATTTGTCCGGGGACTACCCGCGGAAGAACGCGGAGATCCTGAGTGGCCAGTACGGCACCAACCTCCTGCTGATCGGGGCCGCCCTGATGCTGGCCATGGCGCAGCACGACTCCCTGGTGGAAGAGGAGCACCTCCTGTCCTTCATCACCAGCCTCATGATCCTGCAGCTGATCTGGATGATGTGGTACATCCTGGTGCGGGACAGACAGAAGAACGCGCGCACGGAGAAAGACGTCCACGTCACCACATGCTGGATAAGAGGTGAGTTTGTAGGATTATGCGCAAGACTGCAGCAAATGCTTCATTTATTTTGTCCCTGTCCATGTAATAAGAGTTTATAGTCACCACGTCATCCAAAGTACTTACTAAACCTGAGTGTTGAAAAATGGACCAAAACTTCTCCACTGAAGAAAAAGCAACGTCCTTTTTTAAAAGAATGTATTTTTTGTTTTGTTTTGTTTATTTTTGTCATCAGTGATATTGATAACTTGATCTCGGTGTGCGTTTTCTCGGTAGGTGGTTTGACTCTCCTTGCACTCCTTTCACTCATTATGGACGCTTTCCGAATCGGGTATTATGTTGGCTATCAGTCTTGTGTGTCGGCTGTGCTCGGCGTATATCCTGTCATCCATGCAACTCACACCATCGCACAGGCAAGTTTACAACCCCACTTTCATTTCAATAAAGTGATAATCTTTCAGCAGTTTTAGACACTGTGTCTTTTTTCCCCCTGTGCACAACTTAACCAGGTAGGTCTTTGAATAATGTGCTCTTTGTTGTTGAGAGTACAGAGTTTCTGCAACAATATAATCCTATCATTGTCCATGTTGGGGGAGTGTAGCCAGGGAAATCCTTATGGTAAAGGGATTTGTAACTCCTAACATGACCATTTCTGTCTGTAAAATGTGTTTTAGTAATCCATATTTTGGGTGACCATTTGTCTTGCCTTTATATGTTAAAGTCCTGTATTATATACATGTATATATATTTATAATTTCAGGTGCATTTTCTTTGGTTTCACATCAAGGATGTCATCAAGAGCCTTGAAACCTTTGAGAGGTATGTGTTATAAAGCAAGCGGACTGTCTGAAATGCACAATATGTAAAAACCACATTATAACACTGGCACATGCTGACAGATGCTGGATCATAAATCTTGTTTTTTTTTATTATTTCTCTCCTCAGATTTGGTGTGATCCATGCGGTCTTTACCAACCTCCTCCTGTGGTGCAACGGTGTGATGTCAGAGGCCGAGCACTTCATGAACAATCATATGAGAAGACTCTCTGCCCTGGGCTACCAAAACCTCACCATAGGTAAGGGCCAAGGGGTCGATTGCTCGCTTGTACCTGGAAGAAAGGTACAGTAGTCCACTTGAGATCTTAGTTCAAGGGATGAAAGAAAAATAAGTAGAGGAGGGTTTGTGAGGGAAACGGATGTTTGCCCGGCAGGCCCAGCGAATCTTGTTTGTGTCGAACATCTCTCTATTAGGTTTCACGACACACAGTGTTGCCAGAGCTTAAGCCCCCTCCCCAGCCTTTGCCCCACACTTCAGCCACCACCACCCTCCTTGGCAACCCCCCACTTGACCTCGGATGGCTTTGTCCCCAGGCTTCTTTCTCCCAAGGGTGCTGCAATTACAGTAACTGATACATCTAAGCTGAGGGTTGGGGGGTTCAACTGCTCCTCCTCATATCCGGCTGACCGTGAGGCTGACTGCACCCAGACTGTTGTTCCCATTTAATTAAAGGGTGCAGGACCATAGGAGTGGCCCTTGGTGGGTGAAGGATTGGAGGGGGTGAGAGGGGGCACATGGCAGGGTTTTTTTTTTTTAGATAATCTCTAGAGGGCAACAGTATAACTCTCATATGTTGGGGTGGGCTTTACTAGGAGTGAATAAGTATAAAAAGTATATTGTCGTCGATGTCTGAGATACTCAGGTCTTCAGCTAATGGGTGACATCCTGAATTCAAATCATAAGAATATGGCAAGATTTAAATCCTCAAGGAAATAAGATGCATGTTTTTATTACATGTGTGAAATGATGACGTCATCATCAGTTTGTACAGCTCTATGGCTGTTAGAATTGTGACATTGCTGTTGTTACTGTGTAATTTTAGTGAGTGTATTTCGATCGAAATGCTGACGTAAGCATTCTCATATGCTGCTGGTGCCACATGGTCTTTAAATTGCTCATTAATAAGTACAAATCTGTTTTCAACATGGATTCACCATGCTCTTCTGCCAGACCTAGGCTTCGATCTGGATCTGCACCAAATGGTACAAACTCTCTGTTGTAACAGCCAAAATCTGTGACTTTTTGTGACTTCGAGGTCCATACATTATTTCCTGAGAATGATGAAAACAGCAAAAAATTTTAATTTGTTTGCGTGAGAGCATTTAATTATTATTATTATTTTTAATTTTTTTTGCTAACGTACAAAAAACAATTAAACATGACCTGTTTAGAGGTAATAAAGTATCATCTTCTCATTTTACCCTGGTAAATTACTAGATTAATCGACATCCTACAACCTTTTAAAAATATGAACTATTACAATATATTATTGATAAAATAAGGGAAATGATGTATTTTTCGTATGGTTTCAGTATATACAGAATTAATAAGGGCGAGTGTGTGACTTCTTTTGTTCCATCTTTTAATTAGATGTCTCTGAATTTCCATTTGTTTTTATTTGTCTTCCAGTGCATTCAAAGCCTCTCTGTAACTGCACCACCAGCACCTGCTCCATGTTCACCAGCAGTCTGTACTACCTCTATCCCTTCAACATCGAGTACCACATCTTTGTTTCTGCCATGCTCTTCGTAATGTGGAAGAACATTGGACGGACCATTGACATTTCTTCAAACCAAAAAAGGCTGGCTACCAAAACTCAGGGCCTGTCGATTGGTCCTATTCTGGGTTTATTTGCCCTGGCCAGCACTATTGGAATCCTGGTGGTCTACATCACCCATGTAGAGTCCCCTCAAACACGTCAGTCAGCCATTTCCATGTTCTACATTTACGGCATTGTCATGCTGGTGCTCATGTGCTTTGCCGGTGCCTCGGGTCTGCTCATATACAGAGTGGACCACATGCCACTGGACACCTCCAAAAACCCGTCAAGACAGCTGGACATGGAGCTGCTGTTTGGATCCTCCACCGGCTCCTGGCTTATGTCCTGGTGCAGTATTGTGGCTGTGTTAAGCTCCAGCAGCAGCCCTCCTTACCTCTGGACAAACTTCATCTACTCTTTTCTTATTGTGCTGGAGAAGTACATGCAGAATCTTTTCATCATAGAATCTCTTTACCGGCAGCAGGAGGAAGGAGTAAGGAAGGACCCAGAATTACCATCTGCTCCAGAAATCTTCTCGGTGACTTCCTCTTTAGCCCCACCATACAACGGCATCATTAACCGAGCCTATGACACTCCAGACAGGACCTGTGTCACCATGGAGAACGAACATGAGGAGGGCGGTCAGGTGTACAGATGTCCCAGGAAACCGTCGGAGGTGGTGCTGCCTCTGGGAACCAAAGTGGTGGAGCCTCCAAATATAAAAAGGCAAATTCTAAAGAACATTTCAGTCTTCCTCATAATGTGCAACATTTCGGTGAGTGTATTGAATTCAACAAAAATCTATGTTCTCTAAATCGTGGCAGCCAACCATTTCAAATGTTTATGTGAATCAAAATCAGGTATTGTCCATCCTAATTTCAATTCAGTGCTCTGATCAGTTTAGATCAGAAGAGGCAAATTGTTGTTTTACAGCTGCTTTAATCGATATCTTATTATTATCAATGTATCAAATAACCACATGAAATGTTACAGGTGTCTCATTGCTATAGAGCCATGGATAATTATCAGCCAGTTCCTCAGTTCGCCTCAGGACTATTTTACAGTTTAGTGCCTTTTGGCTCATTGTGTTGGTTTTTTTATGACTTACAATACAATCCTGTTTTTGGTTCAGTTTCGTTTATCCAGGCATTTTCCAGACATGGCTAAAAGCTGTTTTTCGTGAGCACCAAATAAACTCAACGAAGCTGACCAGCATTAAATTAGAGACAATTAGAGTTCATTGCCATCTGGTGAGTGTACTGGATCAGTTAGCAACCAAACAGCCTCAAAAATGAATGACGACCAAAAAAGGGTGAGAGGAAACTAAACTAGTATTCACTGAGGGGCCAGAGATAAAACTTCAGGGGACTGCTAATGATGCTGGCAAGCTATTCATACATTAAAAAAAAACAAAAACAAAAACTATTTTATGAGGTGATGACATGTCAATCTAAACTTTATGTCAGCATACAAAAGAATGGATGCAGGTTTAATTAATGTCATGTCTATCTCTCTTTCAGCTATGGATCCTACCCGCTTTCGGCTGCCGACCACAGTACGACAACGGGTTGGAGCAGGACACATTTGGCTTCAGCATATGGACAACAGTTCTCAATTTTGCCATTCCTCTGAACCTCTTCTACCGCATGCACTCAGTTGCCTCCCTCTTTGAGGTGTTTCGCCGGGTCTGACAGCAGATTACTGATAATACCAGGTAACATGCACAACAACACTTGTCACCACCGTCTCCCCAAGGCAGTCTCATAGCGCAGGTCAAACGTTCAGGAGACTGTCTGGGTCACACTCTATCAGACTTGACAGCCGTGGAGACAAACACATCATAAACCCTTCAGTGTGTGGATTACAGAAGAGACGAACCTATTAGCCTGCACTCCTTGAATAATCACCTTGTACAACACAAGGACCTTGATGAAAAAAAACTAAACCTTTGGTTTCACGAGAGAAAGTACAGAAAAGGGCTTTCTGTACTTTTTATCTTTTAGTCACATTTCAGTAGGATTTTATCACTGGTACATTATGCACAATGAATTTAATAGGACACATACATTTTGCCCTGTTTCACATTAGTAAAATGTGGTAAATAGACCACTTATTTGATTTTCATATCTGAATATATAAGTCAAGCCACTAAAACACCTGGTACTCTCATATATCTTAAAGAAGTATTCGTAATGTATTTGACGGCGCCACATTGGTGTACCCCCTGACCCATATTTAATCTGCATTTGAGATGTGCATACTCTTTATGGATAAGGTTCTCATATACTTTACTTGGTAGTTAAAATTGTTTCATTGACATTGTGCAACACTTGAGCAACAAGGAGAGAGACAATCGTAGTATAGCACTATATTTTGAATAATCTTTATGATTCAATGGTAGTTCTCAGAAGTCATTTAAGGTTCATCATTGTCCTCTTGCATCTTCATTCTCTGTTCTGTTGAGCTGAATAGAGAATTATGATAATAATGATAACAATATATTGAGAAATACCACTTCAGATAACGTATTTACTGTTAACATTTTTGTTAATACTATATAATATCTAATATATAAGTGATAATATGTTGAGCTGTGCGTGTTAATATGAAGAGGGTCATCTCTATACCGAAAAAGTGTCGGTAGATACAGGGCAACACCAACATAGAACATGCTGGCATGATCACAACTGCGATCCAAAACCAGAGATCTTATGTTTACATGTTTAGGATCAACAATACAAACCATCACAGTTTGTGACATGACTCGTGGCCTCTTTATCTAAAGCACAGTTATACTGTATAGATGTACTGTACAATTTTATGTCAAATCACTGTGTAATTCCATTCAGATGTCCGGTAAGTTCTCAACCTGGTGCTATCCACTGTATGTAATCTCACTATGTGCCAAGTTGTGGTTAAGTCCTTATTTTTTAGCTGTACATTGTAATATTACTGTTTTTCATCTGTAAATACTGCCATGCTGATTTAAATCATTCAGAAACTGTGATCCAATTTTGCAAAATTCCAATGAAATGGTGCTCAATGACGTGTACAATAGTGATGGATGTATATTGTTTTCTCAATGAAATAAAGAATAGTTTTCTTTTTCATATACAAGACCTGCCACATCGCATCTCCCCCAATGTTGTTTCTTTAATGTTGACGTTTAACCTGCTTTTCCACTAAACTTACCATTTTTTTCTATTTTTATTTGATGAAACTCTTGATCAGCCTCTGAAAACAGTTCATGCAACCCTCTTGCTGGTGCTTTTAGACTTTCAGACCAATTAATTTAATATTTGAATAATAACTAGAGTGAGTCTAGAAAATGTTAACTGCAAAAATATTTTATGTATGGAAATGTTGAGATACAATGTAAGTAACTGACATGAGTATCTGAGGCCGGACTGAGAATCCAACCCATCACAGTGACATCCATCAAAAATGAGAACAGCTATGCACTCAATTTTGAACATTGGATGGGAATGCAGAAGCTTATGGAAGGCATTCAGTATAATGAAAATGTTTTGTTTTTTTTTTTTTTTTAAAGTGACGTACTTAAAAAATATGAATTTGTAAAAACTCTATTTTTTATAGCCAGCACAGTAAAACTGCTGTACCTTTTGAGGGCAAAACGATAAGGTCAGTCAGACAAAAGTATAAACCGTTTGCCAGTCAAAGAAAAAGTGCATCAACACAAAGAAAAAAAAAACTTTTAGTAGTTCAGTATGTGATGTGTGTTCGGAAGTAATGAACTCTTTAACTGAATTAAGAGCTGTGAGAATCGAATGCAATGCAAGGAAGTGCAACCGAGAAAGACTAATATAGGTTGCAACCGTAGTAAACGTTTGGCCCACATGATGGCGCCACGTGTTTATGTTTTTCCTTTATTCATTATTCTTCTTATTATGTGTTTGATAGGACAATCCAAAGTTTACTGCACTATGGACAACTACATTTTGGGTAGTTGTGCCATTACATCCTCTTTGTGAGGTTACTAATGACAAAAATATTGAATATGAAATGCGTTATTAAATTGAAAGAAGCAGCAGTTTATATATCATAAGAATATTAACTAATTCTCACAAAACACATTTGACTTAAATGTATAAAAACCTGGCTCTTAAATCCATTTTAATTCTGACACTGTGGCCACTGTCAAACAAACCCGTCCATAAGCACCACAGCACATTAATTCACGATCTGTGGTAACATTTGTAGGAACATCTGCAGGAAAGGCGCAAACGCTTGTGTCGGGCACAGGTGGCCTCCTGAAAACACATCCCCAGATTATAGGTTAGTCTACTCCGGAGGATTTGGCATCGGGCATAGGGGAGATTATTCTGACGTAGTGTCACAACGATTTGACAGGCACACGGACGTATCCAAAAATATTCGTGACGTTTCCAAGCCGGAAACGGCGCTGCCACTGCCGCTGCTTGTTACACAGACACTCGACGACGCAGAGCGCGCGCGGAGCTCCCGGCTCCAAATGCCCGCTGATGGTGTGAATGTGACTCACCTGTTCAGACAAGTCTGACCTCCAGTCGGCAGAGGACAGCGTTCAGAGATACCCTGGAAAAAAAAAGTTTGGGGGAGTTGGCAGATTGTGGTGAAAGTTATAAAAGCATCAAATCAGTGCTCTGTCATGCTTCAAGGCAGTAACGCAGTATGATTATGATGGATAGGGATGAATGGATCGATGGATGGATAGATGGATGGATAGATAGATTTTTGACAGTGTGCTCCAGGCTCTCTGCTATTTCAGCACCATGGACAGCTCCAGACTGCGCGTGAGTTCAGGTGTCTACAGTTACAGAACATGCACATACAGCACATCCCCCTATATATATGTTACATTTATACATACACTGTCAGTCAAAAGTTTGGACACACTTTCCTATTCATTTGGATGAGGAAGTGTGTCCAAACTTTTGACTGGCAGTGTAGTCATGAATAAAATCTATTTTAAACTCTCAAAGCGGTTGTTTCTTAATGTTTTTTATATGGGCCACAGGCAGTTTAATGATGCACATCACACATTGTCCCTACAGTAGCCAATAGGAAGGAAGCGCTCGACTGACTTAGAATTTATAATTAACGCCGTTGAGACCTTGTGAAGGGCTCTCTCACACCTTTATAATAGTGCACTGTTGTGCGTTATCACAGCTCACAGAGGAGGCGTTAGGGAGTTTGCGCCCAGCCCTGGGTAGGTTAGTGTGTGTCAGGCTAGGGACTCCTTCCTCACCCCACAGGGTATCTTGGACTGAGAGATTCACAGACGCAGCCAGGTCAGACAACCGGACAGGCCAGACTGCAACATGCACTCGCCACTGCCTGCTGCGTTTCAGTCCCTAAACGCACCTGGCACATCCTTCGGCTCTGCTTTAACGCGCTCGCTTCTCTCCTCCCGCCTGTTTTGCGCTTCACATCAGGCTGGCAGCCGAGAGGGTCAATGGGGACTATGCGGTGAGTGGCTGATGACTGCGCCAGTCCCAGCGCACGGAGCAATGGACTGCAGCTTCACTTGAAGAGACACATGGAGAATCCAGCCAAGTATCTCTCGTCGGTGCAGGGGATTGACTCTGCGCCGGCACCCCTCGGAGAGATTATGTGGAACAGCACCGAAACGGAAGCAACGAGCGAAGTGAGGAAGGACATGGTGGTGCGCACAGTGACTGGCTGCCTGCTGTCCCTGCTCATCCTGTGGACCCTCCTGGGGAACATCCTGGTTTGCTCCGCAGTGCTGCGCTTTCGGCACCTGCGGACCAAAGTCACCAACATTTTCATCGTCTCCCTGGCTCTGTCGGATTTATTCGTGGCCATCCTGGTGATGCCGTGGAAAGCCGTGGCCGAGGTGGCGGGGTACTGGCCGTTTGGCACTTTCTGTAACGTCTGGGTCGCCTTTGACATTATGTGCTCCACCGCCTCCATCCTCAACCTCTGCATCATCAGCGTGGATAGGTACTGGGCCATCTCGAGCCCCTTCCGCTACGAGAGGAAAATGACCCAGCGGGTTGCCTTTGTTATGATAAGCATCACTTGGACCTTGTCCGTGCTCATTTCATTCATACCAGTCCAGTTGAACTGGCACAAAGCCAGCGGAGATGACACGGTTGGGGCACACAACTCTTCGGCGAGTCGGCAGATGGAGGAAAACTGCGACTCCAGCCTGAGTAGAGAGTACGCCATCTCCTCCTCTTTGATAAGTTTCTATATTCCCGTGGCGATTATGATTGTGACTTACACACGCATCTACCGGATTGCACAAATCCAGATCAGAAGGATAGCCTCACTGGAGAGAGCGGCGGAACACGCGCAAAGCTGCAGGACCAACAGAATAGAGTGCCAACACCACAACACTTTGAAAACGTCAATCAAACGCGAGACCAAAGTGTTCAAAACTCTGTCGGTGATCATGGGTGTCTTTGTGTGTTGCTGGTTACCTTTCTTCGTCCTAAACTGCATGGTCCCGTTCTGCAACAGGCCCGCCGCAGACCGGGACGCGGGTCTGCCGTGCGTCAGCGAGACGACGTTCGATGTCTTTGTGTGGTTCGGCTGGGCCAACTCCTCCCTGAACCCCATCATCTATGCCTTCAACGCCGAGTTCAGGAAGGCCTTCGCCAGCCTCCTGGGCTGTCGCTATTTCTGCTCCAGCACACCCGTGGAAACTGTAAATATCAGCAACGAGCTGGTCTCATATAACCAGGATACCCTCATCCACAAGGAAATCGCCAACGCCTATGTCAACATGATCCCCAACGTGGTTGAATGTATTGAGCATGAGGAGACTTTTGACAGGATTTCACAATTTTCCCACAACAATGAAAACGCCACCGACTCGGTTTGTGACTTGGATGACTGCAAGGCAGATATCAGCCTTGACAGGTTGTCACCATTCACACCTAATGGATTACACTGACTCATCTTTGTGCCCCCCCTGCGTAATTGGATGTATTCATAATTATATCAACGGTCCCTCTCTCCCACTTGGAGCCCACAGGTCAGGGTCCTCTGAGCTGTAGAGCAGCACCCCATGAACCCTCCGAGGGATCTAGGGACTTTCTCATAGACACAGCATCGGGGGGTCATGTCTCTGTAGCCGCCAGCATACCCGGCCTCAGTTTTTTTTTTTTTGATCATATATGAGATGTGATGTTGTCCAGGTCTGAAAAAAAAGTGACGTATAGATGTTTATTTACATGACAAGTGAAATCTGTGCTCATTTGTTTAAAGGTTCAGTGTTGTTGAAGACGTTGTTTACTGGAAGGCTTTACGCACACCCCCAATGTTCATCCATATAGGGGTGAGCATGTTTGTAAAAACAAACTGAGAATTCATCATGGAAATATTTTTGCTGCTTGATAACCTCATGTGTATCTAGTGCCCACCTTTCCACTGACTCTGAACCCTGAGGGCAGCCTTACGGACAGTGCAATAGAGATAGTTCTACTTAAATGCAGTCATTTCAGCGCCTTATAGCCTATTAGAAGAAGAAGGTGAGACATGAAAGGAATGTGATGTGTCGAGCTCGAGTTACATGATGCCAAATGCAGTAAAGTGTTTACCCACTGTACCCACCCCAGTGAATCCTCCAGCACAACTGCTCTGCACCACATGGACTATTGAGCAGTTTGACCCAGTCTCAGCTGGCTGGGGGCTTTGATGGAGGAAAAAGCAGAGTGCAAACTGTAAATGCCCAAAAATCTAATGCTATAAATAAATTAAACTGAGCCTCTTCATAGTGACAACGCTCATCCAAATCAAAGTACAGTCAGAAGATGCACTAAAAAAATCTGTTGCTCTTTTCATTTTGTTATTGAGGCCAAAATTATAGTACAGTTCTGCTGTTTCTACCCTAGTCAACTAAGAAAGTATAGAAAGAAAAATTACTGTACTAAATGACCAAAGATACAAAGAGCAAATCAGTAAGTGACACAATGAGGCTACAGTATTTTGTCAACCAGGAGAATAGTTGCCACAGAAAGCCTCCACTCATGTGAGGCCACTGGGCCAAACACAAATGGATGTCATACTCTCTCCCACACCTCTCTTATCTTTGTACTGTACAGATGACCTGATCTGAATGTAAACTACTGTCCTAAACAGTGAAGTGTGTCATCATTTGTCGAATTAAATGCTGTCATGCTAAGTGGAACTGAGTGCTCTGGTATCTTCCTGATCTTCCATTATGGTTCTCAAACATAAGCAAACCTTGCAGGGTTGGAGGATTTTACTCATACTCAGCAGTGAGTTTGCTCTCATGCATGTCCGCCTCTGCCCTATTCTAACTTAAGATTTTATTTATTTATTTATTTGTTTAAATTTGTCTTCATAGGACATAGTAATAGCACACAGTGATGGGATGTATTGGAGACTCAAACAGCGGACTGAGTCGTTGTGTGGTGTGCATTTTATAAGCTTCAGAAGTCTGACCTGTGTTCCAGAGGTTCAGACAGCCGATATATTTCCTCCGGCAGAGGCAGAGATGTTTGCTGTACTTGCATGTTTAGTAATAAAAAGCAGCAATCGTGGAAGAAGCAGCTTTGTCCTTCATGGCTGTCTATTCTTGGCCACTCAGTCTTCTCATTATTATCTCTTTTTCTGAACCAGCAACAAGCACAGTTCTCACGTGAGGGTTAGGAAATGAATAAACAAATAAATATATCTTTCCTGATGTATTGTAAGCATAGGTTCCATCCCTACCATTCAACTAAAGTAAACATTCCTTAATGCTGGCCATCCCATCCTCAGCTTCTTTTTTTAAAGAAATCATCTCACCAAGATGAAGGAAATCAAGTGTTGAATTAGCAAGTATGAGAAGGAAGTAAGACGAATAATGTACTTTATGCCTTAGAGGGAAAAAAAGGGAAGTGAAGAAAATGCTTATTGGAGTAGTATAGATTAAAGAAAAATAAAGTCTGTCACCGCGTATGCATAACACAAGGAGGCCATTTGGTGAATGATGTAAAAGTGCAGAAAACAAGATAATAATCCTCGACAATGTATTAGTCTATGAATTTGCAAAAATGAAGACAGAGTTCTTCCCAAGTTAACCCATCAAGTATTTTATGTTCTGTTCACGTGTCCTACACACACCGACAGCGGTGGAGGTACGTATGCAGTAGGGGTGGGAATCTTTTACTATCTCACAATTCGATTTGATTCCGATTTTTGGGGCTACGATTCGATTCAAAACGATTTGATTCATAATGATTTCTGCTTCAATCTATAGGTGTGCAAAGGATCCTCGTGATCTACTCCAGTCTGCTTTGCAGGACAGAATGACAAATGGAGACATTAAAGTGTCTTTTTTGAAACGTTTATCCATGCTTAGATGGAATTGTTGCAACTGTTGCATAAAAGCAATATCACATATTGCTTAAGTAACAGAAATAAAAGTGTCTTTATAAAAAAAATAGTGCAGTTAAACATGGGTTCCCCAAGTGCTTAATCCTCATTTTGCAAACCTTGCACACTGTGAAGCTCATGTCAAACTCGGTCTTCCCGGGCATTTGGTAAATAGGGCCCTATAAAATCCCCGATCACGGTATCACAGGATTAGACATTAAAAACGGAATTCATTATAAACATGGTATAACAGAGCTGGCCGACATTTTACTTTTTTTTTTCCGGAATAAAAAGGAACGTATCTGTCGGGAAAATGCTCCGAGGGGGTCACTAATAATGCACTTCCCCCTACCCATGAATGAATAAATAAATGAATGAATGAATGAATGAACCTGTGTAGGTTAATTGGTGACTTGATGTAAATGTATGTGGTGACCTGAGCAGCATGGTGATGTAGTGGTTAGTGATGTCGCCCTGCAATAAGAAGGGTGCGGTTCGGTTCCCAGTGGGGGCACCTGAACATGTCTAGGTTAATTGGTAACGAGTGATGGACTGGGCTACAGCAAGGAATGGCGACCAGAGACCAGACCCCCATAGACTAGATGGGACCTGCAGAGAGTAGAGACTAGACCAGAGTAGACAAGACACCGGCTATATATATAATTAATAAATAAATATTTTTGCTAATAAACTACTAAATATTGTTGTCATTTTAAAAATCCAGTTTCTCTCTCTGAGATACAGAATAGGAGAAATTTAAAGTGGATTGAAATGAAGTAGTAATACCTCAAACACTGCACACCATTTGAGTCAATGAGCTTAGTTTTTTCCCACGGCCCACTTATGAAAACACCTGTAAGTTAAAGCACCTACGGTTTCTAAAGCAGAAGACCAATCCGTATTTGACACTACTGAGTTAAAATTGAAAATATATGCAAAACCTTATAACATGACTTTGCAGTTGAGTAGGAGAATGTAAATCAACCATCAGCTTCAACTCTAAATAACACTGTTATTCTCTCTTCAAATATTTTCGTAAAAGACAATCTGCCATCCATCATCTCATTAAGGTGAGGTGACTCTCATTCAGATGCTGAGAAAATTAGCTGAAATGACATTAAACAACATCCAGTTAATGCTGTGAGTCAGTGTTGTTCACCTCCATCCCGGTTCGGATCAGTGTTTCCCCTACCAGATGAAAAATAGGAGGGGACCCAACTGGGGATCAGGTTGTGTCTGTCAGACCTGAAGTGGAGTTGATGTCTCACTGACAACTTGCCAGTCTGGGATTAACCTCAATATTGCAGTTGCCACCAGTGTGTAAAAAAAAAAAAATCAAATGCGACTGGAAGTACTGTGACTAACATTTTTAAAAGATTGGCTTCAGACGGAGGGTTAACAATCCATTTTCTAAGGCCATTACAGCATTACAGCGTGTAGCTGCTGCTTATCTAATTTCAACAAATTTAGAATGGCGCTACTGAAGATTATTTTCATTTTCTAGAAATGTAAACAATATAATCATGCACTGAGGCAGATTAACAGCAGCATTCCCATGGGAAGAGATGTTTACTTGTTCTTTGTGTTGTGTCCTTGCACGGTGGAACACATATGAAAGGTAGTTTGACCTCGATATCCAACCCTGACAGGAGGGCTGGAGAGGAAGTGGAGGCAGGCTTAGGGGGGTTACATCATCTGTCAGGACACATTCATCAAAATCACTCTCTTTCCTCCCGTACACACAAATGCACACACACACATACACACAGATGCAGTACTGTTAGAAGAGGACATTCGTTCTGAATCTCTTCACCCCATTATAGGATGTGCAACACGCACATACATACACACACACACACACACACACACACACACACACACACGAATAAACACACAGCCGTCTCTGGATCCCTATCTGATCTCACTCTACTTTCCCTTCCTTTAAGGATGATTTTGTTCATCCGGAGAATATTAGCGAGGCTGTTTGGCTTCATCTCACAGGAGCAGGTTCATGATGGGGGGTAACACGCAATGACCTTATCGTTGCTCCATGACTGCTGAGGGAACAAACTCCTTGAATTACACATCACTGAACTTGACCTGTATAAGTTTGCCAGTGTTCCCCTCCTCACCTCCCTTCATTGTACACCAACACTTTTGTTTTAATGATTGAATGTTTTCATTCTCATCATAAAATAAACCATCTCACTGAGGCTTTCAGTTTTTGGGCTTCAACCTTTAACCCTGACACAAGAAATATGTGTTCATAGGAATTTTTGACCAGATAACTCATTAATATATTATTATACTATATTATTTAATATATGATACACCCCGGGGCAGAAAACATGATCATAGCAAAAGGCTTTTCAGGAAAGAATTGATCCTGTTAATGAGATCAAGGTCTCAGGACTCAGATCAAATATGATTCAATGGCCATTAGGAGGCACTTCATCCCTACCAAACTATTTTTCCATATGTGTATGAAAACTTTTGAAGATAAAATGTTTTGCTCATCTCATCTGATTCCCATCTCTGACGTAGCCTGTGGTTTTGATTTATTTTCAGTGAGCTTGAATGGAGATAAGGCTGGTGTCTCCTTCCTAAAGGGCCACTGGTCCATTGTATGTCCTCTGGCGTAAGCAAACAGACTTTTCTGATCTTTTCTGATCTTTTCTGCTGATGTAAAATGTACAAAATGTGCATTTTCGAATGTATACATTCAAATTTATTTTTTGCCGAGAGATAAAACGAATATGGTCTAATCTCCTCATACAGGCAAACTGTGAAAAGAAAAGAAAAGAAAACAAACAAAAATAGGATAAATAAAGCCACAAGCTGCAGTTTTCGCAGTCTGAGCAGCTACCATCTGCCATATGCGTGAATTGTTATCAAAGTAAATGCCAAACCCCCGACTTGTGTATCCAACCCCATAGGAGGGTGATATACTGACACAAGCTCCACACACCTTCTCTCAAGTTGTGGTAGTGATGTCATCATATATGCAAAAAACTGGGATATATTTTTCTGTTTAACCTAAATATGCAAGAGCCCAAAAATATTGGTGTGAAAATAAAATATAAATTTGCTGGTTTCAGGAGCATCGTCAATTACTTTGACCCCAATGCTGAACAATGCCCCCTGTGACCCTGATGGATCAGTGGTAGGGATAATGGATGTATATGGATACTGTATTATAATAGATAACATTATTTTGAACACTAAAGGAGCTACCATCCAAAGAACTTCTAAATTGAACTCTACAGGAGTCATCTAATTTTCTTAGAGGTATTTTTGGACGGTGAAATGAGGGGAGGTTTTTTTTTTTAAAGCTATGACCACAATGATGGTTTAACATCATTACCAAATCTTATGCACGGACTGAAGAATCATTCTGCAAACCAAATTTCCCATTAATCCACAAAGGCTACGGCTGAATATGAGATGGAAACATCTCTCATTTTTAGGGCCCTCTGTCACAAGACTGCATAACAAAGCAATGACCCAGCATCTGAAGGCATGTGCCAAGTTTGGTTACAGCAGTTTTAGTCATTTTAACCTCCTGAGCTTGAATGTAAAATAAATATTACTGATATAGCTTTATATTGTATATAATAAAATATAATATTGTAAAAGGGTTTTGCAAATCAAAATATCTCTTGTCAGCATCATCTGAATATGATATCAATCTCAGATTAATGTTTTGGGAATAGTTCCTTTTGAGTTAACATCTTGATGTTTTTTGAAAGACGCTGCAAAAGTAGTCATTTTTAGAGCAGGAGACCATGTGAGCAAAAATGCAAATGTATTAAGAAAATGCAATAGAAAAACAATTTTGACTTCAACCCAATCTGCTTTTGAGAAAATACATTGAAATTTTAAATTATTACAGTGAGTAGTGTCATTTGTGTACCTGAATAGTGGGTGTAATTTGAATTTGAAACCTATCTGTCCATTTTGGTGAGTTTTGCTCTCATGGTTCTTTCTGCAAGAGCTCCAGCAGCTTTGTACGTTGAATTCCTCCTTGATTCCCACCTTAATATTCAGCTTTGGGAAATGTTGTTCTTTTGTTTGTTTGTAATCTTGAATATTCATGAATATTCCCTCATGAAAATAACATTCTTGGATTTTTAGTTATCCACAAAATAAGATAATCTGCTTAGTCATGACTGTGTGATGTAATACTGGTCAGTTTAAAGTTTAAAGTTTAAAAAAGCAAATCATTATAATTTTCATAATTTTCATTCTTCATGATGACGCATGAGAATCTAGTACTTTATCTGAACCAATAAAGATTTGAATAATGAAAAAGGTTCAGGGTTCTAAATCATACCTCCTGCCCATATTAAACATATTTCATTTACAAATCTTATAGCTGTGAGGTAGTTTTCTTCTAATCAAGAGATACCAATTCATAATCATGATATGCTCCGTAGGAATGTGATACCAGTCCATAATTAGAATAGATAAATAAGGAAAATCTGATTAATACTAAGTGATTTTGCTTCTATCAGCTTTTAAAAAAAAAATTATATTTCAACTTTTATAAATTTTTTTCTTTAATATGAGGCAATAGTGTGCCCACATCTTAATGGCTTGTCAGTGGATTGTTTCATCAGATGGACCGCAGGAAACATTACCTACAAACTCAATATGAGAGTGAAGGCAATGAGGCAAGAGCTTTATAGCAAGGATGAAAACATTTGCTGTATGAGATGGAAAAGGTGCCAAGATCAACAATGAAAGCCCCAGGAGAGGACTCCCAGTCTGAATACCTGTAAAAATAAAGTGGTGTAGCTCATCAACTTTAACACTTCTGATTGTAAATCAACCATCTGTTGTCATCTACTTGGTGTGACTCAGTATTTTTCATCTTTTTTCCATATCATCTATCAGCTCTGCAGGAAATTAGAGTTTATATGTCCAGGCTATAGCTATGTTAATTTGATTCTACTTTGTTTTAAGTGGTTATTTATCCAATAAATGTCTTTACAAGGATGTGATTTGAAAATGCTTTAAGTGACAAGTGTTTTTGTTAATGAGTTAGCAGAATGTAAAGGCTGCTTTGTAAACTTTACAATCTGGGAGATGATGAGGCTGAGAGATTCCCACATGGCAGGTGTCCATTGTTGTACTATTATAAAATTGAAAAAAAAAAAGTGTTATTCTTAGCCTGTATCCTCCAAGAGAATGATCGCCCCGACTGTCGTTCTATAAAAATTCACAGTACAGTTTTTATTAGCTGATTTTAAGATGGGAGTCTGTGGGAAGACACTTGCTTTTGTAGCCAGCCTCAAGTTGTCATTTGAAGAACTGCAGTTTTTGGCATTTGTATATTGGCTTCATTTTTCATACTCAGAGATTGCTGGTTGGTCTCACCACTGATACAGAGGTAGTTGCTTTTAGAGCCTTTCCACTGAAAACACTTATATTAGCATATTGTGGCCAAAAATTGTGCTAAAAGTATTGTGGGTGTGTCAGAACCCTAAATTTACTGGACAGACAGTTAAGCAATTAGCTAAACTGATTCTGTGCTGCAGGGGGGCACGGTGGAATGGTGGATGCCTCACAGCAAAAAGATTCTGGGGGGTCCAGCTTCCTCCCAGCAGACGTGCATGTTTAGGTTTTTTGGTGACTCTAAAATGCCCGTCGGTCTGAGTTTGAGTGTGAATGTTCATTTGTTTCTGTATGCTCCTACATGACAGTCCTGTGATAGACTGGTGATGTGTCCAGGGTGTAATCGACGGGCAGCATGGCGGCATAGTGGTTAGCGCTGTTGCCCCACAATAAAAAGGTTGTAGGTTTGGTGCCCGGGCTGGGACCTTTCTGTGTGGAGTTTGCATGTCCTCCTTGTGCTTGCGTGGGTTTCCTCTCACCATCCAAAGACATCATGTTTAGGTTAACTGGTGACTCTAAATTGTCAGTGTGAGTGGTTGTTGGTCTCTCTCTGTCTTTGTGTGTTGGACCTGTGATGGACTGGCAACCTGTCCAGGGTGTACCCCACCCTCACCCAGTGTGAGCTGGGATTGGCTCCAGCACCCCCCGTGACCCGGAAATGGATAAGCGGTTGAAGATGAATGAAGATTGCTAGATGAGATTCTTTGAAGCTACTTGTTATCCACTCCAGTCCCTAAATAAACAAATAAATAAAACTTAGGGAGGCAGCACGGCGGCATAGTGGTTAGCGCTGTCGCCCCACAATAAGAAGGTCATGGGTTCAGTTCCTGGCCCTGCGATGGACTGGCAATCTGTCCAGGGTTTACCCTGCCCCTCGCCCGGTATGTTGGCTGGGATTGGTTCCAGAACCCCCACGACCTGGAAATGGAAAAGCAGTAGAAGATGGATAGATGGATGAATAAAACTTAGGGCTGCCACCCCTAGTAGTGGACCAAAACATTAATATTAAATCTCTAAAAATCCTACCACATTGTGGCTTATGTCAATATTTCAATAATTTATTATCTTGTTTAATGCAAGAAGTAACTGAATAATTGTTGAATAAAATGTTGACCTGATTGACCAGATCGGTCATTCAAATTTCAATACATATCGCCCTGATGTGTGCTGCAGAGTCAAATTAAGACTAAATAAATCAAGTATAAAATAGGTCAATGTCTCTACAGACCTTTGAAAAGCTGAAGTGTTTAATGTCAACTTGATACTTAGTATCTGATTTGATCATGTTTTTCAGACTTTGACAGGTTGACTTATTAAAGGAATTCATTAGAAATTTACATGGTACAGAATGTCACTCCTGAGTGATTGATTAGATTATGGCTCGTTACATCTGACAGAGGGGCAGAGTCTTATTGTGTTTTTATAAGAATTTTTAAATTTTGTAAATTTCTGTTTTCATTATTTGATTCATTTTTTCCCCTATTTTCTTAACAACCTCTCCACAGATGCTTCCAGTTTTTAATAACTTGATTTACAATCAACAAATTGGTTTTGTTTTGGAACCATGTCTGTCTTGTCTCAGTTGTTGAATCTGTAGCCTTTCAAGTAACTGAGGTCTTAGCCCAGGTTCACACAAGATAGTTCCTGGGGGTGACATTCCCCAGGTGGCATTGTCAGATTCTGGTGACCTTTATTCATGTGGGCCCTGCCACACGCTCACACAATTTTCATAACACCACAAACCCATCTGAGGTGGTCACAATCAAGCAAATGTAGGTTATTCTGCTGTATTATCACTCTCAACAGACACGGCTATGACTGAGACTATCTACACTGGGATGAACTGAATGCATCAATGGGCGATAGCTGCTTTCTCAGTACAAAATGCTTTGATTAGATTGTCAGGTTTTTAGAAAGCTTTGCAAGGGGTGGTGATAACAGAACCTCGCAATTGCTTGCAAACGCAATTTCTGTAAACATTCAGAAGCAGTTTCACATCTCCAAGCTCAGGTCAGATGAAGTGAACAGATGCTGCATTAAATTTTTTTCCACCATTCTCTAAGAGTCTCAGGTTGAGGCAGATAACTGAGCCTGCAGTTTGCATGCTGGACCTCAGCTGTACAGCTGCTCCAGAACAGGATCACAACAGCATGAACACGCCTAAATCTTCCTCCAGAGGTTTACAGAGGGGGTAGAATAACAGTCATTCTATTAGATACCTCCGTTATCATGTTCTCCAAACTCCTCTCAAGCACTGATTAATGATGGCTTTTTAATCAAAAGGCTGATTATTCCGCAGTTTATGCTGACTGAGTGCATACAATTATAATCTGCTGTTAATTACTACTCATTCCCACAAGCCCACCACTGATGATGTCATTGTTGTATCAGGTAGCAACACAGCAGTATGCTGTGTACATATGTGGGAAGTTAATAATCACCTTGCTTCCTGTCCTCCCTGGTGTCTTTAATGACTGGATAATTATCCCTAACATTGGATCCACTGTTAAACTATGCAACACTTCCTGATGACATCAGGTTAGATGATAAAATGACCAAACTGTTCATTAGTCTTGATAGGGGGGAGATACATGATAAATGTTGATTGTCAGACATCGGCCTCATGACTGCATGAGCGTTTGTTTTTAAACTTATACAATTATACCCAACAATTTTAACTATATCTGCAAAGAGAACTGTTAAAACTGGTCTCTGGACATAGAAGATAACAAGAAACATACGCAGCTCTTCCCTTATAAACGCATATGCCAGTGTAAAGCAAAGCTGTTCTGAAAGTCATTTCAACACCTAAAGGCACACAGCAAAAACAGCATGTAGACGGTAGCCCGGACTGTATGTTTTATTAGACTGTGTCGAATATATATATATATAATGCCTTTACTCCTGCAGCTAGAGAACAAATTCAATTTCGAAGGAGAACTCATTTTTGGAGAATCCTTGCACCACAAAAGCAGAGGCCTCTGTCTCCTGCTATCTTATCAGCTGATGTTGGAGCAAGGTGAGGGAGTGGATGGAAAGCAGGTAGGGTGTTGTAACTCAATCTGTGGTGCTGTGCTGACATTCTGCGTGATGACCGGTGACGACATGGCACGGTTTCAGGGGCTTGTCAGACTGTATCGGTTAGTACTTTGTTGACTTCCGAAACCAAGGAATCAAGTTGCAAATCGTCTCAACTGACACAGCGGTGGATCATCACGTATGTGGGTGTGAGTGTGAGGGGTAAAGAAAATATACGCGTGCCATTGTTTGCTCATATAAAATTTGAAGATTTAGAAATATGCAAGATCGGGGATGATTGAGAATGTAAACAGTTAAATCAAGATCTTTGGCTAGAGTGCTCACCAGCTTCAGGTCAGTTAATATATTCATATATTTGTTGCTTAATTTTTACTTGAATGATAAAATTCTTTGAAAAGCACAACATGGATCGGGCGGTTTCTAAAAGAACCTTCATGCTGCTGCAGAATCTCATCAATGTGTCACATAAGGACATTTCACAACTGTACAAGTCCTAGAATATATACTTTACCCCAGTACTGCTTTAACAGCGCCTATAATCAATACTTGTATCCTAAAAATTGATGAAATTATGTGTAATGTGAAAGGGACAGCTGTTATAGCTTCTTTCAACTCACTACTTTTTTCCTGGCCTGATCTTACTGTCGTAGCTCACTCTCTCTGCTCGCCTGATTTTGTTTTCAGTAACAGCCTGCTTTTTCTCTCTAAAACCTACTGAGCATTAGCTTCTTTGGGCAGTTTTGCCAGATCTTGCGAGAGAAACAAGCAACCAGCTCTAATGAAACAAGCCCAAAAAAACAAAACCCAACCAGTGACCTAAACCTTCGACATTGTGTAAGAGAGAGGCAATTTGATAACTGTGTGTGTGTGTGTGTGTGTGTGTGTATAGTTTGCTAGAAAACAGTAGGGGCAGCACAGCGGTGTAGTGGTTAGTGCTGTTGCCCACAATAAGAAGGTCACGGGTTTGGTTCCTGGCCTGGGTCCTTTCTGTGCAGAGTTTGCATGTTCTCCCCGTGTCTGTGTGGGTTTTCTTCAGGTACTCTGGTTTCCTCCCACCGTCCAAAGACATACATGTCTAGGTTAACTGGTGACTCTAAATTGTCTGTAGGTCTGAGTGTGAGTGGTTGTTTGTCTTTGTGTGTTGGCCCTGACTGGTGACCTGTCCAGGGTGTACCCCACCCCTCCCCTGGAATGTTGGCTGGGATTGGCTCCAGCACCCCCGCAACCTGGAAATGGAAAAGCAGTAGAAGATGGATGGATAGAAAACAGTAAATATCTTTCATCTTTTACAAGGGAATACTGGGCACCTCCCCAATAACTCATCAGGTCTTTGAACATGCATAGGTCCGTTGCACCATTACTCTGGTTACTGGTTTTAGCATTTTGACTTCTTTATCAGTCGAGTTAGATCCAGTTAGTTCACCAAGATGATTGACAGCTCTGACTGATATGTGACAGGCTGTAAGTGGCTATCTTCAGCTCACTTGTTTACCTTGGCTCATGTTGTTTTAAGACAGTCAAACCGATGTCTGTAAGCCTCACAGATGAAAAAGCTGTGGAGTTGTTTGTTTTCTTTTTTTTTTTTTTTGCTGTTGTTGTTGGTGTTTTGGGTTTTTTGTTGTTGTTGTTCTGTGCTTTTTGGTGCCAGCGCAGTCCGGGTGCACGGTTTGTGACAGATCCTTTAAGGTAAAAAGGGCAAACTGCTGCGTTTAGCTTTATTGTGGTTGTGGAGAGCTGGGAGAGAATCAGGAGGAGTTCATACACGGAGCAAAGCAAGCCCAAATAAGCAACCACACTTTAAATAACAAGGCCAAAAACCCACAATTGACGATATTTGCAAGCGATTTTACAGAACAAGCCCAAATTCGCTTATAACAAGCGGACCTGGCAACACTGTCTTTGGGTCAAACAGCAGAAAAAGTTAGGGGCTGGATGGTGAACATAGCCAATTATTTATAACTTAAAGAGAGAGGTTTCCCCCTCAGAGTTAGCTAAGACCAAGACGGAGTCAATGAAGAGTGATTATTGGATTTACAATAAGTGGCAAGGAACGCAACTCAAAATAAATGCCAATGCTGCTCCAGGCCTGATGGATTTGTCATTGGGAGCTTGCTTCCTGTGTGTTTTACCCCAGACATATTAAATGCATCGCTGAAGATTAAACCAGTAGCTCAGAATCATTGTGGGTTGTGTGAAAAAAAGAACAAAACAACAGCAACAACCACATACATCTAAATTATTGTAGTTACTCTCACAGTGCTGTTTATTAAGATCCATAAATATATTGTTTATATGAGACTTCTCGTGGCAGGTCTCTAAAATGAGAATGTAAAACCACAGTAAAATCCAAAGTACTAATTATCTTGGCTTGAAATAACTGATGGAACACAGTTGTCAGTTTGAAGAAGACAAGTGGAAAATATGTCACAAATAACTGAAGATTAAAAATTAAAAGACAAGATGGAAATTAGATCTGAATGAACTGTTCAATCACTTTCATTAATAAATGCATGCTCAGTGGCCCAACACATTTGCAGGCTTGATATTAAGAGGGGTCAAAAGTACACATAATCCAAGATAACATCAATGCAAAGGTCATTCAGTTCCATATTTGACCCTTAAATAGGTTCAAAATTTCCTCAGTGACTTATATGAAAACATATATTTCCATTTCAAGACTTCATTATTATTGATGAAGAGACAAGGGAAAATGCAGAGTCACCAAAATCCAGGAACTAAAGAGGAAAGAGAGAACAAAGATACAGTTTCAGTGAAAAATGTCTAGCCAAAAAAAAAAAAAAAAGTGAATGGGCATTGGGTATGAGAAGCAAAACTGAACAGTGCAAAGGAAAGCAACTACAGGGAAACAAACTAGCAACTAAAACTTAAGATAGCCCAACCTTTAATTAACATTAGCATGTTTATTTATACCAGAACAGCTGCAGATAGGTTTTTCCCCTCCAGTAAGGAGGGCTTGATATCATATGATTGGTATTCACATATTTATCACAGCACAACTTACCATCAAGCTGAGTTGTGGATTTAATGTAAAAATAGATATGAAGAAACGATTTACAATGACTACTTTCATCAAATAAATAGCTTCTATGAACATCAAGGAGCACTCATTAGTAAGATGTTGCCTTTTATTGTCAGATAAAGTAGGTCATGTTATTTGTGACTTTCTTTCAAAGACAAAATGAAATGCGCACAGTTTTATTTTAATGCTTCAGCTAATAGCCAGGCAGACATGATGGGCTCCTCATAAAAGAGAGTTTTACTCTTGTGTTACTATGTAACATAATATGTCAACAGATGAAGGGAGAAATCCTTTTCGATATGAGCATACGTTTTCAATCACGGCATTACAAGGCGCTGGATACTGTCTGGTGCAAGTTGCATGGCTCTTTTAACACTTGGTCATTGTTAGCATTCCAGTAATAAGCCTAATACTGTTAACTTTGCTTTCAGTAGATAAACATACTGCACAATGTTCCTTGGATGTGTTGTGATGATGCTTGTTAGTAGTTTTAATTTTATCTTTGCAAGCAGATCACGTTCCCCACATTCCCAAAAGCTGCCTAACAGTGAGGACAGTTAGGACTCCTAAAACCTGAGAACCATCAAAAATGAATAATGGTCTGGAGTGGGGGTGTTTGGAGATTCTTTATGTGACACCATGACTGCAGACGCACTTTTAATTCTGCTCTGTATTTCTGATTCAAGTTGCTGTGCTGTAACACACTGATTTTAAATTCCAAAACTCAGTTTTTATGGACTTCAGCCCCGAGGCCAAGTAATTTTACATTGCCTATGAGGTTGCAGGGAATGTTGGGAAAGCTACTCTGACGGCTGCCATGGTGAGAAAGTTTGGTTGATTAAAGCTTAACTACTTAAAAAAAGATCACATGACAATGATATAGAATTATAACAAGATATGATACACTGAAGTGAGTTTATTTGAAAAAGTGCCTTTACTTGTTAACAGATCAAATCATAAACCCTAACAAAATACCACCACTATGAGAAGGTGCAAGCAATGTAATCTGTCCATGGTGAGTCTTCCTCAAGCTGAAATATGTTGGGAATGCCAGAAAATGCATTTAAATAAACAAATAAATGCCAAAACTGCCCCATATACTTCAAAAAACAGGAAACAAAGTTCTACAGTAACTCAGGATAGGGCTTAGCAATCAGCTTTTTTCTTGCTCATTGGTTCCTGAAATTGCCTGTGGCTCACGATACGAATTTGTGAAAACTGAAATCTGAGTTATCAACCAGTGTGAGACTGAGAAAGTCGATACACTTTGCCTGCCTTGAGCATAACAAAAGTGGGACAGATGTCCCCGTTTTCAGTCACTCGAATTTCTTGCGAAGTTTAATCTGCTCTCCTGTGGATCAAATGTCCACACACCCGAGGAATCCATGGGTGTCACTTTTTATTCTGCCTTAAAAATATGACAAAGGAATCAAATTTGGTGGGTTTTGCTTTGCTTTCACTTTTGTGGGAATCAGCCAATTTATTCTTTGAGTCCATCGAGGCCCCAACTCACAACTCACCCAGTTTTTTTTTTTTCACTGTTTGCCGTTTGCTGATTTGTTATTAACGACTCGGTCCTGATGCCACAGCACCTATTCATGGGCCAAGTGGAGTCCAGGCTTCCACAATATTAGACAGGTGGTCATAATGCTTTGGCTGATTGGTTAATGTCCTTGTTGTCACCTGCCACTTTGTTTCCCTGCATCCTTATTCTGATTTCTTAAAGTCCTTCATTCCATATCATCAATGTGTTTATTTTAGTTTTCCACTGCATTCTCTGTAGAGGATCAACATTTGCTGTTTGGTGAAATGAATTAATTTGACAAATGGTCAACTAGTTTTTACTCCTCCCTGTTCCTCCTTATCAATTGACTTGATGCCTAAATTGGATTTTTCATCAACTGCCAATTTCTGCCAAATTGAACCACTGAGTCAGTCCAGATGCTTCTTGACCTCATCTGGATTGTTATTGAACAACAGCTCCTCATGTCTAAGGCCAACCTTCTCCAAACCTTTTCTCAAGGACATGTTATGCCCTTTAGCTAATAGTGTCATCCACAGTGGGTTTGCAGGGAGGGTTTCAAAGTCTTGTCAAAGGATAACAGTCTCGAATGTAATGTAACGTAAGATGCGACTGGTGGGGCAATTCAAGTAGTTGTGAATCATCAAAATGATCAGATCCTCAGTTGTGGTGTATATTTTTCTCATGTGCCAAGGTCCAGGTGTGCTGTGATAATGGATGATGTGTTGAAGAAATATTAATGTTAATTAAGTTCTTAACTGCTGTTACCAATCACACTAGGTTGAATATTTTTTTCTGGATCACAGACCTCCTTTTTATGTAATCTTTCACCGTCTTGCTGCAGGATATGCTCAGGTGTTCATATCACAATTAGAGAATTGCACTTGTGCACTGTGATTTTAGGGTGCTAAAATCAATCCCTATGTGTGTACAATATGCTGCATATGAAGCTAAAGGCTCATTAGAACTTAGCAGCATAAAGGCTGGAAGTGGCGTTACCCAGCTAACCTGCTGCAGGCTGTGACGTGTTAAATTGCTGTTGCTTTATTAGTAAAAAGTGGTTTTACACAAAGTTGTGTACCAGACTATTTTCCTTTTTCAGACCGAACAAGAAACTCCATCTCAGGTGATCTGATCCTGCGTTGACAGCTCTAAGTACCACGGTAAACACAGCCGAGATGTGTTGAGGATGCACGTGACATGCAGTCACTCACAGAACAACACACAGGTGGTCTGGGCCTCATGGAGTCACATTCTTTAACCTTGTGAACACAAACTCATCCTGGGCCACAATGAAGGGCCAGCTTCTGTCATGAAGTTATCTGCCACAATCTAATTCATCCCAACACAATTTGATAGTGAATTAATATTTCAAATGGATAAAAATTGTATTTTTGGAGTTCTTCCTTACCCTGCTCTCTCTCAGAATAACATTGACAATGGACTGACTAAAAACACCAAATCTCCATAAAAAGCAAGCAAATGGAGTTTGATGATAAATGATCAGTGACAGATGCTGAGAAGTGTGTGAATGGACGTGCTTAGAGCTGCGTACTTGTCATCAGACCACCTAAGACACATGCTAATATCAGGTCAGACTACAGTCTGTCTCCTCTAGATGGGTGAATTGATTTGTCCATCTCTAATAAAGATGCAACTTGACATTTTCATATAGCATTTTGGACAGTTTTTGTATTGATTAAAAAAAGAAAATCTGACATGTTAAAAGCTGAACCCTTTTATAGCTTTATTATAATTCTTTATTGCACAACTAAACATTGAATGTACAAGTGGAAAGATATGAGAATTGTGTCAGTCTTTACATTGAACTGAAGAGAGTAATAATCCTTTAAATGTAAAAAATGTGAATTCTTCGGGGCTTTAGTTAATATGTTTTCTTAGCTTTTTAAAACAAATCTTTATTAGCTCATACTCTTTGTTAATTTCATACCCTCCATCATTAATACCTGAAACCTGCCTGAGACAGAAGTTCAGGCTCCAAGGTGAGTTCATGTTATTGATCAAGATCTTTCTGATCTGAGAAACAGATTGTGGTAACTTGAAATGTCTTTATGCTAGCAGCAGGAACAATATCACGTTCAAGGACCTGCTTCCTTTCTGACAGTTTGAGCTATTCTTGCTTTCCAAGACTCTATTTTCAGTTTGAATCCCTTTTGGCTTCATTTATACTTTTTAGGTTTTAACACTGATCCTCTCATTTCTTCTGCTCTAAGATTCTTTGAAAGTGGCCGCTTTGACAATATTTGTCCCTTTGATTCTTCCATTCCCTTCAGATTGCTTTCTCTTTGACCCTGTGCTTTCAGATTTTGTTTCTTCTGAGCCCCTCCCCAGTGCCAATCTCTTGAGCTTTGTCAAAGCTTTAGATATTCAGTGATTTCATTCCACAATTTGATATTAAACCCAAAAGACAAACCTCTGCCCTCTGTTTCTAATCTGGGAGCGCATACAACAATCAAGATCAATAGCTATGCCTCAGCATGCAGGCCATTTATACTTTCAGCCAGACCTGTTAAATGATCTAAAATTTGTTGAAGTTAATTGTGCTTTGGTGCATATATAGCCTGTGTGTCACCTGCCCTGTAGACTGTAGTTAATTTGGGAAACTCCTGCCCTCTTGAAAAATTCCAAAGAGACACGCTGCAGCTGCACTTTGACCTAACATGACACCATCCTATCGTATCTATGTGTATATTTGTGTGAACTTCAAATGACTACGAGGATTTGTGCGTGGACAAATGTGTGTATGTGCTTATGTGTGAACACTTAACAGATCCTCTTTCCAACAGCCTGTAATTAGGTGAATACTGTCTCACCCTGCAAGAGTGACGTTCTCCTGAGCATCAGTGGTGACAGAAGCATCAATTGCTAGGTAGTAGAGGAAACAGGTGTACATGAAATATATTTTGATGAATATCACAGAAAAAAACTATTTCTAGAAAACAGTCTTGATCAGTGCCTTCTACCATAAAAACTCCATTTGCCATGTTTAGCCTCCGGTTTGTTTAAAAGTTCTGTAAACACGATTTTACACATTTCACAGTAGAGTAGTCGAGTATAATAGAGTGACGGCATCCAGTGTAGAGAACAAAGCCACCCCCTCTGTGTGCGGTGTAATCCGAGCTTCTCAGTTCTTTGTTTAGTTGATGTGAATGTGCGTGAAGGTGACCAGACACCATATTTCTGAAATGGAAACCTGGGATATTTCAGTCAACATGACAGGGAAATATCCAATATTTACATTAATGAATTAAAAAGGCGGACAGTCTGGGTTTTATGCAGTTTGACCATTGTTACCGTTTTCAAGCCACCAACTGGCCCAGGTGAAAGCTGACTAATAAAATTAGTAAGGTTATCAAACTGTCCTGTGAAATCCAATCACCCTGTAATTGGAAACTAAAAGAGTTTCACATATTGAACAGTGAGGTGCTTTGTCTCATATTTTTAAAGCTCTATTCAATACAAATCTATGGGAGATAAATGTTGCAGGTTATAGCCCTGAAACAGGGGCATTTGTATGCGACGGAGGGAAACCCTTGTGTTCTCCTTCAGCCGGGGAATCATGTTTTCATTCCACCACCCACATTATTTTATTGTCCAGCTCTGCACTCTGCAACTTTCTCTGAGCAGAAACAACAACAAAAAGAAGAAGAAATAGCTTCTGTGAGGGCGTCAGGGAATGGACCCAGGTGCAAAAAGGAAACAAGGCAAAGGTATCAAGTCCAGCAGGGCAAGGTCTTTTAATCAGATGGAGGTAGGTGGTCATACACGGGAAGTCAGGCAGGATCAGGCAACCAAAACAGGCAGGGAGCAGGCAGGAAAATCAAAGTCAAAAAGGCAAACAGAGCAAACGCAAAAAGGCTAGTACACAGGGTAACAAAGACAATCTGGCAAGGGAGGCCTACTGGGGGAGGGTTTAAACACCCAGGGAGACAGGACACAGGTGAAACAAATCAGGTAATCAGCTGAGGTGGGAAACAGAACAAAGAAGGGACGTAAACTGACAACACTGAGGGGTGACAAGACTTTCAAAATAAAATAGGAAGTCTACATAGTTACATAAAATACTGATTCTGACAGTTTCAGTTTATCTTGGCTTCATTTTTAACTAGCAGGTGATCAGACCAAGCACAAAGCTTGAAAGATGTGTGCCTGTCAGCACTGCTACCTTTTTGCTTTTTGCTAAGAGAAGAGCAGGGCCAGAAATGGAACCAACCAACTCAAATCCCAGCCGGCAGGTGATCTGTCAACCAACAGCTCTCATCAGGCTCCAATCCAACATTGATCCCCATCCAAGAATGGTCTGAGCATTCAGTGATGGTGATGGAGGCATGACGGACATTGTTGTGTGTTCAGTGGTCACTTTCACTGGGGCTTGTAAGACCTTTGTAACTGATGACCTGTAGGCTGGAGGGGGGTTGTGCTGCTCTCAGTCTCTAAACTCTTTTGTTGATGGCTGTCTGATAACAACCATAAACACAAAAGGAAGTTGCAAATGGAAGGTAATTTGGAAATCAAAAGAAAAGGGATATTTCCTTCAGGGTAAAATCAATCCTTTGAAAGAGAGATGCCGATATGAGAAGAGGGAAGAGGGTCATAGCTGCTTAAGATTTGGTTTAACACTTAAAGCCTCTTTTATTTCAGATACAACATCTTGTTCTGGACTGCTTTGTGCCCTGTAAAATACACTTTTGCAATAAAAGTCATCCATAAAAAATCTGACTAGATATTGTTTTTTAATGATATCTCAGTCACATTCCCCAATCTCCATCAGCTTTTTCAAAAAAAAAAAAAAAGAAATCTTTTAGAGATAACCAATATTCATAATAATCATTTGGTCACACAATATGGTACTTGATGACACAATTGTTTCTATCATTTGTTTTGTTTGACCTCACCATTTGGCATCGCCAGTGGTGACCTAATGACCTTCAGCTTACCCTCTAACCTGTCAGTCAGTGATGACGGCAATAAACACCATCTAGATACCTCAGCTGTTCACTGACGCTGCTCTCACTTGCTGTTTGGTGGTATATGTCACGTTTCCTCCTCTTGTTTGTCTAGTCCAACATGGTTTGAGTTTATAATCTCTTTGGGTTTGTCAGGGCTGCCTTTTTAAAGAAAGCTTGAGGTTTGGCGTTGAGACCTATAGCTAAGTTTGTTATGACTTTCTTTTCTGCTGACACTGCTTTCCCTCCCCGGCTGCCTGTCATGTCTGTTGTTTTCAGTTGCTTTGGGGGACAGGTATTTAGAAGCATGCCAAGTTCAAATTTTCATATTGAATGTGATGATTCAGCAACACAGATAACAAGGAATATTGCTCTTTGCCTTGCAAAATACTTTTACCACTTTACTTTATTTTAATATTTTCTTCATCTCTTTTTTTAACTGAAGCTTTTATGCATAATACCATAATAATAAAAAATCCAGGAATAATAAATATATATAATTTAAGATGCCTTTAAAAAAACTATGAATATATTGCTGGTATGTTATTGACTGTTAAAGCAGTCATTTCTCAATCATATTATGAATGAACAATGAATGAGACCAAGAATTTTGTGTTTAAATCAAATATATCACTATCTGTGATGTAACCACGTTCTAAGTGTCTAGATATCGCTCTCCCCTGTGGAACTTGTGTACACAAGATAAGGCTGCAGGTTAGAGGCCAGCTGGAGGATCCTGACCACTCCTTCTGTGATCATCATTTCATCACTGCATCCTTCAGTCTTACAGGGTTACTGGTAACAGGCTGAAGGGGATGCTCCACTCAAATTACACTCGCAGAAGCAAATTACTTCCTGTAGAGATCAGGTAGCATTCAAGGCTACCTGGCAGCTCTTGCGAGTACCTCTGACCCACATAATGGCCCGAGAGTGATAAATGAACATGAACTTTATGCTGGCCAAGACAAAAAAAGAAAGGCTCAATGAATGGATCAAATGCCAGAGTTTAAAAGAATGACGGGGAAAAGGATGAATTGACACCACGACTTGAAAGCAGGCCTTGATTCACATCACAGCGATCGTTGAGAAGCTAACTCTGTGTTTGTGAGTGTGTGCACAATAGTCTGACCAAATCATTTTTTAGTGTGGATGGCCTCACACAACCTCTTCAAGACTTCATTATGTAGCTCTTCACTTGAAGGCTTTGTGTTGATAGAGAATAGACCTTCTCATCCAATGGAGGCGTCCGGAGGGTCAGTAATATACCATTAGTCAAAGGATGTCAGCAGGACATTCAAACATACACAGTCTTCAACCAAAGAGGTTGTAAACAGGGAAGCTCCCAAACTAACAAGTTAGAAATGTGAGATTCATTCATTTCTCACTTATTTATTTTAATTAAATTTATTTTCCCCTTTTCAGTGCTTTTAATGGCAATTGATGTTATTCTGCAAATTTTTTGAGTTCATCTTGAAGTACAAACAGGTTACCTCGTCTTAAGTTTGTCTATTACCTTTTCAAAATTAATTTTCAGTTTTGAGTCGATAAATTTCTCATTTTGTCAATTCTGTAGAAGAAGAATCCCTCCAACAGGAAGACCATGACAAGAACACGTTTTCAGTGCGTAGGTAGGTACAGTTTGGTTGAAAATCACTTCACTCTTAATGGATATTAAAAAATCTGGTAAAAAGAAATCTTTTATTGAAGAGCACTTATTCTTATTACTGCTGACTGTTTTCTATCAGACTCACCCGATTAATTTCCTGAACTTTATCTGAGTCAACATCTGAACCCCTCCTCTAACCTATTATTTATCCCCACTCTTCAAAAGACAAACAAACAAACAACAACAACAAAAGTCAGATTTTTTGTCAGTGTAAAAAGGTACAATTCACTCATGGGCCAGTTAAATGAATAACCTCTGACTTGGCATTGATGGAAACACAACATCCTGGTGAACCTGCATTTTTGCCCTTGTCCTGCTTTGTGTCTTTCGGATCAAAAACACTGCACGGTGCTGTTAAACCAGCAACACTGCAGCTGCACAGCAGTCAGGGACGACAGATTGGGCTGAAGTCCAAAAATACATACTGAACAACATGCTGTCACTGATCCAAGACTCTCACTTGGAGGCTCTGGCCCTGACAGGAGAAGAGACTGACCTTTCGCTTGCAGCTCACTCTCTATCCACTGATTGCTTCTTCTTCTGTGCATGTTGTGAAATCTCTCCTTGCGGTTTGGCCCTCATCATTCCAGGCACAAAGGCCTATAAGCTGGCAGGGGCGTGATCAGTTTTGATTAGCACATTAACAACGTCTTTAAGCCCAACAATTGTTGGAAAAAGGGTACAATAAACACATGGTTAAGCTTATAGAATGGTGATAGTCTGTTTGGGCTATCGTTTAGATAACCCAAACAGACTGAGAATTTATTGTCATAGGCATTGTAAGAGTTTGGCAGTTCAGACAATGAAATTCTTACTTTGTTAAACTTTCTTCACACCAAACATTATGACAATATGATACACATTAGACATTACTAAACAGTAAAATGGATCACGACCTTTTTGCACTTGAAAATTGAGGACCAGCCCCAAACTCACACTTATTGTTTAATCAAGATTTCTTAATGAAGTCTCTGCTCTGTAGACTCATCAATTCGGATAACCTCAAACATAACTCCTACTAATTATCCTTCTCTCTCTTTTCTTTATGCAGGAACACATTGACTGTTTTGGGACATGTAATTGATTGCTACACAATGAGGTTCTTCAGTGAAAAAAAAAAAGAAGAAAAGAACAAAAGCATCTCAGCCAGGTAGAGTAGAGGAGTGCAAGGTGATGAAAGAAATCAAAAAGAGAAGAGCACAAACATTTGATTGACTGCAGCAGTGTTTTGGATAGTTCTCTGTAATGGGTGTCTTTGAGAATGTGATCAAAACGACTTTGATTTTACAGCCCTTTTAGCAGATCAGAGAGCCTTTGTGCTCGGCGGGCTCTGAGACGCGCTCCCTGCTGGGCTGCATGCAGTTTGAAGGTGAGCCGCAAATCACGCCTGTTTCTTGTGAACCTGAAACACAATCTTAATGTGCTCAACTTGAAATTCATGTGATACTGGTTGGCCTGTAATAAAATATTTATATTCCTCCTGTCCTGGAGAATTTCAAAACATTTGAATGGCGAGGAGAGCTGATTTAGAGGGTTTTTTTTTTTTTTATATCAGCAGGTTACAATGTTGAGGTTGGGAATACAGGGTTTTTCATTAATTATGCAAACAAATTGGAATTTTATCAGTGCAGTTAGATTTAAGTGACTTATATTGACTATTACAGTGCTCTGAGCGGCAATCGATCAAGGAGCTGTGAAACACTAACTGAAGCCAAAATAAATGAGAGTTCATAATTTTAATCAGTTTTGTTGACTGCTGGTGTCCTTCACAGCATTGCAAATGAGGATGACTTTTTTTTTCTCTTCATAATAGAGTTCAACCCTATGTTTACCCTGCAGGGTCAAATTAGCATCACAGTGCAGAATAACCAGGTAAGTGAGATGGATTTTTAGGAAGAATTTAGCTCCAGGTTTTGCTTCTCTTCATGTGCACCAATGGAGTTACAGCGGTGATTCTGTATTTCAGTTTAAGTTCAAATGAAGACAAAAGGTGGGCAGTACGGCGGTGTAGTGGTTAGCACTGTCGCCCCACAATAAGAAGGTTGTAGGTTCAGTTCCCAGCCTGGGGCCTTTCTGTGCGGAGTATGCATCTTCTCCCCGTGCCTGTGTGGGTTTCCTCCCATCATCCAAAGACATCATGTTTGTGTTAACTGGTGGCTTTAAATTGTCTGTAGGTCTGAGTGTGAGTGTGAGTGGTTGTTTGTCTCTGTCTGTCTCTGTGTGTTGGCCCTGCAATGGACTGGTGACCTGTCCAGGGTGTACCCCGCCCTCGATCAGTGTGAGCTGGGATTGGCTCCAGCACCCCCTGTGACCCATAAACGGAAAAGCAGTAGAAGATGGATGAAGACAAAAGGCCTGGTCTGTGTGTATGTGTGTACATAAATCCTGTGTTGTGACTGTTAATGCCCTTCGTCGGTGTATTTGGAAAACACAGTGTGTCATAAATACATAAATAAAGTGGCATAAAATTAGAATCTCCCACAAACAGAATGCAGTGAATCTGAGGTGCGTAAACCATGAAAAATTTACATGTTAGAAGCCAAACATCTGATTCATGAATCCTCTGTTATTCCCTGTGATGACTAAAATCTGTGGCTTTTTCATTAAATGTATAATGTTGCCACAGGGATCAGTGTCAGTGAGCTGGCCACCTCTTAAAAAATGAATGAATCACATCCCATTTAATAAAAAAAAAATAAAAAAAATAAAAAATGAATGTGTCACTTTCAATGTTCTCTGTTGTATTGTAACACTGATTGCTGATGCGATTTCCATTTCCCCAGAAATTATGGAATAACAAGGCAGCTTGGTAGAGAAAAACTTTTTTTTTTCTTTTTGTCAATTGCACAATTTCATACTCATTCAGACTCATTCTAAATGTATAATCAATGCCACACTCAATATTTAGATGTTGTCAGCATTATGCTAAAAAGTCACTTTTACATAAATTAAGAAACTTTAGTGTCTAAATTTGCATTGTGTGCCAGAAAATTGAATGGCTGCCATCCCATAATGAGGACCCATTTAATGCTGTCTATTAAGAGGAGGATTTTAATGGCTGGATTCTTAGCTGTTCTAAGAGCTGCAGTTTGTCAGTATGTTCCTTGAAAAAGCACCTAGTGGGTGTTAATACCGTACCTCTGAGTAACTTTAAGAAATGCTCTCTGAAATCAAATGGACAGTTGGCACCACTCAGCAGAAAGTGCAGGCTTATTATTTTGGGCAGACTGGGTTATTTTGCTTTTTGGATTGAGAGAGGGAGAGAAAGCGAGAGAGAGAGAGATAGGGAGAGGGAGGAGGGAGGAGAGATTTCCTCTCCAGTCACATGAGCACTTATTTCTGTGCTAATATTTTAAATCAGCCGACTATGTTTTGGACCGACAGGTGGCTTTTAGGTATAACCTAGAAAACCATGGCCTAAATCCTTCGCTTATCATCTTTGAGAGATTTCACAGACTGCAACACACATGCACATACACACACACGCATGTGCAGAGCAGTATGCCCACATTAAGAGAGGGTGAGAGTGCACATAGAAGCACAGGAACACATTGCACAAGATAAAATAGGGATGTATCTGATGCCTCTGCTGCAAGTTTCCACAAATTAAAAAAAACAACAAAAAAACTAATTGGTGATTTCTTGCTCTTACTTTTTTTTCTCCTGATTTCAGTGCCAGGAAACTGGAGAGGCCAGGGAATTATGTACTCTGAACCTTTTGTCTGCATCAATGTGACAGCTACTTGGGATGCTGGAGGCTAGTGTGTGTCCTCTTTCTTTCCACACCAAGTCCTCAACTGGACGAGGTGGAATCTCTCCTCTTAATTGTCTATTTGCAACATCTCACTTTGATGTACTGCAGGTCAAACTAAGAAATTCCGTGTTATACACAGAGGAAGCAAACATTAAATCATCCACGGGGATGCTGCACCTGTACCTCCAAGACCCAGCAGTACGTTGTGGGCTGTAGTGACTTCCACAAAACACGATTTAGTCCTGGAAGCTACAACAGTGCATTAAAAAAGAGTTCAGAGACCTTCGCTTCCTTGCACATTTTCTTGCGCTGTGAGCTTATGCAGAAAATAAAAATGCATTCTTTGACCTCATCAATCTCAACTAAAGTGCTCTCAATTAAAAACTGATTTTTTAATTTCATTGCAAATTCATTTGAAGAAAAAACTGAATGACCACACTGACACATCTTTTGCTGTAACACTCCAAAGCCTATTTATTAGCCTATTTCTTCTGGTCGATTTGGAGATGAAGGTGTTTTTGTGTTAAATGCCATTGATTGGACATGATTTGGAAAAGCACACACCAAGTTCTCACAGCTCACAAGGATATCTGTGCCTCAGCCCAGCAGGTTACAGGACTGCATTTAGGCAGCTGTACTGAACGAAAGAAAACAACAACAACACTCAGTGACCAGCATAATTTACATAATTTAGAGTGGCTTTAGCAGTTCTGTCATGCTTTTGCATTAGTCCTCACTCCAGCAAGCCCAGTCCCAGTCAAGCTTCTCCAATATCAAATCCTTTTTATTGTATCACATTATCGAAAAGCATAAAGAATAAGTATTTTTTGCAACATGTCTATGTTGTCAATACATTATTATACAAAGAGATTTATAAACTGAGCCAAGTTTGACCTTTTCCTTCTCATGCTTTCAATGGATGGCTAGCTTTACCTGGGGTGCTTTTTTTTTCATGCTGTCTATGGGTCATCACCTACTAAATAGATATTTTAGTCCTCTATCACATACGTAGCAACCAGGTGAATTTGTAGTCAGCTGGGACAGTGTTATCATCCAACTCAAACCCTGGCTTGACCTTGCCAACGCATATGGATCCATACCACACAAACTTGTGTCTACAGCTCTAATGACATACCATGTTCCAGAGAAGCTCAAGGAACTCATACGGGAATATTACAGATGTTTCAGTCTGAGATTCACCTTTGGAAAAACAGGGCTTCAAACGAAACATCAGCCAGTTCCTCCACAGGTGGCTGGGCCTGCCAAAGAGCCTGAGAAGCATCGCCCTTTATGGGCACACCAACAAGCTGCTGCTTCCTTTCAACGGCCTGACAAAAGAGTTTACAGTCACCAGAGCCGGGGTGGTGTTACTTTATAGAGACTCATCCGACATTAAAATCTTCTCTGCAGGCATCACAGTCAGGACTGAATGGAAGTGGCGAGCACTGAAGGCAGTCACACAGGCAGAAGCAAGGCTGACAGACGACATCTTGGTCGGCTCCGTGGCTGTTGGGCAAAGTGGGCTTTGTAGCTACAGAAGACCACGCTATGACAAGGCTCAGGGGAGAGAGTGATGACAGCTGATCCAGGGCGAGATCTGTGCAGAGGTGGAGGAGGACCGCTTCTCTAGGACAGCGGCCATGTGCCAACAAGGGGCTTGGACTGATCTGGACCATGCATCTGCCCGGAGGATCACCTGGACAGAACTGTGGAAGTCAGAATCAGCCACACTCAAGTTCCTGATCCAGGCAGTGTGCAATGTACTCCCGAGCCCATCCAACCTGCACTGCTGGGGCCTAGCAGAAACACCAGCATGTCCGCTGTGCATGGCAAGATGCTCTTTGGAGCACATCCTGAGCTGCTGCCCTGAAGCCCTGGGAGAGGGGACGTACATATGGCGCCATATCCAGGTGCTAAAGGGAGTGAGTGACACCATCTGCACAGGAATCCAGCAGAGCAAACACCAGCTCCCGGCAAGGCACAACATGTCAGGGCAGGGGAAAGAGTGCAAGGTTGTAACTCAGCTACTAGCCTCAGCTCGTGACTGACAGTTGAAAATTGACCTTGAGAGGCAGCTGAAGTTTCCAGACCACATTGCAAGGACACCACTTAGGCCAGATTTGGTCTTAACATCCGAATCTTGCAAGAAAGTGGTTCTAATGGAACTTACAGTCCTCCGGGAAGATCGAATAGAGCAGGCCCATGAGCGAAAAAAGGCCAAATTCCTCAAGCTGGTTGAGGCCTGCAGAGCCAATGGATGGAGGGCCCGCTGTGAGCTGATCGAAGTGCGCTGCAGGGCAATCCCTGCACCGGGCACTCAGGCTCCTTTGCATTAAAGGGCTGAAAGAAAAGAAAGCCAACAAAAACATAATTGAAGCAGCTGAAAAAGCTTCCAGGTGGTTGTGCATCAAGAGGGGGGACGCATGGAGTGGCACGTTGCTTGGACACAAGCTGGGGACTGATCACCCTCGGCTGGGTCGCCCAGGTGAGGGTTTCTGAAAGCCCTACGACCCTGGGATCATCACTGATGATGTGTCCAAACTGCACCTTCTAGGTGTTTCCATCAACAGGCACAAAAACAGCAGCTCATACTCATACTACTTGAAACACCCAGGTGTTTTTAATGGGAAATGCCAGTTTCATTTTGCCTGCATACTGTAGTTTTGTTCCTGTTTTCCGCGAAACAACACAACAAAGTGTCCCACAGTGGGCAGAAATGACCGTTAAATAACCCAGGACAGCCTGTGCAGCATGTCTTGAAGCTAAATGACTGCACAGTGTTTCCAGCAGTGTGACATCTACCTTTATTGCTCACACAGAATTGGTATCATTTAGGTTAAGGTTTACGTGATTGTCTGGATACTAAAGGTGCTTCCCAACTTGGAGAGCAGTAGATTTAACAAAGAATAACATTTCTTTTAAGGCTCATCATTACTGCTAGTTATTGGTCATTGCCTTATCAAGAGAAATACAGTTAGCAGATATGAGTTGATTAATACTATACAGTTGTTGTTTCTTGGATTGCTTTTTCCCTTTAAAGATGTCAGATGTTAAAAGGGATTGTTCCACGTTCAAGGAGTTACTCATACTCCACTGTCATGTTGGAGCTGGGAGCTGAATAGCTTAGCAGAAAGACTCTTCTCACGCCTTGCATCTACTCATCTTGTCACTGTCTTCAAGCCAATAGCTTCCAAATTTTTGCTCGACTGGTATGTTTTCTTACCCTTTGGCACTCAGGGGGCTCAATCAGGGTGAAGGTGCAAAACACTGAACAGCTTCAATCTCAGGTCCCACTCCGTGCCTTGGGCCTTAACTAGATGAGCTCTAAGTGATACTGAAGGGCACACAAGTAAGGAACTAGGCTACACTCAGCCTGTGTTCTCCATGGGAGGCAGACCTGTGTTCAAATGGTCTTACATACCAGCTTTGTGTGCTTATTTATGGATGCTCAATTTATCCTCAGAGATAGGAGACAGTGAAGACTAGGAAAACAAACAGTGCATGTCGTAGAAGGACATTAATTACTGCTTCTAAGGAAAGTCAGATGGCCCTCTACTCCTCATTCTGTACCACATCAACACTCACAGAGCTCTAAGTAATTGTTAGTCGTATGAATATAATTCCACTTACCTCATGCAGTTTACACTGTGAGATAGTGTTTGACCCCAGCAGATTTAACAAGGCTTTTTTTGAAATTATTATTTATTTTGAAAGGGACAATGTCTCCATGTCTCATATGACATTTTAAGTGAAAAACAAAAACACACCAGTCATTAAAAAGTAAATCAATGATGTTCTTCATTGAGTATTCAGCTCACTGGGGACTATACTGTGTTCTCTTTCAAATACTCCAGTTTGCACTTTTATGTGGTCTCTCCTGATTATTTTTATGAAATGTTGATCTTTATATTTGTCTTGGGAAAGGGGAGGCCAGCTGTTTTTTTTTTTTTACAAAAATATAGACAGTATCTGTCCTCCTGAGCTAATATTAGCACAGGCTCTCCACTGCAAAGGCATGTGTAATTACCAATGTCTTTCCATCAGAACAAAGCTGGAAGTACAGCTCCTTTATTATTCATCATTGCTGTAGATCTCTAGAGGCCTTCCGGTAAAAAACTTTCCTGAGTGCATTTTCAAACCAACAATGTGCACACTGAAAAAAAAAGATAAAATAAAATCACTGTTTCTATATTTAATGACACTTTAAAAAGTTATAATGAATTTTGCAAAAAAAAAAGGGGGGATTTAAAAAAAAAACTCTGAACTACCTTTCAAAGAGCTCTAATTTTTTTTTTTTTTGTTCAAACTAAATCCCAAGAAGGATGGAGATGTGCATGTGCCAGCGTTTTTCTGGGGTTAAGCAAAGAGACACTTCTCATTATAACTGTGCAAGGAGCTGTGGGGCAGAATTAACTCAGTAAAAGTCTTCAAATAGGCCATTTATCCTGAAACACAGTGCATAACACTATTCATCACCTTTGAATGCACAACACTATACAACATTTCGTTCAATTGTCCTCCTGCAGCTGAGATCCACAGAGGCGCAGGTAGTGTTTGTACAGTTATATTTTTATTTCATCCCTCACAAACAGGCCTTAGCATCCAGCAGGAATGAACAAGAACATTTTGTTAGAAAAGAACAGCTTGTTTCAGCTGTCAACAGTTGAGAGGAAATGGGTTGTTTTTTTAAGAAGGTTTTTCTAGACTACCACTTCATAACACAGGCAAGTGAGCCCTTTGGAGTCATATGTTGTTGGTATATCCAAGATATACTTAAAACAAATTGAGTCTAATGTAACTAATGATGAACAAATGGCTGCCTTTTATTAAACATCATCTGCTCAAAAACTGGAAAAAGTGGGATTTGGGGATACTGAGGAAAGTCAGTATCCCCAAATCCCAGTATTGACTGAAATCTATGTGAACTGCTCTGCTAATGACAAAAATGAATGCTAATTGGAGGACAGGGTTATTAAACCAGATGCATTAAACCAGATAGATATTCCTTTTGCCAGAGCTATAAATGTGTATACACAGGATTCTGTTTAATAAATCTCATCGAGAAATCTGCCGCATGTCCGCGAGCCTAATTTTCCTCCCATCATTAGCCATAAGTAAATAAAGACACTCCCTTAATCCGTTATTTTACATGCAAAATCACTGCCACAAGTTATCAGGCATGGCTGAGATGCAAAACAATGAAGCGCCTTTTAACAATTGTTGGTCAGATCACAGACTGAGCTCATCAGTAAATGTTAATTAAAAATTAAATTATAAAGGCCAGCTTTTCTCTGAACTCCATTTGGCATGACTATAGACAGCTTCCGAGGTACCAAACCTGTGGTTAATAAATAACAATGTGGTATCGAAACTGTTTACAGAATGTGTCACAATAAATAGCATCATATCATAAAAAACTATAAATCATACAGTTTTTTCTGTGTCAATAGTAAAACTTATAATGATGATAATGAATTTGAGCTCCTTGAAGTGGTTTCGTTTGTTATATGTTAAATTCTGCGGCTCCTCTTTATTTTGCATTTTCACTTAACTATATCTTAAGTTGGATTGCACAACACCTCCCCCCAACAAAACAAAACAAAAAACCCTGATACACAGTATCAAAAGAATGCACTTCATCTGTACACAAGTTTTTTGGTTTTTTTTTTGTTTTTTTTTTTACTAAAAACATCATATTATCTTTATACATCTGGAATCTAGCCAGTTGGAGTTGAAACACTCAAACATTTTATTCATAAGGGGCATCTACTGATATGAGACATGCCTCGCAAATAAGAGATCTCAGAAGACTTAGGAAAAGGACTTGGTGATTCAAATAGAGCTGAATATTTTGCAAAGGGAGATTAAATATTAATTAGTCCACAGAGAAACTTCTTTAAAAATAGATGATATAGTGTTTGTTCATCCTAGAAGGGGGCATCCAGCTGAGTACAACCCTCAGAGCAACAGCTGGAGGCTTCAGTCATTACAGCTGATTAACATCTCTGTGTATTAGGCCATCATGTACAGTAAAGAACTGGATGCATTGTGTCCCAGGGAGGATATCATGGAGGAGGGTGGTGCTCACAAAAGCACCTTGATGCTCTTCAACACCCACCACTGGGAAAATATGTGGAAGGAGCAAATAAAACTAACGCTGAATTATTTTCAGTGCTGTTGGTGTACGACGAGCAGTGCATACAAACATGAAAACATCTTAAAGATGAAGTAGGTGGAGTGAGCATCATGATTTTTTACGCTGCTGTCTCCCGGCCTGGACAGCTTGACATTGAGGGGAAGATAAATTCACAAGTTTCTAAATGTAGCATACAGGATAATGTCAGCAAGGCGGTTGACCTGCTGAAGCTCAGCGGACAATGAATGCAGCAGGACAATAACCTTCAACATCTAGGTGAGTTGACAGCAGAATGAATTCAAAGACAATCCCTATTGTTGTTTGCTGGAGCCCTGATCTTTGCCCAGCAGAGATGGTGTGGAATGACTTGAAGAGAGCCACTCACCCTTATTCAAACAGCCTCATATGAATGGATGCCTGAGCTGAAACAGGTCTGAGGGAAAAATGGTCCAACAAATCTAAACACTGTGCAGCTCTGATCAGCAGTAACTGAAAGGATTTTTTTTTTTTTTTGTGAATGATGCCAGGGGAAGTTCCACCAGTTATTAGGGTCACCAGTTTTTCCACCAGCACTGTTAATGTTTAATGGCTGTAGACATATGATGTTATCTTAGGGGAAATGTGTTTGCCTAGATTTGTACCTTAGCTGAATATCATATCAGAAATCAATGCAGAAAAACAGGTCGTTCCACAGGGTGACATACTTTTCTTCTGGCCACTGTAACTAGACATCACAATTGGTAGCCCGGCACACAAATCAATGTTAGAACAGCATTTGAATAACCTCTTTACCTCTTTATTCCTGGATTAATGAAAACATTTGTACCTGTAGCAATGAAAAGTATTCCCTGATTTGATCAAACTCACCATTAGCAAAGAATCATTAAGTGCTTCTCCTAACTGGAGAAATACTTGTCCATGAAGAACTTGTTTATGTAGGAAGTCTAAGCTTGTGGCAGACTGTTATATTGTTTGTGTGTTTTTTGTAAAAAGAAGAGTTTGATGTCCCCGCTTTCAAAAGTTGTAAAATGCCACTTAAAATAACAAAAACATAGAGGTCACAATCACAGTCAACTGTTCAAATCAAAACACTTTAAGCCATTGAAATGAGGTTTTGTTACTTTTTGGGTAACACAAGACGTTTTAGACATGAACGCTTCAAATGTATGTCTCTTTTCATTTCTTTTTTTCACAGTCGGTGGTACGTAGTGCCATTTCAGCATTTTGCACCATCTGTAATTGCTGCCTATTGACCCGGCAGGCAGACATAATTTTACTGTCGATCGTCTAAAACTCCCCTTTTTATTGGCTTTGGTGAATCCCTGCTTGTGAGGAGAATATCTGCTTCGCATGAAACACAGTCAGAGGGAAGAGAAAAGCAATCTTGGTAACCCTGCAGCAAAGTGATAGATAGCTTACGGCTGGATCCATTTTCAAAGATCCCTCCTGCTATTTTTCTGGAGAAATAGTATTTTGGTAATGTTGCACATTGTTGGTGGATTTTTCCCATCGTGCACTGTAGCCATAAGAAGGGTCAGAGTAATAGCTGAGTGGCAGTAACGATGAAAACAAGGTCTTCATGATTCTTACAATAAATAATTTCACTAAACTAGATTAGATTCTGTAAACAATGAACATTTATCTCAGCTACATGACATAATTATATACATTGTAGCATGAAAACATAGAAACACACACACACATAACCTTTTGCTATTGATAATATGATAACCAACAATCTCTTCGTATAAAAGGTAGAAGAAGAGTATCCTACTGGTAAGAAAAGGCTAAAGGTTAAAAATAGCACTGCACCATGACTTCACCCATCGGTTTGTGAGCTCCCGCTTTGAAGCCCCAAGTTTGTAAATTGGCCGCTGCCATCTTGGCTTTTTGAAACCAGTAGAAACCACTTTTAGAGGATAAGGTGGAGCAGAGGAGTAGTGAGGCGAGGCAGGTCTGTACTGTTCTGTACTTCAGCCTGATCGTGAGGCAGGATGCTGTTTGTCAATCACAAACTAACCCTTCTGCACACCATCATGGTCTAACCGAAAATACTAACATTGTTTTGTATTGGTGGAGACTTGAAACAAGAGTATATAATCCCATTAGGAAAACACTTACTGAGCTAATAAATCAAGTGAGATTTAAATACAAACTGAGATCTTTTTGCAACCAGCAGAGTCATTCAGTCATTAGATGGAAAGCAGGCTCTTGTAAGGCTCTTTAGCATTGGCTTCACTTTTCAGCCCATGTTTTTAGGTTCTGTATTGTGATGATGTAACCTTGATGAAATGTTGAGTGAACTTATTTAGTATTACTTTTTAATATCCCACCATTATATATTTTGATATATAATTTTTCCAAGTGCAGGGTAATAGCTTTTAAAACATCATGTATTCATGCAGAAAATTGTTTTTCAAAGGTGTTGCTGGTACAGATAAGGTGTCCAAATTGAGGATTTTACACTTGAAATGAGGATATTTTCAAACTTTGTAGAGTTGTTTTATGGCAATTAAATAATTTAATGCAAGAGTCATCCTATCAGATATCAGCCCAACCCATAATTCATTCCAAAACATCTGAGTATAGTCAATACCAGCAGCTGAATACAGTGACAGTGCCTGACTTTGCTTTTTCAGCATAAAATGCTGTTTTTGTATTTCACATTGTGCCTCCCTGTTATAAAAATACAGTTTCTCCACAAAAATAGAATTTACGGAATTTGAAATATTAAGCAAAGGGGGGAAGAGTGTGGAGGAAATATTTTTATTTCCCAGGTGAGAGAATTAACGTGCTCAATGCTGCCAAGCTTGAACGATTTAATACACAACCCTGAAACAAAACACAACACAGATGCTACATCCCGACTATCACCTTAGGATCTTGAACAAATTGGATCTTCAAAGACCACGTTAATCAATTGAAGGAATCAGTCAGGGGCCACAAATCTCTTAAGAGAACAGGCCATTTGGGGTCACGTGGTTCAGATTTCCCTGACAAAGAGAAAGCGTGCAACCTAACAAAGATGAATGTAAGCTGTGCACTTTTTTTAAATCCATTTAACACCTTCATTAGACCTTCATTAGACTGTTTCTTCCCAAAAATGTGATTTGGTGACAAACAGTGACTGTAATTTATATTTCTTCTTTCTTCTTACCTATAAGAAAACTCCACAGGGCGCCTGTGAATTATTTCTTTCACACGCATTGAAAGCATGAAAAAAAAAAAAAAAAAAAAAATTAATAAGGGGTCGCTACAAAAGTCCCTTAAGAAACTATTCAGGAGCTTTCAATTATATCACACAATCTCACTTAGCCGAAGGAGCCACAGGTAAACGCTAGGAGCATTTGCTAGGACCATTAATATTTAACTGAATAATTGAACCAAATAATTGCTATTTGGGGCATGTCACATGCTGCAGGGGATTAAGGTTGTAGACATAGGCTAATCCATTGTAATTACTGTGAGCGCTGTGTGAGCAACAACCACATGGTGCTCCAGAGGAAAATAATGCTCATCTGGTACAATTAAAGACCTTTAGGTGGAAATCTTGCTGCATTGGGCTATATATTAGCAGTATAATTTTACAACCAACAGACTCCCTTTGCACAGCACAATGCTCTCGTGGGCATCCAGGCTTTAGTCTGGATGCCCGCGAGAGCATTGTCTTGCTGGGACAACAATGATTAGGCATTGGGAGAAATCAGAAGGCAATATGAGAGAAAGTCTCCCTGTGACTGAACACCAGCTGGTCTATTAGCGGACCTGGAAGCAAAGATGTGGCTCAGCTCCACATCATCCTTCTGTTTGGTAGGTTGCTGCAATCAGCAGCTGTACAGATGGCGTACTGGCACACTGTCATTTGAAACTTTTTCAAGAGATGCACCGTATTTTTCTCCCATTAGCCAGACCCGCGCACTGACCTACATGCCTTTCTTTCCATTCTGAATCAGTGTGAATTGGAGTCAGTGAGTGTGTGCATCAGCACTATATAAAAAGATGTCATTTAAGTGAATATTCTTGATTTGGCTGTTTGTATAAAGCTCTTTTATTTTAATGTCCTTTCAGAAAATGTGTATTCCAGCATGTAAAGATTCATCATAGCAGAATCTGTGATTTATTTATCTATCTTTATTGTCTCATTTTCTATGTTCAAGTGACAAAAATGCAAGCAGGTTATAAAAATTCTGTTTTTGAAATTCATGTTGCAAAACATTACAAGATGATGAGCTCAGTGCATAGGTCAGTCCTGCTCAGTTTGGCTCTGAAAGGCTGTCTCCCTGAAAAATCACTCATAAATTGCCCTCACTTCCATGTTTGTGGTCCAAGTTTTGGCTTTTGACTAGCTCACAGGAAGAAAAGAGCTTTCATTTTTAGTTTTTCCTCAACAAGGAGAAAATTTACACTGGAAAGATGAAAATTGAGACAAGGCCAAGGTGACTTTATTATCTCATGCCCAGATTAATGGTAAAATTATATTTTATGATGAAAAATACAGAATATCACAATATCCTCTAGTGGAGTGAAGCACTGCTGTACTGCAAATGATGATGACAGTGAGGTGAAATACTGAAGTGAGCAAAAGTTATTAAACCACCAGGACTCCCAGAAGCTTCCACTTATCCATTTACCTTATTAAAGCTCATACACCCTGTCAGCTTTTTCCAAACCAGTTGCGACTGTGTTTAGGTAAAATGTGCTCCATGTTCTCAATGGTATTTGAGTGAAACAGTTTTAAATCGAAAGATCGTAGGGATGGTTTCCCTGCAGACATCTCATACGTTGTCATGATTGTGGACTTCAGTTTTTGATTTTGTGTTTTTGTGTTTTGGACTCTTGTGTTGTATTCCTTCCCCCTACCTACACTTCTCTGCACACCTGTCTTGTGTTCCCCCTCGTCAGCCCTGCCCTGCTCATCGTGCTTTTCCCTCCACACTTTCCTCCACACCTGCCTTGTGTTGCCCTGTCAGTTCTGCACTTCTCCTTGTGTCTTGCCAGCCAATCCGCTCCCTGCCTGCCCCTGTCTCCTGACCTGTTCCCTGTTGTGTCATTAGTTCAGTTGTATATAAGTCTTGGTTTTCTGTTTCTTCATTGTTGGATTCTCTGTTGTGTTCTGTCGAGTTTGCTTCAGTTTTGCGTCTAGTTTGCCTGTTGCTTTTTGTACCCTCCTGAGTATTCCTCATTAAAGTTTAAATCTCCACTTCACCGTGCTGCCTCTGGCTCCTGCACTTGGGTCCTCATTCCTGCATTCCCGTGACATACTTATCTATTTTCTGCCCTCTAATACTATATTACTTACAGCATCTATATATTAACAATGTCCACTGTATGCAATGGGCCCAATACCAGATGACAGACAGGAAAATTCAGCAACTAGCTGGTAAATATAGGGGAGCATTAGCAGCTGAAAAGACACATATTTCCCTCAGGCGTCTTTGGAGAAGAAGGCATCGAGATAAAATCAAATAGAATCAGACACAATGCTAAATGAATGAATGTTACTGCTGCTGGCTGGATGTATAAATAAAAACGCAGTTTCAAATTATTCAGCCACAAATTCATTCATAATATACCTATATAAAAATAAATTAATAAAAAAATCATTGTAAAGCAGCTTATTCCAGCCCATCTGCTTAGTTTTCTCGCAGGAGATTCTTTCTAATGGATTTTGGCATGCAGAAAATAAATTAACCTTATTTTAAACACCCGTTAAATTACGAATGATCATGATAATCACCACAAAAATGTTTAAAAACTGATATTAGTGGATCGATTTTTTTTTTAAATCACAGTAAGCAGGTACAGTGAGAGTTATGTAAAATACCAGCCACATTTTAAGCATAAATTGAAAATCCTGAGGGAAAAAAAAAAAAAGCTTTCGAAATCAGTTGACAGCAGCCACGGCACGAATGTCTCCGGGTTTTAGAAGCACAAAGTGATGTTCTATTTCAGTGCAAATCTGATCCATGTCTGTGTAATCCTCTTCTTACTTACTGTATGTCGGCAGCTCCCGTCTGGATACTCCACCTGCTGTTGCACAAACTGAAAGTATGAAACACAAATGACTTCCTGACGCTTTTATTTCTGATTCAACATCATTTAAATAGATCTGGTGAACAATATGTCTTTTTTTTTGTGTGTGTTGTCAATCAACTTTTTCACTGCTTCTTAGCTGTTTCCGGTGCAATGACAAAAATATTTCATGGCACAACAAATATGAATCAGGACAGCACAGTTTGACCAAAAGTCAAGTGACAATAAAAGGACTGTAATATAATGAATTGATACAAAACATGGGTCTTTAAGCTGTGCGAGAAACACAATGGAGCTCGAATGATGATTGCGGGTTTCTGGATAAATTTTGGCCTCAGTTTTTAATCTTAATACCATTTCTCTTAATACTGAAAAGGACATACACACCACCACACCCATATTTCTGCAAGAAAAATGTGCAAATCAGCCAAAATACTGTAACTGGCACATGTATCTGAAGAAGGGTAGTCGTCAGGTTTTGTCACTGGATGACAGTTTTGGAGCAGTGCTCTCCAATACAGTTTCATTTGGCTGCAAATTGACTCCAAACGTATTGGAATATTCACTTATTCATTTCAGCGTCAGACATATTGCTTGCCGTATTAAATATACTGTGTTTAGGGTACCGTGTCTACGTTTTCTGACTTAGCCAACTACTTAGTAATGTTAGCACACATGAACAGACTGTTGGGGGAGCAACAAGACTGCTGCAATTTTCCTCAAATTACTACGCACAGAAGTGCCATATTTCTGTCACATTTTTCATAGTGTTTCCTCATAATTAAGGTTTGACTGGTGCTCTTTCAAGTATTCTGCCTTGTTTTCTGCAATGGATTAAAAGGCTCTCAAATGGCATATTAGTGCCACCAGTTGTTGATCTTGATAAGGAACTCATGGCATCGATATCTGCATAACAGAGGATGGAAATGCATTAAATCACATTTTCCTTTCCCAATTTTTTGCTGAAGACATCCTCTTAAAACATTTGATTATTGTTGGCTCTTTCATTTGTGGGAACCCAAAAATCCGACAGACCAAACCAGTGTATGGAAATAAAACAGAAGGACATAAAAGTAGAAGTCCATGTGTTTAACAAAGAACACCACATTCGGCTTCTACCATCACTATTTCCTATTTTCCTCTTCTAAAGCTCTGGTGAATTTTCCAACAGCATCAACTCTATTGTCAGGGAAAAAGAGGAGTCCGATATAAACGCATTAATTGTTGTGGACAGTATGTACACACCAGCAGTGGACACTGCACACAGGTGGCCACATGCAACATGCTGGAGTCCTTACAGCACTGTATTTTTCAAGTAATTTCATTTGAGGTATGCGTTGGATAATGTCCTGATGCAACAGTAATGACACGAGTTGTCCATAGCACAAAAGGAAAGGACACTGCAGGTATCTGTCAGACAATTATAGCAATTTTCTACCTTTTATTCCAGCATGTTTGCCTTACAGAGGCAGTAAAGTGGGACAGGAACTGCACAGTGGCTCCCTTAACATATGAAACACTATAATTATTACATTATTTGTGACAGATATACAAATGTATGTCATTGATTATGTGTAAATCCACTACAAGAAGGTTCCTCGACAATAACTCAGGAAACTGAGATTTTTGTTTGAGTGCCAAATTTCCTTTGACACTTTCTATTTCACTTTCCATTTTGGTCTATGTCACACAAGCTTGGGCGTCTAATCTGCTTTATTAGCTTGACCTTGCACCTCAAGTGGGAAAAAGCAGTTTTTTGCAGAAATGTGGCAGGTATAGAGAACATGCTTTTAGGCCTCCATTTGGGACAATACTGCTGAATAAACAAGCTGTCCAAAGTGCTGGTAAAAAGAAGACTGACTGACTGACTGACTGATCATTCTTGCCCCTAAAAATCTCAGGTTTTCTTTTAAGTGCGGGACAAATCAGATGAACTTCTCCCGCTTCCCCAAATCATGCTGGGGACAGACAGCAGAAAGTATTTCTTATTCATGCCCTGGCATAGTAAGTAGAACCATATGTGCCTTTTATCTGTTGTAGTGTTGGGGCTCATAGAAAGCTCCTTCCCACACAAAGAGTGGCACACACAAATTTTTTCCCTGTTTGTAGGCAGACATATTCTCCTGCGGTGCTTCAAGGGCACTCCACAGTTTACTTCCTTTGTTGTTGTCAGATCATATGATAAGATCATATCAGCTGCATCATGTTGTTTTGTGATCGTACAACACTTAGATCATGGTCTTTCCTTCACCAGCTGATGTTCAGGGATTATGCATAGTAGTCAAGATTGCTTTTCAAGATTTGTATTATCAATCTATCATATTTCCAACCCCAAACAATAATCAATGTTCATATGTTTCTTACTTTTTACAGTTTCTTTACAGTCATGACAGCCTCTGTGTTTAAAGTTCAGGGCAAGATCATGGTTGTTGCGGATAATATATTAACATTAATGAAAATACTTCGGGGAGTTTGCATGTTCTTCCCGTGCCTGCGTGGGTTTAGGTTAATTAGCGTCTCTCTGTGTGTTGGCCCTGAGATGGACTGGTGACCTGTCCAAGGTGTACCCCGTCCTCACACAGTGTGAGCTGGGATTGGCTCCAGCATCTCCCGTGACCCAGAAACGGATAAGCGGTTGATGATGAATGAATGAATGAAAACACTTTGAACTTCAGTTCGACACTTTGGGAAATATGCTGTTCTGCCTATTGTATGTGCCGGATCATTTCTTGGGTCCCTGCTGAGACAGAAGAAGTTTCTGGCAGCATTAATAAGTATGAGCTTTAGACAGATGGAAATTAATGTCATGAAACACGCAACAAAAAAAAAAAAAAAGCTAAAATTCTGAAATATCGACTTGCTGAGATAGGCAACTTAAACTCCTAAATATTTTCATCATGTTCAGAAAAACGATGAACGCAGAGAGCAGGATTATAATTGGAGGCAAATTCCAACACCCTTTCTTTCCCCCACACTATCACAAAGGTCACACCACCTCACTGATCTTTGATACGGGATGTGCTTCATGAGATGCAGAACTGTCCAACATGGGCTCACAGTTGAGGGACGCTGTGCTTATCCTTCCTTCTGTGTGTGTTAAAGGGCAGTCTCTGTGTTCTGTACAATGGGATTGTAGGTTGATGCCACAGATCTGGCTGTCACTCAGCCATTTTGAGCTTGTTGCGTCTCAGAATGCTCTACAGTGGGAGCAGCAGCATGAGAGATGGGGTATTACTGGCTTACTGCATTGACTTTACTGTACAAGAGCGGTCATGCATGAACGGCAGCGATGGACCGTCTTCTTGCCTGTGGTTGTCGAGTCCTAGAATGGTGGCCTGTTGCCATGGTAACTGATGAATACAATGGCATGCAAGTCTCAGACCACATTGCCATTCAAGTGAACTGAGGGATTATGAACTATTTCTCTGATGGTAATTATGTTATTTTCTTTTTTTATTTATTTTTTAAAGGAAAATAAGGGCTCTAATGAGCACTAAATAGAAATAAATAAATAAAGTATTTACTTTTACAAAACTGAAATAGCCCCCGGAGAAGTTCTCTGATTGTAAATACATTAATGTTTGCTCTTATTTTACCTCCTTGTTATTTTGCCAGTTCATATCACCATCAGCGCTTATAGTTCATTATTTTCTGTGGCCCCACTCCACAAAGGGATTTGGCTCAGGGACAGAACTCTGCACACCATTAAGATCCATGACAGCCTGCTAGAAAAACCCACCTATTCATCTCCTGCAATATGGACTTATGAGATATCAAACGTATCAATGCTGCATATTGCAAAAATTTATCAGATATTCAAGGGATGGGTACTTTGGTTCTTGCGCAGACGTAGAAGCAGTCTTTCTGGAACTATTTTATGGAAATCTCAGGGGTGGCGAGTTCAGGACGCACAATGAATCTATCAATGCGCCAAATTACCTCATTCCATATTCTTCAAAAACTTGAAGACTGACAGCGTGGGGTGGTTGAGTGGGAAGTGTTTAGAAAAGTGTAGAATAGAATGACTGGGTAGAGGGAATCTGAAACCAATTCGTTTTTTTTTTTCCTACTTCTATGACTCCAGTTGAAGCCATACATCAAGAGCCTTTATTTTTCATAGAGGATGAAATAACCATGTTCATAGTTTAGTATCAGTTGCCTTTATCCTACTCTGCCATTCCTCTAGACTCTTAGAAAGTTACACTGTTGCTCCTCCTTTCATACAAGCAGCAACAGCTATGTCATTCAAGGCTCCCATGTTAATGCTCAAGGCTACGGCCACATACTCAAAAAGCTATGAGTCATCTTGTGGACTGCCAGCACATACAATAAGTTTTATGGTACACATGCTTGTTTTCTGAACACACGAGCAGGGTTGATTCAATTGTCCTTGCTAATTTAGTTGCGTAGCTCCTCCTGCAGGATGAACATGGTACATGGAAGGATAGGAAGGTTTGCCTGATGTGGTCACCTCAGGCTGACTCCAAGAGAAAGTCATGTTTTAGCCATTCTTTCTTTCATCTTCAACTGCTTATTCGTTTCTGAGTCGCGGGGGTGCTGAAGTCAATCCTAGCTCACAATGGGCGAGTGTGGGTTACACTGTGGACAGGTCACCAGAACCAAACCTGTGATCTTCTTGTTGTGGGGCAACAGCGCTAACCACTATGCCGCTGTGCTGCCCTGTTTGAGCTGAATTAAAATAAAATAATTTTACAGCAGTGATTCACAATGAGGTGAACACCCAGGCACATAAAGCTGCTCACCCTCTCCACTTCAAGCTCCCGGATGAAGAGTGGCTGATGAGGTCTCCTCTCCTTCCTCTTGTCCACTATCATCTCCTTCATCTTGGCCGTGTTGAGGGTGAGGTTGTTGTCCCTGCACCATGACACCAGATTGCCCATCTCCTCCTGTAGGCCACTTTGTCCCCGTCAGTGACGCGTCCTATCACTGCGGTGTCGTCTGCGAACTTCAGGATGATGTTGTCCTTGTGGGAGGCGACACAGTCGTGGGTGAACAGGGTGTAGATGATGGGGCTGAGGACACATCCCTGTGGGATGCCAACGTTTGTGGTAATGGTGGCTGAAGTCCTATTGCCAATCCTGACAGACTGGGGCCTGCCAGTCACAGAGGGTGTGGTGCAGACCTAGGGTTGACAGTTTGTGGGGGATGACCATGTTGACCTTGAGTGCCTTGAAAGGCGCCAACAAATAAAATGTATTATTATTATTATTATTATTATTATTATTACATCAGGCATTACACCCAATTCAGGCAACAACAAAAACCTTTTCTCCTTGGTCATCTGTAACTTTATCTTTATATCTGCATCTTTATTTTTTTCCAAACAGCTGCCTTTTTCCAATCTCTTTTCCTTTTATTTTGCCAAGGGGCAAGTAGTCTGTATGTATCAAATATGATACGCATGGCATTATAGGGCTAAAGTTTGCACCTATGTATTTTTTAATTTCGCCCACCCAACAGTAATTAGCCAGGGAGAAAAACAACTGAAGCTAGGCTAGCCTCTCCCTCTTCTCAGCATCTCCCTTCAGTGCTACTGGATGTTCATTTGCACTTAAACACACAGAGAACCAAACTCACAGACACGTTTACTGTCTCAATATTTACCTGAAGGTGTTTAAAATACTCAAGCTCATTTGTAGTAAACTAGCTCCACTAAGACTGAGGCCTCAGGCGCAGAGCAGATGTATAATGGAGCTGTCAGAAGAAAGGGCCTTTAGCCAAATCGCCGATTTATTAAGTGTAAATGTCAACAAAATCTCCAAAAGGTACAGCCCACAAAACAAAGCTGAAATGCTCACAGTATCAAGAGCACTCTCAAATAGTCCTGCTGGACGTCAGAGTTCATATGATTCTCGCTTTTGTTAGACTGCAAGATCAAAGATCAAAGAACGATACAAGAAAGAAATGCCTGAAGACACTGGTGTGGGAGGGATGCAGGAAGTCTTTGAAAGAATGTTAAAATGCAAGACTTATCACCCTTTACATGCACTCTATAGTTTTATGAAGTGTATGCTATTTATTAGATCACAAATAATTGAATAATGTATATATCCCTATATGGAGAGAGATATTACCATTTGTGCATCCATTCAATTATTGTTTGTAATAATTTAATGTGCAATCACACCAGAGTGCAGTAACACCAACACAGTATAATGTGCAATTGTACAATGGTCAGATAATACTATGGACCATGTGCAATAGAAGAATGTAAAATATAATCAGAATCAGACAGATTTTGTAACGGGACTATACGCAATATACATAGTAAATCTTCTCTTTTAAGTGCTTTATTTTACGATATGTAGCGCTAACCTTAACCTCAACCCACACTCTTTGTTGTAGTTTTGCTATATTGTTTTCATCAGCTGTTTTATGTGCTCTGTATTGCTCTGTCCTGATTTATGTAATGTGTATTCTACCTTGCCGTGTTGCCAATGGGACTACAGATGGAAATTAAACCGTTGCTGCAATCTGGCATATTTTCATGAGAATGTCCATCAATATTACCCCATCCTTTAAAAAAAAAGAATGAATAAGTTTAACATCCTCTGGATATTTAAGGATAAAACACATAAAACAAACATGGACAAATTATATATGTATTAAATATATATCTCAATATGTTGACATTTTTCATTGTTGATATGTATTTAATTTATATACATCCATCCATTATTGATATCATGTATCTATCAAGGGGCAGCACAGCGGCATAGTGGTTAGCGCTGTTGCCCCACACTAAGAAGGTTGTAGGTTCGGTTCCCTGGCCTGGGGCCTTTCTGTGCAGAGTTTGCATGTTCTCCCCGTGTCTGCGTGGGTTTCCTCCCACCGTCCAAAGACATGCATGTTTAGGTTAATAGGTGATTCTGAATTGTCCGTCACACTCAGACCTACGGACAATTTAGAGTCACCAATCAACCTAAACATGCATGTCTTTGGACGGTGGGCGGAAACTGGAGTACGCGGAGGAAACCCACACAGGCACAGGGAAAACATGCAGCTCTTCACAGAAAGGCCCCAGGCCAGGGAACCGAATAGAAGGGCTTGAGCAGAGAGAATACAATAAAAATGCAAGCAGAAAACATACAGATGTACAGAGGGGTTAATGGCTGGTACCACTAAATGTGTATTGGCAGTAGTGTCAGAAGAACTGATAATGGAAATTATTAATGGTGTTTAATGACAACTAATAGTAGCTATTTCAGCAGCAGGTGTTGAGCAAGATCATGGAGCAGAAACGATTCAGCACCTGCAGTAGCAGGACGGGGTGAGAGAGGACAGGGAGGAAAAACACAAACTACAGGAAGAAACTAAGTTAGTGATGTTTGATGGTGTGCTAAAAATTCATGGGGGGCAGAGAGAGAGAGAAGAGGTGCTCAATGTTTTATATTTTGCAGCGTCTTTATTGGTTGTTTATTTCTTTATTGGAATTGTTTTTCAAAGGAACTTGAAGAGAACCATATTCCATTCTGGAACGCAGTCTGTGACATCATAGTGCGTTCTGTTCTTCGCTGCTATACCGGCCTCAGCATCAGTTTTCACTTTGTTAGCCAACGTGAACACTACTATCTCTCAGGAGAAGAAAAAACGAATTATGCAAAGATGTCAAAAGAGAAAAAGTCGACCAAGCTCAGCTTCAGTTCCCCCCAGTTCCCCTCACTGCAGGAGAAAAGAGAAAGATCTAGAGGAGGTTCTGTGAACAGGAGTCGGTTATTTTTGAGGAGATTTCAGCTTCCTCCAAAAAGATAAAAGATCAGAAGCTGTCAAATGCAAAGAAGCAACCAAGCAAATTGGTTCAAACTGAGCCTGTAGTTTTTGTTTGTCCTGCTTTTTCCAAAGAGGAACAGCCAGTTAACGTTATCTTTGGATTTGGACCCATCAAAAAAGGAACGACCTCAAGATAATCTCCCCCAAAACCAAGAGCACCTGAAGTTCCCAGTAAAAACAGAGGGATAATGACAGTGCCCAAGCCAGAGGAGAAAACTCCCACTGAGGAACCTGAGGACAAGCCAAAAGATTTCCTGAGCTGTTTGAAGGGTATCATCCACAGGCTGACTCCTGAAACTTTCCACGTTTCGATAAGACAGCTGAAAGATCAAAAAGTGGAGACAGAGGAAAGTTTAATGGAAGCGGCCAACCTAATCTTGAGAAGGTCTTGCTGCGATCAGGCTCTGCTGTGTGTTATGCCAAATTGTGCCAATCTCTGTCAAAGATAAGTCATGCATCTATGACCAGGTGATTATTTGACCCTATTTTCCATCTTTTTTTTTTCTCTCTCTTTCTGTCTCTCTCTCTCTCTCAAAATCAAAGCATTAAAAAATAACTTCTGGCCTCTCTGGTTTTGTGGTAATATGGCAAAATAAACCATGTGTCATAAAATTAAGCTTTAAAAAACTTAAAATGAATTTTCTGCATATTCCAACCAGTTTTCTCTGTTAACACAATTAACAGCAAATTTTGTTAGTTAGTTAAGCCCCCCTTTTTTTTAAGCCATAAATCACTGAGGTTTCTCTCAGTTACAGGGATTACTTGTGTATATACAGAGACAAAAAGCAATAAGGACAATTTTAAATAGGTAACAATAGCTTGTAACTTGACGTAAAAATAAATAACCTGACTTGAAAGTGGCAGGAGACATAAGCTGCTTTACAACATTCCAATACAGTTGTTTCCCATTTTTATGAAAGACATGTCCATTCAAATAATTAAAGTTTTTTGTCAAATACTGTTGGTAGGGTCAGGGTTGGGAAAGAATTATCATAATTTTGAGGCCAGGAGAAAATATCAACTTAAGTGAAAGCACCATCTGGTAAAAAAAAAAAAACAGCTAACAAAACAAAGAGAGAAGAGAAGAGAGGATGAATAGAAGATATAAATAAATAAATAATGTTTGTGGTTTTGATGACTGCAAAGGAAAAGGTACAAATAAAGCATTTGTATCTTCTGACACTTTGGACTTTGTATGAAGAGACAGTTTGCTGGATATGACGGGAGCAGAATCTATATATTTGGTCATTACAGTTTGAATTCTTAGGACTAGTACGTCAGTGAAGAAAAAAAAGGTCCCTTCACCACTGAAGTGACACTCTGCAGAGTGAAGAGGGACACCTCTTCTCCCTGCAAAGCACTTGGATACTGAAGATCCACTCAGGGCTTCCAGAAGTCACGGCCAAAGCCTGAAGTGCAAGTCATTTGGTAGTGAGACCAAATACTACCATTCCAAAAGCTGAAAGAGTGTGAACATTTAAAATCATACCAACATTAATCCTTCACACTCCGCCAATTTACTCTTCATTTGGGAACCACACTGAGATCCTAAGTATGTGTGTATGGGTAGTTGACCACACTGAGTCAGATAAAGACATAGCTGCTCAGTTAGCAGGACCCAAGTAGGACATTTGGAGACATTCGTGTTTGTGTGCTGGCAGAAGCACCATTATTCCCAAATTTAGACCTCTGATCTGCTAAGATCTATGAAGATGATATGAAAGTAGAGGTGACAAATTGCTACATTTCTGTGGTTTGTTTCAGAGCCTGATAGACACTTCATTCAGAGAAACTACAATGAAGATGAAACATGAACTGAAACATGTGACTTTTCAGTGTTGCAGCACATCAGAAGGGGGTGTTGGCCTATTTTACATTTATAGCTTTTGTTTAAAACAGATCTGAAAGTATATTTTAACAAATTAGTACAAGCAGAAGGATATTGTAATGTTGGAGGTGCCTCCTTTTTTTTTTTTTTTTAACCGTATGCTTTTAAAAAGGGTCAAAGGAATAATTAATTAAAAAAATTGTTGATTACTCTCAAACTACTTACATACTCAAAAACTAAATCCCAGTATATATTTGGATATGTATTTCTCTTTTATTTCTTTCTCTTTTGAGTGAGGCTACCTTTGAGCGAATGGAAACACATCCCTCCCCAAAACACCCACCAATCTGCGTAAACGGAAATGAATCAAGCTAATTAATTTAAGTATACTCAATATGTCGAACAAATACCAATTTATCAAACAGTATTACTATTAAGTGTGTGGTATTTATGTCTTAGTAGATATGAGGTAATATAATTATTCCCACTGGAGCAATCATCGGCAAACCTCTCTGTAAACTTTCCTCACTAACCAACGCTGCTGAAAATAACTCTTCAAGAGAACCAGGAATGAAACTGAAAGTGATGACGCATTGAGATTTGTCTTTTCTACAATGACACACAAATACTTATCATAGCACAGCACACACCCACCTTTGTATCTGCCTTTGTGTCAGTGTACACTTGAAGGTAGGAGGCTGGCCCTCTAGGCAGTGGACCCTCACATGTTGAGTACATCAAACTGTGGAGCAAACTCTGACTGGTTGCCAATGCCACGCTTGTCTATCTCTGTTCAGATCATATCCGGTGGGAAGCAGCTTTGGCTCCTTTTCAAATTTGGAGAGGCTCCAAAAGATTGTCCCCTTTAGCTTTACGCTGCTATTTGGGTTCAGTCTCTTGTTGTCTATGTCTATGTAATGAAGTTAACCAAGAAATCAGCATTTGGATCACAGTCCTGCAAAATATGTCTCTCCTTGGAGACATATCTGCCCCCTCTAACTATGAACACACCACGTTTGGACAACAACACAGTGGTGCGTGACTTACAATCTTATCCTCTATTTTTCCTTAAAACAAGGACAATGAGGTCAATTAAAGTTACTATGGACAATATTTTTGAATAGCAAATTGATTAATTGAACTGTACATTTCAAGACATTTCTGACTCCACTCTGTCTGTCATTAATCAAATTTTTGCAAGCACTTTGGATTGAGGAGAATGAAACAGTCCCATATTTGACATTGATTAAGTGAATTGTATGAAAAAAGGATCATCACCCAACTCTGAAATTGATGAAGCAATTCACCTTTTGACTCTGTGACTGTGGCATTTACTGTTTTGGTGAAACAGTAAATGCAAATTGTGGTTTTCTCAAAATTTATTTTATACAAAATAGTACACTCACCTCTTCTGTAGCTGCTTTTTATGACCAATTTATACCTAATATTGACAGGCGATGAGACCGTGAATTTGAGTTGGTTGGTTCCATTCTAATACAAACAATTCTCTGAACTGAAGTTACTCCTGACATTCAACTTACAAAACAAGTATACAAAATATCAAAAATGCATTTAAAAATGAAGCATGGATTTCACTCATAATCACAGAGATGAAAAAAAACCCCCCCCAAAACTTTTAGTTTATATTCCAACCCTGCTACTGCAGTTTGGTCCATTAAAAGGAGCTCTCCATCTTAATAATATCTTGGACTTTTTCCCTCTTGTCAGACAGAACCAGCTCCATTTCTTGGCTCGGGGATGGGACAGGGATTTTGTTGATCTTGGCAAAGCTTTGGCTAATGTCCAAAAAAGTTTTTCCTTTGGTTTCGGGGAGGACAAAAAAGAGGTAGATGGATCCAAAAGTACAGACCACCACGAAAACCAGGAAGGCAAAGGTCTGCAGCATCTCCTACACAAAGACAAAAGAAACATTGAGAAGTTAGATTTTTTTTTCACTTTAAGCTCAGTGAAATTGTCTTGAATTGCCAAGACAGTTTCATTATTACTATATCAAACATGATGCTGTTAAGATTTATTGTATTTTTTTCCTGTTTCAGCATTGAAAACCATTTGATGATTAGTGTTCTGCAAAGCCAAATCCAGCCATTTTTCAGCCTAAACTCTTGCCAGCTCCACTGAGACCTGGTCTGTGGCATCTGTTTTGTCATCTGCATGTGTTGTGCTGAAAATGTCGCAACATCCCCTTGATATTCTGCTGAAAAGGTGCTGTGAGGGAATTTACTAATTTTACATTTTGGATTTCAGAACAGCATTTATTTGTATTTGTTTCCTTGTGCATTCAACTATGTCGTCGCTCCAAAAGTATGAGCGCTAACCTCATCCAGTGTGTTATGCCCATAATAGAGATTAGTGACAGATTTAAAAATACAGACTGACTGATTACCCAGAGGGAGATTTAGAGACGGAGGGAGGGTTTCAGTGTGTGTGTGTGTTTGTGTGGGAGAGGGAGAGAGTGGGAGAGAGAAAGAGCAAGAGTTTGAGAATATTTTGTGTGGGGCAGAGAAACTTGAATGACCCTCAGCAGTTTGTCACTGAGCTATAATCCTTCGCTCATGAGGGCACAGAATTCAAATGCAGCGCTATGTACCTGGTTCTAGAAACGGAATGTCCAGTGAGCCATGACCATGATGAACTACTTACTGCTTTGGTTTGGGTGGTTATATCACCGCTGCTGTTAGCCTGGCACTGTTTTCCTCTGTTTAGTGTATTTCATAATAGCACTAAAAAAACAGAGCATCTTGCAAAGGGGCCTGACCCAGTTTCCATGTCGCCTCTGTGATGTAATGCTCATCTGCAAAGTTAGCAAGTTGCTCACAAAACATTGCCTTTCACTCCCAGTTGTCATAGGAGATGAGTCACGGTACAAACAGGACATTTGTGACTCTACTCTGTCTGTCATTAATCAGATTTTTGCAAGCACTTTGGATTGATGAGAATGAGATAGTCCCATATTTGACACTGGGATAAGCCTTTCATCTGCTGAGTTGGCTCAGCTGGGTTCAGTTTAGCACACACACACACAAACTATTAGAAATACACACGAAGACTCAATAGCGGCTGTAGACACAAAATGTACATGTATGAATCTTGTCTTCAAAGCTCCCAGTCAGACACATGTTGCACTCAAAGTGAGAGAGGAGCTGGCAGTTGCAGTGATGGGGACTGGATGGGCCAGCACAAGATGGGACAGGACAGGAGAGGATGGACCCAGGATAAAGCAGGACAAGCCAGTGCAGGATGGAACAAGACTGGACAGGAATTAACTGGATAAGATAGAAATTGATTGGATAGTACAAGACAAGATAGTCTAGGATGGGATGGGACAATCGAAGATAGAACAATGCTAGACAAAATGGGAGGGACCAGACTAGTATAAGATGGACAGAACAGAACAGTGCAGGCTTGGACAGGACAACAATGACCGGATTGGACCGGACAGGCTAGGAAAGAACAGAAGAAAACAGAGCAGGACAGGAAAGACAGTCGAGGATAGTCGATAGATAGATAAGATAGTCGAAGAAAGAACAATGAAAGGCAAGAAAGGATTGGACAGGCCGATGCAAGACAGCACCGAGGAGGACAGCACAGGGCGGCAGGAAAAAAAAAAGGGGATGGGACTGAAAAGTGAAGGAAGGGACAGTCTATGATAGTCTATGACATGTCTTTGACGCAGTGATTCAGGTATGAGGTGCAAATGGACAGGACAGAACAGGACAGGGTAGAAAAGAATGTTTAAGCGTCCACTAAAGACAGAAATCTGATAGAGACATTCAAAAATGTCCTGGTTCATTTATTATCTGTTGCTGCTGGGTAAAGTAACTTGGGTTTCCACAGCAACACTTGCTTGGTAGGGGTGCGAGCTGTGATGGTACTGTAGGCAATCACTTACTTTTGTGTGTCTGCAGTGTACATGAGATTACACATCAACTGACTGTCCACAACGGGCAGTTTAGAGGTTTTATTGATTACCACATATCAGTGCTGTCGCGCCCTGGGGGCACAACAGCAGTAAGGCAAACAATCATTTTGCATCACAGCGGTGGATCAAAACTCAGATAATCTTCACTCATTAGCAACACATCCAAACTCATATAAATCCACAGCATAGTGGTCAGGTTTGATTGTTCGTAATCTCTGACGGACGCCATCGACCAACAGAGCCTGTTGTTATTGATCCGTTATACATTTCTCAGCGTTCCCAAATAACCCATGACCTAACTCTGTGTGGTTCAACAACTCATTAAATCTATAAATGACAACAATGAGTCTCCACATCATTAATCACGACGGAACTGGGGATAATTCCAATTAATTACATGTGTCCTGTAAAAACAAGCAATACTAAAAAAATTAAAAAAATTAAAAAAATTAAAAATTATAAAACAAAAAAAAAGGGGGGGGGGGGGCTGGAGATTTGGAGAGAGAGAGAGGTTTTCCCAGAACAGATGTTGAAATTAGGTGGACTCTGATAAAACAGCTATACAGTGAAATAGCATCATCTGTAACTGAGAGCAAATTCCCGACCTTTAAAGCTGTAGACTTTTTTATTTGTTCGTCTGGAGTGAAAGCTCCCGTTCAAATTGACTTTTCTCTAAACATTTTTACTCATTTCTGTCTGTGTTGCTTGAAAACGTTGAGATCAGAAAGTATTTCATAGATCCTAGATTGTGTAATCCACTCAAAAGTTTAAGCACAGCAACTTAACTGGAGCACGTGCTGAGACTGTTTCATATTACAGCTTGTAGCTACAGCTTTTCAACTTTTTCATGGAAACAACACAAAATAAAACAATTCCACCTGCATGTGTTTTCAAACTGTCGTATGTGATAGAAACGTAGCCATGCAAAGAGGCAGGATAAGATAGGAAAAGGCCAGACTAAGTACCAAATCTCTGTGGGAAGTTTAGATAAGTCAAAGCTGCAAGAGGCTGGAAGACAGTGTGTCAACTGAAAATGAACTGATGGTGCTTTTTTCTTGTCAGCACAGCTATATGACACAATTGTCTGTCCCAAAAACGGGTAAATGGGTCATGAGAAAATATAAAAGGTTACTGTGCCAAGAAGCTATATACATATTTACCGAGGATATGACTGCCACCCTAGTGCTTTCGCCTCTCTCAAACTGAAGTCAGTTTGTTTCCATTCCTTTACAGGAAATTTTAAGTTCCTAGTATGTCTGTAATTCCTTTATCTTAATGGAAAAAAAACGGTTTTTAATTTTTTTTCTTAAGTGAAGATGACGATGGATTTCTTTGCAACTTTTCGGTGTGACAATGCTCAGTTTTGTACGGGTAGAGTTGAAAGATAAAGACATTTAATGCTCCAAGGGGAGTTTTCTGAAACTGGGGGGGTCAGAGCTGTTTTCAGGTGCCAGTCAGTACCTAGTGAGTCATGCCTGTGACCCAGATGCCCTGTGTGAGCTTCAGAGCAGATACGTCCAGCATGCCCCCAGCAAACAAAACCATCACTGCAATATTTCTGTCAAGGGCTGACCAAGAAACTGAACCTTTGTTGTTCTCTATCTCTCAAAAGGGTTCTTTGGTCCACTGACCTTGATACATTCCTGCTGGTGTCATGGTGGCGTCTCATCCTTTTTACTGAAATCTTCTATTGTCTGTGTAATTACACATTCAGCACCACTTCTTTTGTTTGACGCTAATCCCCAAGGAGCTGTGTATTTTATCATCACAGTACACCTCCTCTCTCTTGTCCTGTCTGTGCACCACACAGGATGTAGACTCACTAAGCTCACTATTTAACATTGCACATAGGCGAGTGAGGCAACACTGAAGCGAGACAATGCCAGGGTTTATAATTGGAGTCCTGTGGATATGCTTATACTTTTTAGATTAGCCTCTGCATTTCACTGTAGTTCTGTCACTTTCCTGACAAAAACACTCCCGCACCTCTGATCATTAAAACTAATGAACACTGGTGTTTCTGCCTTGTGAAATCAATGGAGCGCAAGACATTCAGTGTTTCGAATCACTTCCACTTAATAGTGTTTTATTATGCCGGCACATATATAAACTTCCTTTTTATATCGTGAGCAAGTATTAAGCACAAAAAGGCAAATATTTGCTGTCAGAGAGGAAAACGTCTCAAAATATTCTGATCAATCTGAATCAAACCTTTAAAAAAAAACAAAAAACATTTTTTGTGATGAGTTGGGATCGGAGAAAGAGACAAAACCTACAATTAAACTTTCAGGCAACTGTCAGTGATTGATATGATTGCTCAAATTGTTTACTTTCAGCATCACATGAAAATTCTCTGGCTTTGAGGCGGATAACACAGTAAGATAACTGATATTCATGCACACGCAGGAGTCTTCCTTCTTTTGACACACAGGTCCATGACCATAGTAACTGGCCCTGCAGTGGGCCGAAAATGGAGTCACCTCACCCCCGTGCTTGTGGCTGAATATATCGGATTCAAGCCATATGTTCTCATCAAAATGTTGTACAAAACCATTGGAGGCCCAAAACCCTACCCTTTGTGCTGATATTGCTGAAAGATTATTTGACTAATTAATGTTGTACAGTATCTGGGTGCTAGTTGTTTTCATGATAACCCACACACCTAAACCTCCTGTGAAAATTAGAGAGATAACCAGGAACATACAGCTGAGAGGAGGAGTACCAGTTTGAGCTGTTTAGCTGTCTGTTCTTTTGGTTTAATTTTGTTCCCTGATTGTGTTTCCTCTTAAGCTTAATAAGTCTAAAGTTAAAAAAAAAAAAAAAAAAAGAAGACTCATCCGGGGAGAACAGCAACTTCCTCCTCTAAGAAACCGCTGGCTGAGTGTTCAATGCGTCCTTCTCATCTATTTTAGTTCTCAGTTCAGACTTTGCCCCAACAGATGACACACTGGTGCAGCTGACTGAAAGGACAAAATTAGGCTCAGCTGCAGGGGTTGCAGAAAAAGCATTTGACAGAAGGTCAGACAACATCACTACAACGTCCAGCTTGCCGCAAGACAAGTTCCACTCTGAGATCACACTTCTGCACTGACTTTTCTTTAACGCTGCCTGTCCTTCAGGTTACAGTAAGAGAAACGTGTGTGTATCTTTGGCAAAGCTTATAGTTAGTCTGATTCAGGTGACCCCGGACCATCCCCTTGGTCCCCATTAGTTAAGCTGCTTTAGGCCTGCACTGCTGCATGCACTGAGCACGTCTCTCGCTCAACCTCTCTCTCATTTTCTCCTATCCCTCTACATTTATATCACACTATTGCATGGCATTATTTTTTTGTTTTCCCTTCATTTGTTGGGTCCTTTTAAATAAGGCTAGACTAAATATAAACTTAGCTATGATTTGGCACTAAATAAATAAATACAATTTGATTTGATATGTATATTTCCAAGGAAACCATATTCATGCAAGATACAGTGCATGAGTTTGAACTCATTCTCAGGTCTGCAACATTCCCTCATTCAAATCAGTAAGAGCTTTCCTCTTTTGCCATTAATGGTACGTTTTAGTGGTTTGTTTGGCTTGGCAGTTTCTTTCAACTGCATCTGTAGTTCATTCATTCATCCATCTTCTACAGCTTTTCTGTTTCCAGGTCGCGGGGTGCTGGAGCCAATCCCAGCTCACACTGAGTGAGGGCGGGGTACACCCTGGACAGGTCACCAGTCCATCACAGGGCCAACACACAGAGACAGACAGAGACCAACAACCACTCACACTCACACTCGGACCTACAGACAATTTAGAGTCACCAATTAACCCAAACATGATGTCTTTGGACGGTGGGAGGAAACTGGAGTACCTGGAGGAAACCCACGCAGGCACGGGGAGAACATACATACTCCACACAGAAAGGCCCCAGGCCCAGGAACTGAACCAAGGACCTTCTTATTGTGGGGCAACAGCGCTAACTACTATGCCGCCGTGCTGCCCATCTGTAGTTCATGTGTAATGTGTAATGTATGCTGGTATTCTGTTTGCAGCATTCACATGCAGTAGGAGGAATAGGCAGTTTCATGTCAAGAGTTATATATATATATATATAACAATAAATGTGCATTTGTGCAAGAGAAGAAAAAATGCCTAGTGCTCATCGCTAGGAGTCACGTTGTAAAGGAGAATATATATATTACTGTTTTTTATTGTGATTTGTTCAACCTATGAATCCTTGCGCCTGTTTTTCAGAACCTAACAAAGTTACGCCTGAAATATCTCGTACTCATATTGCTCTGCTTACCATCAGCAAAGTACAACTATAACTGACTTCCTCTTGCTTAAGTCCTGATAAATGGCTAGGGATGAATGGCTGGGGATAAATATCTGAACTTCATCGACTAGAGCTCAGATGCATTTGTCAGTTACACTGCTGTGAAGCTTACATTGCAGTATTTCTAGGCACAATGGACTGTTGGAAAAATTCAATACAACAGTAAAGATACAGTTAAGCCACACAATATCCAGTGGCCTAAGGATAAAAAAAAAAAAAATCCCAGAAGTGGGAGTTCTTTAAATTACACTACAGATTTATGGATTTATGTATCCTGGGATTAAAGCAAGAGCACGCTGTCTATAGTCTTGTGTGATAAACATGATTAAACATGTAAGTGTGACACCTAAATCTTCATGCATAATACTTTCTCTAAGCTGTCCAGTGGCTCCATAAGGAACATGCAGGAAATTAAACACATTTACATCATTGTCCATTAAGCAGAAACATATACAGTACGGCACAAAAGTCCATCAATTTGGACAATATCATCACACCACTGGCAGAAATGCGGCCTCAAACCAGGACAGACCCTTCACCATGTTTCACTGGAGGCTGCAAGCGCTCATTGCTCCATCACTCTCCAACTCTTGTTCTCACATTGTTGATGAGTGGACTCAAAAATTTTAAACTTGGACATGTCGCTCCATAAGACTATTTTCTGTTGATCTGCATTACAACCTTTCTGAGTTTTCAGCATATTGTCCCGCTCCCTATCCAAAAAAATGGTTTCTCGATTGCAACCCTTCCACAAAGACCATTCCTGATTGAGACTCAAGAATCAAGACAGACTGTATAAGGGTCAACTGAAGCCAGTGACTTAAGGGTTAGGGTTATGTAATGTTTAATGTCTGCAAAGACACTTTCCCTGTATTTTCTGGTTGTATTCTAATAGAGAAATATTTCTATATGGCCATTATAACATTGATAAAATGACAAATTCAAATTAGATGTTTATATAATACTGTATTAATGTGTGGACTCAACAGGATCACCTGCTCTGCCACTCACAACTTTAGAGCATTAATGTGAATGCTGTTGTCAACAGTTGTGAGTGAACAACTCAAGGAAGAAATACTTAGGCAAATAATTCTGCTATACTTATTTTCCTGAGACTGTAATTATGAGAAGGTATGTAAGAAGGCACGCATCAATTTGTTCAAAATTATGTCTGTATTACCACAATAAATTCAGTATCATAGCAATCATCCCTACCACCTGCAATGTACTCTGTTGTGGTATGCAAAAATGATTATGACAGACTGAAATAACTGAATTATACATTACAACTGATCAAAAGCTGTCATCATTTAAATCTCACTGACGGATGAAAGGCTTAAGCAGAGGTCCTCAACCTGCAACAGGTAATTTTATTAATGGTGAATTACATTTGGTACACAGCTGAACAAAACACTCCTGGCTCCTTGTGTAAATGAAGGCCAAAAAGTGCCTACATAAGTTGTGAGAACAGTCGATTTAAGAGACCATGGACTGCATCAAACATAGCCATGGTTGTGTTTTTGTTTTTTTTTTTGTAGTTTTTTTTTCAATTTGCAAGGACTGAAATGTCAAATGTCATTAGCATCTAATGAGGGACAAGTGGGACATTATGACCCAGGGCAAAAACTTCTGCCTCTATAAACTGCAGAGCTGACCTATCTCCTTGGCACAGAGGGCAATTATAAGGCAGACATTTGGATGTTACTTCTCACACAAAAGGGAATAAAAAAATTAATATGTAAAATTGGGTAACACTCTAAATCCAATTTCTTCTTCTTCTTACTGTTCATCTATCCTTATCTTTTCTAAATGTACCAAGCTTTCCTCACATATTACCTAGACAATGATAGGCAGAGTATTTTTTAACACATTACTGTAGTGGAACATGTTCTAGTGTGTCTAAAGAGGATAAGTTAAATGAGGAGAGAAGATCATTACCAATGTCATCTCTGTCAATAAGTGCAAAGCTGAAAATTTATTGAATTCAAGTGTGTAAAAATTTAGGACTAGCCAATTATCTGTTCACCACATCAGATATTCTTGTTGAGGTGAGCGGGGTTGTGGTAGTAGTAATTGTGGTGGAAGTAATGGGTTTAATGTTTCCAAGCTAGCAAGTATTTTCAAATATATATAAACTGAATTTTGTGAGGCTTGTGTAAAGAGTGAAAACAACTACTTCACAGCGTCTTTACAACCAAGACAGACTTTGAGTCACATGTTAGGATGCCATTCCTGCTATCCCTAACCCTGATAGCCAAATGTGTTGTTACATGATACTGTACACAAACATGGGGTCTATGTCATTTTTGATGGAAACATTTATTATTCTGACTTTTTGAGAGAAAAAGTTGTAAGGATGAAGAGTCTCTTCTGTTTGGATTAATAGCCCTTCAGGGGAAACCTAATGGGTTGAGACTGATACTGTTGCCATATGTCAGCTAATTGCATTCAACAGGTTTGATTTTAAACACATCCAGCTCACACAGCAAAGTACTTATTGTCTGTGACCTTGGTAGATTGATGCATTAGAAAGAGACAGAAAGGGCTAAAGACAAGAAGGGGGTGACGGGTGAATATTTTATATTGATTATACGATTTTATGATTGAGAATGTAATAGAGCTCCTTGGGAGGAGAGTACTGCAGAGGAACTGAAAGGAAGAGGACATGACACTTTGAGGGATGGGTGGCCTTAGAGGAGGCACGGTGTGGTTCACAAGTACTTGGGCAGTGAAATGAAGAGCCAGACTTCTCACATGTGACCCAAACTGAAATGTCACTTCGATTTCTCCTTTTTGCAATTCAACATCAACCTCTGTGCATCTCAACAGTTGCATTCGTGTAATATATTGGCTGAGGTGAAACTGTAGGTCAAGATGCACATAAAGACGTCACGTACAGCTTAGATGATAGCAATGATTCATTGAAGGGCACTGTCGTCGGACAGTTGTCACAGGTTCTGTATATGGCCCATACGCATCACGTAGCAGCCAAGATGAATGTGAAGCTTTGACACTCAGGGATGAAACAGATCTCTGAGGGAAGAGTAACGAAACTTCAAAGTACATTGCAGCCCATGGTGATATTAGGATGTAGTACATACTAATTTAGGACACCTGCAGGGTTATTAAAGATTGCTAGAGGACATCAAAGAGAGGGGGAGAGGTACAAGAGTGAACACAGTCTACGTAAAGAGCAGGCTATAAAACTCCTTATTTCTTCAACAGAAAGACTCCCCCTCTCCAACCAAATAAAAACATTCAATATGACCGAATGCACATTACCAGGCTCATTAGCCTCTCTGCTAATTATTACTGCAGATCAGATAAACATGTTTGCTGCAAGTAAATCCCCCACTTTGGATTTTTATAAAGTCATATCAAAGTCACAGTTTGTTTAATTAAGTTGCAGTAGCTCCCTTAAAGTTTCACTTGTTTTAGTTTCTCTTCTGGAGGAGAGCTTAAAGCTGAAGTGTGGGACTTGAACAAATGAATGAACATACGACACGTTCAAGCTTTCCTCACTCAGTGAGCCGAGTAGATCTCCCTGTACTTTGCTGTTTAATGCAGTCTTAAATCTGGAATCCCTGACAACACTCCCATACCAAATCACCGGTGGGGATGTAATCAGCAGTCACCAGGTTGGAGGGGAGTAACTCCACTCTAAGCAACTGCAGCCAAAAGTTGGGTGGAAAAACCACACTCAATAAGACACCAGAATAAACTCAGATGACAGATTGTGGTCTAAGAAAGAAAGCACTGGACAACGTGAGGAGATGTACATTACCACTGGTTTGGACAAGACAGCGTTTCTGCTGCTGTACAGTTTGGTGTTTAAAAACATTAAAAGAGTTTTTACTCACAGCCCCTGTGCAATTCCTCTCACTTCCAAAAGGGGGAAAGTGTTTCCCCATTGCACAGTTTAGGGGACAATACAAGACAACAATACATTCTGGGAATTCTGGATCGACAGATTTCCTTTATTGATCCCAAACTGGGAAATTCCTTAATGAAGGAATTTCAGAGCCATGAAAATGAAAATCAAGGAAAGCATGGGGCATTTATTATGAATATATGTGAAATGAATTTACATTGTACATGATAATGTAAAGCGCTTGTAATGATGTAAAATGACAGCACATGGACAACAAACACAAATTATGAATGGAAAATAAATCTTTACCCTGATTTGTCAATTAAGAGCAATGGTGTAAAATCGACACTGCCAGCAAAATTCAATTGATCCCAATACACAACGTTATTGTGAAAGAACAAGGCATTCTACAACCAAATCTATAGTTTGGTCTCCTGTGAGAATTACAGCATCAGCATGATTGTTCAGCCTGTGCCCCCTTTGACCTGTGAGTAATTGTCACCAGATAGTTCTGAATCCATTCATTCATTATGAGACTGTTCTGACCCCATACAGAAGAAGCCGAGGATCCAAAAGGTGATTATTGGCCAACCTACACATCCATCAGAGCTATATTATGTGCCATGTTGCCACTTTGCTTCCAGCATGTTACCTTTACAAATCACTTTGGTCCAGAACAGCACACAACCTGATAAAAAAGGCTGTGTGGTGTTATTTGGTGTTGGTTAAATTGAGTATATGAGTGAAGATCTTGAGCTACAATAAAGCCCAGTCATGGGATTTATGAAACACAACATAAAATAAGACAAAAAACTAAACTTGAACTTAGACATAGCCAATCTGTCAAGTGGCCAAGAAAGCCAGGAAATATTGTCTAATGGCATTAAACCCAATTCTTAACACAATATATTCCTGGGAGGGCGCTCCAGTACAGACTCTATAAAGTAAAAAAAAAAAAAAGTTGAAGTAAGGAACACAAGCATGTAAGTAAGAATAAAAGAAAGAAAAATAAAATGAATCTGTGAAGCCAGAGGAAGAGAGAGACACAGAGGGGAAGAAACAGAGCAGGTAAAATGAGAGGTGGCAGTAATGTGGAGCCACTTGGACTATAACAGTCAAGTTTTAAAATCAGAAGCAGACCTCTAAAGTCCGACTTACTCTTTGTGCCCAATGCTTTATTTTAGAAAAGTGTCACTTCTTTGTTTGAAGCATCTCTTCAGATGTTGTGGCTGACTCGGGTACAAAAATACCAGACCCCTAATTTAATGAGAACACATGCACACATTAAATGATGTAACTCACTTGAATGAATGGGAACAGGAGGCCCACAGCAAAGTTGGACAGCCAGTTCACAGTGCCGGCAATCATGAAGGCGGCAGGTCGGTAAGACTGTTCAAACAGTTCACCGGTCAGGATGAAGGGGATGCCACCTGACAGAGAAAACAAGAGAGACAAACTCTGAGTCACAACACGCCACCCAAAGCAAAAAAAAAACAAAAAACAGAAACACACAGCTTCGATCTGAGCTGCAGTCTGAGCTGACAAGCTACATAAGGTGGAAGCATTTTGTTTGTTCTCTTGATCTTAGGTAATACTTCAAGCACAGCCATGTCCTTTTGACATGGGGGGGGGGTGTTATTGTTAAAAAGTCGGCAGTTTATCTGGTTCGGTGAGCCCAAGTGCAATGAGCAATCAATGTTTCCAAACCTGCAAAAGCAGATGTTGACTTCAAATTAGTTGATGTTCAAACAGTTCATAAGCAGATCGAATGTGAAAAGTAACAATCGACCTGACAGTGACAATGAACTTTTACAATAAGCTCATTATTTCACAACATATGGCCATGAGGGTCACTTAAAGAATTTAATAGTCCAAGTTAGTTAGTTTGATTTTGGTGTAAGAAAACTAAATCTAAAATGTTGTTTCAATCTTGTTCAGCATTGATAGTTTGGAAAGACCTTCTGAGGTCTGAAAGGAATGTGGAAGAAATTTGTAAAACAACCAGAGATTGTGCTTTCAGGATTAGTGACCGGCTCTTTCCATACATTTAACTTTCAATGTTTCATGTTTGCGTAAGACATAGTTTGTACAAATAATTCGATCCAAAGAGCTTCCTGACAGCTCATAAGGTCTTTGTATGCTCAGTCAGTCAACACTGTCAGTTTAAAATGAAAAAATACAGGACCCAGCAGTTCAGCTTACTCTCTCTGCTACTTGTTGATTTTTCTTCTGGAGAGTTTAGATCAGAACAACTTGAGCAGCCATTAATAGACAAACACAAAATGTCAAGTCATATACACCACTGAATGTCTCCTGTATGAAAATCATATTTTCTCTTTTCTAATTTATAATTTGTGGCATCTGTTTAATAATGCAGTTGACATTTGACAATTTGTAAGTCTGTAAAAGAGCATACAAACGATTCCGTAAGAAGTAAACAAAAATACAAAGAAAAAGAAAGATAAATGTCTAAAAGGTTACACAAAAACATTCCCAACAATATGGGCTTACAGTACTGTGCAGCTCAGTGCACCAGCACTTTTTACACCCTGGAATTAGTTAGCTGTAAAGTTGTTTACTGGTGTGACATTTTCGATGTGCTGAAACTAAACAAATCAAAAAAATCGATTGCTGTGAGCAGAGACAAAGGGGCATCCTTGTTAGAGGATAATAGCCAACATGAATGACCTTGGGGAAAAACAGGAGAAAACAGAGAAAATAAAACTTCGCTCTTAATGAGACAACACGGGTATGGCTCTCTTTCTGTTATTCTGTCTTTTTTTTTTTTTAAACATAGATGATAGACAGATTTCGCATAAGTCTCTTCCCCCTTTGGTTGTGGCTTGAGAAATCCTACTGATTAGAATGCAACAGACAGTGACATTTTCATCCATATTCCATCAGGTATGAGTCAATAGGCATTCTTGTTTGAATCCCTGCTGCATAAAATATGCGAGAAAAAGCAGTTTATGGGGCTCACCCACCTTCTCCAGCTGGGAGTTGAGGGGACAGATGGAGGTTGCAGTGATTTGTGATGTGTGTGTGTGTAGAGAGCATAATTTGCAGCCAACGTGGTAACAGGTCTACTACACTATTCTATAGAATATTAGGGCCTTTGCTTACCTGTGATCGTTCACCTTGCTCATTTATAAGTATGAATCACATGGAAAGATATTTTTAAACACAATCGAACAACAAGTTAATAAGATGAAGACCATTATTATTCTCACACATTTTCAATAATATCATTACAGGATATCACTTATCTGGACTATGTCTATGGCTCAGTCTGACTTCCTATGACTTTTCGATCAGCTGTGCCAAACAGAATATTGGTATAGGTGTGTAGACAGTGTCCAGTGCAGGGCAAGGCTAGCCATATATCTCATAGACTGTGTTCCTTGTAAAATTTACCTGTTTGAGTTCGTTTGTGTTGCTACTTTAACCCTTTATTTAATGGTACACTATAAATGGCCTAAATCACGGGTTGGGGTACATTATACTGGAAATTGTGCTGTAAACCATTTCTTGCCATCTTAAAGAAACAACAAAAGCATCAAATGAATGATCAGAGTTTAATTCTTGTACATCTGTGGATGTTACATTTAATTCCTACAGAAGGCTGTTTTCTCTGACAGTTAATGGGCTGCAGTGCTATTTGAAGCTGAATAAAAGGAAGAATGGTTCGTATTAGCCCTCAGTATCCTCTTGAATATAATTTGCTTCTGATAATAAACCATCCTATTATTTGGACATGACAGCTTACTGTTATCAAATGCAGCCAGCTGAAAAAACAAAAGGGTCTGGAGTAGTGTTTGTGCATGGACATCACACAGCAGCCGTGTGCAGATGAGAACCCAGTCATCAGCCCAAACTTTCAAATCAAGTTAATGGTTGCTGTCATGAAGTGCTGGTGCTTGGTGTCCCCTGAGAGTACATCCCAACTGAAGAGGATAAAAGTCAAAACGCTCTTAACATTTTCAAAGTTCTTCCACAGCGAAAGACCAAAAAGCAATATGAAGATGCCCAACCTCTTCTTTTTCTTCCTCTTATAGTTTGTAAACAAGACTCTGAGCTCAGCAGTCACATGTTCTCACTGTTTATACCCTCCTTTTAAAAATAAATCATTAGATTGTTATGATGAGACTATGAGACTATGGCCTAAATTACATGTTTACATACAAGGCTGCATAATGTTTTATTAGCAGAAAAAATTCATTGAAGAATTGTATTGTATTGCGGATACGATATTTCCAGATATTTTGGGACTCCACAGACACATGACCACATTTGACACACAAGCATATTTGCCTTTATGTGACATAGATATCTTCGCATTTAACAAATCATATAAAAAATGTATTTTTCTTCTTTGGCCACATGTCATCCGATTTGCTTAATTAATACAACTTCACATAATGCAAATATTGATAAAAAATATTATCAAAAGGAATTTTTCGTTTGCAAAAACAAAGAGTTTGGAATATTTTCCATTTCTTCTGATCAAGAGGAGAGCAGTATTGCATATCAATTCTATGTAAACTAGAAGACAAAGAAATTATATTTGAAATATATACAACCCACTATCAAGGAAAATAAGTAATGGTAAAAACAGCATCTGTCAACGGCAAGAGATAATGATAACTGGTTCAAATCTTAATCTGATTATGTAACCCACGTCCCTTGAAATTATTAATCTGCAACAACAGATGCATCTGTAGGACACACCTTGGTGCGTGTGCGAATGAGCTAATGAGGTAAGGTTGTTAATGTACCAAGATCAACCAATTTGTTGATATTGAAGGCATCAGTAAAATGCAAACTATTTGTTTTCCATCAAGATATTTTAAGACAGAGCAGTATTACACTTGTGTACGGTTACGTGAAGGATGCACTTTGTTAAGGTTATGCAATGACAGCAGTCTGGTTTATTACAAACACATGGCCATAGGCAGGGCTTTAGAGATGCCAAGGTCCAAAAATTGAGCCTGGTTTACCTGATCTACATTTAGCTTGAAAACATGATTTGAATCTGTTGAGGCCAGTTGGTTTTTGCTTGTGTTGAGAGGACAGGGGGTAATGGTTATCCTAAATGTCAAACTCAGCTCTCAATAAAAAGACAAAAAGGCAATAAATGTGGGAAATATCTCTTAAATGAAGGAAAACGCCAACAGCTCAGTAAAAGGTCCAACATAAAAACCTTGTTTTGTCCTGTCGTGCTTGTCTTTATGTAAAATATGTCATTGAGAGTTTTTTCTCTGCAACTTTCCTCCTTTTCTGTTTTCCTCCTCTCATCTTGTCCAAAAGCTGAGTTTTGACTGATTTGACGCATTTCTTCGTTTTCTGTGTGTCACTGAATATGCAAATATCATTAGACCCAACAAGGCTACATTTGCTATGAAAATAAAAATATATAAAGGTATCTCAGGTTAAAATATTCTTCAAACATTTACAAAAACAGTATTGTAAGAAAAGCATTTCAGCTATTGCTGAAAGTCATCATTTACGGAATAAATGTTAGCTATAGCTCGTACAGTCATTCAAATAAAACTTAGTGGCTGACATCACTTCAATGTTTTTTCATCCCCAGTCATCACATGATCATCCTTAGTATTTTATGTCCACATCATGGTACAATTTACACCTAGTATTAACCTGTGGTCTTCATGATCGTCCAGTCAGGATGCACAATAGACCATCTACAGATATGCTCTACATGTCTACTTACTGTACATGAAGACAAAGCAATTCACAGGATAGAGGGGGGATCATCTGGCCAAGTAATAAAAGGACAGTGACCTGGACCTTAACACCACAAAAGACATGATCATAGACTTCAGAAGAACTGAGGACATTAGCCACCTCCCCTTCCGCATACATGGAGCAGAAGTCTCTAGTTCCTTAGGAGTCACCTTGTTAAAAAAGCTGACATGGACCACTAACACTTCACTGCTGGTAAAAAGGACCCAAGAAAGCTGAAACATGCCAAACTCCCTCAAAAACTGATGCTTATGACTGGCTTCACAGTGTGACAGAGACTCACCGTTGCTAAGAGGAAAGACCTGACCCTGAACCTGAACCTGAACTGGATTTCCCAGTGTCATCCAACAAAAAGTTCAAAATAATCAATATAATAAAGTCAATATAACTGACATGTATTTCTCTTTGTTAGTTTTTTTTTTCCAATGCAGTCAGAAAAATACAGATTTTACATCTCCCAGAAAAGAACAAATCTGTTTCACACTCAGTGGACGGAGTCAGCTAGCCTTGGCATGCGTCTCTGTGGGTGTGTGTTTGTTTGTGTCAGTACAAAATTGTGTTTCCTAGGGAGTTCTGCACCTATTAATGTGTAAAACTCATATGTGTGTACAAGAGAGAGGAAAAAGGTAGGTGAGAAGTTGTTGTTTTTTTTTTGACAAAACCGTAATTTATCAGGCCTCCACTGACCCAAATATATATATGTATATAAGCTGCATTCTTGTCATATTTCACATAATCGTGATCTTGCCTGGTCTATCACACTCAGCTGGCTGGGATGAGCCTGGAGACTGTGCTCTAATTAGTCTATGTATGTTATTTGGCCAGCATATGTTGGGTGGTGGCTTCAGCAGATATGTATCTCTTCAAAGCAATCTCCTCAACCCAAATACGACAGCTTGCTTATTATGTTACATTCAGTCAGAGAGGAAAAGTCTAATTAAAAATTTGAAATACACAAGAATTTTAAAATGAACTAAGATTATAGACAGAATGTGAGGAAATAACAGTTATGTCAAAGAGGTATTCATTGAATTCAGTATATGTAACCAGCTACCCTCAGGCTCTTTCTCCAAATGATTCCACTTTGTAGAGGCAATGGTGAGTCAACATACCATTCAGTCTGCTCTCAGTCCAACATAAAATGGAGAAAAAATATCAGAAAATATTCCTGGATCAGGAAATGTCCTGGAATTTCTTTGCCCCTATAGAAGAATAGCCTGGCTATATGTCACAACACACTCAGATAACAGAATATCTTGTGAAGTCGCTGTTTGGCCTAAATTTGGGAGCACTTGTACTGGAAACTGTATAAAATCTGCTGAGTCATCTTTTACTTTCATAATATTTAGTTAAGTCCAAACGTATAGTTCTTTTATTCTAATCTGTTCCAGAAGTATTTGCAAAACTTAGCCAGCTGCTAATGCGAATCATGATATAACCCAATAGTGAATATGTTTTGCAAAACACATAACATCTCCTCAGAGACCTTTGCAACTTTTACTTTAGCCCCAAGTCAGTAATGATTAACAAGTAGACCCACATATATACAAAATATAAATATCTAGTATGAAAGAGTCTGAAGACCAGAAATCAGAATGATAGTAAAGACTAAAGACAGCATTAGTTATTTTTTAATAAGATCAATTACCAAAAATATAAATTTCACAAGCAGCCCAAATTCATGCATTAGTGAAAAACTGATCAGACAGAAATTAGACAGCGATTCTTTTGGATTTGCATATATGACAAGACTTCTGCTTCAGCTAGTCCTCAAAAGACATCAGATTCCCAGGAAGTTGGGAACACAACCATTGCTGGAGCCTCTATCTGTTGTGCCTCAGGCAGAAAGCCACAGATGACAAGACAGTGGGGAGAAGGAAGACCCAGAGGCCATTGGTTTTTTTTTTTTCTTTTCATTGTTTGTTTGTTTTCTTATTTGCAATTGGCTCAGATATGCGTTTTTTCCATATCATCTGGATGGTTTATCAGTGTAGCAGCAGCCTTTCTTCCTGGCTGATAAAAAATTAGGATTATAAACTGAATCTTTAACATGGTATAAAGTGGCAACGGATACTAAAATATAACCGATCACATTTTATTAATTAGTTAACAGTGATAAAGGATTCATATTCCTCTCACTTAATCAGGAGAGTTTCCTGCTACCACAACCTTCGATCTCATTGTGGCTCATTGCTTTGCTCCACTGCTCACAGATGTACAGTCGGCTCTGATATTATCTAACAACAGCACACATGCTATAAATAAATACTAATTATATAATAAGATAATGATGTCACAAGAGCAGAATACTAGACTCCCATCCAAGCACATAAGGCATTGCTGTCGTAACAGCATTGAACAACTGGCAAACATGTGGTACGTGGACAGTTAATATCAAACATTATAATACGATCAGTAATATATAACTTGCTGGGCATTATCTTTAAACGTTAAAGACTGCAACCTTTCTTAAAATAAGTAAGTACCTTTTTTGTTACTGAATGTAAGGCTCCTCTTGCAAAAAATGTCAATCCTCAAAATTTTTGAAAATCTTATTTATAAATGATTTTTCTGAAAGAACATGAAATAAAGAGGAAGAAACCATATTTGGAGAAGATGCTGGAGGGGTGATATGACTGCTCTGAACTCAATCCTTATTTTCAGGCAGGTCGCTGTGTGTAGTACACTCTGTCCATTTCCCTGATCATCTATTACCATCTGTATCATCTATTTTCCTCTAAATTGGAACATAACTTAAAAAACAAATTAACATACTGTATTGAAGTATGAAACATTAGGCAAACCTTTACTGAGAGCATAAATCAGGTGAATCAAGAAAGATCAGTGAGTGGAGTTACCCACTGATGGTCATTAGTTTGCCTTTGGTTCAATTGGCAGACGGAGAGTTGAAATGCATTTTTTACACACAGTCCATGTTTCTCATTGCATCTCAACATGTGGAGAGATGGAGAGCATTAGTTTTGGATGGTTGTGCACATATATTGTCAATAATCCCAGGATCTTTTTGCAAGGCGAGCCGCCTGACTCTAGGGATAGCAATGTCAGCCAGTTTTTCTGAACTTTGTCCGGTTAACAGACTATGACAAAATTTAGTTCAGATATTTATGGTAACTATTGAACAAATTTGTCAAAAGTCCTCTGCAGAATCATAGCTGCCCAAAAGAAGAATCATAATCACTTTTATAATCGCCCTACCATCAGGTTGAAGTATCCATTTGTTCAAAATTAATGACCAAATGTCTATGAACTTATTTCTATTAGCCTCAGGTTTAACTTTAGTATTAAATAACATGTATTAGCATGTCAACATCAACAGTGAGAGTGATGGATATGGTTAACATTGTGACTTAAAGAGATCAGCATGTAAACAACAGCATTTAACCTAAAGTACAATATTTGTTAGGAGCAGAATACAACTGTGCTGGTGGGAAATATGAAGTTCTACCAAAATCTTTATCTGCCATTGTTAGTGAACTAATTCTTCACAAAAAGCAGACAACTTCCACCTGATGTATACGAGGTGTCCTTGCAGAAAGAAAAACTCCTAAAGGCCCAACAGGACCTGGCAAAACTCCCCTGAACCTAGGGGCCACGGCCTATCTCCAAGGTAAGACTGAAACCTAAAAGGCGAGACTGTGGCAGAAAAGTGCACGGACTGAATCTGATATTCTACCCAAAGCTGAAGCAAAATGCAGCATGATCTCCAGGTCCTCATTTGCTCTTACATTTTAGAGTATAGGCTGCAGGAGGAAACCAGAGGAGAAAGGAGCAGTCTTTACTAAAAGGTGGTGGTGTTAGTTAAAGTGTGTAGGCAGTCTGAGGAGAAAGAAGAGGGGACAATTAATCATGCTGGTTGTTTCACCTGCAATGGTCATTGTGGGATTAAAAGGGCAGCCTTGAATATCCTGTCGGCATTGATGTTAAATCTGGATGGAGGGAGGAAGGCCAGCATTTAATGCAGTAAGAATACAACTGAGGTTGCCTTGGCACAGAAACCCAAGGGGTACCATCTTTGGAGGAATTATAGATATTGCAGTCACAAAAGAATGAATGTACCATTTCAGAATTGTACTCCATTTAAATGACCATGGAGGGTCGGGGTAAAAACATCCATTCCTGCTGTTAGTGAGAGCATTTGTGCAGCTGCAGTTATAAATGATAGCCAGGGTTGCTCTACAATGCCATGGACTGAGTATATGGTAGCACCCACTCGCACCTTCTGTTGTGTATTCTGCCTCCCAGCTGATGGCCTTAGCTTAGGTTAAGTTTATTTTGTTTACTTAGTTCACTTTCAGTTGTTTATTTTGATATGTACTGCAGCTTTTAAATTATAAATTACTTTAGCTTTTGTGGTAGGCCCAATTTAACTTTTGTAATAATAAAGCACCTTCTTAATTCTCATTAGTTTGTGTTATTATATTGGTTAACCTTTCCTTTTTTCTTTCTTTCTGCAGTTTAAGTTTCATATTTGCCTTTTTGATTAATGTAATAAACATCTTCCAACTTATTTTGAAATCATGTCTCTGGCCTCTTAAGTACTTATCTGTGTGACCCTGTTTAGGTAATTAAAGTTAAAATGCTTTGTATTTCTTGGGGGTGCAGGTCCCCCGGGTGCTGTTGTCAGTATTTTATAACTTTACTAAACCTTAAAATCCTACCGCCCCTTTGCATGGACACATGCTGACACCAGTGAGTGTATGAAACACTGGAATGAGATGTAAAAAGGACTAGACTCTCACACACACTCATGATTGGTTTGACATATAATACAAGTGAATAAAAAAATCATCCATTGTGGAGAACCACTCATCAAAGCTTGAAAGGCTTTGTATACACTCCCGTGTATGTGGACAGAGAAAATGGCATCACTCGGTGCATTCAAGGCATTAGACAGCTCAACACACTTAAATTACACCAAGCCATGACTATATATGACCTCGCATGAGGTAATGAGGGTAGCCAGAAGCCAGTATGTGACTGCCTCCACCTCTGCTAAACCTGACCAACGCATACATCAGTATTGAGAGCTCAGTGGGTTCTTGACTTGTATCTAAATTGGTACTGTTTAGACTCCTTATTTATGATTTTAAATTTAAACAACACCCTACTTTGCTAAACTACCTTACTGCACTGTGGAAAAACCATTTGCACAATTCCAGCTAGGCCAAGATTCAAGTCCATGAGTGTTCCCGACCCGACCTTGTTACTGTGACATGGTTGCAGCCATCGACTAAGTGCAGCATGGTGAATAAAGTGTCACTATTAAGATATTCAAGAAGTAAGCATGGTAAGGGCATTGTCGATTGTGATGTGCAAAGTCTGATGTCAATACTATCAGAGCCCCCAATCTGTCATTTACCCCCAGAGGTTATCCGTTGCTTTACAGAAAGTGAAGCAGAGCGAGGGATGAATCTGGAAGTGAGGGCCTCTTAAATTTACTCTTCCATAAAGAATGCTTCAGGACCCAGAGGAGAATAAATCCTCCCCTGTCGAGGACAGGCTCCTGGCACATGATTAATGTCACAGTTGTATGATCTATGTGAAGAAAACATGCTTCCTGCTTTTTAGTAAACTCCTCTCAGGGATTTGTGCACACTGAGCGAACCTTACATAAGTCATTCTCACTGGAGAGACCAACCTTGGGATGTACATCAATAAGAAATGTAGGAGTTAAGGAGGTAAGGAACGACAACAACCCTTCCCCCTGCCTTGCCCCTGCAGAAGCCTAATTTGTAATTGGGATGCTACCAATTCAAGGGCAAAAAACGAGAAGTACAGAAAAATTCTGTAGATTAATAAATGACTATGATTTTTGTTATTATGCCAAAGGTTGATGTGACATTGTGGTTATTACAATAGGTGCTAGATGCCAGTTTTCACTAATGTGGGTTTGAATGGGAAATTATGCAAACTACATTCTGTGCAGCAAGGCAGGAATATTAAATGATAGCAATTTCATGTCAGCGCAGCATTAGGATGAGATAAATACCAAGACGTTAACCAAATGAGCTGGTAGATACAGAGATCATAAGGACCAGCTACTATACATTGGGGTGTACCAAACCATTTCTCTCACACCAACTTCCAACTCACTGCCATTCCTTCTTCCTTTGTTTCTATTGCTCGTCTAATTAAATGTTCCTCTAATATTGGCTTCCACACATCCTTAGGTTTCGGCTCAGCTTGATTCCACTCCACAAAGAGTCTGTTCCTGTAAAGTGCCTTTGTGGCTCCTGAAAAGGAGCAAATATCAATCTTGCCAGGATTTGTTCACATGGAATTGTTCTCAGCCCTGGTATCTTTCATTACCAACTGTCGCACAGTAGCATGTCTGGCTGTCCGATCGGTATATTTTCACATTCTCAGGTGAAAGGTGATTCATGTTTTTCAGAGGTTTCCTGTCTTTTACACGGTGGCCTGTTTGTTAGCGCTTTGTGACCACCTCTATGGCTTTCTTTCCCCCTCCCAGGAGAATTGAGGTAGTACACTAACCAGACCACGGGATCTGCTCTGCTTTGAACGTTGCATTTGATGGATTTATCTGACATTTCTGTATGAAAAAAATGTTTTTGTGAAAACAAAAATATCAGGATTATATTCCACCATATCGATTATTCATCAAGTAGATAGGAACAGACTAATGCCTATTTCATCCACCTTTTTCAAGCAACACGTAATTGAACACCTTTATACTTGATACTTCTCTAATTATTTCATCAACAACGAACAGCTCTGATGGAATATTCTGCAGCAATTTGCTTCAATAAATACATGAGATAATCAAATGTTTCTAACTCTCTCACTCTCTAAGGAGGACTGAGGACTGTGCTCGAAGAATCTTTGATATTTGACATTTAAAGACGCTGGTTCTGGGTGATCAGCATTACAGCTGACATCAAGGTCCAACAGTTGTAGCAGAGATTTTTACAAAAAATTAGGAGACTCACCCTTTTAAGAGCAACATTAGAATCTATTAAATTACTCTCACATTATTAATAAGGCTCTAATGTGTAACCAGCATTTTAATTTTTAAACTGCTATTTTGACTTTATATACCTTTGGGTAGTTTAATGTATACTACAGTTACAGCTCAGAAACTGACTGTGGGGAGCAACTAGCAAGGAGTGCAATATTTCTGTCTGAAATGAAATGGGCCAGAAGTTTAAATAGCACAAACGGGCCAACCTTTGGGGAGAGAGCCTTCAGTGTGGATTCTCCCACTGGAGATTTGCCAAGTGCCAACCCTGGACTGCTTAAAGTTCGCGCTGGAGAGACACTTGTTCTCACATGGTTTTGGCAGCTAGTTTGTTTTTCTGTGGTGCTTAATGTTAAGTGTCCTTGGGTCAATTGAAAGGTGCTATATAAATTAAATATATTACTTTTGTTATTATTATATAAGGGAATACTTGTGAGAATTTTAAGTTGAACGTACATGAGATGTGAGTATGCATAATAATCGACGGCTCATACTATACAAAAATAATATTTGTTTTATGTTAAGTCACTCTGTACTGTGTAATAGCTTATGAAATACTACATTTCCCTACAGACAAGCCCAGCAAGGATTAACTTGAAATATAGCATCATAATGGTGCAATAGGAAGCTGCAGTTAAATATACCCTGTGTGATGCTCTGTTGGGGCCGTCTACAGTGAAAAATGACTAAGAGCTCTTTGTACGACATGGCAAGTTTAATGACTCAGAGGCAGCTGCAAATAATTATCTTGTGTGATTTAGCTACTTTAATGAATTTCCAAATATCAATTAAGGGCTTTACCATTTGTTTTACTGCACCAGTATTTGTATGTATTTATGAAAAGCAAAGGCCAAACGAAGCAAGTGAACCATGGTGTCTTGTGATCTGCCTTTTAACACTGTGGGCCACAACATTTTTATTGACAAATTTTCCATTTTCATTGGGCCAATGAGGTAGCTTCTCATGAGCACAAAAGAATTGAATGTGCAGTTTATCCCACAAATAAAATTCTGAATCATCTGCTGGGCTCTTTTGTTTGCCATTGCAATGAGCAAATGTTTGTATTCCTGATTCTGCTGTAGAAAAGGTATTGAAGGAAAATTATTTGAGATTCTTCATCTTGGAGGAAATCAATATGTCCTGCACCTTGTGATCAGTGTCAAAATGCAGAAAATAACTGAAGGCTGCAGTTACAGGCTACAGGGTTTTTCTTTTGTTTGTTTTCTTTTCTGCTGAAGGTGGAAAAGGATGCACTGTTGTGTGTGATGCTCTTACCATCCATTAGATCCAAGTTTATGTTCGTCATCAGTGTCTGAGGATCTGACAGACAGGAGTGTTCTCCAGCCCCCTGCCTGTGGTCCAATGAATGATCACACATGAATTAAAGTAGTGGTGAAACCTGAACAGTCATCACACTGGAGGCCCATCACGAACATATTGGTTTGTCTTTATTTAGACATAAGACAACCTTTATAAGTCTGTCTAATTATGGCCTATACTTATTAACAGCATCCATAAAGATCACATGAATCAGAGTAAGGAAGCTCGATACAACACGCAGCACAGTGTGATACGAGGTAAGGTGTATGGAGTGTGTTGTGGAAAAAGCATTAGACTGTGTTATGTCAGGTAACACAGTGTCAGTAGAAATACAGTATCCAGTTGATGGGTGAGCAGTCAGATGTAGCTTTGAGACATATTTCATACCGTATCTGTGTATGTCTTTATCTAAAACTTGAAATTACGTTTCATTCAACCTTTTTCCCTGACACCTTAAATTTTGAGTACAAAGCTTTAATGGACAACAAATTAAGATTTCTGTGTCTAGTTAAAATATGAACTCTGATCAATAAGGAAAATAAAGAACTCTAGTCCAAACCACCAGATGTGAGCAGTGCATCCTCCCTCAGAGAAATGAAAAGATGCAGGAACATTTTATTTAGATATTTATTTATTTAATTTTTGCCAAAATGATGATGGGTGCACCAGACCATTATCCAGGGCTGACACAGCACTGTACACATAGGGCCATTTGAGACTACTGGCAGATAATCAAGTTTTATTTTTATATCCCTGCCACTGCTGACTCCACTTTATTAATTATTCTTTTCCATGGTTCAATGTCTGCTCAAAATTGAAAGAGTTCGTTTTGACGACACTTTTCTGGCTGTGAGAGCCATTGATTTGACCTCAGGCACAGAAGGGAAGGACATGAAGGGTGTGAGACAAGGAGGAATACAGAGCAGGAGATTTGACTATATATGATATACAAAATGATCATAAGGAGATTTTGCAGAAAGACCCACCCAAATAAAAATACAAAGACTTAGCTGTGAAGTTTTCAGGGTGGCAGCTTGGGTGTGAATGTTAATTTTCAACAGTACAGGCTGTTTTTTTTACATGATAAGTGAATCATTTAAGTAATTAATTAATATGTATATATAGATAGATCATGAAGTAAGATACCTTGATGAATGTGGACCACTGTGCCTCATATCTCCGATGCTCATCTCACATCGTCAGACCTTCCTCTACACTAGATGTGCCCTCTTTACAAATACTGAACACACACCCATACACAGAATCATTAACTTGGGGGCAACAGACAGAATCCAAATAAGTTGTCCTGCATTGCTTAACAGGCAAGTAACTGATATGGCACCATCCCTGGAAGTGACCATATACAGTATGGTCACTCGCCTGATAAAGGGTTAAAACTGAAGGAAGTTTGGCTATTTCTGATTCACTCAGCTCACCTCCAACTGTTGTGTAATTTAGTGCAATCTATAGGTGTGTCTGTGCACAGGAATATGGTATTACAGCTGAGACAAATGTTGCAACAATGGTAAGTGTTGGTTTATGGGATGGTAAAGTGCTGAAAATATTCTGAATGCGGAATGTCTCAATAAATGTCTAAAACACAGTTTTTATGCTGGGCCCATCCAGAGCAGTACATTGCTCAGCCCACGATTCGCGCCAGTTCTTTAAATGCTTACTAAGCATCTCTTCTTCTCACCCCAACTATAACTTTAAGATGTCAATTTCAACATCGCCTTTATCTAATCCACTACATCGTTTTGTGTTGAGAAATACAGCATCTCGCCGTGTATTTCATATCATAATGAGTACATTACACATGACAAACATCTCACCATTATACAGTTTATGCATTTCAGTGCAGCAATGTGTGTGCTGACAGGTTGATAAAAATGACTCAAGTTTTTCCAGAACTTTATAATAGCATTGAGTCAAGACAAACAAGACTTAGTGAAGCTTCCACGTGTGTTACAAAAACACAACAAAGTCTCTGAAAGATATTGTTGACCAGATTAGGAATATGGTGCAGTTTGGCATGACACCAACAACTGGTAAATATTGAACCAATGTGCTGCCACAGCTTAAAATCTGTGCACTGTATATGTGTTTCACATTGTACAATGTTATCAATATGAATTCCTCCTTATGAAGAAGGAAGACGATGCACATGATATTAAAAGTCCACAGAGGAAGCAGTGCGGCAGAGAAGGAAACCCCAAGTTACTACTGCTGTGGCCACGACTAAACCACAACCAGGCTACAATTAAGAGCTGAGGGACCATAAACCTGCAACAAATACCGAACAAATCGCACACTGAGAATAATGTTGCCTTTAGCTATATGAATGCCAGAGAATTACACTCCAGAAACTATACATCAAACAGATTATGTTCAGGAAAAGGTCGTAATTTCTGAACGCATTCAAACATTTCCAGCCATCCATTCTCAACTGTAATATATTACACACTGATGAAAACATTGTGTCAAAAAAAAAGTAAAAAAACATGAATTTGTATTGAAGCAGAGCCGCACAAACATTATACTGACAAAACAGGGACTCTTGCCTTTAAAATCTGATTACCAAAAATGACATCAAACTGTAAAAAAGACCTTTTTGCCAAGCCCTCCCACTCTGCCATTAGTGACTGGGGCCCTCTCTATGTCTTCCTTCCTCTCTTTTTTGTCCTCCTATAATTCTTTGGTGTGTGTGTCTGCCTGACTGCATGAGTTGAGACAGTTATGTGGGAAGTCAGGCCCCTAGCTGCTCTTCATAATCATTCTGCTCTGACATAGATACCTGGCTCTAACCTCAACTTCAGGTTTTGTCCTACAGAGCTTCAACTCCTTGCTAGATCCCCGGGGTCACTCTGGCTTGATCATACTTGTCAAGAAAACCCAGCCTGCCCAGCCCTGCATCTCTCACCCTCAGACCGTGGCCAGTCCTTTTTTGCACAGCTCCTTCTCTGTGTCAGCTACTGTACAAACTTGTTAAAATATTATTCTTGGTTCACAGTGAAAGTGATTTGATTTCAAATTGTCACACAGTAAGCAACAGCAGCACTGCAGGGAGAAAGCAGCTAGTCCCACACCACTGAACATATCAGTGCATCTCAGTGGTGGTGGTGGCCCAGATGTGAACAGTGACAATCTGCTAAATGTGGATGCCATTTATTATATGTAAAATATGTGCATATGTGTGTGTGAGTGATATATTCAGCTCCATCTGTCATCCTCTATACAGCAGGCAGAGGCACAGGCATAATGTAATGCTGCTGTATCTGGTCTTGTTAATATTTGTTAGTTTGTTATATCTGGTCCTGTTAGTTTTCATATATGGGCACCAGCATTACAAGGGTGCTGAAACAGATTGATGTCTTCTCTGGCTTGACAAGGTGTCAAGTTCTGTCACACTTATCAGCATACTCAGCAGGAAAATCAACATTTCCCAGTTGAGGAGGTGACCGTTTGAGGCGGCTGATAGAGGGGACAAAATTCAAATAAAATTGTTTTAACTCTTTAAAACATCAACTAAATTCAGTGTGAAAAACAACGTGTAAATCAGCCTCGTGTTCGACTGTTTCTATTGAGATATTAGGGACAATGAGCCTTAGTTACAGCCCCCAGCAGGAAAAGGGCCCAATTATCCTGGACTAGACATATTTGCACCATCGCTGCTCCTCACTGCTGTTGGGCAAAAGAATGGATCATGCTTGTCAATCATCTGTCAAAAACCATCTGAAAATCTGCCAACGTGAAAAATTTGCTGACGACTTCTCATCCACAGCTCCAGCAGCTGTCTCGGCTGGGGAAAACTAACACTTGTCAGGTCCATGTCAAAAAAAATACAACGCATTTGGCAAGGCTATGATACTGCAGGGAGGCAGCACGGCGGCATAGTGGTTACAACTGTTGTCCCACAACAAGAAGATTGTGGGTTTGATTCCCAGGCCTGGGGCCTTTTGGAGTTTGCATGTTCTTCCCGTGCCTACACTTGGATTGGAGTTTCACCTGTCACCTGCATTATGTTGAATGAAGTTATTTAAACCAATAGTTCTCCTTTATGGTAACATCAAAATGGCCAGGTTTTTTTTTTTTTATATAATAACCTGAACTGAAAGAAAATATGAGAGTTAACTCGTATGACTCAGCGAAGCAAATCCTTTCTGTAGAGTAGTCTGTACAGGTAGAGAGGAGAATGTGAGAAACACATATTCTCACATCCTCAGGGCAGGTGTCATTTAATGGCACTTCAGGTGAGGCCAAATGTTTTTTGTTTTTTATTTTTTGTTTTTTTTACTTTTTGTGAATTTAAAGTGACTTTTTGAATTTAATTCAAATTGAATAAAAAAAGTTTATTCTGAGCAAGAAGCAAACAAAAATCAAAATGAGCAATAGACAAAAACTCTCTTTTATACTTTATGTATGTATAGATGCAGCAAAAAAGCAGGAATTCCTCAAGATTGCTTCTTCAGCAATTAAAACAGGTGAAATTTAAAGTCTCAATGTCTACCCCATCATTACCACCAAAAGTTACATTGGGTCAGTTTGGAAAATGTTAAAAAGGGTCAGTCTATTAAGAGTCACCTTTCAAGACTAAGCATTTGTGATTTTGTGTGGAGTCTCACTGAGGGGACTTTCATACTGCATTTAGCTTTATTTCAGACTAAATGAAAATATTTCTATCAAAAAATCAAATCAAATATCTGCAGTCATACATGGATAATAATCAAGGGATTTATTCTGCGTTCGAAGAGGCCAAAAATAATCCTTATTTTGTCCCCTCAAGTAATTTCGTTTTGTCAAAACCTCATATTAAAAAACATCTAAACGAAAACAAAAAAACATGACAAGTAGAGTAAGTGAAGTTCATGCTGAAACAATATTTGCATTATAATGAAGGAACATACAGCTACATACAGCCACTACAGCTTTGATGTGTTTATTGTTTTTGCACAACTGTGGCCTGCTGATTCACAGAGGAATACAGCTACAGCAGCAGCTGTTCACAGGTTGCCTTACAACAATTACTGTGTTCCCTTTTCCTCACAGGCCTGTTGACACTTAAATGTAATGTAAAGTAATATTCTTATATCAATACTGTAAATGTAATATTCTTGTGACTTAGGGATTTCATTTAACATTTCTCTTTTTACGATCTGCTCATTATCCATGTTGCCTGACAGCTTGTTGCATTTTGTGCTACTATTACCTGCTCTGTGTGGTTTACCACCGCTGGCAAAATGTACAGATGCCTCTGGTTCGGCATCATCGGTCATCAAGTGACTGGGCATTTAAAAAGCCTGAGGTATTTTTGTGTCATCATTACACGACTTTTACTTATGCTTATACATGGTATTAATCAAAGATGTATAGATTTTATTCAGGTAGGTATTCAGACATGGCAGGATGTTGAACGCAGAGAGGGGAACACAGATTAGATTCTTAGTTAAACTAAACCACAAATCCATTTAAAACAACCATTCCAACTCAGCATATTGATACAACATGTTTTTCTAAATAATCAATAATTTAAACATGTGTTCATCCACGTGGTGGTAAAAAATCACAGAAAATAGTGTCAAGCAATTACTTTACTTATAACCAAGTCAAAGCACGTCCAAAGCCGGCTTTTTCTTCAATGTTTATCTGTTACTTCACTGAAAGATAGCATTCGCCCTGTAGTAGGAAACCTAAACAACTGCTGGTTTCTATGTATGCAGAATTTGAATCTAATGTCTTCATACCACCCTGCAATCATCTTACATAACAAAGCTGAGACAAAAAAAATGAAACACTGAGACCTGAGACACAGTGAAATAGTTCAAGCTCCTGCCAACTCAGCCATTTGCATTTTAGTCATTACCAGAAACTTAATCTGTTACTTGATTTGCCTCAACAGTGAAGCATGATAAACGGAAAGCTATTACACCCCATAATGTGCAGCATCCATAATGTGCAAAACAATAGAAATCATGACAGAGAGCAGCAAACAGTCTCTGCAATGCAAATATAGAACATATTTGATGCCACAGCACGGACACCAAAAACCTACATACGAATTGCAAACCTCCTCTATATCTGGACATCATACGTACATCTGCCTTTATTCATGTGAGCCTCATGTAAACACATTTCCACATTTAGCCAACTGATTCGTTAGAAAATTTGGATATGGCACCAGCAGCTGCTGGTTATGATCCTCCTCACCACGGGACCGTTGCCATCAATGTGCCACCCCAACGTGAGAGTGTTGTTAATATTCTGTTGGCAGAGTGACAAGCTTGACTGCAGTGCTATCACTATCCCATTACAAGCCCGTGCCAATGGTAAAATGCGCTAAACTCAAAGAACAATACCAACCACACAGACCTATAAAGCAAAAAGTACAGTCAGATTCAGTAATTCCATTTCACAGGAGATTCTTTTATGAGACCATTTATGAACAAACCGTTAAGGGGGTATGTTTGATCTGATTTTGTAATTACGGCAGCTCTAAGTACAAGGACCTTCATAGACCACAAAACCCACGGCACCCGCTCAGTCTGGTTTCAGAGATCAATGTCCAAACAAGGATAAATTAGACATCTGCAACAACTAGGATTTTACAGAAACTGATGAATTCCACAGCAACAAAGGGGATCTGAAAATGCCCTCTCTCCATATTGAAGAGATAAAGGGGCCACTTTGTGCTGGGCACCCAGTGGGCAGGTAAGAGGGGCTACATCTGGACAATTAACAACAAGGCTACACATAAAAGTAGAACAAAAAGTTTGACGCTGATGAGCTTAAAAAAAAAAGTTAAGCCCAAATTAGGAGCTGCTAGGAGGGATGGAAGAAACAAAAGTTTGGTCCTCTACTCACCGAGGTCTGTTCCAGTGATACCTGTTAAGGATTGTAACGTAGGCTATGTGTGCAAGGAAATTTGAATGAAATTTGAAATTGTACTTCTTTGCATTGAGAAATACATTTTATTATACCTGCTGCCACTAAAATAGCCTCACCTCCAGCCCCCTGTTACCAAAAACAGGGATACTGTAATTATACTTTTATAATTTTATAATTATAAAGTTATAATTATTATATCAGTCTCAGCTGAGATTTCACCTTTTTTCATTTCCACAGAGCCACATACTCTTTCTGTCTTGGTCAAACTTTGAAATATCTAGGCCACTGTTTATTTGGTGAAATAGCTCAAGAAGAATGGTGGGCCCTTGTTTATCCACTCTCATGCTCAAAGCACTACTGGGGTCATTGCTCAAGTGAATTTTCTTCCTATTGCCCCCGAGTCATTCACCCTTCCTAGGCAGTGAGGGTCTTTGTTTGATTCAATAGGCCATAAATCATTGTAGTATAGAGGAAAGAAATGAGGGACAATCTTTCCCCCCTCAGCAAAGAGCTGAATGATCAAAAACCACAATGAAGGTTATAATTATGTGTTTGTGTGTGTGTCATCTGTCTGTGTTTCGTTCTTCTATTTCTCGATTTTCTATATGTGATCCATTTTCCAACCTGTTCCCATGCTCCACTGTTCTCATCGCATCCTCAGGCACGGAAGCCGTTGGTAGATGAACACTCCCCAGAGACATTGTTACACACAAGGAACATATATGTGTGATGACAGCCACAGTTTCAGCGTGAAAATCAAAGTCAGCCTCCCATCAGGCCCCACTGAGTCTGCTCACCCCCCCTCCCCCGTTCATTTATGGTGCTGAGCTGTGTATATAGCATATATATAAAGTATGGCTCCTGTTTAGTATGCTAATGTATGATTCACCTTCCACTGTGATTCTCATTACTGACACACCAGTTGGATGATTACTCCTATTGCTAAAAGTGTCTTGAAAGGCACTTCCACTCTCTGCAAACCTGTGTCCCTTTGCTCATTTGAAAACTTGATGACTGGACCACAGCAGGTTCGCTCACATGAATGATTCAACAACTACTTTACCAAGCTACAGCCAACTGTGACTTCAACAATCTGGCAACATTTGAATATTTATTCAATGATGTTTTTTAAGTGAGGTGGAGCTGTAATGAATGATTGTAAAACAGAAACATAAAGAAGAGTGAAAGGAGAAAATCTGAGCTCAAAATGTAGGTCAACATTTTTACCTGGCCCCGAGCAAAAGGATGCAATCACAGCCAGAATACAGATGTAACTGAGGTAAGGCATCCATAACACTCTGTCCTGAGAAGAGAGAGAGAGAGAGAGAGAGAGAGAGAGAGAGAGAGAGAGAGGAATGATGTTGAACTATTTATTGTATTCTATATTGGTCAGAAATAATGTAATCAATCTATGTATATGATATAAAAAAAAAAATTTTGCACCATTCTAATGATTGAAACAAGCAATGAGGACACAGTGATCTAAACCATATGAAGCGCCTATGGTAAAAACCTCAAAGAACAAAACAAAGCATAGAGACCAAAGCTAAAGAGACTACAGTCGGTTTCAAACAAGGAGATGGTTTTATTAAACCACTTACGAACAAACCATTAAGGGGGCACGTCAGATCTGATTTTGTGATTGCAGCTGCTCTCAGTAAGCACAAGGACCTTCACAGACCACAAAACCCATGGCACCTGCTCTAGTGATAATAATTATTATTAATAGACAATTATTAATTGTCTATTAATAATGTTTGATGTACAAGATTTTTCAGAAGTGATATATGTTTGTATCAGACATGTGAGCTTCAAATGAATGGAAAAAAAACAAAAAAAACAACTTGGCTGCGATGATTTGTGACTTTTAAATATACGCATTGAACAACTAGTGAGGACAGATGTTTTACAGTACATGTATCATCATTTTTTGATATGATTTATTCTGATAGCGATAGGAACGTCAGGAGGGGAGTGATAGCTAGAGAGAAGGACTGAGCTGCAGCTTGAACGCAAACCCCCAGCCACTGCCCACCCCGGGTAAGGTTGTGCTTTCATAGCACACCAGGTTAACCATAGCAGCATTACATTTTTGTGTCTGCTCGAAACATATCTGTCAGACATTGAGTGTCTGACAGCTCATCATCAACTTGTTTTCTTAATGTGTTCATGTTTTGTCCATTCGCATGAGTTCCTTGAGCTACATTAGAACTTAAGAACAGGAAGAGCTGCTCACCTGGAAGTTGAGAAATACCGTGAGTAGGCTGAAGAAGAAAGCCATGGCCGAGAAACCAAATATGAGGAGAGGCTTCCTCCCAATTCTTTCTATCACCAACCCCTGGAAACAATTGAAGAAAAAGTAACAGTAAACATATCAGACAGAGACATGAATATATGAAACTGTGAGCACATGCAATGCATGTTTTCATTATACATTCCTATTTATGTGAAATTAAACATGCAACCTCACACATCAGACCAGCAGTGTTCCTCTCGCACCTTGTCATGATTGAAATAAGTGAAATTGCTTACAGTAGTAATTTGTTTATTTCACATTCTACTTGCATTAATCATCCACTATTACCTATATAAATTAGGATGGAATAAAGTTTTGAACAAAGAATAGGTGACTCTAGCCAAATCTTTTCCAATTTCACATTTTTTTATCCACAGAAGTAAATGATTCACTTGCAATGATGTGGAGGTACTCAAATTATCATGTTTATTTCACTCTTGTTACATTCAACTGGAATGGCAAGCATTATTTGTACATGAGGTATGTGACTATTCTGTAATCACCAATTAAATGAAACCATTATTGCTTCTGAAAATAGATCAATATATTCCTGTGTCTATGAGATCCTGTGGCTTTTCCTCAGCTTTTTAAACCATATTACATCGTGTGCCATATTAGCGCATTGCATCAAAGTCCAGGAAACATAAAATAAAGATACATTTGAAAGCATAGATTTGCTGAAGGAGGAGGCAGCACATCGCATTCATTTCTTTAACCCTTGAAGTCACCAGTAAATCCTACTGATAGAAATGAGATGGTGAATAATCTCCTATCAATACTGCATCACATGGCAACATACACAGGGATTCCCTTATCACACAATACTGCAGGTGGCTTATCAATAATTCCACACGCCCTGCTCGCTACCGAAGTGTTTTTTAGTAGGGTCACTTAGTGCAGGCCAGAAGATGAAGACCTGACTCGTTCACAGCCAATAATCAGACATGGGTATGTGCCTCCCTCGCCCAGCAAAGCTCCAGCTTCAGGCCCTCTTCCACCAGGGCCTCACAGAATTTAAATACTCATGGTGCTGTCCTCAATGTATCAAACCAGGGGGATTTGGATAAGTTGTTGATGAGGTTGCAACGTTTATTCAGTATATATATCCCTGTATAGAGGGGCTGTTGAGTGGAGCTCATTATATAAGGTACCTTTTTTATGTGTACGGTACACAAGAAGTGTTGATTATTCTCATCTGGAAACATTCTGGATAAATACATTTCCTTCTGCTGGGAAATTTATCTTCAGCCATTTCTGACCAGCAGCAGTTTATGACCTAGAAGGTATCTGCTTAAGATCTGTGTGTATATGCGAGGCTGGTCAATGAGGGCTCAGGCTGTTCCTCTTCCAGACACTGCCCGTGCTCCAGTTGCAAACACACACACACACACACAAAGCCACAGCTCATTACAGTCTGTGAAAGTGTACAAAGATGAATATTTATGTGGCTCAGCAGAAAGTGTGAGTATCTGCCTGTATGATAAAGAGCAAGGACAGAAGTGATCTCCCATCAGCACTAGTCATGTATATGTTATTACCAGTCAAACTGAGAAAAGTAGAAAGAGGAATGAAGGTATCTTACTGTGTTTATCATATATTCTGTCTTCCAGGTGTTGAGTCCTCTGTGTGCTTATATTATACATAGACAGACTGTTGACTGTTGATGAAAATACATCCAAATACACCACACCTGTCAGTATTCACTAGCCATGGTAATGATCAAAACCATCAATTTAATGGCTTGTAACCAAATAATACAAATATGGCATCTGCCATCCACCCTCACAGATGACACAATGCATTACGGATGCAACTGGATTAAATGGCCACTCTTGCCAATGTGAAACACATGACCTAATATCCTGGTTCTTGGCAGACTCCATGGAGGTCAGGCTGACGACTTCTGCCCCTCATGGTTGGCAGGACTAAAACATCCGGTCATTATTCATCACATCAAGAAGTAGATGAGACATTAAAGACAGCTGTCCACAGCTTGGGGCACCACTGGCCCTTCACCACCCCTGCTTAAATCCCTGTGAGAGGCTTTGTATGAGGAAATCTGTCACATAGGCACACGCTGACAATGACACTGTGATCGTTGTCACACCCATGACAATCGACACACACATTGGCGTTCTGTAGTCTGTAAGCATAGCTGAAGAGATTAGAGGAGATATATTGCCTTCCTGCCTCCAGACAAAGTCATTTGCAGATAATCATATTTGTACAGCATGCAAAGACAAAACAAACTTACACAGGCTTGAACATTAGTCAGTCACATTTTCCACTGAACGTTTATCTACATCTGCCAGTTTGAGGGTTTACTATGTATCTATCTATCTATCTATCTTACTTTTTCATTCTTTTTCACATTATTGTAGTTTGAAATGTGTTTTTATGACCATATTCTATTGTGTGATAATTTGCTTGTGTTTAGTCTTTCATGTGCCAAAGGCCAGCACAGTATGACGTCATATTGTGTGATTTAATGAATGGTGGCACAGAATCCACAGTTATTCTGTGTTGGCCATCCGTGCAGTGACAAGTGTGCCACAGTTGAAAGGCGATGGCTCAGTGGGGTACAAGAAAATAGGGCAGGAGGTCAGCGAGTGGCATCGTACATTAAATAATCATACACTATGGCGGTTTTTCTTAATCAAATATATTAGCTGAGTTAAAACCGGAAAAAGAAATGAGGGTAAGAAATGGTGTAAAAGGATTCAACAAAGCTAAAGAAAGGGTTAAATAAGTCTTTGGTCAATGATTAATGATGCATTCAGATTTAATGAGGTGCGAAATTCAACAATGGCATAAATACATGCCATACGCCAATAGAAAGTCAGGAGCAGATGTGAGCAGACATGGGCATCGTGGATTGGGGTGAAGAAGCTCACAGCAGTAAGAAGTGAATGAATCACTTCATTAATCTACAGCAGGAGAACGAAAGGAGTGACATTCAGTCTGACAATCTTATTGTAAATCATAAATTTGATCTGTGGCCACCGTCCAACCACAGGTGTCCACATTGCTGAGGAATACAATAGCTCAGACAAAAGACTGTCTCATCCAGCTTAGTATGACAACACATAATAAGGAATACACTCCATTAGCTGGGTCAGATTTGGAAACTCTTTGTTGTTGCCTATTGTAACTTAAAACAACACAGACTGCATAGTGATACAACGAAAAGTGTATTTTAAGTCACAATATGCAACTTTTACGAATTAAAAAGCAATTAGACCGATGTTTTATATATTTTTTGAGTTGTGTATTTGCATTATTCTATCTGCAGCAATTCTCAAACCTAAAATAATGGTGTCTCATTTTGTCACATGTCACTGGCGGCGCCATATGCCTCATGCCGATGTGTTCATGTCGTCTTTGACTGAAGAAGCCCAAAATTGACTTGTGTCCAGTTTCAAACCGCATTTTAGAGAAGCAAAAGTAACACTGCTGCTGTGTGCAGTATCTAAAGCCAAGTTTAGATTAAAGATGAAAGCAGTGCCACGTGCACTGTGAATTGTCAAAATTAAATCTTAAGGATTTAGCTCCCTATATTCATGGATCACTTCATCACATCTAAATCCGCAGTGCCTGTGCCACTCGCCGTACTAATGGTTGGAAGAATTTGGATGAATAAACAATAAGTAAAGCCTTTATGTGAGAGGGCACTATTTAGCAGTTTTCCTTCCACTATAAACCCACCTGTGCCCGTCATGTTGTCCAAATATGGAAAGAGGGGACAGGGTTTTATCAAACAAGTGAATTTGGGTTTAGTTGTACAACTGATGTCCTTGCCTCAGGGGTGCAAAACTGCCACAAGCAACTATAAGATTGGACTAATAAGCTGGTGAAAACAGAGGGTGTTAAATTAGCCTGGGACAAGATAACATTGTTCTGGTCCAAGGACAAGCACTGCCTTAAGAGTTCAAGCACGTTATAATGCTGATTTCAAGCATAAATGTTTGACCAATATCAAATAAACCATTTATTACAAGAACTGTTGAGGATATTTTCTTCATGTTGTGGTCTGTGATTGTCATCCAGATATTCTCTTTAATGTTACTTTGGTCAGTAGTAATACATAGTGACAGACGCGGTTTCATCAATGGCATGCACCGAATAAAGCATGTGCATCTTTGTGTTTCTTGAACATGCATAGAAAGCAGAAACTTAATTCACATAAAAAAATTGATTGTGACCTGCCACACAATCACAGCAATTAGGCACAGTCAATTTCACGGTTAGTTACCAAAATGCAGAATGCATTCATATTGCTACTACCAGTTAGAACCATCTAATGAGCAGCGTGTAGCGGTGGCAAAGCCCATTCACAAACAATATTTGTTCAGAAGAATGAAATCTTTTGGATGAACAAACTGAACTGAATCACTTCATGAAACAAGTCTCATCTCTCAGTTCAACTGAGCGAGCATGCAAGGATACAGTTACTCACTATTTTCACTGGATAACTACTGAATGCACAGGATGCATGTTCAGTGGTTTGTTCACACAGTGAACAGGAGCCCTGAGGGGAAGTCTGCTGGAATCAGGCCCAGTAAGTCAAAAAAGCAAGAACAAAAAAAAGAACCCCAAATTAAAAGTCATCATAAGCCATTGCTCATCTCTGATATCAACTCAGTAAACTATTACTATCAGTAATCAGTATCAATTAAAAACCGCTTGTTTAAGACATGGGAATATTCACCATTCAGCCATGTTCAGTTCAGTGAAAAAACATTCTAATTAAACTGATTTGAGTGTTTTGGGACATTGAAAAGAACTGCGTACACAGGCTGAAAATCAGGCAGCACGGCAGCATAGTGGTTAGCACTGCTGCCACACAACAAGAAGGTCATGGTTTGGTTCCCGGGCCTGTGGCCTTTCTGTGTTTGTATGTTCTCCTCCAGGTACTCCGGTTTCCTCCCGCTGTCCAAAGACATCATGTTTGGGTTAAGTGGTGACTCTAAATTGTCCATAGATCTGAGTGTGAGTGTGAGCGGTTGTTGGTCTCTGTCTGTCTCTGTGTATTGGCTCTGTGATGGACTGGCGACCTGTCCAGGGTGACCATGCCCCTTGTCCAGTGTGAGCTGGGATTCGCTCCAGCACCTGCCATGACCCGTAAACGGACAAGTGGTAGAAGATGAATGAATGAAAGGCTGAAAATCCAACTCCATACAGTCCAAGCATTGAATCTGAGCAACATGCCACACAAAAATGTTCAAGTGTAGTGGGTCAGTAGGATATTGCCTGCAGAATAGTTACGATGGGTAATATATTCAGTTCCACTGCCGAATAATTTATCATTAATATCATCATATCATCATCATTAATACTGTACCACTTCAAACCTTTATGTGTTAGAATGAAGGTCCAAACTATTCCTACCTTAACTTTGATTGTCACATAACAATCTGGTTCTCACGCAAGGAACCCATAAGTGACAGCCGTCATCCTCTGTTTTGTCTGCAATCATAGAATCTTAATTTCCCCGCAGAGCAATACGAGGAAAGTCGGTGTCTTCTGAGTGCACCTGATGCCTGGCAACTCCCAAAACTCATTAAGACCAAACTGTAGAATGCAAAACTAATCTTTCCTCTCGGATATTCATGTGTGTGTATACAGAGAGCGGCAGATTTTGCAGGTGACCAAGCACATACTGAGATTTCTGCAGCGGCAATTTTTTCATCTGCTTGATCTGGAATTTGTAAAATCCATGACTAACATGTCAGAAATTATTGTTTGTGTGCTAGAAGGATATTACTTATGTATTAAAGCTAGAGTTACAGCAATCCTGTGGTGCATTTAAAGTTTCATATTAGTAAGCAAATATCACAAGATTTAGGAACTAAAACTCCACTTTGAAATGTTTGCCATTCAAGTGAAGCTGCGTGTGGAGTTTGATTTTAATACCATAAGTATTTGAAGCTCCTGAAGCCACATTTCAAACTAATCTCTTTAATCTGATGTCAGTGTCCCGGACTGTGAACACAAGGCTCATACAAATCTGCCTGTTAATGAAATTAATGTATTTAAATAATAAAACAATACACCAAAGTTTTGAGTTTGCGCTCAAAAAGAAAGAGGCTTTTAAGCAAAAGGAATTTTTTCTTTTGTGTGTTTGCTTTTTCTATTGGTAGCTACTAAGATACTGTCACAAAGCAAAACAAGTCACGTTCAAGATATCTTGTTTGGTGTATTATAAGCAAAACATCACCATGAATAAAAAGGTTGAATGGTGTAAATTGCTGTATATGCTACATGGTATTTGACATAGTACTAATTCCCAGCACTGAAAAGCAATGTGACTGATTGATCATTTGATCATCAGCCAGTTGCTGATGATCGTCTGACATGAGAAGTTGAATTGACCGTGGCTGACGTGGAGATGCATGTTGCGCTGAAGGGAAAACTCGCGTATGGAGGCTACATGCTGGTGTTTGAAGTGGGTCACCTGCAGCTCAGTCATTCAGTGGGATCATCTCCCTGCTACAGATTAATGTGAAGATCACGCTTTCTCTCCGTCCCATCCAACTCGCACAAAAAATGTACCACCTAAATCCTGCTGGAAATCCTGTTCTGTAATTGTGTGTCTTTATTTGTTTTTGTCAGAGGAGGTAATGTTAAGTTAATTTTGATGCTTTCAATTTGATGTTCTCACCATCCTTTTCTAATTTTTGTTTTATTCTTTGACAAAAGTGTAAATGGCATATATCTATGATCTGCTGGACAAATCGAATCATCTGAATGAAGCATCTGCCTCTTGCAAACCTAATTAGAAGACAAACTGTGAAATTGAGGCCAACAGCATTAATTAGATTTTTACTTTTCACGAAAAACCAGTTAGCCTTTTTCATGGGGCACTATTCATTCATTCATTCATCTTCTACCACTTTTCCGTTTCTGGGCCGTGGGGGGTCCTGGAGCCAATCCCAGCTCACACTGGGCGAGAGTGGGGTACAACCTGGACAGGTCACCAGTCCATCACAGGGCATACCCACAGAGACACACAGAGACAAACAACCACTCACACTCACAACCAGACCTACGGACGATTTAGAGTCACCAAGGAACCCAAACATGATGTCTTTGGACGGTGAGAGGAAACCGGAGTAACCGGAGGAAACCCATGCAGGCACGGGGAGAACATGCAAACTCTTCACAGCGCTAACAACTATGCCGCCATGCTACCGGCAACTATTCGACCAAAAAAAATAAATTTCTAATCAATGCAAAACGACTACTGCCAGACAGTTTTGTCAAAATATGAAAAACTCTGCGGGAAACTTAAACCTTGCTCTACACATCTTATCTACAAGTTTTAACACCAACATTCTTCTTTAAACCTCTAAACTCAATCCAAAATCTCTTTAAGTGTGAAATATGGATCATTGTTTTTTACCACACACTTGGTACACAGGTCAAGTGGCTGCCTGAAACCAAACATCAACCAGCCACCAGAGTGAACAGGAGAGAATAAGAAAGAATGACTAGTATTATACTGGAGTCACTCAGAGGTGAAATGGGATATGAAAATGCCAGAAGGCCAGTTTCCAAACACGGAAAAGCTACAAAGTGTTTCTGCTTCAGCAGCTTCAAATAATATAACCATAGTGAGTCAATTAACATGATGAAGATAAAGCTGCACTGCTCCATATAAGTTGAAATAAAAAGTGTGCTGATTTGACTATGGATAATGTGAAAGAAATCACTCATGGTGAGAAATCCACAGATTTATCAGCGGATTGTATTTTCCTTTCGGCTAAATGGAGCTTCATAGCATCTTTGAGCTCATTGTTTTGATTTTCTGACCCACAGCTATTTAGTTTTATGTCTCGCTGCTCTCAGCATGGTTTTCAGAAGCAAGCAGCTGTTTTTAGTGAGAAAGCTGAACTCACTGCATTCAACCCACCTGGCACCAAACAGCAGAAAAATAAAATTAGCGACTAACTGGCAAACAGAGAGGAGCATTTAGCAGCTGAAAACAATTTCATAGAAGTTAGGAGACTGAGCTAAAGGATGAGTGATTATTTGTTTGTTTGTCTTTTGCTTGTTTTTCTGCCCACAAAGGGCCAATGAATTGAACTATTTTGGTCTAACTTTTTTAAATGTAAAAATAGAAAACAAGTAGAAATTAAATATCAGTTACCTTGAAGAACGTTCCTTACTGTATCCTAAAGGTTTGGTCTGAATAAATGATGTGAACGAGTGTGCAAGTGTGACCAGTTAGGAAAGTCCCACAGTGAGCTTGGACAATTTGTGCCCGAGGCCTGCTGAGACATTTAGACAGTTAGACATCTTTATCATTGAATCAGAACGACTGTCCAACATGGAGACTGAAGCTCTAGTTGCTCTTTGACACAGATTGGTGTAAAAGAATTTCAGAATCCATCAATACGTATATTGAAACTAGTACATTGAATAAAATCTTGTACTTCTCCTACGAAACCCATTTTGATCGCTTTTATGAGAGGAAAATGGAAAATCATCAATTGCAAAGTTAATCAGACTCTATTCGCTAATTTGTTAAGTGAAATGTTTCTAATCAGTCACCTGAACATATTTAAGGGCTGCAATTGAACCTGAAATACTTACGTACATAAAAGTGGAACAGCACCTGAGTGATTCTGTACAATTAGCATAACAGCTATTGTGAGAGGCAGCTTCAAAACTGATTTCTGAAATTAAAGTTGGGTTGGCCTCAGTCTTTCATAGGCAACTATAATATTTATGCTTGAGCAGGACAAAGGACAAACATCATACTTATTGTGGATCCAACCAGCCAATATCACTTCTTCTTGTAGACACAAAAATCATTGCAAAAGCAATGCCTCACTGACTTAAGAGCATTGTGCCTAATTATTTCTCCAATCCAACTCATTTTCGTAAAAGCACATGGCTCATTTTCCAACACGCACAGGCTTCTCAAGCAATTTACATTTTAAAGAGGCATCTCATTAAATGATGAGTGAAGCTTCTGTTTTAGATCCTTCAGAAAGTGGGTGTTGGTAATAGATTTGGCTCCTCTATTAGACACTTATAGTCTTCAGGAGGGTTTTAATACCAACTTCTGTCCTCCATATTCATGTTCCCCTTACCCTTTGTGAGTACAACAGGACCACACTTGTAATGAAAATATCTCCACCTCAGTGGGGAATTCAAAGAGGTAACAATAAAACAAGTGCCACTGTGTGGAGATGACATTTTGGAACATGTCAGTGATCCAGTGGCATCCTTTGTTATAATTACATGAATTGATTTGATTTTTCTCAGGACACAGAGTAAACTTTCAAGGAATGAAATGCACTGAATAAACCACTTGAGTCAAATTCAACAGACTTTGATACTTTTTCAATGGGCTCGTTCGAGTTTGTAGGTACCCTGATGTCAATATAAGCCTTAGATGTGCCTTTCTCCGTGCAGACATGCTAACTGACCTTCATTTGAATAGCCTACCTCTATTGCCATTCAATAATGAAGAACATTATCCTAACGTACATGTCAGGATGCTGACCATTTTAAAATCTTTTTTCCATTCTAATGATAACTCTGCTGGGTAAAATGTGAGGTAAAGCTACAAGTAAAGGTTTCCTTCCTTTACCCTGAGTGGTCCAACCTGTTACATAAAAAAATTATATTTTTAAATACTCATTGTTTCAAGCTAAATCACAGCGAAAATTCCAGGCAGTTAGTAGTAACATTTAAATTTTAATCAACACCATGACCGTGGTCAAGTACTGTGGAAAGTAAATTGGAGATGAAGTGGAGTACTGGACTAGTATCAAAGACTTGCCTGGAATCCTACTTATCCAGCTCTTCCTGGTTAAATGGTTGGATTTTTTCTTGAGGCTCCATTTAAATATCCTTTAACCTAAAAATGGTAACCTTTAGTTTGGTATTTTGATGATCTGCCTCCTGAGTGAGACTCACCTGCCTGGTTAATTGCATTCAGTTATCCTGTCTTATTAGTTTGTTTGTTTGTTTGTTTGTTTTGTTGTTGTTGTTGTTGTTCATTATGACTTATTTAAATTGAAGTACTAAAATACTCAAACTTTATTTTTTGAATGACAAGAGGAATACAAGAAAAAAATTTGACCAATTTTTTCTGAAAGAGCAATCAACCATAGTCTCACACTATTGTGCCTCTCAGAACAAAAAGTTAGTCGTAGCAGTCTGGGAACACAATCTGTGAGGGGAATCAAAATAAAAACACTTCAACGTCAACCCCACGTGTTGTGTGCAAGTTAGCTCTGACTAACTGACAATTCACAAGAGCAAAAAACTGCAAGGTCTGTCTGCAAGCTGCTATAGGTGTCGTCTCTTGGGTACCTGATGCTACTCAGTTTCAGGATGTATACGTGTCAGAAATGTGGATTTATTAGAAGTTGTATTTTAGTAAAGGTCTCGTTGTGATCTTTATGATGCACATTGTCATTTGTGTTGTCTTAAACGATCAGTGAATGTCCATCATAACATAAAGCCCTGGTTTAAAATAACACAGTATCTGCCTAAAAAGCTCCCACCAGCTTATTACTCCGATGAGCAAAATGCTCTCTCCTCAGTCATTTAGTGACAGATCAGTTGCCCCAGCAGGGAAAGACTGCTGCTGTCAGCTCTGCCTTTTTCTAAGGCCTGTGCAGGAATCCTCCACACTGGCTAACTTAGATTGGGAGCATTAAAACAACAGCTGAACCAATAAAATGTCTCTTTCTGTACAGCTCAGATCTTTGGGGCCACATATTGAAAGAGGTGTATTAAAATAGCACTGAGATAGAAGAGATGACCAACAGTTTAAGACCAACTCTGAAATAAAACTCTATGGTGTCAACATTAACTCCAATAGCAGATTGGAGCCCAGAACCTGACATGTTTGGTTTATTTCAAGTAGCGGTACTCACTGAGATGATGGCAGACAATGTCTCGATAGCCCCAGTGCTCAGTGTAATGTAAGGGAGGATATCTTCAGCAAAGCCCGCTTCCCGAAGGATCCCGTTGGTGTAGTACCAGATCTGCAAGAAAACAAAACCACTTTCATATAAATCTGCAAGAACGACATACATTTAATGAAAAGTAGGTTTTAATAAGGGCATTCAGGCCATTATGCTGCCTTGTAAGTGTCGAAATAATTATATAAATATTTATTTGATCTGTAGCAATCTTCTAATCGAAAATCAATTAGGTGCAACCATTGAATACACCTCGATCTCCTTGTCCGGTGTAACTTTTGCAACATATTGAGATTTTGATTACGATACTCTTTCTCATCACATTTATTTGGTTAAACAGACCTCAAACAAGACACAAAGTCAAAAGGCCCTTGAATTCAATTATTTTGCTGCAAATATTTTCAGTTTGCTGAACTGTCTTATGTCATTACCGCAGCACTATATTGAGGCTTTATTCACTACTGCCTGCTCTCTTCACATCATCGTTAACCTTTCTTTCATCCTTCAAAGAAAGTAGAAATCCTCACCTATTTAATTATTTAAAAAGAACGTCTCTTTTTTTCTCCTTTCAGCCAAAAACCCGCCCCCGCCCATTCCATAAAAAAGATTCAGTATGTGAATAGTGGGAGGTCAGAGGAATTGATAAGTCTTTAATGACTGTATGTTTTCCTTGCTTGCTTGTCTGCAAGAAAGGCACAATCTTTCCAATTAAAAATGTTATTTACTTACAAATTAGGATTTTAGCAGGTTTAGTTTATCTCAGTTTCCTTCCTGAAAGAGCAACATCACTCTGGGCAATAAACTGACCATATATTGCAGTGATAAAGTTTTTATTATCTGCTTGTATAATAATAGGAAAAATAGGAAAGAGACCTCCTTAGAAATTATCTAGGCTCATTATGAGGTGTGCATCGAAGTTAAGGTAGACGAGAACATATTGAATTCATTTCTAACTTCAGATTATGCGAGACGCTTGTTTTTACAATTGAGACATTCTAAAGGGCTCAAAATCCATACCAAATTTCTATTCACTCTAGTTGGCCTTCCCTTGACAAGTGCTCGACTTTTATTCATTCATTAAAAGAAACTAGTACATTGAAAAAAATCTTGTACTTCACCCAGGAAACCATTTTGATCACTTTTATGAGATGAAAATGGAAAAGCATCAGTTGCAAAGTTAAACTGACACTATTTGCTACTTTCTTTCATTCATCTTGAACCGAAATCATTTTCCATTTTCAGGTCACGGGGAGTGCTGGAGCCAATCCCAGCTCACACTGGGTGAGGGTGGGGTCACCCTGGACAGGTCACCAGTCCATCACAGGGCCAACACAGAGAGACGGACAGAGACAAACAACCACTCACACTCACACTCAGACCTACGGACAATTTAGAGTCACCAGTTAACCCAAACATGATGTCTTTGGACAGTGAGAGGAAACCCACGCAGGCACGGGGAGAACATGCAACCTCCACGCAGAAAACCTGCGACCTTCTTTTTGTGCGGACTTTTAAATGCTTTTGAATATATATGGACAACCATTGACCTACTCTGGTACTGCACTGTTTTGTGCAGAAAGAGAGAGTCACAAGATAGTCCTCAAAAGTATGCATTTGTGACTTCAACAGCCAGGTGGTTCGGTCATCCGTGATGTTAAAAATATGAGAACAGCACATGCTGGAGATATGGACTGGCCAGCTCTCATCTCTGCATTGCTTCCCTCCGTCCAAACCTGCGTTGTCGGAAATTTTAAGTTACACCAAATGTGACTGCAGGAAAATTTCTCAGCTGTCAAGACTGTTTCACCACAGTGCTGTAAGGAATGATGGTGACAGGGGAGTGAATAGCCCATATCAGTCAAAGTAAAGACTCCCAGAATGATTACATTACATTCCTGTCTTCTTGGAATAGAAACAGAAGAATATATGTAAATGGAGCCACGTTCATAGCAATGATTATTTAAATGATCCGTGTGATTTCTGGGCTTCCTGCATTTCACTGAGAAGTGGATCAACCTATATCAAAATCCAAATTAAACCCAAATATGTCCCATCATGCGGTTCATTATGCATGTGCTTGGATAGACAAGCGATCTGTCCAGGGTGCACCCCGCCTTCGCCCGAGACGCCAGCAGGGATTGGCTCAAGCATCCCCCCTGACAGATAATTGGTTGAAAATGAAATGAAATGAATACATTTTCATTTTATTCATTTCATTTTCCAAAGGAACCATTTTGATTGCATTCCTCATGTCAGCAAGACTTATAAGACAAATGTTTGAAACTGCTCCTTTTAGTTACAGAACGTGATATCGCCTTTCTGCTGCACACAGACATACACACACTGCCTATTTCTGAAGGTGAGTTATAAGGCTTTTAATCATTGTCGGTTTCCAAGTTCCTCACTGTTGTCATTTCCTTCTTTTATGTGAGGGGTGGCTGCAATAAGCTGCAATTCTCCACATGTTGGGAAATTTTCTGCAAATATAAGCCCCAAACAGAGAGTTCAGTCATTAGCCACTGCAGCACAGCAGGTGGAGGATGATTTACCATCCTTCGCTGTCAACAAAGTGTTTAAGACATAGTGGACTCTGGTGACTTCTCCATGCCTTCAGGCTCTCTTAGACAGTAATAGAGAGCACCAACAGGGGCCAAGCCACTTTAATTAGGTCAGGGAACAATTTTTAGTTTATGTTGAAAGCTTTTTTCAAACAAAAAAGCAAATCTAATGACTCATTGCATGAATAATATAATTTGAAACTTACTAAAGAAACTAAAGAAACTAAAGAAAAGGGAGCTGAATCTCTGAGAGACAGATTTGGGTTCACACCTCTGTACACACAGAAGCAGAGGGACATTATTTGCAGTGAGCTGCAAATTTGTGTGTGACAACTGATTTTTTTTCACCAACGGGACTGTTTTTGGGGGGCTTTTCGTGCCTTTATTCAGGCAGTCAGTGGCAGAGAGGCTAACAGGAAGCATGGAGCGAGAAAGATGCAGAGTGAACCATAGGTCCGATGCTCAGAGTTGAACCACATATTGTATTGAATGCTGAGCTGAAGTCAATGAACAGCACTCTAACATAGGAGTTTCTTGAGTCCAGATGTGTGCGGGCTGAGTGGAGTGCAGTGGAGAGGGCATCATTGGTCGAGCAGTTGGACCGATATCCAAACTGGAAGGGGTCTGGAGGGGGGGGCAGCCATCATGTGTTGTATGACTAGCCATCACTTCATGAGGATGGGTGTGAGTGCAACTTGACAGTAGTCAACTCTGTGTGTGTTTGCTGTTACTGAAAAGACTGGCTATCCTCCTGGAGTACTGCAATTTAGATTTTCTAATGCAGCGGGACAGGCTGGCCCTGGCTATCCTCAGCCTCATCACATCTACTGCTTTGAAAGCGGTGTTCCAAGCTTTCAGGAGCCCGTAGACCTCTCCTGTCACCCACAGCTTCTGATTGGCTCAATGGGCTGTGTAATGGAGAATGAGTTGCTCTTTGTGTTGAACCGATGACACTCTAACTGACCCTCACTCTCTAGCTGGGCGCTGGGCGCTGGCCTCCTCGGTGTGGATTTGACTGGGTGCCCTGACCATGAGCCGCCAGCTGGGGGGCCCGCCGTGCACGGTGGGCCTGGGTCCTCCCTGCCCTCACATGGCGGGATGATGGACCCTCTTTTCAGGTCTCCGGACGGTGCCCCTGGGTGCTCCAGTTCGGCCCCTGAACCAGGTGGGCTGGGCTCCCTGTTGGCTGGTTGCGGGCGGCAGCGGGGACGGCCAGCAGGGCCAGTCCGGAAGCTGGCCCCCTGCGGGATTGGCCCATGCTTCGCCCCTCATATTGCCTCAAACAGTGGGGCTCCCATGCCATGTCTGCCTGCCCCAATTTTAACTACATCCTAGTCATCCACACCATCACATCTGCATTCCCACACACAACACGCACCCTGCACCCATGTTGTGATGGGGGGGCTGCTGGGGCGGGGTGTGGGTCCATTGCTGCCCCTGTCGCTGACTGTGCCAAGGCTGGGCTGGGGGTCTGTGGCCTGGTGGGTGGGGGGGAGCTTCGGTCCGGGCCCGGTTGGTGTTCTCAGGGTGGGCGAGGTGGTCTGCCTCCCGACATGGTGGTTGGGCTGGGGTTGGTCGCAGCCCTTGCCGTTGTACGGTGGGCCCCTGGCTGGTGCTCTCCACCTCAGACTAGGTTTGAGGTGTCGTGGACTACATCTGCACCTGTGGAAAGCTCAGCCCTTGTTTGAGCAGAGGAGGATGGGTTTGTTTTTTTTTTTTTCCCCTTGTCTGGAAGTGGCGGGGCCGGATGCGGATGACTTTGGCTCGCCCCATTTGCAGGCAGGGGCTGGGCGGGCCCGGTCTCTAGCTGGGGGGGGCTCCGTGCCCCTGGACTTAGTTTGTCTTGTGGGGGGTGCACCGGGCAGGCCTGGGGTCCTTTGTCTCCCCTGTCTCTCTGTGGGCTGCCTCCAGTCGGGGGTTGCTGCTCCCGTGTTTCCCTGTAGGTCCTTGCATGGGTTGGGCCTGTGGCTGTCTCCTGGGGGGTGGTGGCCTGGGGCTCCCTGTGCTCTGGGGGTTGGTGGGTACCCTGGTGGCTTGATCCTGACCTGCTGGCTATCCCGGGCCGGGGCCGTGTTGTTCCGGCCCCCAACATCAGCTACAGTCAGCTACCCACAGCATACACATACACACACATACACTCGCATACATACACAAAGTGCACAACTGATACATAATCACACACTCATACATTCATTTTAAATTAAATTAAACAAAACTGTAAATTTGCACTGGAATTCCTGCGACCAATGCTCTCATTCTTTCTGTTGATATTGTTTTTGCTGTTGTTGTCATTTTTGTAGCCCCCCCCCGTCTTCCCTATCCTGTCTCTGTTGTCTGTTTCTATCCACTCGTGAGCTTCAGTCTGTTAGCTTTATCAATAAACCAATGCAACTGTCAATAAAGTTAAACACAGGTGGCGACAGGAGGAGTATGTCAGACTCCTCCTTTGCAGAGTAAAACTGTTTCAGCACAACAAGGCACCAGGAACATTCATACTGCCTGCTCCAGCTGCTGAACAGGAGAGGTTGCTTTGACAACAACACAGTAGAGATTTTCTCTTGTTTGAGTCTCTTAAGGCTGCCTTCCCTGAGCCTGGTTCTGCCCGAGGTTTCTGCCTCTTAAAGGAAGTTTTTCCTTGCCACCGTCACCAAGTGCTTGCTAATGGGGGGATCTGTTGGGTCTCTTTAAATCATTTTATAAAGAGTTTGGTCTAGACCTGCTCTATATGTAAAGTGCCTTGATGTAACTGTTATGATTTGGCGCTATATAAATAAACCTAATTTGATTTAATGTGATTTGACCTTTGCATTTGTTGGTTTAATAAAATGTATTCCAGATTTTTCTTATGTATGCATCCTGTGAAATAGAAAAAGGATGAGATAAAACCCGATTCCAGTTAAATGAGAGTTGCAGCTTACAGCATTGAGGCCACAGAGCTGATAGCACGCCATGGTGATGATGACGGTGATGAGCTGCCAACGAACAGCTGGACTCCTCAGCAGCTGTAACACAGAGACAGTGTGCAGATTGTCCCGTGCTCGAGCCTCTGCATGGACTTCTTCCAGTTCCTCGGATACATCCTTCTTCCCCAGAAACCTCTGGAAGGCTGACACACACAAACACACATAAACAAGAGGTCAAAAATATGAGTGGCCAATTAATGCCATCTTTCTCACACAAACCATCACTGTTCATTTTTTAGGATATTTGTTGAAAAACAGGTACAAAACAAATTTGGCCACTGTTCATCTGGAAGGAAATTATCCATATTACATAGTTGTCAGGGTCAGTCAGTCAGTCAGTCCTTGTGTCTGTGTTAGGGTCAGTTTAGTTTTGTTGTCACTTCCTGTTTTATTCTGAAGTCCTCGTCTTATCCCTGTCTTCCTGTCAAGTTTCCCACCTGTGTGATTGCCTTCCCTGCCCTAATGTGTTTCAACTGTGTCTTGTTGTCTCCCTCCTCCTTGTGTCTTCCCAGCCAATCCGCTCCCTGCCTGTCCCTGTCTCCGGACCTGCTCCCTGTTGTGTCGTTAGTTCATTTTCTTGGTTTCCTGTTCGCTCCTTGTCGGATCCTCTGTTGTGTTTGGTCTAGTTCAGTCAGCCCTGTGTAGAGTTTTGCATGTCACTGTTTGTATCAGTTATGAGTCTTTGGTTTCCATTAAAATATTAATCTCCACCTTCACCCTGCTGCCTCCGGCTCCAGCATTTGGGTCCTCATCCCTGCATTTCCGTGACAGAAGTATCCGACCAAGGAAATTGACCCAGCGGAGCAACGGCTCTTTGAGCTAAAGGTTTCTGATTTTGAAAGAACTGTGAATCGCCTCATTGCCTCTAACTTTCGCCAACACAAGAAATACATGGACCAGATCACCACCCAGCAACGATATTTTAAGGAAAAGCCATGGTTGAGTCACTTTGTCCCCCATTTGGATGTTGTTCGTCATAGACTCAGTGACTTTCTCCAATATGCCAGCTTCCAACCCACCAGTTCTGAACCAGCTCCTGCCCACAACCCTTTCTTGGGAAGGCCTCGATCCTTGAACTGAGCCTTCAAAGCCGTGGCTCCAGCCAGGGCCCCAGCCAGAGCCCCAGCCAGCTTCCCCTGGGCCTGCAAGCCACCATCCAGCCTGCTAACTCTGGGCCTGTTAACCACCGTCTTGTCCACCAGTCTCCTGTCCCGGCTGGGCCGCAGCCGCCTCCGATTTTATTCCCCCCGAGGCATCTGCCTGAGGTCGTAGAGTCCCTGTTCCTTGGATTCCTGGTTGCCTGGTTCCTCCAGTCGCCAGGTTCACCTGAGGGCCGTTCTCCTGAGGCTGCACCTCTTCCCATTGCTCCGCCTGCCGCCTTCACCGAGGGCCCAACTCCGACCCCGGAGTCTTTGGCACCCCTTTCGCCAGCTCCAGCGCCGCCTCCTCCAGAGTCTTCAGCCCCCCCCCGTCAGCTCCGGAGCCGCCTCGTCCTCCAGAGTCTTCGCCCACTGTCAGCTCCAGCACCCCCTCCTCCTCCAGAGTCTTCGCCCCCCGTTAGCTCCAGAGCCGCCTCGTCCTCCAGAGTCTTGGGCCCCCCGTCAGCTCCGGAGCCGCCGCCGCCCCCTCCTCCAGAGTCTTCGGTCCCCCCGTCAGCTCCGGAGCCGCCGCCGCCCCCTCCTCCAGAGTCTTCGGTCCCCCCGTCAGCTCCAGCGCCGCCTCGTCCTTCCAGAGTCTTCGGTCCCCCCCGTCAGCTCCGGAGCCGCCGCCGCCCCCTCGTCCTCCAGAGTCTTCAGCAGCTCCGTCAACTCTTCCAGACTCTGCAGCCCCTTCCTCCTCCAGAGTCTTCGCCCCCCGTCAGCTCCGGAACCGCCGCCGCACCCTCCTCCTCCAGAGTCTGCGGTCCCCCCGCCAGCTCCGGAGCCGCCGCCGCCGCCGCCCCCTCTTTCTCCAGAGTCTTCGGTCCCCCGTCAGCTCCAGCGCCGCCTCGTCCTCCAGAGTCTTCGGTCCCCCCCGTCAGCTCCGGAGCCGCCGCCGCCGCCCCCTCGTCCTCCAGAGTCTTCGCCCCCCCCGTTAGCTCCAGCGCCGCCTCGTCCTCCAGAGTCTTCGGCCCCCGTCAGCTCCGGAGCCGCCGCCGCCGCCTCGTCCTCCAGAGTCTTCAGCAGCTCCGTCAACTCTTCCAGACTCTGCAGCCCCTTCCTCCTCCAGACTCTTCGGTCCCCCGCTCGGGAGCCGCAGCCGCCGCCGGACTCTTCCAGACTCTTCGGTCCCCCGCTCGGGAGCCGCAGCCGCCGCCGGACTCTTCCAGACTCTTCGGTCCCCCGCTCGGGAGCCGCCGCCCCCCCCCGTCAGCTCCAGCGCCACCGCCGCCGCCCCCTCGTCCTCCAGAGACTTCGGCCCCCCGTCAGCTCCAGCGCCGCCTCGTCCTCCAGAGTCTTCGGTCCCCACAGTCAGCTCCCGAGCCGCCGCCGCCGCCGCCGCCGCACCCTCCTCCAGAGTCTTCGGTCCCCCCCGTCAGCTCCGGAGCCGCCGCCGCCGCCTCGTCCTCGTCCTCCAGAGTCTTCGGTCCCCCCCGTCAGCTCCGGAGCCGCCGCCGCCGCCTCGTCCTCCAGAGTCTTCGGTCCCCCCCCCCCCCCCCCCCCCCGTCAGCTCCGGAGCCGCCGCCGCCGCCCCCTCGTCCTCCAGAGTCTTCAGCAGCTCCGTCAACTCTTCCAGACTCTGCAACCCCTTCCTCCTCCAGACTCTTCGGTCCCCTGCTCGGGAGCCGCAGCCGCCGCCGGACTCTTCCAGAGTCTTCGGTCCCCCGCTCGGGAGCCGCCGCCGCCCCCCCCCCGTCAGCTCCAGCGCCGCCTCGTCCTTCCAGAGTCTTCGGTCCCCACAGTCAGCTCCGGAGCCGCCGCCGCCGCCGCCCCCTCGTCCTCCAGAGTCTTCGCCCCCCCCCCCCGTCAGCTCCGGAGCCGCCGCCGCCGCCGCCGCCGCCGCCGCCGCCTCGTCCTCCAGAGTCTTCGGTCCCCCCCCCCCCCGTCAGCTCCGGAGCCGCCGCCGCCTCGTCCTCCAGAGTCTTCAGCAGCTCCGTCAACTCTTCCAGACTCTGCAGCCCCTTCCTCCTCCAGACTCTTCGGTCCCCCGCTCGGGAGCCGCCGCCGCCCCCCCCGTCAGCTCCAGCGCCACCGCCGCCGCCCCCTCGTCCTCCAGAGACTTCGGCCCCCCGTCAGCTCCAGCGCCCCCGCCGCCGCCGCCTCGTCCTCCAGAGTCTTCGGTCCCCACAGTCAGCTCCCGAGCCGCCGCCGCCGCCGCCGCACCCTCCTCCAGAGTCTTCGGTCCCCCCCGTCAGCTCCGGAGCCGCCGCCCCCTCGTCCTCCAGAGTCTTCATCAGCTCCGTCAACTCTTCCAGACTCTGCAGCCCCTTCCTCTTCCAGAGTCTTCGGTCCCCCGCTCGGGAGCCGCAGCCGCCGCCGGACTCTTCCAGAGTCTTCGGTCCTCCGCTCGGGAGCCGCAGCCGCCGCCGGACTCTTCCAGAGTCTTCGGTCCCCCGCTCGGGAGCCGCCGCCGCCCCCCCCGTCAGCTCCAGCGCCACCGCCGCCGCCCCCTCGTCCTCCAGAGACTTCGGCCCCCCGTCAGCTCCAGCGCCGCCTCGTCCTCCAGAGTCTTCGGTCCCCACAGTCAGCTCCCGAGCCGCCGCCGCCGCACCCTCCTCCAGAGTCTTCGGTCCCCCCCGTCAGCTCCGGAGCCGCCGCCCCCTCGTCCTCCAGAGTCTTCATCAGCTCCGTCAACTCTTCCAGACTCTGCAGCCCCTTCCTCTTCCAGAGTCTTCGGTCCCCCGCTCGGGAGCCGCAGCCGCCGCCGGACTCTTCCAGAGTCTTCGGTCCCCCGCTTCGGCGTCGCTTCCAGAGCCCAGGCCTCTTCCTCCCCCCGTCTTCCGAAGGCCCTCCGTTCTGTGTTCTGCAGGAAGAGGCTTGGGGACGTCTGGAGGCGCCCCTTGGTGGGATACTGTCAGGTCAGTCAGTCCTTGTGTCTTTGTGTTAGGGTCAGTTTAGTTTTGTTGTCACTTCCTGTTTTATTTTGAAGTCCTTGTCTTATCCCTGTCTTCCTGTCAAGTTTCCCGCCTGTGTGATTGCCTTCCCTGCTCCAATGTGTTTCATCTGTGTCTTGTTGTCTCCCTCCTCCTTGTGTCTTCCCAGCCAATCCGCTCCCTGCCTGTCCCTGTCTCCGGACCTGCTCCCTGTTGTGTCGTTAGTTCAGTTTGTATTTATGTCTTGGTTTTCTGTTCGCTCCTTGTCAGATCCTCTGTTGTGTTTGGTCTAGTTCAGTCAGTCCTGTGTAGAGGTTTGTATCAGTTCTGAGTCTTTGGTTTCCATTAAAATATTAATCTCCACCTTCACCCTGCTGCCTCCGGCTCCCGCATTTGGGTTCTCACCCCTGCATTTCTGTGACAATAGTACAATAAGACTGAATGACCATTAAATTAGAAAAACATGTCATTAAGGAGAAGCTGGAGCTTCATGTTTTCTATGTAGTCATAGCAGAAATTCTATGTAGTTAGTTATATCAATATCTTTATACATGTAAATGAGATAATAAAAAGGGCAATGATCTCTCGATTATTACACTTAATGGTGATTATCAAAGACATTTAAATTGCAAATAAATTTAGCATAAATTTTTAAATGCTAATCATTCTTAAACATGATCAGCTATTTGCACATTTTATCTCACCTTTTATGTCTTCGGTATAAACAAATCTTGATCAACAGTGGTTTGATATTTTGAATTATTGAAAGAAATGGCTTTATCAGAGCTCAGTGAGGATCAAAGTGTATTTAACAAATCTGTTTGTCCTCAACGACACATGCGATGTGTGTGTGGCTCACAAGAAAAATGTAGAGAGGGGCCTTCAAACTGTAATCAAACAGATATGTGGCCTGTCCTGGAGCTGCACTCTGGCCCTGTCATGTTCTCACTATAGATGGGCCCTCAGGGATACACAACTCGTCAACATATTATTACTCACCTTCTCTCTAATAACCGCTGTGATTTAAGGAGGTTAAATTTTACATTCGATTGTAGTTCCCTAATGCAAACCTCAACCATTGTGTTAGCCATGAGCACCAATAAACTACAGGAATCTATAAGATGCATTGTAAAGTAATACAAAATGATTACTTAAATTTAAACCTTTTTTTTTACTCAGTTTCTTTCCTCAGCCTTAATGTTACATAGACAGCTAATATCATCATTTGACTCATGTTGTATTCTTCTCTGTCAGATGCAGAACAAAGCGTGAAATCAGAAAAGCACACACTATTTAGATGTATGTGTGCACAGCTAACTAGGTTTCAGCCAGTTATCTGAATGTCCTCCTGAACTTGGAGGACATGTGATGAATGTGATGCACCGAAGGGAATAAGTGGGTGTAAAGACATTTTTTTCCACAAATTTAATCCTCCCTCCTGTAAAGTTGAATCTCTGGGAAGTTAAGGTGGTTAAGGGCACAGCACAGAAAAGACATCAACAAGGACTGCTGAAAACAGGTCACCATGTGGGAGTTGGATGGCTCACAGAGTGGACTGTTGTCATACTATTTAAGACTGATCTCTAGGGATGCTTTGTGGAGTTGGCAAAAGCAAGTTACCTTAAATTTTGGAATTGAAAATATAACGTGGAATTGCAAAGAAAGGTAAAGGTAAACTGTTTTAGCTTCTGTTATCTGTTGTAACCAATTTACAGTTGCCATTTACCACAAGAACACATACAAATGGCCTCTTCCTTTAAGCCTTTTATATGTTATAATTATGTATATAATTAATGTTATATAATTGGAGAATAACTTGCATTGCATTATCATTATCTTAGATTAAGCCCTTCATAGCTATACAGGGAGATAGTCAGCTCCCTCATGTTTCTACAAAACACCAATTGTAGACAAATCAAATGCAAACTAGAGAGACTTTACATGTTTATATTTCACCCTGCAGGGACCGTTAGTTCATGCTTGGAAAAGGGACTGGTGAGGATAGAGGTCTGCAGTTGGTTATTATCACCATCAATCCTCCACCTGGGAATCATCTCACTGTTTTCGAGAAGTAAACAGATGTTTTATGTTTTCTGATCATTCATCCAATTATTACACAGGTTCGTGTAGATTACTGTTCTTTTGGCTCTGCCCGCTGCTAGGAAGTATAGAGATCTGCTTTAATAGAGACTCAAACTGGGACTGTCAATATCAGCGATGTGACATCACATTGGTGTTCGCACCAACATAGTGGGATGTGCACCAGTGGTACTTTCCCAGCAGAGTAAACCTATTTTCTTTTTTCTGCAGGAACGCTGTAACAATTATAGCTTGAGCCTTTGCAGAGCAAGTCAGCAGAGGCCATTACTGTTAGATTAAAAACTCTAATTAACACGGGTATGAAAAGGTCAATGTTTGAAGAAGCTTGGAAAGGGACTGGTCAGAGGGTTAATATGGAGGAGTTACTTTTTTAAATGGATAATACTGAACGTGTGTTTTCATGGTATTTGTTAGCAAAAAGTAGAAGTTTGAAATTTTAGTAGAATATTGGCACTGGTAGGATCATTTTATGAGGCAAAAGCAGCAGTGTTAACAGAAGAAATGTCAAAATTAATTCATTTGGAGTTTGAAAACATACAGAAACTGGTTTGTCCAAACTCATGCTTCACTCTAAATCAGACCCTGTGGTTTTGACACTTTGAGACTTCAAATAACCTTTAAAGATAAATGGATATGTTTAAAAGAAACAGTTTGCCTCTCACTCTGTTGATGTTCCTTATTTCATGGTTGGTTTGAAATTTCTACTTATTTCCATTGTTGTCATTTTACTAAAAGTGTGAACGAAAAACACTTTCTTGAATCTACTCTGCTGAACAGAAACATGGTTGGAATTATTTATTTGGTGAGAGCAGCTGTACACAGAAAGAAGTGCGACAACTGCCCCTAGCTTGAAACAACTCCAACAATAAAGTTTGACAAATAAGTGAAATTAATCAATTTAGAAACCTTGATCATATACACACAGAGTCATACTATAATCATTCACATAAAGTCTGGAACTAACCAGCCCCACAACAAGAAGGTTGTGGGTTCGATTCCCGTGCCTCTGGCCTTTCTGGATGGGTTTCCTCCAGGTACTACGGTTTCCTCCCACCATCCAAAGACATTATGTTTGGGTTAATTGGTGACTCTAAATTGTCCATAGGTATGAGTGTGAGTGGTTGTTGGTCTCTCTCTGTCTTTGCGTGTTGGTCCTGTGATGGACTGGTGACCTGTCCAGGGTGTACCCCACCCTCACCCAGTGTGAGCTGGGATTGGCTCCAGCCCCCCCACCCAAGATCCAGAAACAGATAGCAGTAGAAAATGGATGAATGAATGAATAAAGTCTGGAAATTTTTTAAATGTTGTTGAGAATATATAAATACATTAGTTGAAAGTTGAAAAATAAGTTTAACTTAAGTTATATTTTACATGTGAGTGTGGAGCAGCTGGAAACTGAAGGATTAAAAGAGGTTGCAATAATAAGGTATGGGTGAAAGCGTAATTGATTCAGCTCATCAGCTATTTGGAGTTCAAATTCAGCCAACTATTTCCACACAGACATGAACAACACACATGATAAGCATACATCCATAGATCTGCTTAGAAATGTTAGATAAAAGACGCTTCAGTAACCATTTAAGTCCTTCAGAATGAAAGTCATCCTGTCTGAACGTCTATGGATCCAGGGTTTTAATTTATGAAAATAATAAATAATTTTTTGACTAATTGCATTTTCTCACAAAAGTTCAGTTTCCCACTAGGCTGATAAAATACAATAAGGAAAAAGTAGATGTAGATCCTTTTTTTTTATGTGACTCTGGAGTGACATATAAAAATCTCTGCAATGCAAAAGTATGAGTCCCTGGCATGTTTGGTTGTGAATGTTGTAAAACTTTAAAAAAAAAAAAAAAAAAAAAGTTCTCTAAAATGTCCACCCCAAATATGTTTGAGACATCAGAGCCCGGTATGGCAGCCAGTAAGTCAGCGTGACAGGGCACATGCTCTTTTTAATTTGTATTGAATACCTCTTTCTGCTCCAGCCTCATCCCTTTGCTCCATCAGCAGGTATCGAGGACTCTCAGGGAGGAAGGGCAGCACACAGAGCTGCAGAAACGCCGGAAACACCAAGAAGGTGAACAAGTATCTCCACCTGGACTCCTGCAAGCAAAACGTTGAAATTAAATAACTAGATCAATCTTCAGACATGGAAGAGCTAAAACATACGTTACCCAGACGTTGGATTTAATTTTCTATGATATTTCATGGAAGCCTGATCGGTGATCATTTAACTGCCACATAACAATGTGTGAATGTGCTTGTAGTGAAGAGGGTACAGGTGTATGGCAATTTTTAATGTGAAAACTTCATATAATAACTGACAACTAACTGTAAAGTAAAGAGAGAGACTGAAATGTCTCTATGTGCTAAATGTTGCTTTGACATTTCAGTGTGTTATGTGTGTGAAAATGCTGAATAGCTCAAGCTGTTTTAATGAACTGTTGTAAGGGAATGAGATAATTGTAGCTTCATTTGCATTTTGTTTCCATCTGGGGCCTCAAAGTGACCGTTTTAAGTGGCATGTCCTCAATGTCTTAGTTCTTGCCTTAACAGATGTGATGATACAAAAATTATAATATTGACGGTTTTCTGGTCTCCACTATGACACGTGACGCATGCAATGATCCAATGACTATGAATGTCGAATGAGAAAAAAAATATAGGAATTAGTGAATTGTTTAAATTCTGTATCTGAGTGAATTATTTTGTATTCTTGAGAGATCATAGACTGCATGGAGGTAGAGAAGACACAGCATTAGTGCCAGCAAAAGGATGCCGTTTGTCATCTAGTTTGATTCCTTCACATTATTCAGCAATTTCATCACAAAATACCTGAGGGGAAGCTGACATCAAATATAGGCTTGTCAAAAGGGAGCCTTCCAAAAAACAGTAGAAGAAACACAGTTAATCATATTTATATTCAGGAATGTAAAAGTCTGGCCCATAAAGGACACTAAGCACAATAATATAGTCACACAATATTACAATCAATGCTACAGTCAAGCTTTTCTGGAACATGTTTACATTCATATTCAGTCGTTTTCAAATGTGCCAATTTGGGTCAGTTCTGTGATTTATAGAACGGTCTTACATAAATAAAACAGTTGAAAAAAAGTATTCCTTCTCAAAGATGATTTAATAAGAAACTGAGACATTGTCATCATTGTTATTATGTTAACATATAAGTTAATGGACTTCCATACATGAAATATTAACTTAAATCTACCAATTTACCTCCTTGATAAGTCCAGCATTGGGAAAAGACTTATTGCTCTTCACATTGGAATAGGAAACGTTGTAAAGGTGTGAAGTCTAAACTGACATATAGACTCTGCCCCAATTGTCTGACTCCTTTTCATCAATCCTCCACAGTATCCAAGTCTGCTTAGAACAGTGTACATTTTCATATTAAATCAAGTACCTACTGAATAAAACATCCTATGAATTATACGTCAGATATTATCTCAAGACTCTCTCCAACATTACAAATGTTTTTGTTACAGGACATTCCTATTATTCCACTTTTTTTTTTTTTTTTTTTTTTTTTTTAACCCAGACTCAAATTTGAATCTCTAAAGATCTCTAAAAAATCTGGGGGACTCATTTGCAGATCATTACTTTGACAAGCTCAAAGATGTGCCAACTGTAGCTCAGTGAAAATGCAAACTGTTGGAACTGAACTCATGCACAAACTTCAGGACTGCTGTTTAGTATAACTACTGAAAGAGCAAAAATGCATTTACATTGAAGGTTTTGAGGCCCTTGGTGTGTTAATATGTCACACACACACTTGTGTCTCCAAGACTTCAGAGGATTGACTTTTTTGTCATTGCTGTAACGTGACTGTGTGAACAAATATACATCTACAACATGAGCAAAACCTGACCCAACACACACATACTCACAAACACTGTCCTCCCACTCTTGTCTTGTGTGACTCATATGTTTTTAAGTGCGTGAGCCAGGTGATTAAATAAATGACACCTCAAAAGGTCCATCTATGGCTTTGACTCAGACCTATTTACAGTACACCAAACCAAGCAGGAATGTCCCTCGATGCTGTATCCCAACAGCCTTGTCCTTTATTTCCAAGTGAGAGTGCAGAGATTTGAGGTCACACATTGGCAGTCTTGTGACTGAAAAAAGGAAAATGTTGAAACACACTTTTGTTGACTGGAGCTAGGGGGAATGAGAAAGACCACATAGCGGATTTCATGAATCCATGGCTGCTGTGGCAGAAAGACCATTACGAAGCCATAGATGGGGTTCTCAGATAAAGGGACTGGAAAGGTCAGGTGGGCCACGACATTGATGTATCCAGTTGTAGAAGATAATATTTATGTTAGTCAAATCTAAATTATTAACCTTGCCAGACCATTCCCCCAGTGAGAAGTCCACCTGCTTTCTATTCAGCTTAATGAAGTTCCAGTCAGTAAGAGTCCTCAGCAGTCAGTCAGATTTAATTTGCTAATACATGATAGAAACCTCTGGTTTAACTGAATTTCATTAGAAGAAATAAGTTAAAATAATTACCACACAAAAGGCAACAATTTCTATCAAGTCAGCAATGTGTGAGGACTGTGAAATGTTTCATTTCCTAAAAGTAAAACGATGGTTCTCGCACAGATAGAATTCTGTTAACGGAGTTCGGGGAGCAAACTATTTCTCCTGTTATGCTCCATTAGCCTGGCCATTAGAGATGAAGACACATTTGGAGTTATTGTATGTCTGTGAATAGAACCAACACAACAACATTTCCGTCACATTGAAACATAAATGAAAACCTTGTTGGTAAAAGCCTCACGTAACCAGAATCTCAAGCCTGCGGAATATCAGGATCAGAGGAAAAGCCCATCATCCCTCTGCCCGTACCTTCTAGTAATGAGTGTCACCCTTTCGCTAAGCCTCTTACTGTAAAGCCAGCTTTGAGGAGCAGTTTGACAGAAGGCTCTCATAGCAATATGCCATCCCATTCTTCAAACAGGAAAGGAGCCTATTTCATATTTGGGGGAATGAGCCCTCCATGTGAGGTTTATACCTCACAGGAAGGACTGATATAGAGTGTTAACTTACTTATACAAAATGGCCAAATGTTTCATATGGGTTGTTTTCTTTCCATTAAAAGCCAGATAGCCGGAAGTCTATAAAGCCAAAGGGAACATATCTTGTTCCCTCAGCTAATCGCACGCTGTTGGTTGTTCCAGTAGATGTACAGTATCCAACACTGTGTAATCTATTACATGTAGAGTACCACTGTACTAGTAGTACTAGTATCTGATGAATTACACTTCAGTAACCATCCACATATAACAAAACAATTCTTTTTTTTTTTTTTTCTGTAGGAAAAAGCACAACCCTCTGGAGCCACACCCAGGTGTGATGGCGACTGCAGAGCATAGCTATTCAACTAAGGCCACTTACTGCTGGGAGCACTGTTTAAGGCATGCCGATGAGTTCAGTGTCACAGGGGAGCTTAGTGGCAGACTGGCTAAAAACCTGTTCCTTCTGTAATGCTGGAGTAAACACGTTTCCCTACTGGGACGGGGTCAGCGGCAAAGCATAAAGGTTAGAGTAATTATCATTTGTCAAAACTTATCACTATTTTGCGTTTCACAAAATGGAAAACGGTGATAATCTTTGACAAAAGGTTTCACAAGTGACATCTTAGAGTGGCTCCCATTAAGACCTCCACTGAGAGGAAACCTGTATGAGTGTCATAACCGAAGGCCAGTAAAGATCATGGTGGCATTTTTATCAGATATGTCATATACGTCTGTGATGCTTTAGTCAAATGCCAACGACAAGGGATTGCAGACGTGATATGAATATATAACAATGGCTGTATGGAGGCAAGAAGCCACCATATAATATATATAAATGTGGTAAAAGTGATGGATGGGACAAACCATTCATTCATTTATTCATCTTCTACTGCTTATCTGTTTCCAGGTCACAGGGGGTGCTGGAGCCAATCCCAGCTCACATTGAGAGGGACCCCCTGGACAGATGACCAGTCCATCACAGGGCCAACACACAGAGACCAACAACCACTCACACTCACACTCACACTCAGACCTACAGACAATTTAGAGTCACCAGTTAACCTAAACATGATGTCTTTGGACGGTGGGAAGAAACCCACGCAGGCACGGGGAGAACATTCAAACTCCACACAGAAAGGCCCTAGGCTGGGAACCGAACCTGCGACCTTTTTGTTGTGGGGCAACAGCACTAACAATATGTTTGACAATATGTCTACGTATAAATATGAAAACATAACAGAAAATTATACCATGAACAAGGGAGGATTCACCAGTCAAGGCAATATTGGAAAATACAAAGAGTATTGACATTTCCTTTCAGCACTTAAATAAAATGATAACATACTTTAAGGGAAGAATAATAGAGGTTAATCTTTCTATAATATTAATTCAGGAGGTGTCTTAAATGGTGTCATTTTAAATCCATGGCGAAAAACATTACATAGAATTTCATTCTTTTGCACTGAAATGGAAAGCCATTGAAAAAGCCTCAAAAAACTAAAAGAGAGCAGATTACACACGACAAATATGGGCCTATAGAAATCATGAAAATTGTGAGCATTATCAAACATTTCCATTGGCTATGACATACGTCTGCTGCTCTTACATCGTAATTGTTGGAATGAATGCAAATCCAGCCGGAAATGTGCAACAACAAAACACACGTAAACACACTGCAAACCTCAGCGCTTCAAGTGAGGTGCCCGTCATACACAGGTGAGCATTCTCCACTTTGCAGGACAAAATGTCCCTCAGGCTGCAGGGGAATGTCTTGGTGCTCCATGGGGCTGTCCACCACCGCTAGTCACCGGTCAACACTGACTCTGCGCCATCCGTCAGCATTTTTCAATATTTATTCATTCTGTAACATCCTCTCTTTGTTTTGCTAATTAAAAACTTCAATTTAATTGATTTTCATTTTTGGATATTATGCAGGTGTATCAAGTAATGTAGCCGCAAGGGGGTACAAGCCAGTGCCTTATTGTGCCGGTCCCAAGCCCGGATAAATACAGAGGGTTGTGTCAGGAAGGGCATCCGACGTAAAACTTTTGCCAAATCAAACATGCGAATCGAATCAATGACTTCCATACCGGATCGGTCGAGGCCCGGGTTAACAACGACCGCCATCGGTGCTGTTCACGTACAGGGTACCGGTGGAAATTGGACTACTGTTCGTCGAAGAAGTCGAAGACGGAGAGGAGGAAGGTGTGTTCGTAGGAAGAGAGAGAAAAGGAACGGCAAGAGTCTAGGACTGAGAGTAGGGACTTTGAATGTTGGAACTATGTTGGAACTATGACAGGGAAAGGTAGAGAGTTGGTTGACATGATGCAGAGGAGGAAGGTAGACATACTGTGTGTCCAGGAGACCAGGTGGAAAGGTAGCAAGGCTAGAAGTTTAGGAGCAGGGTTCAAGTTGTTCTATCATGGTGTAGATAGGAAGAGAAATGGAGTAGGAGTTATCTTGAAAGAGGAGTTTGTTAGGAATGTTCTGGAGGTTAAAAGAGTATCAGATAGAGTAATGAGTCTGAAGCTAGAAATCGAAGGTGTAATGTTCAATGTTGTTAGTGGGTATGCTCCACAGGTAGGATGTGAGCTGGAGGAAAAGGAGAAATTCTGGTTGGACCTTGATGAAGTGATGCAGAGCATCCCTAGAAGTGAGAGAGTTGTCATTGGTGCAGACTTCAATGGACACGTTGGTGCAGGAAACAGAGATGATGAGGAGGTGATGGGCAGGTTTGGTATCCAGGAGAGGAACGCAGAAGGACAGATGGTGGTTGACTTTGCAAAAAGGATGGAAATGGCTGTAGTGAATACTTTCTTCCAGAAGAGGCAGGAACATAGGGTGACTTATAAGATTGGAGGTAGGAGTACACAGGTAGACTACATCTTGTGCAGACGGTGTAATCTGAAGGAGATCAGTGACTGCAAAGTAGTGGTAGGTGAGAGTGTAGCCAGACAGCATAGGATAGTGGTGTGTAGGATGACTCTGTTGGTGAGTAAGATGAAGAGGGCAAAGACAGAGCAGAGGACTAAATGGTGGAAGCTGAAAAAGGAAGAGTGTTGTATGATTTTTAGGAAGGAGTTGAGACAGGCTCTGGATGGCCAGGAAGTGCTTCCAGTTGACTGGACAACTACAGCTAATGTGATCAGGGAGACAGGTAGGAGAGTATTTGGTGTGTCATCTGGAAGGAAAGTGGATAAGGAGACTTGGTGGTGGAATGAGGAGGTGCAGGAGTGTATACAGAGAAAGAGGTTAGCTAAGAAGAAGTGGGACACTGAGAGGACTGAAGAGAGTAGACAGGAGTACAGGGAGATGCAGCGTAAGGTGAAAGTAGAGGTGGCAAAGGCCAAACAAAGGGTTTACGATGACTTGTATGCTAGGCTGGACAGTAAGGAGGGAGAGACTGATCTATACAGGTTGGCAAGGCAGAGAGACAGAGATGGGAAGGACGTGCAGGCGGTTAGGGTGATTAAGGATAGAGATGAAAGTGTATTGACAGATGCCAGTAGTGTGATGGGAAGATGGAAAGAGTACTTTGAAGAACTAATGAATGAGGAAAATGAGAGAGAACGAAGAGTAGAAGAGGTGACTGTTGGGGACCAGGAAGTAGCAAAGATTAGTAAGGATGAAGTGAGGAGGGCACTGAAGAGAATGAAGAGTGGAAAAGCACTCGGTCCTGATGATATAACTGTGGAGGTCTGGAAGTGTCTAGGAGAGGTAGCAGTAGAGTTTCTGACTGGGTTGTTCAACAGGATCTTAGATAGTGAGAAGATGCCTGAGGAATGGAGGAGAAGTGTGCTGGTGCCCATTTTTAAGAACAAGGGAGATGTACAGAGTTGTAGCAACTACAGAGGAATAAAGCTGATGAGCCATACAATGAAGTTATGGGAAAGAGTAGTTGAAGCTAGACTAAGGGCAGAAGTGAGCATTTGTGAGCAGCAGTATGGTTTCATGCCAAAAAAGAGTACTACAGATGCAGTATTTGCTTTGAGGATGTTGATAGAGAAGTACAGAGAAGGTCAGAGGGAGCTGCATTGTGTCTTTGTAGATCTGGAGAAAGCTTATGACAGGGTGCCCAGAGAGGAACTGTGGTATTGTATGAGGAAGTCTGGAGTGGCAGAGAAGTATGTTAGAGCGGTGCAGGACATGTATGAGGACTGTAAGACGGTGGTGAGGTGTGCTGTAGGTGTGACAGAGGAGTTCAAGGTGGAGGTGGGACTGCATCAGGGATCAGCTCTGAGCCCCTTCTTGTTTGCTATGGTGATGGACAGGCTGACAGACGAGGTTAGACGGGAATCTCCATGGACTATGATGTTTGCAGATGACATTGTGATCTGTAGTGAGAGCAGGGAACAGGTGGAGGAGAAGCTAGAGTGGTGGAGGTTTGCCCTGGAAAGGAGAGGAATGAAGGTTAGCCGCAGCAAGACGGAGTATATGTGTGTGAATGAGAGGGACCCAAGTGGAAGAGTGAGGTTACAGGGAGAAGAGATAAAGAAGGTGCAAGATTTTAAGTACTTAGGGTCAACAGTCCAGAGCAATGGAGAGTGTGGAAAAGAGGTAAAGAAGCGTGTGCAGGCAGGCTGGAACGGGTGGAGAAAAGTGTCAGGTGTGATGTGTGATAGGAGAGTTTCAGCTAAGATGAAAGGAAAGGTGTACAAAACTGTGGTGAGACCAGCGATGTTGTTTGGTCTAGAGACAGTGTCACTGAGGAAAAGACAGGAGGCAGAGCTGGAGGTAGCAGAGATGAAGATGCTGAGGTTCTCTTTGGGAGTGACCAGGTTGGATAGGGTCAGGAATGAGTACATCAGAGGGACAGCACATGTTAGAGGTTTTGGAGATAAAGTCAGAGAGGCCAGACTGAGATGGTTCGGACATGTCCAGAGGAGAGATAGTGAATATATTGGTAGAAGGATGCTGAGTTTTGAACTGCCAGGCAGGAGGCTTGGAGGAAGACCTAAGAGGAGGTTTATAGATGTAGTGAAAGAGGACATGAAGGTGGTTGGCGTGAGAGAAGAGGATGCAGAAATAGGCTTAGATGGAGGCAACTGATTCGCTGTGGCGACCCCTGAAGGGAAAAGCCGAAAGGAGAAGAAGAAGAAGATGCAGGTGTATCAAGTATTTTTATTTAATAATCTATAAATACTGAATAGATATTTAGCTGTCACATCTCATGTGGTGTAGTGTTACACACTGTTTTCGTATTAAAAAGTTAATATACACATTTGAGCAATAGCTCTGGAAAAATAGAAACAGAAGGGCAGCCTACATAAATATCATTTAATTTCCCGTGCTTGAAATTTGCTAGAGTAATTCAGTGGAACAGCATTCAGTCAATAATTTTTTAATACAGGGCCAACAGAAAGCTTAAGTCTGCAGAATGTGCCAGGAGTGTAGAGCATTACATCACTGGCTTTGTTTTCACATTACATAACTAAATTTAAATTTTGGCTTCGAAGTGAATGTGCCTTGGCTAGATGTCTGTTCCCAGCCCTAAAAGATGAACTGAAAGACGAGCACATGGATGATCAGCCGTATAGTTGGGGATTGGATCCCAGTCATTATGAAAAATGGTTCAGCAGTAGGCAGAGTCAACACAGCTAAGCTTATGTAAGGCGGGTATTAAATATAAAGGGGTCGGGTTGGATACCATTTCTTCTCCTTTCCTTGAGGGAGTATTTGAACCAAACACAGTGTAAGTCAGTCTGTGAGTTCATAACTGAAGGGGCTGAGGAAGACATGTCAAGAGCTAAGTGCTATCAGATACTTTATCCTTTACTATACATTTGTCCTGCCGAAAAAAATGGGATAACAAATCAGAATGTGAGAAGGTACGAGTGCTTTTTGGCTTAACTTGAATGTCATCCTGAAATGAAACCAGCCATTGGACTGAGGCTGCTGAAAAAGTCACGTCATTCACCCACAAGGCTTTATCACTGCCATCAAATCCACTGACTAATGAAAATCACTGTCTTTCAAAGCTTCCTGGCAAATTGACTAGGCTAATTCATGCCAACATGAGACCCCATGAGGCCGTTCATAAGATGACATGTCAGATGTTGAAGAGCTACTGCAGTTACAAGAATAAAAGTGTGATTTCATAATTAGTGTGAAACCGAGGCGATGTGCATAGTTGATTAGACAGTTGGCACGCAGCAGCCATTGTGGGCTAAAACACAGAGGAAATGATGCTGATGGAGTTTCTTGAAATAGACTGATGCAGTTGTGACTTTTCCTAACCACCTTTCGCCTCAAAGTATCTGTACTGGATTTGGCAGGGGCAAAATTTAGACCATAGTTTTAGTAAGCTCCAGTGTGATCAGTTCTGCTCTCAGTCACAAAGAAATAGAGATAGCAGATTGTTTCACATTCACATGTAATTCATCAATTATGCATATTTGCTGTTCTATAAGCAGAGATCTACTTTTACTGTACTTTAAAAGTGCTAGATATGGAATATGTACCAACATAATATATTTAGAGATCTTCCTTTAAATATGTATGGCATATATCTGGAATAAAATAAGTACTCTCGGGATTGTTACCTTTTACAAGTACTCAATTTAAAGAGTGACTGCAAAGAAAGAAAAAAAACTATGATGGATCAGTGAAGAGATTTTTCCCGAGGTATATGGAGATTACAAATCTTATTCTATTCCTATAGATTGTTTGGCTGTTGTGGAGCAGGCTGGAACATGTGACTAGTGTCTGGGCAACAAAAGAGTCGTGCAGTTTAAGGAGTCAAAGTATCAACTGATGGGTTCACATTTAACTAATGTTTGATTCAGTACAGATATCCCATAACAACATCCTAAATTGAGAATTTCCCAGTTTGGGATCAATAAAGTAAATCTATCTATCTATTTATCTAAAATGTTCTATGCTGCAGGGCAGAGTGCAGCTCTTCCTGGATGAACTCGGACTTCCCGGAAAAACTGCAGTTGTTCCTCTAAAAAGTGTTTCTTGTCTCAATAGCTCCTCTCTAATTTAAAACAGCTACAAATTAAGACGATTACAAATACCACATCCATCTCTCCTACAACACTGACCTGGCCCAGGAGCTGGGGCAGTCCCAGTACTTGTCCTATGAACACCCCCAAGCAGATCAGGATGGAGTTGAACTGGCCAATGGACCCTCTGATGTGTCTTGGAGAAATTTCTCCCAGGTACATCGGGAGGGCACTGAGAGCTATACCTGAGAGAAAAGGACCCAGTACATTACATGATGCTTTAGCTATTTAGTTAAAAGGCACAAAGAATTTGAGCTGAGTAGCTACACTGATGCTATTAAACTGCCATGAATACCGAGATATAGTTTATCCGTAGATTTGAACGTGTCCCTGAATTTAAAAAGGTATATTTAGAGCTAAGCACATGCAGTGAGGGGTAATTACCAAAACTAAGGTATATTTTCAAAATATGTATATTTCAGTGACTTTTTCTTGCTATTCTGTTTCATTTTAAAGTAAGCTACTGTCTGACAACTTAAATACTCTTCCATCACCTTAAAATTTGACTCTGCAGGCAAGACAATTGAATAGTGACAGGGCTGAATGAGTACTGATGTTCTTCTCTGCCTCTGTAATCGTAGATGTGAAGCCGGGAGACAAAAGGACACCTATAATAGGTTTAACAACTTCATCTCCGTTGATTTCAGTAAAAATAGTTTTTTCCCTTGGAAAAGAAATCTATAAGCACATCTTTTTGTGATGAAAATTAAGAAGTTAACCTTTGGATTCTCAGAATGAAATATTATAATAAAGCTGTTACTGATTATGTCTTACTGCTCATGAGAATCAAAAATCTATTATCTCAAAATTCTACAAAATTTCCTAAGATCAATCAAAACAATTATTTTCAATGTAGAAATATTGAAGTTCCGTAAAGTCTCTACATTTACACACTCAACACTTACATCAACGCAGCCTGCAGGCGATCTGCCTGTGGCACTGCTGAGGCATTTTATAAGCCAAGGTTTCTTTATTAAGCAGCCTTCAGCCCATCAGTGTTATTGGGTTGAGTGTTTATTATCTTCCTCTTGACAATATCCTATAGATTCACTTTTTTTCACACAAAAAAGAGTTTGAAAAATGTCCCTCTCTGGTAATGAATTTAGAAAATCTGAAAGTTCTGTGGGTTTTTTTTTTATATATATAAACTGAATCAATATACATAATAACATTTTTTAGTTTCATTTGAAGGTGAATGTGTTTATTTGTTCGACAGCTGCCAAGCTGCTAGATCGGTTTAGCTTTGATCAAAGTGCAGACTGATAAAAGTTTGTGGTGATATCAATAAAGCCATATGGTTAAACAAAATTATTTGGGAACTTTAATTGTGGGCACTCAGTAAAATGGAGGGACAATATTAAACGCCCACATCGCACATGTTAAAACTTCCCTTTACAACTTCAGATTAAAATGAATGTTGAATCTGCACCTGGTTTACCTGATACTTGATGTTACTGTTGGTTTGATTTTATGTGTCTCATGGGTCTGAATGTGTACTTCCTGTCTTTGAGGTGTTTTTCTGCTCTCTGTCACAGCGTGACAGACAAAGAAGTTTTTTAGATCTGCTATGTATCCATCTATCTATCTATCACATTATTTTTGTATCCTGCTTGGTAAGCTGTAAGTAAATGAATGAACTCTTACCAGAATCCACCCCCATTATAAACCGGCCGACAATGAGCATCTCAAAAGATTTGGCCATCTCACCCAGCGACAGCAGCAGAGCAGCTATTACAGCAAAGCTGTTATTCACCAGCAAGGTTCCCTTCCTACAAGAGCAGAGAACAGCTGCTATATATTCACATGTTAAATTGATCCTCACAAATGTTATACAAAGTCTAATCCATTAAGGATTTCAATAAAACTAAGAGAGAGTCGCATTAGGGGTTTTAATATTGAAGAATAACCAAGAGTGATAGTAATGGATATAGAAAAAGATGAACTGGGTGGATATTCTGCCAAAGAGTCCACAAAGCAGAAAAATATAGCAGTTGTAGCACACACAGTAAGATATTACCGTCCTCATGCAAAGGGACAGACTCTGTTGCAATGGTTCCTGCTCAGGGAACCTCTTCTCCTCATTTCCCCATTACTTCAAACATTAGGTAATTTATGTAAAGGTTGTTTCCCTCAAACAGTGTAAATACCACTGAGGCCACTTCATTCGTGACCAAGTTCACAGTACAATCCATCAGTTTTCGTCTGAGGACATGAAGAACTGGTATTCCGCCAACTGCTTCAATGTCACTTATCCATGGAAGCCCTTTGAGTCACAACAGCAACAATGTGAGGTGTTTATGCCTGTCTTTCATATTTACGCTTTTCCTTTGCGTTATTTGACTTGTGACTACAAAGCTACAACAAATTGAGAGCAACTTGCTGGTAAACATGATGAAGGAAATCCTGATGTTTGCAAAAATTGGGCTGTTTGGGCGATTAAAGTAAATATGATTCATTGTTTCTTGTGTTTGACACAACAGATTTTTTATATTTTTTTTATATATATGGCCAAAGATCGATGGAAAATATGTGCTTCCCAGTTGACCTTGGTTTAGTTTGACTGCAGCAGCAGTTTTGTTGTTTGTTCCTTTCATCTCACATTTAGGTCGTATCCTACATACTTGAGATCGTCTCAAGAGCATGGCTCCAATCTGAGCTGAGGGTTTCCTCACTCAGCCCTGCCAAAGGAAGCACTTTAATGTAATTCAGATCCACTCAGACACAATAGCAGTCACATCATAATCTCCATTGAGTGCTACCTCTAAGTATTTTCTCTTTAATGTGTAATAATCTAAAATTTACCAGATGCTTAAAACTTTGTATGATTTCTACATCATGAAAAATGTTCCTGGATTGAAATATTCAGATGTCACCATAAAAAAAAGGCATTTCCCAAAGTTTCACTGGCAAACTTTTAATGAACCCCTCCTTGAAGTGCTTACCTTTGAAATGGCTCCAGGTGCCCTTGTTTGCTAATATGTATTCAACTCTTCTCCCTGACATCTGAATTTCAACCTTTCCAAGACACTGTGCAAAAGCAGCAGCTGGTCCACCGATGTCGAGCAGAGAGTGAGGAGGCAGAATGAATAATACGTTTGAGCCTAATCAGCATAGTGAAGATTGCCACCTGAGAAATCCAAGGTTAAACTTGAGGGCACCTTCATTTTCTCAAATGACTCTGAAAGAGAGCATCTTGAGTCTTTTCCTGCTCTGGGAGTGACATCCCCATCATTAATGGGTAATGAATTCATGTGAATGTATATTATTTCAGAGCAGTGAGGTCCCTGTACCAGTTCCGGGGTGTGGGGAGGGGGGGGGGGTTGCAGTTCTGCAGTCTTGAAACATCACAGCTAGGCTAAAATCAGACAAAACCAACCAGACTGGCTCCCAGACTGGATCCCACAATGCAGATAGCCCCACCTATCAGTCTACAAAAAACTCCAAACATTTATATCCACAAAAACAATATATGTTGCCTCTTTATTTGTAGTAAATAAGAAATAAAAGCCACAGTAAGAAAGCCCAACATTTGTGACAACAAATAACTGCTGACACTTTATTGGGCTGGCTCGTTTATTTAACAAGCTTTTAGGTAAAATTAACATTTGGGTGGAAAGAAAAGAAAAAATTTGCATTGCACGCAGTCAGCTACAATGGTTGTTCAGACAAGTGAGGGCAGTTTTAGGGCTTTATGCATGCAAACAGAGCAGAGTCTAGGAAGATGGTTGGCAGAGGAAACACTGAACCAGTCAGACCCAGAGCAGGAGTTTGTTGTGAACCATAATTGGGAACTGCGACTGGATAAATTTATATATAATACTGGAACATATCAGAACAGTCAGCCGAGTAATTGTTAATAACGTGACTGCTCTTTTTACCGTACAAGGTTGGCTGTCCGAATCCATTTTTATGAAACTGTGAGTGGATCACTGCAGTTAAAAGTATTTGCATTAACTGTTTTTACCGTGTCTAATTATATATATTTAGAAAACATCATATTGATATGTTAAAAGTTTTCATTTCAAGTTTCTGCAAAGTACAACTAAGAAAAACATAACATTCATGTTTGATTCTCAAAGTAGAAGATCAACACATTTGAATCAATAAAACCTTAAAGCCTCCCAGAATTGGTTTAAATTTGTATTTTTCTGTTATAGTTAATATTGGTAACTAAATAGACAGAAGCATGTCTTGAAACTTGATCAGGATTCTTGGTTGGACTCTCTTGCTCCCTCCTCTTTACCTACCATACATCCTCCTGCTGCTACACACCTGCTCACAGTTCCCACTTTACCAGACATTTCCAGCCGTTCCCTGTCAGATTGTGTGTTTACGCTCTGTGATGTACCTGCTACCTGCCTGTGAGCTGCTCTCTGTAACCTTCCATCTGTTTACCTCCTTGCCCATCAACCGCCTGTACTACTTGCAGCTTATTTCTGTATTGTGTAATGTGTTTTTGAAGCTCCTGTGTTTTCGTGGTTAAAAGAGATTTTGTTTGTGTTTTGTCTATTTGCATGTGTTTTGTGAAATTGCAGAGCAATGAGTAACAGCCTAGAGGACACAGAGAATAGATCATTCACAGTCTAAATCAGGTTTGCCTGAACAGGACCAGCGATGAACCATGATGCTGCCTTGCAGACAGGTCTATGTGAATTTCAGTTACTCAAAATAACTCATCTGGAGATTCATTTCTGTGGAAATTGTAAATTCCCAGGCACAATGTGGATTCCTGCTTTTCCTGCACTGAACTGACAGGTGCCAATGCTGACTGAAAGGACCTTTCAGTGAAAGGGGAGAGAAAGTGTATTGGGCTGAGAGGGGAATGAAATAGAGTGAGAACCAAGACCCTGACAAAAAAAAAAGAGAATGCGGCTCTAAAAAGAAAGCAAATTGTGCTTTCAGCTGGGAAATTAAAAAGTACTTATGTAGCATGAAAAGGGATAAAAGGCCTAAAAATTACAGTGATATCTCTATAAGATTTGTTTTTCAAAACGAGCCTGCGTGTGCAGGCCAATTAGCCCGCAGGGCCTCTATTTGCTGATTCCAGCTTCAGAGTCAGTACGCAAAATAGTCATGAATTATTGAACAAACGGATATATTTCATTTTAACATCTCAATTCCAGATTACTTTCAAGTGGAAAATTGGTTTTGTTGGCAAATCAGGAGGTGAGAACTACTGTGATGGATATTGTTCATTATTTTCTGTTCAGGGCAGCATGGTGGCATAGTGGTTAGTGCTGTCGCCCCACAATGAGAAGGTCGCAGGTTTGGTTCCCGGCCTGTGGCCTTTCTGTGTGGAGTTTGCATGTTCTCCCCACGTCTCCTTGTCTCTGCCCCGGTAACCTGACCTGCCCTCTGTCTTTGGACTTTCCATCTGCCTGCCGCCTACCTGGACTCCCTCTCCGAAGACTCCTGCCACATTCAGAACTTGGACCGGGCTTCCTGATTGTCGTCTATTTGGACTCTTGAACATTGTCAATAAAGTTCTGAACTGTTCCTGTCTAGGTCTGTGCTGTTCTTGGGTCTGCTCTCACACCTGTTACATTAGGAGGTTATAATGTCTGTATTACTTCTCTTCACTGTATTCAGGCTCATTCATCAGGTCGTTTTATGATCCAGTCCTGTGAACTGAAAGTGAGCCATGGCAGCATTATCACTGTGGCGTGGCCAAGCTACGGGTGAGTCAGCCTCATTAAATCTGAAACCTTCCATGAACCAAAGTTTCTTGAGTGAACCCATCATTTTTACACCAGTAATACATGGTATTATTATGATCACGTGAGCCAACTCACCTTCCCACTACTTTGATGATGAAAGAGACGGACAGTGCTCCGACAAGACCTCCGATAGCAAATATGGACACTGTGATGGACCATAGGAGGGTGACAGTCTCTGCTCCAATAGGCTGACCATACCTTTCAAGCCACGTCTTATTGTAGAAAGCTTTAACGTACTGCAATATAAGAGAGGAAAGGGAGAGTTGTAATGAGAACACATTTACTCATTTTAGTGCAGAGAAATGAATTCATCCATCAAGTGTCTCTTGAGTTAAAGTACTGATGATGTATAGTATTACCCCTGCGTGTACAGTCACAAACAGCAATTTTCTACATTTTAACAAGTACAGTGTGCTAGGAGTAGATCAATGAGGGATTTTTTTTTTTTTTTTTTGCCATAATATAGCAACATACATATGCAAGTGTTAAAAAAATTTAGAAGCGGTCCCTCCAAGTGCATACAGTTACAATTTCTAAACGATGATGGTTAAATCCAGTGGAAAGTACGTGAATTCATTTAAGTACAGCTACAATGAGTCAGTGTTGGAATTGCCAGCAAGTCCTAAAAAGGACTGTTTGAAGTGCCCTCATCGTTGATGAATGTGTGTCAGTTCAAAAGCTTTCAAAACAACATGACTTTGTAGATTTTGTGGTTTTTTTTTTCTTTGCATTGTCCTCATCTACAGCTCATGGTTGTGAAATGAAAACCTAGTGAAGTATTATACAATGAACAAGAAACCGTGTAAAGTTAGAGATAGACAGCTGACGCACAGTTCCTGTTGATTTTTGACATGGTTCTGAAAGAGCTGAAAGCAGAGCTGGTGCACTCAGCAAAGTAATTTTCTCTGCTTGCTGTGGCTCAGAAGTGTTACAGCTGTCCTTGAAACCAGCAAGAAGAATAGCTGTGTCGTTCTTTTTACTTCTTTTTTTTTTTTTTGTATTTGACTGAAAAGTTAACTTACACGTGACACTGACGTGACGGCAATGTTCTGGAAAGACAACATCTCATTGGTGAAGAAAGAAAGTGAGGGTCAAGGTGACACTGGTTTCTAAAGGGTTTTCATCACCCTCCCAATTCTGATTAAAGTGCAGCCAACTCACAAAGATTGGATTTCTTCAACCTCTGCAAAAATACATCAAGCTCGGGTAATAATCTGGCCACCTTAAATGTTTTATTCAACTCTGCGGTAAACCAATTACACACACCTACATTATTAAATCCTCTCCTCCAGCAACACAAATTCTTCTACACACAATTAGTAAAATAACACTTTATCAGGACAAATCAGGATCAGTTTTGAACATATTTGTATGTACTACAGTAACTGACACACTTCAGGTCAGTAATCAACATTTTGTTTCCTTTCCTAGGCCTTATTTTGTAGAGAATATAAATTGTAAAATAAAAACATATACAGCTGAATAAATGTGGTTGACTTCAATACGCATGCATTTGTTTGTCCTGGATAAATAAATGAGTATTTTTTTATTGTGACATAAAAGCTTAATACAAACACAAAAATGAACCTTTGTTACAAATCACAAAGAAGGCAGAAGTTAGATTGTGCTCTTTCGCTCTAACTCACATCCTTCTCTCAGCCAGACAGATCCTTCATTCAGTGGCTGAACTGAGCACAGATCAGCTGAAGGCTTTAACCCTCCTGTCATCCTTGGGGTCAATTTGACCCCATTCAATGGTTATCATTCAAAAAATTGGAGTTGATTGTAATTTTTTGGCTTCATATTTCATGACATTTCCTAATTTGAGGGGGTAAACTAATTATCCAAATAATTATCATGATGATATTTTTTCATTTTGCTGTACCCATTTTGTACGCATCGGTGTTCCTCTGGGGTCAATTTGACCCCAAGCTGTTCAAGCTGTGTAAAACATGTCTGTCTGTGTGTGTAAACTCACATCCCTATACCTGCAGGTGCAGGAATGATACTTTTGAGTTGATACATGACAAGGGGGGAGGGAAAGCATAATTCCAATGAGAACTTTGATTATTTGCATGGTGACTTTTGATGAATGCTTTGTTGCGTTTCATGGGCTGTGTCCATTCTGACAATATACGCTGAGCAAACCTGCATCAAAATTTGGGCAGCATGTGATGCACAGTCCAGCTATGTCTGCAATTTAGCTGGAGTGTGAGGAAAATCCCTTGAGGAAACACCTGAAAAATCAGGCCACGGGGGTTGTACTTGACATGGCTAAAGGACATCTTACTCCCTGGTAAGGAACCCCAACATTTCGAATGGTACAAACCACAGGCAGGTAATGTGGCAGGTGCCAGCTTTGTCCCCCCAAAAGGATTCAAAGACAAGTATGACCTGTCAATCCAAAAAATATATCTGTAAGGAAGCACGTTGGCATAACGGCGTAACGGTTAGACTGTTGCCTCATTTTTGTGGGTTTGATTCCTGGGACCGTGGCCTTTCTCTGTGGAGTTTGCATGTTCTCCCTGTGCCTGCGTGGGTTTCCTCCAGGTACTCCGGTACACAGTCCAAAGACATGCATGTGTAGGTAAACCGGTGACTATAAATTTTCTGTAGGTCTGATTGTGAGTGAGTGCTTGTTTGTCTCTGTATATCTCCCTGTGTTGGCCCTGTGATAGACTGGCAACCTGTCCATGGTCTACCCTGCCCTGACCAGGAATTTGGCTGGGATTAGATCCACACATTATAAATAAAAATAGTTTCATGTTCTGACTTTACAAAATCCTGCTAAAAGTTTGAAAATCTATTCGTTTGACTTGGGCAAATTTGACTCAGAACAAAGTTTCAGCACCCACCCCAGCCCCCCCTTCCCCACACAAAAAAAAGGCAGGAAAACAAAAAAATTTATTAAAAATATACAAATAAAATTCTGCCACTGTCAGTCCCAAACCCAAATAAGAAAAGAGGAGGGATGAGTGAGACTTAATGGTGACTGACCACAAATATATACCTAAAAAAGTAAATAAAAGAAATAGAAATAAGTAAATGAAAGGTCATGGGGTCACCAAAACCAACAGGGTTCATCCTTTTCTGGTGGTCACGAAATTTGAAAAGATTCGGATGAAAAGTTTAAGATACATTCTTTCTACTTTGAAAGTTTGGCCTGGTGGTGGCGCTACATGAAATTTGCTAATAAGTGTCATTATCAAGGACTCCTTTATGTATTCAAAGAATAAACAAAGTGCCTGATACAAAAATCATGTTCTGGAGGTAGATATCCTTGGGGTCAAATTGACCCTGAGGATCAAATGTGTTATTATATTTGAGGATAATAGGAGGGTTAAGATCTCAGGGTGTTTGTCTTCACTCAGTGTGTGTTGGAATCAGGGGAAACTTGATATCAGGGCAGCTGCCATTATCATCAAAATGGAGGGATGTATGAGGAAAATTAGATTTCTAAGTATTAATGCTTCACAACAAACCACCAGGTTGGAGCAATGAGATTTAAATCTGCCTCAAGCCTGCTTGGATGTGTTTAGCATGCATCGTGCTCATCTTTTTTGTGAATGAATCGCTATCCAATCAATCAAAGACGCATAAAGTGACTGAGTGAAAATTCGGTCTGAATTTGAAAACGAGAAAGTATCGCTTCCTTGAAACGATCATTTCTTATTATCCAGCAGCACTGCTGTGACAGAGAAACATCCTTTGAATGGAGTTCAGCCCGTGTGAGAAAGCTGATGGGAAACCTGGAGTTAAGGCCAAGAAAATAGTTTTCCTGAGAGAAGTCCCCTAAATCAGATTTCTCTAATCTCCAACCCAGATCACAGACACCAGGTTTCTCATTTATTTGGTATTGAAGGAAACTGCAGGAAACCAACTGTAAACAGTGTAATTAGTAGAGTTAGTAGAATCTAATGGCTCATTGATTAAATGGATACTTGCAATGCCGGGTTTTGCTGTGGTAAACCAGTATTTTTCATCTCACCTCAGTCAGTCCATTAATGAGCGTTACAATATGCAGCCTTTGGATTCACAAGCAGCTCATTGCTTTACTCTGTGCAAATTTTGTAAAAACAGGAGCGGCAGCAGTGGACCCCCTGCAGCAGATGAGAAGAGTCAGCACTATATTAATGATCAGCTCATGTTCCTGCTGAGCAGAAGCTATGATATACAGGAATACAGGATACACAATGAGTGATGGCTCACAATACACAAGATGGAGAGTTACCTGCATAAGCAGAAGTGCAGACGGTGGATTTACTGTAGATCAGGAAAATATAGAATTTTGTGCAAACAAGATATAGAAAATAGAATTCTTGATCATTTAAAGGGAGCCATGCATCAAGCTTCTTGAAACTCTTTTTTGGTCGCCATTTTATGTCAAATTTTATTCCCTAGCATTTAAAGCTAATTAGGGGAAACACAATGATGCAGTGGTTAGCATTGCTGCCTCACAGAAAGAAGACCTTTGAGTATTTAGATGGAGAATGGAGTGGATTATTTGAGAAGAGTGTGGTGGATGCAGTCTTAGTCATCCTTTTTTAGGCACAAATTATACCAGCCATATTAATGTGTTTAATAATGTCTCCAGTGAGAACTACATTTTGGAGCCAAGGTCATTTGACTATGCACAGACTAAAACTTCAATAAAAGTATCTCAACAGTACTGGCAATTAAGGAAGTAGAAAGTGTGAGCAATTACAGTTTTGTGAAGGTTGAGCTGCTCATTCTTTTGGCCGTTATAGTGTTTACAGATGGTAATCCCATAAGCCACTTGGGCACTATTGTACACCAGGGGCAACAGAACAGAAATGATTGTTTTAGCCTGATTAAGAGTTGATCTTTGGCATCCTATCAGTAATGATAGTAAAAGGCTGTGAGGGCAGGGCTAAGAGAAAAGGGGACAACTCAGAGAGGATGCTGGGTACCTCATCCTTGGAGACGTGTTACCACTGTGCTGTTACTCATGCATGGGTTCTTTGTGATTCTGACCAGGGGCAGAGCTTTATCAGATGGCACTTTGTGTATCTATATTTCTTTCCTTCATTTTTTCTTTTCAATATTTCTTCTTCATTCAGCCATTGCTGATTGAGGACAGCCAGAAGATGAGAAGCTCTACTATAATTAGAAAATGGAATGTTGTTTACTTCATCATCATGAATAGCACAGCATTAGAGCAAACCAGTAGTGATCCTTAATATCTCCCAATTGCACAACAGCTTTCAACTCACTCCCTCTTTCCCACTGAATTCACCTCTGCAATCAATGACTCACAAACTGCTGTCTAGTTTGTTCTACTCATAGTCATAGAGGCCTCTAATCAAAACAACGCCATCACAGAACAGTGGGGTTCTGTGAAGCCGTTGTTTTCGCGCAAATCATGTGAAGGATCTTTTCCGTATTTGCCCGATTGAATCTAATATAATGAAATCAGCTGACATCCTCACAATTTGTACAGCAGCCCATGCCCCATGCTCCACTGTCCTGAAGACAATCCCAGTTGATACTGAGCACAGAAGGAGTGCACCCTGGACAGATCCCCAGCTCCAAGAGCCATTCACATTCACACCTATGGGTACTTATGTGCATGTCTAATGGGGGAAGCCAGAAGGGAGGGAAAATACATGGGCACAAGGAGAACATCAATGCTGTATAGAGACTTTAAATTTCTCATTTGAAATCAACAAAACATTTTGTGTTTGTGCTAAGATCATTCGAATTTCATTTTCACATACTTTAAAATGTTTTGCATTTTGCCACCCAGAACCTTTTTGCTGTGAGGTGATGATCCGGTACACCACTAAACTGCCCTCCTCAGTGAATCGGTAACCTGTAAAACCTTCCAATGTCACATATTTACATTGCATCAATGCCTTTAAACCGCATTTCATTTGAAACTGGCCAAGTAGCAAAATCCATGAAATTTTAGGCACCTGAAAAACTCAACTCAACTCACTCACTGTGAGTGAAGGGCTTCTGCCAAATGGAGAACAGTATCAAGAGGTTTGTCCAGATCTTTTTGTTTTCACATATAGAAGTAGCAGTGGGGGCAGCAGGATGGTGCAGTGCTTAGCACTGAGAAATGTTGCCTAACAACAGGAAGGTTTTGGGTTCAAACTTGGGCCTGGGGCCTTTCTGTGTGGTGCTGGCATGTTCTCCTTGTGCCTGTATGGTTTACCTCCAAGTACTTCAGCTTCAAAATTGTTGTATGTCTTTATATCTCAGCCAAGTCTGTCCTGTCCTGTCCAGGGTAAACTGCTCCCTCGCCCAATGTCAGCTGGGATTGGCTCAAGCTGCTCCATGATCCTGACTGATGAGTGGTATAGATAATGTATCAATGGTATTAGAAAGGCAGCGTTTAGATGGAAAAGGTGGCACCACTCATCTTTGTGCAGCAATCAGTTTTTGAACAACTTTACCCATATTATGCCTTATTAGATAGAGACAGGAAACAAAGAGAGAGAGTTGGGTATCGACATGCAGTAAATGTTCCATCAACTCGAGGGTCAAACCAGCAACCCATGCGTGAACATTTGACTTCAAATGTCCACGCATGAAAATAATTTCACACTACTAGAGTACAGGTCACCAGTCCATCACAGGGCATACACACAGAGACCAACAACCACTCACACTCACACTCAGACCTACGGACAATTTAGAGTCACCAGTTAACCCAAACATGATGTCTTTGGATGGTGGGAGGAAACCGGAGTACACGGAGGAAGCCCACGCAGGCACGGGGAGAACATGCAACCTCCACACAGAAAGGCCCCAGGCCCGGGAACCGAACCCCCCTTCTTGTTCTAAGGCAACAGTGCTAACCACTATGCCACCGTGTTGCCCCAATTAATTTTTACAAAAAAAACAAAACAGAACATGTTTTACCAAATACTGCATAAACCTAAACAGTGACCTGAATTCAGCAAAGTCTATTTCAGCGAAAGCTGAAATCTGCTTTCTATATTGGCAACTGCAGAGCAAAGAGTTATGATGTTTGAATACTAATGAAATGGCCTCTTGGGCATCTAATTACATTGAAAACAAAAAGAGCATCAGAATGAGAAGTGTGACCTCTGAAAATGCTGTTCCTCATCCAAAAGTGGCACCACTCAACTGCACCGGTGCATACAAGCATTTATAAAATCGCTATTTCAATTTCACCTATCAAAAGTGATTTCCAGAACATACTCAAAATGTTTAGTCTTTTCAAAGCATTACTGTCTTCCACCTCATGTCTTCCTTCTATCTGAAGGCCTTGGACTGCGGCATCCCCCCCCAACAACCACTCACTTTCATCTTAATTACATTTACCTGTATAAAAAATAGTTTGAGAAAGTCGATCAAACTCTGACAGCTACAGTATTAAAGAAAAAATTTTGGAAGGGATTATGATTTTGCTTTTGAGAATTAAGTCTCCTCCTCCTGTGTTTGTATGCAGGTGGGATGAAAGAATTTACGAACAACAAAGTGTTGCAATTGATAAATATTAAATATAAACATCTTTCAGCTCTTTCTGTCAGGTTAGTTAATTTTCCAACGGAACAGATCTGGGCAAACTATGGGGATCAACTCAGAAGCGCCCCAAAACATTGTGCACTGTCAAATAACAGATTACAGATTACAGTGATGAATGAGGTGTGTAATAGTAACAACTATGACAGCATCTACAAACTCTGATGGTGTGCATTTTGGAAAACTCAGTATCTGAACACATTCATTCACTCTTTTGAACTTTACTTAAACCCTAATGCTCTTGGATCTGTTATACTGCTGACCTAACAAACACAGGCAGGCTGACAGCACAGCCTGGTGGTTTGACTCACCTGGGCAGGGGCGTTGACCACAGAGAGGTTGTAGCCGTAAAGGAAGGATGACCCCAGTGCACCAAAGAAGGCTGCGCTCAACAAACAGGCTGTGACTGGTTGCTGTTGGGAGAGCACAGAACAGACTGGATAAAGTCAGTCAGACAAACACAGAGAGACTAGATACCAAAACCAGGGGAATCTAGGACAGGGAACTGGTTTATTCCAAATACTTTGCCCCTGAGTTTAGTGTCTATTTACTCTGTTTGACATGAAGATATCAGAAACCATAGACTGACCAAAAGTGGTAAATGATAAAGGCAGCAGTTTTATAAGCTCTTAGTGCATCATAAAATACAGAATTGCAAAGACATGGATCTATTATTGTATTAAAATAAATAACACGGCTAAAGGGGTGAACCCTCAACTTCAGTTAATTAAACACCATAATATGTAAAAGCAAGAGAGAATAAAGAGCTCAATGGAGATTTTGCTAATGAGTGAACGTCACCACTTTAATGGAGTAAAATAAGCAGCACAGGAGAAAAGGCCACAATGTGATGAAATTCAAACCATTTCTAAAAAAAAAAAAAAAATCTTGATTAAATTTCATTGCCAACAGGTCATTCTAGTTTATGAGGTACTCTGTACCTAAAGATAGAATTTAAGACTGAGGAAGGTGTAAAGTATTAATGGAAGGGGTCCATAATCTGGAGCCCGAGAATGTGTAATTTTCCTTTTTAATCTACGCATACAGGTTTGGATTTTAGATTGATATAGAAACCTATGAGTTTGGTAACTTTCATAATCATCTGGTGACTGAGAATGAATGTAACATTAAAAAACTGATTCTCGCTGTTTTAGCTTTTCAAAGATTTTCAAGAATATCTGCACTGAGAACAATCACATAGCCATAAAGCCTATGAGCTCTTGAGGGTGAATCCCACCGGTATGTGGGATCCTAATCTTTCTTCTACCACCACCAACAGACTGGCCTTGAGGGTTGATTTGAAATATCTCAACTACTGAAAGGGAAAATTTTAAATTTGATATAGACATTTGTGTCCAGTGGAGAATGAAGAGTAATGATACTGATTGTGCCCTGACTTCTTTCAGAAAAACGCCTGAAAAAGTGCCATTCCTATAAGTTTCAGGTGTGCAGTGTATTTTATATTTATTGGTTCATGTTTGGGCATTAACATGCTTACCACAGTGAGAAAACTTGGTGATTTGCAGCGTTTGGTGCATAGTCATAATAAGAGACTCACTTTTACAAGGAAAGCATTAAAAAAAAAAAAAACCTTATAGTTTTGTTCATTTAGTGTTCAATTGATAGTACAGCTATTACCTATGAGTGATTACAGTTCAGGTAAAATAAAACCGAACTCTACATGATTCATAAATGGTTTTATTAAACACAGGCCCTAAAACAAACTGGACAGATCTGAATGTAAATTTGGACAATTGTGGCAAAGAACACGGTCAGCTTCGTTGGGGGTGACCCACTAAAAGCTCAAGCCTAGAAAGTAGGACTACATGGGAGGTATTTTAAATGTGCCCATGTGTCTTTATCGCATGGCCACAGCTCACCAATAATAATAGCCCTGCCATACACTCCTATGTCCCAGTGGAGTTTCGCCCCGGTAAAGTCCTTTGACATTTGCATATGTCACCACAGAAGCAGGAGTCTGCAGCATCATCTCATTTACCACACTCGTTTGGATGAAGCCTTGGCCATGTTCATCAGGAGTATCTCCAAGACCAAAAGCTGTGCATTTAAAGTGGAGACTGCAACTAAACTATTTCATGGATGCAAGTTATTTGGCATAATATTCTGTCTGGCCTGTATCCAAATACTATTTCATCCCTTGTGCTCCTACACAGGGATGGCAGTGACAGCACATGTAAAGTTCAACTTAATATGTGATAACAACACAGTACATATATATACAAGTAGATACAAGGTGTGTACCTTCAAAGTCTATCGGTCCTTGCACATGGACTTTCCACTAATGTGCACAGCATGCCTGATTTAACAATCATTTTGTTATTTCTGCACATGGACCTCAACATGACTTGTTTTTCCTGTGACGTGACCCTTGAACATCTCCATATCAGTGACGAATCCAAAAGAGGGAAAGGTCACTTTCAACAACAATATCAAAAGGAAGACTATAATAGTTTCTTTTGTTTAGTTAACCCTTGTGCTGTTTTAGTGGTCAAAAATGGCACAAGACCATGTTTAACAGCACAGAAAACCCCCAAATTACCTTTCATCTTGAAATTTGATGACTTTTCCTCCAGTGACCCAAGTGAAACATTTTTTTTGGAATTTTTTGTTGTAAAAAATTACAGCAACGTAACAACAAAATAAAATAAAATAAATAACTACTAATGGGGGATGATAAAAGTGCTGCAGATGACAGTAGGGGAGAGAGCTGTAACACGAGCAACTGGGAAAGTCGACCCATCCTCCAGACATCTGTGACAGGGCCATAATGAATAATATAATAATTAACCTGTACTTATGGCAGGTGTGTTGTAATAAAAACGAATGGTGTCCACTGATTAAATGCAGTCTTTCTGCAGTGTGAAGAGGCAAAGCCTAGATATTCACAAAGTTTGTGGTGAATGACAGGTTGTTTCATCATCATCATCATGCAAAATAGATTTGAGACTTAAAATTCAATTAAGCTGCTGTATTTTAGGGGTTTAGTGAAGGCGTGTCATTTTTGACCCTGAGGACTTCATATCTTATCACATCATATCACTTGACAAAAGTAAATCCAAACAAATGTTTTACTGTCCCATTTGTCTTCCAACATTTAATCATGTCTTTTTGATCATAGATTGTGTATAATCATTCAGTGGATTTTTCAAAAATATTTTCTATTTCCCCTTGGAAAACATTTCATTTTTAATGTTCCTACTTTTGAATAAGCCAAATTGACAATAATGCTGCATGGGGAAAATGTGAAGTATATTCATTATTTATTAGGGACGTGCCAAAAAATCGATTCATATAAGAATCGCGATTCTCATTTACTACAATTCAGAATTGATTTAAAATGTCCCAAAATCGAAATAAATAAATAAATAACTAAAACAAATCCGCAGGCTGTCTTGCTTCCATTTTGTATGTGGGACGTCCTGACGTCACCACAGAGCCCATTCTGGAACATACGCATGCGCGGACAAGCACCAAAACAAGGAGCAAACTACAATAGTGGAGGAAAGAGAGATTCAACCGGTCCTGTCATCGTTGAAGGCAAAGATTTGGACTCAATTTGCTTTTTACCTAGAGCCCAATATAATCTGTTTTATTTTTGTTTTTTTGTTTTTTTGTTTTTTTTCCGGTTTTTAATCGAAAAAAAAATCGAACCGCGCCCTTCTTCTTGCGGGGCAACAGTGTTAACCACTACGCCACCGTGCTGCTCAGGTCACCACATTCACCCCCTCATCTCTACTCTCTGCAGGGGTCCGGTCTCTGGTCTAGTCTCTGGGGAGGTCCCGTCTGGTCTAGTCTCTAGACAAGTCCAGTCTCTCGTCTAGTCTGGTCTTGTCTGCTCTGGTCCAGTCTAGTCTCATCTAGTTTGGTCTGATGTGGTCTAGTCTCTAGTCTCTGGAGGGGTCCGTTCTCTGGTGTGGTCTAGTCTCTCGTCTCTACTCTCTGAAGGCGCCCTTCTTAGTCACCGTTCCTTGCTGTAGCCTAGTTCCAATTAACTGATTGACCTGTTCAGCTGCTCTTACAGGGAATCGAACCACGCCCTTCTTCTTGCAGGGTGACAGCATTAACCACTACACCACCGAGCTGCTCAGGTCACCACATACATTTACATGTACACGTTCAGGTGCCCTCACTGGGAATCGAACCGCACCCACTACGCTAAAGTCACCTCATTCATTCATTCATTCATTCATTTATTCATTCATGGGTAGGGGGGCGTGCATTATTAGTGACCCCCGGGGAGCATTTTCCTGAAAGATACGTTCCTTTTTATTCTGGAAAAAAAAACTAAAATCTTTTAAGTAAAATGTCGGCCAGTTCTGTTATTCCGTGTTTTTAATGGATTCCGTTTTTAATGTCTAATCCTGTGATACCGTGATCGGGGATTTTATAGGGCCCTATTTACCAAATGCCTGGGAAGACCGAGCTTGACATGAGCTTCACAGTGTGCAAGGTTTGCAAAATGAAGATTAAGCACTTGGGGAACCCATGTTTAACTGCACTATTTTTTTATAAAGAGACACTTTTATTTTTGTTACTTAAGCAATCTGTGATATTGCTTTTATGCAACAGTTGCAACAGACTGGAGTAGATCATGAGGATCCTTTGCACACCTACAGATTGAAGCAGAAATCATTATGAATCAAATGTTGAATCGAAAATCGATTTTGAACCGAATCGTAGCCGCAAAAATCGGAATCGAATCAGATTGTGAGATAGTAAAAGATTCCCACCCCTAATATTTATGTTGTGTTCATGTTTAGCTGTGATGAAAAAAACACAAAATATAAGCAACCCCAGCAGAAGATAAAAGGCACAAGAAAACCCATAATTTATTAATCGTTTGGCAATTTCATAATCAACCAGTTCATTTTTTTTATCTTTTTTACTGTATTACTTATTCGTGTATATAAATTCATTTCTCTCTTTTCAGAGGAAATATCTTTGAAGTTTGTCACCCATGAGCCACCATTAGAAAGAGGAAATATGTCACGTATTTTTTTTAACATGGCAGCAATGAATTCATATTTTAATCCTTCAGAGTATATGTTTATATTGGTGTGATTCCACACCTATTTGTTAAATGCTCCTATCTTTGGGAGGTCACTAACCCTACTAGCCCACTAACCCTAACCCATCTAGTATTTAACATACTGAAAGCACCTGTCTGAATGCACTGTACCTCCCTGAGTGCAGAAGGATGTCCCACTTGCCCGAGGCCTCTGATGTTACCATAAACATAAAGTAAAAGAAACTACCAAGGCTAAATCAATTCAGTGAGATAAAAAAATGGTTACCTGTCATAATTTAACCACTGCAGCAGTTAAAAAATAAATGTGTGTCAAACAAGGGGACAGGTAAGTGAACAAATGAAGCTGTACGACAATATCGCTGCTTTGGCTTTGATCGGTTGGCACAGCTATACCCTGTAGTCAAGAATCAAATGTTGAAAGATTAGAAACCAACGGGCTGCATTTTCTTTCAGCTGTGATTTATTGTTGAGCAGTGGGAGGCCATCAATAACCCAACTGGGCGTCTAGATCAAAGCCATAATAATAAAGTATAGATGGGCACCAGCAGTGAGATGGCATCAAGTGAGAGACATGCAGTTCACATTTTGCTTACTTTTATAATTTTGTCTTCTATCAGTTTTATACCACATGAATGTAATTTAGATCTGATTTTAGCATAGCACCTCAGCCTCATTTCAACAGCAGAGAAAAACCTTCACAGAGCAGCAGCAGGAATAGCAGCACAGAAATCTGTGCTATGAGTAAATCCAAGCGTAATGCACATATTTACTTAAGTGCAGTGTCCGCACAAATACATCCTGTCCATACAGTATCTGTATGCATGTCATCTGTATGAGTTAATCTGTAACTATAGAGGCAAATAATGATGAGATATCAGAATTCTGACCTATATTGTAAGGTGAAAATATCATTTGACAGTTGAAAAGACAGATGGCTATGAATTTAACATCTAAACTGTTGTGTTGTCAGTGACTCCATCAAACCAACCTTGTTCTTCTTGGAGTCAGCTATCTTGTGGTCAACTGGACTGTCCTTCTGTGCTTTGTCCATTTTAAGGTATCAGCAACCTTCAACGAGAAAGACATATCAGAAAATGTGGCTCACACAAAACACCCATAGGAAGCCAAAACGAGATTCATGACAAGAAGAAGGAAGTTGAAACCACTGCATGACACATCTGCTGAAAGGGAAACGACTGGGCCTCTATGCGCTGACATGCAATACAGACATTAGCACAAGAACACACGGGATTATCAGTACTCACAAGTTTAGGATTTACCCGCTGAAAGCACCCTTCAAGTGACAGCTGTGATGGAAAATGACCTGCAGAGGGTCACACGGGAATGGAATCTAAAGGGTGAGACCTCAAGGAGACCTTGCCACCACACAGCAAAGGCGAAAACAAGTCTAATCCGTTTGCAAAATTTACAGCTTGGGTGAAATCTTACCAACTTTCCTACAGTTTGAAGCATTGGGCCTCACACAGTTTCGCAGCAGAGAAGAAACAATGGGCTGAAATTAAGCCACACCACAGTATAGGATTTCACAATGGTTGCCAAGTGTAATCGAGAGAAAATACAAGACTCAGTCTGTCACCTTGTGGCTATAACAAGAATAGCACTTAAAAATGCAGAATTGGAAAAAAAAAAAAAACTAGACTATTAAAAATAAATATATAAATAAACTTGGTGTATTTAAATGAGTGCAAATGTACAACATAATCAGAGCTTTTGCTAAAAATCCTGATGGGAGTCAGTGTTTCCCATTGTGATGCCGTTCAATTCCTCTTCTGCCGCACATATATATATATATATATATATATATATATATATATATATATATATACATACATACATACACACATATATATATATATATATACACACACACACACACACTGCTCAAAAAAAATAAAGGGAACACTAAAATAACACATCCTAGATCTGAATGAATGAAATATTCTTATTAAATACTTTATTCTTTACATAGTTGAATGTGCTGACAACAAAATCACACAAAAATTATCAATGGAAATCAAATTTATTAACCCATGGAGGTCTGGATTTGGAGTCACACTCAAAATTAAAGTGGAAAAACACACTACAGGCTGATCCAACTTTGATGTAATGTCCTTAAAACAAGTCAAAATGAGGCTCAGTAGTGTGTGTGGCCTCCACGTGCCCGTATGACCTCCCTACAACGCCTGGGCATGCTCCTCATGAGGTGGTGGATGGTCTCCTGAGGGATCGCCTCCCAGACCTGGACTAAAGCATCCGCCAACTCCTGGACAGTCTGTGGTGCAACGTGGCGTTGGTGGATGGAGCGAGACATGATGTCCCAGATGTGCTCAATTGGATTCAGGTCTGGGGAACGGGCGGGCCAGTCCATAGCATCAATGCCTTCGTCTTGCAGGAACTGCTGACACACTCCAGCCACATGAGGTCTAGCATTGTCTTGCATTAGGAGGAACCCAGGGCCAACCGCACCAGCATATGGTCTCACAATGGGTCTGAGGATCTCATCTCGGTACCTAATGGCAGTCAAGCTACCTCTGGCGAGCACATGGAGGGCTGTGCGGCCCCCCAAAGAAATGCCACCCCACACCATTACTGACCCACTGCCTAACCGGTCATGCTGGAGGATGTTGCAGGCAGCAGAACATTCTCCACGGTGTCTCCAGACTCTGTCACGTCTGTCACATGTGCTCAGTGTGAACTTGCTTTCATCTGTGAAGAGCACAGGACGCCAGTGGCAAATTTGCCAATCTTGGTGTTCTCTGGGAAATGCCAAACGTCCTGCAAGGTGTTGGGCTGTAAGCACAACCCCCACCTGTGGACGTCGGGCCCTCATACCACCCTCATGGAGGCTGTTTCTGACCGTTTGAGCAGACACATGCACATTTGTGGCCTGCTGGAGGTCATTTTGCAGGGCTCTGGCAGTGCTCCTCCTGTTCCTCCTTGCACAAAAGCGGAGGTAGCGGTCCTGCTGCTGGGTTGTTGCCCTACGGCCTCCTCCATGTCTCCTGATGTACTGGCCTGTCTCCTGGTAGCGCCTCCATGCTCTGGACACTACGCTGACAGACACAGCAAACCTTCTTGCCACAGCTTGCATTGATGTGCCATCCTGGATGAGCTGCACTACTTGAGCCACTTGTGTGGGTTGTAGACTCCGTCTCTTGCTACCACTAGAGTGAAAGCACCGCGAGCATTCAAAAGTGACCAAAACATCAGCCAGAAAGCATAGGAACTGAGAAGTGGTCTGTGGTCACCACCTGCAGAACCACTCCTCTATTGGGGGTGTCTTGCTAATTGCCTATAATTTCCACCTGTTTTCTATTCCATTTGCACAACAGCATGTGAAATTGATTGTCAATCATTGTTGCTTCCTAAGTGGACAGTTTGATTTCACAGAAGTGTGACTGACTTGGAGTTACATTGTGTTGTTTAAGTGTTCCCTTTATTTTTTTGAGCAGTGTATATATATATAATATTTTTGGTCTGCATTTGTCCTCATAGCTTAACACCACGGGGTGTCAACATTATATGAGATTGATGCAGTTATATTCTTGCAGCTAAATATTTTATTATTTCAGTGCATGTATATGACCATCATAGATAGCCTCTGTGTCCCCCAACACCCCCCATCCACCAGCCAGCTGCCTACATCCGCCACCAACATCTGGATTGCACTTATAAGAGATTTTTCTGTTGCATTGGAGTTGATTTGCAAGAAATTTGCCTGATTTGTTGTTATGTTCAAAATTCTGGTATCTGAGTTGTTGAAGTATGAATTCATTTTTTTATTTTTTTTAAAGTTTTTTTGAAAGGATATTTTCTAATTGTAATTTCGCATTTTGTAGTTGGGTCCATAATTGTTTATTCAGTTTCGTAGTATATTGTTCTGTTAGTTTTTAATCTTATCCTTATTTTTTTTCTGCCTGTTGTTCCTGTTTCTTCTTGTAAGAGGATCACTGATTATAATAGGGTGTATACTGGTGTTAATTTTTGTGCGATAGAGTTGTTAGACAGGAAAAAGTCAATTCTTGAAAAAGAGTGATGCACTGAGGAGTAGAAGGTGTATTCCCTCTTCGTAGGACTTTTGAGTCTTCAGCTATTGCCAAGTCCAAAGTCAACCATATATTCCTTTAGGACTTTGGCTGATTGCGATTTCTTTGTGTATGCTGATTTGCAAAAACGATCTATAGAAGGAATCAGGACTGTGTTAAAGTCCCCTTCGATGACTGTAGTTGGGGTGACTGATATGTCAGATAATTGCAAAAAAACTTTGTGGAAGAAGGCCGGATCATCGTTATTAGGAGCATAGATATTCGCAATTGTGTATCATTTATTAATGATTGATGCCTGAATAATGATGTAGCCTATCGGCCTTCTGCAGATCATTATATTTAACAGAATTCAGTCAGCATGAAGAGCGTAAAAGCCTCTTGATTAGATTACTAGAATGTAAACCAGCAGGACTCGGAGTCCTGTGGACCAGAATTCAAACCCACTGACCCAGTGAAGTAACAGGAAGAGACAAGATGGATCAAAAAGCTCTAACCTCACTTTCACAGTTACCTGGATAGACCACTACTTTAGTTTAAAGACAGATGACACAGATTCTTAAGAAATTAGTTATACTTACCAGTCAATGTAACATTTCTCCAGGTTGAAATCCTGTCAAGTGATTGAACAGTGGAACTGTATTAGTAATCACTGCTGGCAGCAGAATAAAATATCTGTTGTTTATCTAACAGAGTAAAGTAGATTTTAATGGTCAGCTGTATCTCTCCCTCATCTCTGTAATCAGACCTTGACCCTGAAGTAGCCTAAGCTTTAAAGCTAGCCTCTATATGCAAAGGCCTCAGAGTTCCCACTGAGAGAATACAGTGTGACTTGTTTACTGTGTCACTGGAGCAGAGTAAAATATACATTTTGCCCAGATCAGAAGGCCCAGAGGCAGAGAACCACAAGGGGAAGATAGGAATTTAGTGACATTGGTGGTTAGCCAGAGTAGGTAGAGCAAGATGGAGTCCGTTCATGAGTTGGAAACCAAAAAAAATCCAAAACATCCAGGCAGATGCACGAGAACCTCAGGCTGAAGGCAATAATCAAGATATTTAACAAGAATATGAGTAAGACTAGCGGGATACGAGCAGGCAGGAGCGCTAACTACAATCTGGCATTGATCAAAAGCAGCCTGGCATGTAAAAGTGCTATGGGCAATGAGGAAACGAAAAACAGGTGTTGAGCAGGGGTGGAGGGGTGGGAGGAGAGCTGGAAACCACCAGGAAAACCACCTACTGGAGGTAGGGCAGAGGGGTCTGTGACAGTGCTGCGTGAGGGCAGGGTTAAGACCGCAGTGTCTATCACGTCATCGACACAAATTAGTCTGTATTACACGAGTGATTCTCCTCTATTTGATTTAGCACTCCAATATCTCAACAGTGAGGTGAGTGTAGGATTCTGTCAGTTAAGTACCTAATAACATAATCCAAAGGATTTCGATGATAAGTGCAGGAACCAACCCACCAATAAATCATCAGAATGAAATTTGGATACACTCACTTTACAGCTTTATAACACATAATGAATCAATAAAATACAAATCTCAGGGATATCTACCGTCTGGCTGGTTGGTTTCTCTAGTAATGCTTGGGAATATGGCAGTTACAAAAAACAAAGCCAAAATTATCAAAATGATAATTTTCCATCTGTAACATGGACTGTGAGAAACTTATATATATATATATATATATATATATAGTATTGCAGCTTTACAATGCAAAAGATTTAACAATGCATGTTGGCTAATCATTTCATACCAAACTCATTATCTCATATTAAACTCATGACACACTCATGTATGACACTAAATAATGTTACTATGTGTCAATGTCAAACACTGAAACCTTCAGTACGTCAGTTGTAGCCTGTGTCAAGTATCTCATGAGGTTATACTGATTTTAATAATTAATATTGTCTGATGACATCTGCTAAAACTTCATATCAACTTACTGCATCGCCTTCTCTCGTGCTGTTCCCTCCCAAACTAAAAGATCAATATTACAACAGAGCGACACATGACAACATGTGCAAAAAAGAACAATACACACATCGTGTGTGTGGAATAAACTGACAGTGGAGAGTGCAGAGAAGAAGAAGAAGTGTCAGCACAGTTTTAACAGACAAGAAATGAGTTTGGTACAATACCAGCAGATCATGGCACTGAGGATGAAGTTAAAAATAAAAGCCAAACTCTACCTGGTGTCCACATTGTGAGAGGTATCCCAGTGGAAATACTTACCCACGCACAGGCTGTGTATCCAGTGCTAGGAGTGACCAAATGTAAGCCAAAAATAACTGTCATTGTAACTACATGACTGACTAATTATTAACTTGGCTGAGTCCACCCCTCTCTCCTTCTGCCTCCATTTCCGTCTATTGCCAAGTTTATATCACTTTTATGGAGGAGAATAAGAAAATTTGACACATGGTAAGAAAAAAACACATGCATCTGTTGTAGCACTGCTCTGCTTTGAAAAACAAAGCATACATTAAAATTAAGTAAATCTGCTGTCTAATCATGCTGCACTGAAGCACATGTGATAATGCTGTCAAGCGGGGTCACAGGTCCAACTACTTACACCCAGCCTCACCTGAGTGTTTCAGTGGTGATAAAAACACAGGGGGCAGGTAGATGTGACAAAACATGTACATTGTTTTCATGTCACACTTGATTTAATTGGCCTTTCCGCAGAAACTACAAATTTCTCACAGGTTGACAGCACTCAAAGTCTGGATTACACAACTGCAATTAAGTTCATTCAACTTTTGTAGTTTCAAAAGACACTGCCATCCTAGATGACCTGGTTTACTACCTCAGGTGTTTGGGTCTGACTCAATAATCAACATATAATATCTATTGCTCATGTAATATCAAAAAAGTATATTAACAACTGAACATTTATTGGCTGATAGGTTTTTTTTTTTCATTAGAAAAGAGCTAAGTTCAAAAGAAATTCTATAAGGGAGTTCATTTAGGGTCAGTAGTGACTCTGAATGACTTTGGGGTTGACCTAATGGATAATTGCAAAAATCAGGTCAGGCTTTTTAGTAAAAAATCCAATTTCTTACCTTGAACAGTATCACTGAAGGGCTGAAATACAACAATGCATTACTGATGTACCAATACAGAAGCTGGCAGCCACAGAACCAATGAAGTTCATCTTATTTGTCTCCCATTGTTCTGCTGCAATGGACGGCCAGGTGTGAGTTTAGGGACCATCCTACATAATTAAAATTCCTGACAAAGTACAGAAACATATCCCAGATTAGGTGGTTTTCAGATAGTTGACAAAACAGAACCGATCTCTGGCAGCTGGCTGACAGAAACATGATGGGCCGTAAATTCTTCCGACACGGAGCAACAACACTAATCTAGACAAAGTTGCTGGTGCTGCTACTAGCAGAGCTATTTCACGCACACTTCAGTTTGGTACACAAAAGCAGCACAAAAGCTTCTCTTCAATGCCCCCCCCCCCCCCCCAAAAAAAAAAAAAAATCTCCTAAGGCAGCTATATCTCTGATCAATGGCTGCTTTATGCACCCGCAGCTTCACATTCATTCTATTGTTAAAACTACTGCCTGGTAGCTATATTACGAGCATGTGAGCTGCATTTCTGCTTGAAAGCGAAGCCACAGTCTCATAAACACAGGATAAAAACATACCATGACCTGTTTTAAGTTTCGATCGTAGCAGAACGTGGCTGGAAAACTGCACAACTCAAGAGTGTTAACAACAGATATAAGCCTTGCTTCTGTGAACTTTGCTGAAGCATGCAGGGCTGCCATGGGGAAAATATATGGCCAAGTAAGAAAAACACTTAAGCTTATAAGCTGAGCACCCCCTTTGGGACATATCTTCTCAGCCCTGGACTCTAGGTAACAGAAGTATTTTGTTTCCAAGGGTGTGAATAGACCTCTCAATGGGAGAGGGATCCTCGCAGTGACTGTGTTAAACCAAAACAGATGACATGACAAAGACAAGTTGTTTTTTCCTACATGCTTTCATTTCAATTTCAAATATACATTTCAAACATGTTTTCTGGGGAGAGTCTCATAAACGTCCACTCATACAACCATGGATTGATTACTGAATGAGCCACTACAAAGCCCCCCCCGATTTCTGTTTTGTTGCATGTCTGTAAAAACTGATGTCAGTGTTAAACATTGACTCTCTGTCTGCTGCCGCTTATCTGTGGCAATCTGTGCCGCTGTCTCTCTCTACAAATGTGTTCCTGCTAATGAACATAATAAATCAAAAAGCTCCCAACATTTACATAATGACAAGATCATACAGTCTGTAAAAATCAGAGACTCACCAATCACTCTCAGGACTCCTGTCATCCGAAGAGCGGGATTTTCTGGGCAGATTCCACAACCAAAGCAACTGTAGGCACATAATTAAGAAGACACCATTATCACATGAGGAGTAGCTGCCAAACTGAATTTGTTGAAGCTGGACATGAACCTAAAGTGGCTGGAGCCTCAGGGCAGAGTGTGTCAAAGAGAGGCAACTTTTCTCTTCTGATCAGTCAATTGTGGACTGCCCGGATTCAGGGCAAGTTTTAAACTTCACTTAACAGAGAAAAAAAAAAATTATGACCTGAGAAGCTTTTCTCTTTTACTGCCTTTAGAGTAACAGTTTCTGTTGGGCTAGCTAAACATGACTGATTTTCTAATGTAGTTTCCAAATATGGACAATATTAACAGTCGAGACATCAAGGAAAATGATTCAGGCTACTTCCACTTACCTTTTTATCTTCATCCCATCACAAAGAACCATGTGTTTCTGTCACGTTGTTTAAATTTTTGGCAGCATATTCTAACCGAAGTGTTGCAGCTAAATATGCTGTGGAGTTGAACTGTTGGATCGGATTATTGTTTGACTCAATAACCTGTGACACTACAGGGGGAGTTACATTACTGTCTCCAGCAGCAAACTGTGCATAAACATTTTGACAGAAACACAACCCATCAGATTAATATTTCATTCAGTTATTTTTCAGATATTTTACCCACTTAACTTTGCCCTGGAGCAGAAGGAGGGGAAAGGAACTGAATTTGAGAAAATGTTCCTTTATTTCTGTGGCTCAATAGGAAATTAAGTTGAATATAAATTAATTCTGATGTAAATTTAATTCATGGGAACAAAAAGATTAAATCCCATTTCTCTCATTTTAGCAGTAGTTTGCCTTCTGAGTGTATCCTGCCATAAAGTAAGAGCCAAGTGTTTTAAAAGCAGCCCACTCAGGCAAATAAATGAGCTGATTTTCAAAAGGAGGGATTTAGCTATTCTTACAGGCATTCAAACCAGATCAAAGATCTACAAATAAATATTTGTAACATTCAACCTTTAAAGTGAGAAGTGTAAGTAGGCCTAGGTGGTTGACATCAGTTGAGCAGTCAATGAATAGTTGAGAATAACATTTATAATATATGGTAACAATATAGTAGTAGATGTAAGAATTATGGGGAAGTAATCCAGGCATGCTGCTTTGTTATTGTCTGTCATGGCTATAACATCACGATAAATCTGTGGGGTCATCGTGCTGCTGTCAGTATTCAGTGCTGTGGGTAATGTGACTCCAAACTTGAGAAAACATTAACTGCCTACAAGCACAGACAGCGGTGGAGTGGGACATAAACAAACTGTAGCTGCCTTAACAAAACCAGCACACAAAATGAGGTGCTGACACATTTTCTACTCAAACTGTAGCTAAGATTTAACAACATCTTCTAAACTAAGACAAATTTTGAAAAGAAATCAGGATACTAGAATATGAGCAACAACCAAAGAAAACCATCAAATATTGTGAAAACTGGAACCATTTTCCGTCATATCAGTACCTTTGTCTGCTGATCATTATTGTCATAATAGGAAAAGTTGAAACAGAATCAAAAATGGCAGTGGTTGGAGGAAAGCATTGCCCTTTCATGCGCAGCTTGTGTTGTAGTAACATCGAAGAAATGTTTTACTGGTAAAGTTTAATATGAGAATAAATGGGACCCTCTAAAGACCACACTGCCAGCATTACATGTGCATTATTTTTCAGTGTTGGTCCTTATCAACCTCTTCCACATTTCTTTAAGAAGTAATCAAATTACTTATGTTGTGACCTGAACATACAATCTTTGGCATGGACATTGCCATTATTTAAAAAGTCTCGCATCTTGCTCAAACACAAAAACAGTTGTTAAAAGGTGCTGCATCAAAAGATTTAGGTTTTTATCCTATAAAATAAAAAATGGGCAGTTATTTCAATACTGATACGGCTTACAAACTCAAAATAATGCATCTATAATATATACATAATTAAATCTTGCCATATTTTCCAGACCTCATATATAAATCACCAAAAGCTGCACTGAAATGATCCCAAAACCAAGAGTAAAACATTAGAAAACACAAAATTCTACAAAGTCTCAAATAGTTTAGGTGCATGAAGGTCAATCTGTGCCACAGTTGGCTGGAGAATATAAACTTGTTTTTTTCATTAGATAAAACATTAACATGAGCAAATGTATTACGCAAGTTAATTGTTTCCTTGTGTACGGTACATTAACACAAATGTTTCTTAAAAGTTTGAAAATGTGGACACCATACAGGACCAGACCATTAAGTATTTGTATTTTAGAGATACTTCATTTTTACTTTATTAAAAGATTACAATTAAGGAGAAACAAAATGGGGACAGTGAACTGACAATGTCACTGTTCAGTGACCAATCCAATGACATAATGGCCAACTCACTCAACAAATCGCAGGATTCCCTGTGATGTAGGTCAGTGGTTCTCAACCTTTTTTCAGTGACGCACTCCCTGTAAATAATTTTTTCAGCTGCATACCCCCTAACGGTTAGGCGGTACGCAGCTAAAAAAAAACCCTAAACCATTTTTAAGGGCTCTTGAATTGATTGCTATTTTTAACATATATATATATTTTTTTTAAAAATCTCACATGCCCCTTGGAGTGACCTCAAGTACCTCCAGGGGTACTTTGCGCCATTGTCTTTTTACCCCACTTGAGGGGCCACTACTGGTGGACACTCAGTTCCTGAATACCATACATTGTGATGAAAATATGCACATCAATATGTTTGACAGGAAGAATAAGTACAAATCTGCATCAAACAGAAAATGCATAAAAGTGTTTATTACCATTGTTATTATTACCGAATCACTTCCACTTTGGAAGTGGCCGCATAATGGGGGGTGAGAGGAAAAAAAAAAAAGTGAGATCAGCATAGTGGGCCCAAACACACACACACACACACACACACACACACACACACAGCAACAACACAGGACCTGTAACTGAACAGACAGCATTTTCATTGTTTACATAAGTTGTTTCAGTTTCTATTATTGCTCCCCATCCAACAAGAACAGTTATTAAACAAAAGGAATAAAGCCAAAGACAAAGCAGCAACACCCACCCCTTTAAAACTGAAAATTAAAAGTGACAGGCAATTGCAGTTAGGGCAAGGAATGTAACCAAAAGGGTTAATTTATTTCAAAACACAACTTTGTTGTTTTACAAAAAAAAAAACAAAAAAAAACCAAGCTTTCGGTTCATCCATTAAGTTAAGATCTACTGAGCCCAACCACAGACAGTTATCTTAGGTTAAACTGAGTGAAGGCTATGACTTATGGAATGTTGAGCTTACAAACTGTTTTTCTGGGTCAATAATGCTGAAAGATGTAAAAGCACTTGCATTTCATCCTGGTGAAAGTGAAAGTTATTCACATCAAGTACATTATCCTGGATACGTTTTATTGGAGCCTTTTTCATCCACAACCATTTACAAATTCAGATGTTTACAGACAGACATCGTTTAGAATGTGAAAACAATAAAAAAAAAAAGAAAAGAAAGAAAGACAGAAAAAAGAAATGATGATTTCTACAGTAGTCCTTGTCCCTGGAGATGTAGATGTTTGTTCAGCTCAGTATTTAATAGTCCACTGCTTGATGGTGGCATCATGGGAGGCGGTGACTAGAGTGTGCTCATCTACCCAGGCCAGGCCACTAACATGGTGCAACCGGTGAGAATCTACAGACAACAAAGCATCAAACAAAGATGCCTTTTAACAGCGTAAAGAGTAGTCATGTTCACCTCAACAGGGAAAACACAGTGACTTTAAATTCCTCACAATTTTATTGAATAGAACCAACATTTTTGATATCATTGCAGTCCCTTTAAAACATTTAAATTCATGAGTACCACCATATTCTGCACTGGAGTCAAATATCTACACATATCTGCACGATACCATCCCTCTGATTTCAGCACCACTGTCCTAGATTCATAAAGTTACCATGGTGTATGAAATCTGATTACTGCTGAATATATCATCTATCATATACCATCTCATCTTACGGAACTAGAGCTAGTGTTCTGGGAATTTGTTTTGTCAAATGGCATTTTGCACATTGTATTGGATGTTAAAATACTATGCTGTATCTTCACATTGGAAACATACACTGGTAGAGTCAAAGAAGCTGCAACCCACAGCTGAAGCAGAGGTCTGCTGATGATTTGGTAAGCACAGATGATTTGTAAGCATTTGGGGAGCACCACTGCTGATGATGATTGGTAAGGGGAGTACCAATAACTGATAAGCACCAAGGACAGCAAAAACAGGTGCTGAAGTTGCACAGTCATGGAAAGTTACAAATTTGGGTGGCAAACCAGCTCAAACTGAGTGGGTTTTGGCCTCGAGTGAAGACAGGAGGGGCCTCGAGGATATATAAGCAGGTGTTTTAAGAGATGTTAGTGTGTGTTCGGTGTGTATTCAGACCCGGGGGTCCGATCCAGTCAGCTGTTTGTTCAGATACTTGCTGTATTTTGAATAAACTTCATCCACATAAGACTTTGAAGACTGAGACCCTTTTGCTCCTGAATATTTGGAAAACATTAGTTGCTGATTTTTTTAGTCTATTTGTTCATGTTGGGCACTGTTGCCTGTCCATTTCTGGCCCAAGGTCAGGCAGTTCGTCCGCCCCTACACTAGAAAATTTATAATTACCACAAATCCAGTGCAGCTGCATTGTACATGCAATGTCCAGGCTTATACATGTAGTGCAAACTTGGATAAAAATGGATATAATGAAACTGTGTTTTTCCTCTCTTGGAGGCTTTTATGCCTTTATTTTTGTCAGTAACTGGCGAAGAGGCCACTCAACCACCAACGCTTCCTCATCACTATATTGATTAGTATAGTTGAAGTAAACGCTTCGTGAAAAATATCCATCTTAACTTTAAAGAGCAGCAAACACACTGACCTCAGTGTGGACTACCAGAGATAAAGTAGGAGTCTTCTCCTGGTTGTCATCCAGAGAGAGGAAGTGGGCTCCACAAGTCAAATCAATAAAGTGACAGATGGAGGCATTCTTGACATATCGCTTTCATTGATTTTGTCAGTATTACCTTGACCTTTGGCCACTTACATACGAAAAAATAGACAAATAACACAAAAACATGTGTATCAGGTCATGGCTTTTGGCTGCACTGTAAAGACATGCTCTTCTGTCATAGTTCTGTTAAAGTAGCTGCTCACTTCAGCACTGTAGTGATAAACCTTACGTGCTGTTACCACTGGTAACAGTTTTTTATCAGTATGTATAAGCTGAATTTGTTTGCATGAGTAACTGGAGGGTTTACCTGGGAGTTTGATCCTCTGATCTGCATCGCTAACTGTCCAGATGTACACCATCATGTCCATCCCACCAGTTGCAAAGTGCTCATTGTCAGGTGACCACGCCAGGGAAACTGGTTTGGCATGGTGTCCGTAAAACTCATTTTTCACCTTAGGGGTGTGAGAAAGGACAAAACAATAAGTAAATGTCAAATTAAATAAAATAGCCACAAAAAGGATACAAATGACAAATGTTTACCGAGTAGCCATCCGCAACAGTAAAGATGGTGGCAACTTTGCTCTCGTCAATGACAGCCAGGTAGGCTCCATCATTAGAGTAGGCCATTTCTGTGACTGGCCCTTTAACTTGGATTGTTTTGCCCTCGTCCTTCAACGTGTTGCCCTGAATGGAGTACAGGCGGATTTTCCCATCCTGAAGGGGGGGGAGAGAGAGAAAAGAGAATCTCAAATCTAACGTTATCAAAGAGTGATGAAGAGTGCTACAACATTAACTTTAATTAATTGTTCCAAATGAGGTCATGCTGATATCTTCCCACTGCAGCTCAAAAACGTTTTTCTGAAAAAGCTAAAAACTGAGCCCATGTTGGGTAAGATAAGGCACAATAAACTTACTCTTCCCCCCACTGCAGCTGTGGTGCCACCACAGTGAACAACTCCGACCTCTGCTTCATAGTCAAGATTGCCCAGCGTGAAAATTTTCTTCTTATCCTTCAGCAAGACAACCTAAGCAATAGGAGGAATAGTATCCAGTGACATCGAGGAGACACACATTTGTCAAGGCCTACATTATGCAAATGCTAAATGTGTGTGGGAAGTAACCATTTGACCAGGCCAAACAAACAATCAACCCATCGGCTTTACCTGCCCAATGCACACAGCCAGTGACAGCCCTCCGGGTGCTACTGACACACTTTTGGGCTGGAAATCCATCTTCACCAAGTCAGAGGCACTGAAAACCACCAGTTAGGGTTACTTACATGATAATTACACATTAAACAATATTTACAACCGGCCAATTTTTTAGTTAATCAGGAAAAAGAAAAAAAGACAGCTTTACCAATGACACACGCATACAAGTAATGTATGGCATGACATTTGCACCTGAAAAAGCCAAGATGTAAAAATTCACTCATTCTTACTGATTCTCATTACATCGGTTTAATTAATTTATCTTTAAATCTTTATTTTGAGAGACTCAGTTACCCCCAATTGTGATGTTAAAGCTCTGCTTTAGCCAATATCGGCTTCCTTTATCAACACCATGTCAATCTGCACTAAAATTCACCTCATCTGTACAGCAACATGACGGACCCCACCTGTACTCCTTCTTGTTGATGTTCGTGTAGCGCAGCGTATCATCCATGCTGCATGTGACCAGCTCGTTGGCTTCATCAGTCACCATCTTGCTCACCTGGTTGCTGTGGCCCTTTCCTGAGAAGCAGTCGTTGTCCCCAGTTTCAGCATCCCAGTAATGTGAAAGAGATGTTAAGGACACAACTCTAGTGATGGTACTCTCATTTTCTCTTGACACAACTTCCTATTCATTTTCAAAAAGGGGAAAATAAGTTTTCTTAAAATACTATCCCACCCTGTTCTTGAAAGCACACCAGTTCACACTGCACTTAGAAAGCTCTAGCTTTTGTGGAGCAAAACAAAGTCTACATATCACCAGAAGATCCTGATGGTTGTAGCTAAGATGATGGACTGCCATCATGAAAGAAGGAACTGCTCTGTGTTAGTTTTTATTGAAACATGTAAACACAGCAACATTGTGGAGATGGCCATCAGGCTGGAAGGATTAACTTGTGAATTAAATGACAGGAAATCATTACTTTCTAGTAGAACGGGCAGTAAACAGTGTGTTCAAATGAAAAGATGAAAGTAAAAAAAAACAAAAACAAAAAAAGTACAAGAGCCACCACAATAGGGCAGCATGATAGTGGATATAGTGTATATCTTAAGACACATATGGGCAAACAACATTCCAGAATTATTGGTACTACTTAAAGGATATTGATATGGCCATCGTGACTTCCCGAGTAGATGTATGATCGTCCTTCATTTTTATGCACTGTGATACACTGGATGGATTTGCTGTGACCCTATAGGATGAAAAAGTAATGTTTTTAGTTTTCTATATAAAAGATCAGTTTTATAGACTATTAACCATCTGCCCTTCTCATTTGTAACCCAGATATGGCAGTATATTAATCTTATATGTAAGGGTTAATCCACGAGTAGGTGTGCCTCAAACGGTTTTGATGCACGACGTGGAGGCGAAGAACTACCCGACGCGCAGCGGAGGGTAGTTTGCCTCCACGAAGTTTAACCCACTTATACCATGGTCATTTTCCAAGAATATAGGAATAAAAAGATTCGCCAACTTTTGGTGAAGGTTTTGCACTCAAAATCGAAAGTTTTTGAAGCAAGAGTTTACCATTGTCATGACAAGGAATAAACTAGTCCCATTTACAACCACGCCACTTACAGTAGTCACAGTAGGACGGGATGAGCACTGTGGCTCAATCGCTTTAACAAAGCCAAAAGTAGGCTATTAAAAGTTAAAATGTTATTGATTTAGGTCAAAATTAATCCACAGTTAGGTTATTGTTTATAAAATGATATATATATAAAATAAAAATAAAACTGGGCTCGTTATGTTGCTATGGTTACAGGCGCGGATGAATTTAGAGCAGTTAGCCTACAAAGTTTAGCCGAACTACGTGTGCATTAAACGGTTTTAACGCACACCTGCTTACCAATCAGAAGAGTATTCACACTGATCATGGTATAAACTATTGTAATAACCTGATATAAAGTGAATTCCATTCCTTTTGTGACATAATTCATTCATTGCATAAAATCTGGTTTAGCAGCCATGTTGCTCCATTTCATTGCATAATACTGTGCTGCCAGAGCTTAAAGAGAATGTGTATATCCAAAGGGAAAAAAGATGCAGTCATTTTAAAAATTGCATTGAAAATCAGCCAAAGGACAATAAAACAAAAATGCTTTACACAGAAAGGGACCCTACTAGCATCAAAACCATGTCTGTATTTTTTCTGCATCTGAATAAATAAAAAATATTGAGTACATTGTGAAATGTTAACACTGAAAACAGGATATTTATGCATTAACTATTAAATATTTCTAAATGTATCTGCACATGTAAGCAGCTTTTTTCTTCAAGGCTTTAACTGTATCCAGGAACTTGACTGATAATCACAGCTCACTGATAGTATCCCAAAACAGTCCCAAAAATATCTCAAAAGCCTCTGACCTTGATTGTGCGTATGGGCCGGTCAGGGTTGTTCTTGTCCAGATAGTTGATGTATCCTGACAAGGAGATGCTGAGGAGGTGGTCTTTCTGCCAAAGGCAGCCCAGCTGCTGGTCAGCCACATCAGTGCCCATGTTGAAGGTGGTGACAGCTGTACCTGCACCAACATCCCAGAGCTTCACAGTCTTATCCCCTGAGGCAGAGATAAGTTGGGAGCTGTCGGGACTCCAACTTACCTGGAGAATGTAAAGCAGCAGGGATTGAGAGAAAACATTTGGAGATTCACATGCATTTAACCAAAGTTGCCAACTTTGCATGTGGAAAAGTGCCATAAATGTTCACCCAGTAGAAACACAAAATAAGTTTAGAAAAGAAGTCAATCGAGGGGAAATCAGGCTTTGAGAGAACATCATTTCTGATTTGAATAAGGAAAGAAACTTTTTGTTCACAAACGTTTGGCAGACTGCAGTGCACACCTTTTGAGCCTGCTCTCCTGGACGCTTAAACCTATGCAGTTAATGTTCAAATAATTTGGTGGGAAAATAACAGATGTAAATAAATGCAGCTATGATGGGCCAAAATTCAGACAGATTTTTAAAGCATTTACTGGGTTGCACTTTTTACATAAATGAATGAACTTACAGCATAAATTCCTCCTTTGTGGGCCTTCTCTCCCCCCAGTGAGCCAACACGCTCACCGTTTGCTCCATCGTAGACAAAGATCTACGGAAATTATACTTATTAGGAAGCTGACAAACATCATTTGATACACAACTGCAGTTAGTTTAATTTGGTCTTTGTAAACCTACGTCTTTAAGGTGATGAATGCCTAAATCATCACTTTATTTGTGTATACTCACCTGGCCGTCAGCACCAGCTGTGACAAATCGACTTCCATCTGGAGAGAAGCGGACACAGTTGACAAACTGGCTGTGGTCCTATCAGCATCAGAGAGAGAGAGGAAGAAAGAATTTGAAGAAATTATTCATAAAGATTATACACCTTACAATTCACAATAACACGAGTCCCTCATACTTTCAGTACGTTATAAGAAACATCATTCTTTATCATCAAAGCTGCATGCAAGCAGGACACCCTAGGTCAGCATTTAAAAAGAATAAATGATTGCTGATTGAGATCTAAAAGAATTTTTAAGTTTAAAAATTTTGGTTCTGAAAAATGTACAACATGGTTCTCAAGTGAGGGCCTGGATTTAGGAATGTGACTAAACCATTCTCCAAGAATTTATGGGGGAAGTGGGTTATGTAATACGGAAACAGACAAACAAGGCAACATTGTCAAAATCCTCCAGCGTGCGACAGAGTTGAGATGACCACCAGGCATTGCAAATAAGATAGTCGGGTTCAAACTCAGAAAGAAAAATAATTAACATCCTTTTTCTTAAGCAAAATCAACTTTGCTCCACCTCTTTTGCTTTAACAGAAATAACCATTTCAAAACCTGCTCAAATGTTCTGGCTTAAAAAAAACAACAACAACAAAAAAAAAAAACCTTCAACTTACACGTAATGTGAATTTGAACTTGAAGGGTGGCCCCTCATAGAAGGAGCCAGAGGTGTCATCGCTGGCAGTTGCGAGGCGGTAAGGGCGTTTCTGCCTTATGTCTACACTGTTAATTAATTTGGAGTGGCCGGAAACTTCCCCCACTGAGGAGCCAGAGTCCCACAGGAACACTGCACCGAACCTACAGGAAAATACATACAGTTGGTCTTCATTCATTCATTCATCTTCAACCGCTTATTCGTTTCTGGGTCGCGGGGGGTGCTGGAGCCAAACCCTAGACAGCTGTACCTGTCCATCACAGGGCCAACACAAAGAGACAGACAGAGACCAACAACCACTCACACTCAGACCTACGGACAATTTACAATCACTAATTAACCCAAACATGAGGTCTTTGGACGGTGGGGGGAAACCGGAGTACCCGGAGGAAACCCATGCAGGCACGGGGAGAACATGCAAACTCCACACAGAAAGGCCCCAGGAAGGGAACCAAACCCACAACCGTCTTATTGTGGAGTAACAGCGCTAACCACTATGCTGCTGTGCTGCCTACAGTTGGTCTCTTTGACAAATACATAATAGAAAATAAAAAATAAAAAAAAAGTCTAAAAGTCTGCCAGCATGAATCACATTAGAACATACTCAGAAATTGTTTATTGTTTATTGTTATTGTTTAATTAATTATTATTATTATTTTTTTAAGATCATAGTTTCCTTATATACTTGGGAATTAAGTGACTTCTAAAAACACACCAAAGAAGCAATTTGGCACATTGAATAGGTAAATATCTAAAGCAGACAAAAATGCAAATTGTGACTGTTGGCCTGAGTAGGAGCTGCTCATGAGACTGAGTCATTGCGGTTGTGAGTTCAATGAGGCTAACTGCTTTTTTTAGTTGGAGTTCAATAAACCTTTTTTCATGGTGTAAAAACCCCAGGAACTCACTTCTCTCTTCCGTCTCCAACAACTGCAATCCTCTTGCTGTCCTCTGTCCATGCAATGTCCTTGATCTTGCCCGAAATAGGGGTGTACTCATACTTGAGCAGGTGTTCCTTCTGAGTTGTGTCCCAGATACGGATCTTTCCAGATGCATCTAAAAGATGTAAATATAATAATTTCATTATAACGTTAACAATACTGTGGAAACTACACACACGTTTGTTGACACAATTTCATGCTTACCTCCAGATGCAATGTAGAATCCACTGGGGGCATATTTGGCAACAGTCACTTGATGGGCATGTTCAGTGTAAATGTCTGCAATAGCTGGGTTCTGCAAAACACAGCAAGTCAGCATTTGACAAATTCCATACAAGTTGCACATCAGCATATTTAGTTAGAGAAGTAATGGCCAAAACAAATTGCACTGATAATTAGCAACATTTGTCAAATGTGGTTTTAAACAAAATGACAATTACGTCAATGTTCCTGATGATGACACATTTCCCATTGGTATACAGGAAATTGTTGCCTTTGGGATCGCCGCCAATCACTTTTGCAACTCCCCTCTCCATCTGCGGGAGACTGGCGAATACATGTTCTGAAAGAGTAGACACCAAAAGAAAGATGAGAGGTGTTGACAGACATATGACAAATAACGTGAGACTACATATTAGTATCTCACAGTGCAAATAGCACACATGGTAGAAATAAAGCCTTAACCTAAACTATTCAATGAGGAAGTGTTTGAACATACAAATTATTGCACTTTAGCAAAACATGGGACCATGAGCAGACAGTCCTTCAAAACTGCCACCTGTTTTGCTGAGACTAATTTCTCATACCACTATTGGTTCTGCTATAATGTAAGATACAGAGTTGATCTTTTGCCATTCTTCATTTTGTGTCATTGGTCATTATGTGTTGAACTTGGCCTTTCCTCTGTCCTGCCCACACTGCAGCAGTTCAATGAGGGTTTGGCCATTAAACACACCTCATGCTTGTAAAGGAACAAATCTGAAAACAAGCTGGACATATTGTAGATGTATTTTGTTTTTTGAGTCAAAACTGAAAATGTTCAATCAAGGATGGGTTCTTGATGTACGATGAAAAGGTATTTATAAAGAAAATGTGTCCGTCGTTTCATTATAAATTGTGTATACATTCATGGAAATTAAACGACAAATCGCCCGTTTCTTCTGTAGAAAGGACTATTAACTGCTGTAACTGACTATTAATTGCTGTAGGACAGTGGGGTTGGTACATTTTCTGTGCTTCCGCAAAATCTCTCTAGACAAATAAATAAATAAATAAATAAATCAGTTTTCCTGTTCAGGACCCCAGCTCTTTTTCGCGATCAGCTGGACATTAAAGCGGCTTTATTTTGTGGCCCAAAATGTATCTTTAAGCTTCTTGCCCAGAATTGGTTCCCGGCTGTCTGGACATGTCACAAGAATGCGCAACTATTTCCTCTGACTGACGTTAGCTTGGGCAGCTAACGATAAGCTACGGGAGCAGCACTTTAACGGAGCTGCTTTTCAAAATGGGGGAGCTTCACAACAAGCCTTGGCTACCAGACACAGTTTCAAAGTAAATATGGTACAATCATTACTCCTGCGGGTTTCTGCTTTTTAGCTCTGGGCTGGTGTGTTTAACACCGTGCAGCTATGTATGGGCGAGGCTAGCTAGCTAGTTGGGGACTACCTGGCTGCATAGCTCAACCGGCTGACTGTCCGAAGTGACAGCTTCATTTGTTTTTCCTTTTCTTTTGTTAAAAAAAAAACCTCAGCAGTTTCCATAAATGATAAAACAGACTTACTCAGTTCATACGGCATTTTCCCGGCTGGTGTCTTGCTTATCGTGACTCTTCCAAATGAATGAAAAAGTAGAGACGGTGCGGCTCCCCCAGCTGTGACTCCCCGATCACACAAACACGGAAGCGGGTGCAGCTCTTACTCTGCCTGGCTTTGCCCATATATGGTAAACTCAGGGCCACGCTGCGGCCGTCAGCCACTAGCCATGCACCGGGGCCCTTGGGCCCACTTCGCCCACAAGTTTGTTTGCAAGGCTGGAAGCCGGCTCCACCTAACAATTAGGCTGAATTAAACCCCATCCCGTTCTTCTCATTGTCTATCATGGCATTCACATGTTTCCTGAAAGATAAATGCCAGAGAATGTCAGTTCTAGTCAATTATATTTCATTAGTGTGATATTTAAGATATTATCCTTTGCACGAATTGTCCCCAGGCATGTTTCAGACAGTCGTCTTTATGGACAAAGACGTTTCATGAAATGTCATTAAATCCACTTTTTTTAGGCAGGTATTGTAGTGTTTGCATAAAACTTGGCAAATACTCCTATAAGCTGTTACCCTGATACGTCATTGGAGAATTGGTATTTGGCGCAACCACCTACCTGTTCCAAACCTTGAACGGAACGAGCACTACATACACATACATGCAAACACACACACATATAACATATAAAAGAAAGGGAGACTCTGATTCTGGGGCCTCTATCTATGTTCTTGTACTGTGTTGATGTGATGACAATAAAGACCCAGCAAAAGAATGGTTATGGTTATTATCCAGTAGCTGTTTGTTGTAATTTTTGTTAATAACAGTGTTAATGTCATTGGTCTGGGTGGTGTTCATTGCTGCAGTTTTTTTTGGACAGTTTACTACAAGAGTTCGGAGGCTCAAATTGTCTGGGAGCTCCATGTTAGTGCTAATTTTTATCCTAGCAAATGTCTTTTTTAAAGGGTACAAAACAGTGATTTGGTGCACCTACAAAGTGGAGTAGTACTCAGGGTCAAATATTTGAAGAGTGCAACTACAATCCAGAAAAAATCAAATTTAGCTCTGTATGAATGTAATGATAATCTATGAGGGGAACACATGCATGTGCGGCCGTACGCAGAGGAAGGACTGCCTGTGAAATTTATCTCAGGGCAAAACTGTCACAAACTATGAACATACTTGGACACCAAAAGAAAATTATGTTAGCATGAATAACCAATTTAAATACCCAACAGGGCGAAGGAGGAGTATTTAGCATGAGTCAGAGGGAGCCCATTGATTCATTAGCTTGCTTTCATGATTTTAAAATCTGATGTCATGCTGTGTGTCAGCAGAGAGCATCACTTGCCTAGAATAGGATTGGGAATCCCCTGACCTATTTAGGATGGACACATTTCAGAGGTTAGCTGGGGCAACAGCAAATATTCTTTTCCAATAATTCTAAAGATCAAAGTCAATATTGTAAGCAATGGGTGATATCATGAAAAACATATGTGAGTGAGTGGTAAAATGTGCATTGTCAGCTGTTCACATAAAGATGGACACAGAGGAACAACAACGGCTTTGACACAATAAATAACCAAGATCCCTTGCACTGTTCTGGGGCCCTGTCTATCTCTGGCCCTCCATCATCGAAATAGATATGAACACCAAAGCCTCACCAGGAATAAATATATTATACCATCATTGTATGGCCCAATGTTTTCCTTAAGGTTTCCTCAACATACTTCACATATATCAATCTTTCATTGTCACCCCATCTTCAGTATCACTTTGCTATCCTGCTTTTCATCCCCAGAAGAGTGATAATTAAATTTAAACAAGTTTTAAATTCAAAATCTAAAGTTTTATGGGAATGTCCTCTACAATTGCATTCTGACATGGTGCTTTTGCCTAAATCCTATGTATACATGGGAATTTTTTCCAGTGTAGGGAGGTGTGACTGTCCCCTCCCAAAATGCTGTAAAAAGCAATGAGTGAAATCCAGAAGATGACTGTGTTGCCCGGCATTTTCTTCTGGCAGGTGTCCACATGTAACTTGCGATGCCTGTGTTTTAATCTTCTGATTTTCCTCAGACATCATCCCACAGAATGAGGATGAAAAATCTCACTTATGTTGATATCTGGCCTTTTGGTTATATTATTTCATAATACATGTGGATTTATTCCCTCACCTCCCAACTCAGCTCTGTTTTAGATAAGATCAGAAGATAGTAAGCTCCATGTTTCAAACTAGCTATACGATCTGAGTGTGTCATACAAGTTGAGGATCCCTGTTCAAGCTGTCATGTGAGAAAATGGGCAAGTGCAAGAATGTGAGCGGCTTTGAGAAGGGCCAAACAGTGATTGCTACACAACTGGGTCAGAGTATCTTCAAAACTGCAGCTCTCGTGGGATGTTCCTAGTCTGTAGTGCTCAGTAAAATCGTTCATTTGGCAACAGGGTCACAAAAACTATGAACTTCATGCAGCATTATATGTTCCTGCCTGCACCTGTATTGAATATCCCCTCCTCCTGCTCTCATCCTCTCCCTACTCTAGTTTAGTCTAGATCTGCTCTATATGTAATGTCCCTTGATGTAACTTTGTTATGATTTGGCGATATGTAAATAAACCTGGAAACCTGGAAAAAATCACAGTTCTTGGAATGGTCACTTTAGGCAATCCCCATTGACCACCATGTTTAAATGTCCAACTTTACAGCTGAAATAAATATCATTTCATGGATTGCTATTATGGAAACGTAAATTGTAAGCTGAAATCTGCCCAAAGATTTAAATGTCATCAGTGTATGCACAAAGAACTCACCCTTAAGATACCCAGCATCATATGAGTGGAGAAAGTGGACAAGTCTGCACTAATATGGGCTTATTTTAAAGTTAAAAAAAGAAGGGAGGGGGGGGCTGTACATCAGCATCCTTTATACTAAAGGATGCTGATGTACAGCCATCAGACATTCAGATTCGGTAAGGGTCACCACTCAGGACAAACCGGAGTTAGAGTTAGACAGTTGCTCTGGAATGTTTGTATTTGAGATATATAACAAATGATAACGTAACAAACAATTTTCGAGCCACAATCGGAGAAGAGCAAGCTAATCAGTGTTTGTGTCTTGACAAAACATGGCAACAGCAACAGACATCGTAGAGGAAGATTACATCAAATTCAAAGAGGAAAATGACAGATACAGGCAGCTCAACAGCCAGCTGAAGGATCGCTTGGTTGCTCTGGATGCACAGGTTATCTACTAGACACACATTACTTCACTTCTATCCAAATGTATCAGCCAAAACTTAAAAATTAGTTTGCATGTGGGTCACCTGTGAAAAGATGTTTTGATACAGTGAATTTTTATTTCTCTTGGATTTTATTTTTATAGAATTTACTACATGATATGCATATCTGTTATTCAATAAGAACCAGCCATAGGACCCAGTAGATGTAGTCATACTGGAGCTAGAATATGAATATATGAGAGCTGGTTTGAGTTTAATCGTATGGTTTTGTTGTTATTCATTCACTCATTTATTTCAGCACATTAGATTTGAAAGGAAACAATGGAAATGAAGAGAGTTGACTCTCTGCCTAATTTTTGTATATTTTATTCAGTATTTGGTGAACTGTGCAGGACAAGTAGAGTAGTCTGATTACTGTAATGCTGCGCTGTTCAAACATTTCAAGGGACTCTGTATCGAATGGGCTACCGTTTTTCTACCACTGCCGAAGGAATGTGACTCTTCATACCTTTAAAAACCTTTAACCTTTAACAAGTGTCTAATTTCAAAATTCACATTGTGTATTGTATGTATTGTGTGTTCTTTCCTGTGTTGCTCCAGATTGCTGTGATGGAGTGCAGGATTCAACAGAAGTTAACAGTCCCTGGAGGCATCTTCAAAAAACAACGGAAACATCAACGGGACTGGAAACGCATTTGCATCTTAGAGGACAAACTCTACCAGGTACTAATCCTAATGAATCTATGTAACCTTAATCCTTACTTTGCTTACTCTACACCTTTATGTTACAGCATAGACAACCCCCAAATTCTAGCCCCAAAAATTCGTATACACTACCAATCAAAAGTTTGGACACACTTTCCTATTAATTTGAATGAGAAAGTGTGTCCAAACTTTAGACTGGTAATGTATGTCTCTTAGGGGTACACATTTTGTTTTGTGTTTTTAGACAGATCAATTTTAGTCTCTATGCTAAACTGGCTGTAACACCAAAGCCATTAGTTTCTTCCAAATGCACAGTCCATTTAAAGTCTGTGGCTGAATTTTTGTATACAATAAGAGAGAAAGACACAAACTACCCTCCAAAAAGTCAAACTATTACTTCACTACAACCTCGGTTTTTAACTGATGTAATTTTTTATTCCTAAGCCCATCAACAACATGTCCATAACTTGTTTCAATATCCATTCAGATTTTCATGCCTGTCATTCATAATCTAATAAAATTGTTTGTTTGTCTTTTAAAGGACACTATCAAGTTTAATGAAATAATGTGCAGAAACGCAGCTTTGCGCGAACACATTGCTCACCTGCAGCAGCAGAAAGGAGTGGGATGCAACATCCAGGCAAAGTTAAACAGAGAGCTGGCTAAACAGCGAAGCATCCTGGAAGAACTTTACCAGAGGTACGTCATTTCTATTTTCATGGGCATGTGGGCATGTGGGCATTTGGCTGGGCTAAGCCATGGGCTAAGCCATGACATTTGGTGTATGTTGTGGCACAGATCAAAAGCCCAGACCCATTTGCCAGAGGCGACGCAGTCCATGGAGGGTGAGGCACTTGACTTCATCAACAGAAGAACGCAGCTGAAAAGTGCTATTTACTATGATGCTAAGCTGCAGACTTTTATGAAGAAGAAGTTACAGAAGAGTGTTCCTTTAGAAGAGGATGAGGACTCCAAGAAGAGAAGTATGATAGTTCTCAAAAAGAAAAAAACCTCCACCCCAGACAGACACACATTTTGTCAAAGCCTTATCCACCTTACATATATCCGTGTCTCCAATATTATTCCAAGTGGATGCAATTTAATGCTTGTCAGACATAATCAAACCTATTTAATTGTTGCAGCGAACCTGAAGCAAAATCAGGATGACGTTGAGATGCTGAAGATGCACCAACATGCTCACAGTCCACTGTTTGTTCAGGATAAGCAGAAGAACATTTCCTACATCAACTACATCAATAAGCAGGACAACAGACTGAACATATTAAGGAGAGCCATAAACAAAAGGAAGGTGTGTGGTTATCCAAACAGACGCACTATGACCTGGCGTACATTTTATTTATATGGATGTGTTTTTGCTTCAGAGTGACATACTGTTCATTGAACAAGAGATTAAAAGACGAGAGGAACAGGATGCCCACGAGCTGCAGGAGTTGGAGGTGAGTCTGTCTGATCTATGTACACAAACAATATACTATATTGGCCATTTAATAGGTTCATACACACTCTAAATATTATAAGTGGATCCTGGTCCACCAATAAAAACTTTTTCAGTTGCAAACCCTTTATGTCCATGATTTACAGTACATATAAAACCAAAAAAATGATTTTGTTTTCCAATCTAATTTTTATGGGTTTTATGAGCCCAGAAGACAAGAGTTGCATTGGTCTAAAAACTTGAAAATCACCAAAAATGCAGACATGAAGAGCCTGTGTTAACAGTGATGATGTGCATCTGTCTGCAAATACTGAGGTAGATCAGCCCTGAGTTAAGATATAGTTAGATTGTCTGAGTTGGAAAAATGAAATGTCTCCTATCGCTCTTCTAGTTAAATATAGTTTCAGTCTGGCCCAACCTCCATTCAGAGATCATATAACTATACACTGAGGTTATACAGGCTTATATGAAAGCATCTCAGTCCCTTCATTTCAAATTAGTGATCTTTCAATCCGAGTATTACCATTAAATCCACCATCAGGTCTAAAAGGGTAGACCTGAAATCTAACCTCCTAATGTATGCTGCTTATTATATATTAGATGTCTAATACATTCAATCAAGCATATTATTAATAATTTGGTTAGATTTCTTCATGATAATATGCCATCATCCTACCTCAACTTCCTTTCATTGTGTTGCTCTATGTTGTAGTCTGAGTTGGAGAAATATAGATGTCTGGCAGACTCCCTGGAGGAGCAGAGTGCTCAAGTTGAGGAGACACTGGACCAGCTCAAAACTGGCATTGCAAGCTTTTATGCTGAGATAATGCAAATACCCATCACTGTCACTTCTGACAATGTTGTAAACATCCTTGGTAAGTGGAACAACTCACTCAACCTGGCTTTGAATGGAAATTTTTCACATTTTAACTCCCATATTGTCACTTTCTCTCGACTCCAGCTGTCCTTGAGGAGAGAATTATTGACTTGCTGATAAAGGCCAACTGCAGAAGGTATAATGAGACGGAGTTTACTGCTCAGATACTGCCATTAGCCAGCTATGACCTGTTGCCAGGTATGAACCATCAAACTTTCATTCCTGTAGCAAGACTATATGATACAACCTTCATGCTTGTCAATACTGTATACAACCATTTTGATGTAAACTGCTCAAGAACAAGCTGTTTACTGTTTATGTATTTGTCACAGATGTTGGAGCAGTTGAAGAGAAAGAAAGCAGAAAGTCTCGTCCATCCTCAGTCAAGTTTTCCTTGTCAGATGGAAAATAGTGTGATCACCTCATCCTCCTTTTACTACAGTGGGCCTGCTTCTAACAGGATTCTAATAGCAATAAACAACACATTGCAGTATCTTCTTTTTTTCACATACAGAGTTGTTTTTATTGAAAATAAAAGATGAATGTTGAGAGATGTGAGTGCATATCACATATTGCTTTAACTTTATTTAGTTATGTTGGTTAAAGCGTTAGGAAACACTTCACACTGATAAACATTGTCCATTCAAGTCATGTTTCTGGCCGTGGTGTCAAATCAGTCTTTACCCTCCTGTTCTGGGGCTTGATCTGTTTCTGTCGTTAACAGCTGCGTGATCAGCTGTTGATATCTGTTTGGAGCATATATTGGGTTTTTAGAGCTTTGAGGCTACTATTTGCTGTCAGTTTTGGCTGATTTGTTGTTTGCAGCGAGTCTGTAACTGCAAACAGAAAAACCCTTTTCATGCAATTAGTCATTTGAACTGATATGAATATAAAAATACTGATCATAGAAGAGGCATACATATACAGCATTAGGGTATGACTGAGGTCAAAGGGACAATTTATTACACACTACATTCCCCAGTCTCAGTTGCCACAGCCTGATGTTAGACCGTTAAAACAGGAAACATGGGCTGTATCAGAAATCATTCACTACTCCCTATATAGACCACTACATAAGGAGTTTGCCATAATAGCCCATATGCCATCCCACAATGCATCCTGAAAGATTGTGTACAACCCATGGTTCCTAACCAGCAATACAGACCATCATGCATTGTGCTTGTGGTAAAAGAGTAGAGTACTCAAGTCGTTTTTCAGTTTTACTAGTGACTTCACTATAGTCCCTTACATAGTAGACCCTGAATAGTGAGAGAGGAGTAGTGATCATCACAAATGATTTCAGACACAACCATGATGTATTTTATTTTATTTTTTTATTATTTTATTGAGTTTATAGTGACAATGTGCACATTCAATAATCATTAATCAAATTAAAAAAGGTGTGCTTTAGATTTACCAGAAGCAAATTTCCATCTGCAGTCCCATATCCTCTTGCCTACAAGAGGATACAGATTTTGATACTGTATCCAAACTTTCCATCCAAAGCACAAGATTTCACAGACAAAACTGCAGATATAAACAATTAATAAATACAGATATTTAAGATGATTTGATACTTGTGTCTGTGTCCTCTCCGCCGCAGAATGGGTAATATAATGAACAAGCTGAATCTATAAACAGTGAGTGAGTTTCCAGCAGGTTTCTAGCAATGACTTTGTGATTTAAGTTTCCAGTTTTGTTTTAGTTTTTTTAACTCACTCTGAGCAAGATCATTATGGCGTCTCGCCTTGTGTTTAGATTATTTCATGAAAAAGTCCCCTCAACACCCTCACATGTAGAGTTAATCGTCTAGCCGCTGTTCGGTCCTCCCGGGGGCGCTGGTGTGCCGGGATAGGTGCTGCACCACTTCGGCACCACAGAAGAAGAGAGAGCTCCGTTGCTGCGTGTCTGTAACGATGGCGGCCGCCCTGAGAGGAAACCTGGTAACATTGGTCAAGGTGAGTACATGGAGGATTTACAAGCTCTTTGGGTCAAAAAGCGGCTGTAGGTCAGGATGTATTTTAGTAAACCGTCTGTGAAAAACCTCCAAAGAAAGAGACGCCAACTGTTTCCGTTTGTGTTGCTAATCACGATCCTCCTTCAGTGACACACCGCGAATTAAAGTGAGCCAGTTTTCGTCTGGCCCTGTCAACTTTTATCAGCCCTTATTAATAAAATAAACCTCGGCTCATGTAGTTGTTCTTATACACTCATCAAACAAGCCACTCTTGTTAGCTGTCCGTTGTAGCTAACGTGGCTAACGGACAGATCCTGACCGTCCCCTCCGTGTCCTCAGTGAGACACCGGTCCATCTCATCCTCATCCATCCGCCAGACAGCAGCACTTATCGGCCCCCCCGCCGGCCCACCGTGTGGACAAGGGCAGACACAGATAAGAAGTCTGCATCACACACAGATAACACTCTTGTGACTCGATAATTAAATTTTACTTGTCAGTCCTCATCGGCGTTATCGCTCCCCGGACACTCAAGTCAGTGTGAACCACAGATGTGGAGTTGAATTATCTCTCTCAGATGAATTTGTGTCTTGTGGAATTGAATGTTTTCTATCTAGTAAACAATTACCATATATCTAATTTAATGTTGTAATATTGGTACATATTGAGATCATTTCCTCGGTAATAATGTAACCAAGTAACTGAAATTAATCATCTGTGGCTATTTGGTTTCTGCTAATGCATTAAATGCCTGACATTTGTTCAAGAATGATAAAATAGTCCGCTTTTGCCATTTAAATAGATAAATATTGGTCATTTGTAACATTGACTCTGTGTGGAGTCGCAAGATGATTAAAGGGAGGACATGTTACAAAGACTAATACTGTGGCAGGAAAGTACAGCCATTGTCACGATGTTAAATTTCATTTTTACATCTGACTTTTCCTGTTGTCACAGATTTTGTCCCCTGAAATTCTGTAGTTTTACCCAGCTGATCACAGGAACTGAATAAAGGGTCCTTCTTGTAGTGACTGACTTCTTTCCCATTCTGCAGGGCTTTAGCGGCCCCCGATGGCAGCAGCTGGCATCTCGACCACTGAGCTTATCTGCTGGTCTCTGTGGTCCAGAAGCCCCTGCAGCCCGCAAAGATGCTACCTTCAAGGTTACAATGGTACCAGGAGATGGGGTGGGACCTGAGCTGATGACTGCTGTAAAGGATGTCTTTAAGGTAAATTTCAGGAAAGAGCTTGTATTTGTCTCCTATTGAGTACCGTGTCTTAATCCCAGTTAACAATTTGTTATAAATATTTATTAAATAACCATCTCGCAATTACACATTAACACTGCTGCCAGTTAGGACAGGAAATCTGCAATGAGTAATATAACTGACTCTAAAGGATAGAAACTATAGTAGTGTTTATGTAACTGATGTAATAAGTATTTTTTAAATGTTTTCTGATAAAATTACACACTAGCAATATTATAAAAAAAGCAACAGTTTAGATACTGAAAACCTAATGTATCATGTAAGTATGTCATAAGCATTTTAAAAATGGCGACTCTTTATAGTTTTGTTTCTCCTTTCTCTGCAGGCTGGAGATGTCCCAGTAGAATTTGAGGAGTTCCACATGAGTGAGGTACAGAACATGGCCAGTGAGGAAAAACTGGAGCAAGTGTTGACTTCTATGAAGAACAACAAAGTGGCCATTAAAGGTAGCCTGTTTTTATTTGTGTTATCATCTCATAGTTCGTCTCAGTTACCAACAACACAATGCGAGATGTGGAAATTGATGTAGTGAAGTACTTTGTCTTAAATCAAGCTTTGCGGTGTGTGCTTATCCAGGAAAGATTCACACACCCATGGAGTTCAAAGGGGAACTGGCTTCATATGAAATGAGACTGAGGTAAAATAAAGTAATCACCTCTGCCTGTGTATTTGTAAATATAGTGTGTCTTCCTGTTGTTTTTGACCCTCCTTCTGTCTGTCTATTCCGCAGGCGTAAACTGGACCTGTTTGCTAATGTGGTTCATGTGAACAGCCTGCCGGGCTACAGCACTCGCCATAACAACCTGGACTTGGTCATCATCCGTGAACAGACAGAGGGGGAATACAGCTCTTTGGAGCACGAGGTAAACCACACTCCTACTAACTGCATGCACAGGATGAACAGTGGTTTTACAGCCACTAAAGAAATGTTATTTGTCTTTGAAGAGGGAGAGACAAGGAGGGATTTGGCCAGCATCAAACTCAATATTAAAACAAAAATGACTCACTCTGACAGGTGCTGAATCGGTACATAGTATTCTTGTGTGTGTCTTTCATTTGGTTTTCTTCTGAACTTTTTCTCTCTTGCTCATGTAGAGAGGTAGACATTCATTCCTCCTCATAATGATTCATTCGCTCTCCTGCAGACTGTTTATTATAAAAGTTTGCTGGCAATGCAACTATTAACATGATGTCCTCACTTGCCACCCCAATGGACTTAAAGCATAAAGACACACTTTTTAGAAATATGCATAAAGCATGTGTGAAATATAAACAGAGAGTAAATACAGCTTCATTTATTAGAGTTAAAATGAATAAATTCCATCAGGTTCTCTTGATTCGTTAAGTCTCTAATGAAAGTATCTGTACTAAACATGTTTTTGCCCCTTGTTTTGTTCTTCAGAGTGTGAAAGGTGTGATTGAATGTTTGAAGATCATCACCAGGGAGAAATCACGACGCATCGCTAAGTTTGCTTTTGATTATGCCACCAAGAAGGGGCGAAACAAGGTCACTGCTGTTCACAAAGCAAACATCATGTAAGGAACTGCAAGACCTCCACCATTTACTTTTAGTTTCATATTTACTTCGGAATAATTATTTTTAATTCATTCTCAAAATGTAGGTGTTTTTGGAAATGATTTGCATAATATTTTCCCTACCTTTGTGTTTTTGCAGGAAATTGGGTGATGGTCTTTTCCTGCAGAGCTGTGCAGAGGTGGCACAACTGTACCCCAAAATCAAATACGAGAACATAATCATCGATAACTGTTGCATGCAGGTAAATAGTCTGACTGATTATTCTCTTGTCTTTATTAATAAAAGATTTGTTATAATACAGTGCTTCCTGTGTCTTATACCTAATAGCCTTTTTTAATTTAATGATTGATTTGTGATTTTGTAGAAATTTTAATTAACAGAGAGTATGACATACAATTTTTACTATAGTAAATCATCATAATGGTAATCTTCACTTTTAAAGTTATCTAAAGTTGTTTTTGTGTTGCATTGCTACAGCTGGTCCAGAACCCATACCAGTTTGACGTTTTGGTGATGCCGAACTTATACGGTAACATTATTGATAACCTGGCAGCAGGGCTGGTTGGAGGAGCAGGAGTTGTTCCAGGCGAAAGCTACAGTGCAGAGTATGCTGTGTTTGAGACTGTAAGGTTCCTATGGTTTTGTTTGTTTCCTATGTGTCTCAGAGTTCAGCAAAATAGTCATTCTTTACTCTTACTCTGGCTCTGTCATTCTCATGTCAACATTCATACCCTGAATTTCTCTCTTTCAGGGTGCACGTCACCCCTTTGCACAAGCTGTAGGAAGGAACATTGCCAACCCTACAGCCATGCTGCTCAGTGCTGCTAACATGCTCAGGCACCTCAAGTGAGTCAACTTCTTAGGCCTTGTAGTAACAAGTAGCCTACATGGCATATTTCAATATGCACATGTATTCTCTGTCTAGTCTACTGCACCTTTCAAGCACATGTCTACAAGACAGCTCTGGTTGCCTCTTAATTGTCACCCCTAATGTGTCACAGCCTGGAATATCACTCCCAGATGGTGTCAGATGCTGTCAAGAGGGTCATCAAACAGGGCAAGGTAAGTGTGCGCGTGTGTAAGAGTGATTGTGCTGTCCTTGTTCAACTGATGTCCCTGTGGTGTACCGAACCTGTGAATGTGGAGACAGGAGCCCATACATTAACATGTCAGAAAGCACTAACATTATTAACACCATAAGGAATAGCTTTACTGCATCTGCTAATGCCAGTAGATCTAAGGCTGGGTAATATGCTTATAAATAATATTGTGATATGTTTATGATACACAATATACATCTTGACAGTTTTAAATCTCCTCTGAAGCATAAATGTGCCATTTCTTTTAAATCTTGGGGCACAAAATCACTAGTACAAATATTCTAGTTCCTGGAATATTTGTCTACATTTCAACATTCTTGTTTACTGTACATGCTTTCATTCTGAAACATTTGCATTTAAGTAGAAAGAAATCAAAACAATGTTAATGCAACAAAAACTCTCAAAGAAACAAAAAAGTGCATTGAATAAGAATCCCTGACAAACCCATGTAAATCGCTGTGGTGCCCTCTCTCTAGTACAAAAACACACGGCTCATGGGCGAGAGAAAAGCCAAAGCAATTGTCATGCCAGAGGCTTAAAACAATTAAGTTGATATTTATGTTCATAGTAATTCATTCCATCCCACATCAAACAAGCTGGGATACATAAAGTGTATTGCCTATATTGCTCCTCCCCTAAGTAGAGCAAAGCATAGTGCAAAGTGCAAAGTGGTGATCCTGCAGAATGAGAATTGGTAAGCCAGCAGGACTTGTTTGATCTGTTTCCTGTCTTCCCTCATTATCAAAATGAACCTCCTGCTCATTGCTTTTGTGGCTAGGTAATTGCACTCTCACACATACAGTTTCATTACCCTGCTAGCACTTATAATAAATAAAATGTAGACTTAATGTTGAAGACAGTTCAGTGTGCTGCTCTGAAACACTAACCAAAGAGCTCAGTTTTATAAAACTGTCAAATAGGAGCATGGACACAAACTCTTGATATGTTGTATTACTAGTTCTTGACAAATGGCTACATCTCGCAACCTGTAAACTGCACCCAAGTGTATTAGAGAGCCTTTGATTACTGACATCTGCAATATATGATCATGTGTCTGAACTCCTCTGTTTAATTTCTTTTCCTTGTTAAATTTTGTCCTTCACAACTCGAATGCATTTGCTACCAGGACTTTTTCTTCCCTTTTTAACCCCCATATGGACCATGTTGACACTAACACGCATGAACATGAGCCTGAAGTAGATCATCCTTCGTCTCTCAGGTGGCTGCTGAAACTGCATGGTCAATTCAGGTCTAAATTATTGGCAACAGCAGGTTTAGGAAAGATTTTCTTTTTTATCTTTAGTTTTTCAGTTTAGGTTTCATTGCTGTTCCATAAAATGTCAAAAGTTGTATTTTCAGTGAGCTCGTGTTGTTTTTGAGGCTGGAGTGCGAATGTGTAGACATTGTGTATACATGTATGTATGTATATATATATATATATATATATCAATTAAAGCAGAATTTGCCTGCATGCTCTCTGAAGTGGCCATCCTCTTCCTCTCCTTTACCTCTCTCCTCTTCTTGTACCCCATTATCCTGTGTGTGTGTTTGTGTGTTTTAATGTGTATCTGTGTGCACGTCCCAGGTACGGACACGAGACCTAGGCGGGTACTCTACCACTGGTGACTTTATGCGTGCTGTTGTGGAAAACCTGCATCACCGACCGCACTATTAAGATGTTTCATCACACTCCTCAGTGACATTTGCTTAAATCTGGACTCCATCTTAACATGAACTGGACTCATGTTAAAGACTCATCTCCCCTCCCTGTGCTGCACACTTTTAACAAATGCCGTCAGTTAATCAGTTGAACCCAAATGGATATGGTTTATACTGGGTTTGCTGATGGGTCCAGTGGCATCTAATGTATGTTATTAAAAATGTGCAGTGCATGAAGCTTATTCATTTGTTACCCCACACCACGGAAATCCCTCTTTCCTCATAGTTTGTGTCACACTTTTTTTTCACCCCTGTGTACAGTGATTCATTTTTCTACCTTTTTATCATTGGCCTGTGGTTGTTGCTTAGTTATCTGAATGTTTTAAACATGTCCATAGAGACTAACTCTCTGTTGTCCCACATTTTAAGAAACTCAATATGGAACATCCACAGAGAAGAAGCTATATTGCCTCACAATTTATCCATACCATAAAAAGACTGAATGCTCATGTAACAGTGCAGCTTATAGCGCAGCCAAATCTTTCATCATGCGAAATTCATGTTCTTTTTCTATGAAATGCAATATGCATCAAGTATCTTAACATCCAAAACTCTCTCAAAACAATTGTCTAGATAGCCAAAAATACCCTCAAGGTATCAATCAGTCATATTATGTCATTGTTGGCTGTTGCTTTAGTATTTCAACTCATTTTCAGGTTCTATACCAAAACAATAATGATTGTTCGCTACTATTTTTGTCACATAAACTAGCAAATAGGTCATAGGTTTTATACTTAAACATTATCTCTAAAGACTGATATTAGCAGGTTAATATTAGTCATTGTTGTCCATGCCCTAGTGCTATTAGAAATTAAAGCAGGTGCTCTATCTCACCACATCTGTCATGTTATTGAAGCACAAATGATTCTGTCTTTACAGCATGTAAAGTTGATTATGGAAAACATTTACCACACCGGTATTAACAGGTAAATGACATCTTAGGTTCATCAGATTTTGTGTCTGTTTTGTCCACAAATCTTGCCTTGAGCTTTCATACATATTAAAGCTGGTCACAAATGATGTGGTTTTGAGTTTATCATGTTCTGTCTTCTCCTCATAGCCAAAGACCTGGATCAGTGAGTGAATGATGTGGCTTTGGTTGAATACTAATTAATAAGACTAGAAGACAACAGAATGGTACAAATATAAAACTGAAATGAGATGAGGTTCATGCTTTAGACTAGAACATATATCTCACTCACAAATGAGTGCACTTTCTAAAGGCTCTCTAATACACTGGCCATGATACTGTATGTGGACATGTGTTGCAGCAGCTGTGCACATAGTAACACACTGTCCCTATGTTTGCAACAGGTGCGCACTGGAGACCTGGGGGGCTATGCAACAAGCGACGAGTTCACCCGGGCTGTCATTGCTAACCTGGCAGTCTAAGCATTGTGTTTGTAAACCTGTCAGCTGCCGAGATGCACACACGCTTTTTAATTTACCTCATGTTAAACTTATCGCTTCATTGATTGTACACATACGGTACAATATATTCCAGCAACAACTTGCACAAATTTTCCATCTTAAACAGTAAAATGTTGATTAAAGCAGAGCTATATTTCCCATCAGCTGTGATTCTCAGTTGTGCAAAATCATCCAATATGAAATTGTCGAAAAAAGTTGTAAAAATTTTAAGTATTACAATCAGCACAAAACATGTTTCCATGCTGTTACCAACCATTCACATTCTGTTCCATGACAAGGTCCTGTAATTTCTAATGAGTGGTCTTATGTTCTAGACAGTAATCACTGTCAAAGCATGATGCATACATTCTTTCATATTATTTATTAACAAAGTTTAAGCTTAATTGCTTCATTGTTTAATAGGAGAGATGAATAATAAAGAATTAATGATAAATGAAATCTTGAGTGGAACATCTTTGCAAGGATGTCAATAGAAAAGTGTTGCGTATTTACTGTTATTAAATGTTTATCATGGCTGCTGATGGCTCAGTCACGCATCACCTCACAGTATGAAAAGCTCCCCCTGCCTGTGTCCAAACAAGTCAGGGGAACTGTGTATGAAGTGTCTGAAAAATATGAGTGTGTCCAGCTGTGGTGCTTTTGTGCATAATTGTAGATTCCACATCCCCCGGACAAACAAAAAGAATGAGCAGGTGACAAAAAACCAAACAAATACAAGGATACATACAAGGATTGCACTGGTTGCATCTAATGATAACTATCTTTACTAACTTTATAGATTTGACTGAAATTTGATCCACAAAATATCAAAGAATTATCTTTTTTTTTTTTCAAAACCCAGGATGACTTATTCTGATTGCTAATTTTGTCCAACTAGCAGAATATCATAATAGAAACCTCAGAAAAACATTGATTAATCAGCTATTAGAATTGTTAAAAGTTTATTAATCTGTTGATAAAACTATCTGTGTTTCAGCTGAAGAAGTCACTGTTGAGATGGTGCAAGGTTTATATTATTTACTTTATGTAGTCGCTTTTATAAATTGATAATTGAAATTATCACCGTAGCTAGATAATGATTTATTTCAGCTTTTTCTTCAATTTTCTTCCACACAGTCTTCATCACTCTAATAGATTATGGTACATAAACCTTATTTGAAAAGATGTAAGAAATCTTTACCATGAATCACCATCAGAAATAATTAGATCATTAATTCAAGTAAAGGAAACATATTCACTCTTGTACATCTGTAAAAGTGAAGGCCCTGCACTTAAATCATATTTTACAAAAAGCAAAAGAGCTAAGAAGGTAGTGCAAAAGTTGCTTATTATTCATGACGCATTAACATGTAAGTGGTGCCTAATGCAACTAATGTTGCAGTCCCCCTGGATGCGTTCAATTATAGCTGCTTTATTCTGTTGAGTGGTTTAAAGTTACTTATTGTCATATATATTCAATGAACTGCTTTTCTCGGTCTTTTACCTTGAAAAGTAACAGTTAACTGCACCATCTAAAGGCTACTTCACATTTAAATGGTCCCTCCTGAATGGAAAATATGAGGCATCCGAATTAGTAGAAAGATACATAAATATGTAAATGTCCGATGTCTTTCAAAACAATGAACCGGTGAATGTGAGCGGGGGCCCCTAACGGAGCCTCCGGGGGTTCCCGGGCCTGAATGCGGGGAGTGTTGGCAGCGGAGGCCGGGCGGTACTCCGCTGCGGCGGCAGGTGTCGCTGCGGGCCGCGGTCGAACGGAGTGGGGAAGAGGGAGACGGGGCCTGGCCTGGGAATCTGCTGCTCGCTTCCCATTCTTCCTATGCAGACAGACACACAACATGGCGGACTAGAGTGGTCGGCCGACGCGCCCGGATACAGCGGATAAACCGTGGGATTTAATCTGCAGGAAGGCCCGGGAAGCGTCCTGTGAAGGGGGCGGCAGTTTAAGGAGAAGGGTTTTTTTTTTCTGAGAAAGAGAGGGAGCTCTTTTCTTTTGTTGGATTTATGAGATGAACTGACTGCGAAGTGTTGGCTGTGTGTCCCAGATCGTGCTTCCCTCCTCTGCTATCACCCAGGTCCCCCCACCCCGCTCGGACTTTCGGCTCCTGGGGTGTGGAGGCTGGGGCCGAGGAAGAAGAAAAGCGTGGAAGCGAAGGAGAAGAACAAAATCCTGCTTGGCTTTCATATTTTTTTCCATTTTGGTATCCGTCCTCGGGCTTTCTTCGAGCGCTACAGGAGTTGTGGTGAGTTTTCTCGTTTTGTTGCTCACACTTGTTACAATGTCGCCGTAGCAGCGTGTTTCCCCTCGCTGTAACATTACATTGTGTCATCCAGGAGCACTCTGCCGCCCCCCCCTCATCCACTCCCTCTCTCCCGGGTTCCATAGCGAGGCTGCCCGTGTCACCGCGGAGGTAAAGCCCGGTTAGTCAGTACAGGAGGGGGGGTCTGCAGGCAACACTAACTCTCCTTGTAATGTGTGAACATATCAGAAGTAGCTCGGAGGCAGGGTGGGATTTTTTTTTTTTTAACTGGCAAAGGGCGCTCTCTCTCGGGAGGCGGGGGGGGGGCTTCAAGATGATGCAACAACATTTCCCAAAGTCAGAGCTTAGAAGTTGGTGTGTTGTGCCAAAGCAGATGATGATGTGCTGGCAGCGGGACAAAGACAGGGGGGTCCGTGTCTGCACTGGAAAGTACACTTTATTGATCATCGCTTTGTTATTACACGTTCAGGGAGGGAGGGGAGCTGGCTGATTGGGTGGAGGATCGGAGGGTGGGGGGGCTTCATGCGACCCACAACAGGAATTAGGTCGCCCTAACATTAACACTTGGTCTGTCAAATCACAGCGGCTGCTTTGTTTCTTCGGGTGCTCTCTGACATTCAGTCTCATGAGTGTGCATTCCCCTTTCTAAGCTCTTCCAAAGTTTTTTTTTTTTTCCTTCTTCTTTGTAATGATTAATACCCCCCCTCTCTGTTGGGTGTAACTGAGCATACCATTTAAATCTTGTGGGTGTTGAGTTTTTTTCTTTCTGTTTTTCTTTGCTTTCACTTGGACTTCAGGTTACAATTTCTCAACGCATTACAACATGGATTATCCCTTGTTCCCTTGCCTGTTCGTAATTAGGAGTGGGGATTGGATTTTGGATTTAATAGAATGATATATATTTATATTTATGAATGGATGCAGCCATCGCTTGAGTTGAACGGTGCATCAAATAAAGACTACCGCTTCAAGGAAAAAGTCCCATGAAACACTGGAAAAGTCGGAGCACAGAGAAAAACATCACGCAGGATGAGGAGACATAGCAGAACCGGGCTTGCCATATCTGAAAAAAAAAAAAAAAACCCCACTCTGCTATGTCTGCCAAGAGCTTGACTCATCACGTCTGGACCAATTCACTGAACCTCAGCGCATATCCACCATACCCCTGTCTCCGTGCCTTTCCTCTTCGCTGAGGTCGTCATGTCATGTTATGATCATTGAAGTGCAAAACTCAAAAGCTGCAGCTCATAGGCTGCTTCACAGCGCACCAATAGGCCGACCTTAACCTCTGTTTGTCAGGCCTGGACTGGTCCACCTCTGTTCCTTTAAGCTCTCCAACCATCTCTGGGTGTCAGGCAGCCCACTCTCATAAAACTGTGGAAAGTAGTGTGCCTCAACAACACAGTATAGAAAGGCAGAGCTGTTATCACTGTGCTTGTTCTGTCCATATCTTTTCCACCCTATTTTAAGAAAAGGTAGTTATTTCTGTCTTGGAATCCTGAAAGGGTTTTAGGAGAAGTGCTCGAGTTGTCCTCACACCACACTTTTCATGATTTGGCCTAGTTTCCAAAAATAACAATTAAGTACATCATGACACGGCTCAGTGGGAACTTTGCATGAAGTTTCAATTGGAGGCTCGTCGAAATCGACTCCATGTTGTGAAACTTCACAGTTTCACAGTGCTGACACAATATTATGAGTTGGCTGTCTGGGTGGGGTAGGAGGTATATTTTTTTTTCCACCTGTTCCACCATGTTTTACTGTGCGAGAGCACTGTAATTCAGCTTCTGACAGGATAAACACAGCTGCATTTAGAGGATTATGAAGCATTATGCAGCCTGATTTCAGCTACATGTGACATGTCATTCGCCCTTAATGACATTTACTTCACAATAGAGGAAATGAACCAATGTGATGAGTCATAAATTGAATACCTTGCCCGAAGGAGAGGACTCACTGGGAATCATCTCGGGTTTTTTCTGGCCTTCAGTAGATGTGGAGTGGTAATTATGTAATCTCTTTAGATTACTGAGTAAACCTTTTGTTTTACATCCTCCTGATGTGGGATGATTGATGTTTCTGGTTCAACACGACAGTGATGACTATGGATAAAGGTTTATCTCATTTCAGTGGACTTCAAAGACGAGGTGTGAGTTTGTATTGAAGAAGAGTTTTGGAAGTTTTCTTTTAATCTTCTAATGCAAACTCAGGTTTCATCCAGGTCAAAGTAACCTTTTGATTTCTTCATGAATGGAGTTTAATCTAACAGGGCCGCATTTTGTTGTTGCTGTAAGGTAGATAGCAGTCGGAAACATGGCATCATGGACGGAGGGTAGGTTTTGGAAGAGAAGTCAGTTTATTAACATGATTATTCTAGGCTGCACCACTACTACATTCTTTGATTGTTATAAAATCAAACCAGTCATGTTAATGGAAGTGCAGAAATTATTATCAAAATGAAAACTCCTATCATGTTGTGTTATTTAGTTTGTCAACTTTTTTTTCCTTCCCACAGAAAAGCTCCTTTTTTTCCTTTTTTACAATTAAACAATGCCTTCACAGTTGAGGTCAAAACCAGTTGAGAGCCATAGTTATAAATATTTATGTTTGGCCCTTGGCATCAGCCTTAAAGTTGACAAGACCATTCTTGCCCTGCTGTGAAAAAATGTCCAAAAACGTGTCTATGCCAGGGTAATATTTCAATATACCACATGAGTATGGACACAGAAGACAGGCGAAGCTGTATCATGACGATACTGTGAAGTTAAACCTCTGAGGGCATCTCAGATGGGCCTCTTATCTTTCAGAGGAAGAGGAGGGTACGAGTGTGGTGGGATGGTCACTCCAGATATGACATCCTTTTGCTTTGGGTTCTAATTGTGACAGAACTAAATGGCTTATAAAAGAATATTAAATGTGCTGTAGGGAATTCAGGCAGCGCTGACTCTCTGTTGTCCTGCCATAAGTAGAAATCGATTTCGTTTGAAATGGTTCAACTCTACTAGTGATGGAATGTAACTAGCTGCATTACCATTTGTAAGTATTATATGGTGATTTTTTTTTAACTTAAATTTCAGGTACTTGTACTTTGAGTTGATATTCATTTAATGCCACTTTAACCTTACACTCACAACATTTCAGAAACAAATATTATACTTCAAAGTTGACATTATTTCACTAGATATAGAAGTGAGAAGTAGATATAGAATGTATTAGACAAACTTATATAAAATAGATCAACAGTAGATTCACCTCTACCAACAGCAAAATACTACTTGTATGTAAATAATTCAGTAATTATTAATCATTCAGTAATAGATATAGCAGTCACTCACAGAAAACATGTTTTCTTATACTGTACCTATTACTTTTGATACTTTAACAACTCTTGCTCCTAATACTAGTATGGTTCTTACACGAGACACATTTTCAGGTCAGGGCTTTTACTTGTTAGAGTATTTTTACACCCCCTTATTTCTACAATTAATAATTTGAATACTTCTTCTGCTACTGGATGTTACTGTTGAGCACTGGCACTAATATTTTAAGGACAATATTCAGTACTCTGTGTTACAGACAAAGTTCAGTGGGTATAATTAAGGTATTGCATCCTCAGCTGCCTGGTGGATGTATAAAATCAGCTTCACTCTGTTGGTTTCAAGTGGCAGAGGTGATAGTGAGTTGGGTTTCATTGTAGCTCTTCAGCTGCCCATTTGGCCCTACACCACGCTTCAAGGTCACTGTGGCTTCTGTGGGGAGGCCATACTCTGCGCCTCCACATCCTTTCTGTGTCCAATGTGGGAAAGCTTGAGAGGCCCCTGGCAAGCTCTGTGAGAAACCCCACAACGAAGCGGACACAGAGCAGAACTCCACTTACGCACCGCTTTCACTCATTGCAACAAGTTTTCTTGATCCATCCAGCCTGACGGAACCAAATCATTATTACAGGCTTAATAACAGACACAGCGGTCACGCTTGCCCCGTGTGATTAGCCAGAATAGTAATCCCATGCTTCTCTTCGTCTTTTCATCAACTCACCAGCTCATGAATGAAACCAACAGGAACACAAACCACACCAGCAGGGAGTAGTATCCCTCAGAAAGGGAAGTCCAGAGGATTGTGGCTGTTGTATGTGGCACTGGGGACATATAATCTGTGGTCTGTTTCAGAGCAAAAGACCTAGCGGCCCTGAGTTAGGCCTACTTCACTCTCCTGTGAAGAGAAGCATTCACAGTATTCCTGTTGCCCCGGACCCCGCCTCCCTCTCAATACATAGAAACAGTATTAATATGCCATGAATGGAGACAGACAGACAAGCATTATCTAACACTGCAGCGGCCAGAGAAGCAGGATGCCTCGTCGAAAGCCAGAGGGAAATATTTCTGTGCATGAATGGTGCAGTCCCCTTGACTGCCTCTGTTGGTGTCATGTCAACGAGGCCTGTAGGATTTGTCTTTATAATTTCCAGCTCAGCCAATAGCCTGTGGGTGTCTTCTGTGAATCATTAATAATGGGGTTTATTTATTTTATGAATAATACTAAAGATACATTTTTTAGCCACATTCTTTGTCCTTTGGTTTCACGCTAATCTAGTTTAAACAATGCACATTAAAACTGAAGAAATAGCAGAAGCTATTAGATATTCTTGACTGAGGCCAAAGTATTTTTTTTCTTCCCTGATAGAACACTTTAGAGGAACCTTTCCCCATCTTGAGCTATTCATTAATTCAGCTCCTTGCGGTTGGGGGAAGATACTCATTATTTCACCTAAGGCTTCAGGTAAATACAAAAGCATCCGTGAAATCCAGAGATTTGAGTGGGAACTCTCCAGATTAAATGACTACCTTACGCTGATTTTGGCCTTTGGTTGTCATGGAGATGTAATTGGACTTCCTTTATATTCCACCTATAAGTGTTCCTTTCAGTGAGTGAATGAAGTGGCATGGGAACAGCCCAGCCCTTTCACAACTGTGTGATTGCAACCCTATGAGGTCTGCAGTTGGCAACAGGCAGAGAGGCAACTGTCTTCATCAGTTGGGCAGGCTCACCACTTGCACATACACGAAACAAATTTAGCAGAATTGTTTTCATGATGTAAGGCATTTTTTAAATTTCACTGTAGTGAATAGAATAAGTAATAGTGCTCATCGTTGTCCATATTGAACCAAACATTTTTGGTCTAATGTATCCATTCTATTTTTTAATTTTCTTTGTCTCACTGAACAAAGCTTACTGTGACGCTCAGGTTCGTGTTTGATCAAATGCAGGCGGAAGATAAACAGCCGAAAGTGACATATACAAAACTGAATATTCAACAGTCTTGTTGTTTATTTTTGAGGTGATATATGTATGCTAAGTACTTAAATTTTGAAGCCCAGTTGCTTCTCTGGCCTTGACAGACCGTCCCTCCTCATGTGTCCCTGTCAGCCAGCAGGTTTTGTCATCCCAGATGGCTGTAACTCCACAGTCTTGGACTGCAGCTGGTGACGGCGGTTCTTGTTCTGCTCTGGTGGAGAACATGCATATATACGGGTATGCCAATCTCACTGAGGCTGAAGAACAAGCAGCAATTTGACTTTCAGTAGGAGACTGTCAGTTTGTCCACTATTCTGCCTCAGATGATAAACATACTCCTTATAAACACAGCAGGTTGACAGACCAGCTGAGATTTCATTTGGTTGTAGTGGAGTAGTTAAAAACTTTAAAACTGAAAAGAAAAATTATACCATATTAACATCTTCATCTGATTACTTTTGGTCACGAGTCATGTGTTGTCTGTGCATGTCTCTGCCTTGATGTACATGCCTGGGGATGTACATTTCTCCACGCATCAGAACACCAGACCACATGAAATCACATCGCATGCTCGCAGTTGAGATGAAAGCTTGAGGTAGAATGGATAAAAAGCATACTCTAACAGCACATGTCAAAGGAAGAGACATACCTTTAATCTGAGTAGACCTTCAGTGTAAAGATTTTTTTTTCTTAATGCCACACTATATTCAGTCAGTTTAATACATAATCAGGTTCATTCTCCAGCAGAGTTAACAGGTAATGTAATGCTTGGCATAAGCGTTGCCGTGGTACCAGTGGTTGGTATGGTTACCTGCAGTGTTATATAAAGCTACCCTAATTTAATAGTCATTTAAGCATGACTATGTTTAACTGGACTGAAGCAAGCCACTCAGTGTTGCTTTATTTATTTTTTTATTATTAAACAAAATGTCCCAGATAGAAAAAGAAGTTATAAATTATATCATATTATAAATGTTGATAAATCTGATCAGGGCTTAAATAAGCAAGTGTAAGAGTCGGAGTAAGTTTAACGCTTGGCACGTCTTGGTAACTGGTGCGATAGAGAGATTGATGTTACTCAACAGGCATTACAGCTTTTCATACGTTAGTCTGACGCCCAGCCCTGTGTTGTTATTCCAGTGGTTTTCCAGCCAGTGAAACAGGTTTTTATACTTTAAAGTAACCGTATAATAATGCACAGGTGGAACAAATGGTGGGAAAAGAAAAAACTTAAGTCACTTTTTATTTCCATAAAAAAGGAAGCAAATGTCCTATCTCATTTCTTTTCTCTGTTCTTATTTCCACCAGGAAAACCACTGATTTTTGTAGCTTGTTCTACTGGCAGTTTTGTACTTCAACATAGGGCAGCTCATCCCCAGTGGTGACTGCTGTAAAGGTCTTGCTGTAAGTGCTCTGCCTTGTCTGAAAAATATTCACATGGTTGCACAATACAAGCCCAAAGTCAGTCCAGTGTGAGATGCATGACCACCTTTTGAGTGAATTTATTCACTGATAGATAGGCATGTACATGTTTCTTCTAGCGTGATGAGGCTGTTTGCATCCTTTTAATATTTGGCTCTATCACAATGTAGAGCAGGGGGTGGGCTTGAGAGAAAGCAGAGTAAAGAAGTGAATGCTCATGAACCTCAATACTTAAATTTCCTTCCCTTTAATATTGTAATTATGCAAACAGCCGAGAAACTGAACACTTAATAATTATTTATTTCGAGTCTACTGCATCCTTGAACACTTCAGTGTGGATTACACTAACCCATCACCCAGAGTATCTTATTAATAGAGCGCACCGACAACAGAAAACCTAAGAGTAGCACAAATAGAAGCACTTGGCCAGTACCTCTTAAATTAGTTATGACCTCAACCAACACATAAGTCTCAGAAAAAACCCCATGCATTCACACACTCAGGAAAAGCAGCACTTCTCAGGAGGCTAAAACACATTAGGATGCCTCTCTTGGGAGTTGGACTCCTGGGTCGACACAATCTCTAGATAAAACCATTTCAGGCTCCTGCAGCAAAGTGAAGGTTAGCAACAGCACCATCTTAAGTCACTTATACCAACACATTGACACTTCGCCCAGCCTGTCTGAATGGCATGCAGAACACAATGAGTCATGCATCATTAAGAAAAAGGTGGATGCAGCCTAAAACACATACCAGATGCTGTATAACACCAGTTCACACTAAATGGTGCTGATTGCCAAGCTTGGCCATTATATCTGACTCACTCTTTTAAATGAGTAATCAAAGGGAGGATAATAGATGTTGGGTATTAGGGTTGTAAATGTGGTTTTTAAGTTAACAAGATATTGTTGAGTCTATAAAAATCTTGATAGGAGGGGAAAGAAGAACTTTGATGTTAAGTTTTACTGAAATCTGGACAAAAATTAGGTACAAGAAGACAGAGTGCAGCAGATGTAGTCCGTTTCATTAATTATTTTCACACACATTTATCACTCACTGGAAAAAATTTTAAAATTGAATTAATTTAAGTAATGACAATAAAATACTTTTTTTAACTGAAAAGTACAAAGAGCATACAGGTGATTTATCTGATTTGCAGTCAGTACAGGCATAATTAGAACTGTAATAACTAGTTGATTAGCAAATACAAGAAAATGAATTTGCTATAATAGTAATGATAACAATAATAATAAATTGTTAATTGATTCAGTGATTTATTTATTTATTCAAGCAAAAATGTCAAACACTTATGGTTTGAGCTTTTCAGAAGTGAGGACTTGCTACCTTTTCTGGTCATGTATGTGAGTAATTGAAATATGTGTTGGGTTTTCAACTGTTTTTCAGCCAAAACAAAGAAGGTTACCACATCACATTGAACTCTGGGAGCTCATCATGAGCATTTTCCACTTTCAAATTATTACCAACAAAAGGATAGTTACCTAATCAAGAAGTCAATCTGCAGATTAATGAACAATGAATATAATCCTTAGTTAAAGCCTCAAATCAATTAATTAGTCAGTTAAAAAGAAATCAATTTCAGTAATTGTTTTTTAAAACTCAAATTCCAAGTTTCTTTTATTTTATTTTCTTAATCTTAAACTTTGTAAGCTCTTTGGGTTGGACTGTGATTCAGACAAAGGGAAGCTGGAGTGGACATTTTTCCTGACTAATTTTACAGGCTAATGAACATTGGAAGATACATATATCACAAAAACACATCATACAGCCACATAAATATTCAAATTCAGCTGTTCAGCACTAAGGTGGAGAGCCATGTGTCACACAAGACCTTCCTATCCATTGTATAAACACATTTATACATAGGAAAGAGCCATCTCCTTCCTTACACCTTTGAAAAATGGAGCCAACAAAGTTTTCCTTCCCAAAATGCTGTCAGTGTAAACAAAAAGGGTATTTTTTGAGAAAGAAAAAATACTGGACTTTTGAATATGTGGTTGAAGAGTTCCACTTCGAAAGGCCACAATTTATGTTTTGGAAACAGATTTTGTTTGGCGGAATGACTGCTAGGATGAGAGAGAGAGCAACAATTGGATTTGTAGGTTAACAGCATTCTCACTGACCACATAACTTGCTCATCATTCCCCATTTCAGGCTGCAGTCTGAGCCAAACAGTGCTGAGCTCAAACCAGAATGTAAGTACTGCAGTGAGTGAGCTCAGATCAAAACAGCAGAAGATTGGCAACTGGCACTATTGGAGCTTTTAGCGCCCAATTTATCCTCCACCCACTGATGCAATAATCTGTGATGTAAAGCATTAGTTTCTGCAGTGTTTGGCTCTGTGCTGGCCTGAAGTATCTCTCTAAATAGAGGCAGATGTGCTGGATTATTCCAGGGTCAGGAACATGGGATTATGTTCTGAGATTATCACAGCTCAGTCAGTGAGACGACAGACATGTTGGCCTTTGGGATTATACAGAAGACAGACAGTCAGGCAGACCAACCACCCGGCCTTGTGCTTTCTCTGAGTCAGTCTATCCTCTGGTCCCCACTCAATACACTCATCCCCATGTCAGTGGATGAAGATAGCTAAGTGTTGATTCATTGTCACTCCAGGAATTTAAATGTGACACCAGTTCTGTTATGGTCACACTCCAGACAATGAATGCTCGGTCTTTGTACACTTTTTTATGATGAACCTCTGTACAAGGAGCTAAGGAAAGATCATGTATTCAGAAAGTCATCAAACCATCTTACTCAATTATTGCCTGGTCAGAAATTTTTAGGAAGGTTTAGGGTCTTTGTGTCTCTTCTGATAACTCAGAAAAAGATTCTGCCTGAATCTAATTCTGTGCATCTTAATCCTGATCTGAATTCATGTTGCAAGGTTTATTAAACAAAAGCTGATATTTAATGTTTAAGAGTGGTGAAATCCTCTGACATAATTTTTTTGCTTTCTAGAGCCATGCTGTGCGAATGAGTGATTGATGCCAACTCCGCTTCTTCAGGTCAGTTACATTCAACACACACACACACACACACACATACACGACACACTGCACAAGTTTTCCATTTTCATTTCAAATGTAAAAGTATTGCTTTAAGAAAATGAGCACGAGTGATTAGAAGATTAATAAAAAATATAGTGGATAAAACTATAGATTAAATGAAATGGATTCAACAATATCTTTGTCATAATTAAACATTTTCTAGTTCACCATCTTTAGTTGTGTTTTTGACTTACATTTGACGTACATATTTCTCCCTTCTTACATTGTCCATGTAGGGCAGAATGGGTGTGTGTCCCCTGCTCTTGCTGCTCTGTCTAGCCCTGGGGGCCCCCGCCCAGGACCATGCCCCCATCACAAGTACGAACCATTTCCTTTTACACCAAATGTCTTTACTTTCTCAACTTGTTTATGCATTTTTTTCACTATTGTTTTGTTTATTTCAGGTCCTCCAAATATCACAGCTAAACCCACCGACCCTCCGATCGCACCCTCCCTAAACTTCACAGTTGCGCACACACTTGACCCCGCAGGCCCACCCACAGTGCTCGCCCCTGAAATCATCACGGTGGTGACAACAGCAACAAAATCAACCACCACCACAACCGCAAGCCCAGCTAATGATGATGACGTACAACCTGTTGCTCCCAATGGCACTGAAAGACTGCTGCCAGTTCCTCCTTCCCCAGCTCCAGCTCCAGCTCCAGTTCCAACCGCTGCCCCTCAACGACCACAGGATACTGAGCTTCTCCCACCCCCCACTCTGGCAGGGGGAGACAATGGTACTGCTGCCCCAACTCCAGAGACAACCACTTCAGAGATTTATACTGCTGAGGATGAAGCCACCATGGAGACAGAGACCACCACAGAAACCAGAAGTGACTCCAGTCCACATGGTGAGTGTTGACGCAGGTGCCAGGCAGTGTGTGTCCTGAAGTTATGAGAACTTCCTTCCCTTCAGGATAGACTTAGTTTGAAAATACTTGAAGGATAATTTCAGATCTTATTTCCATAATTTTTGCCATCATTCCTTTCAGTGGTAATAAGATTGTACTCAGGGAGTGAATACTGCTATTAGGGAACGAGACAACATACCCAAAAAGAAGTCTAAACTATGAGCTTTCTCACCATCGAACCAAAGCAGCAATTGGAGTTGTGGGTCTGCACCATCTTGTTGTTCAATGACGGATTATTACCAACATTTCAGGTGCCCTCACTTTTGGTTTTACCTTTAAGCTGAAGTGTTTAAATAAACCGTTCCCTTGTTTGTGACCTGAATAACCATTCAACTACTTGTGTTACTTAACTTGTTGGAGAAAAACAAGCTCTCATCTTACATCACTTTTTATGGAGGAAATATCCATTGGGAAACATTGTCGTCAAAGTTAAGGAACAAGGGATGCAGTCTAAAGTCGTTATCACTATGCAGCCATTCGGCAGGCAAACTAGGACCCCTCAATGGCAGAAGAGATAGAGATGTAAGGTCCTCTGCTATCAGAAGCCTCCTGTGGCGACTGTGGGAAATCATTAAGGGATAGCTCAGGCCCTGTGTGTGGAGCCCAGGCATCTGCAGATTGTACTGTGATGCGATTTTTTTCTTTGTTAGTCATATTTAATTTTCTCTGACACAAGTGCAGTTGTTGCTCAATAGAGTACCTACTGGTGCTGGTACTACCACTGGGTGGTAGTAGTGTAGTGGATGAATTTGCTAGAGGTCCGTACAAATCAATTATATGCAAATGTGAAGTTTTTTCATGCCTTACACACATTAATAATATGACTGGGTTTGTGTTTATTTGTTTCTACTGTTGATACCAGTTCACTCTCAGAGCATCTTACCTGCCTCCAGAGACACACAATAAGCTTAATTAGAGCAGCTTCTAGAAGATATAAACATTAGATTGATGGTATTCTATGTTCTAGCTTATTGTGCTTTATTCACAGAGGTCAGCAAATCAGTAGCCACACTTGGATAAAAAACGCAAGTCAGGTCTAAAAATTGACCTTTAATATTTTAGATGGTAGAACAGTTTTATGCTTTTAGACTCCATTGTAGCAATTCTGGAAAAAAATCCTGATATGACATATCTGCATTTATCCAGTCATCCGCAAGAATCAGCATAGTAGTCATCCAAAAGTGGTTGGAAAAATGCCATAAGTGTCTGTCATTTTAGTGTAAAATGTCTGACTGTCAAGACTGTCAAGGGAGAATTTTCATGTATCCAGAGTTTCTGATTTTATGAAATGCTCTCAGTGAATTAAAGAAAATACAACTATTATAGTTATTCAGCTATAGTTTTTAACAGCTTTGAGTCTCTGTGCTGACCATCCTGGTAATATTCTTGCAAGTGAAACATGACTCCCCCCACCCTCTTATATTACATTAATAATTCATATTACATGGTTATAGAGAAATATACAAATTACTATCAAATGTTAGACATTGATTTACAAAGATGTTTTTTATTATCAAGAATAAGGACAGAAGGGATATTTTGAATCATATTGCACCAGGACTGGTTCTGATAAGTAAACAAGAGATGCATTTTTTTATGGCTGAAGGGGAAGCTTGAGAGGTTCTGATAAGTGTACACATGAACATGCAACATGTGTAGCTGCACTACATTATATATGGAATTTCTAATATATAAGGCCATAGGTGTTATGTAATTGCTCCATTGTCTCCCTCCTGCCGTCAGTGGGCCTTGTGTGGATCAGTGTGCAGTTCTAGATGGCATTAGATGCATCAAGCCTGTGTCATTTTCACATGATAACCCACAGCTTGTTGTTTTCCTTCTCTGTTCAATGTACACTTTGTCCGAGGAAGAAAGGAACACTGAAAAGTCCCAGGAACTGGCAACATAACTGGGTGTTGTTCCAAACTACCCCCAGAAAGCACATATGGAGCATGACGTCAAATGATGCATTCTTTGTAGCATATTTTTGTCTGTAGTGTTTAGAGCTTTCTTGAATTTTTGAGTTGGCCCATGAAACAGCTGATTTAGTCATTGCATTGTCACCCCACCACCATGCAGGTTTCTAGAAAAAATCTCTTCTTTTGTTGTAGTCTAATGTGTCTTACAGGCCGGTGATCGGCACACAAACAGCAGGTAGTTTTTTGTACATTAAACTCTTGTTTTTGTTGTTTAAAATCTCATGTCTTTTGTGCTCATGGCAGCAGTGAAAAGTCACTGGGAAGATTATAGGATTGCCTTCAAACAGTAACTCATGCACAATGTGGAAACAAATTGGTCAGCTATTGTAATCTGCAGGATGCGTCAGAAAGAATAGATGACTTGGCCCATGTAATGCCTGATTTACAAAGTTAAGCCAGTGTGAACAAACAGTCCTTTTTCAGCAGCTAGTAGGCCCACATTCATATGGTTTATGAACATAGGCAGGCAAACATTGAAACATTTGAATGTACAATTCATGTCATGCAGCAAAAATGTTGAGGTATTCAGTGTCATCACTGTCTGACTCCTGTCATCCTGGGTATAACCAGATATATAAGCCAAGGGTCGACCCTCTCAGTTAAACTGTGATTTATCTCCTCACCCCAAAAGGACAGCGTGGTGCACTCCATTTGTGTCTTTGGGTCTCTTTTTTTTCCCTCTCAAAGCCACTGAAATATTAACGTGGACAACCATTATGGAAATGATACCGGCTGGTGCTGAGAGTTACAGAGGTCACCTTACAACCTTGGCTTAGTGCTCTTTCATGTTAACAAGCTGAAAATCTGTAAATGAAAACTGCTCACACGCACAGAGATTACTGAATTATCTGATCAACAGGAAATAAATGTTCTGGATTTAGATGTTGAAAATAATAGTTTAACTGTTTTTGTGTGGCTAAAATAATTAGTTGGCTAACCAATTAGTCAATCAACTGAAAAACAGCAGCAGCTTATCTCTCTCTCTCTATATATATATATATGTTTGTATGTACACTCCCAGTCAAAAGTTTGGACACACTTTTCTATTCATTTGAATGAGAAAGTGTGTCCAAGCTTTTGGCTGGTAGTGTATGTGCTACATATGTTTATGCTAAGCTATTTAGCTGTTGGCTGTAGACTGTTGGTAAATCCCTTTTACATGGGTTGTATCACAGTATTACATTATTTATTATTTCTTAATAAGCTATTAAGCTATTAGAATAATAATGATCCAGATGTAATGTAAAACATTATAAGCTTAGGTGGACTAGTGTGATGAGAATCGTTTTTGTAGTGGCAATTGCATTTGGCATCAACATCAAATAAGAATACAAAAACAAAGAGACATTTTTTAATTAATTAATTAATCTATTTATTTATTTATTTATTATGTGTGGTGCAAATCATTTATCCATTTGTCAATCTGTCTCTGATGTAGACAACAACCAGTCTGAGGACATGCCAATAATAGCAGTGATGGTGGCCCTGTCCTCCCTGCTTGTCATCATCTTCATCATCATCATTCTCTACATGCTCAGGTTGGTGATATGCTGTTCATGTTTTCTTATATAAGACCAACCAGAGACTTGTGGCCTTAGTGCTTAGGTCCTGCAGTTACCATAGCAACTGGTGACTGGCATTCTGCTGTGAAGTTTAACCTGTATGTGTTTATTTGTATGTGTTTGTGTGTGTGTGTGCACTTTGTTCTCTGCTGATTGACAGGTTTAAGAAGTACAAGCAAGCGGGAAGCCATTCAAACTCATTTAGATTGACCAATGGCAGAGCCGATGACACAGGTAAAACAGACAAATATGTGTCACAATAAGCACATGTGCTTGTTGTGTTTGTCAGCTGATATGACTGCACAATCACAGAGTTTGCATTCGTTTGTTTTGGGTTGTATCAGCAAATATGTACAGCCAGTTTGACCAAACCTGTTAAACTGAGTTTTTTCTGATAAGACTTCATTGATCTTGCTCCTCTATCTGATAACATTTCACTGGTTGGCTGTTGGCAGCAGGCTTTTGTTCACTGTGATTACCTAACCAGCAGAGCTGCAGTCCACTCTCTTGTAATTTACGGCATTGAGTCACACTGCCCTCTGGTGGGCATATTTAGAAAAGACAGCAAATGGTGAAATCAGTGTTGCTGGATGTCAGACAGCTCCAGTCTCATGTTCTTACAGCGTCTCACATGTCTTTATCTCCACCTGCCTCACTCCTCCCATTCCTTCCCTCCTCTGCTCTCTCCTGCCAACTCCCTTCCTGCTCGCTGTCCGGCGCAGAACTCCAGAGCGTCCCGTTATTGGCCCGTTCGCCCAGCACAAACAGGAAATACCCGCCCCTTCCTGTTGACAAGCTCGAGGAAGAAATGAACCGTCGCATGGCTGATGACAACAAACTCTTCAGGGAGGAGTTTAATGTATGGCAAAGTCAAACACGCACCCTCTGACACTGTACTGAGCCTGAGATTCACCTTCAGCCTATTTGTATACAAAATGAGGAGGGATGTAATAATTCAGAATGGATTATAGACATAGGCTGCTAATTAATTAATTTATTGTTACAACAAGCAGAAAGCTAAAATGTGAGTGTACAGAGTGTACAGCCAACCAATCTGAGTAAAACCATAGTAGGAGTTTAAAGTAGTTAGTTAAAGAGGATAAACATTTAAAATATATATGTTTTAAACAGGGGAAATGGTGAGTTGAATGTTTTGTTTGTTTCTGTGTTCAGGCGCTGCCAGTCTGCCCCATACAGGCATCATGTGACGCTGCCTCCAAGGAGGAGAATAAAGAAAAGAACAGATATGTCAACATCCTGCCATGTGAGTGAGAATGAGGCCAAGACATTGTGTCTGTAATGGACATTATCAGCTATCAAAATCAGTGTATTTGACTTAGTCCCTGCTCATTCAGAATTTTATCAGTGCAATCCTAGAACATGTCAGACTGTTGACTGACAGTCAAATGCGGTTTACAAAGTCAGTCATACTTTTGGTTTTTTCCTGCAATTTGTTTATTTGTTTTTCTCTCCGTGTCTCCTGCATCTTCTCTCTCTCTCTCTCTCTCTCTGTCTCTCTCTCAGATGATCACTCCAGGGTGCATCTTTCATCTCTGGAGGGTGTCCCAGACTCTGACTTCATCAACGCCTCCTTTATAAATGTTAGTATAAGTGCAGCACTTTTGACACAAAACAAGCAATTTTAATCAAAATTAGATAGCCTCTTTCTCTGCCTCATCCCACCATCTCTTTTTAACCCCTCTCTTTTGCAGGGTTACCAAGAGAAGAATAAGTTTATTGCAGCTCAAGGTGAGGTTTGTGCTCACACAGAATCGGGCTTTGCTCACAGATACAGAGCTTTGCTTCATTTATTAAACAGGCTACATTTATCAAACCAGCTCCAGGATTATTAGCTCATTAGTTGTTCTCTTGATGTTTTGATCTGTCCTGGGCTCAAAGGGCCAAAGGAAGAAACAGTAAATGACTTCTGGCGGATGATCTGGGAGCAGAACACAGCGACCATTGTCATGGTGACCAATCTGAAGGAGAGGAAAGAGGTAGAGATGATGTTCATGTTTATTTGTAGTGTTTAAACAGAACATGTTTTGTTGTATATGCACACATGGTTGATATGGGGACTTGGGAACAATTGAAAACAATGCACTTAAACCCCATTAGGAATCAATGACCAGGACTAGTATTCACATCAGAATTTTACCTTAATCCCCTTTGGGTTTTATTATTTCAATTTTTGTCACAGATTTGGCATATTTGGGTTTGTGTTCATTTGAAGAATCTCATCTGTTTGTTTTCTGTTTGTCAGTGCAAGTGTGCCCAGTACTGGCCGGACCAGGGCTGTTGGACATATGGGAACATCCGTGTATCTGTGGAGGACACAATGGTTCTGGTGGACTACACCATCCGCAAGTTCTGCATCCAGCAGGTACAATGGATTTCTCACTAAGAAACTAACATGCTGAAAAATGTCTTGTGATTTTTTTTTTTTTTTTTTTTTTTTTTCATATTTTTAAGCATCAGGCTATTTCCTCGTAAGGAGAAATTTGTATGAATGATACCCAATTTTATTTTTCATATAAGTAGTAATGTAAGTCTAAATACTCAAAGAATGTCAGTGTAGTTTTAATTTTAGAAATTGGACATGCTGTGTCAGTGACACAAATATAAATCCATGCAGCTTGGTCTACCTGACCTGATCTGGTTTTGTTTATGTGTAGGTGGGAGATGTCTCTGGGAAGAAGCCTCAGAGACTCGTCACCCAGTTCCACTTCACCAGCTGGCCAGACTTTGGAGTGCCATTTACCCCTATTGGCATGCTGAAGTTCCTCAAAAAAGTCAAGACCTACAACCCTCAGTATGCTGGGCCCATTGTGGTGCATTGTAGGTAGGTGGATCAAAGCTTACACTCTGATTTTTGCCTATTTTTGTCCAAAAGACAAATGCAGAAATGTCTTATTTCTGTTCATCAGTGCTGGTGTGGGGAGGACAGGCACCTTCATTGTGATTGATGCCATGTTGGACATGATGATCGTTGAGAGGAAGGTGGATGTCTTTGGCTTCGTTGCCAGGATCAGAGCCCAGCGCTGTCAGATGGTCCAGACTGATGTAAGTGCTTGGTTGATTCCACTTTGGGCACCCTACTGAAAATACATCACAATTTCTATTCACAGGAGACTTCACCCTCTTCCCTCTTTCCCACAGATGCAGTATGTGTTCATCTTCCAGGCGTTGTTAGAACACTACCTGTACGGAGACACTGAGCTAGAGGTGACTTCTCTGGAGTCCCATCTGGCCAAACTCTACAACCTATCGCCTGGAGCTGGCAGTGGTCTGGAGGCTGAATTCAAGGTCTGTTTGCCTGTTGTATTCTTCCTAAATGGCAGTTATTAGTTACATTTTATGCTGATGAGACGTGTCACTGAATTATTCATTCATTCATTCATTCATTCAATTTATACTGCTTATCTGGTCGCGGGTCTGGGTTGTGGAACCGGATAATCCCAGCTCACATTGGGCGAGGGCGGGGTACACCCTTGACAGGTTGCCAGTCCATCGCAGGTTACTTAATTATATATGTTAATATTTAAACTACATAATTTTTAGAAACTGACATCGATCAAGATCCAGAATGACAAGATGAGAACCGGCAACCTGCCTGCCAACATGAAGAAGAACAGAGTCCTACAGATCATTCCATGTGAGTCATGCAGTTGTACATGTACACAGTGATATTGTACCTTCACACAGTGGCAACACCATGGGGCACGCGGTGTCAACGTATCAACTTTTCAATCAGTCACGGTCTGTGTTTCCGTTTGCTCTAACAGATGAGTTCAACAGAGTGATCATTCCAGTGAAACGAGGAGAGGAGAATACAGACTACGTCAATGCCTCTTTTATTGATGTGAGTGTAAACACACCTAGATTAGAGAGAATAATTTCAATTAATTAAAGCAGCTAATCATTCGGCCATTGTAAGTTTCCTTTTTTTTCCCCTCCTGTTTATGTAACTCGTGCGTTCCACACAGGGCTACCGCCAGAAGGATTCATACATGGCCAGCCAGGGCCCCCTGCAGCACACAATAGAGGACTTCTGGAGGATGATCTGGGAGTGGAGAAGCTGCTCCATAGTCATGCTCACTGAGCTGGAGGAGAGAGGGCAGGTGTGTGTGTATTGATACAAACACCCCTATTAGATATCAGGTCAATATCTGGCTAAAATAGAGTATTGATATTAGATCGTTTACTCAAAGCACCACCAGCCTTGTATAACATGTCATTAAATTCAACACAGTGACTTGATCCTTACTGGTTTTCCAACATATCTTTAACAAGATTTATATATTATGAACAGTCAGACTAGGAAATGGTATTTAACGGTCACAATTGGAAATTTTGAATTATTTCCTGGTCTTTGGTACCAGTTCCCCTCTTTGTTTATGTCACTGAAGATCAATTAATTGTTTTTCAATTCATAGGGAAGTTTTTCTTTTTAGTAGTGAGTTTTAGGGCTGAACAATTAATAAAAGTTTTATTGAAATTGCAACATGGCCAACTGCAACATCCAAATTACAGGAGCTACAAGGTACACCATGATATAAATCATGATGCTACAGAGATGCCCAGACCTACAGATAAAATTCTCCAGATTTAGGGGAACCTTTGTTTGTTACCGGCATCCAGCAAAATCACATCACCACGGTCATTTTTTCATTCCTTTTGCGAAAGGCAAAAACAAATTCTCACTGTAAATGTGGCTCATATCATAATTATAATATTTTGATATGAAATTTCATTTCATTTTCTTCATGTGAGAAAATGAATGTGTCATGTACAAATATAAAACTAAATCACCAGCAATTTAAATGAGTGACATTTTAGATTCCCTTGAAACATTCAGAATCCAATGATGAGGATGTTAATTGATGGTCTCCATCCTGTCTGCTGCAGGAAAAGTGTGCTCAGTATTGGCCCAGTGATGGAGTGGTGGTCTATGGGGATATCTCCATCGAGCTTAAAAGGGAGGAGGAGAGTGAGAGCTACACAGTGCGTGACCTCCTGGTCTCTAACAACAGGGTAAGTGAGGACGCAGTGAAACGAGCAACAAGTCAATATATTAATGTACCGGAGATTAAAGCACAGATTAGGTTATGCTGGCAACGTACCAACAACGACCTATAAAAGATACCCTAGTGTCTTATGTCTTATTTCCTCCTTCTTCCCAGGAGAACAAGACTCGAGCGGTGCGTCAGTTTCATTTCCATGGCTGGCCAGAAGTGGGCATCCCCACTGACGGAAAAGGCATGATCAATATAATTGCTGCGGTGCAGAAACAACAGCAACAGTCTGGCAACCATCCCATCACTGTACACTGCAGGTAGGACACACACATACAATCATGCCCTCATTTACCATGTAGCAGTTTTAATCTGAATATACAAGTGTAAAAAAAAAAAAAAAAAAGCAGAAATAAAATGTCCCACATCCATAAATATTTATGATTCATTGTATCTTTGTTGCACATGACAATGCTTCCAGCAGTTATGTGTGCTAGTGTGTGGCAATTTTTGCAGCTGTTAAATCACAGGAAAAAACATCTCAGAAGAATTGTTCTTTTTTTCCTTGTGAAACGTTAAGTGCTCCCCTTCAGACTGTTGGTCACTGCATTGTCTATGTGGAAGTTTACATTTTGCCGGTGTGTGTGCCTTCAGTGCTGGCGCTGGCCGGACAGGGACTTTCTGTGCATTGAGTACAGTCCTGGAGAGGGTGAAAGCCGAGGGCATCCTGGATGTCTTCCAGACAGTCAAGAGCCTCAGACTGCAGAGACCCCACATGGTGCAGACACTGGTAAAGCCCCTTTAAAATACATGTGATAATGATTAAAAATTACCTAATTGGTTAATTGGTAAAAGGATGCAATGGGATAGTGAGGCATTTAGTTGATATATGAACTTGGTGTATTACCACTGCCAAGAATTTCAGAGGTAGATGCAGATAGTGTATCTGAATAATTTAGGTATAAACATTAATATTGATAGTCAAACTGGTTAATAGCTAAGAAGCAACTGATGAGGTTTTGGCAGCAGTTTGAAAATCACATTCATGTCATCAAACAGTAAATGACAACAATGTACGAACAGCAGATGGACATAAAGCTCAGGAACGTTAGCAGAGTAAAAATAACATATCAACATCTTGAGGAATAAGCTTATTGATACTGCTCCCTTTTCTGTACAATAAATGTGCACTGAAGTCAGCAGCCACATAGCAGTCTATGTACTGGGCTATTTGGCCAAGACCAGTTACCAGGCAACCAGCAGAGATAATTAGGCCTGACCCAATAATAGTTCATGTAATGGACTCAACACACCTCAAGTTGTTTTGAAGCAGGTAATTTTTTATCTTCGAAAAAGCCAGGCTAGTTTTAGCCCCAGTCTCTCTGCTAAGCTAACTAGCTGCTGCTTCACCACATATTAACCTTCAGCACACAGAACAGAGTGATATTCATCTTTCCATCCAACTCTCAGCAATCAGGAGATTAAGTACATTATTGAAAAGGATAAAAAAGTCCCTTTAAGAAATTACTATAATTTTATTCAGAAATAAAACTGAGGTACAAATTCAAGTTTAATTTTTGGTAGTTTATATTCCCCAAAGGGCTTCTAAGATTCACCAAGTGTTTCCAAACACAAACACTACTACTGTATAGAATACACTAAATCCACACTAATACACTTTTACTTGTGGATGTAAAGCTAAGTTGGTTTTTTTTTTCTTTTGTTCATCAGTGCTCAAGCCGCTCTGGGATTATACTGTGGTTAATGTTTTGACTGCATATTTAAGTGGACATTGACTCTCAGACTGGAAAGTGAAGCCAATTAAACTTTTTATCCTAAATTTAAGCAAAAACTTGAACTCTGTCTAATGACCACCAGGGGTTTGGCTCCATTGGTTGTGCAAAGAAGTCAGATTGTATTGAGGTCTATGGGAAAATGGCACTACTTCCCATTTGATTGACTACCTCAGTTAAAATTTCCCTTATGAGTTTATGGTCTCAATTTCTGGTAGTTTCAAATGGCAGCTCACAAATCAATGGGTGAGATGCTGTACTTGAGTCATAGATATAAGTTGCTTGCAGTGCGATCTTAGTGTTACATGTTAAGTTGCAGCTGACATGGCCGTTTCTCTCATCCTGGTCTCCTCCAGGAACAGTACGAGTTCTGCTACAAAGTGGTCCAGGAGTACATTGATGCCTTCTCTGATTACGCCAACTTCAAGTAGGGACCTGCCATGGATGAATGGATGGAAAGATGGATGTCAGCATACACTTTATATAAGCACGCACCAGATCCTACACACACACAAATAACCATGCAGAAATCTGCATATTACCATCTGGTGGATTTAAAAAAAAAAAAAAAGGACTCATCACAACTTGATCTGTGGATGGGATGAACTGCCCGAATGGGAAAAGGGAACAGACGTCTCGGCCCGGAGATACAGGGCAGTGCAGTCGGACAGAGAAAATAACTGAGATGCCTTCTTGAATATTTTGTAATATTGGTCTTGTTAATACGGCCCTTCAACCCTATTTGCCTCTCATCTATTCCCTCCCCACATGTATATATACTTACTGTGTTGCATCTTATTACTTGGATTTCAGACACAGTTTTGAGTTTGGCTGCATTTTCGGGTGGCACCTGTAATGTATTTTATTGGTATATATATATATATATATATATATATACATATAAATATATATGAATATGAATTTAATGCTTTTTAGGCTGATGTAAAAAAAAAAAAATCCAGAGTCAAGGTAATGATGTTAGAGTTTTTTTCTTAACTCTAGGGAAAGAGACTAAAGACATTTTTGGCATTGCCTGAGCCACGCTGTAGCGACGTGTGTGGTAGCAGAATCCAGGAGTTTCTACATATACAGACAAAGCCTGGATTTATTCACTCCCAGAAAGTCAGAGACCTGCACACGTCAGAGCCATTTTCTTCAAACTGAATTGGGTACATATACCTGGCAAAAATCATTTTCAGTTTACTTGCAGGTAACAGCTATTGGAGATCAGACTCTGTGACGTAGCTCAAAGTCTCAGGTTGACACATAAACATGCACACTTATTGTCAGGAGCATTTATTCTTTTTGCGCATCTGTATGTGTGTGCATTTGTTTGACTGGAGATAAGCTGTCAGAGAAGAACCAGTGTTTTTAAATCACTGTCTTCTGTCTGCTGAGTGCCAAAGTCCTTCACTCACTTGGTTGCGCAGCTCTGAATCTGAGAGATTTTACCAACTACTTTGAGTTATCCACCACAAGAAAGCAATTTTACTGTGCAATGATCAGCTACCAACACATTCCTGGACTAAAGCAGGAATTTTAAAAATATAACACAATTGTTAACCATTTTTTGGCCCGTACAATAAAGAAATATAAGGGTAAGAAAATTGGTCAAGCTTTTAAATAATGTAGATTTTATCTTAAGGTCTGTAACAGTATCAGCGCAATGTTGATGATACATGCAAAGCCAAATCTCGAAACAACACAATCACACATAACACCATTATTATAATTTTTTTTTTTTTTCATGTTTACAGACACATCAGTATTTCTTGTAGACTGTTTTGATACATTTCTGTCTAGGCTTCCTTTGGCTCTGCCAGGATTAACTGTCATTTCATATTTAGAGTGAGCCTCACATCGCGACGCTGTACTGTCACTGTTTTTAAAAGAATGATTTGCGTCTGTTTCCCATCTTGAATACTGATGCTGAAGAATGTTTTCTTTTATTCAAATGCTGTTGCTAACGTATTTCCTAAGGATGGATGATTTGTTACTTTTAATAGTGGAGGTTGTGCCATGTAATGTTTGCGATAATTTCTTTTCCTTTTGCTCTTTTTAACTTCTTTTTTAGACAGCTGGAGGACACTTATGCTTGAACCACAGTGCTTTTTTTTTTTTTTTGATGAGGTCAAAATTGAGGCCATGCCCTTCATGATTGTAATGAATGATGAATGATGTCAGATAAACATGGGGATTCAGGTCAGTCCTAATTTCAACTCAGTCATCTCAGGAAATGACTAGCCCCACGATTGTTTAAATTTACAAATTGATCTTGAGTTCACCTCAAAATCTGAACCTGGGTCAAGCGGTTTCAACTCAAATCTGAGGAGTACTTTGATATCATTGGCTCACCCATATTTTAATGCCATAATAAAAATTACATTTCTTTTAGGAGTTTTTAAAGTTTGAGATTCATAAATATATATACACACACACACATTTTTTTGTGTAATGTGGCTTTACCTTTATACTTAGTACATTATTTGCATCACACTCAAACACACAGGCGCAAATAGATCAATGATCTCATTTCTTTTAGTAAAGGAAGGAGCACAATCAAGTTTAATAATGATTTGATAATGAACATCTTTAAAAGTACATTGAATTTTTAGGAAAGGTGGTTGTGTCAATGTGGATTGTTTGAACATTCATGCATTTTTTGCACCACAAGCAGAGCCCTTAAATGTACAGAACCAAATGATAGATGAGGTCAGAGAGAAGATTTGGCCTTGGTAGAATATGGGAACTATATTTGAACTCTTGTAGCTCTTCGGGTCTCAAATTCCCTGGATAACCCCCCCTTCCCCCTCTTACACTCTACAGGGTCTTGGTTATGAGTGTTATGACACTCATAGTAGCAGATATAATTTCCCAGACACTGAAATTCATCATCATCATTTCAGGTCTTGTTTCATTCCAGAGCATCACAAGTGTCTGCGTTATTATTTGCCATTTCTGTCACTTGTCACTTCCTGGATCTTTAACTAGTGAAAGAGGAGCTTCTGTTTTGTTTGGCTGTTATATCTGTGCTTAAATTACATGGGTTTATTATGTGTGTTTGGATCACAACATCACTGTCTTTACTCAATTTGACATGAAAACATGACACTGTGCCAACCACCAAGACCTGCTATTGTCTGATTACAGTGAACTAAAAAGTGCCTGACTAATAGGTTTTCAAAAGAGATTACATTTCTCAACTTTACCTACAGTATATGGTGGAGACATCAACATCCTTAAGGCTGTGTTTTGGACTTTTCCAACTTTGATGTATTTTGCAATATTGCCCTGACCAACCTTTTTGTTTGAATCAATAGGGCCAAAACCAAGACTCCCTTTCCTTCTTTTCACATTCCCTTAAGTCGTATATACCTAGATTCATTCAAACTGTGATTGAGGTCACTTTTTATTTATATCCTTCTTGATTTAATGGCTTAATCTCATTCCATATCAATTTAACGTGGGATCCATGACAATTAATCAGCTGTGGGTACCTAACTGTTAAACCGAAGTTCGTAAAGTTTTTCCCAGAAAAAGTAAAATTGCGTTGTTAATGCATAATCAACAAGGAATGCCAGTGCTCCCTGCTTCACTTTGCTTTATTCTTGGTGCTTTGCCTCAGTGGAGCGTTTTGAATGCCCTGGAGAATCAATGTCTTCATTTGTAGAGAGGGAGACCAGAGGAAAATTCAACTCCAACTTCCTCCACCCTTAAATGTCCTCTATGTGTTCTATCCAGCTCCACGCACTGCGGTTCTCGTAATGCTTCCTTTTCCTTATGTCACGTTGTCCTTGAACCCTTCTTTCCCAGTGGTCACTGCCCACTCCCTTTTGTACATAATGTAAGGTTATTTATATTTCATTCCTGTCTGCTGCCTTGCTAATTTTATTTGCCCCCTCAACCACCCCCCCACCCCCTTTTTTAAGGTGTATATTGAACTGTATTGGGACCATTTTAAAATGTTTTGTTTTGGCCATTTTTAATTTGGTATAATTGTCTTAAGCAAACCTATGTTTTATGCCCATGTTTGTTATTAGTGTTTTGTTATTCAATTTGAATATATGTATATATAATTATATATATGATAAAATTATATATAATTATATAATGCCAAAGGGCCTTTCTAAGCAAGATACTGTTCAAACCTAATAAAGTGCTTGAGATTTTAATGTTTTTTTTGTATTTACTGTCGTGATATAATGCTAAAGATTGAAGGGCAGCTACGGAATGGGTCAGACAGTTCAGATGCATTTTTTACACCTTTTGTTTGAATACACCACAACCTGATGCTCATTACAGCTCCCTCCTCAATTAAGACTAATAGTACAATGGTAATGGTAATAAATAACTGCCAGTTATATATGTTCCTTATCGATCAGGCAATCCTCTGGAGTGCTGCTCTTGAAAGGTCTTCAATCATTGTTTGAACCTCCACCCCCCCATCAAATAATACAGGGCATTCTGCACCAGTCAGTTAGCGTTTTGTGCTACCATTGCAATGTTTGTGTGAGAAGACATAGAAACCAAAGTGAATGTATCCAAATAATATTTTATATATTTTGAAAGCACAGTGAGTGTCTTAAAATATAACTTGACTTACACTTAACCAGAGTTTTTCATGCTGCGTAACTTAAAAAAATATTCAACGTTTTACTGCTCTACATTGAAAATATGACTTATAAAACAAGATGCTTTGTCTTAAATGAATGAGGCTGTAAACTACAGTTATAATTAGCTCCATCTTGTCCAACTACATAATGAAATGTCACAAATACATAAGACGGTTATAACAAATCACACTGTCTGTCTGAGTTATCAGAAATATTTTAGTGAAGTAAATGATATAAATGCATCTGCCTGCTGACAGCTAAAACAGCAATGTGGCCATAATACATTTTACAAGCAAGCTAACATAGCCGACACTCACTACAAGTAAACATACTCAAGGCAGCCTAATCATCTTGTTACTACCACTTGCAGTTTAGATATTCAACTAAAATGTTTGTTGTGCTTTTGATAGTCAAAGTTTTTAACAACATTTCCTTTGCAAATAATTTATACATAATAATTTTACAGTCTTGCACTCAAAAATAACTAAATAATAGAACCGTAGTGCAGTGGCTGCACCAGCTACGCAAATTAAGTTGGTTTGCTGTGTGGAAACAAACTGGATAGCAGTTTGTTTCGTGGCAATGGCAATTTAACCAGCTGCCTGACATTGACAGATGTAGGTGTGGGAGCAGGGATTGTGTGTCACTGGTGAGTCACCTTGCTTCAAACAATCCCTTTCACCAAACAGTCCTGTGTCACAAAGCTTTACCACGCAGGTCAACCAAGTCAATAGCCTCTAGTCACACCACCAGTCATTTCCTGAGTATGAGGAAGCTCTGCATCTCTAGTTGAGAAATGTCATCCATGCCCTGGTCACAAATCCACAGTGTTTGTACCTCTTATCATCAGTTGTCCATTGGGGCCACTGTGTTCAAAACAGATGCAAATAAGAGGAAGTTATGTATATGTATGAGTTATGTATAAATAACTCTATTATCATGTGCGGAGCATCTTCCATATACATTGAACTTTAAACTGTTATCTAGCCAGAGTGCCAGAATTTGAAAGTAGTTTTTGATGATGCTTTAGTGTAGATGAGCATCCCAAAGGGGTCTGGGTGCTGTTTGCAGATGATAATTGGAATTTGCCAGTTCATCTGCACCTCTTGCCCTGAGGGATCATTCATTACACCACTGGGAAGTGATGTACAAAGGGGTCTAATGGAGGAGGTGTTTTTTGACTATTAGACTATTATCTAGACTGGTACATATATTGAAGAGGAGGAGGAGAGCAAAGAGAAGCTTCACAGTAACAGCTCACACCTGTTAAACTGCGAGACACCTTTGTCAGCTTCTGGAAAGACGTTAGTGGGACGCTGTGGTAATAACGTTGTGAGAATTGACATCAAGGTAAGATTTACACTTCTCTGTAACTTTACTATATTGTGTTTGCAACAAAAACAAAAGTCTCTCTGTGAAAGTATATACTTGATGAAAAATGTTTGTTTGAAAAACCATTTGAAAAGCTGCAATTTTTACTAACATGTTGTAAATGCAATTATGTTCAGTCCAAATATTTAAACAGCATAATTTTAACTCAGCTCAAGTATCTTAATGTAATATATTAGTGCACTCTGGCAACAACCAGCTGTAATCCAATTGCAGTCTGCTGAGTTTTTATTGCAGGGTGCTGAGTATGTATATGCCTATTCAACATTTTTGAGAAATTTTAAATTTGTTTCTAAGCCAGATTCTAAAAGATTAGAGACAATAGCTTCACACAGCTGGTCCTCTGAATGTCTGTCTTTCCTCTTAGGTAGAAATATCATGTGTGTATATCGGCTGGTTTTGCTTCTGGGGCTGCTTCTATGTGTTGGGGCTCAGCTGTCCAAAGCTCAGCACTGGTCCCATGGCTGGTACCCCGGAGGCAAGAGGGAGGTGGACTCTTTCAGCACATCAGAGGTCAGGACCAGCAGTAATGTGTGTTTGTGTGTGTGTCCTTGAGCTTTCTAAAATACTAAAATATTCTTTACCTGTTCATCCTTTCTGTGATATCCCCCTTCCCTCACTCTTTTTCACTGTGTCAGATTTCAGAGGAGATAAAGCTATGTGAGGCGGGGGAATGCAGCTATTTGAGACCGCAGAGAAGGAGCATTCTCAGAAACGTTCTTGTAAGAAAAATTCCTGAAAACTGAGTCCAATAGCATTGTGCCTAGTGCTGTTTAAACCTTAATGTCCCACTGTCACATCACAAAGCCTTATAGCCTGAATAAGATCACTAATTACTCAAATGTTAACATATCACCCAGCAAATAGAATTCCTCGTATCATTTCTTCTATTAGCATGACTGCTGTTAATTAAAATGATCATTCTTATAACTTTCTTATTGATGTATAAAGTGAAAATATGGTACTCTAAACGTCTGCTCAATATGGAGTCTCTGGTGAAAGCACTGCTCCTTTTGAGTTGTGTTTACAAGAATGAGTCTGCACTCTGTACAGAAACATAGATGCCACCCTGATGAAATAATGCCCTCTCTACTGGTCACAACAGTAAGCTGCAACTGTCTTAGATACTTTTATCTATCAATCTGTTGTGTCTTAACCCAAATAACTCTCTCTGCAGCTGGATGTCTTAGCCAGAGAACTGCAGAAGAGAAAGTGACAATGTTCCAGCCCTCACTGCTTTTCTACATGTCGTGACCATCTTCATCAGTGCCCTCATCTTTAAGCGAAACAACTTGATGTTTATCGTCTGATCTTGCCTGTTTGTTATATTTATCAGTAATTTGGTTTCCATTTTACCTGTTCCACACAAATGCTGAAATTGTAATGCCCCATAATAAAATACCTATTTTGATATTACCTCATCCTTTTTTAACTATTATTTTGCATCCATAAGTTGTCAATGGCTCATGGTGTATATGTAGAGCAAAACAAACAAACAAAAAAGCATACTTTTTCACAAGATTCTAATCAAAACCAGTCAACCACATGTCTAAATGGTGCATGTAGATACTTTATCTAATGAATTCACACATATATTTTATACTCATATATAACTGAAGCAGCCACTAATAAACGGCATGTTGACTTGTCATATCATGAGCATTTAAATAAAATTCCTTAGGCATGAATTTCATTTGTATTAGCTGCTTGTATTTCTTAAATTTTCTTGATACAGAGTGGAAAGTTCAATATAAAAGGTTTCTTTTAATCCATATTGGGAAAAAAATGCTTTAAAAATGATTTGAAGCATTTTGAAAATACGGATCCAGTCCAGGGAAGTTGTTCCAGCCCGCTGAGACGCTGTGTTTACTGACAGGACAACGCCTTTAGCACCGCGACTTCACTGCGCATGCGCCAAACAGCCAGAGAAAAAGATGGACGACATAAGTGTCTGTTCTCCGCTGCTTGCGGAGTCAGACGCCCAAAATAACATGACTAGTTCCCCTAACGCGGCTTCTCTCACAGATGCTGACAAAGTAATAAACACTAACATAGATAGTACCCAGGGTGAAGGTGAGTTTTGAGTAGAATGTGAAAATCGAGCCGTATGGCGTCCTGCCTGCCGAGCCACTGTTAGCGCTTTAGCTAGCTGGCTAGCCAGCTCAGGGTGCTAGCCGCTCGGCTAAGTACGCTAACGTGAGCTATCTAAGGTTAGCTCAGACTTTTGGAGTTACTCATTGTGTTTGGACGGGCCCTTTTAAATCCTTAAACCAGCCTGACAATGAAACCACACAGAGTTAAGGGAGCTGTTTGCTGTCACAAATCTGTGCGTGGTTGGTCAGTGGCTAATTGTATAGCCACGCAGCCCACACGGCCTTTCCGGGCCCTTTAAACGAGCCGCATACCGGAGGTGCAGGTTAGCTGGTTGGGCAGCTAGTAGCTCCTGCTACCACATAACTTAAATCTTTTAATGGGGGACATCGACTTCATATTTTCTTCGGCAGTACATAATATCTTAATCCTTAACTGAGGCAGCCAAAAGCGATGGACAGCAAGGCAATGACGCTACTGGCAAAATATTCTGTTGAAATGTGGGTGTGTTAATGATACTGAATTATAAAGTCGGCTGTTTGAAGGCTCTCAGACTCCAGCAGCTGAGTTACCAAACATCAAAAACGTTCATATTTACCTCACTTGGTTGTTTTGTTCAGCTTTTAAATAAAAAAAAAATCCTTTCTAGATCAGGGTGTGAATGGGAGATGTTTTCTCCCATTCAGACATTGCACATATGTTTTGAGATACAGTACCTCCAGTCTCTGATCTCTTGTAAACTTCTACTGTGATTATCATTTGGTAAGTACCACATTTGAAACGTATCAGCAGACAGATGTTTCAGACAGAAATATATGTTTATGCTGTTTTACTTTGGCAGTCCCAAGTATGTTGGACCTGTGGATGTTATTTCACAGATAATGTTGTAATTTAGTTTATGATTATTTTATTGCATTACATTGCAGAAGTTGATCATTAAAAGTCTGAACACGGAGGTGGTCAAAAGTAGGTTTCAAGATATTTGAAAGTATGCCAATACTTTTCCCTACTTCAGTTTCATAATTTAATAGTTTTTTTTTTTGGTACTGAGCTATATATATATGTTTGACAGTTTGGTCAATTGCTTATTTAGTGATCATGCGATACATAAATATTGAATTTACATTAATAGTATACAAAGAAAGAAAAATGTAGCTAAAAACAACTAAAATAATGGCAGTGATAGTATTTCTCAGTCATGTCAAATGAGTCTTGTAACACCACTACAGTTCCCCCATATCAAACCATGGCATTGTGAAAATGTGTAGATGGGTATCGATTCTTGTCAGCAAGGTTTAATAGTTGGAACAGTAATACATCAGTTCCTTTTCATTGTTTGAAGCCCAAAGTGAAAGTCACATTTCACAGGCAGGTTCTTCGCAGATGTCCTAACACTCATAACCAAATCTTCACCCAAACAGTTGAGCTTTTATTGAATTGTATTCATGCAGTTCTATTACATTTAAATATGAGTAACTGTGTTTCAAATAAAAATGAGTGATGTGCTTTATGCCATCAAGGCAAAGTGACAGACCTAGAGGTTACATGAATTTAGAAGTTCAGTGAACAATGAACCTTCATCAGGCATTTAACAAGCAGAATGACTGCAGTTGAGCATGAAACCCTGACTTTCTCACATGGTAGTTATATATCCTATAAATGTTGAAGAGGTACTATTGAACAAAAGTAATTTAGGTATTAATGGCAATTTAGGCAATTTTTGTAAATATACAAGTTATGTTCTAGTTTAATTTTTTCAGTATATAATACATATCACACAATGGTTGGAGAATGTCCTGCTTTCAAGGCGTTATCAGGATGTGTGTGAGCGTCTTAGCTTGTAATTGAGTAAACTTTAGGCCACTGCCTTTTCTAGTATATAGTAAGTTGTTAAAATATACACAAAGTTGTTTTTTTTTCCCTAAAGACAAAAATAAGTCACATTCAAAAGAATGTGATGAAATTATTCAATAGCTCTGTGTTTTTAGCTTAAAAGAACTACCACTTTGTTCACTGAGGCCTAATTCTAACTCTGCCACATAGGAGACAACAATGAAGCGGAGCTACTGAAGGGTCTCATCACGGACAACTACTGCCATGTGTGTGAGGCTGTGCTCCTGTTTGAGTCTCAGAGACTGTCCCACTACGAGGTGTGTGCAGCTTTCCAAACACACCTAACTGTGGCACAGTTTTATTATCCTCACCACGTCAAACCATTTATAATGATCTCTTTAATATCCCCCAATTGCAGGGGAAGAAACACGCTCAGAAAGTCAAGGTGTACCTACAGTCCAGGAAAGCAGAGAAGATGAACAGAGAGTCCACAGCTCCTCAGGTTAGCACTCATTCTCAGTTTCTACTTCTATTTTATGTTGAACACCAAATAGTGAGTGTAAAAGTGAACTGCATCCTATGGGTCGTTACGTTAGTGTCCTGATGATATTCTTCTTAATAAAACATGAACTTGTAAAAGGGAAAATTACCGAATTTGAATCTAGCAACTTGGAGAGATATCGGATGCCAGCACAATTTCTAACTATATAAGAGCAGACATAAGCACCAGCAAAGATTCTATGTATAACAATTGTAAGTGGTAACACTGCAGATATATTTCTGGTTTAATACGTTCATATTTTTGCATTGGATCGTTTATCTTTCTCCTGACTTCACAGTGCTGTTCTGTGTTTTGCAGCAGACCATGACCAACGATAAAGACCGGTTTTGTGACCTGTGCAATATGGTGTTTAGTTCCCACTTGGTGGCGAAATCACACTATGAAGGCAAAGTCCATGCAAAAAATCTTCGTAGACAAGCTCTTCAGCCCACAGGCAAGTGCTGGTTGTGCGATGGAGATGTGTTGCAATAATTTGAATTTTAGCATTTTCAGATTAACAGTACATTATGTCGATGGTGTACTTCAAGTATTAACTAAAGTTTTACACAAGGTCAAACAGAAATGAACTTACATCAATCATTTTTCATTATAGACGTCAACAGGTACACAGAGGTGTGTACACTACCGAGGCTGACTAAGGATCCTTATAGTGCAGAACCTAAATTAGTATCAGAGGGTTGTATGGAGCATCTTGTGGACAAAGAATCCACCACACCTGCCCCAAGCACAGAGGTGGATCTGAAAGACCCCAACAAGTGCTGTGTTCTGTGTGCTGCTTCCTTCAACAATCCCCAAATGGCTTTGCAACACTACAATGGGCGCAAACACCAGAGGAATCAGGCCAGACAAGAGCTGATGAAAGAGCTGGGAGACAATGTCCAAGAAGGTAACACAGTCCTGCCCCTCAGCAAAGTTGGTCAATTCAAAGGGCACTAAACATAAGAGAGATTACATTTGTGTTTCATCCGTTGCTCCCTGTGATTATCCCTGTATTTAAAAGGCAGCATTGACATTTATCAGCACTGTAAATGTTGTCTAGCTCTGGCCTAAGGAGACAGATGATATAAGAAGCTGGGAACAACACGACAGCATGAAACCAGCTCGTAAGATCAAACAAAATGACAGAAGGGTGAAGCAAAAAACCCAGAAGACTTTTATGCCAAACTTCCTAAAATAACACTGATATTTAAAAAGGCAATTCCCTCAGCCATGAAGATTTAATTCCATCAGAGATGGCAGTTCGGCATTGGATTCATGGCTTTAAAAAAAGCATTGACAAATGAAAGTCTATAATTTTTTTTAAAGCATCAGTTGTGTAATGTAGGGACGATTTTGAGACTCCCAAATGCCACAGTGATCTTAAGTGGATATAAATGTGATGTGATTTGAATAAGCAACTAAAACTAAATAGGAGTGAAGAAAGAAAAGGACACAGAGTCAAAGCCACTGTTTGATCATTTGTGCCTTGTTTCCCTCCTTTCCCTACTTCACACACACTATTTCCCACAGCTAACTCCCTGATGTGTCAGATGTGCAAGGTGCAATTTAGCTCTGTGGAGATGTACCAGGCACACGTTCAGGGAAACAAGCACCAGATCAGGTAAAATCAACAGTTGTGTGTCAGGATGTTTTACCTCTGCTACACCGTCCTCAAACTTTGCTATCTAGACCTCTGATAACATTAAAGATCCATGAAATGGCCATTTAATAATAAGACTGAATTAACGGGATATTGTCTCTCAACGTCTGCAGCTCCATGTAGCTGTTGGCTGCTTTTAGTTTATGCTCTGGCTTGCAGCCAGGTTTGTGGTTTTGGGTCCCAACACTGTTTTATAAACACAGCTGGGGTGTGCATAACCCACTCAAGTTGGGTACATGGGCACAGCAACAGCAGCATGAGAGCAAGTTTTTCTGCTCATTAAATGTAACATGCATCGTTTTCCTGGTGAAGACCTTAAAGGAATGTCTTGTTTTCACCTTCATTGTGTGCCCATGTGTTACAAAATGTGGTCCTGGAGAAATCAACTGTAGTGGGAGCCTCTACAGAGGTGGTTTAAATAATACTGCAGGTGTTTGAGGAGAGATTTTAATTTTGCGTGTGGAGTTAAATTCACAATGAAGACCAAGTTGAAAGCGGACCACTAAGCTCTGACTACTTGGGTAATAATGCTATGATATTTTAAAGTCATTAGTCGATTTGTTAACGTATTGATATTTGAAGCTGTTGGTGTGAGCCCATAACAAGATGTTCACCACTTTTTCTTCAGCATGCACATGGCAAACTACCTCTGCTTTATCATACATACAGTATATCTCCATTGGAGGGTCAAACTGCTCTTTGTGTGGCATGTTAACTCAACTTTAGGCTGTTCATAATCTGATCGTGTCATGAAACTACATTTGTAAGTTTGTTTTTCTGCTTTTTTGTCAAAAAGACACTTAATGGGGCTCTCACATTCTCTCGCCCAGGGAGAAGAAGGTCAAGAATCTCTCTAAATCTCAGCAAAAAGTCTACAGCACATTTGCAGATGAGCTGGCAGATTACATTCAGGTTCAGAAAGCTCGCGGGATTACCCCCAAAACCAGCAAAGTCCACCTTCAGGGTGACGCACAAAATGAGGAGGAGGAAGATGAAGAGGAAGAACAGGAAGTATTAAACAAGGAGCATGCTATAGAGCTGAACAAACCTGTTCCCATTCTTGCTCCGACCTCTGACCATCATCATCAGTTCTACCCTGGTTTTTACTACCCAGCTGAAGGATGGCGTCCTCCATATCGAGGTCCTCCCTGGCTTCCCCATGGCTGGGACTACAACTGTCCTCTGCCGGTCCTTCCAGCATCAGGCCCGCCACGGTTTGCCGGTCTGCCCATAAAGAGAAAGAAGTGCCGAACGCTGTCAAGCTCCTCCTCCTATACTACCTCATCGTCTTATTCCTCCTCATATTCCTCTTCTTATAGCAGTAGCCCGAGTGACAGTGATGACAGTAAGTACAATCAAAGAGAAAGGAGGAGGATTAGAAAATCCAGGAAGGAGCGAGGCAGGAGGGCAAGAGATGAGGACTCATACAAGGAGGAGAGGCGGAGAAAACGGCAAAGGAAAGAACGAGACTTTGACTCAGAAGAGAGAAAAAGGGAAGAATTTGGAGAGTCAGAGCAAGAGAGGAGGAGTAGAAGAAAGCAAAAGAAACATGGCAAGCAGAAACACAAAGAAAAAAAATCAAGGGAAGAGGAGGAAGGAAGAGATAGGACAATGGACAATTCAAAACCAGATGAAATGCTAGACAATAGAAAATACACTGAAACTGAAGTGCATATACAGGCTGAAATAAATGTTGAGCAGGAGGAGGGTGGGCAGGATGAGCATGCCAAATCCAAATTCAGAAAAGACAAGAAGAAAATAAAAGCGAAAGTAGACACTAGGACAGAAGAGGAGAAGCTGTGGGATGACTCCATTCTGGGCTGTTAGGCTCAGCTGGACCAGCTGAACTCCGTCCTCTGAACTGATGTCTTTTAAACAAAACGTGAAGTTATCATGAGCATAAATTACAGAACTGTTCAATTAAATTTCTTGAATTTTTGATAGCAGGTAACAAACAATTTTCACTACCTGCCCTGATGGCCCACAGTGTTGTTTCCTCATGGTGTGCTAGCTGGCTAGTCAATTTGTGTTTGCAAGGGATGAATGTTATTCTTATTTCATCATGTTTTGAGGAGGTTCTTACTCACCCACAGTTTCATAATGGCTTTATTTTTCACTATGACGCTAAAAAAATGTTGAATTTGTTTAGACAGTCTCAGTAATTGGCTGTCATATTTCATGTTTTATTTTCTTGCCTATCATTTACAATCATCAAGGAGTCTTTTTGACCTCTTAGTTTAACTAATTTAAATTATATTGGATTGTGTCATCTGTCCGTCTGCCAACGATGTATTAGACTGTGATTTCTTCAGCAGCCTGTGGTTGGTGCTGTTGAGCTTCATTCAGCGCATCAGTAAAGAAAATAAAAGGCCAAAGGTGTTGGAAGCTCAGTCATTTCATTTCCTTGGAAGCTGTTGCCTGCTTTCGCTCAGCAGTGTGCAGGCTGACAGAAGGCTGTTACAGCTGGCTCAGTGCATGTTCAAGACAACTAATTGTGTGCCCTTCATGATATCGCCTAGACTACTCAGGAAAACAAAGAGTGTTGAGACATCGCCCCGGTCTCCAGTGAAACACTGTCTGTGTGTGCATATGTTATAGATATGTTTGCACAGCCAAACAGCACATAGTGGAAGTGTTTGAGGTCAGACAGGTGCAAAAGTTCAAACAGGGGCACTTCATTACAAAATTATGTTCAGCTGTAGTCTGTGATGAACAAAGGCAGTTTGCAATATTGTAAGTGATGGAAATGCATGAAATACATTTATGGTCTTCCAATTTCCAGACCTCTTGATTCTTACAGGTAAGTCGCCAAGAGCATGAAGCATCGGCAACACTGTAAAACGCAGAACAGAAAGTGCAACACATTTCTAGCTCGGTCAGCATTATTGGTTAATGTAGTTTGTCTTTGTTGTGTTTCCTTTTTGCTGAGACAAGAAAACTGTCCAAAAAAAAGGTTCTAGGCTTTTGAGAGAAGATCAGACTGGAGTGATTGTCTGATAGGTACCCCTGATGCAGGTGCTGTAAAAACAAGAGACTGAAGAGCCTTAAAGTCAAGTCTTTTACAGTACAGTAAGTTTTTATAGTACAGTAGAGGACTTTGTTCATTTCTGTATATCAGCTTTTGGACTATGTTAGGATGGAGCATGGTGCTGTACAGTATGTCCCTGACAAGCTCACCAATCTTTAAGAAGGCAGTGGATTAGCAAATAAAAAATGAACATGACAATGATAGCAGGAGATGTGAAATGAAGAACTGCTGATATAAGGAATTGACTTGAAGCCATATTTGTTTCGGTCCCTGTTGATGAGAAGCAGACTCACAAATATGTTACACATAAAATTACATAGATGTGAAGTGAATTTAAAACAAAAATTGGGTGACGACAGGAGAACAGAGATGAAATGAGAGGCAAACGGCAACTCAGCATGGCTTTGTTTGACTTAAAGCGTTGGAGCAGAGAGACCAACAAAGGCTTTTGAGCTCGACAGTGTGTACAGAGCAGCTCTGAAGCCCCCTGAGATCTCCTGTTTTCAAAGAATCCTGTGGTATTGTTCCCCTTCGCGCTCAAATCCTCGACCCCCGTAGAGCTATAGTGTACCCACATCCTCTCGTTTTGAGACCCCCCAACCAGACCGACTACACTCTAACCTTTCACACAGGCAAAGTGATCCACAGGCACCACTTAGATAAGTTCAGCTGTCCTCAGTTTTATCAAGGAGATGTGACTTCTGTAGATAGTAAGACATTTGAACAGTCAGCCTTCACTTTTTAGTGTGGCCGCCTCAAAGTAACCAATCAATACCAATCAGTGAAGCATATCACCTTCAATATGTCGTTAATAACACTTAAGATGTGGATTTTGATCAAGACATCAACTAAACTTATTGGATACTTCATGAAGGGAACCTGTGTAAGTCACGACTGCCGTTTCAGGGTTGATAAATGGAGAGAAGCAAAAACCTCTGGTCATCTGTCGGTACGAGCTTTTTCAGATTTAGAGTTTTGCTGTTTCTCTTTTATATCATCTTATCCTTTATGACCTCTTGTATGTTTAACTGTCAGATTGGCACTTGGCAAAATAACCAACTTGAATAGGATGCAACCGTCTGTTTAAAGGAAGAAAGTTTTAACTTTTTTTTTTGTTTTTTGCATTTTATAGACCAAACCATTCATTGATCAAGAGTCAGCAATCAATATTGAAAATAATTTGTATTTTCAGCCACAACTGACACATTCAAAAGTACACTACAAGCAGAACTTTCTCCATTGTTTTTTCAGTCAACATCTGTGGCATTTTGCCAGATGACTTCATACTTCAGTTTTTTCAGAAAGTATATTCATCATTTGTGAATTTACAATGCAAATATCTCCATTTTGGTTTTGTTCTTTTTATATATATATATATATATATATTAATACTTTGGTTCCATGTAAACAGCTGATGAATTATATTCATATGACAAGAAAAAAATTGTTGAAAATATCAAAGGAAGAAATGTAGAGGGTACTTAAATATAAATTGAACTTTAAATTTCTTGCTTCATATCCAAACTTATTGCGTTTTTGAGAATAACTGAGAAATGCTGTATATTCAGTCTCTTGAAATGGCCAAGAATTGGTTATTTCACTGATTTAGTTGTTTTTTCTGATTTATTTGAAACAAAGGTACCTTGTCATGGTTGAATATTTTCAAAATTCACATCATTTGTTTTGCAAAAAACCTTACTGAACCTCACTGGTTTTTTTTTACTGCTTTACTGGCGTGCCCCCCCAAATTAAAGGAGTAAAGAGACTTTAAGTCATTGCATATGTGCACCAGAGAATATTTAACAATAATATCAGTTTTTATTCAAACAGGTTTCCAGTTTTCTGGGTTTTATTTCCACATAACACCTGAAGTTTAGGCTTGTACGCTGGTGTTCCCTCGTCGTGCCGTGCAGAAAGGTATGAGGCTGCGTATGTAGGACCCTGCTGAGCTCTAGGTCATGCACCTGGGCAGAGACCACAGCACTGCAAACTGCTGCTCTGGGAATATACAGCTTTTTTATTGCTTGATATGTGCTATCATATCAGCTCTGATGATCAAACATCACCACATGTTTTCAAGCATTTGGCATCATCCATGTGATGTGTGACACTTGCTGGCTTTTATATAGAATCTCTCAGGTAAAAACAAGGACATGCGTTTTGATCGACTGATCATGTTTTAATGTCTGTAGTCTTTTTTTTTTTTGGATAAATGTGTAACATGTTTCACATTCATTTTAGAGTAAGTGAGTGTGTAAGCGTGTGTTTGTGTATGCACACGTGTGTGTGTGTTATATCTTAGTCCTTGGCAGGCCCACTCTGATAGGCCCTGTGTGTATCACTTTGGGGTGTTCCCTTGATGACTCCGGCTCTTACTAGTTCAGATCCTCCCATCTTCTCTGACAGATAGATAGCATGAACAGAAAGTATCATCAACTTCCCCCAGCTACCACTCCAGACACACACACACACTGGCGACCTGAGAAAATGATCCCACTGCCACTGGCATGGACACTGACACAGGCACTGGCACTGGCACTGACAGCATCACTGTGGACATCAGGTAAGATCGTTAGGCACCTCTGATGGATGTTTCTAAGCCTCCGGCATCGTCAACATCATAAATCTGCCAGCGGCCTGCAGCGAGAGACGTGGAGCCATCTGCTCAGACTGAAGTGTATCTGATGTTTAACTTTTAGTATATCTGAAACGTACCTCAAAGGTGAATTACATTTTTACCGGTTCAGAAGATTTGGGCAGTTTAAACCGACAGAGTACAGTATGGTATTACCTTCCATTCATTTGTTGAAACTCTTAATAGTCAAAGTGCAGCTCAGGTTGCTTAATTTTGTTCTCGTTGAATTGTACAATGATACTGCCACACATGACTGATAAAGTTATGTATGTGCTCTGTCGTTGATTTAATCATATTAATATTATAGCTCTATTAAAGCATTGTACCGTAGTTAACACACCAGAATAAAACAGTATCCATTTAGTTGAACGTCGCACAATTTTTGTGTGTGTTGGCAAGAACAACATAATGAGCCCTAACCTTTAATCAGAAGCAGCTTTGAACTGCCACTCACCTTTAGATATGTCATAAGACTGGAGATTGCAACAGGTACATGACTACATACCTGACTTGGAAACACACACACTAGGCATTGAAAGTGATTCTAAGAATAGCTCAGTCAAAGACGATTTTCCTTAAATGTTGCATAACTCATTGTCTCCCTGTATAACAATTGCAAAATGTCAGCTTCACAAGTTTAAAATGTTTACAGAGGTTTCTTCGCAGTTTGACTTCATTTCCGATCTTGTGATACTCCGGGTCATAGTTGTTGCGTTATTATTTGTTGTGTTTATGTGCTTCTGTCTTGCTCGGCCACTTGCTTTTGCTTTTACTTTAAAATTTGTCGAAATTTTTTGAGAAATTGCACGTGCACCGCCACTAACGGCTTTTCCTCATATTTGTCCAAACCTCAAATAATGGCCAAGTCGGCCTCTGACAGAAACACAAGACCAAGTAACCGTTTTTAGAAAATGAAGATTTCTCCCAGTTTTTGATGTTTGGCCTTGGCGTTGTTGTAGTGTTTTAGGCCCCGAACCATTTTGGACTGTATGACTTCATGCCAGTTGAAATCTCAAACATTGCCATGTTTCTTTCTATCCCCAGGTTCAAGTCAGATCATCCTACAACAACCCCTCAGAGATGTCTATCCTGCGCTCAACAGTCAGGAGTCTATTGAGTGTGACTGCGCTGACATCTCCTGTAACACTGTCTACTGGATCCGCAGCAGTGCAAACCAGAGTCAGATACAGTTCCTAGGATTCTGCAACAACGCTGAGCGTGTTATCCACGGAAAGGACATAGAAGAGGCACGGTTTAGATTGAGCAAGACGGGTAACACATTTGTGTTACGCATTGCAGGTGTGAAAATAGAGGACGCTGGGATTTATTCCTGTGTCGTAAAAGAAAAGAACAACGAGACATGGAGGTCTGGGATTCGTCTCCGGCCTGGAGGTTTGTATGTTCAACTCTCAAGTGCTTCATCTACTCCAATGAAACATCAAGTGGCTGTGGAGTTTAAATATATCCAAATTGTGTCAATCGATTTAAATGCAAATATGTGACAAACTTTAAATCAGATTCGATCTGACATTCAATACATTGTATCAAAATGGAAGCGTTCTGGGTGATTGGTGCTGGTGCTGCTTGTCCACATGGACGAAAGAACAATCCAGAATAAAATCACGAATAAAAAGTTTCCAGGAAATGGGATCAAACAAAAATTAACTATGTATATGTTGTTTTTTACTATATGAATAGTAAATGTATCCACTTCATTTATCTGTACAAAAATATATTTAAGATAATCTAATGGAGAGTCACACCCAGGCAAACGACATAAATGAATTTGCATTGTGGAGGAGATCCTGGTCAAAAATGCTTTGTTTTATGTAAATGGCCTCGACAATATTGACCAGTTGAACATTGTTCGTTCCCCATTAATTCCTCAAAAAGATTCTGTACTGTGTTTCTTGTTTTGTCATCACTTGATTTTACTTTTTTCATTATCTGACAGAGACCCCTCCAAGGCCACCTGGTGAGAAAACAACGAAACCACCAGTCAAGTCAAAGTGTTCCTGCAACAACAAGAATCTAATCAACGTAAAGAGTAAGTCACATTGAAGGAAAAACACCAGTTGTATGCACTTGTTTGCGGCTTTAAAACTTTGAATTTACAAATCCTGTGCACTGCTACAGAAGAAGTAACCAAACAAATAATGATCAAAAGTTTGAATGTGTCCAGTGGCTTCAATGCAATAAGCAATAATACATTTGCTATGAATGTTGTCTGTCAGCCGTCACTTGGTGCATCTCATGGATTCTGTGGCCGCTGGTTGGACTCGCTGCAGGCCTGGCTCTAGCTGTCATCTGCACTCTGTACTACTTCAGCCGTGAGTCGTCACCTAGTTTAATCCATTAAATAATGAGAGGGCTGGTGGGGAAAAGTGCGCTGATAGAGATTCATGCCGAGCCATGAAAGAAATTTTGCTCACAAATGGTTGGTTATTTTAACAGTGCTGACCTGTATGTGCTTCAGTTAAAAACATATAACACTGAACACTTTTTCTTTCTTTGGACGCATTCTTACCCACAGGGCTACCCAAAAAATGTCGCCACAACTTTGAAAAGTAAGTAGTTTTCCAATAACACTCTTTTTCCTGTTTAATAAAAATATTTTCCACTTTATATAATCTTTGTTTAATTTGTGTGCCACAAATCAGTTTACTTTTACCTCTTTGTGTTATTTTCCTCCTCTTAGGAAGAGGCCGTTCCCAAGATAGAGCTAAAGCACAGCGTCTACTGCTTATACATGACCTTCAGTATGTATATCATAATTTGATATATCTAGAAATAAGATATTTACTGTATGTGCAATGTTTGTTGCCATGCCAACCTGTTTTTTTGGTCTATGTAAAACTGTAAGTTACTTGTATTTGCTATTTTTAATCAGGAACAACTTAATAAAATTAAGTAAAAATGGAAAAATGTAAGTAAACTCAAAAAAGTGGACATACATCCAACAGAACTGCAGGTAAACTTTAGGTTTTTATCAGGCGGATTGGTTTAATAGATTTCTTAAAGTTAGATCATCTCATCCCATTTTACCGTTGATGATAAGAAAATCAGATTGATTACTGTAGATCTTTCATTGACACTGACACTTGTACTTGTGATTGCAGTAGCTGAAGTGCTTCACCTGAGCTGATGTCCAGAGGAGCATGAATGGCACGATTGACTCCGCAAACAAAATGTGCTGCGTAGTTCCAGTTAAATGTTTTCTCGGCCTGACAAAAGAAACCATGTACCATATTGTGATATATTGACCAATTTTCAAACAAAGCAGAGTTCCGTCAAGCTTTAAATGTCCCCTGCGCTGTAATTTTTCAGCCATAATATCAATATGTAGATTATTTAGGACAAAAGACCATGTTGTGATACAAATGTACTGCGGACCTTGACACAGAAACTTCGTGTGTTTTTTTTTACTGACAACCAGAAAACAGCCACTTTTCTTTTCTTTCTTTCTTTCTTTTTTTTTTTTTTTTGCTCTGTTTGGTATTTATTGATGGGTTTGTTTTCTGATCTGATAAGTCAATAAAGTTGTATACTTTCAATTATATAGAAAATTGGATCTTTCATTGGATCTTATTTTTTATGGAAGAGAAAAGACAAAGCCTGATCTGTTAATCAGTTAAATGCATGAGGAAACCAATTTCTCGCTTTCGCAATGATTCACTGCCACTTATCCATATAGACAAAAGCCTAAAGACAGACAACTCTACTCAGATGAACGACATTTTAGGAAACATTTGCAGCAGCAGAAATAACAGCAGTTGAGCCTCCAGGCCAAATGCTGTCTTCCTCCTATGACATTTATGACTTAGATAACAGACTGAAAAAAGACGTCCTATGTTTCAAAGTATTCGTATTGTTGTGTTGTACATCTAAAAGGGTTGCGTGCTTGTGTATGGAAGAGAAGAGAAAGAAAGGTCTGGAAGTGGGTGGTGTACATCCATTGTCAATATTGCGTTTGGCGGAAGTTGAGTAGGTGAGTGTTTACCTTTGATGTGTAAACTTGCATCATATTCAGTTTCTGTAGAACTACCTCCAATATGTAGCAACAGGCTGAACTCTTACAGCCTTATATTCCAATGTCATTTTATGGTAGCTCTTTCCATCTCACACATACATACACATAAGTAACCACCGCGCACTCTTGTGCGATTGGCAAGCGTAAAAGAAAAGACTGAGCTTATTGTTTTGTCAGGTCTCAGGTAGTGTGTGCGACCCTTTCCTGTGTGCTGGAGAAGCTGGAGAGAGAACTGCCTTGACTGAGATGCTATCGCTCCACTCAGCTTTGAGCTCTTCATCTAGTATGTACCAAAAAGACCGCAAAAAATACCACAGACTCAACCGCAAGCACTGAGACAGAAGAAAGACAGAAGAGGTGTTGCAGCTCAAAGTTGAAAAAACTCAACAAAAAAAAAAAAAAACTTTTATGAAAACTTGAAGACAACTTGTTGCAGTTTGCTTTACTGAATGTAATGCAACATGATGCAATAGTATTGGAAAATGCTGTATAAATCTTTATTAACAATGCATATGTCTTTGTCAATTTGAAGCAGGAGCGTTTCATTCATTCATCAACATATTTTATATAATAGTAATAATTATAAAGACAGCCAGAACATGCTTCCTGGAAATACAGGTAACACTGGTGAAGTTAAACTCCCACCATGCTAAGATGATAGAGCAACAGCCGTCAGCATTTCAACTCTTTTCTGTACCACAATCAAAGCAAAACAGACCCAGGTTACATTAAGCTACACACAATATGTGGTCAAAATCATTCAAATACCTTAATGTAACACCAGGCTGTTCAACAGCACTGCAAAAGAGATTAAAATCAAATCAGCACCTTCTAAAACAGGAAACTGAACATTAGAACTTTCAAAAATGTACAAATTGTTAAAACAGACCTGGCTTTTTTTTTCCGCCATAATAAATTGCTATCTACATGTTTAGTATATTGTTATGATTTTTTTTTTTTTTTTTTGATGGGCATTTCAGGGAATAATCTGTTCACAATCATCAGTTCCAGGAAACATGAATGATGGCAGCAGGTTTTGTCGGCCATCTTGTTCAGATAATTCATTTCAGGCAGAGGTCTTTCTATTTAAAGCAGGAAATCGTAAAAATGAAATACGCACGTAGATTATAAACTATACACAATATACTGTGTAACCCATTTGTGTGTATTGTATCTTGCACTGCTTGTTGATAATTACATACAACCAACTGCTGTGTGCGATTTGTATTTACACTATATCTTCAATAGAAGTAGTCCTATTATACATATGTTAAAGCTTCAGACGGTACTCAAATGAATACCGTAGTGATGAAAAATGTAATCAAAATCAAACTATATAATTTAACTTCCATTTCAATTTCAATTGAAGGAGTCAAACAGAGTGTGTTGACATTAACCCAAAGCTGTAACCACAAAGAAACCTCTTGTTTGTCGAGGCACATGGCCTTCACATTCATATTTTTTTACTGCACCAAATGGTCTTTAGAGTGACTAAAACATATTAAAGACACAATGTGCCATATGTAGCTGATGAATGAAGCAGTGTTAGTTCACATGTAAAGCCATTTTGTTAAAATATACACCACGTTAATATCAAGACGGTCACCACTGATGAAAATTATTATTTCACATGTGTAAGTGCAAAGTGCTGAGATTGTAAGATACAAACACAATGCAGATGACATATTGTGTAGCATATTGACTCTCGCTTTACAGAACCAAACATCTGGATTCAACATTCACTTCTGAACATTTCTGCTGGTTCAGCCGTCACAGACCAAACAAAAGAGCTGAAGTAGCTAATAGATCAACTGAACTGGAGTATAAGTACTCACTTTGTTTCCTTTCCCTCTCAGATCTTTGAATGTTAAATATAAAATTTCAATTTGATTGAAATCATTTCCACTTTTTTAGCAAATGAAAATAAAATAGAAATTTCACTGTGGGGATATTTCCCGATCCCACATACAGCCCCAACAGGAAGCCTTGCAAACATAAGAATCTATGAACAAGTAATCTAAATGCTGACAGTTCCTTCTATATCTGCTTACTTCTCTTGTCAGTGTTGGTTTCATTTTCACAGCATCACATCCCGCAACGCCAGACACATCCAGTAAAGGGCCAGAGCCAGAGCAGAAGCAGTGCTGCTCACCTGAGACTGAAGGTAAGAGCAAACACATCTTTTCTCCCAACATTTCCCCTTTGAGACGCTGCTGTTCAGGGTATTTCTCTCACTGGTCACCCACTACTTGCACACACACACACACACACACACACACACAGACATTGAAGTTTCAGGTTGGATACCCCCTGTGTGACTAAGACAGGGAAACCCATGCAGGTGTATATGTGAGTGACTAACCCTGAAACAGAAGAATGGAAGGATGAAGTGGGCTCACTGAGAACATTTTGACTGGGTCTCCCCTCGATAACATCGGCAAGCATCAACAGAATCCCCTGCTTACTGAAAATGACACAAAACTTGAAAGCAACCTGGTTTACACCAAGGTTTCATTTGTAATAAATGTCAAAGTAATTCATGCAACATTCAAGGTGAAGTTAATGATAAGGGTCTTTATTTTGAGGAAAGGACGCAACAAAATCGTCCTCATGTCAGGGTTATTGAGACGCAATGTTGTGTTGCTCCTCTTCGTCTATCTCCACCCACCAGTGGAACAAAGAAGTCGCCCACAAGAAAGACAAATGTTAGCATTTTTGCCCACTGCCTAATCGGTGCATTTACTTTCCACCTCAGAACAGGAACTAGGACCTTGAATTGCGCCATAGCTGCTGTCAGTCTCCTCAGCTGATGTGAAAGAATTTTTACTTCACAACTGGGTCTCACATCAAGTCACACGTTATGTTCAATTGTTGCCATGACCTTGAAGTTATGCCGCTTTGTTGTTGATGGAAAATGTTCTTTTACAACTTCAGTCATGTTACATGTATCGGTTGCGTTTACTTAACAACTCGACGCAGCTCTACAGAGGCATCAAAACACAAGCTCCGCAGAGCGTCACGTCGTCATTCACAAAGTCCAAGCCAAAGTAATTTCATTTCAAATGAGCCTGATGACATTTGAGGGCCATTTTTATAGTGTGACCGCTCTGATCGTGAGCAGCAGAGCGCTGAGCGTTGCTGTTTGTGAGACCAGAGGATCAAACGTTCAGCTTTTCTCGCCACACCCCACGCTTCAATGTCACAGCAGGTGTTTTCCATTTTCTCTGTTCTTCTTCTCAGTTCTCAAAGGTAAAACACCTGTTGTTTGGGATGATGGCTATTAATAAAACACACGTTAGACTTTCAGCCTTGGCCAAGTGGCAGTGGTTTTGTGACTTTTGAGTTGGTGGTTTACAGCCTGCACACTGAAAGAGCTGTAAATTCTGCTCTTGCTGCCATCCAATGGCTCAAACGGCCTCCTTGCTGCAGTGATGTAATGCGTACATTAACATGCTGTTGGTTGGATGTGTGGCTGTGAGGCGCAGAGGTTACTGTACGTCTTAAACTTACCTAGTTACTGCCAGAAACCATCCGAGGTGGTGCTACCACTTTAACAGATGTATTTATTTGAACTGTTTTACAGGGGTCCAATCACTATGACATTAACAGTGATGCAATATTAAAATACTCAAAAGGCCAAAATTTTTTGTTCCTTTTCTGACTCACATTTGTATAAAATGGAAAAAAAATAAATAAAAAATGACACGTATCATAAACTTACATGAAAATAGCATACGACAAATAGTCTAAATTTAATACGTGTGTGTGTGTGTGTGTGTGTATTTCACTGGGACAGATCAACGTTCATTCACTCATCTTCTACCACTTATCCATTTCCAGGTCACAGGGGGTGCTGGAGCCAATCCCAGCTCACACTAGGTTAGGGCAGGGTACACCCTGGACAGGTCACCAGTCCATCACAGGGCCAACACACAGAGACAGACAGAGACCAACAACCACTCACACTCACACTCAGACCTACAGACAATTTAGAGTCACCAGTTAACCCAAACATGATGTCTTTGGACGGTGGGAGGAAACCCACGCAAGCACGGGGAGAAGATGCAAACTCCACACAGAAAGGCCCCAGGCCGGGAACCGAACCGGCGACCTTCTTGAGAACATCAACAGAATAAATATTATTCGTTAAAAAGTCTACGGCATCATGTCACAAATACGGAGAGAGATCAAAGGTCATGTTCAACCACAGACCAGGCTCTTACACGAGGGCAGTTCATCAGGGTACATTTTGCATTTAAAGACGCCTGGTTTGAATATTGTAATTCTTTAAATGCATCGTTTGCGTTTCATGTGAAATGTGCTGTTGCACGCTGCTTTTGTATACTTCCCTACCTCTTCCTCTTTTTTCGGCCTACACACCGCACGGTGCTGCGTTTATATGTCAGTGCACTGAGGATGAATGCTGTTCAATGTGTCAAACCACCTGAGGCAGAGAGGTGTATACGCAGATCAGTGGGCCCCACTTCAAACATCTTGCCGACCACGGTGGTGCTGCAGGAGGTCTCTGCAATGCTCCACTGCAATGATCCCATTCGACACACACAGAAGAAGGTTGCAGGTGGGGCGTGGTTAGATATCTCATCGAATTATCTCTTGACAGACTCCAATAAGCGCCTCAAAGATCTGTTCTATAGTTTTCGTCTTCTGCAAGATAAAAATGGACCAAAAGTGGATTCAGATTCTGACGATTCTGGTGTTTTATCAACGTAAGTTAAACCTTAATTTTACTGCTAAATCTATCCACCACCATGTGACAGCTTTGAAGTGTTCTCAGGTTGTTGTTTTTTTTTTGTTTTGACCTATTAATACTCCCATTTTATTATATCTTTCAGAAATGGCTTCAGCAATTGGTAACGTACAAGTAAAAGAAGGAGAGAGTTATGACATCAAATGTGAGCCCAGTGAAATGTACTCCACTATAATGTGGTTTCGAATTCTGGATAAATCCGGCATGGAGTTTATTGCATCCTTTGACTCTAAGTGGGCCAGAAAAACCAAAACTTCCCTCCATGAATCCTTCAGTAATGCAAATGGGATTAAAAATACACTCACAATTACGTCTTTCAAAAAAGATCGTGACAGCGGCCTTTACAGCTGTGCCCATATAAGAAATAACGCACTGTTGTTTGGCCCAACAACTCGACTGAGAGGAGGTGAGTTATGTTTCATAAATCTGGATAACTGTGACATGATGGATGCCTTTTTCACCAACACTTTCCATCTTTCCTCCTTCTTAAAAAAAGTTGAAGTCCCAACAAAAGCTCCAGAGGTCATCACTACCAGTCCAACTCCACCCAAAACCACCACCCCCTGTGTTTGTAAAATCGATCTTGGTAATTTTTTAGAATGCATCAAAATATGAACACGTCAGCTCTTACTGTGTGGCAAAGTCCATATTACAGTCTATTATAAAAACAAGAAGGTGTTTCTATATTTCTGTGTTATATGTAATTATATGTTTATTGTTTTGTAGGAAAAAAACATTTCCCTCTTTGCGCTCCAATCATTCTGGCCCCACTGGCAGGTGGCTGCGGCCTTCTTCTTCTGCTTCTCATCGTCACAGTCGTTTACTGCAACCGTAAGTCCAGCTCATGTCTTAACCTGAAGACAGCATGTGTCTCATTTGCAGTCAGCTACTTGTTGCATTTCAGAAAACTGAAACCGGTTGTGTCGGGCGCTGAATTTCAAATTTCGGTGACTTTGCTGTGATGTATTTAGTATAATGACTTCAACAACCTTTAAATAAAACTATTGCTTTGCTGTAGATGTCAGGACACGGAGATGCCCACACCATTACAAACGAAAGTAAGCAACTTTTTCCATCTCTCTCTTTATTTAATATTGTCTTTGCACTTAGTCAGGATTTTACAAACACAGAGGACATTGGTTAAAGCCCTCTTATTCCACCCTGTACATCAAAATAAAGCATTTTATTGATATAGTTTTGCATATTTACTTTTTGAGATATACTGAATTACGTGAATTAATTAGCATTAAATAAGAAGGGCAGTTTTTTCCCCATAAATGTCTTAATGCTGCTTGAAAGTTCATTTTTCTACTATAGAACGTAATGCTTTGTTGAAAGCTTTCTTTGCTGTTATTCTTGTAATTCCACTGTGAAATAATCTACTCATTAGATTACTACTATCACTACTACTCACTACTATTATTTACAAATGCTTTGTTTATCTTGTATAGACCACGGACGGTGCCGCCTGGAAATCAAATGATGGCCAAAAGATATGTTTAAACAAATTGGCTGAAAATTTTCACTCATGTCTTTGAAGCTGCAGCCATTTTACAGTGTGAATAATGCAGGATGACTTCTTTATCTTATTTACAGTTTCACAACAACTATATGGTGAATAATTGGCAATATAATGAAATATTCTCGCTGTGCTTGATAGAATATATAAGAAATTTTTAAAGTGTATTCATGTACGCAAGCTTTTCACCGCCAACATTAACTGAATTGTGATTTGATGGCCAGTGATGTTGTACCACACCACTGTACCACACTTGGTGCAAATTCTTTTAGTAACATGATTAGAAACACATGTTTCATAGTCAATAGTTTAAAAAAAAATCCAAGAATATAATCTTTCATTAATCTGATTAATTCATTTCCTTACCAAAATGTTTGGGGACGAATGTATATAGCTGAATTAATTTTGCTTTTGTACAGATTTCCTTTATAGTCACATTTGAATTGCAACTTAACAGCCAATGTTTCCCCCTTATCACATAGTGTCCCTACATAGATTTCTGACTTTTGATTTATTTTTTACTCACTTTTTTTGTCATTTCACTTCTGCCCTCTCGAAAGCTTCATATTCTTTTGATGAATTTTGAAAATAGCTTCTTCAAGGTTTGATTTCTCTCAATTCAAATTTTTCTGGTTTCAAAGTAATTACAAATATTCAAGAATATCTATGTTTTAAATTATGGATGTACAGCATTTCAGAAATATTCCACTGTCTTAATGTTTTGTAAGTTGAAATTTTGTAAAAGTAAAATAAAAAAAAATTTATAAAATAAAAAGAAAATGTAATACCAGTCAGACAAGCATTCTCTCATGGAAGGTTGTATTTGTCTTTATTTATGATTATTTTTTTTTTTTTTGGGCACAAAAATATAATGTTTGAGCGAAAGATGTTTGTTTAGCCATGAGCGCCCCCCCCACCCCCACCCCCCCAATGTTGAAAGGAAGTGGGCTTATACAACTGTAATCAGAATGAAAAACCACTTCGTTGGGAGTAGAGAAAAATACTTTCAGAGGAGATTCGGTTCCGGTTCAGTTTAATACATTTCCCTTGCACCTGTAAGAGAACTGTGTGTATTTACATTGCAATTATTGTATTCCTGCTATGTTTGGATATATTTTTTGTTGTTAAGGCATAAATTGTAAATCCGATTCTCATATAACAACTGCACAATTCCAATTATATATTTCTTTTATTTATTTAATATTCCCACATCTAAAATACCTCTCATATTGTTCACTCACACAAAACCTTTGACATGATGAAAATATAACCTTTGGGAAACTTATAGTGATTTAACTCTACAGCTGAAAGCTCTTTGTAAATTATACAGTGTTTTCTTATATCAAGCAAAAATCTTTCTTTCCTTTTTTTTTTTTTTTTTACAGTATACAAAATGGTAGTTAACAAAGTTTGTCACCATCTTAGCTCACTAAGTGCACTTCTGGATGCCAATAATCTTTTTTTTTCTACAAGGCAGAATACATAAAAAAAAAAAAAAAGGCACATAATTCTCCACAAAAAGTAAAAAGGCATTCGCAGGAAGCTTTCAGAAATGGATTTAAGCAGAACGCCTCCAGAAAATCCTCCACAAATTTAATAATGTAAACTATATGCTGTCCAAAATATAAGCAAACTAAGCTGTACACTAGTGTCTTTATCGCATCTGACATCAAGATTGCACAAACATCCCAATACTATACACCCACTCCGTGCTGCTCCCACGCCAGCTGACAGTCACCGCCACGACACATAACAGGTGTGCTGCGATGTTAGTGCATCATTTGAAGAATACAAACTGACAGCTGAGATGTGCATGCATGACTCTGATGAGCAACCCCTTCCTTTCTTCAGCATGCTCAGCACAAAAGCCTGCTTATCAACTTTTTTTTTTCTTTTAAACTCCTCTCTTTCTCCACAGTGTCCCTCCTTTCTTTATCTGTTCATGGTTTAATCTGTAAATACCTCTTGCTTTAAAAAGTCTTCTTTTCATTTTCTCCACAGATAGAAGCCTCAAAGTTCCTCATTCTTGATTATTTCGTGAAACGGAACAAGAAAGGTGCTGCACTCAGTTGTGTATTTGTGTGTGTGTTTTATGGGCATGTCTAGGTTTGTCGTTCATTCACTAAACTTTCTTAAAAATCAAGAAAAACAGAATAATTGTCTGGAGAGCAGCTCCCTCACTGATGCATCCCTGTGGCCTTGAGGACAAATTGCACCGACAACCTGCAAAAATATGTGACACATGCAGCCGTCATTAACCTCATTGTGACATATTTTACCTTTTACCAGGTGAAGCTGTGTAAAACATGAGCGAGCCTCACCAGCAGGTCTAGCTCTTGCCCCCCTTCTTTTTGGATGTTTGTACAACGTCTGAGCTTAGTTGAGCTGATAGCTGGTCAGCAGCAGACGGATCATCTGCATGGTGTTTCTGAAAGAACAAGTATAAGTTGATAAAAACATACATAATGGAAACGAAGAAACAGCGGTTTTGCTTGAAATAATTATTCAGATTTAATGAAAGTATTTGAGGATTTTGAGATGAGGCGAAGCACAGAGAGCAGAATGCATCACATGCAGCTGTGTGCAGGCAGCAGGAGCAGATAGGCTCCACCTATCAATTTTTTCTATTTTTTTTTTGTGGCCTTTGGCGCAATTTACAAACGCACAGATTCATTTTGGTGCATATCCAGCTTTATTTAAGATTTCGTGCAAATGATAAGTATCTTACTTTTGACTTTGACTTTGACTTGCTCTTGCCCTGTAACAAAGTTGACACTTTGGTTAGACTTAAAGGCTCCACATTGCCCTGTGAGGGAGTGACCACTGAGCCAGTAGATACACGCAAACTGCCTGTAGAGGACGCCATTCAACAATTAGGTCTAAAAGTGTGCATTATCAGTAATGTTAGCAACCAACTGCCACTTGTCAACAGCAGTCTTCTGGTAGAAAATATCAGGCTCTAAAAAGATTTTGATTTCGGCCTGTACTTATAATACTGCTAAAGTCAAACTTTAGATTTCCGCCACTCTTGCTCCACCTCGTAAACTCAGGAAAAAATGATTTAGAAAACTTCTTACACCTTTTAAAAACCCAAATATTTATCACAGCTCACAGATGATCCACGACGACTGCAGCTAAGAAACAAAGGTGACTGGAAACCTTCTGAGACATATTTTACTGACATATTAAATAAAACATCATCGACCGATGAGACTTTTCTTCTTGTTTTATTTTTATCAAATAAAAGTGAGGTTGCAATAAATAGTTTGAACTGATGGAGGAATCTTGATCTCATACAGATGTTCTTTTTACCTTTGATTTGTCTGTTTTGGGTATGAACTCTGGGGCATCTGGCAGCAGGGTGCTGGACAGGGAGTCCAGAACAGGACCAGCCATTGGCTAGGAAACAAAAAAAGTCATAAACAACCCCGTCAGATGTGATATGCTCATAATCAGTCAGGGTACTGGGCTACTGCCATAGATCAGAGTAGTTTATTTTCCAATAGGTGTCGAACTTCATAGAAATTCATTTTCTAATAAGCTCTTCTGAAACAGCTCTGTGTTCAGGGTGGTATATAAACACTAAAGGCACCACATACAGTTCCATCTTTATCATGGCTGACATGTTGCACAGGTGCAAGTAGTAATGATCAAGGCATTTCCTTTAAGTGTCCCAGTAAGCTGTTCCAGTCAACCAGTTTGCACAGTAACAGCAACCTGGAGCTGCCTCACATAGATCGAAGGCCACCATATAGAAATATAACACAGATAGCTTTGCAGTTTAGTGCTACCTTCAGGGGCTCTGAGTCCAACAAGGGAGGTTCCAGCTTTGTCGTGGCTGCAGATGATGCGACTGGTGGAGCGGGCTTGGGGGCATCAGAGAAATCACTAGACAGCAGATCCAAGGCTGTTTTATCATCCATTTTCTTCTACAAGGCAAAAGTAGAGAGGAAATTAAACTCCATTTTCACTTTCTATCTTTTTATCATTTCATTTTTATACTCTGTGACAGACTCACCTCCTTGGGTGCTGCAGCAGCTTTTGCTTTTGCTTCTGCCATTTTCTTTAAAATGAAGTTAATATACATTAGATATAAAGTAAAGCAACCTGTTGTATATGTGCAAAATATCACTGAAGCTTTGGAAAGTATGAGAGGTTTGATCAGCACTAAATAAATACGCATCATATAGGGTCAGTTATCTGTCCCATACTGTAAAAATAAAGCACACAGATTATTCACAATGTCAAGGTCAGTTTACCTTCTTATCTTCCTCAGTGGGCTGGTACTCTGGCGGCAGCGTGTCATCTCGCTCTCCCATCTTAATCAGCCTCTCCTCAACAACCTTTTTCTCCTGCAGCAAACAAACAAATCAGGCTGGCTGACATGACAGCATGGCTCGGCTTTCTGAAGAGAAAATACTCTCTGATGTTGGCTACCTTGACAATATCTTTGGCAGGAATAACTGGGACAGGCTGAGGGGTGGGCGCAATGTCCTTCAAGGTGTCTGACAGAGCATCCAGGGCGTTGTCTGCTCCGGCTGCCAGCTGGGTGCACAAAAAACAAAAGCATAAAAATCACGATGAAGTTGGATTTCAGAGAGTCTAATTCGTCGGAAAAGGCTGGAGATGGACCTGTGAGTTTACCTGCGGTTGTGTTTCTGTGGGAACACAAGCGGCAGATTTCACTGTCGGGGCAGCACTGGAGGCAACAAAGTCTCCTGCCAAGGCATCCAGAGCAAAGTCTGCAGAGGACTGAGGGGGGCACAAAATTAAATGTACAAAATCTGCGTTGGTGAAGATTATTACATCAATAATGCCTCCACAGTTTCACAGTGTACCTGCACAGGAGGGGCTGAGGGGGCGACAACAGGAGCCTGGACTGCAGGAGCTGCTGAGGAGGTCAGGAAGTCTCCAGACAAAATGTCCAGAGCCTCACCAGTTCCCATGGTGGGCTGCAGGAGAAAGAAATAGAGTAGAGAATTTCTTTTACAAAAATATCTTTGCATTGAAGTAAAATTTACCTAAAACTGATCCCAAAACTTATGCTTCAATAGTAAAACAAAGCCTGTATAGCTTATAGATGTATTAGTCCCAGTCTCACCTCAGGTTTAGGGGCAGGCAGCTTTTTGAGCTCATCCTCTCTGAACCTGTACTCTGGAGGAAGTGTGTCCTCCCTCTCTCCTACAAGCACACCCTTCTCCTTCTTTGTTTTTTCCTCCTATGTGAAGAGAAAACTCACAAACTCACAAAAATAGACTTGAACTGAATTTAGGAGAGCATAGTACGATCATGGCTCCCAACCAAAGTTGGACTGGGTGTGTATGTAGGTGAGAGAATGTGTAGTTTCATACCGACACAATGTCCTCAGGTCTAAGTTTGGGGGATTCAGGTTTTGGGACATCTGCTGGCAACAAGTCGCCAAGAGCACTGAGAGCATCCCCAGTTATAGATGGACCCTGAGGAGAAAACAGGAGATTGTTCTTTAGCTCTGCTACTTCTCATAGCCCTGGATGTGTCACATGCACACAGTAAAACGCGAAGTAAGGGATGCTCAGTTGTTAAAGAAGAATATCAAAGGGATAACATATAACTGATTACATTGAAATAAATAAATCAAATTACAAAACCACAACAATGATAAGTGAAAAAAAGGTATTTGACACAAGATGCTATAAAGCGAGACATGATTGTCTGAGAACAAAAGTGATATAAATATAGTTGGAAGTGAAGCCTCATTGTTACCTTCTCCATCTTGGGTTTTCCAGGTTGCGTTCCTGCAGGGATGACATCTATTGTGTTGGGTTTCTCCAGAGGACAAACAGTTTTCTGCAGAGACACAGAGACATACAGTTGGACATGTTGACTAAGAAAGACATAAGATGCTAGACAAAGCAGGGATGAGACACACAAAACAGGTAAGAAATAAAATTTTCTCCATTTACTCTATTCACTAGGTAAGGAGATGTATCCTATTGGAGGAAAATGCAGTTCAAATGATAAACAGTCGCAAGTATTGACAGCGTTACCTCTGGGGCCTTCTTGGTAGGAGGGGGGATGGGTGCCTGAACTCCAGAAGCTTTAGTTGGAGCAACAAAGTCTCCAGCCAGTAAATCCAGAGCTGATAAATCCTCTACTTTACTCTGGAAATGTGAAACAACAGCTTTGAGTGGTAGCACAGAACTCACATGAGAGTTTTAAAAAAAAGTCTTTCAATTTAAAATTGTTGGAAATAAACATATTTGCTTTCCATCAGAGGTTTGATGATGGGAATGACACCACTCTCTCGCTAAACATGAAAACTAGCTTAGCTTAGCACAAAGACTGGAAACAGTAGGAAATAACTAGCCTGGATTTCTCTCTCTCTTCTTTCTTTTTTGTCTCCTGAAAAATGTGCATTTATTGAACACCAGAACCTGCCATATACACTGAATCTTTAAAATTAGATAATCTTTTGGGGTTTATCTATTTTTTGACCACCATGCTTTGGCTGCTGGTCAATACTGTACCTGTGCAGGAGGGGCTGAGGGGGTGACAACAGGAGCCTGGACTGCAGGAGCTGCTGAGGAGGTCAGGAAGTCCCCAGACAAAATGTCCAGAGCCTCACCGGTGCCCATGGTGGGCTGCAGAAGGCAGAGAGGAAGCATTTATTTATGCCGTTCTTTCACTTTTATAAGTCATATGCAAGAGCTGAAGTTTCACCTCAGGTTTAGGAGCTGGCAGCTTTTCTAGTTCCTCCTTGTTAAACCTGTACTCTGGAGGAAGTGTGTCCTCCCTCTCTCCTACAAGCACACCCTTTTCTTTCTTGAATTTGCCTTCCTATGAAGAAAGAAAGCAAGAAGAAATCATCTGGTCAGAAAGTGTTAAAACTGATACACCAAACAGCAGGAGGCTTTCTGTGTCAGTGAGTGTTTGTGTCTCATACCGACACAATGTCCTCAGGTCTGAGTTTGGGGGATTCAGGTTTTGGGACATCTGCTGGCAACAAGTCGCCAAGAGCACTGAGAGCATCCCCAGATATAGACAGACCCTGAGGAGAGAGTAGCAGATGCTTAACTGATTTGCCATACATTGATAGTTTAACTATGTAAATACAAAGAGGAGGGGAAAAAAATAACCTGATCGGTTTTGAGTTTAGTATCAGTGGTGATCTTTCCAGCAGTGGCTTTCTTAACAGCAGGGGGAACTGCAGAGGATTCAACTTTCTACACCAGACAAGATAGATGATATTAAAATAGAGTTGCATGTGAGTGTTATTTCTGTTTAAGACAGCCCCTAATTCCACCTCCTCAGTTTCAGGTCAAGTGTCGAGTCAATAAAATGTCAAACATCATGAAATAATAGAAATAACAGAAATAACATCCAGACACATAGCATTCACGCTGCAATGATCAGGAAATCTGGGAAAATTAATGGAGGAATGCCAAAATATTGAAATTAACACTACCAAAAATTTCGGGGTTTTTTGCCTGAACCCAATTTCTTTACATTTTGCCATTTCTGTCCTGGCAGAAAGTCGTTCCCATTAAATTATCAAATTGCACACACAGTCACCTGATACTGAGGAAAAGGTCTGACTGATGATTTTAACAGGAAAGATTGGGAATTTCTGTCCATTCATCTTTGATAAATATTACAGAGCATGCTACTGTAAAGAGTATTTAACTGACTGGATCAGTGTATTAATGAGTTCCCCTAAAGTAGGACAAAAACACAAGAAAGAGCTTGCTGCACTGTACTGTGGCAGTGGAAGCTGAAAGTCCAGCCTCCAGGGAGAAATCGTCTGAGACTTTCTCCTTCTTGGCCTTCTTATCAGCAGGAGCAGCAGGACACACAGCCACAACAGGAGCCTGGACTGCAGGAGCTGCCGAGGAGGTCAGGAAGTCCCCAGACAAAATGTCCAGAGCCTCACCAGTGCCCATGGTGGGCTGCAGGAGAGAGAGAGAGGAAGCATTTATTTAGTCTTTATTTCACATTTGAACATTTAATGTCAGACTTCAACAGCAATAAGTGTATTTTAAGAGCCTTAAAATACATTTTTCCCAGTTTCACCTCAGGTTTAGGAGCTGGCAGCTTTTCTAGTTCCTCCTTGTTAAATCTGTACTCTGGAGGAAGTGTGTCCTCCCTCTCTCCTACAAGCACACCCTTTTCTTTCTTGAATTTGCCCTCCTTTGAAGAAATAAAACAGGAGGAAAATCATCCGATGAGAAAGTGTGAACACTGATACAGAAACAGCTGGAGGCTTTCTGTGTCAGTGAGTGTTTGTGTCTCATACCGACACAATGTCCTCAGGTCTGAGTTTGGGGGATTCAGGTTTTGGGACATCTGCTGGCAACAAGTCGCCAAGAGCACTGAGAGCATCCCCAGTTATAGATGGACCCTGAAAAAGGGGACAGGAGGAGAAAAAAAAATAAAGATTAATTATGTCAGGAATAAGAAGCGAGGGGTGGAAGGATGAAAATTCATGTCCTGTAAATCTTACCACATTAGTCTTGGGCTTGGTGTCCGCCCTGGTATCCAGTCCAGCCATCAGAGAGAAATCAGCTTTCTCCACCTTGGCTTTTTTATCGGCAGGAGGAGCAGGACACACAGCAACCGGTGGAGCAGCTTTCTACAACAGCAAACAGACACACTAATGATTGTTTTTACATTGTGGATCTATGCATCATAATCAAATAAATGGTAGAATGGAGTAAAGCTCATTTTTAAATTAATATAACTGTTGTGATAGCAGTAGTTTAGAGGAATGATATAATCATCTAATAATAATTTAGCATGTTGAAGGTTCCAAAAGTTTAACAAAATGTTTCTGTATATTTTAAGACTGTCCCATGAAAGTACCTGGGCAGGAGCAAGCGGAAGTCCAGCCTCCAAAGAGAAATCATCCGAGACTTTCTCCATCTTGGCTTTCTTATCAGCAGGAGGAGCAGGACTCACAGTTTTTCCAGGGGGTGGGGCAAAGTTAGCAGAGCCAGCAGATGAGGCACTGACACAAGCTTCATGGTCTTTCTTCTGTGTATTTCATGTAGAAAAAAGAAGGTGATTAGCCTTTTAAATCAACAAAAACACAAGCCTTTTATATAAAACTTTAATGGCACATTAAGGCTGAGTACCTAACCACCTCCATCGACGGCAGTGTTTAAACACAGATATTTGTCATGAAGACTATGGTATGTAAAGTCAGAGTTAGCACAAACAACTGAGTGCTACATGCTACACATTTTTGTCTGGAGGACTCTGACCTCTTGCTTCGTGGGTGCAGCTGGAGCAGTGGAAGACATGAATCCAGCTGAAAGAGAATCCAGAGCCTCGTCTGTACTCAGTGGTTTCTGAGAGGGAAAAGAAAAAACACCAGAGAGCGATTCAAAACCGATTCTTGAAAATTGCTGACTGACCTTATGAGGAGTGACTCAACATTATGCTCCATATCAGACACTAGATCCTCCACTAGAGGGCATGTGCAACCAAGGGAAAAGCCAAACAAAGGGGCAAAATAATGCAAACCAGGCTGCGTGTAACAAAGTGAAGGAAAAGCACAGACACACCCTTAACATTCCATGGAGACAGAATACACAAATTAACTCCCTAAAAAGGCACATTTGACACACACAAAAAAACTGAGATAGAACAGCAATGTAACAAACACCAAAACTAAAACCACCAAACTCACACTGGAGCAAAGTATCAGTGGGAAACAGATCATGAGACACAGAACCGAAGAGCACTCTTGCTGGCTGACAAAGTGGGAGTAGGCGATGATGTAAAAAGTGGGTGTGTTATGTGCGATAGTGAGTTAATACTATCCTACATATGGGTGGATATTTTAGCATGTAACAGGTCTTTCAGCATGTTGGTGTGTGTGTGTGTGTGGGTGAGTGATTGTGTGAATGTGCACACATATTCACTTCAGTAGCTGGGTTTGGTCAGACAAGAGCCAACGAGTTTGAGCAGAGGAGGTGGGTCTTGTACTCTGCTTGCACCAGTGCAATACAACATTCCCCTCTCTAGAGGAACCAGCAGATCACAGGGTGGAAAACAGGGCTTTCTGTATTTGTGTGTGCGTGTGTCTGCCTATGTTCATTTCCTGTTAATGTTGGAAAACATTTAGGAAGAGTGAGTCTAAACTTCATCTGCTGCAAAATGAGCTGAAGGCAGGAGGCTGTGACTTGACTAAGTGCGAATTGTGAGAGTGTCACTCACAGGAACATCTTTGGGTTTGGCATCTGCAGGAACAGGGGCCTAGAAAACACAGCAAAGTTCATTTTAGGCTCAAAGAAAAAAAAATCAAATGCAAGTATCCATTGAGAAATGAAAAACAAGTAAGTTTTTCCTCTGCTGTTATGTGGTTATGCAGATATCCTTTGTTTTGTGTGACCAGATTTTGAGATCTCTGACTCTGGGGCTGAGTATCATTCAGCATGTTCCTATATAACTTCTTATATGATACTTGAGTGTTGTAAGATGACTCTTAAATTCAGGATAACTATAAACTGATTTGAAGTTTAATTCAAATCAGCGACTTCTCTAACCGGAGGATGAATCGGACCAAATCCAGCTTGTAGTATCTGACCATTTATAACTCTCAGTGATGCAAACACCTTTCCGTTGATACCAAAGAAAACACACAGATTTGATACTCAGCCTCATTCATCTCCGTCTCAACACAGTGGAGTGACTTTTTTTTGCAGTGCAGCACCAAGTTGGCAATCATGATTTTTTTTTTCTTTACCTGTCCATTGCTTTTTGTAATCCACAGAACTCACTATGAACAGTTTTCATACTCATGATAACCAACTGACAGTAAGGTGTGGAGACAACAGGGGGGCACACTGGGGAGAACTGACCATGTCTGCAAATCTGTAGCCTGGTGGCAGCGTGTCATCTCTTTCTCCACACTTGTGAGCCCTCTCAGAGGTGATGCCATGCTGTGACACATGCAACACACACAGTTACTCACATCAGATCCATGCTTCTACACAGAGCAAGGCCATGCCTGCACAGTTTATATATGGACACACACGCACACACACACATGCATCACTGTAGCTATGCTGTACCTCTGTGACAGCTGGCCCAGTGAATACGGGCTGTGGGGGGGCAATAGGATCAGCTGATGGTAGTATGCTGGCAAGGGCATCGAATGGATCCACCTGTGCATGCAGTACAAGTCATCACGCTGGAGCAAGCAACGTGCTTTTCGAAGCAAACCCAAACTGCTTTAGTAAGTCTTTACCTTTTTGGCTCCTTTAGCTGCTGGAACCTCCACCTGCACCTGGAAAACAAACCCACATTAAGCTCATATTAAACAAACAAAATGACAAACAAAATAAAGGGATTAATATGGGACTTAAAAGCCCTGAGTAAAAGGAGACATGATGAAATAAGCGCAATTCAATTATAGAAAAAATAGTTGGATGTATTCCAGGCAAATCCTAATGATTATTACAATAATCTGAAATAGTATGATAATTATTTCAATTATTATCATTATATTCTCACCCCAGGAAAGAATATAATATAGATTATTTATTTTTCAGATTTTTAAATCAAAGACATTTTTCTAAAGTAGGCAGAAAAAAATCCCTACAGACCCTGAAGGCATCTCTTAAGCACACAAATAGTCTATTCATACCAGTGGAGAGAAGAGAGAGCCAGCATAATGAGAATGTTCCATCATAGCCGTTAATATTTAACAGAAAATAAAGAACGTAAAAGCATCGGAGAACCTCCACCCTGGCTGGTCTCAGGTTTGTCTACCTTCGTTTGTGCCGATTTAGCTTCTTCTTTTTTGCCTTGCACGGACACATTTCCAGCTGCAGCCGTTGATGTTTTAGCTGGATCATCTTTAGACACTTGAGCTTTGACTGTTGTGATGGCGGTGGCACTCTAAAATACAATGGCCAAGGACAAATGAAGGAATATTACTGGTCCACTGTACCCGAACAAAGTCAGTAAGATCACCAAGTGAATAAAGAGAACAGAGGGAAGTGAGGTACCCATTTCAACAGAAGAAGGCCTCCACCATCTTGATTATCAATGAGTCATTAGTTCAAAAGTGTAACAGCCAACCTCCCCTCCTCATTTGTTCCTTCTGGCTGACTCAGATTTCTGATGCATGTGCGGTGTTGAAAGTGTGCGATGAGCAAATACAATGACAAGAACAGGCATGCTGAGCAAAGAGCTGTAGAGAATAAGTCCTTTATATTTTCCAACTGGTCATCTCCAAGTAAGAAGGAAGGGAAGGCCAAAGCAGTTCTTATAGAACCTTCCAAAGCAGAAGAAGTCCAAAGTGTTGTTAGAAGACAAGACTCCGCAGTGTTGCAGAAGAAAAAATTAAATGACTTGGTGACCAAAGCAGGCCTCAAAACAACGGCTACACCTCAAGAGAGCCATGGAGGCATTTAAGGGACTGAGGAGAATTCAGCTGTCAGCTCTACCTTGGCCGTATCTTTGGGTGACTCTTTAGGTTTGGTCACAGCAGCGGTCACTGCCATGCCAGCCGCTGCAGCTGCTCCAGCAACAGAAGAAGGAACTGTGGCAGTGGCTTTGACTTGAGAGACAGGTGCTGTCTACAAACATGATGCTAAATAATTACTCACAAACAACAGCATGACTAACACACTACACTGCTAAAACAGTAGACATCCTGAAAAGGTATCTGTGAAGCATTTTAGTGTTAGTAAAAACTGAGTAGCAGAATATGTATACTGATCACTGGTCATATCTGTCATTGTGTCCCCAAAGCAAACCACAATAATAAGTTATTTTCCAGTCAGGACTGAGACAAATCTGACCACTGATCAGTTTAGCTTGAAAGGCTGGTGCTTTTTCATGCTTTCATTTATTTAAAGCAAACTTTATACAGAACATGGTGAGGCAGAACTTTTTCTAGACAGCCAACTTCGACTTTCTGATAACATTCATAACACCCATTTACATTCAGAGACAAAAGACGAATAATGTGACCAAACCTGAGTGCAGATAATGTAAACTGGTAGTCTGATTTGGAAAGGACTGTTGAGAAGCTGACAAAAAAAAAATCACGTATGTTGAAAACTACAACTAATAACTTTCAGTATGAAGGATTAAATATTAATAGACAGTTTGAGTGTCTGCAAACTGCCCAGTTGGTATGAAATCAATCCAAATACTAAAAAGTAAAATTATCAAAGTTAAAATGAAGCAAGAAAAAGCACTGGCCAGCCCTTTGCAAAGATGACATCATTACCTTTGGCATCTCTTTAGGACCGCCCCTCGCACCTGCTGATGTCATATCAATAACAGTAGCCCCAGTAGACGACATGCCAATAACAGTAGCCGGTGTAGTGTTAGTCTACAAACCAAGGAATAAGTGTTTAGAGAAAAGCCATGTGAACGTTACTGATGAAGTCACGTGTGTGAAGAACAACCATCCCAAGTGCGACGACATTAAGGTGAAGCGTTCAGATCCAGAGGATGTGGATGGTTGAGCAAGAGAGACAACGTATATAGTCCGAAAAATGGAGGCAGAGAGGTTAAAAATATATTTTGCAAGATGAACGTACGGTTAAGACAGCAAAGAAGAAATGTGAGCTGCCTCACGTTGAGCACACATTCAGTGTTGTGACCAAAAGAAGGAGACAGTGATTAATCTCATATTACACCACAGCCAAAAGCCCCTCCACTTCTATTTAGGCATCCAGAGTCTATCTACCTCTGGTCTGGTTTTAGGTCCCGCTTTTCCTGCTGTCCCAACTGAAGCACTTCCTCCAGCTGTGAAGCCACTTCCTGTGGCTCCGCCTGTTGCTGTGGTAACCACCCTGGGCTTTGAAGCCATGGCAGATCCTGATGCTGCCTTCTGCAACGCAGTTTACCCATCATTAGGAGTGCTACTAAGCCCAGGTAAACAATTCATTAACATTTTCTGTGGCTTTGGACCGTGACAGTATGTAGGTGACATCATTGCAGCTAAATTGGGGTTTTCTTGATTTAGTCTTATACTAAAAATTTAGAAGAGCCTGTGTTACAGTGTGTGGAGGTGTTTGAAATAAGAAAGTGCAGGTGCCAGACAGGGAGGGCCAGATGGAAAAATAGTACTGGTTGCATGATGGGAAATGCAATAGACAATGTTTTTTTAGAGTTTGGGCAATACCAGAAACCAGAGTCAGCGTATTTTGGATTCTGTTGCTTCAACCTTAATCTTTCTTTTTATTATTAATCTTTCTCTTGTAAGACCAGCAGACCAGACTTTAGTTAAAATGCAATTGTGCGCTCTGTTAAAATGTAAAGATAAAGTGAAAAATATATAGTACAGACAAATTTTACTGTTTTGTATATGTAAAAAATGCATTGTAAAAAAAGGAGTAAAGCTACTGATGGTACATTAGTATCTATTTTACTATGTGTTCCTGTAGATGTCCAGTTCAATGTATTCACACCACTGAAACCTGAGTAGCTGTTCCCAACATGAGCTAGAAGGGGAGCCAGAGGTCAGCGGCTAACAAGAGTCACTTATAGCTAAAGGTTAATGGCTGAGTAACAAGCTCTATAAATAACTTGTGGGGCCATCATCTGTACATTTAAAACCTTTATTTCTTTAACACTATGCTTAGTGCTTAATGCTTATTTTACATACACTTCTCTGGATTTGATAGGCTTTCAAAGTGGCTGCGTGTCTCTGAAAATCCTACCAAAGCCCTTCTCTACCGGGCAGACACCAAAATAGACAATGTATAAGCACCAGTGTTGAAGGCCAAGTAAAAACATTTCAGACAGGTACAGTTTGTTTGTTCTTACAAAAAGAAAAAGAGGTATAAAAAAAAGAAAAGAGAAAACTGAGAAACAATTTGGCTGTTAGACTTCCAGTACTTTCAATAATACAGTACAAGAGAGTAGAGAGAAGTTCATTTTAAATTTAGGCCAAGAAGAAGAGTTTCTGTCGTATAAATAAAGTAATGAAATATAGTTTATACCAAACAATTAAAATCAAGCTGGCACATTTAACAAGAACCAAGATCCTTGAAATAAACCTCACAGACAGTTTAACCCCTGAGTTCCTGAAGAACAGAGTGTTGAATAATTTTTTAACATCCACTTACTGGAGGTCATTAATCATTTGGAAACTAGAGCAACCAGCAAAAGATCACATTGAACACTAACTTTGATCCATTGTTTGAACAGCAGCACTGTGGGGACTAAAATTCTTCCCACTTACTAAATAACTGGGTGTTACCTCCTTGTGTTTGAATGGAAGGAAGAGAGAAGTTTTCTTTTGCTACAACTCAGAGGCTGAAGCTGCACCTATTCCCTCTGTTCTGCTCTACGTGTTATAGCTATCAAAAACAACAAACATCTGTCCTGGGGCAGGAAAGGAAGTAACAAGAGATTCTACATAATGTGCGGGTGCAGGGGGTCTTCCACACACCGGACGTTAACTAATGAGTTTCCTTCTTTAGCGAGAGAGAGCAGGACAGAAGAGGTTAAATGGCAGAGGAATGTTTAATACCTCAAACTCTGCAGGCTTTGCGGTGGAGACCTGGGCTGCCGGTTTGGGTGTGGCCTGGCTCGGCTGCGACTGCAGAGACACAGACAGAAAGAAAGAAATGTTTCACATGTGCAGCAAAATATCTCACAAATATACCCTGAAAATCATTTCAAGACTGACACCATCTCGGCATTGGCAACAACTTGGTTTAACATTTCTCAACGCATGGATGGATGGCGCTACAGATTCAAACGAGGACAGGGAGAAAGAGAGAAGGGACATAAACTTCACAAACACATTACTACAGTGTGGTAAGGCATTGCTGAAAAACAGTCAAAAACACATCCATCTTCTATCACCCACCAATCCAACACACTGCAGGCAGAGGTGGTGCATTTAAGTATGACATTCCACACTGAAGGGTGTGACTGCAGGTTGTCGGAGAGCAAAGGGCAAAGAGACCAACCATTATTCTTGTTTATGATTGCCACAGCAACGATGATGACGAACAGATGATGCATAAATTACTCTGCAACTGAGATCACAGATTAAGTAATCCAGAGATCATTCACCTTTGACGTCAGTGAATTTGGCCTTTTGACTTTGATAGCTGAGGACTTTGGTGCAGCCGGTTTTCACGCTGACACACTCTGCACTTCCTCACACATAAACTAGCAAACCCACAATGTCATTGGTACTGAGACCATCCATTTCTTCCTGATAAGATTGAGGTTGCTGTTGCTGATTCCTGTTCGTATTAAACATGCAGTTTGCCCTCTGGTCATTCATACTACTGTTCCTGCTGACCTCAGACCTCAACACATACTGTAACCCTAATCCTGGAAGTGAACACAAGAAACTAATTTGAGTTATAATTTGGATTTCATGATTCACATGATTCAAAATTGCATTTAACAAACTTAGTCTTAAATGTCTGTAAAGTAGGTGAAAGGACAGCATCTTATTCCAGAGTCCATCAATGAATCGTGTTAACAAAGCTGGTCTACTAAACTCAGTCTAGTCTGCACATTCAGTCCTCAACAACAAGGACGTCTCTAGGATGTAGTGAGGTGTGAGGTGCAGTAAGTCACCTTAGCCTCCTGCAACTAGCACCATGATTTGAGAGGATAACCTGCAAAATATGTAACTATTCCGCATTTACCCCTCACTCTCTAAGCCAGTGTGTTTGTAGGAAAAGATAAAATGCTACATATTTTTTGTTTAACAGATGATACTACCAGTCTAATAAAGGACTTTTCTAAATAGAGTCTTTTGTGTAGCAGTATCCAGGTGGAGACTTGTGTGCTGCAGAGCCCAGCCCTGTCCTTTCAGGTGCTGTGAATAAAGAGCACAGAGCCTCCACCCCACTGACACCAGGAGGATCAGGATTATTGCCCTGTGTTTTGTCTGCTGTTGTCACTGTACAGTCAGATCTGAGCCGGCCAGTTTGTGAACATCCCTGTTTCACTATTTGTTCAGAATTATCACCCAAGTTTGTGAGATTTTTTTTATTTGATCACAATGGCTCTCAATATTGTAAATCAATTCTTGTCACTGATTCCTGTTACATACCATGTTATTGGTCATCGATATGTTCTAACAGATTGTCACCAAAGAGTCCCATAACAGAGTTATGGGTGCAAGCACCCATGATCCCCTGAGTTTATTTAACTGTCAGCTGTGCATCACATTTTATTCATGCTGAATGGGCTGGGTGGACGTAAAGACAGCCTGCATGTCTGTGAATGACCGGAGTGAGCGAGGGAAAGCAGAGAGATAAACAACCAGAAGTAAGCACACAATGAATTGCTCCACCCTGAACTGTAATCTGTGACCGCTGATGCAGAAATGACTGCAACTCATCACTCACCATGATTGCCTAACACACTGGTGCTAAGTTTGACAAAATTAACGCAAACCAGATCATGGTTTACCTTTATGTCTATACAACTGATGCATTGAGCGAGAAAATTGAAATTCAGAAAATGCAAAACATATTCAATTGAATACACTTTAAATTTGGATTTTCTGATTAAACATAATTGTATTATGGAGAGACAGTTAGAAGAGTCAACCTAACTGTTCAGAGAATAAGGAGGAAATTGCACAGAGGAGGAAGTAAGGTCACAAGCAGCCAGGGCACCCCCCTCTTTGCCACAGGGGAAGTCATGTTGCTCCTGTTACTGCAATAAATATTGACTTTTGCTAGTAACCACAAAAAAACGAAACAAATTAAGCAACAGGGCAATACAGTATGTGCAGTGGTAACTCATGATATGCCAGTTTTCTTGTGCACATGCAAGCATGTGAAACACAAAAAGCACCAGCGAAGGTATTTTCATGCCCATACTGGAAATATAACTGATTGTTACTGGGTATTGCTCAAATTTTCAGTACATTAAAACACAAGCCTTTGTTTTCATTTAAAGGAATGATTTGACACTTTGGGAAGCATGCTGACTTGCTTCCTTGCTGAGAGTTAAATGAGAAGATTACTATTCTGTTCATGTGTTTATGGTAAATCTGAAGCTACAATCAGCATGCACTTGGTGTGTAAAAAACTAATCCAGGTGTATTCTTTGACCCTTCGTTCATTCTTGGTGCTAAGCTGAACTTTTGGCCATAGCTTCATATTTACAGAGAAACTCTCAGGGGAAAAAAAAAGTGATTACACATATTTCCAGCGTGTTGAAGTATTACTTCAACAACATAAGCCAAACTTCAAGCATTTGTTGTTGTTTTAGTAAAAACACTGAACAGCTACTGTTACACAATGCCTAAGATATTATATGGGTAAAGTGGTGAGTTAACCAGCATTGGTTTCAACATTGGCAGCATTTAAAGAAAAAGCTGTTTGAGTTGCATATGATTTGACATATTGTGTTGACTGTGGTGTTTGCGTCCCCTTCTTGTCTAAAACATGATTTCTGGCACCTTGTTGGATATTAACAAATCACTGACCGATCCAACAACCTTTTTTTTATTCTATTTCAGTTAGAGAAACACAAATTACAACAAATCCAAAACGCTCCATGAACCTAAGCTAGCCATGAGGATGTGGGGACTCATTAGCCTTTCATTTACATGAAAAAAGTCCCCAAACAGCCGGTCCACAGCCCTGGAAGTATGAGAACTAGGGGAACATGCTTCCCTGTGCTGTCAAGATAATAGTCAACATTCTACGTTCAGTAAGTTACACTCTCCTACTTGGAGTCAGGACAAAAGTATGAAAGCACATGTTAGCGTTTAAGTTGGTATCCGCATGCATTTACAGTGCAAATCAATGAAAGAATCTATGTTGAAATAATGCATCACAACAATAGACTAACAAAGTTGTCTCCCCTCAAGGATCCGTGTGTGATGAAAACCACTGCACAAAGGTGTCACCCGCCCTGCCTTCAGTGTGTGACAGATGCCACTTAACAAAGACAGATTGGGCAATACCTTCAGTGAACCACCCAGGTGCTTTTCCTACAGGCAAACAAACAGACTGCTTACAGTATTTCACCCACAGTCCACTGAGGCAAACAGTGCACTTTATGAGAGACCAGAAGGAGACTCCATCAACATGTTTACAGGATGACTAATGCAGCCATGCAAGTGATTATAACAATCATCAATAATACAAGAGTGAAGCAAAACGGTCTCTTCCCTGGAGTGTATTCTAAAATGAATGGAGACAACATCTTACTGGCATTTTTAAACTTGGAGAAAAGTTTAGCACTCTTCACCTTGTCCTTGAGTTTCTGATGAACAGATTGGGGCTGAAGCAGAGGCTTGGTAGAGTATGTCTCCTGAGCAAAGACTAAGCTCACCTGAGACCCACCCAAATGCTTTGAGTTTAATATCTGCTGTGACTCCAAGGTGCTACATTCTTGCATTTTTCATACCACTGGTGCAGCCAGTTACACAAGAGGGTATGTTTTTGGGCTACAGACTGGACATCCATATAGCTACACTCACTGCAAGTGGCACAAGCTCCTCAAAAAAAAAAAAGGGGGAAAAAAGCACATGCTTTGCATATTATGCCTGTCTAATTGCTGATTTCATTAAAGGCAGCTTGAAGTGTGATGTGTCTGGAGCAGGTGTCTGCAGAAAGCATTTAAAAATGAATGGGTATGTCTGGCTCCTACTCCAGCGACCTCTGATTTATATCATATTTTGCAGAGTTAGTTTTTCCAGAAAAGCAGAAACATGACTCTCAGTGTCCTTCCCATATTCCCATAAGGTCAAATACCTACACAGCAACAATAAAAACATATATTTCACCGTTCATCAAATTCAAAGAAAACACACAGTATCACTTCAAGCTCCTCCATATCAAAACACTAATTGTTTTATATTTTTCACCTTGGCATTACATTTTCTTAACCATTAAGCTCCCATAATACTAATTATAAGACCACCTATACTGCACATTGTATTACATCACAGATCAGCAGTTTGACTGATTGAAGGCATTTTGATGTCAAGGTAAAGATTTCTGAAGTTTCTGCTGTCCCCGTCCACAGCTGGGCGTCGCTCAGCTTCTGTCCCAATACTGCTGACATGTCTTCCAAACTAGACAGATAATACTGCAGATAATAAACTAACAATGGAAAAAATAAAATGAAATTCTTTCTATTATTTCTTTTTTTGAAATACAAATACACACCAAAAGTGCCAACTCTGAGTATTTGAACCTATTTGTACCTTGACAGTTTGCTCAAAGGCCTTAACCATGACACTTAGCATTGCAGCAAAGCAGGTTCACTACAAAATGTCATGACAACTGTAGCATTAAAAAAAGGTAATGTTTTTGTTAAAACAAGAGGCGAGTACATAGCAACTACATTGACTGACTGACCTGAATTTGGACTGAGAATCACTACATCATGCTAGCTTCTATCAGAAATAAAGACAAGGTTTGGAGAACTCATGCTAGCCTTTAACTTTGGCCCATTCTAAACAGGTTAGACAAAGTAAAAGGAACACCTTATGTATTCTATATGCAAACACTACCTTTATGAGGTCATTACATTGAGATATTGAGATTAACCGTGCAGTCATTTTTGTGGCTTGTGTTCATGTTATCCTGTCCAGCCCTGTAGGTGACACAGACAAAACCAGGATGCACACGGTAGAAATTTCATATGGCTTTACATGATTGAGATTTTTCGGTGGTAAGGGAAGAGGCCGATAGTTGCCATGTATCTGTTTCACGAAGAAAATATTGAGCCTGTTAAACATTAATGGAGAGACAGTAAATTGGCGCAGTTGTAAACCAAGACACAACAGTGCATAAGCGCACATTTACATCCACACACATGCCGAACATATGATCTCTAAAAATACCATTTAACAAACCTAATCAAGAATTTGTGTCATCAATTGTGTCATTAAATCAGTGGCATTATGTGGCCAAACTGCTGTTCCTCAAATGCAGCCACACAGACAAGTGTGAAATCTGTGTGAGAGCATGAAAAAAAAAAAACCAACACATATGATGTGCGCGCACACACACATACACACAAAGACATAGACTGTACATGCACGTACTGAACCAACCAACTGTAGCTCTTGTGGCAACATCCACAGAGGACAACACTGACTGATCTAAATGGTGGCAGGACATCATCATAGTCGTTTTGGGAGAGCTGGGCATACTGCCGGCTGAAGCCCAAGTGATGCCAAGATTAGACACAGGATTTTAGAGCTCTAATGACTCTATCATATGACCCAAAACTGCAATGACGTAGGAATGGCAGAATGGTGCCATCTGAAACCATTTGAAATGTTGATGTGCTTGTGGTTTATGAGTCGTTGTTTTGGCCTTACATGTGAGTGATGTCTACTCAAGAATCTGATCTGATCCAGTACAGTATCAAAATACAAAAAGAAGCACGATTCACACAACTCCCAAAGTATTTAATTCTCAAAAGAGACTAAACAATGCAGTATATCTAAACCTCACCAAATGACAGCAACTATAGCAGTAGCTCAGCCCTGCTATGAAAACTGATGACTAATACTGGCCCCACCCAACACACTGCAAACACGCACATGTGAATATGGCTGGAAACAGCTCCTTAACCAGCTGCTTTAAAATAGCACTGGCAACCTGTAGAAATGACCAGTGGGAATCATGTGGACCTAATGGGCTCAGTGTGGAAAGCTGTCGTCAGTGCTACAAGCCAGGAATATGGAGCGTAGGTGTAAAAGCAGCAATGGAGCTGCAGTTTCAATCCGTAGCTGCATGAGGATGAATATTATTGCTGTGTGGGAAGATTTTGCGAGTACAGACAGTTGGATCCCCAGTCCCCAAATGTAACAGTTATCAGTGCTGATATTGTGCACTTAACACACTATATTAACATTGCCGTCAGCTTAAAGCACACTGCAGTGCTTTTATAGAACCTTTCCTCTTTGTTAGTTTATCACACTGCACTTTTCCTCATTGTGCACAAGGTTAATATATGTGTCACTATTGTAATATGCACTATACCAGGTTGCAGAAGCTAAAGATCCAGAGGATTTAAGCTTAGTTATCAGACAACAAGCAGAATTTGCAGAATTTGACTAAATCTATTTGTATATATTAGGTGAATATTGACACATTTCTATCTTTTATATGATTTAAGGAGTTCTGAATCATTGTAGAGTACCTAGATTGATTGTGATATGTTTAAATATTAACTAAGTGGTAAACTACCACTTAGTATTATTGCATCGTCATCATTTACAGTTTATTCGATGCCTTTGGTTGTTACCTTTTTAAGAACTGCTCAGTTCTTAAGTGATCTTTAGTTGTTTGCAAACTTTCCTTGACTTAACACACAAAGTCACAAGCTGCTGATCACACAACGCACATTATCCTGCTGTCAAATGCAAACACATGAACAATGAGCGTCCAACTGCGTACCCCTAGCCACTGCTCTGCCATACAACAGCTGTCAGTTTGGCAGTCAACAAGTATCAAACAGGAAGCCCTTCCACACACAGGCGTTTGTAAAAGAGCGAACACATTGGCGAGATACATACCATAGGTTTGACTGTTAGTGTGTATCCTCTATATATTTTGCTGTGTATACTAACAAGATGCTCTCTTGAGGCTGGTTCACCTTAGATCCCCGGTGCAGAAATATTTAAGTCCACTCTGTATCTCAAGCACACACGCATGCACACACACACACACACACAAACACACTTGTAAGCATATGTACAGACACATACACAAAAACACACCCAGCAGTGAAAAACTTGCTGCTCCGCCCTCTTAGAAGAAGCACAACAGGCCTGTGCTGCTCAGGCTCCGTCTCCTCGCCCAGAAGGCAACAGAGCAGGCTCAGTGAGATTGGACAGTCGCATTCAAAGACCCGCCCACTGCTTCACTCCCTGCCAGGAAAAACTAAGAAGCTGTCGTCTAAAAAACTTTGGGCTGGGCCAGATTGGGTTTAGTGAGTAGGGATGTTGCCGTTTGATAACAGACATGATGACCCACAGCAAAATTTCTGTAGGAAGAGGAATAATGGAGGCAGAAATGAAGCAAGAAGCAGTGATGAGGCAGGCGTAGATTTGCTGTAGCAATGCTGTTTGGCAGAGTCTGGGTGTGTCTGACGTGCTCACTGCTTAGGAATCTAGAGCCACTCAGACAAGAGAGATAGAGTGTGTGTGTGCATGTGATTGGAAAGAAAAAAAGAGAGGGAGGGGAATCAAACTGTGCACAGGCCACACCACACCCCAAGACAGCCAAGAAATACCGTAAATTAAAGAAAGACGAAGATGAAAGGAAGAAAACAAATGGGTCGTAAACACATTTCTGACGTGTTCACTCTTGGAGGTCTTCAGGGTCGCTACCAGACAGAACACCAGACAGGAAGCGCAGCTCTTGGACTTCAGCGGGGGCTACGTAAGAATTTTAGAAAAACATAGCTGTGTAACCTCTCCCTTCTCTGCACACACACTGTCCACTGCACTGACTGGCTGACAGGTCCTGATACAGATAGTCCACAGACTGTTGACTAACCCACTTCCACTTATCTGAAGTATGTTGACAGGGGAGGGCTTTGAAAAAACGGTGCCCCCTTGTGTCTAAAAATACTCATAGCACTTAGGTGAAATAAATGGCGCATTATGTGTCATCTCTAATTGCTGTGTAGCCTCAGTGCAGAACAAGTCGGTTGTTTTATGATGCATGAAATATTTTTTCAGCATGAACAAAAAATATACTATCTTAAACATTAAAACATCAGCCAAAGTATTGCATTCCTTGCAACACAGGTTTCTATCATATCACCCAATAAAGATACAGTGAGCTCACCATAAATGCATTTTCATTGAGGTTGACAGTCTGCACATAGTAATAAAGCAAATATATACATATATATAAAGACAATCAGACAGATCTAGAGATCTAAACTATTTGTTGTACAATCCCTACCCTTGCATTGCCCTGGCAAAAATATACTCTTCTTTTAGGGCCTTTGTAATGAATCTACTTTAACAGCTTTCCTCAGACAGACAAAACACAACTGAGCCAGAAAATGTCTGTGTGTGTGTGTGTGTGTTTGTGACAGAGTGAAAGAGAGAGAAAAGAAAGAAAGAGAGAGAGAGAGGCAGCGCTGGCATATTTCTCTACAAAAACACGTCTGCTTATAAAGGAGCCAAATGCCTTACTTGGTAACCCTTAGTTACTAACACTTATCGTTGCTGACAAATAATGAGCAGAAGCAGGCCCACCCATCCAGAGGGATGAACCAATCCAGCTGCAATCGAGAAGGGGGGTTTCCATAAAACTTTGATGCTGTTTCCAGCACAGACCAACTTTAAATGGGAGTCCTTATCTCATCATGTTTCTTAAAGTAACACTGTGGGAAAACACAGGCCTGGTGTTGTATACTTTTCCCGTCAAGTGATAGCATTGTCTAAGATCTGTCTAAAATAAACATGAACATAGAGCTGGGAAATTAGAGGACAAAGTGTTGTGTTGTTTTGAACCAAAAAGTTATGTAGGTGTACAGGACTGTGTGAATCAGGTCCTGTCAGACTATGGACACAAATGGCCGGACTGAATCTTCTGTGTACTTCTGACTCCTTCAAATGAGAAATAGTTTTCACTGAGAGCTAACTGTGCATAAAGAAGGAGGAGAGGAAAAACCAGGTGAACTTGACCAACCAGACTCATCATCCTGTATAAGGAAAACAGTTACATACTGTAGGTTAAAATTGGAAGGTGATCTGAGGTATGAGCTTGTAACAACTAATTGCACGTACAAACCCTTGGGGAGTTCACACACTTTTTTTAACCTAAGACTCTGAAAAATGCCATAAATCCTGGCTGGCACTGTGACAAAGATGACAACCAGGGAATTAACGCAGACAAAACATCTGGTGAGCTAAAAATATTTGTTTTCCATGTTAGTGAAGACTGATCACACCAGAGATAAAAAAAGAAAAGTCCACAAAGTGCATCAAATGATCACACCAACCCTTGTTTGGGTAGGATATTGTTTACCCCCAAAATTGTGAAGAATCTCGAATCATTTCTTTAGTGGTCGGAGGTGAAAGGACTTTTGATTCATTGGGTGTCCGTTTGCTGAAAGGTTAAAGACAGGTAAGAACAGCTTTCTGCCAATGGATTAAATCCAAGTCAATAATCACTGATATTAATTCATGGACAGATAAATTCCCTAAATTATGTTTAGTGGTGTATATCCTGAAAGAACTAGATCAATATTAGTTCTTTTACGCTTCTAAATTATACTGTTGACTGGTTAAATTGGGGAAGGAAGTTAACTTTTCTTAGATCCTTAGTGGAAATAGTTTATTCTGATTAAGGTGAAGGTTCAGTTCTGCAGCGTTCTCAACTGAGCTTTGGCTCATTACATTTTCACATAAATTTAAACAGGTAAATGTCTGCTGTTCTATAGAGTCCCTGTGCTCTTGGGTTATACAGGCGTAGTTTGCTTGATATATATTTGATCCCTCTTATATTTACTGGGAGATACAGTCCATGTCTGTACAAAGGGTTAGGGTTAGTTGTACTGAAATTTAACTTTCTCCTACATCCTCATGTTTTACTGATTTATTTCTCTACTCTCATATAGTTCACCTTCTGTTCATTCCTCTGTTCGTTCTTGGTTGTGTACCTTCTGTCCTCCAAATCTAAATTCAAAGATATTGCTCACTGTGATTTTTTGCTGATTTCTTATTGTTTATTAAAGATGGAATCAAATAATTTCGTAATAATACTTAATTTTGTTTAATTGTGTGCATACATGACCCCCGCACTTACAGCAAACTAAAAGTGTCTTTTGTTCTGCTGCTTTGAAGTCCACACACTTTCTCTAGAGCCACACTTCATCCAACGCTAATAACATGCACAATAAAGGATTAGTGATTTGTCTGCTCACTTACAGTGTTGATGAGAAGTATATATTTGCTGAAACTCACTTCTTACATTTACACAGCAGAGTAAACGATCTAGACCTACAATTACATCAGGATATAATGACGTTGGAATAATTTCTAACATTAGTACATAATAATCACAAACAGATCATGTCATCACCAACTTTAGCTTTCCAGCATCATGTGAGGTAATATCAAGATTCCAAAATCCAGCTATATCAGGTTACAACTTCCAGTGAATACCATAACTCATCTGCACCATCATGTGGCATCAAGCATGAGGAGTTCCTGAAGCAAGCCAGCTGTAAACAGACAGCAGAATGAAATCACCTGCATCTGGTGCTATGCAACAGGTATGTTTTCAGGTGAACCGGGGGGCATGGACGCTCTCCAACAGTTAGTTTTACATAACTCACATGACAAAAGCCTGAGAGTAATGGTTGGTTTAGCAGCTGAGTTAAAACCAAGCTGACAGTAAGGTGAGACATCTGACAGCACAAGTGTCAACGTGTGTTGGGAAATCACAGCCTGGTAATGGAGCAAACACCAACATTTAAAAACACATTTGATGAGGATAATATTTAGCTCTAATGGATGTGTAAACAAAATCATCTGCATATTAAGGTCATATGTACCCAACTCCACCACTGCACAAACACACAAACACACACACATGGCCTGAGGGTTTATGGATGTGTTACGTAATGAAGTACCTCATCAATACAGCTGATTACATCATGCTTTTGGGCTTTTTGAAATCAGATTCTGCTTACACATTAATGCCTCAATCATTAAAAGCCATTAAATATGAATTTTCATTTAGAATTTTCGTTTTGACAAAATAATGAATATAAGTGTTTCTTAGCACTGTCTTTGGTTTCTACCAGGCTCTGAGGGAAATGCCTGGCTACTAATCTGCCAAATGCATCACTATGTTCCCCAACTAGTTTGCAGTGCGTCTGAATGTGTCTGCTGTTTGGCATTGTGAAGGAAGAGTATGGTGGATTTATAAGGCTTCTTCACAGTACAATAGTAAATAATAAGGGTTCATACGTTAATCACAGGACAATGCATTTAACATTGTCACTTTGTTTTATCGTTGTAATTCAATTTATTCTTCTAAAAAATATATATTATAGCTACTTTGCACAAACTTCACCCATTACAGTGTAATTTAACACTTTCTATTTTTACTTTTATTTCCTTAAAAGATATTTAAGTTAAAAAAAAAACAGAAGTATGGTTAAAGAAAATATTACCATTGACTTAAAACAGCTCTTTCAAGATTGTTTTCAGTAAGTTTTGAAAAAAAAAAAACCCCCAAATAATCACATCAATTATCAATCAATTTATTAAAGCATGAAAACACAAAACTAATGTGTAGTCAGTCTGTTATGGATATTAGTGTTTGACAATGAGGCGTACTGACTGATGTGCGTAGTTGTTCACCCACTGGCTCTGCTCTGATGGATATATGTGAGCGGTCAAGAAGTGTTTCCCAAGTAGCCATTTCCTGTCATTCTAATGGTTGTGGTACCAGATGAGTGTAAGTCAGTTGGTCATAGTGGAGGCAGACTGCTACAGCCCAAACCTTTGACCCAAAAACATACCAAAACAAAGCTCCCACCAAAAATCCAAAGGTCTGGCTGTTCACACTCCTTCTTTGTGGACACATTTCTGATGAACCCTTCACACACAAACTGACTCAGAGCAAACTCACACAGCTCTGATAACAAAGTGGTCACATCAGGACAGCCATTGCAGGCCTGTCACATATCAACACACAGTCACCCTCTCTACCAGACATGTAACTAACAATACTGACGCTGACGCTAAAGGATATGACGAGCCGGACACACAATTTTAAGTTGTGCACTTGGTTAGTCCAGCTACACACCCTCTATGGTTGCTCCATCTGCCGCTGCAGATTATCACAGGAGAATGCTATTTGGGCGAGACCCTCTCCTGTGAGGGTTCCCAAACAAGTCTCACTGTTCTTTTTCATGAAAACAGTCAGCACACATGAGCGGGCAACACCTATAACCTTCAAGACAACTTCACAAACAGGGATCTGTGAGATTTTCCCTTGTGGTCTGGCACTTGTAGCAACTGGTAACACTGCAGGCATTGCCCCAGACTTGATTTAATATTTCACCACTACAAAACTGACTAAGCTTGTAGAAGCTAACCAAGAGACTTTCACATTCCAGCAGAGATAGATAGAGAAAGACAGAGGGAGGGGGAGAGAGAGGTTGAGGGACTGAGACAGAAAGGGAAGAGAGGGAGGTCTAACTTGGATAAGGGCCAAGAGAGTTTTCCTCCGTGTGCCTTTCCTCTACAAGTCCTTCATTGTACACACAGTACAAACCAGTCTAACAGAAGTCACAACAAACACAACAACTACAAAAGTACTGTTGTATTCCAAGGCTGGCTCATAATGATAAAACAAAACACCAATAATATATAATAATTAATTTTAGATTAGTTGCTCAGCACATACCATGGCCCAAGCACACATGCACACACAGACTGACACAGATTGACACACACCTGCTCCTCCACAGCCACATCCTGCAGAGCCGGGTTGTCCTGTGGGCCTCGGAACCAACTCAGTATCTGGCCCATGATGGCTGAAAGTGCCTCCGAGTGTGTGTATTTGTGCGCGCGTATGTGTGTGTGTCTGTCAGCTTCTCCCTTGACTGTCGGCTTTCAGCATGTTTCCAACAGGCAGGGAAGGGAAGAGAGAGAGAGAGATGGGGGAGGGCACAGGGAATGAGGAGGGGGTGTGGCCAGGAGCAGAGGGGGCAAAGGGAGGCTTCAGAGACATGGAAGTCACAAGAGGCCGAGCTATAACTCTGGGCTATAAAGGGAAGTGAGCTGACTGTGGACTTACACCCACCTGATGAGGGGCCATATCTGAGCTGCTTCTCAGGCAAATAGACACCACTTTTACACACACACACACACACACACACACACACACACACAGACCAACATACACCAGGGCAAGCAAGCATTAAAATGCATGCATGGCCATATATATGTAAAACAGCATTCCTAAAATAGCTTCAGATTTGTCTGAGACCCTATCTTAGCAACTTATCAACAGACAAACACCCAGATTTGTAATGTTGAACAGGACTTGAGCACACACACAGGCATGGAGAGATACATAGAAATGTACACACCCCTCATTTTCACTCAGCAATAAAGCACAGCTTGTGCAACTACCCTGGCTGACTAATTACCTGTGACAATAAAGGGTGGGGCCATAGTTTAGTTTTAAAGAACATCTGCATCAAATATCTGCTAAGGGAGATCCGGCTGAAAACATTCAATACACCTTTTCAAAACAATAGCAGGGAGTGGAATAAATTAACTCCTGATCATTTGTACATATACTCATTCCTTCTAAATGTTACTCAATCAATAGCCACTTGCTGAGCCAAAGAACAAGTGTGTGCAGCAAAGGGATTGGATAAGGTTATGATTTTGTGAATAAAAAGAGACTGACTAGAGCAAAAAGTTCCTTTCAGAAACAGGAATGTAGGGAGTGTTTCCACAGAACACATGACAAATAGATTTGCTGAAGCTAATGGGTGATGGGTGTTGGCTTTCTGAACTTTTACCTAAAACACCTTTTTTCAAAACAGATGTTTTATTTCCAATCAAATCAAATTAATTTATATAGCGCCAAATCATAATGGGGTTACATCAACAAGCTTTACATACTGAACAGGTAAAAACCAAATTCTTTATAACATTTTAATCTTTATTTGAACATAGCCAACTAATGAAAAATGGGAAGACAATGATAGATTCTATAGCTGCTTCTGATGAAAAAACACACACAGTGACAGTGAGACAGCGAGTAAAAAAGTGCAAAAATGACATTGCATGGTTCCCTTTGTTATCATGATGTTTACAAGTGCAAAGTACAATTCCAGTCATATCAATGCGTCTTTCTATTACCTATGTCTTGGGTGTATTGTGGGTCCCCTTGGGCAGTTTTTGGGTGGAGTGAGCAGACAATGCTGCCTTTAAACATTATTTTCAGGTTCTGCTGAGTTGTGCTTCTGAAATATTCATAATTGAAAGGTTTGGCTGTCTTGGTATGCCAAATATAATTTCCCGGTATTGTACCCTGTCACTACACTGTATTTGTAATATGATACTGAATTTGAGAGACAGTAAAGTAAATAATATTTTACTTTAACACATAAACTATTACAAGTGGACATGGACAATTAAAGACCAACATATTGGAAAGGCCTATTCTACATGATATGAAAATCTGCTGTCTTTTATCTTCAGAAAAAAAAAATCTGTTGGTGTGATATGATAGACTTCATTACAAATTTACACGTGTATTCCAGAGGTTTTCAAAAGTTGAGGGGTCTTCTTTAGTGTCAATTTTGTCCAGTGCAAGCATGATAAACTTATACTTCCTATTGTCCACCTCACAAAGCAAACTATGTTTCCAAAACCCTGGAGCAGGATTAGCCCACAAATAAAACTAAGACAAAGGAGAACAATCACAAGTCTCAGCTTGATTTAAACACAGGTACATTCTTACTTTGCTGCAGGTTACATGCATTTATGTAATGGTTGTGCTTGCACTCATGTATATGTATGTAGGGTTCCTACACATCTCTCAGCCAGACACACCTTTGGCAAAGTGAGATGTCACTGACCGAGCCTGTAAAACCAGCTGTTGCATCAACAAGCTGTGTCTTTTATGAAAAGTGTGGCATGGAGGGGTGATACCTTTTTTTTTTTTTTTTTTTTTTACCTCTAACTTAACTTTTGTACAAGAAGGTTTACCCCAACAAATAACTGATAGTGATGAGCTCAGTATAACTAATATTGGTGGTGTCATGAAAACAAATAAGGAAATTCTAGATGCTATCATTAACATGTTTGTGTAACAGTATAAGAACATGAGTGTATATAAATATATAGGTAACTGGAACCCTCTGCTAAACCGGTGCTAATCTTTATATTTAGACACATGTCATACTGCAGTCACCGTTCTCTCACACCACAACTAAACTCTCACCACCTCATGGACTGTGTCACCTACATACGCCTTTTCCCACCATGAAATCGAGTGCTTCAAAATCAGCTAGCCTGGAAATGTATGAATAACACCAACTATAATTCTATCCAAATAACTGTAAAGCTTTATATCATCAATAATAATAATAATAATAGTAATAATAAAAACATATCAGAAAATAATCATAACAAAATAGTAAGAGCTTGTTCTAGTTGTGAAATCCTGAAAATAATATTAGGAATATGGCAGCATTTTCTAAAAAGATACACATGAATTCCTGGTAATGATAAATGTGTTTCCAAATAAGAATAAAAGGTTTACTAAAAAACATAAAAGTAATTCAAGAATTTCTGAAAGAACACAAGTTCAAGTTGACACAGGTACATATGGTAGTGAAAAACCTACCAAATGTGCTCTACGTGCACATATAGTAGGTAAATATGAGAGCCTCAGATAGGTTGGACATGGTCATCTCAAGCGTTTGTGTCCCCTCCTCCTCATACGCAGAGGGAACAAATATGAGTGCACTCAGCAGAGGGAGACAAATACAAAATATCATTTGCTCCCCATCTATAGGCTACTGCAATCCCAGCACATGTTAAACTACACACACCCAACAGTTCCAGTTTAAGTAAGTTATTAGCTCACAACCTGGGACCATCTGATTTCCCAAGTAAGTTTACCATACAATACAGTCAGTAAGAGATTTATCAATGGCATGAAAATTATGAAAAACTGTCAAATTATTTCTTATGAAAACTACATAAAACCGCATGTTAGTTACTTGTGCATCTCATATTATCTGTTTGGCTTATAGAATATGGTGAAAAACAGGTAGAGCAGTTGTTTTCACTTCCAGCACTTCCAGTTTCATCTGTTCAAAGTGAAAATCAAAAATGCAACTCACTGAGCAAATGGAAACCAAAACCATCCTTTTGTAATCAGTACTACACAAACTCTTCTTGTGTGCAGAAAAAAAAATCTAAATGTTTCCCCCCTCAGGTTTCGGTGAGCGTGTATCTATGTGTGTGAGAGAGAGAGGGACAAATGGAGGAGGTGAAGGCTTCACCTTGTCTCAACAGGATCCTGCTGTGGGACAAGACACTGAAGACTTGCTACTGTGTTGGACACTGAGTCCAATGCAGCTGGGAAGCTTTAAACGCTGAACAAGTTTTTGGCATTACATTCAGTGGGATGTCAGTACAGGATGCAGTGTTTGAGCCTATTGTGTAGAAGAAATGTTCATTAAGCCAAAAACAGGACATGTTTGCAAAAGGCTAATATCGTTAAATGTATCAATTCTATCACATTTATAGAAGAGGCAATCACTAATAGCCAGTACAGTAAAATGTTTAGTATTGGCGAAAATGACACTGTAACAATATACTACTGTGTACTTAATACATCTTACGACCACCTTGAGAAATAGCTTCAGATCTGTGTGTGCTCAAGTTTATCTCTGTTTAAACAGTAACACGCCCACATACACATGAACACTATATGTCCAAAGTCTTTTTTTTTTTTTTAATTCAGAGGTTCGGTTTTCTGTGGCCGATGCCAAGTTTTTGAGAACATTCAATGCAGCTCATACACTTCAGGACTAGTTGTGCTGGTTTGCAGCGTCTCTACGGCTGCCAAGTCACAAAGTGCCCCGCCGGAGGGTCAAAGCGAGAGAGGGGAGGCGAGAAGCAGCAAAACGAGGTACTCACAAGACTCATCCAGTAGGCAGCGTACGCCATGGTGGGACCAGGAGCGGAGAGCAGTAGCCTGAGAGCAACTTTCCTCTGTCAAAAAAGGAACCTCAGCGCCATGCCCTATCTACACTGATGTGCCACTCCCCTAACACTTCACCGATTAGTCTGAGGTATCCCTGTTCAATTTACAACACTTAGAAGGAAATCATCACACCCCACCGGAATCACAGGCTCTTCCGCATAATCACACACTGACCTGTAAAGTACTGTATTATACCACCCCTCACTCCCATGGCAGCCGCCACCCCCCCCCCCCCCCCACACACACACACACACAATGCACACACAGGGAGGGAGATTTCCAGTGAAGGAAACTACTGAAATTGTTCTGTTTTACTGCCGCTCCGGCTTTTGGTTGTTCGGTGATCATTTATTGACTGTGCAAAGATGCTGAATCACAGATCGATAACGCTCTGAAGCATATCTATATTTATTGCCTTAAAGCAGATCCATGGCAACAGAAAGCTCTTCTAACAGTGGTTGTTTTTGGACCTCAGTGTACCTTTATACTCTGACCCATTTTCTCCGTATGTTTGCCATGCAGTAAGGAAAAGAAAACTTACCTCCTTCGTCTCTTTTGTGTTTTTGTGGTGCCCATGGCCTCTTTTCTTGTGTGGCATGTTCAAACTCAGATGGATAGACTTTTGCAGTCGACTGTGCGTCCTCAGTGCTCAGAACCAGAACCACGCTCTGCCTCTTAGAGTAAAAGCTGCTGCCCCTCCCGCAGACAAAACGTTCAACTCTGATCGATGATGGACGTAGTTGGAAAAGGAAAAGCTTTAGTGTGTGTGTGTGTGTGTGTGTGTGTGTGTGTGTGTGTGTGTGTGTGTGTGTGTATCTTTCCACCAAGCAAGATCTTGTTGCTGCTGTTTACTTACACTCATACATTGTCTGTTTATGACAGACACTGGAAGTTAGACGAACACATGTGACACAGCTTTCATCATATTAAACTGGGAAAGGAAACAACCAGTGTGACAAAGTTACATAGAAATGACGTTGACTGTGTATTTCAGTGCAGATGTGGAAACAAGAAAATATCTTTGTGTGTTGAAACAGATGCCGCAACACATGTTTTATGCGGGAAAGACTCACAGTTGGGATTTTATTTTATTTTTTTGTCATGATGGGGCACACCCCACAGCTCAGGGAAGGAGTGACTCACCGCTGATGTTTCCTCTCAGTGAAGAACCACGATGCTGCCCCCTGCCGGACAAAACATGGCCCGTGTGAGTCAACAGCACTGGGTTAAATAAATACAACCGGAAGGGAACACATACAGTCATTGTGTCTAAAAGAAGGCAAAAACTGTGTGTAAAAGAAACAAACAAAAAAAATTAAAAAATAGTAAGGCCGGGAGCCTCCCACCTCTAGGGGGCAACCAAACCCCCAACTGCAGCTTGGAGGCTTTTTTTTTTTTTTTAATTTGTTTATTTATTTCTTTGTGTCATGAAGGTAAAAGGGGACAAGTCAGAGGTCAAAGGTCAGGTGACCGTTGTGTTTCAGCGGTGAATTTCAGTTAGCTAAAGGTGTCGCCTCAAACAGCATGGAAACGGAAAACAAAGCAGGACCACAACACAGAGCAAAAAGAAAAAGTGTTTCTGATGTTCGGACAAATATACCGTTTGTCTTGGTTTACAGCCGTCTTTGTAGCTTTGAAGAGTCCGGAGAGGACGACGCCAACTTCTCAAAGATGGAGGACAGGGACCAGTCTCAGTGTCCCCACAGACCCGAGTCCGGCTGAGTGCCGCAGAGTCCAGGGGGTTTCAGGGCTGTGTCACCCTTTACGGTAAATCCGATCTTCTGCACAAAACTGTGGCTCGGGATATTTCCCACAGTTCATAGCGTTGACAGTGTTTCCATCAGACAGCTGAGACCTTAACATCCAGGGTTGAAATCGGGTCAGGGTCGATTGGAGGGGGGGGTTCCAAGATTTTGTGCTCATGAGATCTGTGCAGTCTCGATCCGGGTCTGGGTGAAAGAGGATGTGATTGAATGAACTGTATCAGACATTTAGGACAAAAATATGTTTAGTGAATTTCATCCTCATGGCTGACATGATGTGATTTTGAGGTTGAAATGAAAGATAAAATGATTAATTCAAAAACTCTTTTGTCTGCTGTAATCTGTTAACTGCTCTGCATGATGAATTTTAGCAACATTATTGATTTAACAAAATTGCCAGGTAATATTTATTTCGTGTTGTCTAGGTTTTGGGAGGGGGAAATAACGAAATAATTTTTTAATAGATGCAATTTAAACACCACCTCTGTGTTGTGGCTTTAGTTTACTGCAGTGATGTCAGAGAGTGCATATTAAACCCTATTTGTAGCATTTATTTTCTTTCACTAGAAATTCAGTGTTAATGTGAACAGATTAACAGATCAGTGGATAACATTTTGTATAAATACTAATGATACCTTGTAAAAGAAACTCAACTCAAACCAACACTGATTTGAATACTATGTAAAGATGTCATTGCAGGTCAGCAAAGCAGACTTTCAAAACAAAAACAAAAGAAAAACCTGTTCATCATTTAGGTGTATTTCCTGTCTGATAATCTTTCTCTCTACTGTTGGGAGAAGTGACGACTTGTTGTGGTGTCCGTCCACTCTGATACCCTTCGGAGACAAAGTGCTTCTGACCTTCTTACTTCCTGATAACAGCATGCACACCCACAAATCAGCAAGGCCTTTCCAAAGTCTCTCACAGACAAAGTGATACCAATCTGAGCGACGCTCCAACAAAATTTTTACAGGATCCTCTGATAACAGGTGACATTTGTACACTGCCTGAGCTTTGGTGACATGAATGAAATTGACTCTTAACCTTTGCCTTTTTCTGTCAGTATTACACATATTTCAAACAACCGAAACATTTGTAGAGTTATTTCAGTGACAATGGGTTTGTTTTTTGTTTTTGTTTTTTTTTTTCAAATTCAATTTGCTTCTGACTTCTTAGTGACTCATAGAGACACTGTTACAACCCAAGAGTAAAATGATCAAAGCCATGAATAGCAAATAGTTTAGAAATTGGCTGATTCTGGCCAGTAATCATAAAATATACATATAATAATCAATATAGCAAATTTCTTTTCCAAATCCATCTTAACAACTGCTCTATTTACTGTTTTAGAAATGTATGTCCTATGTGTGTAATAAATTAAGGTGTGTGTGTGTAATCTGAACATATTTCACTCTACTGTTTGCGTATATTCAGTACCACAGCCAATTATTCATTCATTCATTCATCATCTACCGCTTATCTGTTTCCAGGTGGCAGAGTTTCTGGAGCCAATCTCAGCTCACACTGGGTGAGGGCAGGGTACACCCTGGACAGGTCACCAGTCCATCACACAGCCAACACACAGAGACAGACAGAGGCCAACAACCACTCACACTCAGACCTACGGACAATTTTCAGAGTCACCAATTAACACAAACATGATGTCTTTGGATAGTGGGAGGAAACCAGAGTACCCGGAGGAAACTAACAAAGGCACGGGGAGAACAATCAAACTTCACCCTAACCCCAGGCCAAGGAACCGAACCTGCAACCTTCTTATTGTGAGGCAACAGCGCTAACCACTATGCTGCCGTGCTGCCTATTACAGTCAATTAGTTATTGTGTTAATATTATATACATTTCCACACATTTTATAATGGTAGGAGACTCATATTTTGGGGGGAAAACTTTCATTCAAAGCAGTTGAGTAGGTTTAATCAGTGCTGATCTGAATATACCATCATTATTTTTGTTTAGCAGCTATCTGTGTATGAAAACCTAACTCTATCTCTGACTGCGTCACCATCAATCTTCTAAAAATCCAACTCTTGTTTGAAAATGAGAGTCAGAGTGCGACAGGTTGCACATTTTTCATATTTTGTGAGTGATAAGGGAGTGTATCCAACTTGGTAACATGTGTCTCATTTACTTCACAATAACGTATTTTAATATCAAATTAGACTACAGTGTAATAGAGTTTTTATTTTAAAGTTACGCCATTTTAATATTATCCCTTTACATGTTCTAATGTGAAAATTTCTACATATTGTTTTTCTGAGCAATAAATATGACATTTCAGATAAGCAGGAAGCAGAGCTAAAGTACTCATATCCATTTGCCACACCTAATTAATCTTGGTTGCTTTGCTGTCTGTTGAGGTGGCTCACAGTCACTTTGGCTTTACCTGCGTCATCCTCCAGCTAAAAGCAAGGGCTTTTCTTCAGTGTCTGCCTCCAGAGCTGGAAAAATAATTAGCTGACGATACAGAGTACCTTTGACCTCATTCGACTGTGTTCTCTCAGTGGAATAAGGGAGGATTGGATGAGTGATCTCAGGCCACAGCAGTGGAAAACACACCCACCCACGCAGAGATGAGGATAAAGGATGCTGAGAATCAATCAAAACCAAGTCAACAATTCAGTGCTCTGTAAAGAAGCTATGGTGTCCGTCCATTTTGCTTATATTTCTGCAGCTCCTCAACTGCTTCTTCGCTCTCCTGAACTTTGGTCAGAGCAAACAGCTGTTGCTAGGTAAAGGTATACTGCAGATCTGGTGCAAGCCTGTTTATACATGGACAGATGAGCAGATGTATTAGTCACTATTATTTGTGACAAGTTGAACTCAGTGATTAACAAGCACAAAACGTTTTGTATAATAGCGCCACTACCGTTCGGTTTGTTTACTCTTTAGTTTGTCCAATAATAACTGCCCCCATACAACCCCACAGCCTGGGGGGAAAAAATAACATCCTTACTTGTTGTATAACACCTTTATCTCTGGATCACCTGGAATCAGAGTACAGTAATAACAATAAACAACTCAATTTTGTGTTTCTCAGCTACACCAATCGTCATAATTCATTTATAGTAAGAGAACAAATTCATCTTTATATTTTGAGAGGGGAAAACATGCACATTAAATGGTATGAATGTAAGACAAAACTTCCAATCGTAATGCCATTTTAGATTCACTGATCATCTCTGGAGCTGTGAGAAGTGCTGATGCTCTAGTGAGTTTTTTAATTTATTCCTGAAACAAACTCATCAGTATATACTTGTACTCTTACTGGTACTTGTTGTTTTGGGTGAGAAAACTAAATTAAGAACAGAGTTAATATAGCCTTATTTTCTCATGTGTTCAGTTCATATTTTTAAGGGGCAATGTTCAACAGCATTGTTTTGAACAAGTCATTGACTGAGACAGATTCTGTAATGATGGAAGTGTAAAACCAAGAAATTAAACAGTGAACATCCAAATGATGATCTGTCCAGATCAGGTTGATCAGATTCACTGTACCATTAACACAGTGAATGTTAAGTTCAAAATTCAGTTCAGTGTGCTTTTTATGTAACCTGGAGGCTGTAAGCATTACCTTCAGGTTCTAAAGATGTTCCAGGAAATATATTTGAGAAGGTCAGCTCTTTGTCTGGACCTGGAGTCAGGAGGGACAAACCAGGAGCTCATAAACCAGGTTACCATGTTTGAATGCATGTATGTGTTGTTATGACTGACTGTTTTAATGCAGATACTGTGCAGTTCAAGTGTGCGAGTGTGTGTGAGTGGCACCTGCTTGTTGTAAGGCAAACTTTAATATCTGGAAGCCTTTACATAGTCACCTCAAATATTCTTCATTATTATTACTTAGCTCATCCAATTGTATTTTAAGAAGCTGTTTCTGTATTATGGAATAATTTCACATCTGGGACCATCCTGCTGCAGAGAAGGCCATCTTATTTCTGAAACATTAAATAGTAAGACTTCTATACTTGGACTTCGGTGACATTTCAAAAGCCATCTCCAATCTTTGCATTGTAGTATTGCTACTCAAATTGGAGTTTGTGAACATGAGTTGATTTATTGTTAATGTAATAACCTGTTATTACATTAACAAAAGACTTTCAGTCTCAGCTCACCTCATGTTAGTCTGTGGCGTCAACGTGGAGCTGTCCGCGGTTCTGAAGCCTCTCTCTCTCTTTCTCTCTCTCTGTCTCTTTGTCTCTCTGCCTCTCTGTTTCGTGGTGACGTTACCACAGCCTGAAGACAGGGACAGGACTGTCTTATCGATAACTAATATCTGTTATAGATGATTTTTAAACCGTGGTCATGCTCTGATAAACATGATGACGTCACACGGATCGGCTGATGATGATTAACAGTTTTGCCGGCTGCATCAGATGCAAAAGATGCTTCACTAGATCGACCTTATAATGATAAATATAACTTTAAGAATCTTATATGATTTACTTCATGATAGATTCATATAGTAGTATGTTCCTGTATCTCCATGTCTCCTCCTCTGGCTCTAGGGGACAAACACTGGGATATTTTTAGTCCTATACCCCCCCTCCTCCTCCCATCTAGGCTTTCTCCTTCAGGGACTCGAAGTCACATCTTACCAAAGGTAGACGCCAAACTGACGTCAGAGCATCCGTAATTTGACGTGTAGCACCGCCCCCCTCCTGCCTCTATCCCCGCCAAGTGCACACACACACACACACACACACAAACCTAAACCAGCCCTCCCAGTCACCAGTATTTCCTCTCCTTCTCGGACAAATACCGGCCAGCTTCACGTTCTTTCCACCTCAGCCAGCTCTTTCTTGAAGAAGAAACAGGGACTCCTTATTATTATCACTACAGCACATTTATTGATCTTTGAGATTTGGCTGTTGCATATATTTATATATAGGCTATACATATATATTTTTTCTCATCTGGTTGAATTTCTCTGAGATGGAAATGAGATGTCGTCCACCGGTGATGTGTTGTGTTCTTGCCATCCTCTGCTCTGCGGTTCCCCGGTCTTTGGAGTCTCTTTTCGGGGACAGGCAGTACCTGAACGAGTGGGCAGTGGAGATTCCAGGCGGACTGGCCGCTGCGCAGGCGATCGCGAAGGAGCTGGACTACGAACTGGTCCGACAGGTAGGCACCAACGCCCTGAAGCAAAGCACCAGTTTGGACACATTTAAAAATAAAATAAAAAGCTCCAGATTAATTTAAAACGTGTGTGCATTTAGCTTTTAATGCGTCTTATTTATTTGGTTTGCCACAACAGCTCTCATTTTAATATCAAAGATGTTATTTAAGAGCCACCAAAAAGGAACCATAAAAGCCCAATGAATCATGGGATGTAAATTAAGCCCCCAGCCTACAGTATAATCTGTGGACTGTGTTGTAACAGGAGCTGTATCAGTTTTTCCGCTGTACTTGATAAGAACATTAGACCGGAACACACTGAAGCAAATACTGTATTTTCAACATCCTGCTAAATTAAAAGACTATGTGACTCATTGCTGTTTACACATATCTGATGACCAACAATAAGGGGGGCTAAGGGTGAGCTTCTTCCATATGTGAGACTGACTAATGCAGTATTTGCCTATAGAAATACATAAAGTCCAGTCTGAATCATCAGGCCGGTTTATTCAGTCTATAAAACCTGTAGCTGTGGCAGCAGTCAATGATTAACTGAGATCTCAGGTGTCATGGATACTGAAAAACACTGTATGCAGTCTTTCATCTTCTTCTTCTTTATATGTAACACTCATACGCTTCTATGTTAAGTGTCGGAAAAGTGACATTAATTTGGACTTTACAGGATTAAACCCCTTAAGATCTAAGAAGGGATATTCACATTGATGAATACACATCTGTGACTTCTGTATATTAATTTTTATCTGTTTTCAGCTGAAATTAATACAAATAAAGCCTGTGAATGAGGCATGTTGTCAATCTGTCTTCTACTTTACCATCCAATTGTGTAGAAAAAAAAATTCCCTTCTACCACGGACAAGATAGCAGGCAGACATGGAAGCATTACATGACTGTTTTCAAGTTGCTGTCCCCAAAATTGAGCTCTTCATGCTTTTTCTGAGTGTTTTTAGACCTTCTCCCCAGGATTCAATGACCAGATGGATGGCATTATTTCCTTTCATATAAAATACTCAGCCTGTCTCGTGCCATGTCATCTTCTGTGTAGATTGGGGCCCTGGAAGACCATTTCTTGTTCAAACACCGCACTCATCCTAGCAGAATGAAACGAAGTGCTGGCCTCATCACCAGGCAGCTGTCAGAGGATGATCGGGTGAGTGGTCTCCTCAGCCACAATCTTTCCTCAGTCTGTGTCTCATTGACATTAATTGACTCATTTTAAAAGACCACGCTGAACAAATGCCTCCACCTGTCTGCCTGAAGGTGCTGTGGGCAGAGCAGCAGTACGAGAAACGTCGCAACAAGCGAGTGTCCCTTGGGGGGTGCAAGGATTGCCCGGTGGATAAGCTGTTTGATGATCCCATGTGGAACCAGCAGTGGTACCTGGTGAGTCTCAACTAAGGCTCACAATATACACACAATAGTGAATTCGGCCTGCTTGTACCACTTCATTGTGTTTGAGAAAACACAATCAGATGTTCAGCAAGTGACACAATTAACAATATATCTGGTCTATACTGAAAAAGTCTGAACACTGTGTACTTCCCATAAACCGCAGATCTATGTGTTTATGCGCTCTGCTGGTCATAAGTTGTGCTCTTTGTGTCTGGTCGGGCCTTCTGTTTGGATGCAGCTGCTCTGGTCTCCCTCGAGACAAACAGTGGTCCTGTGAGTGCTGGCCAGCTCCACATGGTTGAACGCTCAGTGTCCCCACACGGACCTCAGGCTTGTGTTGGAGGATTATTGAGGGTGTATGCGTGTGCTGGCAATTCTCTATATATGAATGTATGTGGGTATTAATGTAACCAGCAAGAATGCAAAAACTACAAACACTGAACACTCACTGCTTCCTCATAAGCAAAAGAGAAAATAAGGAAACAGTAGCATCAAACTGTCAAGCACATCAAACCAAAAGAGCCATTTGCTTAATTGGAAACTGAGTCCATGTGGAGATGAGCGGGGTGGAGAGACTATAATCCAGCAGGATGGAGAGTGGAGTAGAGTAGAACACTGTGCATTAAGTCCCAATTTACCCTGAATGGGATGTTTTAGCCCATGATGCCAAGTAGCAGCAGAGAACAGCAGATTGTCACAGCCTAGATCCATTACTAACATATTCACCTCATCCTGACCTTAGCCTGACCCCCAGTGGTACCACTTTGAATGGTATATTCGCTAATTTAGATCCATAAGCTCAAAATAACTCAGCCTCTGTCCCACTGACCACAACACATACACATATATAATAGTGCTTGAATGCATCTGGAGGGAGCTTATGTATTTTTTAAACCACTAAACACACTAAGCCACTAGTTACTCAGTTAGAGCTGCAGCCAATGTGATTTTCCATGATCAAGATATTTTCTATACATATCAACAAATTATTTATTTGGTCAGCTATTTTGTCCAGCTGTCTTAAACCCAAGATATTTACTTATAAACAATGAATTCTCTAAACTCAGAAGTAATCATAATTTTGAAGTACCTAAATAATTTTCTTTTCTTTCTATGTAACAATGAACTATGGTTGTTAATTAATTCTTGATGCTGTAAACTCAATCAAATAACCAAGTGTAGCATGTTGTAACATGTAACATTCAATGTTGCATTTTTACCAACAGATGTTTATGTCATTTCATTTATAATCAAGCAAACTAAAACAACCAAAAACTTAAGACAAATAGTTTAAGATTTAGTGAATGAGGTTTTACTTTTAAGCCTGAGAAAGATGTCACCACACATGCACCACCAGCTGTTAAACCTGGGAACTGATATGATATATACTGCTTACACATCAATTTTAGTGAAAATGATACTTAACCCATCCCCTTTAATGAAGCAAAGTCACTGAACCATCTTCACCACAGCCAGAAAACGGAGAAGTATGTTTACATTTGTGTTGCACCAGTGTTTGTGTATGCTTTTAGAGAGAGGGAGAGGGAGAGGAGGAGGGATTTTTTTCTCAGCTTCCATTTCTCTGCACCTATACTAACTGAGCATGACTCACATGCTTACTAAGAATAAGAAAACAAATTGAGGTGAATCATTTTTGCCGATCAGGGATGATGACACTAATGGAATTGGGCCCAAAGTGGCAGTGCATTTCAGCGTGATGCCAAGGGCCACGTTGTAGTTCAGCTGATGCATAATGACCCACCCTGCCAGTTTTTGCAAATAAACAAACACATGATAATGAAAAAATAGGGTACACGTTGTCAGACATGATGATTACTGGCATTAGCGAGGGTGGAGCTGTGTGACGGTGGTAGTGGCCACTGTAATAGCAGCAGGGGGGATGAGTGTCTATCTCTTCAAGAGTGGGTGAATGCTGGATAATTCAATCAGGGAGTGACTCATACTCGTAGTATCCATGGCTGTGTGTGTGTGTGTGTGTGTGTGTGTGTGTTTGTGTTTGTGTTTGTGTCTGTGAGAGAGAGAGAGAGAGACGCAGAATGTGTGTGAGTGTGTGATACAAGTGTCGGTCTGTATCATTTGTGCATGGAGGGATCTATTTGTATGTACATCCACTCACTTGTTTCCTAAGCTACTGTCCTAGCTGTGTCTGTTTGCTCTTTACCATTAAAGTCTGTATATGGCAGGCCATGGACAGCATCAACAAGTGAGCATACACTCAAAACAAACAGACTGTAGATATGAGCTGTTCAGGTGGAAACAGCCTCCAGAACCGTTTGCTATTGAAATGTAGTGTTTGAATGGTGTGTATTTACACTGAGATTAGAGTTTATCATCAGCTGCTGCTGATTCTGTCCAAAGAGAAAGAAAGTGATCCTTGTGAGAGGATGGGGTGAAAACATCGAATCAGAGTGGGAGTGGAGAAAATCTGATACATCACAAGGATGAGTCACATTTTGGGGTGGTATTCTGCAGTGTCTGTGCATAATGCACAGAGAGCGAAAGAGAAAAGTGAGTTCTTTTTTTAGTCCTAGCTGTCTCCAGATCTGATTCATACCCCCCCCATTCCCTGCTGATGTTCCAGTTAAAAAAAAAATTTTTAGCAACCCCAACACTGTGTAAAATTATATGGCCTCGGAGATGGCTTTTTTCTAAATATGTGAGTCAAAACAGAAGAACCGTGGGTTGAAACACAGCACATCTCAAGGTGCTATAAAGCTTCATGTGGGTTAAATTAATCAGTGGAAGTTCTGCATTGGACACAACAAAAGCCTATATCATTATGACCCTCATGGAACAATCTGCCTACAAGTGGCCATACAGTAGGAGTGGAGTTGAGCCCTGACAAAGGAAAAGCCATCATTCCAGTCATTAATTTCTGTAAAGGTCAGTGGAAGAACAGGGTGACTCAGTGAGCTTGAGAACTCTACTTTCCTTTCTTTCCAAGTATGATAATACTTAGTTGGCTAATTAATTGCTCTCTAGATAAGCCCATTTCATTTAGGGTTTGGTCCTAGACATGAAGTTTAGAAAGCAAGAAAACAATCAGACCTGGCAAGTGACAGCAGTTTTCACACCATGACAAACATCTTTGTCCTTATCTTCTAGCAAGATACGCGGACCTCGTCCTCGCTGCCAAAGCTGGACCTGCATGTGATCCCCGTGTGGCAGAAAGGCATCACAGGGAAAGGAGTGGTCATCACCGTGCTGGATGATGGGCTAGAGTGGAACCACACAGACATCTACTCCAACTATGTAAGACAGTGTTTCCATGGAGACAGCCTCCATCGTCTGGGTCTAGTGTTGCCCTAGCAACACTGCTGGTGACACCTTACAAGGCGCTTCATGAAGAGAGTAATAAGTCTTCTATATGTTAATGGTTCCCTCTGAGGGGCTTCAGGGGTTTTAATCTGTGGATGGGGATATTGTTTCTGAATTAGCAAGCTCAATGAGTTTAAGAATGAAGAATTTCAAAATATTCATCTTACCCCAGTGATGTTTTGACAGTCTCTCTGTTGATGAAGCAAATTGCAAGGCGATGACTGGAATGCAGCACAATGAGGTTTCATTTTGCCACAGTGTCTCCTGTTGACAGGAACTCTAAAAGCTTTTAAAAGCCCCATCTGTGGTTTAGTTTCAAACAGTACTGTCACTCTTTGAAGCCTCACTAGTCCATAAAACAAAAGAGAGTGAGGGAGGGAGAGAAAGAAATTATGTATAACAACAGGGCTGATGGAAACAACTCCCACTGTAATTAAGCTAACACAGATTAATCAAACAGGCTCAATCAGCCACAACGCTTATAACGCTTAATAGCAGTAATTCTGCAATGACAGGCACAGGCAGCTGATTTAAACCGGATATTAAACCTTTTGCTCAGAGGAAGCTCTAAAACCCTAACCCTAAAAACAAAAATATTACCTGTCCATTTAATACATTTTCAAGCAAAAGGAACTACAGGGGAAAAAAAAGATGTTTACATTTCAAGATTGCAGTTTATCCTCTCATGAAACAGTATCCAGCCAAAAACAGCATCATAAAGCAATTTGAATATAGTTGCTGAGAAGCGCTCATGCTCAGGGTCATTCAATGTGTTCCATCCATCCATCCATCTACTACCGCTTTTCCTCTCTGAGTCGCGGGGGGTGCTGGAGCCAATCCCAGCCAACGTTCCAGGCAAGGGCGGGGTATACCCTGGACAGGTCGCTAGTCTTTCAATGTGTTTTCATTCACAAATTCATCACGTCACTCTCTGTTCTCCTTCCACCAGTCATATCCGTCTCCATGACAGCAGATTGCCTCTGACAAGCTTTCCTCACTGACGTACCCTCTCGTCATCCCTCAGCGTTGCAGGGAGAGATGTCTGATCTTTTCTGTATGTTGTTTTTGAAGGATGCAGCAGCCAGCTACGATTTTAACGACAACGACCCAGACCCCTTCCCCAGATACGACTCCACTAATGAAAACAAGTAAGCTGCTGAGAATGCCACTCTGACATTAATACACCTTCCTTTTACATGAAGCTGGAGCAAATGTGGCACTAGTTTGAGACAGCAAAACCACAAGTACAAACATTTAAAACTCTTTTTATAGGAATGTGTTTCAAACCATTTTGTTGCTTGAATTTGGTTATGTTAGGTCGCATCAAAATCTAACATTACATGAGCACAAAGTCAGACTCTTCCAAAGAATGGGAAACACAGTTTACTTCTTCTCTTGCTTTGCTTCCCCAAGTTATATACCAGATCTGATATTAATGGCTTAGCATGTGCTAAATGTCTCCCACACACACATACACGGAGCTCTCTGCCAACAACCCTGTGCTCTTTTGTTATCAGAATACTCCACAGGTCAAAGCCTAATCTCCCTGATGAATAATTGCTGAGCCATACAACCAGAGGACCTCAATTATCAGAGGTCCTCATGATTTTCTCTATCTTCTGCTCCAAACATGACATTTCAGGAGACAAGTTCCACAATCAAAATGTCCAGAGGCCTGGAAATTTAAAATTACAGTGCAGAAGAATCAAACACATTGCAGTCAAATTCCTTGCACAAAGCAGCATATGATAAACAACAGTTTAAGCTATTTTAAAACACAGAGTATATATTAAATATGCTTCTTCTTTCCAGGCATGGGACCAGGTGTGCTGGGGAAATTGCTATGCAGGCAGACAACAATAAATGTGGGGTTGGAGTGGCATATAACTCCAAGGTTGGAGGTACAGTATATCTGATTTCTTACATCTGTATGTGTCATACTAACTGCCTCACACCACGTTACCTTCATCTGTGAGGGTTAACCCTCTAACCCTAACCCCCTGTGTCAGAAATATAGGTTTTGTTTTAATTGATACATTTAATGTCATTCTTTGAGGTAGTGTTAAATGGCAGCATTACTTTGCCTTTAAGTACTATTGCTAGGCAAACTTGAATTTATATTTATTGTATTTATAACTAGCAGAGAGGGCCGATTTCCAAATGGAGACCTGATTTTTACACCAGATAGTTGCATAATGTCATTCTCCAAAATCGGTCAGCTCCAATCCACCAAAACAATGGTTTTGTCATTAGGACGGAAAATTCTGAAGGGCCGATGTGGCCAACTGGTTCCTACTTTGTCCTGGAAGAACCTCCATGTTAATATGTACTATCTTGACAAAAAAAGCAGAAGAGTCAAACATTGTCACATTGTCCCCGAGTTTAAATATCAGTAAATGAACAGCAACTGATCTCCATCTGCTCAGGGATTCGTATGCTGGATGGGATTGTGACAGATGCAATTGAAGCCAGTTCTATTGGGTTCAATCCAGACCATGTGGACATCTACAGTGCCAGCTGGGGACCCAACGATGATGGCAAGACGGTGGAGGGCCCTGGCCGCCTGGCCCAGAAGGCTTTTGAATACGGCATCCATAAGGTGATGATAAATAATAAGACGGGAAGTTTCCACTCACAGTCAGTTTGGGTGGTCTCAGGCTGTGGTTCCCAATGGGAGCTGTTATCTCATAGAGCTGTGATGGGAATCAGATAGAACCGAATCATTAAGGACAATGTCATCTGCTTTGACAGGAATAAAGCTTTTAAGGACACGTTGTCAAATTCATTTTCAAAAAAAAGATTTCTGCACTTAGTTATAGCATTTCTATCAATAAAATGTGTCTGTAAGTGTCCACAGCAACAACATATCTGATAGCACAGCTATTTCTTTTCTCTGCCCTTCCCTCTGCAGGGCCGTGCTGGGAAGGGCTCTATCTTTGTTTGGGCATCAGGTAATGGGGGCCGTCAGGGAGATAACTGTGACTGTGATGGCTACACAGACAGCATCTACACTATCTCAATCAGCAGTGCCTCACAGCAAGGTCTGTCCCCCTGGTACGCTGAGAAGTGCTCCTCCACTTTGGCTACAGCGTACAGCAGTGGAGACTACACTGACCAGAGGATTGTAAGTGACTGCAACTTACAATGCTGTTATGTAATGTAAGCAATGTTGTGTCATTTTATGCTACATTACTGATTATTATTTTTATCTTTTAAAGTCACTGTAGTTTTGTTAAAAGGATATATAAAAGTCATTTCAATCCATGCATTTATTTTACATGCTCTGTTTGCCTGCTGATTCTCAGACAAGTGCTGATCTCCATAATGACTGCACTCAGACTCACACTGGAACATCGGCCTCTGCCCCGTTGGCTGCTGGGATATTTGCCCTGGCACTGGAACAAAAGTATGATGTTTCGATGTACTTCAAGAAGACATCTGAGGCTTTTGTATCAGTGTAACTAAATTCTCTCTGGTCTGCCTTCCTCTCCATCTTCCCCGTGTTAGTCCGGATCTAACCTGGAGAGACCTGCAGCACATCATAGTCTGGACCTCGGAGTTTGATCCTTTGGCCAATAATCCAGGCTGGAAAAGGAATGGAGCAGGACTGATGGTCAACAGCCGCTTTGGCTTTGGCCTTCTGAATGCTAAAGCCCTGGTAGACCTCGCTGAGCCAGCCAGCTGGAAGCATGTGCCTGAAAAAAAGCAATGTATTGTCCGGGATGATTCTTTCCAGCCAAGGTATCCCTAACTCTCATCTACTTTTTTTTCTGTCTTTCAGTTTTTTGCTTTGTTTTACCAGTGGCCCAGGATTTCAGATATCAGATAACTAATGGCCTATTGATATTAACTAATACCAATATATTATAGTAATTGCCATACTTCATCATGATACAGCTTGTCATCCACTGCAGTGCTCTTAAAAATGACTGCATGAAGTTTTGGCCATGTATCCAATTCAATCTCACTTGCTGTTTTCCTGATATTTTCGGTTCAACAAAGCAAACAGATAGAACCATCTGCCTTATTAAAGATGCATCTGTTGTTTTATTCAAGAGGAGTCGTGACAATAACAAAGTCTTAGGCTTGGGAGGGCCTGTCATGTCAGTGGCAATGAATCAAATTAATTAAAATAGTTTTCCTTTTTCATGGTAACAGCTATAATCATTTAAAGTTGCGGTCAGTCAACTATCGGTACTTTTTGATAATTATCACTTGCTAAACAATGCTAAATTCAGATATAGTGATACCTTCAGCTGCTCTCTAAGCAAATGTATTCTTTGTGTTTTCTTTTTTGGATTAACTGCCCAGGGAAATCTTAGTAGGTATACTTGAAAAATCCTTGGACTTCATATTGTACCACCATAGGCTGCTAAGGCCGTCTGAGTTCTTTAAGTGTCCATTTGTATTGGATTATGAGACTTAATAGCACTGACACCCAGTTTCCCCATTACCCTTGCTACATCCATGTTTAATCCAGGGGATTTGACCCTGCATTTTCGTGAATGCTTAGTGGTCAACAACATCCAGCTTTATACCAGCTTGCACACGGAAATCCTTTCATTCATGTCTGGGAGAGATGGGGATTAACTGTTTTTCCAAATGAGTGACTGAAGGCATCTGTATCTGTCTTTACATCTTATATATGACTGATGTGCTGAAGATTTGGGATTGTCATTCAATTATCACATATAATATATGATGTGTGCCGTATGTGACACCATATTATGTATTTTCTATTGCATCCTGCTACAGTTTCCCCGACCCATGTAAAGTAACGACAACATTGCCTGGAACTATGTGGCACATATGATAGACTTCTGTTGTCACGGAGAGCTGTTTGTGTGTCTCAATCCCTGCTATTTTAATGCATCCTACAGGGAGCTGAAAGCAGCAGGGGAGATCACTATAGAGATTCCAACCAAAGCCTGTGCAGGGCAGGAAAACGCAATCCGCTCATTGGAGCATGTGCAGGTGGAGGCTAGCATTGAATACACAAGGAGAGGAGATCTGCACATCACACTCACCTCCCCAGCCGGTTAGAAAGACACAAACATAAACACACACACACACACACACACATCTATACAAACTTCAGAGTCCAATAACGAAGTACATAATTGATCCATCCCTTTGGATATATCTGATTTTCCCTCAGGTACCAGTACAGTGCTGCTGGCTGAGCGAGAGAGGGACACGTCGTCTAACGGCTTCAGAAACTGGGACTTCATGTCTGTCCATACATGGGGAGAAGACCCTGCTGGTACATGGGCACTAAAGATCACAGACACTGTGAGTGTGAATTAGCCCCACATTTCTACATGCAGTTTAGGCAAGAATTCAACTTTTATGTATGAGAAGCAGAAAAGAACATATAAATTAAACAAGTTTTATTATAATCAATGTGCTGAGCCACTGTCAGTTTTTGAAATATCCTTGTTTCTTCTCCCAGTCAGGCCGAATGGAGAACAAGGGTCGGATTTTGAGCTGGAAGCTGATCCTTCATGGGACATCAGAGAAGCCAGAGCACATGAAGAAACCTAGGGTGTACATTCCCTACAACGCTGTGCAGAATGACAGGCGGGGTGTAGAACATATGGATGACATGATGGAGGTGAGTCCCAAGTTATGGGTGAATATCTGCAAGAAACAAGGGAGGAGAAATGAGGCCAATGATCTGAGCTCACTGTTGGTAGCAGAAGGCAAAGCTAAATGAGTATATATAAGTGATGGAGCTGACGCAGCTAAAAATGATGAGTGGTAAATTAAATAATTAATAGAAAGAGTGGTGACAGGACATGGAGCTTGTTAAGGTCTAGACTATGATAGCTTCCAAGTTTCCTTCTATCAATAAATCCAGTTCAATGCAGATTGTATTGGATTATTGGTACTATAGCATAGTGCAGCATATACCACATTTAAGCAGTGAAATACTGCTTATTGTTTCGACACATTGACCTTACAATAAAACAATGACAAGTGGATATAGGATCAGCTTGACCACTTTACATGTTACGCTGTAAGGAAAAATCCACCAAAAGCTGAAGTTGTGTGGTTTTATAGCAGGGACTCCCTGTCTTGTCAATCTGTGGCTAAGATAATTAGCTGCTGCCTTCAGCTACATATGGAATTACCATACATGAGAGTGGGACAAACAATAATATAACTTTAGGCAACTAAGTAAATAAATATATTCCCAACATTTCAACTTATTGAAGTGAATTACGTTTTTCACTGTTTCCATCCAAATCCATTAGGATCCATTATTCTGGAGAAAAAAAATGCTTCAAGGCTGCATACAACTGTTAAGCACATTATGAAACTGTAATTCAAAAATATGGTATCATTTCCATTGAAACCGATCAAAATTTAACTATTTCTTTTTCGCAGACCAATAACATGTCTCATATCCGTCTGCCGATTCAGGAGCCCACACAGGCCCATCCACCTTCCAAGACAGACACTCCAGAAGCTTCACCCTCTTCGGAACAAGAAAAGGTGTCTAAAAAGCCCTCAAATTCACCCGCCTCTGTGGCCCTTCTGCGTCTCCTGCAGACGGCCTTCAATCGGCAGACCCCAGCCCTACAGCATCCCCAGGCCATAGCCAGGGCCTTTTCCTCCTCCTCTTCCTCCTCTTCCAACTGGAAGAAGCAGCAGCAGCTGGACAGACGCCTCTCTCCTCCTGCCACAAGAGTCCCGCCTCAGAAGCTGTACCAGGCTCTGGACCTAATCAACAAGTTCCGCGGACCAGAGGACAGTGTCTACAGTGACTACAGCGACGGCTTCTACAGCACCAAGCCATACAGGCACAGAGATGACCGACTGCTGCAGGCCCTATTTGAAATAATAGATGAGGACCGCAAGTGAAGGCCGAGGGAGAGAGGAAAAGAGAGAGGAGAGGAGAGGAGAGGTATATAAGTTAAGTGGGTAGCATGGTTATGTGTTGGTTGGGGAGCAGAGGAACAAGGCGAAGAAAAGAGAGAAAGTGGAGGGATGGGATGAGGCAGTGGAGGAGTGCAGGAGAAGAGAAGAAATACAGGAAGAAAAACTCTTCCACTCAGTTCTATTTTTCTCCCAAAATGCTGCATATCTGATCTCTTTGCATTCCTCTGCCAGTCACCATTTATTTAATATTATTTTCATTCATTCAGAGAAAAATTTACACAGTCCCCATAAGATTCAAAATATGGACTTGTTTAGAGCATCTCTGCTACAACATGTATGTCCATTTCATGAGAACTAAGTAAAAAGCATTTAAATTGTGTCAAAAGAAGGAGAAAGCCTTGTCTCTCTTCTCTTCACTGCCTGCTCAAGCATGCCACCTCTAGAATATAACTTTTGTATTGGTATCTATATATCTATAAAGACAATGATGGTAATATGGTTTTGAAAAAAAAAAACACTTGACATCTAAAATCTTCACTTCAAAAATCAATTTACTATTCATAGTTTGTCATTTTTCAAGTCTTTAATTGTTTATATATATGTGTGTTTTCACACCAATATCTGGTATCTACTCACTTCATTCACTGTAGAAGACAAACTGGTTCTTAAAATAAGACATGAAATCATTAAATTAGAGTCAGCATAGGTTCAAAAACAAAACAAAACTGAAATTGTCCAGCTGTTTGAAAAGTTTCAATGTGTTTAAAAATGATTTATTCTCAGGGTGTCAACAAAGCTCAAGAGAGTAAAATAATTGTATTCTGGAATGCGAGTATTAAGAGAAATATATTTATTGTGAAATATTATTTACTATAAAAGTATGCAAATGAGACAATACATTTGTACCAATACACTATTGAAAAGGAGAAAACTAACAAAAAAAAACAACAAAAAAAAAACTGATGGACTTGAAAGTCTTTCAGTTGGAGTAGAGAGAGATTCAAAGTGGGAAAAAATAAATGAATAACAGATCTTCTTCTCATGCAATTTGTTTAATTTTGTACAAGGACAATGCTGCATTAAAAGAAATATTTTTCTAAGGATCCTCATAGTTTATGGAAATAATATATACAGTATCGAACCCTCGAGCAGTTTATTTTCTCATGGCACGGTTCACGCAACAACTGCAAAGACAGTGTAGTTATCATAACTACCAATAAACACTGCCAAAATCTTTGCTGTCACAAAGCTTCTGTGTATTCAGTCATTGCGCAAATGGCGAACATGTTGTTTGGTCATCACCGGTAACCTGCCAACTACAAACAGTTCTTTGAATCCTAGACCACTAGGCCAAATATTGCTCAAAAAATTTGCAGCTCAACCACTTTTCTGGTATTATTTATTTGGTATTAAAGGACCTATCACAGCTGACCAGGAACTGTAGTATAGGGGCTCTGCACTGTAATCTTCAAGCTGATTCATCTCGAACGCCTTAATATATACTGTGATAAATGTGCGAGCTCATCCCTACGTGGTGTAGATCAATTTACAGATGCTAGTCTAAGTGTTGATGAAGGCTCTATGCAGAGTCTCTGTCCTCCAGCTGGGACCTGCCTGCCCCACCTCTCTGCCAATAAGGTGACAGGAGAAAGAAGATGTTTGGGACAACACTTTACATGCACCCTGTACTTTATCCATTCTTTAGAGTAGCCTGTGCTGTTTCCCTTATGCTTGTTTTTGACTGATGCTTCAGTCCGAAGTTGTTTACACAAACCAATATTATCTTGCAATTTCTGTATGGATGTACAAAAAAAAAAATATATATATATATAATAAGATTTATCATAATAAACCGCAAAGTGATTTCTTGCGTGTTTTTGAGTCTCTGGCTGCATGCAGTAGCTCTGGAAGTTGATAAAAGTTTAAAAATAAAAATGCATGAAGAGAGTTAGGAAACAGTATGCGTACAGTTTCTGTTGTGAAGTCTTAACTGCATTTCTGTGGTGGGGCCAACAATCCATTACATAGCCCCCTTTATTTAGCCACTCTAGCCGCTCTAAATAGTGCTGCACTGTTGGCTGCTAGCTAGTGCTAGTCTAAAATATCTCAATATTTATTGAAAGTGTTGGTACAAACTTTTGGATTAACCTTACTGGCATTCATGCGTGCCATTTGCAGGTTGAAACTTATTGTGTTGAATATCTCAACAACTACTCTGGCTTTCCACAAAATTTGGGTAGAGCTATCAGTGCCCAGAGGATGAACAGCTGCCACTTAACCATCATTGGCAGCAGGTTGGGACTTGGCTTGGGAACTTTAGGGTCACCAGTTCATGTTCCAGCCCTGATAATGAAATGCAGAGTGTGGACTGGTGGATGGAGAGATGCCAGTCTACCTCCAGGGCACTGCTGAGGTGCCCTTTAAAATTTTTCTAGATTTTTATAAGCTGCCCATATTATCAAGCCCTAAATGAGACACGCTTTTTATATCGTTTTAATATTCCTGTGGTGTAATAACCAAAATCCAAACCAAAAAGTAGTAAAGTAAAAACCTCTCAATATTTTCTTTGACAGTAACATTGACTAAAATTCTTAAGAATCTCTTTTTGTTTACTGTTGACATGCAACTACTTTTGCAATTGCATTTCCAATTGGATGCCACCACCTTGTGGATAGTAGAGGTACCACAGCCTGCTTAGCTCGTACTGATTCAATACTATTTACTCTCCTTTAGGAAAGTAAAAAATGCTGGATACATTTAAACTTGCATTTTTTGTAAGGAATCTGCAGAAGTTCAGTTAAGAGATTTTTTTCGCAGCTTTTATCGCTTAAGTCTTTGTCATTGCCAACATGTGCAAGGGGTTTACCACTTCTCTGACTGCTGTATATCCAGTATAACTCTCTTCCCTCAGCTTTGTGTTATCCTCTATTATTCAGCTCCTCCCATTTGCCCAGATTCTCCCCACATCTGGTTGCCTTGGGCTCGCTCCAAAACTGAATACTGCAAAATCCTAAGGTGGAAAGTGAAGGGGTGGTGGGGAGGGGGGACAAGAAGGAAGATATGTGAAGAAAAGTGAGCAGCGAGAGAAGAAAGAGAAAGCAGGGTCAAGGTAAGAAAGTATTCACTGGAGGGAAACAATAAGTTAAAGAGCACATTTTCAGGACAAGAGAGTGAGCAGAGGAGAGGCAGGCATAGATTTTTAAAGAAAAAATAGTGGGCTCCGACAAAGGTTTATGTGTTTATCCATCAGCAGGTCACAGTATGGCGTTGTTTCCACTCTGCAAGACACCCACAGGTCAGTACAACCTCAGCCCCTGCTCCTGTTCCTCTGCTCGTGTTCCCCTCCCATGTCATTATTTTCATTTGTGACCGCTTACTGGTTTTAAAGACAAGCAGATTGAATAGATTGAGGCAGCCTGGGTGAAACACCAAGGATACTTTTAGACCTGTCAGGGGTTTTTTTTTTTTGACCGATCTGATCATCAAATTATGTCCACAAAGACAAAATAAGCCCTTTTGTGTATTTTCTGGTGAATATCCATGCACATCATTGGATAATATGTCGATAAATTTCTATTTTTACTTAGCTTTGCTTCAGTTTAGGTTCTGTCTGGTGTAGCCATGTGTAGCTTTTGGTTGACTTCCACTCTCTTAGCTTGAATGATACCACTATTTGTGCATTCACTGCTTACTGCACCTTGCAGAACTTAAAATCACATTTGTAATTAACATTACTGGATGTGCTTATGGGAACAGTACAACAACTGGTTCCAGTTTCATTAAATTTGCATGTGTGCATATGTGTGTGTTTGCCCTTCACACAGGAACTGTCAGGGTGGCCAGACTACAATTGGTCCTGTACTGTTTTCTCCTGTCTCTTATCATTTGTAAGTGCACTCTAACACTTTGTTTCAGGACACCGAGTACACAGGGAAGCATTTATAATTTATAACAGTTGTAGTTCAAATAAGTTCAGCTGTTCTCAATCGGATTGAACTGGATCTGTATCACTTCCCAACATTTCTCCAAAAGGAGTTCAGTGTTGAAATGTTGTTTTTCCCCCTCAGACTTGCTCCATGGGCGTAAAACTGCTGCCAGTGTAAAGTCACCCCACCCAAACTTTCATGCCTTGGATCGGGGAAGGATTGGGACAGATATGATGGTTGTCAAGGCAGCAGTGCCACAAACTCCTCTGGAGACACCCTGGGGTGCTCCTTTAGTGTGGGGTAATGCCCGCAACTCAGCCTGGCGTCAAGCTAAATTTGCACAACGGGGAATTCGTGCAGGCCTGCTGGTTCTTGTGGTGGGATCTTACAGCCACTTTGTCCGAGGTTTCCTAACCTCAGCTGAACTCTACTTCCTCCCTGGTCAGATGGTCACCTACTACATTCTCACCGACAGTCCCCATTCTCTAGATCCTCTCATCGAGTTGGGACCTCAACGACAGCTGAAGGTGGTTCCTGTTGCAGAGCTGCCCGGGTGGGACAGACTGGCCCATCGCCGCATGGCCCTGCTTGCTGATGCCATCAGAAACCCAATCAGCAGTGAGGTTGAGTATATCTTCTGCGCTGATATCGATCAGAAGTTTGTCGGCCCTGTCGGAGAGGAAATCCTGGGAGATCTGGTAGCCACGTTACATCCAGAGCTCTACGGGATGCCACGAAATACGTTTCCCTATGAAGTGGAGGATGTCTCATCTGCTTGCGTGGAGGAAGATGAAGGAGACTACTACTACACCTCGGAGCTGTATGGCGGGTTGGTTTCTGAGATGTACAGACTGGCTCGCACCTGTTCTTTGCTCATTCTGAAGGATCAGGACAATAAGGTAGTGGCGAGGGGCCTCGAGGAGAGCTACCTAAATCGCTACCTGATTGACCACAGGCCCACCTGTGTGCTGTCACCAGAGTACAGCTGGTGGAACTCAGCCCTGGCTGTTGATGTGCCTGTGCAGAGACTGGTCTCCTTGGGGAGGCAATGCGAGTCTTACGATATGAAGACAAGAGAGAAGAACAAATGTTGAATGAATGTAAACATCTCCACATGAAGGGCTGTTGTTTCTAGTGTTAGATTTCCTCTGGAGGGGGTCAGAGATCAGCAATCAGTAATAAAAGATGAAATGAGATGGATTGAAAAGATCAAGGGGAAACAAATATTCCAATCATCTTCCTTCAATTAATAACCATTAAATTCCAGCTAATTATCAGTTCTAGTAGCCAAATAATTGCAGCCTGCAATTACGCTAAAGAAAACTCCACAATCTGGTCTCAATTAAAACTCCATTTGTGTGAGCGGCGGCTCTGCGTGACTGCTATCTCCTCTGCCGCAGACAAAAGCCGAATTGACCTGTCTCTTTAAACCAAGCACTCTGCTCCCCATTTATGTCAGCCCAGGAGATACTGCTCCAGCAGCTTTGTGGTCAGCAGTGATAAGAGTCAACAGTGTAAGTGCACACTTTCCCCATAGTGGACAATCATTAACTGGAAAGGCTGCTGTTTCAAGGTCTTTAAATGCCAGGTGGGGGCAAATTTGATAAAAGAAAAAAATATTGTTTCTGACATGTAGAAGCTCACAAAAAAGACAATGTAGTTTCAGAACGTGAAGAACTGTATTAAAACTGTTCATCTGTAAAAAGATAAATAAATAAATGCTGTTTTGTTTATCAATGAGTTTGAATAAACCGTAAATGAAATGACCTAATGTCAGTGTTTGTTATGTTTTCAGTGGGTCTGCCTTCCTCTTTCTCCCACAAGCACAAGCACACACACGTGCTTCCACATTTACACTCTGCTCCCTTTTCCTTGTGTGCTGTGTTTTAATGGGAGGTTTAAGCAGCAGCAGATGGCTGTTTCTCACTGCCAGACAGAATCTGTCCTCAGGGCCAGAGCGCCACGTTGAGTGAGATTGAAGGTGAACTCCAGATAATCCTATGAGGCTACTTCTTCCTTTTTTGTCTTTATTTACTTTTTTCTCTTTATTTTTTGCTAAAATCTAAATGATTACTCCCACATACCTGTGTTTCTACTGCCTCATGAGTCACAAGAAAGTTTAACTAATTAAACTGTAATTAGATTTGAACTCTATTCCTGAATAGGCTGTCTGTCTTAGTCTTACAACAGCTTTCGCATGTGTATATGTACACAACAATCCAGCTGCCATTTGCAGATGTTTCTAAACATCTGCTTCACAATGCTGTTAAGATTGCCCCTTTCACTTACTGTAAATATATGGATGTATAATAGCTTTTAACACAGGCTGCCTGATCCATGCTGAGTACCCCTTTTCGTGTGATAATGCAAAGCAGTTTAAAGAATTATTGGTTTAATCCATGTCATGCGGTTGACTGGTGGTCAACAAGCATAGTGGCAATAGAAGCATGAGCTAAGGCAGAAGAAGAGGCAGGAATAAAATCCTCAACGTGTATAAACATGTAATCCCATTTCTATGATTTCTGACTGTCAAATACTCATGTGTTGTAAGGTAATGCATATTAACCCCTTCTTGCAGATGAAACACATTTTATATAGCCCTAGATCATTGGCTGTTACACTAAGAGTGTGATTTGTTTAAACATTTCAATTTTAGCTAATTAATATTTATGGGTAACTGCACTAACAAAGCAGATTTAGCAGTTTACCAGATGTGTGTTTTATTCAGTTTGGTTGATACTAATGAAACACTGGCTAAGGATAATGCCCTGATAGCCAACAGCCAGTAACGCCGCTGGATTTTCAACAGTATACTATTGAAGCATATACAATGCAAATTTATAGCATTTGTATCTGTACAGATATCTTTTTACATTGTAAATTATTAAACATGAGGGCTATCTGGGAGCAATGTTCATGTAGAGAAAAACACAGTCCCAATAACATCAATTTTATAGGTTGTCCTAAATCCATACGTATGGCAAAAATCTGTTCTGAAGGAGGAAGCTAGAGCATCTGGAGAATATCCCCAGGACATTGTTGTGAGGCAGCAGCTCTGGCTAATTAGCCAGTGTGCTGCAGGTTGGCCCCACTGCTTATTATTGTCGATTACAGGTTACTTACAGATAAGTTAAACGGCTGGAGACATTTGATGATGCTGCAATTACTCCCTCGCAAGTGGGTGCTAATAATTAAATTCCCCTTTACTATTCCGGAGTTTAACGATGCCCAACAATTAAGTGATTTTAAAACATTGTAAATATGTCACATGATACCGTGAACTTTGCTACATTTGAAACATTTAATTTCTCCACCTACGCAAATTGTTGGTTTTATATCGGCTACATACATTTCACATCTAGGTGCAAAGGAAATTTTGTTTGGTCAGTTGATATCCCAGTTGTAAATCGTTGGGCCAGTAAGCTTCTGGTTTTTCAACCCGGACCCCCCTGAATGATGTAACATTAGACTTGAATAGAATGTGTTCTGTCTGTATCTCTGCAAACACATCTCCAACAAACTCCTTAACCGTCAGCAAAAACTTGCATTTGATGCTTCTTAAACCAACAAAAACATCTGAGCATATAACCGGAGGCAGAACAGCAGAGTGACTTCAACATATTGCAAATCATTTGTTGAAATAAGGAGCACTTACTTGAACTGATTCAAAATTGTAATGCCAATTTGAATCAACTAAAAAACATCTCAAAATGAAAAACACTCCTAGATGAAGGGGGCATCACATGCTGCTTGATATATAACATGATGCTACGACCTGTAGGCCAGTGAATGATAAAAACAGACACACACAAGTACACACACTGTAAATATACGGTAACAATAATGTACACACACATCAATCTTGGTGTTGTTTGTTGCATTAAGTGTTCAGTATTATTAGAAATTGTATTAGTGTTTTTTTTTTTAAAGCTGTCCTGCAGCTTAGTACATATATGTGGGACACTTGTATACTGCTATATTTGCACCGTGGTTGCACTGTGGTTGTTTCCAGTTTTGTTGTTTAGAGCTCTTGGCTTATTTATTCTTGCTTGTTTATTTTAATTGGATCATATTTTGGATTTTTTGTGTGATTGTCTTCACTTGTGATGTTCATTTGCTGCTGGTATTTTGAGTTCCTGGAGGGAACCGCCCAAAGGGATCAATAAAGTTTGTCTGTCTGTCTGTCTGTCTGTCTGTCTGTCAAAACAAAACATTTAAAATTAACTGATTTGAAAAACAGTGGATGTTCATCAGTGCTGCCTGTTGTTCATGTGCCTCTGATTAGCACAAAAATTGGAGCCTGGCCAAATAATGTACTCATTAATGAGTAGCCTCTGTAGTTAGTCAGAACAGCTTGTGAGGAAGAAGGCCTCCCCTGGCATGTCACAGAACTGCGGTAAATTTAACTAAGGAAAAGATGAGAGACTGATGAATGAGTATGAAGACCATTTAATATTTACTCCATGTTCAGCAAAACGTTAAACTAGTGTTTGTGATCAATTTAAATATATTTGCCAGCGTTCCTGGTGATACAATTAGACAATAGCTCCACAGGCTAAGTTATCCAGTCTTCCTCTGTTTGAAATTTAGCCTTAAACAAAGGATGTGAAATTTTAACCCATTCTTCACACTTTGTTCCAAAGCTTCCATCAGGTGACACCTTCTGGGCCTCCGTAAACACAGAAGCCTCGAAATAAGAGAGTCCTATCCACCCTAAAGGCTTTCTTTAATTGTTTGCACAGCAGGTAACCTGCCAGACACAACCAGTTACTCTGGAGTCAAACTTAGTTAAAACATGAATCTATTTAAATCGAGAGGAGACATAGAACAGGTAATCCAAATCTCTGAGGTTAAGTCATCAACCCAGTTGAGTGTTAAGTGTTGGACACCAAAGAGAAGTACAATCAATGACATTAATAAATGAACAAGTACTTTTTAATTTAATGTGTAAAAGGTCAACAACATATGACATATATGTGTGTGTGTGTATGTGTGTGAATAGTGATAGAGAGAGAGAGAGAGAGAGAGAGAGGGACTCACCATGGGAATGGGTGGGGTAAACAGCTATGATAATCTGTTGGATTCACACAGGCCTTTCCCCACCCTGCCTGAGACGACGCCACACCAAAACATGCTGTCCTAATCATAGGGTCAAGGGGAGTGACACTGGGAGATAGTGGAGGTGCAGCTCACACGGGGGACACACTTGTGCCCACTGTGCTGATATCACATTATATCCCATATTATTGGAAAAACCACATGAAAGACAACCTAAATGTGAAAAACTCTTCACAGCCAGGCTGGCTGTAAAAAAAAAAAAAAAAAAAAGCCCCACCATTCTACGATATTATATGGATCTAATTAATATAGGTGATCCAAAATAGATATCCAATCTAAATATTTGAAATACAAAATGTATCTGGAATTGCTTGGCCACAGTATTGAGCACTACAGATGAATACACCTCGCTGTGTCTGTCAGGCAGTTTATTTTTGACAAATTGGGGGATTATGAGCAGAAAATATATATGATCAAAGCAGTTCACACTTAAATCAAACACGTAAGTTGTGGTGATATTTATTACAGTGGCTGTGTGTGAATGAAGCCGGCTGTAGGCAGCAGTACAGTCTACAAAAGCTACCTTTAACAGTTTCACCAGGCCAGATTTAGTTCTACCATGTCAGCAAAACAGAGCAGCCAGGGGCAGTTTTGCCAAGAGGTAACTATGTGTCTGAGAGAGAAGCTATTGGCTCACAGAGAAAGGGAAACTAGTTACCAGAAAATCCCGCAGTAACTTAAAAAAAAAACCCCTCATGCAGCGGTGCTACTGTGAATGCACGGCAAGAAGCAATATCTGCATGACAAAAACCTCCGGGGCCCGGTGATATCTCCTTAATATATAATGTAAGTTGGCTGTGGCTGGAAAGTAAAAAATAAAAAAAAAAAGTAACAAGCTAACAAGTCAAGACCAATCGGGTGCAGTTAGCACCGTGGGCAGCAGCTGTAGTCCCTCCCCGGCCCGCACAGAGCTCAGGCAGTCTGGCCTGCTAAATGCTCCGGGCTCAGAGGGACGATGGTGGAGGGCTGGTAAAGATGGCGGCGCTCTCCGAAGATGGGAGGTACGGATTAAATTGTGGCCAACAGAGCGCCGACAGAGTCACCGTATTGCACGTCAAATTGACCGAGACAGCTCTGAGAGCGATAGAGAGCTACCAAAGTTGTATGGTGAGTGAAATGGGCTTTCTATTTATTTTTTTTTAATTTCGGTTCAAACGAGCCCTCGCCTGTCGGGCTGACACGGCTGATCTCAGCTGGGAAGCCCAACTGCCACGCACAGCTAAAGCTACAAAGTTAGCTAAGCCGTTGACGGAGCGACTTTCTCTTTATGTGTCTTTTTTCGATCATTTCAGCTACGAGTCATTAAATAAAAAAGACAACAAAGATAAAAAGGCTTTGATCTCTTGTTATGAGCAGGTTTTGCGAACTGACAACAATTATTTAACCCCAAAACCCTGTAGGTAAAGTTGGACACTCTGATTAGCCACAGTTAGCTCTCCGTCAGTCCCCCTGTACTGTGCTGGCCAGCTGAGACCTTTTTTTTTCCTCCTCCATGACAAACAAATGTTACTTTGACCAAATTAGGAAAGTTGTAATTTCATATCGACGACTAGACTCGTCGACAGCCTCGCATGGTTTTATATGCTGATTGTTCTATCGTTAAATAAAAGCTCTGTTAACTATTCCCGACGTCAATTCGTCGAGGTTGTACTTGCGTCAGCAGCAGGGTGGAAATGCAACGAAACGGATAAATAAATTTAAGATAACTTCGTTACAAGTTAGCAGCGTTACATTTTTTTTTAGCTAATCGATTGTCGTCTTATGTCTGGCCATATGGTTAAAAGTTAGGGCTGGTCCTGAAACCTAACATCACAACCTGGAAGCCTTATAAAGCCCGTAGTCAGGCTCATCCTTTCAGAGCTAGGGGTTTTAACTTCACCATTAAAAAAAACGTTGCAACGACGAGCAGCCGCAGTTTAACCGTACAGGATGTAACATACCGGGCTAATATTCATTTTGGGCTGTTTTGACTCATAGCTGAATTGTTGCACGGTGTAAAGAAGCAAGCAGTGGCGAATAAAGTATCAGGTAGGCACAAATTATCTCTTTAAGATAATTTGATAATTGTCCTTAGTAATTTTTTTCCACACTGGGCGTTTTCTAGTCAATCAGATGTGCTGCATTTCAGCCCAGGGCTTGACCCCACCAGTCGTTGAGGAGCTTTTGAAACTCAAGTGTGCAAATTGGACACTGCATACCCGTGCAGATTAAATATAACTTGTTAATCTTGAACTGTACAAATGGTGTAATCTTGTTGAGGTGCCACACAGGTGAACTAATCTGGCGAGGTCTCGGCAGTTGTGAGTTGAGGAGGCCTGAAGCCAAAGTTACCTGACCTTAACTCTGCCAACAACAAGGCTGTTACGTAACACAGTGACTGGGCCTAGATCTCTCTGTGGGGCTGATCCACTGTAGCTTGAAACGGGACTCTAGTGATCAGAGATTTCTGCACCCCTTTTTTTTTTTTTTTTTTTTTTTTTTAAAGGCACGTAGTGTGCATCTGTATGGATGCACATCCACAACACTACACACACTCCTCTCTCTCAGTCCTATATATATATTGCAGTGGTTGCCTTGAGAGAAACCCTCGTTTGAAAGGTCAATGTAAAGCACAGTTTAAAATGCTTATTAAGTCAGAGTCAACACCAAGTTTAAGGAATTCTTTTGTGACAACCCATGCTACAACCTTATTGGATGTGGTAATGTTGGTCTGTATGCTGCATTGAGCGGCAGCCTGCCATCTCTTGCTGACTGAGCAGCCAAAACTGCCTGCTTTTTGTTTCTCTCTCCCTCTCCGTAATGTGTTGTAGTTCAACCAGTCATCGAACTATGGTAGCTGGCTATCTTTGTCTTTCTGTGGTGATGTGAAATGTGATCAGAACTGTGTGTGCCTGTTAGTGTGTGTGGACTGGTTGGTGTTTGAGTGAGTGTATGGATAGTGGGGGAGGGAGCCAGTCAGGGGCATGCAGTAGCTTAGCTTTAACAACCATGACATAGTTCTTTCAGTTTGATTAAAGGTATATTTATTTCATCTAAAATTATTGACGTACTGTTTCATCTAGAAAGCTAGTTGGTAATTATGATTTAATGTCCGAGACTTGAAGACGCAGTTAGTTAGCCACACATTCCACTCAAACCACTTCACGCCGTGTTTCTGGAGCCTATGATCAAGCCAACTGGTTCTTCTGTTTGCTTCATCTATGTGACAAAGCTGGATGTCCTGTGTTTTCTTGTCCTAACCTATACTGCACCAGAGTACGCACTGCATAACTGTGGCCTTCACCTGCATTTTAACTACCAACCTTCAAACTATCTCCTCTGTTTAACTGTTGTCCACTTTCCAACACTTGTGGTGCAAACAGTTTTACCTGCCTCACTAGCTTAGAACATGTTGGTAAAATTGACTCGCATGGTCTCTCTGTAGATTAAAACTTTCAGACACTGAGCCCAATGTTGGTTGTCAGTGCACTGTAGTCAAGAATATGTGGCCAACAGTCACAGAGACTTTGCGAACGGGCGTCCTGGCACTATTTGGAGTGAGTTTTGTTTTGTTTTGTTTTTTTGGTTTGTTTTTTTTTATCTGCCTTAATGAACATGATATGTTGGCCTCTGCAAATTGAAGGTGTATCAGACTTTAACTAAAAATATGAAATGAATAAATGAAGATGAAACCATTTTGATCACCACTTTTTCCAAATACAAATGCCTGTCATTCTTTAGCATATGCCTCTCAAGTTTGAAGAATTGCTTGCCTTATTAAATTGTTTGCTTGTAAACAGGATACTGTCAGGTTTTAGATTGGATGTCAGAAAAAACAACTTTGTGTTTTGCTTTGGATGAGCATTATTTTTCTTTTTACTGACATTTTGACTAGATTACTGTCCAGTCATTTTCCTTAACACACACAAAGAATGTATCTGCATTTCAGCTATCAGCTAGCTCTCAGCTTTAGTCTTTACACTATGTTTAAGTGCAACTTTTAACAGGCTATGTGAGGGCAGTGTTTGTTTAGACTCTGTTGCTGCTGGGTAGGTTGTATGCTTGGTGTGCAGGGACCCTAAGGCTCTGCAGTTTTTACAACTGGATGTTTTAAGTTCTGAAGTGTCACTCAAGTAGTGTAACATGTTGCACAGGTTTTTTACTGCTATATTTTAATTCAGGCTTTGGTAAGTAAAAAAAGAGTAGCTACACAAAGTAACATTTTCATTTACATTTTCAGTGATGTTAAGGTTAAGCTGTTTCTTTTCAATTTCAGAATGTACCTTCTTTGCGGCCAATAATACAATTCAAGGGACTCCAAGGGGTAAGTACTTTATCTGTTATATTTGTATATTATGCAATTTAATAAAGATTTTGCATTTATTTGTGTGTTGGAACATTTTACCTTCCACAATTTTGGCCCAAAGTCTATGTGGCTTCCAAATGTTTTTGTCAATTAATCAAAATAGTAAGATTTAGATAAAATCTAAATAATTAGATTGAAAAAGAAATATTATTATGCCATATAATATGTCCTGCCAGCACAGCTACATAGTGGTTAGCACTGTTGCCAACAATAAGATGGTGGTGGGTTCAGTTCCCGGCCTAGGGCCTTTCTGTGCGGAGTTTGTTCTCCCCGTGCCTGCGTGGGGTTCCTCCCACCGTCCAAAGACATCATGTTTGGGTTAACTGGTGACTCTAAATTGTCCGTAGGTTTGAGCGTGAATGGTTGTTCATCTTTGTCAGTCTCTGTGTGTTGGCCCTGCGATAGACTGGCGACCTGTCCAGGGTGTACCCCACCCTCACCCAGTGTGAGTTGGGATTGGCTCCAGTATGTGTATAAATGCAAAGTAAACTGTGTGGAGAATTTTCAGACAATACTTGAATCTGTGAAGTCTTTGTCTTAATCAGATTGCAATTTTGTACTCACCGATGAAGCATATGTTGTTAACTCTCTGTGGTTAATATCCTTGTACAAAAGTTGTGTAATTTGTATGTGATTTTTTTTTTTTTTTTTTTTTTTTTTTTTGTGTAGCGCATTAAAATTCCCAAAACGAATTCCTCATCAGACCCCTTCAACAGTTTTGATTTCTACCTGTCTAATGTCGGCAAGGACAACCCTCAGGGAAGTTTTGAGTGCATCCATCAGTATATGTCGAGGTAATGGTAATCACCGGTCAGCTGAATCAACTGGTACTGTCTTACCACTCATTGCTAGAACGTAATTCTTCTCTACCTCACATTTCTTTCGTATACTCACTCTTTGTCTCTAGCTCAGGGGCCTCACACCTGGCATTGTTGGCGACGGTACAGGACAAGGTCACAGTGTGCGCCACTAATGATTCCTACCAGGTGACCCGGGAACGCATGACCCAGGCCGTGGAGGACACACGTGAACGAGGGACCAAAGTCATCAAGCCAGGGGGCCAGTACAGAGGTAAGGCCCTCGTCTTATCTGTAATTGCCACAGCCAGTTGCCAGGTTGTATTCCAGCACCCCAACATTGCTTTACATTATAACAGTACCTCTCCTCTGTTTCAAACTTGGCCCCTTTTTAGGGACTCAATAGGTTAAAGCTGACAGCCTGACTCCATTCAAACCATTATTGGGACTGAGCCATTATGCTGTTTCTGTTTTTTCCAGATTTCAACTGACTGATATGAGCCTAAGGTGGCATATGACGCTTTTTCTGGTATAACACATAACTCGCTGAAATTGTGCATAAAAAGCTGATATCAGTTTCCAGCTCACTCTGCCACTCACACAAGCAAGTGCTTGAGTCCAACGAACAACACAGAAAAAGTAATCTAATCTAAATCTTGTTTGGCTTGTCAATCTCTCCACTCATATGCCTTATCCAACTTAGTGGTAGGTAGGGCAGGGGATGTGCAGCATAACAAACTGCTGATGTAATCACACTTAGTGTGAAGCTGTGTGTCAGTTTGACATAGGTCACAAAAGTTATGTCACAATCTATTGCATATTTATTGTTTTTGTTGTGAATTCTTTATTTGATTTTTATTATTTAGTTTTAATGATGACTGAAATGAAAAATAGCCTGGTTAATTTTCAAAGACCACTCAATCACGATAACATTTAATATACAAACTAAACAATGATGCATTTATAAGAGCACAGAGATAAAAGATAAGACAGCACAGTTAAGCTTCATGTCAACACCACACAAAGCAGAATGAACAAATTACAAATTTTTTCCACAATGACAGTGGAGGACAATCACATGGGGAGATTTCTGGAGGGACAATTATCATTAGCTTAAAAGTTTTTTCTTCGGACGCACATTTGGTTTGAGGCGAAGATAATGCATTAAAGGCGTGCTATAATACGGTGGAAAAATGCACATGCAAGTGAAGGAACCCACAAAAAGGAGTAGCCTCAATTAGTCTCCAATATAAAAATGGTTTGGGTGTGAAAGGCCCTGTTTAGATACAGCCTTGGGTAATCCAATCATAAGTGGACACCTCTGGGTACATCGATTACATCTAGAGTAAACACTTGTTGTTGGAAACCATTATATCCCAACGACCATCGTTGCCATTGTACAGTTCCACTGTGACAGGGGGTTTCGGTGTTCATTTTGCCTGGTGAAGTAAATGAGATTAATTGTCTCCATTTGATGGACATAACATAATTACAATAACGTTTAAATGGTTTAATATTAAGTAACCTTTTTACCCCAAAAGTTACTGTTCTTGAAGTTGTATCTTTCAGCTGCTCAAGAACTTTCACAGTGTAGTTTTTTTGTTAGCTGGTCAAAAAGAAAGTTTCACACTTTCACAGCCCATAATCACTATTTAGCCATATGCGAGCAGGCACGGGTCATTTAAACTATGAATATTATACCTGGGAATTTGGTCATTGTCAACTTTTAAATGGCAGTAAAATTGAGGTATTCAAATAACCAATTGCTGAGGGAAGAAATGAGTGAGAAAATGTGTGAGACATGAAACTGAAATTTAATGTGATTTGGATGTGCACCAAAACGGAAAGAAAGCTTCACTGAGCCACTCTATTCTGAAAACAGGTGACAGGTGATTGCTGAAATGGCCGACATAATTATTGTCAGCAATTGATGCATCTTTAAACCATTCTGTGGACTGTTTTTCCCCCAGAGGACCATGCAAATCCCTCAACCAGTCATTATTGGCATGTTTACATATTTGTTATATGTTGGTTTTTTGTTTTTTCTTTTATACATAGTCAGCTGATCTGCCTTTGATGTCAGAACTAATTTGTTAGATCTAAGCCCTTGTTAAAGACTAAAATCAGAAGTGTATTTCGTTGAAGTTTACTAAATTTTGACACAAGTGGAAATCTCCTCAAGCATGCTTTTGTGGGCTCTGGGTATAGATTTACATAAACTGGCCTATTTAGAAACTGGGAAACAAGAGAAGCAGCAGAGAAAATGGGTGGGACGGGAGCTTATGGCAGCTGGTTTGGAGTGAGAACCCTATTTACTAATGCAAAGGGCCTTTAGTTTCTTGTTTCACAGGCTGTTAATTTCAGGTAACAGTCTGTAACTTGTATGTCTATCTTTCTGTAGCCTGTATGTTTTAATAATAGATGCACAACCATTGTTATTTCAAATGCCATGGTATTAAGTTTCTAAGTTGCTATACTCTTATTTTCTATATGTTAAATACTGCTTCATCCTGCACAAAACTTAAATACTTAAACTTTTCATCTCAGCAATCTGTCATTGCCATGTTAGACAAAAATTGTGTGAGCTTTTACCTTTTCTCCTCCTCTCTTTGACCTTTATCTCTTAAAGAGCTTTAGAGTTTCATAATGGCCTTGAAGCAGTATAGAGAAACGTGCAGGCACCCTGACTAAGCATATGGCTCAGCAACACAGAACAGAGGAGTCTTGTATTCTGGTCATCTACCCACTTTTTTCATTTGAAGTAGATAGTGAGTTCAATGTATGGTGAATTCCATTCATTTGACCGACTCTTTGATGGTCATTAGCCTTAACATCAAGACAATGTGGGGTTTTATGCTTTAGAGATGAAGAATCTTTCATCCATTCATACTACTGTCTTATCACCTTTAGAATGATCAGCAAGTTTCAGTTGGATTCAATTCCTTCTGTCTGTTAAATATTCTTGGTAGAGTTGTAGCTGTCGGTAATTACCTGACCATTCAGCAACCAATCAGATAAAATGTACTAGTCATAACCAATGAGTGTCTGCAATGTGTTTAAAAATACTAAGACGGGGGTTAAGGGACTGGCCTGGAGCAATGTCTAAACAAAGTGAGACTAAGATTAACATAGATATACACAGGCTGGAAAGAAGCTCCTCCCAGCAGATCATCACACAAGATCATGGCCTTTTTTAACTGGGTTGTTGTAGGGGAAGTGATAGCCTTAGAATACATAAAAGTCCATTATAAACATTCATGAGGTTATTGTAATGATCAGCTTTACATCATATATGGATCGTACGAAACAATTTTCATATGATGTGAAGACAAGAGAGCTGTTGAGCAAATCTCTGCCATTATCAAAGTAGCAGAACAATGCAAGGATTCACTGCCCTAGAGAAGAGAGATGTTTAACTTTCTTTTTACCCTCTGTACTTAGGAAAGCAAGTCCATATCCGTAAGGTTGCACTATCGACCCCAGAGGTGGTCCCAGAGCGCAAGCGCTCCACACCCATCAACCCAGCCAACACTATTCGCAAGTGCCTTTCCAATAACCCTGTGTCCCAGCGGCCATTTCGGGACCGCATCGTCCACCTGCTGGCGCTGAGGTCCTATAAGAAGCTGGAAGTACTGGCCCGTTTGCAGCGGGATGGTATCAACCAGAAAGACCGAAACTCACTGGGAACTACCTTGCAGCAGGTACTGTGTCCTGCATCATGTGCTTTTATTTATTTATTTGTTTATCTATTTGTTTGGGTTTTTTGTTTGTTTGTTTGTTTGTTTTTTAAATGCTGTAGTACACCCTGCTATAGCATTTGCTAATGCAGTAACAGAGAAGGGATGTGCCCCAGTTTACACATCTTCTCTTTATACAAACAAATCCAGCAGTAATTTAGTTTTTGGCTCAAGTACCTGCGTTCTACAAGTCCTAATTTGATCCCTGAAACTCTGTCTAAACAAGTCAAAGTGGTGTAACTCTATTTACATGCACAGATGTTTGTCCAGCACAGGAAAGAAAAGGTGGAGTTTCTGTTCGTGTTTTATGTTTGTCATGCTGTTATTGTGTGTGTGTGTGTGTGTGTGTGTGTGTGTGTGTGTGTGTGTGTGTGTGTGTGTGTGTGTGTGTGTGTGTGTGTGTGTGTGTGTGTGTGTGTGTAAGACAGGTAGCAAACCTGAACCCCAAAGACAACACATACTCACTGAAGGACTTTATCTACCGTGATGTTCGGCGAGACTGGCCTGGCTATTCTGAAGATGAGAAGTCTACGGTTGACCGGATCCTTGTTCGGTACAGAAACCTCCAATTAGGCATTTTAATGTTTCTTACAGTTTAAAGATGTACTTGGTTAAATGAAAAGCATAAAAACTTTTGATATATAATTGCTATCAAATCAAAAAGTTTTTTTTTAATCACCATAAGCAATATTTGTTACAATAGATTTTTTTAATATATTGTATGTATATTTATAATAATTCTTATTAACAATTTATTTTGAAAAGGAGTGTTGCTATAAAGAGTATCGATAGAGAAAAGTGGGTTATACTGCAGGACAGATTTTAGAGGCTATAAGCTTTTTTTTTTTTTTTTTTTTTTTCCCCCCTCGATTACATTACCTGCTCTTGTGTATCGAATATTCACGAAACTTTAACGATGAACAGGTTGGAAGTTGAAGGTTAAGTTATCTTGTGGTTGATTTGTTTTTTTTTTATATATCTATATAGCTACCAGAAAAATGTTCATTGCATTTTATTACACTAGCATATCTTTTCCCAAATCATTATAAACTATGGAGTTTATTGTGATTTCCACATAATCCTTTAGGTTGTAAACCTCAAATGTGCTTAACATATTTCCAACATAAAATATTGCCAAAGCAGATTCTTTAAAGCATGTGTTTACATGCATGCTTTATTGGCACACATCACACTGCTTGTCACTAGAGGGAAGTTGTGTATGATTATGAAAATAACTTCTTAGACGAGGAATGAGTTTTCAATAAGGCCGCTGGACGATTGTTTAATAATCTTATGACTTCATCAGCAAATCTGAGTGTAGTAATAGCTGAACACTAAGGTGACTCTGTCTTTAATGTCATAGTTCTCTACTGAAAGAATTCTCTTTTGTCTTGAACAGCAAATTAGGTCTTCCTACTGAGGCACTCTCATCAAACAGTTCTCCCAAAGACAGTGTCCCCACATCGCCCCAGGTATCTGAACAAATACACTCTGAAACACACATCCACAGTGAAATATGCAGTTTGTAGCTAAATTCTGTTCTCCAACAGAAGCGCCAGCCAGACTTTGACTTCATAGATCCATTGGCACCGAAGAAAGCCCGCATTTCACATCTCAGTAATCGAGGGCTAGCCACATCTTCATCCTCCTCCTCCGACCGCCACGAGGATGAGGGCAGCCCCAGCTCTAAACACTCGTCCTTACCCTCCAACATCACCTCGGGCCCTCCCACCCATCTCCCCATTTCTTCCCACCCTCCTGCACCCTCTCACCAGCAGCCCAGCCCAGCCTCCAACTCAAACTCTCCCAGTACCCCTGAGGGCTGTGGCACTCAGGATCTGCCCATGGACCAGAGTTCCTCCTGCAGAGAACCTTCACCCAGCCCCTTCTCCACAGATAGGACCCTGCAGGACCACTTTCGACAACCGGTCCCACGTCCCAGACAAACCTCCTCCCCAAGCCCCCCTACTCGCACCTCACTCACAGTTACCTCCACTGTTATCACCAGCCCTCCTTTGTCTAGCAGTACCAACAAGAAAGTCAAAAAGAAATCCAAGAAGCACAAAGATAAAGATCGAGAGAAGGAGAAAGGGAAAAGATCTGAAAGGGGCAGCAGTAGTCCTCCAAGTGTGGCAGAGCGGCCTGACGAGAATCGTAAAGCCAAAAAGAGGCACAATGCTGAGGAAGAAAAGAGGGACGTTACCGACAAAAATCCTCAAAGAGATCAAGGTGTGTTTGTCTTCCTAATTACTTGTGCCAATAAACCACACAACTCTTGACTTAAATGACCATACCAGCTTTTTCATCTCATCTAATTGACTGCTCCTTAACCTCACATTATGAGCAGCCATCTCCTAGTTTGCACATCACTTTTTTTTTCAAAAGGTACACCAGTGTGTCATCATTTAGTTGAGGTTACATTTTTTATAAGATGTGAAAATAAGTATATGACACTTGAATGAACCAACGCTGCTGTTATTGTTTCTTGCAACACTTGTCTTTCTCATACTCCAAGGCAGAATGTCTGTTGTGACAAAAGTCTGTGGGTTGACAATATTTCTCTTTGTAGTTGAGGCTTAAAAACGTTATTCTTTGCTAACAAGTTAACCATAAAATTTAAAATAGGCACATCAAGTTCTGTTTTCTTGTTTTCTTTGAATATATGCATGCAACGTGGCCTTTACCTGCAATTTGTGGGGATTTAGCTGAATGTATGTATACCCTCTATCTCCCAGGTGTCAATCATCTTTTCTAGCAGGTTCTTTAAAATACTGCTTATATGTGCTAATTTTGGGATGAAAAAGGTATCATTTGAGCTGCATTGACATGTGTTCTGGCTTGTTTCCAGCCAATTCATCTTTTGGACGTTGAATTGTTGTCCCCATCCCTCACTGTTACTGTCTCTGTAACTGGTGCTGTTGCTCACAGCCTATCCAGCTATATGCAGTTTGATCTTGGATTTCACTGAAAGCACTGGATTTTGACCCAGGCTGTGTACCTGATCTTTACTCTGTAGGCTTTATTTAACTTGACTTGTCTTGGGAGTCCTTTTTTCCCAAGTTCCAATTTATGCAGATCATACTCAGCCTGCCTGTTTCTTGTGGTTTGCACTTCATCTGTGGTGAGGTGTCTAATTCTTCTACAGAAATTCCATAGAATAAGAAGATTCCCGAATTTCTACACTAACAGAAAACAGGATAAGCTTAATTTTGCTGTGTTGGACTCTATAGTAATAAAGTAATAGTAGGTTACTTCACTATATAAAAACCAATGTATAGAAAACAATGTACAGAACAGAAATACATTAATTGCATTAAAAGGATTTGGTTTCATAGTTTCCCTGTGACATTCCCGATTATATCCAATGTAGTATTTGTATCAAGGTAAAGTGAAAAACAGTGTTGACTTTTATTGTTTTGATGATTAAAATGTTTATACTCTAACATGTTGCTTTCTCTTTTCAGCCTCTTTGGACAAAGAAAAGCCAGTCCAGTCCACTGAGTTCTCCTCTGCTATTGACATGCCTGACTATGTAGAGTGAGTATAGCTGATAAATCCCTAAGTTTCTGTTTAGCTGCAGTGTGACCCACTTTATAGTTCAGGCCTGTCAATTCTTCTCAGCAACACAATATGAAAACCCAAAATATTTGATTTTCATTGAGTACAATGTTGAGAACAGACAGAGTTGAAAATTAGGACACAGGAAATGCAGCAATATGCGCAGATGGGTTTCATTTGTGCAGTCTGGTGTTTATGTGTGTACGTGGTTTGTTTTGGACTCTTCGTGTGTGTTGTAATAACTGCCGTGGAGAGGGTTATTTATTGCATATTAGAAACAGAGAGGTTCAATGGGTTTTAAGAGTTCTTTGTCTAAATATTGTAGGAGAAAGGTCTGCTCTGTCATGTGCAGACAGAAATCAGCACTCCAAAAAGAGCAGAGTTTACTAAATTCTAACTAGGTTTTACATGACATCTAATGTCCTTTTCTCTGTTTCCAGGAAGTACAGACCGCTGGTGTCTATGAATCAGCGGCAAAGCTACAAAGATGACTTTAATGCAGAGTATGATGAGTACCGCTTGCTGCACGCACGTGTGGAGAGCATCACCCGCCGCTTTACCCAGCTCGATGCCCAGTGCCGGAAGTTGGCACCTGGCACCAAAGAGTACCAGGTCATATTGAAAAAGATTGATTCACTATACTTAATCAGAGTATAAACTTTAATCAAACATTTGTGGTTGCTTTGTCATCTGAGCATGGTGCTTTTCATCATGGTAAGAAGACCTCAAATGGTTTACCTGGTTAAATAGTAGTTTCAGGTTGTGACAGAGCAGAATTACCAGAGAGGGTGTCACTTAGTCTCAATGTGGAGGTCCAATCATTTTCTCCATTTGGGGTGCACAGATGATAATGATGAATAGTGCAGACTTCATGCTCATTGTCACTTTTACCTATTTACTGTTATACTTGTGGTGTAACTACTCCTTGACAATATATGGTGAGGTACCTGGTTGAAGACTATCCAGAATTGCCTGATCACTCATGCGACATTGTGGTGCTACACAAGTGAAGTGAAGGAGATTCTTTTTCTGATGAATAAAAATGAACACCATTCCATATCTGTTCCTTAATCAAGTAAAATGATGCCACTACTGTTGTTCAATGTTAAATATCCTCCAAAATTCTGCATTTCTGCTCAGGCGGCGGCTGCTGCTGCTGTATCAAGTTACCACACAGATCTTTCGTGTTTTGGTTTCTGTTCATTTCAATAGAAGTGGATCAATACTTTTTTCCTGTTAGAAAATTAGTAAATGCAGAGTGTGTTATTTTAAATCTTTAATATTTATAAATTTGCAGTCGACATGCAAAAGTATTAAACCCAATTTCTCTTTTAAATTACAGAAACTGCAAGAAGTCGTCTTGAAAGAGTATAAAAAGATGAAACACGTAAGTACTTCCATCATCTCCTGCCTGTTTGCCATTAGGTTTTGTTTTTGTCAAGTGGAGGAGAAAGCTGTAATCTGATATTATGTCCATGTTTGTTTTACAGCATAGCCCCTGTTACCATGAGGAGAAACAGCGCTGCGAGTACCTGCACAACAAATTGGCCCACATCAAGCGGCTAATAGCTGATTTTGACCAGCGCAGGGCCCAGTCCTGGTGCTGAGAGCACACACATCTTCACTAATCAGTATTGAGAACGGAGTGTCAAACCAAGAGGGGTGTCTAACTGGCTCTTATTTATTAACATCCCTTCAGTTACTGCCTCCACAACAGCCCCCTCCCTCTTCTTTCCTTTTTCCTTCCCCCTTCCTTCCTTCTTCATTCCTTCCACCTTTTCCAGTCTTTGATTCCACAGGCTTCATTGTTGCCTGCAATCTTGAAAATCTCACTTTGACTTTTACCCCCATCTTTTGCTTTCTCATTGAGCTCCTGTGGAATTTCGTACCACTGTACCAGTGGAAGGAGCTGCCTGCATGTGTGATGGGGTTTGGGGAAAAACTTCAACTCTTGTAACTTTTGAAGGATTTATCTTGAGGCAAAAAAAGAACAAAAAAAATATTTTTGAGCATCAAAGAAAATATTAACATGTATTTAAGTAAAAAAAACAAAAAAAGAGGGAGATCTATTTATTTTGGGACTTTTAGTACAAAAGAGTCAGCAGCAGATGATATATTGTTTAACTTCGTGAAAACAATGCAAAAAAATTTACAGCGGCCTTATGTGTTTTGATTATGTGAAGCCATTTTGCACGCAAGATCCATTATGTCATCTCATTTGGCAAAGTTGTCTCCCCTGGCTCACTTCCTTTCTCTTCACACAAAACTGCTTCTAGAAAATGCTGTCGTTGCTGAGTTTGAGGCTGAGGAGGAAGGAAATGAGACAGGAAGGAGAAATCACTTGAGCTGACTGAGAAGAAACAACAGTATGTGTGCATGGATTGTATATTTAGTTGTAATGACCATGAGGGGTGGTGTGGGTGGGGTGTATTAATGGAGAATGATCATCAGTGGGTGGGGTGGCGGGTGGGGTAGGGCAGGGGATAGGGGATGGGGGTATTCCCTGCACCAACAGTGTTTGATGTTCACGGTGCACTATGGGTGCCTTAAGGTGTTTATATTCGGACACGTCATGTTGGGGTGACCCCTAATGGCCCCAGGCTACACAAAGGAACTACAACTGCCTGGATTCAGGTTGTGTTTGTGTGCGTGTGTGTATGTCCGAGCGGTTTGGATGGGAAGTTTCTTAAGGCTGGAAGGAGTGTTACACATTGGATGAGTGTGTGTCTGGCGTATGCATGAGTTTGAGTGGTTGTGTATTATATGGAGTGATGGGAAAGGAAAAAAAAACAAATGTGGGAGGAAAAAAGTGAGAAATATGAAAAACAACAAAAAAGAAAAGCTGCTACAGTGTCGGACCAGCCAAAGCACTCAGGATCTACCTGGCTGGAGTAACAGTGTCTGATCTTACATGAATGGGCCTATACAGATGTATAGGATCCTTATTTCCAGAATGGTTCATCTCTAAACCCTGGAAAGGACTGTGCCCATTTCTTCAGCTTTATCCTGCGGCAAATAGTCTGTGTTTCTGTTTTAGAAAGAAGCAAGAGCTCTTCATCCACCAGAGGACTGATTAGTATTTCAGTGCTAAATGTTTTTGACTCGGTTTGAGTTCTGCAGAGCAGTGAAAGATTTCAGTAACTTTTTTTTTTTTTCTCCTTAACAGTGATACAGATTTAGTTTGATGGATGGAGGAATGACTTCTATATCAAATCTTTATTTCAACAAGGGAAAATTTGTTTACAAACCTGTGTTAGAATGTTTGCCAAAAATTAAAGACTTTTTCTGGTACAGCATCCATGGAGTAAAATTTCTGGTTGGGGTTTAATAGTAATTAATATTGGACTAGGTGTTTTACTCGCACCTTTACATTTGGGGATGTGAAAAGGAACTTGGTCACGTTGCCCCCTAGGAAGATCAACAATTACAGGGTGTTGACTGCATTATTGTATTGGTCAGCAGCTTCTTCCAGTCTAGTATAAAGTACACTAAGATAGTGTGGGCATGCAAGTCTCTGTGTCCTTTAGCACAGCCCCCCCAAAAAAATGGAGATTTAACTTAATATTGGCCAGGTCTATTTTACATAGATTTTGGTTTTGGCATTCTGTCAAATAGTCAGTCTCTGCAGTAGACTGGCTGTTCTGGTCGGCTGTCAGAATCAATTTATCCTAATGACAAAGTCAGATCAATTTGTTGATTGTCCCTATGGTTATTTGGAGAGAATATTTGCGTATCTTTGAGAAGTCACAACAACTTTTTTTTTTTTTTTTTTTTTTTTAGAATGTCAACAAGTCCGGACTCTAGTTGACGTTGACGCAGGGTTGGAGTTTGGGTTTATCTCTGCCAGTTTCTCATGCAATGGTCATCCCAGAATTCAGAGACACAATGGGTCACTCTGACAAATTAATGTTGGTGGCAAAGTGTCATCTGTCACCCCTGACCTCCTCTTAGCCTTCCAAAGATTTTTGTTGGGTCTGAACAACAGGAATTAGCCTAAAGTAGGTCATTATGGCTGACGGAATGGCAGAGTAGGCTTGCTAAGAGTCTTAATGATCAAGTGACAAAGTTAAAAAATAAATACCCCAACACTTTAGAAATTAAACAAACTGTGAAAATCAACTTCATTTTGAGTGAAATCTGATTCCTCCCAGCTGAAAATGTCATTTTAACATTTCAATAAAAAAAAAATCACAAATTACCTGGAAATTGTCTGCCATGTCTTGTGTTCCTTTACAAGTTTACGTCCAGTCATTTAAAAAAATTGCAAATATTAGTGATGAGTTCAGCACTAAGAGGGGACTAGCTGCATCTAAAATTGCTAGTTATTTAGAAGGCCCAGGAAAAAAAAACTTTGCAAAGTTTAAGGTCAGGATTAATTATAATGTGGACTTTGTTCTAACTGCCACTTTGGGAAACTGTTTTCCTCCAGCTTCCCCCCAGTACTGACCCAACCATAGGGAATGACGTAAGATGGTCAAAAGCAATTTTTTTTTTTTTTTTTGTACAGTGGTTTAAGGCATCATCAAGGCAATTCATTTTTTTTCTCATGTATATAATAAAGGTTTGGAGCAATAAACATCAACAGCACTGTTGTAAAATAACTCACTGGAGATAAATTTTGGAATAACGGAAAAGGAAACGGATGTAATTATGTTTTTTAGGACCTTAATTTTAATGGGCAGTAGTTCACCAGCAGCCCCCACAAATCCTCCAACTTAGTGCCACCTGAAATTGAATTTGTGAGTGTTGAATGATGCTTCCCCCAGATCACACTGAATTGAAGAACCTAACAATCAGGGGATTCCTGGTTAGCCCTCACCATTAACATGTTTATATCATTTAGTCAACTATGACAAGGCTCATGCTGATGGCAATAGTATAGTAGTAGTTACTAATAATAACCTTTAGTGAAGTTTCCTGTGAAGGATTTCAGGGAAACACCAGCCCTGAATGTGTCATTTCTCTGTCTGTAGGTGACAGACATTCACTGGCTGTTTCAGGGTGTTAACTCAATATTTTTATTTTAAAAACATATACATATATTGTTAGCCTCACACTTTATGGAAGTGCAACATTAAATGGCTGAATGACTCAGCATTTAGACTGCTTCAAGCAAACTAAAATTTGGTTGCAGTGATGGACAACGTATTTTTGTTAGCAGTATGTGAGAAATATTAAATGTTAAGTTAATCATTTCAAAGTTAAGTTTCATGGGCTTTGCTTTTTCTTCTTTTCGTGTGTTAATTTTTGCACGCTTCGTGTATTGAAGATAACGTTTTAATTTTTTTTCATCTAAGTTATGCATTTCTTTTAAGTGCATAACTTCGCTGTAGGAAATGTTATTTCTACAGTTAAATAGGCTTCCATTAATAATAAAGACACCAATAATAATAATAATCACGCGCTCAAGTGCAACCACATGAAGCACGCAGTGTCCCTTTAAGAAGGAAAGTCCGGGCTGACGTCATCTCCATAAATACAATTGACAAAGGAACGCGGTAGCCTTCCTTCTCTCCGTAGATCTCGGTCCGTCCTTCGGCTTTCCGCCGACACAGACGACATGTCGCAGCAGTTCGTGCAGCCGAAACTCAAAGGAGACAAAGTGGTGCTGTTCGTCAAGCCCACGTGTCCCTACTGCGTCACGGCCAAAGACGTTTTGTCCAAATACAAGTTCAAACCGGGACATCTTGAGTGCGTGGACATCAGTGGACGCCCTGACATGGACAGCCTGCAGAACTACTTCCTGGAGCTGACTGGAGCCCGCACGGTAAACAGGAGGGGGCGGGGGGTCATTATTATAACACCGACACCCAGAGAGAGAAGGTCAAATGAACTGTGGGACAAAAGTAAGCAATCACAGCCAGAGAAATGATAATTAACAAGTTAATTGAAGAACCTAGTCCTTACAGAACGAATTCAACAAAGTCTGCAACAGAAAGTGTGCAAACGCAACGCACCCTCTCGCTGCACTGAGCAACGTTTAACATAAAGTCTGCTTAGAAAAGAATGAAAACGACGTGTTATGGCTGATTCATTAGAGCTGTAGATCCGCTCTCTGACAACAATGCACAATATCATGTTAATGAAGGCATCATGGGATCTTCTCTAAAGGTCAAGCTCAGTGTTTTAACCTTTTACCCTTATTGGTGTGATACACCCAGAGAGGTTTATGGGAACTTAACAAGCATGTGGACAGGGTGGAGGGTGTGTAATGGCTGACGTATGTGCTGCGTCATGATGAGTTGTCATACTGCCCAAAATGTTGCGAGACATTCACAGCTGCAATTTACTGGATGTGTGTTTCTTGTGTGCAGGTCCCAAGGGTGTTCATCGGGGAAGAGTGTGTTGGCGGCGGCAGCGATGTGGCAGCACTCCATGAGAGTGGTAAACTGGAGGGCATGCTGCAAGCCATTGGAGCCCTGCAGTAACCTGCTCCTGGCCTCCAGGTACAGGACACTGCACAGACTCCTCCTTTACCCTGGATACACACACTCATAGAGCAAGGCAGCCTGTCGGGGTGTGGTGGGGGCGTTCAGGTTGGTAAGGAATAATCAGACCCGGAGTGAGTCATTCAATCATGAATTAGTAAGTGTTAGCTCTCATTAATGTATAAATAAGGAAAAAGACAGAGAATAAGATGCCCGAGGTGGCGCTCAAAGCGATAAGAAGTAATTGTTTTGTGGTAAAATCTTCTCTGGGCCCACGCTGTATCACTACCTGATGGAATTGTACAGATGGTTGACAAATGAAAAGAAAAGGCCTGAATCAAAGGGCAGAGACATAAGGAGAGCAGGTGCCTCCACGCAGGGGGAGTTGTGGGTGTGACTTCACCCCGTGCAAACATAACAAGGTCCTCTTTGATTAATATCACCCTGATGGCAGCATTCATTGTGAGTGCTGTCAGGCGGAACAGTAAATTTGGCCCCTGACACCGTAAGGACAACAAGCTGCGATTGTTGGGATCAAGTCCCAGCTTGTAGTCTGTCACGTGTTGACCGAGTCACAGTAAGGATTGATGACTCTTCTCTGGCACAGGGTCAAGTGAGAGCACTTCCTCCAGCGTCGCCATCAAACCAATACAAGAAAGAATTGTTCCTTTTCTTCAAATATGACACAGATTGATTCTTAATTGAGCCCCAATGCACCCGTACACCTACCTGTGCCTGTAGCACAGCACACAAACGCAGCAGAGGGCAGATATTCACAGAGTCTGTGGCCCGTTCATTATAAAACTTGTCTTTATTTAAAGTTAGACGTCATGTTTATCTACAGTCTGTACAACGCTGGCCCCCGTGGAGCCACACGTGTCCACTTGCTGGGTGTGGATGCAGTGCTGGGGGACACTTTGATTCACAGTCCAGTGTTTCATTCAGTATTTCATGAGTTGCCTCCTTTGTAACCAGACATTGGCCTCTATGAGATTATTATTTATTCATTCTTTTTTTTTTTTTTTTTTATAGACACCCACTTTCATGGTGTTGCAGCTGCAGTTTGTCGTCATTACAGTTAGATACACATCAACTGGTTAAAGATGACAACTTGACAGTGATTGTGGTCTGTACTATACACACAGCCAGCTGCTACAGCAGTGCAAGAACTGGATATGAACACAGCTACATGCAGCTTGTTGATCATTAACAGAAAATATCGAACCACCAAATCAAAAATGTCACTTTTGATCTAATTTGCTGAAGACTAGTCTGACAAGTTTTGGCTTTTGAAACCTAGTTTTTTTAAATCAACCATTTTTTAATTTGTGGAAAGAAAATACTAGTGAAACATTGGACTGTAAAATAGTATTACCCAGTCCTCCTTGCCCCGAATGTAAGAAAAAATTTAAATAAATCATAAATGTCCATATATAATATAGTTTACAAAAATAATTGCAGCACCAATAAACCATAATTTCATTATGATTAAAAACAACCTCTCCAAAAATAAAGAAAAGAAAAAATAAATATTAAAATAAACGTTGTGTATCCACCCAGAGGCATTGTGGTTTTAGCGTACCAACTTATGTTCATGATATGGTTGTTTTTCCTACATCTTCACACCCGTCCTGTACACGGAAATGCTACAAAAGGCTTCTGCTTTTTTTGTGTGTGTGTGTGTGTGTGTGTGTGTGTGTGTGTGTGAGTGTGAGACACAGATGGACCCTTAGTATTAGTTATTGCACATATATAAGGAACAGTTTGAACATTGCTTCACATTTACCTACAAAGGAGATGACAGAAAAGTCCAGCTGTGAATGAAGGTTTGAAGTACATGGATTATGGATGAGGACTTCATCTCATTTCATGTCAGGATTTAATTTTTAAATCATTCTTCAATGGGAGTGAAATGGCCTCCTTTGACACAGGCGACAGTTGTGATTTATCCCGTCTCGCATGGTAGTGAAATCAGTCTGCTTCACTGATGTTGCATTATAGATCTGAAGGAAATTCATAAAGGAATTGTAATTATATTGGTCCTGCTCGTATGCTAAACAGAGGGGCTGTTAGATTACAGATGAAAAGGAGCATGACTGTGCTACCATCAGCATTACCCGTTGCTTTCCACTCTCCGTCATTGTAGGTCACTGCTCAGATGAAATGCTCACTGAGCCACCGAGAGAGTTGGCGGCTCAACAGTTACTTCAGCTGCATGTAGACATGATCAGTTTTTGGATCCAGCGGGCCACAGATGAATCAAGGGTTGTCATGGGTGTAGTGTAAGATGAAATGGTCCCGTGTCCAGTGTACAGAAGAAACACAGACATCCCCAGGAGTCAAGTAGAGAAGAAAAAACACTTCAGCACATGTTCCTCCTCCTCCTTATTCAAACCTGAAGTTGCGTTACCCGTTACTGAAGTTTGAACCGCTCTGCACAAGGTCTTGTTCTGTCGTCTGACAGATGTTAATGTTGATTTTCAAACTCCATCAGCCAATAGAATATCTCTCACAGAGCCTCTGGTCCGAGACCAGACAGTCGTTTTAAAGTCATAGTGGGTTTAAAGTCATTTTGTATTGCCTATAATGGAATAGTCTTTATGCTAAAGTCACACAAATTCTTCCAGGGACAGAGAGGCGTGTCGCAGACTTGACATCCCGTACATACAACGCTTTCCCCCTAGTGAAGCTGTCACACATTGTTGTCCTCTGCAGTGGTGTCCCCCCAGTCAGCCCTTCAGCCAACAACACAAAGAGAAACAAACCTTCCCCTCTCAATGAGGAACCTCACTCTTTATCGCCCTTCTCTCCCCTTGATTTCCAGAGGCCTATGGAGTCCAGATGGGGTCACATGACTATGCAGCGGGACTTGCGTAGTTTGCGTCGCCGCTGCTGATACTCGCTGAGCTCCTGCAGGTAGCCTCTGGACGGCCACCGTAGCCTCTCCACCTGCTCACGCTCCTCATCTGGAATGCACACAAACACTAAGGCATTATTATAATCTACCAAGATCTTTGGGATGTTTCTCTGAGAAGACCCTTACAGCAGGATTCACTGTTCATGGCATAATCAAGGATAACACATACAGTAATAACTTATGGGATTGTCTCCATGAATGCTGCCAGCAGGGCTGAAATATGAAGAAAGATTTTGTTTAGAAGCAACAGACAAGCAGTGATTAATGAGGCCTGCTCTGGCCTTTGACCTATGTTGTGCCCTTCAGTACCTGTCCATTTACCTTAAATAAGTCTTGTGTGTATGACCAATGATGACAATAAATGGATTTACTGCTACTAACCTGAGCCATTTTGCTATTAATCATTGTAATAGCCTTTTGCTGCTTTTATGTAGCCTTTTCAACACAAAAGACTCTTATACCCAAAAGGGCAAACAGAAGCCTTTCATATAACTCAAGCATAAACTTATAGTATGTAGCTGAAATACTATAAGAGGGCATAGAGCGCAGTCTGCTAACACATATTTACTGCCATATTGTGATCTATGACGGAAAGCACAAAATACTGAGGTTGCCACAGGTGTCCATGGCCATTTTTCATTTCTAAAGCTTGCTTTCTGTTATCCAACATTCATAAGCACTCATTTTAATTTAACATTCATTAACAGGCAACTTGCATCTTTTTCCCTGTGTCATTCCATTTTATTACACATCATTTATGGACATCTAAGGTTTGATTTCTTTGCATGGGCTGTTACCGACATCTGGTGAAAATTTCATGTCAGTAGCACCTTTAGAAATATATTTACTGAGAAAAATGGTGACACGTTCAACTTATTTTACCTGCTGTATTTATGTGAGACAGATGCTGCCCCACCTACACATACTGATGTGAAAAAGGCCAGAGGCACTTCTGTATCCCAATCAATGAGCTGCTTCATTGTGCTATGAATCAATGCAGCAATTTTACTTTGCTCGATCATCACTTACAAGGCTTATTTAAAATCATCAGGAATTTACTAAGAAGATAATAAATAAAATGAGGCACCAACCTGAGAGCTCCAAGAAGTCCGGTTTGTGACTGAAGATCAGGTAGTTGTTGGCGATGAAGTGGAGGAGCCAGATGTACAGCTGTTCCGCATTGTGGCACTGAGGAAGGTTTGAAACAGAGCGTAACACATAACTGTTTATCTTTCTTTCTTTGTTGGGGTTTTGTTTTTTGTTTTTTGTTTTTTTTTTCAGATAAAGAGCCAGCCTTCTTCCGCGCACAGGAGGCTGAAGGAGTTTTCCTTTCACATTGTGGTAATAATCGGTTTACGCTGACAAAAATCTCCTACAGGTTGCACACTGACCTTTGCTCTGCGGAGTAGTCGGACCACGCTGATACCTGTGGATGCCAGCTCTCTACTGGGCATGCTCTGAAGGTAAGCACACACACAGACCTCACACAGGTGCTGCAGACGCTTCACCTGGTACATCTCAGCACAGACCAGCACGGCCATGGCCTGAAGCACACTGGCTGGACACACAAACACACAAGACACTCTCTGATGTGCTAAACACACACTCATAACACATTGGTATAACATCATACAGACAGATTATATGAGAGCCGGACGTATCTTTAAGCATTTTAATACATCTTCTTGTGATTAAAATTCTAATTAGAAAAACCACTACAAGAAGCCTTAAAAAAACATTTTTTTAAAGTATATTTTCTATTTTACACCAAATTAAAAGGTGAACAACCTACAGAGGCATCAGTTATCAGTTACATCATTAGATTATTCCACAAAAAAATTACAGATGCTTTATTTGCACAATAGATGTACAGTGATGAGCACTTACTTTGCTAAATGTGTGTCCCTTGTAGTGTAAAAAAGTAACATCTTACAAAGCCATATCCAGTTTAAGTGATCTTGCTGAATCCTGACAACAGATGTTAAAGCTTCAGTAACCAATTGATTTTTTTTAATGTCCAGGAGATAAAATGTCAAGAGTTTTGTTTAACAATTGTCAATCCAATCCAAAGACCAAGGAATCTCTACAGAGCATTTTAACACCTTTCAGCACCTTTTGTCTTTTGGCTTGTTTAGTCTTTTGTGTTTTGGTTTTATTTCATAGCTATCATCAGTTTTACTTCAAGCTGTACTGATCTTATCTAAAGTGCCTGCATTAGCTGACTGGCTGGTGAACGTGGTAGAGCACCTCAGAGCTGGGTCCTCCAGGGGTTGAGACCAAAACAGAGCTTTAAAGAGAGTGAACACTGGACTGGATATATGTAATTTTGTGCTAACCATAGTAGCTCCATTCAGTGATACTATGCTGATGTTGATTCTACAGCTTGTTCTGCTGCTCCCAATGGCCAAAAATATATATCAATGAATCCAGCATTTAGAGGAAAGTTGAAGCACTTAGCCAAAGTCTTACAGTCACAGGACAGTCAGTGCCGTCCACAGGGCCTCCTTTGTGTGTCATCAGGGTGTTGAATGTCCAACAGATTTCATGGAAATGTCTGAGTAGAACAATATGATTGCTGTGTTTTCAACAAAAGCCATCACATGGACTAAATCTGCTGTTTTTGAATAGATCTCATTAGTCAATTCCCTTTAGATAAAACAAATCAGTAAACTTCCTATTGCTGTTTTCAAGCTGTCAAATAAAATCCCGAAACGCACACAAACAACAAATGTCAAGCGAGAACTGTAAATCTCATTATGTAATGTCAAAATGTCAAATCACATTATTCCTTCTGTAATCTGACTCCTATCATTTTTGTGAGTTGAGCACTGCATGCAGCTCTGCCGGGCTGGTGCACTGTCAGCTGAGCAGCAACCATACAGAGGGCCCTTCATAGTTCATTGCACAATCACCCAAAACATGAAAAATGAGCATCAAAACGCTACTTTATCACTATAAGTCTGGTTGTCGTTTATCTGAATGAAAGACTCTTGATTGCTCTTGTCTTTTGAGTTCACACCTTTTGTTTCTGTTGCTACCGGTGGAGTTACCTTGCTCTGACCTTGACTACTGAGCTCTTACATAACTGCAGCGGCTGCAGCCTCTGGAGCTTCTTCATGACTTTAATTTCCAGCTCCTATGACTCAACCTGATGCTGTATCTCTGGAAACAGCCCATTTACCCTCCCCATACCTGAGCTGCATCTGCTTGTTAAAGTTTTCGCCATCACCTCCTGAGAGCTGCTCATTCCAAACTGAAGCTTTAAACTGTAAATGCAGCAGCGCCATTATGTAACAACACTGGAGAGGAAGCTGGCTGTGAATGTTATAGTTAACGCTGTAATTCTGTGACTAAAAGTTTAATTTGGGTGACTTTTATTATTCATTGAGGAAACATGTTGTCCTCGTGTTTTCTAAATGTGTGAGTCTGCTACTTCGATAATTTTCTGCATGTAACGTCCTGCAGCTCACCACTAAAGAGAGTTTTCAGTACTTTGAAAATGCGGCACACAATGTGTTGGAGAGTGACAGAGAAAAAACAACAGGACGCCTGGGGCCTTCATTTGGCACCATTAAAAGCAGATGAAGCAGTGATGCGACGGGTTGATTTTGTCATCGCTAAATCTTATTTGATTTTAAGCTCGGTGCTGTTCTCTACATGCCTCCTGAGACTGACACTGGCAGCATGTCGCAGCCATACAGATGGTTGATGGGAAGTGTCATCTGCGCTATTGTTTATGAGCAAAGTCCGTAGGAAAACACTCCTCGACCACTCTGTTTCTGAATTGGGATTGATGCTTGGGACTTCTGAGAGACTTTAAAATTACATCAGAGGTCTGTTGTCTTTCTATAAAGAAATGTCAGATCCATGGCGCATAAACTGACTTTCATCTCAACCAAGCATTGGTTTCATTTTAAGCTATTCTCCATTATTATTTGAGAAGTTGTTAAACCTTTATTTACAGGACAATGGAGGATGTGACAGGAAATGGGACAGATTGTATGGGCATGACAGCCAAGATTCCAGTCAGCCTGGATTGGAGCCAGGGATTTGCCTGCTCAGAGCATTTACACCCACATGGTATGCACCCAAACTCTCAAGTTCCCCCTATTCATCCTTCTTTGAATATGGAAACTATTTTTACTGATAGGAATAGTGTGCTGGTGTAGTCCTAGCCGCCTGAATGGACAACACGCTGAGTGCAATCAATCTGACCACCGTACAAAATGTACCACAGGGTTTAATTAGTTCACAAGATTAACGGGAGCAGGGGACTTTTCTCTTACTAAATTTAGGGCTGTCTATAAAGATGTGTTTGCAGTTGCAGGAGCTGTTTAATCATTAATCTTATTGTGCCCAGTGGAAGAAGAAGTGGCCACAGCAGGACAATTGGCTCATGTGCAGTGAACTCACCAGGACAGCAGGAGTCAGTGTAGAGGTACTCCAGGAAAGACAGGAAGGTATCAGAGGAGACTCCATGGATGGGCACCACTCGGCTCCGGGCTTCTGCATACTTTCCACTGAACATTGCCGCCATGACGTCACAGCGTGCCACCAGCACAGCACGGTGGGCTGGTAACACGCTGCCTGGAACACACCCGGGTAAAAGGAAGGTCTGGTTTGAGAATTTCAGAGAAGGGTTTGGAAGTACAATGCCAGAGTAGAGTGCATACCTAATATATTTATTCTGCGATGATAGTAACTTCATGCATTTATAACTTTGACTTAATATCACTAACTTGTCTCTTTAGAATGATCAGAGATTTATGGAGACTAAATCTATTTCAATTTGGCTTTTGCAAATAATGATCTCATAATGGGCTGTTTAAATAAGAAGAAATAAATGACATGTGAAGGGCTGACACTAGTCCTGATATAATCATCGACACTAACTGCCATTCACAGCAAGAGACAGCTCTTACCGCACTTTATTAGCAAGTCTGAGTTGAAAATAAAAAAAAACCCTCTTCTTGAGCTGGGCTTCAGGCTCTGGAGTACAAGGACAAGAAGAGCTCGCTGCACTTTCTGTTAGATAAATATTGATTAAGAGAGGCTGCCGGCCATTATTTCAGTATTTCTCAATCTGATTGTTTAATAGAAGTGCAGCTCATGGAAAAGCTTTTGGTGAGATGAAACATGATAGGCACGAAAGGAAGACTGTCGCTGACCGTTTTATCTTATTTTGTTTCCAAATGGATGACCAAGCCCAGGAACGAGATCATAATTGAATCACAGCTAATAAAGAGTGACCTCCCTCTGCTGAGTGACAGTGCTGCATTTGTAAGCCTGTACAACTCACACATCAGCATGGACCCACCTTGCACCATGAAGATGACATCCGAGTAAAGTGGAGAATTGAAGAGGTTGACAAGAGTCTGGGGTCCGAGTTGAGCAGCCCGTGCACTTGGGGTATCCCTGGGGCCCTAAAACCCCCCACCCCACACACACACACACATACACATAGAGACACACAAAAACAACCACCCAAATTGTGGGAAAAAGCCAAAAGAAACAGACAGGGAGTCATCATTCCTCTGCAGGATGTCAAGGTACTACTTCCCAGCACACTTGCAATTCTGTGCGTTCATAGCACTTCCCCTGTGGAATACAAATGGCCTGTCTGCCAATCTTGCTTCACAGTATACAAACACACTTGCGCTGTGATGCCAAGAACGACATGATGAAATTGAGAACAGACTGAGAATCAGTCATATTAACACATTACATGTGATTTCAAGCTGCTAAAAAGGCGAATATCACAAATATATGTGCTAAACAGCAATATATATGATTGAGTCAGTGGTACAATAAGGGGAGGCTGTGCATCTTTGTCAGGTGCATGTGCAAAAGTAGTTTTGTTCAGTCCACAAATGAGTGTCATTAAAGCATCCCATTAACTTTATGCCACCTTTCACAGTCAAGTGAAGTACGAAGAACTCCATATTCACAGGGGGAGAGTTGGGCAAACAAAGTCTTCAGCTGAGACAACAACAGAATCAAGCCTCTTTGAACTTGTAAAAACGACAGAGAGCTCACAGAAAGTAAATTCCTGCCAGTCTCAAAGAGTGAGACGTCCTGGAGGTGTCTGCAGAGGACGCAACAGCAAATCGTGACAGGACATTAGTGTGTCTCATCATGTTAAACTGGCTTTGCTGTGTCTTGGTGTGTCGCCTCAGGTAGAAGACCTAGTTCTATCCAGATGGGTTGGTCCACCATTCAAGGTGCCACGGGCTTGTCAGACATAGCCATGTCATATGTCCTGATGTCTCTCTATGTGTAAGTTTGCTGCGTATTACAGAGTGCCAGCTCTCGTTTCCTGATGAGACATTCCAGATTGACACTGAAATTTTTAACATAATGTTGGATTTTAATGGCTGACGTCCAATGGGCACTCCCTACAGATCTTGGGGTGTGCTTTTCCTCCTTTGAGAGCATCTCTTGTTTATTTTGTGTTCATTCCCACAGTGTCTGAGAGGTGATTAGGGGCACTAATTATGTAAATGTGCTAATTATAGCTACATTTTTACTGCACTGTTTCTAAACAGGGTCTTGTTAATTAAGGTGCTGTTAGACTGCAACCAGCAAAACATGTGTTTATACCTTCAAAGAGCAACTTTGACACATTATAAATATTTAACCTTTTCAGTTAGAGAGGGCTGCTATAGCATGCACACCATAAAATATCCCAAAGTCAAATGAAGTTTTAATTCAATGTGTGCATTTTAAAAGACAGAGAAAAGAGGCGATTTTAAAATCGAAGACCTCACCCTTTCCCGCCCGATGAGCGAACGTATGCGCTCCATCAGCTGAGCAACAGCCAAAGTGTTCTTCAGCTTCTCATCCAGGGCCTCCTGGAGATGCTCCCACTCCCACGCTCCTACGAAACATCCATAAACAAACAGATATTATGGACCCACAATAGCACAGTTTGCAAAAAACAGAGACAAACTCTCTGCTACTGGCACCATAATTTGACCACCTACGTAGCACCAAATAACAAATACTGGACAAGACAGGCTTCTTCTAAAATGTGTTTGCTTTTATAAAGTGTAGTGGCTAAGGATGAGACACTCAAGCTGGATCTGACCTTTAGGAATATGATTCCATGTCAACTGATTTCAAGTTTGTTTTTTGTTTTTTTGGGTAGTTTCTACTTTAATTTTGATGTTGTTTTCACTTTCTGATTGCTGGCTACAAATAGAAAAATATGAATGTTAAGTAAATATTCTATAAAGACATTTAAAGCTTTGATACCATGTTCACAGTTTAAATTAAGGATGTAGTCATATATATATATATATATATATAATTAAACGTTTGAGTCTGGACTGCAGTTGTTTTACATCCAGTCATATCACAATATAGTAAAACTAACGTTGTTAGCTAAAGCTGGACTCAGTTAACTACTGTATTTCAAACCAGAGTCAACAGCCAGCTTAAGGCTGTAAAAACACAAAAGTGCTTTGAGCCCAGAGTCAGCATGATACCTGCTCACAATGATAAGGATAATATGCTCCTGTGCAGAAGGACATGTTGTGGACGTTGGCCACCTTAGGTCAGTACGCTGGTATGCTCATTTGAGAGTGCCACTAAGCTGAATGGGAATGTCACTATTTTTAGAGGCTTTTGGTCAAAAACCAAAGTGTTAGACAAAATGAGATTTAACCTGATGATGCAACCGTCAAGGGGACATTTCACTAAAAACCTTATTGTGCCATTATAGATAAAGTATAACAGGATAACCAAGGTCAGGATATTTTTATTTCCATCCACATGGAAATAAAAATCAGTGCTGTCATATACAGTGAGATAATGTCATCAAAAATGACGTAACCTATAAAGACTCTATCACGAACAGACGTGATACACAGACTATAGATAAACTTGTGGAGTGTTCCCCATTTCAGTGGTCCACTTCTTTCCCTGCACAGCCCAGCAGCTTGATTGAGGTGACGCACTCCATCTCACTGGGACATAAACAGACTGTCGAGGGGAAGAAGGGAGCCGGAGTGGACAGGATTCAGCTCATCATTAGTTCATAATGACTGTATTTCAGGTGATAGAGGGATTACCTCAGCACACAGTCCGGGATAATGACACCTCATACGCAGGTGAGAGATTAGCTCAGGAGTTACTGTGGAGATACCAAATGACAGCACCTGATGGGCTGGCAGACGCCTGTTTGTAATATCACCAAAATACGTATTTTCATGTGTTTGCACTCACATATTTTCACAAACAGTAAATACAGATTAGCACAAACTTTTCCTTAATCTCATCCATAGCTGTTACATTCCTCACACTTAATCTCACCCTGACCTAAACCAAACCCCCACAGAGACAGAAACAAGCGAAGGCAGGCTTCTCCCCCGTCGAGACACGTTCTCTCAAAAAGACTGTTGTCTAGTTCTGGGGTCTAAAATGTGATCCCAAAGAAGACCTGGATGACCACAAACACACAGTGAATCATCTGTGTCCTATGCAAAGCATGTGCTTAACATGTATAAAACACACAATAGCTGCCCAGTGACAAATTCAATAAATCAGTAGGATTCTACACAATGAGACAGAGTCTCACAGAGTTAACGTCACACAAGCACAAGTCACGGCCTCTGTGGCTGTCCACACACACTAAAGTGGCAAAAAAGAAATGTGGAATGGAAGCACGGAGCATAGAATAATACCACAAGTTACACACTGGCTGTTTACAGAGACGTGTCATTGTTATGGAATTTGGGCTGCTGAGTCAATAAAATAAGTCTCAACCAACAAATGATTTGAAGTAATAGGATATTTGTCCTGTCTCTAGTGAAACAAAGAGTGACGGACATCAAACACTGGCACAGTGGGCTTTGAATATTTTTTTGAGAAAACACACAAATTTACGTCTGATTAGCCAATAAAAAAAAACCAAAACAAAAAACAACTTAATACTGAAACGCACACACGCTTTATATGAGGTCAGCTGCTTTTAACATACAATCACACCCCCATGTTGAAGGTCAACATTAGTCATTTTTTACACAAGACTTGACGCTGTCTCCCTGCAGTGTTTTATGGAAACGTGACATTCGTATTCTGCTCAGCACATGCTTTTTCTTTCAAACCACACACACATACCCACACCATAACAGTATCCTCTAATGGCCAGCTCTCCCAGCACCAAAAATTCTCTCACCATCACATTATCTCACAGACATGCAGAGAAGTAGCATCATACACTCTGCCAGCTCTCTCACCCTCATGTTCCGCCACCTTCATTTTTCCACCATAATTTTACAGTCCTCACTTTCCCATCTTTCTTGCGTCATTGTATAAATAAATCCACACAAGAGTGTACGTGTGTGTGTGTGTGTGTGTGTGTGTGAAAATACATGCCGTTATCTCTGTTTTTCAACTGCTGATTTCTTATTCTTATTCATGCAGCTCCTCACACAGACTCAATCTGACCCTATAATCTTCCTCCCTTCTCCTCTAACCCTTCGCAAGCCCATAAACACACAAAGCACGCTAAGCTCATGTGTGTCTGCCTCCAGAGCTTAAATGTGTTCATTCAGACCATCAGTGCTGCTCGCATGCTAAAAGGCAACCATGAATCAGATGTTGGCGCAGCTTTTAGCCATGAGGATTCCCGCACAACATGCAGCCCGCTGGCAGACACAGGCGCTGTGATCTAACATGCAGCAAGCACAGCACTGCGGACTGTAAGCTGCAGACCGAATAGATTCTCGTTACTGCACTAAAGTCCTTCTCAGATACGCTTCATACACAACAGGAGCACATTTAGGATGCCAGTCCCACAGTATGCAACATCTGGCTGTAAATTTTACAGAAACATTCCCCTGTAGCTCTGTTATGCAAAGTTAATTTACAATATTATTCATTTTACATGACAATGACTTTCATGACAGAATTAATCACCTGCAAATGTGAAGCTGCTGTAACAGGCAGAGGAGCCAGATTTCTATCAACTAATCCCTACAGCTATCAAATGATGGAAGTTCAGTTTCTGTACAGATGTGGCTCACTGCTCTCATGTCCATAATGTTTAAAGTACGAGAGCTGGCGGGAAATAAAAGAATCGTGAGTGCTCTGAGATTAGTACAAATGTGCGTTAAGAAAGCAGTGTGGGATCACACTATTACACGATGAATGATCAGGTCCTAGATTAAAATACTACAGTTGCTGAAGATCAAGCGCTTTCAATCTGACTGATTTCTGTTCCTCAGCCTAATGGAATATTGGACAAGACCCAGTATGGCAAACTGCCCTCTGCTGCCAGGGGATATTAATCATCACATCAAAATTATTGGAAAAAGTAACTGCTTTTGGGATATGAAGTTCTCATGCTTTGGATGTTAGTCCAACTCTATTTAAACTCCAGCTATAATGTGCTTTAAATGCACAAATTAAACACCAGCAATTACAAACACACAGAAATCACTAAACAAATTAATCTGACCAAAAGTCCAGTAAGGAGGACGCGTGCCTTCCAAGTCACAAGCACCACTTCCCACTCTCTAAAAGCTCTGCTCGCTCCCTCCAGTCTTTATCCAGTGACAACTGGCTACAAGGATCATCAGCCAATCACTTGGAATCTGTCAAATTTTTAAATAGTTGTCTCTCTCTATTGTCATTTCAGCACCCTTGTCATTCTGTGACCCGCCTTAAGTACAGAAGCCAGACCATCTTCAATCAAATTGGCTGATCAGAAGTTTCCTTTCCATTAAGACACCCCATCATCAAACTCCCTTCCTCATCACAGCCACCACCATCAGTGTCAAGGCTCCACGATCCAAGAGTGGGTAAAGTCTAATCTTTTTCTTTCACAAAAATGTCATTTAACTTCAATGTATCATAATCTTTAGGTCTTCTATTCGGCCTTCCTGATCAAACTACAGCTCAAGTGATACACTAAAGAGTTTATAGTTTTTCACAACAAAACCATTTTGTTTTCTCAAAAAGCCAAAGTGTGCATTGTTGAGACAGCATGCAGTGTGACTGGAATAAAATGAAGACACAGCCTTGCTGATTGCAGATTTGTCTGGACAAAGTGCATTTTGGCTGCTGTTATGGAGACACTTTCTATTTGGCACTTCCCGTTCAGCCGATACTGATGCCAGGATGTCATTTTGGGATACTTGATTGTTGAGAAATCACAAGGTTTGAGCTAGATAAGATGCTTCTGTCTTGTGTCCCATTGTTGTGTCTGTGGTTGATGCAAATTTTAAAACAGAAATAATTGAATGAAATTCATTAGACTTCACTCCACCAGCTCCAGACACCATATTTTCCTATTTTTATTTTTAGACTTGACACATTGGTTCTTTAATTGATGAGTTAGACATTTTGGTTTGTAGGAGGCTCCACCACATTGGTCCAGACTAAAACATCTATCTGATGGATTGCTGGCAGCTAACAGAGGATGAATCCGACTGATAACAGTCTTCACCTGAGTTTTCACTTTCAGGTCAACAAATTTAATATGTCCATTCCCATAGTTTATGAACAAATAGGCCTAGTCTTAGCTGTACTTGTGTTGAGCAGTAATGAACATGTTGAAGGAGAACATGTACAGCTCTGCCTGGCTACAGCCTTGCAAACCAGCTAAAATGGCAGCGGACTTCTTAAATGTGACAGATTTCTGTTTTTTTAGTCCTCTATGATTGTATATTGAATATATTTAGGGGGGTTGTGTTAAATTTGAAGCCATTTTTCACAGCTTCCAGACATATTTTAGACAAAGTCAACCATTAATTGTATGAGAAAATAATCAGCATTTGAAGAGTTCATATTCCTGTAGCCTAACCTTTCATAATAAAAGCTGTCAGTGAAGGTTCTACACAGTGCCAACATCTCACAAGTAGCAGTGGCTGTTGAGATGGTTACATGGAAATGTATTGTATTCATGTATTCTTTTGAAATATTCTGCAAAAGACAGATTTTGAAACATTGCATTTGAGTGCACAGTGTTTATTTACCTCTGTAAATAAACATGAGAGTCTCCCACAAGCACATACACAGCAGGGGGTCCTTCACCACCAGACGGGAGAGTCGTCCTGCCAGGTACCCGTCTGATCGTGGCATGTCATCAATAATGCCCCCGTCCCATGTGGAAAGCAGCGAATGGGGGCCTGGTTCCCGCTCTCTGCAAACACATCTGGACTGTGGACGCTCCCTGTCCAAGCAGAGGTGAAACTCACATTACTTCACATTCAGATATAGAGTGAGGTTGCAGGAGGAGTTTAGCTCCTGCTGGTTGCAGTATAAGCTGGTGAATCGCTTATTAAGCTTGTGGAAGTGCTGATATCTCTCCTACCTGGTCTTGGGCCCCAGGAGCAGCTGTCTGAAGTACGGGCTGACAGCACATAGCACGGCCGCGTGCGCCCACCCCAGTTCTTTCCCAGAATCCCCGGCATAGAAAGCCACATCAGCGAACTGCACGCCACGCTCCAACAACCACTGCATGTCCTGGGAGAAGCTCGACTCCTCCACACGGATGGGCGGAAGACGAGCTGGAGGGAGAGAGGAAGAGGTGGAACAGAGGGTGAAATCGAGATAGAGAGCGGAAGATAAGGAGGATGGGTTGCATTAATGAACACTCCTAAAATCCAGCTTGTTGCCCAGAGCGAAAATCCACCTAATTTAATATATTCAAAGCGTTTTCTATATATATGTATAATTTTTTGACAACTCAGAGAGAAAGGGGGTGTCTACAGATTGGAGATTTTGAAGCAATGGTGCAGTAAGACCTTTTAGTCAGGAAAGAGCCAAGAGTCTAGTTGTTACTCGAGTTAGACAAAACCCTTCCAGATATGTTTGTCTCTGTGGCAGACCTGCAAAGATGCAAGCTGACACAACTGCATTTGACTTTGGTCCACTGAAGAAAAAATAGGGAAGTCTCGTCTTTGTTTCCTCTTCTCTTCAATTCTAAGAAGTGAGTGTGAGAAGTTAATTATATAAAAATAATTGTTGGAAGCCTGTGGAAAGGCACCTTTTCCCATTATATTCCAATTCAAGCTCTATATCTGTTCCTATGTGGACCTCATCTCCCTTTTTATGGGCACTCAGGTTTGGCCATATTCCTTAATCAGTGCTCGTCATATTTAATGCAAGCTACACAGTAAGTAGACGTAAGCAGTGTTGGATGGGCACCAACAGCTTTTCCTCAGGGCATAAACCTGTCAGTCACTGCAACGAGGTGGGTAGATATAAGATATAATATTTGTGTTAAAATATTCTGTTAGCCTGTTTAATTTTGAAAATGCAAACATTTAGTGAATTGAAAAATGGCACAATGAAATTGCAGTAGTAGTTACAGCAAATGCAGAGCCAGACGACAAAAGCGTGACTATGAAATCAGCATCAGCAGTGGACACCTTCCTTTAAAACAAAGGCTGCTGGATCGAACCGGTGTAGGACCTGTGATTGGAGCCAAATTCACGGCAATTAAATTATTTCAAATTCAACACACAGCGCTTCCAGTTTGTGGCGACATCCAGCAGTTAGGAAAGGCAGTCAGCCGCAGATTTAATCAGACTGTCCTTTAGCCAATTAGGAGAAAATGTGCCACAGTGTAAAAAGGTCAAACGTGAAAACAAAGGAAATGCAGCAGCAGTCTGATCAGTCACACGGCACTCCAGCTTGGTCTGCTCTATCTTTAAGCTTTACTACAATAACCATTTTACTGGGTCTCAGCTGTTTATGAATGTTTGTGGCTCCATCAGTCGTAGCCTCTTTTCAACATGACAGGCATGACCGTTTATCTCTCCTCATAATTAACCTTTGTGTTAGCTGACGCTGAGTGCCTTAAATGCAGTTTAATTGAGTCGGCAATAGAGCTCCAAGTGTCTCGATGTTGCAGCAAACAAAATAAAGCCTTTCAATTTCAGTGTGGCTTGTGTGGAATATGAATTAAAATTCAAGATGAAATTTGCCTTTCAAATAAAAAGATTAAGATTAAAATTAGATCTGAAATAATTAATCAAGAATGAGTTGTCTTGCAAAATGCAAAGGAAAGGTTCCAACCTGCCATAAAGAAAATAATTGGGAATTTGTAAATTACATTTAGCTGAATATATAATTTTTATCTGTTCATCAGTCAGAGGGATCGTACATTCATTCACTTTGAAGCTCATTAGAAATTCATTGACTATAATTGTTTAGCAGTTAAAATAAATGACTGATTCATTGATGATGAAAATTAAAGTTTTAAAAATTTTTAAACTTAATTTATTTAATGACCTAGACTGTGCGTACTTAAACTTCCATGGTTTCATCTATGATGAGGCCTTTACTACTGACAGGCTCTGCCAGGTTGCCCTCGGACCAAACTGTGAGCTGTGTGGTGCAAAATTTAGAAGACATCATAAAAAAAAAGAACTGCATTAGGTCTGATTCTGTCCGGACAAGCAACTTTGTTGACTCCAGGTCTGACACCTAAACTAATTAAGAAAATTTTGTTAAGGATAAAGTTAATGACCAATCCTCTCCCATCCCACAAAAACAATCACTATGGTGATTTTGCTCAAGGCACTAAACGCTGAGTTTTTGCTGTATCTGGTGTTGAAAAGAACTAAAATTGATTCAAACATGAGTGGATAAAAGTAGTCTACCTTGCTCTTTGTCTCTCGTCTTATTTCCCGTTTGGAACAGAGCATATTGATCTGGATAAAAACCATTGTGCTCAGCTGTTTTATGGCACTGTGAGTTCCAGAAGAAACAATCCCGCCAGTCAGAAAACTCTCTATGCACCACAAAAAAAGCTATTTAAACCAACAATAATTGCTTAATAAAATAAAAATAAAATATAATAATAAAAACAATGATGATTCTCAGTATTTTAAAAATGAATATGACTGTCTGTTGAACACAATAGGCCAGAGATAAGGTAATGGGCATTCAAAATAGCATTAGTAATTATTAAGTAATGTTAGCTTTTAGAAACCATAGTAGTCCACTGACCTGGTTGTTCTAAGTGGGGGGGGCGAAGCTCATTCACTTTATTCCCTCGCCTCTTCTCTGGCCTCTCTTTGGCTTTGTGTTTCAGACACTGAATCATGAAGTACTCCAGCTGAACAACACAGAAATACACACATTTAGTTCAAACAGGGTACAAAAATAGAGCTGTTACATCATCAATTGTTTTCTTTGGAAACAACTTCCTGAGAAGACCAATGTGGCTACTTGTCCTTGTCCCCTCCACTCAAATACCAGATCTGAAAATGTTGATAGAGTTGAACAGACAGGAGGAACTGCTGCTGTCACTGCAGTTTGTTGTGTTGAAAACAAATGGAAAACTGTTTTTTTTTTTTTTTTTTTATTCAGCACACAGCAGAGGTGATTGGGGTGACTGATCTGACTCCACTGTATTCATTAAATTCCTATTCAGACGTTATGTGGCGTCATCACGTACCACACTGCCAAAGTAGCGTCCAACAAAGACATGGTTGAGGGAAGGTAACTCCAAGTAGGTGGCCCCCAGGTCTCTGGACAGCTGCAAACCTTCACTGTGAGGCACACAGCTGCTCCAGTCGGACGCACACAACGGGCACGTACAAGGAGGGCCCTCATCTGAAAACAGGCAGACGTGGATACAAATGCAAGATGGTATCATTCAAACTGTACACAAAACTGAATCTAATACACTTGCATGAAAAGTAGCTCATTGGTCACTGATGTGAGATTGTAGCTTTTTAGGACACATAAATCTGCTGTAATTTGAACAACTAAGGCTTGTCCGTGTCTCACCAAATGAGATACATTAGACAACAATACAATAATCCATGCCAACTGACACAAGAAATGTATTGCTGTATAAGCTTTCAAACTAATCTTGAAGATCTGAGTTGTAGTCCTTGATTTTTGGTGACATTGCTGTGAAGGACATTGTTGGTTAAACTTGTTTGCAATGTCTTTTCTGTTGTACTTGTGTTTATCTCACACAGCTGTCACAGACTCAAAGGGAACGTAATAATAAACCCCACTAACTAACTAACGAAGACCCACATTTTCATTCTTAATGTTGATGACTTTGCATACAAACAGCACAGGTATCACATTTCATAGCACACCCATAACTTGGATGGTCATTGGTAAACTATGTTAACATTAATATCAGTAAAAATAAAGAGAGATATACATAAAAAACAACATACTGAATCATCAAAATGCAGCAAAATCCAATACAGTTTGTCATAAAAAATATTTTTTCAACATTTCTGGGGGTTTTTAATTTCTCTCTTAATTTTCTAGACTGCGCAATAAAATATAAATAAGAAACAACACAAGCTAAAAGTTTTGAATGATTAATGACACAGAATTAATACAGACAACACAACATATTTTGCACAAACAGAACATACAAATTAGACGCCTCAGCCACATGTGGTTCTATCCTTCCTGATTCCTCTCATCTACCTCAGAGTTAATATTTAGACATACAATAGAGAGCGTCTGAATAATTCTTTTCACATTTTGTAAATATATATTTATATATATATATATATATATTTGTTGCTGTGCTACTTTCAGGCAAACACCTTTTTTTCTGTAACAATTCTTGAGGAAAAAACAAACAAGGAATTCCTGCACCACAGGATCACCTAGATATTTAAAATCTGGCATGTGCACTAGGAGTAGCAGTACTGTGGCCAGGCCAGTGTGCTCAGGGACCAAATCAACAGAATCAGACACAAAATTAGGGGGATTATCTTGAAGGAGAAAAAGAAGACGAGAGAAGGACTGCACTCAGGGGGGGAGAGCCAGAGAGAATGAGCGGGACATGCAGCTAAGTGCTGAGGCGTTTGATAAATCATACTGCTAATGACCTACAGGCATGACACAAAGAGAGAGAGAGAGAGAGAAAGAGAGAGAGGGAGTGTGTCAGAAGCAGGAAGAAAATAAGAGTGCGTGCGTGCGTGTGTCTGTCTGTGTCTGTGTGAGCATCACCGTGACTGGCGGTGACTTGGCATATCAATGGAATGTTTGTGTGCGTGAGGGTGTGTTCGTGCATGCCCTTGGATGAATCTGTCTGTGCTCCTGCGTTCAGTGCCGGTTTAATGGCTGCGTTACTGCACGTATGACAGCGCTCTCTCCACCACAGCTGTGCCCTAGGTGGTCTGAAGTCAAGCAACAGGAAGCGCTCAGAGCTCAGCCGTCATTTTCTGCAGTCATGAGGGGATAGCATCAAAATACTCACGGCAGCCACAAACAAAAACACAAACAAAGGCTCTCGTCTACAGCTACCCACTGCCTCCTCTCTCTCCCAGCAAATAGTTGACTTGCACTGTGATCATTCCGCAGCGAAGCTCTGACAGGATCTCAAAGTATGTTGAGCAGATAAGCTAAAAATACAGTCTGCTGCATTTTATGGGCTTGTTTACAGAGTCTGCACTTGACAAGGGTCAATGTATTTGCAAATACACTTGCATGTATACACAGATATACATGCATGTTAAAGCCTGATGTATTAAACTGCCTACAGTAAGACTACGTACTGATGGCCATTGCCTTAGTGTTTTGTGATCTCTGATCTGGAAGGCCTCTAATGTAGCAGAAAGTATAAACTTAACGTCTTATTTTGTTGTGCTTTCTGCAGGGAAGCATGTGTGCTGACAGCCTAAAGACACCCAAGAGGACATTTAATCATGAGTATCCTCTTCATTGATGGGAGGACACACTAGAGGACAACAGGGTGAAACAGTCTGTTCACTGGTTCCACGTGACGAAGAGGATTTTGTACCAAAAATCAAAATCAGGAGGCACCAGGATAGATAAAGACATTTTCTATTTGCTTCCTCTCAAATTCAGTTCTTCGTGCATAACAATGATAAAGTTTTAGAGGGGCCATCAGCTGTCAAGGCGCTGCTGGCACAAAAAAATAAACTATAAAAAAGCATCCTCACCATTTAGCCGTGCTCCAACAGCAACTAGGATGACAGGTACACCCCAGTGCCTCAGGAGCGGGCGGAGTCTCGGGGCATAGCCATTCCTGACCTGCTGGAAGGCCAACTTGTCAGTGACTGAATATTTAATGACCAGGATGTCCGCCTGCTCAAGAACTTTCCGCACACTGGCCCAGTCACTGTCCAACAAGTCCTGGGAAGGGAAAAAAGGGACGACAAATATAAATAATAACAGGTTGGAAGATGACACACACATAAGATATGCAATAAACAGAATTGTCTGCATAGTCATTGTGTACAGTGGCTTTCACCTCATCTAACCCCCACCCTTTAATACTCCCAATGTAGAAATACTTCAGTATTGCCCTTGGGAGTTTACCCCCAAGGACCTGCATAAGACTAGCAGATCTAAACCAACCTGATTCATAAAGCTGGAAAAAAATCTTTTCGCAAAGCTTTTTGATCAATTTGAATAAAGACACATAGAATTAGACTGACAGACTTTCCCCATTACCACCCCTGACAGGGTTAGAAAGCCCCATGATAGGACACATACAGTGCTGCTACAAACAGTGCCTTCGTTTCAAATTCATATGCTATTAAGAACAAAAGTTCTTTCAACTGTTTTTTTTTTTGTTTTTTTTTGATGTGCAGTGCATGTTAAAATAGCGTCCTAAGAATAGAGTCGTTTTTATAAAGCCTGCAATCAGTGCTGGAAAGCAAGTGGCCTTGCAATTTTAAATGTTTCTCATCTTCTGAAAAACAGGAGCAGAGTGAAAAGTACACATCATCAGTTAAGTGACACACACTCTTTCACTATGGACAAAAATGACACCACTATATTTTTATAAGGCTTGTTTTGACATCTTAGCCTGCTTAAGCCTTTTCTGAAACCTGATCAGGTGTCACACAAGCAGTAAGGGAGGGGGGTAGAAGTAAGAGCCAAAGTGCCACCTAAAACAAAATGATCCTCATGTGCAATCTAAAGAGGTGAATGTGGAAGCGCATATTCAAACTGTATCACACATGCAGCGGTCTACTTTTCTCACTCTGTCCTGCAGTCAAACACACCACCGGTCTCTCACCCAGCTGGGACAGTCCCGGACCACCACGGTGACATCTCCAAACACTCTGGAGGTGTACTCCATGAAGGCTGGGTTGTGCAGGCTGCTCTCCAGGTCGCAGGGTCCCACCAGCGCTCCGTGACCCAGGTAGCTCCAGAGCAGGCCTCCCTGCAGCTGTCCTTGGCCCATGATCTCCTCTCCAGGCCCGACCCCCCCGGGACACTCGCTGCCCAGAGCCACGATGTGAATGGACCTGCAAAGCCCCAGAGACAAGTGGAGGGTGAGGGTGAAGAGAGGCGATGATGACGGGGAGGGGGTATCTCCCAATGCTCCTTATTATTCATGTGTATCACGGAGACGGTGCAGCGCTGCTATGTCACTGGGAATGATTGAGAAGAAGCTTTCGGAGGCCCTTCTAACACCTGAGTGGCTGTTGTGGTTCAACAAATCACACAGTTTGAGCAATTACCTCGGTTCGGCTTTGATATTTACAAGACAAAAAAAAAAAATACAAATAAAGCATGCAACCATAGCGGGAAGCCCCTTCTGCCGTCTCCCATGAATGAGTTGTAGCTTCACAGAAACTTACATTGTGGTATCGGCGGTTTTGTTCCGCGGATCTGCGCTATGGAGTCCGTCTCCCTCACGGTGCGTCTCCTCGCCAGCCTGCAGTCAGACTCGGCTTTTCCGCAATGAGCCGCGGCTCGGGCTCCGCTCCGCGTTAATCCCTCTCATCTGCGGCCGGCCCCCCCCCCCCTCGGGAGCGCGGCTGCTCAGGACTTTCGCAGTCACTCGAACGGTCGACATTCATTCATAGAAATGGTAAACCCGATATCGTCCCGAACCGACCGCAGAGGCGCGCCGGACAGCCCAGGCGGCGGAGTGTGGTGGCGGCAGCGGCAGCAGCGCCCATGGGCAGCTGCCGCGGTAACACACACACACACACACACACAACCTGTCAGGCTGGAGAGAGCTACAGCAGGGGAGGGAGGGAGGGGGGACGGATAAAACAAAGTGTGAGTGGCGAAGAACAACTGGAGAGAGGGAGGGAGGGGGGAGAAGGGGAAAGAGAGAGAGAGAAGGGGTGGAGAGAAAGAGAAAGGGGGGGGGGGGACAAAAGGGAAAGAGAGAGAGAGGGAGCGGGGAGGGAGAGAGAGAAAGCCCGGTAGAAAGGGAAAGAGAGGGAGAGGGGGGCTGGGGGCAGACCGGACTGAACTGAGTGGTCCTGTCTGACTCAGCAACACGCACGCGGCCACACAAAAATAAAGGGAGTGCGCGTGAGGACTCACACACATCGCCTCATTAGCTGGACACATGGCGGTGTCCAGTTCACCCACACTGACTTTTCCAAAGCTTTTTAGGTTACTTTACCAGAATAAGAGCTTTGTTCCAACAGCGTGTGCAACACAAAGCTCATGTGAGACATCAACTCGTACTCTCTGGTCTCCGAGTCCCAGAGGCAGACGCCAAATTCTGACACATGATCAGACACAAAGAGAGCTGCCAAGTGGTGTCCTCTTGGGAAGGGGTGTAAGTGGCCCAGAGAGAAAATGCTCAATGGTGTATTTGGTGGCGTAGTGTGTTTCATTGGGGGAATCCAGCTGAAAGGTAAAAACAAGATGTGGTTGTTTTTCCTTTTGGACAAACTACAGAGAATGTGAGGCATTTTGAGAGGAAAGGCAATCTGAGTCTTAAAGCTTCCCTTATCATACACCACCACAATGAATAATGCATAAACAAAAAACCAAGAGACTATTAAGGCCTCAGGTCTGAATGCCCTGCCCATTAGAGGGTGTTGTGAGCTTGCTGTAGGTCAGCTACATGGACCAAAATCAATCATGCACAGAGGGCCATCATACACCATCACCCCTCAACCCATGGCATTTTAAGCTCTGGTGTCATGTCACTGTTTTAGCCTGCACTGTGGGTACAGAAACAGAGAAATAATCTGAATGTGACAGGCTGTCTTAACCCTTTACATCAATTGACTTAGAAATTATATAACCCAATCCTTTGAATTGAAAGTATAGAAAAGCAATTATTGAAGATTCAGATTTTTGCCCACAAGCCACAGACACAAACCCAACCTTAATATTCTTTGCTTTTACATGTATGACAGATTTGTTAATTAAGGTTTAATTTGGTATTCATACTACAGCATGAATACATAAATATACCATTTTATTAAAGACTATGTTTCTAACAGAAGGTTAAAGCATTTTTTGTACACAAGAAGACACTTTCAACATACATTATGGGGAAAGGAGGAGGCAGCTTTCTTGGAGCTTGATCAACTTAACGCTATAGACGTTAGTATATCTCAACCACTAGTTTACACATATCGATTGCTCATTTTCTACTTGTTTCTTCCCATGATTTTATGACTGTGCAGGGCTGAATCACTTGAAACACAAAGGTGTTTGATAGACTGAAGACATCATGAACATCAAAGGAGTAATTTGACATTTTGAAAATTACACTTGTTTGCTTATTTGCAGAGAGTTAGATGGTAAGATCAATACCAGTCTCTTCTTATCTGTCTGTTCAATATATAAGCTTACCTATCTTGGCATGGACATCTAGTCTGGCTCTGTCTAAAGTTCAGCAAAAATCTATTTGTCTAGGTGCAGTCACACTTACTCCTGTCACACTTGTTTCAGGTCTGTATGCTGCTATCAAACTATTACTTGAAAGTAGAATAACTAGTTTGTTGAATCTTCACAACAAAACCTTGAATTTTTGTATCAAATGTGGTGCAAGCTGCCCATGAGGGCAGGACTGGAGAACCTTCAAGCCAACCACAGTGCCTGTCTGAAGCTGCTGTCAACACACCTTTTAACAACCTCTGGGATTTGTGCTGTGTACTCAGAAAGGTTTTTTATTTTTTCCCCCGCTGGGGAAATTCATTCTGATGGACAAGAGATGCATCACAACACAGATCCCAAATGTGCAAAGCTATCCAACCCGATACTCATGTTTTGCTATTATCTGAGGGAACAAGCAGTATGGTTTTTATATTTTAATTCAAGAATTTATAGGTCATTATTGATCAGCTTAAACCCTTTTATTTTACAGTTTCCTTCAGTGAATGCATGATGCATGTTGAGTAGTGAAATGTACGGAGATACCAGCCTGGGCATGAATCTAGCTACCGCCCCATTCTATCTACCATTTACCATCTACGACTTCCCGATTTGAGAATATAACGTCAGAAATCAAAATTCATCCATAAAAAAGTTTATTTCAGGTCTGTTAAAAAACCAAAAGTGATGCTATTTAAAATTCTAAACTCTCCCAAACTCATTAACAAAAGGACCCATTCTAGCACCATGTAAGCTGAACTGATTACTTTAATTAAAGATCATTAATACCATTTAATATCTGATGTCCTCTCCGTACAGTCACCATGCAGCCCTTTAAAGTAAATCAGGGGAGACAAAAGGAGAATGTAGATGGCAACTCCATTATCATGATGTTTTCTTCTCAGCAGCCTCAGCTTTGGCCCTCTCCACCTTGCCCTTTTCTCCCTGGTAGTAGTCTGACTCGATCCAGTTTGTGTCCTCAGAGAGCTTGACATAGACATCCCCATTGATCTCAGTAACTGTGTGGGTCCGTTGTTTCACACCTTTGGAGTACCATCTGGGCACAGGCGGCTTTTCCCTGGGGTCAGTGCCCTTGTAAATGCACTCCCCTTTGGCTAGAGAGATCTTGTACTTGTGCTTCGGACAAATTATGCACAGCTTGCCATCAATTTCCTGTATGTGTGTGTGGTTAAAGAAAGTAGGTTAACAACCTAATCTGGCATAAATGAAGGACATTTGGACCTTTTACCATTTTAATACTAGCTCAACATTATATTAAGGCTATGCAGGTTTGATATCTTAATTATAGTATTCCTCCTGGCCTTACAGCTCTGCAGTTATCAAAGGATTTTAAATGCAGATGGAATAGTCTGTGTAAGGAGGAATGGGATAACTTGCATGGTATTTTGGCTTCTTTCATTTGGGTTAAACAAAAAACAACCCTTAATCTATTAAATCAAATGTATGCCTCACCTCAATGTCTCCATTCTGCAGTGTTCCCCCAGCGTCTGTCAGGAAGATAACAGATCAGTGTATTGTAGCATAAACAAAGAGTATTATTTTGCTGACAGCACATACTTTTAGGATGTTGTGCTAAAATGTACCATGGATAAAGATGCAAAACAACCCTGTGTTAGCAATCAAATTATATTTGAAGTGCCTCACTGAAGGTATTTATCAACAACACTCAAGATCGCAATGCAAATACATATTGTTGAAAAAAGGTTTTATCAATGTTCTTGTCACATAAGACCAAACTTTTTATCTGTTATGAATAGCTAGTGTTGTATTATAACTATACTCACGATAACAATAAGAGTCCATAGCATAGAAGCCTCCCTGATGGTGGATGATCAGGACATCCCGACCTTCCAGGGTTCTGAAAGAGCGCTTGGCTTCAATCAGTTCATCCTTTTTGCCCACAAAATGAGACCCTTCTGTTGACAGCTTCTTCTCCTCCATGGCTCTGTGAAACACAGTTTAGAAAACAAGCAGGAAATGTCAAAATTTTGCATTTTTCATAAAAAGGTTAGTTTTATGGCCAAATTTAAAGTTGCAGCTGCAAATGTCTTCTGTGTAGTAAAATAAATGTACTGTGTTTTTATGAGAACTCAAACTGTAACCTTAAACACACTAAAATTGTTGCTTTTGGATTGGTCAATGGGATTATTTTCATGGTACCTCCCATTGCAGCTGTAATCTTAAATCAAGTTCACAAGTCCTCCAGAACATTCAGCGTTGAGAATCAAAGCAAGGACTCACCCAGACGAGTAATATTAACCCCTAACATCACTCTCATCATAACTAGATTAAGACAGTGATAAAAAAGAGAGGATCTCTCTAAGACAGACCCATTTTGTGGTCCGTAAATTTAAAATAGTATAGCACAGATCAACTGCTCATTGATTTAGCACATGTCCTGTAAACTATGACTAGTATCATTGTACATAAGAATCTCCTGGAGAGTACTGCATCATCTCCATGTGAAATCTTGATGATAGTATATACCAAAAATGTCCGGATACAGAGTAACCTGACCCCAAAAGTGATTCATGTACAGTGGAGTGGAATAATGAGCATTTCAGTGCAAGCTGAGTAAGCACAGTAGCAGTACCAGCAAAAGTCACATGTCCTGGAGCCTCTGACTGAACCACATACAGCTACTTTACATGAAGCAAGGAATAGCAATGCAGCAAAAATAATTATTCATGCATTCATACATTTTCCCCAAGTGGATCCTTAAGGACTGTAGGTTGACTTCATACAGTTTCCTTAAAAGTATGAGCTGTTAATTCATCATCTCTATTTATCTATCTACCAGTCACGTTTATGCTTCTCCCTATATAATTTTAACTTAAAAAAAACCCCCAACAAAATACACCACCCCCCAAGTTTTGACTTTACCTTGAACCTCAGCAGCAGCGTGTCTTCTGTTAAGAACAACTGTACTGGTGACAGCGCAGGGATGTGTAGAAAGTGGGGCCCATCTCGGTTATCTTCAGACACAAGCTGTCTTTACATCGAGTACATTTCTTATCTGACTCCAGCAGCCAGTAGAGCTATTTGATTGTAGAGAGCAAATTTTGACCAAAAAAAAACCAACCCAAAAAAACCAACAACGAAAAAAAAAAACAAAAAAAAAAAACAACAAAAAAAAAACCATTTGTTTAACAGGTAATTGAGAGAAGTTTCCAATAGGAAAATCTCTCTCTTCGGAAGTGGTGATCTAACATGTACATATTATCATTTGGCAGTACATTGTAGTTTAATCAGTTCACCAGTTCTGTGTCCCTTAATTATTATAATCTTTAACCCTATCATAATCCGTTTGCCACTTCATCTGAGGACAAAGTACCCCACAACATTTATGGCTGTCTAGCTATATTTACTACACAATTTACGAAATATAAATAAAATAATAATAGATAAACAAACCAAATACCTTATAAATTCGTTCCAATAATAATGAGTAGTAATATATCATACATCATTATAAGGGGGTAGGGGTAGGTGGGTCATAACAGGATCATTTAATTTTTCACTTTGGCCTAATGCGAGATAAAGAGAGAGGATTACTTTGTTGCAGTTATCTTCATTTTGTCCATTGGAAACACTTTGGTTGTGTTGGGGCACGTGTGTTGTGAAATTGAATTTGAATATGAATTTGTTGTGTCTTTGGAGGCATTTTTTCTATTGTCGTTGCATTGAACTCCTCAGGGCCACCGTACCGCTTTATTATAAGACCTATAATAAGTCATAACAACATGACAACAATCCTCCATCCTACCTCATCTTTCGCGCGCATCTTCCATCTGCGTTACCGCCGTCCGTGCTGCGACTCATAGACTGTTTCCGCACCAGGCGGAACCTTTGTCTCCTGGACGGGCCGGAACTATTTCTTAGTACACCGCGGTGTCTCTTCGATTACAGCCGGTGAGAAACAGACCGACGCCGCTGAATCACCAGCTTCAGGGAACCGACCGTAAGTCTGACAGTGTATGTGCACGAAGGATAAAACAACTGCGATGACAACAACCGCAGTAACACGATAAAACAAATAAGAGAGCTAGCATCGGACAACTTCACATTTCAGACTCAGTTCACTCCGTCCGTGTGAAGTCACAGCCTCACGGCGATCAGTGTGATAGGACCGACGAAAGTCTGATCGTTTAACAACACACCTACATTTTGTCATTTATGTTTGCTAGGCTCGGGCTCTCTTCTGTTATTGTCCCATATGGCGACTTCCGATTACACCTGAATATCAAAAATATCATGTATAAAAATAAAAAATAGACATAAATGAGTCACACATGTTAGCATGGCATCAGGTAGTTTGCACTAGCTGTCCATTTCCACGTCACATTAACATGATCTGCCAAATCCAGTTTTAAATATCCTGTTCTTTGCAAAACATTTTCCTACCCGTCATGAGGCAACAAAGTGGTAAAACTGTAATATCAAAGTGAATAAAAGTGCTCACGAAATGAACATTATTCCCCCATAAGATGATAAGATTCAAAGAAGGTTGTAATTACTGTCAGTAAATACTGACTGGTTTCTTTTCCTCATAGGCTTTCTGTAATACTAATGCAGAATGTAATGCAAAATCTGCTTGTGTGTGAAGTTCTTATATAGGAAGATGGCGCTGAGAGCGTGTGGCTTCATAGTGTTTCGACGATTAGCCAGCGTTGCTCCTCCACCAGATAATATCGAGTACCTCCTCCTGCAGACCTCCTACGGAGAGCACCACTGGACCCCTCCCAAAGGTGTCTTCAAGTTCAGAAACTGTACATTTTTCATGTAGTCAACAACAGATATGACTCAGCTACAATATGTCAATATAGGTTTTATATAAGCGAGACACTAAACAGCTATTTTTGTCTGTGGTGTCTAACCTGTTCACCATCAGGTCATGTGGATCCAGGCGAGGATGACCTTACCACGGCCCTAAGGGAAACCAAGGAGGAGGCGGGGTTGGAAACAGAGCACCTGCGGGTGGTTGATGGGTTTGTGCAGGAGTTGCACTATGAAGTGCGAGGCAGACCCAAGGAGGTGCTGTACTGGCTGGCTGAGCTGAGAGATCCTGGGACATCAGTGACTTTGTCAGACGAGCACCAGGACTACCGCTGGGCCCGTCTAGAGGAGGCCTGCACTCTGGCTCAGTACAAAGACCTGCAGGACACACTGAGAGCAGCACAAAGACACTTGCAAACTCAGCAGGACAAACAGTGATTAAGACTCTACTAACTTCTACCAACCTTGCTTTTGTATCCATTGTGAAAGGGAGACTACACCAGTTTTCTTGTCTCAAAATGAAAGTGAGCAGGAAATCAATCACAGCTAAAAACCCAATTAATGATTTTACCTTAGTTATTGCACAAAAAGATGATTGTCTGTGACTTGTTGCTCTGAATATAATTGAAATACACACTTGGAGCAGTTGGTCCTACTGGAAGTTAGCAAAACAAGCAAGCAGAGGATATGTTATACATTAATACTGTTTTATCTGTCAGATTAGATTAGCTAAATTGTAAAAAAAACAACAACAAAAAAACCCAACTTTGCCCTACTTTCTGATGCTTTTGGTCAGTTGTACCATAAATATTCCCACTTCAGAGATTCAAGGGAATCTAACACTCAGAAAATAAATATCAGTGTTCAACACTGAGATAAAATGGCTTCAGTATAATAGCTCAAGTAACTGCAGAAAATAAATTGCAGGCAGCAAATGCTACCACATGGTGGTGACAGAAACAACATTTTTCCTCTACTACACTGCAAGCTTTAGCAGGATGCATTAAATGACCTTTCACTTCATCAGCAGTTTAAGGCTTTTTTTCTCCCAGCTCTCAATTTCCAAACAAAAAATGTGATACACCTATTACTGCTGAAAATGAGTTACTGCCCAGAAATCAGGAGCCATTCTCCTTAACCATTCTCATTCATCATCATAAATGTCAAACAATGATAATCAGGATATCTGTATTTGTTTGGGATAATAAACTAGCTGTATATCTGTCGCACAATGTAATAAAACCATTTGCAAACAGATTTATCAATATTTAAACTGTTTTTGTCCACTGAAAAACAATTGACCAAGGGAGAGAAATTGGGTCATCTGAAATATTGGCATCCAGTTCTCATATTCGGATGACTGAACAGTGGCATGGAAACTGGACATAATCATAATACTTAACATTTTGTTCTATTTGGTCAGTCTAGTAGTGCTGTGTAGTCAAGTTCTATTTTATTGAAAGGCTTCAAACCTAAAAACCTGGAAGTGGCACACATACATTTTATCCCCAGTACTTGTTCTGTGCTGAATGTTGAAATGCAAGAGAGACATAAAACCTTGTCCCAGCTGGTGAGCGGTAGTGGCACAGTGTACTATGTACAAGCACATATTCTGATGTGGACTTCCTTTTGCCGCACCACATTAATGACCTTTACTGAAGGGGTGAAAGAGTAATTAAAGGAACAAATGTGCTCATTTCAATTAGCTTACACTCTTCCTCTATTCTATTTTAAGGACACAGCAGATATGGGATATAGAGGTCAATTCAACTCTTTGACATAAAACTCATGTACCTGCAGCAAAAGCTGGAATATTGCTTTAAGAATTAATTTCATACCAAGCATCAGAGTCTGTTTTTCAAAGATGAAAGAAAAAGTATTGTTTCAAATGGAAATTAAATTATGAATTCTCCTCTTGTTTACACATTCAATGTGAAACATGGTAGTTTTTGTGTCACCTTATTAAAAACTAAGGAATATCTCTTAACATTGTCTCTATGCCTTCGCTGTCAAGAATATGTTTGAGTGTAGAAACCATTTAGAATTTTAGATTTCAAAATTTCTGTATAGTAATGGGACTATCCAAACATGTGTGACAATGTGTCTTAGTCACATTTCTTAATCTTAGTGTCTTAGCTCAAGTTAAAAACTTGAAACACATACGTAGTTTAAATTACATTAAAAATCAATTGGACTTAAGGCAGAAATCTTACAGACTTAGATTCCTCAAAGTTTTTGGTTGTTTTGGTCATTTTGGTGAACCAGGATATACGCTATGGTTATATTTGTGACCAGTGGAAACCAATGACATGAGGTCTCAATGACATACTGTTTTATTTTGAATGATTTTTCAACTTAACCACAATAACTGTACACCTCTATTTGCATATCAATTTTAAAAACCAGCTTGCTTTTGTTGTCTGCTCTCCGCGACGTGGGCTTGGCAACAGATATCAAAGCCATATTGCAAACAAACCCAACAATGTTTTTTTGTTTTGTTTGTTTTTTACAATAGAAACTTTATGAGTGATATTTGCATCCTCAAAAACACAAAATGCAGAGGAAAAAAAGAAAGAAATAAAATCAAAGAAGAAACCAACAAGAATGGCATTAACATCAATAGGTGTGGACACGTGTTAACATTGTGGACATTTTAATCCATTAAATGTGTGACTATGTGAAGGCCTCAAGAGGACCTCACAGTGTAGACCCACACTTCAAATAATACACACAGGCTCTTTCTGTTTCTCTCTCTCTCTCTCTCTCTCTCTCTCTCTCACACACACACACACACACACACGCAGATTAAACGAATAAAATGATTTCATTCAGTCTTTTGTATGTAACAGCGCGTATGGAATAACATCTCTACATCATAGACTGCAGTCCTTTGAAGTGAGTCGTTTCTTATATTGACTTTGGAAATTTGTCCTCATCCCTTAGAGGCAATAAAAGTTGGTGGCTTTCCTCCGTCAAAAGGCCTCCTTCTGCTTTTCTCAAACTGCGCTCCTTATAAAAACAAGGCATACATTTAAGTAAAAAAGTGGAGGTTTCTGATATTGACGAGCTCTAATTGATTACCCAAACACTCTCATAAAGGCTGCACCACGTCTAGATTTTACACTAACAAAAACAATAGTACAAATTCAGATTTTTCAGTTGCGATAGCAGATAAGAACTTGTCTTTAAAGCAATAATTTAACATTTTGGGACAGACGCTTCATTGCTTTCTGAGTTACATGAAGGGATTGCAATTAATAGCGTGACTGTTAATGATAAAACTACTGCCAGTGGCTGGTAATCTTAGTTTAGCTGAGCACAAAAATGGGAAACAGAAGGAAACTACAATTATCTTTGTGATTAGCTAAGCCAACCAGCTGCTGGCTATAGTATCATTTTTAAATAGTAAATTGTAGAATAATTTGACATTTGGGAAAATTTGCTTTTTGGCTTCATTGTGTCGAGTTGGATGAGAAGATTAGTACATCTGTTTAATATACAGCTATTGTTAGTTCAACCTAAAATGAAGACTGGATAAATTACATCTTTTTGGTCTTTGTGCTAAGCAAACCCATCCAGCTGGTGGTTTTACCTCTATATTTAAAAGACATGAAGAGTGGTATTAATTTTCACGAAGAACTCTCAGCCGGAAAGTTTATAAGTTTATTTCCCCAAATGTAAAACTATTCCTTTGCCAGGTAATCATTAGAAATTTGTACTCTTTGCTACTGCCCATGATTCTACCTGACTATATGGCAAGGAAGGGGTATAAAAAAAGAAATAAAAGCTGACCACATCAACTAAAGTTCTGCCACCAATTCACTTCCTGTTTAGTCTTGATATCAAATCCATCTAAGGTCTGGTTCAAGAGTGGATTTCCTCTCTCTCTCCACAACAGAATCCAAGCCGGCAAAGGAGAGGGCTGGGAGAAAATGCTTCACTCCTTTGGCTTCACATTAAAATCCAAAAGTTTAAGAGTTTATTCAATCAGCGTTAAATCCACTACATGCATCCATTGCTCCATAGTCCTTAAAATGGGAGGTTGTAGGGCTATACTAGGTTTCCTTGGCATAAAGTCCAGCCATGGTTTGCCCCGGTGCGCCATTGTGTTGAAAAGGGTAACAGATTGATACCCACACCACAGTAACAAAAAGCTCAAATGTGAGGTTTAACTCAATGCCAGACATTTGTCACATTTTGCTGTTCAGTGCTTTCAGAAGTTTAATACTCAGACGGTGCTTGTTTTAAAATGACTCAAATCCTCCACCAGTTCAGGCCTCCTGAAACAGCACTAGAACACCTTGCACACACACTTAATGTTTTCTCAACTACACAAAGTCCCAAAAGGTCATGGGCAAACTCACTTTGACAGACCTGTGCACCTGCTCCACTGAGACAGGAAAAGGAAATCCCTGACATCCCAGTCCACAGATCATTCATAAATGTATATATATTTATAAACACACACAGTCCCACAGATAACAGGCTATCAGTGTCATATTCATTCAAATGCACGTGTAGCTAAGCTGCATTTTGTTGTCCCTGTAGCACAGTAAATACGTCCAATTTTCACTAAGTTGCATTGAAGCATTGGAGTCACAGCGCAAAACATAACGTTATGATATCTATTGCAACATAATGTGAGCACTGTCTTGAGGACAAATTCCCTATGTGTGTGTTTTGATTTTTGTAATTTGCCTCTAACCTAACAATAATTAAAACAACTCCCAATCAGGACTAACAGCAACACCCAGTCACGTGCAGACATGCTGGCGGTGGAATTGGAGACTTTCAGTTCACTCTCTGCCCTCTGATAACACCCCATGATGCAGAAAATAAGAAAGGTGGAGGTGAAGAGCAGTTTGCGTATAGTTTCTCTTTGACTGTATTTTTCTCTCAGTGAAAGTCTGTTGAGGCCCTGAGGTTTAAGAGGCAGAGAGAGGCGTAGGAGGCCGAAGGAAAAACGGTTTTAACCTTATTCATCCCCCAAACAAACGACGTTGCTTTGAAGAATTGTGAGGGAGCAGTTGTGACGGACTCTACTGAAGAAGGGTCCAAGAGGGTGGAATTAGGGCAGAGCCTGTGTTTACAAGTTTAAGCTGATTGCATCAAAGTCGAATAGATAGACGTGAGAGGGACAGCGATATCCTGATGGACAGTGACAAGACAAGCTGGTCAGTGCATCATCTGGTTAATGAGATAAACAGAAAAGTGTCCATCAGCCAAACTGTCTGAGGCCTCCCAGAGTATAACAAGGGACGAGTGAAGGAGGACAGAATGTCAATTGACTTAAAAGGAGAAAAACATAAGAAACAGCAACAGGTGAAGACACGGTGGACAGAGCCAGTCTTGTAACACAAAATTATACAATCTGACGTTGGCTATCAGATAAACCAGCCAGCTACAGTGGGATTCAAGAGACCACCACAAAGGACAGTTGGTTTTCATCATTTATCAAAAATTAGGACAAGTTCTTTATCCCTTCGATCTGATACGTGCATGTTTCGTCTTTAGGAGATACTTGTAATTAATTAGTTTCTGGTATATATAATACCTAGTTTTTTTAAAAATTATTGCCACACTGTGTTTGCAGTATGGTTCAAATATTAATTGTATGTTTCTTCATAGTTATTGTGATCTCTAAGCTGTTACTACTGCTAATGCCTAAACATGAAATAATGATTTTATTAAAAAGCTGGTAAGAATTTTTTTTTTCTCCATACAGGAACCAGACAGACGAGTGATGGCACCATGGTTTACTGTAAAGCCAGAATCTTTATGAGACAGAGTAGCATCTGCACCCGAGATCCAAAGTCAACTGAAGGAAGCCCCATTCAATCTGACAAGCAATTAAAAGATAAACTGTAATGTAACAGCTGCCAAACCATTCTTTAAAAAGCAAAGCAAGTCTAATGGTTTCGCGTGGACTGAACAGTACTGTAATCTAAACACTTGTTTATACAAGAAATACAAATCAACTACATGGTTACAACCAAAAAACCTACAGCCCAATAGGTTAGGAGTTGGTTGCATGACAGAGTAATAATACAAGAACTTACATATTCAGGTGCAAGGATCTTTTTCTATGTCTGGGGTCTGTTACTTGCACATGATTAATCACTCACTGACCAGAGACTAAGACTAACAGAGGCATGCCATCATTTCAGATTTAACGCAGTGTGGCAAAAGACGAACCCTCAATTTCCTCAACGGTAATATTTGAAAATGTGAAATGTAATGCAGCATCAGAAACACAATCAGGTTTCTCGATAACAGTGCTGGAATAATTTCAAACTCCGCAAAACATTTCATGCTGGACAGAGTGCAAGCTGCAATTAAGGCAAACGGTGGAAACACCAGATCTGATTTTCAGTCTCGACAAACATTTGCTGAAAATGTATGTTAAAGTGTTTGAGAACAATTATTTGACCAATTACTGGTATTAGTTTAATAAATGATGAAAAGTTTTTTGGCAGTAGACTTTTGACCCCACTGTATGTGCACACATGCGCGCACATCTGCAAACACACACACACACACACACACACAATTGTAACTTAACAAAATGAAAGAAGGAGGGTGGTGGGGGGTTGGCAGGGTGGAGTTATAATCCAAATCATCACGAGTCTTCGTTGCCAGAATCATCCTGGTTGTCGTATCTTCTGGTGGACGTCCCACCGTCCTCGACCAATCCAATCCCCCCAGCTTCACCTACGGACTCCATCTCGCTCTCGTCTTCCTCTTCATCCTCCTCCTCCATATCGTCATCATAAAGGTCATCATAAAGAAGGTCAGAACTGCTGTCCTGCGAGGGGACCCTGGTCTGGACACAGTACTCTGCCAGCGTGGTCGGCACTTTGACGCCATCGCGCTCAGCCTCTGCTGCTGTTGACATCACCTGCTTCCTATAAAATCAAATAATATAAAAAAAGTCAGTATTTGAGGTTATTTTTAAGTTATAATTATTTTCTAATGTGACTGCAGGACAACAATATACTGTGTTTTTATGTGTAAGCACAGTATAAACTATATTACCTGATAATCTCGGCATACTCCTTGTCCTTGCCTTTGCTGTCTCTCCACTTGCGAAACATGACAGAAGCATCCACATTGGCTGGAGAGAAGGTGTTGGGCTCATTGAGCAATGATATCACACTGAGCAGGATGGTCCTGATCACCAAACAGACAAACAGAAAAAGGGTCGCTCCAATATAAAATGGTGTCATGGTATGAAAGCATAGCTTACAGAGTCATTTTGAAATAGTTGTAATCTCATGTACACGCTACATCCAACCTGCACAGGCATTCGAATATGGACTCAGCACTTCATCTGTACTCCAGGAGAAAATGTGTCTTGCTGTGATAAATTTAAAATAATATCTCAATGCTGCCCGGCAGTGGCAGAGTCTGCTCTTTAGAGGTCACATGGTACAAAGGACTGCTAAAAGTGAACTGTTAATTTACACTGTTCTTGATATGTAGAATTGTTGAATTGTGCAACACTGCTCATGTTTTTTTATTTTACAAAATTATATAAGTTGTTCACAAGCATAGTACATCCTCTACCTCAGTTTCCTTATACTAGTCTTTATTTTGAAATACAACTTTATAAGAAGGTACAATAAGTCATCAATGTGCACATTTTAAACTTAAGTTTATCACACTTATAAAACAATGTTTAAATAAATATCTATACAGATGCAGAACTTTTGTGGAGAAAGTACCTGACGTTCTGTGTGGGGTTCCACCTTTCAGAGGGAAGCTCTCCACTCTGGGGGTCATCAACAGGAGGGTGAAGGATGGAGATGCACACATCTCCATTCTGTAGAGAGAACAAAATATACTACATATTATCTGTTGTGAAACCACTAACCATATGAGAGCAAAACAGTTGTAACGGTGTCCACAAAAGCTGTGTGAAATCCTTAAGTGACAAACCTCATAAATGTTGGGATGCCACATCTTGGTGAGGAAGCGGAAGGTTGGTGGGGAGTACGGGTAGTCAACTGGAAACTTGATGTGAGCCTGGGAGAACAAAACAAGGGTTGACAGTTTTGATGTGTTTTACAAAGTCCTTCAGGCCTGAGACAGGCCTGAGCTGATGCTTTGTCGGTATCTGGTGAAGCACAAGTGATATGTGAACTTTAAAAAACGTCTAGATACGTCTACACTAGAGGGAGCAAAGCTGGCTGAAATGGACTCTAGTTGTTGTTCAAGTCAGACTATGACAGTATAATAAAAATAAGCCCTCATCACTGAATTACCTTTTTTTACGAGTTGATTAATAACAAGATTTAGACCGAAGTAGCTTCCTGTACTTTTTCATTTAAAAAGGTTTTGTACAGAGAAATATATCATTCCCACATTCAGTCTACAACCACATAGTGATGCTTTAATTGGCAAGTATGTTGAACCAAATTCCTAAAAATGTAATAGAAACAGACACTACTTGACATAACATCAGGTGTTCCTGTTTTTTGGTTTTCTTGCCAAAACTATTGCTCAACTATCTAGGTAAAAGGCTGGTAGGTTGGGTGCTCTCACTGAGCTGCTGGCACTGAGATAGGACTATCATTACTCCACAAGTAGTCACCATTCTGTTGCAGCCTTCAGACATTCAAAAAAACTGATGTCACAACCCACTGGCATGAACTTCATGGTTCAATATCTACCAGTCACTCTACAGAAGTGAAGACACATTCCAAATGCATTTCTATGTGTGGTATGTTTTTTAATCCACATCATCACAAGAGAAATGCAGGTAAGCATCAGAAACAAAGTAAAATAGTTACACTAGAAAATCTTTTCCGTCATTATTTCATTAAAAGCAGGTTGATTACACTTGAATTAATGTTTTTTGGTGGTATACTAAGTCATATTTATATACACATTATTATAATATATAAATGTTTATAGATACATGTGTCACAATGGCTCAGAGATAAGAAGTCAAAGCAAGAAGGCCCTGGGCTTGTAGGTGTCAGCCGGCTATGGCCTTGACCGTAAAGGCTTTGTAGTAAACTTAATTTGAAACACTAAACTGCCGATGAATAGTTTGTTTGTCTTTATTTATTGGCAGTACAACAGACTGTCAATGATCAACTTCACTTCCTAACCATGACACCTGCATGTTTAACTGTGTGAAATGTTTTTCCTGTTAGAATTGGTTGTTATGCAAGGAGGCTCACCTTATCTGACCCCAGAGTCTAAGGACAGGGGGTGTCATATGTTGTGCAGACTGTAAAAACCCTCTGTAACAAACTTGTGATTCAAAGATTTAGAAATAAATTTGATTTGGCTGTCTGTGACAGTAGACACAAGGAATTCTCTGTTAAGGCTAAATGGCTAAACATAAGGTAGTGAGGAGAGGACTACTACAAGAGTAGATGGGAACACCTGCTCTGTATTGTTTTGGCATTCCTGGATAGTGATAGCATTATCTGCACTGCCCAAACATGAAATACAGGCACTCACTGTGCTGAATATTTGATTCACTGGATATCTAACATGAAAAAAAGGAAGATGAGTCTCATCATGCCCCTCTCTCTTACTCTTGCTCTGTGCTGAGGTGCCATTTATATCCGTCTCATAGCTAAAAATAGCCATCTGAAGCACAACCATCATACAGTTTGTGGAAGGGGGGGTGGTGGCGGCTGGACAAGGAGAATGGAGGGACAGGGGAGAGACACTTAAACAAAGAAAGAAATGGCTGTAGATTACCCAGTTCAGACCATCAAAAATCAATTGAATGCCATCCAATACAGTCTGCCATCGATACTATTTCTATTATGCAGGTTATAATGTTCAATTTTTTTTTTTTTAATCACACATGGGAGTGTTATATATATTAAGGCCCTGTGCTCATAGTTAGTATGTGTTCAATTTTTTTTATTACCGCCCCCAAAGGGAAAACTTTTGCAACATCTCTTAATAGAATCTAAACAAACACAATATTAACTCTAACATTGTCCTCACTTAATGAACTTATAATTTATTGCTATTACGGAATTTATACATTCATGACAGCTGAACATTATGAACATTATAAGCTGTTTAGTGTATATCCTGGTTTGGAAATTAATTTACCTAGAAACACAGATGCAGCTGATGTTGCTGCTGTATCTAAATTAGCATCAAAATTTTGTCTCATCTGCTAAACATGGACCCCTACATTGTACATTTCAGAATCCATAATTTGGTATTAAAAAGTTTTGCCCCACCTTAAAGTACCCTCCCTCGTACAGGGTGTTTGGGGGCCCGAAGATGGCCACTTCCCAGTTGTATAGGTCAGACTCCTCCACCAGAGTGATGCGGAAGCCCTCCACCGGCTGGTCCTGCAGAGACTTCAGCTCCATCATCAGGGCCTTCTGGGAACTAGGGGTTGCCTGATGGGCCATCTCAATCCCACTACTGTGGGTGACCACAGTTGGAGGAAGGTATGTAGGCAAGGGAGGAAAACTATTATCTTAGTGATATTGTCAAGATTCTGTTTAAATTGCATGCATTTCTTTTAATTTCATGGTAACAGCTGACTTTGCAGTAAACACCTACATCACCTATCTGCTCGCCGAGGGGACAAAACCAAAAAGGCAAAACGTGACCAGATAACAGTCTTGCTGGTAAACTGCACGACACACAGGGAATTCAAACACAAACAGGATATGTGGCCTGCCAAGCTAGCTCAGGTCACTGGTACAGTCCGCAGGCCCTCTGAGAGTGGTAAATAAAATAAGACAAAGTTCATGAGAAGTGTTTACCTCTGTCTCCTCGCACTGTGATGTGTTTTCGCGTGGTTACAGCCGGAAAGTGGAAGGTAAACTCATTGGTCGTCCATGCTAGCCCGGCTTGGCTGTGTGCTGGCGGAGAGGCAGTGACAGGAGCAGGAGCTTTTTCTGTTCAAGCCTACGGCCGGTCCTCGTGTTGTGCTTCCCAAATTCTTTGTGTGCCAGTGTTGACAGTTGACATGGAGCTTGCTATCGGTGTGAGTCACGGTCTCCTGCGGATCATTGCCGGGCTCTGCAGAGGAAAACTCCGCTCTCTTCCCGGCTCCTCTGCGGGCTGCTGGTTCGGTTCGGACAGGCGCTCAGCTGATCCCCGCTTGTTTATGTTTGTTTATCTGCTCTCTGGCAGTCTCAACTTCTCCACACGTCAGCTAAACCCCCACCGAGCAACTTGGGCTGAGATGGAGCGGCTCCCCCCGCTCTCTGCCGTCCCCTCCGGCACGGTGGCAGGGCGGAAGCCCGATGAGGACGAGCCTACGGTCGCGAAAAGAGCAGTAAGTCGCGAGTTTTCACTCACCAATTACAGTGGATTTAATCGATTTTTATTTTCCTCCCATCGATGCTTCCGGCTATCATTGCGCGTGTCTGCGGAACGTAAAGCCACGCACGGGTCTGAACGTGACGTGCGCGCACTCGATGGTGAACAATAAATAAATAAGGGGAAATACGGGGCTGCGCGGCGGCGTAGTGGTTAGCACTTTTGCCTCACAATGAGAAGGTTGTGCGTCCGTTGGGGCCTTTCTGTGCAGAGTTTGATTGTTCTCCCCGTGCCTGCGTGGGTTTCCTCTCACCGTCCAAAGACATCATGTTTGGGTTAATTGGTGACTCTAAATTGTCGGTAGGTGTGAGTGTGAGTGGTTGTTGGTCTCAGTCTGTCTCTCTGTGTTGGCCCTGTGATGGACTGGAGACCTGTCCAGGGTGTACCCCGCCCTCGCCCAATGTGAGCTGGGATTGGCTACAGCACCCCCACGACCCGGAAACAGATAAGCAGTAAAAGATGAATGAATGAATGAGATACATGGACGCGTATAACTTGTATATAACATGTACACACTTGCACGTAGTTCAATGGATACCACTCTTGTTATTACAAAATTAACACGATATGAAATTACATTTTATTTACAGTTTGTTTTTAACCTGTTTGTCAACAAACGATTACCATCTACTGTCTCACCTCGGGCTGCTATATATTCAGATAAATCATTTCTTGTAAAGCTTATGTTTAATGTTTGTATGTATTGTTCTCAATGTATGTTTAACTGAGAACAACATAGTCCTTGAAAAGCATACATATTATGTCAGTCATACAATGGCAGCCACGATCACCACACACAGATGTACTAATGAAAAAATGTAATTTTACATCATTTGAAATCACAACAAACATTAAATTGAACGTTCCTAACTAGGCCTATTGTGTTTTCACTGTGGTTTTTATTTGGATAACATAATTCTGATATATTTGCTGCTTCAGATTTGACCACTATTAGGCCATTCTATAAATTAATGAAGTTATGCCATAAGGCTGTCTGGACTAATTCTCAGAATTTCATGTAGATAAATGAGATAACTGTGGTTGAAGATTGGAAATATAAGATGATGAGCTGTTACTCAGTCTTACTATCAAACACCTTATAGAGATTTCAAGGGTTGGTCTTAAAGCACATTACTGGAGATAATTACATTTAAAAGGTACTACAAATAATTATGTGTGATACAGTTTAATGTTTTTGCCAATAAACTCTTTAACGATTAGATTTTACTGATTCATTATGCTATAATCTATAATCATGTATCTCTTTCTTTCCATTTTTCCAACAAATAATCAATTAAACTAAACACATAGCCTACACAAATGAATAAACTGAGTTTAAATGTGTATGTTGCTGTACTATTTTGCAAATAATTCTTATTTTGAATTTATATATTAAGTTCAGGGAGTTGTCACCATTTTGTTACAATATAGATGTGTTAAAATACTATATTGTTTGAGGGGGGCACAGTTCTTGAAAGCTAAGAGCCTTAAACCATTTTTTTTCCTAAACTATTCTCCTTATTGGGACATTTTTATTGAAATATGAAATTAACAAACTGGATAAATATAATTTTATTTCCTCATATGTATTCAATAAATACTTTTGATGAGCACCATTTGAAAGCACTATTTTGCGTTAAGGTTCCATAAAGGCACCACAAATGTAATTTGGTGGCGGTCTTCAAATGAGAATCGATAATGTCAGAGCATATAAAACTACGATATTACAAAATATAGCCCCGTTCAAAAGGGGAATATAGTCTCTTATCCCTACACATAACTATGAATAAGAGTTTGAAACATTTGTACTGCGGAGCCTGTTCCTGCCTGTGACTTTTGTTTCCCAATAAGGCTACTGCATTATTAGATCCTGGCCAAAAGCACATCCGTGTTTCATGTGTTTGTTTGTTTTTTCGACGTTTTAAGTAGAAGAGAAAAACGTCATTAAAGCAATGGATTTGATGTATATTAAAATCGACTACTGTTTTCGCCGCCCGTGTTATAGCTAGACTTTCTTATAAAGAGAGTACCTGTTAGTGTGCTAGCTCCTGGTCTCACAGCTGGACGTTGTGATACTGTTCTGACGTCATGTAGGTGAGTGACGTCAAACAGGAACCTGTGGAAGGGGAGGTTGACAAATCAAGATGGCGTCCCACGCCGAAGCAGGAAAGAGATTTCAGTTTAAATAAAACTCATTCGGAGCAGTGTAACTCTAATTGGCAACTCGACGAGACATCGTTTGCGATTTGAAAGCAGGTGACGAAGCAGAAACAGGTGAGAGAAGTGAGCGTTGAAGCGTGGGCTCGGTTTTGTTTCACGGGCGGTGTCAGCTGAGACGGCAGTCTGTCCTACCCAGACACATATCGTTACAGCCAGGCCACTGCCGAGGCTAAGGCTGTTAGCACCGACGCTAGCTTCTCCCTATAATATTCACCAGCAGTCTGTGGTGTCTGTCAGTAATTCTCTTCAATATTACCGGCTCAGTATCACCGGCGTTGATTTCTGAGCCTAAGTGTTTCAGTTTCCCTTCGGCTCGTTGAGCTAACAGTAACCAAAGATAGTAATAGTTTAGCTTGTTGCTAATTGACGCTAACCAAACTCAAGTATTACCGCTAATGATTACACCGGACTTCAATGTGCCCGCCGCAGATATTATGACCCATACGTGACGGCCGAGTGCCTTGAACTTTAAATTTCTACCCAAAACCGGACTGAAAATGTGATGGACTACAGCTACTGTGAGCCTTTCGTTTTTGGTGTAAGTCTAACTCCTCTTAATCCAGCTAACCTTTCTACTTTGACTAGTTGTCCTGTGTTGTTGTGGTTGTGACTGGAACATTAATATTAACTTGTGTTAACTGTGCTGGGTAACAAATAACTATGGTGAAGGGATGTTATATAACGTTATCTCGAAGTGCAGCTGTGAACAAGTAACAGTTGGGTAATCAGTAAATTAACATTAGCTAATGCTGAAGAAATCTGACAGAGAGAGCTCCTGATCATGTGTGGCCCATTTCTACGCATGTTCAGCCGGAGAGCGTGTAATTTTCATAATTATACTGAAACTGGACTTATCCAGTTCTCAAGTCAGTGTAGTACATGTAATCTACCTCTAGGTTTCATCTTTACTCATGCATTTAAAGATTAAATGTTATACATTTTTTGTTTGGAGAGCCGTCTGACCATTTTATATTTTTGGCCGAAGGAACAGTCTGCTTTATGACTAATGTCCCAGTGAAGTAGAGAAGCATAGAAGGTGTTTTTACATCCCAGTTTGACAGGCTTCAAAATAAACTAATTGAAACAGAGTAATTAATTGTACATCAGTTTTAACTTTGTTTTTGTTACTGTGTAATAACAAGACTGCACGGTGTCCAGTAGACACCGTGCAGTCTTGTTATCTTTGTGCAGTTGCAGGACCAATATTAATTTGCCAACAAGCAATAGGTTGATCCCGCAATTCCTGCCAAAATTGTCTGCCTTTTTGCTTGATAGATGTTCATACTTCTTTACCGGGTGTACGTTTTCTGTGTTAATGCTATTTTGTGCTGGGTGAGTAGACCACAGTTGTTTTGTATATAGAGTTGATTGCATATGTAGTCTCAAATGGGGAATTGATGAGGTTACAATTTAATCAAATGAAGTGCACAAAAGCTAAGAGATGTCAAGCTGGGTGTTCATTTTCAACTCTCTTGACAGCATTAGCAACCCAATCATACATCTGTGAGTCATTTGATTAAAATATTATTTAAAATTCAGCTCATTTGAGCTTTAAGAGTATTATATTAACAAATCAGCCCCTCTCAGCTGTTTAATTAGGTAAAATTAATCACTTATTCAAGTAAACATGGGTCTATGTCAGCACACAGATCAAAGTGTCTCAGCGGATGTAATCATAGTGGTTTCTTTATGTTGATAATGTCAGGCATTGTTGCATGGCACAACCAAATAATGTAGTTATGTGACTTGATATGGAAATCCGGTGAGATAATGAAGATTTATTATTTGCCTAGAACAGACATTGTTAGCATTCATGTGATCAAGTGTCAATGCCTGGTGAGAGAGATAAAGGTAAGATATGTAAAAAGCAGAATTGTCCATATTAGACAAAATGGGAAACGTGACACACCAAACAGTGTTTTTACATGTTATGTTGGTTGTAATTATCAACGATTTTTCAATGTAAAAATTTCTGGCAGTTCTGTTACTCACTAACTTATGGACTCAGTTTTTTTGCAGAGTTTCTAAATGGCTTCGAGGAAGTCTGGATCAGATTCATACAACAATGGTGAGGGTCTATTTCTAATATCTATTTCACTGTTTGACTTGACTGATGTTTTGAACTGGAAGTGAAATTTAAGTTCAAAGTTAGCTGATGCCTGTACTTAAAATTTTTCTTCTTTTAATGTATGTTCACTTTGTTTTTGTACTTAGGACCCATCAGCTACCTTGATGATGTTCCCTTTAAGATCAATGAAAAATTCCGCTGCCCAGCCAAAGTGGGGGTGCCTGTTGGTTTCTGCCTACCTGACTGTGGCTCTTTGCTGGTGGACACACAAGTAAGTTAGGTGGAGAGGACATGTTGATTTTACACCGGTGTTTGCTGTAGCATGCTCCACAGCTTGGAAATTTGCATCACCTTTATTTTATTGGTACTGTCATTATTATTTATTTCAGATTGCAGCAACTTCAAACTATGTTGTACATGTTTTGAAGATGTTTTATCCATTGGTCTGGAGGTGTAATCTCATGTAACTTTGATGTTAATTGTTATTTTCCTTTTCTATCTTATTCTGTGCCCTCTTTTCATCACCCCCCGTTCTTCTTCTTACTCTTATATGAGCAGTATGACTTCTCTTTGGAGAGGCGTAGTGTACAGTGGGGGCTTGAACTGGCAGAGGCCAGAGCAGCAGAGGCCAGAGCAGAAGAGGCAGCAGTCAAACAGGAGGCAGAGAACAGAGAGTCTATGGCTCAGGCCCAGGACATTGATTGTGGTGGAGGAAAAAAATCCCGGTCTGCTGCAGACGACCAGGACCTTCTACCGCCAGCGCTGAATCCAGTCCTGGCAGGGCTGAGCCATAATGCCATCCTCACTCCACTGCCTGCCCCAAGCCTTGGCCCCAGGAAAACCCAGCCGAGCACTCCCCAGCCAAACAGCCTCAACCTAGCTGACTTTGAGCGGGAGGAGGACCCCTTTGACAAGTTGGAGCTGAAAACTTTGGATGATAAGGAGGAGCTCAGGAGTATCCTCCAGAGTCAGCCTCAACCTCAGCCTCCTCCTCCTGCATCCTCACCAGAGGATGCCCAGATAGGATCGGTGTCACGAGGAAACAGCCCTTCTCCTCCCAGCACGAACACCAGCCACCCAGCCAAATCAGGCTTTACCCACAAACCCAATGGTTTGGTGGGCTTGCTGGACATGGACCTTGACATGAGGGTTGAGCATCCTGGGAGAGCAGGATTTGACACAGACGACAGACCCTGTAACATCCGTTCTCTGACTTTTCCCAAGCTCTCTGACTCTGGTGACCCTGAGCCAGTGAGGTACAGCCCAGTCCCTATACCTGTCCCTCTTCCACGACACAATCTGCCCAATGGCAGCCCGCCGACCCTACCCAAGACCCAAGTTATTGTTGCCCCTGAGCCTCCCAGCCACACCAAGAGTGGCATGCCAAAACTGGTGAGTACATACTTCATGTATGACAAAGTGTATGTATTGTTAGTTTGTGTGTGGTATAGTAAATAGGATAGTATGTTGGAAAGTACCAAAGAGAATATGTTTGATATTCTCTCATGTTCTCTCACTAGGTCAACCCAATGTCAGGATCTGGTGGTCTGCCATGTGGTGGAGCCCTTCTCAGTATGACGCCCAGTGAACGACAGTGTGCAGAAACCCTTGTAGGCATGGGATACTCTTATGAGGGTGTCCTACGGGCCATGCAGAGACAGGGGCAGAATGTGGAGCAGGTGCGACTCCCTTTCACTCCAATGCACAGAAAACTGAATTCCTAGTGTACTCACTGTCTAACATGCTTCACAGTTCATGTGCACTTGTGTAAATATGTTCAGTGCCACATGAATATATCTGTAAATATAGCCTTAAAATAAAGTTGTTGCATCACACTGTCTGTTGTCTCAAGAGTTATGGCAATAGATCAGCTCCTGTGATCTCTATCGCTAACACCAAACAATATGACCAGTCCAAACATTGTCACACGATGATGGCAACAGGAGATATAAATAACAGCAATAATTATTTTAACGGGTTTCATGGAGTATATATCTCCAATGTCATTTGTACCCACTGGTTTTAAATGATGAACTCGAATCAGTTATTACTCATAAGAAGAAAGCCACGTACAAAATAATGAGGGAAGTAAATTCTCTTCACAAAACTTTACTATTATGTAATTTCAATTCACATCATATTTTTATTTTTACACATACTTGTACAACAAACCTCTTCATGATCTCTTGTTTGTCCTCTATCTAATATTTATTTTAAGTCTAATGAATGTGATGTCAAAAGCAGAGGCATAATATACCTGAATTTATTGTTGAAGGTACTGGATTATCTTATTTTATCTGGACGTCTGTGTGAGCGGGGCTTCGATGCAACAGCAGTGGAGGAATGTTTAGAGATGTACCAATGCTCAGAGGAAAAGGTTTGTACAGTTTGATGATACATAAATCTAAGTTCCACAAACATGCATTGTTTTTATATGTTAAGTTGTTGCTGGAATTGCTTGAAGTTAGAAAGTAACGTCGAGAGTGTAGAATATGTTAATACATCATAGGATATATTGCAGCGTTATTTTTTTTTCTCTCCTTCCTTTATAGGCCTTACAGTTTCTTCAACTAATGTCAAGATTTGGTGAAATGGGATTTGAGCGGGATGCCATTAAAGAGGTGCTGCTGGTCCACAACAATGATCAGGACAAGGCTCTAGAGGACCTGATGGCTCGTGCCGCAGCTAGCTGAGCCAAACTAACCAGCCATCCAACTGAAGCCCATCCCAGGGCTTGCCTCCCGCTACCACCCAACACAGCATCTTTCCTTCTGCCTACCCTGTCACACCATGCCCTGTCCTTGCCTTGACTGTGGAAAGGACAGCAGGAAAACAGTTGTATTTCTCTCTGTGCTAAAACATTTTCTGTCTCAGCACTTCTTAAAGACAGTGTGCCTAGACTGGAGGAGGTCAAAGTATATCAATTCTTCATGGTGGTGTTTTTTGGGGGAGTTTGATCAAGGATTTGGCTGATAGGTTATTCAAGAATACGAAAAACCGAGCTCGGAAGAGAGAAACTGGAAGGATTGGGCAGTGGCGTTTATATGCAATTCTGATTTGCTTCCACTTGGAAGTGTTTTGCTGACTGCAAGTAAGTCTGCAGGGCTGAATGGGAAGCTCGTGACACTGAGTGCAACACAGAAAGACCAGTTTGAACTCTTGAAACACCCATAAAATTAAGCTGCCATCTTCCACTGCTCAGTGCAGACCCAGAAAATGGTGGAGGTGATAGGGGGCCTTAAGGTGGCTTTCTTCAAACGGAACCAACTAACATTAAAGAAGAAGGAAAAACATACAAAAAAAGAAACAATGGCACAGCGACCGGACGGAACTGACTCTCAAGAAGTGCCCTCTCTGCTCTGGTGCCCCGCACCTTGTTATGTTCAAGTTAATGCTTTCATTTATTCATGTCTGTATTTCTGTTCATTTCAGCACTTTTCATCTCATTTTAAAGATTCAGTTTCTTTGCTTTCTGTTTAGGAACTTTGTAATAGATCCTTATTCAATATAACTCAGAACATGAGAGATACTACTGCCCCAGTATGTTTGTTGCCCTGCACTGGAATGGCCTGTTAAAGGAGTGGGGAGAAATGGGGGAAAATTCCTTTGTAGGAAATATTAAGAAATATCCCATAACCCACCGGCACTGAGGTGTCACATACTGCACAGGTGCACACACACACACACATACATTTCAGGATTATCAACTTATTTAAAATAGTACACTGACACTTTCATTAAAAATTAAAGTTTGATATGATAATGTAAGATATGTTAACTTACAAAAGTGACACTTTTAACTGTCATGGACTTATGTTTGCAGACTGGAATGTGGGTGGTTTAAAAAAAAAAAGGATTGAAGTGAGGGTTACTTTTGCAGCCTCATCACAGTGCAATAAGGATATTTCATATTGTGTGATTTTGACTGGCATTTTGAGCCTCAAGTTTTGGTTGGGAGATTAGGTATGGTCATCAAGCCTTGTTTGAAATGTGGATATAACTAGAAAAAGGGTTGATTTCACTTATTCTGTGTTATTGGATTTCATGCCTCAAAATTTCTCCTTTTTTTTTTTTTTTTTATTTAAACTAAGAGTTCCACATAATTTTAGATTTGTTGGCATCTCCACTGTCTTAAATATGAAGTTAAAAAAAGGTTTAGTCAACACATGCCCCAAATGCATTTTCCCATATGCTCATTTCATGTCCTTGATCAGAAGAAAGCCAGCATCCTTCATTTTCATAATATGAGTTAATGGACCTCCTGAGTTTCATGTGTAAAACACGTCTGCTACCATGTGTTTTGGATAGCCTTCCATCTTGATTTACTGTTATGAAGATGAACAGTACTTTTACCTGACAGACAAACACATAAGTGGTATTATCACCTCCATACATAACTCCAGTGTGGGTTTGTAAATCATATACATAAAAGAATGATGTCTATTTGACGTTTTCAGATAGTCACAAATGCTTGGCTGAATTTGGTATAACAGGTAGGTTCTGGACCTTCTCCATCAATGTTCCCTTCAATTTCTGTTTTGATCTTTCAGTTGTGTGAGGATAAAATGCTTCTGGGTCTCAATATTTAAGGGATCGAGTTGAAGGGTTTATAAAGCAGATCCGCTTTTAAGTCAACACTTTATAAAACATGGGGCTCAAATTAATCTGATGAACACTGATCTTAAGGGTATTATAAAAGGTGGGTAAGCTCCCAAAATGTGATTTGCAAAATGTTCAGTTATTTTTTGATTGAGCTGGAAAATCCACATGATTAAATGTGCACATCTTTTCAGTGGTGAGACTTTGTTGCTGGTGTTACTTTCTGAGTTAAATTTTGATAATGGTTATCTTTTTCAACTGTCACGCATTAAATGTATTACACAAAGCTGGTGAGGAAAGACTACTCTCCTGCTGCTTTTCTTTCTGTCTTGTAAAGAAAATGTGTTTTTTATTCTTATCCTTTATTTGACAAGGAAACAATACACACAATTATTGGTTCAGGTATTGTCAGTGGAAACTGGAAACATCCAATTGTGAGGCCTAGTCATCAGAAAAATAATGAATATGCATCAGAATAGAGAGCATATTTGGCCTGCCTGGTTTACCAGGGTAAATAAACAGATAATTGTATCAGTTCATGTCTTTTGATGGATCAGAATTAAGGTCCTACTAAATTAAGACTCATCAACTGAAAAATCAAGCCCACTGTAATGAGAATATATTGGTGATTATAATTCCTATACTGACATTATAAAAGGCCCAGATTGCCATCAGTCATGTAATGAAAGGCCATTACTGAAATGAGTGCAGACTTTTGATATTTACGTTAACGCAATGACCCTATTGAGATTCTCAGTTTTTACTAATTCATTTTCCTTTTCTTATGTCTTTTAATGTTGCTGATTCTTCATGCCTGAAAAATTAGCTACCAAGGGTCGGGAAATGTTCTCATTAATAATCTTTAATTGTATCTGCTCTCCTTGGATTCAGTGGATGATGCTGAAGTAAAATGTTTTAGTTTTTGCTAGATATACATTTGGCTACCTTGATCCAAGTTTCATTAAATTCGGTACACAGCATGTATTTCATTTGAGATATCCCTATGGTTGTTTTTGTGGGTGTGGTCAGTCAATTCAATCTGCTTTAACTTTTTAATACTATCTGCAGCAAGCATGGAATTGACAATTAAAACTGTAAATGCATGCTCTAGTTGATTTCATTTTATCAATATACTTCAAATGTTTCAATTTAAAATGACACGCTTATATTTATTCAAAACAAAATAATGTAGATAGAACCTACACACTAGTATAATAACATAAACGGAACCAATTTACTTGTACTAGCAATGTCATCATTGACACAAATAAAGAAGCGTCCGATTAGTGGCCTACGATGATCACACGCAATTCGCCTGAACGAGCGCGCATGACGTGCGCGTTCACGTACGACCTTGTTTTTGTTGATGTCCAATTTGAGTGCGGCTGCGCGTTACTCAATGCTTTCGCCGTTGCTGACGCGACCTAGCAGGAAAAAAGAGAGTGTGAACCCTCTGGATTTGGCCGGCGACTCTGTGGAAGCTGAACAGGTCGTACGGAAGCAGTGCAGCATTGTTTGGTAGCCCAGGAGAGGAGCTAACGATAGGAGCTCAGCGGTAATCTTAGCCAGCGACTAACCAACCTCTCCCGTATGTGATCGCCCTCCCTCGTCGTCGGACGCTGCCAGCGAGGGCCAAGGAACAAAATAGCATATCGCCATTATATGATCCAGTGTCCAGCGTCGCTTTTACCCTCCATGTGGGTGAGGGAACTGTGTGTGTCAGATTATGGCGAGAAAAACAGTTAGCAGGAAAAGGAAGGCAGGGGAACCCAAGGACCAACAACAGGTAGGCGGAAACCGGTGCATCCATATTAGCTATCCATTAGGTTGTGTTAGCATGCTCACTAGCACTGGGCCAACCGGATTTAGCTGATAGACTCTGTGTCAGAAGGGTACTATTAATTGCGTTTAAACAGATTGACTACTACACTAAACGAGTAGAGTACACATTGAACGACCTCGTGCTGAACCAACAAAATGGTGTTTCTTTTTGAAAGGAGGTGCCCGCTAACAATATTAGCCAACGGCAGTACGTTACCGATATGACAAGCAACGTTAGCCCAACGGCTAGCTACGGTACCTCGTTAGGGTTATCCTGTTGTGGTCACGACAAAATTACATTGTCAGCGGTATATATCGCTACCAGTCCCTCGGTCAGATGGGGTCATCGGGTGTCATCCCCAAGTGGCTACCCAGAATAACGTCACCTCGATTGTCAGGTGAAGCTACAGCTAGCTGATGTTAACTTAAAGTTAGCCAGCGAGCTACCTCCCAGACAGGCTGATGGACTCCTGCTGAACTGACATCAACACCCAGATCTTGGCCTCTATACTCACCCCTGATTCCTGCTTTGTCACAACGTAAATGCGCTTTTAAGTAAAAATCAGAAACGGGCAGAATCGCATAACTAGATTTGTTTTTAAAGTATTGCGTCTGCTGTCACTGATTTGCATGTCAGCAATGTCAGGTCATGTCTCGGGCCTGTTGGACCACCATCAATCACCAGCTTTTCTCATCTACCACATCATCCACATCTACATCATCTCTATTATTCATTTAAAAATAAGACTAGGAAACAATAATATATAATGATTAGAAAAAATATTGATAGCATCACAGATTTTTAAAAAATTTTAGATTATAAATAACTTTCCGGGTTTTTTGTTGTTGTTGTTGTTGTTTTTGTTTGTGTGTGTGTTTAGTTTTGTTTTTTTTTCTGGTGCCCAGGCTTGTCACACAATTTAAAGTGAACATTAATAATGAGGAACCGGGTCAGGGCTGCACTGTTAAAAATGATACCATATGCTAAGTAATACTTATTTAATGTTTGTATTGTTTGTAATTGTGCTATTGGCACCTAACCTGAATATAAACAAACTTATCCCCAGCTGTATGTAAAACACAACTATTTATTGTCTTTGAAACATTCTGAACTTGACAAAAATCTTGTGTTGGCACCAGAGTAAATCTCATGGCCCTTTAACCCAATCTGCCCTCTTTTGCCAGCTGGGCTGGTGTCAGGCGCCACACAAACGGAGCCGTGTTTCTTGTTCATCGCGTCATGCCCAGCAGTGGTGGTGCAGTCGTCGCTCGGTGGTATGTGCCCTCCGGGGGCGGGAGTTCAGACCTCAGCAGCAGCATGAGTTACGGCTCCAGCGGAGTCTGCGGGGCTTTGCAGCTGGTAGACTCCCTGGCATCCTCAAGGAGAGGGAGTTCTCTCTGGGGCGACTCAACAAGGTGTTTGCTTCACAGTGGCTCAATCACCGGCAGGTGGTGTGTGGGACCAAGTGTAACACGGTGAGATGTCATTGCATTACAAATGTGCATTTATTGCTTAGCCCTTCCTATATGTAGACCATTTTCATGGTAGATGTTGGGCCTTGCAAAGCATGTCGAAGACAGAGGGAAATTATCCCATCAAAATTAGCTTAATTCCATTAAGTGCTACAGTAAATTATGTCAGAGAGTAGGCATGCACAATACCAGAGCCCTGGAATCAGATCACTTGAATGGCATAGAGCCATAATTAATGTTGTTAATTCCAAATGTGCTTTTTCTCTTTGCCAAGTTGAAATGTCTGCTGTGAAGACGGTAAATCTGTAAATTTTTCAATTTAATTGATTTTACTCAAAAGTCATCTGTCACTGAAATAAATTAGATGACATTTGTTTGTTGTGTTGAATATCAATGATACTACTATTACATAACAAATATACTACTTTGGACATTAATAGAAGCAGTCTTCATTTCATTTTTAGCGATTTTTAGCCCTAATTATAACCTTGAGTGAGACAGTACAGATAATTTCAGATTAAGTGTGTGAGTGAGGTTAAGATTGAAAATAAGATAAATCACCCACAGTTTAGCAGATTTTGTACCTTCAAATGAGAGGGAGGGATCAATTCTTGGCCTTAAAGGGTAAATATGAAAAACCCTTCAAGAGTTGTACATGATTTTTCATATCCAGATTTGCTTTGGTTTATTATTTTGAATAATAACTGTAGTCGTGTTTGTACTCATACAGTAATTTATCCCAAAAAGAGCCATCCACTATCACACAGCTGGTCAGCAGCATGTGTGGTAATAATGTAATAATTCAGTTTTAATTTCATGAGGGTAATGGCAATCTTTAGTTTTTGAATGTTGATGGACACGCACATGAACATTCAGCCATAAAATTCTTTGTTTTATCTCCTGGACATGCTTGGCTAATCACTTGCCTTTCCTTGCAGCTTTTTGTGGCAGATGTCCTGACGGGGCAGATAACACGCATTCCCATGCTAAAGGACAGAGAGTGTCAGGGTGGAAGCTCTGGGGCGGTGGGTGCAGCGGTGGCAGGTCGACATTACCAATCCACAGGAGGCTCTCGTTCCCGTATGGACCAGCAGGGCTGTGGAATCCACGCTATTGAACTCAACCCATCCAGAACGCTGCTCGCCACAGGAGGAGACAACCCCAACAGCCTAGCCATCTACCAGCTTCCCACACTGGATCCTGTCTGCGTTGGAGATGTAAGTGGTTGGAATCGGTTTGGATCTACACACACCCAGTTATGGTTCGTGTAATGAACCATTGTTGTCTCAGCACGACTCATTTATTTGTGATTACCATAAAACATAAAAAAAAAAACCCACTGAACCACTGAACTGTTCATGCACCAGTCTGTGTGGCTGATCCAGGGAGGATCCTAGTTTTGGCTTCTGTCATAATTGTTGAATAGGTTTAAGTGACCCAACATTGTTAGAAAAAATTTCGGTGATATATATTAACTACTGTTGATTACCAGGCTAAATGGTTTTTAGCCTTGGCATCCAAGGGGCTGTATAAAGGTCGTTTGATCCTGGATTGTGTTCAAAAAGGAAACATCCCTAAAACTACTGGAGGGACTGGCTAGACTTTATGAGCCATTGACTTTTCCTCTACTGCCATCACAATGTAAAAATTAACTGTTGTTCATCACTCTGTTTTTAGAAAAACCTAAATGATTTCTCATCAGTCTAAGTTGTACTTGCAATGAATGTGTGTATATGATATTGTGTAAATTCATGTTAGTTCATTTTGTTTTATTGTTGAGATTTCATTTGGGCCCAAAGGAATTCTTCAGATCAGCGTTATTCAATTAATTCCTAAATGACAAACAGCTAATGACTTGGCTTATTGATGGATATTGATCACTGTAGATGTGTGATTGTTAGCCAAAGACTGCTTTTACCACCACTCAAGGTTTTGATTTTACATTGTATCCTATTGTTTTTCAGGATGGCCACAATGACTGGATCTTCTCCATAGCGTGGATCAGTGACAACATGGCAGTTTCTGGTGAGTTGAATGTGTGAATGAGTTTTAAACAGTACTTGCCTGTAGTCCTTTATTTATATTTAGTTTTCTGTTTCCAAGTTAGTCCCTTAAATACCCTGATGTATGTCTCTTAGGGTTAGTGTTCAGTGGGTGAATATTCTAGGCTGATAAATAGTTCTATTGTGTGTGTACTTTAATGCCCAGGGTCCAGAGATGGCTCCATGGGTCTATGGGAGGTGACGGAAGAAGTAATGTGCCAGGCTGAAAAGAGTCAAAATGAAGAGTCAGTACCCTCCTACGCCCACATCTCCCACCGTGCTCTCAAGGACATCCCAAAGGAGTACACAAACCCATACAACTGTAAAGTCCGTGCTCTGGCCTTCAACAACAGCCATAAAGTAAGGTTCTTTCTGATGCAGCTTTTGAGAAACCATGATGTAATCTTGATCTCTGTCTAATAAGACTTTTTTTATGGCCAGAAACTTAATGTCCACTTTACAATGATGGAAGATTTTGTAAATGTTCTGTTTTCAAGACACTGGGATAGTCCATTTTGTTTGTCTATATGTGATATAGGGGTCTGCTATTGTGTGTTTCCAGCCTGTTTGTTTTTGCAGACATGGATTCACATCACTTCATACCTCTTTCATTCATCATTGAGCTTCATGTTACACACACACCACTATTCTTTGCAGATAAATGAGAACACCTCACTGAGCAAGCAACATATGGAGTCTTTGTTTATACTCATATTTTTGACATATTTGGTTAAAAAGCTTAGTTTGAAACATGCTGATCACACAGATGGACAACAGAGGACTGAATTATTAACAAGTTTTATTTTCGCTTTTGAAGCCAAAAGGCCAAGAGTGTTGGACACTAATGCCACTGAGGATTAGGATGATTTGTTATGTTCCATTGGGAGCACTATCATTTATTTCTTATCTTCTGTGATGTTTTCCTCTTTCAGGAACTGGGTGCTGTGTCCTTGGATGGCTATTTCCACCTCTGGAAAGCTGAGCACAATTTGTGCAAGGTAATTAGTAATAATTAGTATTATTAGTTTTTCCCCAGACTACTTTATACTAGGTTGATAAATTTGGCTAATTGTGGGTTGTATTCATTTATTTCATGATACCAATTCAATTTAGTGAATGATATCAATTGTTCCAACATTTTCTTCCAGCCACACAGAAGAACAGTGGAGTTATTCTGGGTGGCTTTGGAATTTGACAGCAGTGCATTCACATACAAAGAAAGAACCATTCTTGACTTCACCTCTGACATCTCAAACTTTTGACTTATTTAATACCAGGTTGTTTTTTCCCTCTAGATACTGTCCACCAAGTTGCCTCACTGCAAAGAGAATGTGTGTTTGGCTTATGGACAGGACTGGTCAGTGTACGCTGTGGGTTCTCAAGCTCATGTCTCTTTTCTGGATCCACGGCAACCTACACACAGCATCAAGTCTGTCAATTCTAGAGAGAGGGGAAGTGGTGAGTGATCTTCTGAACCTCCAAAAGAAGCTAATAAGATAATCAAAAGAAGATATGTGTTGGCTTGAGAAAAATATATTTATTTCATGAATGCACGGTGGTTATGGCTCTATACTGTAATTTCAGTTTCTAAAATATGTGTCAGAACTCTGCCTGGGTTGACAGTGATACATGAACTCCTTAAGGACCTGGCTGTAAAATTTGAGAGCACAAACAATTAGGGAGGGGTGGTGTTTACTTTTGAGGAGACTTGGATTTAAGACATCTGTGTCTCTTTGTGCAGGGATTCGCTCAGTGAGTTTCTATGAGCACATTGTGACAGTGGGCACAGGCCAGGGTTCACTCCTCTTCTATGACATCCGAGCTCAAAGATTCCTGGAGAACCCTTTGAATCCAGCTGGCGGCTACCGGAAGTGCCCAGGAGATGGCATCCTCAAGCTCACTACTGGGAAAGGCTGGCTGGTACTCCCCATCCTTCTCCTGCATTTTTTAAATTATTTGTTTATTAATAAAGGTCTGGAACTGTAGGGGTTCTGACAAATATATTAGCATTGCAGTTCAGATTACTTGCATAGGCTTAACTTTTCCTCCTCTCCCCTCTTCCTTTTTTCTCTCCATGTCGCTTTCAGAATCACGATGAGACGTGGAGGAGTTACTTCTCAGACATTCATTCCTTCCCCAACGCAGTGTACACCCACTGCTATGACGACTCTGGCACCAAGCTGTTTGTGGCAGGGGGACCACTCTGTTCTGGTCTGCACGGCAATTACGCAGGGCTGTGGAGTTAACCTTGTTGTCTCCTCCATCGCTCTATCACTATATCCTCGTCCACATTTTTACTTAACCAGTCCCTCCATCCTTCCCCCTCTTCACGTCCAGTGTGACATCACTGTCTTTGGTATCCCTCCTGCTCATTTAATTGCCAATCTGTTCTGTTCACATGTGGACTCAGGAGCATGATCTTGCCCCCAAGTGTATCATGGCTTTGAATATTGTTCTTGTGTATCTTTGTGTCCACCATTATTCACATTCTCTTGCTATTATCCCTTTCCTCCTTTTTACTTCAGCTACTCTGTTTTTTGGGTTGTTGTTTTTTTGTTTTTTTTTTTTTGGTTGGTTTTTTTTCCACAGATGAAAATGTACAAAACAATTAACTAGTAATTTTCAAGAGCTGAAAAGTCTGCCACTGAGGAACTCAGAAGGTTTTTGACAAACATTAACAATAAAGTAACACGTGTTCTCATCATTTAAAACATTTACATCTAATTCACAGGGATTAGGCTATGGTCCTTCGTAGCTTGTTTTTTTTTTTTTTTTTTGTACAAAAGGATAGTGTTACCACTTCTTCAATGAGCAGTGTCTCTATAAAATAGTGGAATTTTTATTCTCTCACTGAAAAGGACTGCGATAAATGAGAGGCATTGAGGAAGGAGGACTGAATCATTTTTGAAGGACAGTACTGGAGAGCTGGTTGACATTCAATGGATAGTATTTACTGGTTGGAACAGCCCATCCTGTCCTGCAACAATCACAAAGAACTTCTCTCTTCTCCTGTTGGAGGTAAAATGAAGAAACCAATCAAAGTGACTTAATTTTCTCTCAGAGACGGTTTAAAGGAGAAACATTAAGATTGCTAAATGCTGTGCTGTTGTCATGCTGTTAATTAATCCCAACAAATACTTATTTTATGACTGTGTGATTTGACAGGCATACCCCTGCTGATGTTCTAATTTGCTTTATTTGTATTTATTTTCTCATTTCTTTGTCACCTTTATTCAAGTGGTCAGGGGTATTAATATCCGCTTCTTTCGAAGGGTGTGTTGTCTTTTTGCCTTTGCTTATGTTCCTGTTCTATTTGACTACAATGTTGTCAGCAGTGTTTAATTCCTGACCTGTAACCATCCTGTTGTGAATACAGAATTTAACCTGATATTTTAAGTTTTTGTATCAAGTTAAGTGATAATGATTAATAGGGATACCCAGCTTTAGTTACACTCCCCTCCCCCTCCCCTCCCTACTCACTCCCACATAAAATTCCTCCACAAGGAAATCTGTAGTTGCTTGCCTTAATCTAAAGTGAGCAAGAACAAGGAAGTTCTAATCAATGAACTGGAATGGAGTTAGAGGCTATAGGCATATACCTTTCTTGTTGTAGTTGTAAAACTTCTTTTTTTTAATTTTGTCCTCTTATTGTACAAATGAGTGGGTGATTCTGCTCTTTTCCTTGTTTGGTAGAGGCAGGGTAGGCTTGAGTTACATTTTTGCCTTTCTCAAGTCTTTCTGTGAAAGACTGCCACAGGCGATCATAGTTTTCCTTTTCTACATGGAGCTTTTCTTTAGTTTTCATGGTAACTGCTTGAAAAGAGAAACCCCAACTACAACCACGAATTGAACTAATAACCAACACTTTAAAAGTGTATTTTATATATAAATGTGTATATGTATGTGTAAAATACATAGGGACAATTGCATACATTTTTATGTATATGTCTGAGGAAGTGTGTGGATTGATGTGTCTACTTGGTGATGCCCTGTTTTTTTTATACATGCCTCATGAATGTTTTTACAAATGACTGAATCTGAGGATATTGTAAGATAAACATCTGAAAAAAAAAACAAGTTATTAAATCTTTAAAAAGAGTAAATAATAAAAATAAAATGTATATTGATGTAACATTTATTTTTTTATGCTTGGCATCATTTAATCAATATAAAGGTCACCGTCATTTGATCGAGAGTGCCAGTGTAGATGTGGCCGACTGTGATATTCAAACATGTAGTGACTCTAAGGGCGGAGAGGACAGTCATCTTATTATCATGTAGGCTGCAGGAGGAGTGGTGTACATTTCCAGTAAGCACAACAGAGATGTATACAAGTATTTCAGCTGCGGGGTCAAACCTGAATCCGACTTTTATCGAGGTTTGAGCAATAGTGAGCGTTGGATGTTGAGAATTTACGTCCCGGAGAGGAGAGCGGAGCGGAGCATCCACCGCGGCAGCGGACGTCACGTGACCAACCTTGTCTGCTGCTGGCCGAGAGAAGCGTGTTAGCAGGTAATAAAAACACACATTTTCTTACGTTTTTTTAAGTTCACTTTCTGCGTTTCACTGCGCTCAAACCTCCCACTCAAGCGCGTGTTCGTCGCAGTAGTTGGCCCCGCTCTCTGTTGTGTTGTCCACTCGGTTTTGTGAGGGATGTCTTTCGCAATTTTTTTTCTGTTGTCTTGTTTCCCGGCGAGCAATGTCGGGATGGGATTGTGCTCCGCTGCGAGGCCTTTTTCCTTAGATTTGACAAAGCTTTGTTGTTGGGTGGCGAGCCCGTCGATACGATGTCGAGGGCGAGTCTGATGTATCTGCCATCATCATTAGATAACCGTGTAAATCCCAAAATACCAATGAGACCTGAGCGAGCCTGTTAGACGGCCGGATCATCTACTTGGATCAGATTTAGATAGCATCATGAGCTAGCTCCGTCCCCACCGCACACTTCATCCTCGGCTCCGTGTCAGCGTTAGCATGCTGCTGGCTAACTTCGGTTCAGGCTAGCGAGGACAAAGGGGACGCCTGGACCAACCACGGCAGGTCGGTCAGTATTATCGAAAATGACCCTACGAGAGTCCGTTTTGTTTACCCGGGATAGATAAGCACCGTTAGCTTCAGTAAAGAGTCACACTAACAGACTGGAGAAAACGAGTAATCTGGTTCCTGCGGGCTAATGCTAGCATTGGTTCAAAACAACGAGCTCCCCTCTCTGGTAAATGAAGCTGCGGGTCGTTGTCACTTCGTCAGATTCTCTATAGAAGTAAATATTTATATCCCTTAACGCATGTTGCCATTCGAGTAGTCGTTTGTGTTTTGTCAGTAAAACATCCAACAACAACGATGATGTTCGGAGTTATCGATTCATTGTTTTGTTATTGTTTGGATCCCAGACCGTCGACACTCATGTCAATATGTCAATGTTTAATTTGTTAAACATAAACTACAACTGTCGCCGCAGAATTCCCCGTCACGAAAATTGCTTTTGATAATATTGTTGTTGTTGTTATTGCCGTAATTGGCATTTAAAGCCAACTCGCCGTCTTGTATGAGTTAGCTTTGTTCCGTCCAGCAGCCAATCGCAGCAGCGCATTTCCCAGCGTCACTCAGACAGGGAAAGCTGTCTTGCTATTGTTCTCTGACATAAAACAAACGGGTCAGTGCAGATATTCAGTATTAATGTTGTAGAAATGGACACCGCAGTCAAACTTTACCATGCAAATTTACACTTCACACTCTCCAGTTTTCAGTAAAATACAATCAATTCTTTCCTATACATATGCTGGTGGCCTTGAGTGTGTATATTTGAGACAGATATTTAACAGTGCTTGATTTTTGCTTTTAAGAAATTATTTCTGACTGCCTGTGGGTCAAATTCCTCTGGACTTAGTTATCAAAGAAGGGCAACATTTTGTTGCAGCAGTTTAATCTCAAAGACGGGTGTACATGCAATCTCAGCAGTTATAAACCGTCTATCCTCAAGAGGAGTATGTTGTGTTTGTTCTGCTCTACACACACTGTGGTCTGTGCTATTTGTAAAAGGACACTCAGTCGATCTCCCGCCTTGACCTAGATTTTCAGCAAATCTGTTGCATCACCAGGCCACCTGTGAGTCTTACAGCTTCCGTAAGGGCAGTATCCACAATTGTGCAATAGGGCCTGGTTATGCTCACAACACACATTTGTGGTATTAAGCACTTTTCTTCCCCCCAGTGTACTCACACAAGGAAAGTATTGAGACTCTGCTGTAATAAAGTTGTAATAAACTACTTTTGTGTATTAGAGGTATACTGTGGGCAAAGGAGCTGTTGGTGTATTTCATTCATCCTTTAATGTTTCTTCCCTGGTTTCTATTTGCAGATTTTTCTATTTTGTACATACAGAGTTTTGTATATACTGTATATGATGAGCTCGCTGGGCAGCGACAAGGCCCGGGGCCCTCGGGAGAAAACGCTGCCTGCTGCCACTCACACATCACAACCACAGAAACAGATACAGGTGAGACACCGTTACCTCCAAAAAAACAACAACAACAAAAAAAAAATGCAATCACAATCCTCTTAGCCGTAAAAATGTGGATGCAAGCATATGGCTGCTCCTGCCAATAAAATCCCACTGCACACATTGTTCATTGTGTGCAATGTGATTGCACACGTGTTATGTTTGTGTGTTGAAAAAAGAGTTTGTTTAGTTTTAATTGCAGCCTCACATACTCTTTTAATGTGGCAGTAGGCTGCACTTACAAATTAATTCATACCTTATACATTTTACAGAGAGGTGTTATTATTTGTGTGTTGCAGGCTACTGCTGAGCAGATCCGGCTTGCCCAGATGATCTATGACAAGAATGATGCTGACTTTGAGGACAAAGTTAACCAGGTGAGCAATACTTTGGGTATGTGCCAGCCAACACAAAACAATGCTGTTTGTCATCACACTGTGACTAATTACTGTCATGTGCCACACAATTGGTGCATTCTATCTGATGCGTGTGCCTTTTAATGACTACTTATGGATTCTAATATGTGTGTGTTGCTTTCCACAGCTGATGGAGGTGACAGGGAAGAACCAGGATGAGTGCATGGTTGCACTCCATGACTGTAATGAGGATGTTAGCAGAGCCATCAACTTCCTCCTGGAGAGCACCTCAGACATGGTAAATGACACAGTCTCTCCTTTAATCCAGTTACAGTACCATACTATTTTTAATGAAACGTTTAATTTTCAATTCAGAAGATTTATGAGCAGAGAGTGAAATTCAGCAACAGAAAAAAAGTGAGAAAAATCATCCATCCTCTAAAATCCAAAAGTAGGTGAAGCACAGGTGTAACAAATAACTTTGATGATGGCTGAATTCCATTTATCTTGGCTAGTACCCTGGTCCTAGTATTATGCATGCTGGCTCACTTTGGCTGTTATGTTCCCATAGTCCAGGGGGAAGGGGACCAACAAAGTAAAAAATAGCCGAGTGGAAGGAGAGTAACAGGAGCAAGCATGGTTGTCAGACCAAAGCCCAGAACAGGGTTTATTAGCCACACCTGTGGTAATTACAGCAAAAACAATCAAAATGGAGAGACCTTAAAGCAAGCCTACCATAAAGGCAGGCTGAAAACTAAAGATGCTAACAAAACCAAAACAGGTCACAAGGTCACCTTCTATGTTAGGAGAGGAAACACAAAGTCCAGGTGACGTCCGGTGAGTGTGTCTGTGTCCGAAACCACTCCCTACTCCCTATATAGGGAGATGAATGTAGTGGACTATATAGTGAACTCATTCACAAAATGAACAATTGCTTTTGGACGCTACTTTTGGCGCTGTTAGTTGCGTCATCGCTGTCGCACAATTAAAACGTATCCCACTAATGGCTAAAGACAGAAAAAAGAAAACTTTTCTGTTTATCGCTGCATTTTGTTAAAGGCTTTTGATAATCTTGCACTGTAATTTTTATTCTCGTATTTGGTCTTCTTTTATTATATTCTTATTTTCTATTTTCTTGACTCTTAGGTAACAATTTTTAATTGTAATCTAACGTTACTTGAATGTCTGATTATACGTTGTTTTCCACGATGTTAATGCTCTTTACATTTCATGTAAACAGTACATTTAATTGCCTTGTTTTTGAAATGTGCTATAAAATAAACAATTCTGTTCTGCTGGAATCGCCATTTTTGCCGCGACCGCAATGCGTTGTGGGATACTTTGAGTGCACTACATTTTGTCGCAAAACATTCGGACACCACTACAAAATGATGAGCTCACTACATAGTGCACTATATAGTGATTAGGGGGTGGTTTCGGACACAGCCTGTGTCATCCTCTTGCCCTTCCGCCTCAGCCTTTATACCCAGCTCGCTTGTGATTGCTTGCAGGTGTGCAGCAATGCAGGAGAGGAGGGAGGACACACACACACACACACACACACACACACACACACACCTGGAGGGAAAAGAAACACTGGCCAGGATCACCTCAATCCCACACATATGGCTCTACAGCCGTAACAATGGCTTACTTGGGCACCCAAAGTGAATGTTGCCTTTGGTATAGCCATTATCAGTAACACCAGTTTTACCACCAGTCAGAAAGTTGGCTCTTAAAGTGTGTAGAATTCCAGAGATAAATGAACAGACACTGGACAGTAATAGTTGCCTTATAATGTCAATGGATTATGTTGTTTATTCAGCTTTTTGGACTTTAAAGTTTGTGACTCCAACAGGCAAATTGTTTGGACAGTTGATTGTTGATGAACTCATCAGAATGGGACAGCTTATTTCTTTATCATTATTGTTAGTTGTATGTGGAATCTAAGTGACCTAACTAAAATTCCTACCAATGCACTATATATGCAATATATATGCACAATCTATATGCAAGCACAGGTTTAATAAGCCAGAAAAACTGAAAACGCCTCTGCAGGTGTTCAGGGCTGACAGTCAATTTACCCCTGAATGCTTAATCATCATATATTTAATTTCGCCTACACAGGCTTTTTAGAGAAAGCAGCATTCCTCCCCCAGTATCTACACAGGAGGTGCTCAGATGTACTGAGTACAGGAGTACTGCTGTGCAGTCACCTGCATTTGTCCCCAGAGTCCAATACACAATCCTTGTAGTTTTGCTTTTAAGGTACATTTAACATGTAATGCAATACATTGGGCAGTGTGGACTGGACACACTGACGTCATGCCCCACGTGTTTAAGTTAAGGGCACAAAAGGAGAACATACAGAGAGATTCTGTCTTTGACTCATTAATCTTTTCTTTCTAATTTATGACAGCAAAGCTAGATTTCAAGTTCTTTGTCACTCAACAGAGGTACAACTGTTATTAAGAAATAATAATTAAAAAACATTTGGGACTTGACAACATTGGGTAAAATTAGTCTGTCCTTTGCTGCAGTGTTTTATATTCAACATGCTCTTTCTAACATCCATCTGGCACTTTAAGCATGGAGGCACACGGTTGTGCATTGATTCTTCCCTCCTCTGCTCAGAGCGTGAAGTCAAACAGGCAAAAACTTTTGGTGTTGTTCTGCATGTGTGCTTTAAAATTCACGGAATGATCCTACATTTCTGAAGAATAATGGCACAGATCATGAGGAGCAGCAGGAGGGCAGAACAGTCAGCCAGACAGCTGTGCAGATAGCTGGTTTCCTTCTTACGTGGACGTTTCTGTTGTTGTGGTAATACTGGAGACCTGCTTCATCCCTTTAGTTCTAATATCTTGACTATCACAAACAGAAGACGTCACTGAGCAGAATAACAGAGGCTACTTGAAACGCCACTGAAATAGAATGTATATGTATATATTTAACTTTAAAATCACTGAATCTCAGTGTTGTGTTGTTTTTCTGTAAAGTGCAATGAGAAACACCTTCAGTGTAGTTTTTGTGGTTTTGTAAAGCCAATTCTTTTTTTCTTTTTTTTTCTAAATTGTGTGTCCTGTTCTCTGCTTAGACCTCATGGGAGACAGTGGGAAAGAAGAAACCGCTGGTGAAAGAGGGTCTGTCAGAAAGCAAGGAGAACAAGGAGAACAGGGAGAAAAAAGGCGAGAGAGAGGCTAGCAAAGGTCGCTTGGCTGCCAACCGCAAGGGCAAAGGGTCCAGCCGCAGCCGACAGAGTATGGAGTATAAAGCTCACATTAAATCATATCTAGTGTATATTCCCTTCCTTCTTCTCCAGATGTACATTTTCATATTTTATTTCATCACACTTTTGCTAACGTAGTTCCTAATTTTGTTTGTGTGAAACACACAGCACGCCCAGAGGAGAATGGTGTAGAAGTGGCACCAGTGGACAGAGGTTCAGATCGTGGTCGGAGGGTCAAAGGTGGCCGGGGTGAGCAGACCCTCATTAAAATACTGTCAGAAGACCAGACAGCAGAGTACGTTTTGGTGACTTTTGTGTGCATGTTGTGCAGGATCGGGAGCTCGAGGAAGAGGAAGAGCCCCAGCAGGGAGCCGGTTCTCAGCCCAGGGAATGGGGTACGGCATGATCAAAACATACACACATGGCGACAAGGGGTTTTCAAATCATTTTATTAAAATATAATTAGCACCAGAGAATTATTCCTGAAAACAAAATGGAAGTGTTTTTTGGGGGTATTTTTTTCCTTTAAAATTTGGCTTCTCAAGCAGTGGTGCATTTTTCTTTCAACCTACTTTGTTGCTTTTGTTTGTAAATCTAGACACAACCTACTTTCAGGATAACCCTAATGATTATTATGATTCTTCACCAGGACCTTCAATCCTGCAGACTATACCTCAGAGGCGGGTACAGGCACCACACAAACTGAGGTGTGGGACACAGTGGCCAACATCAGTACAGACGGGACAGGTGAGACCCAGCGAACATCCCGCTCTTGACTTTGATAGACAGTTCTATGTGTTTGGACAACAGATCTGTGTGTGTGATATTTCATGCAAATGTACATAAGTTCCAGGTATCCTGTATCATATTTACAATGTGATTCCACCTGTGTTTGAACTTTTGAATTCATCATTCTAGTTGCCTGGAGGAGTACTTTGGAAGATTGGGCAGCTGAGGACTGGAGTGAGGATGTTAGTGTGAGTCAACACAATAGCTGGCACATTACAGGAGAAGTTTGATAGCTGAAACAAACAGTTTTTTTATTTTACTATTCTGTCTCTCATCTCTGTGCTTTTCTGCAGCTCTCTGAGACCAAAGTGTTCACCTCCTCATGTGCACCTGCTGCTGAGAACCACATAACACCTGGGCAAAGGTAACTGCCTCCTTTCCAACATAACACAGATCCCACTCCCTTGTTGCAGTTAACACACAGTAGTTTCCAACTATTTTCTACAGGAAGATGAAAATGACAGCATGCAGTATTAAGTTTTACCTTTTTACGCATTACATGGGTAACTTTTGACCTTGAGTCCAGGAAGCATTTCTAACATACTTTTACCCACTATTTCTGCATTAGTCTGGACCTTGCCTCTCTGCTGCAGAAGCCTATAGTTGGAGGAAGAGAACCAACTTCCTCTTCTCCCTCTCAGAGTCTGGTCTTCACCAACTCCCACCACCATCACCACCACCCCCACCACCAGCCACCACAGCAGCAACAGCAGCCACCCCCCAGCCGCAATGCCACTAGTAGTACGAGCTATGCACATGCTGCTCTGGTAATAATAGTTTCCATTGACACCTGCTCTTTTTCATATACTGTCACACAAAAATTCACACATGGATAGATCTTTATTATTATTTTCTTCCATTGCCTCTGGCAGTCATCGGTTCTGGGGGCTGGTTTTGGAGACTTGGGTCAGGCCAAACGGACTCAGCCCAGTGCGGGAGCTCAGATACTGGAACAGCTGAAGGGTCCTGGCTTGGGCCCACTGCCTTCCTCCCAGGCCTTGCCTCCTGCCAATACCCAGGGAAGCAACGCCTCTCTTGGCCGACTGTCAGCCCTGGGAGCATCTGTACCTCCGCCCTCCTCCTCTAGCTGGGACATGAAGGCGTCAGAATCCAACACCTCCTCGCTGTCTTCACAGTTCAGCCGTAAGTGTTCAAGCGGGAATGTTTGCTCCATAACGTGTGCCTTTTTAAAAAAATATCACGACACCATCTGCTTTTCTTATGTTCCTATATGTATTTATATATTCCCATCTTTAAAACCCTCTCCTCTCTATGTGCTTTGTTTTGTGGCCGTAGGTGAGTTTGGCTTGCAGCCAGAGCCCTCTCTTGTGCTAAGCCAGCTGGTTCAGAGGCACACTGGCCCCTCGTTGCCTCTGGCACGTCAACCCAGTCCTCCATCGCAACAGCAATCACCCCCCGCTTCAGCCTCGCCAGCTCCCCAGCACACCAGCACGCCAGCACAGGCAGGCCCGGTGATGACTGTTGCTGGTGTTAAACCTCCTGCCCCCAGCGCAGGGCTGGACCCTCAGGGTGGCAGTACACCACAACAGCAACGGGCACAGCTCAAAGGCCAGAAACGAAGGATACCTCCCACATCCAAGGTAGGAGGGGATAGTAGTGAATGGAAAGCAGCAGTGTCCATTAAAGCACAAATGGCTACTTGTTAATATATTCCAGGGGATTTAATTTAAAGCTGCAGTGTCTCCAAAAGTAATCTTATATTACAATTTAATGCCATGATTCTGAAACCTGGCAGATCCCTTCCACGGCGGTAGAGATGCCAGGCTCTTCTGACGTACCTGGTCTAAACCTCCAGTTTGGAGCTCTAGACTTTAGCTCAGAGTCTGCGTTGCCCGAATTTGGAGTTGTAGACAATTGTGTGAGTGCAGCATCAAGGGAGTCCACTCCAGCTCCTGTCCCAGCAGCACCTGCACCAGGACCAGGGGCACAGAACCAGACAAACCTGTACTCCAAACCGCTCAGGTATGACCTGGTAGATAATTTTTATAGCATATGTTAAGAGAGAAACTGTGCGTTTGAAATTTTTAATTCTCAATGACGTCTCATGTTAAATTGCCTCTACACGGCTGTTTAAAAAAATAAAAGTGAAATAATAATACCAAAAAGCTTTATTTACAGCATTTGTCAATGTACCAATTATCTCATTGACTACCCATTTGGGATAACTTCTGCATCACCGTGTCTTTTTGTTTTTTAGTGAATCGTTGGGCAGCCCTCTATCTGTTGCCCTGCCGCTGCCTCTCTCCTCATCAGAACCAGTATATCACTCCTCCTCAGTGGCGTTGTCCAGCCTCACTTCTTCCTCAATAGGGACGGCCAGCTCCACCAATCCGCCCTCCTCTTCCTCCTCAACCTCCACCACCTCCTCCTCCCCCTTCTCCACAGTAGGTGGAAGTTATGATGGGACCATGCCCCCTCACACACGATTGGCCTTTTCCCAGAGCAAAGAGGCCACAGGGCCAGTCATGGTGAGTAGAAATGGTGGACAAAGATGGCTCATTTTGCTCTTTTGGGGTTTGTTTGTGAAGTCATTTTTTTTATCCTTTATAAATACAGGGTAATTTCAGTGAGGGTGAAGCTGTTGTAAATTTGTGCAAATATTTTTTCTGCTTTTTTTTCCTTGTCACCAGAATGGTCTGAATGGTGTAAGGACGTCTGGTGTTCTAGACAGTGAGTTATCCATGGCCGCTTTTATCTGTTGAATGCATAACATCTGCTGCAATCTGAAGTTTGGGTTTTTAAGGCCAATCACAAAATATTTCTCACTCCTTCTTAGCTTCATCAGCTTCCTCCACACCAAAGCCAGAGTCACCGTCTCTGAACATCAGCACTAATGGTGCCCCAGCACCCTCTTCCCATTTACCCTCTGCCCTACCTACACACAGCTCGGCCACCCTCTCTAACCTGACACAGGACATGCCCTCAGCGAGTCAGCTCAACTCACTAAACAGGTGACAGACAAACACACTCAAAGGCTTAATACATCTTAACTTATTACTTTTGTGATCTGTTCTCCTGCTGTTGTGTGCCAGCCTTGATAGCCATAAAGTAAAATTTGATTTACTACCTAATGAACAGTTTGCCCATGCTGAACACTGACTTGTGGGGGTCTGATACTGTCACCTTACTGAATGTGAAAATACAAATTTAAAATAAGTTCTTCTGTCTTTATTTGAAAGAAAGTTGGTGTTATACAAATTTAAATGTTCTAAAGTTGTGATTTCTTCTTGTACTTTTCTTCATCATTCTCTCCTCTCTGTGTACACACTGTAGCCATGTCAGCAGCCATTCTTCAGTTTCAGCTCTGGGTTCCAGCTCTCTTACTGTAAGTACTGAGTGTCTCACAAACATGATGTCTGATGCCTTCTGATGCCTTATTTCTGAAATAGTACGCAAACAAAGAACTGTAGATTAACATCACACATAAATCTAGTTTCAGCATTGTTGGTATTCCTTTACGTGGTATCATGTTAATGTAAGATACGGCAAGTAAAATCGGTCACCAAAGAATCATGGTCTTCAACGAAGGCTGTAAGTCTTATGCAGTGAATCCTGTAATGCATGAATTTGTGCTGTGCTGAATATTTCAGCAGAAGCTAATTTTTTAATTCAGCAGTCAGACCATTATCACTGCCATGAGAAGATGAAGCAGTTTTCAGATTAAACTAATCTCCCTCTTTCTCTCTGTTTGTCAGTACACCAGTGTTGACAGCAGTGGCGTGAGCTCTCTGGCTCCCTCCTCTGGCTCCTACACATCCTCCCAGCCCTCTGCCTCTGCCTCAGCGCTCCACGTGACCCACAACAGCAGCAACAGTAGCAGCAGCATCAGCCACCTGGCCAACATGCCCAACATGGGCAGCAACATGAGCAGCACAGTCAGCGGTATCGCTGGAACCAGTGGACTTCACTCCACCGCCGCTGCTGCCACCAGCACAGCGCTGGGACTTGGCTCCAATGGAGCTACTGCCACATCCAACCTCTCTGCACCAAGGACCACACCCCTGCTCTCCTCCTCCACTGGTACACACATACACCTCATCTCAGTTCTTGTGAACAGCAAGAAGTTAAGTTTCTTAACTTGGTGGTTGTGCTATTGTACCAACAGGTAAAGCTCCTCCTAACCTGTCCCAGGGAGTGCCTCCTTTACTGCCCAACCAGTATATCATGGGCCCAGGAGGGCTCCTGCCGGCATACCCAGTAAGTAGCCCTTTCAGCCCAATCTTTGTTGTACAGCATGTTGTGTATGAGCAAGTTTTATCTGTTCAGACCTTCCTGTTTAGCTGTCCTGGATTCATCTGTCCTTAAACCACACTGATTTGCCAGCGATTATTTTCTGATTGTGATCAGCAGTTGAACTTTTTTGGAAGGACTATCCATTTCAGTTCTAACACTACCTTTCCTATGTGTCCCACAGCAGATCTATGGCTACGAGGACCTCCATATGCTCCAGTCCAGGCTACCAATGGTGAGTCTTTAGGGACAACTCTTAACTCAATACCCCTGTGGTCCTAGTTCACATTTTTAGCTTGTGTGGTTGTTGTGTTGTTGTGTGCACCTTAATGCTCATCCTCTGCTGTCTGTTTAGCCCTCTTTGCAGGATTACTATGGAATCACTTTCCCTGGCCCCACAGCGACTCTCTCTGGCAGAGATGGGAGCCTAGCCAACAACCCCTACTCAGGTAGAACAACTTAACCCTGGCCAACCTTATCGAAATTCCTAAAATCCAGTGTTTATTCTCACATGCCACCTCCTCTCTTGCCCAGGTGAAGTCACAAAGTTTGGCAGGAATGACTCCACATCGCCGGCACCCCCCACGAGCCTGGCAGCCGCACAGCCTCCCCAGGGCCAGAGCCAAGGCCAGAGTCAGGCCCAGCCTCAGCCGCCTCAGGCCCAGCCTCAGCCCCAAGGCCAGCCCCAGCACCACAGCAGTCAGCAGGCCTTTCTGCCACCAGGCTACAGCTACACAGGCCTGCCTTACTACCCTGGAGTGCCCGGTGCTGTACCCAGCGCTGCTGCCTTCCAGTATGGCCCCACTATGTTTGTTCCTCCTGGGGGCCCGGGACCAGCCTCAGCCAAGCAGCACAGCATGGGCCTCAGCCTGGGAAACCCCTCGGCCTTCCAGCAGCAGACACAGCAGCAGCCCAGCGGATACGGCCAGCACACCTTCAGCTCAGGTTGACAAACACACTAATTACATTCTATACTTTATGCAACAAGTGGATTCTGAGCTAAGTCATTCTTAAAAAGCTACTGCAGGACCTGTTATAAGGATATTGTTTGTATGTGTGTCACCATGTCATCATAGTTAAATGTTGTCCTGGAGAGATACAATCACAACTACTCAACATAAACTTACAAATTGTCTAGCTGAGATTAGAGTGAGATCAAAGCTAGACTTGGTCCAACATGCTACTGAGTGCACGTCATAATAACGCCAACATGTCAGTGGATGTAATGTCTTTTGTGATCCCATCATCAGATGGTGTTGAGCTTGAAATCTGAAGTCGATATTTTCCTTCCCAGGGTATGAGGAGCTGACAGCGGGGCCAGCAGGTGTGGACTACAGTAAAGGCTACAACGCCTCCTCACAGGCACAAGCCAAATCTGCTGCTACTGGGCCTGGGAAAGGTAGGAGGAGTGTCTCATGTCCCATAATTTAAGACATGGGCTTGTAACATATTTACGTTGTTGTTGTTATTCTGCCAGGCGTCTCTGTGACTTCCAGTAACTCGGGTGTGCCTGACATCAGTGGAAGTGTTTACAATAAGACCCAGGTGATCTTCACATACCTCAACATACAGCCTTACTGTATATTTACTAATGAGTATTAAAATGTGTGAGTTATTTTTGTTTCTCCTCTGTTTGCAGTCTTTTGATAAGCAGGGTTTCCATGCAGGGACCCCTCCTCCATTCAACCTGCCATCAGCGCTGGGGGGTCCAGGCCCTCTGAACCCTGGAGCAGCTCCTGGAGGCTATGCACCAGCCCCATTCCTCCACATCCTGCCTCACCAGCAACCACACTCACAGCTGCTGCACCATCATCTAGCTCAGGATGGACAGGTAGCAGCCATTGTTACTCTTCAGCAGTTGCACAGGGTTCCAGACCAGAGCTCCTCAGATGTTTACGTGTGTGTCTCTCTCTGTGTGTTCAGGGTGGTCCTAGCCAGCGTGGCCAGTCCAGCAGCCTGCAGCAGAAGAGCCAAGTCAACAAGACGAGCTACGGCAGCTCTCCCTACTGGGCCAACTGAAGTGGAAAGATCTACTGTGTTTGTGTGTGTGTGTGCATGGACAGACACACACTTGCATATCTGACTTACTAGATCATAGAAGGACAAACCATTTTACAAAACAAAAGCTAAAACACACACTACCACAACCTTCCCCTTTGCTCTGTATATCCCCTTTTCAAATTTATGGCTGTTGTATGTAAAATATATTTATGTATGTATTTATACAGTATATATGTATTGGTAGGACATAAAATGTGGTTTTCTGAATTTTGTTTTTATTTTGAAGGACATTTAATTTAAAAAAATGTGGAAAAGATGAGAATGCTTAATCTTGGAGATGAAGATGGTGAATATACTTGAACACAAGCATCTTGTGATGTGGATTTTTTTGTATGCATACATGAATCGAAAATGATGTACATAGATTCTACGCATCATTTTCACGGCAAAGGCCTTTTTTTATTTTAAAAGAAATAAGTTTTTGTAACTTTTGGTCTCCAGCATCTGTGAATCCTTATATTGAGGGTGACTTGAGTTTATAGCTTGACTTTTCTTTTTGCCCCCTTCCCTCCGTCTCATTCTTCAACTCTTACTAGTTGGCTGGTTTGACCAGCCAGGCCTTGGATTTGATGTCATTTTAACATTGATTTAATCCTTGTTGTCCAAATTAAAAGTTATGAACAGTTTGTGTCTGGCATCAATATTTCCTTCATTCTCTTTCCTGCCCAGAAGTTAAAATCACACATGGGACACAAATGCATCGTGGACTGTGTGGGCGCAAGTCAAAGAAAATCAAGGCAGCGTGACAACGCCCAGTGTTACTGTGAATGTTTGGTCACAGATGCAGCACAGGCAGCATCGACATGAGCACTTGGGGCTTGTGTCTGACTCCCCCTGTAAATGTATGAACTCATTTTTGCTACATCAGCTCCTAAAGTGCAACTGTTGAATCCAGGACTATTTTGGAAGGACTGTTGGAGGGGAGCAGTTTAGTTCTCATGTTTTGGTTTCTGGCCAAATCTGTTTATCCTGAATTTATACTGGCTAGACTTATCCAAAACCCAGTCTGTCAGTCAAGTCTGACCAGACTGGTGATCAACACTCAGAAGACTTTTGCTGGTCTTCTGAACCCACTGGTTTAGAAGACCAGCATGTTTGCCAACACCACTGAATAGCACCCCCCCCCAAAAAAAAAAAAGCAGACGACGACATTTTGTGACAAAGTTTAACTGATAGAATGTATTTACAGAAGTAAAAATGAATTTAATTGACTTCAAGGCACAGTTATAAGCATTTCTATCCGCTCTAACCTGCTTTGGACGTTGCCAAAAATATGGACAAAGTAAGCTGCTTACATAAACTAAGATCAGAGAGTAAAATGAAAAAGATACTGTACACAAAAATAAAGATTCAGTCTTTGAGTTATTCCTTAGTCGGCACTCTCCTTTTTCTTTTTTTTCTTTTTCTTCTCAGACACAGGTGTTTCTGGGATCTCTTCTGCTTCCACAGTTTCTGTCTTTTGTTTTTTTTTCTTTTTAGCTGGAGTATCAGTTTCCTCTGTTTCATCCTCTGGGGCAGCTGCTTCCTCTGCCTCAGCCTTACGTTTCTTCTTTTTCTTTCCAGGCGTTTCTTCTGGCCCGTTCTCTGCAGAAGGGGCTTCCTCTGCTTGGACCTCCATCTCCTCAGCTCCTCGTTTCTTGTTTTTCTTCTTGGTGACAGTAGCATTGGCCTCTCCGTTCTCCACCTGCAGGGACAGCAAGAGACGATGTAGTTCAATTTAAAGCCCAAAATAGTCTTTGGAAGGCTTCAATGTCTGACTCACTTCAGTGATCAAGTCCATTGTTTTGGGCCAGCCAATGGTTCGGAGTCAGTTTTATCTAGCACGTCGTACACTGAGACAGGACCACATGTGGGTCAAACCTCAAATCAAAACATGCGTCTCCAGACAGTAAAATGACAGCTTACCTCAGCTTCACCATTGGTTTCACCATTCGCTTCTTGCAACTTCTGTTCACGCTTCTTGCGTTTCTTTTCCTTCTTATCTAGTTTCCGCTTGATCTCAGCTGCAACATCAGTTGCCTTAGACAAGAAAGAGGGGGGGAGGAAAAAAAAAAAAAAAAAAAAAAAAAGTCAGCTACAGTCCAAACATTAGTAAAACAAAAAGGCAAAATAAAGCTGCATCAGGCTCATTAAATCAGTTTTTACCCTCACAGTCATGTCAGGGAAAGACTTGTCATCATTTACAGCATCGACAAGTGTATGAGCATTTAAAATGGATAAAACATTCCCTTGAGTGTGTGTCTAAACTCACCTCTTTCACAGCCTCTTTCATGACATCCACATTTTTCCGTGGCACCTCACCGGTCTCGTAGAAAGACAGACGCTCTTCCACCTGTTCACGCAGCTTGTCACCAAACACACTTGTAGGTAGCTCTGCAACAGAGCATTAGAATCACTCACAAAGCCAACAGCATTATGGGTGGTCTAAAAGTCACTTCACATGTGACTTTTGCTCAGGAAACATCTTTTTCAACATCAACCCGAGGGATGAATACTGTTGACGAAAAATATGAGCATCACTGCAATCCTGCCACATTAATGTTAAGCTTAAATTTCTTTACCCCCCCCCCCCCCCCCAAACCCTGCACTCCCCAAAGGTGTTGCTACTCACCAGAGAAGCAATCAATACGTGAGGCGATAGTGCATTTGTTTGCCAGGTATCTGGAGATGCGGCCTTTGTTCTTGGCAGCGGCACGTCCAATGAAGGTCGAGTGGAAGATGAGTCCATATTTGGGGGTGTTTCCACGAGTCTTTAATGCTCTGTGAGAAAATACAGCTGCTTTCACATCCAGAATTTAAGTGTTAAAACAGTTAGTATAATCAATTTCCACATGGAAAATGTTTCAAGTGTCTACAGCTTTTCCTAAGAAACACTGCAATGGTATTTAAAAAGACTATACGCCATACGAGCAGTAATAAACTTATAATTTGCTACCTCAGTGCTGTGAGTGGCTGCTCAGACTGTGGGGGTTCATTCAAGAGAGAGAGGGATCACTCCAGAGGAGACTGTATAGGTATGTCTTTTCCAGTCACCCTACTCTGCTCCGGCCCAGCCCTGCCATCACTGCAACCACTTTTTTCCCCAGCAGGGAGGGGGCGCCCCAGTACCTGAACAGGGCCTTCTCTGCTCCTAGGATCTGCACAGTTGAGGCAGGGTACTTGGCAAGGTTGGTTAGACTTCCAGCATGGGAAATCAGACGAGCTCCCACCTGAAGAGAAGAGGTTGAAAGTCAGTGACATACAGCAAAGTAAGCCATGTCATTGGAACTGATTTTGAGAGTATACTTTCTCTGACTTAGGACCATCAGCACCGGATAAATGTTCATCACACAAATTCAGTGGATTGACAGATTTTGGTATAACATCACTGGTCCAATAAAAACTAAAGTACAGATTCATATTTCTCCTCACCACTTCTCCAATCAAGGCTGCCAGGTTGGGAGCTACCTGGCTCATCTTAGAACGCAGGTACTCCTGCAGCTCCAGCCGGTAGGCAGCCAGAGACACCACACGATTAGAGAACCTCTCAATGTTGATCAAGTCAATTGGAGAGATGTCCATACCTGGAGCACAAACAAGAAAAGGTGTTGAGCGGACAAAGCTTGTGCAGTGGCAGTTGTTGCAGGTGGTCATTTCAAATTCTAAGTTTGGTTGTTTCTCCCGACAGGATCCGCAGTGAGGATTTGTGCCTTCACTACAGGTTTATGAGAGCGCTATTCTGCCCCCCTGTGTTAGGCACCAAGGACAATTGTTGGTCCGTGGTGGGCAAAAAAGGGGCATTTTTAAAATTTACCCTGCAAATCTAACAATTGGTCAAACAGCATCCAAGTACAATATGTTCAATGACATTGATGCTAATGGCTTGATAGTTAAAATGATGCATGCTGACCCATGGAGGACCGCGATGCCTCCAGGATGGCCTGAGCCTTAGCGTTGTCCATCACCACTTCCTCCAAGCTCTCCACACTCTCATCAGTCAGCTCCTTCCTGTTTCCAATAAGCTGAGCCAGGCGACAGTACATCGAGTTGTCTGATACAATCTTGATCAGCTCAGGGAAGTGGTAGCCATACCATTCACTACAGATACAGAGGTAGAGATTGAATTTAAAAAATCCTTGCGATGCCATTGTGAAATCCTGACAGCTCAAGCTGCAAATTTCAGTAATAAATCTAGCATGTTCAGCGACAGCAAATGAGATTCAACTTAAATAGTTGTCTCACCCAACAAGTGTCCTGCCAGATGACAGCTGGCAGAGCATGTGTGTTAGGAGAGATCAATGTCCCTCCTGTTTCTATACAGCCAGCACTCTAGGGTGTACTGTCTGTGGTAAGCATTAGGAGGACGCAAAGAAATAACAGATGCTAGATCCAGTAAGAACTTCTAAGAAATGTGAACATAATGTGGATTTATATAAAGGGGAAAGACGATCTCAAGCATTCTACAAGCCCCAGATGTTAAACCTTACAAATACTGAAACTCAACACCCCCCGCCCCTTACAACAACTTAAAATTAGCACTGAAACATCAACTGCTGAGTAAACACCAACTTTCAACATGCACACAGAATATGGATTATTTAGGAAGTCACAGCAACACAACTGCTGGTTTCAGGAGAGGCCACAATGAAGTGCAGTGCTGGAGTAAACCTTACCGGACTCGCATGGAGAATGTGTTGATATCTTTATCCAGCTGGTCCAACAGAGCAATGGACTGTATGATCATGTTGTCTGCCCTGTTGACATTGAACTTCACCTTTGCTCTAGAGTAGCTGTGGCCAAGACCCAGCTGCGCCTTGGAAGCAGCCTGGCTGGTCAGACCCTTAACCAGGGAGTGGAAGTGCAGACGCACACCTGACAGGGGACACAACACATATGGTTTATTGGTGTCAAGTGGTATGAGATGACTGGTGCGAAACTAGTGGCTGTTCAGATTTTCAGTATGAACCTTCATGAGTTTCAGGAATATAATGTAACATCAGTACAGGCCACATTCATTCCTGGAAGCTTTAGAAATGTGCTTCAGACAAAAGTTTTCCTAACAAGGAAAATTGTCCTCACCTCTGGTTATCTCGGACACAACACCACCAGTTTGGATGGAAATGGTAAATTCTTCTTGTAAGGCTGCTCCTATTTTGGCATCTGAAACTCCTAATATGGGTTTTTTCTTCCCAGAAAGGGGCAGGTTTGTCTCAAGGAACAACTTCAGGTCAGCATGAACCACACCTGTAAAAGACAGAAAGGTCTACATCAATTCATGCACTCACAGATGAAACTAGAGCTTGAAAGATTTGCCACTTTTAAAGTAGTGGTACCAAATTGATATAATAATGGCCAATCCAAGTTCTTTAAGTTCAATGATTCAAAATAAACAAGGATCACTGGAGTGGCTTTTAAATTGTTTAAAAATAAATATGGGATGTTTTTACTTTGTATTACATTTTTAGAAAATAGGCTAAATGCCACTGTATGCGTGCATAAGATCACATTTTATAACATAAGGACTGTGGATTCATTTCAGTGATTAAACTAATGTCACGCTCGGTCCTTGAATGTGAGGTAGACGGCCCTGAGAAGTCACCAAAATTATGGTATGGTAAAGTATGGTTAATTCTTAAATCGATATCTAATGAGCTCCAAATAATCTTACAGTTTTTTTTTTTCCCTTTTAGAGATCAAAAATTTAAAAAGTGAGCATATTACACCACTGCTGCATTTCAAAGAGCTTTCCTCAGATGTTCAGGGTCAACATTATGCTGTCAGCACATTAACTCAGTGGATTGACAGATTAGAAAACATCATTACAACTGAGGAATCTTTAAACTTGGTCCCAATGAAGGAAAGGGGGGGGGGGACACAAACCCTCAGAGATGGCGTTCATGTTCTCCAGAGCAGCCTGTGCCGACTTGAAGGGGAAGAAGGCAGCCAGGCTCACCATGCTGTTGAACTTCCCGATGTTCAGCACGCTCTGCTCCACCTGGAACAACACACCGTTATATTGGCTCCACCCGGGAAGCATACTTCAGCAGCACCGTGTCTGAAAACGGAGGACTCACCTGAGGGAGCAGCATGCCGATCTCCTCCACCTCCTTCACGGCGAACAGCGCGTAGCCCGACGCGTGCTCGAACAACACGTGCAACACCACCTGAGAAAGGTAAAGGTGCCGCATTAATGTGTTTAATATTAAAGCACTAAAGTTACACGTCACCAGTGAAGCGACGTTTACTAATTGCTAACGACTCGTGCACAAATTAACTGAGCGTTTCGGTCCCCACGTGGTGGTCCCTGAGGCACGAGGCAGCGTCTCGTGTTTGAAACATAGTTTAAGTTATTAATTCAAATATATAAAGTAGAAAACATGCACTTAAAACCGAGTTTGCTTCCAGGTTCCGGTTTAAGGAGCAGATACGATCCTTTACACGTCAACACGCCGTCTCCGTGATGAGCCCACGTGCTGACCCGGGCCCGTGCTCAAAGTGGCTTGAAGCTAACTCATGCTAGCAGCACCAGATAAGGTTAGCTCAGTAACACTGCTGCTAATTTGTGTATGATGGCTGACAGTATTAATTATTAGCATTTACTTGCATTAACGTGACTACCAACGTCCTCGGTGTTGAATTTCAACAGTGGTAGTCGAAAGTATAGAGTTGTTATCCGGCTAACGTTAGCCACATGGGTGGCTACCTGCTTCACTCAGGTTAAGGCCTTCAGCAGGATAACCGTAAACGCATGAAAATTTAAGTTTCTCTTCTTAAAGCGGCAACAATCTCAACGAGCCTGAAGATATGGCGCTTAATAACAAACTTTCTTAGTGTTCCCAAACACCTAGCTCCCCTCCACTTACCATGATGAGGAAATCTGTACAGCAGCACGCAGTACGTGTCTGCTCCGCTCACTCTGCTTCAGTAAAAGACGGGTGATTCAAGTTTCAGCAAACTGCAGCGTGGCTCAAACACCGCGAGACTACAGGATACCGCGAGATTCGGCCTAAAGACTCCACCTGCTGGATACAGAGCAAAGGGCTCATGTATTTATTTGTTTGTTTATCCATCCATCTTCTACCGCTTTTTCTGTTTCCGGGTCGCGGGGGGTGCTGGAGCCAATCCCAGCTAACGTTCCGGGCGAGGGCGGGGTTTGTTTGTTTATTTGTTTACTTATTTACTTACATTTTTTTTAACCTTTTTTCTTATTGATAAAAAAAAAAAACCCTCAGACCAAACCAATAACTTCTTACTTCTTCTATACATATTTTCCTCGTACGTTACCCCGTCTGTGACATTTAGCAATCTAAATGTCTGCATACTCAGACAGATGCTTTCACATGCTCTTAAAGCTTTATTTAGCATGAGGCAAATGAGAGAGATATCAATCAAAGATTATATGTCCATGGGTGTGAGCAGTGAGTGAACTTTCTAATCTGGGCTATGGGTGTGTTTGGGCTTTAAAGTAGGTCACAAATGGGTTCACCTTTATAACATAAAAGGGGTTCAGTAATTTCTTTAAACAGCTGGACATGGTCGTCTCAGTGTATTTGATAAAAGCCATCCTCAGCTGTAGATTATATACATTTGTATTTATTTATTATTTGCATTAGTAAATATTCATATTAGAAATTCTCTTCAAAGCACAGTGTGAATGGGATTGAGACAAAATAAACCCCTGTTTACGCTAATGAAAGAATATTTCACCTGGTACATTGACAACATCAGAGCTTTCAGAGAGGTAAGCTATATGCAGAGTTTATCAAAGACAACATTTTTGTCTGTTTGTTTTATTGTTTTTTTTTTCATTGGACTTTTTGGCAATATAAAGAGAATACTACATTTTGCTACAATTATCTTTTCACGAAAAGGTCTTATACATAGTTAGCACATTAAGATGTAATAATGACTAAAAGTCCTCAAGTACAGATGTGAGCTTTTAGGTCACAGGAAATGTGCTTAAGTACAGAGCAAAACACTATCCAAACAATAATGAACTGTACTGTAAAGTGACTTTTACACATCATGTTTATTTTGTGGATAGGAATCTTTAGAAAACACAGTGAGACAGATTACAGTGACGATTTCATGATAATTCCTGGATTATCATCATAGTTAGAGTTTTAGTGAGACAACTGAAAGACCATGGTAGCATCCACTGTAATTTTAGTGTGATCTATGGACATTCATTGTTGTGTAAAATACAGTAGCTCAGTCAAAAACAATTTAAGATTTTCTTCCTGTTCTCCTATGTACATGTGACTTACATATGGTATGCTAATAATTACGATAAAAGTAGTACGTGCAGTTCATAGCCAATTGGCCATAAAGATTTTCAGCTGTAAATAGCATCTGAAAAGGTGGAAAGCACTACTTCTTTAGGTGTATGTAAAAAAAAGAAATTGAACATTAGGTGATGGAAGAATTTAAAAAGAGCTTGGGCGTCAGTGTGTCAACACGGCACTGCAGATACAGTCCAAAGCTTTACTCATCTACTCATCATGCAATAAACTACATTCAACAACAACAGCGACATTTTTAATAGTCCACTTTTGCAGAGTATTTTGACAGCAGTATAAAGCCAACCTGCAATAACATTTCAACACCAAGCAGGAAAAACTGTAAGTGTCAAATTTAGGAAAAAGCATCATTAAAGTTCTTTAGAGTCGAGATGGTTTCCAAGTAATGGGTGCATTTGGGTCTGTTTGTGCACAAGTATAAATTACTAGCAGGTCATAAATGTCACATTGTGTTGCATTTTTGTTCAGAGTGGAGACTTTATGACTGACCCCTTTGGAGTGATCGTCTCCTGGCTGTTACACACACACACACACAAAATGTACACACTCAGAACTGAAGTTTACTGCATGAATCAAAGTAATCTTTCAGTTTTTAATAGGTGACCTGACTGAGAAAGTGACACAGTTTGAATTTTTTTACTCAGTTAGCAGTATGTATAAACGAGACTCAATATTGATTCCTTTGTTTTCCATCCATTTGACCAATATTTCATTATATTGTATCACCACAATTATTGAGTGTGTGTAAAGCATCCTGTAGTTCACACAAGCCTCCTGGTAATGCAAAGACACCACAGGGTTGCTCATCAATGTGTCACTTTGTCAGTCTTGTCACAGGCCGATATACGTACACAGTGAGCTTAGTACCCTAATAAAACAGCCAGATTCCTGAGTAATATGTGCGTTTCCAGGAGCATGGAGTAGAGTACTTGAATGAGCCTTTTGAGGAGCGGATGTGAGAGAGGACAGTAAAAAGCTTTGGGATCAGGAGAGGACTTGATATAAAGGCTGTCTGGGACAAGCTGACGCTCAGACTAGTTCAGCTCTACTCATCTTGAAAGACGCTTACTTAACTCACTGACCAAGGCTGACACAGCACGTGAGTATCAAATGGAGCTTCTTCTGTTTCACACTCTCTTAGGCTTTCTTTTTTATCATGTCTTCCTCTTGTGGCTCTCCTCTTCCATGTCCTCCCTTTATTTATTCTTGTGTTTGTGTAGAGAGCTTTGTTACTGTTTTAAGTATTAAACTGTTTTAGTATTTCACACTGGCCTCTTATCTCTCTTGTTAGTAGAGCAGTTTGTTTTCTGTTACTTGCCTGCTTCTCCCCCAACTCCTTCCACTTCTTCATTTCCTTATCTGCTCTCCAATTGTGAATCTCTCCCTTGCATAATGACATGGGATCCCCTGTGTCCTTCTTCTAAACTCTTCTTCTGAACACACACACTCTTTATGGTTCTACTATTCTGCATGGATTGCATGCCTGTGTACAGTACGTGTATATGTACATGTGCATGTGTGCAGGACAGAGCAGAATGGGTTTACGTGGAGCACTGGCTGGTTGCATGATGTTGGTATGCCTGGTGGCGCAGCTGGTTGAGAGGACAGAGGGACACATCACCTTCTTCAGTCCAAAGGAGATGATGCTGATGAAAGTAAGTGGCTTGTGTTTGATTGGTCAGTATGCAGAAGGAGGTTGGAGGCTGATGGATTGATTAATCAGTCAACAGGAAACTCATCAACAACTATTGATTTGTTTATAAGCCATAATGGACAACAAAACATTTCTTAGTTCTTCTTTTTCAGTGTTAGCATTTGTTGCTTTTCTTTGTTTTACATCTTGGCTATTTTCACTAAGCTCTGGTGATTTTTCTCATTTCATGACAAGTCAGGGACAAACAATAATTAACTTATTAAAAATGTTAGATATATGATGGTTGTAATATTTTTAGTTACACCCCTTTACTGAACAGTGATTAAATATTAGTCAATGAAGTCTTTTCAGTGGAATCATATTAAGACTAAAGTCTCATTAGAGTTTACATTATTGTATTATCCTGTAGCTCTATTGGGTAAGTTTCAATTTGATGAAAAAGTTTGATTTGGCAGTATGTTCTAAATAGTACTCAATTAATTGATCAATTACTGGAAATATTTTTCTGCAAATATTTTTGATGACGAGTTGATTTATTCTTATATAAAAAAGTTATATAGCAGTAATACCTTGGAACATTGATACAGACCACCTTTTGAATTTGGGGCATTATTTCATCCATTGTAGCCAACAGCAAAGATGGAATGAGAAATTCATACTAACATTTTTCATTCATTTTAATTTTGGTCTCAGCTCTGCAAAGTTTAAATGAAAAGTCAAATAGAAGTTGGGGGCAGTGTCATGTTGGTCTAAGGAGTTGATGATGAGGGATGAATATAGGTGTTGCGGATCTTCGTATGTGGAGGATTCTTTTTTTTTCATCGGTATTCTCAAACACTCGCAGGGGCGAGAGGGCAGAAAGGACATGGAGCCTCGGTCAGAGGATGGTCAGTCTGAAGAAGTCACTGTCCAACAGCTTCCTCAGGTGGAACGAGATGGAAATGACGTGAGTGCACATCCATATCCTGCAGATCACCTCCACTCCTAGTGCCTTCACTGATTGTAGAGGCACCCTGTCATTAAATGCAAACAATTCAAGCTCACTATCTTCTGTGTGTAAAGGATAAAACTGTGGAGATTGCTGTCCGTCTTTCACCTAAACAGCTGGATCATGTGGCCCCAGTACTCGATGAGATCATCCATGAAATAGTGGGTGAGCATCAGAAAGGTACAAGCATTAGATTAGTACAAGATTTTGCTTTTTGTTGAAAATGTCGTCATGCCATAATCTTATACTTTCTTTCATTGTCAACAGATTAATAGACTTGAGTGTTAGTGCTTTGATTAAGTAACATAATGTTCTCTCACTATCTTTCTCTTTCTGCAGCAAAATAGTGAGCCCAAAGACACAAGTGGATGAATACTGTGTAAATTCTTCTAAAAGCACTGAATGCTCTAATGTTTTATTGTGTTTTAATGAATCGGTCAATAAAGGAACGTTACCATGTCAATCACTGGAGCCTTTTTCGTTGTTTCCAATTCTTAAGAAGTGCAAGTACATCAGCCTGAGCATCATCAGTATCACATCCACTTTCCATGAATGAAAATCACTGAGACAACATGACTGCTTTGACATCAACTTTTAATGCTTTTAACACCACTTGTTATCGTGTAAGTCAAGGCTTTCAGTGAGAGGGTGGAATGTGGACTCTTTTTCTGTTGTCAAACCTCGGTTTTGCTGATAGCTGTTTCAGAGCTTTGATGTCAGTCTCTCACAGAACTCAAAGTCCTTGACCGCAAGAGCAGCGTCTCGTGCTAATGGGGCAGGGAGAGCCAAGGAGCAGTCACTATCAAAATACTTCCCAGTTATCCCCTGGGTTTCCTCTGCCACTGCACAGTAGATTGAGCTGACTGCTCCCTCTTCTGGAGTCTGTGTGTGACATACAGGGAGGAAAGAGGAAAGGAAAAGTCAGTTAACAGTCAACAGAATCCAAAGGTACATATAGTCATAGGGCAAATATGTGACAGGTAAGTTTGAGTAATGTCAATCCCGATTCCTGGTTTCTAAGACAGTTGTTCAGCATGCAGTAATAGGTCACAGATACATATCACAGTCCTACATCAAAGCAGAGAGATTAGTTCTGGGCAAAGAGTTTGAACTCTGAAAGTAGCTGGTAAAACAAATAAAAGGCAGTTGGAAAACATTCTTGACCAGCAATGGATCCCATATATCAAAATGAAACAATCCTGCTATTACTGAAATCTGGGAAACAGAAGTATCTGTTTTACCACACAAAATCACATGTTTTTCATTGCATTTGCCCTGCACTCCGGCAGCATTGATTTAAAAGCTTTCAAAGCTTCCAATGCATTATAACTTGTTTCATCTCTATACTTGATTTATTCCGGTTAATGACAATAACATCATTCTTCACTTAATCACTTGTGAGGATATTACAACACCAATTAAAACAAAGTGTGATGGCAGCAGGAACACAAACAGCAGCCAGGGTTGAAACAAAACCCATCAGCAAAAGAACTGTCTAAGAGTTGTCCAACAATTGCCATCATGGACCAGCTTCTTTGACTTTTACAACAGTTATGCTACACAGCTTTCATAGTTTTGCGGTACAATGAAACGTGGGAATATTTCTATATGCTCTCCAGGGTTTTCCAGTCATTGAGCTAGTTTGCACATGGAGTCTGTGGCAGCCAAAGCTAATATTTAATAAATCCTATCTCTCATTGTGTATCATTCAGCATTTAGATTTATGACCCATGACAGAAATGACACCGACCGTTGTGTCCTATACGACAAGGTTTGGCCCACAGTTTCTGCAGACACAACTAGCACTGGTATTTGTTTATTTACAATGCTCTTACTGGCAAACAACTTTCCCATATCTCATACCTTTAAGAACGGTTCTCTGGATCTCACTCAACTCAATCCAGCGGTTAAGTGCCTCTTGAGGTCCCTCCAGTCTTTTCTGAACTTGGAAAATTTTTTATAACACTCCCAATACCAGGAATATTCTCCTAGATGTTGGAATCACTTCCCTCTTTTGAAGAGTTCAAGTATATTGTGTCCAACATCTGTTGCTCAACCTGCAATTGTTATTTATTTCAAATGCTCCTTATTGTTTATTGTCTCTGTACATACAATAGTCATCCATGTAAATGAGGGAAACCTCAGTGACCCACAAGTTAAAATAAAGGTTTAAATAAATAAATACAAATAAATAATACCACTCTAATACTAAATTCAACGTTAGGAGTGCCAACTCTAATAGTAAATTCCTGTTTTCTACTAATAATTATATCTTCCTTTATTTAAGAAACTTGTTGTTTGAGTCTTGGCGCTTATTCGGATCAAGACAAGGACATCTGACACCTCCCTCACTAATCCAGCTCAGCACTTGTGGATTCATCAACAAGAACTCCACAAAGCCAGTCTCTCAATTTACTCTGCAAACCCTGTCAGATGAATAAGAGATTATTTGTGCAAAAGGAAATGATTGTCTTCAAACTGGCTGTTATTTCAGCCAGCATGTGCGTTTGTGTGTCTGTGTGTGTGTATGTACAGGTGGTTATTACTGCAGAGCATATTATTTGTCCTACAATGAAATGCTGAACTCTAAACCTAATTTATATCCTATTCCAATTCACCTTGATTTCAAAGGTGCTGTTTACACAAAGGCATTATCTTTATTATTATCACTATTAGTATTATTATAAAATTACCCACCTTGAAAAAGAAAAATCCAATGAGTTTAAAAAGAAAACGGACTGTAAATGAATAGTGTCTAATCACTTCTGTGGTGACAATACCAGGGTGGACAGAGTTTGCGGTGACACCTACGTGTGAAAAACACACAGAGACACACATTACATAGGGATCTCAACCAGAAACAGAGAGAGTGGCTGAGAGTCTTTGAATACAGGAAACAGAAATTGTTATTTCCTCTTGTAATATGAGTCGAGAGGAGAAGGAATTTCAGCTGCCCTGCCTTTTATAAAGCAACAATGCCTGATTGATCTTGTTTTTTTATGGAATACATTTGGAATTTGAAAGGAACAATGTTTGTTTTCATCTCTCTGCAAAATTCATTGTGTTTCTGTTTGTGCAACAGTCGACAGAGCATAGAGACACATAAATAGTCTTGTTCTATGCAACCGAAGCTCATGGGACATTTCACATTGATTGCTAAGCAGCAGTGCTAAAATAGAAGAACCATGGGAATAAAGTTAAAAAATCCAGTATATAAAATGAAATGGGTTTGGCTTTATTGGGGTGCACTATTACATATGGAAAAGAAAGCTTTTCTTTTGTAGCTCCAATGGGAGTTGTGTAAATCTGATAAGCTGGCTCAAATGCCTTGACTACAATAGCAGCTACCAGCATAAAACACCTAAAACCTATGACTGAATTTTTGATGGTTAAGATCCCCAGAAGGCATTTGAGATTACAAGTTTTGACAGGTAAGATGGATGTGTGGAAGAAAAAAATTTAATCCATGGTTCTCTTTTTGAAATAAAAAAAGAAGAAACATGGAAAGTTCATCATGCTTTGAAAATTTGGCTCTATTTTATCAATTCTTTTCTTCTATTTAAGTTGTCATGTCAAAACATGGTCCACCCCATCTTGTAATACTATGATGTGGCAACGATTCACTATTGATTCTAGCCTGGCCTCATGCCAGCCTAAGAAGATAAGGAAATAGTGCTGATCAAGGACTGTACACTGACCTTTTTCCTTTCGAATGACAAAATGATTGCTGAAGCACTTGACAAACGCTCAGAATAATCTTTATTCACCTGCCCGCAAAACTAATGAAAAATAATCAGAATAATGTTGATTTTGTCCTACCTGTCCCTTGTAGCCTGGATGCGAACTCATTGGTACAGATGATATTGTGCAGCTTAGTGTGGTTGTAGACTCTGTCCATCTGGTAGGTGAGGTTCTCCCCATGAAAATGAGAGAAATCCACTTTACCCTTCTTGTGGTTGACTGATGTCAGGGTGACAATACGAGCTGGAGCTGACCGCTTCATCAACTCTGGGATGTAACCAAAAATACTTTAAAGTATGCCATGACACTGACAGGTATCATTAATCATTATTTCATATATACAAAGGCTCTGCTTGTGTCAGCTGGGGAAAGTCATACCCAGCAGCAGGTTGGTGAGAAGGAATGGCCCCAGGTGGTTCGTGGCAAAAGACATGTCAAACCCAGCCTTTGTTATCTGCCTGGGCAAACCTGATTGTGGATTTAAAAAAAAAAAGGTTTGCAACTGGATCTATAAGTGACCTTGGACATATAGATATGCATATAAATGTTCAGCTGACACATTCATACAATGCATATATATTAAAACTGTCATGGTTTTTCTGTGAATTTTTTTTTTTTTTTAAATTCAACATTTTGGAGCCATGCCTGTGTTCCTTAAACAAAACATTGCTGTGTCATTTAAACACTATAGGGAGAATACAGTACTGTGGGAGTCATGGGCACATTTTGTTCCTTCCCTCCAGATGTTTGCAAGATACAGTGTCAATTACATATTCAATTATTTTGTTTGCACTGTGCACAAGGTTTTGTCACCTGATACAGCAGCATTGTTGACAAGGATGTGAAGTGCTTTCTCCTCCTCAAGAATCCCCTTAGCAAATTCCCTGACAGAGTCCAAAGAAGACAGATCCACCAGGCGCAGATGGATGTCAGAATTTCCTGTTTTCTCCTTTATTTCTTGAACTGCTGCAGTCCCTCTGGCCTCACTTCGACAGGCCAGGATAACGCGGGCCCCACGGCGTGCAAAGTCCAGGGCAATGTACTTCCCAATCCCTAGGAAAGATAACACATTTTTTACACTATACTGGGATGCATAGAATTTCCCTGAGGGGATGAATAAAGTATTTTTCAATCTATCTATCTATCTATCTAACATTGTCACACTGGGCACAGTTCCAATGAAATACTTGTATCATTACCATATTGTTCATGCACTTATTTTTGTCTCTGTGTTTTTTTCTGTATCCTCTATAAACCCTTGAAATTAAAGTGCTATAATCTGCAATTCCTTTTGAAATGGTACTAAAGTAGATCTTCAGTAATTTAAAATCTGACAGTTAAAATTGCACAGAAGCCAAAATGCAAGTAGAATGTTAATTTGAGGTTTTTGTTAAAAGTGATGTTTAATTCAAACTATGATGTTAACAGTTAAGCCAGAGTAATTAATGTTTGACCACTCTCCTCTTTCAAACCAAACAGTAAAAAGACCCAATCAAACTAAAGAGGGCCATCACACAGTAAAATATACTCTATATTCTAATATAGTACAGTAGCCTAAGATACACAGTAAAACAAGCAAAACAGGACTGTTACAGCGGAATATATTAAATGGCATCGGACCTCTATCCTCGTTACAGAGGTTCGTAATTATTTTTTAAACTAGAGTCATGTAGTATTAAATTTTATTTTAAGATATCTGCAAAATTCCAAACGGACTTCTTGCCGCCAAAGAAAACGTACCCCTGATACGGAGACCCTCATTAATTCGACATTCATAAACCAATGCTGTCATCTTTTTTCTCTCTTCTATCAGAATTTCAGTTCAAGTTCTGCCGGTTTAACCTGTAAGGATAACTTTGCTGGCAACAGGTATGCTGCACTATTCAAAATGTCTTAAATGTCACTCTTAATTTAACCGCACAAGAAAAAGAAAATGTAACCACTCTTACTTCTCGTTTAGTCTAATATTGTTAATATGGCATGATGATCTACTAATAATCTGAAACAGTCACCCACCTGTGTTGGCTCCTGTCACTATGGCCGTCTTCCCATTGAGGCGCACTGTGCAGGCCTGAGGATCCCAGCAGGTCCTGCGCTGCAGGCGCACCACCAGCGCCAGCAGCACGGTGGTCACAGCCCAGCCGGGGTGGCACAGGACGTCCGACCAAGTCATCCTACCATCTGAGCCGAACCTCAGCCAGCGACAGCCGAGAGAGTGAAGGAGGGAAGGCTCAGGGAAGTCTTAGTGTGCCAAAAGTCTTCAGCGCAGCACCGATTCACTTCCTCTCATAGTACTATAGCAAAGGTCAGGTTTTTTTCATCTCAATAGCGGATCACTGGAGAGATTGAAAAAAAAAAAGCAGCCGGCCAAATGAACTTTTCCAGCTAAATCCTTTGTATCCATTATCTTATCCCAATCCCATCATCACTCCACTGAACAATCATTTTCACATTTTTGTAGTATCCGGTGTTTTCGAGTTTACTCATTAAACTGGGTTTATTAAGAAAGACTAAGAGCTAAGTTTACTAGCTGCAATAAGAACTGCATTATTGGACTAAATAAATGTCTGTCTTAAGACATTTCCCATCCATCCCCTTCTGATAATTTCCATTCAAAGTTTATTTGAATAAAGTTTAAAGTGACTTGATTGAAAACTCTAATGCAACACAGGGCAGTAGCAGAGTATACAAGGTGAGTGAGGACTCTGTAATTCAGGCTGACAAACTATACACAAGTTTAATTTTTGTGAGAAGTGCATCAACACAATGACAAAACATTTTGTATTGACATTCGCATTGTCTCACTTTGTATTTTTTACAAAGTGACTTATAGGTGGAGGACATCACTTTAGGAGGACATCACTTTAGCTGGAAGAGTTACATCTGTTTACAGTTATTGTCATTCGCTTTGGCTCAGTTCTCGAATGTGAAGAGCATTTTTCATAACAGTAAGCTCTCTGGACATTTAATTTGTTGTTCACACCCGATTGGGATTCCTCATTCATTTTAGGTAATTGCACATGTTTCGGTACGTGTGTAAAAGAACTAGTACAATTGTCTACAAATCTGCCCAGAAACCATTTGTATATTTTTCTTCGAATGCAAAACTGTTGAGTTGATTCTCAATGGAACTGTCAAACTCTTCACAACTTCCAAGCATTCTTTTATTGTGTGAGCCATCACAAGGAAAATTATCCATTCAATTATCAAAATTGAATGACTGCATGGTGGTAGGGGAGGAAGCGGAAGTAGCTAGGGAATAAGAGTCCCACCATGAGAGCCAAATCACCATGACCTGCACTGGTGTCATGGTGATCCAGTCAGGTTTGTTTTCACACCGTAAGAATCCACCCGCAGTGAATTCAGATAATTTTCAGTGACCACTGGACCTTTCCTTTAGTACCATTGTAGGGGAGTGAAAGGGTCCAAAGGCTTTGTCCCTGTTCAGGCGTCACCATGAGAGCCAGGTTACCATGACCTGTTCGGTGGGTGGATTCGTACAGTGTGGAAACAAAGCTGACACAATTTAAGAAACACACATCAGTTTCAAGGGTTTAGCATGCACAGCTCACGGACACACGCTGCAGAATACGTTTTCAGCAGACATTAAAAATTAGAATGTGCTCTTAGCACAGGTATAATCAGTATCTCCAGAAACATTTCAAACATACAATCAGAGTATTCATACTGTTAAGAATGTCACAAACAAGCATCTTTGGTTTTAGTTGTGCCTTGTTGCATACATTCACTAACAAACATTAAAACTGAAACATCAAGTGTGCCATGAACCTTTACAGATAAACACCCATAAAAAAATGTTCAGTTATATTGTCTGCATTTTTTTTCTTTTTACCTTTTTCCTAGCAGCATGGCAGCATAGTGGTTAGTGCTGTCGCCCCACAATAAGTGAAATATTTCACAACTTCCAAGCATTCGATTGTGTGAGCCATCACAAGGAAAATTATCCACTTGGTTATCAAAATTGAATGATTACAGGGTGGTAGGGGAGGAAGAGGAAGTAGGTAGAGAAGAAGAGTCCCTGATGAAATCAGAGCCACACTTGTTGATTATGTTGTAAACCACAGTCCTTCAATCGCAAAAGCTGATCAAAGAGTTCAGCTTGATATAAGATCAATAATTAATTTTCAATTAATGGTACTTGTTATGATTGCAACACAAAATAAATTTACCGTATACTAGCAATTGCACATATTCTGTTTCTGTGCTGCTGTGTTGTGCATAACTCAAAGTAGAGTAAAAGTCTACAGGTAAAAAGGCAAATGCCAGTTAAAACTGCCTTCTGTGGAAAACTGAAACTAAAACCTTCAATGCAATCTATAATAGCATTCAACTACTTGATGTTGAACTGGAACTGTTGTGACACTTGCAATGCTGACAGTGATTTGAAAAATGTATCAAAATGATTGAAGAAAACTGTAATAAGAGTGAGATCAATTGAGGAAATGCCCTGAAAGTGGATCGTAGTGCATGATTCAGTTCACATACATCAGAGCAAAACCCAGAAGTCACTGTCAAGGAAGATATCAGTGACTTGAATTTGATTTGGGTGTCCATAGATAGATAGATAAACGCATAGATTGATGATTTAGGGTTTGACAGTGTTTGGAGATATTAATCATCCTCTGTTAATCATTACAGAGCAGTATGATCAAACTGTTACCTTGTGTGCCTCATCATATCAGTTGGCCACTAGAGGGCAATATCAGCCAACAAATTGAACTTATTTATTGCCCTTTTTGATCCATGTTCAATTTTATGCTTAAGCTGTCAAAACGATCAAGCATTTTACTCAGTTTCAAAATTTCTAGTGCACCGCTACAGTAAAAAAAAGCTGCTTTCGTTCAACTTGTGTTTACATGTCTGATGAGATTCAGGTGGTTTCATGATCTGTGTACTTGTGATCATATCAGATAAGGTCTATGCCATGGGTGTTTGTCCTTTCAGTGGAAACAGGGAAAAAGAAAAAAGGAGAATATTTGCTTGTAAGTAAAAAAAAAAAAAAAAAGGATAAATAAATCAGCTGTTTCAAGTGAAGCATCCCAGTGACCCAGTTCCCCTGAATTTTGGAGTAAACTTTCAGTTAAAGAGTAACTAAACTCTAGATCTTGTTTGGAGTAAACGCAGTATAGACCTCTGGGGAAAAGGGCTGAAGTCAGTCGAACCTCCAGTCAGTATCAGAGTCAGCATGCTCTTTTGTGCTGAGCTATGTTGAAGCTACACAGGAAGTGTAAAGAGCATGTGGTGCCCATCAGTTTGCAAAAAAGAAAGGACAAAAAGATTAGAGGGTAATGGGGTCATGGATGTTATCCCCATTAGTTTATCTTATATCTGTTGATCCTGTCAACAGATATAATATGTGAAAAAAAAAAATCTGTGGTCCACATAGGATTCACTTAATTAAAAACAAGCACACACTAGGATAAAATATGATTAAAAGTGAAGGGATCATTAGCGTGATTCAAATTTATTGTACTAGTGGTCTGAATCTATGTACACATTTTTAAGGCAATACACCCATTGGTTGTTGAGACATGTCATTGTCAAACCTTAACCTCTTGATGGTACAAAAGGAAAAGTCCAGTGTCGCTGAAAATGATCAGAATTGACTGCGGGTGAATTCTTACAGTGTGGAAACAAAGCTGACACAATTTAAGGAACACACATCAATTTAATAATGCATGCTCAGCTCACGGCCACACACTGAAGAATACAGGAATACTACGTTTTCAGCAGACATAAAAAATTAGAACGTGCTCTTAGCACAGGTATAACCAGTATCTCCAGAAACACTGCAATCATACAATCCGAGCATTCATACTGTTAAGAATGTCACAGACAAGCATCTTTGGTTTTAGTTGAGCTCGTCAGAAAGTCATGAGGTATCAATGACACAGTTCATTTGAAAAACTAACCTTGTTGCCTAATTATTCTCCGTATCTTTATCCGTCATATGACATTGACCAGAAAAGTCAGTCTAATATTTAGTTTCTGAACAAGTTAACATGTTAGCAGATGAAAAAGATGAACTTCAGATGGAATAAACACATTTGGATTTGATGGAAAAGTTTGGGAAATTTTCCGTTGTGCAGTGCAAATAATGTTTGACTGTGGTCAATCAAAGTCTCATTTAATCAATATCTGTTGTAGGCCTATGGATTGTTTTTTCCAAAGTACAGAATTTTTCAAGCTCTTAAAGGCAAATTATTAACTATTAAAAGTTAACATACTGCAGAACATACAGTGAATGTTATGGTGTCCACAAAATATTAAAAAACACTACAAATTATGTCAACATACATTTTACATACACTTGATGTATGTAAACCATTTTACAAAGGAACATTTGTGGTAGTGAATTATTGATTGCCACTTAAACATGATGCAGATATACATTCACTAACGAACATTAAAACTGAAACATCAAGTGTGCCATGAACCTTTACAGATAAACACCCATAAAAAAATGTTCAGTTATATTGTCTGCATTTTTTTTTCCTTTTTACCTTTTTCCTAGCAGCATGGCAGCATAGTGGTTAGTGCTGTTGCCCCACAGCAGGAAGGTCACAGGTTTGGTTCCCGGCCTGTGGCCTTCCTGTGCGGAGTTTGTATATTATCTCCCTGCTTGCATGGGTTTCCTCCAGGTACTCCAGTTTCCTCCCACCATCTAAAGACATCATGCTTGGGTTAACTGGTGACTCTAAATTGTCTGTAGGTCTGAGTGTGAGTGTGAGTGGTTGGTGGTCTCTGTCTGTCTCTGTGTGTTGGCCCTGCGATGGACTGGTGACCTGTCCAGGGTGACCCCGCCCCTCACCCAGTGTGAACTGCGATTGGCTCCAGCACCCCCCGACCCAGAAATGGAAAAAGCGGTAAAAGATGATGGACGGACCTTTCTCCTAATTGGCCATCTGTCCTCAGATGCAAAGCCATTGGAGTGCATGTCTGACCGTATTGTGTTGCAGCAGTGGGGGTGGGGGTGTGAAATGGGGGCTGGGACAAGACTATAAACTGTGGAAAAATCCCAATGGGTATGTGTGCCAGAGACAGAGAGAGAGAGAGAGAGAGAGAGAAAGAAAGAAGAAGAACAACAAGACACATTAGTGAGAAGAGGGAAACCAGTAACTGTTATCTGTGGACTTCTGTGTGATATGGCAAGGACCTCTTAAATTTCTTTAAAAGTGGAATGAGTTTTTCTAATCTAGAAAATAAACTCAACTAAAAACAAAAGGTATAAAGGAGAGAAGGAGAGGAAATGAAGGATTTGGTGCTGTCAGCAGAACACAGAGTTTCTCAGCGGAAAGGAGTTAGAGTTTGGCTGAAAAATGAACTTGTTCGTGTGGGACTTGCTGAATACCTGTCCACATATGTCATGATGGTAAGACAGAATTTCTTATAAAAGATGAATTAACGATGTGTGTGTCAACACTTATTTCTAACATTCATCCTGACAGCAACTTCACTTTTCTTTGAGCCCTTTCCTCGGTTTTTAACATTGTAGCATGCTTATCTGTGACTACCACATGCCATTAATTATTAATGTCATGTTAACACGCCCAGTTGTGCCTGATAGCACGTTTCACAGTCACATGGTGGGGGTCGTGACTGGGGACTGGAGGCAGAAGTGGGTGAGCCAGGAAATCCAGTGCTAACAGAGGAATGTTCAGGCAGTAGGCCAGTAGCTGTAGAAAGGGGTTACACAAGTCTCATGTTATCACAGTTCTTTCAAAAACCCCTGCACTTATAACGCTGGAAGAAACACACACACGCAGACAGCAAACACGTGCTGTAGATGAGCATGTGAACACATTGGTAAATTGATATTTGATAAAATGACTTAAACTTATCTAGTTTAAACTTGGGAGATCAGACCTAATCTTTAAATAAATATGCTTGACCTTTATAGGAGGAACCACACTTTTCCTGTTTCCTGAAACACTGGCTGCATTTTTTCAGTCAGCTGTTTTCCACAGGGCCAACAGTTCCTTTAAATTAAAAGTGAAAAAGACATAAAAAAAAAAAAACAACCTCTCCTGTTCAGCGTCTTTAACACTTGTAAATGCCGCAGCAAAGTTTACAAAGCCCTACCACTGACTCGTTCTTTAGTTTAATTCTCAGTGGCTTGACTGAACTTGACTGAACTCAACATGTCTACAACCTGCTTGTTAATAGTTTTATAGTTTTTCCTCTCTGTAATCATCATCTGTGACTTTGCCTTTGAATTGTTGGTTCTTTCTGAGTCCAGACGTTTGGCCTGGGCTCTGTGGCGCAGGTAGTGACAGGGCAGGGAGCGTTCGGAGAGTACCTCAGCATCAACCTAGGGTTTGGATTGGGTGTCGCTATGGGAATACATGTTGGAGGGAATGTCTCAGGTATGGGAGTGGACCTTTACAAACCCTAGCCTAAAAACGCTCAAAGGTCATCACATTCACTGTGCAGCTCACATTTTTTGTATTTCTCTGTCCATTAGGGGCTCATATGAATGCTGCAGTGTCGTTTACAATGTGCACATTTGGTCGCCTCGCGTGGAGGATGTTGCCTGTTTATATTTTTGCACAGCTATTGGGATCATTCCTGGCAGCAGGGACAATTTATGCTGTCTATTATGGTGAGGACACGCCACATGTTCTAACACGGTGAACACATATATTGTTATAAAACCCAGTTACTCATTTATCATTGTTGTATTGTCATCTGTTGTCATACACCTGAGAGCATTTGCCTTGTCGATACTGTTTCCATATGCAGATGCCATTCATGATTACTGTGGAGGAAACCTGACTGTAACTGGCGTAAATGCCACAGCTGGTATTTTTGCCACCTATCCTGCACCATACCTTTCCTTGCTGGGTGGATTCATTGACCAGGTAGCCATGAAACTGGATTAAAGGATTACAACTACAAATCAGGGGGATCACGGTGGCATAGTGGTCGCGGGTTCGGTTCCTAGCCTGAGGCCTTTCTGTGTGGAGTTTGCATGTTCTCCCCATGCCTGAGTGGGTTTCCTCCCACCGTCCAAAGACATCATGTTTGGGTTCATTGGTGACTCTAAATTGTCCATAGGTCTGAGTGTGAGTGTGAGTGGCTGTGGTCTGTCTGTCTCTGTGTGTTGGCCCTGTGATGGACTGGCGACCTGTCCAGGGTGTACCCCGCCCTCACCCAATGTGAGCTGGGATTGGCTCCAGCACCCCCTGTGACCTGGAAATGGATAAGCGGTAGAAGATGGATGAATGAATGGACTACAAATCACCATCATCTGACACACACACACACACACACACAAACACACACCCCCTTCTCTTTGCTGTATTGTTTTATACTCTGCTAATATGTACGTTTCTATGTGATGTTTGTTCTGTTTGGGTGCCAGGTGTTTGGCACAGCCATGCTGCTGCTGTGCCTGATGGCTCTGTCCGACCAGAAGAACAAACCACCCAGAGCAGGCAGCGAGCCCATCGTGGTGGGTCTCCTGGTCTTACTCATTGGCATATCTTTGGGCAGCAACAGCGGCTATGCCATAAACCCCACGAGAGACATTGCACCAAGGGTCTTCACTGCCATAGCAGGCTGGGGAACAGAGGTGTTCAGGTACAATATAGGAAAGACGAATTGGCTTTGAATGGAGGGTTTGCTTTTTTTTTGCACCTGTCTTAATTGTTAAATAACTGGTCTAGTTTTTCAACAAACATTTAGACCATATTACTGGTTGTTTATGAGCAATGCAAAAAAAAATTGTTTAATATGTAGATATTTTGCCTCTTTAACTTTCATCTATTTATATCTCTGTCTTTATCTGTGCAGGTCTGGAAATGGGTGGTGGTGGGTACCTCTAGTTGCTCCCCCCATTGGAGGTGTGTCGGGTGCAGGGCTCTACAAGGCTTTGGTGGAATTGCACCACCCCCACGTCTCTGAAAGGGATGGGGGGTTAGTGGAGGGGTTGGAGGAGACTGTTCCTCTGGAGAAACAGAAAGACATCTGTGAAAATGTATGTGTGTGATAAACCCAACTATGCCAAGTGTTTGTGGATGTAAATAGATAGTGGGAACATTCCAGTATGACAGAAAAAACACAAATAGACCAAAATGAAGTTATCAGATGGAGGATTGAAAGGTCATTTTAAAATAACTATTATTTAATTAAATTCATTTAGAGTGGCTTTTAATATATAACATAGTCCTCCAAGTTGACCATGATGCTAACATCTTTGGTTTGCTCCCATCCATGCCAGTTTAACATTAACAACCAAAAAAAAAAAAAAAAAAAACTAGAGCCATTTCTTATTCTGAAGAAGAGAAACATACTAACTAGCTTACATTTTATACTTGTATCAGGAAATGAGGAAATAGCAGCTGATACATCCTTTGTCTTCAATTACAACAGTCAACACTTACATATACTTGGGAATGAGTATATGCAAAAAAAATCAGCCCCAGTACGTTACACTTAAGAAAAGCAAGAATCATTTCAAACAGGTTGAAAAGACAGAAACCACAGAAAATATAAATGCTCATCTTACCAACTGGGACTCAGCAGCTGTAAGGTAGAATGTGCATATCTGTCAAAATCCCAGCCCTTAGGTCTTATTAAGCATGGCCACAAATGTTATCTTCAAACTGCTGAGAAATAACCTTGTCACATTTAGCGATGAGAAATCTTAATCGCAGATTTAATCATGTAACAAGATCTACAGGCCTAAACTCTGAACTTTAAATACCATGTCATTAAATCACAACATGAGTGCAAGTAAAAAAACAAACAAAAACTATTTGAGATTTTTAAAGCCATCATGGTTTATTGCCGGTCTCTCATGATGCCACATGCAACATTTCAGGTTGAAGTTTAAATGCCCACTTAGGGTGTAATATTTCATACTGGAACTCTCCGGCATCCATCACGCACCCTTAGTCCTTTCCACAGGCAGCCTGAATTGTGTTATTGGTTGCATTATTTTCAGTGAATGATGAGGAGGTGTCTGCATGTGTACTTCCCAGCTGAAACCAACACAGTATTATTTTTTAATCTTCCCATTTCTTTCAAATTTGAATTAACACAAATTAATGTTACTTATTGATTTTCAAATGTTTAGAATTGTATATATTATATATATATATATATATATATGTGTCATTGTTGTATAATACATTTAAATTGAAAATATTTACAACAAACTGAGCCTGGTGATAGCAATTGCAGTTATAAAATGAAGTAGTACTGAGTCACTGTATTACTTGTGCAGCAGCACATGATCTTAATTTGGGAAGTGGCTGGTCTGAAATGTATTTAGGATGTGTAGGTAGTAGACACTGGTAAATGCGGGTGCAGATTACAAACCTGTTGTTAATGCACTATCCAATTTATGAAAGCATGATTTCTGAGAATTGTAAACATAATATAAAACCTTGTGACAATTAACCAAGAAAACTCTGGCTACATGTATGTTACATGACATGTATGAAATGTAAGAGATTAAGGAATTACTCAAGTCCTCCTCTAAGGTGTGTTGTTCACATACATGATCACAATGTTTTTTTCTTGAATGTGAAACTTCTCATCGCTTTGCCCCAGCGTGTCTTCCTGTGCTGGCTTGGCTCTTGGCAGTGGTCCCGCTCCCTAAGTTGCATTGTGCCGACTGCTTCTTCTTGGGGGCACAAACCATAGCTTTGCCTTTGAAGGCCTTGGTAGGATCCAGCTTGTTGATGTAAGAATCTCCTGCAGGATCTGCCAAGCTGAGCTCACTGCTGAAGGTCAGTGGCTGATACAGGGATGCCCACTGCTGTAGAGGGGACACCATACAGAGAGTGTGCCAGTTATTATAGTTATGTGGACACAAAATAACTCACAATAGCTCCTGGCATAACAGTGAGGACGCTACAGTGAAATTGCAGATGTGTTATTACCTCCTTTACTTTATGCTCCTGCAATGCAATTTACAATCTCACGAACCTTTTTTTAAGTCTTGAAAAGGCAGTGATATCAAAAGGAGTACTCCGAAATGTAAAAAAAAACCAAAACCTTTCAACCTTTGTTTAAGTGTCCCAAAATTTTGAGTGTTGTGTCATTGAGTTAACGAGTCAGATCAGCCAACATTTCAGAATACTGTAAAGAAAGCAGAATTTATATGTTTTCTATTTTGTTTACCTACAATGACTCCAAGCATATTCAATACATAGATTACATTTTAAATAGGTATGGTTAGACAATATGTGATAAATTTATCACATTTTATCACATTCATTTAGAAAAGTTCTAAATGAAGGGAAACAAAGATGTTTTAGCAGTGTAATATGGAAACAAGTGAGGGCTTTACACGTGCCATTTCATTCACAGCACAATGGATCTCTTGCAATAACAATTTTGTATTAATAATTTTTTCTCGTTTTCCAAGCCAAATTCACTGAACTCACTGCACAAACTTGTCACAAAAAGCTGCTGATGATGAGATGCAAACTAATTACATTTGATCATTAGCATAAAAATATGTATAAGGCTGTACCATTTAGATTAATTTAATTGTATGTGCAGTGGAATAACAAACATGTTCATTGGCGTTGTTCTTGCAGGGGGCTCATTGTCTTTAGATTGAATTCTGTTGCTACCTTGGCTTGGGGGCTGGGACCATATGGGGTGAAGGCATACTGCCACTCAGGCAGACCCAGGTGGGTTATCATGAGTCTGTAATAAGAAGTGAAGGTCGTGGTCATAAAATGCCAGTACAGAGAGCGATCAAGGAACCAGATTTCACTCTTCTGGGCTACCACACCTGGAGAACACAAAGAAAAATATAGAAAAGACATAAAATGACTTTTTGCTCATGTTCTAACGACTTTTATTTTAATATTGTTATTTAGAGAAATTGGATAAGAAATAATAAACAAAACACCTGGGGTGCAGTTTTTGTAGACCAGGCACACCTTGCCACTCCCACCACAGGAGTCCAGCTCGAAGATGCGGCTCCGAGAATCAAAATGGGGGGCAGCAGGAGCATCCGCCAACCCTGGCAAGAAACATTAATCAACCTTGAATAAACATTTATGTTCTGTTCATTTCCTTCCATTACCTGGCTTGGTGTACATAAACAGACCTCACAAAGTTGACAACATGAGGACCAGATAGGTGTGTTTTACCACTTTCGGTGCTGTTTTCTTCCCAGTCCAGGTCAGCCAGTGATGGTGCATTAGGAAGAGAGAAAAGTGATATTGGCTGGAGGAGTGGGCACAGTCTGGCCACACTATTAACCATCATACATCCTAAGGGAACACACTCATCTGAAGGGAAAACACACACACACAGAGTTATGATTACTAGAAATTATCCAGGGATATTTAATCTTGACAATAACCTCTGAGTGTAATAATTGAAAGTTTTCTTGTGAGGGAAAAGATGCCACCTACTGTCTAGTTTAACGCTCCAGGTGAGTGTGAACCCATCAGAGGTCAGGTAGAAATCTCGCAGATCTTCTGGTAAAATGCAGGTATTTTTCTAATGAAAACATAAAGCATGTTCAAGTGCGTGGTAACTTACAAACAGACATAAAGTGGCATCTTTAAAGGTGAACGTTTTTTCACCTGCTCCCATGAAAGCAGGCTCCTCTTCTCTGCAGGCTCCCTCTCTGCGAAACGCACATCAACCACACCAGGCATGTTTTCTGATAAAACGGAGACAAATGCATAAAATAAAACCATCAGGATATTGTTCTGCTCGCTAGCTAACATCAACACTGACGTTATTTGCTGACCACGACTATCACACACCGAGTATTCGCGTAATCCCAAGCGTCAATCTCTCCGCGACACCTTTAAATACTAAACTCTCTTTTATCTCGTCCATTTTCGAGGAGTGCAATCACAACTTGGTACAAATCCGTGTGAGCTTCCTCTGCAGATGTCTGCTCAGAGCTCCAGCCTCCAGCCTCCCGCTCCATCTACATCAGCTGGTGAAAGCAAACCTCCGCAGGAACCAAGGCACGCGTTGGCGCAGATTGACACGTTTTTGGGCCAATGGGAAGGCACCTTTCTGAAGTCTAACCAATCATATTTTGAGTTGTAAGAAAAAGGCCGGGTTACAATTCCTTAGCAACGCGCTTGGCTCCTTGGGAGTGGTGGCGGTTGATTCAACATGGCGGCAGAGGCAAGTAAAAGTGGAAGTTCGGGGATATTCTGGATGCAAAACGGTATATTTATTTTTACTTGGCAACATTAATGTTATTGTCCACTGTATATTCATTCAGAACTTATTGGGAGACGGGAAACCAAGAGAACATCACACATACTAGCTCTGCTTGAGTGCCTGGTTGTTGCTTCTGGGGAAGTGCGAGCTAGTTAGCTAAGTGTTGTTAGTGAGGTTAATTTGGCCCTACCTTTAAACTTACGTAAAGGTTACTTATTATAATGATTACGAAACTTTCATTGTAAAAGTATAAATGCCTGCCGTCATTACTAGTCGCCCCTGTGAGCTTCCCTAATGCTGTTGAGTTAAAAATGACATTAAGGCTATTTACAGCAGAAAGCCATGTTTCTGTTTCCTTGTTACGGGATTGAAATTGTGAGCTAAGTTTTACTGTGTCGTATTCGACCTTAATAGCTTTACAGCATTAGTAAGAATGCGGTTTGCCACGTTAAATTAAAGATGTCCAAAAAGTTAACTTAAGTGTCTGTCTCGACTTGTTCACCCAGTGTCAGATGAAGAGCAACCCTTAGTGTTTGTTCCTGGTGAGCCTTAATGACATTGTTTGAATCATTTTTAATCAATCTGAAATAATATTTTGTGGGCTTTACATATGAGATGCTTTCTTCTGCCCTCCCACAAACTGTGATAGGAGTGGATGGAGAGCTGAAAATGCCTTACGGTCTGAGACCAGGCAGAGGCAGTACTTTAAGTAAAAGAGGTACCAACATGTCGGGAGCAGCTAGGCGAAGGTCTGAGTTCAAGAATGAGCTTACACTGAAGAAAGGTGGGAAGAAGCAGGACCACTTACAAAGCGATCACTCTGCGGCCCACACTAACGAAACGGTGTCAGCCCACCACAGTGCTGCTGCTGCAACACAGCACACACCTTCCCTGGCCTCAGTCTCTTTACTTCCTTTGCCACAGGTAAACTATTGTTTTTTTTCAATGGGCTGTTTTTCTGCCCTCCAAAAATGTAAGATGAAAAGTTTGAATATATGGAAGAAGTCACATGGATAATATGAGAACAAAGAGCGCAAAGAAGTTTGCATTGAAACTGTCAGAATTTCACCATTAGTCTCTGTTAATGTCTTATTATTGCCAACTGCACTTTGCACAGGTCATTTCTCAGACCAGCAGAGACAGAAGCCAGGTCTGTTTGAAAGACCTCTGTCCTGAAGATAAGCGGCGAATTGCAAACTTGATTGAAGAACTAGCCAGGTAGCCAGCAGTAGATGACACTGAGCTCTGAAATAATGTTGTTTTAATGTGCTTCTATTTAACCATTGAAATGTTTACATTTTCACTAATAATGTTGTACTGCTTGTACTATCTTTACATCCTTTGAACTTGCAAATATAATGAACCCCATTAATCTTTAGTTTGCTCTTTATTTCCTACTCTCCAGAGTTAGTGAGGAGAAAGAAGAGTCAGTGCAACGCCTGAAAGATGGACAGGAACATTTGGAACGCAAGATCTTACAGCTGGAGCAGCAGAACCTGATCATAGCACAGGAGAGGGAGAGTATCCTTTCAGAATTACTGAACAAACAAAGACACAGCAGTAAGTCACACTGTCTTGAGAGGGGTAGCTGATGAGAGGGATGGTGGCTTTATTTTTCATATTGTCTTTTCATGAAGCAAATTTGCTATTGCAGTTAGTACAACAAGTAGAGCAGTCAATGTCGGCAGATCTGTTCATCCACAGGGGCTGAAAACACTCTTTATATTTGAGTAATCTGTTTAATGTTGTAAAGTCTGCTGCATGCTGTGTTCCTATTTGATACGCCGTAGGAACTGCTACTCTTACTAGTGCAAATTATGGCGCACTGTCAAAAGGAAAACAGTGGTCCTCTGTTGATTCAAGGGTGAGATTTTTCTATCGGTGCAGAAAATGTTGTCAAAATGACTTTGTATGCTAAAATTGGATGATAAGATGCATTAGGCCCATTTTGAAATTGGAATGATGCTGCTACACTAGAGCATGGTTTCCCCAGACAATTTTGCTGAATAACACTACTTCAACCTAAAAGATCTAAGTGAAATAACCCACTGTAGTATCAGGGTGAAATAACTGTTGCCAGCAGTCCGTGACACATGGTTGCCTCTCCTTAAATTTCTACAAATGATTTATTGCTGGCTTCATGGATGTTGTGCTGAATATGCAATTCCATACAATCGTTTGTAGGGGGCAGTGTTGTCATAGGTAAGGCCATAAGCAGTCTTTGATCAAGACCCTTGAATCTGATATCAAAGGCAGACAAATGGATCGGATGTATTTAAATCATTTGATCTTGCAGCAGTTGTCTTTTGCAAGTGCTCATAGCTTATCCGCTGTTGTGTATGGAATCAATTTCATGGTTGGAGACATGGCCCAAACCATCTAAATCATCTCATCAGCTAAAGATACATTTTTATATTTACTGAGAAGGCTACTGTGTTTTCTTTTGCTCTGTGTTTTCATAACCCTAACTGAATGCTGAATGTTAAATTTAGGATATTTCCAGTCCATCTTTACAGAATTAGATTAGGTGGGTCACTAACTTCTTCTTGATTGTGTAGGATGTAGATTGTGTGAGTTAATGTTAAGGTTGACTTGAAAGTATGCTGTTCATTGCATCCCACAACCCACCTACTGTCTTCATAACAATTCTGCTCAGGTCAGACCACATCATGGCCAGCAGTCAATTTAGGTTAAAAACACTGCAAAATATGAAGAGTAATTGACCCAGCTGGTAAATTGCACGATTGGCAATGGCGGCGGGGAAAATTAGGAAAGCACAACTCAATTAAAGGCACTTTGGCTCGGAGACTTGGCATTTACACCAAACTTCTAAACTCCATTAAAAACGTATTTGAGAGGGAAAAGTGTTGGGATCCAAGCCCCTCAGGGGGGATAACGCAGTCTTTTAAAGTGCGTGTAAGAGTCATGAAGGCTCTTCTCAGGCAGAAGGTTCCAGCACTTCTCTGAAAGGTTAAGGAGGCACCAAAGGCAAACACACTGAATGAGAGTCTTGTCAAGTCTAATTCCATTACGTCTCAGCTTATCTTATCTAACCAAGAGTTCAGGGTTGTCAGGTGTATAAAGAATGCCGGACAATACCTTAGCCCCAAGCCACCTATGATGAGAGGGAAAAAAGTACCCTTGATATTTGGGATGCTCAGTTGACATTTGGAATGGACTGGCACACAGGACTGAATTAGTGTTTCAGACAGGGAAGATGCCTTTTGTACTTCAAGGCATGTTGGCATGGGCAGAAATCAAGGTGGCATTACTAAATGGGTGCCCAGTTCTACTTGTATCCAGAACAAGGCACAGCGGGTGCTACAGCTAATGCCATTTATTGAGTTTAAACAATTGGAGAGAATCCTGAGGCCATAGAGAGTGGGGAATAACAGCCCTGTCAAAATATGTCATTAAAAATACTACATGTGGTGATAGAGGATTACCAGTGCTAAATCCATTTTTACCCTCCCAGGTTTTGGATGGATGACATTTACAATGTGGAAATCAGTTTTTTATCAAGTGTGCTTTTTGTGATAAGCACACATCAGAAGACTGCTTCTGGAGTATTTGTGACTCTTTGTTTTTTGGGAGAATAAGCCCCTAATATTTCTTGATGTCAGCTTTGTGGCTGTATCTCATCTTTATTCTAGGAATGAGTGATGGGCTCTTGACATGTGAAATATAAGGTAAACTCTATTATAGGTGGTAACTCAGTTCTAATCTTGCCATTCAAACTCTAGCTTCTGACCATAGTCTGCTTAGCTGAAACATATTGCAGCCTAGATGCTGTGGATTTGACTAACTGAATTGGGAAGTCTTTTGTGAGATTAATTTTTTCTGAGCTAAATGAAAGTCCATAAATGCTTGAAGAAGTTTTTGAGAATATAAAAACAACCTGAACTGCTATCATTATAAACTAAAGTTAAACTTTGCAAATTATTGTTATCGTTTGAACAGGTACTGCCATGTAAAGTTTATATTGTGTACTGAGGAAGTCTATTTGTTGAAACTGGATATAAACAAATCAGATTTTACCAATTGTGGGCTTAATTGTGAAATAAATAATCCGAAATTGATTGGAGTTGGTGTTGGAACACCTTTTTATTATGTTTTGTGTGAAGTTTAGGCTTTCTGAATCATGGACTTGTTTGTTGCATATGTCATCTCACAATTGACATATTCCTTAGAAAAAAGTATTTGTACAAATCTTACTGATGATTCAACAAGACACAGCTTGGTTTGTTGCTACTCGCATTACTTTTAATTGTGATCACATTAATGGCTGAGAATCAATCTTCAATATATTTATTCTCGGAATTTTAAAGCCATTTTAAAAAAAATTGTCAGCTGGCACGTTGAGTTACTTATTGGTTTATTGTGTGACTCACACTCATGTCTCTTTTCCAGATTCAGTAGTATTGAAGCAGTTATGTAAACTGTCATCTTCTATTAATTCCCGGTCATTGTTTCCTTACACACACATTCATACTCATCAGTCCCCTCCCCCATTTCCCCCACATTCCTGCTCAGACTCAATCTGTTTGGCACAGTGTGTTAAAGCGGGCTTTAAAATATTCCCCCCTCTTGTGCAAATTTGTTCCACCTTGAAGTGGATTTCATTATTTCATTTGAGCCTCCGCCTGACAGGGAAGTGAATCATTTTGACAGGCCCCGTCTGAAGCCTCTTCAACCCAAGCCCTTGATTCTGAGTATTTTTGGAGCAGGGGGGAGGAGTAAGTCATTGTTGGCACTTTGCAGCTCCGATGTAAACCAGGGGCTTGCTGAGTGCTTGGCCCCCATTGGCTGACATCCAAGGCTGTGGAGGAAGCATGTTTAGTGTAGCGATGGGCAGAGAGGTGAAATCTTATCAGCGTCGCTCCACTCGGTTCAGATTACCTAGTGTTTGCTGTCCAGGGACTGCATCAGCCTGTCAACACATTTACACACATAACCTTCATTTATGGCACTGGGATGCTCTGATATTACAGCCCTGTTGGCACTGTAGCACTTTTTTTGGTGTATTTTGGTTTGTGTGTGGTCTTTACCATAGCTGATTTGGTATTCTGGCTTTGAAGCCATCTTACTGTACTGTGTATTTGTGTGTAGTTGGGGACATTTGTCCTTTGTTTTAGGCATGATAAATCATGTGTTGTTGTTTTTTGGGGTTTTTTTTTGTGGTTTTTTTTGTGTCGGTGAATCTGATAAAACATGAGCAGCATGCATTTTTTTCAACACACAACTCTATTATGGATTGAGGTGAGGTGTAGCTGTATAAGTGTGTTCAGTATCTCTCCTTCAAGACCCTTACTCAAGCTGCATAAATAGACCTCCCGGCACTGGTTTACATGATATGATGTCCTTGTGATGTCCTTAAGTTTTCCATATAGAACTACCTCCATGGACATTATCAGTGCGGTGGTGGAGAAGCCATAGTTAGATGGAAGGTTCAACAAAGTGTTTCTTCACATTTCACAATGTTTATGGAAGCTGCTGCATTGCATTTGTCTGGTGTCTGTGCCTCAATTCAATGTCGTCCCAGCTCTCTTCTCTTTCTCTCTGTTTCATTTCCACAGCCTGATTGAAGTCTTCTAACGACCAAACTGTTTTCTTATGGAGTGTTCCGCTATCTTCCTTCAATAAGACTCTACTTTGAACTTTGATTTTCTCTTAAAATAGGGACCTTTTTTTCAAAAGGATGCTGAAAAACTCATCAGCTTTGGGAGCAGGGCCACCATCATAAAAAGATATGACCTAGAGGAACACACTTTATGCTCAGCATCGTTGGACGTGTCTGCACTACTTACTTTATTGTAGAATTTGTGTGTGGGCTGTTTGCAGTGCAGGTGGGAAATTTCTGCTCTTGTGTGTTGTTTTGTTTGTGTGCACTAGAAAGTCTGAGAGTAAGACTGAGATTGATTATTGAATGTGTGAGTGTGTCTGTGTGTAGCTTCTCCATTCTCATGCTCATTATCTTTGTATGTGCTGGTGGTGTGGTGCTGCCACTGCCATTAGTGGGCTCCTGAGGCGCAGCAGTAGTTCTGCTCCAGATTAGTTTTCTTGTGTCTGCCAGCTCTCTGTCTGGCAGATAGCCTGGCACGGCACTGCCCAGCTCAGCTCAAAACAGCTTGGCCCGACCCAGATGGCGAACGCTCTGTGCCACAACAACAACTTTGATTTTGCTGGCCTCGTCTTCGTCTGTTTTCAACTTTGCTGTTCAACCTACTTTTCTAGTTCAATGTTTAATTGATTGCAGAAACAAGGATGTGGATGTAAGTCAGACTATCAACATGAACTTGGGCTCTTTTTTCCAAATTGTGTAAGAGAAATTAATCCTTATCAAAATGGCTATTGTGCATAAATTTGTCCTCTGAGTAAATTCACACAGTGAATACACATATTTTTGTTTTGTGAAATATTTCCTTTTTTATCAAAACATTCAAACCTTCATCTGCTTCAACCACTTTGTTTTATCCACTGTGTACTTTTTCTCTAAAAAGTTTTCAAGATGAAGGCTAAAGGTTCAGTTTTGTTGTTTAGTGTTTTTATTTTGTAAGGTAGTTAGTTACTTAACCCTTGGTCCTCCAGGCCTGCAACAGCAATACAGAGAGTGCCAGGAGCTGCTTGGGCTCTACCAACAATACCTTTCCGAGCAACAGGCAAAGCTCAATGAATCCATTGCCCAGCTAATCCAGCCGCCAGCACACAGCAAGGTACTGTATGGGTAAGACTTGATGTATAGTAGGTTTTTATCAGATAAACATGCAGTGGAAGATGACAGTCGTGAGCCTATGGGAGCCACATTCATGGACCACCCCTGTTCTCCATCAATGAGTCATTCATGTTTAAAAACATTCACTGAAAACAAATGCAGCAGGATGTTGTTCCATGAGTGCCACAACAATGTATAACAAATCACTATAGAGGTCCACTTCAGTCACTGGTGCAGTATGACTGCAACGTAGTGAAAACTCCCTCAAGGTGACACTTTCAAAGTGAAGACGCCTCTCTGGCTTCAGCCCCTGCAAGAATAGATGACTTGGCCAACCTTATTGTCCCACGGTAGCTTTGAGTAATGTGTGTTTCCCTGCTCTCTGACCCCCAGCAAATTAGTCACAGTCTCTTCCCCAGTCAACTATAAGATGGGCTTTCCTTCCCATGTTTATCTCATAATGTTTTTGACCTTGACTTACCTGCCAGTCATGCTCAGTTGGAAATTGTCCCCTTAAGCTTGTGGCCAATGTCCAGTTTACAGTTTTAATGGATGATTTGCATTTGCACTGCTATAAAAGCCAGCTCTACCCTAACACCATGTCTATGCTGGCTGTGTAGTGAAAGCAGCACATTAGTGGAGCAGCAGCAGTTTGAGTCATGCGTCAGTGTCTACACAGGGTGAGTTCTGCTGTGTATGTCATCTTCGTTGGGAGTGTGCTCAGAGTCCAATACACAATTGCTGTAGTTACAAGCATAAAATGGAAGAAAATAGATTTGAACCTAAAAGGATGCTTCAAGTCACAGTAACCATATTAGGGGCAAGTGATAATGTGAACAGCCCTTACAGGCACATGGGGGAAAGCTTTTACTGCACATAGCAACATGAGCAAATTAGGTTGATAAGTGAGTAATACACGATTGGTAAATTTTGCTGTGTGGCTTAGTGCTACATTAGGGTTTTATAGAGCAATATAATTTTTTTGGCCGAAATACTCCTATAAATTTTTCAGAAGCTTCCTAAATTGGCCAAAATGCATTTGCTGTCCTCTTTGTTCTCTTTCCAGGTGCTAAGTTGTGAGGAAGCCCATAGCAGAGCTAATGTCTCCCCCTTTGATGGCTCATACCTCAGCTTTGCCGCTACCCAAGCACAACAGCCTCAAGTTCACAGAAGTGGGAATGGAGGAGGAGGAGCAGTACAAACTTTGAACAACCCAGTAAAACCTTCTGGTGGGCCAGTCAAGGAGCATAGGAATCATAAAAGGGAGTCCTGCCATAGATGTGATCACTACCAAGGCAGTGGTCAAGATAGTGGCTATGAAGCACAGCAATGGAGAAGGGATAATAGCTCTAATGTTGCGAATGGCCAACATGACACTGTGAAGCAACATGATTGTGAAAGGTATAGTATAACTCTGTGAAGTCATTCTAGATTATTACTTTACATTGTCCAAATTGCGAACTTTGTCACGGAATGAGGAAAAACTTGTACATTAAACTAAATAGAGCTTATAAATTAAGCAAAATAATATGTATTAACACAGGCTTCGAAGTGGGGTTGATATGGGCTTGGAGACCAAGGAAGCCCTGACCAGGACTCTGCTGGGTCACGAGGACTGGGAGGAGAAGCGACACCAACTGTTGCTGCAGAAGATGCAGTTGGAGATGGAGAGAGAGAGGCTGCAAGCACGGCTTGATGAACAGGAGGAGAGACTCAACAGACAGAAACAGCAGTTACACCAGTCGTGCCTTGATTCCAGCAGGTAAAATACAGAAGCCAAAGAGAAGTTAACAGGATTCACTAACACAAACTTACATTTGGGGGCATACGATATTGATGAAAAGTTGAAAGTTAGAATGAATACTTGCTTAGAAATAACACATTCATTGTGTCACTGCAAACTCGTAAACCCCATAGCTATTTGTCTTTTTATTTTATTATTCTTGTTAGATTTCCACGAGTTACTCAAGCTGAGGTCAGCAGCTCAACCACAAGGAATGGTAATCCACAGCTGTACAGTCCCTCCCACCAAGATTTATCCTCAAGGTAAACCATGTAGACCAGTAGACAGGATAACAGGCGCTCTAACTACAACCCCTCTTGTCAGATGCTTTTTCTCTCTATTGCACTTACACCATACACATTAAACTCACATGTATTTCGTTTGCTGGTTACAGTGTGCGTGGAAATGCAGAAGTAAATCCTACTGAACAGAACTTGAACGAAAAACACCCACAACTTGTAGCTGCTCATTTAGGAAATGGTATGGAGACACCTGGTGAGCTGTGACCTTTTATTTTCAGCTTCAGAATTATATGCTCAATAGTCGACACATAGAAGAACGTCTTAGCTCAAAAACTATCACAGTCAAACCTGCCATGATATAGATTTCCTTCAGTGTTTATTTTAATACTTTATTATAGATGCAAACGTTATCATGATGGTAATCATTAAACCTGACTTGGCTGCAGTGCTCTCAGCCTTGCTGCTCATCCCTTTTAATATAACTCCTGTCTTGAAATTCTCAACAGGGGCCTTTGACCAATCCAGAAGGGACATGGCCACGTCTCCTGCAAAGTCACAGATGAGCCTGAGTAAGTCACACTCAGTGTCTGTGATCCCTGAAAGCCCTGATGCCAGGTAACACTGTCTTTACTTGACTTGAAGGAACCATCAAATAATTATTTACCATTTATATCAAGGTTTATGGCAAAGTGATATTATTATGCTGGATAAACAGTAGGGCAGTGGCAAATATCTAATCTAACAATATTAGTTTTCATGGACCCCTTAAGGCAATCAATGTTCTTACTTTAGAATATTAACAATGTTACAAAAAATAAATATATATTATTGTAAAGCATAAAGTTTGAATTGTGAAGTTTTCCCAAGGCTTGCATTTGCTCCAGTGTTAAAGGCTAAATGATGAATTTCCTTAGTCTAGCTCACTTTTAGAGCTGTGAGAAGCTAAATGAAGCTTTTTACTGGGCTAGCTAACGCTGTGGCCAGCCTGTCAGGACACACGCTGCGTTCCATTAGTCGGCCTAGCAGGGACCCTGCAGCAGGTGTAATTGAACAGACTTCTGGATGCACACACTGCCCTCTGTTCTTGCTCTGCCACAGAAAGAGACACAAAAAGCATGAGTGAGAGAGAGATGTTAAGTGTATACGAAGTTGAGTGAGGTGTGAGAGCATTGCTTTGTGTGAGAAATAGGGAGTGAGGAAAGTTAGAGCAGTTTGAGATGGATGGAAATGGTGAGAAAGACGTAAAGAAAAGGAGAGGGTTTTTAGCACATGAATGAATCACAGTACGGAAACAATCCAGCTTTCCTAAAAGGAAAGGGACGTTCATTACCTTTTTCTTTTAAGATGACACACAGTATCATTTTGCCTCGTGTGCTATTGCCTCCCTCTTTGTGAGGATCTCTAAATTGCTGTGGAATTATTAAATAGAAAAAAATCTCAGAAGCAGTTTTTAACTGTGATGCTGCAAATCTTTAATTTTAAAAAATCATTATTCAAGAAGTAGCGCCATTTTTTTTTTTTTTTTTTTTCTTCATCAAATGTCAGCTTTCCTTTTGGGAAAGTGGTGTTTGATAGGAGATGCACTAGCTGTTAAAACAGCCCCTCGCTCTCTGTTCTAAAGGCTACACCTCCAAAACAGCTCAAACTTTACAACTTCTGATGAGTAACTCTTAAACAAAGCAGTGCGGGGTCCAAGTTGAACTGTGAGCGTCGGCAGATGCCCATAAATTCCAGCAGGGGACACTGGGTATCAGATCTTATTACCATCCATTTACACCTCCAAAGCCTATTAAAGTTGTTGGACTCTTAGCTAGACACAGTGTTAATTTTTACTGCCAGTAATGAGGAAGTCTGCCTCTCAGATGTTTTTTCATGTGCGTCTCCTTGGATAGTTGGAATCCTTTGGTAATCCACTGATTTGGATTAGACATATGCCTTTTTTAGTTGCTGTCCAAAGATTTATGAATAAATAATCAAAATATATTGTAATGAATGAAATAAACACACACTATATTTTGATGCTCTTTGTTAAACTATTCAGTGATATAAGGTATTCTCATAAATGTTTTTTGTAGAAAACTGAAGGTAAATCGTCAGTGCCTCATGTTACTGTCATATATTGGATAGTTTTTTTTTTTTTGTGTGTTTATTCCAAAATTATTATTATTTTTTTCTAATGCTAAAGCACGATCTAGAATTGGTAACCTAGTGAGGTCAAAAGAAGCAGCTTTGTTTAGTCAAGAGCTGTCTATGGTTAAAGATTTGGCATGTTTCCTGAACTCATGGCTGTCTAATCTTAACCAATTAATTCCTGATGTGGAAATGCAAAAACGAAGCTGGGGTTTAGAGTAAGTGACCTTCTTAATCCTTTCATGTATCCTGTGCTAGTTAGTAATGAGACAGTTCCAGTGTACCCCCCCCATCTCATCTCCATCCTTCCTGCCATTGCCTGCCTGCTATTGATTGGTAGGGAAATTGACAAGCGGGATATATGCAGCAGCCATTATAGGTTTTTTATCTTACTGTTTGGATTGCAAACGAAAAGGGGCGCCGGGGCGAGACGGCTATCTTTAATGAAAGGGAGCAACCAAAAGTGAAAGTTACGAGTGGGAAGGAGGTGGTGGTTTACCTGGGCTTATAGAGCTAGAGAAGAGACACAGTGTTCTGATGCATAGGGAGAAAGAAGCCCCAAAGGTTTTTATTGAAGCACAAAGAGTTCAGTTGAGTGTGGAAAGTTCAGTGGAGTAACAATAAAATACTGCCAGAATCAACTTTCAGTAGATATTTGGTTCTTTATAAGGCTTCTTACTGCTCTTGTATTGGGCACAGATGATTTAAGAACTAAACGGTAACTAAATGGTGGCAATGTAGTCATTTTTTTGTATACTGACAAAAACATGTTTTACAGCTTCTGTTGTTTGTGTACTTTCTTGTTATCCACATAGCAGTGAAAAAGATTTGGCAAGACTCTCTTGAGGGATATTAATATTGAGCACCAGTTCACAACTTTACCTCACACAAACTGAAGCCAAGAAATTAAGTTCTTTGTCGCAATGTGTAGCCCTCTGAAAATCTATTGGCATTCTCTCTAGCCCTTGTGCAGTCTCTGTGCCACCCCCCCCACTAACATAGCTCCCATTCCTGCCCAAACTGTACCCCTACCCCCCACACTATCCTTGTTATAGATTGTGACCGCCGGTAAGTAATGCATTATTCATTACAAACAAGTCCTTTGTTGATGGATGGTTGTTTGAGAGCCCTGTCCGTTAAATAAATCAACAAATAAAAATGCAAATTCTCACATTTCGAGAGAAGGATTTCAGCCAAAGTCCCTCCCCCACATTCCCTCTCTGCCTTCCTCTCTATCTACAAAGCTGCACTCACGTCCACTCTCTCTCCTACAAGCAGGCACATACACTCTCATCCATGCTCTGTCTTTCTCCTCTCCGTCTGACAGGCAGGAGAACAAATGAGGAGGACAGATTTACTTAGTTGAGCTTTAGTCTCCTTTTTGTGAGTTATCATTCCTTGGTCAACTTTACCCTCATTCACTCTCTCCTCCTCATGCACAAACGTGTATTCATAGATTATTGTTGCTAAAGCACAACATAGCTAAAGATTTAAAGCATTTTGTCTACTGATATGTGCTGCCTGCTTCAAGTCTGTGAAAACACGACATATCAAGGCCTATAGTTAAGTGGAGAGGATCACTAATGCACTCGATTGGAAGTTGCACCAGTGTGTCTCCTTGCTGACCACCCACATGCATATCAACAAGTACATGCCAAAGATTGCCCTTACCTGGGAGAGCTGTGTGCGGAGCTGCACGATGCAAATCGATGCAGCTTTAAACGAACAGAGAATTATGTAAGCAACATCAGTGGAGCGTGCTTTAAAGAATTCATGTTTTGTATCTGGAATGGCTGTTGTCGACTGTGTATACACTGAATAATTTATCAAGCCAGCCGGACTGAGGGATTGAATCTCTATTAGCTTAATCTCCCCCGTTTTGGTTTATTTATTTCACTGCACATTCCCTCATTTCTATTCCAGGGGAGAATGCACCGGGGTTCTCTCCCTCTTTTTCTCTTGGCCCTGCAAGAAACAGTTTTTCTGCCGGGACGCCCCAGTGGTTTTGACTTTTTAACGCTGCTTGTTAGGGTTCAGTTGTTACCTCAACAAGAAAGATTTTGTTAATGGTTTGAAAAGAGATTTTCTTTCACATTGTCTGGGTTAACAAGTAAAAAATTGTGAATGAAAAATATTTTAGAACAAGCGTTGAGCTCTAAAAAGACTTTGGTCGTGTGCACATCTGCTGTTGTCCCTTTGGCTTGCACCTTTTGTGCATCACTTTGAAGGCAGGTAGTGTAGCCAGTGGTCTTTGTGTGCATCTCTCTGTTAAAATGAAACAGCAAAATGTTGCTCATTTACAAATGTCTGTCTACGGGGCTCCAATGGGTTCTGTATTATAAATGTAGTCTCTACCAATTCAACCTTGGAAACAAGCTGCAGTCACATGTGGACAAAAGAGAATGAATCAAACAACAAAAACCTTGCAAAGTTTTACTTATTTTTTCAGGTTGGATTTTTCTGTGGCCGAGTTATTGGACATCTTTAGTCCTGTCTCTGCCTCTGAGTACAGTAAACCATCCATGCGAAGGACCAAACAAACACAACCCAGGCCAGACTGCGCTACCCCCAAATCAATGTGCAGAACCCTGCTTGCCCCTGGAAAGCCTTATTCCCAAGGTACCCAGCAGGACCTGGAGGAAAGCCAAATACTGGAAGATATTTTCTTCATTTTATGACAAAGAAAAAAATGAAAAGCAGGAAAAAAGAGGAATCCGCTCACTTGGTATTTGCCTATTTGGTCTTAAATTTTGAAGTTTCTTTCATTTAATTTTCATTTTATATCAGAATGATCGTGATGTTGTACATTGAGTTCTTATTATTCTGCCATTTTTAATACAAATAAACAATTAATAATTCAGTTTTTGGTAGTTATTTAGTTTGTAACTGAGTCCTTTTGTTGCCACGGGAAGAAAACTGTTCACCGCTGGTTGATTGTCTCCAAAGACCATGACAGTACAAATGCTAAATGATCATCATCATATGCAGTTGAACATGGTGAATCCGGCTAAAATGAATTATCCTAAATTATATAACCTCACTGATTCAGCGCTATCATACAGTCAATTACGCTTCAAAAAATTGTGTTAATTACGTTTGTGACATACTGTCGGTAATAGATATCACCTTTAACCACCAGTAATTATGACACAACACAGGACATTTTATTCTAGACTGTGCTTTATTATTGGGCTAAGCTGAGACGCATCATTCATTTAAAATTACAAAAAAAGAGTCCAGGGGACCAGAGAATGGTGCAGTCTGGAGAGACGGGGGCGGGAGCCTAAAGCGCACTGCCCAATCAGAAGCTTAGCTCATCAGGAACCTGGCAAAGCTTAATAAGCGACATTCATTTCCCCACCCTCCATATGTGCTGAAATTGGGAAACAGATTTCCAGAATACTTTGAAAACCATATGAAGTAAAATGTGAATCTAGCAACACTACTGAGCTTTAGAAATAAAAAGCACTGATAACGGCACTAAAGAAATGATAGTAAATCAATATTGTTTTGTTTTGTTTTTTTTTTTTGTTTTTTTTGTTTTTTGTTTTTTGATGAGATAGTGCAGTTTTCATTGGATTTTGCTCTTGGTAGAACAGATCAGTTGAACAAGATCAGAGCTCTGTCAAACAATACAAAGCATGATGGCAAACTAAGAGCAAGGGCTGTAAAGTTTTAAAATACAGGACTGGCCTTGTAATCAAGCAGTTAATCAGGGATCAACAACAAATCAGACACAAGTTCATTACAAATTAGCAGCAACTCATAGTAACCTCAAGGCATATGTTTTGTTGAATACATATCGATTGATTGAGCGATTGTTTTAAGAGTGTTTGACTACGACTCATTTCAACCTAAAGAGGCTACAATATGGAGGCAAATTGTACTCAAAACCAAATGAGAAACCTTCCAATCAGCATCTTTTTAACAATTGCTCAACAAAGCTTAGTTGTTGTTTTTTTTTTTGTTTGTTTGTTTGTTTTTTTACAACAGAACAATAGGAATGAATAATTACAAATGTACATAAGGCTTTAGTATTGTACTGCATTGTTTTGAATAGTTTATCAGCAAAATAAAAATGCTAAATCAGTCTTGAAAGTTGTTGAAATCAGAATTTGCCAATAGCTAAAGTGGTAATATGTGGTGCAGTGATACCAAGTAACACTTGTGAGCCAACAGATGGAAATAATAGAGCTCAGATCTTGAGTCAAACAGCACAAATAAATAAATACATAAATACATAAACACAAATAAATAAATAAATGATTAAAATCTGTCTTTGACATCACTTGGTCAATAGGAGCATTTTTCTCCGTCATCAAAGAAGTGCTGAAGGCATGGTCCTGCAGACAGGAACAATGATCATCTGTGGACCACAACAGTGGCCCATGCATGTTATATAAAAACTATTTGGTCACGTACCAACTTATAGAAAAATAATGCCATGAAAGCATGCATATCATCTCAGACATGACTTATAAATAAATATCTAAACAAATAGATAAATGAATAGAACCCATCAAAGTATTTTTTTTTCTTTTTTTATAAAATAGGTCAATGTGTGTCTAAGCTCTAACTGAGGTCAATGCTCTCCCTGACTGTATTCTGGATAAATGCCTTGGTCAGGTCCTACAGTTTGTACCGTATCCTAGCGACAATTTTTTTTTTTTTTTTTTTGTACCTGGTTTTAATGAGCATTATCATGTTTTCATTCATATATTTTTTTAAGTATTTAAATTACTTTATCCAGTCCTTGTAGATAGAAGTAAAAGTCCTATAAAATATGCAAACCTATGTACAGAGGAAAACAGAGCAAAAAAAGAAACAATTTACAGTATATTCATCGGTTTATGTATATATTTATATATATATATTTATATCCAAACTTCTGTTTCTTGTTGTTTTTGAACCACTATACTTTGTTTTACTTTTCTCATGTAAACTTGCAGCTTAAAGTTGGAGCAAATGAGGATGAGGTGCTTGACATTCTGGTTCCCGTGTTCGTTCTGCTTTTCCTATCTTATTTCGCGCAGCATGGAAACGTGGGCCTCGGTTTGGTGAAACAAATGACAGATTGCTCAAACCATTCGAAAAGAACAAACTGCGTCGACAGCTCTCTGCAGTTTTCTCAGAGCAGGTGAGGGTGTGGGGGCAGTTAAAGAGGGCACGCAGTGTGGTGATCTGGGATACCAGACATATGACATTTAGCTTCAGTTGTTATTGTTAGCTCAGAGACAGCTCAGGTGGTAGTCCAAAATGTTTGGCACTAACCCACCATGGATACTCTCTGAGCAAAAAACAACAACAACAAAAACAAAACAAAGCGTGATGGTCATCTGGCTTGCACTATATGCCATGCTCAGGGCATTGTTATGTGGCACACACAAATAGAGGCATCCTGGGATGGGATTGTGTCGTCTTTTAGCCTCACTGGATTTGGAAGGTAAATGTTAAATTATGCAATCTGCTAAAAAGGTTAGACCCAGACACTAGGGAAATGGCATAATGAGCAGTTTACAGAAAAACTAGTAACAGCACCCAACAGGAAGCATTGTCTTCCAAAGTGTCATATAGCCTTATAAATATTCATATATATAAATATTCATTGAATGATATCCACCTGAATATGTGTTGAATGCAGGGCCCGATAAATCCAAGTCTGTTGACCTTTTTCAGGTACGTAGTAGGTGTTCATAGCGTTTTTGTAGACCATTATGAGAAACTGTACACTAAAGCAATATGAAACCAGCCTCTGTCACACAGCAGTTGTAATGGATAAATGGCCCTTTATGCTTATTGCTTCATTTTACAGTTTCATTATGCTTCTATGTTTATATCGAACTGTACGAGCACATATAACATAAGGCAATATAACATCTTCTAAAGGATATGCTTCATGTTAAGTATTACCAGCAGAGATCCACACATTAACTGCCGAATGGGAACGTACATTAACTCTTCTCCCTCATTCTCTTCAGTGGGAAGCCAGCTCTCTAATTATAACATATATATGCATCAATATCACATCACCTTCATAACCATTAAACCCTAATGTCAGGTCCACTAAGCTCAATCACTTCTCTTTTCAAGCCATTTCTCAGCTGCAGTCCTGAACCTGACCCTAGTTTTGACTCCAGCCAGTGGAACGCAGTCTCAGGTGCCCTGCACACAGCTTTGATATTTAGCACCTGTGCTAACAGGTTACCTAATGCCCGCTGTTGTCTGACGTGTGATTGCATGAGTCTACATAAGTCCTAAATAAATTTTTTTTCTCTCCAAAGACAATGAAGGACCAACAGTGATTGCACTGTTTGTTATATTGGACATGCACTGAAGCTCTCTGCACAGCTGAGAAATGATATGGATCTGGCTGTTGTTTTGACATCATAAAAGCGCATTGGCTGCTTGCAGTAGTGTTTTTTTTTTTTCTTTGTTTTCTGAGAGCACAGTGCTTGATGGCAGATTCTGCAGGTGACAAGGCACACCTTGACATGGTGACAGCCCATACGCTACATGCACTTTACTGAATGCAAAAGAGAGCAAGGGTTGTGAGACGTATTCATTTTGGTTCAAGTTTCAAAGAGAAGTTTGTGTGTCTGTGAGTACGTTTGTGTATGTGTATGTGTTTGTGTCTGTGTAAGCTCAAAAGATATGCTTGGAATAGAGTCGAAGATAATTGTCCTTTTCCTCTAAAATCATTTAGCCTGATTCTCTTAAAGCCTGCTACTTAGATGTGGCTTTTTGCATTTTCAGATAATATTTACACCATATGTGTATTTTCACACATTTATCTTTTAGCAATATATTGTGTGTCAGCATATAGGTAATCAGAGATAGGAATGCCTGCAGTTTTGGGAGCTGCCAGATTTGCGATTCTTCCCAAGCAGAGCAATGTTTCAAACTCCAGCTAAAATCTACAAAAAATTACAGCTCAACATAGTCAGTAGCCGTTCTATATACATACACACATATATAAAATATGTGCATATAAATACATATATTCGTTTGTGATTAATATCTATTTATCCATATATACTGTATATATGAATACATTTGCTTGAATGCTTGTTATACATATATATGTACTGCAAATATAAACAAGTTCATATATTTCAAACGTTTCTGATGTTATTCTATCTATGAGGTTAGGATGTCAAGTTAAAAAAGATAAGGCTGTGATACGGAGCAGCCCCTCCCATGCACTCGCCATCCCTCCCACAAAATCAGAAGAGGAAAAAAATAAACATTTTGAGTAATTGTAAACTAGCGAAGTGAGAGACCCCATTTGGTCGTCTGAAATAGTTTTGCCTGTATTCAAAAAGCATATCAGCAATATATATGTATATATACATGTGTTGTATATATTCGAAATGTACACTTCTTTTAAGTGCAACTCCTCAACCAGTTAACACTGACTGAAAGAGATGCAGTGGTCCGAGTATGTTAGAGCTACAAGTCCTCAGCAATAAAAATGTTTGGTCTTTTGGTCCCTAAAACAACTAAGGAATGACAGGTAAGACTCCCTGGAGACCGTTGCTATGGCTCTCCTTGGCAACGGTTTCCCCTGGAAACGGACAGGCACTCCGAGCTAAAGATGGCCATCCCAAATCGAAGCCAATTTGTGTCCTGAAAATATCACATTCCCTACTAACGCTCTGTCTCTGGGAATTTGTCCCTTCTTGTTTCAAGCCTTATAAATTGGTCTTCAAAAGTCAATTGCCCCAAACTCAAACCATCTTACAGAAAGATCTCCTACGGCAATCCTCTATTCAGTTTTTAAAAAGTTTGTTTTGTTCATGTTGGACTTTTGACATCCATATTCCCTTAGGAGTTCAGTGGGGTTGGTCATTGTAAGTAGATTTGATACAGTTTCCTTTACCTTTTTTTCCCCCTTTGTTCAAGTCAAAGTTTTTTGTGGTCCAGAAAAGGTAGATGTCATTCAAGCAGGGTTTTGTGGGAAAAGTGGTGTGTATATGTGTGCAGAAGAAAAAAGTCCTGGGGCCAACCAGGCTGGTACAAATTCTCTCTGAGTTCCAAAGATTTAGTACATCCAAAAAGAGGTGTCCTTGACTTGGTCATCGCTCTCCCTCTCTCCTCTGTTTCTGAAGCAGCCTCAGTGGTCCAGATGTTGAGTTTGCACTCAGTGGTGCGTAGCAAGTAGTCAACATATGATTCAGCTCAAGAAAACCTGGAGAGCACAGAAGAATTAGGAAGCATTAGAGGAATGAAAATGAAAATATGAAGCGCTTCATCTCATGAACACCCCCCGCCCCCAACTATTCATCCACAAACACTTCCAAATCAGAAGTTTCACTTATTTAATAAGATATCTCAACAACTAGATGGACAACTAAATAATGTTCCATGGCGTTTCCTTATTTGCCATTTGTGCTTTCAAGTGAAATGTCAAAAAATGTATTGGATTGAATTCACTTTGAACCTGTAATTAGATACTGGTAGTTGTGTTTTGTCAAGGAGCTGTATTATACAACAATCATTTTCTGAAATTGTCCATTAAAACTTTTGGATCTGTGATTATTCAAAGAGACAGCGAGTCCTTCTGGGCTTAAACGAGGGTTTACTACAGAAGAGACAAATTTCCTGCATTAGATTTCGTAACACAGAATTGTTGATGTGGAAAATACTTCTTTTTGAATTTGTTTTGCATTTACTAAGTTGCCATAATATGATTCCTTAGGTGTCCTACTTTACAGGTGAGACTCACTATAAGCAGACTGAGTGGTACAGCAGACCTGCAGGACATCTGTCTCTCTGAAACATATTAGCCAATAAGCTCTGGTCTGGATAAAGAAACATTTCCCATTTTGCAGAGAACATTTCATTAGAATTTCCAATGTGATAAAACAATTAAGTTTGTTCATCAGTTGCAATCAAACACTGTCATTCTCAGGCAACAAGACTAGAAAATCAAAAAGATGTATGTTCCGACATAGTGCTGAAAATTGTTTTAATATGTCAAAAAGGTGCTGCATATTTTTAACACATTCATAGGAGATTGCACTATTCCTCCTGCAGTGATTTGCCTCAGGACACTGTTTGGTATGGTTCAGTTAGTTTGTGTGTAGGTGATAAGTTGCCCTTGAATGAAGTCATCAGTGCTGAATGAATGACACAGCCTAAACTCTCCATCACACAGATGAAGGGAGGAGACAAAGAGGAACGGCACAATTACCCGCCTGAGGGGAAATAAATGCCTCTCCCTTGGAAGCAATTCCTTCCCTGTGCAACACACTGAACCACTTACAAATTATCTTTTACCTACAGGCTAACATACAGGGTCACTCACTGTAAAGCTGTTCTACAAACAGAGGAGGCCACGTGTAAGTAAGTGTAAGTATACAGTTTTTTTTTTTAACCTACTGTTAAAACTGGCACTAAACCAGAAACACAGTTGGGTGTGGGGTTGATTCTCTTAACATATTATATTGCATTCACATCTTTTTTATTTAGCCTTTCTCACTTATTCACATGTTGCTTGGATTGACAGAACTGGTACCAGTTAGCAGGACACTAAATCTTACACAAAGATGAGCCATGGACACATGGGTGAAATTTGCATTCATAAATGTGTGCTTGAACTATCGGCAGAGGGGTAAAACTTCAAAATTCATCACTGTTGCTGATGATCAACTGGTTACTATGCAGCTGTAAATGTTTTATGACATTTATAAAAGGTTACTGAAACCACATCAGCCTGCGCCATGAGTGAGCTTGCCATTTGAGCAGTTATCAATGTAATATTGTATTTGTTGTTGAGCGTGTGCTTGTTCAATTAATCACCTATCAAACTCAAGTGACAACAAACACATTTCCACACGAGTTCAGTTCGAGGTCTGACCTGTCTTTCCTGGTGTGCGTCGGCTGCCCCGGCCACCAGGATTGTGGTGGCTGGCTGGGGCGGGGGGCTAGTAGGGACGGTTGGCATCCTTTGGCCTCTTCAGCTGCACCTTGAGCCTCTTCATGCCGATCTGGAAGCCGTTCATTGATTGGATGGCAGCCTGGGCACTACCTGGGTTGTCAAAGCTCACAAATCCTGGGGGAAAGGCCATAAAAGAGCAAGAAAGAGGAATAAGTTTCGATTAAGAAACAAGGCAAGACTGTGGCTATAATATGACAGATGGCAGGAATGAGATTCAGTAAGATGAAGCAGTCTTTTTCATCTACTTACGTTATGATAAAACTTTACAATAAGAAACACATTTTTTCATTTGTACATAATAAACATCAAATGCACTTCTGGTTACATGCAATAATATAACAAATGCAGCTTATTGAACAACAATATGGCAACAACAAGGATCACAATAAAAACAAAGCTACATGCAGCCAAAATTACAACATGGACTTGGATATGGGATATAAGACATTGTGTGTCATTTTTGGGTTTGGGTTTTAAACTTCCACTCGGAAGCAGCAAAAGCATCAAATCACAAATTAAAACCTGCGTCTCAAAATTGCAACATGAATAATACAACATTAATGTTGTGTTGGGGCTGCACCTGACAGACTCTCCATTAAATATTCTCCACATTCCATTTATAATTTGCCACATAATTATATGTTTGGCTAAATTGTGCTGTCAGTGGCACAAAGTGAGACACGAGCTCTTTATCTCCCTAATCATTAGTATGCATTACTCTATCTTACAGTAAGTTACAGAGAAAAGATAGAGACAAAGGAGTCAGAATGTAAAAAAACAGTGCAAAAATGACTTTGAAACATTAATTTCTCCTCATCATGATCAGCACTATCACAATTATGGTGCAACCTTACTCTAAAAGGATGTTTTCCATTATCAACACACACTCAATTTCCCATAATGACAAACCACAAAAAGAATTTTTGAAAATGTATTAAAAAGAAATGTTGCCTTGAGGTAAGCCTGCAGACCCTTTGCTAGCCCTCCTGATGTTTAGCTCAGCTTCCTCCCCTTCTCTTGATCATCAGGTGAGATGTTTGTAAGGGCACACACCTGTCAATATAAGGCTTGATAGCTGACAATGCTTATCAGAGCAAAAACCAAATCATGAGCTGGAAGGAACTGCCTGTAGAGCTCAGATAAAAGATTGTGTTGAGGCACAGCTCTGCTTCTCTTGAAGGTTCCCAAGAAACCTCCAAAATTTTTCAGTGGAAGGAACAAGCAGGATGCTTCCATTCAAGGTCTTGGTGAGAGAGGTCCTGCGTGAAGGTGGGAAAAACTTCTGAAAGAACAGTCGGCACTGCAGCAGCTCACCACTCTGGCTTTATGAACAAGGGGCCAGATGAAGGTTTCTCCTCAGTGAAGCACTCTCCAAAGCATTGAACTGTGAGGACTATCATCTTCTGGTCTGATAAAACCAAGAGCTAACTTTTTTTTGTCTCTCATCAAAGTGTCACGTCTGGAGGAAACCATTCATCACCTGCAGTGATGCTTCCAACGGTGAAGCACGGTGGTGGTGGCAGCATCATGGTGATGGGGTGTCTTTAAGCAGCGGGGACTGGGAGACAGGGCAGGGAAGGTTCAAAAAGGGCAAAATACAGAGATAATCTGGGTGAAAGCCTGGTACAAACTCGGCAAATGCCCACCGTCCAACAGAACTAAGCACCGAATTAGTTTAGGGACAATTCTGTGGACGTCCTTCAGTGGCCCAGCCACAGCCCTCACTTGAACCCAATCAAACAACTCGGGTGAAATCTGAAACTGCAACAGCCTGTGATCAAAGTGCGACCTAAAACAAATCTCTAAACTGAGGTGTGCAAAGCTTGTGGTATTATCCCCAAGAAGACGGGAGACCGTAATCACTGTCAAACATGCTTCAACTGCTTACTGAAGGAAGAGTCTGAATACTTCTGTTTGTGTTATGTTTCTCCATCATAATGAATTTGCAAAAATTGTTTTCGGTTTGTCATTATTCAGCGTAGATTGATGAGGGAAAATTAATTTAAATGATTTTAACAAAAGGCTGCAACATAATAAAATGTGAAAAAAATCCAATATTTTCTGAATTCACTGTATATCACTGAAATATTTATAAAAAAAAAAAAGTTCAGAGCTTCAAAAGGAAACAGCTTTAATAGTTTATAGACAAATCCAGACACACTCATTCTCCATTCTTTCTTTTTGATAACAACCAGCATTTTTTTTTCTTTTTTTAAGGGAGGGGTGTTGAGACGTTAGGAAGGGGGGATGTTGACTGCAGTAAAGAAGGTGATTAGTAAAAAAGAATAATAAGAATAAATAACCAATAATCTTTTGGTTTTGTTCATTTTTACCCACCAAAGCATTTACTTTGGTTTGTCGCCCGATCCACAAACACTTTGGAGGAGATGACATTACCGAAAGGCAGGAACATCTGCATCAGCTCTCCATCCCCAAACTCCTGAGGGAGGTGGTAGATGAACAGGTTGCAACCCTCTGGTCCTGCACACAGAAGCAGAGCGAGAGAGATGGAGAGAATAAAAGATGAAGGGGCGAAGGTCAGAGAAAAAGAGACAAGGAGAAAAGAAACATAAAAGGTTGGTCATGGCAGGAAGAGAGAGATAAATGCAAAATTGTGAAATGTTGAAGGCGGAGAGTCAGGGAAAAAGAAAAACTGACTTCAAGTAATTGGAAAAAATGTGATGTTATACACCTCCAAACTCATCTGGACCCGGAGACATTTCAACATTTGAGTGAGTGCTACTAGATTGAAAATTAATCTGCATAAATTTATTTTTTAAGTAAGTTTTCCAAACAAAAGTGAATTAACTCAGTGCTTCAGTTGTGAGATTTTCGGCTTCTCGTTTTCTGATGTGACAGTGAATGAAATATTGAAGTTTTGGATGGTTGGTTGGACAAAACGAGACATTTGCAAAAGTCACATTGGGCTTTAGCGAAGTGTGATGGATTGCTTTCACTATTTCTTTATTAAGAAGGGACCTTTTCTGGCAATTTTGCAATTCAAGCCTCAAGATCTGCAACATGAGATAATTTCCTCTCTTATATCAATCATCAAATGAAACACCACACACAGTCCACGCACGAGTACACAACAACACTGTCGGACTCACAAAAGCATCTGCAATTTGTGAGAAGTTCTGGGGAATAATATAAGTAACATTAAATAAGATTAAGACGTGAATTTTTTATTCTTTGTACACTGATTTCTATGTTTGTGTTGTGAAAATCTTCTTATACAATAGTAACTATACTATACTATACTATAACCCATTTGAAATCACATTTAGTGTCAGATTTGCAATGGGGGAAAAAAACAGAAAAGTTCTGAGCACTTTTTGTCAACAGGCAGTCATTAGTAGACAGTAACTTTGTTTCAGCTTTAATGGAAAACTCAGGTTTAGCATTAACAGCTTTCAGGTATCACTAATCAAATGACTAAATGCCTAAATGGTAACTCCTGGGATGCAACAGCTGTTAAGTGATTTTACATTATTTAGTTTATCTTCCACAAGAGGGCAGTAAGGTCCTGAGCATGGGTGTCCTGAGCTTGGGGGTCAGTGAGTTCATAAATTGGTTTACAGCTCAGTTTGAAATGCTCAGTGTTAGTGAAGTTAGTCACCCTACAGCCAACCCAGGATATCCACTATATCATCACAAGAATAACCTCTAAATATTATGCTTTACTTCATTTACCGGCCTGTTTTTGTTCCTTATGAAAAATAAGACTTCAGGCTGTTTAGTCTTGTCTTACAATTGTAGACTGATACAATTTTTTTTTGTGTTACGATACTGAATAGTTCACTCGTGATAGATCTCGCTGGCAAGAGGTGAGTCATGCCTGAAAATATAGTAAGGACTGTGAATTGCCTGGATATTTTTAAATGGGCCTGTTTATTCCATGACTACATGAAAAATGAATAGAGAAGAAGTAAGTGTTTGTAGCATACATGAATATTTAGAGAATTGTGTGTGTCTGTGTGTGTGTGTGTGTGTGTCTGTTACCTTCTCGTTGCTGCTGAGGGATGATGGGTGGAGGGTGGGGAAAGGCTTGGCTGATCTGGCCGTATGCAGCGGGGTAGGCTGCTGAGACACACACACATAGACACACAGTGCATATCAGATAACAGTCATGACTACACACATATATACACACACACACACACACAAACACATACTCAGATATGGGCAAACAATGTGATATATGCAGGGCCACAGCAGGCAATCGATCAGATAACAGACAATAGAGTCTACATGTTATGCATACACACACAAACACACACAGCCACACACAAGCACACACACACTGAACACAGCAGAGAGAATAAATTGATGTAGTGAGACTGAAACACTTAATGTTAAATGATAAAAATTCTAATTCAAACAAAGGCAAATCTCTATCTACCCCCTTTCATTTCTCTCTCTCTCAAACACACACACACACACACAGATCAGTGCTGCCGTGAGAGTGACAGACAGACCTGCATACTGCTGGACTCCTGTGTAAGCCTGCTGGAGAGGATCAGCTGCAGTGGGACTTTGAGCTGCTCCAATAGCGACAAAGAGAAGAGGAGGAAGAGGAGAAGAAGAAGGATGAGGAGGAAAAGGAGGTGGAGTTTACGAGGAGTATGGAGGGATGGAGGTGTGTGTAGGTGGAGAGAGATGTGGCGAAGGAAGACGAGGGAGACAGTAGATGGGGAGGGGGTACGGAGGAGGGAGAGAGTGATATATCAAATGTTAGAGACAATGGACAGAACAGAGAAGAAAAGTAGAGAGGTTAGAGAGTCAAACAGCCACATTTCAGCTCACTTCGCTTTTAGTTTGTGAGGAACTCAATCTCCCTCTCGTCTGCGCGCCTTTTTTAATTAATGCTCCTCCCAAAGCATTTCAAAAGTAGCCAAAAAGTAAAAAAACCACAGTTGAAATAAAAAAAACCCCCACCAATATTGATAAAAAAAAAGCAATTGTCATAAACATATAGCTATTACACACAAACCCTGTCAAGAAGAAAAATATTTATTTCTCTGGCGATCTATACTGAAGTTTAATATGAAAAACAAGACAAGAACGATACACACTCACAACACTGGGTGTACCTGTTTCTATCATTTCACATGTAGGAGATAAAGTAAATTATTTAAACATGAAAGGTGAAAATTTCCCCCTGCAGCCTAAACACACTGGTTAACTGCCACAGATGCTGCGCCGAACTTTATAACTGCCCATCTGTACACAGAGTACATGCACGTTTATTACACCACTGAGAAAAACACACACACGCACACAACCAAAAAACCCCACTGTCACCAGAAACCAAATAGATACTGAACACACCGTGGACCAACAGCAACACTGAAAAAAACAGGAAACAAAAAACAGTTCGGAGAGCCAAGAAAGGAGAAGGATGGGCTCAAATGAAGCGTCTGTGAAATTTTTGAGTTTCTGAGGTTATGCTCAGAAATTATTCTGAAGGCCATGACTGTATATCATTCTCACCTAACCTGTGAACAAGAGCTTGTGAATGTGTTAAAAAAAGTGGGGATTTTTTCTCAGAAGTGGGTAAAATATATATAAATAAGTAAATGGGGAAAAAAAGTATTGCTTTCCAAAATGGCATGAAAAAAAAAAAATCTTCTAATTTTATCTTTATTAGTTTTCCTCAGCTACCTCGTACTTTATGTTAGATCATGTCTTACATGTCTGTCCAGGAGGAGCATCTTAATTTTAGATTAAGAAAACAAAACAAAATGAAGGAGTCATTGTCATTGCTGTCTGCAGGTATTCCTTCTAATTCTATATATCACTGACAATCTTTAGCAGAAATGAAAAGCTACCTATGTATACCTGTACAATGGGGGGAAAAAAGTCAGCAAGACACTAGTTGCTCGCAGCGCACAGTTAAAACTGAAGGTGACTCAGATATTAACTTTTTTTTTTTAATCAGCTCAGATCTTCCCACATCTGGATTTTTGGCAGCTGGACAGTAAAATCAACCTGAAAATATAAAAGTGAAGGTGGCATTGTTGATCCCCTGTGGATATTACACCTTTATGTGTAAAAAAGCTTTGAACTTGTAGAATAAAATTTGGGAGCAAATTACATCAAGGGTGAGGTTAGACAAAGACGGTAGGAAAAACAAATAGCCTTGGTCATAATCAGATGATGCCTTCAAAGCAGAAATCTGTGTGAGGAAATCTGCACTCACAGGACTTTTGGATGTAAAATCAGGATGAAAATTTGTACTTGAAGGTTTAATGGGCATGTGTAACTTTATTGTCACACTACCAGAGCGTGTGGAGTTTGGCAGAGTTTTCTGCTTTGAACCCAAACTTGTTTCTTCCACCACAAAAAATCTTTTCCACCCATTCACAAACTCGAATTTTTACCAGAACCACAGGCTTTGAAAGTATTTCTTAACATTATCTCACAAGCTCAAAAAATCTAGACCCCTATTTGAGCCCATAGATAAGTGGGATGAAAAGTTGGGGGGGTAGCAGGGAGAGGGACAGTAGACGGGGAGGGAGGAGGAGGGGGGAGCGCTACCTTCAGAGAGAGAGGAGAGGAAGCAGCCACCCTGAACCCCAAAACAACTTCGCGGAGCCACGCCCAAGCCGTTTTTCTCCGAGTCCTCCCTAAAAACCACCTCCTGCAACACTGGGGAGACAAGAGTGTAAAAAAAAAAAAAAAAAAAAAAAAAAAGGGGAGAGATTTTTCTTCCACCTCTTCACAAACAGAACCAATGAGGTACCAGCTACGGCTCATGACACAAGCGCATACTTAGGCTCCAGGAGCCCATAAGCACCTTTGCCAAACACTCATCTCCTTGACATGCTCACTGACTGCGGGCTATGTTCGTCTGGCCTCAGCTTCCTGAACATGCTCTTAGGCTATTCGCCACTGTCAGCCAGCAGCATGCACACTGTCCTGTTACTATCGATGTGTGTGTCGATCTGGATTCAAGCTTCATTTTCACAAAATCACTGTTTTTTAGAAAGAAGCGGCAAATGAATAGTCATTTCTATCCTTGAAAAAAACATTTTCTGTTTGCACATGTGCCCCCTGATTTTGTCAGACTTACCGGGGTAATGGTGTATCCCATTGGTGAAGACAGCCTCGGCAGGGGGCTGTCCATTTGCCTGGGGGGGTGGCATGCCAGTAAAACCATTTACGCTTATGGGGGAGGGGATGCTGGTCACTGTCGGGGCACTGATGCCTGGAGGAGTACTGCCACCTGCAGCCGTGGGGCAGACAGGGAAAGAGAGAAACACTGTTCCACTTTTTCTCAGACATTATGGAGAAGTTTTACTATGACTGGCCACCTAGTAATTCTTGGAAATGTCAGAGGGGCCGGTCCAGTGGTCCAATGAAGACACTAAATGTCATGGCTGATTTCTTGTCCCTGTATGGCTCTTACTTTGTCACAACAGCTATTAGATGCAAATCTTAGACATACTCTATGAGAATAGCGAATACTGCGTAGCCCTGATTATTTGTATCAATTAAATTTTTGTCTCAGGTGATTGGATGTCATGCCCCATTGCATTTTGTTCATTTGCACCGCTTCAATGCATCTACAGTATAGACATTTTCTGAGTTGAATGTCATTTAAATCCACTGCTTTTTCTCCCTTGTACTGTATTTTTCCACTGTAATGCTGCCGGAGCTTTTTAGCTTTTTAGCACTTTTTAGGTAATAGGATGCAACATTATATTTGAAATAGTTTGGATGTTGGAAAAAAAAAAAAGTAACATTTAATTTTTAATTCAGGGTTTTTAGTGTTAAGGCTCAGTGAGCCCTGCCCTGCCAGCTAACTAAACTATCGTTGTGCTTTTCACAAAGACAAAATGGAAAACACTAGCGAGCTGTGATGGACAGTTGTACGTGTTATTCAGAAAGAAGCAATTTAATTGGATTTTGACACCAAAAGTGAAAAAATTGTGGTAAAAACTGAGGCTGATTGAGGTTTGCTGACTTTGTAAAATGCAATAGCCTCACAGAGGATAACATTAGCTTAGCACTCAGTGAGACAACACAGGCACAGTAATAACATCATTTACTCAAGCTGATTTTTTAAAAAATCTCTGCTGCTTCCTTTTAGATGAATTCGGTGATAAAAAAACAAAAATGAAAGCGATGGCATTGCTACTGGCAGCCAACTGAAAGTGAGCTTGGATTTTTTATTTTTTATTTATTTATTTTTTTTTATAATTTTTGTATGAATACAAAACAAATGTGCACTAATGGCTGAATTGGAGGTAGATATAACTGTACATGTGCAATGGAAGAGATGACTTTCTCAGGCCACACAGAGATACATAAAACTCCAGTATGGTCTTTTAATCTCTGCTCTTTCACCAGTGTTACCTGACGTAGGGGTCAGCGGTGCTCCTGGGAGGCCATTGATGGTCGCCATGTGTTGCATCTGGGCAGCAGCAAAGGCTGCCATTGGACTGAGGTAGCCTCCCTGGCCTACAGATGCCATTAATGCTGCCTGCTGCTGCACCTGCACAGTGGAGGAGAGGGGATTGTAAGGAGGGCGGAGAAAAATGAAAGGAAAGAAGAAAGAAATTTAGAGGTTGCTGAGTTAACAAAGAAGATAAAAAAAAAAAGGAAGGAGATGGGTACCAAAGGGAAAATGAGGCACAGCAAAGAAACAGGAAATGGAGACCATTAGATAGAAAGCACATATTGAATCTAATGAAATGCGTTTTTTTTTTTTCTTTTTTCTTTTGTTTAGTTTTTTGGAAACCAATATTAGAACAGCCATTTACGTCATATCCCAGGGAAACGCAAGAGTCCAAATTGGAGGGAATTCATCTTTTTTTTTTGCTCTTCCAGATTCATGAGTGAGTTCAGCTTGAGCATTTATTCTCTGTGGTTCACTGAATGAATAAATGCAGATAAAACAGATGCTTTGCAGGGCGTCTTGCCTGAGCGTAGGCTCCGTAGGCTCCAAACTGCAGGGCCATAGGGTTGAAGATGCCCATCTGACCAGCCATCTGCTGCATGCGGCGGATGGTGCGCTCCTTATCCGTGTCGGCGAACTTTACCACCAGACTGGATGAGGCACCCTGTGCACCCACCCATCCACCCACCCACCACGCACACACACACACACACACACACACATAAACATCAGGCAATACATGTTAGTGTGTACTGATAGATACATGAAAGCTACTCGTACCTACGTTTGCACATACTGTACATGCACACATCCTCTCCCATATGAGGTGTGCCAAAGAAATGGCCTTAAAACAGGAGCTCGAGCTCATTGCTCTGAAATCGTTAGGAAGGGTCATATGCAAAGGACAAATTTCCTCGCTGGGATTAATAACGTATAACTTAACTTTACTTTAAGATGGTAATTAAGCGCTAGGTGACTCATCTCTCTGTGTGACTCATTTCTCTCACATAAATCTACATGGTCACACATTTGTGGTGTACTCACAGGCATTGTCTGGCTGCCGTGTAGTGCACTGATGGCTGCCTGAGCTTCAGCATGAGAGGAGTATTTTACAAATGCACAGCCTAGAAAGAAAAAGAGAGCGACAGTGTGTGTGTGACAGAAAGAGGGGAGAAAATGAGGAAGGGGAAAAAAGAGAAAGTGAGGACAAAAGAGAAAAAAAAACCCTTTGCTGCAAGGTTTATCATCCACAATCACAGCAAAACATTGCCAGTAACAAGGCGAAAAGTAAAAAGTTCCCAGTTTTTCCATCCTGGGGAAGATCCCTACAGCATTACAGCAACAAACACTGAGTAAACAAAGCCCCTCTCTGCCGGGCAGGGTTGCATCAGCGTTGATCGACACTCAATACAGAGACTAAACATGCTTCTCTGACACCATTAACAACTTTGGGATCCTCTGATGGGGCTTAAAATGCCACAGCATTTTGGTGTCGCTTACTATTGACAAGCCCTGTTGATGAATTTGAATGATCAAGTTGCCAGTAATTATTGCGCTGAAGCCTACTTAGCCGAGTAAGCCGGCTGATGAGGCCTTGTTAATGGAGCTTCACGGAGGAATCAGAATGATCAAGCCCACTGTAATCATTAGGCTTAGTTATCATTGGGCCTCATTGATTGGCTGCTAAGCCCACTGATGAACTTCATGCAGTGAACTTGTGTAGCACTCTGACAACATTTTGAAAAGGACCTTTTTCTGGCATGACACCAAGCCCAATTGTTAATAAGGTGGTTGACTCAGGTTTTTTTTTTTCCTCTTTTTATCAGCCTTGTAGGTCGATGCACAAGGTTAATGGGGTTCATCTGTAAAGAGTTGGAGTTTTATATCTCCCATCTCTGTGGGCGAAGCTTGCTGATGGCATTTAATGTTGAAATTTTCCGAATCTACAGTATTCTTATGTAAACACTCCTCTGATGATTGTGAAATTGCCAGCTTTGACATCACTCAACATGAAGTGTTTAAAGAGAACTTTGCAAAGTCACCAACTTTGAAATACTAAATCATTTTTGTGCAGTAGCCTGTGAAAAAGTCTGCTGGCTCAAAGTCTAAAACAGCTATAAACTCACCTTTGCTGTTTCCGTCGGGACCTCTGAGGATAGTGCATTCCTCGATGCTGCCGAAGGACTCGAAAAGGCGCCGCACATCATCCTCTGACTGTTGCTTGTTGAGCATGCCCACAAAGAGCTTTCTGTCTTCTAAAAGGAAAAGGGATAGGTCACAATCAGAAGATCAAAGTTTCCTTTTGATATTCTGCAAAAAGACATGTTATGTTCACTGAAAGTTTTTGCCCAGACTTCTTTCCATGCAAAAACCATCAGAGAGACATTTTACGATACTTCACAATGTAAGTTTCCCTTTATTAACCCAATTATTCCTGCTCCAAACAAATCTTTAGACTCATCATTCATCTATTTTTCCGAAAAATATATGGCTCTACAGCTGCTAGGTGCATCTCTGAATTCTCACCAACAAAGTTGGTAACTTCTTCATGAGCAGTTTGTTGCTGGGCAGGTAGCGTATAATAGCTAATCAGAATGTATTTCATGTGACTGCATTACAACAGTAAACCAAAAAAAACCAAAACAAACAGCTGGCACATGCATTAACACTGGGTGATACTGTAGTTGGTACACGTGACTCCTGTCACATTACACAGAAGCATTAAAAAGGGTAATTTATGGTCATCCGCTCTGTTTGAAAAAGTAAATGTCACAGGTACGGTAATCAGATAATTACAATTATTACAATACAAACAATGAAATTACAGACTAACAAATAATTGACAGATGCCTCTAGTATTTGTATTAAATGCAGTATTAGATTCAAACCTCATGCACAATTCAGAGGTATTTGCTTGAACAACATCTGTTTTATGTAATGGTAAAAAAAAAAATAATAATAATAATGTGCGCCTTTTATAGTAAAAGAATCATTTGATAAAAAAAAGACTGGGATGCCAAGCAGTGCTTTCACATTAGGCTTGTAATTTATTAAAAAATGTATCCACCTGTTTTCTATGTTTCCATTACAATGTTGAAGCGGAAGATTAGTTTGTGATTAAGGCGAGCGAAACGATCTTTAGTGCAGTCCCTGTCCTTGGGGAACACAGTTGGCACTATGCCCTCAGCAGGAGCTCTTGTCACAGATGCTCATGATACAGCATGGCAAAGTTTGCCTAATGGCAGTGACACAATGCTCATTCACATCATATTCAATAGTCTCCCAGTACATGGGCGCTCGTAACCAGGCGTCTGATCCCTTTGTGATGAAAAAAAGAAATAAAATCAATTTTGTTACAAACTAATATTGTTCTTGGAGTCAGACTTGGGGTCTTTAAACTTATGGTTGCCAAGTAACTCCACATTTAAGATATGGTACTCTTTGCTTACAGTGAATAAAGCTTGTGTTTATTCAGTTATTCCAGGGCTCCCATCTTTATCATCTTGCTCTGCACCAGCTCAACTTGTAATATTGCTGTGCCGAAAGAAAAATTATCCATAGGACCCAAGAAAATGAAACGAGGCTAATGCTTCTGCTGATTTATTTTAGAGAACAACCCACACCTGTAATTTCACTTACAGTTGTGGTCCACTAAAATAGACTTTTGCATGTTTTGTTTGTGTGTGTGTGTGTGTGTGTGTGTGTGTGTGTGTGGATAATGGTCAGATCTGGGGTAGTATGAGCTCGAGGTAAAGGTGAAGCTCTCATAGTCTTGAGTCTTAGCCTCTATTTTTCTTTTAAAGTATTTAATGTCTATGTTTAGATGTGACTACATCAAGTACCGAGAGATATTGTCCTCTACAAAACATCTTTTCAATTCTTTCAGCAGACATGACGAGGCATTAAAGAAGTGGAGAACAACATGCGACAGTTTGTGGATCTCACTCGCACTCATCAGACTACTGCTAGTATAAAGCAGCTACCTATAGGTAAGGGAATGTGTCTGTCACAGGTATGAGACAAGACAGATGTGCTGGTGTGCCTGTCCTCAGGTCGAGACATAATTAAAATTTTAATTTAAGTAACGATCCACAGTCTTTCCACGGGGCTTCATCTAAATACAGTACCACATTTGTTGCTGTGATTATTATTAAATGAGCATCTCAGAAGGGACGCTAGTCCACAATAATGAGACACGTTTAACTATTTAACAAATGAATTACCTAAAAATAAATGTATTAAAAAAGTATTAGTTCCACTTACAAAATAAAATGGCTCCTTTCGGAACGTACGGTAAGAACATTAAATATTAATATATTTATGTTGCTCATTTCAGCGTAGCGCCAATTTAATGTATTTATTGGTCAGTTCTTCCTTTATGAACACATAGCTGCCCCTTTATGCTAAGCAGCTGCTTTTTTGTGAAAAATCCTCTTTCAAAAACCAACGAATAACCTCAACTCAAATTTCTTGTTTTTTTCCTGCTGTTAGAAAGACACTGATGGAAGAATTACTCAGAAACCCATTTCTTATGTAAAAAGTACACATAACTGATTGTGCAAACATCACAAACTTACTTCAGTAAAAGTATGTGTTAGCCTAAAAAAAAAACCCCCCACTAATATTACCACTGAATTAATGTTCGTATTGGAATGTTGAGGTGGCGAATAAACTTTTATTTTAACTTAAAGCAATGTATCAAAACTGATAAGGTATACATCTTCGTCTAGTTTCATAGAAAAATTCAAAATCATTTTCAGTGGACAGGGCGGGTGTGGAGATCTTAATTTGTTCAAAATAAAATGACAAAAGAAGAATAATTTATATAAACAGGAGATCCCAAAGTGCTCTTGCACGTCAGGAAATGTGAATGTACTTGGTTACATCCATCACGGGAATAATACAACACACAGGATCCAAACTCCGTATGGAAGGGCTTGAATAAAATAAAATCAGACTGAGGTTGGGCATGAGTTCATTAGTGTCAGCACATGACAGACAGCATGACTGAGTCACTGAATGAGTGTTTGAGGGATCCGTGGGGCAGACGGTGAAAGTGTATTAGTGCACAACAGCAGCAGATGTGTCAGCGTCTGTTTTTATGTTACACAGAATCTGGGCTTTGTAGAAATGGATGTATATGTTGGGAAATTAATGAGCCTCGGTGCAATTGTGTCTGAAAGTGCACTACAAATTAGCATGTGTATAGGTGCGGGTAAATGAGTGTGTGCATGCATGCATGCTCAGTGTCCGTTCCCCACTGCCTGTGCCTGACAGGGTGTCCTTGCCGAGTCAACAAGACTAATCTGCGCTCTGGCCTTGCACTGAGGGGGAGCAAGCAGGGTGGTGTTGGGTGGGGGGGGGTTTACAAGAGCAGAACACACATCACGGTGGAGGACACACACATATGTGCACACACACACACACCCACACACATACAAATCTTGAAATGTGAGTCCCCTGTCTTCTCACACACACACAGTCATGGTACACACTTCATTGGCGGCCAGAGTCTACAGTTCCCCAGGGAACACAGTAATAAACATTACATCTTTCTTTGGGTAAGGACTGTTAACACATACACATACACACACGCACACACACACAGTCATATTCAGCTAGAGAGAAAATCAATGTACACCAGAGCCTCAACAACAATGTAAAGTTCCCTCTTGCACACAGACAGTGTCTGACAATGACTCTCTCTGATTTCCCTCTACCATAATATCCAAGTAGTGCTACTAAGAATTATAAAACTGTTTTATTTCGAATCTCTTCATCTCACATCTTTTGCAGCATTGTGACAGCCCTCTCGACTTCGTGTTTTAGCTGGATTTAGTCAGAAGTCATCAGTTTTATTTCAGTTTTAAGTCCTACTCAGATGGTTCATTAAACAGAGTTGGAAAGTAACGAAGTACACAACTAAATACTTTAAAAAAAGGGGCTCCTATCCACCATGTTTCAGATGCCTGTGAGTTGTTAGCTGTTCCACACATGAATGATTTTCCAACTGAACCTCTCAGATGACCTTATTTAAACAGCTGTTCAAAACTCAAAGATGTTGGATTATAAATTATTTCACAAAAAAAACTGAGATTAATGAAAAGTCCATGAACATAAAATTTTTTTCTTCTTTTCCCCTCTCTCATTAATTATGGGGACCAGGCCTTGGTTTAGGAGCCACTCAACTAAATCTGCGAATTTATTGTGAAATCTCAAAAATGTGCTAGAAATCAATAATCTAATAATAAATAGAAAATATTTAATTCAGTTTCACAATGTAATATTAAATGGATGACAGAGGACATTTTTATGAGGGCCTGGAAATTTTAATATGTTTTACAATTAATAATGGGCTTTTATTATATTTTTTATTGGATTTTGAATGTAGGAATTATGATGGTACATCGTCCTTGTGTGTGTCTTCCACTCCTGAACACTGTGAAATGAAACACTTAGGCAACACAATGTCCAGCTTTGATTTAGTACTTCAGAAAACATATTAGAATGTTGGAAAAATGTTGGAAAAAACTGAATAGATGAAAACGGTGTTGGATATTTATGCAGAAAAAGATAGACCAAAAGAACGGACAGAGGCACGGACATCCTGTGTTGGCCTCACTTTGCTTCCTCCCACTCGGTGCTCACTTCTGTTCCCTCCTGCTTCATCAATCATGGTCACAGCACCACCAAACTAAATAGAGGAGGATGTCACACAATCTCCCCTTCACCCTAAAGTTTTTTTTCTCCTTACAGACTAACACCTCTCTCTCAGGCCGTATGCATCTCTCCTCTTATTAACCCTCAACTCCACCATGCTCCACTTCTTTTTTATTCTATCTTTCCTTCTTTCATGTGGCTGAAAAAAATGTTCCAGTGCCAATTATATTAACAACTGCAAAGTTTGAAATACCAAAAACGGTCAACAATTAATCTCTTGTACAGTCCATTGATTAATGTCAGGAGCTGGTCACTACATGGTCTAGATACAGAAAATCAGCTTTAGCTGTCAATACAGCATGACAAACACAAAACAGCACAGCAAACATTGCCTTTCATTCAGAGAGGTTTGTCGTTTGAATTCATTTGGCTGATATGAACTTGTGACATTAGTCAAATAGGATTTTCTTTGTTGCAGTTATTAAAGTTGTTTGACAAAATAGCGGCCTGATGTGCCCTCAAGCATGACAGGACGTGCATGCACATGCATCAGCGCATATGATAAAACTCCAAGAGAGGAGCTAGAGGCTGTGGCGGCCAGGAAGCGTGCTGTTTACATAACGTGTTCTGGATACTAGAAGGTCCACCCAGGCCGCGCTGTCAGCCTGTGTTGAGGTACGGGGCATCGTCTAATGGGACAGATAATGGTGAAGCTGATATGTGCAGGCAGAATGTTTTTAGGGCTGGAACAAAGAATGGGAAGTGGAGGAGTTGGGGGGTAGAAGGAAGGGCACACAGTACCTCCTCGACTCTCACTGTCTGCTGGCTTCACCTGGATTGGTCTGTTCATCTGTGACAGAGACAGAAAGAGGAGCAGAGAGAGGACAAGAGACAAAAGAAAGAGAAAGAAGAGAACAAGAGATAAATAAATGAAAGCAGTTAGCATCATGTTCTCATGTAATGGCACATGCTTTTACCCCCACCCCCTTTCAAATAACTTTTTTAGAATCACTCAGCCAAATTGCAGGTAAAGTGTATTGGAAATCTCCAAAGCTGTGGCACTTATAGCCATTGGGGGAATAGTTGGTTGGGAATATGGGTTGGAACATTATTTGATCTGAGATGAAAGGAGAGAGAAGGGTTGGATAGGGGGATAAGCAGAGGGATGAAGGGAGCGACAGATAAAGGGATGGTGGGGAGGTAATTCTGGGTCAAAAGAACTACTGTCACTGTGGATCATCTCCGTTGATGCTTTTGGATGCTATCATGATTCATTATGTGGTCTAGATATATTATTGTGGATAAAAAAAACATGCACACAGAAAAATCAACACTATATAGATGCGGTATCTTTGAATTGTCAAACTCCTGAGCTGCACTACAATTTGTTCACGTGTATTCTTCCTACACAGATTGCACAGGGGTTGTGCACACACTCTTTTACAAATGAATGAACACACAAACACGCACACGCACACGCACACGCACACACATGCACCTTGTGTCCCCCAGTGAGACCTTTCCACAGAGTGTCTGCTGAGGCACTCCTTTCATTTCACTCCTGCCTGTCAAACCTTCCCTCTCCACCTCACCACCCTGCTAAACGTTCACCGCCAATCAATTTTTAATAATGCCAATCGCCACGCTGCCAAGAGGAACAGTGGGGGGGACAGTGAGGAGAGGTGAGGAGAGGAGAAAGCTGAGGGTGAAAGGCGAGGAGGGAAAGGTCAAGGTTCTGTGTGATGCAGCATCAGTGTTTTGCTAAATGTCATTAAATCTTTTCTTTTGAGTTTGCTGATACACTCATCATCTTAATGAATCTTGGCGCTTTCAGATAATTCGCCAAAAGCAAAAACCTTTGAGTGTGAGGGCACGATGTCATGACACAAACACAATTAATGCTTGGACCTTTAGCCTTTTATGGAGCTTTTTTTGCTGCTGATATTAAATCACATCACTCTCTGTAACACTTATTTAAAATGGAGTTACCCATTCCTTCCTCTCTCTCACTCCTCCCTCTTTTGGACAGTCAAGAGAACCCTACTAATGTTTTTAATGTGCTGTGATGCATTATTTATTAGACCGGCTGTTGATATGGAAAAAGGATGAGAAGGGATAAAGAAAATGGTGAGCGGAAAAAAGAGAGTTTAAAATGAGTAAAAGAGAGAGAGAGAGAGAGAGAGGGAGAGAGAGAGCAGGAGTTAAAGAGGATGTGAATCCAAAAAAAAAAAAACATTGAACAGGAAAGAGTGTGATCAGAATGGTGAAACCGTGCAGGGTGAGAAAGAGGAGAAACTAATTGAAAACAGTAAAAAAAAAAAAGGGGGGGGGGGGGTGTTTGAGGAAAGAGAAATGTGGTAATAAAAAAGAAAGTGAGGTGAGGAAAGAGGAGACAGAAGAATGAGGAAAAGAGGACATATGGGGAGATGAGGACATAGATCAGAGTATGGGACAAGGTCAACCCAGTGCTCCCAGGGGGGCTATAAGCCTGCATATATATGAATGTTTTTACCGTGACCCATACAAATGGTCTGGCCTCAATCTGACCTAATTGTGTTCCACCTCCACTGGTTTTATATGCAAGCACTGGTCTGAACCTGCACTGAATGTGATGGCACTGACCCCGTGAGGCTCTCTTTAACCTTCCTGCTTTTAATTTTTTTTTATGTGCTAGGATTTAGGGACTTTACAGAAATTATTATGATGTGAAAAGCATTAGAACTTTATACCTTTTTAAAAAGAAAAAAAGAAAAAAATCTAGATCACCTTAGCCCTAAAATCTACACTGGCACATCATCATGTTGATGAAACTACTTCTTATATTACAGACCTTACAAAGGAAGGCTGCAATAAAATACGGAAACTGGGTACTTAAAACATTACAAAGCTACCATTGCTCTCTTAAAACAGGTTGGAATATCCTTCTATCAGAAAAAATACAAATTACATAAATTAACCCCTTTCATGCACTCATTTTCATACTGTCCCTTATCATTGTATCATTGTTAGAAGGCAACTTTCTGTTAAAAGTACAGTTCTTGGTTCGATTTTAATATAAATTCCTAATATCTAGAATTTAAGTCGATTTTACATTCAAAAGTCAGCCCTTTTTTTTTTGATACAGATCAAAATAACATTAAGTGGTTAAACCATCATTTTCTTTTGTAACTGAAAGCTGAGTGCAGTTTCATGGGCTCTCTATCAGTATTTTCCATTATCCCAGGCCCATAAACTGCTTCAAGGTCAGTTTTATCATCCTGCTCATAATAGGGTGAGTTAGCACCAGCCCACTGGACAACCGATCCCAAAACAGTTGTTAAAACCAGACGCTGACTAGCCTGGATAGCTCCCCTAGGATGTCTAGTGGAGTTAGCCAAAGCCAGATGGCAGCATTGAGCAGCAGAAACAATACAATACGCAGACCATACAGGGAGCTCTCTTTAGCCTAATGCCAGTAGGAAAATAATCCCCATCTATGTTTACACACAAAGGCAAGAAATGCAGATATACATACATATACAAACATGTGGGCGCGCACACACACACACACACACACACACACACACACACACATACAAACACAAGTTGGTAAGCTTACATGACTAAAGATGCTCTTTTATGCACAAACTTGGCCCCTGCACTAACATGCAAAACCACCAACACGCCTATGCATCCAAGCATGCATTGGAAACATACTGTAGACACACACACACACCAGGCAGATATGTAAATGTATCTTTCTGAGTCAACATGTGAAGTAAATTGGCTCATCTCTCACTATGCACGGCTAATAAATCCTATGGAACACGCTTTTCCCTCTCAGCCTTGTAAACGCGACCGCCTATTCTTCCACACACAGGCCTTTTAAAACAGAAGTGAACGCACACGTGGACTCTCTCACACACACACACACACACGCGCGGGCGCACATGGTCTAAGCTCCATTGTTGCCGAACGTCCACCTCAGCAGCCTTGTGTTAGAGCGGCCTTGGTGTACTGGATGACTGACAGCTCAAAAAGAACTGAATCTATACAAATGCACTGTAATACACAACACACACAGACACACACTCTTGCTACACTCCTCTGTTGATTATGTAACTCAATGACAGTGCTCTACCTCAGTGCTGCCATAGATTCCCTGCTAACTAGAAGCTGAGGGAATTCATGGTCTGCATGCAGTCTGCGCTGTACCAAACTGGTGAGTCATTCTTCTGAATCAGTCTAGTACGGGCTGAATGTCTAGCGAGGCCCAAAAGATTAGCTCAAAACAGTGCAGGACTATAGTTTGCTTTATTGGATTCTACCTTAAAATGGGACAAAATTGAAGTCCTTGATCTGAGTTTTGCTGCTTACTGTATTGATTCCACTGTGTGCAAACCACAAAAACAAAGTTACAAGAACCATGTTACAATGACAACTCTATGGGATTTCTATCCCTCAAATTTCTGTCTAGCACCTTGTTATGTCAAATGGGGTTCAATACAGTTTCAATACAGTTTATTACACACCGCTAAAGACAGCGCAAGTGCCTGCATCCAAAGCAACGCATGTGCAGACAGCCGCAGTAATACACAATACTCACAAGGACGAAGGGATACACTGTCACTCATATCGCATTATTGTCTGCAAAAAAAAAAAAAAAAAGAATATTGAAAGTATGCTTTACGAAACTCGAGAGAGGGGAGGGAGGATTTTCTCATTTTCACCCTTGTCTAGCAGATGTGTTTTTGAGAGCCAGAGAGAGAGAGAAAGAGAGTAGAGCAGTGCAGGCCAGGTCATTTCATTATCACAGTGAGAAAGCACTCCATGAAACTCTCCCAGGGAACCAAGGAAGACTGCCTTTATAATATTTCTCCTCTACTATTGTCAAAACTTGCTCTACTTTACATTCTGCAGCTGAAGGCCTTTTTCCTTTGCCTTCCAATTGCTTTCATTCCCATTTGAATGTTGAGGCGTTTTGGGGGTTTTTGTGCTTTGTACATTACATGAGACTTCAGTGTACTGAATTTGACATCAAGTGTCACAAAAGGAGCTCTTCCAGATGTTCCGATTCCCTGCAGTAGCAATTCCGCTGGGTCTGAATCTAACCAAATGCTTGTTCTCGTACTGTCAAATGAGCCACTGGTGCTCGACCCGGATCTGCTTTCCAAAAGATCTCAGCATGCAACACACAACAGTCATCTTGGGATGGAAACGTGCCAGTGGAAACATTAGCTGAACAAATATGGTTACAACCCTGAGATGCCTTTGGGAAACTGGGTACTTGTGTGGAAAGATAAAAAAAACAAAAAACAAAAAAAACTGTCACTACCCAGATTAGCTGAAAACACTGAAAACATTTTGCAGGTCCTCTTTCTGACCACTTGTCAGAAAGAGGACAACCTGCTGTAAAACCATTGATTTTACATTTTACATTTATTCATTCATAGAAGCATAAAAATCTTTTGGAACACCCTCCACATTTCCAGCAAAGCTCCTACAGCACATGTGAAATTTTCATTTTACTAACTTTTGTAACCTCTTGAGCCTTTTACAACATTTGCAGCGCAACACCCGTGCAGCACACTTTCTGACTTTTTGTTGCTTTAATGTGACTAAATGAACTGGAATCAGCTTTTGTGGAGGGGAAAGTTATTTTTCTCATGGCACAAGATGTGTTCATTGGGAGTGAAATTCACATCAGCAAGTCAAATACCATCGGCTCACCTCAGACTCAATGATGCTATGAGCAAGTGTGAAGGCTAATGTTGGGAATTAATTTTTTTTCCACTCGCAGACAGAGCTAGTGAGGCAGATGTTTTATATATAACATTAAAGTTAGGAATTTCTGATATTGCCCATTGCTAATGGCATGCTAGCTCATGTCCTATTCAGTTGGGCTGAATAGGACATGAGGTGCAGTTAGCAATGTGTTTCTGCAGTTCTTAGTGTATGCTTGACAAAAAGTATTTTCCTTCTTACTGTGACAAATTTGCGGAGCTGACCTTTTAAAATTAGGTTTAAAATACATTTTATCAGTTGACATGCTACGTTCTGCACAGTGATTACTTTGTTACAAAAGCCTGTAAATACTGGCAAATATTCAGCTTGAGGAGTTTTGTGTTTTTCAGTTAGTATGTCAAAAAGCTTATGGAGCGTTTTAGCTTACAGAAAAAAGACAAATCTTTGTTTGGCTGTAAAACTGCATCTCTTTCTTTCCTTTGTCATTCTCGTTGGGTATTCCAAATACGGTAGCATAACAGCTAAGCTCCCATCTGGACCTTTTGCGTTTTTTCCAAGTAAAATTACAAGTTAAAACATGAGTGGAGTGAGACTGTACTCACATTTTAAGATTTTTAACTTATAATTTAGGACACTTTTTTGAAAGAAGGTATCCAAGCATCTGCAATACAACCCAAACATGAGTACATTTAATTTGTCAGGTATAAAGCAGTGGTGTGCCATCAGGGGCAAGAAAAGTGAGCATGCTTGCCCAGCTAAAAACACTGATTATATGATTAAAATATTATATTACATGATTGTAGTTGAATAAATATAGATGGTAGTTGTCCTTTCATCTGATCAGAAAAGTCTTCAGTCCTCTAACAGATCTGATACTGCCTGTGTATATTCACGGTTCACAGAGCAGCAGCAGCTATTGTCTGTGAAAGCTGGTTGCTAGAAGTCATCGTAGCTCTTGTCTCTGTCGTTAACGTGGGCATGGCAGTGTCCTATTGACTAAGGTACGGCCGTGTCCATGTGACAAGGACAGAAATATATAAAAAAAAATATATTTTTTTTTCTTAACGAGCTTTGAGGATAATCTAATCCTGGTTACCAAGCTTCTGCTGTTGGCCTTTATTGGTCTGTTATGGTCCTACAGCCTTACATGCATGCAGATATTTGTGTGGAAATTAAACGTGTGCTTTAGAGAACTACTTCCACCGTTGTTGCTTCCTATGTGTTATGAGTAAGCAGTAACAAGTAAAGAAGGAAACCAGACTGTGATTTAAGTTTGAGACAGCATGTTGTTAAAGAAGTAGTGCAGCGGCTTTCAGGCATAGATCAGTATGGAGGTTGTGTATAAAGAAGACAAGTGAGAGGAGAGAGAGAGGGAACAGTTTTGCTGTGGATCCTGAAAAAGTCTTAAATTATATTACAGAGGTCAATTTTGAGATGTTTTTACTCTCTACTGCACATTTCATATATTTCATTTAGTTTCAGTTCAATGGACTAATCTTAATACTCCTTTGGTCAGGATGGTGAAGAGGCGGAGAACAGCTAGATATGAGAGAGAGTCTTAGGACAATAAAGACAGGAAGCGCAAAATCATGAGACAGGACAGGAACTGACTTTAAGAGAGATTTGCAGCTACTACTGTCATGAAAAGGTACGTTGTCATCGGGCCCATTTTTCTTGCAGTAAACAGCTGAATGGTGTGTGGGTTGGGGGGGTGGGGGGGTTGGTTGTTTGGCTCTGCTCACCTTAAGAAGTCACCAAACACAACTGGAATAAAGCAACAAAACTTGCAGTTATGGTTAAATGTGTCAGTTTCATTTTTTTCCCCTAATCTAGTTTATTCTTGTGGTTCTACTTTCTTATTTGTCTGAAGTTGTTGTAAAAGGTGTAGTTTCCCATTGAGGGACTTATAAAGGATTATTATTTTTTCTTAAAATATTTGTTTTCCCTCAACACTTTTTTCATTTTTAACTCTCTTGTACTGAATTCTGCATTCAAATATACATCACATTTTGATTCTTTCAAACTGGCGTTTCATGAATTCAATTGATTGCCAACTCAACAGTGACTGGCCATTTCCTGTTCTCTCTTTCCTGTTCAATCTATTGATCAGTCAAAATGCTGTGATGCACTCAAAAACTCACCTGTCTCATTTGCACCGCATGCAGACAAACTATAGGGATTTTATTGTGATGGTTTTCAAAGGCCTGAAATTTGATCCTAACCCTTAGACCTTCAGGTTTCATCTCCAAAATGTCTACACGTTGCAGTGGGTTATTTTTTTTACTCTTTCCTTCATCTGTTGGTCTTTGTTCTGACATATGGCCAAAGACCAAACACCAAGATCACCCTCTGTGTACAAAGGCAAAGAGCACTAAAAAGCAAAATTTACTAATCTCTCTTTTTTTTTTTTTGGTGCCTCCTTTATCCCTTCTCATCTTTACAGACAAACAGGGATGGGGAATCTACTTCACCTCAGATCAAGAATGAGAAGAGTATTTTCTGACAATGGGATGGTATGGCCCAGTTGTTGGTCTGGGACTGAGTGGCTGTCAGTCTGAGTGGACAGGAACAAAATAAATACTAAGAAAAAAAACAACAAAGGCATTCAGATGAATTGTGAATTGGAACGGACCGTATTTTCTTTGGCTGGTCAGAACACCAGTGTGGCCACAGTGTGCATTATTGCAAACGAGACATTGGCCTTCATTAATCAGAATTTCCTGAAGTTGAATATGCTGCTGGAGATGATGACGCACTGCACCGAAAACATGTTCTGAACAATGACTCCCATCCATGTGGTTTTGATGGCAGAACTTTAAGACACTTGGTCATAGTGACTGATGAATCTGAACCGCAGAGGTTGAATGTTACAATTGCTTTACTGCCCACAGAAAATACAGTCCTGAAGCAACTCAATATGAATTGCTTCCAATTCATAAATTGCTATGAATTCAATATGAATCGCTTTCTTCCCCAAATCCTATTCAGAGATGCTGTGTGAATGAAAAAAAAAATGCAGGAATCATGTTTCTCTGCCTGTTTCTATATGCTGCTGCTTGCTCTGTGGTGCTGCTGTCCCAGTAGTATCTACTGAGATCACTCTCTCCACAAAGGCAGGTGAAAGGGAAACACACAGAAGATCACACAAAGGAGGCGAGGCTCGCTGTTCAGCCCTCTGATCATTCCTTCATCTACATAGATTTTTTTTTTCCAAGCATACATGAAGACAGAGAACAATAGGAAGGCACACACACACAGATTCATTCTTGACCTTGTGAGCAGCATGCATAAAAAAATAATGTGAACTCAAAGGCTCACTTACCGCCTTTTTTTCTGGACTTTTATTTGCAGGCTCATCCTGCTTTTGCCTCCTGATTAAAGACAATTTCTTCTGTAGCTCTCTTGCTACTTTTTCCAACTTTGTGAAGACCTGTTGTTGGAGAACTAGTTACAAAACACGGACATTTTAAAAGCTGCAAGTTATCACACCCCCACTCCTCCTCCACTCCTATTCTCTTCTGCCTGCAGTTGGTTGAGAACAGCAATGCTTTTCTCACATCCATTGTTTGATCCATTTCACACCAGCCCACCTCTTCTTTATCTCCTCCTGTTTTCTCCTTCTTTCACTGGCAAGCTGCCTGAACATTCGCAGTAGTGGGACGGCTCTCGAGCAGTTTTGAATGAGAGGTTAAAATGCAAATGTGGAGCTCTTTCTGTTTTCCTTTCTATTCTTGTTGCACATCTTATTATTTCTCCCTCGTTCTTCTCCCTCCTCTTCTCCTGTATGGATTTGTTGTCGAATTGAGTAAATGAGTGTGAGTGCGAAAGCTATTTTTTCCCACAGTGAGCTGATGCATAATACAGTGTTTTCCCCGTTTCCCTCTATCGTTTCCGTGCTCTACCTGGACAAGAATTGCTGTGCAATGAGAGAAAACAGGATATACGCTCGCTGCAAATGCTTTAAAAGGAATCAACGGTCTAGAATTCTGTTGTCACACCATAATTGGATAGAAAAAGCACATCATCTGCACCTCCAAATGAATTTATCCCGTCAAAACCTCTTATACTTTCAAACTTGCCTGTGACACACACTTGCACGTACACTGCACCCTCACACACCCAAACCTCAGATGCATATACACAATCCCATCCATACTACATATCAAATGTTTGTTCCTAGTTTCTTAGGACATAAAATATCCAATCTGCTTTTGTCACACTGTTTGATTCATCACAAAAAGAAGCATTGCTATCAGAAGACAATGACACAGAGTGAGAAATAGGCTCCACACACACACTCTCCAGCAGCCCGACCCCTTGCGAAAGTTACATAATTAGATGTACAGCACCTTGGCAATCAACAACTCTGATGTTGCCATGGGGACTATAGCTTTGACTATAAAAAGAAAGGATCTATATGTGGAGGCGGCTGAGGGTGGAGGTGTGGAGTGAGGCAGTGATAGAAAGTAAGAAGAGAAGACATGGAGAATGAACAAGTGTGAGAAAATTGGTGCGAGAGAAGCAAAGGTGTTGCTGAGGGGCTAAGTAGCTCTCGTTTTATGTGTGAGCGTGTGTCTGTGTGTGTGTTGCACCTACATCTGTGGGATTACAAGTGTTCAAACCTTGTTCAAACCCTTAGCATACGCGTGTATGTGTATATATGGGTATTCCTGTGCATGTTATCTCGCAGAACTGAAAAAAAAAAAAAAAAAAACATGGACAAAATGTGATAGAGTTGGGCTGTAAGTGAGAGGAAGGGAAAGAAAAAAAAGAAAAAAGCTAACTAGAGAAAGTGTAGAGGACAAATTTCAGCTTCACTCTCTCCTTCTCCCTCTAAGCTTACTGCATTTCCTGGGCTTTGCAGCATATAGTAAAGATTAGACCAGACGAGAAAGCCATAAATTCTACTTTTCTCTTCCAGAGGTGAACATAAATCACGGCTCGTACTGGTGTGCTATCACTGGGTTTTTGCTTTTCACTTTTCTAATGATTAAAAAAAAGGAAAACAAGTTCAAAAGCTGTCATATTCTGAGCTGGGCAGACTGTTTTCACTTCCATCCCCCCACAACCTTTGTCCTCTACTCCCGCCACCACTGAAGCACAGACAGAATGAGTGGTTTTCCATAATTGCTGCAGGACTATTCATGAGCTGCATATTGCTGGACTGTGTGCGTGTGTGTGTGTGTATTAGAAAAAGAGAGTAAGAGCTTATTTAAAAGGCCTGCGCATATAAATATACCTTACAGCATATGCAGATGTAAATATAGATACAAATAGCAGCATGGGCAAACTTACTATGAATACGCTTAGTGAGGAAATGCAGCCACTCTTATGTTCAAATATGCACTGAAATGTGCACATGCATGCACATACACTTTGTTCTGCGCGCACATAAACACACTTGAGTTTGTCTCATGAGGTTCGGGGCTGAGAAGATGGTGCTGTAATGAGCTGTCACTCACAATAGCCTGCCCTTCTATTGGAAAAAGGCAGAAAGAGATGCAGTTATGAAAAAAATAAAATAAAAATGTATATCAGCCCTTTGTACAATAATGGTCTCCAGAGGAGACGCAGCTGAAAAAGCCTGCCTCGTCTTTTAATCTGCAGGAAAGTTAAGAACGAGTAACCTTAACAAAGCAACTTTTTGTCCCCTGTTAGTATTTTGTCAGACATCAGTTGTAAAAGGGGGATTTGACTGACATGCTGTGGCGGTAAAACACAGTCTTACCCTAACAACCTTGGCCCCCCTGATTATGGAGCAGGAAAGGGCAGAACAGACACATAAAGGAAGAGTCTGACACTTTGCAACAAGTAGAAACCGGTGGACACTGCTCATTTCCAGCCATGATATTAGGCTAAACTCACTGGTTGCTGGTTTGTTTAAATATAAGGCTTCAGTGAGTTTCCCAGCCAGCTGAGAATTTGTTGCACTGTTTTCGTGACTGCTGAGCATTTTTCCTAAACCAATTGCGCTGCATTGCACTGAGCATAGACGGAATGTCTTTTCATCCTCAGTAACGGCAACACTGCAGGTGCCCGGGTGCAGCACTCTTATTAAAATAAAGAAATGGACATTTTTCATTCAGGGCTGGTGTCAATATGAATGTCTGGCATTACTTTGAGTGGAGTAAAGGGAGAACAAAGACATAAAGAAGGAGCAAGAGTGATACAAGCATAAAAAAAGAATAAGGGAGTTAGTAATTGCATAGAGATGTCATGCATGTCTGTAGTACACAACCAAAACCCTGCAAGGCCTATTATGCAACTGATTAACCTCTGTACTCCTCTGTTCTCTCTCCACTCAGAAATGACAGGAGGAAAGATAAGTGAGAGATCAGTTCCTCTCTCTTTTTCTCATACACATACGAACACACTCCCCCTCACTCCTGCACATTTCCACCAAATAATCACTAATTCCACACTCTCCGGCTGATTAAATATAGAAAAGGCAAGAAGAGAGAAAGGGGAGAGAAAGAGATGAGTGCTGGGAACAGAGGAACAGAGCAGATCGAGGGAGAAGAGAGGAGTTAAGAGTGGAGGAGGAGGAGTAAGAGGGAAGTGATAAAGTCAAATCTGCCTGTTAGGCTCCGCCAAAGAAACAACAGGGAGTTTTTCAGTAAGACAGCTCTACTGGCTCCCAGCTAGAGCCCAGGTGGGCGATGTGAATGTTCTCTCACTCCCACACACTTAAGAGTCAAAAATATGCACACGCACATGATTGAATGCAGTACACACATTTGCACGCAGAAGCGCTGCTATTTGCGTGTGGTATACCAGGCTGCCTACATCGACGCACTCACACACGCTAACATGCACACAAACAATGAACACACACTCGACAACAAACTTCACTCAATGCAGAAAGAAATAATCTTTCATCTTTGTCATGCGCCAAGGACACAACAGCCAAAATGTCAGTCCGTCTCTCTTTGTCTTTTATTACGCAATACTCATTCACATATCCACGCTGATTGCTTCAGCTACTCAGTGGAACGTCATTATGTGCTTGGGCCCTCTGTCAAGCTACACACAAGAAAAAGCCATGAAGAGATTGAAGAAGAAGACGGGTGACCGTGAAAATGAATGTAGAACTGCAAAGACATAATGTAAAAATACGAATCGCTGTCCCTCCATATTTTCACCTTTGGCTCATTTTTTATTTAACAATTTGGTATATTGTACTTCTTCCACCTTTGCCTTTTTTTTTTTTTTTTTTTTTTTCTTCTTGCAAAAATTAATCGTAAGTCTAGGATGAAAAGAAGTTATGAAACTTTTCTACTCATTACTCTGGGGATTTGAATGTGTGAACGCAAACCAGCTCCAAAGTATAATAAGGTCCAATTTTGTCTGATTGTAAAAAGAGACAGAGTCATTTTCCGGAAAACTCACAGCGAGCGAGTGGGCACGTTGATGACGTTTGTATTCTTTTTCCTACACAAGCTTTTCTAAGGCACCACCCTTCACCTAAACCGAATGTGGTATTTCCAGTAGGTGAGAACAGGTTTCACATGGAAAATTTCCAATTGAATGCTGCATGTATGACAGGGCAAGTTCATTTGCGGAGATGGCTTAAGAGTAAGAGATAGTTTCAAGGAGCAGCGATTCCAGGGGGAAGTGAGAGAGAGTGAGAAGGGAAGAGACGGGAGTACGATTTCATTATTGATGGAGGAAAAGTTCCTTCAAATTGAACCTCTAAAGTATCTCCACGTACTTTTCCTCTCAAAGAGAGGGAGAATTGAACAGGAAGCGGAAGGCCGAGTATGTGAATGAAGAGGTGGTGAGGAGGAAAACAGCAGCATATTATTGACCAGGAAAAACTTTATGTATTGATTCCCTCACTCTCATTTATAATGCAAACCAAGGGTGTCAAAGTGCTCTTGGACTTAGAAGGCATCCTAAGCTGACATCAGGCAAATATGAATTAAAGTAAAGCAAAGTTTTAAAAAGAGAATTATCACATTGTTATTCATAGAATTAAAAGATTTAACTCATAAGCTCAGTTAATGCCCTGAAGGGGTTTACTGCTACGACCTTATTTATTTCAATATGAGCTCTTTTTTTTTAAACACCGCTTTCTAGCTGGTGCAGCAAACTTTCTAAAGATTTTGATAACCACATGGTACTGAATGAGTTTGCTTATTGTATGACAACCGCTTGAGCCACAATTGCAATGACCTTTTTGGTATGTCAACACATCAGTCTATAAATTGTGTTCATGTCTTGTTTGACTTTTGTGATAACATCCTGTTAATTTGTGACAGGGTGAAATAAAGTCGGGCAGCAGCACAAGCAAAAGGAAGATTACAAAGTCGGCAAGCTGTCTCAGTATCATGATGAATGTGGAAAGTTTGCCAACATTAGCCGCTGCACTACCACATCAGGCAGGGTAAAGCTGAAGCAGCAACCCCCCCTGTGTGCGTATGCAAATGAGCAACAATGTATGTTATTTCCTCTGGATTCAACTTTTCATTTGTAAGCAGATTATGCTGTTCCCTATCTCAAAATATACAGTCTCACCTTAAAACGGTCATAATATAACCGTTCCCCCCGCTGAAAATCATCGCAATTATGTGTTTCTGAACAGAGGAGCTGCTGCCATTCTCCCCGGTATCATTTTGAGCCCTATGCTTTGATGTACCTTGCAGGAGGGGTGCCAAAACAGTGCAGTTTTTTCATATTCATCTTGTCTTTGGAAACAGACCCCCTTTACATCTGGCATAAGATGACTCAGATGAACTTGGATTTTTTCCAGACTGAACTAAACTGCATTTAAGTGTGTGTAAATGCACCCAAGACAGACCAGAGTAGGTGGTCCATCCTCCTCAGGGGTGCAACAAGTTAAGTTCCATATGCCTGCTAGTTCAAATAAAAGCACAAATGGTTCAGAGAAATTTAATAGAACCTGAGTTGAATTTTAAGATTTTTGTACATGTATTTTCCTTTATGTTTAAAAAGGTCTAGGCCAACAGTAGCTTATGCTACTTATATAATCAATAATTGCTCCCTGAGTCATAAAACAATTGTGGAATGTATAAAATCTGCGTTCATCATTGCAGCTTCCTACACATTTGAATGGCTTTGCATTTTCCGTAAAAGAATGTCTGGCTGAAATTTTTTTCTTATATTTTCTGAGGGAAAGTGCAGATCCATTGCCTGAGATGCATTTTAATGAAATGTGGAATAATGAAGCTATATAGTAAAACCCGTGGCTGTTTTGGTTGTGAGTGCTGAAATCAAGAATTGCATCAATACCATGTTGGGCAACCACTTCCAGTTGTCAGACTTCCACTTTTAACATCCAACCACTCTGAAAACTTCCCCCGGGATATCCCATATGTCAGGGGTAATGTTTTACGTTGTATGAGTTAAATTAAAGTGCTTATGCAACTCTGCGGTGAAGCAGCCTTTATTTTCAATTCCTGTCAAGATAGGTATTATGTCATTCTTATGACAGCGCTGGCCAATATGTCAGCCTCTTTAGGCTGAGTGCATCCATCTGTGTTACTATATATCTGACTGTAATATCTTGCTGGCTGTTGGCCAACTGAATCTCGGTCTACCGGGGTTGCTACTGTATCTAACAGTATCTCCCTGGCTCTTTCCTCTACCACCACTGCCACGGACCTAAAAATATTGGGCAGACTAATAAGAAGGCAAATTCAAGCCAACTTATAATACCCTTTTAATATCCACAAAGAGAACCGATTAATTGTACACAAACAAATACCAGTGAGAACCAGAATCCAAATCCATCACTAAATGTGCAAGTTTGTACGTCCAGCATTTGCAGAGACTTTTAACAAGAAGAAATCTATAGATATCCAAGTGAATATGCTCATGGCTGAGTGCCTAGGAATGCTGAGGCAAAGTGACTGATTTCAGACGACAGTTTCTCCCCCCGCAGAGTTAAGAGGGCCCAGTGGCCCTTGGGAGCAGCCTGTCACAAGTAGAGAAACTCCTGCTGGGGCCACTCTGTTGAGGTTTTCAGCCAGCTCCCAGGGGGTCCCCACCACCACTTACCCGTTGAAACAAAAATCAATGGCTTAATGACCCAAAACAGGAAATAGAATGAGAAAAAAAGAAAGTCTCTAAAACAACAAAACGTCTTTTGGCAAGGGACATTCTGTCCTGAGCCTTCATTTGTTTCTGTGTGTGTGTTTTTGCGTTGAAAGAAATTTGTTGGGATGGTAAGTGAGTGTTTGTGTGCGTACGTACATGCACATGCAGGTTTGAAAGAGTGAGCTTACCCTAGCTTAGTGGCGCAAAACATATTGATTTATTGATTGCCTGTTTCACCCCCTCACCATCTCTCTCTCTCTCTCTCTCTCTCTCTTTCTGCCTGTTATACAGGCTCTGGGGACTTGAGACTGCAGCGGGGACTGAAAAAGGGACGTGAGGTTTGGAGAGATGGAAGAGCAGAGAGAGTCAGAGGAGGAGAGAAAGAGAGAGAAAGCAGGGGAGGAGTGTCCCATCTAAGAGTTGATCCAGCAGCCTTTTAACCAAGGCCCCTACATCATTCAGATTTATGAACTAAGGTCACGACCAAATCAAAACCTTGACCTCTCTGTGAGGATGCCGATTTATAAGCACCTTGTAGTGAGGAGTGGAGCGGAGATGGTAGGAAGCTAGTATGTTTCTCCTTGGCCCTGGCTTCCCTGTGGAGATAGCTGGATCAGGAATGGAGGATGGAATGGCTATAATTTGTGATTAGCAGAGGGGCTTTGCTTTATGACATACTACCCCTGGCTGGTGCAACTTACCGTTCAAAAGAATGTCACTGTCCCATGCCATATAAAGCTCGCTATAGCAGAGCCAAGAGGAGATCAAAGTTCCACCTCTGCTTATTGGGGAATTTTCAAGATGTGTGAAGTCACACGGGCTATAGCTGTTGCCGGGCGAGCAGGAAAACAACCTCAAACAGGTTTTGAAAAACCAAACTGCTAAACATTGCCACAAAGTACCACTGACACATAATGAGCTTATCTGCTAATACTTAGGGTACTTAGCTAACAGAAACATGTGTCACCATCGATTTGTACCCCCTCCAGTTGCTTATGACTCATGGGGGATGCTTATAACAAGCATCCCCTTATGTTAGCCTAATGTCCCTTCCTAAACCCAGTCTCTCCATAAATTATGGACTGGATGAAATATGAGTCGCTATTTGACAGCCCTTCATTTCCCCCTCCCAGAGAGACCCAGCACAAAGCAACATTTGCTGTTTTTTTTTTTTTTTTGTCCCTCCCAGAACAAGAACAAAGGATGAACCAAAATGAATTACCCCATGAAACAGTGTATAACAAAGAGGGAATCCAACAGGAAAGAAAGTGCAAAGTCACAGCGAAACAAAGAAAGACCACAGTAAGTCTTTCCATCTTTCTCTTTCCAGTTGCCTCCTGGTTGTCATGACGACTTCTTATCCTGGGGCTGGTCTGCTCCCCCTGGAGGCAGCTGGGAAATCAGGTAGGAGAGGGCCACGGGGACCATGGCTGTTCTATTCTTAAATACACAGCATCAGGCAAATGCAATTACAAACCCAAGGAGGGCCTGAGTCTAATCTAATAAAGTAGAGGTTGTCCATGTGGTGAAAGCCTGCCACTCGCCTGAGATGGCATACCCAGACACAGAGCGCCATGGCATCCCTGTGGCATGGACTAACCCCCTGCCATGCTGGAAAAAACTAGATGTATGACTCTTATAGCTTGGACAAGAAGGACATAATTTCATCTTTACTTCAAACTCACCGACTGAACATTTCCTGAGTAAGATGTGCAATGACCTCAATATTAATGTTGTATATAGTTGATATACATGGAAACCCCTTTAAGTGCACTCAAATCACAAGATTTGTGGACCATTTGGCAAAATATAAGCGTCGAAAGTGTACTTATAAACAGCGTATATGTGCACTCTATTTTATGAAGTCATCGTGGTATCGCATTTCGCTGATTTCGTGTGCTTTGCAACCAGATTTCCTGCAGTACAGTGCTTTTCTGACATGGTGAGTCAAACAAAATCTGTCCACTCCAAGGGGTTAAAGAGTTCGACTGAGTCTTGGACGTCAGCTCGTCAACACCAGCCAACTCACTCAGATTACAAATGAGAGGATCTGACGATGTCGACTGCGGCCAAATTCCTCTAATTAAAATCACAATGACTGAAAACGCTGCAACACTGGCTCGTTTTTGCTGAGGGAGACCCACTTTGCCCTTATGAAAGGAAACCTGGAGAGGAAAGGTTAATAACGCACAGCTCTGTGGTACAAGTACTTGTGTAATCCTTTTCAACGTGGAATATAATACAGTTGTGGAACAGTGAGTTACACATATGTCACACAAGCCACTGTTGTCGCTATGTTTGCACGAGTACGTGTGGATCCTGCTGTGTTGATGTAACTCTGAAGGTAGAGATACAGATATAGTTGTAACACTTTGAGTCAAAGAAAAATTTCCCCAAGAGGATAACAGGTGTATTGCGTCGAATCATATTGTACCGTATCGTATCGTATTGTGTAGTAAAATAAAACAAAAAACAAACAAACGAACAAAAAACCCCTTATTATAGATTATGCAGGAGATTTAGGTCCATCCCATTTTTGTAATAAAATCAAACAGTGGACATACACTGTGGCTATGGTGGCACAGTGTCCTGACACAGTGATGATTAATCATGATGATAATAAATCATTAGGTGGTTTTAAATTTATATACATTATGGAGCTTTACTTTAACATCCCAAAGAGGTGATAACCGTTATATTCAAAGTGAAAGTGGCATAACTTAAAGTGAAATAATTATTTTTTACTACAGCAGTTATAAAAGTCACTATTATATACCCTCACTTATGAATGTTTCTCTATTTAAAACTTAGCCTGAAAGCTTACTATACACAAGACGCACACACACACATAAATGCAATAGCAGCACTCCTGGATGATATAAAGCAGACTTAACAAAGAGAAACTACTGATTATATTGAACTGCAGAAGAGCACAAGGGACCTGGAAAGACTACCCATGAACACCCTTTCTCTTGTCTCTCCCTTACAATCTACTTCAACACATTAATGCAGTGTTATCTAGTTTGCCCACATACAGCCTCTGTGCTCATGTGAAACAATTATTTCCGGCTGGTTTAGGAAGCTAAAATTTAACTATCAGTCAACTCTTGTGTAAAGTTAAGGGAAGTAAATGCCAGTCAAAAGTTCAGGATTGACTGTTGACTGATAAACAGACGCACAGGGACAGATTTACTGAGGCTTTTGTACCTTGCTTCAAATGTATTCTGTCCCTGGAGACATGCATGCTATTTATCAAACAAGCTCACTGACCTGGAAGAGCAGTTTGCTTGTCATCGGAAAGCCCACCTTGCATGTAATCAGTAAATTGGAGCTGTCTCCTTTATGCATATGCATTTAGGGCAGGATCGCAGAAATGAACAATGTGTTGTTGAGAGCATATTCTCTAACTATTCATGCCATTTGCGAGGTCTACTTTGTTTCCTTTTTTTGATGAAGCAAAACACTGCATTTGGTAAACCAAACATATGGATAACTGTGGCTCAGTAAGATAATGCCATGGCCAAGCGGTGCAGGTGCATAAGTTAAGTGTTTCTTATTTTTTCATCGCGGAGGGAGGTTACTGCATATTCACACAGCAGTTTGGAGGTAGCTTTGGACCAAGAGGCACGAGATCAAATGCTGACATGTGGACATACATAGAGGGGCGTAAGCACTTTGAAATTTGTCTCTACATATTTCTATTTGGTGCAGATGTTACCTTAGGCTAACCTCTCTCTGCAAACTATGTTCACTGAGTTGAGTCATCTGCATCAAAGTAAATCACAGTCTCATTAACACCAACCTGGACATAACTGTATATGATGAAGAATTATAGATTTGTTTAACTCTGTCCTGTGATTGGAGAGGAATTTGACCATAACCCATGATGGGGGTGTTTCAAATGCCCCGACTAACACGTAGCTTTTAGGAAGAAAAAAGTGGAAAAAAGGATCTCCAGAAACTTTGGGACCAAACAATAATGACATGAAAGACTAACACAGATTGAGCCCAGATTTGTTGTGGCTTTGCTGTGATTGTTGTGGTTATATATTCAATATATAAATAGCAAACTTCTTAAAATTTGGCTTCAACACAAGGTCCCTCACTACAAGTCTGAAGAAGCGCTAATGAATTAACAGCCACTTTTACTGTACCAACAGAGTACCTTCGCATTGTGAATTGATATCAAGATTTTCAATGTACCAAATTATGTGTAAGTAATTAACACAAACATGGGGCTTTTGGGTCCCCTGGGGTCTGATTTGGATTCTTGTACTGTAGCAGATACCTTCTTCCTCTATATTGATAGTCAATATGTGACCAGTTAATGGAGACAACGAGGGTTTCCTTGAACATGCATCAATAGGGGGCCTGATGTTTCCAGTCCACAGAGATACAACTAATACCTCCTTCATGATCTTTTAGAGGATCTTTCCCTGCTCTCTCTCTCTCTCTATATATATATGTATATGTGTGTGTGTGTGTGTGTGTCTGTGTATATTAATATAGATAGAGATTTACTATTCAATCATTTTCTTTCCTGTGAAATTTTTGATTTTTGAAGTGTGTAAGAATGCCAAGAAAATATATAGCTAGTTTTAATAGGGGATAATGTGAGCTGAATTGGCGAGGAGTCACTTTTTATTAACTTCTGAAAGAAAAGCATATGGAGGAGATTTCTTCAAAAGCAAAACCCTGTTGCTCAAAATGTTCCTCCACATCAAAGAGGTCAACCAAAGTGTAACTTCTTGGAGCAAAAAAAAAAAAAAAATTTATGCATGAACAGAGGAACGAAATTAACTCTGTTTGCCTCTGCAGAGGATTGAGAAGTGATGAGAGCTGAATTTTATTTTACTCACCACTATTATGAAGCTGATTTGAAGGAGAGAATTTTAATAAAGACTACAAAAACTGTATAGGGTATAGCCAAGGGATAGAAAGGGGGGTAGGGAGAAAGAGCTGAGGAGTGAGAGACAGGGAGAGAGCAAAAAGCACAGAGAAAGGTGCACGGAGAGCTGAGGCTGACGTGAGATGATACATGCTTGGTAATAAATGAAACAAAAAAAGGGAAAAGAAAATAGGAACAGCTTTCTTTCCCCAGATAAAAGAGAGAGACATTACGAGACTCATTTGATATGTGCTCAGTTTACTTTGAACACATTTTGACACACAATATTTTCATTTTCACATTGTTTTTCTGTCATTGTCCCTCAATGACAACTGAAAATGAATCAAAAGAGCGGGAAGACTTCACAAGGGGGAATTTTCAAGATATTTGATCTGTAGATACATTTACACAACGGAAGTCAAGTATAAAATTATCCCATGCTTGCTAATTTAATGGAGAAATAAGGGGGAAAAAGTAATCATGTAATCTGAATCAATTTGCACACAGGAGGCCGAACAGACAAAGAGCTCCCAACATGTGGGCCAGATGAACTTGCTCTCTTGGATCACTGCCTGGACAAACAGGAGAGTAAGCTTGTAAGGTCTGTGCATCAACACACCTGACATTAGCCAGGAGTCTGCTCAGTGACATGTGTTGGCTTTCCAAAGGCACGTGAAAATGTATGATGACATGAATCTGACTTTTACCCACTTCTCGTTACGCCATTTATTACAAACACTTCTCATAGCCTGTTCTTCCTCGGATACAACAGCATATTCCTGAACTGCTGAGATGTGAGCGTTACTGCTGCCCTCGCTGCTCGCTATCTACAGGAGGGAAAAAGTCGTAAAAAATGGGCACAAACATGTGTTGGTAGATATCATTCATGTGGAAGAAACACACGGTGACAAAAATACCCACCATTAAAATCCAAAAGTCTAGTTTCTAATGGGAAATGTTGGCCAAGCTGGACGTCCACAAAATGCATTTATCATTTTTTGAAAAAACATAACATACTACTAAAGAATGTAACCACCTCCACTGCTAATAGTATTCATTATTTCTTAGGGACATGAGGATGCACGCAATCAAAGCATCATATGAACTGCAGGGATAGCAAATCATTCACAAAAGCACTTAGGTAAAAGCATAGAAGTGATTTGAAAACATAATTTTTCCTCATGGGGGAGGGGGGGGGGTGATAATCCTGACCAATTGACTCACACTTCTAAATCCTCTAAAGCCCCCAAGGTTTACATCCCCTGACTTCATTTACGAAACAAAACCCATGGTGTCTGTCCATTTCTCCACCCCCACGACCATCTCAGCTGTTCCTCCTACCTTCTCACCTGTCCTCCCCTGCTCCTTTGTTCCTCTCCTTTTGTCCTCTCTCTCTCCTGTGTTGGCTCCCCTCTCCCCCCACCTCTCCCCTCTGCTAATGAGCAGGGTAATTACGGTTGGCCCAGGCCAAAGGAAGAGGGGGGAGGCAGAGGAGGAGAAGACAAAATAGGAGGAGAGGAGGAGGAGACTCTGCCGAGTCTAGCCTGGTGTTCCAGATAGCATTAGTTCTCTCCCCTTCTCTCCCTTTCTCTCTCTGACACATAGCCCTACGCTTAATTAAACATGCCTCAGAGGGACGCAGAGAGTGAGAGAGAGAGAGAGAGAGAGAGAGAGAGAGAGAGCAGAGTGAGAGAGAAGTGAGTTTATGTTGGCAAAGAGTTAGAGGAAAGGAGAGGGAAAAGTGAGGGTGAAGCAAATGCAGAGAGAGAGGCAGATAAGAAGCTGGTGATGGAGTGTGAGAGAGGGGAGGGTGAGGGGAAAGGTGGGGAGATATGGGAAGAAGGTTGGAAGGGTGTGTGGTTAGTGAGCCAGACAGAAAGAGAGAGAGGGAAGGGAGAGAGATAGAGTGAGGAGCTGGGGGGGGGGTTGGAGCGAGGTAAGGAGTGAGAGTTGAAGATGAGGATATCCTCAGAAGAAAAGACAAGTGAAGTCTGATGGAGACAAAAAAGAATTAAAGACTGGGGAAGAGCGAGGGGAATGGGATTACTATAATATATGAAAATAATAGCCAAGAGGCTCCCATGAGACTGTGGCATGCCCGCTCCACAGAAACCAAAGCGGTGAAAACGGCACCTAGAAATAATATATCTGCCTCCTCATTTCATAGGAGACAGTGAGAGGAAAACCTGACTACAATCTAAAGCCTTGCCAGCCCCATAGAGGCTGATGAGTTCACAACACCAAGGTCTATCAACGCTGGCGTCATGCAGTGCTGCATCAGTTGCAGTCTGAAACACTCGACACGTCCAGTGAGTTCAGCGAGTGCTCCCAGATTAAATGACACAAAATATAGTATTTGTCTGTGCCCCAATTGGCAGGACAACATGCATCTGTCCGTGCCTTCCAAAGCCTTTCAGCTCACCACCGAGGTATAAATCAGTTTAATGATGTGACAAGGCTATGGTACAAAAATTATGTGGTTAGGTTTAGGGAAAAATTGCAGCTTGGGTTAAAAAAAAGCAATTTGTTAATGTAAGGTTTGGGGTAAAAGAAATCCTTTTACCGCACTGACCCATGGTTGACAGTAGTTGACCTATTATCCCCGTTTCCTCATGAGATGACACGCTACAGTGAAATTACCTGAATGTCTCTTTTGTTCGTGCCATAACGCCAGTGGCCATTATAGACTGCTGTTCCTCTTCTCGTCATTGCCACGATCATCATCATTAACCAAGCAGAATACATGGGCCGTGTGCACTTATTAAGGGACACTGGGATGAAATATTTTTTTTAGAGAGTCAGTGTTCATTAACAGTCTTTAACGCAGAACAATCAACAGTGATGTACCAGACGCTGCCAGCTTTGTCCTAAAGCAAACAGGTACGTCACAGCCTCCAATTCTCTCTAAAAAAAAAAAAATAAAGCAAATGCACAATTCAAAACATTCCTTTAATATAGAGAGTAAGCGACAACATGCTGCAGACCTGTGCCAATTAGTGGGCTTTGCTGTTGTGAATAATAAACTAGGCTAATAATGGCTCAATTATAAATGTGTAATCACATTAAGGGGACATGGAGACTGGTTTCAACCTGGCAATGATGACATGCAATTAGAGCACAACTGTTATCTCCAGGATCATATCAATAATTCATCACCACACGTATTTTGTGTTGCCCAAAGATGACATCCAGTGATTAATAACTCAATACATGCATCTATCTGTTCTCCAAACGCTGACAGTTGATGGCACATAATTGGACAGAACTGTTCCTGTAGTTCAGAGAGGGACTGAAAGAGTTAGAGAAGAAATAGACACACACACACACACACACACACACACAGGCCAAATAGCTCGGAATTTAATTAGGTGAGTATCAGTTTCCAGGTAGTTGCTAATATTCACAAAGACACACCCACCTCCGACAAATGTTATGGAGTCTAAGTAAAGCAGAAAATGAAGTTTTTGTGTTGTGTGTCACCTGTGAATTATAACTTTGAATAAAGACATAAACGTCTGGGTTTAATGTGGAAAGACTGAAGAAAAGATGTATGAAACTGACTCAGCAAGATCTAGGTTGTGGCTGCGCATAGCAGCATAGTCTGTCAGCCTCAATTTAAAGAGATTTATTCATCATGTTTTTGTACCATGGCCATGTTATGTATGTTTATATATACCAACTAACCTTCACTGATGAGTGAGCTTTTGTTGTCTGAAAAAAAAAAAAAAGGAAAATGACAATCATGCAGCCAAAACATTTACTCCCACCTATAAAAAGAGAGCTTTCTCAGAGGGATATGAACATTTTTTCAAACTTTAACTACAGAGCAAGAACATTGTCATCAAGAGTCAACCCCCAGCCTCAACATCTGGCTCTGCTGAAAGTGCCGCAGATTGCACGCTGCTACGAGCGACGGCAGATTCTCTCAGTGATCTGCCTCATTGGCGAAAACAGAGGCAGAACGAATAAAGAGTCTTTCACTTTGAGGTCCTCAGTATGGCACAGAAATTAAAAAAAAGAAAACAACATCCGAAAGACAGCATGAAGTGAAGAATGGCATGAAGAGAGAGCGAGCGGCCTGAGACAGACTACCATGGTCTGTGTTTTTCACTGTGAGTGACTTTGGAGTGCATTGTACTTTTAAACTTTAATGAATGCAGCCCTTAAGTCATGATGCAATGAGATCAAGAGAAGAAAAATAACAGAGGAATCCCAAAGAGGGAGGGAGATAGTGAAGGGGGAGGGGAGTCAGAAAGAAAAAGAAATGCTGTGTCATTATTGTTGACTCAGCATCCATTGTATAAACACACCAGGAGCAGACTGTGCATAGGCTGTCCAGTATAAGCGCATACCCAGCTGTAATTTACTATTGATTCACCTGAACCACTGCCTGCACACAGCTCACAGCAAAAGGATTTATATGTCAACGTTCTGTTTGCAGTGGCCAATCCTGAGTGATTAGCTGTTTCATGGTAAAAAAAAGAAAAGAAAGAAAACTCCTCTGTGATGGCTATCCTATCACAACTATCAGTTGTGTGGATACTATGAGCAAAAGCAGGGCGGTAAGCAAGACTGAGTGGATGAAGAAACGAGTGTCATCTGCAGAAGCCTATACTGAAAGTAAAGGGGAAAAAAACAACATTATTTGCTCAGAGGGAGGTAAGCTTAAGGGAGAAGCAGCTGTCTTTGAGTTTGAAGAAGAGTCGAAATCAGCATTGCCTCTACCAGATGAAACACACACACACACACACACACTGTGACTGAGTGATGCAGATATTTTCCTCTTGGACTCACTGTCATTTATTAGCTGCAGTCAACATTGACTTATATTATTATTTTGGACCAGTGCCTAGACTGAGATGCAGTTATTTACATGCATTGCTAAGTACAGTAGCTCCAGTGGTAAACTTGCTAAGCAGCAGATTCTTTTTGTTGATGTGATGTTACAATTGGTTAAGCATTTAAGGCAGATGTGTGCAGTAATAAGACCAGGAAATAGTTATGTCAGTGTGTTTGACATATTGATGCAATAGATATTATGTGTCTCTCTGGACATGGTCACTCTGAGACAACACCTTGAATTATCTCTTTGTGTTTCACTCACTAGTGTCAGTAGTTCATTTTTATGTTATCCTGTCTGGGACTCGGGGAGTTGCCGTTAGTCCAGTCTGAGTGCCGGTGACGGTTTCAGAGGGATCGTTTAGAAATGCAAGTGAGGAATGCAAAAGCATCCCCTTCTCTCAACTGAAGATGTCTCTAAAATGAATAAAAAGATAAGCAGGAATCGTAGAGATCAGATTTAAAAATATGCTGAGGAAAAGAAGCAGATATTTTAATTATTAGTGTGTGGGGAGAGCTATTCACAGCATCCACCAAAGGAGAAAATGTACACTAGGTAGCGTAGCTCTAAATGCTCCTGCAAGAGCTATGGTGGACTTTTTAAGTCCTTTACTGCCCAGGAAGATGTGTTACTATAACGTAAATGAATTATTGGTTGGACTGGATCCTCGCCAAAGGCAACCTTGCTATGGAACATGATTGTTAATTAGGTCTAGATTAGCTTAAGGGCTAACAAAACTGCACAGCCACTACATCTTTAACATCCAGCTGAGAATATAGCATCACTACAAGATTATCTTTGCTTCCTTGAGTTACTTTACAGGCCCAAACCTCTGACTAACTACCTCAAAATGTTCTGCCCTTCAGCATCGAAAGCTCTTCATGCATGTCTCAGTTTAGCCGTCTTCCATGAGCTGCTGATATTCTGTTTTGCAGCCAGAGTGGAATTAATTTTGTCTGTTTAATTTCACAGGTGCCCTTAATGCACCAATCAACAATGGGGCAACGTTCAAGCACAGGCGGCACCATCTGTGCACGAGGAGTGCCAATGGCCCTGAAGTCTTCCTTCTTTGCCACCAAGCACTAAGACTCCATTAAAGAGCCTTGGTCCATGCATCTTTGGTCATCATTTACTTGGCATAGGCAATTAAAAAGCTCTCCCACCCAAAGATAGCATGTGCGGTAGGAGCTATGTCTCTCCTCTTAATCACTGGTAGTAATTAGCTCCTGCTAGCTGTATGATTAGGTATCAGTGCTGTCGTAGTTGTTGCAGCCAGTTCACGTCTGGAGTGACAAAAGGAGACAGAAGAAAAAAGAGGATCATTGGTGTAACAGAGAATCTCGCCGAGTTAGAATCCTGTCCAAAAACGTTACAAGGTTGTCCCACGAGGGGCATAATCCATCAAAGTGATTTTTCCCCTCCCCCCGTTCCGCCCCCCTGTCTTCTTTGCAATGTAATCATTTTCCTCTCACGGGCTCTGACATTCATAAAGAATGCTGGTGCAGGTGTCACGTCTTGCCAAAGTTTGGGATGAGTTTTAGAGGTGTACTTACAGTGTAGGATTGCTAGAGGTGAGTTACAATGCTCCTCAGCAGACTTATCCTTCTACATGTCCTTCTTCGCTAGTTCCTGTTGCCCTGCTCTTCTTCCCATCCCTTTGTCCTGTCCACTATTGATCCATTCTCTTAAAGACTTTAGGAGCAAGGAGCGCTGGGCTGCACTGCCTTCAGAGGGCCACGCCACTCCAGGTGTTAGGTTTACATTGAACGCATTTGTTGATCAAGACAACTGCATTGTTGATATAAGGTTGTGCTTAAGGTCTGAAATCACCAGATCCTCTAACCTTTCTGACCTCCATCAAATCCACAGGAGTCAGGACCCTGGATGTTGGTCACACTTTAATGAGCTAAATGAAATCACCAATCTGTCATCAAGTCAGTGTTATTCTGTACGCAAATGATGTTCTCAGTGCTTTTGTGCAATATTTTCTGGGATAGAGTTTGTTTCTCTGTGGAACTGCAGCTGTTCAGTCCCTTAAATGCCTTTGGTTTTCAACAAAATATCCTCCATGCAAAGTTCCCAGGGAGCCTCAGCAAAAAGGTTGTTTACTTATAGTCCTCACATATATAGTAACAAGCTGTCTGAACATACAAACCTTATTATCACACAAACCTTGTGACTCAGTGTGGTCGCCCCCCACCCCACCTTTTGCAGAGTCCTATTTAAATAAATGAAGGCACAAACCTTCATACTGTTGACATGCGGATGCTGCGCATGTCACAGCACTTTGTCAAATGTGTAGATGGAGTTAAAACACGCACACACAATCATGCGTGCAATGAAGGAGATGCATGGAGGAAGGGAACGGAAAACAAACATCATCTGACAAGTTTGTGGCACATTTGGTTCAGTCAGTGAGATTCCCTCTGGATCTAAGAGAGTGGTAGCGAGGAGAAGAAGTGCGGGAGAGGAGAGCAGAGAGAGAGAGTGAACTCTGTCAGAGCAATTGTTCTTCCATGTACAAGGGTGACGAAAGAAAAGTGAGAAAGGGTCTGCCAGAGAGAGTGAGAAAGGTACAAATGAAGAAAAGGGACAGTGTCCACTAACTCAACATGTTAACACTGACTTAAAGAAAGATACTTCATTCTTAGGTTCAGGTGACACAGCTTAAAAACACAATATATAAAATGAGACATAATACATAATAGCCAGGACTAACCTCTCTTTCACCACACACACACAAATATTTCTAATATTTGTAATTTCACTATATATTTCTATAGTTATTTCCTTTTTGATTTTTTATTTCTTCTTGTCTTTCCCTTGTCCAAGCTAGAAACACCGGGGTCAAATTCTTAGTATGTTTACACATACCTGGCAATAAAACTATTTCTGATTCTGACTCTGATTCCCATATATATGTACATATATTCATGTTAAGTCTGCTGATTGGAGTTGACTGTCTCAGTGGTGGCATATCAGGCCATAATGAAAGCCTGCTGCAAACACTGTGGACAAATACTCTTTCTGTCTCCTTTTACCCATCCAAGCACACATACACACACACACACACAAACACACAAACAAGCACACACGCAATCACACAAAAAAAACACACAGCGAGAAACGCCTAAGTGGGTGAGTCAGACCAGTGCTCCTCCTGTGTCTCACACACATAAACACTCACCCAGCAGAGGCGAGGCGAGCGGCGGAGCCCCTGCCAGGTTATATGGAGGGACAGAGTGTTCTGAGTTACAGCACAGTGCAGCCACTCGCCACAGCAGCACCATACAGAGTCCATAAAGCATGATGGATGGCCTATCATCATTTACCTCTTTGGTGACTTCTTAATACTGTCACACCCTGCTAAGCACATGCAACAGAGGTGAGGCACACCAAAACAGACAGGCAAGCAAAGACTGTAATGATGAAATAATAATAATAATAATAATAAAAAACCCCAATGCAGACAAAATGATGCTAAAAGGAGGATTAGAGAGAGTGACAGAGGCAGAGAGAAAGAGAAGGAGCGCAAAAACAGAGCGATAGGCGAGGGAGCATCTTTGATGTTCTCTAGAATTAGTGCACACTTGGCCACATAAGCAAACAGTTACACACAAACACACCGACATGCACTATCACAAGCGAAGTGAACCATCCCCTGTCCCTTCTCTCTTTAGATGACAGCACCCTACACACATAGAGGCTGTATTTAGAGCATGCAAAATCTACTGTCTCCTCCACTCTTCTCTCCACGGCAGAGGGAACGAGAGGAGCAAAAGGGGAGACAGGGAGACAGAAACGGAGGGACAGACAGAAAAGGAAAACAGATGAAGACCAGATGTAGCGAGACAACACACTGGTAGTTGACATGTCAGACTGGAGGAGATATCAACAACAAGGAGCAAGGAAAGAATAAAAGACAGGAAATGGACTGTGTGTGTTTGCATGTGAGCCTGTCAGGGGAGGCAGTCTGAGGCCAGTAGAGTAAATAACTTGCATGAGAATGAGTGCAACCACAGAGCCAGAGGGGGGTAGAGGACTCTGGGTCTCTGCTACAGTGGAAAGTGAAGAGCGCTGTGCATTGTGATGAGGCTGGATTTGAGGTCTTGTGCTATTTTAACCTTCTGAACCTGAGGCGGTCTTTTACTCACTTGTGTTTCAGCCACATACGGCATATATTGTTATTTTAAAGGGCACTCCTGGGATTTAGTATTGGACTGACAAGACTTTAGGGATCCAGACAGAATTGATGCTGGAGGTATGGGACCCATTTTTATGGTCCATACAAACAATCGATCACATTATTTTTCTTGTCATAAAAATTATGATTATTATAATAAAAAAAAAAAAAAACCTAACACTTTTTTAAACGCCTCCAGACTCAAGCTGACATAACCCTGACGATGTCACAAGAAATTCTTTTCTCAGCCTTGACAAAGCTCCTTCTGAGTCTTTCTTAGCTTCACACAGGTCTGGTTTTGTGCAATTTCATTAGTTGAAAAAAAGAAAGAGCTGTTCGTACAAGATCATATCTTGTATTGTGCTGCATTGATTTGAATCAAAGAGGATGAAATAATTTAATTCCTACTATAAATGAGGCTAATAGATTGCAGCTGTACAACTGTTGTCAACTGTGTACAAATTGAGCAAGGACAATTTTTAATAGCTAGAAATTGCATGAAATTACATGTCATTGCTGCTCAACACATTCCAGGGATGAAGTGTTTTGATGCCATTTGTCTCCAGAGCATTCAAGCGAGGAAGGAACTTCACTCTAAAGATTGAAGCCACTATTTTGATCTGATTTTGAAGGTAAAAAACTCTCCATAGTGTTGTCGTGGTACAGAATGAAGAAAGAAAAATGTTTCCACCAGTGTCCGCGACTTCGTGCACACGCAGAGATAGCAGGCATAAGAGGAAGAGAAGGAAACACTACATCTTCGGCCAGTGCCTATTGATCGCCACCCGGCACACATCACCACAACTTTCACAAATTGCTATTGAGAAGTGACCTGTAATGCAATTACTGGCCAATCCAGGGCCTTGGCTGCCATCAATTATTAAAAGCTGCATGACTCGTGGCCCGCTATCCCTCCTCAGCTGGCGCGTCGTGTCATTATCACATCTGCTGGCCACCAGCTCGCCAGCTGCTACAACAGGGGCTGGAATAAGAATCACGCAAGCACCACTTCCCACCACTTGTCGAATGTATCAGCTGATATGGGCCAAAACATTTTTTCATTTCATTCGTCTTCTACCCCTTATCCATTTTTGGGGCCGCTGGATCCAATCCCTGCTCACATTGGGCGGGGGTAGGGAGGGGTACACCCTGGACAGGTCGCCGGTCCATCGCAGGGCCAACACATAGACACAGACAAACAACCACTCACACTCACACTCAGACCTACGGACAATTTAGAGCCACCAATGAACCTAAACATGATGTCCTTGGACGGTGGGAGGAAACCACACAGGCATGGGGAGAACATGCAAACTGCACACAGAAAGGCCCAAGGCCGGGAACCGAACCCACAACCTTCTTGTTGTGAGGCGCTAACCACTGTGATGCCATGCTGCCAGCAGGCCAAACAAAGAAATTGAAATCGCCATATTATACATTCCAAAAACTACAGTGAAGGTGAGATGGTGGAGGTCACACGATAAAATGGGTTGTGGTTCTTTTTTTTTGGGCACAATACTATTGGGCATGAGAAGAGCCAACCTCCTTTGTGAAAACTGTGCGGTTAGCTTCTGCTTTAAAATAAGTTTTCGAAGTAGAAAAACAACATTAATATTGCAGCATGGCTCACCACTGGGTCTAAGTTTTAAAAACATTCATGCCAGCAACAAAATCAATGGCTACTGTGTCTTCCTCTAACCTGCTTCGCCTCACTGTCTTCTAATCATTCAGTATATATTCCCACTTTGCTACACTGTTAGCTCTTCTGTAATCACTTATACATTCCTTGAATAGTTTTCTGCCATCAGGGTTATGATGAAAGAAGACGGAGAAAACAGCAATGCAAGCATTGCATGATAATGGCCCTTTTCTTTGAACTGACACAATAATTTATCTTTTAGTTGTTCTCATTATAAAAGCCCTTGTTTAAACTGGGCTTGTGATTTTTTATCTCTGCAGCCATTTTGAAATAATTTATTTGTTATATAGCATTACACCAAAGGAGCTATTTAAAATTAAGCTACCAAAGAAGAAGCATTGCATCTAGAAAGGAACTTTAACATCAATTTTCAGACACTTTATTTTGCACGCTTAATTCCAAAGTTCTATAAAACCACTTTGGAAAATAACCCGTACCTACTGTTCATTACATAGATAAGTTAAATAAATTTTAAAGACATTTCTAATAAAATTATTTCTGTTACGAATGTGAAAAGGGGCTGAAAGGGAAGTTTTCTCAATGAACTAAGCAGATTTTTCCTGAACTACAAAAACTGATTAATAGAAAGAATATAAGAGTAATATAGACAGATATAGCTATAGATGGTCTTCGAAGCCTGAGGAAAAAATGAAATCACTGAGTTAAAATGTTCTGTGGTGTTTCAAAAGCCGCTGCCATGTCCCACACTGACAACTGAGGGAGAGACATGGGAGTAGAGAAGAGTAGTGAAGCTGCACTAATGCATGACAGAAAGAAAAGGTATACAGTATGGGCCATAATGATCTCCAACGATCAATAAAAACACCACTCTAATAGATATATTATATTGTAGGTGTGACTGATTTATTACGTTTTATTGTTTTCAGTTATCTGTTCTCTGTTTCTCGACATTTAATGTGCACGGTAAATTAACTGAACAGGCAACAATAAAAAAAGATCAGACTAGACTGCATTTACTGTTGTGGAAAGGCGTGCTGTAATGTATGTGTGTGGGGGGCTTAGGAACATTGAAAAATACAAGCCGATATAGCACTGTGACATGAAAGAAATAAAAAAAAAACAAAAAAAAAACTCTGGACTGGCAGGATATTTCAAAGCAGCTGGAGTCGGGGGGGACTCAATACAGCAGCACCAGCAGGAGGTAAAATTTTGACAATGGCTGAATGACTATTGCATCCAGCTTATGGAGATACTGAAATCTTTGGACTATACCCCCAACCACGGCTGAACCTGGGCACACACTGGTTTAGGAGGCTTTTTCTTATGAAGTTACTCCAGCGGCAGCGGCCCACGCTTCTGTCCACATAGCCACCGCCGGGTTTATATCAGTAAGGAAGTGCAAGGCTATTGGGGTTTATGAAACAACCCCAATCATCAAGAATTGGATGGATGATTTCTCAGCACTTGAGCGATAACACGGCCATTGGGGAAAAGTTCTGTCAATAGACTGAAAAAACTGCCACTTTCCATGCTGCTGCATACATGGAGGAGTCCTTAAGTGCCAGCAGTGACATAAACACTTTTAAAGGCTCAAAGGAATGGGCAACTAAAGATGAAGGCTCATTGGTGCGTTGCAAGATTATGCTTTTGTGGATCAATACAAACTCATGGAAAAGACAAGTTGATTTCAAACTGTAACAAAGCTCGAGCCACCAGTAGCTGCTGAAAAGAGCTATGGCACCCCTGAAATTTATCAAGTGAGGACAAGGCTTTTAGAGCGAGTACAAAAAACATTTGGATCACCCAATAATGGTGCTTACCAGAGGTGTTTTGAATTGTTCACACAGTTCAATCCATAAGCATGTCACACTTTTTAGCTGAGTTGAGAACTTTATCTTTTCTGTCAGCAAAAAATGGTCACAAAATTATTTAAAATTTAGTTTTAAATGAGAATAACCATTATTGAGTACAGTGTAACTCCAAACTCTTGTTTTTAAATGGGATTAATATCAAGAACTTAGTTGCAGCTACAACTCTGTATTGCTTTGCAATATAAAGGTGTGTTATTTGACATGTGGATTGTCAATCTATTGACCCAGTGGTTAGCATGCACTGCTTCTGAAATTGGTTGGATTGCTGGACTAAAGGGAACTGCTGCCTCCAAACAGATGAATCTCTCTCATTTGTCCAATCTGTTCAACTCCAATTGGCAATGGGAAGCTGTAAAATCAGGCGTAGAGCCCAATGATAATAGGAGTGGTCAGACTTTATATGACAAAAGATGGTGTGTAGGCTTGTAGTGATCTTTGTTCCAATTATGGCACCATTCATGACTCACTCCTTAAAGGGTTTTAATGGAAATGACACTACATGGCCAAAGATATGTCGACACACCAAACACTGTCCCCATATGTGATGGTTTGATTTTACAGGTTGTTGCTTTCTAATGTGTGCATAATGCCTAAAATAACTGAGTTCATGTCACAGGTTTTGAAGGCAAAACGCTTATAGCTGTTGAGAATTTTTGTGTTATGTTATGGTTGAAATGATTGAGAGACAGGAAAGTTGGCGGCGAGACAGACAGAGGGGATGACATACAGTAAATAGCCTGGAGTCAAACTTAGATCTGAGGCCACTGCGGCACAGACTGAGTCTATATGATATTTGCTCTACAGTGTGAGCCATCAGGAGACCCCAGAATTAGCATTCTTCAAGTAGGGGTGAAAAGAAACCCATCAGAGTGGAGAAAATCTAATTAATAAATTAAAGTTGATTGTGATATTACATTTATTTTGAAATGCAATGCAAATAATCCTATGACAAACTGAATGCAGCTTAAGAAAGAAACTTTTTTTTTTTGGATGGGGGAGGTTCTTTAAATGATTCAAGGGTCTAAGGACGGAGGGCATTGTTTGTGGTACTGATTGTAACTCCCTTAAGGCAAATTTGTTAGCTGTGTGGATAAATCTGATTTTAGATTGTGAATGTTGGACCCTACATTTCGCAAAGACACAAACTCCCTAATTCTGACATTGAAAAAGTGTGGCAGGAGGAGGTTTCTAATGAATCAATTGTCCAACAGGTGTGGATTAAACTGACATCTGAAGCCCATGTGGCTTGGACACGATGTGGTGCAGGATATAAATCAATCAATTAATCAATCAAACCAAAACCCTGGGCGTTAATCTGCTGCTGTGACAGCTTCCACTCTTCCCAGAGGGTTTTCCACAAGATTTTAGAAGCTGGCTACAGGGATTTGCTCCCATTCAGCCACAAGAGTATTACTGAGGAAGGTCACTGATTCTGTGCGATAAAGCTTGGCTTGACTGCCATTGCAATTCATCCCAAAGGTGTTTGATGGGGTTGCGGTCAGGATTCTGCACCGTCTAGTCATCATCTCCCAACACCAAACTAGTAAAACCCCTTCAATGGCTCTGTGGTACAAAAAGAATAAACTTAGTCATACCTGGTGGGAATCGTTCTTTTCATTGTTGTTCTCAAAATTCACAATTCAACTATGAAACAAATGAACCAAGAAACTGCTACTTTGTAAAAAACAAAAAGAGGTGATAGCCTAATATATGGCTGGACCATGAAAGGGAAATTGTGGTCATTTGTTACAAGGATATTCCAATCAGTCTGTGATACATTTGGAACGAGTTGCACTGTTGGCTCTGATTTATTTTGAGGCTAATGGGGAAACTCTCACACTCACAGGTGTAAAGTCACCAGTCAGTCAGTCAGTCAGTCAGATAGATAAGGACAGACATTCATTTTGGCTCCACTGTTATGGTCCAGCAAAAAAGAAAAAAGGGACTGCTTTTGAAAAGAAACTTAGCAGTAATATCCCCTTGAACCCCTCAAACAGCTATAATTCCTATCACTAGTCTAAAATATCACTGCAAGGTGTGGCATTAAGATGTCCCATGACTGGAACTGAAGGGTGAAACCCGAGCCAAGAAAAACCCCAGACTGGAGGCACACAAAAGCATGCTGGTACAGTGGAATCTGTGTTTAACTCCACTTTCAGAGTCTCTCTGCCTGTTGTGGAAACTCATTTGAATTTTTATTGCAGACTTATGACCCGTCAGATTCCGGGTGCATACTGCTTATACCGCTTGAAAGCTTTGCTTCGCTTTGGTTACTGGATACTGTTTATTCTTTTGTTGCACTGACTACTGTCGATAACCACCAGTCTTTCTTTCTTTCTACTGTCAGGCATGCGAAGGTGAAGCAGGCTGCTCATTAGGGTGCATGATTTCACAAAAATCTGCATGTTTTGGTGGAGCGCATATCTGTATCGATCCTGTGTCATTTTCGACTAAATCTCGCTTGTGCATCACTCCAGTGTATACTGTCAATGACTGTGGAATCATTACTTGGAGGGCGATGTGTGGCAAACGGTTTTCTCTTTCAATAAAGGTGATTAGGATAGTTGATGAAGTGATGGTGTGAGGAGGAGAAGGGGACGCTTTAACTCCAGGGCCTGCAGCATTATTCATATAGACGCCCAGTTATGCCTGCTGCACACTGCACCACTAATCTAAATCCACAAAGAAGTAGTGAATGACTGTACTTGTGCACGCTTAGGGGAAACAAATCATAACTGAGTACATCCAACAACCTCCCCCCACCACCACCGCCACCACCAAACACCCCTTCACCCTTTTCACCTAGGGAGCCTGGCAGTTATCGACCAATGAGGGCGACTTATTGAGAAAAAGCTGCCATGAAACTGGGTCGCAGGACCCAATCAATGGCATGGATTTCTTGCCCTGGCATTATCTCAACTGAGATGAGAGGTGGGGTGGGGGGGTGGGGGGTGAAAAACGAAACAGACACAAATCAGTCAGTATGGTTGCACCTTGACTCTACCTCTCCTCCCACTCCCTCCATCCACCCACTCACTCTCTCCAACTTGCCTTCATCAGCCCCTTTCTCTTTCCTCCCTCTTGCTATTCATTTGCTTTCCCATCTTTTCTGGTGTTTGTTTGCCCCTGGGCTGAAAACTGTGTGCGCGTGTGTGTGTGTGTATATGTGTGTGAAAGCTCTCTGAAATGACGCATTGATTCACAGTGTTCTATATTTTCTCATCTGGCTCACTATTACAGTGCGAGTCAATCGCCGCCGTATCTCTCTCTCGCTCTCTCACTCCTTCTTCTTTTACTTTCTCCCTCTTCCTCTCCATCTCTCTCTCTCTCTCTCTCTCTCTCTCTCTGTCTTTCTGACTATCAGAGTATCATGTTGTTGAATGGAAGTGTTTGCGGGGAGCGGTGTATTGCCGCAACAAGAGAAGAGTTTGAAGTGTGAGTGGATGCGTCGTGAGTGGTAGGTTTTGTACCTGTGTATGCTTGTGTGTATTTATATGCATATTTAAGAGTGCGTGCTCCTTTGGTGCACCGTGCGGGGGCATACGGTTGTGCTCAGGCCTATACTGTGTAGCTGACAGTATGTTTGAGTCAATGCCAGATCTATTTTGTTTCATAAAATTTCTTTTTTATTTTTTGCATATGAAAGTATTTTTATGTGTGCGGGAGGACTTGCTGGTGGGTATTTGCACCCTGTGCCAGCTTGAGCTCTGAAACTCCACCCTGTGACCCTCACAACCAAACACACACACACACGTGTGCATACAAAAAAACATTCTCCTACTCATGAGGGTTTTTGCCAGAATCAATAGATAGGCTTTTTAATGCCTCATGCTGGCTCATCCAACTGGAGCGTGGGATCACAAATATGGCAGTCAGGGGGCCCTGACGTTTGGGACATGCCCCATTTCAGGGCCATCACCGTCTCCAAAAAAGTACCCAACCATTTTTCACCTCAGTAACTGCAGACTGGTCTTTCTTTGAGTTAGATTTGGTTTTTTTTTATACCCAAATGTACCAATTTTATGTTTCCATTGTCCTCAAACAATGCACTGACACTACTTCAGTGGCAGTACGGCCGATCTAATTAGCCTATGTTAGCAGATACTTATTTTCTATCAGCATAAGCCTGTGTAGCTGTGGTTTCACTATAATGGAACGAGGGATGTGGAAACAATTCATCTATCAATGTCAGTGTCACTTTAACATAACTTGTCGCTTGTTTACCCAAAGTCTCCACTGACTGTGCACTCACTCGCTTGCACACAGACACACGCTTGCTTACACACACACACACACAAACCAGGTAGCCGTTAGTACTTTGTCTGAGCTACACCAACAGCCTACAGCCATGCTTACAGGGCATTTCCACTAGGAAGCCAAATCCCCTCTTCTCTCGGCTCACCTGGCAGTGAGAGAAAAAAAGACAGCAGAAAACTTTTTTAATGTAAGGGCTGGGGAGCAACTTTGATGATAAAAAGTGCATCAGGACACAGAGTGAAGGGGGAGAGAGGCTTTAAGGGGGGGAAAAGGGATTTCATTTTCAGGGTTTTGGTTGTGTTGGCCTGTGAGTGGGGGATTGAAAGAAGATGGAAAGAAGGAGTGAAGAAGGTGAGTGAAAAAAAAAACAGAGGAAAGAGGGTGTAGTCGTGCACCATAAAACGTCCCACTGCCTTTCCCAGGGCCAACTCCTCGCTCTGTTTCTAATGAACTCATTTATTCTGTTTTGCTGGCTTTGCCTCCACAAGCAACAAAAGACAGCCTTCTGGTCTGCCTCTCTGAATGCTCTGCTTCAGGGTTTGTTGAGCATCTAGGTCTGTCCTATGGCATTACCTTTGTTTACTTAACACTCACCATCGATCAAATGCAAACCTGAGACTGTCCTCCACTGACAAAAGCATCGCTAATTAGCATATCCCTCTAAAACGACGCTGATCGCAAGTGACTGATTGAATTTATTTGCAACTGATGCATTACTATGTAGTGTGTTTACCCAAACACACTGTCTTCCCCTTAAAGATTTAAAGACAGAATCCTTGAAAAAGGCTGTTTTTGTCCCTGTATATTCTGGTCCATGTCAAACAATAGCAACAAAGGCGGAAACATCAATTGGCAGCTCATTTTGTGTGAACACAAAATGGCATTCTGATTTTGGCCAAATATTTAATCTCTCTTCCTCTTTTTCTCTCTCTCTGTGTATCTCTGTATGTCTGCCTCTCTATCCCTCTTTCTTCCTGAATATTATGCCACTGGGAAGTGAAAAAGATAAATAAATAAATAAAAATGGAGAGCATGGATCCCCACTCCTCCGCTCTTCTCGGCTGCACGCCTGTGATGTCATAATCACTCACATCAAAGGCTGCGCGCTCAACACGGCGACTGTCAGCTTCCCTGGAGGCGTCATTAAAAACGAACAGAGCAAACTGAGCCAGGCTGACAGAGACGCATCAAAACTTCCTAACGCACATAGGCACACATGTGCAGGTGGGCGCACACACACTGTGTTACTGCACATGCTAGCATGGATGCATGTGTATCCAGGTGCACACACACACACAAATACTGACAATTGAATAAAATCCTGTTTTCATCGACATGGCTGAATAGGAGCTGAGTGTTACAACGGCACACGGGTTGGCTCCAGCTGGATTGTACATGTGAGTGGTAACAACCACAGCATCTGTTGTAAAGATGTGCTGTCGTGATGTACATTCATGATGCACACTCATGTTGCTGCCAGTCCAGGGCATAATGCAGAGCGTGCACAGAAATGTACAAATAGCCTACATCCAAGCACCCACCTGCTTTTCATCCCTCTGTCTATCTCTCACACACTTGCCCACACACATGGATCCATGCGCATACATGCACACACACACATAGAGGCGCACACTCATTTACACAAACTAGAGGGAGGACTATAAATAGTATACCTATGATGCGATGCTGTGTTTGGTTTCTCCCTATGGGTTTGTGTGTGACAGTCAGAGTGAAGGGAGCGGGAGGCAGTGAAAGGGGGTGAAAGGAGTGGGTGCTGAGGGGGAAGCGGGCTTGATGGCAGAGGAAGAGACGGGATATTTAAGAGAAAGATGGGCTGCTCAGGTGTATAGCCAGTGATAAACAGCACATGACAGGCACGTAAAAACGGCGGGTCCCCTTTGATTTCGAATCATTATTTGTTAAAAGGGACATCTGTGTTTGTGTGCACATGTGACTCTGGAACGGGTTTATGTAAGATTTGTGCTTGTGGGTTGACATGGTGTTCCTTGTATAAGACTTACGCCTGGAAGGGTCTTCTGCTCGTGCAATGCATTCTGGGCTTTGAGGGCCGACTCTCTGGCACAGTAGGTGAGGAAGGCACAACCTGAAACACAGCAAGAGAGAAAGAGAGAGATATATTTATGTTATGTACAGAGAAATGGAACGGAGAGAGAGTTATGGGAAGGGGCTGCACCGATCACCAGTGAATAGCCAAAAAAACAACACACACATCTGTGTGTGTCTGTGACTGTTGGTGCACAACAAGCAGTATTTCAGCAACTGAACAAACTGAACATTCCTGTGTACACAAACACGGTCCATACACACTCAGGAAGAGGAGTGAAAGTGCGAACAAAAGCTGAGGTTTTGGAGATTTGTGAATATTCTGTTGCGGGAGAGCCACTCTCACCCGCAAAAGACATTGGATCTGATGGTGCCTTCTCCCTGGCAATCCGAAATGGCAGTTATCCATTCATCCATCGCACTCCTCTGGCTGCTGTGACAGGGATAGACATTTCCCTGACAGCTTTTCTCTCTCTCTCTCTCACCCCTCCCTCCACCCCTTCATTTCTCTGTCTCTCTGCTCCATATGTTCCAAGACTACCCACAATCCTCGGTTTTGTTAGCACCTGGGCTGACATGTGGGGGTGGAAGGAAGATGGAAACACGCAGGAGGCGAGGAAGGAGAAGAAGAAGCCTCGGGGAACGTGTAAGCTGTTCCCTCGCCACCCCCCTGTTGACAGCGAGGCACACGCCACTGTCAGAGAGCTGACAAACTGTCAATCTACAGATCAAGGCTAATGATTCATGTGCCTGACAGTTTAATAAAACACTTACAAAGACAATTGCACAATAGGCGGTGACATAATTCGATTTCAGGCAGATTTTCCTTATGCTAAATATGCAGGTGTTTTGTTTGTTTGCCCAGCAGCAGCCTCAAGAAAAAACAAAATGAAAAAAAAAAAAAAATCATTTCAATTGAATTCAGTTAAAGTCATTGAAAGAAAAAAAAAAGTCATGCACATGGGCCAAACAGGCCCTGGGTTCGCACAATGATAACCATATTAGCAAACATTTGAAACATTTGAAAACGTGTTCTTTTAGTGAACAACAATGTAAACATCAGAGCAGCACTAAAAAAAAAAACAAAAAACAAAACTCTTGACACTCTGGCAGACATGCAGACACTGACAAACTGCTCCCTGCTGTCATGTAGGCAAACTACCATGAGCACAAAGACACAGAAGAACCACCGTTTATTCCGCAGAACATCAAGGACTAAGCATTAGAAGATTATCATAGACGCCTCCCCCTAAAAAAAACAACAACAAAAAACAACATACATCCAGTGCAGTTGATAAACATCCCCCTCCTCTAGATTCGCTTCACTTTGCTCTTTGTGCATACTGGGGGCTATTTATTGTGGAGGGCAGCACCATGTACTGTATGTAGAAGCAGCATGCCTCCCGTCCTCTTGGCTCTGTGTCTTTAACCCTGGGTCGTCCTGATGGCGGGACGCTGGGGAGCTCTGCCTGTTGGTGTTTTTTAATTAACGGGCCTCTCCCTCATTAGGCGAAGTGGGAGCTGGCCGCTGACAGCTTGGCTGCCTCCTCATCCTCTCTGGGCCTGTTAACGCTACATGCAAGCACTGTCCCACAGGAAGCACACGCAAGCCTCTGATTCACACGCCTGACACTCGCTCACATGTTCGGAGCATCGACACCCACTGCACCCAGCATATCCATTTGGAAGAAATATTCAGATCCAGCTATAGCACACTGTAAAAACACTCTAAAATTAAAATAGTCACAATGCAGAAAAATGTCAATCACTGAAGAAAGAAACCACAAGTGACTATGGTATAGATTAACTTCTTCAGGAAACTCAGGAAAGTTTTTGTAAATGTTTGAATATGCAAATAGCCAATATCTAATTAAATATGCACTCATTTTCATACACTTCAAGAACAGAAATTTTAAAACTGGACAAAGTCAGGTCCAAAATTCTTGTTTCAGTTTGCAGACATGTTAAAGCCAAAAGTTTGAGAGATGGGATTAATTTTTTTGCACTTTTTATCAGAATATACTGCCAACAGCCGCAAATTAGGCAATTTTGACATCTTACTAGGAAATATGGACAAACTGCGAGAAATTCTAAAATTCCTCATAATTCTATTGAAAACCAATATTTACAGAGAAGTGTCGTAAGATAAACATGTATATCTTGTTGCCACCCACGTCTTAGATATGTGCCCATGATTCAAAAATGGGGGATACATCGAAAAGTCAAGGCCATACACCAACATCCGCATCCGGGAAGTGGCTGTCCGACAGTGTTTAGCTCAGCTGCTCATCATTGCAAAATAGATCTCACCCATCTCCCGAGCAACTCAGTCTTCATTGGTCCACGTCAGCCAAGCTCATCCTGGCCGACAACTCTCGGGAGGTTGCAGGCTGGCAACACTGGGTGGAGAAGGTGATTTTCTGGCAAATGACCTTTGATAGGACTTACAGATTGCCTTCAGGGTTGGATTGAATTGTTGGTTTTAAGAACTTTTCCACACTGTCTTTTACTGCCCTTGTTGATGCCTGCTGAGTTTTGCTTGCCTTTTATTCTCTACGTGTTTGGCTTTTGTATACCTTGATTGTGAGGGTTGGTAAGAGGGTATCTTATCTGTTGTAGGGTTTTAGGGTTTTGCCGGCACTCTGTTATATGTCTGACTGGCACCACAGCTTGCCCAGTACACAATGTTTAGGCACTTTGTCAAGTTGAGACAGGGATTTTGGTCCCCGTGTAATGGAGAAGAGGGGTCAGGGGTTAACTCCAACCATCATCAACCAGTTCTTCCTGTGATTCAAAACAATTTCTTTCTTTTAAATATTTGCTACTTCACTACTTATTTATCACCTCATTTTGATCCACCCTCAGTTGAAGCCTGTGATATTAAGCTTAGACAGTTAAGGGCATCCCAGGTTTAAAATGCTGACCATGCAACCTCAGCATGGGACCTGCCATTTGCCTTTCTCTCCCTTATGCGTGTGTGTGTGTGTACGTGTAGATGTATATACTGTACGTGTGTACATGTAGATACATGTGCATGTACAGGCTGAGAGACAAAGTGAACATACACTTAAAAATCTTAATCTTAAATGTATCTATCTTAATTAATCTTCCTTCTGAAATGCAGTGAAGCAGAGAGCGATTACTTTAACATGGATATGTAAGTCAAACGGTAAAGTACAAGAACATCAGTACTGCACATGTATGGAGGAGTAAAGCCCGCTTGCACACGAGCTCACACACGCAGACACATACACATACACACTCTCACACACGGAAAGTGACAGTCAACAAACGTTCAATTTATCATCATTGTCACAAGTCAGATCCTGGCAGCAGCTCTAGTATCTGACGAAGACCCATATTGGCCCAGGAGAGGGAGATAAGCTGTTTGTTTCTGCTGTCAATGCTGCCAATTTGGTTTGCCATCACTTCAAATTCAAATCAACAGCAGCGCAGAGGGGATCTGAGAGAATGTGCATATGTGTGTGAGAATGAGAGAGAGAGCAAGAGGAAAGGGTGAAGAAAGAGGGGCAAGGGAGCAAAAAGAAAGGGGGGGGGGGGTAGAAGAGAGGAAAAGCTGAGCAGCAAGGGATGCTCGGTAAGATGGAGAGAGAGAGAGAGAGTAGATAAGATCACCTAGCTTCTGTGAACACCATCCCCCTATGTCCTACACTCGCTTCTTATCTCAACTGCTGCAGACACCCTAAAGGGACACACACCCACAGAGAGAGAAAGAGAGAGAGAGACAAGGAGAGGGAGCGAGAAAAAGAAAGAGAAAAAGAGTAAGAGACAACGAGGAAGAGAGAGAGGACTGTAGGGAAGAAAAAGTGGCATGAAAGAAAAGCAGCAAGGGAATGGTGGAGACTATGAATACTCACTGGTGGGGGAAGGAGAAAAGACACAAGCTTCAGTGGTGAAATCCACCAACTGTCACCAGGCCCTGTTTAAGCGACAGCTGTGTTGGACCACATAGCACTCTGACTTTGTTGACTATGGGAAACCTTGACTTGATGATGATATTTTTATAACTACATATGACAGAAATATGTCACACATCTAAATAATCTATTACTGCTTATTTAAAGCAATGTCATATGTTCTCTATTCATGGCTGTCTTATCTCACCAGTTATTAGCTGTCACTGAAAATTAATTGCAACCGAGGAATGTCCAACTCTTAAGCTTCTTTGTTGTCGATGGCAATGTGCAGGTAACACCGTTACCACCTGCTAAAATAGTTTATAGTAAAGAGGGTAAGTGCAGAGTCAGAAGACAAATCCCTGTGGGTTTGTTGTGTGAGTGACCTTAATAATCATGTGATTCATTGTTAATATAAAACACTAATAGCGGCTTTGGAAGTATTTTTGCATATCTTTCTAAATGGTCAATCAAATACTAAACTTTGGTGTCATATCTAATCTAATTTGTCAACTTCAAAGGTATTTAGTAACACCATGTTTCATTTATGTGTAATCAAACAGTGTAAATCTTCTTCAACCCATTAAAACCTCTTCAATTCCCATAAACAGTCCAGTGAGCAGGACCTCTGTGACCTCATGTCCAGCTACAGACCTGGATGGGGATAAAACAATCTTCAAATTCTCCTCTGAAGCTAATTATGATGCTGCTACAAGTAAAACTACTAATGCATTCCTGAATTAGCAATTTGCAGGGTTACTGGACATTTGAATTACTTTTTACTAGCATGCATTGCTTGACGCCACCCAAGACTAGAAAGCTTGGGTGCGATGTTATTGCACAGAATTCTCTAATTATCTTGTGCCCATTAATTCAGGGATTGTAAAAGGCTGACATAAAAAGTTCCCTCCTCTCACTCTATTCTTTTATTCCCAGCCACAGATGGGGAGAAACTCCCAGTGATCATTTAAATATTTCAGAACATCTTGGTAAGAGCCTAAAAAGAGTCAATAGCATTAAAAAGCTTTATCCACAGCATAGCTATAATTCCACGCTGCAGAGCGCTGGAACTCTGCCTTGAAAAACTTTGGCATGAAACTTTGTTTGAGGCTGTCCAATTTCAGTCAGTCAATAGAAATCTCCACGTCTCTCCCTACCTCAGTTCTGTTAACACTTATCTCCGCCTGAAAGGGTTTACCAAGGACAGCCTTTGCTCAATAAACAGAGGAATGTTTTTTTCCTCCTCTTTAAAAGATTGACCTTAAGACAAGAACGTTCTAACTGGATTTTTGTGAGTGCTAAGGCTTAGATAAAACTCCTCCATTCACTCTTTAAATGGGTCAGAGTAAAGATGAAAATTCTTGACCTGTTGTGTTTGGAGAAACAGCATATAGAGCCTTGGTCTTTTAGTCATATGCTGAAAACGAGTTCCACTGATTGCAACAAGGAATACTAATAAGTGCTTTATTAACAGAGACTCTGATTCAAAAATGATACCATTGCCCCTGTACTCCTTTAACTGGGATGCTCAATAGGAACCATGTGATAGTTACCATTCACTTTCTGACTGAACACAAAAAATTCAAATAAGAGGAGTTGCAATGCAAAAAATTCTAAGTTTGAAAATAAAGTATTGACATTAGCTATTGCAACTGATCTCTAAAGCTATGTGGCTGCATAATCTCCAAAATATCTGAACTCTAGTGCTTATACTCATATTCACATTGAGATGTTTTGGATGAATTCAAAATGCAAACTGCTCCAATTTAAACGTCTCCCACTCTGAATCGAGTATCAGTGTGAAAATCCCAGACAAACCCCTTCAGTAATTCAATGAAGAGAGCAGCAGTCACTCATCTCCCTTTCACCTTTGATGACCTTTCAAATCATTACTCACCATGGAGGAAAGAGACAGAAGATGGAGGCTATTTTAGGGGACATGGCCAAGGTCACGGGAACACTCCAACTTTCTCCCAGTATCATCTTAAAATCTTTAATTGGCAGCTGTGAGTCCTGATTAAATAGAAGCTAAGAGAATAGTACTGTATTCTGTTTGAACAAGGAAAAAAAAAATTAAATTACTGTTCAGCATCCACATCAAGCTTTTTTCCATTGTGTAAAACAAGCCTTAAAAATTCAGGAGCTGTTGCACGGACTAATGAATGCTGGTCCTGAGTATGATATCATTTCAGCAGAGTGAGGCAGAACTAAGAGGAAGTGCTATGAAAGAAGAGGTGAATTCATTTACAATGGAGTGTAATAACAGTCCCAGTTCTCCTATAGGCGACTCTATGCAGATCCCTTAGTCCAAGATAAATCCGTAATATAGAAACATGCATTACAAAAGGAGCCAAAGTTTATTATTAGGTGACAGATAAAATTCAAAGGGACAGCAGTACTGCAGTCTTTTTTTTTTTTTTTTTTTTTTTTACCTTATTCTTAAAAGCACAAGGCATAGCAATTTAGTACAATAGTGGCTACAGTTGTAACTAAATTACTCCCTGAGATGAGAATATGAAGATCATCAAATAAAAGTTATTATAATGTATCCTGGGTGGAAGCTGAGTTCTGACTGACTGGGAAGTGTCAAATAAATTTTAGTAACTGGGCATTTCCAGCAAAACTGTTACATCATCTTGCCGTTGTAATGTGCTCTGAGGGTTTGAATGGTCCGGCTCAGCAACACAGTGAAAAATAGCCTGAATAAATAGCTTGAAAATTGCCCAAAATGTGTGTGTAACTACTGTGGGGAATAAAAATCACCTGATTTATGACCATAAAACTTTTCAACATCACTGATTACGACACTCATATGTAACTGAAAGCTCTAAATTCTACAGACAAAAGCACTTTTAGGAGGCTATAAAGAAAAAAAACGAATGAACCAGGAACAGAATAAGTGAAAACCAAAAGGATTGGACGTGGGCAACCTCCAAAGCTAAAATTTATCCAGTAATCCAGAGATTACAGGTATTAATATCAAATGCATGCATACTAAAAATGTTCTCAAACAATTTGATGCATTCTCACGTTCCGACCAGTGATAGATTGGGACAAAATGTATATTTTATACCTAAAAATGTGCAGTGTGTGTAAATGGGAGAAAACCTCCAAATGGTATTCATGTTGGTGAATGTGTGTTTGTGTGTGTGTGTGTGAGAGAGAGAGAGTCCCCGAAGATAACAAGTCCCATCTCTCGCCCCGCTTCCCAGAGTGGCCGTCTCTAAGCTGTGCTAATCGATTGGCAAAGGAGGAAAAAGGGCCAGCTTTAATGTGTTGCATGTGAAGGATTTACTGGAGAGCAGAGCCACTGAATCAATGGAGTAGAAAATGCATCATTAGGACACAGTTGCCCCCCCCACCCCCACCCCCACCCCCCAAACACACACACACACACACACACACACACACACACACTACCCTTCCATCAGCCCTCTCCCCCTCCACCCACATACAGTCCCTCGAAGGTCAGGAAAGAAAGCACACACTAACACAAACTTGACTTACATGTGAAGTTTGAGCCCCCATGCTGCAAAATAAAATACCTCTCCAAACAACACTCGCCCCACGTCCATCGCACCTAGCAAAGATTGTGCTTGAATACACACTCATAGCAAGACAAACTTGTTAAAAGCTCCCCTGATGGTAAAAACACAAACACACACAGACACACACGCACACACACAATGTCTCGAACTGTCCCCAAGATCCAGACAGAACAATGAGCTCACTCACATCCCACCTCAGCCATTTTGTCAGGATACTTTTGGGAGACCCAAATTTAGCTTTTGAAGGTATGAATTATTAAACGTGGAATGACTCCTAAAATGAACCAAAAGTCTGCACTGTTATGCATGAGGTTGGACACCCTGGGAAATGTATTGATGCTGACTAACCTAATAATTTATGACAGACAACAAAGTTTTTGGAGCACTTTCATGACCAAATTATAATAGTTCAGGGTTTCATTTGGAAACTTTGTACTCGTCAGAGCGGAAAACCTCCGGTATAGTGTTTGGACTATCTTGGGACACAAAAACTCTCCTCTGAAAACCAAACTACACGGCACTTTAATTCTGAATGTCTTGCCTCACATCTTAAGTGAATTGGGCTCTTTTCATGTATGTCAAGTTCTCTAAAAGACAGAATATTCCAGCCCATGTTGGTAGTCGAGCAATGTTAAACGATTCTACATGATGGTGGTGTTCAGTATCAACACAGAAAGTCATGACTTTCACTTTCATGCATGAGGATCTGAACCTGTGTTCAGCATTTGACAAAAATGTCCATAGGTATGTTTCCATCCACCTCCAGGCAGAAAATTCTAAGTGCTTTATGCTTTGTTGAGGTTGGGGAAAAAATGTAATGATGTGCAATGGTAACAGCCTTAGCAAGTAAATGATGACACATGAAGCTTGAGTGACTATCTGTGTATCTATCATGACCAATGAAGAGACTGTCACTGTCCTCCCATCAATTAATGAAAGAAACACATAGATGGATAGATAGATGATAGATGGATGGATGGATAGATAGATAGTTAGGTAGGTAGGTAGAGCATATGGTGTCAACAGTCAACTAAAGCCAATTAATCAAAACTCCATCTGCAGATGAATCATGTATCACTAAGAAGACAAAGTGCTTTCCCTCTGTCATGGGAGTGGTCCCATGCCTCGTCCCCCTGGTAAAACACTTACAGGATAAACACTCCCATTAATATTCCTCTGTGCACCTCTCCTCTCTACTCATACACGCATACACTCTCCTTTCCTCTCCCTGTCCTATTATCCGGCCTCAGCGGACATCCTGTCCTGTCCCGTCCGCCTTGCCAACCTGCAAGATGGAGATGAGAAGACGATCCAAACGCAGAAGGGAGAACATGAATCATTACACTTCCTGTTGTTGCACCCCGTGAGGGGAAGGAAGAGAGAGGACGCCCCCAGGGCTCCGATTGATTCTGCAGACTTAATTGGGTTTATTAGCCAAGATGTTGGGCCCCTTGAGGTGGCTCCCAGAGGCTGCTGAGCGCCCCCCACTCCCATTCCTACTCTTCTGAAGGAGAAAGCCTGCGTAATTGTTTTCCCTCCATCTTCTGTGTCATTGTCAGATGGGTCCTGCGGGATTATTAGCAACCCCAGGTCCCTCAATAATTCATCCAGAGCTATTTATACACAGATGGAGAGTCCTCTAAAGTCTCCCCCAGTGAGCTTATCTGACGCTTAGACAGACAGACAGAGAGGGGGAAAGCGATAGAGAGGAACAGTGCTACAAAGAGAAAAGGCAAGAGAGAGATAGACGGAGAGAAAATAGAAGAGACGTACATGAAGAGTAAGGAGGATGGAGGGAGGCGATCGCAAAAAGAGATGGAAAGACGAGCGACGCAACTGTGACAGTGTGTGAAACAGTGAGAGCGAGGGAGAGCAGTGCTTTACGTAGGCACAATGACAATGTTTCTGGTGTGCATTGAGTTTCAAGGTGAAACTCTCTCATCTGCTTTGCCAAAGTGAACAAAAGCACTGTCCCGGGAATAGTCTACCCTCACACAACACACATTAATGGCTTTTAATCCCCCCCCTTTCCTCCATTTAACACAATTAAGATGTTTGCAAAGCTAACATGGACCACTAGTCACTATAGGAAGGACAGATGAAAGACATTCATGGATTTCCGTATGCAAAGTAAACACAGTTATCTGTCCTTTCTAACGTGCCAATGCATAAGACCTACAAAATAGGAGCGGGCGGTTTCTTAAATCATCTAATCATTCACCAACATTACATTAACACATTAGCATATTAACATTACCTTGTTAAGCAGCTTCTAATCCCAAACAGATAGTGTTTGGGCAACACAAGGCAGCGTGACTGCAAGCTTTTAATAGCTCTGGAGATACCTGTGTCTTTCCGCCTGTGAGTTGAAGGGACATTTTGTTGTCGTCAGACTAATGAAGCTTTTGGCGCACAAAGTTGATTTTCAAAGTCCCTTTGTTGGCTCTCCAGCCACAGATAATTATATATATTCATCCCCTTTGGCAGTCACTTTTATCCAGCTCATTTAGAAAGCTTGGCTTCCTCTTGGACAAATTGGGACATTGAAAGGAAGATCGGAGTGATAGTTTTTACATTTTGCATTGATGGCAAATTAATCAGGGCAACTATAGCTATGGGAAAAGATTTACTTAAATGGCCTATGAAAAGCTGTTCATTTGTCTGTGGTAAGTAGTATCACAAAAGTTATGTCATTATCTAAAATGCATTATTTCTGCCTGTATAAAAGAGTGTCAGACTGTAGGTTCATAAAGCCTTGCTCTGGAAGCTGACTGTTGATTAATTTGCAGAATACATAATAAATCACAAGCAAATATGTTTATTTAGAGGGTTTAGTGAGAGAGCTTGTTTTTTTTATTTTATTTTATTGCTCACTCTATGGCAGGTCAGTCCACTGAAGTGCATCAAGGACTGTAGAAACGCAAACTATATGGCTTTTAACTATATTGTGTTTGCTGAATTGGCACTAAATGTTCTTTATTTGGTGTGTTTTTACATCAGTTTCAGGAGGGAATATTGAAGATTTAAATGCTGTAACCTTTTTAATATTTCATTAACTTAAAACGTTCAGTTTTAAATATGGTGTTGCAAACAAATTTCCTGGGTTTCTACAACTTGTGATTTGTGAAATAAACGTTTGTCTTTGGTGGGTAGAGGCCATGTCAAAGTAATCGCTACTGCCCACTGTGTCCTGGTGGTATTGATGAATGATCCAAAGAGAAGTGTCTCTGTCCAATACACACACACACACAGATGTCACGCCGGGAAAAGCTAAGCTAATCAACTAGCCAATGCTCACACATTCACGCATGCGCACACACACAGATCTCTCTTTCTGTGTCTCTATCTAAAAAGCCCATGAAATCACTCCACACCAAGTGAGAGGGGGTATGTATAGGTTTGACCAGGATTCCCATCTCCTGTTCTGTGATTAAAGGACCAAACTAATGGGTTCTGTCTCATTGAGAACCTGCATGGGGCTGGGAGAGACCTCAGAAGCCATTAAATTGCAAATCTGTAATAATTTGCTGAAGGCTTTCTGTCCAGATCACTCCCTGGGCTGATTTGTGCATTGAGGTAGTGCTCTGAATGGCAAAGCACAAACCCAGCTGCACCCACCAGCAAGCTGGCCAAGTTAGTCTTCTGGAGGGCACTCTCCAGATTCACTCAGGGCCATATTTACTTACAAGAAACCACAGCACAAACTTGTGCTGTGCCCTTTTCAATTAATTTGTGTCTACAATCTGCACAAAATTAGAGCCTGATTTCTGAAGGCAGTGGCTAATCACTAGGATGGCCCTCAGAGTGAAGCAGAGCTTAAAAGGCACAAAGAGGTGCAGACTGTAGTCTGAGGGGTATTTTATCAGAAAAGAAATAGAATATTCTTTAATAAATCTTCTTTACGAGATAAAAACAAAGCTCTTCATTAGCCTACAATAACCCAATGACAGCAATGATTCATTTACTTTATTCCAAAGACCGGCCAAATGTAAAGGTGTTCAATTCATATTTCTAGGAGATTAAAAATCAAGTGCAAGTACATGCATAATCCATTGCTTGTAAAAAAAAAAAAAGTGCCAAAGTCTAAGCTTCTTATCAAGACTACAGTCAGGACTGAGGATCAGCGGCTCAGTCAATGCCACGTCCTAATGAAGTTTAATAAGTGCAGTACAACTCCCTCCTTGCCCCCTTTTTTTTTTCTTGTAAACAAAATAAAGCAATCAAAATCTGCCTTTGTTTTTAGCTATCGATCTTGTTTTTTGTTGCATGTCGTTTTTGAGCTAATTCACTTTCAATAAAAATGTGTCTTCGCCACCTCTATCATGTGTTAATACACCCATGGAAGCTTTGATCTATTGCATGATGCAGAGATTGGCACAAACTGCATGCACCTGACCAAGTAAAGCACAACACACTTTTATGTCGTATTTGCAGTTTTTCACATCAAGCACTGGGATCTTACAGATCACTGCCTAAATTGGGACAGTTCTGAAAATGTCCAATGAGAGATTTCTGTTTTTATGTTTTATGTTATCAGTGTCTCTTTTTTCTGGTTCGTAGTTGGAAAAAAGGCGATATCACATATTTGTGGGCAAAAATAAGTATTTGCTTGAGTTTTTGACCATTACAGTTAGCAGGAGTATCGTGTAAAAATAAACAAGGATTTTATCTGCTAAGAAACTACTGTGTATTTCCAGAGATGTCATGTGACCAGGGGGCTTTACATGAACCTGCATATATGAGAGGGCTCTTCACTAATTCCATACTTGTTCTGCACCATGTTACTGCTCCTTTATGCTGGTTTATCAGTGTTTGGAAACGCTAACATGCAAACTTGCAAAGGAACACACACACACACACACATACACACACAAACGCTGTGCAGTGCACTCATGTTATATTGTCAAGTTGACTGGCTGACTTCAGTTTGTTTGAAGCTTCAGTTTCACCCAGAATGCATCAAACATCTTTACCCTCCAAGCTGTGTATGTAATACTGTACAACCTGCAGGAGTTAACCTGTGCATACACCAAATTGACAAATATACAATAAGATCTGCCCCATGAACATGTTGTCAAAGAGCCTACTAATATTGGGGGCACTTTGTTATTTACCCCCGGGGTAGCTGGGAGCTGCAGGGGTCTAATTCTGCTACCATCCCAGGAAGGTCATTCTCCCTTCTCGAGCCATGATGGCCACAGAATAGTGCTTAAATCTGGCAAAACACAGCCTATAAATTACAGCAGAGGACAGAGGGGTCGGAGCCTGGCATGGAACTGGGCCAGAAGCCATCAATCTGCCGAGGCCAGCGAGGGCGACATCTGTCTCTGGGACTCCCTCACTCTTTCTACTCCTCACTCTGTTTGTCGTTTTCCTTCCCTGCTTTTCAGTCTTCCCTCTTTCCAGCCCCTTTCCCTTTCCTTTTTGCTCACTCCTCGCCTGTCATTGAATAATTTCTCTGTGCCTCCATTTTTTTTGCCTGCACCTGTCTGAACAATCTCTGCTCTCTTTCTTTTTATTGCTCTGTCTCTTGAAATTCTCTCTCTGTCTTTGTGTGCAACCCCTCCTCCACCCTAACTCTCTTCCATGGATCTCCCTTGCCTCTTTTCACGCGTTCTCTTACATCATCCATGTTTCAACATCTCTCTAATTCTCCTTCCCTCTTACTCCCTCTCTCACCCACTCTCTCTGTCTTGAGCTCCTTGTCGTTTTACGCACTCTTGCACCATCTCCCTCTGCAGTGATGTGTTTTGGTCGATGTGTTCTCCAACCAGCAGTATAGGATAAAACCTTGATGTATTTTCTCACCATGTGTTTCCAATACGATTTGAATGGTAACACCTGATAGTAAAAAGACAAAACAAAGCACAGTTTTTGGGGGAATGGAAATGTAATGGATCCAGACTTGGTAGCACTTCAAATATAAATACAAAACATGAAATGTGAATTCAAAGCTGATCGGTGGCCTCATGGTTTTTAATTAATGTATATTAAAACATATACAATGGGTGCTCAGCTGCTAACCCCAGACAATCCTCTGACATCTGATGAAAAGAAGCTTTATAAATATAGGATGCTGACTATGGAAGTCAAAACTTGTCAAACCTAATATCCAACAAAGATTTCTCGTTGGTTGACGCTGCTGTGAGAGCATCTTGCACTACATTCGCTAACCCAAACCCTCGAAAACTTCTGCATGACTTATTAATCCTCCTTCATTTTCTGAATCAAACTTGGCCTTGAATAATTGAGAGGGATCTTTGAAAAGCCCTAACGTCCATTCCCACCTTCCTTTTACAAGTCAACGTGGTGCATTTTTAATTGGGGGACATGAAATAGGCATGAAGGGAGATGGGAAGAAAGTGAATTGAATCAGGGACACTAAAACCTGGCAGTCACTGCACAGCATAGGAGTATGCATGCATGCGGAGAAGGCTACATATGCGTCTGGCCTGACAAGTCACACATGCTCAACTGTCGTTAACGTGCTTTCTGTCTAGGACAAATAGTACAAGACTCATGTAATCCCTGCTTTAGAGTATCCCAGCAGGCAGACCCAGATACGCCACTTCAAGTTATGTTTAGCAATTTGGTTCAGAATAAACATCAATTCAATTTCTTTTCGTGGTTCAATTTCTATAAACCATGAATCTCCAAAGCCAAGTGATTTGTTTAGTGTATATGAGGCAATTTTGATAGGCTAAAAAGGTAATTGAAAGCACATGTGTTATTTGTTGGAGAAATTGTGAGTTATTGGTACAATATCTGTTCATGATGATGTAATAACAATGATTTGCTTTTTCTGCAATATTAAAAGAAAACTTGACCTTGAAAACAATATTAGAATAGAATAAACAGAACCCATATACATACATAGATGGAGTTTGAAATGAATAAAAGACGTTTGGAACAGAACATGTGCGGAGAATTAATGTTTTCTGGATACGCATTAAAGTGCCACCGCCGTAATCAGCTGTGGCAAAGTTTGGTGCTATTTTTCATATTGCTGCTGTGTCATGGTGCTATTTTCTCATGGGAAGCCTCTGCAGTCTGGCTGCAACTGGACCTGTGTTCATGTGCACATGGTGGGTTTGAGGCAAGTTTGAGTTTAAAATATAAATATTAGTATGAAATATGAAAATTTCCCATGACGTATTACTTTAGCTCAGGCTGATATTTAAAAGATGTGTACATGCAGTATTCTGCTCTGCGGCACAACATGCACACACACATAAATGCAAAAGATATGGACATACACGGCACAAATATACAGGGAAAATGTACACACATCCATTTAAACTCTTAAACTCACACATATACTGTACACACACAGATATTTGACATGGATATTATACTGTTCCCTACCATAAACCCTCTTGGCTGTGCAAAGCCAGATAAAAGGAGCCAGTGGCTCTAATCCAAAAGGCAAAACACCAATTTCCAAGTTCACACACAGAGGAGATTCATAACCTTTTGACTGTTGAACGAAGGAAATGGGGTTTAAGCCTTTTACGCGAATAATTACATATAGAGCATGGAGCTTATATAAATGCATGGCTCAGGTAAGAGATCAAGATATTTTGCAAAATTTAATGCATAGACTTAAATTTTAAAAAAAGCGCAAGAAATCACATGTACTTCACTGTATCAGTTATTGATATGGAAGTAATGGGCTGTTCATAAAATTACGTTAACATGAAGATATTTATTATCTTCCATGCTCATGGAAAGAAGTTTATATCAAGCCAAAAAATAAAAATGAAAAAGCAGGCGTTCTCCATACAGTCTATTCCACCAATGATGGCAACTATTAGTAGAACAAAGGCAAAACTGAAAGACTCCATGTAAGACTTTCCAACATTTCAAAGCTATTGCATATCCCCTCTCCAGAACCAGTCACTTGTATTTAAAAGCAGGAAGGCATGGAGGTGGTATTAAGGGTAGCTAAAAGATTGAAGAAGCCCTAAGCGTCAACTTTTTAAAAATTTAACACACAGCACAATAATACTTAGCTGATGCAAGAGCCTTGAAAACAAAAAATATTTACCTCTCCAAGGAGCATTTGTCAAAAAGGGATTTTTTCCCCCCATCCTCAAAGAACGGTTTGCAAGGGCAATGTACATGGCAATTGGAAAAGAAAGCTAAGAAAAGAAGAAGAAGGAAACCATGCAAGTTATTTAGCCTCTCTATATGGAAACAAAGGGCCAAATGTTGGTGAAACATTTAAGGTGGGCTTTCTTTTAACCCAGCTCCGGGCTATCGGCCGAGCAGCTTCAAAACATTGTCAAAACACAAAAAAAGCTTTTTTACTGTAGCACATATAAATTTTTCAGAGACTTTCCTTCTTTTGGTTTGGAAATAACTGGAAATATCACAGATCACTTTTGTATTTAGCGTGTCAGAATTTTGATATCCATGTTTAGGTCTGGTCCAGTTTGAAAGGAAGACAAGAAGCATCAAATAAAAATAGGTATCTATTTGTTTTTCTGTCTTTCTGTCTGCCTAAAAAAATAGTTGACATCAGCAGCTTGTCTGAGCGACAGCCACATATCTTCAGTGTTGTGCTTCTTCACAGGTCAGACCGGTCAGCACTGCATCCACCCCGAGCCGTGACTCTACCATGTGGAACCATTATCTACACACGAGCACATATATGACATATTATGCTGAGCCGACAGCTCACTTGTAGGAGGAGTGCCTGTGCTCAGAACTACCACGACAAAAAGTTTTGCTTAAATAACAATAAAGTTGTAGTTTCGAACGCACATAGTACACCACACTTGTACATGTGTGCAAAAACTTGCAGTGTGTGATTGGTTGCTGAATGAGTGTCTGCTCATTGGAAGAGAGACGGGATGAATGGCTACATACAGAAATCTCTCTCTCTTTCTATATATGTATGTAAAGGTCATTGGCTTTAATGAGAGGACCACTGAGGTCAGAGGAGCCAGAGGACTCCACCTCGCTGACAGGTCTCATGACTCCAAACTCACTCTTAGCATGCTAATCCTCGCAAGAAATCCATGAGCATTCCCTTCGTTTGGGCTTGCAGCGGTCATCTCTCACCGTGACTAACTGCCTCCCTGCTTGGCCATCAGCCGGCCCCCATCTGACAGTCCCCTCCAATAATAATGGACAACACAACCAGTGCTGCCTTGACAACGGCCCTCCTGACAAATTAGGCTCACTGTACTCCCTGCTCTGACTCCGCCTCTTGTTTCCCTCTTGTTGCTTGGCAGTTCTGGGCTCTATCAGGACAGGGGGTGGCGGGTTGCGATGTGGCGCCGGTGGTCGAGTGCACTTTGCTGGAAGTAGTGACCACATCACGATGACACATGTTGCCTGTCCTCCCCCTTGACAAAACATTCAAAATTTAAGTTGCTGTGGATGTCTTAATAGAAACGGGGCACAATATGGGGCCTGAGTGTGCATTCTGAGCTGAGCTGAGTGGAGGATTCTAGGCCAGGGAGGAGCGGAGGAACACATAAAAACACACACACACACTCACAAACTGAATGCGAAAGGAGGAGAGAGAAGAATCCTACGGTGAGGATGATGCAACTGGAGTGAAATTTTTCGGCCGGAGTGCATGCTGCATTAACGCAGACCTGCAGGACGAAAAAAACACACCCACCCTTCTTTCTTTCTTTGTTCAAAGCCAAATTTGATCTCATCCTTCTTTCTCCCGCATTTTTCTTTTCTTTCTTTCTTTTTTTTTTTTTTTTGCCGATACTACTCCTCTAATAGCAACCTGTAACACCTAATTGCCAGCAATAAGACGCAGCAGGAGTGTTTCATGTTTTTTTGGCATCATGACTTTCTAGTCTCACCAAGCATGATAAGCTCAATGATCTGTTGTGTTCAGAACGTTCCCTGACATATTCAGTTCAAAAGGCTGAAATATCAAAACCATAGGCATTCAGTGGGAACCATAAGTCCCTTTATGGCCCACACAGATTATAGCGCCCATCTGTAGCATAAGCCATCTGCAGTATGGGTGAATTTAAATAAGATTACTGTTGGTCATTACTCTGGTTTCCCACTTGTTTGATTTCAAACTTATTGAGTCTTATATGGTCATATAACCCTTTTCTCAAGTATTGATACTAAATTACAATATGGTTTAACAGCCACAGCATCATCATTAATCACAACACTTCTTTTTATACAGTGAGCTGGTGGTGTGTTCTCTCAGGGAGGAGGACCTCGGGAAAGCATGCGATCTGAACTAAACACCTGTGACATTGTGTTTACATCACTTGCTAGATCAAAATAGGCTGATTGACCCAAATTTAAGCAGAGTTTCAGCACTTGCTTCGACTTTGAGCAACTCTCTCGCTAACTATTTCAACTGTCTGAGAGCTGCCAGTAATGTGTTTAGCCCCTCCAAGGACAAACATATTACTTGCATTAAATCACCACCAAATGAAACAACAGCAATAAAACAAACTTGATGATGATGTTTCTGAGAAAAAACAAAACAAAAAAACAAATGAAAAAACAAAGATGCAGACAGTAAAGGTTTGGCTACGAAACACAACACTGGGCCTGAAGATGTGGCAGCAGTAAACAATAGATAACACCTTGGCTTATTAAATGTCTTCATTGCACTGATAATTACATGAAATTAGCCTGCTGAATAGTGCTAGCAATCATATCTACAGCCCCTCTTCTTGAATAGATCCCCACCTCCCATGCTGCATTGCCAGGGAGAAGAGAAAGAGAAAGGGCTGCTTCTTTGTGCTAGCCGTGCCTCTCAGCCCCGTTGTGCTTGGTAGCAGCAGCAGCCGGTGACCATTATAAATGGCCTCTATTAGCATGACTCGGTCGCAGGGGGGAGAGAAATAAAATCATTGGGAGAATGTAGGCCTGCACTGGTGTCCCTGTGCCCACTCCCAGCCTCTGCAGATCCCTGTCCCATACTCCCCTCCTTGCCGCTGCCTCCACCCCTCCATTCCATGGGGACAGGATCCTAAAGACTAGATTACTTGTGATACATGTAGTCATTATGGGGAGGGTTATGGCAATAGTATCACAGGCACAGTTGACAATGGCTATAATAGGGGTCTCTTTCTTCAAAAGCAGCAGTACCATAGCAAAGGCTGTTTCTTTCGGCTTATTGATGTACAACGGGACAGGATGAGGGCCTTTTTACTACCTGCGGCAAAGCAAAAGCTCTGTAGCTGAAAACAATGCTCTTTACTTTGTAAAACTGCCATGTCTTTTTAAGGTAAAGCTAAAGAGACATAGATAAGGTGATAAAGCGTAAGCGATTACAATGACCGACAACGTGCAATGTGAAAAAACAAAGATAGAACAAAATTCTTGAGGAAACGGCGGTGGATCAGTAACAATCTCAGGTTCTAGCTGAGGCTCTTTATAACCTTGGCTGTCACAGAACATGATGCAGTGACAGTGGAAGGTGAGAGAAAAAGTGGAAGTATAAGCACAGAAGTGGATGTCTTTTGAACGTTAACAGTTAACACGAGTTTAAATTGTCTTAACTTCACAAGACAGAAGCTTTAACTGGAGCATCAACTACTTTCTTGCCAAATATTTATAATTGTCTTCATAATTGTGTTTACTTTTGCCTCAAGCTCTTGCGGTGACATCATGCTCTACCTGTTTCATGTTACGCTGTGCAGTCTTCAATGAAACCAGTACAATGTCAACATACTCAGTCCCTCACTTTGCCTGTTAATTGTGGGACGTGCTGTCGTTTACTGCTAATTTGGGAATCTTCTAGAGAAACCTCAGGAAGGTGTTAGGAATGTGTGGAGGGAACGCGGCCTTTGAACAGCTTGCAATGAGCCAATGAGCTGGTGAGCCAGAGAGTAGCTATGCCTCCAGCTAGTTAAAATATGAGCACAGCGGGGGCTTGCTAATGAAAGCGGGGGCCCAGCCCGGGAAGCAGGGCCGTATATCGCAGCGAGGAGACAGTTTTTAGAATCAGCTGGCGAGCCGTTCCTATAGTTCTGGGCCCACTGGTGATTAACCGTCCAACAGGGAGTCACTACTACAGCTGGGCTATTAATAAGAGATAACCCCCCCCCCCCTTTCTCTTCCTCTCCTCTTTGGTTTCCCCCCATGCCTGCAGACAGTCTCTACCCTCTGGAATTATTTGTATATCATAATCATTTCCTGACACATGGTGTGTGTCACACATTGTTTACATGGGACAGAGGGGGGCATTAAAGGGAAAGAGGGAAGTGTGGGGAATTGGGAAGGGTTGTGGATTCAAAAAGTGATAGTTCATTCTTAATGTACTTTGCTCCCCTGGGAGATGTCCTGCAGGTACAACAGATCAATTAGTGACCTCTCATTAGATGGTGATTTGCAGAGAATGACCCTTCTCTTGAGAGTAGAAAGTACCATAGGGGTTAAAGCACAATTTGTTTATATTATTATTATATTCTACTACAAAGAAACATTATCACACCCGAAGTTTATGGTAAAACACACAGCCAGCAATGGGCTACTGTACCAAAGACATCAACTCTAACGGTCAGCACTACACTGTAGGAAAAGTTCATTTAAGTAAAAAAAGACCGGGATAGAAAACACTATATGGCTACAAAGTTCAACACCTGTCATTCTTGTGTTTTGTAGTTTATATTAGATTTTTCAGGGAGTAACAGGAGTGATGAGCAACAACTGAAAATCTGAGGCATGTGCAAAAGTACAATATATTCATTGGTCTACTCCCTCTGTGTTGCACACGTTTATACACACGTGCACGCGCCTCCCCCCCCCCTCCCCAGCACGCGCGCGCGCGCGCGCGCACACACACACACACACACACACACACACACACACACACACACACAGTGAGAGAGTTACGGGCAATAGAGTGTACTGTGCTGCGGGCAATCAAACAAAGCCTCCCCGTTATTGCAATGTGAAAATGTGAGGTTAATGGCCTGGATTGGGCTCTGTAGTGAATGAAAGCACGTTTACAACCGCCGGACTAGATGTGTGAATACTCCCGTGTACACTGTCCAAACAGGAACATTGCTCGTCCTAATATCAGCCTACATCATTTCATGCCGTCGTGACTCTCGATTCGTGACACTCCAGAGTAAATGTTTGCTCAATAAGGTTTTCTTTGTTTGTTTGTTTGTTTTTTTGTAAAGAAAGAAAGGGACGACCACTAGATTTCACGGCCGATGACAAGTCTAATAAATAATTAAATAATAATAAAAAAAATCCTTTTTTGGTACCACAAATGCGACAACAGCGTATCCTGCAGAAAGTCATTCAGGCTTCAGCAGTACAGAAAATGACACAATTTTGTCACCGATGCAGCCGATCTACCAACGATCACACATGATTTAAGATACTCACAGCTCAGCAGCAATGTGTGACATATTTCACACTGACAAAAAAACAAACAAACAAACAAACAAGTAGAGCCTTTGGTTGTCTCGGGGAATATGGGCATCACCCACCTTTGTGCATGCCTGTGAATCGGTCCTTGAGCACAGTGAGCTCGTAGATCTTGCCGAACTCCTCGAAGAGGGGCCGGAGGTCCTTCTCGTCCAGGTTGCGGGGGATCTGACCGATGAAGAGTTTGATGGCATCGTGGTCCTTCATGGGGATGGTGGCCGGGCAGCCTGCCGGGCTGTGGCTGTGGCTTAATCCGTTCACGAGCCCGTTCGTGCTGGCAGAGACCACACCAACACCGTGCACCGTGCCGTCCACCTGCCCGTTGGTTAAAGTTGCCATCTTCGGACCGGCCAGTGAGTTTTTGGGGGGATGAGTACGACGGCAGCAGATGATGATGGTGATGGTGAAGAAGCGTTTTACGGGGATGGGGGGGGGAGGGAAAAAAAAAAAGATGATGGAAGTCTTGGTCAAAATTTGGTTCCGAGCCCAAGCCGTGCCAGAGCTGATTCCGCTCTCGTCCTATCAAAGCCAATATTTACATTGATGTGAAAACACATGTAGCATTTGGCGAGGATGCATATCAAAAGCGCGCAATGCTGTTGGTCCCGATGGAGGCTTTGATTCCTTATATTTATGTCCTACCCAATAACTCGTTCATTGATTTCATAAACGAGAGACAGGGAGAAAGAGAGAGAGATAGAGAAGGGGGAGGGAAAGAGAGGGAGAGAGAGGGAGAGAGAGAGAGAGAGAGAGAGAGAGAGCGGAGAGAGAGAGACCAAGAACACTCACTGTCTATTTACACCCACGTTCCCTCGTCCCAGCTTCTTGGCACCCTTTTATTTTTTTTTTGCATTGAGGAGTCGGTATGGGTGTCTTCTTGGTTTAAACGGACAGGACCGGCTCAAACTCAGCCTGAGCAGCGGGGAGGTTTGAACGAAGGGGGCCCGTTATTAACTCGGCATATGTCAAAGCCAGCGTTTGCTGTTCCCCCTATTTCTTCTGCGAAGGACTAGTGGAACATTCCACCGAGGGGAGAGGGTCTATAAATAGAGAAATATAGAGAATACGGTCCTTTGTGCTCCTACTCAGAGCAAATAACTACACATTGACAACGTCAAGAATTTATTACTTCGTGACTGACATGCTCACTGTTCTTTTTAATTGCAATACGCTGTAAAACTGTCTCCGCCGCAATTTACACATGCCATGTTTCGATTGACGTAAATAAAAAGAATAAAATAAAAATAAATAAAAATTGAGCATTGTGCTTCAGATAGGATGAGATTGAAAAGGAGGCTGTCGTTCTCAGGTGGTTTGAGCTGGTGCTTAAATCACATTTTAACGTCATCTCATGGTCCGGCTGGTCCTCGGCAGCACAGAGCCGGAGCACTGAGCCCCGGACAGCGGACAGCTCCGTGGTGCTGAAGGAGCGAGTCCCGCAGGAGGAAAGTGAAACACACCGATGGAGGATTCCTCTCACGGTCCTCGCCATTAAGAACAAACACACGTTTTTACAAGAGCGACGCGACGCATTATTCGCTTCCTCTGCCATTTCCAAAGGCTAGAGTGGCTCAGAAGATTTGATTTCCAGAGAGGGGAAGTCTGTGAGCACCGCCGAGTGGCGTAGAGAGGGGGCACATGGAAGGGGGAAAAAAAGAAAACGAAAAATCACACAAAAGAGTGGGACAAATTCACGAAGATGCAACAGAAATTCAAATTAAAGCAACATCGACAACCCTTTTGGCTTTCTTCAGGTGCTGGAAATCATCACAAAAACAGAATAATCACACTAAAACCTCAACGTTGACAAATACAGACATTTTTCAAACTCAGGGCATCACAGCATGTAAGAAAACTGTGCAAAAAACACACAAAGCTAATTTTATTTTGTTTTAAAGGGCATACAATATTTATTCAGTTTCCTCATTAGATGAATTCTCATCACTTGCTGTAAAGCAAGCATCAAGCAAACAGTTTTTAAATCAATTAGAGAGAGGCCCATTTGATTACTTTTGCAGGACTTAATTTATGAAATCTTAGTTTGAGTGATTTGGGGAGTGATATTAAATACCACTCAAAATGGAAGATTTAAAGCACTTATACATAAATTAAAAGCATGTTTTTGAGACTCAGACACACGGAGACAGTTAAAATGAAACTGACTAAGAATCCCTTACTAGGGTTTCTGCTTTCTCAGGGCAGTCATATCACATTTTTAACTTCACACCCTGGGGTAGATTGACCCTCATAGCCAATGGAGGGACTATATTTGACAGACATTAGCTACACAAAGCCATGTGATGCTGAATAGAGATGCAGCAACAATAGTATTTCCATATGTGTTAGTATGATGTTATGTTCATATTAGACCAAAGAATATAAGTGTGGCGTATATGAGCCATGAGACACTGAAGTATTTTTCAAGTGATGAGCAAAATTAAATTGTATAACCTGCTTCGGTTGTGCTTCAGTGTCTTCAGTTAAACCACGCACCCTGAAGGCCTCACAGAATAGCAGCGACAACCTGGGCTCATAATGTTGACCTATTTGTTTTCATTCTTGGCTATGAGGCATAACCCCCCCCCCCCCACACACACACACACACACCCGCCAAGACATTAGCCAACCATTAAATAACAAAAGCAACACACTCGGCGCCTCTCTCACCTCTTTCTGCTCTTCCGCCAGCTAAACGGCCTGGTAATGTCATCCCGTTCTCACGGCATGACCGGGCCCCAGCGGGGTGGGGTGTTGGGGGGGTTGTCGGGCGGTGGGGCTTGGCTTTCTTTGGCAAGACAACGTGCTCTGCTCTCCAAGCTTTCCCTCGGGGCCACACTCCATTCACCACAGCAGCCTTGCCTGCGCTCACGCCTGACTTACCTCCAGCAATATTTTTTAATACAAGGGTGAAATGGGAGGGCACAAATCATAGTAATTATGTTCAGTGGGTACTGCCATGATGATTATGTAAGGTATGGTGCCAGAATGGTTCCCTCACGGTCTGTCTCGTCACACAACCTACCTGTGAGCCGCTATGAAATGTTTTCAATGTCGCCCAGAGTGAAATGGCTTCGGTGACTGAGCCCATTGGACTGATAATAATAATAACACCCAAATTAACGAGCAAGACGTGTGACACTGTGTCTTTTTGCTCCCCAAATGCTACTTATTTCAATCCGTTTGGGTATACTCAAATATGCCTTTGTAGCTCTTGCAAATCATTTGTGTCCACTGCACAAGTGTGCAGAGAGGAATACCCCCAGTCAAACTGTTTGTATGCTCAATACATTCCACCCCAAAATGTGTTAGATGTAATCAAACGATTTCATTTATAAATTCATAAGTAAGTTCATCATTCATCTAGTTTCCAGGGCTCCTTGGTGAAATAAATCAAGGTAGGACTTTATTAATATTTACAACCAGATTGGTGACTGGGCTGCAATTGTAAAGGCAGAACCATCAAAAAGACTCCTTAACAGAGAAATACTGAGATGCGCCTCTGTCCTTGGTGCTGAAACTAACACACAGACATGGCAGCAAACGTGTGTCTCTGTCCATGGTGCTGAATTTAATGCGGCAATACTAAAAAGCGTTGCTCCTTTCAAGGCAAGAAGCCTGTGTTGGATTCACAAGAACACTTAGAAAAGGCTTAAGCCCCGATGAATAAAGTGTAAATGACCACACTTGGAAACTCTGCTTTCCTCAAAATATTCCACCAAGCTCATCAAAAAGAGGTCACCTCACCCACCCCCTTATCCAACCCACCCCAAATAAACCTTTGCAATCATACAGCAAAAGGGGCCTATTTTGCCCTTGGAATATCGCTCCCTTGCTTGTCATGGCTTCAATTTTCAGTTTCTGCACTGTAAACGGATGCAGCAAGGCAAATAAATGAAAAGGGAAATGAAATTCTGGGTGGCCAAGTTACACAAATAGATTGATAATCTGCATGGGGCACCATAAAGAGCTTTGATGTTTTCAATATTACCTATTCTGCATAGTAATGTCTTTTCTCACCTCTCCTTCATATGGGACAAAGTTCTAAATCTCCTGCAGCCTTGGGACACCCAGGCCGTATATCACCTTTCAGTAATTTAGAGGGAAGAGCGCAAAGGAATGAGGAAATGGCAGCTGCATGACTAAATGCTCAGAAAGTTTAGAGGGAAGAGGAGGGCAGGAAGGTTCCCTTTAACTTGATTAGCACCAATATCTTAGAGATTTGAGGGGATGTGCCAAGAAAAAGAAAAAAAAAATGCTGCAGTTATTTAAAAAGTGTGCATGCTCACAATATTTTTGACATGTACTGCATCTGTGTGGCATAACAATTTTGTTTATGCATCACATGTGGAATTATCATATTCATTATATGCAAAGATATTTCTTTATGAAGGCATTAATAAGGAAGGATATACAATTACGGAAAGCCAAAATAAACATTGCTAGTAATGGGGAGATGGAATATTTTTTTAATTTCTTGAGGAAAAATATGTTTTATTGGGTCATATGAACTGTTTTACAGTGGAAGTTTGTTGATACTGGGGTAAGAGGCAGTGTATTATCGCCCCTTGGGCAAAAACAAACAAAGCCACAAATGCATTCAGTAATACATTAGAACCATTAAAATCATTTGTACAATATCCTTCCAAAGGATTTGTGGACTAAACATGTCTTCCAGCCTTTGTTTATTTTCATGCACACTAAGATGACAATGTAGGAAATTGGAGGCTCGATAAAATTAGCATATATAAGTCCATAAAATATTGCTACATACATTTACCATACTGTGTAATTTAAACATGCGAGACGTCATGCTTGAGTGGCCAGAAGAGGATACACAGTAACTTTCAGCAGCTATACAAACAAAGTTGTAATGGAGCTGCAGTACAGGAATTTAAGGGACATAGAATCCAAAATTTTTTTAAACATTGGGAATTTGCTGCTTTATAAAAACTGCCGCACAAAAACTCCCGAAATGAGCATACAGCGGTATACTAAACAATAATGGCAAGTTGCTGTGGATTTCATTGAAATAAAGCCTGTTGATTTGTGAATTGCAGAGTCTCCTGGGAATCTCATTCTGTAGAGCAATGAAGTGTGTCTGTCTCTCGCCCCTGCGGTTATACCTGGACTGCATTGGAAAGAGATTAGTGCTGTGACATTTGACATGGGTGGGCGTCTCTGCTTCTGCTGAAAGCCGGCTGCACAGATCAGCCATGCTGACAGCTCCTCTCCTTGACTGACTTGCTGCCCCAAAAACACAAGCCTCCTGACAAACACCAGCTTCTTGACAACATCACACATACACTTGCATGCGCCATGCACATATAAATGCAGCTTTAGGCACATAGATGTATTTCCACACATGCTCTCACCCTCTGAAACATGACATAAAATTAACCATAATCTGTTTTAATTCCTTTGCGACTATAAAAAAGTGTTGTTTCTGACACTGTGTGTCATCTACTCAATCATTCAAGACAGAAAATTTCCTCAATGTTTGGGCACCGTCTGAATCATGTAGCACCAAAATCCTATTTCCACTACAACAGATCAATTCAACAGAGGGGGTCACGAGGTGAGGTGAACTCTGACCCCTGGCTTTGTTGCTGCACAGTGATGATCCTCACAGGTCTTGACCTGGTTGTCAGGGTGACGTGACACCTCCATTCCAGATAGGCAGCCATTTTGGGGATAGAGTTTCTGACTGCGCTGTGTCATTAATTGCTCTGGGGAGGAAAGGGGGACTCACAGGGGAGTGTGATAACACCTGGTTCTGGGGTATACCCTGGGGCAAAAAATGTGTAGAATCAGGAGGTGAAGTGAATTTGGCAGTCCATGTGTGGAGGAATGTGAATGTGTGCTTGTGTGAACACTGTGTGCATGTGTTCATTCATGTGTATTATATTTTTTTGATCACATGAATTTACTTGTGAACCAGACAAGTGAACAAGCTCACATGCAAAAGCAAATAGAAACTTGTCCTTGTTCATGTGACCCAGAAATTCCATCCGCCTTGTCAGGCTTACATTTTATTTACTAACATCCTACTACACACACACACACACGCACACACAAACAGCTGAAAAAGTGCTGCAGTAACAGGTTTATGGACAAGTTATATAGTGAAGGCTGGTCGCTTCTGCTGATCCACATGTCCAAAAATATCAGGAACCAGGATGTTAATCGAAATCAATAGCTGATTTGATTTGAAATGTTTGCACTACACACATTCAAAAAACAGTTAATAACATTGTGTAATGTAGCTGCAAGTTTAAGTTAATTGTATTTGGGAGCTGCTCCTCCTGTGGGGATCAGCGTGTACACAGACAATAACTGACAACACACTTGTACTAATATAAAATAGGGCCTCATAGGAGAGTTCATAATTGTTGTCAATTAGTCAAATACTATACATTCATCGTTTGGTAAATACATACAACTTGTAAATGATGTCTGTGGGGACATACTTTTCATATTGCCGACCTGAGCTTACCCACAGCACCATCACTTTACAAACAGTTTAAGTATGTTTGGTTACACAAAAAGCAGTGATTTGGGGCTACTGGAAAGTCTTTCCTAAGTTCTAATATTTACTACATTAGGTTGGACCATCATAACTTCATAAATGTGTTAGCTTGTGATGACTAAAGTGACATTTAAGTCAGTAGGAGAATTTCTATAGACATTTTGATCATCACTATCAACAGAATGTGCCTGTAGAAATTAGCATAACCCCTAATATAGGTATTATTTTGCTTATATATGATATATTTAGTTAAATGCTATTGTTACTATTGTTAACACGGTTTCATGAACTGGCGTACATTACGTTATTATTGCGTGTAATGTAATTTAAATCTTCATTATTAACATAGGTACTGAACAGCATTCATCATGTTTCCAGTCAGATACTGCCAGTTCTTCCATATTATCTTTTCAATCCTCACATTAAAATTGACCATACTATCAAACTAATGCCAGTTTCGTCAGTTTGTTTAAGTTAGCTCCACAGCCGTTATACCTGGTTGTTACTGTAGTAATTTAGTAAAAGCTAATTCATATGTAGGAACTAGTTTCTATTTTGTGATATAACCCATTTTTAATATGGTGATCTACCTAACTCCACTTAGTAAACAACTGGAGAAGTACACTATGAAGGACTGGGGTGACCGTCTCCTGTTGTACCAGCTTTAGCTGATCTTTCGTGGCACCAAATCAGACAGGAAATAAATTCTTAAGGATTAAGACATTAATGTAAAATGCTACCATTGTCTTTAATATACATCCCAATATGGATGAATGTGATCCATCTGAAACTGTTGTTCTGAACTTCTTTAAAGGTATTTCACTCCAAAGAGCTGCTTGAGCATGCATTTTGTAATGAAACCAACCTGAAAACGAACCACTGAATGTCAATAAACCACAAGGTCTGGCAAGTCGACAGCCCCATGCTATACTTGATGACAGCAAAACAAGATCGTTTAATTGTTTTCCTCAAAGCCCTCTCCTTGCAGAAGGCTGTGAGACTTTGGTTTGGCTGAAGTTCTTCACAATACCCTCCCAGTGAGCAGTCTAATTATAGCTGCTAAGGGGGAGTGATAGCGAATATTGACGGTGCAGTTAAATCCCTGGCACAGAGAAGGGCCTGGGATTGCAATATAATAATTTGGCGTTTGGTGAGACAAAAGAGGCTGCATAGAGATATGTTTCAAGTCTTAGACAGAAAAATGACAACAAAAGAAATAATGGTGTAATTCAGGTGCGTTCTTGCAGAGTTTGGTGTGGGTACGCGTGTGTCTTTTCAGGGCCTCGGTGGTTTGCTCCTGAATGATGTGCAGAGTCTTATCGGCTTGGGAGAGGAAGTATGTGTTACATTTTTTGTCTGATAATGACAGATGAATGGAGGAAGACAGACAAAAGGATGACAGAATGATGGAAGGGATTGCTAGATAAACAGACAGGTGGAGCGATAGATAGATAGATCAGTTTTACTGTACTGCCTGGCAGCAAAGTTTGAATCTGCTTAGGAGTATGTCTTTCACAGTGTAGGAATGATTGTCAGTGTGTAGGCACTGTGAATAGAATATCGAGCCTCGATGAGCACATTTATGGTGATTGTTCAAGCTTGCAAACACACACATGGGCGTGCGCATCCACTGGTGCACACTCACACTGCGCTGTACGCATGGCTGCTCTTTAAGTTCAATTAGCATGAGAATGCTTTTTGATGAGATAGAAAGCGGTAAATGCAAAAAGAGTGAGAACAACAACGGGAAGACTGCCTGCCTCCTTCTTCTGCCTCTATCCTGCTATGCCTGTCATCTCTCCTGCAAGGTAGAGACGACACTGAAGCACCAATCCTTCCCTGTCTGGCCCCTTAATTTGTGTTTATCATGCCTCTCTGAACTTTAACAACTTGCCCACTATGTTCATACTATTCTTCACTCAGCATGCAGACTCATGGGGACAAATTAAACAGTATTTGTGCGAAAGAGGCATACAAAGCATTGAAATCCATCAGCCGACAAGCCTGAGCAAGGCCGTAGCGTCTGCCCCCAGCTCCTGGCAGACACAAACATGAAGGGGCTTCCTGGCAACAGCTTTGCTCAGGTAGGGAAAGGTCATTAATAATGAATACAAAATCAGCATCTGAAAAAGGTTACCATTTTCATACGCTGCACTCTCTTCCTTGTACCTCTCCCGTAGCATTTATTAAAGCCTTTTCACTTTCCTTTCACTGTCACCTCTTTTGTCAGTGAAAATATGAGCTATGGCTTTGCTCCAGTTCTGTAGGGGGCAGGAAGGGAGATGAGAGGAAAATGGTAACATAGTGTGATTCATTCATACATGGATCAAGTGTGATGGCTCTGGGAGTGGTGCTGGGTTACTTGGTTTTCTAGTGCCCAACGTCATTGTGTGAGGTTTTTCATAAAATGTAATGCAGTCCTCAAACCGTGGAAATGTATGTGTGAATGTGTGTATGTGTACATATATATATATATGCATACACACACAAAGCTGAAGTGGAAAAATTTCATAATGGAGTTAAAAAAGGAAGAAAGAGAAAAAGAATGCTGTTCCCAAATATCTCCGTCAAGAGGTGAATGTACATCACACAGTCTGCATCCGCTTTTGATAGAAAAAAAAAAGATTCATTCCTCAGCTGGCGATGCTTCACAAGTAGACCACACAAAGCATTTCCACAGAGACACACACATGCACTTATTCATGACAAACGAAAGAGACGTGGATACAGCACCCACATTGTGTTGTTGGATAAAGGAAACGGCAAAGAAGTAAGCAGTGTTACAAACAGACTTTCAGAGGGGCTTTTGAGGAGAGGTAAGGAGAGCCTTGAAGTGTGTGAGGCTTCGAAAAGCCAGACGACAGCACACGGGTACGCTCCCTCCCTCCTCCCCCTTGTCTCCATACTTGTACTCACGCTGCAGCAGAGGCTGCGTGATAAAAACCATGTCATATTTTGCCATTTTGTTCATAAATGCATCGCCTAATCTTCAAGCACATCACCCACTGTTCACTAGAAATGCTGCACTCTTGCTCACAGTCTCCCGTCCTCCTCGTGGAGGACTCCTGGAGGACACCAAGGTTTCATGCTGTGAGGCTTTGGCCACATATGTGTTCACCACATGGTTCCCCTGAGGGAACCGTCTGATTGGATATGGGTGCTGGAGCCTGTCGCCTATCTGTTAACTCCCCTTTAATCTGGATATAGTAGGCCCACAGGGAAAGACACATCACAGGGGCTGGGTTCACTGTTGCCTTCACACTATCTTTCCTTCCAATTCACTCATGCAGCTGACAAGAAAAAATGTACTGAGCGCAATGTGTTACAAACTGTAACACTTATATAGTGACTGTATTGACTTTTAAAGTGGCGGGCATGAACAAAGTTCGATCAGCTTTACAGTAGCTACAACCACACAGGGGGATGCATCTCTTGAATCGTAGTTTGATGTTTTTATGTTTACATTTCTACATATCAGACACACTCTACATTAGCAATGGGCAACTTTTATGGGAGCAAGGGGCCACAAAATATTTCCAATCATCATGAGTGGCAACAGTGATTTGCAAAGCAGTGTTACACACATTCACAATTTTATGTAAACATGAAGAATGTTGTTAATTATCCATTTAGATCTCATTAATTAAGTGTTGAATGATTGTGAGGTAAGAAAGTTAACTGGGGTGATGCTGCCAGGAGGTGTTTTCAAGACAACTTCATCCTTCAAAAATGCACATACACTCATCCACAATCTGGAAGGAGAATGTTGTGTTTGAAAAACTATGAGGCTATTTTTAAACCCTGCTTGCTTAGCCGAGATTCACAAACAAAATTATTATAAAGGTTGAAATTACAGGGTATTTGAAGTTCCAAATGTGGATGGTGTTACATGTATTAATCTGTTTTATGTGTGTATTTATGTGCACCCTTACACGCACACATGCCTAATGGACACAGGTGCGTCGGCCTGATTCAAGCTGGGTGACCTCTCCCTTTATGTTCGAACCTCATGTCATGCAGAGGCACAGACAACACTTCCCAGGGTGGATCGATCTCCTCTACACCGCAGTACTCAGCTCTCCTGTCTCAAACACAAAGGGAATGCACCTGCCTGGAAGTGGGGCTCTGACACAAAGCCTGCAGGGAACCAGATGTCTCCGAGGCGTGATGTGGAATTGATGCTTCCACTCCCATTCATTTATATCCAACGAACCCCCCCCCCCCCCTCCCAAAAAAAAAAAAAAAACAGAAGCATGATCCACACGGATGTGACTGCTTGGGTGGTGAAGTGACGTACATGCGTTTATCACACGAAAATGCAAAACCAAGTTCAATATTATTATTTTTTATTAGTACAAACATGATGTGATGGCCTGATCATATTGTTTTTCATGCTCATTTATCATTTAAAAAATGTCAATGTCCAAATAAAAAGCAAGATGAATCTTCAAAAAAAAATCAATGAATTGCATTTGCACCACTTGCAATTTCTAAACACAGTGTACATCTATTTTCTATCTCCTGTTTAAAAGTGATGGCGGACTGAAATATGTCCCAGCTTCCACTGGATTAAATAGACATGGTGCACTTCTATTACAGGGCTAGAATAAATAGAATGACGAACATGTTCACATCTACAATATTTATGGGAAATTTAGTTTGAGGTTTTAGTTTACATCCAATTAACCTGCACGTGTCAGCACTGTGGGAGGAAAATGAGAGCACCCACAGGAAAGCCTCAGAGTAGTAACAGCAACAAAACTACACTGTAAAACTGTCCCCTATGTATTATCAGCAGAATTTACTCAAAGTAGCGTTAAAACTGAGGCATCACTGCCTAATCAGCATTACATTGTTTAACAGTTCACAGCGGAGCTTATTTTAATTTAGATACTGCTTTTGAAATGTAACCACTAGAGCTGTTATATTCATGTAGAGTAGTTAAAGTGGTGCTATTGTGAAGTACAATAGAATAAAATATCAATACTCAAGTAAAGCACGTGTACCTCAGTATTGTGTTAAAGCACAGTACTTGAGTAAATGGTACTTTCCACCACTGACACATGAACAGTCCAGGACTGCTTGGTTGTGCAGCGATAATGTTGAGCCTCTGAGCCTCTGTGCCACCCAGCTGTGATATCTTAGCACTGTATAGTTACCATAACAAATGAAGACATTGTCAATATGATGATTGGCTTTCTAAAACAAAGAGCACACTCCCCATAAGCCTTATCCCAACCCTGTCACTGTTTCCTAGCATTGCTAAGCGTGCTGAAAGTTTTTATTCCATCAAACTTTGACTTGTTCCAGCCTATCAGAAATCTGACAGCTTTAACTACAGAGCCTGCCAATTTCCTTGACGATGGACTTGCTTGTTTATGTTGATGTATGGTGATAAAAATTAACACGGCAGTGATTTATTGATGTTAGATTCCCTTTGACTTTAGAATGAGCTGCCTCATTTTCATGGCTGCAAAGATGGTTCAGTAAACAGGGCCGACCCAAAGAAGCTACATTTTCATTAGACATTGAACATTAACATCATGTTTGTTGCAATTCTTCATGAGAAGGTAGAATTAGGCAAGCTAATGTGGTAATCAACAAAACATCATTAGCTGAATGATAATGTGTCATATGGAATATTTACATCAATCTCTATTATCCTTGTTAAATGAAGCGAAAGTAAGAAAGCATGGGAATTACGGCTCCTCATTTTGATTGAGAAATAATATGATTGACCTCCATCACAGGGAAGTAAACAGAACAAAAGAGACAAGCAAAGACGAAGAGACAAGGACAAGGTAAAGACGCACTGGCACAGCTGTGTTTTTTAATCCCACTCCTTCCCTCTTATTTCCCATTTTAAGGCAAGAGACAACAACACTATCCTCCAGCAGGAATACTGACAAGACAATGACGCCGATGTGAAGCGCTCATCACATCAGCAAGGCGGGGAAAAGACACAAAAGATGGTCTGAAAGAAAACTATAAACTAGCTCTTTCTTGGTATGAACAACAAATCGTTGAAACCCACCATCAAAAAATTGCTCCACTGCTGACTGTGTGGTCTCAGGCTGAGGAAGGATTAATGTCCTCCCCATTAATAAAATTACAAAGGAAGCGAATGAACATAATATCCGAGACTACAGCCTGTGAAATGGCCCCCTTCACAGCCCTCATAGGGCAGAGCTTTTTTATGTCCAAACTAATCCCCCACCACCTTCCTCTGTTCCAACACATTTCAATTCCAAACCCAAACGTCAATAGTCATTTCAGCCACAGACAGGGAAGAATGAGAAGTGTAACCGGTGTGCGTGTCTGTATGTGTGTTTGGAGGTTGGTGGATGTAGGGTGTGGGGGGCTAGTTGTACCATGACGGACATGCGGAACAACAAATGAACAATGCCTGGAACAATATCAAAGATGTCGATGGGAAGAGATTTGAATGGTGTGTTGGTGGAGACGTATATTATTACTCATGTCAATTGTTGAGACGATGGGTGCTCTGGGGCATCTATCTCCCTCTCTTGATGTTTTTCTTGTCATATCCAGGAGTTTCAAGGTAATGAACGCCTTTTGTTTTGTTGTCTGATGTAATTGAATAATGGGTGATGTATATATGTTGTGCAGCATGAAAGTGACACAAAGAAATCAAATTGAGTCAACTTGGCTTCACTTTGTCACACACATACAAGATCGGATTTGTCCCAGGCAGCAATTTTATCTCTGAAAAGAAAAAAAGGCTGGTGCTGTTCTCTATTTTCCTTGTCAACAAATCCCGTGAAAAGACCCAAACTAACAATGAATGGAACCTAAGTAGAAAGTGTCATCTGTGCAAAGTTTAGATACCCTGTGCAGCAGCTTCTATTGTTGAACAAAAGAGTAAAACATTAACGTTGGGTGACATGATCACACATAGCCTTGCAAACAGGCCTTGTAATTTATTTTGTGTCAATCCAACATTCACCATTCTGCCATAGTCATTAAAGCAACAAATAAGGCATGCCTTTATCTGCAATGGAAAACAGTCCCCAAAAAATGTATGTATCCGGTGCAGTGCCCAACAGTTTTAGGAAAGTTCTTACCCCTTGTTATTTTTAAATCACACAATATGCTTTTAATCTGTTGATATATATCTTTAATGGGAACAAGTGGGTTTGGGACTATGTGTAAATAGAGATGGTAAGTCAAAATGTATGTAAATGCATTGCATTTGTTAAAAATACAAAGAATATGAAATTGCATCAGGCTTGTCTTTTAAAGCTGAATAAAATTCTAATTATTTTTAATCACTTGTGGGCAGTAGACTAAGTTTTAAACAATATATTATCAACTTATAAAGTTGGCTGACACTTTAACAAACAGCAGTTAACTTACATATCCAGCAGACACAAAGTAACATCAGTAGACGTGGACTGTTTGTATCTAAGAAATGTAAATTCAAGCTCTTCTTTTTGTCAATGCTTTGTTCTCCACCAACTCCAACTAAATATATATCCAATGCTGCCCCTCTGGGTTCACCAGCTAGGCATTAACTTTGTCAGTAGTTTGGGACAGGGCAGGTCACACGCAGGCAGTCTATCAGACCTCTTTTTGCTGAAAGCAGCTATGGCTGAACACCATGCTAATGAGACTGGTGAGAGTGAATCAAAACATAAAAGCTGAGGGATGTAAAACCCAAAGAGTGAATTAGAGGATTATAAAATGCTCTGTAGAGCTGACGGGAACAACAGAGTCTGGGGATAATTCTTTGTGAGTTTGTCACAACCAGTGACTTGTGTTACAGGACTCAATTGATCAAATGTAAATATACAAAATTTTGACTAGAGCAGGTTAATCCCCTTGCCTTAAATAAACATTCAGCTGCATTGTGAATATTATACCCGCCTTACTAAAGTCCTCTGGGGCAAGGTTTCGTTACTATAATGCAACGAAAAGCAGATTGAAAAATGTCTTCAAAAAACCAATGGCCATATTGTGAGAAAGACAAGAACATAAGTTGACAGGCAGAGAAAGGAGAACAGACACTTAGACAGTGAAGAAAACAGACAGACAGATGGACAGTGATGTGGCTGGTAGAACAATTGATACACAAGCTGGTAGATGTGGACAGGAACATAGACTGGCAGATAAAGAGACAGCCAAGCATGTATGCTTAGATGACAGGTAGGAAAACATGCAGACAGACACATGGGCAAATATACAGCAATAGAGGAGTGTGCACGTGTGGGTAGACAAGCATAAAGACAGACAGACGGACAGACAGACGGACAGACAGTCATGGAATCCAGGCAGTCATGTTGAAGAACTGGCTGTCTGACAGGCACACATTAAGACACACTGAGACTGCTGTGCATGACCAGGTCAGGACCCCTGTGGCATGTGATGAGGCAGACGGTCAGGAGCGCTGGGAGGCCTGTGAAGTTCCAGATGGAGAGACTATCAGACAAACAGGCAGAATTAGAGAGAGAAAGGCTGTTGCACATTGGCAGGTGGAGAGCCCACACACACACATTTCCGGGGCATGCATAGCATCAGGCAGGCAAGACCAGGAATAAGCCTGGGCATGAGATAAGATTCCTGGGTGGCTTTGCCATGGGCACCGGTCTGCAGAGCACAGCAGCCTCGGGCAGAGGGAGGAGTGAGGTAAGATGGAAGGCGGAGTGGGGGTGAGGGAGTGAGGGGGACAGGCATGGACAGCGTTATCAAGCTGGTGCAGGGGCTGGGTTGGGTGAATGGGCAGTTTGGGAATCCCACCTCTACTGCTGTCCCCCCTCCCTCTGAGATCCAGCAGCGGTGGCGAGACCGAAAGAGGCAAGACAGCAGAAAAAAAACAAACCAAGAAAAAAAAAAAGAAAAAAAAAAAACCTGAAAAAGGGTGTTTTTGTGTGACTTCATGGGTATATATGTGTTGCTTGCTGATATAGTCTACAGTTCAGTGTGGGACATAATGTTCCTTTATCACTTCATTCAAAATAGCTGCTTTTGTTAGTGTGCATGCATGAGCCCAACAAGCACAGAGACAAAAACAGGAGAGAGGAAGAGAAAGAAAGCAAGCAGCAGCACACAAAGAGGTACAGGCAGTGAACACACTGAGTCTTTGATAATGATGATGCTCTGTGGGTGGGGATGTTGAAAAAAATAATATCCATGAAATTAGAGGCTGATCTATTTGAATCTGAAAGGATCCCCATGAAACTAAATAAAGATATATGTTCATATACATGCTGCTCTGTATCTCCTTCTCTTGAACTGGATATGAGCTACTGTGAGCAATCATGTGTCTTTGCGGTCTGAATAAGTATCTCCCAGCATGCAGGCAATGCATGTGTATGTATGTGTCTGTGCTCACAGCAGGTTCTGATCTACTCACTATATGTGAGGGTCTAAATAACATGCAGCATGCCGCCTCACCAACAGCTCTGTGAAAGTGGCAATGTAACACAACACAGCCAGGACAAATTGCTTAAAACCGTGCACAACCGCATCAGACAGTATAACATAGAAAGTTTGAGAACCAGCTTGTATAGCATGTATATCACAATTAAGTCTGACATCCAAACCTACAACATTGCTTCATTTTTATCTGCCAAGGAAGTTTTTGGTCTAAAAATAAATAAAAACTACTTACAAGATTAAATTTAATTCTGAGAACATAGATCACAGCCTAAAATGAACCTGGTATGCTTTTGGTTCAGGTTGTGCTGCCATGTGGAAATGTACTGTATCAAGCCTATTCATTTGCGACACAAGCACTTTTTTTTTTTTTTAAACCGAATGTTGTATGCGGGGACCTACAGTAGGGTGTAATAAACTCTGGCGCCCAGAGAACTCAGTGCATTGAAATTTGCAAAAGACAAACCAATCAACAATCATACTGCACATCATCCTCACCTCTTTGGAAGTGGATATGAATTTAGATTAAAAAAATGTAAAAAGCATGCTTTCTTTGGCAGCTTGTTTCTTTTTTTCTTCAGCATTGCGAAGCCCCGAAGGGCATTGCATAGGCCTCCCGTTCACCTAGATTCTGCAGAGATCAGTTGTTTGTTTTTGTTTTTTAATCCATGGTTTTCATCAAGTCCTGTCTACATCTGAAACTAGATAATGTTGCCCGAGGTCAGTGGCAGCTGCCTTAATTTACTTAAGAGATTAGTTACGTTTCGTCCTTGCAGTAATTAGTACTGCATATACAAAGTCAAACAAAAAGTCCGGGAGTGTGGAATCTGTCTCCAACAGATGAACGGTTTGCTTTGCATGAATTTTTTCAGCTAAACGACCTCAGATGTTTAATAAATTTGTTTTGGTCAACGTGAGGTAAAGCCAATGCTCAGGCCCAAAATGTGAGAGTTGACAACGCTGAGCTCAGTCCGGTCACCGTTGAGAGAGGGAGCTCGGCTCTGGTGGGCTCCAGCTCAATTACAACCCTGCCTGGGGATACTGAGATAAATGGGCTGAAAGCAACACACAAGCCCTCATCAATTTTCACTATGATTATCTCAGGTTATGACCAACAAAATGCATACATCAAAATAATTGGGGACATGCAGCAATAATCTCAAAGAAATTAAAGACATAAAGCCTTTCACTTTGTAACAGAAAGACAATAAAAACAAACTTGGGATAAGATCCTTGATACGTTGCAATTATCTGTAATGAATTGATATAGTTTATATTTTGCATGTATGAAAAATTTAAACATGCAGACAGAGTGAGTGGGGGCCTTTTCCCCATCTATCTCCTTTTCCCCCATGTCTCAATCTAGCAGTGATAAAGGAGCGCCTCCTCTGCTAGACACATGGCCAATTACAAATTAGCCAGTTTGTCGGGGGGAAAATCGTAATCAGGCTTCAAGAGGTGGAGGCCCTTGAAGATTAATTGGAAATGGGCCCCCGGTAAATGTCAATGGCAATCAAGGGTTTGTACAGCTCTGATTGACTCTATACACAGACCCCTCTACCCAGGATAAGCTTTCTCTAGCTGTGACATTGCTGGCACCACTCCCTCACCCTCTCCATCTCCGCTGAAAGGGAGAGAGGACAGGCACAAAAGAGGCAAGGAAAAATGGAGTTGTGAGACAGCGATGGAATACCAAGGGAGGTAAGAAAAGAAGAACATTTGACATTTCCAACCTCCTGGTGTGTTCATGTTTAGGGGCTTTGGTTTTGATTTGAAAGGGTGCCGTGCAGACGCACAAGCACCAAAAGAAGCAATTTTCCATGGTGGGACCAGTGCCCATGTGAAAGTCATCATGAATGCTATTTTCTTTTCTTTCAAATATACGCTTGCAAGTTTGTTTTCTTTTTTACATTTCCATCCATATCAACAGTTTGTAATTGAATTTGATGTAAATCCTGAATCATCCTGAATCACTTTGATAGAACGTGTTAGCAAAGTTATTTAATGAGTCACTAACAGCTTCATCATTTTATTGCCATTACATGCTGCTGTTTTATCCAAAGAGAATTGACTCAAATAATTAAAAATTTGTTGAAAACGAAGTTGTTTAACTTGCCCATATGTGTACAATTCAGAAACTCATCTAGACAGTGACAGATAAATCATTATTAGTTTTTTTGTCTTTCACTTCTCTGCTATGTCTCACTGACAATTGTCTTGCTGGCTGACATGGCAGCTATTTCTAGCATATTTTATCAGTGGTAGCTAGCTATCTCATTAAGCTTACAGGGTTTCGTTTTTTTGGGTTTTTTTTTTTTTTGCGTTCCAGCCGACTTGCAGCATTGTTCTTGTATTCATTAAATATGTAAGATCAATTGGTTATTTCATACTGTGTATATTCTAGTTATTTATGCCAATTTCTGAAGTTCCCAAGTCCAGTAATAACCAGGACAGACCCTTTAACAATAGCCTTCACTCTGATATAGTAGCATACAGAACATAAATATGCTGGTCATGCCACTTTTTTAACATAACACTGTAACCCCAAACGAATGTAGTTAGTTAATGATATGCTCACATGCATGCAAATGTTAGGTTGCTGCTGAAGGTAACAAGCTACTTAGCCAGACACACTAAGCATAAATTAGAAACACACATTTGCAAAAAGTGAAAGATTGACAGGACTGTTGTGGCTATGTTTGCTTAGCTGTGATTGGACTGTTGTTTTGGTGAAATTAGCTGTTAATTTCCCACTGACAAATGGTGCTGGAAATGAAATAGTTTCTCTTAGCATGTAAAAAATATCCTTCAATTAATTTCTGTAAGCTGCAATAATGTAATGTCACTGATTTTTCAATCCCTGTTGAGTAAGAATAAACTTCACTTTTAATTGGACTGAAAAACAGTCATAGCTGCCTCCTCTCTCTCATAAATGCCACTGTGGTGACACTGCAGCACATTAGTCATCCACAAGTTTAAAGAAAAATGTTTATAGAAACTTTTTTACAGAGATGTTTTTGATGTGTGAAGAGAAAGTTGTCAGTATTGGATGCTTGAGAAGAATTGTCCTCACTGTCAGAGCTACCTGTCTTCCATGCTCCACACAAGATTTTCACCTGCATAAAGACAGTGCAACAGCGAATTGAAGCATGACGGGTCATCCCATGTTGGATGGCATCTTGCTTCTCCCGCCAAAGCTGTACTGTGGTGACAAAACCTATCAATATATTGACTGAATGTCAAAAAGTTAGAAAACAAGATTCTCATAACAACCCATTCTTGTCACATGCAATCCCTCCACAGTACGTTTAACTCCACTGCCTCCTCCCATCTCCTCACACTCCTGCAAATTTCTGTTACTGAGGCAAAAAACACCCGCTTTAGTCGATTAGATGCCTCCACTGACAGGAAGAGCAAAGTCAACTGAGTGTTCAGGCAAGATGACTAATGGGGAGGGAGTGACAAAGGAGGAGACTGAGTGTTACGTCAATTATTCCATCAATACTGGCAGTTCATCAACACAACCAAACATTAGTCGTTACTAAACAAGATTTTCAGGTATTTGCTTTACAAGGGGACGTCTTTCAGTAAAAGAGTCTTGGGAGGAGCACAAGTTGCCTTAAGCAGTCTGTGACCCTTTAGCCAAGATGAAAAGATGAGGATCATATGTTTGAAATAGTTTGAGGCTGTTTATTTTTAACCAGGCTCTGGTATCTATGTTTAGAACATAGTATAGTCATATCCCAGGAGAAGTACACAGCCTTCTTTTATGAGTGCAGCTTGACAGGGAAATGGGGAAAAAAGCAACAGAAACAAAACAAAAAATAATGGAGTTCCAGTTGTTTTTTGTTGTTTTTGTTTTTTTATTGAGAAACCCCATATACAGAGTTCCTAATGGGGACAAACTTTGTTTCTGCTTCCTTCTTCTTGAAAACATACAGAAATCTGTGTGCCGTTCAGGTCAGAAAGTTCACAGTATCAAAAGATACAAACGATGCATTAAGAAGCTTGAAATTTGTCTAGTGGACACAACCTCTCTGACTGAAAACAATTTCATGTAGCCATTTTGTCAGATGTAAAGTGAAAACAGATACAGAGGGAATATCTTGAGAAAATGGGCCACAGAACTCCCATATGTTTATTCATATCTGTGTCTGTTTCATACACTAGGAAACAGACAAAGAGGTTGTTGCGTCAGTTATCACAATAACATCTGTGCAGAGAAAGTTGAAAATACAAAGCAGCACAAACCTCAGACAGACTAGCACTAACAATATAATTCATGCAGAAGGGAACATACAGATGGATTGCACCTCTGCCACCAATTTAGAGGACAGACATTTCTGTGAATGTGAGTGCTGGGGAGCTTGTAAGACCGTGGATTTTCTGTGCCAACAAAGGTAAATAGCTGTGTGTTTTCCTGTCAACAACGGCAGTGTTTTGTTCTTGGTTTGATACCTTTGGCGAGAATGAAAATAAATATATAAATAAATAATGAAATCCTTGACTAGCGTATCAGAAAAAACCCAAAACAAGTGTTGATCTCATCATGTTGATTTGGGCAGGAAAGTCCAAAAGCAGATGGTAAACGAATATTTTGAGACTATGTTTCTTTTCATATTCTGGATGGGGCTTCACTGTCTGATTTGTAAGCCACTGCCAGCGACAACTGCATTTTAGAAACGCTGCCAGATATATTACAAGGAGGAACTGGAGCAGAACAGCTCTCTGGCAATGCACCATGGACATTATGCAAAAACCATAAGAGAACATATTAGCTAGTCTATCGGTTCCCCTCAGAGATGCCTCCACCAAATTGTCTCAGAAGTCGCACTGAGCTCCCACTGAGCCGAGGAATGGGTGAATTTAAATCAGGGTGACAGAGCAGCCTTTCTGACATTTCATATTACTTTTCCCAATTTCCAAATGTATAGGTCCATATTCCAAACAACATACTGCACAAGGAGCACCAACAGAGATTTCTTAATTTGCAATCTTAAGCAGATACCACATACTTGATCATCACAAATATGCCTTGATGAAGATGCATTCAATCTGAAAAACCCATAGTAGTTCATTGCAAAACATTCGGTGTAATGTCCCATAACACTTGACGTGCGCATTTCCAACAGAGCATTTGAGCACAAGTCAGAATAGTTGGAGCAGCAATGTTGACGATGGCATATATTCCCAGTAATAGTCTTGATGTTTGTTTTTAAAGAGGCTATGGCACTGCATGCCATTATAGGGCTAATGATGTACGATTGTCATCTCACACACTGCAGAGTTAATTGGGCCTCTGTGATCATGCCTAATGGCTTTACCAGGGAATTATTGACACAATGATGTGGGCCGACGTGCTACAGGTAGCTGAATAAATAAATAAGCAAGCCCTCGCTACCCCCACCTCTTCCTCCCCAGACACGAAGCTCGTCAATCTTGGCAACTGCCTCTGGAGCACCCCAGTCAGTTAACATTTTAGAAAATGGCTGCCCATTAATAATAAAGGCATATTAACATAAGTGAATTCTGCTGCGGTGTGGGATTCAGTGGAACAGTTATTAAAGTCCAATTTGGCCCCATTAATAATGCATCCACCTTTGACTTTCTGATATCCAGATTATGTGGTATTACGGTGGCTATACATTATTTATTAACCACTTTCAATTGGGGACCTTGATGACTTCTAATTGGTAGGTGGTGGTGCCATTAAGTTATCCCTGATGAGACTTGTCAATCAAGATGCATTGTCTCGACCTCAGTGTCCAACAGACTACAGACACACATATACAAATACGCACACGTACACATGAAGTCAGAGCCAGGTGCCAACAGTGCCACAGTGTGGGACAGGGCCATAGTGCTCCACCTCACAACCTCGCCAAGACTCGTGGTCTGACTCCTGTCCATCACGATCATTTGAAGTATTGCAGAGGGGAGGCTAAACGGCACGGGGCCTGCTGTTAGAGAGGCCTGGCTTTAAAAGTTAATGGTTCCTGTACTATGCTGAATGACACTGGAAGGGTGAGAGATTGTCATGTCACCGTCCTCAGGGGGCCTTTTGTCAGTCAGTCACTCAGACAGACAGTGGGGCATGCACAGCCATACAGAAACACCCAGGGACATACTGTATCCACTGCATACCTCAAGGGCACGCACATATACACAAACAGCAACACACCAAAATGTATAATAGATATTTGTGCATATGCAAAGTCATCATTGTGAAAAAAAATAAATAAATAAAAATTTTAAAAAGGGCTGTCAGCTTGCAAAGCCAGCATGCCATAACTTTTTTGATGACACGTAATGTGCTGTACAAACGCCAAGACAATGACAGCACATCCCGCTCAACTTCAGGCAATCACAGTCATGCTGAATAGCATGTCATTCTGTCCAGCATGTTGAGATTTTATTGCATGGTAGATCAGCCCAAACTAATTTGAAACTGAATGACAATCACTTGCTGAAGAACATTCCCACTGCACAGAAATGGCTGAGTAACAATTTGTGCACAGCAGAGTAAAGAGAAAAGGGAAAAAGGAAAAACGAGTGTGAATGAATTCTGCTCCCCTGAGTGCTGGCAAGAAATGGAATCAAGATAAAAAAAAAAAAAAGAGAGAGGAAGTGAGATATCTCGTTAAATACACCGGAATTGGAAACACACAGCAGCCGTGCACAAAAGCAACCCCTGGCTGCATGCACACACCTACATACACACACACACATTCATCCATCCACATATATACACAAACATAAAAGCAAGCACACACACTTTTATCCCACCTTTACAGATATACAGCACCAGCTGAGCACATAAACCCTAAAAAAAAAACTCAATGGTGCCTTTGTTTAAACGCAAATAAGCAAAATCTTTAGGAATCTACCTGGGTTTTATTAATTGATATTTAATCTGAGCTCCATGGGGGGAGATTTCCTGGCAAATAAAAAGGACCTCATGTTGAATCTGGCAAGCTCTGCATCCCAAGAGCTGCAGTAGCACCAGCTGTGTGTGATTCAGAGACATTCAGCAGTTCTGTTAACAAGGATAGATGCAGTGCAAACTGTACATGAAGTGGAGTTTTAAGGCCTCTGGGATCGCTTCATCAGACCATGCTGAGTTTGTGACCATTTGAAGTAGTGGTCATCTGCGTTCCAGGTAATATATTTGATTAATGCAGAAATTAATTTGCTATAACATTGGAAGTAGACGCTTCAAGGCTGATCATTGTCAAGGTAATGTATAGATGAATGAATGAATGACTAAATGAAGGACCAGTGTGAGCAGACTAACTGAGCAGATTTTAAATACTCAGTTTATACTATATATATATATATATATATAACTAAAAGGAATAAAGAAGTTGTAACTGTAGCTACATCTGTCTATTATGTGTCTGTATTGGATGTATGACCATGAGAAAAAGTATACATATCAATGAATACTGTGTATGCTTTTGTTTAGAATACAGATGTGCAAGTCTTGTCACATTAATGATGCATTTAACATTTTCATATATTTATAGTATGATTACTGACTGTTTTTCATGTTGAATTAATTATTAACTAATAGTTTGTTAAGGTCTTATGAGTGACATTATTATAAAATGTTAGCATTAATATTCATGTCCACTGAATATTCATGTCCATCCATGTCCATCAGTATGCCTGCTAGGCGCCTGTAGAAGGCCAGCACTTATAATTGGCAATCTTTTCCTCTTGGTTGACAGTACAGAAGAGTCATTTCCTTGCATTCGAATCGCGAGTCGCACAAAGCCGGCTTGTCAACTTTCCACTTCATTACAGGTCAAGCAATAGACTCATTTCTCTCAGGCGCGTCGCTCCCATAATTGTTTTCTACCTCTCCTTTCGTAGCCAATTTACATGTGCTTCCTTGCTGAGTGTAAAAGAGACAGAGAATGGAAAGATGAAAATGCTCCTGCTTTTCACTTCCACTCACCGTCCATTAACGGCTTGACACATGGAACGCAAAAAGTAATATGAATTTTGTTCCCCTTTCTGTAGCATTTGCTTTGAGGCATATGATACAGTATGCTGAGCTGAGCTGAGAATTTGATCTGAAATTATGGTCTAGAACAGAGAAGAATGGGATGAAAAGTTGAGGAAAAAGTATAGGCTACATGCTGCAATATGCCAAGAAATAGGAGGCTATGCGCTTTAATTTTCTTTAGCAAGTGTTCCCATATAAAGTAAATCTCTGTATGCCATAGTAGTAAAGCATTACAATGAGCAAAAATAAAATTGAGCTGCTCTCAAAATGGAAGAGACATGATTGTCATGGTGAAACTGAAGCAACAACCAGGAAGTGAACAAGAGAATACTGTTGTTCCAGTATAAAAACGAAACAAAAAGAAAAACCTAACACATAATTAAAACTCACATGCTGTTATATATGTAAAATATGTACACCTAAATACAGGTATTCGCTATAGTTTTGTTCCAGCAGCACATATCCAATGACAGTTCAATGACAAATTTAAGTATTATGATGAATAAAAAAAAAATTGTAAAGGGGGAGCATAAGGCAACACAGTGTGATACAAGTTAGATCTTTTATGTTACATCTATACAAAACACACAGCTCACCTGCGAAATGGAAATGGCTCCCGGTGTGCCCACAGGCTGCCACTAGGAAGCCCTGCGCAGAGGATGTGGTTTTATTGTGCTGTTGTTAAAATATTCTAAACCAGCCGTGCTAACAAACACTAATGTGATCTAATTATTGGGAACTTCACTGAAAATCAGACAAATTGTGGCACTTAAAATAGGAGCACAACATAAAGTAAAATTACAAGTTCACCAACCGCCCCCTGGCTTATACACACATTTCAAAATAACAACCAAAACCAATGCAACAACAGATCTGTGCGTCCTCAAGGCACAGCTCCAAACTTTGAATCACTGTGAAAAAAAAATGCAACCATTAGCCAGCCAATGCTTAATGTTTACCAACTTAAATACTATCCTCCCATGCCCTTCGAATCACTACACCCTGATTTTTTTCTTTCTTTTTTTTGGGGTGGGGGGTTTGTTTTGACTCCTCTGAGACTGTTGCTCTGTTCTATTCCCCAATTGTTTTAAATGTTAAGACATTTTGGCAAAGTAAAACTATGAGTCACTATAGAGCTGTGCATGCAAACTACCCCTTAAGCCTACTTGTGACTACTGAGTATCTATGCAATTCAAACATTTTTGATTGGATTTCTTTGACTGGAACTCTATCATGACATTTGAATATATGATTGGTAAGAAATTCCACTCACACTCAGACCTACGGACACTTTAGAGTCGCCAATTAACCCAAACATGATGTCTTTGGATGGTGGGAGTCAACCCACGCAAGCACGGGGAGAACATGCAAACTCTGCATAGAAAGGCCCCCGGCCGGGAACTGAACCTGTGACCTTCTTACTGTGGGGCAACAGCGCTAACCACTATGCCGCCGTGCTGCCTCGGGGGTGCTGGAGCCAATCCCAGCTCACAATGGGCAAGGGTGGGGTACACCCTTGACAGGTCGCCAGTCCATCGCAGGGCCGCCCACATTCTTATACTTGCCAATTTTTAATGCTCCCAACTCCTAAATTTTGAAGACGAAATATTCCCTTGTCTGATAAATATCACCGACTGGCAGATGCCATTGTAAGAAGTTCAATAATATCAACTTTATTTATCAAGTGGTCATAATTTTATGGCTAATCAATAAAAATTCTCACTCATTTTTATTTCTCCTAAAGTTGGAGTTCACTGACCTGCATTCATCCTCCCACACCTGACCCTGAATCTTACCCCTAAAGATACACTACCAGTCAAAAGTTTGGACACACTTGCCTATTCATTTGAATGAGAAAGTGCGTCCAAACTTTTGACTGGTAGTGTAAGTACGAAGCGTATTGGACTGTGTAGTGTAAATGTCTGTCTCCCTTAAGCGCTTTCTTCATTCTTCACTCAATCACACGACTTTTTGCATGTGCAAATCAGTTCAGCACCATGAATACCTTCAAGTATGCCAGACAGAAAGCTCTATTATGAGTTTCTGTGGTTGTGCTGTGGTGATCCAAACTTGCTTCTGACCGCAGTCTCTAACTCTGCACCTACCTGGGGAGAAATGCTTCTTTAAGGGACATAATATTAATTTCTGCGGATGGGCATAAGCAACACTCCCAATGAATACCCATGATGACCATGTAATCATGTAGACAAAATCAAATGTTTGAAGTGTCTTTCAGCATAACCTTTGCTTTAAACAAAGGTTAAACTTGGGCCAACCTTAACTCAAGACTCAATTTAGATTTTAAATGTAACATTTGGTCTTTTTTTCCCCAAATGGTGGGTAGAATAACAGCTTTTTGTATCCACACACCCACACACACACACACACACACACACACACACACACACACATATATATATATATATAATTATTTTTTTCAATATTTAATATTGGGGAATTATGTTTTTCTTTGTCAGATTCTTTTCTTGCTCAGAAATTTTTCCAAAAATTGTAAAATAATGTTCATGATCTTTATACAGCCACCTTGTATTATTCTCTCTATGTCCTGTGTCTGCCTTTATGAATCCTCATCCATCTAAAGGCATAGTGCTGCGATAATCATGCCCCCTCTCCCCTGTAAATCTCTCTCATCCTCTTTCCATCCCACACTCCTCTTCTGTGTCTCAGAACCCCATTTCTTGACGCCAACTGGCAGTGGCAAGCGGAGACAAATTTCTCTTATGTCACCCTACGCACAGACTGAACGAAAATGCTAATTCACCACGACAACAATTTAGCATCGTTACCGTAAATGTTCGACATGTTCCCAAACAGTCCCCTTCGTGAGTGGTGCCGCAATTACACAAAGAAAGGAGCTGACAAACCAAGATGTAATGCAAGCAAACCTTCCCCTGGATTGCATCAGAACTGCAAGAGGCCTCTGAAAGCAGATTTGGCAAAGTATCGAATCAACATTCGATGTAGTAGCATATGTGTGCATTTGCAAACACTTTGACCAAATGATTACCAGAAAGTGTGAAAGGATAAACCAAAAAAAAACAAAAAAAACATGGACACTTGTTATTGCTGGTTCATTCTTTTGTTTGCAAAAAACAGTACTTGCATTATCAAAACAAATTTTTATGCTTTTTTTTAAGTCATACTTTTGCATGTTTCCTGAATGCATTTCAACTTGGTCTTATGCATTTTGTCATAGACAAGCATGTGTGAGTCTCCTTTATTGCACATGCCTACTGTTTTGGTAAAGTTGCAACAAACTAGTATTATCAAACACCCGATGGAAGCTTTTCATTTTCCGTTACACCCAGCCACAAGACTGTTTTTCTGGTTGCACTGCGGAGAGACCTTCACAAGGCCGAGCTTTTAATTGCCTCTTTGCAGGGGGCTCGTCTTTACAGTGCCTCACATCCTTTCTTCTGAGGAAGAAAAGGAGAGAAATCTTAGAAACAGCAGCAAAAAGGATTTCTGCCTACGCTTGATCTCCCCTGTGGAGTTTGTCAAACAAAAGAAGATCCTTTAATTTGGTCACAACAGGGGCCTTCCGCATGTAGAAATTCTGGCAAAAAAAGTCAGTGCTCCCCCTAATGTCCCAGATGAGTTTTCTGACCTCATAAAGTTCATGAACATGACTATGAATATCTTGTCTTCAAGAGTGTCTTTTATAACAATGTCATCTCCACTATTTTAATGACCTGACACAAGAAAGGAAAACATGATGCATTTCCTCCATGTTTTTTGATAAGGTGTGTAATTTGCCAGGTTTACATAATCATCAGGCTATTGCAGGGTTTCTTCTTCTCCCTGTGAGAGTCACACCTGCATCATAGTCTTTAGTAAGTCTCCATGGGAACTGGCACACAGGAAATTGTTTCTCACAACCAGAGCACCCAAGGTGAAGGGGCTTGAGAGATCTCGTAAAAAAATAAAAGAATAAAACTCAAAATAGTGCAGTGTGATGCAGGAGCTTCTGACAATCTATGTGGCCTCAGTGATGCAATCGTAAAGCATGCACCATATGACAGTTTCACCCTTAAACTGATGAGTTATAAATTGAACATGTTCCTCACATGTTGCCCCCGAGCCATCTGCTGCAGTAGTGTTTTGTCTGCGTACAAAATAGAGTCTTTACATGTTTCACAAAACTGCTTTTTAAGATAAATTGAGCTTAAATTTGATTGGGAAGGAGAAAGTAAGAAAGTAGTTTAATGCCATAACACAGTGAATTGAATTTGAGAAACTTAAATCAAGACATGACATGTACAGTACACCTATAAATTGATGTTTCCTGTTGTTTTTTAACACTATTAACCCACATAACATGTCCATGTTCATAGGACATTCTTTTTAAAACGCACAGATATATTGTGTGTTTAAGTACTGTAGTGTGTGAGTATGCTATTGCGGGTGTGTGGGTGTACTCGGGAGCGATTTCTTAGCACTCTTTATTTAAGAGAGCAGAGTGCCATCGCTATCTGTCTCAGTGTAGGTATAAATCTTCAGTAAAGGAGATTTATCATGCTCTCGTGTGCCCTTTTTTTCTCTTTAAAGTTGTCTAAGGTGTTTTGAGTGAACCAGAGGCTGAGTGATCCGTTTGCCTGACCAGGGTGGCTGCTCTGTAGGGAGCTGGAGATCTCAGGGTCCCAGGGGGACCTTGATCCCCCTCTCATCCATCTCTAGGTGCACTTGTGTGCCTGCTTGTTCAAAATCCCTCTCTTGCTGTGCTGAAAGCCGAGTGGATCCTGGCAAGCCCAACTCTGGGGCGTGCCATGTGAATCTTAAAGGTCTGATATCGTACTGAAAAAGGGTAATACAAACATTAACTGAAATAATTATAGGAACCCTTGTGAGTTACTTTTAAAATCTAATGAGAAATTAATTAACCAACCTGAACATCAGTGTCAGTTAAATCCATAATTTCTCCACAATCTTTCCACAAAACCCATGGAAACTAGACCTAGAGTTGGTAACTGCACCTTGTATAGCACTATATGATAACTTTGAGCACAAAGTGTATATTGTGTTGGGAAAATAACAAATACTGTGAGTTTAGCCATAATATCAGCATTAATCATAAAAACATTTGATGCCTTTGGTGGTTCTATATCTATCTTTGTATGTAATGCATCTCGGCTAATAGTCGTTTGAAAACCTAATCTACAGCAAGAGTCTTAGCTGGCTGGTGGTATCTTTCAGAAACAGCTGCAGGGATTTAGATCCTTATGACAATGAAAATGTATGAGGACAGGAAGTGCAATATAAATTCTGGTATGATGCTCGGTGTAGTTGATGGGACAATTTGTGGTGCTTCAGAGACAAACAGAGACAAATGATGGCTGCCTGTTGATTTTTGTAGGCTGGACTGTCGGCAGAATCAGCCCGAGCACTGCTCATTCTGTCATCCCTGGCAATGAGAATGAATGTCAGACATTATGCTTGATCAGCTATGACCACTATATTTGCCCCCAGGAAGTGTTGACGAATACTGAAATCACACACTTTGACTGACTCTGCATCTCTGCTCCTCAAAATCTCTCTTTTCTCCTCATCCCTGTCACTCTCGTTTCTCATTTCTCCTTCCCCTCTATTTTCTCTCTGCCTTCCCTCTCTTCATCTGAGAATATGATTTGTCATGGTGACTGAGAGAGGAGATAGAAAAAAATGTTTACTTCAGGAAAAAAAAATGTCTCTAACGTGTCTTAATGTATTCTTTTAAAAGAATTGACGCAGTGGCACGGAAAAAGATTAATTTATCACGCCATCAAGCACAGGAACAGCTGCAGAGAAAGATGGGTGTAAATTGCGAGTCGCAGACAATGCCTGCGTTACAGATGGATTTCTCTGTCTGCATTTCATATTGAGATGCAGGGTGTACCAGAGGAGGCGACAGGAGGAATGGAAGAGAAAGGGGGTTAGTAAAAAAAAATAAATAAAAAAAAAAAAAGCAATTTTGCCAGCTCTCGTCCAAACTTTGTGACGAGGATAATTTTGATCCATTAGTTCTCAGCAGCTTGCCTTGGCCAATTTTCCATCTTTCTCACTCTCTCAAGATATGCCCCGGGGAGAGATACCTTTGGCTGCATGCATGCGTTTTGGATTGTTAACAGAGTATCAGTCTGTTCATTCTTTAACCCGAGTAAAAAGTTTCATGGCAATTCAGGAGAAGTTTGAGGGGATTGCTCCTGCCTGCAGAGAATCTGCCTAGAAAAAGCCTGGAAGATGGGCAAGAGGCCAAAAAGCCACCCCCACAAAACTGGGATTGTGGAATGACAGTAACAGGCGAGATCAAAGGGAAGTGGGGGAGAGAAGAGGGTGAAATGCTGGAGAGCCACCTTCAAAATCTCATCACTGGCTGAGCGAGTGTGGCAGCATTTAAGGTGCCATTTGTAATATCTTTGTCCCTCGGCCCACATGGTGGAAAACAGACACGAATGCAGCTACAATTCGCAATTCAAGGGTTTTTTTTTTTATAAATAAATTCGCAGGCATCTATTTAGATTAAGATGCCTTTATGCCGGAGGAGATTGTGTGAGCACATTCCACACAATGCAAATATGATGACCTCAAAATGCACATTAATAACGTTTGAACTGATTAGAATATCGTAAAGCATGACCAGACCTCTTTTTCTTTTGAGAGTGTCACTGTTGCAGTAATCAGATTTATTTTAAATAGTGGGAGCACAGTGTTTCAGTGGTAAATGGATAGCACTTTTACAGTCTTAATCGACCACTCAAGCCACATTCACCCATTACCACAGTGCCTTTCTGGCATATGCACACATTTTGGGCAAAAGGGCATTTTAGGGTTCAAGGTCACTTCAACATGTGGACAGGAATAGCTGGGAATTGTACCACTAACCTTTCGATTAGTGAACGACCTTCTGAGCCATAGCTGCCGCTTTATTTAGTGCCTTTCAGAGATACGGCAGAATCACTCTTGCCCTCTAGCATTGTTCTTGGAGCAGTTTCTCCAAACCATCTCTCTTCAACTGCAGAAGATTATATGGCCACAATCATAAAGTCAGAGTGCTCTCTCACAGAGCACAGCTCAGTGCTGACTTCCTGTCCCACCGTCCAGGAGGGAGCAGCGCCTCTGTCAACAGAGGAATGTTTTCTGAAAGAGGGATTACTCTACTGTATATTTCTCCATCTCTCCGTCCACTCAGCCTCCTCAGCTCCTCAGACTGACCACCCACGCAGCTGCGGACCTGTGGACCTTTCCCTGAGATTTCTTCGCCTCAGATTAGAAATGCCAATTATGTCTTATCAAGACCGAGGGTCAATAAAATATTGAAGCAACAGTGTTTACTCCGATTAAGCCTCCAAGTGCCAGATAGCGATTATGGCACAGTTCAAATTCTAGTTTGGCCAGAAATAGGGGCACTGTTGAATTATGGATCACACAGCGAGCCTCTGGGAATGCAAAGAATAGATAGGAAGGTAATCCCAGAATGCTGAAGGGAGGGAAGAGGGAGACAAGCTGATAGGAAAAGAAGTGAAAAGAAGTGAAAAAATCTGTGGCTGGATGAGAGTTGATGAAGCATCTTTGTGTACTTTCAGCTTTAAACTTGCAATCTGTCAACTAACCACTTCTATAGAAATCCTGTTTGTTTTAATTTACATGATACAATAGTGTGCTCAGTTTCAGACCTCAAGTTCAAGTTCAAGTTTATTGTAAGTGTCCCCATAGGGCAATTGTTTTGCAAACAAGCAAACAGATAAAAAACACACAGGTACATACAATCACAGTCCACGAGGGAAAGGGAACACAGTGTGCCAAAGCAACAGTAGACACTGGGACAGAGTCGATAAGAAAAAACGAATATGCCAAATGCATAGATATAAATAGCCTACACAGAGTAGGGAAAGTGCATGGTACTAGTATGTACATCACCATTTCCAACAATACCAATGATAAGCAGTATCAACATCAACATCACATAAAAATCATGAAAAACATAATCATAATCAGCATCATCATAGACAGCAACAAAGGAGCTAAATGAGTAAACACAGAATATAATTCAAGTACGACTCCTCCCCTGACACGCATTCAAGAAGGAAATGGCTATAAGGATGAAGGAGTGCTTATATCTGTTACTCTTAACAGGGGGAAATCTGAGCTGGGACCCAGAGGGCAACAACTGGAACTCAGAAATTAACGGATGGGAGCTGTCCGAAAGAATGACACTAGCCTTCCTAAATATCTGCCTATGATATAGGTCAGATAGTGTGCACTGTTGCACTCCCAAAATCTTGTGGCATGTCTTCACAACTCTGCTAAGAGCATTTTTGGTCTTAATATTAAGGTTAACAAACCAGCAGAGAAGCGAGAAAGTCAGGACAGATTCGATGTATGATTTATAAAAAAGAATCATGAGGGACTTGTCAACATGGAACTTGGACAGTTTCCTCAGACAGGAAAGACGCTGCTGACCTTTTTTTACACAAAGCATCAGCATGGCAAGTGAAATTAAGCTTGTTATCAACAACAGTCCCAAGATATTTGTAGTTTTCCACAACATCTAATGGCTGTCCTTAGATGATGGGTGTTTTGTTGATGTTAGGGGGTTTATGTCTAAAATCAATGTACATGTCCTTAGTCTTCTTCACATTTAGTTGAAGGAAAGCATTGTCACACCAATCTACAAAGGCATTGACTAAAGGACCATGACTGTTTTCATTGTCATGAAGGAGACTGACTAAAACAGAGTCATTAGCAAATTTTAAAATGAATCTATTTTCATGCAGACTGCGGCATTCATCAGTGTATAAGATGTAAAGGAGAGGGGAGAGGACGCAGCCTTGGGGAGACCCAGTGGATGATGTCAGTTCTGTCGACATGCATCCATTCACCCTCACTCTCTGTGTTCTTGATGTTAAAAAAAAAATCAAGAATCCAGCCCACAATGTTAAAATCTAAATTGAAATTGTCGAGAAGTTTGTCAGTTAAGATGTGAGGCTAGATCGTATTAAAAGCTGATGAAAAATCTGCAAATAGCAGCATGGCATGGTTTTTGTTTCCTTCAAGATGTTTGAGAACAAGGTTTAATAAGAAAGCAGTAGCATCCTCTACTCCACGTCCAGCCCTATATGCAGACTGTAGAGGATCCAGTAGGTGTTCAGTCGTAGATCTCCCGCTCTCCCGCTCAATTTCATTTACACTATAGATAATGAATATTGCATATACATATTTAATGTACACGATCACATCAGAAAAGTTAGTCTAGCTGCATCCGGTACATCAGGGATGAATTTGCATTGGGATTACTTTCATGTAGCTATAAAAAGTAAGTGGATGATAAAGAAGCTGATTTAATAAAGAAAACATATTGTCAGCTAGCAATCTCTCCTACTTCAAACATAATCCAGTTTCTACTGTGAAAAAAGATACCACCTTTAATTAAATTTGTTTTAGCTTTCTTTGAAGGTGCAATAGGTGACAGACCTCAATTATAATGTACTAATTAAAAATAACATAAATAAATAAATTATTTATTACACTGAAAAAAAGGGAGAAAGTGTGTGAAGTTCCTGCTATCTCATCATTCCTATTAAAAGAAGGGAGAGCAGCGAAAATTGAAAGTGACGGTAGAGTCTTTAGGAGTTGGCCTGTGATTTCCAAATTATCATATTTTCCGAGTCAATAATAAAAAGCTTATGATAGTGCTAGCTATGCTGACAGGCTTTAATAAGATAGGGTCGCTGGAGCGCAGCAGACTGAGGGCCAAGCAGTCCTGTGTGTTTGAGTATGTGCGTGTGTGTGCGTGTGTGTGCGTGTGTGTGTGTGTGTGTGTGTGTGTGTGTGTGTGGTGCACCTGATTGAGAACGTGCATGAATGTGTAATTCTGTCTGCCAAAGTCTGTTGTGTTTTTGCATATAATATAACGCATAATATATGCGTAAATGCTCGCATGCACCAGGTACAGTAAGTGTGAGTCATGTGTCAGAAGGAGAACGGCCGTCGGTTCAAACTTAGGACGTTGTAAAACGAACAAAAAATAGGAATCACAACTGTGACTCAGAGTCAGTCCAAGGATTTCTGTCACAAGATCTCTGTATCATCTTTTTTACGAGATGTTTATCATGCACAACACTTCAAATTTCACACATTCCTTGGAGTTTACAAGAACCTGTATTCAGTAACAAGATGTCATAGTTTACTGGGTTACTCCAGCAGAGATCATTTGAACAAATCCAACTCTCGTGACCATAAAACACTCATTATTCCCTAATAACATTGTCAGAGTTGTATTATTTTTTAATGGCATGCTATATAGTTATTTGAGAGCGCAAATGTAATGTAGCCCACTCAACTTGTGGAAACTTGTATAGCTTGATCGCTAATGAGAGGAACCCCACTGCTTGATTTGTAGTCTCATGTAGGGCTGAAACAACCTGAGTATGATGAAAGTTTGCACATCCTGCACAGTTTGAAAATAGTCTGCCTGCTTACATCACTGCGTGACTATGTGTGCCCGTACACAAATGCCACATACTGTATGATACATAAGCCGTGGCGTCTGGGGACCTCATTGATACCATATTAGAAGAAAAAATAAAAACTAACAGGTCCATTGAGCACAAGTGTATATCCTTCATTAGGGCACTGCTCATTGATTTCTCTGTTGGTAATCTCACACTGATGAAGTGAGTGGGTACAATATTCATGGCACAGTGATTACTCTGACCCCATCCCACCCACAGCCATTAAGTAGTGGGGCTAGCGGGGGCTGCTGGGTAGGGAAAATTATCTCTGGGGAGGTCAAGAGGAAAGGTTGGTGGTGGTGGTGGTGATGTTGGGGAGTTGGTCCAACTGCTTGATGCATGTGGAAGAAGACAAGAAGTGTGTGTGGAGATTTTTGGTCACTGTGGTGGAGATTGGTTGGAAGTACAGCAAAGATGCAGTCAATGCCTGTTGACCACAATCTAACACACACACATACACAGACACAAGTTCATTAACCACATCCTTATGCTGTGTTGAGTCTGAGTCTGAGTCATGGTCTGTCATGTGTCGGAAAGGGCAGAGAATGATCTTTGCTCAAGAATGAAATTCAACCCCACTACATCATGTTCTTGAGTAAAGAACTGCACCGAAGTACTGTCCCTACCACTGATCTTCTGGTAGAGGGCTTTAACTAAGCTGTGAGAAGACTTCATTGTACTCTTGACCAAATTGCTTCATGATGTCCACTTTTTATTAATATAAATATTATTGGCACTCCTTTGAGATCTGATTTATGTTGTTGAAGCTCTTTACATCTGTATGTGCGAGAGGCTCATTAGAATGGCCCTGTCACTGTGTGACAGCCACACAAGCCTCTTATGAAAAGCAAGTACTGCCCTGTCCTTTCCAATAACCTTTCATTGGAATGAAGAAGACAGGGAAAGACAAAACATGTAAAGAAAAGAGAAAGGCAGCTGAAAAAGTAGCAGAGAGTAAAAGCAGAAAGGACGAATCAAAAAGATGCTAAGTGCCAAAGGATCGTGCAACAATGAGGGACAGCGGAGCTCGACAAATTACTTTGCCTTTTTTTTTTTTTTGTTTAGTCACTGTGGAGGTGAATGGAGGCGAGTTGAAGGTAGAGGATGGGTAACGGTTGGTGGCATTATCGCCTACATGCCTGACAGGGAGGTCTGAGTCGAAAGCCCTCTCTCATTAGATATGCGAGCACATTAGTGGGGACGGCTGTCTTGCTAAAGGTCAGGGTTGGAGGATGCTGGGATGACAGCGAAGCGCGAAGCGATGAGTGTCCAACCTTCGGTCTCACCTCTTTGAACTTCAATCATTTTGGCCTGGGCTTAATAGGTCCCCAGGGAGGATCAGAAGCAGAAAAGGCATAGGGAGGGGAGGGGAGCCTTAATGGGACATCACGCCACCTTGACATTTTAATTAAGACTCCCAGCCATTAGCATGCCAGAAGTTGGATTGTTAGAGTGGAGTGTATGTAAAAGCAAATGACATGATGCCATTTTAGGTTTGAGTTTGTGTGTGACACTTTAACCTATAGGGAAGCATTATGGACATAAAACAACTGAAGAATTTGTCAGATGCTGATCCAGAAAACAACTGGATACCTTATGCAATCAAGGTTCAAATTTGTATATGTTGCACCACCAACAGACATGCATTTATATTCAGATCAAGTTCTGTTACAATTCTTCTCCTTAATTGTGCATCAGTGTTATAGTGATTCCCCTTCAATTTTCCAGCATTAAACTGAACTGAGTTCATGAATACTTGATGAGAACACACAGTTTAAAACATTACAAAGCTGCAGCTCTGGTATGCAGTGTTGCTCACAACTGCTGTACAGTGTAGATGGTATAATTTATTAAAAAGTCCTCCATTTTTTGTTCTCAGCAAACAATATGATTTGATTCAAACTTGCGACTTGTCTTGTGGTCTTTTTGGTATTACTTCTGTAACTGCATGTATGTGACATCACAGTAAAGAGAAGTTGCAGCATTTAATGGTTGTGCAGTTGAATGTACAGACCGATTTAAAAGATAGAGAGGCAAAATGACGCAATTAAATAACTAAATGCAATCATCAAATAATTTATATATTATATATACTGTACATTATATTGAATATATGAACCATTTCATCACTATTAAATATAAATCAATTGAATGCCACTCAAGCTGATAGCATTTGGCTGAATTTAATAATCTAGGTTCTGAATCTATGAAAACAAAAATCAATTATGCTGAACACATTTAAAAACTGTCCTAAGAGTTAAGAGTCCCAAGTGCAACAGTTGCTCTACTCAACTTTTTTAAATTTTTACAGCTTCAATAGATGGCATAAATACACAACGCAAACCTACAATAAATGTGTTCTTTGTGTCATACCCACAAAGAATTTTCACCCGACTAAGTTTCCCTCAGCTCACACACCGTGTTTCAGTCTTTTCATCTTTTGGTTTCACAGTAGAAGGCAACTGTTTTCAGTGAACATGTTGCACAATGCCTGCTCAGCACCAAAAAGCAGGGAGACAAACTGGTGAACACATTTAACGGTTCAAAAGACAGATATTTCCCACAGATGACCAGTGGAGACCAAGGCTGAGCTTAAAGACAGACAACAGTCTATAAGTTACAAACCCAAATCTGCATTACTTCTAATATTGCTCTATGTCAGCTGGATGCATAAATAAGTTTTTGCCTCAATTATCACCATTTCAACATTAGAAAATGTTAATGCTGTGTTTACAGCTTGTCACACTGCCTCCAAGTAGCCAAAAATCATTCAATCATTTCAGGTGTAAAAAATATTCATCTATCCTTTTCTTTTTTTTTTTGGCAAATTATATGTATTTTGGATAAATATTAATCTCTGTTGCTATCTGAAAATTATGTGGTGGTGAATACCTACAAGGAGTTTTGTAACAATTACTCGAAGTAAGAACATAACAAGATACCTCACTTATCTTGTAGTTTACTTACTGAGATTACAGTCTTTTCATTCTGCTGTTTGTATTACTAAAGAAAAGCAAAGTCAAGAGTTCAGTAAAATACTTAAAAAAACAAAAACAAAAACCCAAGAACCATAAGTGTGACTAGATCTACATTCACACATACCCCAACAAGAGTATACATCAGGTTCATACAGTTTTTCTTACCTAGAAATTATAGCCACTGTGATGAACTTAATGGACTTCTCTCTCACCCTGAATTTGACAAATCCCATCTTGAGCTGTGAAGAAAAAAGGCACTATTGATCCATGGGGCCACCTAATTCATCACAGTGCCTCAAGTTCCTCAAAAAATATTTGACCAAGGGGGTTATTCAATCCTATTTTTTCCCCCTTGGTTCACAGAATGAAACTGCTCTTCTTCTGCAAAAAAAGTGAATGATGACAGGTGTCAGGAGAGGATGAGATTTGCGACAGAAACTCTCTGTTGCCTTTCACTTCTGCAAGCTTCATTGACAACATGAATAGTCTCTGGGCTCTATAACCAATGATTTACAGACCAAAACCATACAGATGTCCCCGGCCTCAGTTTACTTTTCGACTACACTGAAACAGAATACTCAAAGGAGGCACCACTGCTTCGGAGTACCAGCAGTCACTTTATAAAACCAACCCAGAGGGACATCAACCAGAATCATCCACCAGTTAACTCAATAACAAATTAAGTCATCAGCCAAACAGCCCCCTGTGCATGCCATCACATCATTTCGGTCACCACATACAAACACTGTACCAGGCCTACAGATGGTATAGCACATGTTTAATTGCATTTTGTTACTGCCATGTCATACAGGGTCTTGTCCTCTGAGACGGTCCAGGTCTCCATATACTCCCACAACAGACCAGACAAACGCAGCAATCTTTATAAGTGCACAGGGAAACCATTGTAAAGGCACTGACCCAGTTGAGAACGGGGCACTAATAGCGGTGCCTCTTAAGCCAAATGCAATAGCAACTGACAAGCCTCATTCCAAAGTGCACAGGGACCTGACTCCTCTGCTACTGTATCTCTAGTGTACAGCAAGCATGAGAAACCAAAAAGTAGTCAGTGTTCAGAAAGTAATGTGCAGGGGAGCTATTGACAAATGACTAAATCAACTGGAGCCAATTTTTTTTTTTCAATCATCAAAGCAGCTTTAACAGTTTTACTAAACAGTGCAATGAGATCTGAAGGTCACTGACATATTTCATGTGACATCATGTGTGAAAAAGCCACATATTTACCATTTATCCTCTTGAAATGTCAGAGTAAGTAAATGAGAAGTAAGCAAGAAAAGTATCCTCCCCATCCCGCTATTAAGTAGGGGTGCAATGGTACAGGTAGCCCATGGTACGGTCCGTACCTCGGTTTTTGGGTCACGGTTTCGGTACGCATTTTGTTCATAGACTTTTTTTTTTCTACCAAAGTGATTTATTTATTTTGCTTGTCAGAACAAGTTCCAAACAATGTTGGTCCTGAATAACACTTTAAGTTAACAGTTGGTTAACAAATACAACACTTAAACTCATATTAGACGTGCCTCTTTTTCCTTGCCAACTACTTACACCGTAGCATAAGATATGTATAAAAAATTAAAACAAACAAAAATGTAAACAAAAAACACTTTCAAATGTTGAAGTGCCTCTTAGCATTAACTACTAGTATACATAAATAGTTGCAGTAATGGAAATAACGGCATTACTAACGGCATTATTTTTTTCAGTAACAGGTAATCTAACTAATTACTATTTCCATCGTTACAACGTCGTTACCGTTACCAACAATTAAATGTGGTGCGTTATGAAGTGTGAAGGGAAAGCAACTCATAGAAGCTGCGATCCACCACAAGAGCTGCAAAGGTGTTTTTTTTATTGTTTTTTTTTTTGGTGGGGGAAACAACTGCATGAGTGATGATGACTGGCTAAGGTAGAGTAAGATTTCATGGTAAGCCAACCAGAAGCAGGTCTTGTTTACACACAAACCCACACGCGCACAGCAGCCTCACACAAACTATAGCCTGCAGCAATGGCGAGTTCGGAGGCGTTATTACGAATCCTACTATGGCCACGCTAAGACCCACCTTACCCACCAATCAGAACCAGAGTAAGGCGGGCTTTGGTGTGGCCATAGTAGGATTCGTAAAATCGCCGTCCGGAGCATTCAGAGGTAAAGTTGTCATTTCCAAGGTAGAAGTTTTCCTGCTTCTGTGTGTGTGAGCTGCTCCAGTTGCAACAGTGTGATAGGTTAGTCACAGTGAGTGGGCGAAGGCACAACAGTGATTGGACATTAAGTCGCAGGAGAGGGCTTTCCCCTGGACAGTCAGGCACACACACACACACACACAGTAGCCTGTAAAGCAGTAAGCGCTAATGAAATCTGACTTGTACCGAAAACCCGTGGGACATAAGGGTGTATTGTTCCGTGCAGGGCGTACCGAACGGTTTGGTATTTTACCGAGTACCGTTGCATCCCTACTATTAAGTAAATTAAACTTAATTTAACAAAATGAAGCTCATATTCAGGTTTCAGGAGAAGCAATGTGATAGTTGTCGAATATGAAAGTTGTGTCAGGTATCTATTTAGAAAGATTAGCTGTAATATAACCCAAATAACTATAAATCCTCACATTTCTAGTAAAACAAGTACTGCTAGAGTATGATGCTTTCACTGATAAGTCAGTAAGTAAGAAAACCTTAAAAATCAAAGCCTCAAGAGCTCTGGCTGAATCTCAACAAGACACTGTTTTCAAAATGATGAGCTGCTGCAATTCTAATGTGCGGTGCAGCCGCAGCAGCAGATAGCCATTTACTTTAAAATACTGACAGAAAACACCAGTAATATGATTTCTGAAAGACTGATCAAAGAAATCCTCTATGGGGAAGCCCACAGAAGCTAGTCAAACAGAGGATAGAGGGTGCTGGCTGTCTATAAATGACTGTTATAGAATGGAAAGCACTTCATTGCAGATATGAACCTGACAGCTGTTACCAACTCACTTATGAGCCAGCTACTGTATATAGCTTTAACCAGCTATGGCTCAGAGCCACAAATCTTATAGCTTCCATTTATGAAATGGTTTTTTTTCCTGCATGGAATATTAAAATTTGAGTTTAAAGCCAAGTTTCTCTGTCTTATGGTGAGTCTTCAGCAAGGCCTAAGGAAAGTAATTTAAAAGCTGGTTAAAACTGATTTTTGACGACGTTCTGAGAAGACATCCATGTGATCGTTTGGCCATAGGATCTGACACACAACCTACTGAAAAGGCACAAACTCAAGGAAACAAATAATACTGTTGCTACAAATCGGATGCTATAGAATGGATTATTTGTTCGCATCTTAATATAAGATCAGCATATAGTCATATCCCATCAGCTGTTCACCAGGATAATTTTGGTTCTCAATAATTGTATTCCATGCCAACAATTCATTAAAATTCAGCCAAACTCTATAGTTTGAGAGTGGTAAACTATAGTTTAGTCACTATAGTTTACCACTCTCAATAGATACGTATACTTTTCTGGATCCTCAATTGTGCATGGTATTGGTGCTGTGGATATACTCTCAGGGTTTTTTCTGGCATCAGAGGATTGATCTACACCAGTGGGAGGCTACTTTGTTGCCTTGCCAAGTGTTAAGCTATCAGCGTAATGATGAACCTGTGACAGGAGCCGCAACAAACAGCCCCTGCACAGAGAGTTATGATGCCAGCCATTAACGGATCGCCAACACGGGCACAGGAGAGTCCCTGGGGTGAGGTCTTGTGGCACATACAGAGAGAACACTGTTTTTTATTCCTTTTGCCTTTTTCACAGACAATCCCATTTTTCCCTTTGCATTTCTATTCTCTCACTAGCCTATGGGGCAGGCAAAACCTCCTACTATACAAAGGTTTCAGCAACCGCAAAAAAAAAAAAAAAAAGGAGAGGAATGAATTTTTATTTTCGTCTCCTCACTTCAAAGCTAGGACCTGATACAGCTCCTCCCTTACCTGCTTTTGCACATTAAAGCAACATCAAAATTAAGTTCTCACTTGTTGCTTCTCTTAATTAATCAACATATTAGACAAATATTTCTCATAGAAGTTGTGCTTATGGACTTTGTTCATGTTTTCTGGAATCAGTTTTACAAGCCAGAAGAAGACTAAAATCCCATCCACAAAGTGCACATTCTTAATTACTTTACTGTAGTTTAAGCAACCTAAGCAGGCTGTCAGTAATCAGTAGGTGTCAAAATGTACAGCGTGACTTTTTGACTTGCATTAATAACAGACTCTATTAGTCTAACATGTTTCAGGGATTTGGGCAGTCATCCACTGGAGCGGCTAATTGTATTGTTTTATCCCAAAGTTAAGGACCAAAATACTGAACTAATACAGTACATCCACACTACTTCAGCCAAGTCAATTTCAGTTTTTAAATAGAGAGCTTATGTTTGAAGTAGTTCATATTAATAACTGGCAAACAAACTTACCAGTGACAGCTTCTTAACAAAGTTTGCAAGAAATTGCTCTGCAGAATGTAAAGCTAAGTAAATCTATCATCTCAAGGTTTCATCAAAGTTTATGGAGAGATTTAGTCCTCATAATGAAAGCAATTTGGAAAAGCATTTCACCTACGGCAAAACAGAATGGGACTAATCCTGAGCATCAGAGCTGAACGTCTCAACTAGTGCGGGTGCCATGTAAATGGGCTTAATCAAAAGCTTTACATCTGCCGGTGTCATAATTCCAATGGAAGGTCATTACTAGTTTGGGGAGCAGCTGAGCATTTCTCCATTTAAAAAAAAGAGAGAAAAAAACTAATTAGTTTGCACAACAAAAAAACAAAGGGCTAAAACATGGCTGCACTGCGGGCTATCTCGCAGATAACTCTCTTAGCCAGACACGTTTGGTAATTAGTTTTTCCCCTCCACTGGGATATTCAATAACCTGCAGTTGGAGTGATGGAAGAACAGATAGTGATAGTTATCTCAAATGTTTTCCAACCACAAAAAAATAATCCTGTCATTCAAAAGGAGAGGATTAAAAGTAGAGAGACTGCTCCTTTTTTTCTGCTGGTAAACAGGTTTTGAGGGAGGCTCACTCCCTTGTGGATTTAGCAGAGAAGCATGTTTATTCCACTCCGATTCATTTTTGTCTCCCTGCAGTCCTCCCCCAAACTTTCTGCTTGTTTGGAAGTACAAAAAAATGCATTAACAACATAAAATAATGAACTTAAACGATAAGTGACTTAAATGAGGCCAAGGAGAAGCATTTAAAAAATTCACTTATGAAGGAACTGTTGTTATTTTTCACCTTTTAGTGTGTTAAACACTAAAACTGAGGGAACTTTTTATTTAAACTCCCATTTGTTAAGAAACTGTTTTATGTGGGTTTTCACAAGGTATCCTAAAGCTTAATACTGTGTCTGCCTTGTCCAATTTCTTTTGTAGCAAAGTCCACACTGGCCAAATCCAGCTGGATACATTCTAAATATGGATTAGTTTCCTCCTGTGGCACATAAAGACAACAGCCCTCATCAGTGCAAACCTTTCTGTCAGTCTGTGACATGGCCCTGAGGGGGCCCCAGATGCTGGCCACTGGCTCTGTTGCACTGATAGACAGCTATGTTGGTGCATTCACATGTCCAGAATCTGGGAGATGTGATTATTTCTGACAGCTTATTTGTTCTCATTCCACCTGGCTGAAGTCGACCCCTGAGCTCCACCACAGGACAGAGCTGCTACCATCCAAGATGCAGAGAGCAGAACATACGCACCTTAATAAACTGTTCCCATGCATTTTGTCAGGCGCAAATTAATTAACTATTCAGTTTATCAAAATTATGGCAAGCTCTACTGATCCCCTAAATAAACACGTACAATACAGCATATAAAATAATTCTATATATCGTTCACATTTAACAGAAAATAACATACATATTACAGATTCCCCAACTATGTTCTGTATTTACCTGAGATAAAGAGAGAATTGCCATTACCAGATGCAAACCTTGGCATTTAACTTTGCTTGTTTTAATAATGTGCTTTTAATCTCCTCCATATTTATCTGTCATCATAGTAAATAGTAAATCCAGCATGTTCCACAAATCGACAGCCTTGTTTTCATCAGTGCAGTAATAGAGTTGTGCTTTACTCTGTCACTCCCAAGTTTCTTTCCGGCCAGGTTAGCGGCAAGGCTCTCTCTGATGGTCAGTCAGGCGGTTGTTTTTTTAGTCAGTTGGTCCGCCATTTTAAATGATACAGGGGGAGCTCTGTGATGTAAGGTGGCCAGATGTCTGAAATGAAAATCTGGGCCATTTTCAGCGCGGTGGTCAAAAATCAAATGATGTAAATAACAGGGGGAATTACATGTTCGTGTATTTTCACAATGCATATTAAAGAAAACAAGCAGCCAATAAGAAGTTTCAAAACTGGTATTCCCAACCTCACATGGTCAAGTCTGGCTCCAAAAAAATGTATACAACAGAAAAAAATAAAATAATATTGCTGTCATCTCATGGTTATCTAAACATCATCATCATTATCTACATTTTCACCAACAACAGCGACAGTTTGGCGTTAGAATGTTAGCATTGTGGCTTCAGTTCCGGTCTTCAATTCAGATAAACAGACGCACAACCATCCTTACTTTTACCTCACCTCACCCACACACAGCCAAGTCTACTGCAAGCTCACTAGATAAATACGTTCATACACAACTTACCTTAACACGGGCGCCATTTTGTTGGCCTGTAGCGCAGCAACCAACAGCATATCATTCTGCCGCGTATTCTGTTTCCGGGTGCCGCATATGCTTTCCGAAAGTGACGTCAGCACGTTAGTTGAACTGGCTACCGTAATAACTGGAGTTTGAGTCTGCGCGCAACTTTTTTCCCTCCCCCGTTCCAATCGGGGCATTTTCGGGGACAGCTTTAACCTCGGGGAGGTGTGGTCACCATACTGTGGTGCAAAGAGGGGGAATTTGAATGGCTTCTGTAAACCTCTGACTTTTCTTGTTGCATCAACAATAGATAAAAATTTTCACCAATCTGGAGAAACATGTCAACATTAAATTAAACAGATTAGCATAATATTTTGTACAGGCATTTATTAGGCCCCATAGGATGAGGCCTAACGACTCTGGCAACGGACCAGCTTTCCCTCCAGTGATCTGGGCGTTGGGCTGGATTACCATGACATTTGACGCCAACTTCAGTGTTTCCTTCACATTTAACTTTTCATCTACCTGCAAAAACTGGCGGCATTGCCATTAGCCTCAGCTGCGGTTTGTGTTAAGTGTTACTTAGCACATATTAGCATGCTAAAACACACCAAGGTAACACGGTGGACATGGTAATCTTTTTACCTGCTAAGCATGAGCTCATTAGCATCATAACTGTGAACATGGCACAGACCCATAGAGCTACCAAAATGCAGACTCGTGTTTTTTCTGTCAAGTCTACTTAGTTCTTTCTGTCTGTATTTAGCGGCTGTTAATGAAACTCAACGCTCCTCGTAGATACTTCACATTAAAAGCCCACCATTACTTTTGACATCAAATTCCTCCATCCAGGGTTTCAAGAGTCTTCCTTTCCCATTCACTGAAGCTCCAGTTGAAGTGGTTATCATATGAAAAATTCAGATATACTGCCCCTGCTGCCTGGAACCACTTATAACAGGGCTTAAACAACTTAATGAGCAAACCAGCTTTAAGGAGTTTTTAAGCACCACAGAACATAAATCTTTTGGGAACTGTCATTACTTTTAACTACAGTTCTAGCTGGACTTTGGAAATCATCGGACTGTTTTTAAGAAATGGATTTGGTGCCTGTGTGCAGCCATGTGGTGACATAATGAGTATGTTTGTGCGTTGACTGATGCATCTGTTTTTATGATCCTGCCTGCTATGCATCTCCACAAAGTGCTTGGCTGTTTACAGAGACATCAAACCAAATCAATAGGCTGTGAATGGACAGGTCACTAAACACTCACTCTCTCATTAAGACATCCAGCTCATATTTTAGATCCACACACCCACACTGCAAATACGCTGCACTACAAAAGGAGACAGGACCAAAAAAAAAGCACACAAGCCTAATCTGTTTCAGTTTTCTTGCTGGGAAAGCTAAATTGTAAGTTGTTCCACATCCACTTTTCATCTCCTCCAACATCCCTAGGTATGACAAATCAGGGGTTTTAGTCTATACATGAATTCAAGGCAATGTTTCATGCCCTGCTGTTGGAAGCATGAAATATGTGAATGATCATTCTCGCAGAAAAAGCATGAAACATGCAAAGAGCACAGCTTCATTTGAGCCATTCACAAAGTATTTGTAAGGCTTTTTGTCATTCTTCAGCGGTTTGGATGAGCTTGGCTAAATGTAATATTTTTTCGGAGAAAACCTATAGGCTTCTGGTAAAGCCCTATTATGAGAGAAGTTGCTGAGTTGCAAAATGAATATAGTCAAAAAAAAAAAAAACATGCACATACGCAAATGTGTACATGTCGTACGCGCACATCCACTGTTCAAAGCCATACTGGAGAGGATAGGCAGACTTTTGAAGATGGCCCCCTGAGTTGCAGACCACTCTCCACTCATGCACATTCACAAAGCATATCATTAAACATAATAGGGTTTTTATCACCGACTGTCAAGAAATACCGCTGCATTTGCATTCAAATTTAATTTGCCATACTGGAGCTCACGCATCCAGGAAATCGTCTCATATACCCTCCCCCTTGTGTTACACACCAACGTGCACATACACACCCACATATACGCACATAGTGTATGCTTACAATTTTTAGTGCTATCATAAACAGCAAAGATGTTGCATAAAGTCACTAAATTCTACCATCACAAAACTGTAGCTTTAAGATCTTTGTTGGTGTAATCATACAAGCCTGTATTGTTATTTAGCTGTGAATTTGAATTTAGTGCTATCCTATGATGTACACGAAGAAAGTCTGTTAGTATTTCTTATATTTATATTGAATAACTGGAATTCCTGAATAGAAACTCCTGCATAAGCCACCATGCTGTCAGAACAAATTATGAATTATAAATGACCGAAAAAGAAATCTGAACAATGTACATGCATTTTTTTTTATATTTTGTCCTCCAATCACGAACAAATGCACTCCTTTACAGTGGATAAATGTAGCTACTTTGAAATAGTGAGACTTCCCGCTCCTCTGCCTCTCTGTCTCTTTGCTTGTCTGTTTTCACCTGGAGTAATGCAGACTCCGTTCCACAGACAAAATATCCTCTGTAGAAGCTGTCAAAGTGTTTACCCACAGGCCTGATACTCCGTCTGAGGCCTGACATCTAATATAGAGAACTGGCCTGCAGCGCCCACCACTTTCCCTTCCAAACATCCTCATGGAGGATGGGAGAGAGGGAAAGAGAGAGAGAGAAAGAGATAAAGTGAGAGGATGGGTGGGGGCAGGCGATGAGGTGAAACAGGGGGAGGGTTGAAGAGCTGGGGGGGTTGGGCAGGTGGGACAAACTAGAGGGGCCAACAGGCAAGAAGGAAAGAGAAACGGAGAGAAAAGAAAAGGACAGGAAGTAGGAAAAGGTGAAATGAGTGGCAGAGAATGAGAATGAGAGAGTTAAAATTCTCAGTAGTCCTCTCTTAGTAGGAAAATCATTAAAAAAAAAACAAAAAAAACAACACAAACCCTGGAGTATGTCTTCACAAATGGAGAGAGAAGAATGTCCCTAGGGTACTCTTACACACCTTATATGTCACCAGTAGCATTTTGTTTCCAAAAAACAACAACAAAAAAAAACACAACAAAAAAAACACACATTCAGACATAATGTCTATTCAAAAAGAAAATATCTCCAAATTTCACTTCAAATATTTACAAATTATGTTCATGAATAGGTTCAGTCGAATTTCTTTAATTTATTTGCTGCCTTGTCAACCTCGTCAAAAAGATGGAGTATCCAGCCTTTAAAATCAAATCAACTTTCCGGGCGAAACACTGTTTTTCCTTGGGTGTTTATGCAATAAATGCAATAAATGTGCTACTTTATCACTTTATTGTACCTTTGGAGTGTGGAGGGTAGCGAAAGGTACCTGTTTTACAACCTATGAGGAAGACATTTCTATAAAATGGGAGCTGCCTCTTGAGCACCATCAAGTTTTACTATCATCTTTAGCTTGCACAAGGAGAGAAGAACCTAAACGCTGGCTGCTTCTCCCCTTCAAACTCCCACATTCAGATAAACACACTTCCACATGCTCTCTAATTCAGCCAAATGTGCTCATATTATACTATTATACACATGCACATGCACACATTGGCTGCACAATAGGGGACCTCAATCCAATTAGCTTGATTATTAATTAAAGTGTGCACTCAGAGGAGAGATGGCGCTGGTGAAGGCAGCACAAAGGGGGTGTCTGCTGTGAGGGGCTTTGAACTCACTGTAGCTGTAGGTGAATAGGCTGTATGGTCAACACATCTATGCATATACGTGATGAATGAACACACCATGCAGGTTGCTTTTCTATGTTTTGTCTTCTCTGCAAAGACACGTTGTCTGTATGCTCACATCTATAATGGGTTGTTGCACTGGCAAGTATCATTCTCACTCATATGCATCTGTGCTGCATTGTGAGCATGATCCTCTGCCTGTGCCTCTCCAGCACATATAATATTCTGAATGAGAAAACAAGAAAGGGGCTGGTTGAGAAATATTGCTGAGAGGGAAAAAAAAAAGTGAAAGATGAAAAAATGCTTGCCAGCATACTTACCTAAACAGACACCAAGAGCAACGAGCAGCTGTAACCAACTGTTTGTGTAAAATTTACAGAAATTATGAGGATATGGATGATTTCATCTGAGTAATGTGACTTTTTTTTGGAAATTGAAATGAATGTTTTGGGGTTTCATTTTTAAAACATGTAACTGCACTGATGAATGGTCATATTTTAAAGAGATATTGTAAAATAGATGAGTATTCTTTAAGGGTATATGCTGTTAATATACATTTTAGATTCATTGTTGTGACTACTTCTTTGACAGCCTCTTAAATCCTCTTCCCAGAGCTAGTGTTTCAGCTATAATAACACATTAGTAGGATTCTTGTTGAGATGAAACATCAGACATTTATAATTCTTCTGCAATCTATCTACAATCCCTTGGTTTTTGCTCACTGTCACATGAAACATACAGCCATAAAGCTGCATGTGTTGACTGACCCTCCATTACCAAAAGACAAATGAGTCAGTAAATGACCCTTTCTCACAGAGCCTGGGTCCTCCACTGTGATTTGAACCATTGATGTGTCATTTGAATCCTGATAAGGATTTTCATTCAGTGCACACAGTTCTGAAACACATGTCACAGTAGCACATAAACTAGTATTTCTGTTCATGTGATTGCACCTGGTAGTCCATCAAATATATGGCTGAATCTCAAGACACAAAGTCTCATTGGAGAATTCGTGGTGCAGAGTTCACAGTTTAATGTTGTTTAGTACCATTCTGCCAAGAATCAGTTCATATCATATAAAGTTAAAATTAAAATGCTTTCTTTTTAAAACTCTAAGACTCTGTGCTCAGCCAATAAGCCCATGCACTTTTGGTGGTATTTTGGTGGAGCAAACAAACCTTAGATGATAGCCAAAGAGATGTTACAACTACAAACTATATAAAATACCCCAATTGAGCACCAGTGCTGTTCAATGCATGCTTTTAAAAAGATGTATGCATTTTTTTTTTTATAAGATATGCGCATCCTTTTTGAAAGCTGATGTAACTGCTCTGCTGTCCACGCTGAAATGTGTTGTTACAGTAAGCATGTGGTGTCTTATCTCAGGTCTACCGAGCCCATGCTTTGTCCTGGCAAGCCAGTGAAATTGATCTAATGTCACAGATACCACAGCTGGCCTTAATTCCATGTTAACTATACACTATTTTAAAAGGTCCTTGTTAAGTGTTAGATATTACTGCGTGTGATGAGGATGGGGCGATGAAACACAGCCTCGGAGGCAAGGCTCCTCTCATCGTACCATCCCTGGCGTTGAATTAATGTGTTCTGCTGACCCCACGACCTGCTGATTTACATTGCATCTCAAAGACACAGGTTGTAATAAAACGTCAGCCAACGTATCTGCTCTCTCCTCGCTAAGCGGTTGATGTGATACACAGTGTGCAGAGCTCCAACAGGGATGTTTAATGAAAATGAGCAAGCGGAGAGAAAAATGGGAGAAAACCTTTCTGAAATTAATCGAGGACCTCTATTAAAGAAAGAAAGGTGGAGGGGGAAAAAAACGATCATAATTGAAATCCCACACAGAGGGCTTCTCTTTTCTTTGCCCTTTCTTAGGCAGAACTTTATTTGCTAACTTTTTGATGTGCTAACCATCGAACCAAGAAGGAGCTCTGCATTACACAGGTACATCCTCCACTGAATGAGTGGAAGATGCTTTCAGCAATCTGATTTGGGAAAACACATAGAGAAGATGACAGATGCTCGGCAGCAAGCATCGGATAAGCAAACAGGTTTCACAATGCTTTGAAATGAAAACAAGAGAAAATGTGCCAAATAAATCCATCAGATTTATCAGTATCAGAAAATGATGTTAAAAAACAACCACATCAGGGCTGGCCAGTGGCAAGGCAGGCAAGTGCCTGCAACCCTACACTCCTGGAGGCTCCCACACACAAAGACTTATTTTTTTTTCTTCCCTACAGCAGACTCAGTTATGTTTCCAAGGATTCTCGTTCAATATTTAACAATGTCCAGCTCCACATGCTTGCAAAGGGAGAAAGTCTACCACAGCTTCAGAGAGATGTGAGCACAGTATGCACTGCATGCGCATTCTTTTGTTATTGGACTTTTCTTTCCATCCACGGTTGTGTATTTTTCAGTTCTCGTCCATTTTGGCTGTGTACACATTTGCAGCCTATAGACCTTTCAGCAAGGTCTTTGATAGTTCTATTCTTTGTTAAAATGACAAATACACTGCGAGGATGTGACTTGTTTCTCTGCGTGTATAAGAGTCTTATAAAATGATGAATGCAGTTTCAGAGCTAATTACAACTAAAAGAAGGGAATCTAAACCTAAGTATTCATTGTTCAATGTAAACTTTGCAGTTTGTCTACCAAAATATGTAGACAAATGAAGATGGAGAACAGTTAATTGTTTTCCCTTTTCAAACTTTTTCTTTTCTTGGTGAGTTAATACCATCATGATTTGGTTTGTCTCTCAAATGGTGAACTCACTCAGCCAGTCCTTCAGTGTCCCACTACCCAACATGTACACATTAAAACAAACAAAAACATGTGTCTAGAACAGCTCATAAATCCCCCACATTAAAACCTAATTTTTGCTGAAACTAAAAATTTGCTCCCCACCTGCGTGAAGGTTTCAGCGAAACAGTACAGCACATTAAACACTTGTGCTTTTAGAAATGCATTTCATTTTGGTTGAGTTTTAGTAAGAATTTAAGTCACCCGGTGCCTTGGTTCATTATGAAGGCATAATCTGTTAGATATAATGAATTCAGTATATACTGTATATACTGTCAGCAGTGCTACCTCTGTGTTTTTTATTCTCTCAGCTTGATAACATCCCCGACTTCCTGCCTGTGAAGGTATTGTTTGGGTTAGTTGTTCTTCCAGTTTGTGACAAGTTGTTGAAAGGAACAACAGCACACATCTGAGCTAACATGGGGGATAAAACCACAGGTCGGGAAACAACCTAAAAACATGATGGTAACAATTATTTTTTCAGTTGAGTGAGTTTGCTTTAAGATGTATGTAAAATCTGAAAGAGATTCCAATGGATGGCGTCATCTTCATTCAGTAGTTTCCCAATTTAACAGGTACAAATCATTTTCTCATAAATTTGATAATCTGGAATCCAGCAGGTTCTAAACTGTCTGTACAGTAGGTGTGTAGGTGAGTGTGAGTGTGAGTGGTTGTTGGTCTCTGTCTGTCTCTGTGTGTTGGCCCTGTGATGGACTAGTGACCTGTCCAGGGTGTACCCCGCCCTCACCCAGTGTGAGCTGGGATTGGCTCCAGCACCCCCCGCAACCCGGAAACGCCTAAGCATAGAAGATGAATGAATAAAGTTCCATAATATTGACCAAAGGTTTTATAACGAGCTGATTTTCTCTTTAAAGCCTTCATGCTTTTCTTAGAAAAATGTTTGAGGAGTGACTGTGTTGCCAAGTGGGGGAGTAAATAAGACTGGATAACAGCTTCTGTCTGTGTGTCTCTCTCACTTTGTAAACGATTTGACTGAGGCCTGGGCGGGACCCTGGATCCCAAGGTTGAGGGGGTGTCTGTTGATTGGTGTAGACATTTCCTATACAAGGGCCACCACCTGCTCCATTTACACACACACACACACTCACACACGCACACACACAAACACCTACGTACACCATCCTCTGGGGACAGGTGGCATTGACCATACGATGCAGCCACCACAGATGTGATTCTTTACTGCCACCCTCCTATCTGATTCTACAGGATAACCTTCATGGCACAAGGACGCAGAAAGACAGAGACATCTTCTGACAGCATCAACTTCTCTGAGACATCTGAGGTGAATAAGGGAGCTTTTTAGTGCACCTGAGCTCTGTGCTTCTGTTAAATTGGACTGTTTTTCTTTAGGTCTGAATTTCCAACTTTATGTAGTATATCACATTCTATTTTCTTTTTTTACCTACAGTGTTTGTACATTATAAGACAAAAGTACAAAAATTATGTGGAAAAACTATAATGTAAAAATATCATCACACAGTACATTGCCTCATAGATCATTATTGTAAATGCAGTTTCTGGTGATGTGACCGACAACTTCTCATGTCTCCAACATATCCTGAGACTGGCTCATCCAAAGGGAAAGACCAAGGCCATTTTCAACATTTCAGCCATTTAAATGGCTGAGACTGAAAATCGAGTTAGTTGAAAGTGCATAATGGGAATCTGTTAGGGAGGAATGAAAATGGGTGGAAGGGAATGCCATTCTGGAGGAAAATATCACCTATGATATGGCATTTGAATAAGAATCCAATCCATTATACAACTTTTGAATTACTTCGCTCTTTGAATAAGGGAAAAGTTACATGACCTAAACCTCTCTACACATCGCATACCTTCAAGTGATCAATACACACATTGTACTTCACTGAAGCCTGAAATCATTGCACATGCTGTGAAAGGCCAAGATGTGACAGGAGTGTTTTGGAAAGAACAAATATTTGAAAAAGAACAAATGTCAGTCAAATTTACATAATTTAAAATGAGCCAGAGGATTTTTTTGCCTGCCATTTTCTTTTAAACCTGCCGTATTTTTATTTCCATGTAATACATATTCACTTGAAATGAAAGAATAAATTGCAATATATTGACAAGTTCAATACAGAGGACAAAAATACACAGGGGAAAAGGGCATAATGACAAAATTAAAGTACAACACAAGTCTTTATGATGATTGCAGAAATAGAGTAGTGAGTGTGTGCTGCAATGTGACAATAATACATAATAGAACTGCCAGTAGCATTTATTTCATGCTGTGTTTAATTCTGCAGGAATAATGATAAAAGGAAACAATCAAAATGTGTGTGAACACAATAAAGGGAGCGACAGAATGGGCTATTGCACTCCCACAGGGATTGACTGAGCCCTAACTGGGGGTTGGCTGAATAAATCACAACCCTATCTACAGTAGCTCATGACCTGCAGTACACCCACCAGCTTCTCCTCTGAACAACCTCCCACTTTCTCTCTGCACATGTATGTGAGCGGTTTGTTCACATATGGGCTTTGGTGCTGTATATTTAAAAAAAAAAAAAAAATCAGATAAAGATCTTCCGATGAAATTTGGAGAACGTGAATGATGTAATTAATCTGTGTATTTCCTTCTTCTTCAGTTTTTCTTTGCTGTGAAGGATTTCAATTGTTCAGAGAAAATCAGTAGCTTATTTGCATTTTCTTTCCATTTTGCTTGTGCTGTCCTTTTGTTAAGTTTTGTAAGGAAAACGTAGTTTACTGTGAATTGTTGTAGTCAGCAGCTTTTGGCAGCAGAAAACACAACTTTTGACAGTGTCAGGAGAGAAGGTCCCTGGGAAAATACCTTCTCTTACTTAAAAAGACTTCCCTTGTAAAATAAGTGCATTTGGGGCAAAATAGGTAAAAACTGAAAACAATGGGCCTTATCTGTGCACTGCAGAAGAGCAGGTAAATGTTTTTGAGCTAAACTGTAATTGTGTTCATGCACATGACCATGGTTGTCAAGGTATTTCTTAAAAACAACTGAAACCGCTGTGACACATGTTTTGCTCTCTGTCTGCATGTTCTTATAGATTTTGGCAGAAAAGTTAAAAACTAAAAAAGTTAGTTTGCGTGTAAATGTGTGCCTCTACACTTGGTTGCATTTTTATACACACATTAACCAGTATTTGTGCATTTATCATAGGTGTTAATTTACTCACACCTTTGTGCATCTGTGCGTATGTGTTTGTGCATATGCATTTGTCTGTGCATGTGTCACGTCTTCCATTTCTATGGAAATAAAATGCGGCAACAGCCACAAGTTTACACATTCCCCCTGTTTTGACTTCATTCAATCAACTGTGTGCATAATTACCCTGGTGCCATATGATAATCTATTGGGACCCAAATATTGCAGTTTGACAAATCCTTCATTTGTATTCAGCTGCCACACAAAGCATCAATCGTGCTTTCGCACACACACTGGCCACCCACCCCCACTCTCCGTGCTTACACACACACATACACACACACACACACACAAACACAAAACCCCACTAACCACGCCCCTCCCTACTACCCAGCAACACAGAGCAGTGTGGAACCAAAAGCTGGCTGATTAGAACAGCAAGACATGCTGGGATCTGGGTTTGTCATGAATATTTCCCTCTTCCAGATGGTACCTCCTACAATGCAAAACATATCACCACTGGGCCAGCAGACAGGGAGGGGCCTTGTTTTGGAGGGAAGGACAAAATTAAGCGAAAAACACAGAGTTGAATTAAACATCCCCCCACCGAAGATGGTAAACCAGATGACAGTTGTTGGATACTGTATCTAACTTCACACACTTGTGATATCCAAATAGTTTTCTTCCCACTTCATTTATTCTTCAATCACATTCTTCTTGCTAAAAGACATTCATCATGTGACAATTAAGTTAGTGCACTTTATCTGTTTAGATTACGAACCGCAGATGATTCGCTTTCGTTAATCCTCCGAAACTATGTGCACATCTCATCACAAACATGCCACTACACAAATCCCCACAATCCCACGCTGCCTGAGGGTGACTGTTTGAACCAGTGACATTTCCAGGCTTATTACATGCTCACAACACAACACAGCACAACAAACAAGAAGACCAATTTCAGTTTTCTCTCTCCTTCTTCTGCCCCCTCACTGTCATTTCCTTTCCTCTTTCATTCTGTTTTGGGATTGAGGATGAGGACTGGGGAGGATGGCGGTGGTAAACAAGGGTGGAGAGAAAAAGAGAGATTAGCACGAGCTAATAATCCCCTCTTTCAACACGTGCAGCTTCATATTTTCAAATTAAAGCCGAGTGTAAGAAAAGGGGACTTATAAAACATTAAAAGTCCTCTGGATTCATCACGGTGTACACATTTTAGTCCCCCCCAGCACTACCCAGGGGGCCTGTAGAGTACTGCGGGATTTGCAGTGCTGGAGTAAACTAAAGCCATACATCACCCGGCTGATCAGGCCCTGGGAGAGAGGCCCAGGCCAATCATTTTGAGGTTAAACAATGTAATTTGGATCTTGTAAGTGCAATTTATTTTGCCCGTCAGACACAGGCATTGAAACATTTTCTCTTTCTTTTTTTTCTCCCTCGGCATTAGATAAAAGGAGGATGTTATTTGTGAGAGAGGGAGCAGGTCCCGCAGAGGTGAGACATCAGCGGCCATTTGCTCGTCAAAGGGAAAAGAACAGAAAATAAAGAATGACTGAGTATGTCTCCGTCAGGTGAAGATTACAGAAGATGTGTCCATTCACAGGGCTTTCCAAAGAAAACACAAGGCAGATGAGTATTATTGAAAGCTAAAGGTGAGAAAGGTAGTTAGGACAGAAATTTGTTCAGTCATTTGAAATATTTTAATAGCTGCCAGGCTGATATTAATGTCCTAATGTCACACATGTACAGCTAAGTTTATTGGTAGTACTATTAGTCTTGAGACATAAAGAGAAGTACTGGGCAAGTCTTATTATATTATAATTCATCTACAGGCAGGAGTGGATAGCCCACTGGGGTTGCCAGGACATTTCCCTGTCGCCCTGTTGGGGTCGTTTTACTCTGCACCGCGAACACTCCACTTGACCAGCAATGATATAATAATAATATATCCAGCAGGGAATGAGATGAGCTGACGGACCCTTGTGTCTCCTCACCCGTTGCTTGGCAAGCTGTTGCATGCTTCAGTGCCATTGCTGTTGGCCCTATCTCTCTATGTTGAGTTTGCCCCTTGATAATAGCTATCAATAAATATAACCACCCATTGTTAATGAGCAGTCTGCAAAATGCAAGCCGTCACATGGCTTTTGAACATGCGCTGGAAAACTGCTGCCCTTCACCTCATATTTAAAACAATTATTTATTATAGCCTCTGTCATATTTTATGAAAACCCCCCTTGGTAGTTATTGACGAGTTTAACATTAAACAACAAATGTCAACCTCCGGAAAAGTCAGGGGATCCATTAAGAACCTTTTTTGAGGCAACATGAAAACACAGCCCCATTCAATAGTTGTGATGTTCCACTCTGGAAAAGGAGTGCTGGACCAAGATATGTTCACACCTGCAGCTCTTCTGGCCAAAAAGCATGAGACCAGGAGAAGAAGAAGAAGAAGAAGAAGAAGAGAAGAAGAAAAACTGTTTAAGTCTTGACTTGACCTTGGCAGCTGTTAAGCAAAACTAAGGATAAGCAAATATTTGATTGTTTTCTTTCACACACTAGATGTAAGTGTGCTCAGATAGCAAACTCTAAGAGTCACAGCTACAGTGGACAAAAAGCTCATTGATTTTCCTTCAAGCTGCAGACAAACCTTGTTAAGGAAGGCCGGGAACTTTGTCATTTGAACTCTCTGATACCTTTGCTTTCCAGCACATGATACACACACACACACACACACACACACCTTTTTTTGGTGTCAAAGACTAAAAAAAAAAAAAAACACACAACTGAAGAGTACAAGTGCTAATGACAAAATATCAGCCATTATCTCCTCAGAGACATAAAGGGTTGTCTCAACTAGAATAGGATTACATACTCTCTGAATCACTGTAGGAGATTTGCTGACCACAAGAACCAAATCCAGTTTAATGTCCCCTCCAGTGAGAGCTGTTATCCTCTCTTGTGAACATATATTTTGGTTATGTCTCTTAATGTGTGCGAGGGTTGATTCTGGTCAGGAAATCTCCTGCAGTTTAGAGGATTAGATGCTACAAAGTGCCGCTGGTGGAAAGAAAGAGCTAGCCATTTGGGTGATACAAGTGAATTAAGAGATTAAGATGGTTTAAAAAGACTGATTACAAAACCATAGGGGTTTAGGAATGGAGAGACAAACCTTGAGATGCGATAAATCCCTTGTACTTTCCTCTTACGTGTGAGCTATTATGGAGACTCACACTAAAATAAACACTCGATCCACCACAACCTTTCGAACTAATGGAAGTCTGTAGATTTAATATTGATAGGATAGATTTTACCATAAAAAAGGGCCCTTGGCTTTTCATCTAACGTCTAATGTCAAAATGTCAAAATTTAAAGTTGTCTCATACTATCTCTTATGAGTAAATGCCATCAAAACCGATAGCATTAGCCTCAGACTTCTGATTTGGCAAGTTTACAAACATCTATCCACTACCCACTCACCCTGAACAGGTTACCATTCTATTACAGTGTTTAAATTCAGATCATAGAGTGTTAATATCTAGGGTAAAGTTAGGGTTTATAACTATCTCCAAAATCTAAATTAAACCACCAAATCCAATTAAAATTAATCCAATCACAACATTAAATAATATATTCCATGACAAAATGTTGTGTGTACTGTATGTGGTAGTCTTTGGACTGTAATAAACCAAACACATGGTGTTGGGAACTGTATGTGACAGCTGAGACGTTCTATTCTCTATTCTCCACTCATTTCCACACTGAAACACTATTAATATGAAGAGCAACAGTAAACTTTAGCCAAAGCTATACTGCCAGAGATTATTGCGGAACAAATCGATCCAAAAGTGGCCTGCCAGCCAGAGCAACTGTGGGAAAGTGTTGACGAGAAGAAGAACAAACGGAATGAATAAGAAAATGAAAAAAAATGGAGAACAGATAGGGGGGAGATAGAAAGTGCTGGCCACTGCAAAGTCTCCAAACAAAGAGGATATGTGAGGCGTGTACCTCAAGCCTTTTTCCCTTACAAGAAGAGCCAGTAAGCACTTTTCTCTGCACTGAAAAGCTAGCGCTCGCTCTTCGTGTCACATCAGCAGTTTTTTACCGAAGCTCACAAGCACCATATCCAGGTGAGGGGTGTATGTTAAGGATTTCTTCCTTTCCCCTATCAGTCTCTTTCACTCTTACGCTCCTCGCGCTCACCCCACCCCCGCCTCTCTGTTTTTCTCATCCTCTGCCAATACATCTCTCCCTTGTTCTCCCCCTCTCCTTCGTGCACTTTACAATTCCCTTTCTGTCTCCCTCAAGATGTTTCCAAGTCCGTACCATTCCTTTCTGTATCTTCATCTGCCTTTTTTTTCAGTCTCTTTTTCCCCAAATTCTCTCGTTCCACATTGTGTGCATATGTCTGAGCGGATTCATCAACATTTGAAGTCTACATTTGCCCATCATCCTGTTATTGTGTCCAATCAGCACCTGTAAAAAATGGCTGCAAGTAAACAGCTATATTTTAGGCCTTACTCAGATGCTAGTATACCATAATATACACATAGCTAGCATCTAGATTATAGTATCCGTACTTATTTTTGGTCATAAAATATGAAAGACTTGCATGTGTTAATATTTCAGATTCTGTTAATGACACGTATTTGTATGAGTTTTCTTTTTCTTTTACACCCCTTTGCCAGAATTAAATGGGTAATCACATTGTGGAAATCTTGTTTACTGATGAAGGACAAACAGAATATGTGCAAATGACTTTAAGCACACACTTAGACAAATACACACATACTGAAAAGAGAGGCAGGCGGGCATGCACACACACGCACACACATACAGTATGCACACACACACACATACACGAATGCGTGCAAAGGTCCCTGGGTGGTTGAATAGCAGAGCTATTCATGCGACTGGAACACCCCCAACTGTGAACACCACTTTCCCTAGAAAGTGAAGCTGGGGCACAAATCACATTTTCTGCACAATTAAAGCAGGGTTGTGGCTAAGTGTATCAGAGCCTTGCTCTCTGCAGGAGCCCAGGGAGTCAGCAGGCCCGTCCCCTCCTCCCCATAATGGCAATGTGATGAAGATGGTTTCTCTGTAATTAGTTTCTGAAAGTTCTCATTCAGTGAGTGAGGCCACAGACCAAGCGGCAGAGAAAAGGCCACTTTGTTCTGCAACCCTGCACTTAGTGTACTGTAGGGGCCCTCTCTGAAAGGAGTTTGATTACAAATTGTATTGAATATTTGGGTCTGTAATAAAAAAGACCAAAAATTGCTTGTACTTTTTACACTTATGAGTATTTTTAATCACAATGCTTTTTGGCAACATTCTTCCTTGACAAGATAATCAGTACACCTGAAAAATGGTTGTTTACAATTCCCTTTCTGTCTCCCTCAAGATGTTTCCAAGTCCGTACCATTCCTTTCTGTATCTACAGAAATACACTTAAGAAATAGATCAATGGAAGCTACCCATTGAAATGAAAAGGAAAATAAACAGTGAATGATAACCCACCATAGTAATAGCAACACTTGGATCTCAACATAGGGAATCATGCGCCAGAGAGTCTTATGGAACAATACCTTTGCAACCTGTTACTTAGAACATTTGGATTCACTGGCAGCAATACAATCCCAAAGATTTGCTGTGCTACTCTACAGTCCTCCATTTTATTGTTGCAACCTATGAGAAGACACTATGAATTCAAGATTTGAGTGATTTCAAACACATATAAATCAAAGTATGTTGCTGAGTCTGTTTAGGGCCGAAAGTGCAATCAAGAGGAAGAAGCACACAACCAGTCAGCATAATAGCCTTGTTTTCTTTATCATCCCTGCTTTGGTTTCTAAATGCAGTCTTAGATGCTGATGGCAGTGAGTGGATATTTCTCAGTAGCCGGCAAACGTCAGATAAAGCAACAGATTATGGCACTATGATTGGGGTTTTGTCTGCCACATGTGAAAGTGAGACACAGCGGAGTGTTTTAAGTCTGCTTTATTTAGTGGTGTGAACCAGGTAGGTGATGCTTATTGAGCTTTATGGCTTGGTTTTGATGATAGAAAGTTGTTTAGCGTGACTAATTTAAAAGTTCCCTGAATGAAAGTGTGAGGTTTGCAGAAAAACTTGAATGGATGAGTTCCCAAACTTTAGGTAATACTGATCCAACAAAAAACCAAGAATCATTTTCAGCCGTTCCTCAGCCTCAACTGTAACAGCGAAAAACCAACAGGACATGCAGCTAATGCTTTGACTGCACATCACTGTTGTTTATAACCAGTTTGGTGCAATTGACATCAGTTTATTTTCTTAGTTTACAGAAAATATTTCTTTGCATTCAAATTAAAAGACAACATACTCAGATGAACACTTTTGTCAGTCAGCAAATGGTAATGGTGATTGTGATGCCACTGCCTCTGGCTGCTGAATGAAGGTCCCACTTTGCCAAATGGCTAATAAAGGGCCAGTGAAGCCATCACCAACAATATGCATGATGAGTGTAACTTGCCAAGATCATTTATGTAGCAGCGCTCTCTGTAAGTGGGTATGGAAAGGGTTTTCAATCTGATTTAAGATGCTTCATTGGAGGTGAGGAATAAATATGGGATGTGTTATTACCTAGCAGATCTGTTTGAGTACAAAGAAAAAAATACAAAACGATTTCCAATATCATGATCTTTATTTATTGCCAGCATGTTGCAGGTGAATGCTTGGAACCCAGCTGAGGAGGCAGCTGAGAACAAGTCATTATCATCTCTGTTGTACACAAAAACATTGGAACTGATGCTCAGCAAACTCATAATGATTTGTATTTGTGTTTATATAAGTGACTGACTCTTCTGGCAAAGACATACCATGTGATTACAATCCTCGAAATGGGAGTGTGACAGATATAATTGGTGGCAGTTAATATAAATGGAGGAATAACACATGATTCCGCAGTTGAACTGAGGGCATATGGGATATATTATGACTGCTACGAGGCGCAGGACAGCTCCAAGCAGAGGTGGGATACATGGGAGAAACACGATTATTACAGAGCTTTCTTAAAGCAACATGCAGTGACATTTGCTGAAAAATGGCATCATCGGCAGCAGTTTTGAGTTGAATGGTTGGTCTTTGCCTTAGAGTGACAACAAGGCTCAGAAGCGGCTGATAAGGCAAAATAAAAAGTTCACTGATGAGTGATTGGCTCCACTGATGAAAGAGAGGGCATTTACACAAGCCTCTTTGATTGGACAGTTCCAAATCCAAGACAGAGTTGTCCCTTTGATCATCAGTCTGACCACCTGAGAGAAAAGAGGGAAACTATACAAGAAGAAGCCTAGAGATGCTGCTCAACTGATCATAGAGTGATCACCAAGCTTGACGCCAAGGAGTCATTATTTGATGTGATTTATTGCACAAGATAAGTATGATAATGCTGACATCTGGCATGAAGTTCATCATCATTAATGGATAAAAAAGATAAGAAGAATTTTACATTAGCTATGGACACAAAAAGAGAGCTAGGACCTTTTATAAAGAATCTCACACAAACATAAAGATTTTTCAGCTATAATGGATATTTTACCTAAAATGTTTCACTTTCATCATGTCCCTTCAATGAAACCTGGGTTTCTGTGAGAGGTAAAGTTACCACCAAGAATACGTAGTTGAAAGCTGCAGCAATATATGCTTAGGTCCAATTTGGTTCTCAATATGACATCTGTGAAGGGGGAGATTAGAGCATGAATCACAAATACTTCCTGCTGCCGCCTGGGGTAGCCCTGAGGAAAATGCATGTGACCCAAGCATGAGGAATTCTCAGGAGCTGTCAGTTGAGATCAAACTCATTTGCAGACCACAGGCTCCGGCATGCAACACCCTGCCAACATGGACACAATTGCTGAGATTGGACTGTTGCTCCCTCCCTCCCGCTGCTTTTCTTATCCACTCAGTATAGATTTAGAATCATAAAACCAATAGCACCCACACATAATAAACATCTTAAATCCTCGGCCTAATTATAAAACTGCATGCATATTTTAGACATACAAAACCCTGTGTGTTCCTTCTTGTTTATAATGAAATTATTATACTGTTTTGCAGCTACGCCCTAATCAAGAGCATTTACAGAACAATGGGACAAAGAGACCAGGTCTGTATACCCCTTTGTTAGGATGACCTCCACATTTATAAGCTTCAACTCTTCTACCTTATTAGCTGCAATGACCTAAGGACTGTGCACATAAATGTGTATGCACACATAATTATTTTGTCGTCAAGGGCAAACAAGAAATTCAGTGGACTGTGTGAATTTACATACAGTGTGCGCTTTTGCATTTGTGTGTGTTTATGCCTTATAGCCCCACTTGGTCTCTGTGGATGTGTATGCATGGCACTACTATATGCATTCGTGCACCACAGAGAGGCTATAGTTTCTAACCACTTTACTTTTTAATATTGTCTCATCTCTGCTGGGCTAAATCATGTCCCGTATCCACCTATTCCAAGTGCACACAGCAGCTACAGGGCAGAGTCTTCCCAGAGAGGATACACAACACACAGTCATGATGGACAGTGTCATAAAGTTGTGACCGAGGCTGTTCTTCAGGCCCAGAGTGGAGAAAGCGAGGAGAATGTATGCCAAGATGGCCACACATTGTGAGAGAGAAGGGGAGTGCTGGCAGAGTGCGCCTGGTAGAGCCTGAGGGTTTGGTGATAATCTCAACACACACTGAGCCCAGAGCACGGAGCTGGTGGCCCAGGGTTTGAGCTGCTGCTGTGCCTGTCACGTTTCTGCCACCTCCCAGCAGAAATAACCAGCGCTGGCAGAACTGGTGGCCGGATGCAAGGAGGTGCCAGTGGCTATAACAGCAGATATATCGCTTATGAGATCAGATGTCTGCAGGGCTAGAGGAGCCATGAGAGACTATGAATGAGAGAGAGAGAGAGAAAGAGATGCAGCATTCACATCAGGAGGAAATTGCTTTGCTGCCACCAGCCCTTCGGTTGTAAACACAACGAGTTAGTGTGTGTGGCAGAGAGTGGGTATAATTGTCCTGACATGGACATTGTTTCGATGGACAGAGGGAGTGAGGAGTGAGAAGGGAGGAAAATAGGGGGGAGTAACGTGTGGCTGTGAAGTATGGATTCAGGAAATTGGCATGGCGTTCACACAGTGCCTGGGTAAAAGTGACTCAACAGCAAGGGGAGAAAATTGTTTATGAAGCTTTCCATCCCCCAATCTAAGCTGAACAGTGTTGGGGGGTTGGGCGTGGGGGGAGGCAGATGGAAGAGAAAGAAAGAAAATTGGATGGGAATGTGTCTTGGGGAGAAGGAGTTGAATAAGAAGGCAGCAAGTGGAATATATGGATTAGAAATTACATATAGCCCAGAATAGATGGTGAATTTACTGCAGCCTATCGGCTGAAACTACACTAACACAGGACTATTTTCTCCTCTTCCTCCTTTCTCACTTTAGAACCTATGGTTATGCACATAACATTATACACTCTCATAATAATTACTACAATAATTCACAAGCTCAACCATTCAGGCTGAAATTTATAGCACCATCATTTACTGTTACACAAAATGACATAGTATAAAAATGCAATTGTGCAGTGCAGGACATGCATCGCAGTGCAATGTGGGGGCCAGATTACCATGGTGACAAACATAATGCCTCTGTGGCACTGAGCTTTGCTGATAAACTGGGACTACAGTAGATGATATCAAAATCACGCAGGAAAAGCCATGAAATATTCCATTTTAATGAGTGTCTGTTGATAAAGTCTATATATAGAATTAGATTTATTTAGTGTACACACTGTAATTATTATTCATACTGCAGGATTCCCCACTGACAGTATCATTAAATGTATACTTGAATTTGGTCACTTTTGCACATTTATATTCACAATTTATTGTTATAAAAAGGACCTATTATTGCAGTTTTACAAGAAATGAAACTATTAAATTAAATTATGCTATTAAGCATGTTCATAAATGAAATAATGATATAATCTCAGATTTTTGGGGGGATATATTTCTATACATACAGCATTTTAGGTTGAAAACTTTAGGCCTTGGTTACAGTCGGTGTTATTTGTTGTCTCACGTATAGCCACAATGGTGATGGACTGATCCTAAAGAGCTGTGTCACACCTCTGACAAGCCCTCATCGGGAAGATTCCCTGGCGTACCACATCGTGTGTACTTGTGAATGCATCCATTTTCTTCCTCTCACCTCACTCTTCCATCACTGGACAGTAAAAATGGTATGAGCAGTGTCAGCTTTGACTGTCTTGGAGGGAACTGGCTAACTAGTGTGCCGGTCTCACCTTCAGTGATGGCACGGGGCTGTGCAGAGATAATCCCAGGCACCACTGAGTGGAGCAGGCATCAGACACATAGGGAGGAGTGGATTACCCCGACTGGTGGAGATAGCAAAACTAGCTGGAGGGTGGGGGTGTATGGAGTTGTGATTGTGTGTGTGCGTGTGTGTGCGTGTGTGAGGGGTGAGGTGATGGGGGTTCTGGCCCAGATAAGAACACAGGAAAAGGCTATAGGGAGGACAAGACAAGGAAAGAGAAGGAGTCCAGCACTGAGGTGGGAATCCTTAAAAGTCAGAGATGAAGATCTGGTCAAAAGAGTCGATGGAGGAGGAATGGATCTACTTACATATAGCATATATAGAAAATGATTGTGTGCTTTGTTTTCATTTTTATCTCTTTTATACAAACAGTTTGGTTGGCCTGAAGTGAGTCACCATTCAATGTACTCTGTGATATTATATGAAGTGAGAATTTTTACACCTTAACTGAATCTTTTCACAATATTTTACACGACTTACTTCACAGGTAAGCCTAGCAATACATTTTATAGCTATATTAATATAAATATTAATATTAACAACAGTAGCATGAGCGGCAGTAACAATAACTTCTGTTTGGCAGATCCCTAAAGGAACTATTTATATCTCAGCTTTAAAGTTTGTCAAATATTCTTTATATCATTCACAGCAAACCTAATTTGGGTGATCCTAGTTGTGTGGAAAGTTACTGACATGAAAAAGGGACCTTTAAATGGCATCTGTCTTCAACATGCATTGGTATTAACAAACCTACACAATACATAAACTGTGTGCCTTTATTATATCCCCACATGCATTCTTTTCATGTCCCTGCTATTTGTTTCATTTAGTCCATAATAACAGTGTCATCAGTTCTGTGAAAGTATCATGAACTACATATTTTTTTAGGGTCTCTTGAACTCAATCAACCCCAGACAAGAAGCATTCAGACAGTATTCATAAAACTGTGAGTTACTGTCTAGTTATCACTAACACTCTCTTCACACATCCAAAAGACCAAGGGTGTGCGACTGATTTAGTTTCCTGTAATTTTTTAAATATGCTTGCTGGAATTTAAAAGTGTGTTGACAAGATGCTGAATGGTTCTACTGTTGTAATTTAAAAACACAATGAGCCACAACAGACAGTAAGAAATTAACCTTCAACCTTCCCCTTCCTTTATACATCATTGATCTTTTCAGACTAATTAAAGCATAGCCAGGACTACTTAACCAAGCTAACGAGAACAGGCAAATTCAGCCTTCCTAGCACTGGCGAGACCGTGGCAATGAGGTACTCTCAACCTGCAAAGATGGAGTGTATTTGTGTGTGCCGTGTGTGTGTGTGTGTGAGAGAGAGAGAGAGAAAGAGAGAGAGAGAGGAAGAGAGAAAGATGAGAGCTGAAGATAATTAACCACAATTCAAACCCAGAAATTAAAAGCCAGAAGGACAAGTTTGTTGAGAAAAAATAAAACGCTAATGAAAAGCCATCAGATTTATTTGTCTATTTGTTTTAAGGGTTGTTAGATTACAGCTTAACTAAAGGAACAGTTCAACATTTTTGGAACTTCACTTGTAATTGATAGTTTGGGTTTGTTTGACAGGAAGTCAGTTTATTGACTGCAGTATATTCTGGACTGTGCGTTTCGACACACTTTCTCATTTGAATGAATAGGAAAGTGTGTCCAAACTTTTGACTGTTAGTGTAATTCAGCCACTGAAAGCCTGCCCATATCATATAAATATACTATGCACTACATTTTGAATATTCTCGTCACATTCTCATGAAACTACACTTTCCTTTAGAGCGGCATATTTTCTAACCATTAAAATTCGGCATTCCCAGGCCAAAGTGAACCTATCACTGCTCACTGAATTATGTTGCAGCTGCTGATCAGCTCTTTGAATCTGCATACAATTTGTTTTAGAACATAACACAATTATTATTGTTTATCATATAAAAATTGTGAGACATTATAAATATTACAGTTAATATCTTACAGTCAGATACAGTACCTTCTGCAAATTGCTATTATTTCCTTTCATGGAATAAATGTCATAAATAGAGTTTGATAGCTGAATAAAGGATAGTTACCACTGATCCCAGTTCACTCTGGGCAAAGGTGGGATCACCCTGGATAGGTCACCAGTCCATCGCAGGGCCAACACACAGAGACCAACACCCACGGACAACTTAGAGTCACCAGTTAACCTAAACATGATGTCATTGTACAGTGGGAGAAAACTCACTCAGGCACAGGGAGAACATGCATCTCCACAAAGAAAGGCCCCAGGCCGGGAACCAAACCCACAACCTTCTTATCGTGGGGCAACAATGCTAACCACTACACCACAAATGGAATATCATTCTGTTTGAAACACTGCACTATTGTAATGGTAAGCTGCATTGGTAATAGTGCTCCTGGCTTTTAAAGGGAATGAAAGACGACACTTTAACTGGTTTTTGCATGTTATACCAATAAACATTCCCATAATTACTACAACCCTTTTGAACCGTGTCAGTGGCACAGTGAGTGTCTTCTGCTATAAAATTGTGAACGTAATATGGAAACACTCAAAATGTACAGCATCAAGACTGTTCAAAATTAGAGTCCAAAATGTAGTTAGCTATAATTTACTCAGTACCAACGGCTGCAGATTCAAACAAAGCTGTGATTTAACTGATAATGCTACATTACCAGTCAAAAGTTTGGACACACTTTCCTCTTCATTTGAATGAAAATTGTGTGTCCAAACTTTTGACTGGTAGTGTATGTTGGTAGCCTATGAAAATTTGGTTGTCCAATCATACATAAAGCAATTAGATGTTGTGGGAGCCTTAAACTTAATTGGAAGGCAGATTTTTCTGTTTCCCTTCATGATAAATTGAAACTGCCATTCTACTGGGTTTTCTTGGCTTCCAGTTTCCCTCATTCTCTATTTTTATACAGAACAAGAAAATTTCTTGTCTGAACTGCATTTGGGTACCGTCACAATCACTTAATTTATTTTCTTTTATTTCTTTTATTTGATGTGTGGCACAGTCAGAGGTGTAGGTTCTGCATATGTGAATACAGATCAGTGGTTTTGAAAATGAAATTCCAAGTAAAGCCCCCGTTGGTAAAAATATTCAAAATATAACATTCACTTGAATTATACCTCTGCTTCATATGAAATGGACATATACAAGAGTGATTTGATATGTTTCAAACCATCATTCTGTGCTATGGAATATTGGATGTTGATTTGAAACTGAATGACTTTAAGCACGCAGCCTCTTTATGCTCTCATCCATTACACTCTCCTATTCAGTAATTCGCAGACCAGTTAGAAAAAAACGTGAAAGCAGAGGTGAAGCGGGGAGCAGCTGAAACGTAACCAGTAGCTCATCTGGTGATGCTCACCTGGGGGCATCTGCTTGCCAGGGTAAAATCCCCATACTCTGAGGAGTCCTGATCAATAATGCATCGTTGTGGATGTGAGGGATGCCGCTCAAAGGCATTTGCTTATCTCAGATGCCAGTTACTGCTTTCATCCCAGAGAGTTGTGTGTGTGGGGAGGTCGAGAAAATGCAGTATTTACACACTTTCCATCATGTGTTATTTATTTCACACCTTGATGTTTTCATCTATCCTGTGCCTCTGAGGAAATCAGCACTCATAAAGCAAGAATCAACACTGGACCGCTGCACTTTTAAGTTACTCGTCCAACTGTTTGCACCTTTTTTTTGTTTGTTTGTTTTATCTGTTGTCATAGTTACAGAATGTAATTGCACTGAGTGTGTGCTAAACTAAACGTTCAACTTTGTTCGGAGAGGTCAAATAAAAGTAAAAGACTGGTTTTGACAATAATGAAATGGTGTCTCGTACTATCCAGCAGGTCACTACAGTCGCTCGGCAGCTGTTGTTTGGTTTGCTCTCAATATGTGATCTGACAGGAGCACTTTGGTGTGTGTGTGTTTTTTTTTCTTTGCAACATACTCACCACTCTTATTCTGGATCTGGATGTACAGTGATATAGCTAGACATGTTATTGTAATAGAGCCCAGCAGAAAAAGCAAATGAGCGGACACACCACCTGACAGCTTGTGAACAGATTCTGCCATGTTATCTAAAGATAAATAATATCTATGGTGGCATAGTGGTTAGCGCTGCTGCCCCACAATAAGAAGGTTGTGGGTTCAGTTCCTGGCCTGGGGCCTTTCTGTATGGAGTTTGCATGTTCTCCCTGTGCCTGTGTGTGTTTCCTTCCACTGTCCAAAGACATCATGTTTAGGTTAATTGGTGACTCTATATTGTCCGTAGGTCTGAGTGTGAGTGATTGGTTGTTGGTCTCTGTGTGTTGGCCCTGTGATGGACTGGTGACCTGTCCAGCGTGCACCCCACCCTCGTCCAGAGTGAGCTGGGTTTGGCTCCAGCAACCCCTGTGACCCGGAATTCGAAAAGCGGTAGAAGATGGATGGATGGATGGACACACAGTGTATGTGTCTGTTGTAATTGTCCACATCATCGTAAAACTAAATACTATGTGTAATGGGAAAAGATAAACTGTAGCAAAATGCATTTAGATGATTTTTTAAACATCCACATGCTATGTGTTAGAGTTAGAGTGTGATAGAGTAATGTAGGACTACTAGACTAAAGAACTCTTTATCTCCCACTGCCATCAGACTCCTAAACAAGAGTTAATAATTGCATCGGCTCCCTCATGTCACAGTCAGGCAACTACATTTCACACACTTCATTTGCACATGCCATAATCTTGGATGGTTCATTTTGCACACAGAGCTGATAGCTTATATGTCAGCTTGTTCTATTTTATCTATTTCTATTGAATTATATTTCTACTGCTGTTTTTGAGATTGTCCTGTTTTTATAAAAAATTTTAAATCTTTTTTTTTTTTGTTCTATTTATCTATTTTCTATATATGCACGCATTCATTGTGGACAGCAAAAAAGAATTTCATTGTACAGGGAAACATGTTTCTTTACTGTAAATATGACAATAAACACGAATCTTGAATCTTGAATACATCCCTTCCAAAAAATTGTTTATTGCTTGTTTATCATTTGCACAAAGAAAAAAAAATCAACTAGACAGCTGCTGAGTGAAGTAGTAGAGGAGAAATCAACGAAGGGACGCAGAAACTCTTTTGGCTACATTTTCAATAGAGTGAGAAAATTGCTACTGCTGCTGTTGCGCCACTGCCAAGGCTTTTTGGTAGCTGTATGTGTAACAACAATGAGAAACAATGTCTAATCACTTGTATTTCTTATTTCCTACATAATTTATCAGGCTGCTTTCAGAAAATGTTCTGACCACATGGAGATTATTCAAGTGATGCAGAGCACTAAAGGCAAACACTGTGCTACCTTGATATTCATTCAGTCATTGTATTCCATTTGTAATCCCACTGAATCAGTGAGAAATAAATAAAGTAAATTATAGACACTATAGACATAGACACTCAGGGACATACGTTGATGAAAATAGTTTGAAACTGTGTTTATGCACAGCATGAATAGAATTTTCTTTTATACATATCTTTAGATTACCTAGAGCTAAAGTAAACAAACTCTGACCTGGAGCCATAATGTCCAAAATTTGAAGTGCTGCTGTGAATGATGTTGAACCCCAAGAACCAGAACCGTGCATGGCAGCTCACCCACCACTGGTGCGTGAGAGAAAGCATGTGGTTGTAAGGCATGATAAAGTGCTTTGTTAAGTGCTTTGCGCTGCTCTCAGGCACTATATAAGTGCAGTCCATTTACTATTTACCTGGTAGGAGTGTCTACCAATCACTGTAATCTGAATGGAACTTCAGGAAAATGTTATTCATTATTTTAATCGGTCATGTCTGGGTCGAGGCCAGAAGAGGCAATAAAAGAGCCAGTAACAAACAATGTCACAGGTGAGATATAAAGCGTTGATCCTTTTCTTTTCATCCTTTACAGGAGCCTGGTCTGACAGTTGGCTTTGCTAATGCCTTCATGATTTGTTTCAAGAGCCAAGCAGGCCAAAGGAAAAACTAGATTAAGACCCCATTTACACTGGCTATTACCATGTGATGTGTCGCCGGATACGTTATCTGCATAGTGGCATCTCTAATCAAGATAACGTATACCAGGTGGGCCTGTGCGGCCACTCAGGGCCCTGCAAGCAAGGACTGTCAAACTGTTGTTCTGTTGCAAGACTAGACATGGGCAGCCTGAAGAAGCTGTTGGGGAGACAAAATGGATCAATTTTACATTTTATTATTTTTGTTTTCACTCATATTCAATTCGTTAGAATGTATTAAAATTCTAAATGTGAAAATAATGACTTTTTCCTGCTTCCTTCAACACAGCACAGATGTTGCTGCATCAGGTTTAAGATGCAAAAGTTTAGTCTTGACTGAACGCAAAATCTTTTTGTCAGAATCATTGCCAAAAGGATTTCTTCTGACTTGTCCCTGGTTACTGTCAGATATGATTTTATTCTGCTGTGCCATGTTTACTGTATAGCTGAGAAATAAATGTCAGAACGTGATACAAAGCACATGCAAGTCAGATTTTTACTGTAATTGTAATTGTAGCAAAGTGATAGTATACAGCATCAATTATTTGCTTCCCTTATAGTTTAGTTCTTATACTTGATAACATTTACTATTGATGTGTTGTATTTGCACCTGACACAGCAAACTGTGTTTATTAAATCGCAATCAAGATATTGTGTTGTGTATTTTTCTTTCTCTGTTGTAAAACCATTTGCCTCAATAGCAAATTTTTTGTAGAAACAGCTTTCCCATCTGTGACTTATAATTTATGGTGGTAATATTGTATTTTCAAAATCTCAAAACCTCTTTCATATTATTCAGCCATGTTCAGGCTTTAACAAGGACTTTGGGATAATGATCCATTATTTCAACAATCACAGGATGTGATTACTTTTTTTTTAAGCAAAGAGATGAACAAGGAGTGATTAGCATATGCTACACATCATTGACACGATAGCTGATAAATATATTCATTGATAATTATGCAGCTCTTATGTAGTGCTTCAATTGAGTAAATGAGGAGTGGAGTGTGAAGAGGTGAGCGCTCAGAAGAGAAGACGAGCGATGACAGATTTCCATAAATACCTGCAGGCCTTCTCACACTGCTGCTCAGTGTTTCTCTGTTCATTCATTTGGACTTATGTACTGTTCTGTTTTTCTGAAGATTTTTGTTGGATATTTGTTTTGTTTTTCCTATTTTTTTTTTTTTCGTCTTCCTAATTAGTTCCACTGAATCTCCACTAAACTCCACTGATTGCTGGAGTTGGTCCATGTCTGAAAACGGATTATCACATATGTGGTCAGCTATCTGCATTTTACACAAACACATACACTGACACACCAGCTCTGTCAGCTGTGAAAAAAACCCTCCTGGATCAGCAAAGTAGAAGCACTTTTCGGGTAATGCTCCTATTGGACCAGGTCCCCCATGGCTACTGCTTCCTCCTCTCACCCCTCTCTGAACTGGTTAATCACATCTCTTAAAGCCAGGCCCAATGAGCCCAGCAGACAGCATCGAGGGTCCTGCCTGCAGCTCAGAGAATACACACAAACCTTCATGTTCGCTCAGCTTGTGTGTTAGTGTTTGATACATGTATGAGTGTACACTGAGGTGTGTGTGTCTGTATCCATCTGTGTTTGTACGCTTTTGGATTGGGCCACTGTGGACTGGATGTGGAGATGCATGTCATATTTGGTCTGCCTTGGTCAATGGATAACCTTGCACACTGTCACACATGCATTCGCACAAGCATTCGCACAAGCATTTGCACACATACATACACGTGCATGAATTCATTGCATCCCCTTGGCAATGTTTGGTGAATCAAAACCAAGGTCAGACAGAGTTCACTGTGCACACAAGCACCCAAAGGACTCAGACAAAACTACACAAACACAAATTTCCTGCCCATTATTTCCATATTTGTATTTGGCCTAAGAGTTTGCAGCCTATGCAGTCAAATTTCTTAGATCCTGTTCAGCCACCGAGAATAGACTTTTCATTCTGTTAACTGTAGTTGGTATTCAAAAAAATTCATGGGGTGGAGATGGCTGCTTAATTAATGCTCATAAGCAACATAAAGAAAAAAGATATAAAATATTCATGCTGTTAAAATAAGGATGGGACGCACAGTGTAAGCAAATCATCTGACTTTATTTGCTTTTGGGCTCGCCTCTGCAAAAGTTTAGCTTGATTAGCTGTCTCTATATGCTTAATTGTGCCAATTAAGTTATGTTCAGTTTCTGGCGTATTGAAAAATGCAGTACAGAGGAGGAGACACAATTTGTATCACAGATGGGGGAAAATGAAAAGTTAGCAAAGCAGAAACAAAAAGAGGCTTAAAATGCTTAAAGAAATGGGAGAACAGAAAAACTCATTGAGAAAACATGCAAGCAGAGAAACAAACACAGTGAAGGAGGGAGGATGTGAAAGCGCATTGATCACCGTTGATTCGAGAACAAGCCCAGCTTGCTGGCTCAGTGTGACGTGGGCCGGGGCCCAAATCAGTCAAACAACACCTTTGAAATTCTCAATAGCTTTCTTGTGAATCAGCCGTCCCCCTTTCACGGCTGCCTGGAGCAGATAACAGGCTCAACTCTGTTAACAATCTCACCTAATAGACTTCTCCCCTGTCAATCACATATCAAAATACCAATACAGCACAGGAGCTCACTCATTCATTCAATCGCGCATGCAGACACACACACACACACACACACACACACACACACAAGGATACTCACTCACACATTTGCTTCTCACTGTCTTCCATCTTTTTCTGTCTTTCATTTGGGGGTCAGCTGTCCTTGGAGTACACTCCATCGTCTATTTATTCAGTCAGAAGAACTTGGACAGTTATAAGTCCTGTCAAAAGGGATTTTTTTACTCAGGGAAATGAAACTTATACCTATAGTCACAACATATAATATATATATTGAAATGTATATGCAACCATTTTTTTTAATTGTTGATAGGCCTTTGAGCGTCTTTCAAAATATGCTCCTCTTAACATAGAGAACATTTTCAGGTGTGCATTAAGAGGAATCTGGATCAGTGGCACATTCAGGGGTATCCAGGTAACCCATTGAACCCCTGAAACCCCATCATGACCTGCATTTTATTTCCATAATAAGCAGTTACTTGAAGCAAAGTTTTGATGCCTGGTGTGTAATAGGGCACCAGGGTTGTAAAAGTTGGCCTAAATGTCAACATAACTGTGGCAAGAAAACCAAAGGGAGATGAATGTAACATCCACTTGAAGCTTTTAAAAATCTGAATCGGGGGCTGGCTCCTGGAATGTGTGTTTCTTGCAATTCATTGTGTCTGTTCTACAGAAATTGCATGAAAAAGTCAGAAATCAGTCTCTCTCCTTAACTTCCCTCTTGTGAAACTCAGGAGGTGATTGATTGTGGGACTGTTTTTTAGTACTCAGAGAAGCTTGAATGGAAGGATTTAAAGAATTTTATTTTTGTTTTTGAAACCATTCTTTAGGGAAAAACTACTTTGCTTTGATATCTCCAAACTGAAATGTGTTTGATTGCTGGTTACACTTTCACAATAGGACAATTCAGCCCCTGTATGAACCAAATAACTAGCATACTGAATACAACTGTATAACGTGAGGAAGAACACCTGAGAAAATCATCTATATCAGTTCCCCTTACTGAGCCACTCGACAGAAAACATAACAAGGTCAAGGAGAATAAGCACACTGGGGTGAAATAATTTGACTTGCACTGAGTTTTGAAACATGCAGTACCAGTCAGGAGCACTTCAGAATTTTTCTGTCACAAACTGTCACTGACTGATCAATGAAATCAACCAGCACAACTGACTCAACATCAATATATTGGCTGGTTAGAATTCTTTAAAGTCTGAACAAGTCCTCACACAATCAAAACCAAGAGTTTGCTCACTCAAAAGAGTCACAAAATCAATTGAAGAGCTAAAATTGATCTTTTGCTGCTCATCACATTCACCCTCAGTGCGTATGATTTGTGCGTTTCAGCAATCACTGAAGTAACATGGTATAAGCTGTAAATTACAACTGCTGGTACAATTTCACGATTCCAAATCTGTCCCTGCCGTTGCAGTCGTTCTGCAGGGTGTGATTCCACATACATTTGCATTTTGTTGACTGCTCCTCAGTCATAATTTGACATGTTAGCTTATCGATACTCACAACAAGGAGAACCACTGTGGGAGCAATATTATTATTACATCAAAACTACAAAGTGTAAGTGTTGTTTTTAAAAAAAACAAAACAAAACAAAGGTGAACCTGCAAAAATAAGCAGATCATTACATCATCACATGTAGTTACAAACGTAGCAGAGCTGCAATGTTTCTGGTTTAATGAATTTCTGTGAGTCCATTCGTGGGTAACTTTTCCCACACACACACACACACACACACCGCTAATTAGATTTATTCAGTTATTCATTTCAAGCTTGTGAATTCCTCTTGTGTCCAAGATAGGGGATCACACTTCCCTGACTTTCGGGGACGGTCCCCAGATTTAGGCGACCTGTCCCCGAGGTTAACACTCAGTACGTTTACATGCACAGTTAAGTCTAGCTATGGTTGTAGCTCGATAAAGCCATCTCATCGGACTTCTGTCCTTGTCCCAGTATACATGCACGGGAGTGAAATCGATTTATTTGTTGAAATCATGTCACCTCTGCTACGATAGGTGGTGATATGCACTTTTTCGACTTGTGGGTAATGGGCCACTACCGATTGACCTATGACGTCACAGATCACAACAGAGGTGGAAAGAAAAAAAGACTGGTGAGCTAGCAAGTTAGCCTCTGTATCCGTCCAATAATGAGCTTTTGCTGCAGACTTTGCCATGTTCGACACGTAGCAGTTAGCCGGCTTCTTTTGTCCGACCTCCTACGTTTGCGTTTACTTTTTAAATGCCGTTCGACTTCCGGGTCATAGTTTAGCGCGAAACTTTAGCAAATGCGCAGATCACCTCCTCCAGCTCCAGTCCGATTGTCCGTATACATGCAGCAATAGATTGACTTTCAATCGCATTATCTGGGTGTGTTAGTCCGAAAATTATAAACTCGATGCCAGTAGAGCTAACGTGTTTACATGGACTTTAACATTTCCAGTTTTGGTCGGACTAACGCAATAATTCGGTTTTTTTAGGTGTCATGTAAACGTGCTCACTGTCCCCGAATGTGTCCCCGATTTGAACGGGGGAGGAAAAAAGTTGCGCGCAGACTCAAACTCCAGTTATTACGGTAGCCAGTTCAACTAACGTGCCGACGTCACTGTCGGAAAGCATATACGGCGCCCGGAAACTGAATACGCGGCAGAATGATTTGCTGTTTGTTGCTGTGCTACAATATGGTGCCCCTGTTAAGGTAAGTTGTGTATGATGAATATTTATTTAGTGAGCTTGCAGTAGACCTGGCGGTGTGTGGGTGAGGTGAGGTAAAAGTAAGGATGGTTGTGCGTCTGTTTATCTGAATTGAAGACCTGAACTGAAGCCACAATGCTAACATGCTAACGCCAAACTGTCGCTGTTGTTGGTGAAAATGTAGATAATGATGATGATGTTTCGACAACCATGAGATGACAGCAATAATATTTTATTTTTTTGTGTTGTATACATTTTTTTGGAGCCAGACTTGACCATGTGAGGTTGGAACTCTAACTTGGGTTGGGAATACCAGTTTTGAAACTTCTTATTGGCTGCTTGTTTTCTTTAATACGCATTGTGAAAATACATGAACATGTAATTCCCCCTGTTGTTTATATCATAATAATAACATTTGATTTTTTGACCACCGTGGCGAAAATGACCCAAATTTTCATTTCAGAAACCTGGTCCCCTTAGTCCAAGAGCACTTCCTGGGTTGCAAATTTGTTTTGTGGTCTTTTGGCATGAACTTTCCTTTTATCTCAGTGTTTCCATTGGATCAAGTTTTTCCTCAATAAGGAAATTCATGGAAGGCTTGACATAAAGTTATTGTATTTATTTTAGAGGAATTAATACATCTGGTTTTGAGTTATTTCTTTCTGTTCTCATTAAATGATTATGTAATTGAAAGCTACTGTTGAATACAAAATCTATTAGCTTGTTTATTTTATAAAAGATCAGTCTCCACTTGCTGTTTCCTTTGCTTCAAATGGAAATGCCTTTGCAAAGTGCTGCAACTATGACATTTCAGGATTCTAAAGCAGTGGTGACAGTATATTTTATACAGCAGAAACCCTTCATTTGCAGGATTTGCAGTATTTGGAGCTTTTTTTCCTAAATTACTGCACTTTCACTTTGGTGTATGGTTTTGTATATGCCACATATTTATTATTTTAGTGTATTTCCCTTAATGTATGTGGTTTCACTATTGCGCAGGCTTTGTCCTTAGGGACAACCGTACATAGCCACACAAAATTTTCTAAAAACAATCCAGATAGTACACACTCCAGCTACACAGATGCTCACGCAAGCTTACACGGTGATGGACACAAACATCAACACACATACAGGAAACAATCGCCTTTGCACACACACACACACACACACACACATATACATGCACACAGATTCTCTCTCTCTCTCTTTTCTGGCAGTTTTGCGTCAGTGCTAAGACCACAGGGACGGTTGACATTTCACTCTGGCTCCGTTTCCATTCCCTGTGATCACAGCCATGCTGCTTCGCCTCCCTTAAAGGTCAACGTTGTTGTTTGTCAAAATCCCAACAAAAACACACCATGCAATGCTCTTTGTGTGTGTGTGTGTGTGTGTGTGTATGTCTGTCTGTCTAAATGGCAAAAAGCAGTAAGGTTTGTGCCTTTAACTTATGGGATCCTCAAACAAGTCAGTCAAATCAGATAAGTTTTCTCAAGACTTAACCAGGATGTTGTATTCGTGTAAGCACCAGGTGTTTTTGCTTGCATCCTTGAGTGTTTTTTTGTTTTTGTTTTTTTTTTGTTTTTGCTAGTTCTTTTAAACCATTCACCATTTCAGTGTCAATCTACAACAAACTCATTGACAATCAAATGGAAAAATTATTCTTGATTATTAATCTTTATCTCCTCTGTAGTATATGCTAAATTTTTTTATCCAAAACAAATATTATAATCTTAGCATTGGCAGCAGTAAGCATTTTATATAATTTAAATAAATATCACTTGACACAACTAATAAGGGTCAGTAAAAATTGTTAACTAAATTCTTACAATTATACTTCAGGGAAAGTACAAGCTAGCGACCTGTTTGTACAGCAGAAGTTTAAGAAGTTTAAGCTACTAAAATGGAAACTACAGCTAAACTGCAAGTAGAAAATATTGCAGGGACTTATGGGTAATTGCTGGCCAGGTCAACAAGTCCTGATGCCGAAACTACCATTGTTTTCCTATATGGTAGGAAAATACAATTTAAATAGTACCCTGTACAGTGGGTAGCAACATAGTGTTACCCACAGCGGGGTGCCACTGGCAGGTGACCAGATACCTGTCATGATGGTAGACATAATGAACATGCATTTGTGTTGGTATATTCCTGAGTGTTCATGGTTTGGTAGGTTTAGGCACCAAAATTATTTTGGTGCATTCCACACTGGTCCAAATGCAGATATCACAGTGTACTTTTCAAATACAACCGTAATTTTGCACATTGACTACACACACAATAACATCCAGCCAACATTACATATCATGATTTGTTTCTTGTTACTGTTAGTCATGAAATAGATTCTATTGATCAATGTCACTGTCAGGGGACATGCAATATGTGTAGTCACTCCGTCATTTGCAGCACCCAGACTAATCACAGCTATACAGTTAGTTATTGTAAGGCTGTATTGTAAGAAAATGTAAATGATATACGACCATTACTTCTTTTTTTTTGCCTATCTAGTGAGGACATGGTGTCTAGAGACAGTAACATTCTTACAAAATAATAAATTGTGTTTGTGTGAGTCAGTGTTTCCTAAATTTAATAACATATGGTACTGTTTCAGTTTAGAGTGTTTTTATAGAGTGCACCTATCTCATTGAACAAATGTTGCCATTATTGCAGATGCCTGTCATTTGTGTTGTGGTTAAGAGGCATAACTAGAGCTGTAACAATTCCAAATGTTGCTACACAATTAATTGTCACAGAAATAATTGCGATTAACAATATAATTGTCTCTTTTGGTCCAATTTTTAAAATACTTTTTTCATTATCCAAGTCCAATAGTCATCACTATTTGTAAAACTATGTGTCAAAATTGTCATCACTTCTTCTTGACTTGCATTTTTTCCCAACTATATCTCCCTTGTCATTTTAGCTGATATGAACATGTATACGGACAAGAAACATAAGCATGTTCAGTTTCTCTGGCTTGAGGCTGGACCTCACTGGGCTTGCAATGGTGCCAGCTGTGCTGAACATTCATTGTCACGTTTATATTTCGTCTGCCAGCTGAACGACTCTGCTGTGCCCAGCTGCCGGGAGGGGCCATCCATGATGCAGGGGCGCTAATCGATTTTTTTTAATTGTGCAAACTGTGAGAGATGGTGATTTTTGAGATGCTGTCTCAAATTGGTTGTGCTAGCATTTTTACTGCGACCATTTTCTTACATAGCCAGCAAATCGCCTCTTCCAGATTTGCGGGCTCTCCCCTCTGATTTGGCTTGAAACCAAAATAATCCCACAACTGAGAAATTGTACTACGTTTAGAAAAAATCTCCATCTCGTGTCTCGTTTTCCAAATTCAGTCTCAAAATGATGCTATAGCTGAAAGCAGGATGACAGTGTAGTCCCTCACCAAATAACCGATCGTCCAAATCATAATTTAGCTGAAACCAGTTGGGCTTGCAGACTCCCTATATTATGACAGGACCAGCGGGACAGTGTCAAGCAACACTTTCTTTATTTATTACCAACACTAGACGAAAACTCCAGTGAAAACCAAATGAGTACCAGCTTAATGTTATGGGCATTTCTCAATATCGCTTCTCATGAAACTACCCAATTCTCTTTGGATTGTTAACGTTAGAAAGCCGATTTGACTTCGCAACTGTAAATCAATACGTGTGAGGCGTCCTCCAATGGGACAGTTACTGTTCTGTTGCGCTGCAGGATGCTCACGGACACTGGAAACGTGTTTGATGGATGCAAACAAAAGTGTTACGATGCTTTGACCCATCTCATGAAAATAAACCCCCCCCCCCAAAAAAACTACTTTAATTGCAGTTAAACAAAGAAACCGTGATTACGTCAAAAAACTGCGGTTAGACAATTATGAAATAATTGTTACAGGCCTAGGCATAACATTTGCCACTTAAACTGTTTGAACTGCATTACATGTTAATATGGAACAACTAGAAAGATTTGCTGTATCTGATTTAGGAGTTGTTATTGCCAAGTTATACTGGTGGTCATATGTAAACAAAACATAAAGACAAATGAATCCAATAACATTTTCACATTTTGAGTGGTGTTTAAAGTGCAAAAATATGTTCCTCTGCCATTAGTATAAACAACATTAACATAACATAATTCAAGCATCTAAGATGAATACTTTCTAGGAAACAAATGCAGAGTTCATCTGTAGTTAGTTTGTATTTCTTGTTAATACCATCATGAATATAGACTTCAACATCCTCAAATTCAGCTCCACAATATATTCAACAGTCTAAATCAAATGGCACCATTTGGAGTCGGAAAAAGCATTGTTTCTTAGATAAGTGTAAGCTTTGTGCTCAGCTTCCAAAGGTTTTAAATAACACCTGTGTAACGAATGAAGTATACGTGTTCATGCTTGTTTCAAGAATCTGCTCATAATCAAGAATACAGCCATTCAAATTGAAAGCGATTTTTAAAAAATCTGCTATTTTGGCTAGACAAGGATATTTTAAAAAATACACAGTGATGCAAAAAAACTGCTAGAAACAGAAGCAGTTTTTTGGAAATGTGTAATGAAGGTTGAGAGATTTAATTAATACTTTTCAGTGTAGGGGTAATTTAGTTTGCATTTCTAATGGTACTCTATCTTTTTGCATGGGTTCCTGCTGTTTGCACAGTTGTAGTAGCCTTAGGCATTTAAGATCTGTGTAACATTGTAGTTTTTTTTTTTTTTTTTTCTTTCCACACATTCACACAGGCCTGGGGAAAAATAAGAAACACAAGTGTAATATTACTTTACATTCCATAGTATTTAATCTTCAGCATTTCTCATCAAACACATAGGAAGATAGGATATTCGATTTAAGGTATTTGGCGTTTGATGTTTCAAACTTATTATATTATTTGTGTGTTACCTGTTATAACTGCCATACAGGGTCACATTTCCTTCCAGCACTGTGATTTAAATCCAATGATTATTGCTCATGGTAATTTCTTCCATAGGAAGAGGGAGTGAAAAAGATAAGTCTGCCCAAATTGCCTTGAAAAAACAACATGAGGAAGGAAGGAAAAAAAAACAAAAAACAATTCAGATGAATGATTGACACAGCAACCAATTCATCACAATGAGAGATGGTGGAAAGTATCTGACAACCAAAAACACTGAAGGAAAACACACTGCACTTGCTCATAGATACTGACATACCGGAGTGCATGTATACAAACATGCTGACACACACACACACACACACACACACACACATGCACATACGCACACGCCCAAACATAAAAGTAGTTCAATAGCTATTACACTGTAGCTTTGCAGGAATTTGTATCAAATGATTGATGAGATCTTCTGCAAGTGAAAAAGAGAGTTGCAACTGTTATGTTTCTGTGTGCATGTGTGATTTCTGTGTATGTGTTTGTGCTTTTGCACGCATGTCGCAGCAATCTTGTGTGTCTCTTTGAACGTGCAAGCCCCCCCCCATTCTCATTTCTCCTCCCCCTCAGTCGTGCACATCCATAGCCATTAGTGAGGTGGCCGTTAAGGCTGCCTTGTTTTGACAGATGCTCACTCTGTCCAAATGCATCTCTGAGGATGTTATGGCGCTTGTCACACTCCCCCTCCCTCTCTTTCTCCCTCCCTCTCTGTATTTTCTTACTCCTCTTCCTTACGCTCACTCTCACTTGTCTTCCTTAGTCCATGCATGTCTTGAAATACACTTCACTTGATCCACTCTTGTTACAAGTATTGATAAAATAATTCACACCTTACTTAGTTGCAAACCCCACTTTTGTTATGCCTGTCTTCAGTGTTCGAGTACAGTACACCCTCCTGTGGCATGTCCTTAAAGCACATGAGCCAAGGTTAGCAGTGTGGGTGGACTGAACCCCACATTAGCCCTTCCATTGCGTAGAGGTGGACAAACCAGAGTGAACCATGTGGGCGGTCAACCTTTCGCTGTTTCTTCCCACTGTGTCTCTCATGGACTGGATGCTGAGGCTGTGGGGGGAGAAGGGTGGAGAGAAAGTCTCCTGGTCATTCAACAAACCAACTGCAGCAGTGGCACAACGCTAACCTACCTGGTCACAATAAGGCCACTGCTAGTGTGGACATTAACCCCACTGCATTAGATGAAATTCACTAACTAATTCAGTGGGAGCATGGGTACACTTGATTTTTAATGCTCTCAGAATCTGAGCATCATGACAAAAACCTAGTGCAGAACAACATTCGTTTAGACTCAAAAAACAGATAACTTTGCAGCGATATTTGCAGCTACACGTTTATACCACACCCAGAGAATTATATTAAAGTGCTGGACAAATGCGCAAATATACAAGTCAAACTCCCCATGGCTTATAGATTCATGCTTAGCACCCTTTCCATCATTCAGCACTCTCTCCCACTAAATCATGCATGCAAGGCTAAAAACATGCCAGCTGCCCCATACATATACATCAATTTATGTGTTTGCCCTGGAGGGAGTTGAATCTGTTTTGAGGGAAGTTTGTTAGAAGTCAGTCCTAACCTGTGCACTCCTCGGTCCTTGTATCTTTTCAACATGCTTCTAACTGGGAAAAGGTGACCTTGCCCCGAGGACTGAGAACCACAGAACTGGCCCTCCGTACCTCTTCTCCCTGACACTTTTCCAGTGCAACTTCACTGTGGTGACTTAAGAGAGGGAAAAGGATGTCTGTGACTTTCTTTTTGAGTGCCTATGTGAGCATGAGTGTGTGTGTGTAAGTCAGAGTTGGCTGGGCTTCAGGAGGGTTGAATCACACCGTCTGGGCTCTTCGCTGGATGGACAGGGCTTGGCTTAGGGCTCAGAGGGTCCTTTACGCCTCAACACACACTCTCCCAAGTCTGCACACTCTTCTCAATCCACCTCACAAATGGTGGGGTGATGAAAGGAGACATGCCAATACAGCCAAGATTTCAACCACTGCAGGAGAGAAGAACGGGGTGAGAGAGGAAGGGGGGGTTGGAGTATAAACATAGCAGATAAATAGATAAATAAAATTGTATGTGTGTCAAAGGTCCAAGTGAGAGTAGTTAGTTGATTTACTTGACCCGAACATCCATCAATCCATCCATCTTCTACAGCTTTTCTGTTTCCGGGTTGGGGGGGTGCTGGAGCCAATCCCAGCTCACTCTGGGTGAGGGCAGGGTCACCCTGGACAGGTCGCCAGTCCATTGCAGGGCCAAGTGTGTGCTCATATATATTAATTGACCCTTTGCATGGTTTGTGTTTTGTATTTGCTCTTTGGACTGAGGATGAAGTTTATTAACTGACAAGCTTCACCTGCGAGTAACACCTCCCCACACCCCTGAAGCTCGTGACTGGCGGAGAGAGGACTGTGCGGGTTTTAGAAACCTGATTGCGGGGAAGTGCGGGGCAGGGGGAGATGCGACAGGAGAGGAGACACGACCGCAGGAAGACAGCGGAGGTGGAAGGAGAGGGACACATGAATGGCCAGGAGAAGGCTCTCTTCACATAAACTAGGTTGGGGGAAAAAGAGAAACTGAGGGACCAGAGACATTTACCATGACAGGAGCCGACGAGGTGAGACTGAGACGGGATACTGGTCGGACCATGGAAGCAGCAGGCCTGGATGTAGAAAGATTTGGCTCAACGCTCACAATCAACAGCTGTGTGTGCGATAACACCTCCCTTCATCCTCCCACAGCAGTCGTGCCAGAGGGAGTAGCCTGCTGGACATTGGGGCAGCATGGCTGGAGCTTGAAGGAGCCGCGTCCACAAGGGTTCCCCCTTCCCTGAATTGTTAAAAGAACCTCACACACTCCTGTGTCATGTGTGCAATGAGACAGGAAGTGAGGAAGTGCACTGTACTCCAAACAGTTCAAGGGAACAATGAATCACAGTGAAGACAAGTGGGTAAAAAGAAAGAGAGATAGAAGCTAAAGTTTCCAAAAATACCAATCTGGTGAACTCCATTTCCTTTCACCGCTGACCATTAATAGTTCTCACCAGCAGTTGAGTTCAATGTGTCGCATCAATACACTGTTTAAAGGAGTTGCTGAAAGTTGTTTTCTTTTGTTTGTTTTTGTTGTTGTTTTTGTTTTGTTTTGTTCTGTTTTTTTATGGCAGAGAGGCTTTCTTCTAACCCAAATCCATGTCGGAACCCTCTGATGTAAGCAGGGATATCAGATGTAATATGAGCGTTGCTCTGGTGAAACACAGTTGTTAAACCACATCCTCAGAGAGAAAATATTGCGGTTTTACATTTCATGGACAAATGAGTTGTTCTCATCTTCTACCTCAGAGATCAAAACATAAACAAATAGATTGGTATAATAATTGAGTAATGGCAATAAAGAAAGTTGTGTTTGGTTTTAGCTGTAGCTGTGCCTATAGGGGGATTTTGTTGCTTTTGAACACACTCGGTTGTTTCCCCCATGCGAAGCTAAGCTCAATTGTGAGTAGCTTTAGCTTTATATTTGGTGTAGAGACATGAGAATAGTATCAATACCCATGTCTCAATCCCTGCAAGAAAACAAATCAACAAATTGACCACAATGTCCAGCACGTAAGGTATATAAAAAACAAGATAAAACGAGACACACAGAAATGCTCAATCAGAAAACAGGTACGAACTGAGCAGAAAGGAAAAACAACAACAACAAAAAAAATCTAATAAAAAGACAGCCAGTACGTAGAAGAACATACAGGCTAACTCAGGCATAGATACTTATATTTTGTCTGTCTACCTCCTGGCCTTTCCCAGCATGCTTTGCTGTGATTGGTGACTTTATCCGCATTCCAATCCCAGCACATGCCTCTCCGAGGAGCGGCGATGTCACTGGAACATAGAGGAATAGAAATCAAATCTGTTTGAACTAAGAGTGAGCGAGGGAGAGTGTGCCAGAGGACAAGGCAGTGATAACGGATAAAAGAGGAGGGGGAGTAAAAGAATGATATTTGAATTATGTAACTCAGCTCAGGGATGATTTGGACGATTCCACCGTTGACACCAACATCATTTCTCATTACCTGAGAGCTCTGTGTGCCCAGCGCTTTGCCTTGTCCCGTGAGTCATCTCACACTCAGCTATCAGAGAGAGAGAAAGAGAACAGAAAAAGGGGAGGCGTTTGGGAGACAAGGGACAAAAAGGCTGAAAACACACATTTGTTCAAACTGGAAATATATGAAGCAGGATGTTCGCATATTTAAATTGCTACAGAAGATTGACTCTGTTCACAGGTATTTTACATACCGTAGCCTGCCTCATATACACATCTACTGGCAGCACATAAAAGGCTGGATATCATGCATGCATGTGTAACATCACTGAAGTATATCCCTGGAGGGTGAATGCATCAATTTTTTACCTACTTTGTGTTGCTCTCAGACAAGGGAACAGAATGAAGCACTGTCTTCCAAACAGCACATGAGAATTGGCCTCAACACGTTTTGCCATCAGGACGACGGTAATGGATTGAAATCAATGGTAAATCAATATCTCCTGAGAATTTGACATGGGATGAATTTCACTTTACAACTTTGAGTGACTGGTGATGAATGCTACAGATTTTTCATCTGGCAATTAGCAGAAGCTATGCGTAAAAGACCGGATACTAAAATGGATGCTCCTTCTAATAAAAAAAGGAAAGGCTCTCTGCGCACCATGGAGATGACATATAACGATACTAATATTTAGCCTCTTTGAGCTGTTTTATTGTCAGCATGACAAAGCAAAGCCGGAGAAGAAAATGTCTGTCTTGATTAAAATTAGCTTTGAAATGTGATAAGTCATAAACAAATGCAATCAAACCTGTTACCTGTCATCCCCACGCATTTAAACCAAAAGCAGCGGCACTATAATGGGGAATGTCACCAATCTTTGTAATATCTGATCAATGCACTCAACACTAGTTGGGGCTTAAGACTACAGCTTTGAAAAAGAAAAACTCATGACAGGGCTGGCTGCTATTACTGTAATACACCTAAAACTGACAAAGAACTGGCTGCAATTAAATAACATTTTGGGAAATCTATTTACTAGGTTTGACAAGGAAATGGATGTGATTTAAAAAAAAAAAAAAAAAAAGATTCCGTGAAACTTTCCTGTAACATAGAGCACTCTATTGTCACGCCACAGTCTATCAGGAATGTGCTCTTAAACATTTTTGATTGGCACAACAAATCCAGGATGAACCTACATTAAAATGAATGAGGGGGAATTCTGTGCTGTGGTCAGCCCAAACACACATTTTGTGATCTTTTTTACCTCCAATGTCGGTGTATTATGGTGTGTCCAATTTGCATGCTATAATCTTTAACAACCTTTGTTTGAAGCATGTTTTACTCTGCTCTCTGAGTTCTTGAAATACCAAATTTATGTCAAATGTATTTTTAAACCATTATTCTTAATTTCTAGCCATTACCCTTGTGTTAGACATCATTAAACGCAAAATAAGAGGAGCCATTAGCTGTTGTCCTCAGCTTTGTAGTGCTTGGTAGCATCTGAAGGACATTTCACAACCTCTGTACTTCTGTTTTAAACCAAAGGCACGTTCACTGTTATGTTACAAACAGTGACAACATTATTGAGGCTTATTATGGACCGTTGAAGGTTGTTGAGTTATGGATAAAGGAGTACGCTTCTCCGAGCACACTACACACACACACACACACACACACATACATATACATATACTTACACTCCACATGCTTGACTTGTGCCAGTCTTCTCCTCTGCACTATGTCTGTGTGGGGGTGGTTGGTTGGTGCTTGGCACATAGCTTAAAATAGACATTCGCTCTCTTTGCAAGGGAAGGTTGACAAAAGTGAGCAGGAAATGAAAGCACACGAGGGAGCGAGAGTGTGACACAGAGAAAGGGAAAGACAAGGAATGTAGAAGGAAGAAAGAGAGAGAGAGAGGGAAAGAAAGAAAGAACCAAACCACTACTCAAAGGAAACACATCTGTGCGAGTTTGAAATGGAGCCGGAGAAGGATAATGAATATTTCAGGTGAGGGAAATGAGGCAGTTTTCCAGGAAAGTGAATGGGGACAGGTGCAAGCAGCAGAGAAGAAGGCAGCGATGACAGGCACAAAGCTACAACCCTCAATACTGTACTTGTTCATCTGATGAAAAAGGAAAATTTGTGCAGTATCTATACATTAGAATCCAGTCAGCTTTGGCAGGCTGAAAATATAACTATGCTTTACTGCAAATCCTTTCAAAAACATCACTAATTTCCAAAATAAAGACATAACAGATTTTCATTGTAATCGTCACAGTTACCGTGGACTTTTTCAGTGTTTTTGTGAAGGATAACATATAAGGTAGGCCAGCACAAAATATGATTAATAATATAGATATATATCAAACATCAAAGGCTCTGTCAGATAAAACTCAACTTGAGATGACTTTGAATCTGGATGGCAAAAGAAAAGAAAAAGTGAAAATGAATCATGCATTACTCTGGATGGATGTTAGTACATTCTGTCATTGTTAATCTCTACTCGCCAACGCCTAATGTTGAGCAGTCAGCAGAATGAAGCTGGCTTGTGTGTCATCTCTCTCTCTGTCTCGCTCTTCACCCTCCCCCAGCGGTACACATCTTCTCAGTGCTTAAGATAAGTGACAAGACATCAGAGCCAAAGAAGTACTTTAATGCCAAAAGAAAACTCTGTTCACGTGTGGGTGGTTGTCTTGTTGAGTGTGTGCGTGCGTGTGTGCATGTTCATACATGAGCCACTGCAGGGACGAGTATTCGGATGTGTGCTACTACATCACTCCATTTCTGTGTGAGTGCACGCATGTTTGCCCATTTCTGTATATGTTTGTGTACAAATGCTAGTGCGCGTGTTTGTGCGCGTGCCTGTCCCTTCTCGCTAAGGTTATCCATCACTCCAAGCATCAGATGACATCACTGCCGACCCCCATCCTGCAACTCTTACCCTTCCACCCGCCCCGCTTTCTCCACTCTGATGGGCTGGCTATGTGCCAGCACCCACCTTCCTCTTCCTCCTCATCCTCCTCTTCGTCCTCCTTTCCTCTTGTCCCGCCTTTAACTGAACTCTGCTGCAGAAAAAAGTGCTGAATAATCGCCACTGACCACAGTATATACAAGGCTGACATGGGTCAGGTGTTGGGTGTATTAGTGTGTGCCTGTGTGTGCATACCTAGTGTGTATATGAGGTGGTGGATTTGTAATCAATACAGTGACACCCCCAACCCCCTTACTCTTGTAAGGCCGTAGCAGCGTTAATGAACTGTGATCCACAGGGGGTACATTATGACAGCCACTAACTTTATTATTAAGATCCCTGCTAGCAGCCCTGGGAGAGAATTGTGGCTTAAAGTGAACCCTTAATGGACGTGGCTTTTTTCTTTTTTCATTCTCTTAGTAATGTGGCCTTATGTTCTGGACAGTGGGTCTTAATTGCCAATCAATGTAAGGGGAGGTGTTTTGAACACTGGGAGGAGGTTTTTTTTTTTTTTTAATCCTGGACTGAGTTCAGCGTGTGGCCACTGGGCCTTGAGAGAAGAATTCACCCCAACTTCAGACTAAAAACCTTATTACTTCTCTTCTGTTTTAGCCCAACCAAGCTTCCACATAAAGTATGAGCTGAAGGCAAAATCAAGCTCACTGTTTCACAGTGGCACTGGCATGTTAAGAAGCAATATTACTTTAAATCTTAGTAACATGAGGTGACATTAAAAGGTCTTACCAAGTGATGCTGTTTTGGAGAAGCTGCACAGAAGACAGTTTAGACTGATGCACACTTATTTTTATTAGCAATATTTACTACTCTACAATATTTATTTACAAAAATATTTACTCTGATCAAAGTTAAATACTAATATATTATGAATACTCTGCATTTCCCTTATTTGGTTTCAATGCTGTATCTTCATATATTGACATTACTACATGAGCTCAAAAATAGGAAATGTAGGCATAATCATGATTATTCTGCTGGGGGATATATAAATCCTAAAGCAAGATGGTTTCATTTCACATTATCTTATGTACATTTTTAAACTTAGTACTGAGTGTTACAAGTGCTGAGCCACACCTATTCCATGTCCCTTATTTTCTCAACTATTGCCAAATACAAAACACTAGAATTTGAATTACACTACCAGTCAAAAGTTTGGACATACTTTCCTACTCATTTGAATGAGAAAGTGTGTCCAAACTTTTGACTGGTAGTGTATATAATCCGTGACTAAGGTTTCCCTTTCTTGTGGAATATTAATAATGCATTTGCATTTCACCATCCACAAATGGTGTTTGGGATATTATGAATTCCAATAGAATTGCAGATTGCAGGGGGGGGGGGGGGGTGGGGGGGGTGGATTGGCTTTTGAAAGACCCCTTTCATAATTGGAGCAGATGTGATGATTTCCATTTACTGTATATTATTATGCACATCTCATGCTGCACTTTCTCTTTTTAAACACCCAAACACACAAATGAATCTGTTTATCAAAGCAGTGAGGGCTTTTCTGTAAAGCTGATGGTTAAATGTAAGGTGTTAAATTGTAGAAAATACACAGAGGAATATGACATTACACGGAAATGTTTTCCTCTTAAAATATGATGGTCTTTGGACTTTGCGTTCGCATGTCTATATGTATATTAAAAGGTTACTGACCTTATAGATACGACGGTTTCAGGGAAGTTTTCTGCCTTCTCATTTGGTATTCAGTAGTGTTGCTCATGTTGTTCAGGTTCAAAATTTTAATTTGATGAGTGGTGACAAGGTGCTAACACCTTGCTGAAATGGGCTGTCCAAACAAGATTTAAAATATCAAGCAGCAAACACAATTGCTTACTGACTCCCACGTGTCCCCAGTCATAATAAGGTGGTTGCATTCCATATTATGTTTATAATTACAACCGTCACGGCACATTAACTTAGTCACTGTTGATGAAATTAATATCACAAAATTAGTATGGCCGTTTCAAAAATCTAATGTAGGGGTTACCTTTGATTGAACGTACAGCATATTTCTGACGTCACGGTATTTTGCAGTCTACCGACCTTAGTGGAAGCCAAATTTCTCTGGAGTTAAGAATTATGGTTTAATACAGTGGTTCCCAAACTTTTTCTGCTGGGCTCCCCTTTGGTTGATGAGAAAACTTTCGCACCCCACCCCCCCATACAAATACAAATGTTTTGTTTTCAAATTCCATTGCAGTTTATTTTACACATTGTAATTAATACAAACTGCAACTTTTTTTAAACAAATAAATATAACCCGCAAAAAATTACAGGTTGCAATAAACGACAACCTCGTTTGGAATAAAAAAATAAACAATAAAATAACAAACCACCTTAACAGTGTAATTAGATTTCAGAGTAACAGGTTTTTTTTAAACTATGTAAAAGTATTCAGTATTGCTGTGGGTGTGTGTTTTTGCCCTGCATCTGCAAATTCACTTCATTGAGTCTCAGAAACACGTCACTGAGGTATGCAAGCTTCATGAGGAACTTGTTACAGTTAAACTTGTGGGCAAGATCACAGCCCTCTTCCTCCAAAAAGATGGGTTAGGTTTAGGGTCGTGTTTTGACGTAGTTGACTGTGGCAATGACGTCGGTCATTACATCGTTCAGCTCAGGACTCAGCTGTTTAGATGCCTCAAGGCGTTTAAACAGCCAGCACTTCACGGTGTATCACCCTAACCCTTACCGCGCCCCCCACTTTGGGAACCACTGGTTTAATATAACTGGTATGTATGTATGAGTTTTGTGCCGTGTGTGATTGTAGATGTACTTATCAGATTGGTGTGAAAGATTTCCTCTTGATGTATTAAAAGGTAATATTCGTCACATACCTTATCCAACATGCACAAAAGTAGAAACTAGCAATGAGCCTGAAGTTGAGTTGCTGATAGAGGTGTTTGTCTTTCCAGCCCATTACAGAAGAACCTGTTTGGAGAAACCTACTAGAAGCAAAACAATTTGTGAAGAACCTCATTTCATAACTTAATGGGCCATATCATTACATTGATTCTTGATTTGCTCACACACTGAACTGTTCTCTCATGGTTCAGTTGACATGATTGCACACAACAAAGAGAAAAATGTGGAATGTGTAAATGGTTTGCACTTGTCCATTGAAATGTGTTGCTGTCTATTCTCCTCACAATTTGTATTTCTACGTGTAAACTTCATGCATCTAGTCATCCAGTTACATTCAGCGGTGTGCGTTAGAAAGCGACCATGTAGCGCTTTAATATGAATCAGTTTGCACGTGTCTTGACTTTATGGGTACGTGCATGAGGGTGTGCATTAACTATATAGATGTGTACATATGTATACACACGTGTAAAATGACCTCAGTCACTTCAATCCAGCTGCCCCTGCAGCATGTTGTATGATGAGTGTGTTGAGCCAGTCTGGTCAGGAGAGCACCAGCTGTTTGGCGATCTGCTCTGCTTCTTCAAAGGAGACCATATGTGGCTCTGACTGTCCAAGCTGTTCAGGGGTCACATCGGAATGAACCCTTCCTTAGGTCATAAGTAAACAGGAACAGCACTCACTAACATGAAACATTGTATTCAACATCTTAAAGGTGTAATATGTAAAAAGCGTCACAATTATCTCTGACTATTAACTGAACTGTACAACAATAAAAACAAACAAAATCTAAACTTTGCTAAAAGTAAAAAAGGTCTTAAATCTATTCAATCATTAAATTAATTTCGGTGGTCAATGCTGCTAAAAAAACCCAAAAAACATGTGAATGATTTGATTTGTTTTTCACAGTTTTCGTCCACCAGTGGGGTATTTTCTTTTTAGTCAAAATAAGGTTTTTGTATGCTAGCTGCCATGATGTGTGTTCCTCCAAAGTTTCATTAAAGAGTGTTGCAGAAGTACCAATTTTATTTCAAGTTACAACAAAAGCTTATTAAAAATGCATGCTTTATTCAGTTTGTTCAAAATTGTAAAAATGGACATTGCCGTTTTTCTGTTATCTTTTACTTTCCTAGTTTTGTACAGTCAAACAATCACTAATTACAATGTGACCCAAAGAGATTCCAAGTTCTAAAATTAAAGTTTTATTTTCAGTGAAACGCCTGGTAGGACATTGCTTTGACTACTGAAATTTATTTATATCATGTACGAGTCTGTAATTATCTGTAATTGTTAGCTGGACTGTGAAACAATAAAAGAAAAAAAAAAAAGCAGAACTTAAACTTTGATCATAAAAAATGCATGTGCTAAAATGTAACAGTAAGCAAAGTTAAAAGCCTGTAATCTTCACAATGTACATAAAAACAAGTTAAATAAAGAAATAAACTAAACACTGAGTACAGTCACAGCTTAGTTGTGGGGGTGTCATTCTGATGTGCTGCTACGGATTAGGCCATTTCCTGTAAGTCCCACACCAGAGAATGATTTATTCGTAGAACCGTATGTGACAGCCTTGCATATCCTAAAAGTCAGTGCCTCTGTTGTGGTGCAATATTAAAATGCACTTCATAAAAGCAGCCACGTTAAAGGACTCTGAGAAAGAGGCAGAAAGCTCTGGACTCCACATTCTAACAATAAAATCATCTCCTGCCTCAAGTCATTTCATAAAATGGCAGCGATAAAGAGATAGACTGTTCTTTATTGTCTTTAGATTGCGGGCACTTTGCAAACTCTCCTCGCCTGTGTCTAGAATAATGTAAATATTTCACAGCTATGTGCCTGCTAATACATAAAACAGATATATAAGTCCAATAAAGCTGCATAACTGTTTGTGCCTGGCTTCCCCTGAGGGGCCAAACACTTTAGTAGGAGGGAATATTCCCCACTCAGCTGACAGAAAGGACACTGAAGCTTTCCTGATGAATGGCACACACTGGGCTTCAGAGAGCAACAGAGCCGCACATCGCTTGTTGTATTGTGACCGTCTTCTTGAGAAGCAGCATCGAGTATCCCAGAAGTTCATGATGCGTACAGACGAGTACAGTAGATATTAATTCAAATGTTTTTCAGTTCAGTCTTATCAGGTTCTGGTTGTATGCTAAATATTAGGTGGATAGGAATAGAAAATCTTTTTAACTCTTGAGAATTTTTTTTTCTCTTTTTGTTGTCGACTGAGTTCAAATAGGTATAGCTGGAATATATGCAGGCTCATGCTTGTAAACAAAAAGATAGCAAAATTAGTTTATTGAACTCTTTATCAGTAAATGCTTTGTGGTGTTTGTTGCTTAAACCAGCTCATAAGCAACAAAGAACAGCCCAGACAACCAAATTGTTGCATATTGTGGGCAGCATTGCAACTATGCAATTGCCCAGGACAACAAAAACGCCCTTCTAAAAAAATAGCAGCAATCAGAATGGATGCCATCTCTTGGCATTACTTTAAATGCCAGCAGCAGACAAGATACTCATTAGGAAGATGATGATGGAGGGGGGCATTCAGATGGACTTGTGGTGGAAATACAACAGCAAACAAAAACAATGGGCTCAAATTGAGAGGGACGATTAGCATCATTATCAATGTCAATCATTTTGTTTTGTTTTGAAAACATGACAAGGACGATGAATGATGAATTTTTGGAACTGTTTTGAGAGTCGTCTGGCATGAATTGAAGTCGAGATGAACGGGGAAAAATTGCAACAATACACTATGTTTGCATTGCTTACACATTTAGTTGTTATAATTGACTCTGAGTTTCATGTTCTATCATGATGAAATTGTCTCAACTTGGTAAATTACCTTCAACTTCTGAAACAATCCTGCAAAGATGCTTGCTTGTAATACTGATGTAAAACGTCTATGCAGAAATATTACTTACTTAAAGATAACAGAATTTGTTATGTAAAAATCTCAGTTCATTTTTCAGTCTGGTATTACTGCACAGTACTCTTAACACAGATATATTGCACTGCAGGGGTAGTTTGGCCTGCATAGCCTCTCCCTACATTCCATCAATATGAGTTGGGATGAAAAAAAGCAGAGTTGCACAAAATAGACTCAGTGTTTTGTCTCATCTTTAAATCTGGGCCCTTGCTTGCTGTCTTAAACGATTACAGAGAAATGAAAACACACACGGGGATTTACAGGCATAGGACCTGACCTCTCATCCATTTTACCTACCACTGGGACCCATTGTGACCCTAAAATTGCCAATATTGAAGCTCAGTGGGGTGAGTAAGAATTGAGAAGGGGGGCTAAAAGACGAGATGGCTACAGCTGTGCTCTGCTCTTGCCTCGCAGAAACAGAAAAAGAGGGGAAAAAATCATAATCTCACGCTGTCTGATGCAAGCTTAAATGCTCTATTGCTTTGCCGATCACGTTGCGCTCCCATCATCTTTCCCTGGCGTCTTCAAGACAAATCTGGGCTGCTGCCATGCACACACACGCAAAACACTATGCACGGCAACAACAGCAGCTGAGGCGTGATGAATGACGCTCTCGTCCCGACGGGTCCCTGTCGATGCATGTTCAAGTGGATGGGATTGAATTTAACCATAGAAATGACAGGCCATTCTTTTTTGGGGGCACAGGGCAGGCTACATGAATGGTTCGTGGCGACGAGGGGCTCAGTGATTGATGCCCCATGAGTAAAAGACAGTGAATCTGTGGAGAAAGAGGGAAAACTACCCTTGTCATAAATGTGAGCGTCTGGAGAATCCAAGGGTTGTGGTACCTCTCCTGAACCTAGCCTTCCTTATCCTCTTTAACACCTGATCCCAGTTTGAAGGAGCTTATACCTCTCCTCATCCAACTAAAATGGTCCTATTTATCACAGCCTGACATTTCTGTCATCAGTGGACGACAATATTGTTGGATGAGACACTTGACTAAAGCTCCAGAGGGCTGCAGAGGAAGATGCTGTTTCTTTTGTCAGTCATTACAGACTGAAGTGAACTGCAGTCTGCCCTATAAATTGCCTGGTTCATAGTTACATCTAAGTACTGGCTAAACCGTAACTCCTTTAGCACTGATGCTATCCCTTTGGATCTGTCTGTTTTCATGGCAGATATGCAGTTGTTTTTCAAAAACAATGGTGGAAAGTTCACCTCAAATTCTTGGGAAATCAGAAACAGTTCATTCAGGCAGCTCTCTTTCTGCAGCCAGCTAATTAAGTTAACTTAAGTTCCTTGATTTAGTGGTAAAGAAAGTCTGTTGCTGACTCTTCAAGCTGCTTCAAGCTGATTACTGAAAAAAAAAAGAATAAACCCCGTTAAGACTTCTAAATATATACTTGATAGCTACATACACAATAAAGCTAAGTGATCCACATATAAAACGAAGAAGTAAAGAAACAGCTTTGTTCTCGTATCAGAGTGTAGAAGTAACCCATGCTGGTATTATTAGTATGATAACACTGTTGGTAATGACAGAGGATAGACTGGTCCTTTTTTATTTTTGTATTTTCTTGTAGGGTATTACAATAGAGAGAGCGCTAACATTTCTCACCTGCTCCCTTGAAATGAACCTTTTATGGACAAAGCATTGCATGTCTGCATGCCCAGCTGTTTGGGGAATGGGTTTAGCAAATATGAATTAGATTTTATTGAACAGAGACATAAACAGAGGCTAAGCATTTACTTTCTTTTGTTTGTTTTTAATTTACAGGGTAAAAAAATCCATGTCACTCTTTGAAAAGTTCAGCCCATAGGACTCCATATTGAAGAGCTTAGAATTTCTGAAACCTGTCTCAACATGTAACCTCTCTCATCATTGCAAACAATTACAAGCAGACCTGGCATCCCAGCTTGGGACTCCAGCACTCACCAGGAAATGCTGAAGGCTCCAGAACAATGGAGGGGTTAAGAGGGTGAGACCCCAGGAAGGATTAGGAGCATGTTTTCCACTATCTTCACTTCTGCAGGCATCTCTACAGACCTCTCCCAGGCCCTGCAGCCTGCTCGAGCTTGGCTCCGTCTTCTTATCCACTGAAGTCCTGGAAGTAGCAAAAAATAGAGTTCCAGTCTCTAAATCACTTGGGTTAACAGGCAAGAATGCCTGATGTCCCCAAGTATAAAGCCCCCACATATATCTACCCCCATTTCTCTCTCTCTCTCTCTCACAGTCACACACACACACACACACACACACATATACATATATATATATATATATATATATATATATGCACGCAAAGAGAGAGGGAGTTGTGCTAATTCACTAACATCATTGTAGTGAAGAAGAATGCAATTAAAACTGCTCTTGATAATTAACCCAGATCCATCTCCAACCCCATCTCTGCTGATTATATAAACGGCCATTACCAGGGAGCTATGAATATTCATCAGTTGTGAGTGGTCTTAAGATGGTAGTCATTTTATCTTTTTGGGTGGGTGGAAAATGGGGCTATAGAAGTGGGGATGAGTTGGGGGTGGTGTGGGGCTGAGGACGAGGATTTGGCTGTGACTGATTACCACACAGTTGGGGAGAATTTGCTGTTAATAAGCACTTTGTTGTCAATTTTGTCATTAAGTTTCACATTTCTTTATCTAGTTGTCTGTCGCTCCTGTTTGAGCTCCTCAGTGTTCGCAGAAACAACAGTTAAGTATTAAATTACATTTATGCAAATTAGATGCAAAATAAAAATACACAAATACTTCTACTCCTATAGTTTGCAGCAAAATGCTGTGCAAGAACTCTTAAAATGTCGCCATGTTTACATATATTATTAACTTGTACCACACAGGACATACACGCACACACACAGAAATCTGTCAGGCTCAAAGTTTAGTAGAGGGAGCTGACAGAAATAGATTTCAGTACATTATAAATGGGGGAAGATAATCAGTCTTGTGAATTGTGACCACATTGTGTCAATGCTGTGATCTTGCCATAAGACTTCAGCAGCAGCAAACAGAGCAGAACAGAGAAGAGAGCGGACGCGAGTGGGAGCGAGGGAGCAGGAGAGGGAGAGTGAAAGAAGCAGAGAGAAACCTTTCATGATAAAAACTGCCCGCTCACAGTGCGATAAATTGGAAGATGACACAAGTCACGGCACAACAAAAGGGGGGAACACTGGATGGGGACCCTTCATTGAGAAATTGATGAGACTAAGCTTGAAAGAATTGTCTTTGTGAGCCAACACTGGGGTTTAGCTCCCAAAACACTCCAGGATTAAGACAACATCCCATCAGAAGTAGAGTTGGCATGGACCCATTAGTCCCTCATGATTTCTCTGACACATTTCTCACTTCTTTGACGCCACTAATACTTGAACAAAATAAATACAATTCTACAGATAGAAATTCCAATATCCCCCCTTTAGTAGTTGCAAGATATGAAGATTGGATAATTTACTTTAATGCCAGATTTGTCAAAAGTTAGATCAGGCCTCACCTGGATTTGCATTTGAAAAGAGAATTGGCATATTGAGCAGCTCAGCACACACATTCAGCTCTCCCCATCTGATAAAATGTCAGATTTATATGAGATCAACGGTCCCCTGCAGCAGCTCAGTGCAGACACTGACACTGGAAGACTTTATGCAGTGTGAAAATGCCCTTTCTTTTGATTTTCTTTTACCTATCAGAAAAGATTTTTTTTTTGTATACAGCGAATCGAGACCATGCTATCAGATAGTGACATTTCCCTTAACATTTATGGTAGCCAATGATCTGAACTGCATGCTGATCAACCTGACTTGCAGCACTTCACTAAACTGTGTTGCATGATGTGGCAGCATGATGCCATATGTTGGTATCAAATCAGGTTGGAAATTGAAGAACAAAAGGCTTTTTTACACAAAGGTTTAGTTTGCAAGCATCCTCCTAGCACAAGATGGCTCTAATTGGATTTCCACATGGTGGTCATTACTGAATGTTAGTCAAATTAAAACTGCAGGTTATAAATTGAACTCTTCATGCCTTGACTAGAATACCAGCAATAGAGAGCTGACAAGAAATGAGAGGGGAGTAAAATGGAAAACGACAATGAAGGTTCCCCAGCCAAACACAAAGCACAGATGTTGCAGTTGATTTTCGGCAAGTTGCCTTACCTTTCATAGCTGAGTGAAGCAGCATCAGGTCGCACTGAGTCTGACCTCAAGTGATGTCCGACTGTCTGTCACCATGAATCGTGCCTGATTCACACCTGAACAAACTTAACGCTTCGGCTAAATAGGGTCTCGACCTGAAAATGCAGACTTGATATTGTGCCAGACCGATTGTCTCATGTGCAAACTGCACACAGGTTAAATGCCTGCTGACTGTTGGGCCAAGTTTATTCATTAAGTGATCCGCTGACCCACTTAAGGAATAAATCAGCCACATTCGTGCGATGTCCCTGATGCACATTAAAGTCTGTCTCAGGCGGCGAATAACTAGACACCAACAACTCGACCAGCTGTACGCACAAATCACTCACAACAGCACCATCTCTTTTGCTTGGTTTGATAAAACTGCATCATAGCTAAGGGGTTTGTTTAGTTTCAGTAAGATGTTGATTCAGTAACTGAGACACTAACCCCCGAGGCTATCACTGGAAGGCTCAATGAACAGAACATACAATACAATTTTGCTCACATTATTAATTTGCATGTTATTGAAGGAGGATAGAGGACAATGAGTAAGAGAATATCAAAGTTTGACAATTTCTGAGTTTAATATGATTGCTGTTCAACGTTGATAACTGAATATGTCTCTCTCTCATTATTTCTTCACTCTATCAGCAGCAGAAGTCCTTTGAAACTCGTATTCACTTTCAGTTATTCACTTTAACCTTGTTAACTTTAACTCTGTTGGATTCACCTGTGCTTTGTCCAAATCTGACTTTATTTCAAACTTAATTTTGAATTCTACTGAAGATCTCAACTTTAACAAAGATACCAAATATGACAGGCTCAGTTAGAGGAAAACGGTGGGTGAAGTGATGAAAAGTCACCTTGAATATTTGGACAGACTGTAATAGACTGCCTTAAAAACATTGCTCATACAGTGAACGCATTATACGGTATACAGCAGCTTGAATAAAGTGATGCAACGAGCACACACAGAATACTGTATTACAGACGAAAGATTTTGCGTCCTCTCAAAAAAATCTAAACATATCTCAAATTCAAGATTGATTCTTAAAATTGACCACCACGTAACAGAGGTCAGATGTGAATGTAGCCACTTCTTTTTAAACTGATGTTTATTGAGTTCAGTGCTTGATGAAAATTTGCTCTGATTCATTAGGCTAAGGAAAATTTTGAAACAGATGCTGGTAGTAGAAAGTTTAGAAATTGAAATGAAATTGAAATGCAAAGTTGCAGTTATCCAACCTAAATAAAGTCTAAAGCATCGTGTTTTCACCAGCAGATTTTTATTGAACCCTCTGGGACCTGATTCTTAGCAGATTTGAAAACATTCAATTTCTATTATTCAGACAAGTTTGCAAACTTTTTGGAGGTTCAACTCTGGTTGAATTGTGTGTGTACAGGGGAGTTGCAGGGAGTATTTTTGTGTGTGAATTTGCCAAAGTGTGTGTTTTGTGTCTTACCACAACTTGTGTGCACAGAAGATGTTTATGTTTTGCCGTCAATGTCACATGTTGACTTATGATGACACTCAGCCTGAGTTTCTTTTTCTCATTGAACTACAACACGAATGCAAGGATGCGGTTATGAAAAAAATATTTTGAAAACCAATAAAGTGTTTGATTCACAGCTGTGTGCAGAGAGAAGTCAGTTTCTCTGGCACATCATGTAGCCTCACATACACACTGTGTGAGCAAAAGACCATCTCAGGTCCAAAACAAAATAAATGTTTGGCCTGGAGTATTTATTTTGCTTCACTATGAAATCATCCTAAAAATTTATATTGTAAAGAAATCAATCATTCCCCAAAATCATATAAGAAAACTACAGGCCAAAACCTGACAGGACCGCCTTTCTCAAGTCCTGATTTTACATCTGCAATGTCATCAGACAAAATCACATGTAAATTAAAGATGCAGACTTTCAGCTACATTTAGCTGTAAAATGCTCCCTCACAGAACACAGTATCCACAGCTTCTGTCTGGGGTCGAAAATACTTAAAATGTTATTTACCACAAATGCAGAAGGTAACAGGTGTTTATCAAAAGTCTGAATATCTCACTCCTGTTCAATATACATCATTAGTCATAGCAGTATTTTAGTATGATTTGGTTTGCTCCTGCTTGTGGTGAATGACATGCTAATAGAAAGTCAACATTTCCTGCTATCACTTCAAATTAAAAGCCCTCTAGCATTTCATTGGGCAGGAATCCTTGATAGTGTGACAAGGCTATTATTAATGTGCTGCAGTAAATACATTGTCATGTATCCTGATGCTGGTGTTTCTGATGTTCACCTGCTGTTAAGATTTGTTTGTTTCTTTAGTAGTTGTGGGCGCGCTCTCTCTCTTTTCAGTATGTCTTATGGTTAATTAACTGTCTGTATTCTTAAAGGATATAATAGATGGAATGAAAGTGGTTTATTTGCCGTAATGGTGACATATTGGAAGTGCTTCTCCCTGAAGTTTCTGAGCAGCTGGGAAACCAGAGCAGTGCAGTAGGCTTCCTGCAGAGAAAGGTTTTGTCCCAAGCCCCAGGTTGCATGCATAAAGTGATGTTTAAAAAGAATCATCGGGGACAGTGCAGGCTGCGAACACCCCAATAGCATGTAACAATAACATAGAACATGTTTGCAGCAGAAAAATTGGCTGACCAATGTTAGAAATATGATCTGTCAGTCAGTCAGTCAGAGATCATGGGTTAGAGGACTGACACAGCCTTTTCAGTCCAGCCAAGAATCACAGTAGCTTTTATAATAACTTATATTTTCTATTTAGAATAATTTAGTGGCCAAAAGTTGTATGTATATGGATTTGAACACTTTTCTGATGGACTGTAGCTCTGACATGGATGACAGTGGAGTAAATGGCCTGTTGTGATGTAGCACTGATCAAAGGAGGGTTTGTACCATATACCTTCTCCGCTGTTATATAGAAAGGCTTGAATCAGCATAAAACACCAGGCCCCATTAATGCTCTGGCTGATTTATGATCCATCAGACAGTTAATTAATTTGATGAGACACAGCAGAGTGTCACTATCAAGGAGGGTCATTCGAAACAGAGGACTACATTTTTTTTCCAAGGTGAAAATTGTCAAGTGCTTCCATGTATGAATGTAGTTCATTTTGGTCAAACATAAGTGAGAGGGGGGTATTAAAAAAACCAAACAAACAAAAAAAAAAAAAACAGGGACAATATCTAACAATTAGATGGATGGAACGTTCTGTCAAATGTTGCTATTTTCATTCAGTCCCAAGCCTTCCATCAAATTAAGCAGCAGGAGAAGACAGTCATATTACACAGCGTCACTAACACGTCTGGGCTGAGTGACAGTTTCAAAGAGGTAGATTAATTTTGTCAAAAATATGATAAGGTCTTGAAGCCATTGGAAAAGGAAATGAGGATGTCGGAGTCAATTTTCCTACCAAATAGAGTGGCCATCATCTCAAGTTTCAATCTTGTTTCCCGCCACATGCATCTGTCTTTGTCTTATTTTGGTAAATTATACAAACAAACGAAAAAAAAAAAGTTCAGGAGTGGGCTTCTTCTTTTTTACGTAATGAATACACAAGTGATGAATGCAAATATGCGGATCAGAACACCAGCATGCAGCTTTCATCCCCACAGCCAGTTGCTCTACGTACACTGTCATCACTCACTTTCGTGTCTCCCTCTCTCCGTGTGATTTATCTATCAGTCCACGGTAGGATTGACTCTCTGCTGTACAGCAGGCCATTAAAGCCTGGAGGAGATTCACCTTGCCAGGCATCTGGCTCAAATGAAAAGCTAAAAGAGCACATTAACTCATCAATATGAGGGCATGAAGATGAAAACAGTTGTCAAAGGCCTGCCAGAAATAACTGATTGGTTAATGCTGCTCTATTGTATATAAGCGAGGTCATGAGAGTCAAACAGGAGCAAAAGACACAAAGAATTGAGAACCCAGGAAGAGTCCAGGTAAGCTTTGATGGGCACCCTACTCTGAAAAGTGTAAAAAAAACAGCTGAGTGTGTCGTCTTCAAAATAAGGTATTTAATATGTCATGAAGCAAGCTGAGATTAGAGCAGAGCTTTTATTTAATGTTGTTGATGCGTTTGAAAATCATTAAGCAGCACTTGCAGTAACCGTTGAAGCTAAGTTTTCATTTGTTGAGTCTTATTTCACATTTGAAATGAACCATTGTAGCTTGCCCTCATTATGATCAGTGGCTATTTAATACAGTACAGATGGTAGAAAGTCAAATCACACAAATCAGTACAAACGGTGTAGTCCTGTGCACACACAAAGACATTTTCTGAATGGCGCTCTCTCGCTATGCAGCATGAAACAGTGTGTGTAGAACACATTAGCATTGGGTATCATACAGCGGGTGCATCACTCACACCAGTCACAAAACATTTACCACATGGTGGGGGAAGCTGCTTCCACTGCAGAAAGTCCCTTACGCTGTCTCAAATATCACCTCATACTTCGACGCAAACCGCTGGGAAGGCCTCCATACGTCTTCACACGTAACATCTGTTTATTTCACTCTTTCGCATTATCCACTTGTTATCAGTTGTGCTGAAAGCTATCCCGTCATCAATCAATTCACTTAATTGGGCGGGAATTGAAAAGCTCATATCTATAACACGTGAAAATGTAATTTTATAGTGAACACATTAAGTTATGTCATTTTTAGTTGCAATTACATGTGCATCACTAGGCAACAAACCCTACAAACCTGGAAAAACACCCACAGTTGTTTTCAGCATGTCAGCAGTTTTGCCACCGATGCCTTATTCGCTGACTTGTTAACAATTAACAAATTCTAGCAGAGTTTTTCTCCCTTGTGCATCATAGAACCAGTGGATCTTTACATTCGTTGTTTTATAAGGGGATCACATCTTGCACGTTGCTCTGGCATGTTATGTATTTGCAGGTTAAATTAAACCTAATATTTCATCTTCCAACATGAATACAGAAAAAACAGTACGATGGTGCTATTAATTAACTTGATGACACTCATCCAACTGCAGAGCCTGACAGTTCTCATTAGATCCACATCCTTAAGGTTTGGTTTTGTTTTAATTTTTTCTTCAACTGAACAAATGTCAAATTTATTCTATAATGCACCACCAAGGCTTATCCTCCTATGCTTGGAGTGAGGTCACTTCTGCACACAATTACCTCAGAAAGAAAGTAGACAGACAGGGAAAATTTATTCTTAATGTAAATCACTCTCCCACTTCTAACTGAATGTATAATGGATTGTGTATCCTCAGTAATAATCCTGTTAAACAATTCTTAAGAACTTGGGGAGAAAGGACTCTTCAGATAAGGGCTGTTTTAGATATCTCTTCTTCAGGAAAATCCTCTGTGGGACTGAGGGGGCAAGAGGGAATCATAATGAGTCGATAAATAAACAACAAGTCTTGAAATTTTGCCAGTACCTGCTCTCAGAAAGACACAGGGATGAGAGAGGAAGAAAGAGAGCGAGAAAGGATGGGAACAGGTGAAGAGGTTGGAGAGAGAGAAAGAATTGGATGTCGAGGTGGAAGGAGGCCTCAGGCTAGGATTCATCTTGTCAAAGTGAGACTTGGGTCCTGAATTCTGTCAACATGATTCTTTCAGCGTTTCACACCATTTCCATCTGGGGCCTGTTTTAGTAGAGGGAACCTTGTGTTTGGCGGGGGGGGGGGGGGGGCACTTGCAGTCTTCAGATACTGACATTGACACACATTGGCTCCAGAATGGTGCATCTGAGCCAGGAATATGAAGCAACAGATGTGGGGAAACCATTTTATAGGCTTGGTGCTTTGCCTGATCAAGACAACGGCAGACAGGCAGTCTGATAATAGATGGTTAATATAAGACAGAAAAAGGTTTGTGCACCAGGTGCTGGGGGGCAGATTAACACATAAAAATATTTTCTGGTAAAGCTCCGAGGAGATGTGTTGCATAACCACTATCAGCTGTAACACTTCCTGCAGGTCACAAGGAAACATTTAATTAGGATTCCTAAATAAGGAGAGGATCATCTTTAAAATGAGCTTTTCATGAGTCTGTTTGCTTAGAGTTGCTGGCTGTGTATGTGAGAGAGGAGTTGAATGTTTTTCTGTTATGTAACGTGATGCAATAAAGTATACTGGAGAATGCAAGCGAGGTTTAATATTACCCCGGCCAATCAACGTTGGTCCCTTTCAATAATGTATGGTGGTATTTAATGTTGTTTTTTTGCTGGTCGCTGTTGCTTTTCTGCTGCAGTTTTTTTTTCTGTCATGTAGAAGCTGTCTATCCATAAGTAATGCATTGTGCCATATAGTTGCAAAAACTACACAGCTATATAAACTGGATGCATAGCTTGGCAGTTCATAAGGTACCTGAGTCATTGCCTACGTCCCATTTATCATATATAAAAATCTTATGTCAGGTTTTGGCTGACAGCATCAAACAGCAACTGCTCAAATAGGGAAATTGTTTTCATAGCTGACATCTCAGCAAGCAACTGGCCTTTAGCAGCTTGCAGTGGGCAAGTCTGTTTATGCACAGCTGAACAAACTATTTAATCTCTCCCATTTAAAGGATAAAGCTGGGGTTATTTTACAGTTTTTGTAATTGACAACAAATCCCCCGAAAAGACCCCAAACCAACAATGCATAAGTCTCGGCTCTTTCTGAATTTCCCTACCCTAAAACTTTCAAGACAGGTCATAAATATGTTGTTTCATTTATTACAAAAATCTAATCAACCGGGCAGTGTACTTTTTAACAAATGTTTCTCTAACAGGGCCAAATAGTACATTTGTTGCTGACTATTTTCACATGGATTAACACACGTCTTGCTGCTCTAATGAGTAATTACTGCAGGATTGCATATGTGGGTTTGGCTTGAAAACACAAAAAACCGACGTAGCCTGTATCATAGTTCAGCTACATGATTAGTAGCTGTACTGTTTGTTTTGGTATTTTCAAGCGATTTTTTCTTCAATAAGAAATAAACAGGGCAGCAAGGCGGCATGGTGGTTAGTGCTGTTGCCCCACAATAAGAAGGTTGCGGGTTCAGTTCCCAGCCTGAGGCCTTTCTGTGCAGAGTTTTCATGTTCTCCGGTCATGTACTCCGGTTTCCTCCCAGCGTCTAAAGACATCATGTTTGGGTTAACTGGTGACTCTACAAAGTCCGTAGGTCTGAGTATGAGTGGTTGTTGGTCTCTGTCTGTCTCTGTGTGTTGGCCCTGTGATGGACTGGTGACCTGTCCAGGGTGTACCTCGCCCTCACTCAGTGTGAGCTGGGATTGGCTCCAGCACCCCCAACGACCCGGAAACAGATAAGCAGTAGAAGATGAATGAATGAATGAGGAAATAAACAGAATGTCACCAAAATCCATTATATATCTTAAATCATATTTGATCTGTATTATTTCAAGTTGTCCAATTTTAAGTAAAGTAATACATTTCCACAGAGCATCATCTGTGTTTGTCCAGCTTTGCCTTTCTTTTAGTTGTTGAAGTTTTATTTTTTCTTTGAGAAAACTGAGTTCACTAATTTTATTAGGCTTGCTTTTAATCAGCACTTTAACACTGAAAACCTCTCATTTAAAAGTGGCTATTTTGTGGAGAAATGCACGCAAACACACATGGACAACGATTTCGAGGAGAATTTTAGTGGAGAAGCAGTCAGGGAAAAAATTACATTTAAAAACTTAAACAAATATATTATGTACTCGACTCTGGGTGTCTGTTAAAGAAGCAGGAAAGAGAGAAGCCTGGGAAGGTCTGATAAGGCTCTCTAACAGTAATAATAACTTTTTCATAAAGCTCATTAATTGAGAGTCTAGAGGTAATTGCTACGTTTCCTCGAGGCTGACTATGTTGTTAATGCTGACGACTGTCAAACTGACAAACAACAAGTTGTGGAATATGGATTTTCTTCCCTCACAGCATGTGTTAATAACCCACCATCTGAGCATTGCCAAGGGAAACTGTCAAGATGGCATCAGTGATAAAATGTTAACATGTGACAAAATGCACCTGCCCGCAAGAAGAACAATTCAATTTTAAATTGAATTTGTACAACTATCACGAAAACCTTTTTCTTAATCCTTACCTGAGGGAAAGCAATATTGATTAAGAAGAAAAGAGCAGAAGGAAATTTTTTTTTTTCTTTACTTGGTTTCTGTCAGTGAGTTGCCACACAGTTGAAATGAGACAACACAAATTAAACCAAATGATAGTACAGGTGATTCAAGAATCATCCTGATTCTGACAGCACAAATGTGTGAGGTCATATGTCGAACGGAAAACTTCGCTGCTGCGTGCTATACCGCCCTGGTGAGGAGTTAAATGAGACATCAAACTTGAGTCATTCTGGGATCAAAGCTGTTGGGCCCTTATATCAGATTATATTCATCAGGTTAATTTAGCTGCAAGATTTTTTATTTATTTATTTATTTTGAGAAATCAAATCTACCCAGCAAATCAATTCTGTAAAAGATAAATTTGTGCAATGGCAGTTTGACTGGCAACATATACTAAAGCCCCAAGAGAGGCAGCGTGGGGCATCCACTATTCAGGGGGTCATTGGAATACTAAAATTGTCCACCAATGTATGGTTGTGAAGTGTGAATGGGTGAATGTGGCTGTGTGTGTTGTAGCGCATTTTGAGTGGTTGATAATACCAGATGAGAACTGTATAAGTGCAGTCCATTTACAAGATTTTAATAATTTAACACAAGCAGATTTCACAAAAATACATTTCATAAATTTAACAGATATATTTTGTGGCATAATATTGGTTCAAAAAGAGTTTGACAGCCAGAGTAGGGATTTTTTTTATCAGTCATCAGACTTCTTTCACTGTTATTTACCTTTTCTTTCTGTCTAGTCACCTCTGTTTGCACAATTTGTGTTCTTGTTTATTGGGGCTTTGTCATATCTATGTAAGCATTCTTTATAAACACAGTGTGAAAGGATGCTGGGCTATGAATCAAATGTCCCATGGAGCAAACATGTGCTGTGCGGCTGGCAGCCTTACAGACCTTTATGCTGCTTCTTGCAAACAAAGAGAGGCAGTGGGTTTGCCAGGTTATGTACTGTCGCTTATTAGGTCACCAGAGGAATGAGGACAAACAGGAAAGAAGTCAGAGAGAGGGAAATCCATGAGGGGGAAATGTCCAAATGATCAACAAACAAGACGGCAAGCGTTCGTTAACTCATGTTTGCATACGGCAAACGTGTGATCCATTTGGTCACTCATGTGGAGTTACATACTGTACACTCCACTAATTAGGATCATCGGGGTCATCGTTGCCATCCTAAATGCAGTTTCCTTCATCTCAGTCGTCATACAAACACCGGCTGTCACCAGTGGATGTGGTGGGCATGACGAAATGGAGGCGGCACTGGTGCGTTCATGATTTCTGATGTGTGTTGATGAGTGATGCCGACTGATGGCTGATGTTGGGTGAAGCGTACAGTAATGGGGAGACAGAGGTCACAGAAACCATTACCAGAGTGGAGGGGGAGGGGAAGGGGACGTGAAAGTGGGAAGTGTGCTGTTGTCTTCTCCAACTGTGGGGCGGGGCCACTGTCCTTCTGTCATGACTCAATGTCTGTGTGCCGGCTTTGCATTCATTATGGCAGGAGACCGTCCTGACACTCATCATAAATACATGACAGGGGTCACATGGCATAAAATGTGACTGTGTCTGTTCTGGAGCCAAAGGAGAAGGGCATTTTGTTGTTTTATGGAGAAATTTTGTTCTGCTTGCCTCCATGTCTTATTTCTCCTTTAACAGATCTGTGTTACCAAAGATGAAGCGGACGAATCCCCCCCCCCCAAAAAAAAAGGTTGAAACATGTCTGCATTATTCAGTAAGTGCAAAAACTCACAAGTATGCAAGATGATACACACACTCCGCAATCCTTCTTTACTCTGATGAGGATCTGCTTAAATTAAGCTGCAAATTTGCATTCATTTTCTCAACTGACTCATCGGAGGCATGAGTTGACCCCAATCCTGTCATGCAAATAACTCAAGCATGGGAATAATAATAGCTCTTCAGATGAGGTGGCACATAATTACTGTGCCTGACCACTCCGAGCAGTGCCTGACTAGCCACAACATGCATGAAACCATTTAGTTTGTTCCATCTATCAACAAGTGTCACTTTGTTGTCCTCATGACAAGGTTACCATAGCATTAAACTGACGCTCCTCAGCTAAGATGCCACGAATTGTCGCAAGGTTACAACTCAATGACAGTTGACGCCAATGGATTCCTCTTATTATGATGAGTTGGAACACCTTGATATCCACTGCAACATTAGCGCACCATCTGGAAGGCTAATGTGACGTCCTCTGGAGTTGTGGTTTGGGCCCCTGCTGTGTACCGTCTTGTTGACTAATATCTCTTTGTGAAAAATAAAGAACAGAGGTATAGCGATGTGAAGGACATGGAGGAGCAATGGTGGGAGGAAAAGGGAGGAAAGACACCCTTAGATCTGAAACAGGGGATGACGAGGCAGGCAACGTGTGGATTCATCACACAGCCGGCATGTCTTGTACTGACACTAATTTTAGGTCCAAAGCTGTGGGTAATGAACATATTCTGTGACAAATGGAGGAATCGTAACAGTTGAAGCGTTGTTGGGGACACATTTGCATTCCAACAGACTGCCGTGACACCACCTGGTGTCTAGAGACAGTGGAACGTGCGAGGGGAGAGAGCATGTCGCCAGAAGCATGAATCACCGGCGTCCTCGCCCATCCAAGCGGTTTGCGGTTGCACCTGTAGGCTGATGACAAAAGCGAACGTGATTTATGAATGAGTTACCCTGAGAGTTTAAATGTAAATTGAAATGATTAGAAGGTATTCAGACGTAATCAGACCTGGTTGTCACTTTCATCACTGTGGATTTTTCAAAGCCATTTACTGACAGTATTACAGTTACACAGTATAACAAATCCTGACTGGCCCACATCAAATTAGCTTAATTTTTCTCGATCATCACTGACACTGGGATTTGTGACGGACTTCTTTTTATTTCTCTAAACTTTAAAGAGGATTCAAAGTATGTTTGTCCTGTGGCTTGAGCAGTTAAGCTGTAAAATTCATGCGATCAGCAGTTTTACAGAGTGGAGTTTTTGCACTTGAATACCAGAAATTGTATTTATTCTGCCCCAATTGAATAGTTGGCATCATGATGAAATTGCAGCAACTAAAGTTGTAAATGTTACCAAAAAAAAATAAGCTGGGAAAGAAAAAGCACAGATGTTAACATTAACCTTTAACTTCGGTAGTCTCAAGTAAGCATTGGTACTTCCGGATTAAATTCAAGAGGAGCTGTTTCTGCAGTGGAAACTCTCATCGCTCTTTCACATCTCTGCTTTTACTGAAGTTTGTACGCTAAGCATCTAGCTTCAGACGGTATTGTCACTCCCGATAACAACTGACTGTAACCTCTAATCTGCCATAAAGATGTGACACTGATCAGATGGTGCAATATAACCTCTCGGCTTATAAACGCGGCAATGGCGGAGGCTCTTGTCAACAGTCAGTCACCACCATCCACTCCCAGCAGGCAGAGGAAAATTAGAAATGGTCCCTTTAAGGGGAAGGTGAGCAGCCAACCTTAAAATGAAGTAAACTATATAGCTTGTTGAATGTGCACCATTCACTTTTATTTAACTCTTCAGAGTGTATAAAGCCTTGGACAAAGTTACGACGCAGGACATAAAAGCGACATTTGCACTTAATGTTCATGACATGATGGATAATCTGAAGAACAAAATGCCAGGGAGGAGTAAGGAGCTCAGAAAAATGGCTCAGAGAGCTATCTTGACTATCATTAAACCTAACATGACTTAAAAGTGCAAGCAGATTCCAGGTTAGAGAGCACTGAAGTGGTTAGCCAACCAACTAGCTGAGTATTTGTGCAAAAAAACAAGGATGAATTTCACTGTGCCATTTTCAGCTGTGAATGGGTCTTAAAGCTGAATAGTTCCCTCTTAAAAAATGGCTGATCCCTGTTTCAATATTGGACTTGTGAATGGATATAAATGTTGACATCTTTATAAATCATGCTAAAGAGGCTGCCAAAAATAAGCAAATTGAAGAAATGCAATTTTTAGGTATAGTGTTTTCAGTGTGATAAACAGGCAAAACCAATTTTTGTGACATGATTATTATTATTCTGAGTTATGATTGAACAAATACAGATGTTTCCTCTCTCTGCTCGCTGCAATTGTGATTACACGGTTGTTTTTTTGGTGGTCACATGGTGACACTACCTCCATACAGGGCACTGTCATTTCATCCTATTGAAACCAACAGCATGCTTGATCCAGGCCCTTTTCATTTGGTCCCAAAGATCCCCTTTTTTCACCCATTCAGCCTTGATGGCTCCTTTCACACTACTGTCTGTTCCCTGCCCAGGTTGCACAATGAACACCAGTCTGCTGCCCTGTCTCCCAGACAGACTTTTATCTGTTGAGAAGCCCACAGCTCGTGGAAAGCCTTTTGTTACCTATCTCCAAGGTGGCTGAATGGTTCCGTCCTTTGATTTGTACCTTGCCATTTTTCCCTCACACCAGATATTTCTCTCTCACACTTTCAAGATGTGACAAAAGTAATCCTCTGTGTTGGCTGTTGGGCACCTTGCTCACTTCTACTCAAAGTTCAAGCCTCTAGAACTTAGACAAGGTCATCTTTTTTAAAGTCTATTATGGATAGAAAAAGTACAGACATACTGTTGCAGTGACGATCCTATGCATGGCATCACATCGTTTTAATTTGTATTAGAGTGCTGCTCCCAGTAAACGCTGTGAAAATATATGTCAAGGTCAATATTGATGTTTGTTTGTTGGCCCTTTGTAGTCAGTGAAGAAATAACACAATGAACGTAAAAGCTATATTTGAAATATAGCCACGGCCTGTCTCAAAAAGCACCCTGCAACCTTCATCGCTTATATATATATATATATATATATATATATATATATATATATATATGAAAGCCTTCTTTTCTTACTCCACTGTTAAGAAAAAACTGGCAACAATCTTCTCCCAGCAGAGTGAGTGTCGGTGTCGGACAGGAATCAGCCTTTATATAGATTGTAATTGTTTCTCCCCGCTCATGCGTCTCTCTTCCCATCCATCTCTCTTTTTTCCCCGTTTCAGGCAGGTTTCAACAGCACAAGGTCATTGCTCTTAGGCACTTGCAACTCGCCTTTATTGTTCCAGTGGGTCAGCGGGTCCGACACACATCACAGCTATTATTCCTCAGGAACAAATGGCCGTCCCATGCTTTGATCTATGGCCTTCCTTCTCAGACACTTCCATAATACCCTTGACAGGATTTCTTTTTTGTCCTGTTCCTGTTTTGGTGATGATCCATCTCTTTTTACCACCTGTTCCTCCTAAAGTGCTATATCACCAGTGAGAGGGATTTATAATTGAAGATTTGATAGAGTTGGTGATGGCTGACATATATTTGTGTAATAAACGTGGGTTATATGACTGAGCGTAAATTTAAACTATTGTCGAATAGAATGCTTTTGTTTTTTCATCTCGGAGATGTTGACAACTGTGTGATGTGGTCACATCTTCTTTCTAATTAAACTTTGTGATGAATGCAGGAAGTAAAGCTCTCTCAGCGCTGTTAAAGATTTGTGGAAATGGTAAAGACTTAAGAGTTGCATTCAACATTTGTAAATTGTCTCTGTGTTTGAGAAAAAGGACATTTCAGACTTTTGAGGCCATATATACCCTCCGGCTAAAATTCAAGCCAGATTCACCTACAACAACAACATTGGCTCATCCCTGATTAATGAGTTTCACATGGCATTTTGAGCCACTCTCATCAGAAGTTCAACAGTACAGGATCATTTGAGTGACCCCTGATGCCCCTGTTTTACATATGAATGAGAGACCTATCATTTGTGACATTGCAGGCTGGGAATGGGCAGTGATTTCTTTTCTTTTTTTTCTTTTTTTTTTTTACATCCTCTGACGATGCCAAGGTTGGAACCCTGCTTTAAAACACTTGGGGTCTCCTGTAACGAGCTTTGAGCTCATTACCAAAAACCCCAAAAACATACCTACACTATGAATAATGGATTGCAGTTGGGGGCCTCTCATGCAACACTATTGTGCATAAGGTTTAATTACGCGAAAGCAGTCAGCCTCAGTGATGGATGCACTGACAGGTGGGCTCAGTGACCCAGGCTGACTAAAACAGCACACATACATTTCCACATACTTTCATCAATTCTCAATATAACATGAGTCATGAATGACAGGAAATAATGTCTAGCTAAACCATTCCAGCACCTGTGTATGTTTGTGAATTTATTGCCATGCTTATATATTTTGACACTTTTGCATATTACTGCAAAGTTGATGTTTGCATTTGTGTGTGTGCTAAAGCCAAAATTGTGTTGTTGTTTTTTTTGTTTTTTGTTTTTTCCTTTAAATAGCACGGAGAAAGAACAGACCAAAGAATAAACAAGAGGGAAATTAGGAAGATAAAATATGTAAGGACATGCATGCGCTTCTGTCACCAGGAGGCCCTGAATATTGAACAGCAACAGGTCTATGTTCCCTTGTGCCATATGGGCATTTGTGTTGTTGTAAGACATACAAACCCACTATTATAGCATGAGTATTATCTAGTTGCACCTGAATTCCCTGCAGCCCATCCACATGCATAATAAATCTAGGAAATGTCAGCTGTGAGGCCTGAGGGAGAACCGTGCCATTTGTTTAAGCTCTAGCTTGCAATACAGCCTAGTGCCATTGATGTTTGGTTAGAAGTGAATGAACAAAGAAAGTCGGCACTTGCATGTCAATCAGAGTTTTACAGGATCCTCAACATGACGAGCCTTAAGCCAGCATAAGTTGCCTTTTTGCAATCCTCCCCTCCCCCAAAGTAATAACATAGACGAGTGTTGAGTATTTTGATCAATACTGCTCTCATCAACTCACATGCTAGCACCCGCACATATACATATTCCCATCTGCTAACATGTCACAGCAGAGAGTGATTAGCAATTTCATTAACGGGAGCAATAAAGCAGAAGAAGCCCCACTAACAGCATTACCAAGATGTCTACCCCAAAAAACGAGGAATTTAAATATAATTCAGAGGCAAAGTGTGTGTTGATTTTCAGTTCTGTTGTTTTAATAGACTTTCTCTTTAGCATCTGACAGCATATTGAAAGACTAGCTCGGAGCTTTTCCACTCTGTCCGACTGACTGACTGTGGGTTTTTGGTTGCTGACTCCTGGAGGCCCAGAAGTTTCCACTGGCTTGTTTTTCATTCCCACAATCCCTTTCCCTGCTACCCAAATCACTGAGCTATGACTACAGGCCTGGTTGAAAGTCCTTATCTGCTATCATTAAAGATGCATTTATTCCATTGCCTCAGGTGCTTGTGTGTGTGTGTGTATTTGTGTATATAGCTTCAAATGCCTTTTTTCCTTGTTTGCATGTGTGTGCACAGATGATGTATATGTGTGAAAGGAGAGAATGAGTGAAACAGAGGAAGGGGTATAAATGTTTGTGTATGTATGTGTGGGTGGCTTCAGGGGGGTCCTGTGTGTAGAAGTGGATAAGGCTTTGTGTGTTTCTGTGCATCTGCCTGTGATGTGTGTGTATTCTCCAAGGTTAACACACTCCTCCCACACTAGGCTGATCTAAATAGAAACAGAGCCAGGGTAAATGGGGATCAGAAGTCAAGCGCTGGCAACCATGCTAAATTATCGGCGGAAATCAACGCTGTCCTCATTAATTACACAAAAGGCCGTTAGTCATTTCCACCCTTCCCCACCAGCCCGCCCTCCCAACGCCTCTCAAACTAACTGATGCTTCTCCAGTGACTTCTCTCACTTTTGTGAACACATTCAGCATGACCACAAATTTCTGTATTTTTTTTATACTCCTGCACACAAAAACACACACACACACACACACACACACACACACACATACACAGGAAAAAAACTAAACAAGGGCATAGATGAAAGGAGAATCTGTCTTTGCCATTGACATTGGAAGAGAGCAACCAAAAGATAATGTAGTCTATGAGTCACGCTCACCTTGAGTCCTCTCCGCCTTTCATTACAGCTTTCGTCTTTCACTAAAGGTAGCTCTGTTGTTGTTATCTTCGCAACAATCACTTCAATAATTTATGGCAATGAAACTAAGAGAGGTGTGCTCTGCATATTGTTATTGATAAGAGGTGAAGTGTCTTCATTCACCACAATGAAGAGCCGTGACAACTCTGTAAAGTGGCCATTCTTTTACCTCTCAGACACAAACAGTTCCCCTGTTTGTGCAAAACAAGGAGCCACTTACAGTACTGTATCTTCAGGTTTTTTTGGGGTTTTTTTGGGGCGGGGGGGGGGTTGCTGGAAATGCCTAATTTAAATTTCATTGTATTAGAGAGGAGAATCAAAGTGCAAAATGTTGATGGTATTATTTAATCTCAGTAAAAGTGTCATATTGAAGCGTTTTATGTCTTAAGTTTTTCTGGCATTATGTCCAAATGCTGCCGTACAGATTACATGTAATCAGCATGGAACACGAGTAAAAATGTTCATCGTAAAGGAATAGTGGAACATTTTGAAAATTATTGCAACTCTCTTTCCTGCCAGTTTGATTAAAAGATAAATGCCTGTATAATGCCGCGGCCGGTAGGAAAATAGCCTAAAACTGGAAAACAGTTGAACAAATCACTTTTAAAGTTCACATGCCAACATTTTGGTGAGTAGAGTGAGTTTCTGAAGTTACAGCATCTGGACATGGCCACCAATTAATTACGAGTCCCTTTAAAACCAAAACCAGATGTTTTATGTTGCTGTGAGGACTAAACAAACTAACATGGTCATTAGTGAGCTTTGGAGGTGCTGGTGTATATATGTTTCTGTTTACTCTGTGTGAATGGAAATTGCAAATCACGCATCCACACAACCCTCAATCAAATCACTATTCTGCACTTCAAAAAATGTGGCTGAAACCCAAATCATCAAACATTGGTGGAGTAAAATTGTAAATGGTTGTAAATTCTCTGATGCTTTATAGCACTAACATATCCAGGCATTCATGTTGGCTTGTGATAATGTGATTGTGTATTGAAATATACAGAATGTATTTAATTTTACCTTGGTTAGTTGTGAAAGGTTAATCACACGCCAACATTTTGACACAAGCTAAATTCGTAAATCCAGTCTATTCCGATGTGGGATTCTTTTTTCAATAAATGATACAATATGTCCACTGATCATGTTTGACTTGAAATCACAAAATGAAAAGTAAGGCAGAGAAAAGGCTGGTTGTGCCTAAAACATAATTCAACTGCATGCTTGTCCCTCTGTTCGAAGGAGTTAGTTGGGGTCTTAAAGAAAGCCATTCATTATTTCCCAGCTGAGGTGGATTACTCGTCGGCGGGTGCTGTTTGACATTTACCGTATGCATTTCATTATTGGAACCGACCTGGAAATTAACGGCAGCTTCTTGGAGCCTTAGCTCCGACCCCCCGATGTGCAACTCACCAGAGCATTGACCCTCTCCTCATCTCCCTCCTGACCTTTCAGCACTGCATTATTTAAGGCACACAAATCCCACACAGACTGCCACTGAATGCTAGGAAAAGGTATTGACAGAGACATATGGCTGCTGTGGACAACATGCATAATTGAGGGGTATGAAAACAGGTTATATCCCTGACTGAGGCGTGTGAGTCAAAGACAGCGACCTTGGTCTTCTGTGCCCACTGCTGTGGGAATAGACGTCTGTTTGAATGCCTAGCGCTAATTATTCAATCATGTCCAACTACACACTGTAAAAACACCACTAAACTACATTTTCAAAGTGGAATCTATCGAAGATCCCATTATAGGTTTCATAACTAAATGCCAGAGAAGCAGATATGCCACACTAAAATGTACAAACTCCTAATACACAGAATAAATGCAAAGTGAAGTTTAAGAGCTTGATGCTGCAGATAACTGCCAATTGCAAAACAGCTTTCATTAAGTCTATGACTATGTTGTGAATGAGGTATCCATTTTATTTAAGTTAGGACACTTTTCTTTTTAATTTGACATGCCTGATATTTATAATGGCTTGTGACTAACGCGATGAACTACCTGTGCAGGTTACACAACAAAAAGCTTGAGAAATAGTTGGGGTTTTTTTTGTTTTTTTTTGTTCCTACATCTCAAAACCAACAAGCAAACGTGCTTGATGCTGTTGTCTGCAGTTCACTGACAACTTCCTTTCTGTGGCAGCACTTTGATCTGAAAAGTGTCACAAGGGGTCCAGAAAAGCCATTTAATAATTAACAAGAGTTTACAAGAAAACCAAAGAAAATAAATGATAGCGTGGTGGAGGAGGACAATGAGTCGACATTAACAATCAGGTCTGCCAGTGAATAACGAGCTCGCCCCCAACATTTTAATTAGCAGCCTGCCGGACGGCACAGTGATTAATGAACACTATTTGATTTCAGTGTTGCTCTGAATTAATAACAAATTGACATTTAATGAAAATTACTTACTGCACTTGGAATTAAAGCTTTGTCTTGCCCCAATATGCACCACAGAATAATAATAAATACAAATGTTGTTATCCCCAATTGATCATAAACATTTGTTAAAAGAGATATCAGAGGTGATGGGATTGAATTATAGGAGGATTTTGCAAACAACATTAACAGCTCCAATTATCTTTTCATTGCCTCGGCTCTGGGCAATAGGAGGACAAATTTTAGCTGGCTGTTTTACGTACGTTTTCCATCACTCCACAGCTCAATTGGAAACACTGCTCAGAGGTGACAAGGGGAGATCAAATGGCAAGGTCCTCCGAAAACCGAAAACAACTTGCTCTTTGGATTCCTTGATAGTGTGATTCAAGCATTCTTTAATGGCATTACTGAAGGGGTGGGAGTTTTGGCTAACAGTCTCGCTGAAACGCAAAGATGTGTCTCGCTGTTGGGTTTTAAATTCTTCACAGATGTACCATCACATTTTACATGTGCAACCTAGTACGCAATGCAAATTTTTATATAGTATTTACATCCTCGTTTGTGTGATTGATTTTCTTTTTCCTTGATTCTTGGAGAGCTGTCAGGGAGGTAATGTAATGGAGCCAACAGGAGGCAGAAGGCTATCACCATTGAGCGTTGTCACTGTGAATATATAGCTTTAAACGCGTTGGCTTTTACAAATTAAACTCCTGTGTATTAGAAACATACTGTTTATTTGCAAGCAGTAAATGTGTTTCGGAACGAACATAATTTTTGCAAGCAACACAATTAGCAAATGCTTTAGAAACTAAATACACTAGATACTTTATAATTTTGACTACCCTTGGATAAAGTATCTTATTACAAGTTACACTATTTCTACAAGGCTAAAATAAGCTTTAACTGCTGTTTGGTTACCAGTCTCGAGGTAACGGTTTCAGGTTTGACATCAAACTTTATTTCTTGACTCACAGAGAGCTGCTTCCATCATTGGAGAGTAGTGTCACTGTTAACCTGTGTATCCTATCTTTTTCTCTACTAACATTAGCAGGCTAACCAGCTGGTTCATCAGCACATTCTCACTACAGCTTCCAACCTGTTCCCTACGCAGATTAAAACCTCACGTATTAAGAGTAAAACGATCACCCCCACCCTCCCCCTGCAAGAAACCATGAAATGGTTGGAAATGGTGGCACGGAGAACTTTAAAGTTTACAAACTATCCTTCTGCTGATTTATTTAAAATGATATGGTGATAACCTTAAGCAAATTGCTTTTTTTCTCAAAACCGAACTGCAAATGGGACTCAGTCAGTATGCCCTCCACCCACCCTGACCATAGCAAGAGCTTCCTACACTATAAAATACTCTCGGAGGAAAATAACCCAGGCAGCAATTAGGTTTTCTCCTAACAAACTCGTTTTTTGGTTTACTGTTTTGAAGCATAGTAATGCCTGAGTGGTTTGGATTACATTACATTACTTTACATTTAGACACTCAGAGGCACAGAAAAGTTTTGACTTATGAGTAAGCCTGTGAGCACAGTGCACTTAAATGTTTAAATCTCAACTTTTTACTTACCACATTTGTGCATTTGCTCTGAGCATCTGAGTGTTCACTAACCTCTTCCTGGAGATCAAACACCTCATTTGTCTTGGTGGGAGTTTCAGCGCAGCATCCACTGGGTGAGTCTGTACCCCGAAGCATGATGGCCACCTGTTGGCGCCTCAGCCCATGATGCTTTCGACACAAACATACTAGCCTGAGGTTCTTTTTCACCTTAGCTAACTCCCTCCCTTGCCCACCACACCGCATTTTACTTTTGAATGAAGAACTTAACTGACCACATGGAGTTCCAATCAATACTTTTGCTCTTCTGAAGATCAAAAGGGGCTTTGTTTATGTGTGCTTCGGTTTGCCTGGTTCTCCATTTGAGGAGTCCCTCTGTGATTACTCCTCCATGCAGCGTCCACCACTGTACATTTATCTGTATGAATGTCTGTTCTCCTCTTTATTAGTACACACTCAGGTCTGCACTGTGTTGACTGAGAGAAGAAATCATTAATTCTGTGTGCATCGGGGCATTATTAGCACATATGGGGTTGTATGTAAGACTTTCTTTGTGGTCCAGACTCATTTCACCTCTAGATGTATTTCAAGGACTCGTGCTGTTAGAGCATTCCAAGCAGAAAACACATCAGCCCCTTAATGGCTACTACGAACTGCGGGGATATTCATGGCTTTTATAAGTGTTTGATAAATGCTTAGAGCTCCGTACCAGTGTTTCAGTTTAGTTCAAGTTCCTCTCATTGTTTCCATTTGTTTTCTTTACAAAAGTTTCTGTCCCAGATGATTTATGAGGGATGTTGCTGTCGACAATTTATTAAGGCTTGGGTTTTGTGATACCTGCCTGCTTATAAAATTACCAAAGATGTTGGCTGAGATGGTATAATGATGATACATTTACCAATAATACTTTTATCAAGACAAGCAATATGCAGCAACGTAGCTGTGTGGGGACTGTCACAGCTGTTTTATATTGTGATGGGTATCTTGCAGATTTGAGTATGATTTGCTTGTCTATTTTTATCAATTAAACAGTTAAATATTGCATTTTTTTTAAATGTTCTTGTTAGGTTGATGATGGTCTTTGATCATTTTATGATGCTGCTCTTATGATATTATCTAAAATCCATACAAGATTGCTTTTATGCAGTCAAAATAACTAATTCATAATTGACATTTGTTGACCACAAGCTCTGTATGTGTTTGAACTCTTAAATCATTGATTTAGATACCAAACACTGCGACATCCACTGTATATGACAGTGCAGCTGATATTTATGCTCACATTCTGTGTTTTTATATGCTGAGTTTCATGAATAATCAAGAACCATCCATCAGTCAAAGAGCAGAGTAGGAAATCATGTTACCGTCGCAACATTTAGATGAAAAATCACACCACACGCAACATTCCAACAAAATGCCCAAGACATTCATAGAAGTGTTTATCGGCCAACTGGCGATGGCTCAGAACGAGATGCTTCAAATCGCCCCAGGGAACAAGACGTTTGGAGCATTTACAAATTAGACATTGAAATAAGACGACTCAATAGCACAGCAGAGAAATTGCAGGAGCTTGGCAGTGCTCATTAATTCTAACTATGGGCTCCTCGGCTGCATTGATCATATCCCCCATTTATTCCAGTAAATGGTGAAGGGATGAGCGATATGATATGAAGATGGCACCGATGTTCCCTCACTAGCTAACCTGAGGTCACCATTGAATATTAATACTAAGTACAGTATACAGCATGTACGTTCTGTTTAGGATGCCCGTATGGTGTGATGTCTCTCACACGCGTTATTCTCTGTCTCATCCTTTCTAATCGAGTTGGAAAGTTGTAAATAATAAGGGTGAAGCCGAGGAGAAGCTATGCCCAAACATGTCCACTATCATCACATCTGAGAAGAGAGTAATGAATGCAGGCGAAGGGCTGATAATAAGTAAGTGGAACATAGCACAGTCAGCCTTCACAAACTTAATAAAAAGTTATGAGTATATCGAGATATGGTGCTGCTGCTTGTGTCCAACAGGGGAGAAGTCAATGATCATTCAGTGCTGATGACAGCAATCAGAAGGCAAGCGCTCCCTGGTTGCTGTGGGGTTTGGGTAATGGTAGTGAAGTACATATCTAAGTACCTATGGGAACAAGAGACCTGAGAAGGTTTAACAACTCACAATCCACTTTTAGGCTCTATAAAAACAAAGTTCTGGCTCCAGACCTTGTGTTTTGAAAGAAAAGGTATTTGCAAATCTTCCCAAGGTGCAGGAATGGTGTATTAACTGCCCTGGCAACCCTCATTTTCCCAATGGCAGAATTGCCTAAAAGTTGAAGCAAATAGGCAGTTCACTCAACAAGCCAAATCAATACAAATTGTACGTCAAGAACTGCGTTAACATGTACTTATTAAGTATTAACATACTTATTATTACTTTACAGAATGCAATTGCTTTAGAACATTTAACGTTACTGGTTGTTTGTTAGTGGTAAATAGCACTTATGTAATGCTTTTCTACTCTTAACAGCTATTTTACAGCTGCTTTACATTGTAAGCAACATTTCCTATATGTCTGAGGCTTTTCTACTGTAGATAGATATTCAAACACCGATTGCATGGCAGCAAATATGAGTTCAGCATTTTGCCAGAGGAAACTTCAAAATATGAAATGAAGGAGACGGTAATTGAAACTCCGACCTTCCAGTGTACCTCCTGATCTGCTTCTTGTAATTTGAAATTCAATTTGAAATATTAACTACATTACAGGTGGTAATCCCACTTTGGTCAATAATTTGTTAGGATTCTTGCCAATTTGGTCTGTGTGATTACTGGACAGTCGTTTTATGGTTTACCTTTTAAATAGATCAGTGTAACCTGAGAAGTTGTTTCAAACCTCTTGCCTGAATTCAAATTAGAGTAAATTTGATATGGTGCCACCATTATATGTACACCATAATGATGTATTTTGAAGGTACAGCTAGTGAGCAAGAGAAATGAAGAGATCAAAATGAAGGGGGGGTAATTCAATTTAGCTCCAAAATTTGGGAGAATAAAAATGTTTTCAGACAAGATTTAGAGCAGCCAGTGGATGTGACAGATCAGAGACACAGTCACCTTGTCTGTTTTTTGTTTTTTGTTTTTTTTTTGAGCCAGCTAGCTTTTTGTTCATCTTTTTTTTTTGTTGTTGTCCTCCCTGGTTTTCCACTTTCATGCTTTTACAGTTTTTCTTGTTGTATGGCACATACAAGATCACATGCTGTATACTCCATGACTCCATCCCTGTATATAATTACATTTTCAATATAAGATCTTTTCATCTCGATTAAGTTTACACTTTAATCAGATTTATAGAATTAACTCCAAATGTGGTACGCAGTGGATTGTTTTCTGAATACAGAAATAATTAATATGATCCAAGTCAGGTTCACATAGTGATATTTTTCAGTTCATAATTTTACCTCCCAGTATACATATTCACAGTCTTTGGGTCTTCTTCTTTAAAAACTAGCTTCCTGTGAATTTCAGCTTTTGTCTTTGAAGCATTATTAAAAACCCAGACACATCCAGGAGTTTCCTTAAACCTTAATAAGAAAAGCCTGTGTACGTCTATTCTATGCTTGTAAGAGTCTTTGTAGAGACCTATGTGCTTGCTACATATCTGTGGCAATGGCTGTTTGTCAAGTTTTGAAAGGTTTGATTAGGTCTGGCAACCAGTGTCTCCAAGCACTTTTATTTTCACTTCCACCCTCATAGAAAAGTTTATATGTCCATATATAAAGGGGCAGCAGCCATTATCCAAGGTTTATTCTTTGATGGTAACAGTGAGTATTAATAAAATGAAATTATTTAATGCAGTCTTGTGGATGCTAGATAGCTGTGGAGCACCATAACCTGAGTTTAGAGGAGAGAGATTTATTTTGTAGGGTACATAGGGTGAAGGAGCAAGGGTGGAAATATATGAGATGTGAATCCCTTCTGAAGATATTGGAACATTTCTTCTACTGCACCCCCTATTGGATTCAGGTACAGCTCCAGAATTCCTCTCTCCGGGCTAAACTATCATATTCTCCTCACACACATCTGGAAAGTCTCTTTCCCATTCTCTTTCTTGCAGTCTCTTTATATTTGCCTATGCTTTTATCATTTCTAACTATAAATTCGGTCTTTTTGGTTAACTAATGTGGCTGAGCATGGTAATGGTCTGATTACTTTAAGATTTGCCCAATAATGTGAATACTCTAAATGCAGCACAGCAATGTATATGGAATGATAATTGCCTTAGTAATTATCAGCTTCAAGTAAATCAAGCCATTCAATGCTCATGCAGTGTGAACGTCAACTACATATTGGTCCATTATGGCAAACAATAATTAGTGATGTGGAAGGGTGGTAAGTGTTAGTGGTTGCAAAAGTGCCTTGATGTGTTGAATTTCTAACTATATACAATTGTCACATTACAGGAGGAGGTTTTGTGCACGTTTCTTCTTTCCCCGAGCTGCAGTCATTTGTAGCTGGAGGTTTGGGGCCATTTTAAATGAGGAATGCAAATAATACTAACAAGCTCCGGCTGTGAGAGCCTACATAGTCAAAGTGCTACTGCCGTTGACTCTGTACTCGATCCTGATGTGCACAAGCATTGCAAAACAGAGGGGAGGAAATAGTTTAGTAGGTGCACGGTTGTTAAAGTATAGTAATAATCAGTGGGGCAGATGGTTCCTTCGAGTTTCTGTGAAGAAGAACGATTCCCTGGCATAAAACAAAGTTACACCGCCTCTGTATTTTTTGTTATTTGAGTTTCTCTTTTTGGTGAGAAAAGTGGGATGTTTCTGAATTCCCTCATGTTAAGTTTGCCCTCCACACATTTAAATACAAAGGCACAGCCCATAGCCAACCGTGAGCTGACAGCGCAGTATGCAGTGCTCAGATGAAAGAGACAACGCTCAGCTGAAAGTAACCTTCCAGATTTTGGTGCACTAAGCAAACTACTTTCTCATCTTAAAAGGACCCAGAGAAAGAGGGATGAGACTAGAGCAAAAGCCGACCGGCCGGTGGGACCATTGGCTCAAATCCCAGTCAGCCTAAATCCAATGAAGAAAGAACTTTTGCAAACTGCAGTCAGCTGATGGAGGGTCAAAACATCCACTTTTTTTTTCTTTAGACTGCACACAAAGTCCTAGACTGAATTTCCTTTTCCAACCACACGGTCCAGTATTCCTTTTACTGTGATGGAGAACCCTACGAGCTGCTAAATAGCCCCAGAACTGGTTTTCTGTCTTCCATGTGCCATTTGCGACACCACATTACATATCTAGTGGAACCTTATCATGCTACTGTACATGCTTTCACTACAGTAGCATGATCATGTTAGCTGACTTCTTATTACCAATATTATGAATTTGTTGGGCAAATGTTGCTAGGACAAGCTGGCTAACTGTCAGTATTGCTATTGGAGCATGTCATGGTAATGCAAGTGTCGACTAATGGTTGTGGTTAGATTGGGGGGGGGGCTGAATGGAGGTAGGACTGTTTTATGTGATGAGGGTGGTCTTGTGCAACATCTATGTGGCTGATGATTCCCAAAAGCTTAAAAGAGGGAGTTTTAAGGTAAAAGGATTTCTTTTGTTCTCTGAGAAGTTACTGAAGTGGTATTCTTATTATATTTTTTTAGGTAAAGAGAGTGTACCATTTGCCAGCCATGTCTGTACTATTCCTGCTTTCCAAAGATAGTTCAGTGGAAGAAGAAACACCACCCCGGATCATTATAAGAAGTCAGCTGTGGCAGGTATCTCAGCAGCTGTCAAAGACAGAGCTAAATGACAGCTGGTGAACAAGATTGTTGAAATCCTCCAGTTCAACTTTTAAGTAAATCATGTCCCGAGTTTTAAAGTAATCATCCCCTGAAGAGCTGTGAATGCAAAATATTCTCACACTGAATTAATGACTTAACAACAATTCCTCATAATCTAAATTAAATATTTTACTCACAATTGTCTTGTAGGCTATTTATTGAAATTAAACTAAAGTGACTTTTGACCTTATTTGAATGTAACAGGCTGACAATGATCAATTCTGCTGCTGTAATACTTTAAATCAAGTGAGCTGAAGTCTTAATTTAAATCACTTCTGTTAGTTTAGTTTTCTTTATATATATTTTTTATATTCTTCAGATCGAGTTGACAGAAATATTATCAGCAAGAGGGCTTGGAAAACACATGAGGTGGATTTGTAGTTAATGGTGTCCTGTGAATCCCAGGGTCACAATTTCTAGACTGCTTCAGAGCATCCTTTGTGTGTGGGTCAGAACTGAGGTCTAATAAGAATCCTTCAACACTTCTAGCAATCGCATCAGATATGATAAAAGGGGAGTCTTTGCACACATATATCCACATCAAGCAAAAAAAATGTTTATAGTTTTGCAATTATTCCAAGCGAAAGTAGGAATTGAAGTCAACAACTGGTTTGTTATTTGTTAATTAAGGAAATAGTTGTTGTAAAATGCTGTGCCTACTTTTCTAGGCAGTTTCCAAAACTGTACTGTTTTAGAAACACACCACGCACACACGCACCACACATTTAAAGTCAGAGGCTACAGATACACACGGTATTCCTGCTGGTGAATGATGAATATCAGGATTTATTCAACTGAAAGGGATTTACTGTCAAGGTGTCACACTCTTTATCAAAATGGTTTTATAGTTACACTTGACAGAGAAGGTTCTGTTCTGGAGGAAGCTCCCTAAAGGATCTGAGCAGGATGCGAGGGATTCTGCTGGGAGCATTTAATTCCCTGGGCCACGGTGAATATATACAATTCATGACATACTGATAAATTAAATCATAGTGAAAGCCAGAAATTCTTAAACCAAAACTTCAGCCAGGTGGAAGGTGTCCTAGTTTCACTTGAACGTGAGCAGCATTTCAGCGGAAATATAAGCTATCGATCAGAAGGAGTTGTCGATCAAGATTTTTGCAGATTTTTATTTGCCCTCTTTGTGTATGACATTATTTGTGTGTGTCGCCCTCATTTAGCTGAGTGTAGAGCATTTATATATTTAGTGGATGTAATCAAATGCTTGTCTCGAGTAGTTAAAACTGGAACGAATGTTCTGTGATAGAACCTCTGATTGAGGTGACTTACCACTGTGCCACCTAAATTTTACACAGCTTTGTAGCTCTCACGACCTCAGGGTGCAATATAGATTTGAAAAAAATTTTGTGCGAGCCAAAAGGAAAAGAAGATTTTGTAATAAGCAGAAGAAAAACTTGTAAAAAAGAATATCAGCCTGAAATCTTGGATGTTTCATTGAGTAGAAAATTACATATGGCTAATGAGCACATAAGATCAAGATGAAAACATTGAAGGAGGAGCAAGAAAAAACCAAACAGTAATAAAAAAAACTATAGTCAGGAGACCTTTCCCCTGTACAGTGTTTTCACTTTGGAATCCAATTTCTAACATAACCAAGTTGAGTTTTCTGCTTCACTGGCGTGAACAGGCCTGGCCACTCACCTGCAGTGTAATTAAAGCTAAACAAACTCCATCAATCAGCTGCCATTACCAGGAACAGGAAGGAAGGGGGAGGGGGTATAAAAAGAAGATAGTGGAAGGTAGGAATGAAAAGCAGGAGGAAGGGAGAGCCAGGGTGTTAAAAGGAAGGATGGAGAGAAAGACGACAGGAGAGGGAGGATGGTGGGAGGAGGGGAGGGCCAGGGGCAGCAGCCAGGAAAAAAGAAAACGAAACAATCTGGCCAAATCAGGTTTGGAGTGGAGGGCACTGAGCAGAGTGATTACAGCAACTAGACTGACTCACCCAGAGAGAGGACCCCTGGGAGCTGACGCACACATGCATGGAACGGTGCACACTCTGTATATAACTTGCACAGAAACCCCGGTCACATACGCTCTCTGTAAAATTCGGAAAACACTCTATTATTGTCAAAAGCATTCCACATTTGTGAACAGCAGTATTTCAGCTCTGCAGGCTGTATATCAGGTCTTATAAACACGTGTATACTGCACACACACAACAACGGAAATTTTTGTTAAGTTTAGCGTGTTTGATATTTTCTGGTCACCCCTGGTGCATCTGTTGATTGGGGGTGGACGTGGGAGGAGGGCGGGGGGACACGTCACTAACTCTGTCAGTGGCCCGAGCCTCTTTTCCTCCGATGTGTCAGGCATCATCTGTGCTCAGGTGCACCACAGTTTATCTTCTGCCTCTCCCCAGCATCCTGCTGATAGATGCTATCTGCGCTGTTATTACCCCTCTAGTAATAAAACAACACTTCTCTCTTCCTGTTTCAGTTTGTCAGGCATTACTTCCCCACAGTGTTTTTAACATTTTTTTATTTTGCAATCCGCAAACGACAATGGCTCGCCCAAAACGATACCAATGGAAGGTGGCTTCTGGATGTGGCAAAATTTTGAGAAAGTTGCTGCCAAATTCCAAAAGATAAAGATCATTAAGAAAAAAAAAAACATATATACTGTTCATACACATTTTCAATGTGACTTAATAAACTCCAAATTAGTTTAGTGGTGCTTTGGTGCTTTGTAAACATTCAAATACAAAGTAATTTTCTGTTTAATATGTACATGGGGATATGCATCAATGAATACTCTACATGTTCCCGTTGTTTCCCTAAAAATCTGAGTTTGATATTAGAAAGTAGCATTATTTATCCAATAAACATATCCCACATTTGGGAGGATGCATAAAATTAATAAACTAATATTTTCTACTGGTGCTTTTAGAATTCACTATGAATTAAGTCTACAGTAGTACATACTGTCAACATATCCCCCTTCTCTAAAGTCCAAAACAGACAAAAGCTTTCACCTTGTCTAACCTATTTGACTTCAAACTATGTTACCAGTCATATCCCTGAAAGCGTTAGAAACTTAAATGGTGTTATAAATCCCCCAGAGTAATCAGTGACAGGATTTAGCGTGCCTTAAAGCGGTGCAGGTAGTGAGTGTACTGTAAAATAGAACCGCAATCACAGAGAGAAAATGAAAATCAATGGTATTTACAAAAAAAGTTTAGAGGAGCCACGAATTATCAAGGTGATAAAAAACTGGTGAATTTGTTTATCGAGCTGTCCAGGTTCTCCAGGACACCAAACAGAACATTATGGTTAAAACACAATCCAGCAGAGCAACAGATAAAGGTATAACATTGTCATATCAGCAGTAAATAGTTAAAGAGCTGGTGCACCCAAACTAGAAAAAAACTCTCTCTCTCACATACCTTATGTGCTATTTCAACATGAAGATACCACTGGATTTATGTGCCTGGGCTTTGAGATATCCCTGTCTGAGATATCTGCCCCGGCACAAAACTACTTGGAAGTACTTTGACTTAGTCTGTATGAAAACTGTTGACGGACTGTAGGACAATGGGTTATTCAGAGAAACTCTAAAGAGAGAATTTCCAATGTATTCTTCCACCGAATGAGGATAACAAAAACGAATTATATTAACCTGGAATTAATAATTCACCAGTGATACAGGGGAAACAGAGGAGGTAACTGTGAAAATGTTTTTTTTTTTTTTTTTTTTGTCGTGTTTTTTTGTTTTTTTTCTTCTTCTTTATCCATTTTTTCTTCTTGCTGGTTGCGAATGCATTTGCCCTTGAAACCTGACCACAGGTCTTTGCTCCTCCTGCTCATTCATGGTTCCCAATCACTAGGTAAATAAGTTGACTTGTCTCTAACTGCTGCTTGCCGTGTCAGAGGAGCGCTTGAGAAGATGGATGCTATGTTTGGAACAAGCCCCAGCTCATCAGGACACGAGGACAGTGACGCTAGCATCCTGGGCTGTGTGTGACAGTTAGCCGTGACAGTTCGCCGTAATGACCTGAGCTCCTGTGCTCTCGGCAAGTTGAAGCTTTTGGGGGTGGGAGGGAGTGAGCGGTGGGGTGAAGGGTGGCGGCTGTGGGTGAGGCGTACAAAGGGGACAGATGCCAGCTGAAGCTGTGGGAGGGGAACGAGTTTGTCTCCAGCCCTCAGGCAGCTAACACTCCAACTACATTACTGTCATATAGGAGTCCATTCTGGCCAAACATTGGCCCATCACCCACTTTGACTCCCTGCTGTCGGTTCAGTCAGCCAGTGACAGCAGTTAAACAGCTTCTACTTGAGGCACTTTTCCAGAATTTAATGTGGCAACTTCTGAATCGAACTTATACGGCCATACTCAGAATAAATGTGCACTTGTATTTGTGCATTTACACAATTCTTGACCACTTTTAAAAAATGGTGTTGACATGTTTTTATTGATTGAGAACGGAGGAGAGAAAGATGAGCAACGTTTCCATAAAACAATATGTTAGGATGATGCATTCCTGCTTCAGGCACCCAGCACTAGGTCTGCGCTGTGGTCGAGGCCGAAGCAGAGACAGAGAAACAGGGTGAGAGGAGGAGAGGGAAATGGCTGAACAAGATAGGAGCATTGAGACCAAGTGATCAGCAGAGGAAATGGCTAGAAAATGAGAGAGAGAGAGGAATCAATGGCAGAGCGCCTGATAGATGCTGTCTACGGGGTCATTATTGGCCATTGTGTGTCTTTGGCATGGGATAGCAGAAAATGTGACAGATAATTAGGAGGTTGTGATTTAAAGGGAGAAAAGCAAGCCTTGGCTACAGGCAACACAGTCGATGGACAGAACAAATAAGTCAATAGAATAAACAAAGCCAGCGTGCTCAGTGTACATATGCACCACTAACTCAACAGCACAGCATGTGTAGTGTCAAATCACGGTGGGCCCCACAGCCTTGTGAGTCACCCCTGCATATGCATACACTACTTATGAGCTAAGAGCTATTGGGATTAGTCATAATGAACCATTCCACCTGTGTGTGTGTAAATGCTTTGCATTTATAACAAGCATTTGTGCTGTTTTACGTATTCAGGGAGGTCGCTTATGGTAAAGATTTTATTTTCATTTTATTTTAACGGCGAGACTTCGATCTATGTAAATATGAAACAATTCCACTGATATGTTTATGAGAACTTCTTTGGCATTGGAGCAGAAGTTTTTCAGTATTCAGAAAACACCAGCATACACTGAGGAATAAATTTGTATACCAAAACAGAGTGCAAATATTGTTGAGGCAGGAATGGTTGACTGCCTGTCATTTCAGATCAACCTCTTCCATATCTGGCACTGTGCAGGTTTGGGATGTTTGTCTGTCTATCTGCTTATCTGTCTGTGTGACTGGGTGTCTGTTTGCCCCTACGTCTGTCTGTCTGCTGGTCTGTCTGGGTTCCTCTATCCAGAGAGACTTGGCACATTGCCTGCCCTCTGTCATATGATTAGCCTGGAAGCGGCTGGGGTGAAATTGATTTGAAGTGGCCTCAAAGCATATGAAAGATTGATGCTTCGCATCAACTGCAGCTACTTGAATAGTCCCAAATGTCTCTCTTGTCCCTGCTCTGCTCCAGACCTCTTGATTTTAACCAATGAATCACAAGACTGAAAGGAATTAATATCAACAATAAAAAGAAGGAGAAAGGATGAAAAGCAGATCAATTATTACCTTTCACTTGAAATGTGAGTTTTCTTAGTACTGCAAGGTCATACTCTAGTACACATCAGAAAATGCCACATGCATGATTCACTTGTTATTTTACAGAATCTGGAAGTGACAGAAAGGGCAATATCTGTGTTTTGAGTCTTGACACACATGATACGCTATGTTGTGACTGGGCCCTGTTTTTGTGCTGGTACATGTGCAACAGGGTATTTACCTGAGTTGCAGAGTGGGTCCTTTCACTGCCTGTTTCATTTTGATGTTACCAGTGACTCTTCAGATGTCATAGTAGAATGAGAGGAGTTGCAGTAGAGGAAATGTCACTGGCGATGCAGAGACATGCTGCGATCTTCCTACGTTTGTGCCCCAGAGTAGATCCAGTGAGCCCTGCATACGTTCCACTTTCCTTAAATTGGTGCAGCCACATCGGCAAAATATCTGTTTTTCTTATTTGTTTCAATTGACAAACTGTCTTCCGCCAGTAGACACACTTTATTACATAGTTTTATTTCTTTTATGGTAGTGAGGATGAATGACTGATTCTTCACAGCAGCGTTTATACATGGCTCTTTCTCTTTGCAGTTTGACTCTATATGGCAGGTATCACTGGGTGCAGTTATACACAGATAATCCACGAAAAACACTCAGACAGTGATATTAAGACAACGTAATCTTATATCTGGTACCCTCTTTACATTATTTAAACTTATTACTGGTATATATTATAGAATATTTTTCTTATTTTTCCTTTCTTTTTGTTTCCTCTACCAAAAATATCCGGTTTATAGCTGGTTATGGCTGTGTTGGTTACTTTTCATTGTGGATCAAATGGATACAAAAAAGCAAACCCAAAGACATGCATGTTTAAGTTAATTGGTGACTCTAAATTGTCCGTAGGTCTGAGTGTGAGTGTGAGTGGTTGTTGGCTGAAGAGAGCAGTGCATCATGGCAGCAAGTAAAGAGCTCTCAAAAGAGATAAGAGATTATCTGATTGGCTGTTATTGTCACTAACTGCATACCCACCTTTAATGTATAGACAGCACGGTTACATAATCATTGTGGCATAAGCATTGTGACTGGGGGACCTGGCTGCCCAATGCACCTTACGCCTATATTCACATAGTTAGCATGCACTCTTTTAATTTAATGTTGGAAAAAAGCTGATCACAATACATGAATTAAAAAAAAAAAAAGGCTGTCATGATAATGAAGATGCATATAGATACATACATGCAGCAAAAATGGAAGCATAGCAAAAAGTGTTTAGAGGCTGCAGGCCAGTTATCACCGTGGCACCACGCATCGACAGATGCTCCTATTCATTCCTTTCACTCCTGGCTTAATGTCTGACTGCAAATAAATAAGAGCATTTAGCCATGTCTCAGTCACTCTGGGCCTTCACCGTAACGTATTGCCAACGCCCAGATGGGCTATGGAGCTGTAGCATTGAAAGATGAGCTTGGGGGAGGGGGGGGGTGTAATTTATCACTCTGTTCAGTTAATGAATGATAACATCATGTCAGCTGATGTGCTGTCCCTAATTTCAAAGTCTCCATTTAAGTGTTTAGGATGTCTGTGCCACATTCTTGCCACTACTGATTCCATTTTATCATCAAACTGAAGATTTCTCAGAGAGTGACTTGAAAATGTTAGAGTTTGCTAGTTTCATAAGCTTTCAGTAAAAAATGGGTCTGTGGAGAGTTTCTGTAAAACAGGAAAAATATTCAGTACTGAATATTTTTCAGTACCCCCCTCAAAAAAAACAAACAAAAACATATTGGCATTCAGGGATTCTTTGTCAGAGGTTTCCAGCAAATCTAAGTGTGATTATTGCATTACGAAAAATAACAGATTCCTGCTTTGCCACAATGCAATCAGACCCACTCAGAAATGACATTTCGGTCCAGGCCCCAATCTTTGCCTCAATCATCTCTTCCTGAATGTACCAATCAGCATGTCTTGTTTCAGGGCCAACTAATGGGACTCAGTCAAATTTTCGCCAAGGGAATTTGACTTGGAAATGGAAAGGGGAAAGAAAGAAACAAATAACAACAAATGTTGGTTATTTTTGATGAGGGCAGTGATTGTGCCAATTTACCAACTCTAACAACACCTGTCAAAGCTCAGATAAGAGCCTGGGAAGTCGGTTTTGTTGCTGCATTTGAGGAGCACTTTGCTGTGACACTTAGCACTGTCTCCCCATTAGCCAAAGAAATGCCCTTCACTGGAACTTTGAAGATAATTAAACACATAATGGATATCACTGTCACTCTCTGACTTGTTTGCTCATTTGTCTGAGTGTGGCTGCTGCAATTGAGACCCTATTAAAAGGGAATAAATCGCCTGGTTACTAAGTCATTTCACCATCCAGGAAATGGTGTGTGCGTGTGTGTGCATGTGTGTGATTGTGTGTGAGTGACTATAAGTGGCTTTCTCTATCATGAATAATTAATTCCTTTCCTTCTTCAGCAGTCATTGTTTGGACAACTTGCTAAAATGCCTATTTGATTTGACAAGACAAAACAACAGGGTGTGAGCGTCTACAACTCATTCTGTAAAATTCTTTGTATAAAATCAGTCATCACCATTTCATTGTCTTCCCACTTCTTTAATCTCTATCCATGAGGATTTACAATTTTCCTCCATACGCTTGCCAGCCACCACCTCTTTTATTTTATGTTCATTTTATGCCTTCCTGTTTCACAATTTTTGTGCTCTGGCCATCAGTCATATTCATTTATTTCACCTATTTCTGTCTTTGTTCTGCATCTATAGAATGCAACAACTGTCAAGGCCCTAATGTGGGAGTTTATTTATGTGCTGCCCACACTGTTTGTGTTCCCATATTGCTTTACAGATGTTGGCTCCTCAGGTAAAGAGCCAACAGTGTTGGACCATCTCACTTCTGTGTTCATGGACAAACATCATTGCAGTTTTCCCTGTTTAACAGTTCATTTTTCAATGGGAAATGGGGTAAACATATCCTCAGACTTTCCTGCAACAATTCTGTATTTGTTGAGTCTATATCACAGAGTCGATCGCCTTGGGCACAATGCAATTGCGCACATTTGGATATTTTACAATGGCTTTTTTTTTTTTACTACTGCTGTACTCATTTGTTTAACATGTAACCTACAAGAAGAGGACTTATGCATGGTGTAATGGTCTTTAAGTCAACCCGTAAAACTTTACTGCAGTCATTATGTGCACTTAAAACAAGGAAGGAACTGCCATTTGTAGTTTTACAGTTTAAGCAAATGTCCTTCAGACACAGATCTCTGGGAGCAATAATTAACACTGATTGCACTTATTTGTTGTGAACACAACACTGACATATTATCCTGTTTTAAGCTTATATGGTGAACTTACTTGCAACCAGTAATTATTGACCACAATGATCTTATTGACAGCTCTTACAGGACAATGCCGTCATTCCTTTTTCCTTTCTCTGTTGGTGTTTTCCAGACCAACAGAGAAACTGAAGTCAAAAATCCCACCATTTTTTAGCCCTATGTAGTTCTTTAAAGCTAAGATGAGCTTTAGATTAGGACCATGAAAGATTTTCTTTCTTTTTTTTTGTGATTACTCAAACTGGCCGGGTACTCATTGTGTTTCACTGTTTGTGAAAATGTTTTGCTTTTCTGCACACAAATATAGTATTGCGTTTTTAGAAACACATTGCACATGAGCACAACTTAATATCGTGTTTCTTCCCAGTTTTAAATTTCTTTACATCTTCCATTTTAAAACCCGGTTTTCTCTGATACTTCTCTTCCATCTTCCATCTTTGCTCTTTTCTCTTACAACCACTCATGTTGTTGCAATCACATGGCCTTGGGATACAGTGTCAAGCATCTCTCTCTCCCCCGCTTAATCACTTTCATCTCACCTTTTTCCATGGTATGCAACCCCCCACCTCCATCACTCCCTCTTTGGTCTTGGCCTTCCACGCTTGGAGGAACAGTGTGAGGCAGCATGGCCTCCATGCGCCTGACTGATTATTGTAATTCATACACTTTAATTAGCTGCACAAACCATTAGCCACAATTAGACTATTACAGAATGTTTTGTGGCAGGAGGCAGCCCCAAGATTGGCTTTATCTGCTGGAAGGGAAGAAGAAAAAACAGGGAAAATGACAGAGCAGGGCAGCGGGGTAAAATGTATTTCCCTAAGCATTAATGTGTGTGTTTATTTATTTAAATTGATACCCAATGTGTGTTTTTGGATGCCAGGTTTATCAGAGGCTAAGAAAGCTGAATTAGACACAGAACTGAAATATAGCCCTATATTCATATGTCTGTTCAAACTCAACAGGAATCAGGAATTTGGAGAGTTTTCAACAGAAATAAAAGAATTCTTGCAAATCAAAGACACATACACAGATTTACTCTTTATCTTAATATAATGAAATCTTTGTTGAAGTGACACACATACACCACAACATTTTCTCCTTCACGCTGCCATAAGTATGAATCACCAGATAGTTTGTGTCATATTTGTGCCTGAAATGGCAGGGTGAGTAGCATTACTAGACATTTGAAACCATTACAACATGCTTGAGATATCAACTTGATCCCTCAGTCAAGATTACAAAATACATACATCACCTGCATGACAGTTGATATTACATGGTTGAATGGATTGCAGACTATATGAAAAGAGCATGTATGTGCGCTGATTCATATGAGCAAGTGCAGACATGAAAACTATCCTACTGGCATGTTTAAAGACAAAAAAAATTTTAGAGGGGCGGGGGGATTTTTATGGATGGTGGAAGAGGGATTTTTTTTTTTTATGTTGATGATGTAGGAGTTGTTATAGAAAGGCGGGATGTAAAAAAGTTCTTTTTCCAAGTTTCCCACATTAATCCTGGGTTTGGTCTGTGAACATAACAATCTCAGCTCAGCCTTCAGTCTTCTTCAGCGTACCTACCCATGCTCTCTCTGTACATTGACTTTTTATGTTATCATTAGGCCACACTGCAATTGCTGTAAGTGACGGCACAAAGGTTGCACTGATGGCTATGAGACCTAATGCCACCAATAAGCTCTGCCATGCGAGAGGAAGGAGCCCTTCAGCACTGACAGCATGGCTCACTGCCTCCGCATTGGATCTATATGTCTGAAAATGGCAGAAACCCTCTGGGATGAAATAATATCGCCAATCTGTTTTACAGTAGAGCTTCACAACATAAAAAAATTCCATAAGACATTGGATTGCTGCGAAGTGTGACTGAAGTGAATGCTGTTTCTCGCTCTAAAATAAGACAGTTTATTTTAGTTGGATAAAAAAAAAAAATCTTTTGTTTGTTTCACATCTCTGATCCAACATATAGGAAAGTCTTTCAACGCCTTTATGTGGTATGATTTCTATCAACCAGAAACAACAGATAATATAATAAAAGCATATTGTAAACAGAGAAACAAACAGAATCAAACTTGGCATTCTCACATCAAGTCTTTGAGAGAGCTACTTAATAATGAGTGTTTACATAATTCCATGTGCTGCCGAGAGCCATTAAGTCTGTTTGTAACAAATGCGGCTGCTTTGTGAAGCCAACACGGTGCTGGTGCGATGGTCATATAGCTCTGAGCTCATCTATCATCCACGCTCATTAGAGTCTACATACACGTACTTACGAGCACGCACATTATATTCTGGGGCTTAATCAACATTTAGCAGTACATAACATCTGTGCAGCGTGTATTCAGGGACCTTTGTGGAGACTTTGTTAATGTTTGTCCAGCCTTTGGCATACTGTCTTCCCATATCTAAATTGTTGAGTTTTCTATGAGCCGTCAGCTAAAGTGACTCCATCTTGCCCTGTTCTCACATGGCTACATTGCAATTGTCTGCTCCAGTGAAGCCTGTTGCCGTGTGGGAGAGGTCTGTTCTTTCATGGACACACACACACACACACACACACACACACACACACATACACACCACTTTTGCATCTGGCTGATTCACTTTGCTGAAGCCCACAGACCCCCGACTGCATGATTTATCTAAGCCAGCGACTCGTACCATTCAGGGTGTTGCAAACTCACTTTAGCTCCTGCAACACTCCAGTCCATAATCGTTTACTCTCAGCGCTGACATAAGCAGTATAACTTTTCATTTGGGATTTTTTTTTTTTTTTATCACACTGTTATTTTTTTGGGGGGCTTTATGAACATTTAAATGTCCAGCATTTTTAAGTGTCTTTTCTACCATGAATGACTTTGGTAAAGAGTAAATAAGTAATTGTTTATCGCCACGTGACAGCATGTAAAACAGGCTCAACAGTCAAAGCCCTAAGATAATGAGTTGAAATGAAAGAAATGCTGGAAGAGGGTTTATATTTGAGGTATATCCAGAAAGCAGTCTTCTCAGTTTTTCTACTCTTGTTGTTGAGTCAACTCACAAACCTGGTGGAAGCTGATAACGTACAGATCTATTCCCATAGCAGCCGGTGCAAATACACGGCTCAGATGGTAGGTAGTGAAATGTGAGTCACTTTGTCCGGCTTTCAATATGATTAACAAAAATCTGACACATAACATGACAGCTGACTGGCCATTTTCTAATTATGCCACAAGGAAGAAATGGTAGATAATAAGTTTTTAAAAGCAGCCTGAGGCATCTTTGCTGGTTTGAACCAATCTAAACACGAAGAGAGCTTCAGAATGAGTTTGGGATTTAATTAGTTCATGAAACTGATTGTGCTTTTTCAATCCTGTAATAAATAGACATTGACCACCATTTATAGGGAATTTCTTTGCCAATACACAATTCAGAGTGATCCTGTCCTCCATTAAATTCAATGGTCAAATAAAAAATAATTAAGTGTTTTTAGTTTGGTTTGAGTGGTGCAATGTCATCGGTTTAAATCACTCAGCTTCTCAATTCTCTGAAATATGTGGGGGACAATATTTCACCTTCACAACAACATTTAAGATCCGTACACCTCCATCTGCACATTTTTTCTTTTGCTGTGTTTTCCATATGTGTTGATTTTTTTTATTTTATTTTTATTTTTTTCTTGTACTTTCTGAAATGGCTGAAGGCAGTTTCTGGGGCAGATCTGCATAAAGGCAGCGGGCTGCTTCACTGCTTCTTACACAGAATCTTGCCCCGAGTCCTGAGAGGGAACAGTGGTCACTGTAACACCACCACTAACTGAAACACCACCTCTGCACTGGCAAGTCCCAGAAAGCAAACAAAAGCCTGTGATTGGGCTGGTGCTGCCTGTAGAGAATCAGCTCAAATTGGCCTACGGAGAAGAATACCTCTGACAGTCCCGCCATGCTGTTGGTTGTCAGAATCACAAAGGCCACAGATGTTAGTATTTGCACGTATGATAAAACTGCACCAATTAACTGGACAGACAAAACCTAAACCTTTGTCTCACCTTGGATTCTTCATCTGATCAGATATTGGGGAAATTCCACCAGCTTACCATATATTAACCCAACCCAGCCCAACATTGGGCTTGGCACACATTAGCTTTGCGGTCGTACGAAGGGCAGATGCTACTGAAGGGGAGATAATTGGTGGCGAGCTGTCTGAAATGTATAATTAGACAGGACAAGACACTCCCCCTTTTTTCTCTCTTCCCCCTCTGATCGGCCTTTTCACTGCATGATCTGAGCGTCTTACCATGAGCTTTGATCTGGACTAAAGTTTTCTGAGTCCTTTCAGATAGGATCAATTTGCTTCGACATGCATCACTCTTTCGCTTTCTCGTCTGGCACAGAGCAGCTGTTTGCATCACGTTCCATAGCGTGCATAACTACAGGAGCTGGCGTTCCTCTTCCTTTTTTCTTCCAGCTTCCCCTGCTCATGACTCTTCCAAAGGGACCATGTCTTTGTAGTGTGTGAACGACATTATGAATGATTATCTTTTTACGCCATTACTATTCCTGAGCACACCATGGCGTATCAACTCAGACAGACTGAACGCCTGGACTCCTCAATTTTGCATTATGGCTTCATTATATCCACAGTTTCATGCCTTGAATTGTGGTACAAACACAGAACTTCATCCATTATGGCGGAAAGCTGCAATGTTAAACAGTTCATTTACTGAAGGTTTTATTGGTGACTGAAAAATGGTGTGTGTTGGTGATTGCTTTTCAGTTTTAAATATGTAAATGGCTTTCAAATATGCAAATGGTTTTCTGTTTATGATTTCTGGCTGCTACAGGCTCACAAGGGTTTGATCTGAGTGTTTAATGTCATCAGTTGTGCCCCTTGTACCATGGCACGTTGCCATCTCAGCCTTTCCCCAGTCCAATAATCAGCAGCTTGAGTGTAATGAAGGCGAGTTAAGAGACTAAGGTCATTTGGCCTATTACTTGTGGTCTCAACAAGTAAGAAGGGAAAAGTATGAGGAGGGTAACGAAAAGTGGCAAATATTTAGATTCAGGCAGGGTGCTAATTAGGGGAAGGTTAAAGGGAGCAGTATCAAATTACAGGAAATGTACTCAGTGACTTTCTTTGAAGAGAGAGGACATTCCTACCCAAACCCTAACCCTGGCTTACTTAGACATTAAACATCAATCTACACTGCACTATATTTACAAAATAACCTGAAAGCCACTGGTAGGTGGATTTTGTGACTTTTAACTGAGTCAGGCAAGCTGTTCCTCCCTGTTTTCCATCTTAATGCAAAGCTAAGCTAACTGGCTCCGGGCTGTATTGATTCTTAAGGAACAAATGCACCGAGGTAGATAAGGAAGGAGTTTCTCCCAAATGCTGAATTATTCCTTGAAGTGCAGATCAGTTCAAATGCACAGAATTACGTTCACTCCTTTTTCTTCCTCCATCAGCCTCAACACATGAAGGCCACCACACTTAACTTTTAAAGCAGTGCTAAACAACATGGCCGTGCGGGGTGTACAGTAAACTAACTGTATACACCCACACCTAACGCTTGTGCCAAGCTCTGAACAGGGAGCTATTTCCCTCCCTCTCCTCCTTTGCTCTCCTCTCTCCATCTGTTCCTGGGCTGAGGCAGGGTAAGGAGCCAGGGAGGGCTTCGAGCTGGAACAAGTCTATCTGCAGCAGCAGGCCTGGCCTCAGCAGCCACAGAGGGGCTCAGACTGAATGCTAGAGCCCTCTCTTCGTCCATCCAGATGCAGATGACTTCGCTTTTCCTCCGCCTCTCTGCCGCACAATAATACCCTTTTGTAGCGCAAGGGCAGAATCCCAGCTTTGTCCAGTCAACCTTAATTTATGGCACACATATTCTGGACGCACATATTGTTGCACGAGCTACAAAGGCATAAGCTTTCAAAGAGGCAGAGAGGAAGTGCTGGCAAGAGGATTCTAGCACTTTTTTTTGTTTGAGAAATGGTATAAATCATTCACCACAACATGGCATTCACAACTCCACCAGTGCATTGATTTTCAGAACTTCAAAGAGATGTAGGGAGTCAGAGGTGATTTTTTTTCTCTCTCTCTCCTCATCGTCTTATTACACTTCTACAACTTTCTATTTCTGTGGCAAGGGACTGCCAGTCATGTGTTCATGTGTCCTCAGATGTTACCATGACCATTATTTACAGATTTGAAAAAAAAAAAAAAAACAACATTGAGGGAAATCGCTATCAAAAGGGTTCAGGGTTCAAAAAATCATGAATATCACCTTTATATTTTCTAAAATTTTCTTCTTTTTTTTGTTTTTTTTTTTGTTACAACCTTACTTGGCATGTATGCAAGAGTCTGTCCACTTTAATTGAAAAGACATTTGCCTGTGGCCCTAATGCAGTCAGTTCTTTGCCCCACCTCACCTTTCTTTGTGTGTGTGCGATGAAAGAGAACTGTATTCGCCTGTGTCTTTCCTATAGAGACAGTTTTTGTTCTCCTTGACCTGCCATGCATAGTCTAATCTAAAGTGACTGACTGCCCCATGATGCAGAGAGCACCAAGGCAGACCTTTCAAATTTTTTGCTTTTACCGTGAACATGGAGAGAGGGGGTTAAAAAAAAAAAAAAAAAAAAAAACGGCTCCAGGAGAGAAAGCAAAACCCACCGATAAGCTGATTGACATCACCTGTGATATGCAAGTCAAAACTGCGTCGGCACATGGCTTTTAAGAGCAAAAGTTCACCTCAGTGAACTGACTACACCCAGCACAGAGGAAATCAGAGGAAATCTACATGCACTAGGAACTTTAGGGTTTTAGTGAAACTAAATGTTATGTAGCTGAGGTTCAAGTGCTTGGCCTTGTAGGATGTGAAGTTTGAGAAAAAAAGCCTGTGGCCTGGAAAAGAAAATCATTGACAGCTTGTGATTTTCATGCATTAAAGCATTTCATTTCACAAAAAAAAACAAAACTAAATCTAATAAAGCCCATCTGATCAATCGATTTTAAGAATTTATTAAGAAAGCAGAAAGTCATATGCATTAAAGGCAAGGATGAACAGCAAGGCAAACTGGGGGAATATGTTCTGACAGCAGGTGCACAGAGACACTATTCAACATTAAAGACAACCACAAGAGCAGCGCGTTAAGTATGTGAATTGACTAACCTGATGCAGCTCAAAAGTGCTCACCAAGTTTCATATTCAATCACATTTTGGCCTTTTGCTGAGAACTTAAAATCAATGTTAGCCTTCAAACCAAAGTGCATACATTAAATGATTCATGTTAGATCCAGTAGCGCTGGTCGAGAGCTGCAAAAATATGCTTTTAGCTGAGCAAAAACATATTGGATTACTGCGCCAACAGGGAGCCTTAGTCTGATGCACATCTGAGGAACATTACATTTATTTGGCAGACAGCTTCATCAAGAAAGCCTTCTGTCAGACTAACACATAACGTGCTACACTTTATACAATCTTATTTAGCCAAATAGAGCTATAAATCAGCAGTATGTACTTAATGTATTTGTGCTAACTTGGTACACTGTTAGAATTTTTAGAGCTAAAGACTTCCATTAAAATGATTTGATCAACAAAGATACAACCAAAGCCCTAACTAATTGTAGCCAAATTATTCAGTTGATAAGAGAGCTGGAAAAAAAAACAAGCTCCAGATTGGAATTTGAAGAGACAAATAGCATGTGAGTGATGCCATGCATTATTATGTCATCTCCATAGTCATCTAATGGCTATCTGGCATTAATAAAGGGAGGGAATTATACTGGAGCAGATGGTGAGAGTACATCGTTGGCTCAGGAGCTATTTATTAAATGCATTATTAATTATTTTCAACACGATGAGCTCAGCTGGCTTCCGTCTGGATCAACTCTGAGAGAGTCCTCTAACCCCCTGTGTCATTAGATCAGTTCTACACACACTATCACCAACCTGCTGTCAAGTTACCAAGAAATATGCAAGGTCATGTGTAGCACTTGTGGATTTCTATTAGTCCCATATTCAGATACATGTATTTGAATATGGGAATGTATTTGCTATGAGGTGGTAGTTCAACATACCTGTATGAAAGAGCTGTCATTATACAGTGCGGTTTGGATTATCTGGTTGTGTGAACCCAGTGACAAATAATCAGTCAAAGCCGGTAGAGTTTAAATTGCATATACTCAGATACACCCTGGTTATACACATTCAAATGCATGCTGGAGGTAACAGTTTCCTCACCTGCCACAGGCAGCTTGCCACCTGCCGCACTGCCCCACAGCTCTACAAACACACACAAAAACCCATCCGCATATACACAGGTTGCTGAGGACAGGTAGTGTCACAACTCCACATCTCTTGCAAACCGAAGTTCATGCTCTGCTGCTCCCTCTGGCCAACTATCATCTCCAAACACCTTGCCTAGTATCTCTTCTCCCTGCCAGTGATTTATAGACGACAGTGCTTTTTTACCAAAAGGAATGTTTTGTTTTTATTTAGACGGCTGGATAAGGAGTGCATGCTGTTTTGACTTGCAAGCTTGGAAAAAGATTGTTTTTAAAAGTTCCAGAAGACAACACCAGTATATCTTAATGGGACAAGTGGTATCACGCTTCATTTCACTATTGATCATAAAAAGCCTATAGAAATTAAATATGTAGTGAAATGTTGCAAGGTACAGTCATAATATTTCCAATATGTTAAATCAATATTTTAATTTCGTCTTTGCTGTTTCTGAAAGCAGATTGGCTTTTAATACAGTTTAATTGCAGCCTAAAAGAGTACCTTCTCCCATACTTCAGAATTCTTCAGCAGTTGGTGAAAAAGAAAAATGGACAGTTTATATAGCTTTTTTTTTACAATGTAAACCACATTCAACCATTCACACAGGCCTTACATCTACACAGGGGACATTTGTACCATCCACACACACTCATACCATAAATAAACCATTATCAGAGTCAATTTGAGGTTCAGTTTCTTGCCCAAGGACACGTCAACATGCTGGACTGGATGAGCTGGGGATCAAACCAGGACCTTCTGATTACTGGACAACCGGCTTTTTTCAATAACAGCAAGAGAACAACGATTACACAGCAAAAGGCACGAATGACAAATGATCAAGGACAGTGATGAATACCCTACATACCTTCTCTCTGCCCCTTCCTCACTCTTATTCTCTCACCGAGTCATGGCCTGAACTGTAGTTGAACTGAGTCTCTTGGGGTCCTCAGTCAGCCAGATCATTAGCTGGCTGACCCACCACGAGAGAGGAAAGAAGCAAAGAGTAAGAGGAGAGAGGGCTGGATGAATAAAAGGAGCGATGGGTGAGGTGGGAGGGAGGATGACGGTACGGGACAGAGGTGCATTACATTCATGGTGTGAGCTCAGAACAACAAGGTTACTTCAGAGCACGATACACTCTGCTCTCAGTAGTGCACCCGGCCCATCGTACTGCATGCCGAATCACTTATCCAGACACGGGGAAACATGTGACCCTCTCATGCATGCAGACTCTGGCATAGTAAAATTCTCTCAATTCGCTCAGTGCTTCACCTCGTTATTCCCTGGTTTTCAATTCTTCCCACTCATAAATAAATAGCTGAATACCTGGGATCACCAATACCAAAACAGCCTCCATGAATATTGCTGTTTTCTCTCTTCCTGTGTGTGATCGTGCTCTGATTACACATGCAGCACCTTTACAGTAAAATATCAGCCTTTCCAGCTCTGAGTGAGTGATACCAAATTGATATATCTTCTACAGAAGGCAACATATCAACCATTCAATCTGTTTCTAATTCCTAATTCCTATATTCTTCAAATATACAGGTCACATTAAAATTTCCAACAACATTTCACAAATGCATATAGCACAGCTCATTCATGGCCAATGGATAGCAAAGGAGATAAAGAATTTCAAATTCTGTGTTGCCATAAACAACATGTCAAGAGGACCGTTTAAAAAAATAAGTTCAAGTGAACAATGACTATACATACTGTCTATTGTTAATGTAGATCAGTGATTATAAACCACCTACATCTATTACTTCCATGTGGTTCACTGTGTACACACATGACCATATACGTATGAAACTTCATTAACTTCTATATTATCCTCACAAACATAAAAGTGAAAACCTTGCAGGAATTCTTGTAAAACTTATACACAGCTGAAATGCTCCCTTATAATATGGTGGTCATTAAGAAGTGATATCAAAAAGCGGCTAATGCTGTGACAGTGAAATGGCTTATGCATTAAGATCTCAAGTGGTATGCCCCTGGAATTCCACCAGCACATACCTTTTCCCAGCATTCAGTGCAACTTGTCAATAAGTTATTGTTATCATCTCCATTAAATATGCATTGAATATACCTTTGAATGCATTATAACTGTATTTATTTGTGTCTATGATGCTCGACAGTAACTTATGGTAAAATGTTAGTGGCCACTTACTCATTCTAAGTATTTATAGTTAATAATTGATTTGCCATATATATAATATTTGAATGACTTTGGTTTCATGGAATCCACTCTGAAGGTGAGCTTTAGCTTCTGGCACAAAGACGTCAGCAGTAGATCCTTTAAATCTTGATTATCCTGACGATGTGAGGCGGAGCCTCCATGGATCAGACTTTTTTTCCAGCACATACCACAGATGGTGGACTGGATTGAGATCTGGGTAATACTGTTTGGGGAGTGCTCATGGTCCACAACAATGTGTAGGAAGGTGTTACATGTCAAAGTAACATCTACGAGAATGATGCAAGGTTTCCCAGCAGAACATTCCCCAAAGCTTCACATGGCTTCTTGGTGCCATGTCAAGCACCTGGCCATCCATGCGATGGATAAGAGATGACTCATCAGACCAGGCTACCTTCTTCTGTTGGTCCAGGTCTGATGGTCACCTGCTCATTGTTAGACATGGGTCATGATGGGAACCCTGACTGGTCTGCATATGTACAGTCCCCTACACAACAAACTGCCACGCATGGTGGGATCAGTCACCTTTCTACCAGAACCAGCATTAACTTTTTCAGCAGTTTGAGCAACAGTGGCTCTTCTGTTAGATCAGACCGCACGGGCCAGCTTTTGCTCCTCAAACACATCAGCTAGTAGTAATATAACAAACTAACTAAAGCAACAGTTGAGATTAACAAAATACACATTTCTCCGCTCTGTGGAGCAGGTAACTGACATATCCATTAATAATTGATACATGGAAAATAAAATGTATTATTGTCACCTTCAGTGTGCTCTCTCATATCTAAACCTGCCTTGCATGTCTAACGTTTGAATGCATATTCATTTGCTATTGTCCATGTAATGATCCAGCACTGCTGAAAATTCAAACAAAACGACTTTAAAGACAAATTGGCCCCAGACTAGTTATCCTGTTACTTTATTCATACTGTACAAGCCATGCTCGCTTTGATGAGTCAAAGAAATTGTTATGACTGAGGTGGGCTTTTTTTTTTCATCAACTTATCAGTTTTGTACATAAAATTTTGCATCTGTTTATAGATTTTTTTATTCCGTCTTTGTTCTTTTCTTTATGGATGCACTCATGCTCATCCAAACCTGCTCCTTCTCATTAGCCAAGAGTTTCATGCGAGAAGCCTTGCAAGGACTTGCAGTCATTTGCTTTGTGTGTGAAATTCTACATCTGTTCATGGATTTGTCATGTAATTCATAAATTTGTGCCAGAAAGGACTTTTTTGCCTTTGACTTCAACCGTCTTGGTGTGGGAGATGCATTCAATCATTTCCAAGTTGTCCCAACGAAAAATGCAGAAGATAACATAAATTTGAACGTCTCCTGAAGGGACCAGCCAGAAGGGTGTCATGGTGAATTTTCCAGGACTGGGCTTGGGGCCAAGCTCTTCTTCAGATGTGACAGTTCTGGGCTTCAGTCTAGAAAAGCCTGCTGTTGCCATTCTTGCTGTATTACCTGGACAGTCGTGATGCTACCATGGTGGGATGGCATAAAAACCAGACTTTGGAAAAGGAATCTGCACTCCAAGAAATGCTAGGGGGGGTGAGGAAAAACAGTCCAGACAACAGCTGTCACTGAAAACTTTATAAATGGGAATATCTAAACCTTTCCATGTTGATCTTTGGAGTGTATGTGCGTGTTTTTATCTTTTAGATTATTTTTATGTGATTAAGCACAGTGTATTGCAGCAATTAAAATTTGGTAATGCTATTAACTCCTCTTACATAATGGCATAATATATAATGACTGTATATTATTTTTTCTTACCACAGTTCACCTAGCTATTAACCAGCTTTGTCCTACCGGGCATTGAGCAGCAACAATCAGCAACAGTGTTGGTCTGTCTGTTGCTGTTCTCCTGGGAGCACAGGAAGGAAAAGCAAACAAATGGACTGGACGACAGAAAGGGGAGACGGGGGACGCATTATACCATAGTACTGTAGAAGTGTCTGGAAACAACAGAGGTGAACGGGTAAGAAGACATTTGAGGTTAAAATGAGGAGGGGGACAGAGGAGAGAAGAGGAAAATGTACATGGAGAGTTAAGTCAGGACGTATAAAAGAAGATGGACGAAGCATGTCCAGGGCAAAATAAGTGTGAGTCTGTGAGAAAGCAAGATGAGGGAGCAAATAGAATAAATAAGGAAAATGGTGGATGAATTTGAGATGAACGTCCATTTTGCCTGCTTTCTCTCCTCCCTCTCTTTACAGTAGCTCTGCTCCCTTATTGCTCTCTTTTTTATCCCCACAGCCACTGTCCCCCACCCCCATCCTTGCTCTCTGGCAGAGTGTTCAGAGAACATACTCCTCCTCTGTCAGGCCCCCCACACCCCGTCTTCTGCTTCACAGGTAATTAAATGGATTTCCTGTCTTGTAGTTGGCGAAAGAACATGACCCTGCACTCTGCCGGAGCGTGTCCAAAGGCACTCCGGGGCCGGCTCCCTGCACCATCTGCATCTCAGTGTCCGAGTGGAGCAGTGGCCCTAAACAAACACACTCCACCCCTGGGGACTGTCAGGCCACAGGCCCCCCATCTCAACACACGCCACAGATACAGTGAGCGGTAATGAACTATGGGGAGATGGAGCTGTAAATACCAAACACCTAAAGTGGAACAACACACAGTTCTATAGTGACTTTAATGATATCCCTGCACCAATCATTACCAAGGTTAGAGCAGGAAGTGGTGTACAGTCACTTATAGTAGGGATGAAGCAGCTTTTTCAGAGAAAATAATCCATTATTCATTTAATAGTGCAATTTTTATTTTATGTCACTTACAGAATACAATAAAAGTGAGTACATTTCTGATTAATATTACTAAAATTGTACATACTGACAAATCCTCTCCTTTCATTACAATTATTTTGTCCTAAAGGGATGAAGCCCATAATGTGAAAAACCAAATGTTTCACCAATTAGACTATAATGTAAGGTTTATATTTAACACAAGGAAATCACTGATGAACTGATTTTCTTGGGTATTCTCAAAATGTTTCTTATTTTGATGACAGATTTGAGCCTTGTGGACTTGGCTGATACCAGTTTTGTGCAACTCCGTGGAGAGCTGTGCCTCACAGATGATGTTCAACTGCTCTTTGCTGGAGGGCTTTTGTTGCTCTGCCTTCTTGTGTTCTGCTGGATACGACTCAGGGGACAAATATTTAGCCAGGTTCCAGTTTTTATACTTTAAAAAAAAATCTTGTTTGAGATCATTTTCTTGCTGAAAAAGTCCCTCTCCTGCCACGCTTCTTAGGAATGGGTCATCGTTTCATTTATTATTTGGGTATAAGCACTTTTCTTAGTGCCATCTGTAAATGTAATCACTGTGGTAGTCCTGGCCACGTACACAACATACGTGCCAGACCCCATGTGGTCCAACAAATTTATTCTGGTTTCATCTGACCAAAGAATGTTCTGCCAACATTCCTCAGGCTTCTTTTCACGTTCTTAATTGGCAGAGTTTTGTATTGAAGTTTTTTGCCATTTGTGACAGGGTGGTTTTTTTGGGGGGGGGGGTTCATGCCATTTTTAGAGGTTGACTTCATGCGATATTCTTCCTTCTGGCTGACCAGTCAGTGAAACCACTTTCCACAGATAATCTCTTTGCCAAGTCAGGAGCACCAACCCATCTGTTTTTCAATGCAAAGCAAAATAGCAAATTATGTGTGGTGCGATTTTCTGGATGGGCACTGCCCCTTATTGGTAGTATTTGTAGTAGTATCCCACAGGCAATTCCGTGCCATGTTGTATTCTCCACAAACCAAGCCAATATTGAGGACATTATATTTTATAGCAAATCATAACATTATTCATGCATTTGAGCTTGATTTGAAAGGTTTGATATGTAAACTGACTGTTGTTTCATACCTTGATTTTCAAAGAAGTTGATTTAACGCTGTTTTGAATTTAACTTTCAACTTCACTGTGAAAATAATGTAACTACTATTATTAGGAATGAGTAAATCATTTAGGATTTTAGTGCCATATTGCACAGAGGTGTCATCACTTTTGTTATATAGTTTTCCATCTATTATGAAGCATGACAGAGAAAAAGCTTATCTTCTCCTTTGATTTTAAAGTTGAAGAGGACATCCATTTTGAGGGATTATCACATTTTATTGTAAATTCAGACACTATTCAAACATTGGAAGAGAAAAACGGTCCGCAATCATCTGTGAACAGGTGGAATAAAAAGTGTGTTGTAATCTAACAGCGATCAGCATGCCCTCAGTAAACAAGGTTATTGTTCTCTGTCTTAGTGCAAAATTGAGGGGGGGAGCCAATTGTATGACCAAGTAATTTGACAAGCCATTTTTGATACGTCGTCGTGTAGTGAAATCCTGCGTCCTGAGTGGCAGAATATAAGATAAGAAGAATATTAACTCATCACTCAGCTGGTTTGCATTTGAATACATTTTGTGGAATTATGTGTTAGCTTGAACACTTGCTAACCCGTTATTTCAAAAAAAAAGTGACAGTCCTTGTATTTTATAAATGATGAGCCCAACTGGAACTCAAGCTGTGAGAGGGAACATGTTGTGACATGACACTGTTGTCTGCATTTTCTCTGATACCATGACTTTGATCTACAACTGTGTCTTTTTTCTTTTATGTTAAGAAACCAGAGGATTTGGGAGATACATGCAACATACAGTCAACAGTATGAAAGCTAGCGGTTCTCAAGGGCAGCAACCCGCTGTCCTATCCTCCCCCACTGTGAGGAACTTACTCCATCAGCAGGGCCTGAGTGCACTTCAAATAGAGGCCCGGAGATTATCGGCGTGGGAGCAGATCTCTCTCTTGTCCTGCTCCACTTCAAGCATCTTGTCATGAGACTTCATAGTTCTGTCTAGAAAGAGAATTACACCTGACAGTCTGTTTACAGACACAGGCGAATGTGTGTGTGCATTCAAAAACGATGCTGTCAATGCAAAGTGCACAAAATGTCTACTTGAATTCAAGTGTTATTTGAGGGTCATGTTGCTGTGGTCTGTTGAATCATTACATTATAAAGCAATTCTCAGAGTCATTCATAGTAGTGCACATTGTAGTGCTCAAGCATTTTCCATTAAGAACATTTTTGTTGGTTGACTCAACTATCGGCAGACTGCAAGCAAAGTCAATGGTTACTTACCTGGGTATAAAAATTCAGAAGTGGGTGCAAGACAAATCAGATGTGTCAAGTAATCGGATCCAATTGGATCCAACATGGACATCCAATAATCCTGGTCATAGTTGTAGACGCTTGAAAGTCCAATTGTCTTAGATTGAACTTCCTCACAGAAGTGAAAATTCCAAAATGTATATTTAGCTATGATTCTTGAGTATTTTATTTGGTTAAATGACACCATTACAGCTGCTGCAATAGATAGATAGATGAATCAGTACTTTTTGACAGACCAGGGTTGTTTGTAAAAGAAAGAGGAAGCTGTCTCCACAGGTCACAGCTCAAAGCCTTGCCTGCCTATACAGTAACCAACCATGGAGACTGGCGGTGGACTTGGCTATATCCTTGGCCTAACGACCCTGCCATTAGCATGCAATTGAGATGAACCAATGGAAATCACAGCTTGCGCTCAGAATTCATTAACTGCAAGAGCGTGACGAGTCACAAGAAGCTCATTGAGGCAGAGCAGGGCGGCACGGTTTGGCGTTTTCTCCCCACCATGACCGCTGAACATAAATCAGACAAAGAGACACCGTCATCGAGAGAGAGCACCCCTGGACTCTCTCTGCTAGTCACGAAGGAGTATGCAAATTGGGACCTTGACCCAAATCAAATTCCAGAGCCCGTTCGTTAATTGCAAATTATGGACCCCGGCACCTCAATCAACGGCCTTTTAAGGGAATGATTTCAGACTAATTTTTGCAAATTCTCAGTAAAATATGAAAGCGAAGAAGAAGACGCAAATGTCTGGATTTGAGATGCACACAGCAGTTTGAGCGGATTGCTATCCTCAGCCAAAGAGTTGGCGGTCAATCCAGTTTGCCAATGGACAAAGTGAGGGCTATTACCGCGGACAGTAGAAGTGGTCATGCTGTAAATTAAACAATTATAAAGATGTAAAGACATCTTTCCCTGCTGCCAGAATGCTCAGAGCTGTCGTCTCATCCTCTTCCTCCATGAGCCAGAAAATGAAAGCGCTACTTTGTGGAGTCAGTTGTCTTATTACCACATTAGGATGGGCCAGAATGTGGCAATCTTCCTCTAGCATTAATATAACATGACAGGCCAGGAGACACCAGTTTGTTAAATGCAAATCTCCACAGTGTTCCTCGATGTCTCCATCATTGTTTTGTCAAGTGCCCTGCAGGCCCAAAGACAGCAAATGAGTCCCAATTCATATTTTGTTTTCTGGTTTTCACACCTCAGCTGTTTTCTAACAGACCACAAATGGGGAAAGACAATATACACAATTTACATATTCCCCATGAATGAAAGAAAGTGCATTTTGTTTCTTTGCATTTGGGATGTGTGCCTTGTCACCTAAGTCATTGTGACAGGTATTTTGCTTTTTATTATTTTACTATCTGTTAAATCAGCAAAACAGTCCCTCTGTGCCTCATAATGCAGCCAGTAGAAGGAAGAACTAATCATGTCATAACACCTATGGCAAGCAAACTTCTCTGTATTATCCTTAGCAGAGAACTGCAAGCAAACACATGCATGCCAACACACCCGCACACGTATCCGCTTCCCCACAAATGCTCTTACTTGTTTCCGAAGGAACTCACAAACACCAACACACACTCAGGCACATACATTGCTGAAAATCAGGCAGTTGGGAGCTGTGAATGAAGTGATATTGTAACCTCAACCTATATGGCACTTTCTCACTGTGGGTTCAGCCAATGAATTATCCCCTCCAATAAATCCTGTTTGCGGGATAATCCTTTTCCCATCTTCTGGACAGACACTTTCTGTAATGAAATGGCCCCAGGTCCTTCCCCATAACCTAGTCCCATCCCAGTCCCTAACTCTGCCTGTCTCAGGGGAAAGAAGAGCTTACAGTGTGGCTTCAACCCCAGTCAACCTCTGCTCAGCTTCAGTGGCTTTGTCACCTCCCACCTGCCCCCATACCTAACCCATCTTCACGTTACTTCTTCCTCTTCTTGCTCCAGGTGCAACCTCACTACAGTACCTCTGCTGCAGACCATTTTCGGCTCCGCCGTCCGCGCTCACTCTTCTTTGCGTTCCCTCCTTTTTCCTCGCCATTTCGTTCCCTCCTCCTGCTCAGCGGAAAAAAAAAATTGGGAGCCAAGCTCATGCAATCTCTCTCCCCGTATGATGATCTGAGCCTGGGCAAACACCAGCAGAAAAGCTTCTACTACTGTGATGAGATGTCTTGCTGCGTCATATTCGCGTCTCCATTTTCTAAGAACCCAGTTTTGCTGGTGTGCTGGGTTGTTGGTCAGCAGGGGGGCTGTAGCTGGCGTTATATAGCAGTGGGAAGGCAACCTAAGCCAGGGTGGAGCGTGTGGTGTGAATGATGTTGGTGGAAAGCCGAAAGAAAACTCTCTGGGGCCCGACATGGATGTAAGACACAGTTCAGAACTCTAGGAAGACTAAGCTAGGGCTTTACCCAGTAATTGGGTTGCGTGATGCAGCTGGCAATCTGGGCAAGAAGGGATGTGTAAACAATGTTGCATGTTGGAGCTCTTGAGCCCTGGCGAAAAGGTTTTGAAAATGTATTGCAGCGTCCACAAAAGCAAAGTACAAGTCTCATCTGCTCATATATCTGTCATGTCTGTAGGAAATTGGACTTAATGCTAAACTAAACTAGGATATCAGCATTTATTTAGCATCCTTTCTCTAGTTCTGCTTTGTACTTTAACATTGCCAGAGGCCCTTTAGCTTGTTCACAAAGTGTTCGAGTGTTCAAGTTAGTGTTCAGATTCTGGGTAATCCTAAAAACCTAGGTTAGAGCTCAGGATCAGTGTATTCAAAAGTGGTTTCAACTACAGAACTACAACTACAGAAAGAATTCCCTTTGATTATGGCATTGTCTATAGCGAAAACTGTTTTGTCTCCACACTGTAAAAAAAAAAAAAAAAAAAAAAAATCTGTTGCCTTTACATTAGTTTAATGCCCCAATTAGGTTGACACAAGGGCAAAAACCTGAAAGGTAAAACTGAACAGGTTGTTGCGCACATATGTAACAGCACCTTGTAAAAGATCGTTTTCAGCAGCCCTTACAGGAGCTGGTCAACTGGCTTCGGCAGCAGCCTGTGTGCCTGCTCCTCTTTCTCTAAGTGTTGTTTCCATCTCCCACACCCCCCATACCCTCCCTGGGCTCTGACAGTCCTCTTGCCACCCCACGCCTCACACTTCCCCTATCTGGTCCATGGACACCTGGCTGATATGGACGCTAGGAAGCTGGAAGCTTCCCTTGCTGTCATCATCTCTGTCTGCCAGGCATGTGCCACACTGCCTGCCTGCCAAGCCTGGGAGCAGGGCTGCTCCCTCTGTTTTGCTCTCTCCCTCCTTTCTCTCACTTTGATGCCGTGTGTGTGTGTGTCTAGAATTGGCATGAGTCTGCATATAATTTGAGTTAATATCTTGCAGAATAGTTTGGAGACTTGAAACTCCGAGTCTCCAGAAAGGACAAGAGATTGTTCGGCTAGCGTGACAAATTCCAGGTCGCTGCAGCCCAAGTACAAAGCAAAATGAGGCGTACATTTGCAAAAACACACACACATAGATCTCCTTATAGTAAGACTTTTACCCAAATTTCAGCTCAACAAAAGCCCACAGGTTCTCCATTTCCTGTTTCTTTCTTATCTGAATTCTTGTATGTGAACAGATGCAGCATAATTTTGAAACTTTTTGGATCTCAGTTGTTTTGAACTTCCTGTGCTACCTGCCCTCTACTCCTGAGCAATACATTTACATCCAAGAGAACTCTTTGATCACAACTCTGGTTCCCCTCTCTGTTTAACCTGTGTTTCCCTGTTAATCACTTTGAGCCAGAGTGTGTATCAATGAGCCTATGTTTAGGCTTTGTTATCGGTGCACACGGGACACTTCAGACCCCCCTCCCCATCCTCCTCCTTTTTCTTATATGGTTTGGGAATGTTACTTTTAGAGATGCACTAATGTTTTCAATTAATTGGCATCATTAGTGAAATGGCTGACCCACGGTGAAGACAGAGACATGATAAATGGGAAGGTGGGAGGGAGCGCAAGAGGAAAAACTTTCCTGAGTTGTCTTGCAGGTGGATGTGTATCAGAATGTGTGAGCCATCTCATTATTTTGTGTTTACCAAAGTACACAGTGTAATACATACACAGACTGTACACATTTGACTGGAGACATGTCTTAAGCTGAAATGGGTTGAGAATTTTAATATTGCTCCCATTAAGCTGTTAACTTCAGCGCACTTGAGTTAACTCCAGCAAAGATCCCTGACCTAAATGTGTAGGACTGGACAAGATTTTTTTGTGCTTGTCTGGTTTCTGGATGGAGCATGAGCGTGCAGGAATTTAAGTGTGTGAATATGGATGTGTGTGTGTGTGTGTGTGTGTGTGTGTGTCCATGTGTCTATATCCCATCCTTACATTTTGAAAAGTCTGCAAAAGCCAGATTATAATGGACCTCTTTTTTTTTTTCATTAAATCGTAATGGATTTGTCTTTACTTTTCTCGATGCATCCTAATTCCTACTTATCAACACATCTCCATTATTCTGTCAATACACCACGTGACGTCCCTCCTCCCTATATCCACTTTATGAGTGTCATATGTGACACTGTTTCACTGTTATCACATCCCTCAAGCTACAGCTGAGCCTCAGCAGTCTACATTAGGAGTGGACGACAAGAATGAGGTAAACAATGAGGTATTGTGTTATTTGATGCCCAAGATTTCTGGATTTAAAAAAAAAAGTTTTTGTGTGTGATACATATACATGAGAGTCCGTTACAGGTTGCATCATTTGGAGACATTATTAATACTGATTTCCCGTAGTGCTTCTGCCGAGGGCAGGGTTGAGTCTTAGCCAAGAGGGGGAGAAAACAATGTGGGAGGGGGAAAAGATCTATGCACTGCTCCTTTAAGAGGGGCATTTAAAGAAGCTGCCAAGTCAATAAGCAGGGGATTTAGAGTAAGGAGTTGGGAGCCAGCATTTTAAAAGGTCAATAGAGTAGTCTTTAATGATTCCCCTATTAGCAATTTTTAGGAGAGAGGATGGCTCATTTGGTACTTGTCTAAGCTCATCTATGTAAAATAATATGACACATAGAAAGCCAAAGTCAGTCTTTGACATTGAAAGCTGAGGTTTTAAAACCAGAAAAAGAGATTTTACAAAGTACAAAACATGGTATTGTTGAGATTTAGCCATTTCAGATTGAGGCACTCGTACTCCCAATGCATGGTCACAGAGAAAATTTCATGGCAATTTGAATTTGTTCCGGTGGATTTGCTTGTGAACCCACAAAATCCTTTTCATGCAGCGTTCAACTTCGGTGAACTTTGGCCTGCAAATGTGACCACTAGCACGAAGCAAGATTCCTGATTGCTTTTGAGGGAACGGAATAGCTGAGAGTCCAAAACAGAAGGAGATATTATAGCATTTTACCTGTGTATTTTACTTTCCAGTTCAATTTAAACCTCTTTTGTCGCAGGCAAACAAAAGCAAAATGACTTGTAGACAGGATATGAGCAGGTAGTCAATGGTATGTATAATGTCAACAGCCGTGTTAGGCTTCCAAATTTGACAATCAGAACATTTTCCAAAAGGCTGTGGGATGCAATGAAGAACAAAAAAACAGCAGAGAGAAAATGGAGAGAATAGAAAGCCTGGCCAGCAAGTGAGTCAGCAGCTACAGCTGTTTACTACCGCTGCTGAATACAAGCTTTCAAAGGCAATTCATTTCACTGCACCATTTTCTGATGCGATTCCGCTACGATACAGTACGTCTACATTTCTTTCCAGTGACACATTTCTCACACTAAGTGATGATAGTTATTTAAATTGATGATGAAGCAAGAAAAACGTGCATCAGCATTTCACACCATTTACACAATAAATATTGCACCCAAAAAGCCTGTATGCTTACTGGGAGAAACATCACTGTATACAGGTTTGAGGTAATGAAGCATTAACCTAAACAAACATGCATAAATGCTAAAATTAATTAGTATGGATTATAATTAGAGATCAGAATGCACAAAAGTTGAGTTGTAGCGCTTCCCTGTTGGTTTTCCTCCACATCAATGATTTAACTAATTAATTTTATCTATTAATATTTATGCATGGGGAAAATTATTCATTAATGAAATGTCAGAATTGAATAGATATCTTTTCTCTGTTTCATCTTGACGCGAGGGTGTTTTGACAGCCCTCCTCCCATCTGGAGATCTTATAAGAGCAAGAACAGACTGCTTATGAATATTGACATTTCTCCAGTCTGGAAATCAGGCAATTTATGTTGAATTATTTCAGCCTATCAAGTATGTATAGTTCTGAATTGATTAAACAAACTTTAAAGATTGATTACCTTCCTAGTGCATTTCTTTTGGCAAACATCACTTTCCTGATCTGAGGCCCATTCAGGGCTTTTTCCTTTTTATTTTAGCAACACTTCAGTGAACCGTGTAGTGAAGGCCTGCTGATTACTGTAGGACAGATGGTTGTCCTCATCAAATTCAGTCTACAGATTTTTCTGTTTATCCAGTTCCAAATTAAAACCCACAGTGGTATTATTTTCATAAATCTGCAATGTTTTAAGCATTTCCTTCGCAGCACCTCTGAGTTACCAGGGACCCAGCAATACCCTCCGGTAGCCTCACAAACACTGTTTTTGATACAGTTTTTTGTCTCATCACAGTGCGTGATGAGGGCATATTGTAATTAATCTCCTCTCCTATCTGACTGTTAGATCTTTCCCTGCTAATGTTGTCCTGCTGGCCTGATCTGGGGAACATTAGTTGTTTTGTTTTGAAATGTGTCAAGCATGAAGGAACCATTAACAACTAAGCCCCACTGGCTGCATGCCCTCCGGCACACTGTTGCACATTGTTGCTATATCTGTGTGATCTTTTCCTCTTTTGTGCTTTTAATATTGTCTTCCCGAGGATAGCTTCCTTTTGATATACACTTCTAAGCTGAGTAGAGGATCCATTGTGGGGACTTCAGGTGATAATATAGCCTTTGTAATAACTTAAAAGCAGCAGAGAGCGACACAATTCTGCACGGCAGAGTACTGGCCCAGTATTGTGGTTAAAATTTGTTATTTTAGTTACGTGGAAAATCCATAGTTGTCTACATTGTGAGAATTACTCACATTGACTACCACCACAATCTTGGATAAATGAACCACAGAAATTACTATTTGCTAAATAATCGTAAGCCAATGGCTGCTGTAATGTGACACTGTTTTTAATAAACATGTAATAAGAGATTATGAGTACAGCAATAATACCCCACTTTCTTATGAGATTCATGTGCCTCTGTGTCTGTGTGTTTGTGTGCGCGCACGCTTGTTTTCTTTGTTTTCCTCACTACTAATGAGTTGACCTCAGCCCCACACAGCCAGGAAAAAATATCTTTAAAGCGCTAAGCACTGCTTATTATTTAAGTGTCACCACTACTGTCCAGGGTGTCAGTGGGGTTCGTTTGTGGGTTTTTGATTCATCTTTCTGCCGCCCTAGTGCTGAGTCCGCAGGCCATTAGTTCTATCGAAGTGCAGCGGGACCAACCGTTGAGACCATGAGGTACAGTACAACTGAGGCACCAAGATATGTCTTTTTCTACAGAATATTAGTTAACAGGATCTGAAAGAAAAGCTCATAATGATAGACTATCCAGTCACAGAGGTAGAAGCCATACTGCTGTGTGAGGATTATTTCCATACCGTAAAGCAGAGGGAAAGGATAACTTGGTATTTCACTGGTTAGATCCATTTCAGAGGGTTAAGAGAGGTAAAGAACAAAAGCTCCAGGGTAAGGTCATCATTTCTATTCACGTGGCAGTCAGAGAGAATATCTGTGTAATGCTTTCAGCTGGCAATTGATGTGTGTCTGCGTGCAGGTGCATGTGTGTGTGTGACAGAGAGAAAAGAAGCAAGTGTACAAGTAAGAGAGCAAAGGAGAAAGAAAGAGGCAGAGAGATTCTTGAAGTCATTTATAATGTGGCAGCCATGCTCTTTCCATCTCCCAGGGTGTGTGTGGCTCCTCAGCAGTGTGTGTAGCCTTGAGGGAAACACCAGACAAGGACAGAGCTGGGGTTGCTGCTGACGCTTTGGCGGGGAGATACATCTTGTAACACAGCATGCTAAATGACAAAATGATATCTCATCAGAGGGCCACCCTGTGTGTGTGTGTGTGTAAGTGTGCATCTCAGAGGGAGAGTCCCCAGATACCTCGATGTGTATATGCTTTCATGGAGGAGTGCTGTAGCATGCTGCCTAGAGTAAGCACTGAAACAGTGCTGAGCTGCTGCTGTTGTACTCCACCAGCAGAGTGGAAACATTGCAGGGTGTCTGCACTGCAGCGACTACCTGTCACATATCACAACATCTGGAAAAGAGCTTAAAAATGTTTCAGAAATATCTGTAGAATATATACGGTACGCGTCTCTCAGTTTGAGCATTTACCTTGCTTGTAGATGAAATGTTTATCACTCTACATCAAAGTAATCCCCAGAATCCATAGAAAAAGTACACCACACACTGCACATGAAACCAAGCAAACTGCCAGCTTGATAGGTTTGTTGTTTGTTTTTTCACCCACCCTCAGACGCTACATCACTACATAATGCAGTATAAACTGTTGGTTAATGCTTCCTTCCCACCCCTTAAAGGTTGAGGCAACCACCATGGTGGTACCAAAAAGGTCCACAGAGCAACCAGGGCAAAGGTACTTGGGGGGGCGGACAAAGCCCAAATAAAGCTTTTAATGTGCCAGCTATTGATCCCTTCACTGAAATAAACTCAGGAGTATTGGCAGGTCCAGAATCCCACTTTGAAGGGACTCCATAATGAAGCTGGTCAATGCTAAGCTGTCCGCAATCAATCCCCCACATAACAGTTAATTACAAGTGAGGCTACCATCAAGCAAAGGAGGGGAAAGAGGCGGGCTTAAGGCGAGGAGAGGGAGAGGTGGAGCAGTGCAGGGTGAGCTTTGTTAAGGCGAGGGAGTGGAGGGAAAATATTGAGCGTTTCAGGGTAGGAGATATGAAAATGAAATGCACCGAGTGCGTGTGTGTGTGCATGTGTGCGTGCGTGTGTGTGTGTTCCACTCTTTCTCATATAGGCTGTATAACAGGCATCTCTTGTTAGGCGTTTCTGTTCTGTCAGTTCCCCCTCACTAGGAACACCACAGCTACCTGCTGTGAGTGTTAGCCGGCTCCTCGCATCCCACTGTCACACATCTATGACTGAATTGAGACTACAGCCTTTTTTTTTTTTACAGACAACACCGTGTACTTCAGGGCGTTCTTTTCTTTCCGTATCATTTGAGTGATAGATGTAAGGCACATACAGCATATGAATATCACTAACTGTAGTTTTTTTTTTGTTTTTTTTTTTACTTAAATTTTAAAGGCTTACTGAGCTTACAGTACATGAGTGATGAAATATCGAATTTTTGAAAGAGTAATGTAGCAGAAATCTGTTTTGGTGCTGCAGTAAATGATACTTATCTGATGTATTCCTGGGGGATCAGGGGACTGAAGCCTATTGTATACATCATTTTAATTCCAGCTGCTGACCTTTGTTGAATTGGGTCTTTTATTTTGTTATTCCATCTCTCCACTATCTTTGCCATATAAAAAAATAAGTTCAATAAAAATGTATTTGCCATGAATGCCTAATGTGATTGTAAATATCTCTGCGACACCTTCTGATTCTCAGACAGTGAAAACAGCTGGTGCCAGTGCCAACACTCATGCAGCACTGTGCGGTCTGTGAGAACAGGGGTCCAAACATTGAGATTTTCTAATACTCTCTAATGCTCGCTTTGTGGGTTTCTGAGTGTGTGTTTGTGGGTGTTGTGTGTGTCTCCCAGGCTAATGGATTTACTGGAGATGGCGTCGGGTATTTATTACCATGTGTAATTGAATGCAATGATTATCGTTGTTGTGTAATGTGATTTTAATGTGGCAGCAATGGTTATGTATAAGGCCTAATGACTTTGCCTCCAAGGGGGTATGGCTCCCAATTCAAAAAATAAATAAATAAATAAATAAATAAAAATGGGAAAAATGGATCAAAGTGTGGTTTTGATTCTGTTGTCTTCCCCTTGTTTTCTTATGACACATAAATTTAATAATTTAATCAACATGGTGCTCATTTAATGAAAGTGCACTCACAATAACAAGCTTGCCCTTTTTGAGGCTTTGTTTACATGGTGGTCATTAAGTCAAAAGGTCTGTGCACATCTCCATCTTTATTTGTATTCTGAAGCTACCATGTTCACATCAAGCCGAAGCAAAGAGATCACAATTGTTAACATATTTTACATGAACTGAATTAGCATCTAATTTTTTTTTTAACCAGACTGTTAAATGAACGATTAATGTCCATAAATTGAATTATCATAATCCCTCCAAGCTCAACACATACTGTACAATTCACGGTACTTGTCAGTTGCATGCTTGTAGTAGCCAAATTCCACAAACTGACAGCCAAAAAAAATATATACCAGGAGACAAACAACAATACATCAGCTGTTATTACGCCCCTGCCTATTGACCTCTGTGTTTAGTTTGTGCCATGCTGCAGGAAAATTCAAGCATCACCAAATGAGAAGCTCTTATAAGCAGCTGTTGCAGAAATTGAACTCACAAAATAGGCACGTCAGTGAGCAAGCGAACACAAACACATTATAAAACACCTTCACCTCCCCGCTGCACACATCCCGCTCGCTCTCACTTCATTGTAAATCTTTTGTATTGCAAGCGCACACCAGGTGTGTATACTTGCAAATGTGAGTGTATACAATCACAAACACACCTGCACGCGCACTCACAGACCACGCTCGTAGACATACACTCACATTACACAAAGCTAGGGCTTTGCTTGACATTATTAGTTTTGCATTTGGGCGCTCTGCCCAGAGTAACAGTATGGATTTTTTCCTTGGCTCCCTATAATTAGATGAGTTAAATTTCTCCATTCATTACATGTGCATCTGACCTCTGGACCCTGGCAGCTCCTGTGTTTTATTAGCACTCTCATCCTCTGATAATAGGGAACCCGCTCCCCAACAACACGCTGTCTCTCTCTCACACACACATTGTCTCCTGCTTAACAAATTAACCCTTCGCGTTTTGCCGGTTTGAAGGGAGAGCAGCATGATAACTTTTTATAAAGCTTGAAATGACCAATTAATCCAAAATCCATCTGTAAAGAAATTAATTAGATTCCATCTATTGTTCAGGAGTCAAAAAAAAAAAAATATTCAAGGATAAGTTCATCTGTTTCATTTTGGTATTTAAAGATTTGTTGAACGTGCCTGATGTTTGTTTTGTGACATTGTAAACTACAAGGCTGGCATTTTACCTCATTTTCAAAACTTAGATTTGAAAACATATTTTGTTAGGTTTTTTTTTAAAAGTCATTACTTAAATCAATGCCTGCAAACAGTGACCATAATGGCTTAAGTCAAAACTATGCGGCTACAAAAACACAGATCAATTAAAAAAAATATGTTGTTCATATGTAACATCAGCCACAATACTGTTGAATAGGTGAAAAAGAAGAGGATGGTCACAAATGTTATCACTGAGGTTGAGTTGTAGATATATGAATTCCAACCTCCAAGGGGTTTGTATGCATATCATGGTCATGTATATTTCATCGGAGCATGTATATTTAACATACCCGTGTATACCATATGTGGGCATGATGTATGGATACTGACATCAGTCCTTGACATTATATGCACAGTTACTCTTTGGTCCTGCAGTAAATCCTCAGGTTGAGCATAGTAAACAAAAAGCAGGGTATCTGTTATGGAGAGACACCGGGGGGGGGGTGTGTGCATGACACAAGGTCAAAGCCATTGTGGACTTCATCTGCGGCTTTATACAAATAACACGGCTGGAGAATCCATTTGTCACTGAATATTTCACGGAGATAATGTATGCGGCAACAAATGTCCACATCCAGCCGCGGTGCCACAGAAGTTGAGATATTCCTGAAGTTCAGGCTCTCACATTCCGATCTCCCTCTCCTCTAAACAACCACGTCACACCTTATTGATCACAGCCATCTTTCAAGGCCAAGAACCTAAAGCATTGTGTGGCACATTCAATGACCTGCTGGAGACAGTAATGCTGCTGGCTATGGCTCTCTGAGGACTCGATGCACAAGTATCCGCCTGACTACTGGCTTTTGGATAAGAGTTTCTGACAGCTGCAGAACAATGCTAATGGCTCCTCTCTTGTACCAGCCAATGTGTAATCAGCTCAGCACTCTGCTTATAAAACTTTACAACAGTAATGTATGCAAACATGGATTCCATTTATTTCCCACCAGGTCCCAATAGGCAGGCCTTAAAGTTGCAAACTGTCTTACATCACAAATTACTCTGCTGGCACTTAATGCATTTTATATCACTCATAATCCTGGTGTTCCACACTAATTAGCTGGCGTTGCCAGCATGCATATTTCTCCTCATTATTTGGTAGCATTGAACTCTTTTCCCTACCCATTTTCAGCACTCTTAGGTAGAATGCAGTTTTCATGGGTCCTTTTTATAGTATTTTCCTGCCCTTGGTGACAACACAAATCCTTCACTAGTGGCAAATCTTTGTTAGCAGAGTCTGAGTATCTGCTTGCGTGACAGTCTGAGAAATTTAAAAAGTAATTAAATTCACTGCCATTTTTCACAATTCTTTTGTACTTTTCATTAAAGCACTAACAGCCTAAAAATTACTAAAGTAAACGCAAATAACTTTATTGTCTAAGCAAATTGATTATTGCCATCAGTTGACACAGTAACAGTAATGAGAATGAATTTTGTAAAGGACTGGTGGAGTATTTGTTGAAAAGGAGTTTTATTTGAATGTGAGCCATTCAGCTGCGAACCACAAACTGTCCTCAAATCCCACTTAAATCACCACAGGTGTTGTCACACTGTGGTTTCTCCATTAGTCACTGTCCGTGAACACAATCCAGGTTTTAGTCTGTCGACGTAACATCACAACTCATCACATCATTACTCCGGTTTGTCACTCTTTCAGTTTTCTTCAGCTTACAGTGACACGTTTGCTCACTCAACTGCAGAATGCCATAGAAATAATTTAAGCCAGCTTTATCTTCGATCACTTTTCCCATAGCTTAGTTATTTCTTGCAGGATTTATCCATTCAACACGTCTCTTAATTTTGCGTACTGTTTAATGTTGTAGTTAAATACCTTCCCTTTGTCTTCTAAACAATCATATCATGCAGTTTTATAGGATTGCACTGGTTGGAGACATGAGGTATTTACAATGGAAGTCACTGATATTAATAGTCAACTTGACATGAACTTACGTTTTTTACATTTACGCTTTATGTTTTTAGAAGATAAATGTGGCCATTGCGTGCAGTTTAAAGTGAAGACTTTGTATAATCAGACACTCATCTGTGGACTTGACATGGCAGCTCTATAACGTTTCTCTCACAGAGATCAAAAGCAGTGCTTGGTACAAAATCATGTTGGTTACAATGAATTAGAGCAGAGACAAGATGTCATGCATAAAAAAACATCAAAACATCCAACAACAGTTTTAGTCCTATTTTTGGCAGAACACAACTAAACGAATTGCTGCTGCCTCTGTTTTAGGAACAACTCTTGTGAGGTCACGAGCAGGCACGGTGCCGACCATGTGCTGGTTTGCACTGGTTACACGTAGAAAAAAAGTAGTTCGCATGGCAGGTCATCTGATCGTATGGGAAATCAAACGTGTTTATAGTTGTTTGAAAGGGGCACATTGGAAGGTGGGGTGAAAAGCTGGAGACGTGATCATTAGGCACACATATTCACACATTCTCTCCTTGAAAGTATTCTTAGCTCTGCATTCTGTTATTCACATGAAAAGTGACAGAAATAACTTCCAACTTGTGTGACAAATAGAAAAAAGAGAGCAAGAGAGGGCATTTGCAGTGCAAAGTGGGTGCGAATGTCAGATTATTGGTTTTTCAGTAAATGCGCAGAAATTGTCGAACACTGTGTGTGTGTGTGTACGCGTGGAGGGTTGAGAGGTGAGGATGGTGGGGCCGTTTGACCATCTGATAAGCACTTCTGGTGACTCACACTGACAGCTGTAGGGAAGCTGGCATAAGCCACTCTTTGCCGAGTGAAGACATTAAGAGTGGAGAGTGGCTCTGGTGTGAAAACGTGTATTTTGAATCAGAGATAACAGCTTTAAGTCCAAAGATTCTGGGCATATGATCGTCTGAACAGCCGCCTGTGTAACCTGAGTGTATTAAAGGAAGGTTAGTGTGTGAGCATTGATTCAAATCACTTTGTTTGAGTGACTGAAACAAATGGTTGGGGACTGTCAGGGATCTGCCTTCAAGAAAAGGCTTGATGGATACACACTGAGTGAAGTGTATTGCTGATTCAAATACTGACCTTGGAGATGCTGAATGTCAGAATGTCTCACACATTCTCATTGACATTCAGCTTATAACACCAACAGCACACACATGATATGTGATGAGAATGGAAAATTACACAACATCGATATCTGAAATATGCCTCTGTGTGTGTGTGTGTGTGTCCATGTCTATTTATTGGGCGGTGTTTGAATTAATTACCCAGCATGCCAGACTGCAGTAAACACTGGAATAACTGATAGCACACCAAGAAACCAAGAAACCAACTTACATGTTGTACCTATAACATACATGTAACATGATAAAAATACACATTCACAGAGACTGGTGAGCCTTTCAGAGATATAATTTGTGTAGTCAAGGAACAGTTTGGACAAAGAAGAATGACAAAACAAAGTTTCAAAGTTTTGACATCTCTGTCTGTGAAATTGTAGCTGCAATTCAGAAACAATGGATGGAATTGTCTATTTATGGAGAATAAGAAAAAATGGAAAATTGCCCTGAAAAAGGAGTCATTTTTCCAAAGAGAGTCCTTGAACCTATGAGCAATCACACAGGTCCAAGAACTGAACATCAATTCAGCTGGGCCAAAACTGAAGCACTCCATGTCCGTGTTAGGACACTTGGAACTATCTCACGAATTCATCCTGATTCTGAGCGATGCAGTGCATTCACGGCTGAAAACATTACAAATTAAAGCACACATCAACGTAGACTAAATACGCTTTTTGTGTGTGCTTTGGTGGACTCTGTATCAGACTCAGGAAATGGATGAGCTGCTCGCAGGTGGAAGAAAGTAATTGAGGATGGTGATGAAACAGCTTGATCTCTGCCCTCACAAGTGATGTATCATTTCCTGTTGGTATAAAACTTTGAAATTTGCTTCTTCTTTTTTTTTTTTTTGCATGCCAACAATAAAAGCAGGGCACTATCAAAATAGGGATGTGATGTATATTTTATAAATGTGTGTGGGACTGGGACGAGGATGAATGTTATATTTTACTATAAGATATGCTGTTTCCTCAACAAGGTACTATATATATATATATACTTGCACATTTAACCCAGAGCAGAGACTGCAGCAAGCAGAGCTACAAGTCTCTGTAAGTATCTTTCACTGCAGGAGCCAGTCTTTTGGCTGCTATGTGACAAATAATTGAAGGGCATTTCAATCTGGCCCAGGATGGCAGACGTGATGTAGGCAACAACTTACATCTAATAGAAACGATCTTACGTCTTTGACACGTCTGAATTTATCCCATGACTCGTGACTCAGCAATGGACCAGAATTGGAATCCAAATGTCTTGACATTTAATTGCCACCTGTGGGTCACTGGCTTAGCAATCCAAAACCCAGCAGTAGATCAGTTCATCAGCGTTGCTGACAGATTCCCAGCTTCTTTCTCTCTCTCGCTCTCCTGGCACCTGATGTCAGTGTAAGGTGCCACGCAGGCGATGATGACCTGGTCAATAATCAGTAATAAAAATGGTGTGCTGAGCATGATTGTGGAGTGATTGGTCTGTCGATAACGTATTGAGCAGGCACAATGAAGGCCAGACAGATGCACATTTTGGAAGCCACTGAAAGGAGCACAACATGGTTTGAAGTGTGGCAGCTATATTAGGACAATGAACACAATGCTGGGTGGGAGGCTACAGACTGCTGAAATACTTTCACTCTAATTAGGAACCCATAACATTTGTTTCTTAACAACAAATATGCAGATATGAAGAAACTCGTTGCAGGTCATGTGAGAAGCTATTGTGGCATGAAATGCATGGCCAAAAACTAAATTCCTTTAATCATTCAAATCACAATTCAACAAAAAAATTTAGTTAATTTTGAAGACAATGCAGTGTCATCAAAAGATTTTTTTTGTTTGTTTGTTTTACACAAAGTGTAGGCTATGAAGGATTTGGGCATTATTGTTAAAGTTACTTAGATGGGCCACAGGGTTGTAAATTGTCCCCACTGCACTCCATATTTGAGAGAGGAAATTGAACCTTGTCATGGATGGATTAGGTCCATGATATGTGAGACACATAGCTTGAGCAGAGGAGATCAGCTAAAAAGTGCTGGGCAAATTAGGAAGGTTGAAAAAGGTATGAAATTCATTCCATACCTCTTCATGTGCAATCACTTGAGGAGTGCCTTTCTGCAATGCTAACCCAGTACATAAGCAACTTTCAAGCAGTTTCTAAGTGACATAATGGTGCCTCTAGAAGTTACAATTCCCTGCTGCTGTTCTCTTGTAATACAATGTTCAATCATATTATCAACGATATAGAAAGAGCTTAACATTATTGGATTCAATAAAAAATAATAGCATTTTCAATTCAAGTTGTTTAGAGTTAACAAATAAGAAAGCTGAGGATTCAAAGTTGTCAGTGGTGCTACTGTCTCTTGGAGTAGCACACACCCTAAATGTATTCATCTATTATACGATTAGGCCTGTGATAGACTTGTCTTTTTGCAGCTGACCTTTTTAAAGGCACAGATGTGAGATAATATTGCTTGTTATTTCATTTCAAATCTCAGTGCATAAAGTGCATAAAAAGAAAAAAGAAAAATATACCTGAATATCTCCTGCTCAACCAAAAAAAAAAAATTTTTTAAGACAATACTGTGTGTCATCTAAAACCCACTCTTTGTGTTTGATAATGAAAATGTGGAGATAAAGATAGTGGTTTAAACTCAATATTTTCATTTTCAAAACAGAATCAGTTTCAGAAACACTGATGTGACGCAGGTCTATATAATTCTGGGCCATATGTTAGCCATGGCCCAGTGTCTGAAAAACACTTTACTGACATAAAATATTATACATGTTTGGATTCTACAAATTTATCACTCACTTGGACACCTTTTGTCATTTCACAAAAAAATGTTTTTCACTCTGTGTTGCCATAATGTCCTTGAGCGGCACACTGAGATGATTAGGTGTTTAAAGAAAGCTGAAGCTGAAGAAATAAGTGGAACCAGTGACTATCTGGAGGGTACATCAAAATGTCTTTAACAGAATTGTTTGTTGTTTGATAAAAGATAATTATCATAAAATTATAAGAGTCTGAAGTTTAGCTATATTATACCCAGATCTAATCTCCCACGCCAGATATACTGTAGCTTTCAAAAATCGATCTTTTCTTGTAGTCCACCTGTAGTAGACATACAATGATGCGTGTGTGTGATCTGCCTCACTCCTGCTGGCTCGCTACATCTGCTCCAATCTTTACACTGTGTTTTCGGTCTTCAATTTTACATCATACAGTCTACCTGGGGCACCACAAGCTTCCATGGCTGTAAACATACCAAGAAAACCAGTCAACCGGAGGCAAGTAACGCCAGCGCTAGCAGCTAATGCTACTGGCCCAACGCCTCCTGATTTCAGAACATGCTGTTTTATTTACAGGCACATGTACCTGTGCACACCTATTGAAAATACTGAAGTCAGAGGGATGATTCTGACCGAGGTAAACAATGCCCAGTGAGCAGCATTTTAGTGAAAAATTAATCCTCCAAGGGGACTCGGCCAAAACACAACAACAAGTGGATCTTCACCCCAGTTTGCTACTGATTTAGTTTGGCGTGAAGTTCTGGAAATAATTTGTTACATTTTTATTGGAAAAAAAAAATCTTTCAAATCCTTGTGCTTCACATCTTAGCACATTTTTGTGTATTTTTGTAATTGTACTGTTTTTATTGTGTTGTTGTTGTTGTTTCAGATCAAGGACTGTGTAAATAGTCCATGTCTCCTGTAGTCTCCTATTTTTTGTATAGTTTACAAAATGGTCACCAGTATCATAAAACATGAATAAAATGTAATTAGCGGACTAAACATATTTTTCCTGCTTGTTACACGCATCCAGAATGGAAGTATCAGGAATGAACATTATTTACTTGCTCGGACAAACACAAAGAAATGGCAAACCCGGGAATGTAACAGACAGTAGGTGCAAAAAAGTTATACTTTTTTCTATTTTGCCGCTATGTAATTCATTTACTGCACAGTCTGGTTTTCTGGCAGGGTGGTCAGAGATAATGTTAATCTTGGTCAGCAGCAGTGGGAAGCCATGCAGTTCCACACAACACAACGGATTGGAATGATAACACAAATATAGTCAGAGGCAGACAGAGGGGGGACTTATCTCCACACTGAAAAGTGGCCATGTGTGACGGCACAATTCTTGAGTTAGTCTGTTATGTTGATTTTATTGTATGTTAAAATATATATGCTAAAACAACCTCACCTGGCCAAATACAGGATCGCAAAAATAAATCCGCTTTTACTGTTAAACGTCCTTTGAAAAGCCTCATTACAGAAAGTAAAAATGATTTCAATTAGGGAATCAAGGACAAACACAGGTACGAATGAGCTGATACGGGCAGTGATACCTACCACTGAGTAAAAGAGAGCAGTAGAATCAATAACCTTCTCCCTGGGTCTTTTTTTTAATTTCAGGACAGGGATCATTCAAGTTTCTAATTGACAACTCATCAGACTCCCCGCTATTATGACTTCATTATATCTGCAGAGATAAAAATTAATGAGAAGCAGAGGCATTGGATGGATATGCCAAACTTAGCATTCATTTACATTAAAGAGGGAAACTCTCACTTGGCCAGAAGCATATCTGTAATGACTTTAATCTACAAGAACTTCTAATTTAATGCCGTAGTTCCTTCATTGTTATTCTTTATGACCTTGTGTATTTATTACTCTAAGCGGCTGTCATCCAATACCGGTTGATGATCCCTCATTTTGTGCACTTGTTCTTGATGTTTACTTTTTCTACACCAATTCCTCTGTAATTCCTCGACCATCTCAGTGCTACATCCCCACCTCTCCTCTCTTGCTCTTCCTGCATCTCCTCTGACAGGGATAGGTTTCATTACTGTAGTCAATCTGGGCCCAGTGGACAGCTCCTCTGCAGCACTGTGCACCTCAATATAATCCTTTTAATTAAAGGCTGCCCCCCTCCTCCACCACCACCACCACCACTGCTGCTGCCCTGCTCCCGCCTCTGCCCTTTTCTCACACAGCGCCAGCCTTTTGTTCACCCAGGAACTCACCCACTCGCTTCATGTCAAGCCATGCTCTTGCCATTTGAAAAGAGGAGACGTCACCTTTGTCTCTTCCCCTTTCATGTGGCTTTAATCTCTGCCGCAATATTGCAGACAGTGTTTTGTGTGTGTGTGTGTGTGTGTGTAGGGGTGGCAATGACTGGTGCTGTCTGTGAGGTTCATCCAGCTTAGGGCTCATCAGGGTTAAATCAGCCTTTAAAAGAGCTTGATTGCCTGTGATTGGGTGCTGATAAGAGGGCAAAGGGCGGGGTGGCATTTAGGCTGTACTGTGCTGTAGATTCTCTATATTGATTTGCCATTATGAAAGCCCTTCCCACCTGTTATTCTTCACTGTGGCCCTTTGAATAGGGGGCATCATTTTCAATCACGCTGATCAGTCAGTGGCTCACAAGACTGTTCTTTTTACTTCAGGACATCAGGCTATGATGTGTCTTGTAAAACTGTTGAAGGAGAATGCAAGAATATGAAAATATATCTTGTGTAATCTTTCCAAACTTAATTCAAGAACTCAAGTTACACATATTGGTCATATTATTTTTGCACCTGGTCTCCAACGCCATTGATTTTGCTTTCATTGTTCTGCGTTTCTCTCACGTCGGAAAATAACTCAATACCCTGGACTATTTACTATCACCGAACATAATGCTCCTTCCACCTCTTTGCATCTTTTTCTCCATTAAACAGCCATCATAAAGAGCTTTATTCTGCCACCGACACCACCCGACTGTCTACAGGCCCAGCTTGGCACTTGTCTTCTCACATTCCCCCATTGACTTCCTGATTGATAAGAAAAACTCCTTAGCCCTCTCTCCACTCATCTTGCCCTTGACCCGTCTCCATGCACTATTCATTGGGGTTTTTAAAAGTCACATTGGGCTTCCTTGGGTCGTCCGCTGTTTGAAGCCGGGGGCGTTATCAATCTCTCTGCAGAGAATCTCTCCACTCCCTAGCCCCCGACCCCTAGGGTTTTATGCATGCGTGCCGGGTTGTGAGAGTGAGTGCACCCTGTCCCAAGTAGACAGGGCATTTATTCACTCTGCTCTCAGAGTCTGTCGGTGGTTGGCGGCCATAGCAATAACAGTCTCGGCCTCGGTCTGTCTCCTCTTCTCTCTCTCCTTCTCCGTCCCATCTTTCAGCCCGGGATGTTAGCATGCGCAACAAGCAGCCAAGGCTTTGGCCCTTTGACAGGCAGACTGTGGGGAATAAGACGAGTGAGAACAGAAGAAGACAAAGGAGAAAGAGAAACGAGTCAGAGTTGTGCCCTCCAAGGGTCAACTGGGTTGCTGTCGCTGCCTCATTGAGAACTGCAGTGCGTTGAGCTTAATGACCACGCATGGATGAAGGGTGGAGGCCGGAGCAATGCCGCAGAGAGGATGCTGTCACAGAGACAAAAACTAGAGAGACTAGTTCGTGTGTGGGGGGGATAAAAGGCAAAATTACACAGAAGTCATTACATTATACATTATGTTTTGACCTTCTGTGTCATTCACAAATCATGCCACCCTTCCTGTGTTGTCTCTCATTGTGTTGTGATCGATTGAGGGAGACAACTGGTTATTCACGAGCGCCACTGTGGGTCAATACGGTTCTCCCTATCTGCCTTCAATGGGAGACTGTTTTATTCTCTCATTAAATGGGATTCGACACTGCCACCCTGTTCGCATTTAACCATATCTCTCCATGACAACCAATTAATGCATGTTCTAGCACTCACAGGAAGTGCCCCCTACAATAACCCAGACAAAGGATACAGGGGCATTCAGCTAAACACCAGATTACCATGTAGTGGCCCTTCTTCATCTGCCTGAGCATTAAAGGGTTAACTTCCTTTGGCCACATTTTCATTTCCTGTATAGTGGGATGTTCATATTGGTTGGAGGTGTTTATGTGAAACTCTCCTTCCCTGTTTATTACACTGCCAATGACAGATCAGGCTCTCTGGCCCCTCTGGCTTGCTTTAAATAAAAGGAGTTTCTTCCAAGGCAGTGGCCCCACTGTGGACCGCTGACATGAAAGTGCCTGAAGAGAGCCAAGAAAGCAAAAGGCCAGTTAAAGGGAAATTATATTCCTAAACAAGGTTTGACAATAAACGCATGAGTGGGACAGATAAACAAAAGGTACTGTACCTCCTCTTATTGCTTTTCAGCAGAGTGTATGAAAAGGCACATGGGATTTGGTGTGCTTACTGTGCTATGTTTACTGGTTCTGTTGAATATTTCTGTTCACCTTTGGCTTTCTTCTGCTACATCTGACTCAACCATATGTTGTTTAATGGGCGGCTTGTCACAGAGCTGTAATTCAAAGTCGCATTAACCTCACTTGCTCATAGAAGCTTATTAAATATAGATATGCAGTAGGCAGACACCATAGTTTAAGAGAATAATTTATCAGTAAAATAAGCAGAATCTATTTTTATTTTAGAATTGGCCCCTTTGGACTTTTTTGGATGTCATAAAGGTTAAAGAAGTTAATTTTCTATGTTATAATTCACACTAGAGACAACGGATGTAATTTTACAATATTCTACCCATGTGTATCAATTGGAAACTTCTAAATTAGCCATCATTTTGCAGGAAGTCATACGTACATACTGCCATGGATCATACTGCATGTCCTTAGCAGTGTCAATTTAATGGAACTGATTCAAATTACACTAACAGAGCAGCAAATTACCCAAGGATGATGCAAGAATAAAAAAAATGGTGAAATAAATGAGCCAAGAATTATAGACACTGACATTTTCCTTTTAATAAAATCTGTAAGACTTATTAGATCCTCAACAAGAATGACCCCCACAGCAAATCTGCTCAGTAGTAGCCTTTGAAAAACGTACAATATTATTACTGCGGAAAGAGGGAGGGAATCGTTGTACGCTGAGATGTTTTGTGTCATTACAGGCAGCCATTATGTCAGGCACTACTGAGCATGCTCAGAGCTGGCCAGCAGTCCATCGGGGGGCGTTGTTATCTCTTCACAGAGTCGTTTCACTCTCCGTGTTCCCCCCAAAGAGTCAATGTTGCAGCACATCAGAAAGAGCCCTCGCCTCATTAAGCCATTGATATTCTGTGATGCCGGCATCCTGTCGGCATCACATAGGGACAGCTGTGCCATGAGAAGGACACAGTGTGTGTTTTATGGAGAGACTCTACTAATACTGAGGAAAATGACATTATCATGTGGATATGGGCGATGTGTAGTATGTGAAAGTGTGTGGGTGTTCTTTGTGTGATTAGTGTGTTAGAGGGGAAGCGTGTGAGAGAGGCAAAAACTGTGCATGTGTGTGTGCGTAGGTGTGCGTGCATGTGTGTGTTTTTGGGGCGGGGGGGTCGCTTGAAATCGCAGAGCCAGCCTAGGGCAAACCTACTGTTATAAATACAGCATTCTAATGGTGACTTTATGATGTTGCCTGTGTGAGACTATGACCCTCAGGGGACCACTTCCCCCAGCCCCTCTCCTCCCTCATCTCCCTTCCCCTTCTCCCTTTTTCTCCTCTCCCCTACTATATTCTCCCGTTTCCCCTCATTCAGAATTTACGGCCTGACTGGGTGAGACGGGAGCTGTAAATTCTCCCCCACCTCCTCCCCCTTCTCCACTGAATTATTTATCTGCTGGGCCCGTGACACAAGCAGCAGATGAGGACCCTGGTTAAGGAGATAAAAGGTAGAGAAAGTGGGGCCTAATTGACCATGATGGTGGGGTAATGGAGAAATATTCAAAGCATGTTTGGGCGGAGAGATTTTACTATGTGCAGGAGCGTTATGTGCAGACAAAAATGTAAGTGAGAGTGACTTATGATTGTGTGTTTTTGCACTAGTGTTTTGTATGTGTGCACTGCACAACAAGGTTGCTGCATGAATATCATCAGTTTTAGGGGCTTCAGACATCTTGAGCTATGTGTGAGTCAGCAGCAATGTCAAAGAGTCATTTGTTTCATTTTCCATCTCCAAACAGCACAGACCTGAGAACAGCAGGGAAAGAAAACTCTTTAATTAAGTCATCCCAGCTCTCAGCGACACACTGATCTCACCATATAATGTCTCTATCTTGCCTGTGTTTTCCCTCTACTGATGCAACCACTTCCTATATATTGCACTGTTCAAATGATAAATGGTGATAAGAGTGGGCCATTAATACACTGCACTGCAAAAGTCAAAGGGGACGGGACAGAAAAGTGTATGTGATGCTCCCACCCCCTTTCTTTTTTTGCTCTTACACTTCTAATAGCTCTGCGGCTTCTATCGGGGTAGCCTGATTTCTCACCCCTCCGTATACACTGAATTAAGCAATGACAGGACTTGATCGCGTTGACCCCGGGATGTCAAACCATCCCATTTTAATGACCTCCAAGTTTCCTTCCACCAAATGCCTCTGGCTCCTGGCCAGGGGCTTCTACTATAGAGTAAGGGTGTCTAACAGAGAAGGCAGGGGACAGAGGGGGCTGGAGGAAGAGAGAAGTAAGGAGGAGGATATCTGCAACACTAATAGATCGTTATCTCTCCCCCTCACCATTGGCCTGGAAGAACACCAGGAGCAGCATGTCTACTGAGATAAATAAAAGAAAGCCTCCAGATCGATCCTCCCCACCCTTCTGGTTTCCAAGAGGCCTTGCTGTGACCTTTCCACAAGATAAGATGGTCACGAAGGTCAACCCCGCCCCTCTCTCTAAGGCAAATGAAGGGTGGGTGGCTGAGAATCAGGATCGGGAAATTTGTTCTCTATTGCTCTCCACCCAGCACCCCACCTCCGGAGGGGGTCCTGCGGAAGATTGACAGAGTCGCAACAGTGGATTGATGAGATGATGACTGTCAGCTTGACCTTTTCTGAAATGCATCAGGGGTCAAAAGATGGCACAATTCCCCCGCTCAATGCAGAGGTAAGCGGTGCCACATCCCCGGCGTCACTGTCTTATTTGTGTCAAGTGACAGCAAGGGAGCAATCTAAAGAGCAGTGGTGCTGGGATCACGTCTCTGTTATTTCTTAGTTGAGAAAGGTTATAGAAACAATCTATAGGAATTTAGATTCAGTGCCTGTCATCAGCATTCCCCATAACAAGCCGGTGTCTGCACAGGAGGAATCCACATTGGCTCTCAGTCACAAGACAACGTGCTGCTGAGGCCATTTTGGTTAATGTGTAAATCGTTACCTGGTAGAATGTACATTTCCATTGGCAGCTCTTCTCTTGATGGTTGTTTATTGTGCCAACATGATCACAGGAAGATCATTTGCTGCTTTAATGCAAAATCATCAGAAGCCTCCTTGTAGATGCCTTTTTCTGCCACCCAGAAAATATAAGGTTCATTTACATGACTTTCACTGGAGGATTTGGCTGCTACAGCATGTCCTAATTAATGTGCAGTTGCATTCCCCTTGTATTTAGTTTGCGAAAGTCAATAACCTGATTTCAACAGACTCTTTGGAGCCAAACAGTGTACTTTTTTCATCTTCAACAATAGCCTTATTTTATGCTCGTGTAACACGCCGAAAGCATCCATTTATTTTTCTGTTCATTCAACTCCAGTTTGATTGCACAGGGACAGTGTGTCCTGGGCACTGTTGCTCATAACCTTGACACAAGTAAATAAAGACATAAGCAAAGTCTAGATTAGGTCTTATCTTGAGTAAAGGTGCTGCATGGTGTCAGGTGCAGAAGATAATAACCTTTTTTTCAGATTGGGGAGGACACCTTTAATTCCTCCTGTGCCCCTCTGAAGAGCGAGTATCCCTCAGTGTCTTATCTCTGCATCATCTTCTTCTTCTTGCTGAGCAAAGAGCCTGGACACATCTTAGAGATAGTGCAGCAGTCTCTATAGATTACAGCCGAGCACTTCGTATCCAACCAGGCAACTGTAGCCATTGTTAATACTCACAAATTCAGGTAGAGAAAAAAGTTGGAGCGTTTCAAAATGATAGCACGACTGACTTGTATTTCCTATTTTCATGCATAATGTACTGTGCGTAATGTATGGTATGCTCCTCTATCCCTAGTGACGGTCTATTCATGCCCCGGTTGCCGATGACTCGAGCTAAACACTTAGTGTAATTGAAGAAAGCAATGTGCAGAAATCAAGACGGATTGGTGCTGCAAACGGGGGCCGCCTCCCAGGAGCCTCAGTCTATTAACACTGTCACTCCGCTCATCAGCCCAGCACCTGCCCACTCCATTTACTGGTTGACTTTAATCATGCTCACTAATAAAAGCCATTATATCGCACAACTACTGTAACCTGTGTCGCATCGCACCTGCTGGTAGCACATAGGCAACTTGTGCAGAAAGCGAGACAACCAACCCACAGAATCCCACATGGCGTACTTGACATACTTCCTGACTATGGACAATGGGATCACGCCGGTGAAATGATAAATCTCCGTCACGTGCGCGTCATGGGGGTTAGGTGATATTTGGCTTCCTCCCTACCTGTCTTAGAGGGACAGATAGCCCATGTGGATGTTTAGAATGATTACATGCAATAAAGATGAATTGCTCCTCCTCTGTGTTTATGACTTGGCGTCAGTGTGTTGTCAGAGGCAATATAGCAGAGATGGTAAACAGAGACAGGTGCATTTGTTTACTGCTAATGGGAGCTAGTAAAGCTACAATGCTAATGTCCTCTTCAGTTGCAGACTCTGGGCATCTGTTTGGTGGAAAGTCATTATTGTCAATACACATTAATGATGAGACAAAGCACTAACAGCAACTGGTGTTTTTTTAAGGATGGAAAAGTTGGTTTGCATCGACTCAAGTGTCCACAGTACTTAGCAAACAGTTTGATGTGAAAGTTTATGCAGTTAATTTGCATGAAACTGTGAGAGCAAGTACGTTATTTTTTGCCCGGACAGATCAGTGTTAACAGCTGAGGTTTGGTGAGACAGCTGAAGGGGAAGCTGAGGGGAGGAATACTCACTTTTATGTGATCACACACATTTTAAACCAGGTAGCCATCGTTATGTGAGAGAAAAGAGAAAATGAGAGAACCTGGTGAAATGACCACCCAAACTGCATCCACCGTTTACAGGCCAGGCTTTGACATGCTGTACTTACTGTAGACGTGGTTGCAGTTTTCCTGTGAAATGACAGATTGTTACTGTTGTATCAAAAACACTCACTGTCAGTCTCACCAAATTGAGTTGTTTAGACAAAAATTTCCAATTGTTGGCCGGTTAACAACCAGTATGATTATGCAACCCTATGATTCTTGTTCTATCGGACATCACTGCTGTCTTTTTAGCATGTTCACAGATTTCAGCAAACATGTTGCTGATTGCAATGTTATCATAGCTGATGTTCTTGATGGCCATAGTTTGGCACTGCCCCCAAATTGCTGTAATATGACATTCAACACAGGTCATCGTTATACATAAGGGCTAGACATGAAAGTGATCTAACAGAAAATCACAGCATCCCCAAAAATGTCAAACTACTAGGTTTTCTATCTGCAGTTGCTTCTAGTGTTGTGCTGAAATACATATTTGCTTCTTTTTAATGTTCAGTGTAAGTTATTTCGAGATCTAAATATTTGAGAAAATGTTTTGCTCTTCTGAAATTTTAGAAATGCCATGCTATATATCAATGTCATTTAGGAGTCATCATTAAATGGTTGTAACAACCTGCCCTTCTGTTTTGAATTAAAGGTGTGAAATCCCGGACTTATCCCTTATTACAGAGGGAGACAATCGTCAACATGCTGCATAAAAGTTATCTCCTCACTAATAGCAAGTTTACAGTTATTTGTGTGTTGTCAGGGGGAATGAGTCGTCACTGGTTGAGGTCAACAGAGAGCCAAGTGCCTGAAAATGGGCTTCTGCTGCTTTGATGGATGTAGGGAAGAATACACTGAAGTGATGGAGGAGGACTCTCCCCCTCCATCCACTCCCCTTCCTCCCACCATAAATACCCCCTCCTCCTTCTCTCAGCCAGCTTATACCAGAGAGTCCTTTCAAAGACAGCAAAGCCACAGTGTGACGTCAGAATCGAGTGTCGGGGGGGAAAAAAGGCAGAACAACAAAAAAAGGATCGAGCAAAAGAATGAAGCAGGATGAGCTGCCAGTGAAGTGAGTTGGTCAGGTGTCAACCCAGAGCCTCCGATGCAGCACATGGGAGGAGGAGGAGGAGTGATTGTAGAGGAGGGGAGGAAAGGGAAAAAAAGGAAGCAAGGAAAGAAATCAATATTTCTGCGACGTGGCCACTCAAGCCACTGCCAATGACAGCAAACATCATGAAAAGATATGGGAGCAGGGAAGGGGGAAGAAATGAAAAAGATAAGAAGAGAACAGTAAAGTAAATGACATCTGAAGCTATTTCCTCCAGGGCCCTGCCGAGTGTTGAGCCTGGAGGACTCAGCAGAGTTATGGCCAGAGTTAAATTTCTATTAGCTCTGAGACGAAATTTAAGTTCTCTGTCTCCGAAGGAAGAGGAGAGACGCAAAGTGCCCCCATTGTCATGTGACAGATGACAACAGCACGACCTTAAAATGAGTCACGGGGTTCACCATTAACTAGTTACTGTCACTGGAAATGGTTTAAAGTATGAGGAAGACATTTAATAGCATGATGTCTTAATTTAAGGCAGCGAGCTTCGAGCGCTTTAAAGCAAGCAAATTGTGCCCATAGGTCAATATAGATCAACTGTTGATAGGAAATTTTATACCTCGGAGCTAGTGAATCCTGACAGTGGGCACGGTGAGAGCGATAGTAATAATAACAGCTGAATTTAATCTACAGTTTCCTGTTTCACAGCTAACAATTAGACAGTTTCTTCAAGGCTCCTCTGGTTGACACACTGCTGCTGTTAGCGTTACGATCCTCTCCAAATACCGTAATATATCGGGACACATAAATAAGCCATTGGTCAAACTGATTTCTCATCCCTGCTCAGGAGGCTCCATCATAGAAAACATTGCATGGCTTTAGTTCTTCTTAGTTCCAACCTGTCAACCATGTTGTACAAACATTTCAGCATCACATAGGAGGAACTTCTTCCCACCAGCCTCTCAGACTATTATAAGGTACTTCATTAGAACCACTTTTTTTTTTTTTAAAGTTCACATCAACATTTTTGCATCGGTTTTTATTTATAAACTGGGTACACATTTTTGAGGGTTCATTGTTGTTGATGGTGTAAGTCGCATGCGTCTCCTCCTCTGCCTGCTGTGTTGCCCACAGGCAATCTAGGAAAAGATAAAATGTCTTGACTCAAAACACAAGCATGAAAAAAAGCCTATACAAGATGCATGAATATGGTTGAAGCCCAGTAATCATAATCATGAATAACTGAATTTATTAAAGGATCACTACAGTGTCTATACATTTCATTGGGAAATCTATTTTCTGTGTGGTGTTTATACAAACTTAATTGTATTTATGCATCATGTGTATGTTTGTGCACTTGTGAATACGATAGCCTATATTGAATATGTGATAATGCAAGTATGCATGTTTTGTGTAAATGGGTTTCTCTACACTATGTATGTGTTGCACTTGCATATGCATCAGTGTACATTTATAAACATATTGTGTTTGCATTAACAGTTGTCCACCAATATATATAGCTTCATCTCCATGTGCACTATTTTCACATTTTTCTTTTCATTTAATGTTTAATGTTCTTAATTAGTACAGCAGGACTTTTGCCCATATGTTAGCATTAGCTTGACAGCACTGTATCACACTGTAGGATGTTGTGGTTGACTGAGTTGTAGCTCAGTTGTAGCTTCCACATTTCCTTTGTGCTTATTTGGAGTTATCTATGTTTCTCACTCAGACTCTACTCTCAGTACAAGGACTTGATTTAACCTGAATGGATTTTTTTGTACACTGTTCTAATGAGAATACAGCCACTGAGCTGTCTGGCTCACTTACGCGGCTAAAAAAAACATATTTAACAAAGTTTTATCATCTTGACACTTCGTGACCTGCTTTAATTTGACGAAAATTACTCATAAATGTTATTTTGAACTGATTTCATGCTTCAGAAGTTCATTACAGGAAGTTATGCATTACCTTTGTTTGGAATATAATGGCTATTCATTTTTTGTGTGGCTGCGGGTTATGCTGACAGTTGCTTGTATGCAGCACAACCCCCTTCCAAATAAGTCCACTTGGATTCCTGCCATTGAAGTTTTGTAACTTATATATGTAAAAAAGGTCAAGCAGGGAGTTCTTTCTGTGGTCACATTCATCCCTAAATTAAGTAAAAATCATATGACAGTCATGCAATATTTTTTTAGCCATATGTCCCTGCAGAAGTCATATAACACACAGTGTATATTTCAATTATCAACTGTGCAATGCTAGTTTGCTCTTTCAATCTGTTCCAATCTGTGAGGAAACAATTAGTGGATTTTGCAATAAATATTTATACAGCTGTGGGATGGAACCCAAAGCACTGAGGAAGTAAAGCCAGTCTCAACAAAATGCAAGGTTTAATATGAGAAAATGTGCTGAGGAATTACCCAATGCGCCATATAAACCCTAGTCTTCCCACTACCTTGCATTGAGTCTCCCAATTCTCCAGCTAAATAACACTAATGTTTCACCACAAATAACACACAAAACACACACACACAGTCCCATTGTTTCCTCTGTTGTTTTCCTGGTGTATTTTATGTAATCGAGGGGGGCCTGACTTTGATGGAGCAGGTGATTTTAGGCTGTGCCGTTAGCAGCAGAGAGATAGAATATCTTCCTAAGGCCTACGGATAGCACTTTTTATGAGCTGCTCATTGCTAGAACTACATCAACCTGTCCAAGGCCACCGCAGCACTGGGGTCTTCAATGCCCTGACTCCATTACCCACCTCTATCATTCCCTTTATCATATAGCCCTGGACTGTTTTTACTCTCTCTGTGTATTTGTGTATTTTCAAAGGGAGAAAAAGACATTTATTAGAGTGGACAAATGAGATAAATTGGAAAGTGCTGCTTGTAATTGTTTTCCATTTTATGTTCAAAGAGATGACCATAGCAAATGGCCTATATAGAACAAATGAGGCAGTCCTCATGGCAACACACTGAAATCTAGTACATACGCACGCTCGTTATGGCACTCAAACACACACATTGATATGACATAAAACAAGCGGATAAGACAACTGCTTAAATAGCCAAGTGCTCTCTGGTCAGCGTGTGAAGTTTCACAGTCCTACACAAATTTTGAGCCATCTGCCCACACAGACACACACATACACACAAAACAGGCACACTCAGCCAGTCACCCTTTTAATCGAGATCAGTTGCCAGTTTTGCCATTTAACATTACCATCAGCTCTTCCTGCTTCATATAGCCCTCCCCTCACCTCACAACTGCTCACACAACCGCCCACTTACCGTCGTCACAGTGTTGTGCTTGCTGACCCCAGATCACTATATCAGTCATATTTCACCCTTAGATCAACACATCCACGATAAAGGGGTGGGGGGGACGTGGAGGATGGGAAGCTATATCAACAGCAAAGCCAAATTATTGCCAATCAGATTTTATTCACAGCTCAACTGCTAGACAAATTGCACCTCATGCCGTTTGCCATGGGTCAGGGCACTGCGTAATTTCATTTTAATAAGTCATTTTCCAGGTTGGGATGACACTGCAAGTACACATGCTTGAGCACACACTCACACACACACACACACACACACACTCCCTCACACTCAGACATATCACCACCTTCTCATACAAACAAGACTGTGTGACCGTGTTTTGGAGGTGGATATTTCATGGAGTGAAAGAATTGGATACACCACTAGTGATCTTGAGCGTAACTTTAGCCAGAAGAAAATAAGTACATGCGAAATGGATAATGATTGAAAAGGTTACACGATATTGTGGATCTGTGCTTTTATTGCTTAATCGACGCTTAGTAAAAAACAAAGACACCGGGTGGCAAATTAAATATGTATTAGGAAAACATTTTTACTTTTCAACCTATGTCTTCTTCTCCATTATATACGCCAGGTCTTATTTACAAAGTTATATGCAAATATGTTATTATAAGTAACTGAAATTTAATATTTAATAGACGAGTGTATTTTGAATACAATTGAAATTTTAATGCAACAGACTTTTTTGACAATGATCATTTTCACTGCATTTTCTCATCAGCAATAATGAAAAGCAAATGAGCATCACACCATGAAACCGAGGACTATGAATGCATAAATACCAAATTATGTCTGCACATAAAAACTTGCCAGTATTTTGTCTTTGGGCATTTGTTTTTTTGTTTTTTTTTTTGTTTGTTTGTTTTGTTTTTTTTAGGGATTATTGCGTGCACCAATCTGCTCCATTACAATTCTCCACAAGGTATGAGTTGAGACAAATTGATTGGATTAATATATATCCTGGCAAATAAACAACTTGTGCCTTGGGGGGGCTTTCTTAGCAGCATTTCTTTAGAACTTCTCAGGAATCAAAGGTGCTAATATCAACGGCTGCCATGTGGAAAAACATCAGGCACTCATGAAAATGCAAGTCCCATATTCATCAACATCAAGAAAAGACCTGCAAGAGTTACCGTGTCGTGATATACAGTCAAATCAAATTCATGGTGCTGCAAAAAAAAAAAATCACTTCTAAATACACCATAAATTCTTGATAAAAATGTGCACTGCATTCAAAGGCTGTTGCGCTGGCTGCCTGTCATGTTCATAACTGGCTCTTTGAAGTCGGCTGTCAGTGGTCGATGCCGAACCATCTTCAGAGGTGCGTCAGTGCTCTCCCTCCTGTTCTTTCAAGTTCCCTCCAGCGGCCAGTTTGTGAGGTGATGTTCACTCTGAATGTGCAGTTGCTGCTCTGGAGATAGGGCCGGTCAATTCTCCTGTCAGAAATATCATCCTCCAAGCAAGACATGTTTGCGTAAAGTCTAGCCATCCTCAAAGAGAATGGAGTTCTGGAGGCGTATTCAGTGGGGTGCAAAACACAGGGTTTCCAGACTCAGAATTGTAATGTACTATATTTCTCTGACTTGTTTCCATATTGAGTAAGAGCTAAAGAAAAAAATATATATATATTTTGTGTACTCTGGGAAAAGCAGTACATCAAAGCTCATCACTAGTCATATATAAACCTATACGCTTATCTGTTTTCTGATTCTAACTTCCATTTGCTCCCTGCAGAATATTCTGAACCTTAAGCAGTATGAGAAACCCAAACAGGACATTTGATCTTCAAGAGAGAGAAATACTGGGTCAGCACAGTCAAGCATGACGGCCAGCACAAATACCACCAAGTCAGGAATATTCAGTCCAGGGTGAGGAAGAGGAGATAGCAGCGGAACTAAAGATATAGCCTGCAAGTAGAGAGCAATAGCCCTCAACAGATAGAGAGCCCTAGGGCTAGAAGATAGGCCCATAGCAGTAGGTACATTTGTGACAAAATGGCTGACATTATCTTTTAATTAGATTCACACTGTTTACTAGCTTGTTTGTACTCTCATTTATACATTACCTGATATGGCTTTTCTTTATCTCATGCAGGGGTTACAGGAGTTGATGATGACTGCGGTGTTGGTGGTGATGCAGAGATGGTGAGGGAGCAGCGCTCAAGCCACATTTCCTCAAAAATTGATGGAAGTTTTTCTACTTCTGTTTTACACACCAACTAAGTAGCCCGATGATGACTTTCAAACAACAAGAGCAATTTTTAACAATGTAAATGTTCCAGGAGAGGAGAGATGGCAGAAGGCAGACCAATTGATCTTTCTGAGCAGCAGATTACATGGGTGGCCGAACGTCACAAATTCATGACTCCAGTTCTTAGGAGATATTCTATAATGTGATGTATGCGCACATACATCAGTTTAATGGAAGATGCAAATTTCCTTTTAAAGAGAATCCATCCATAATTAGCTTGTTCCCGTCTGTAATAATGTCTGAGGCCAACAAGCTCAGTTAGCCTCTGTCTCAGTGCCCTGTATAAGAATATAAATGTTGCAAAGTTGGGTAGTTATACTTTCAGAGATAGTATATGGCAATTTAAGGTGTGTATTTCATAAGACGCATTAGGGAGATTGGTGTCTCAAGTGCGCCAAGGAAGTGAAAAACTTTTTTCCTTTCCTGGTTTTCACCCTTTACATTTTTTCTTAAAGGTAGAGAGTCACAGCCATTATCACCACTCCACCTGTGTCCTAGCACTTATTATTCAAGATAGTAAAAGAGGGTGAAGATATAAGAGAAGGGGTAGAAAAAAAAAACTGCTTTAAAAAAAAAACTTTATTCAGCTATAGAAGAGTAAAAAGTAGACTTTCCCTCAGTGAGCATACCAAATATGACCCGTCTCTGCCTTGATTCCTGCTGTTAATTGTGACAAAGACTTTTTGTGCACTGGTGCTACTTTGGAAAACTTTCAGTATCATCTACACAACAAAATTAGTAATAAAGGAAGAGTTTGACATTTTGGGAAACCTGCTCTGTAACTTTCTTGCAGAAAGTTACTTGAGGAGATAAGAACAATGAATATAAAGTAATGGATACATTTATATTTCAGTTTCTTTATCAGTTAATGGCCTTTTCACAGCAGACCAAGTTGTACTGTAACATCATCCTAAATTTGTGCTTCACTTGAAAAACTGCTCTTATCTTTTGAATTGCTGCGGCTAAGAGTAAAAAATAAACACAACTTTGCATCCAAGAGAGTAAATGCAAACAGATGGTTTTAAACAACAGACCTCCTTTTACATGTTATCATTAAGGCCTATTTGCATGTTTTTTGTTCAGACTCATTGAATCTGCCACTTTTTGCATCTGCTTTGCTTTCTTCGGCTTAGTGTGTCTCCCCACAAGCTGTTGTGTGATTGGGGTGAATGCTCATCTAGTCAGACACATCAGCTCTCTCATACTAACTCAATTCACTTACAATAATTCTCACACTATCTTTGCTTGCCACTTCTGTTTTCATTGCTGGACCTTCATATGTTTAATGCAAGTGTAAGTATGTGGCCATGCAGGTTCACCACTGTACTTAGCATGTACACCATGCCTCCATCCTGTGCTGACTCTACACCTGTGTGTTCATTTAGTCAAATAACTGATGCACCGTAGCCACACTTGTGCATTTTCATGCCTGTCAAGCAATGAGGACGTTATTTGGAATAATGGTTGTGGGTTAATGAAAATGGCTCACAGGACCCTGACTGTGCATGATGGATATTCAGTTTTGGATTGCACTTTATCCCCCTTTTAATAACAGTCAGATAGTCAGAGACACAAAATTGTTCTCCGATTTTCTTGTTTATTTTTAATTGACCCTTTCAGTATAGGGGATGTGATGTTTTTCAGTGCAGGTGTTTAAGTGAGTCTTGATATTTTTATATTGGCCTTCACAGAATATGAGCATCTTGAACTACACACACACCCACACACACTTTCAGGGAGGCCCACCAAGTGGCAATCTTTGCACAGCTTAAGGGTGGGAAATCTTCGATTTTTTTCTTTTTCTGGTCAATCAGAGATTCTTTAGAACTATTAAATAATGCATTTTTCTGCATGTGGGGAAGGGATAAAGTGGCTCTTAACGTGAGCTCCCACCCAATATGGGGCTCTCCCTGTCAGGGGCCAGGTGAGCCACCTCTGAGCATGCCACCGTCGCCATGGAGGTAACTTTCATGCTCCGCTGGGCAAACATTTTCCAGGTCACATTTTTCAATTACACTGAGAGGCAGGTCCCACAGGCAGCCAACACCCCCCCAGTAACAACCATTTGAGCACACACGCACACACACACACACTCTTCCACTCACGCACTCACATACAAAGACTAACCTTCTCACCCTTCCCCCTTCACCATGCCATTCCCACGCACAAACCCACAACCCATTTTTAGCGGCACAGCATCTTCTCCACAACTGCAAATCTTTAAAACACACAAACACACCTCTGCAGTTGAGAGAAAGGGCAAAGTATGTTAATACGCGAGGCTGCAAAAGACGTTCAGACAAGAAGGTTCTTATCCAAAAAACATAATTCTAAATATGGCTATTTATTTAATCATAACTAATAAATTGTCAACCAAATGAAGCTAGAAGCAAATTGTCCATCAGCAACCAGGCACTGGGGCGTTTGCTCCATTAAATCTGTCAAGGTTCCTCAAGTCCAGCATGAGGTTTTTATCGCCTTATCCAAAGACTTTGAAGTCTCCCTCTCTGTTTGTTGCCTCAGGCGTGTGGTGAGATATGAGGAGACTTTGCCTCATCTGCCTAATGCTGCTTGTGTAGCTAATAGTCCAGAAAACACTGCTCTGTGAGGCCGCACACCAACACTTCAAATGATTCATCTTTGGCTGTCATCAAATGAGAGCAACTTGCAACGCTCTGCCACTCTGTCACTCATGATTCCAGCCAATCTGATAGTGTTAGAGTGTTTGGCAGGCTTTAAAGAGTGGCAAACAGTTGTGTCTATCAAGATACATAAATATATGTAAGGGTCTAAGGAGCTACTTTGGGCCAAGCTGTTATTGTAAACAGTTTTTAAGGGAAAAGGGATTATAAACTGTTTTTAATTATTGTCAACAAATCCCACAACACGACCAAAACCAACAACAAATCGATCCTACAGAGTAGCATTGTCTGATGCAGCCTATTTATTTTGTCATAGAGTGGCATTGTTATCCACAATTTAAAATTTAAAGAAACTTTATTTGTACCCAGGGGGCAATTTGAAGGGGCATACAGTAGATATTAAAAAATACACAAAACAAGTGCAACATAATCTGCACATATTATGGAAACAACAGTGCAAAACAAAACTAGTAATATTACAACTATATATGACTACAACGATAACAAGAATTATTAATTAAATGCTAACTTCAGCATGACAACATGCACACAAGACAACAATAACAAGCTTACGTTTGACAGGTATAATGCTTAGCATGTACATTGTATTGCCTTTATATGTTAGCACACAAACACTGGATCATAAACCAGAGTGAAATCTTCATCATCATGACCGTGGAGCGAATTTCTGTACCAGAGTTTATTGTAATCGATCCAAAGTTTGTTGACATATTTCAAACAAAAACGTGAATGTCAAACCTCTTGTTGGTGCCAAAGCAAATGGCCTTCATTATCCGGGAAACACAAATGTCTGTGCAGGCACCAATCCATCTATCAGCTGTTTAGAGATTTACTTATAATAAGTGACAACTTGAACTGCCAAAATAAAATATGGGGGAACATCAAATTTAATAAGTTAAGCCACTACACTCCACAAATGTACAAAATGTTGATAGCAGTCTCTTGTGTATTGGTATCAAGACATTTCGGTCTTCACCAAAATGTTGGACCAATCTCCAGGCTGCAGCAAATATGTTGTTTCATTAAATGTTTAACCTTTTCCAAAATAGAAACTATTTGAGCAATTTTGAAAGTGTGACATCTAAAGGAGCCACAGACAGGAAGTAGCACATTCCTTGTTTTGATCTTTTTGTGGACAATAAGAAAAGTGTAGAATAACATCAGACTTATTCAATGAATCCTGCATATTAATCTGCAAATCTGTAAATGAGCCAACTTCTAATAGATGGATTACTTTAAAAAAAAAAAAAAACTCCATTAGTCAGTGCTTTGTAAATCACGATGAGAAGCAATACACAAACAAGCAAGGAGGAAAAAAAGAAATAACCTATGAAAGATCCCCATTCACAGGCATCACACAAACAAACAAGTATCACTAAGTCATTTCAAAGTATCTCTGCTGATAGCAAAATAACACATCAGCAGATCAGTATGTAGGCAAACCACATTAAAGTTGTTAACTATTTTGAAAAGGAAAAAAAAAGCATGATCTTAAAATTACAGGTGAGATTGAGAGTGATTGGTAAGTGTAGCTGGGGAGCCTTAATTTCAGTCGAGCCAACGGAAAAGATGGCCATCACTAAGCAATGAGTCGCAGAGTTGTGTGAGACTATGCAGGTGGAGAGGATGGGACTGCAGGCTGCCTGGAACAGGGCCAGGGATGCTGGGTCACCGGGGTCAGAGCAAGCTGGCATGACTGGTGAATGCACACAACACAAGCATGCACAGTCAAAGCTACACACATGTAAACACACAGACACACAATGTAAGATCAGAAAATATGATTAAAAACACTATGGAACTGATAACATTCCTGGCTATTTACAAGAGCACACATGCAGAACATCTTTGCCCTCCTCCCTTCCTTGTACTGTTGTGGTTAATCTTGTTCAGCAGCATGATGATTATGATAAGTCTTGCTGTAAAATATAAATGCAAATTCAGAGGCATCCTCCCTGACAAACCTCTTGGCAAGAAAGCGTCATTATATTTTTCCAGCAGAAGGAGAGGAACATCTTTAAAAGAAAATACATTAAATTGCAGACATTACCAATTTAATTTCTGTCATCTGCCAGACTTTGTCATACTCTCATCCATCTGTTTCTGTGCAGCGTTGTGCAAGTGCACCCATCAACACCAGCAGCACCCCTAGGCATGACTGTGTCATACCTGCTGAGTCTCCCCAAAAACACAGAGCAAAACAAGTGTCGAGCGCTGGCATTTTTGAAAACTGAATCCTGAGTAAAATGTCTGTCGACAATCACCTACTCCTGTGCACTAGGCTTGTCACAGGACAGGTGTCTCAGCAAAGGTAGTGTGGAGCATCAGCACCACACAGGAGTGTTAATTAGACACACCAACAATAGCGCTGGGGGTGCTGCGACTGACGTATGAAACTCCCACAGTGATTAGCACACACCAAAACGTTTCGACTCCAGCAGAGTTACGAGACGTCGGGAGACAGGTCAGCCTTTCCTGGAATAAAACACACATAAGATGAGCTGAATTCAAGCTGACTTGGAGAACAATGTGATTATGCCGATCAAAAAGGAGAAGTTATTTAAATGAGAGAAATGTTCAACATGGGGAGACAGCTGAGGCACAAGAAAAATGATATCCCTGATCCAGGTGATGATGTATAATAAATGTAGGCAAAGTTCCCGCAAAGGACTGATTCATTCTTCATCACAAGGGAGGGCAGAATACACACGGGAGCAATCTGAGCGAGTGCTTCCTCATTTACCCCGCCCTAACAAAGAAGTGAAACCATAATACACACCCTCACATGGCTGGAGAGCTTACCTTAAAAAAAAAAGAAAAAAAAAAAAGAAAATTTCAAACAAATTAGGCTATTCATGCAGTAATGGACTCGCATGATTGCAGACTTAGAAGTGTGCATAATTTGTTCGCAGCACATAGCAACACTGGGTGACCCACTACTATTTCCAGATCTGCTTCACACTCCCTGTCACATGGATCTGGAACACACACTGTTCATAACGCACGCTAAATCAGACATGGAAAGCACAGGGTTGCTCTGCACAACAATCTGCACTCATCCAGTCAGATTCAACAGCTGCTAATTGACAGCAGTGAGTGAGTAGCCATAGGAGAGAGGATATTTTTAATCACACACCACATCTCCATGGCGACCCAAGGCAAGAGGACAGAAGTCACGCCAACAGGTTGAGATGCAGATGAAGTGAAAAGGGGGGGGGGGGGTGATCAGTTTCTCGCTGCTGAAATGCTGTTTACCCTTCAGTCCCCAGTCCTCGTCACGCAGATGGTCCAACACACATGGCCACCAAATATACACAATTGGGCTGGGAACAGACTCACAAAGTTCAGGCTGTGTACGAGCTGGCCTTGTGTGCATTTGGGCCAGCACCATTTTCATATGCCACATTGCACTGTTTGCAGGTAATATTATAGCTTTGTTGTTCGTTGTGTTGCTGGCAGGGTGTTGGGGAGATATAACAGCATGCTCCATCACTATTTAATCACAAAAGTCATGTTTCATATCACAGCACACTGTCATGGGATCTGAGGAACGGCTGTCTTTTGTTGGGTTTGTTCTTTTTCTTTTTCTTTTTTTTGTGCGACGCTGCTTCCTCTTTCACAATGTCTCCACATTATAAGTCAGAAGCAGGCATTGGCAACAAGAGCACTAATCCAGTCAGTTAGTTCATTTGCAGATCTTAATCCTTTGACGCCCCGACCAAATGTGTGAAATTTGTTGTCGTAAGTGTGCTCATTTTTGCTGTATTGCCATCGGGCTGGGGTCATGCGTCTCTTTCGCTCTCTCTCTCTTTGCTACTTATTCATATTGCAGGGAAAAGGTGCTGAAGGCAGGTTTGTGATCTCTACCCCATGTGTAATGAATTTTCAAATTCCTCTTAGTCATAAAATTGAATCTATCGAGTCTCCAGCGCAACCCCTGGCCCCTACATTTCTCACTCCGAACCTCTCCTCCCCTGAGTTTTATCCTTTTGCATCAGAGTCCTCCTGTTCAGCCATGAGTTGGGACAGTTAAATTATCTATGTGAGAGATATAGATAAAGAAAAAGATGTTTTGGCTTTACCTGAAATGACCTTAGATATTACTAGTTTACTTTCCTTTCCTACAAATTCAAAACAAGAGAGCAGTGACGCAGTGCGAGCACTATACTGGGCAAACATGTGCTGTCTGAGACGTTAGCCAGATATGCCCTGTCTTGACAGATCTAGCTCACATCTGCCAGACTCCATACAAATTAATCCCTATTCAAAATTGGAAGGTCAGTGTAAGGCTAAAACTGCCTTTCAATCACAGCAGGTCTGCGCACAACTTGCCAGGGTTAGCTCTAATTGCAAGGTCCACAGCACTATATTTTTTCAAAATACTTCTCAGAGACAGTACCTTGCGAGGTATTGAAAGGTGCATGTTTGGATAGCATGTCCCCTCTGCTCTTACCACTAAAGTAAATTCGTTTTGACTTCACATTCCTGACATCATCTCTGCTGCTGGAACACAGTGAACTCTGGGCTCAAAAAGAACAAACTCGGAAAGTGTTTTCTGTGTTCTGTGCAGAGTACAGGGAAACGTACAGGAGCAAGAGTTTATTTTACAGGTGGTACTCATATTTTTGCAATAAAAATTTTCCATTGAAATAAGTTAATAATTAAAGTCGTAGTAATGAATAATCCCATAAAATACAGAGAATGTCAACCAAAATACATAGTATTAAAATATTTAAGCATATTAAGATGCTAAAATTGAATGATTTCTATCTCCAGAATTCGTACATTTTTCTTGTGTCTATTCGTTGAACAAATGACAAATAAATAAAATACACTGTGAGCAATGATACAACATCTGGAGAAAAATATCAGAGACAAAGAATGAAGCTCTGAGTTTTGTTACTACTTTTTCCTCTCCTCGTTAAATTTCAATATTTTATAAGTCAGGTCCATTGGTGTACTTTCCTGTTTATTTAAGGACAAAATAGTAAAGTAAATTAATTGTGTGGCAGAATAGTGTAGTAATAATAATAGCGTATAGTACATTTTGTCTACGTTTGTAGCCTCTGTATGGCGATGGGACTTGGCGGAGAAGTGCTGAAATTGTCATATAGTATTGATAAAATAAATTCATGTAAAAAAGTTATAGTATCCACAGAGGGAATTCATTTGGTAATTCAAGGTCACTAAAGCACAGTTGCTAGCCTTCCACTAATTGTTTGGGTATTCCTTCTGCAGATGCTAACTTTGCATTGGAGCCAAGTTTGCTGTTCTCTCAATTTCAGGTCTCCATACAAAGCTAAGCTAACCAGTTGTTGGTTGCTGCTACATATTTAATAGACAGACATAGTAAACAGACAATACACTATTGTCATAGGTTTTTCATATGAAGAATTTATTCACTAATTTCAGCTCGAGAATTGAAAAAAAAATACAATTTCTTCCAAAGGTGGTAAATTTGAACTATTGGAAGTTACAAGGTCTCACTGTTTTGAAGAGTAATTGCTTTCTTCTTGCGTGTTGTGTGCTGAATTCCTTGTACTATTAATTTTCTCTGTAACTTTGTTGACCTTGGAAAGTGTCTATCCCATGGTGCCAGTAAGCCACTGTACCACATACTACAATTTGTTCTATAGCTATATATTTAGTCAGGATGAAGCAAGGATGGCACACAGTGCAGTCTGTAAGGGTCAGGGCGGCATTGTTTGGATTCCGAATACACACTGGGTATGAAATGAAACAATGAGGGTATAGTCAAAGTGCTGGCTTTCAACTTTAATTTCATACACAACTGATGAACCACAGAGCCCCATTTTTCATGATTCCCCAAGGGTAAAAGGGCTATGGGTCCTAAACTGTTCACTCAGTATAGATGTGAACCACAAAAACCTTTGAAGCTGAAAGTCAGCACTTTAACCCGAAAGTCATTGTTTCATTTTCAATGTAGCATACCGGAGTGAGGCCAAAACACTGAAAAACTTGTCACTCCACTAACATCCTGAAACACTGTTCTACATGTGCTTTTCTTATATTTTCAGTATACTGACTCAAGAATAGCAACAAAACATCCACTGTGAACTGTGGAGCATTAAAACAGTCACATAATTGAAGTACCCCAATTTGCATCAGGGAAAAAGATATGGCAATACGCCATGTCAGCTTCCTCCTCCTCCTCTCCCTCCTGCGCTTCATCTTCCCCCCACTCATCCTTCATTTGCATCCATGGAAATCGGTAGAAATCCACTCAATTTAGGAGAGAATTTTAATGACATCTTTCACCAGAGAAGCTAATGGTAATGGTAAAGACGAGTCCCATGAAAGCAGCAAATAAATCTAATTAGAGGGGAGATATGCTCGTGCGCCTGTAGGGTGAGGATTAGCCAGCTGCTCTTATGCAATCCATACTTGTCAGAAACTACAATCTGACTTATGTTGCCTGGGATATTGAGATGTGCATTAGCACGGAGGAGATTATCATCATGAAGGATGGCGAGCTGTTTCTCTCCTCCATTCTCTCATTTAGTCACCTGCACATTCAAATCTTCTGCTTGATAAATCACTTCTTTTGCATAAACAAGAGGTGCATTGAGATGCTCACCGAAAGAAAAGTTGTGAATGAGGATTTTCACTTCATCAGTGAGACTTAAAGACACCACTTTGGATTCTGTTTGCTGTTTCTTAACTTCCCTAAAATGCAAAAGATTTGCAACAGGAAATAACTTCGCACTAAACTTTATTCTAATACAAGTAAACAATTAATTCAAAAAGGTGAATTTAAAGTGACACTAATATCTATACTTTTAATAATTATGCATAAAAGGTCTGATGTCTCACTACTGAGTTTTCACTAAGCCTTTCAAATAATTGTAAGCCAGGTTTTCTGGCCTACAACTTTCAGGTTTTATTTACTCCCAACACTCTCATTAAACTTGTTTCCTGGCACAGCAGGCAGCTGTTTTCCACTAAAAAAAAAAAAAAAAACACTCTTAAAAAGCCCACTGTACTCTGTCAGGCCAGCACCAAACAAAACCCCAGTTAACCAGTAACACAGTAGAGCATTAACTGCTAAAAATCTGTTAGTTAGTTCCCTGAGGATTAAGTGAAGAAGAGAAACAGCAAAGGAGATTTAACATGGACAAAGGATAGGAACACTAGCCCAAAACAAATGCTAATTTCGCTTCAGGCAAAGGTACAGGTAAACATCCAGCTTGTAGTATACTCGCTAACATGTTCACACTATATTTACCCTACCAACTATATTAAACATGTATGTTAATGTTCCACTAACCCCAACCCGAACTTCACTGTATGTTTAATAACTAACAATAATAAAACATCTTTCAATTAAACCTATGTATTCAAAATATCTTTTAAATTCTTTAAAAATATAATTCAGCTTTCAGTATTTCAGAAACGGAGCCATTATACAAGGTCACATATCCTTGCATCCTGAATTGTTACCACAACAAGATTTACTTCAATTCAGCATTCACTTTGTATGAATATGTTTTTTCATATAGCGAGGATTGCGTTTTGTAATGAAATAGTCCAATGGAAAGTGTATCTTAAAAGGATAGGAGTAAAATTTGCCTTTAAAGCATTTTTCAGCCTGACCAAATTATAGCCATAACTGTTTCCTTTCTTATGGTGCAATACAGAAAAGTAATAAAAGAGGGAAAGGCTATGGCAACTCAGTTAATACTCCCACAGCATTTCACTCAGGATAAAATATTGGAAGCTAAAATGGCACCCCAGAGATGCATATACAAATAGCCTGTGAGGAAAAGTTCTCTCTCCTTCTCACTTCCCTCCCTCCCCTCCTTAGTTTCCATTCCTCTCTCCCTCCTCCCTCGTTGTACAACTCACCCAGCATCCTTAAACTCTGCAGCCCCTCTCTCTGTCTTAGGGCATTGTTAGGCGTCGCTCAGTAAACATTCAGAGTAGAGACTGTCTGGTGAACACGGTCTTAGCAGTCAAGTATAGCAAAGCAATAGCAAAATATCCTTCCTTTTCCCACAGTGGCAGTCTGCTCTATCTCTTAGCTGGCATGTTCAAATCAATAATTTACATCCAATGAGTGCTGGCGTTTCTCTCTCTTAATGTGCGTTTGTGTGTGTGTGTGTGTGTGTGAGTGAGTGTCTACATGCATGTGCTTGGTTTTGAGACCTGTATCAGCCATCAGAGAGGCCTCGGTGCTCTGTGTGCCTGTCAGATCGACATGTAGGTCTATCAGGCAGATTCTCGGTCTGATATCGTTTTCACAGGCAATTAAAGTCTGCAGCAGGTGTTGGATCTCAACTAATAAGGACTTTCATAGTTTCTGTCTCTCTACAAGATTAATTGACAGAAAAATAGGGAGAAAAAAAAGAAGCAGTGAGCTGTTCATCACAGGAGAATTTCAGACTGTTTCTGCAGAAGGACGACGGCTTGTGTGTGTTTTTATAGCCCGTGAACACACGTGCACTGTGTGTGTGAATGTGACAAGGCCACAGACATTAATATTCTCACTGCACAAGCAGGTTTGCCACTGGCACTATTATCTTTGTAGAAAAACAAAATGAACAGCACAATCCGTTTCCAAAATGGCCTCAGCACGGTGCAGCAGATAATCATATAATTTGCAGATTTAATTGGAAATATAAATCCCAATGCACACACCATTACGAGCAGCTTTGATATACACCTTGCCGATTGATGCATGATGACACTTCGCAAATGTGGAGGGTCACCCGTGTCACTTTTAAATATCACGGCACCCTGGGAAACCTCATTGGAGTGCCAACAACACATTTAAATAGCTGTCCTTGCATATTGCTGAGCAAAATTACCTCTTCACCTGTCTCTTTCTGCTGCAGATTAGATTGGCTATATTTTTTTTCCCATGGTAATTTTCTACATTTGACAGAGCATGCCACAGCTCATGTTGTTGCTGCTGTTGTTTTTTTTTGGGGGGGGGGGGGTTGCGTTAAATTTCACTAATACAGCTGCCATGCTGTATTCCCTGCATTTCGGGTCTTGTATTATATGGGGTGTGTGATTGGGCTATTATAGCATTATGATATTTCATTTGGCAGTGGGGGAGCCAGTTTGGTAGTCCACCTGAAAAGTCTGCAGGCCCCCCTGTACATCTCCATACAGTATTGCAGCAGAGTGTAATGCTTTATCAATAAACCACTGGACCATTTGCTGTTTTTATAATGGAGTCGTGAAAGCACGCCCTGGCTCCTAATTACCGAAGCAAACAGAGCTTGGCAGCAATTCAGAGGAAAAAGTGTAGGAGAAAGGGCCAGGAAGAAGAGAAGGGGAAGGACACGAAGAGAAAAGAACTTAAAGAGAACTGTTTGCTAGTTCATCCCTCAACCTAGAGCCAATTATATCCGCTGAAGCAGTGGGAAGGTCTTGTTATGCCCAGTAGACCCACCGCAGAGCTGTTATCAAGATCCCTATCACTGTCTTATGTCTGCATGTCTGATAAGACAAGTCCAGTTCACATTTGCCCTCTAAAGTTTCCTGTCCACACTGTAGTTACTTTAGCAGAGACTGAGGTGACGGTGACAGCAGCGGCTGCACACAATCATAAATGTATGACCACGGTGTTAATCAACGAGACATTTCACTAAAAAGCACAAATGTGATTCTCTTGGTAAAATATAGGAGCAGTCAGCAGGTCTCCATGTGTGTAGGAGTCTCTGTGTGGGGACTCTGAATGTCTGCACCAATGATCATGACAGTCCACTCAGGAGTTGTTTTGATATTTCAGTCTGGACTACGGTGACCAATAGACAAACCACTTCATCCCTAGACTCATGTCACCAGTCAGGCAAAAAAAAAGTGGCTGTGTTTTTGTTCCCACATTACGTTTCTCAACAATATCCTGGCACCTCGAGCACTTGCCAAATTGCCTGTGCCAGCAGATAGCTCAGTATAAATGTCACATGCAGGAGGAAGCAGGCAAGCTTTTTTCCACAAATTCTTGTTTGGTTGGTCGGAGGAATTGTTTTTCTACCAGAAGCAATGACAATTTTGAGCTGTAGAAAATGTAAGTCTGGACACATGCGTCCACTGAGCCTGAGAGCAGAGTGGGATGGGTCTTAACCTACAGCCAGTGGCAAACTCTAATGAGTATTGACAACAATCTGAGCCTCTTTGACTTTCAGCCTAATTCACTCTCAGAAAGAAGGAATCGCTGCCTCGAGACTGCTAGGAACAAATGAAGTGGGAGAAACAAAGGTTTGACAAAACAGCCAAGCTGCTGTTCACCCAAAGATCACAATGAAAAAAGTTATCAGTTAACCATTTCCCCTATGTTAAGCTTTCTTCTTTCATTTCATTTTAATTATTCATTGCTCTGAAATTGCCTGGTTATAGGTCACATTCCAGATATAATTTTAACAGAGCCAATTTAGTGGCAGGTTTAATGGTAGTTTTAAAAAGACTTGCAGTTGGTCACAAGTGTCTTTTTGGAGGTTTTTACTTCAATAACATGTCTCTTAAAGCCCTGCACTCAGGTGAATATGCACATTGTGTTAAGAGGCTATTGATCCGAGAGGCACTAATGACAGCACTTTACCATATAACAACAATAAAAACTTCAGGGCACTTATAAACTAAGCTGTTACACCAAATGACTTTACAATAACTTCTTATGAAAGCCAAACATCATTTCCCTCATTACGTGCAACATCTCAAGCAAATTTGTCAGTTTGGGCCATTGTTAAGCAGTTCTAATGCAAAGTTCCTGAGGTCTTATCTACAATAAAAGGGAAGTGCCCATCTCTTTTAATGTTTTACCACATCCACTGTCCTTTTCCCAGAACCAAATCCTGCTCAACACGGCATGCCCTTTATTTGCCTCAGCTTGGATGTTGGGGAAGGAGGGCATGAAGGGAGAGGGGAGGAGAAGTCGAAAATAGAAGGAGATGCATTGGAGACGCTGGTACCTTGGATAATTAGGCAGACGGGGGGCAGACTGACAGACAGAATGGGAGGCAGACAGCGATTGGCTGATCTGCATGCTCACAGAAGGCAGCAGCAGACAGCAGCCATCTCATGACAAACATCTGAGGAAACCTTTTTCAGACAGATGAGATCAGAGTTTCGTTGCCTCTGTTGCAAAGGGAGGTTGGGGCTTTACGACAGGCATAATTAAAGGCACCTCAGACCAAGCACAAAGTTTTCCTTCGTCTTTGAGTGAGTGATAGTCCTCTGAAGTTTGTCCCTTTAGGCCAAACACTCAAACAGGGGCATGTTAAAGTAACCTCCTTTTATCCTAATGATCATAACCCATAGCTAATGGAGCACCAAACGCCAACTAAAATCATTCAAAAAGTCGCTTGAATTTATTCAATTATAATGAAAGCGTCAGCAATGGTGTCATGGAGGCAATGGTGACTTTCTAGGCCCTAATTATGCTGCGGTCATCAAGATCATTATTTTTCACGAGCTTCATGAGGAGATGGAAAACAGCATATAATGAGGTTCAAAAGCACATACAGAACATGCACAGTATCCATTTATATACTTTTTAGGGTATGATGTAAACAGGTGAGAGTGGCATTGAGGGTTTACAACACAAAGATTTCCTCTGAAAAAAAAAATAGTATTTTAAAACTGCACATCTCATTTATTCCCCATGAACACTCAACAAAGCAAACAAACAACAACAAAAAGAAAAAACTGTGACAAAATTTAAACTAGCTTCCCATTTTCAAATTCTCATCGAAATTAGAGTGATTTGGACTTCAGGATGGGTATGAGCGCGGGAAATGAGAGGCTGGTTCATGCCAAGGAAAAAAAATCCTTGCATTAAGAAACTGGCACAGAGAAGAAATAAATACTTGATGGATTCTCTCTTACTGCCAACAACACCAGCCTGATGAAATTGTAACAGGCAATATTATTACAATTATTCAGGAGTGTAGACTCCAGTAGGTCATGTAGCAATTTCTGATAATAATGATATTTCTTTTTTTTTGTTGTTGTTATTGTTGCACCATGTTTCCTTATTGTAGAGATGCAAAAATTGCATTAAAAAAGAAATAGTCATGATGAAAGTGTGACAGCACTATATGTTCAGTCTAATATCTGTTTGATCAGTGAGTCTGCTGCTCATGTGTATATCACCGAGCGTAGGGTGGATGTGTGTTTTCTTCAAGGGCCAACACATCAGCAGGGTGATGGAGGATGACGGTTTCCCATTTTTAATTGCCATGGTTCCTGTTGCCTGGTTGCCCGGGGGGGGGACAGAATGGGTGCAGACACAAATATTCCCTAATGAGTATTAATCTAATCACTGTCTGATATAAACAAGGCCTTTGTAACAGAGTCAGTGCCCCTACCACCATCACTACCTAACGCTGATATTTAGGACGAGGGCATTTGCATCCCGCACCAAAGAGAAACTGGGAAAAAAAAAAAAATTTGAAGGACATTCTTCAGACGGGAGGGGGGAGGAGAAGGGTAATGATGGTCATGAAAATGACTTCTCCCATTTCTTTTCAAGAAAGTATTTGACTCTTACAGGAGCAATTTGTCGTTTTTTTAATTATGTAATTCTGTTTCCCTGGGAACCGAATGTGCCCAGTGCCACTGGCTTCGCCATATTTAGAGATGTGTCATACCAACGGTGTACAGTAGCAACCAAAGAAAGTACATTCCCTTCAGAGATGTCTACATAAATGTTAATGAGGTTATTGCACACACAATAAAAAAATGTGTGTCTTTCAAAAGATATTGACGTTGATATGGGCGAATTACCTATCTGTCGATTTCATACGTACCAACAGTGACACTCCAACACCGGTGGGAAATATAGCTCCTTGTGTTCCCACCTTAACAAAGAAAACAATGAAAATTGCACCCTTGTCTGTCTTGTTTACCTCAGTAGATTGAGAGGGTTACCTCCAAGGGCAAGGGGACATGAATAATGCTTACCACCTGCACCTGTTTCCTATGGATGCTGCGGCTTTAATTACCTCAATTAGCATTTGGGAGATTGTTTGTAAGGATCTGTATCTACAGTGATGGAGCATACGCTTAGAGGGGATGCTAACTCATTTGGAAACACAGACAAATTGTCTTCCACCCTAACCTTCTGCAGTAGTTGTTACTCCGAGCGTACTTAGAATGAGTTCTTTGCTTTGCCAACATGAGGAAAAGGTGATAATGTGTTGACACATGATCAAATGAGATGCTGTGCTGTTAAGCCTTAGTATGTTATTGGAAGATGCCAGCACTATAAAAAAAAAAGAAGAAGGAAGGAAGGAAGGAGCTGTAATCGCTGATCTGAACAACAACAAAACAGCATCATTTGTAAATAAATGCTGACACAAATGTGAACTAATGGAATTCTCAGGCTGTCTTCCTCACTGTGAGAGTTTATTAGAAGTTTGCAGGGAGGAGTGTGCAGATTTCAGCCTTCTTTTGTAGAGCCAGCCCGTACAAAGTATACTGCACCAAGATTTTGTTCCTGCTTTACCCAGTGATCTGTATCGTGTGATTTGTCCCCTTTCATTTCCATAATGGCTTCCTGAGCTCCCTCATGGAAACATATGGAGACCCCTTCTCACTGTATAGGATTTGTCCTGCACTAATGGAGCTGAGATTGGATTCTGGCACTTATGTGTGCCTAGATGATTCCTCCTTTTTAGTGCCATTCTCCTTTTGCCTCATACATAATACATAGGGTTAAAGCAGTATTGCTTTGCAGGAGATCTCATTTATTAACATGGAAGTCTCACGAGGATCAGAGAGCTCAGCATCAAAGTTTGCTGCGGCAGTGGAAGCACTTGGGACTTCCACCAACAGGTGTGACTGGAATTATTATCAGTACTTAGTCACTGTAGTCATTTAAATTAAATGCTCCAACTTACTTTACCCAGCATTTGACAAAAACACACATTCTTAAAATGAAGCATGTCGATGTTCCCATGGCATCTTCTTGAACTAATCTCTACTTTAAGCAACTATGAGTCTGCTCATATTCTACACTTGTCCTACTGTTAATAGATCGCGTGAAAAGCTGAAAACCAACAGCTGAAGTGATCCCATATTTGTGTGGCTAAAACCTGTCTGGGCTTTACTACACTAACTATTAAAAATAAATAAAAATTGTAATGGGTAATAGTGTGATGAACACAGGTGGCAGTTTTGTTTTGAGCGAATCCAACAATCTGCTGAAAATACTCAAAACACATCAATCTGTCAGCAGTGCCCAACAAACGGCAATTTCTCTTGCATACATTATGAAATAGAATAGAAGTCAAAAACTATCATGCATAGCTTTTTATGACTTTTTGTGTATTTGTGAGCTGTTTCTTCAAGGTTTTCATCTTAAGTGGAAGCCTGTTAGCTTGGAGCTGTGACATGAACAGGCTTAGGAAAATGGGCAATATTGATAGACAGCAATATTGAGAACGGTGAAAGAAACAAAAAAAATCTTTCCCAGTATTGAAATTCAGAATGATATAATAATATTAACTACAACAATAAAAATAACAACGTTTACAAAGTGCTCTGACAACCAAATCAAAAGCAGAGTGGGGCTCAAAAGGGTGAAAGAAAAACTGAAATCTTGACTGCAGAACAAGCAAGACAGATAGTAGATGCCATATCACACACACACTGGCAAGCAATAAAAACAAGTATGATAAACAGAAAATGAAATCAATAAAAAGACGACATCGTGTAGGAAAAAGTTGATATTATTTTAGATATACAACCAGTTTTACCTGATCAAAGTCTGAAGAATAAAACATTGTAAATAAAGTGAATATAAGATTTTGTGTAAGTGTGCAGGGTTTTTGGCTCCGTCACACTCAGAGGTCTTGATCCCATGCCCATACCACTGTTATTATGAATCCTTCTGCATTTGTGATATATTGCAGTGCAGCATTGTAGCCCAGGTAAGAAAGTTTGCCTGTCAGCTCTCCCAGACTTCCTGTGAGTGAGCCAGTTGGCCCACATTAGATTTCACATGTAATTAGATCAAGCCTATAGGACACAAATTGAATATCTAACTGAAGCAGAAAATCCCTACTTCCACCCTTGTGCTCTGGAACTAATGGCCTCCATCTTGTCTATATTTGCACTAACCTGAGTCCAACAGGAGGAGCTCTTAAAAAAACATCCTTTGCCCTCAGTCCAACCTGGACTCAAGTTAGTGTGAGTCCAGAGCAATTACCCCATCTCTACATACCTCTCCGACTCAGGCGCTCCCCAAGAGGGAGGCACATCTCCATAAGTTATTTCATTATCTCACTGACTCCACTTTCTCCCTCTCTGGTTTGTTTTTCTATCTCCCTGTGAACATTGCTTCCTTTGGGAGGTCACACAGAAGGGTATGGGATTATCTACTAAATAGAGGGCATTCCAGAAATGATTTTCAGAGTGTTTGATATAATAATCTGAGCTGCCACACGTCTACAGCATTTATAGGCTATTTGCTAAATGAGTTTGTTTTAGTCAGTGCTTTTAATGTATTATTTAGAAAACTCTAACCTTGATTGTCTTTGTTTCTCTCTTGTATGTCTGTTTTTCAAGCGTTATCAAAAGTCAGAGGCCTAAATTAAGTTGCTGGTAAAAAGCTAATTCAAGGTTGTAGAACAGGTTAATGCCTGCTAAAGGGTGAGTCAATGCTGCTGTGAAACACTCTAGAGCCAAATGGTTACAAATGTTAAAATGGTCAATAACACATATGGAGATTTGCAGTATTCATTAAATCCTTGTAGGGCTCCAGACATTTACTATGACTGTGTTATTTGATCGCAAAATAATCTGCAGGACTCTTCGGTGGGGGATGGTTTAATGACTTGTGAGTGTCATTAAGGTGATCAGGAGTGAGGGGCTACACAAATCATCTTTTGATTGTCTTATAATGTAGCATAGGCAGTTTTGTTGTAATTAGCAGTATTTTGTAATCTGGGGCAGACAAAATACTTTTTAATCATAATATCTCTTGATAAAGCCTGGTGTCGTGCATTACAGTGGGAAACAGTTTCAGAGGTGGTAACGATTAAATTATTTATGCAGCTGAAGTTTAACTCTGTTGTTGCTCAAAGAGAAGTTAGGCGTTAAGTGAGCTTTTGTTTCCAAAGTGGCTTGTATTTAGCCCTGTGTTGCATGTATTTAGATGTGTTTGTGGCTTTTGCGGGCACAAGCTCAACTATCAATACAGTCCACATGACATGGCTTGTGGCCCTCTGTGGATTTTTTAAAGTGCGTTAGAGAGCATGCGTGCATACAGTATGACTATGAGTGTTTCAAAGTGTGTGTTCCTGCATGTCTCCGTCCTCTCCTGGTCTGACTCTGTGGTGCTTTGATTTGGGCGCGGTGCTCCAGCTAAGACTCGGAGCAAATACACGGATTAGGCCGCAGCAGTGCAGATAACACTCTGATCAAAGTGGCCCTGCTGCTCTGACAGGCACAGAGAAGAAAATATGTTAAAGGAAGAGGCACTGCACACACACACACAGCCAAAGTCACACATTTTTGTTTTTTATCTCCACTCACAGACAGACAGACGGACAGGAGGAGATTGTCCTGCTTTATTTTTCCTGTTTTCCAACGGCTCCGCTGTTGATAGCTTGGGAGGAAATTCACTCCAATCAGTCCAGACAGGGTCCATCCCCAGGGTCGCTAAGACCAATAACAAAAAGCTCTTCTTCCCTAATGGGCCACGCTCACTCACTCTTCTTCCTTTTCTTTCTTAATGTCTTCATTTTATAGTCCTATCAGTCTTCACTTCTGACTGACACACGTGATAAGAGAAATAAAGTATAGAATCTGAGGGTGTGTGTCTCTTTACTTATTTGCTGCACCTCTGCAAATGACGGTATCACTCCATTCCTGTGCTGCTCAGGTCTTCCCGTTTACTCAGTTGTCCTTCTGACTTAGTTGTGCTAATGCGCTAATAGATAAATAACTCATATAACTAATCCAGGTCACTCTGCGTGGACAACTAAGAGGCATTCTTTGAACTGGAGTTATATGTGAAGTGGAAATGTATCATCAGCTGTTATTGCATATATGCCATCGGTAACAACAGCATGTTGTGTTCCAAAAAATATCCAAATATTTCCTGTGAAATTACATAACGTTTTCAAATTGTATTGCGTATTACAATATTCTGTGGTGCTTGATGTCTAGACTGTACTGTTCTGCCGGGGCAAGATCTTTTTCATTTCTTGGCTCATGCATTTCATTGCTTAATGTCAGACTTTTACATCTCCCCGGAAAAAGTACCTAGCCCTGGTCATCGTGGGATGAAAGAACAGCTTAACGTAGATGAGGTTAAAAAAAATTAAATAAATAAAATTTTAAGCAAGGCACGTGCACAAAACAGGCAGAATGTAACAATGTGTATGGACGGTAATTTATGTTGTTATGTACATTGATCAAAAAATTCAAATGTGCATAACAGATGTTTAAAGGACATGCATTAAGGTTTGTGCAAAAAGTGAAATGTCAACCATGCATTAAACCATTAAGCTGTGGCTGATTAGGGTAACTGCATGGAAACGGGAAGGGTAACACAGGTTGGCCTTTACCAGCATAGAATATGCAACACAAATTCCCTCCCCCTGCATGCAGACAAAGTCATGATGAGCCAGGACGCATGCAGTTTGATCTCTGTCTCAAGAAATAAAAAATATACATATGGCTACAACTTGAATACAATACTCAGCTTACTGGGAGTTTTTTAATTTTTTTTTTAATGGTATAATTTGCCTGAAAGACTCTGAAGGTGAAGTGCAGAATGTAGGAAGGTTTCACAGCCTGGCACTAATGAAAACTTACCTTAAAACAGAGAGTCTGTGGAGTTTCTTTTTGGCATAGCCAGAGAAAAGTTAATCCAATCAAAAACCGCATGCCAACATCAGATGCGCATTTATTTTACAACTGACCTCCCTCAGTATGTGTGGAGGCCAATGTCTGGAGAGAATCAACTAAGAACTACATTTTTCACTGACCATAAAAGATTATGAAAAAAGAGAGATATCTTGAATTACTAGGAAAGACTGTGAGCATGTAAATCTCGATATGAATAAGAATTCTTTCGATCTAATTAAAAGTAACTTAATATTGTTCAGTCAAAGAGGGAGATGAGAGCTGCACCTCTTTAAACATATTGAAATTGTATCGTTCCATTGTGGGGAATGAAACCACAGGTCATTTGTCTAGACTGCCTGGTCTAAATTGTAGAAAACATAGAAACTAAAGAGACTGAATGTGCATTTAAACAGCCTCACCAGGATAACCAAGTAATCCGCTAGTCAGAAGCCATGAAGTCAGAAGTCAGAAGCCTTTTGCTGTTACTTATTGTTGCCTCTAAACATTAGACACTTGAAATTTGGGCACCGGTGGCACCACAAGTAGCACAATTTCTGTTTCAGTGGAGTTTATATTATCTGCAGGTATTTCAGCATCCTCAAACACAGTTCATGGCCATGTGAATCTCATGAGGTCGACCTCAGACTGGAGTGCTGCTGTCTCTTTGTCAGAGAGCGGTGACTTTGGTCCCAGATTCCACTGTCTATAGTGTCAGGGGTTATCACTGTGTAGTACACTGTAAAAGAATCCTTCTTTATTTTTTTTTTCACTTTCTTGTTGATTCATACTGGTATGATAACACAATTGTTCCAAATTACCTGTGTACATTTTGTCACAAAAGAGCTACCTGATAGCTGGGGGGGGCATAAGATCGCGAGGCACAGCAAGAGTGATTCCACTCGGTGACTCTGGGATTAGCGACTCCAGTCTGCTGTCTCCAGAGCACGATTGGGAATGAGAAAAGGTGCACGCGTCTGTCTGTCTCCTCACTTTTCTGCTGTTTTGCAGGTTAGTACATGGTGACAAACACCAAAAGAATAAACGCTTGAATTGCGCAGAATATTGCCGATGTTAGTGTGTAGGTTGTTTTATGTATGGATGCATTGTTGCGCTGCCTGTGACTTGTCGCCGCAGGTTAGCTGGAGCTAGCTAACTTTTAAAAGGGCGACCGGTGTGTCAACCGATTTGGTTCCCCCCAAGTTCCTGTTTCCCTTTGCGCTGATTTACTGCTGAGCTGTGCGTAGTTGCTATGTTACCGTACGTACTTAAGGAAGAAACACATGTAGAAATACAGCTGGGTGTACGGAAAGCGAAATGGGACAAACCAATGTGTAGGTTACTGATATGTAATTTATTACATTAAAACAATAAATGGAGAATGCATTTGTTAGACCATTCATTGTCAATCTTTGTGTAAATGCATGCCAGCTAGCCTAGCTGTGCGAGAGTAGCCTACGTTAAGTAAACTTCACGGCCAGATCACTTACACTAGTTAGTCAATTCGAAATGGGCTGCTGGCTTACTGGTTAGCATGCTCGGCTGATGAATTGATGACATTATTTTTGACGTATAACGTTACTATTGCTTACTATTCATTTGGAAACAGGCGGAACGCCTGCAAATGACATATTTCTGCTCCTCGGAAATACCCATCAGATAGTGTCCATATTTTTTATAATTCACGAGCTCGTTGAACATAAGTTTGTCCATTTTACCAGTATGAACATACATTCACGTGACAAACGCGCATCCTGGCTACCCGAATTTATCAACTTTGCACCCTTGGGAAACTGGGTTGGGAATTAGGTTACACCCTAGGTTAGTTCCAAGTAGGTGCATGATTTATACAAAAATCAATGATCCATTCACTGAACACTTAAACTATTTTTTCCTGAAAGCTTACCCATTATCTGTTATCTCTTGCACGAAATGCCCATAAAATAGGCTATAGGCCTACATAATTGTCACTGGGATGATCAACAAGTTAAACTGTTGCATAGACACAATAACAATTCAACAACAAAGCATGGTATTTATTTATTCATTAAAAATTATAAACAAATCAACAGGCGTGAACTCGGAGCTAAGAAATCACAAATATGCAGTTAACTCTTCCATTAAAAACAATGACTGGCAGTACCGAATGAGATAACAGATGATCAAACCAATAGGGAAATCTTGTTTTTGCTGCAATCTCTTGCAAATCGCCAATCATTTGTACCACTTCGCTTTCCGTAGAACCAGTTGTTCTGGGTTGGTCCTGTGGGCGGCGTCAGTTAACATGGCTTTTCAAGGGGGAACAGGAATTCCAATGGGGAACCAAATCAGTTGACACACCAGCCGCAGCGCCACTAACAAAAGGATTCCTCTGATTGGAAAGAAGGCCAGACTCAAATGTTTGCTCAACGGCAATCCCACTAAAGTTTTACTCAACTCTGGCTCACAAGTGAGCATGATAGACAGGAAGTGGCATTACACTCACATACCACATTACGCAGTAAGACCCCTCGAAGAGCTTATCGATGGGCCCCTTGATCTCAAAGGCGTAACGGTTCATGCTATTCCTTATGATGGTTGGGTCGAGCTAACGGTTAATTGCAGTGTTAATGATAACCCCAATCTTACCATACCCACACCTTTTCTCGTCAGCCAGGCACCAGTAGCTGTACCATTGGTAGGGTCAAATGTAACTGAAAAGCTCCTCAAGTCAGATGACGACGAAGCCGTCGCCCTTGTGGTCGATCTCTTGCGCCGCACACTGAGAATTAAGCAGGAACAATTAATGGCATTTGTTAATTTCCTCCAAGTTCCAGGGCAGATTGCGGGCCAGCTGCTGTGAGGGTGGGGAAAGACAACATTGTTGTCCCTGCTGGCCAAACAGTACACATAAACTGCAGAGTTCTTTCAAACTTTGACACCTCTGATCGCCTTGTTCTCTATGAGCCTTCAGAAGAGAACACTGCCCTAAGACAGTTAGGTGTAGGTAAGGGCCTTTTAGAAATCCAAAACACCTAGCAGCCTTGGGTTAAGCTACCTATCTCTAATCACTCAAAGCATGAGATAACCTTACCCAAGAGAACTGTCCTAGGTACCATCCAACACATCGATAAGATCCTCGAGACCGATGTGCCAGAATCACCTGTAAGTGATTCCATACCTTTAAAAGTGGGAACGGTTGAGACCAACAGTAATGTTCAGGTCACATTGGATAGTGAACTGTGGTTACCCCCCGTCGATCTCAGCCACTTGAGTACAGACCAACAGAAGGCAGTAGAGGAGGTACTCCGTGCTGAGTCATGAGCCTTTGCCTGTGACAGCAGTGACATAGGTTGTATTTCCTCTCTACAGATGGAGATCAAGGTTAAAGATGACACTCCAGCACAAAAATCTTATGCGTCCATCCCCAAGCCACTTTACAAAGAAGTAAAGGAACACATTCAAGAGTTGTTAGCAAAGGGATAGGTTGTCAAGTCCAAATCGCCATACGCTGCTCCGGTCATCTACGTTTGCAAGAAAGATGGTTCTCTGGGCTCTATGTATAGATTATAGGCTACTGAACAGCAAAACCATCCCAGACTGACAATCCCTCCCCAGAATTCAAGCTCTTAGTGATTCCCTGGGGGGGATACAGCTGTTTTTCGATCTTGGATCAGGGTAAAGCCTACCACCAGGTCTTTATCGCTGAGGGCTCCAGACATTTGACCGCATTCATTACTCCTTGGGGATTGTATGAATGGGTCCGCATACCATTCGGGCTGTCAAATGCCCCAGTGGCATTCCAAAGGAGCATGGAGGAGATGCTTGACACAATGAGGGATGAGTGTTGCATCCCTTACCTCGACTATGTATTGTGTTTCTCAAAATGCTTTAATGACCACCTACAAGTGTTACGCTGAGTCCTTCAAGCGTTACAACGGCATGGTGTCAAACTGAAGCCTGAAAAGTGCGAGCTAAGTCGCAGAGAAGTTAGGTAAGTTGGCCATCTGGTCTCGGCAGAGGGTGTTCAAATAGACCCCAAAGATCTAGAGGCAATGCAGGTCCTGAAAGGCAAAGCACCCAAAACAGTCGGGGAAGTCAGGCAGATGTTAGGATTTCTTGGCTACTACTGAACCTTTGTACAGGACTTTTTGCATATAGCCAAGCCCCTTTACGATCTGCTTCAGTCGCCAATTGACACATCACAGCCCAAAACAACATGGGGAAAGGTCAAGTGTGCACAGCAGTCATCCCGAACACCAGTGGAATGGACTGCACGCCATCAGTCAGTTCTGGAGGAGTTAATAGAGACACTCTAACTCTCTAACTTTCCTGTCCTAGTGTACCCAGACTTTAGTCTCCCTTTCACACTCCACACAGATGCCTCTCAGAAGGGGTTAGGGGCCGTCCTCTACCAAAAGCAAGGAGGAAAACTCAGAGTGGTCGGCTACGGTTCACGCACGCTAACACCAGCAGAAAAAAACTGCCACCTCCACAGGAAGCTAGAGTTTCTGGCACTTAAGTGGGCAGTGTACGATAACTTTAGGGATTACTTATTTTATGCCCCTCATTTTACCGTTTTTACTGATAATAATCCTCTGACGTACATCCTCAGTTCAGCCAAGCTCAATGCTGTTGGTCATCGCTGGGTAGGCCAGTTGGCAGATTTCAATTTTGACATCAGATACAGGCCTGGCAAGACAAACATTGACGCGGAAACACTGTCCCGCCTGAACAGAGAGAGTTTTATGGCAAAGTGTTTAGAGAGATTAACAGAGGAAGAAGTGACTGCTATGTGGGAAGGAACTTGGAGGGCGCAACAAGGAGATGTAGCATGGATAGCAGCTCTCGACATTACGTCCCAAACCCAGTCCAACACAGAGCTATTACAAGCAATCAGTCAAGAGGAGACTGCAAGAGAACAAAGAGTGGACCCGGTGGTTGGAAACGTGATGAAACTAAAGGAGACCAAAACACTGCTATCAGAGGACAACAAAAACGGTGCAGATACAGCCACAAGGAGACTCATGAGGGAGTGGGACCAAATGTGCATCGAAAATGGACTTCTTTACTGGAAAACAGTCGACCATCGACAGTTTGTCCTACCAACAAAATACCAACAGCTTGCACTCACCTACTTGCATGACAACATGGGCCATGTGGGTGCTGAAAATGTTTTGAGCCTGGCCAGAGAACGTTTCTATTGGCCATTCATGAGGAACGAAGTTGAAGAGTACCTAACTAGAAAATGCCCGTGCCTCAAGCAGAAGAAACCATCCACCCACAACCGACCACCGATGGGAAGTATCATATCCAACTCCCCGCTTGAGCTTGTGTACATAGACTTCCTTCATCTTGTAGCTTCTCGTGGTGGTTTTGAATACATCCTGGTAGTGGTAGACCACTTCATGAGGTTTGCTCAAGCTTATCCCACACGAGACAAAGCTGGAAAGACCGCTGCTGATCGTCTCTTCAATGATTTTATTCCTAGATTCGGTTACCCCACCTAATTGCACCATGATCAAGGCCAGGAATTCAAAAATGTTCAGGGCCCTCAGAAAGTTTTCCGGTGTTGGCCACTCCAGGACCACCACCCCTTACCACCCTCAAGGCAACCCTGCGGAGAGGCTGAACTGCACACTCTTGCAAAAGCTGCAGACATTGGGAGAAAAGGATAAGGAAAACTGGAAGGACCACCTGCCCCATGTCCTACATGCCTACAATTGTACAAAACACGAGGCCACGGGGTTCTCCCCATACTACCTGATGTATGGCCGCCACCCACACCTCCCCAGTGACCTTCTCTTTGGCCTAATGGCAGACAAACGAACTGAGAACCCAAAGACCTATGCTGAGAAGTGGGCAGGAAGGATGATTGAAGCATATCGTCTTGCAAGTGCCAACATCCAACATTCAAGCGCAAAAGGTAAAGCCATTTACGATAACATGACCATAGTGCCTGGAGACAGGGCCCTCGTGCGCAATCTGGGTGAAAGAGGTGGTCCGGGCAAGTTGCGACCTTATTGGGGGCAGACAATATATGTGGTCAAGGAGCAGGTGGGCGACAACCCAGTATATAAAGTGAGCCTAGAGACAGGAGTCAGCCCCCACGCACCCTGCACTGAAACCTTCTCCTTCAGGTAAATGACCTACCATTAGAGACACCCCAGGGCCCAGGTATAGCCACATCTCACTCACAGGGGAAAACGAGGAAGTTGGTGAAAACGACACCACCCCAAGAGATAAGTCAGGACACAGATCCAAGAGACTCAGAAAATGAGGAGGAGGTGCCTCGTTACTGGTTGAGAGTGCCTGCGAAGAGAAATGAGAGACACTCACCAGCACAAACTGCTGCTTTTGTCCCACCTGAAAGTCAAGAACATGATGAAACTTGCCTGGGAGAGAGAACCAACGCTGGAGGACTGGGACAGGAGCCAGAGGTGGAAACGGAGGTTGGATTGGGGACGCAGGGTGAAGCCGGAAGTGGGTCAGCAACAGTCTATTGAAGATCAACCACAGCTCTGTAACGACTTGGAGGCACCCCAAATGTATCCCCCGGAGGTGAGACCTCCAACACCACAGGGTGGATCTCATCCTTCCCTCAGGCAACCCACCAGAGAACGACGGCCCACTTATGTTTTTACTTACCCATCCCTTGGCTGGCCAATGTATTAGCCACGCCCTACCATGGGTGTCATTGCAGCCCAGCCCCTCCAGTGCTGCTACTGATTCCACCCCCACCTATGCCTGTATCTTTTTCAGGCTGTGCCCGGGACCTAACACCCATGCTCACCCATAGCCTGCTACTGAAAAAAACAGGACTGACACACACACACACACATACGTGCACACGTTCTATTCAAAAAAAAAAAAAAAAAGAAAGGGCTTGAACATTCGAAGTTGTTAAGTGTTCGGTCAGGTGCCAGGAGCCACTTTTATTTGTTGGGGAGTGTGTATTACACTGTAATAGAACCTTTTTTTTTTTACTTTCTTGTTGATTCATACTGGTATGATAACACAATTGTTCCAAATTACCTGTGTACATATTGTCACAAAAGAGCTACCTGCTAGCCGGAGAGGGAGGGGCGGGCATAAGATCGCGAGGCACAGCGAGAGAATGATTCCGCTCGGTGACTCTGGGATTGGCGACTCCTGTCTGCTGTCTCCAGAGCATGATTGGGAATGAGAAAAGGTGCACGCGTCTGTCTGTCTCCTCACTTTTCTGCTGTTTTGCAGGTTAGTACATGGTGACAAACACCAAAAAACATAAACGCTTGAATTGCGCAGAACATTGCCGATGTTAGTGCGTAGGTTGTTTAATGTATGGATGCATTGTTGTGCTGCGTGTGACTTGTCGCCGCAGGTTAGCCGGAGCTAGCTAACTTTTAAAAGGGCGACCGGTGCTCTCATCGCGAGCCGATGTGGCGCCGTCATCTTTTTTTTTTTTTTACGCTGTCTTTCTTTACTACACCCGTTGCTCCGTGGGTTCCAACATGTTATGTGTTTGCTGTATTTTGGTTGATATAGATTGTTTAGTGTTCCCACTGCTCATGACATTACTCATATTGTCTCAAGCTAGTCTGAATGACTATTAAATGCGTTTCCATTGTGGACATACGTCACCTAAAAGTATTTCAGTTAGAGTTAGCAAGTATTTTGAGGTCAGTATTGTCGGTTGAATGCACTTTTATCTTTAATTTGGAAGTTTGTGAGTGAAAGTGAAATGTCTTATTTGTTGAATTATTGAATTGTCTTTTATTTTACGTTGATTTGTGACTTTGTAAATGTTTAATATATGTATCTTTTTGTATTGCAAAATGAAATTGTCTAAATGTGTGAGATTTGGAATATTTTGGAGTAAAGCGGACGATTGGGAATGAGAAAAGGTGCACGCGTCTGTCTGTTTCCTCACTTTTTTGCTGTTTTGCAGGAGTGTGGAGTGCAAGGGAGATCTAAACTCTTTTTGGTGCTGTGACCTCATACTACTGGGCCGGTAACAACTGCAACCCTCCAACCCCCTTTGCATCACTTAAAGGTATTCCTTTTCTTCAAGTGGATTTATAAGGTCCCCTTTGCTAAATCTGATCAGCAGCGTGGTTGTACTCTCTGCAGGAGACAATCCATCCAACCAGCTTCAAGTGTTTTGAAGGAAAGCAGGATACATGATTGAAAGACATGAACAAGGAGAAAGTGCACTGCGAAATGTCAAGGAGACTACCTTTATCAAGCATGTGAGGCACGTAACAGAATAATGCCTGTTATCTAGCTAACACCACACCGATATTTAGCTTGGCACCCAGAAATCCTCCATTAAATTACTTTCAGTGCCTTTCTGCTCTATACTGCCAGCTGCTAGCAAAATTATATTCCTGATTGGATAGTCAAATGATATGTTAATCACATCAGCCCCCGTTGGCTATTCAGGAGGAAGCGTGAAGTCACTGCCAAAAGTTTTATGTACTTGTACATTTGATATGTTCTAGTAGATTGAATTTGTAGCCATCCCGTGTACTTTTGAGCTATGTGTGAATTTTTTGCAGTTGCAAATCTTTGCAAATATTATCTAATGCATTCACATTGAAAATTATTTATTCAAGTCTTTCTTTTTTTGTTAACAAAGTGTAATGCATGGATCTACTTACAAATTCAAAAATGTCATCTATTTGATGGATATTCTTGGATATTTACATTTGCACAAATTCATTTTGTCAAAACTCTACATTTTTGAACATCTAAATGAATCCAAAACAATATTTTCACACACGCAGATTTTATTTCCGTATTTTCTGAGTAGATATTTCAACATGAATTTTCCAGGTCGAATACAAATCTTTCCGATTATTCTGACAACATGTGAGTGCAGAATGTGGAACTTTGAGGGCTACCAACACCCACAGTCCACACAGGTGTGTTTTTTTTATTTATGTTGCCTTCTCTTTGAATTCATCATAAAAGGAAAAGCTCAGGTGTTACTAATGCCATGAACAATGGCTCTGTTTTATTGAAAGAGTGCCTGTGAGCCATGATCATGTGACAGTGAACCAGGAGCCTGAAACCGATGCAGCTGGATGGATTTCAGCCATCGTTATTCTTATTAGTCATACCTGTTCTGGTACTACCTCAAAATGTCTAATTTTCTTCATTTGGTGATATCACACAACATCCATCTGACCAGCCCTGTCCTCCAGGTTACTTGAAGACACCTGTGAAGGTCTGCACTGCTTTCAAAATTAAATCCAAATTATTAAATCCCCTACGCAGACTTTTACTTCACATCACTCTGCACAAGCCTTTGAAAAGTTATTATGAACGATTTAATTTGAGTATCACTTCTGAAAAAAGTAATAACTGTTTTAATGTTAAACTCATTGTTGAAAGAGGGATTTCACCGAGATTAAGACAATTAAGACTAAGACTTTTTAAGATCATGAAAAAAAATCTTTGTACCAACCTCAAAGTTGGGCAATTTTGAATCGAGAATGATGCCGAAATATTGATGGATTTATTACGGGTGATAGATCAATTATCCTTTTATTGGGCCCTGCAAAAAGAAAATTACAGCTAATATGGAATACTTCAGGCAGGATTTTGATGAGAAAAAGATTAAGAAAAAGAAATAAACCAGGTTACCCAAACTGCACTGCTGTTATTTGTTCCATTCTCTGACTTGATAAATGATAATGGGATCACATTTACTCATTTCATCTTGTAAATATATTCAGTAGAAATAGTGGAAAATTCTTCTACAGTTTGTGTACTGTATGGGTGAGGAGGAGTATCAAAGTAATGACGTTCAGTATTTTTGAAATGTCACACCACTCTTTAATGTAATAGTAAGCGTCGTGCCACCAACTCACAGTCTATCTGTGGTCAACAGTATTTCACTTCATCACAGTCACACTCCCTCCTGCGCCATACAGTGATACAGTACCAATCACCATAGTAACTCCTAAAAGAGTCTTGCTGCAGTCCAGCAACAGCGCTGGGGAGTTAAAGGGCTGAAGTGCTCTCCCTCCATCAGCAGCAGCTCATTACTTATCCATGAAAGACTGTTAACCACACTGCAATGGAATCTGATCTGTTCACAACAATGGTTTTTAATTAGATCTGTGTGTGGGTGTGTCTGGCTGTACACTACAGCATGTGTGTGTGTGTGTGTGTGTGTGTGTGTGTGTGTGTGTGTGTGTGTGTGTGTGTGTTTGTTTGTTTATATTTGTGCAAAGTGTAGGTCCATCATTGGACACCGGCAACCTTGAAACCTGGGAATCCCATGTGAAACGTGACAGTGCTCTTCATGTGTTTATCACCCAAGACTAATTGATTAATGTGTTTCACCGTTGATGTCATCTAGAAAACAAATGGCCATCACCACACTCACTCACTCTCACACACACACACACACACACACACACACACAAAAACATCGCTGAACTTTATGTAATTAACGCCTGAATAGACCATGTTTTTTAGATGCACCAGTGCTGATGTGGAAAATAAGAGGGGATTAATGCAGCCCTCTGTTAATTCCACAGCCTGCTTCAACACAAGAGGCTGACCTGATATAGACAGTGAATCCTATGTACTTAATAGGGTAATTAATACTTAAGTCTTCTTAACACTGTACCATTTTCTATGGTAGCGTGACACTACACCTTGCGCCTGTGAAAGCATGTCAGGGGATTTTGGTATAAATCTCCTCTTAACCATCCAATTAAAAAGCTCATCAACACTCTTATATATTGTATTTGACTGTTTGAGGTGATTATGAGTTTTTGGGAAAGTACTATCCCGATAAACTTTATTATTATTACTAAGACAATGGCAATTCTTATGCAAAACAAGATAATCACTTCATCGCAGCCGCCACATAATTAATTTTTTGCTGTGAAAGTATCTGAAAACACTGTTTCAAAAAAAGCTTGGAAATGTTTCACATTAATGCCATCACATATCATTTTTCATAGTCACATCTCCAGTCAGTCTGATCTTTGAGTGTGACATGTCAAGGACTTGTGTTGAGAAAAAGACGCTAAAAGTGTCCCTGTTGGCCAAGAAAGGATCAGAGGGATGGATGACAAAGGAAATGGGTATTGGAGAAGAGAGAGGAGAGGTACAAGGCAGGGAGGGTGCAGGCAAAGAGAGAGAGAGAGTATGATGTGATTTCCTATGCGACAGAGCCCCACAGCAGACACAGAGGGAATAGCAGGTAGCCAGGCTGTGGAGGGAGCTTTAATGCAGCTGGTTTATCACAGCACCTGAAAAGACACTTTTGTGAAAACCGTTTAGTCCCCCCTTCCTTGTTTAAGGTCATTTATCTTACGAGTAACAGGCAAACAATCAACCAGGTTAGTGTCCTACATGGGGAATTTAATGATTCACACATAAACTGGAGCTGAGTTTGCCTGCTGGGGCTCCTCAGAGATTTTTCTGGGACCAGTAGATGCCAACACACCAGCACGAAATGTAAATTTGTGGATCAGTGCAGTGAAATAGACTTCTCATCAACTGGACTAAAGCCATTTGGAGGGCAAAAACATAATTTCACTGTTGTTCTCAGAAAGACGCACAGAAGGCTGCTGTGTGATAAACCGAAGCCTTTGATGATATTAAAGATCCTGTGTGACTCCAATAGTTTGGGGCTCTCTCTCTGTCATTTTTGGCTGTTTTACACTTCCCTGTCTGTGTATTGCAAACTGAGTGCTCGTGTTCATACACACTCAGCTACTTCTGTGTCTATTTAAAAATACTCATCAATATTGCATTTTGTAATGTTCTTTTGTTTATAATCCTCTCAGGTGAATCATTAACTATTCCTTGCTCCACAGCATCATGTTTGTAGTCGGATGTTGCAAATGGTCATCAAATCAGGAACTGTATTTTTATACATATCTTAAATAATAATAAATCCTCATATTTCCACATTTATTCAACTGTATTTATTTTTTCTTTACTTGCAAGGAGGGATTATCTTTACTAAAAAAGAAATACATTTATCACAATATGGCTATGTGGAATGATGTGCATGATGTGATGGCCATAAGAGCAGCTGTTTAAGTCAGTAATCGATTTTCCCAAGAAGGAGCTGTTGGTGACCAGACAATGGAATGGTTTCATTGCTGGCAGCATGTTGAGGAGACTATGAATGGTCACTACAACCTGCAGAGCAGAGACAAGGGCAGAGTCAATAATAGTAATCTACTTGTCCTGAATATGAAAGTAAATAATAAAGAAATATCTAATCAATTAGTAAAGCCTTCTACTGGAAAATGTTGTCAAATCAGTGTTACTTTTTAATTTATTTTATCGTATCTCTATTATATAGATCTAAAGAATCATAATTTAAACCACATAAAAGTTTTCAAATTAAGACTCACAATTCCTTTTCACTAAAATTATACTAGTTAACATTGTGATAGGGCAGCACAGCGGCATAGTGGTTAGCACTGTTTGCATGTTCTCCCCGTGCCTGCGTGAGTTTCCTCCCACTGCCCAAAGACATCATGTTTGGGTTAATTGGCAACTCTAAATTGTCTGTAGGTCTGAGTGTGAGTGTGAGTGGTGAGTGGTGTGGTTGTTTGTTTCTGTTTGTCTTTGTGTGTTGGCCCTGTGATGGACTGGTGACCTGTCCAAGGTGTACCCTGCACTCGCCCAATTTGAGCTGGGATTGGCTCCAGCACCCCCCACGACCCGGAAACAGATAAGCAGTAGAAGATGAATGAATGAAGATTGTAATAGTATGGCCCATAGCCCAACTGATGTGTCACCAGTTTTAGTATATTACAACATCCCACTTCAATCATTTCTTGCATCTTTATTTTTGTGGTTGAGGTGCATTTTCCTCTCGGAAAACAAGTGTATTAAGCTGATGAACGCTAAGATGTTTACTCTATACAGCTTTAATAGCTTTGAACTTGATGACCTAAATCATGGCATCACTTCACCAATATACAGAGAGCCTGGTTTGGTCACATTTTAAGCAGCTGCCAGGTCTTGGTAACATGTTCAATCCGGTGTATGACTTTGAATTTGTGAATAAACATCTATACTTTTTAATGGTTTTTCTGTCACTTTTCACCTTTTAATGAGTGTCACCACACAACCTGGGCATATTTCACACCAGATGATATTTTTAATTTCTGCTCTGCGTGGATGAAACTTTCAGTAGTTAAAAGCAGCAACCTTGTGGACATCTGATATCAAATCAACCAACTAAAAATGTGCTGTCTCAAGATGATATCTACACTGTGCAGAAAAGTGTGAGTAAAAGTCAAGCAGGATTACCACAGACTTCATTGACACAAGTCAAATTTTTAATCCAAGACCACTGAGGCACTGGAAGGTCAGTGTGATCAACAAAATGGGCACAATACTTTACATGTATACTCAGTATCTGGGAAACCAAAGCATTTTCAACATTTAAGTAGGAGACATCCAGGGAAAAGCCTCTGAAAGAAGTTTGACCAGTCTCAATTGTGTGCCTTCTTTAAATGTGATGACTACACACAACGATGCGGCACAATAGTAAGTGGCATAGCCAGGTCCAAATGATCAGCTAAATGAATGCATTTTTCAGCAACCATTATTCGGATGTGGTGATGCGCGCACAACAAACGTACCCCACAACAAACGGAGGCATCTGGAGGAGGGAAAAAAAGTTCCTTTCACTGAGCTGGCATGATAAGAGCGTCTGTATTTCCACTCCCTTTATCACTTCCCGTCTCAGACAATGGATTGAATTTCAAAAGCCAATAAACAAGGGAGATGTCCATTCTGCATGGCAGTTATCACGAGCCAGCGTCCCACTCTCATTTACTCCCCCCAGCACTCTTTTCCTTCCCCTTTTTCTGAAATGAGTACGAAAAGAGAGATGAAATTAAAAGTGGAGCGGGAGAGTTGAGAGAGAAGAAAAGAAGCAGAGGAGATGAGACGCCTTCATGCTCTGGCTCTCCTTTCATTGGACTGATAAAGGAAAGCATCAAGGCCAGGGGTGGATGTGTGTGTGTGGGGGGGTGTGTGTGTGTGTGTGTGTACGTGTGCATGTGTGTATTTTTTTCTGTTAACTGAATGAGGCTTTTGAGGGTGATAGTGAGGAGCCGCTCCCTTGAGAGATGTTTGGAGGAACAGGGAGTGGTGAGCCAACATAATAAATATTCTTATCTGTTATTGTCATTGTAATGGGACAGGGCAGAGGGAGGGAGGATGCGACAACGGATAGCTCTGTTGGTGCCAAGAGACCTGACTGTGTTGACATGCAGAGGAGAGAAAATCAAAGGAGAGACAGAAAGTGAGAGGGGGAAGGAGAGAGTGAGAGAGATTTCTAGGCCAGAGGGAGTTTGTGTGTAATTATTGATGGGTCGTCCTGGTGGGCGAAAGGATATAAACAAGAAAAGGTGACAATGAGGCTTTTCTCCTGCAGCCTCTTGCTTTACTGTATCACTCACTGCCAGGTGTTCTCAACAGGCGAGAGGAAGCGTGGTGAAGTTCGAAGGCACTACATAAATGGGCAATTATTTTGGCTTTCTACTAGAAAAACTTTGACTGGGGAAACATCAGCTGTACGACTGTGTGCAGGCCTGAAGCGGTAGCACACGTGTAATTATAACAGCCAAACATCACACCAAAAACACTTCATTACTACAGCCCATGCATTCTTTCAGAGAACTGGTGAACTTTAACATACAACTTTTGCTGCTGCCCAATTTCAAATTGTCCTGACAATGGCTGGTGCCTGAGGGAAATGAGAAGTGAAGCTTTCATAGTATCTTTCAAAATCTCGATCAGTTAAAGATAAACTCCACTAAAGTCAACTATAAAACAAGAGTCGGATGGTCACAGTTAGTTGTGTTCACTTGTTAGCGACCGCTTCGGCTTATAGCTGGAAAAAAATTGACAAAAGACCCATGTTACTGGTGCTCACTGCTATTTTCTGAGACACTTCCACATGTGGCCCTGCATAATAGACCGTAAACTCTGATAGATGCTGCCAGCTACTACTATCAAACCATCCACATTCAAATTAACTTTGTCGATCACCTAACACGCATGCAAGTTTACCCAGAGGAGTAATAAAGAGGCGGCAGGTGAGTCAGGAGGCTCGTGTACAGAGCAACCATCCATCTATAGACGTTGATGAATGCTACCAAATTTCTCCTCCCCCTAGAAAGATCACACTCATGGCCCCCTAATGGAGCGTCATTTCACACACATCTCCTCCCCTTCATATATTATCACCCGATATATTGATTCATCATCCATACACACCATACGGTCCAAGACTCCCCCTCACCCTCCCACTATTAAATGGTCAGCTGTGTAAAGTTAATATGAGTTATCATGGTAGGGTTCTACCTATTGGACTTAACAGACTATGGTCTCCAATGCCCAGTGGACAATTACAGTGTCCAGTGTCCAACAATGTATTTTCAATAAATGGACTTTCTGTAACGTATCACTTTAGCCCTGGGACGTATATATACATTCTCTTAACAAGCTCTTGATGTATGTGATGTATAGTCCATTTAAAGCACACTCTAACTCTCTTCTTTATAGACAAGACGTCACGTTGAGCTTTTAGAACATGAAATAGCCAGTGTTCTGCAGGTCTCACCACCTAATACACTGATACGTCAAAGCTCCTCTAAGGGACTGCCTTACTTTCACGCCCTCATTTTCTGTATAGTCAGGGGAAAAAAATCACTTCCAAAAGGAGGCTAGGGTGTGTGTGTGTTTGTGTGTGTCAGTGTGTGTGCAAGCGTGCATGTGTCTACGTGTTGTAAAGCACGTGGATGCTTTACTTTGTGTGTGCTTGGATGTGTTCTCATGTGTACCTGTTGCTTTAAAATTTGTATTACAAAAATCCAACCAGGTTATTGATTTTGTGGTAAAGCCTCACAAGGAATGAACACAAACTCATGCACAAACACACACACGCAAACATGGACATATTGTGTTCTCTATCTTATTGTGATTTCCTTGTATATTAGGCAAGCTGGCTGCCAGACTGCAAGCTCAGTCTAATCAATTATTTAAGCTACCTTGAGCTCTCTGGGTTTTCCCAGGATTTATTAGGTCCAGCTGCTGGAAGTTTGGCACAATGAAAAACATGATGCATGGAGCAAGAGACAAATACCACAGAGACTCGTCAGCCATGTGCCACTTAATGCCAAGCAGGGAAATGTGAGAAGTCTAAGATCTGATTTTCAAAGCGGAGGTTGGAATATTGTGCCTTTTGGTCCTCAGAGGACAGCATGCTGCTGGGGGCGGAAAAGTTTGATGAGTCCAGTATTCAGTTCTGATGGCGCAAGTGACATGATGGCAAACTGTGCCTGAGATATGTTGCTTTTAACTGGGAAGAATAAGGACTGTTTGTGTGTGTGTGATTCCCAGAGGTAAGGTAAGAGTGCATGTGTGCACACCATACTTAGTATTTGTGTGTGTGTGTGTGCGTATTTTGTCGCACACAGTGGCAACATGCAGCAGTAATGATTGGGGCCTGGGGATAGTTGAGAGGATGGGAGGTGGCAGATCATAAATAATCATTTATCCCACCGTTTCCCCTGCTCCGCTGGCTGACAGACCACTGGGTACAGGCTGGGAGCAGCCAGCAGCATGAGCCAGGACGCAGATGCACCAGCCACAATGCACATGTGGCTCCAATGCCCTGGGGCAGATTTTCTTCATCGCAGGTCTATCCGACTGATACACCGGCAAAATGAGCACAAAGAGAAGCAATACAATAGTGAAGATGCAGGATGAATTGTGCTCTGTGAAACAGAGAGAGAAGGAGAGATTTGCGAGGAAGAGCCAGCCAGACAAAAGCATCTGATGAGAGAGGCTGCTGTGAATGAAGTGAGAAGGCATAAAGTAATGAAAAGGTAAATGAAAATCAAAAGCTGGCCTGTATTGTTATGTGTGTTATTTATCTTAAAATCAATAGCCACCTTACCCATTAACTTTTAATGTGTATTTCCAATTGGAGCCTGAAATTAAACAGTGCTGGAGGAAATCAACAGCCCCTAATGGCACAGCCCTGGAGGGAAATTCACTCATAAACACAGGTTTGCCGTTCCTGCAGAGGAGGAGTATCGGCTTGAGAGTGGCAAACATTGTTTTGGAACACAGGGGTGATAAACTGAAGATCTATGATGCAGTTAAAATCATTGTCAAAAAGCTTAGTGCTATTAGTCAAGCAACATGAAGCATTCACAATCACTCACAGTAGTGTAGCCTATTGAAGTGCAATGGCTTGTATATCGCAGCAGCATGATGCTGATGAAAGGAGATGGAGTGACAGAGATATTATACTCTCTCAGTATCCACATGCCTCAGTGCTGAAAACTTTGTGTTGCATTTACATTTGATGAGAAGAGTTTTTTTCTTACTGAGCAAAATCGTGAGAATGAAACAGAATTTTCAAGGGAAGTACATTATTCAGGCCTCTACAGGCGCAGTTTCTGATGTGACTGTGTGTGCATTAAGTGTTAAGCCAGAGGATCAAGACTTTTTCTTTGTTTCCTTTTTGGGCATCTTCCGTCTCTCTCATTCTCTGTGTGTCTGTCTGGGCCGAATGGAGAAATATGTGCGCGCCCTAACTAATACAAACTACATGACTGTGCTCAACGCTCAAAAGAGCAACATTAATCAACCCTGCGACACCTCTTCTTCTCCAGCCAGGCAGAGTAAATCAGGAAGAAGATGGACAGAGAGAAAAGAGGAAATGGCTTTGATTTAATTTATGGCTTCCGCTTTCATGTCGCCACATGCCTGACTAAGTGTCAAAGTGGCATTTATGATGTATGAAATTAAATTAGGTGGGAACACCACCACATACAAAGCGCAACGTACCTGCAATGTGCTCGCACTTCAGCAGATTCACTGTGGAGGCCTTCATTTCTCTGAGCGTAATAAGTCTCTCCCCATTTATCTCTTTTTGCCTGTTTCTTCACTGTCTACAGAGCACTGCAAGAAAACAAATCAAATCTTTATTGGGCTTGTAACCAAACTGAGACCTGTTTTAGGCCACTCATTTGTTATCGATTTACATTACCTTCCTATTTTTTGAATAAGTGGTTGGGGTATTTAAAATCAATGTAATCAACGCAAGTAAAACTGATGCAGAAAATAGGAAATATGTAATACCGTGTAGTACTCCTTATGTTCAACAGCTGTCAGGGGAGAACTGGAGGTTATATCCACAGCAAAAAATAAATAAATAAACTCCTTCTCCTACCGCTGATTAGTTCAGCAGCAGTAAGAAAGGGAACGCACATTCAAGACTAAAACTTCTGCAAAAATAATGATGTGGCACTATATGAATCCCAGCTGAGAAATTCTCTTTATGCTCGCTCCTTCCAGGTGGTTCAGAGCAGAGGGTCAGATACAGTTCAGTGCCGCTACAGCTGGTAAATACTTGATGCTCTCCTCATTTGTTTTGTTGCACTATAAGTCTACCAACAGCACAGTTCGCAAGGTGAAAGTGTGTTAGGGCTGGCCTGTTTCCACACCACAATCTAAACTGTAGGTTATTAGACTTTTTTTTATTGGTTGAGCGTTTGCTTAGAGGTACTGGTTATAGCAGATCACTAACTTTACTACGTTCTCTATGTGTTTCTCGGCATGTGGGACATATATTTGCAAGTGATGCACATGATTACATCAGTGCTAGCATCATTTGTAATTGGACATATGAAATTTTTCATGCCACCATAGTTGCAAAGTTGTTGATCGTAAAACTACGGACTGTTGCCCCAGGTGAACTTGTTGTGGCATCTTTTTCCACAATTCTGTCTGCAACCCTTTTCCTCTGTCTACAAAACAAAAAGTATCTGAGTCCATCTCCTGCATATGACGGCCTTAAGCACCTGCGTGGGAGCAGCCATAATTATGACTTCCAAAGTTTCAAGTTTATGAGGAGCTCACGAAGGTGTGACCTGCCTTTCATATGCCGCGCTGACGCCAAGTGCCTGCTTCTGCCGGGCATAAATTCTGACAGTCACCCTAAAAAATTTACGTTATACTGGCTCCAATTACCTGCTGGCTGCAATTTGTTGGGGCCCCCTGGTCGAAATAGCCCCGTTTTTGCTGAATAAGTTTTATTTCTCTCAGGTGGCAACAAAGTTTATCACCCTTTAGAGGAATTAATGTGATTAATACTCCTTCAACAATACATCATATAAAATACATAAATACAGATCAGAAAACGTTTTGGAAATATATCAACCTTAAGTGCTGCAAAAGTGCAAACAGCAACCCTATATTAATATGCAACAGTAGCTTACTTAGTTATATTAAAGCAATTTAATATTATTTTGAATTGAATCTTGAAATTTCTAAATGTTTTAACACACCTGGCTAAGAGGGCAATTCCTGACATGTTAAATGAGCAGTTAACCTATAGTGCTATAGTGTATGATCTAGTGGCATGTAGGCTACTCGGTGTACAATTCATCAGTTTACTACAACAATGTCAAAAAATATTGGCCAGCCTAAAGCAGACCTTTTCATGACAGTAGACGAAGCATTTCTATTAAATCCGGTTGCTATCCCGTCTCATAATTTGCCTGTGCTGCTCTCTGGACATCTTTCTCCTTCATATCTGAAGAAGATTTCGAATTACTCTTCTGAAGTGACACGAAACACAGCTGACAAAGAATATCGAACAATTATTTTTGTGAAGGATGGTAGCTGAGTTTAGAGTTTAACGTATGACTATCACTGTGTGATATATACTGCACTGAGAGAGTAAAGTAGAAAAGCTATTGAATGTATTTTCCCCATTGTTGTTTTGCAGTTTAAAGTTTCTCAACACAAAACTACAGGAGTCTCTGGGGGAAAGCAACAACTACTACAGCTCTATACATTTGGCATGCTTTATTCCAAAAAACAGCCTTCCAAACAGAAAATTAGACTGTAAAGTGAGAGCCATATGTTTACCTTGTCTAAAAAGCCTTTTGTATAAGTGTTTTAAATACATTGCAGATAAAATGCTAACACCATTATTGTTATATAATGAAGGTGCAAAGTGGTCTTCCTGTCACTTCAGACTTTAGAGTCTATCTGTTTTACTTGTTTTATTCATTGAATTATTAATTATTGCAACTCCCAAAATTTGGAAAGTTTTTTTTATACATTCAGCTCAATTAGTATTTTTATGGCTATTATTTGCACACTTACTTGTACGTAGCAATTACATCTATCTATCTATCTAACTATCTCCCATCTGTCTATCTATCTAAATACTAATGTTTGGTGTCATGACAGCTGAAGAGATACATTTGGTTTTATATACATTTTTTAGTTTGTATCATAACTTTTACTGTCACAAGCGACAGTAACTGAACCTGTTCGCAAGACAGTTCAGCCCAGCATTTTAAATTTCATGCGGTGCTTAGCTGTGACCAGAAGTGTTAATCTTTCCCTAAAATTCATCCCGGTCCGTCCAGTCTGAATAATGAGGCTCCGTCTAATCCCCCACCTGCTAATACTTCCCCTCGTTTCCTCTTTGCTTGGACTCATCCCACTCTAACTTACCTTCCTTAATCTTGTGTTGGGCCTCTTCTCAACACCCCCAACCCGACCTTTTTTTTTTTTTTTTTTCATGGTTGAAAATCTGCTGAGTAACACCCCTCACCCTAACTCCCTCCAATTCCTTCTTTTTCACCCCCCCTCCCACTCACACGCACACCCCCACTGCTTGGCACCTATATACAGAAAGTGATGGGTGGAAGAAGGGAGGGGAAGGAAGTTGTGGGCAGGGGCGGGGTGGCTGCTGCTGCTGACGGTACGCGGCTCACAGGACTTGCTCGTAAATGAACTCATTTTTCATCCTGCCTTTCTCCCTCCTCCCCCTCCTGTTAATGACTGGCACTTTCCTCATACGGAGCTCAGGCCCTCTGAAGAGCCTGGCGAGTGACAGAGCACCATTCATCTCTCCATGACGGAGTACGGGGAGTAGGAGGTGTTGGGGTGAAAATGTGGGGGGGGGGGGGGGGGGGGGTCTGGCAGATGGACACACGGACAGATGCAGGGGAAGAAAGAGACAGAGACAAGTTGCAAGCAAAGCTAGATTAAGGAACACTTCTAACAGTGGAAGCAGGTAAGAGATAAAAGAGAAGGAAACTGGAAATGGCTGCCACAGATGGCGCATGCACATTTTGCCAAACATCTTAAAGTTGAGATGAACCTCTACTTCAGGTAAACCAATAATCAGCATCTTCTGATATAGATTTTTTTTTTTTATTACTTTCTATCTTTTATCAAATCATGGTCAGATTTGACATAAAAAACGAAAGCTCACCTATTTTGTTCTGTTTGCAACACCCAGTACCTTTAGTACTTTCCTGGGACAAATCCTCACAGGCGCGGGGGAGTGATCCAGTTTATGCTGCAGCAGCCTTCATGGAATAAACAAGATGTCGGGATCAGGTTAACAACTTTTCAAAACTTTCTTTAGAGCTTGTCCAAAGGTAGGAAAAGAAGCAAAGAACAATCGTTTCCAATCACTTCCCTCAGGCATTTATTTCACCTAAACCTAAGCCTAATCAAGTCTTTAGCGTTGTCACAACATTACGGGTTTATTGGGCATATTATTATCATTATTATTATTATTATTACTATTATTATATAGGAGAGACAAGGAAAGGGAGCTTTTTATCTTGGGACATCAGGGCAAAAGGCAGAGGGAAGGTCGTTAGTTGGATTGGAGTCTGAATCGTCCTCACTTCAACTAAAACACAATAACGTTATGGTTGCTATTTGCCATATGTTGTCTAGATAGTAATATTTTCTTTTTGTAGGCACCAGCTGAAAATCTGTTGTTTACCTATTTTACTTATTTTTTGGTAGGCTGAAATGCATTACACAGACCACACAGAACTTCACCTCCCACTTTGACAGCCATTAAATTACAGATGAAAGTAAACATACTGTAACGGCTGAGTGCCAACATTTTGGAAGTGCAGTCTCCAGCTCTCTGTGCATGTGTTGGAAAAAAAAAAAAAAGAAAAGAAAAAGAAAACAGAATTCATCATATAAGCGGCCAAATATTTGTTGTACTCATATATATTGTGTAATCTTTTTTCTAAGGAATCTGAATCATTATTCTCAGATAAGCCCAAAGCACTTGGAAGATGTTTAGCTTTAGTAGACTGGAAAATCATCCAGCTCTTGATTAAGAACAGTGTGCAGATCAAATACACCCTCTCATTACATATAATTAAATGACGTATAAATATGCATGAGGCAGTGATGAGTGTCTCCATCTCTTGATCACTTTTTAGGGGTCGAACTTTTGTTCTTTTACAGACCGGAACGCCAAGTCAAGGTAGATGTTTTCCAAAATAGACTAACCGTGATTAAATATTCAGGCATGTGGTGGAGAAAAACACGCCCCACTGTTCAACACAAATCTAATTGCTGCCTGTTTCCTTTACTATCATATTACCTGTTGGTGGGATGACGAATCGCTGGGTCTAAACAATGCTGTTAGGATAGGCTGCCTGTGACTCAAATACCTATCCCACTTTTTCAAGTAAACAACATTGAGGTGATACTGCAGAGCATGATTAATTATGATTACACAATTACGATTATAAAATAGGCAATGCTATACTAATGCCTCAGAGAACTTGTGGTAACTTGAATCCATATTCATTAATGATTAAAAGAAAAAAAAAAAGTTTGCTCAATTATTTCACATGAGACGCATCCAGGTTTGGGGAAAAAACTGAATTTAGAGCCACTGCCAGCCCGATATTAAGCATGTGTGATACCAAATCTTAGAATACACTTTATCTACACGTTTAATAATGGCATATTAATGTTTGGTTGTATTTGTGTATGTGTACACGCTGTGAAAAGCACTTTGTTTGTGGATTTTCTTTCTTTCTTTCTTTTTTTTTTTTTTTGCCTGCTGAGTGTGGCAGATGGAATCAGGCTCAAAGTGACACAGCTATAAAGCAACACCTGGCGGAGATGGGCTGGTCACCGCTACATCTGTGGCCATCAGGAGTGGGTGTGAGTGCGGGTACACATGTGCCTGTGTGTGTGTGTGTCCTACAGCCAGCAGAAGTGTTGGCACACTGTGGCCAGTGTGGGTGACAGTGCCAACCTGAATTCTCCGTAAATTGGGCAAAAAAAAAAAGGTGGACAAACACATCACAACACAACACATCACGGCGCTCCGAGCCATACAAATATCCAGGCCTGTTAGTGAATGGATGCATGTTTGGGATTCAGGGAAACATAAGAAGTATTCATAATCCTCAGGTGGCAAATTGACAGAGTCATGGTAACATAACATGGGGAAAAGGGGGTTTTTCACATCAGAAACATCTCAAGTTGTTGTTTTCATTGTTTTACATTCATTTTATCTTTGACTGGAAAAAAGGGCCCCTCAACATCCAACTTGGATTATATTCTGAGAGTTGCTGTGTGAAAGTTCCTGCTTGTTTGCATGAGAATAGAGTCTGGCTTCCTGCGTCCCCCAGCAGAGTGGCTCCCTACACCTGCTTCCACCCACCTTGCACCACAGTTAGCCATTCAGAGCCCTGTCCTGTCCCGGCAGCCCACAGCCCAGCCAGTCAGAAGTCATTACACCCACTATTAACTCCTGCTCAGCTTCATTAGGCATGCAAATTGAGGAGGGACAAAGACTTTAAAAACTTTACTCTGTCGGAAGCCCTCCTCCTCCCTCTCTTTCTTTGCCTTGCTGCTAAACTCCCACCTGTGTTCAATTAAGCCTGGATCTGGACTGAATCCTCTGTGTCATGTCTCCGAATACACAGGCTCTAATTGGCAACATGGATGAAAACTGCAGCCTCTGGGGCATGACCTTAAAGTCTTCAAAACACAATCCCCTGTCACTGTTGTCATCACAACCACCTGCGATGTCAGGTGACAACAAGAAGGCATTTTGGCACCGGTCACACTTTTACTATAAATAATTTGAAATGGTTGCTGTAACATTTTCAGTACATAAAACACAAACTGCTAAAAAATATTTATGAATATTGCTGCATTAATCCAAACTGTGAAAATGAAATTTCAGTGGTTTTGTTATGTCCAATCACACGGACCCTGGAAACCAACAGGGAGACCCACGATTCATTAATGTACTGGTTTGTCATAATTTTAGGTGAAGGAGGTTTCTCTTTTAACACCATGACCCCCATCCTTGTTTAGCAACCCTCCTTTTGTCCCTGCTGTCTAAAGCCACCAAAATCAGAGGCAAGGCCAACATGGGTCAGGGCCAATCCCTTGCTCTGATGGAGCATAAATGTATTACCAGCGGGCTGAATTACCAAGGGATAACACGGTGTGTTGTGCCGTGCCACTGTGGATCACACAACAGGCTCAAACAGGTGGAAAATGTATTCAGAGGAGAGAAATAAAATCAGGCCCTGTCAGTTTGCACAAAAAACTTCACTTTAGCCTAATCTGGATTCAACCGGATCAATTATTTTCACATTTGGAGGGATGACAAGAGATTACTGAAAAATAATCCATGAAAAAAAAAAGGCCGACAGACTGTTACTGGGTTTGCTGCTGATTTCTAACTCTACTGATGTGAAAACTAAAGAATCTGAAAGTAACTGTTACTGATGTCATCAATATGCTGCAGTCTTCTTTTTTTTCCTTTTATTCTTAAAAAAATCAATCATCATCCAATCCTAAAAATATAATATGCTGAAATAACTTAATAAAACCTAATCACGTGTTTGAAGTTTTCACATTAACTTTCTGCAATACTTATTCTTACAGTGTCGGTATCAACAAATTCATGCCCTCTATGCGGCCAGTCCACAGTGATGAAGCGTGTCTCACTGAAAATCTTGCCAGTGCTAAATGGTGCCATGACGCAGACAGCCCAGAGGCCAAGGGCCAGCCGGAGGACAGGTGGCAAGCTAATCATGTGGAAAATGAGAGCCTGGAAGGCAAGTGTAGGGGTGGGGATGGGGGCTGATGAGGGGTGTCCACCTTGTGCTCACAGGTCCTGGCCCGACTGGGAACAAGACCAGCACCATGGTCCTCCATTCTGTCTGCCAACTAACCCTCTGTCCACCCAACATTCCCACAACTCTATTATCCAGCCAGTGTTTCATTACAACTGAAATAAAGAGGATGAATGCTATTTTCATTTTATTGGCCAATTTACATCATACAGTAGCCTTTTTTTTTTTCATGGCAAATCAACTAGTTGCTATACAATGACAGAATGATCAGTACTGATATTTAAACCCTATTAAACCAACAGCTAATGAACTAATTACTGCTTTAGTGTTTTGGGTTGGAGTTTTGTCACTGTCTAATAAAGGTCTCAGCAGTGATCTTAAAGTCAAATTATGTAACCGTTGTCATGAAACCACACATAAACACGACTAACTCAAAGCTTAGTGTATGGCTGGACCATGTGTCATCAACGTACGAAACTGAACTTTGGTAAAACCTCATCCTGCCATATCTGTGATCTCACACCTTCATCTGCTCGCTTCTCGTCTACTCTCTGTGTTTTCAGACATTGCAAGTTTGAAAGAGTCTCTGAAAAGCAGGCCGATAAGACACTTCCGAGCCATTTCCAAGCTACTTCTCTGAGGCTAACATCTTTGTTTTGTAACTACAACGTTGTCTGACAAAATCACCATGCACATACATTAAAATCCAAGACTGTGGCATGACATCAGCTATATGTATCTGCTAAATTATCACTCATACGGAAAGATAGAAACAACAGAATAGTTTTCTTATTTTGTCTCTGATACACCACACAAGGTGATGAACTACTGCTTGCCTCCCATGTTTTTGAGGATCAGCACCGCAGTCACAAACATGGACACATTATATGATAGTGTCTGCATCTATTTTGGAATATACCAGCTGTAAATACTAGTTTTTAATGCAAGCTTGATCCTAACTAAGAAATTAAGGCTGTTATAGCTAAACCACTGAGGACTAGCATTACTGACAGCAAATACAGTTGCGTTTTATTTTTTATGAATTCAGGTTTTTATTTCTGCAATTAATAATTCATCATACCCTCTTTCACAAGTTACATTAAACATACACTTTTGCTGGTGAGTATTATGGGCTGTGTAATAGAATTACAATTATAAAATTATACTGATCTATATTTATGAGTATTTAAAGGACTCACTGTAATATGAAAGTGCTGATAGTTCTGTTGTTACAACAGAGAATCGTCAGTAAAGATATTTGACCACTCTGCAACAACACTGTTGTTCGTGTGAAGTTAGGGAAGGTGAGTAACTTTGATAAAGAAAAGGCTTCATTCACAATTTTGTTTAAATTTTACAGACTGTTTTGCAAATACTTACTTCCGCACACACAAAGAAAATATGGCTGTGCTATAGGTTCACCTGTATCCACACAACCAAATGTATAAATCAGTAAGGCTGAAAGGCAGAAAACACCAAGCCAATGGGACAGATATGTGAACAACACAAAGGTGAAGAAAGTCTTCTGAGTAGGTGTCTTTCACAAAACATAACAACTCAGAGGACGATAACGGCAGGTCATGTCAAAAAAACAAACAGGCAGTACTAAACGTGTTGTCTTCTACTCGCTCACACAGCAGCACCTCCAGTTTGACCAGCATCAACTTGATAAATTGGGCCTAAGTCAAACTTCGTATGTGGAAGCAGAAACCACCAAGCTCTCACACAACAGCAGTGCAACTTTAACAACTCCAATGTGACCTAATTGACTTTCTTGTGACATGGTGGTATCAACAAAGCACTGAGGTTATAAATGCGTCACGCCTTCAGGTGCATCAACAGAAATTATATTTCTTTTTCTTCTTCTTTTTGCAGGTGAGATTAATGCTTTGTCCTCTGGTCCTCTGGTTCTTTTGCCACTAAATGCTCCGACCACTAATGTTTGCTACTGAGTCAGTAACTTTATGTGTGTGTGTGTGTGTGTGTGGGTCATTTGGTGATGCACTGAGCGTACAGTGGGATTTTTGCCACACTATTCCACCTGCGTCCAGAAACAAGGCCAAACTAAAGAGCTTGAACATGTTTATGTTGGTTATTTACATAGAGCTAAGAAGAGTCTTCAACAATTATCTGTGAATTTTTCACAATGTGAAGAGTGACACCTTATACATTTTTTTTTTCTTTTTGAAACTGTGGTAGCATCTCCATATCATGTTTTTTTATTCAAGAAATAATGGCTGCCCATTTCCACCATGGAAATGCAGTGAATTGAATGGTACCCTCATAGAAATGGATTCAGACAGCCAGGGATTCATATGTAACATAACTAAGGAACCAACCCCTCAATTTGTGGGGACAAGATAAACCAGGACCCCTGTTAGGACAGAAAAATAGAGTCTGCATCGGAACAACCACCAAACATTGTGTAAGATAACAGAGAATAGAAGATACTACCTACAGTCACCATTCTACTATATTGTCTAACTGGTTTTAGGGCATAACCGACTCCTCATCTGAGTCTGCGTCTGACTGAGACTCAAGTTTGTGACGGAGTCACTCTGCAGTGTTCCTACATATCTTCAGGGGCTCTGCTCAATCAGCTGTCAACGTAGCAGCAGTCCACGCAGTCTGGAGTAAGTGGAGATGTGCAACATCATTTTTTCTTTTTTAACTTTCTGGGTGGGAAAACAATTTTAAAGAAGAAATCAATCACAGTTGAGTTTTACGCAGTTTAAAACATGCTGTAAGTGGAGAGGAACATTAGCGGAACATCTACAGCAGGACAGATTAAACTACCAATGAATATGGTTGGAGTTGTGGATTAATTTTACAGCATATATGACAATATACGGGACATTGTTTATCCCTTTCCTCTGAGTCAAGCTGGGGAGTTTATGACAAGAAAAAACTGTTCAAAGTAACTGCCTAAAAATAAATAACTAACATATTAACATAGGATTTATCCACACTGACCTCCCTACCTCAATTTTGTGACTCTATACACAACTTAATTTAAATTTTGCTCCCACTGCAATTACTGTGGCCACTAGAAGGCTTTGTACAAAAACATGATTTTGGAACATTTGCTCACATGCTGGCTCACATAAGTCATAAAGTAACCGGTCACACTAAGTTGCTCACACAAATAAACCTACAACACAGTTCTTTTATAGGACAGCTTCAAACATTTGTGAAACAAATTTGAGAGTATTGGTTTGCTTTTAAATACTTTAGGCACACATTTTGCAAAATCACTCTTACAATGACAATAAGCCTTAAAGCCTTATCTGTTAATGCCAAATGTTCCTAATTGTCTTGCGTGGACCGTGTCCGCACAAGCTCAGATAAAACACCTACAAATAGATTGCCCAACATTTGGACTGCGCAATTGTTAGAAGGCTTTGAAGAGACTGATAGAGAGCCGTAGCGTTCGAGCCATAAAAGTCGAAAACCTGCATAGAGCAGAGGGCCACAAGAATGTCTGTCTCCTGGGTTACCCTTTCTTTGAGAAAATAAGAAGGGCTGCAGGGCAGGAAAAACAGGTCAATATCACAGTGTTTTTTCAGGAAGGAATATTGCTGTATGTGTGTTGGAATAACTTCCTGAGGGGAATTATTGATCGACACTACAGCATGAAAGAGAAAGGTCTCTCAATGGCTTCAAATCGTTCCTAAATTGCTGTCAAATGAATGCTATTCACATTGGGTTAGTGGCATTTGAAGGGATAAATTTTGGGGGTGAAATTGAATGTGTCGCATTTGCAAATCACTTTTAGAGGTTGTTTTAAAGTGCTTAGCAGTACTAATGTTCAGACTATTCAAATATTAAATGAAATGCTATTCTGTACTGATGTAAACTTTCTAGTATTCAGTGCATAAAGTAACTGTGAGTCTCAACTAACACTGGTGTCATGACACAAATCACAAATTGAAGTTTAGAACAGCCAGTCTTGCCAGATAAGCCTGACAGTTCAAGCCCTATCACAATTTAAAATCTGCCTGGCTGTAACATACGTAAGAGGAAGCACTTCAATAGTCTACAAAAGTTTTTAATTGCATCAATAACAAAGAGTACAATCAGAAAATCAAGTCTGCAGGGCAACCACAAGAAATGAAATAAGAGCCACAGAAAAAACACCAATCAAGCCAGCTCCTAGCTTGACAGCTTAGAAATGACACTAAACGGAGCAGTAGCATCAGGTGCAGAGGCGGGCGCTCAAAGGGACTTCACCAGTAGTGAAACCCACCATGTCCAGCCCTCTTTTATCACAAACAACACTGGATAGAACTCATGTCAATCAAATATTTGTTTATTTTGACCATAGCACAACAGCTTGTTTAATGTGTTCAAAAGCAGCCCAATTTTTGTCTCCCCCACCCAGTTTAATCGAAAGAAGCCTAATTCGCCCAATCTGGCAACACCGTAGACAGCCCCCCCCCACCACCACCACCAAAAAAAAACCTTCAGAAAGCTAGGAAAATGAAATCCTGTAACTCTGTTTCCTTTTCAGCACAGAACCCAAATTAGAAGTTCAGTCTGTCATCCTAGGATACAGATTCATTAATATTTACTGGTATAAAAAAGTAGAGCTGTGACCTACTTGGGGTCTGAGCTATATTTTAAGAATATGAATTATGCTCCATTTATGATGTGACAAAATATAGTAACTTTTTTTTAAGAAAGTAACCGTAAAAAATATGTTCATGTCATTAAATCCCTTTTTAGTGTACACAACAAGCAGAATCCAAGAGACAAAGGGGCACAGACTGACAAACAGAAAGAGAAAGAGAGTGTTATCAAACTTGCCAGAAAGGGAATCAACTCCCCTGTCCCTGTCCATATGTTACTAAGGGGATGTTCCATGACATCCATCCTGACTCAGACACCTGCCAGCCTGAGGTTCTAGTACTGTTCCCCTGTAAGTCCATCTGGACTCCTACTACCAGTGGCTGCTGGAAAACAGGAATGGAAGAAAAGGTAAAAAAAAACAAAAAAAAAACAAGGCTGCCAAATATGGAAATAATGGTCCGTATTGGCTCGACTGCAGTGATATTGCTATCACATCAGAGGCTACATGGTGGTTATAAAGCGTGTAAGGTGTTCTTTCTCAAATTAGGCTTAATGCCGTAACCATTCATCCTAGCCAGAATAGAGTGTTTGGCTGTACTCTAAGCAGCTCTCTGTCTGTTAAAGATAGATCAGCAGGCAAGACAAGGAGAGAAATAACGGAGGAAACAGGGGGAGAAAGACAAAAGCCATTTTGTTCCCGTCGACCTATTAATTTGAGTAGAACTAGGAAATGCCATCAGGATTAAATGTGTTACTCCCACAGGTTTTTTCCCCCGCCTGCTTATTTTTTCTCTCTCCAAGTTCAAATTAAAGGATGGGCTGGAGGTGGGGGAGGGGGGCAAGGGGGGTGGATTGGGTGGGGCAAAGAGGTGGGTGGAAAAAGAGAAGAAAGGTGTTAATTGCTTGCCAATCGATAATTCTATAATTACTTTGTGACAAATGGCTGGCTTGCGGTGCTAGGCTAGGTTCGGGGGGGTCAGTGGGTGGGGATGTTAAAAGGGATTGGCCATGATCAGGAACGGAAATATTTGCTTTTGTGCCTACAAGCCTGGCTGCCCCAGGGATTTGTGACAAGGAATATATGTCAGGTTTAAACGTGAAGCCAAGCCCCCTGGGGGGTGAGCACATTGCAGGGGGGGAAACTATGCACACACATACATGTAATGATACACTACACAACGACAAAAAGTGTAGTTACTACAGCAGTATACGATATCTGATATTTCTTCACAGGTTGAATGATTTATAAAATCCCCTTATTCTGCAGTACGAAAGACAATAGCCACGCAGAGTATGAAAGCATATTAAAGATAGGTCGGCAGATTATCATTTTCGCACCATTAAACTGTCTGGCTGCTTCAAGTGAAGAGCGAGCTGTAAAGGAAACTTGGAGCGAGAGGTCTGAATTTGGCTAGAGTCTTTGAGTCTACTACTGTCTGTCACAGTTCACTATCTTCCAATCACAGTTTCATTATGCCAGCCAAGCGTGAAGTGATGGGAGTCTCTTCTAGCCGTAGGGGGAGCTTTAGGCAGACAGCAGGTGGGCTATCTGGAGACCTGTACAGGTCGGGGCACCATGACACCTCGCCGCCCCTAACTGCTACGGCCGGGTGGAGGAGGGTCAGAGGGGCCAACAGGAGATTGATGGCCCACCTTCACTCATGTCAAATCACCTGTCAGCATGCCCCTGGCACTGAATCCATTTTGTTCCAAGCCACCATTAACCTTGGACCACTTGGATTCATTCCCCCTCTCCATGGACTAGGCCCCCGCAACCTTTGTTTTCTACAGCTGCCAAACTAGTTACTGGGCTCAACTTTTATCATGTTCAATGAGCCTCCATCAACATGGCCAACTTTTAAACAGCGAACAAGGAAATAGCTGACATCAATTTTCTCGTCAAGTCATTTAGGCACACAAAAATAACTCTAGTATCAACTCTGGATGTGATTTTTGGGGAAAAAAATGTAATGATATACCAAAATCAGAAATCATTCATTTTGGCTTCATCGAACAACTATTTGTTGAGCCTTAGGGAGACACTGCCGAATTTGATATTTATGAGATCTACTTTAAGGGTCCCCCTACTTCCATATGCCGCTGTGCACACCTTTGGATAAATGTGCTGTATTGTCATCATTACATCCTGTTGTGCTGGATGATATCATGCAGGATTTGATATTGTATGTATGATCCATCTATAAATGAAATATGGTTATGAGCAGATGTTTGATCATTTCACAGGCCTATAAAAGGACGATTGGGCTGCCAGTGGCCGCTGTAATATTGATTGATGGTTGGCAGGTGGGGGCCACAGTGATGCCCTCAGACAGACTGTTTATTTATACAGTCTGCAATCTGCCCACCTTACCCACCACAGGACTACATCTACCGAATTTACAGTCGTCAGGAGAGAAAAAAAAAATATGCTAATGATGCCACATAGCCCAGAGGAGACACAAAAACATTTCCAATCCAAACTTTTCACATTCAAATCAGTTATATCAATGTGGATCTCGTGCACATTCAACACCAATATGGCGAGTACAGTATCTCAGCTCTCCACAGTACAATCCATTATTTGCTTCTCCGTCCCCTGGGGCAGACATAAATTGGATCCAATAATGAGAGGCAGCAATGACTGTCTTTGCATATTTGGTCTTGATTTTCAATTATATACAATATAATAATATTATTGTTCTGGACGTGGTGTGTTGTGGTATTAAATTGAACTTTTCTGTAGAAACGGACTCAGTGTCTAATTGAACATGCAAGGGAAGCTTTCTTTTCCAGGCAAGATTTTATTATGGCCAACCAATTCAACAGGCTTATTTAAATCAGCAATCTGTGTGATCACAGCATGCACGTTTAGCCTGTTTAAAACTTCTGGTGCTTCCCTCCATCTGATGCTGAATCCACAGTCAAATTTTGATGATATGTCACTCAATGCAAAAAAAAAAAAAAAAAGGAGAAGCGAATATATTCTATTGCAGAGGCACAGACAGTGACAGAAAGATAGTCCTCACCACACCATTAAGGATGCTGAATAGTGAAGTCCTTCTTCCATGCCAATTTTTTAAGCTTTGAGGAAGTCGGTGGTTGGATATGGGCTGCCTCTCAGACCGTGTCTTCTGTTCCACCGAGCACACAGTAGCTTAGGGATCAGCCTGTGTCCCTGACAAGAATGTGTGCCACTGAGTGTTGGCCTGTCCACTGAACAGAGCTGCAAGCCTCAGATCAGTGGCATTGGCTGGCCTATGGGCTGCTCTTTATGGCTGTGTCGCTGAGTGGCTGGCTCTCCGCTGTGCACACGGCAGCCCTCCAGATGGATGCTGGGACAGCGGAGGCCACAGGGCTGAAAATCCCATCAAGCAGTAGTTCCAGGCCCTTGCACTGAGAAGATGAAGCACACCGGCACGCCAGGGGACATGGGCCAAACCCTTCTGCACCTCTATCACCACCACCCCCAGCCCCAATCCCTTCATGCCCCTCTTTCCTTCCTCCCTTCATCCTTGTCTTCCCCCTTTTTTCTTCTTTTTACAGGAGAAGACCACAAGCCCAACCAGCCAGAATATGGAGTGCGGCCCTTGGGGTCTGTGGCCCTCGCTTGTTAAATAAAGGAGCTGACTGGCTGATTGATAGACCCTCAGCAGGCCCTGCACCTCACATGTTTCCCGGTTCGCTGCCTTATATACGAATCCTTTGTTGGCCAGGCCTGCGTTAGCGTTTGTTAAATGCAGCATTTGATGGATGGCACCAATTTTCCTCCAAAACCCAGATGAGCCACCTAAGCACCTTCCCCCTTCCCCTGGTTTCTCCCCAGGTAAACCCCATGAGCATGAGGGGACAGGACTGTTCTAAAATGGTATCAATCAAACAACCTTGTGCACGGCTGCAGCGGCAATGCAATGTTTCAATTATGCATCTGTTCCTCAGTGCCTGACATTTCGTTCAACCTCGTACCCCCACCAAGGCACAGAGGGAGTGCCCTGCCTGTTGTCCTCACCCTGGTCCCTAATTTAACAATTTTTCTGCATATGTGTCACCATTTCCAAACAAATAATGACCGTCTACACTCGCTCGCTAAACTCATTGATCAATGCATTGGCAGATTTTCTTCCTGATTAATCATTGGGTCTGTAAAATGTCATGAAAAATTCATTTCAAAAATATTTCCTTAATGTCCAAGTGATGACAGAGGATTGAAAATAATCCTTACATTTAGTGCTTGGAAAATGATCAAAACAATTAAGTTATTATCAAACTGATTCATCAAAATTTTGTTGTTGACCAGCCAAACATTTGAACTAGAGCTGAAAATATAAAAAGAGTACCAACAGAAGCTCAATAAAAAGAAAGACAGTGCACAGATAAAGAGAAAGAAACTGACACAAATTTTTTTTAAATTCTAGATCATAATATAATAAAATGCAAATAACCAAGTCGTTTTGCACATTGCTCTACACTATCAGGACCAGTTCTGAAGTTATCAAATGCCGCTACCAGCCAACACTGACTATCTCTGTCCCTGTCATGCCAGAGGCATGCTCTGAAATCCACAAAGGCTGCAGAGGAGTGTCAGCCTGATGCAGTGCAGCGAGCAGACAGGTGAAAAAGATAAACAGATGCGAGACCAGTCTCGAGGGTGTTGGGTTCATTTGTTACCTAGCGAGGACAGACATATTCCTGTCAGACAAGCCGTGGCAGCACCAGATGCGAGGTCATTCTAGTTACGGAGTGAAAATCTTGGGTTAAGGAAAAAGATTCTCGGTTCACACATGATACGCCCATGGGGTTTTATTTTCCCTGTGGTCAGTGCACAATAAATGCTCTTTCCACATTAAACTTTAAAAGACTGGCGAGCTTTTTGAACAAAACTTATTCATCATTTTCCGTCTCCTGTTCAGCTTGGGTTCTTCATGTGATCTAACAACAATTCTCACGATGTGTTCAGGATCCTTGAAGTCCCTCTACAATTTTTTTTACAAGTGATCATGCTAATATGTGTAGAAAAAAACCCCCACATTAATTAGTCAATTTGTGGTACTTATTAAACCGGAAAAGTATAAAGCTGTATGTGTGCATGTAAGTTGGAAAAAACCAACTTGCTATATTTTCTGTTTGTTAAATTTAATGTCAAATAAACTACTTGTAACAGGAACATATGCTACAATACTGTGCTTGACTGCACTAACTTGTCAGATATTATCAAAAACAGGGTACATAAGCCATTGCTCTGATTGGAAAATTAAGTGGGAAATTGAGCGGGATGCCTCTATTTTTCATTTTTTAGCTATTTATGAGTCAGCCGGGGTTTTATGGTTGTTCTTCACAGTGCCACTTCTCTCTTCGTATAATATATATGCCTTACAGGGCTGGACAGACTGCAGCAGCAGACCCATGGAAGAATATGGGAAAGTACTTGAGACACACTGGCTCCTAACCAGAACAACTGGTGTCTCTCCTCTGCAGATGGACACACAGGTGGGCTCACAGGTGGGGAAGAAGGAGGAGGAGGGGGGGGTGCTCTGCCAGTTTTGTGTCCTGCTTGGTGTGTGTGTGTGTGTGTGTGTGTGTATGCATGCATAACATCTGGACCTTGGTCCACTTACATGTCAGTGAAGGAGTTTATCAGTGAAGTTACACTGCACCCTTCTGGACATCTGCAGCACCACATGGCCCAAAACAACAATAGATATTCAAATGTCTCAATTATTTAGTTTTCAATATGTGTGAACGCTTTAATGTCAACCATTTGACAGACAAACCTGTGAGTTTACAAATAATGACAGGACCCTCTGCAAAGGCACACACAGAATGAATCAAGCCCATACTTTTGATGTGAAGGTCATTTTTTTTTTATCATCCTTTTCAACTCTCTGTTTCTCTCTTCCTCTAGAAATCTCCAGGTTACCCTCAAAGCTCCAACACAAATTATTTGTCCAGTCTATGAAAAGATGGGCAGAACTAAACATTATGATTGCAGAAAGCAAACCAACAAATAATATCGATCCCAGCAACACAGAGACAGCTAATCAATGAATGTATGTCCTCCCCGCACAGGCTGCAAGTCCAGATCAATTTTGAAGAAAGATGAAGCATTGGCAAATAAAGTGAAGTAGTTCTGAAGCATATCCCGATGCTGTGAAATGGAATAAATTCCCCAAACATATGAAAGATCGACAAAAGCTGTGAGAAATGCTCCAGCCAGGCCATTTGAACTCAGAAAGAAAAAACATGTTTAATGCTGTAATTCTAATAAATATTGCAGCCATTATCACCCACTCTTGTGAGTTTATCTTTCTTATTCTTTGTGTCTAGTCACATCACTTTTATATCAGTAGTTCTCTTGTCTCACATCATGAACCACAAGATGATTTATTGATCTGAACACAGCCTCCAAATAACCTGCACAATTGTTTCATCACCTTGTCATTATTGTCCATGATGAGCCAGGCCTCAAAAAGTTAGAAAAGTCCCTCAGGGGTGCTTTTTTCAATATCGCATTGATGACCACATTAGGTTTCATGTACTGCAGGTTGCAGGTCATATGAGGGTGCAGGTTGTTATTGACTAACTGATTGCACAGTCAGCTTGCTGACCTGAATTTTATGTCCTGATTTTTCTTGTATTTTATTCGTTGTTGTGTGCGAAATGTAAAAGTTGGCCACACACTCCTCACTTTTCAGTGGTGATGGCCATTAACAGCGAGATGTAGCGACCACGTTTTAAGTGCTATATGATGTTCAAAAAATGAAGCAGAACAAAATTCAAGACAAAGCTCAAATTTTGATTTTATTTAATACATCCATGCAAAAGGACATCACATAGGCACTTCTGGTGAAAATTAATCACATGCAAATGTTCCCAGCCTTCAGTTACAACGACCTGAGGCAAACGGGACACACAAGAGCCAGCAGAACCGAAATATTCAGTCCCGGAGACAGCCTCTCAGTCTTGTCATAAAGAAAGAAGTCCAAGACAGAAATAGCCATAGAGATTGGCCTGGCCCAGATGCTGAGTAAGAACTGCTATAAATAGGTAGTGCTCTTATGTTATGAGACTACGTGAAAAGGCACAAACAAAGTCCAACAAGGTCAACATGTGAGGAACATGTCAACAACAACAACAGACTCCTTATGGGGGTAGATAATGGGCGGAGGGCAGATGGCATTAAAACAGAAAAACATTATCCTTTATCCACAAGGACACAATACATTTTTAACTGCAGTTTGAAAACTTATTAACAAATTAAAAAACTATTAAGAACTACAAGAAGTCAAAAACAGACATCATTCGATGAAACGGTTTTCATTTTTGTTCTGGGACTCAGAATTCTTCATTTATTGAGAGGACGAACTCATTTCATTTTGTCAAAAGATGTCAACATGATTTTAAGGTAAGCAAAAAGTACTTGCTCTATTGCCCATAAAGGGCTAACACACCAATAGTATTACATAACAAATGTGCAATATGTAGCAATTTCACAATAATAAAGGGATGGCCTAAAAACAAAGTACATACACTTTGTGGCAGTAATTATTAACACATGGCAGCAGTGGCATCACTTCAATAACAAATATTCACATGAACAAGGTGAGAAATTGCACAGCACCATCTAATTTGATTATTAATGTCTTAAATTCACTCCATCTGTGTAATCACACAATGCATACCAAGCTGATATAAACTAAGCAAATGTTTGTTATTGTGCTTTAGAATTTAAAAAAAAAAATCTAAATCTTATAAAAGAGATTCTCATTATTTTAGATGTGGTAGTCAATGTATTGGACATTATCATAGAATCACTAGCTGTATTCATAGTAAACAAACCACATTATGGATAGTTCGCCAACACTTCAAACAAACTACAACCTAAGAAAACTGTTACCTGAGGAAGAGCATAAAATATTTAGTGCCTAATAAAAGGCATCTTCTTCTGGGCTAAGAGAAGTTACGCAACACTGAATTACACAAATGAGAACACATGCAGTGATTAAACATCAAGCAAAACTTCAAGCATTCATCCCATGAAGTGGAGCGTAAAAACTGACTTCCTGAGAAGTATCTCAGAGTAGAAAAGTCATTTGTGTGGAAGGAAAAGCAGGATATCTCAGTCAAACTGAGACCTTTGTATACATACATTTATATATTATGTAGCTTGGTATCTGCCTTACAACAATAAGGACACTTCTAGAAACCTCCAATCACACAATTTCTTTGGCTTACATTAACCTCAAAGTAGGGTGACACTACTTTATGGCCTACCATGGCAATTATGTCTTAAGCAATTCACAGTCTGCATATTCCCTTTTTGACAATAGTTTCAAATATATGACTCGTGGAGCCCTTAAAAGGGTATGTAACTTTTAAATTACACATCCTTCCTTGTACAAATGAAAAGTTGAATTCATTAGCATTAAACACATCATTACTCATCTTAAAACAGGTTAGTGTTTTACTGTTATAGCTTTATTTGATCTGGCATGACCACTAGCTTACTGGGGCTAATGTTAGCAAACAGACAGGTTATGCGGTGCAACTGACAATCAGCTTGATGACTATGACGGCATATTGCAATTTATATAACCTTTAATTAACTTGGGATTGTCATCTGCTTATGTCAAAAAAATAAAGGACACTACTCCGCTATCTTCATAACATAGTCCTCCAGTTTATGTGAAATGAGCATTAAAAATAAAGATGAGGTTTCCAGTTTTGTTGAGTATTTCAATTTGTCATTCAATGGGGTTTTACTTTTTTTTTTTTTCGCTTGTCTCATAAGAAAATTTGACCATGGATTAAGCCAACATTCAGCTTTACATTTGCTTTTTGTTACACCCATACAAAGTAAGCAATTTCATCCAGGTCTACAGGGTAGTCGGTGAGGTGCAGTGGCTCCTTGATATCAAATCTCTCCCCCTTGTAGCTTCTCCAACGGCCAGCAGGGAGGTAAATGTCACGCTCTTGCTTTCCAGGCTCTAAAACTGGGGCTACCATGAGGTCATCCCCAATCAGGAACTGAGAGTCGATTTTATAGGCTGTCTCATCACCTGTGGCAATCCACCACAGGGGCCGTATGATTGGGTCCCCAGTGTCCAGCACCTCGCCAGCCAGCTCCAGCACCCGAGGTGCAACAATACTCTCATGCAGAGCTGTGTATTTTCGGGCAATTTCAACCACCTCATTGTCGTATTCCCATGGCGGAATAGAAAACTGCATGGAGGGCATGAACGCAGACAGCTCCAGCCAGCGGATATAGAGTTCTCGATCAGGTAACGCACGATTTCCATCTGTGCGGTTCTGATAGGCATTCCCTCCAATCATGTCCGGTAGAATGAACTGATAGCCAAGAATGCTAATAGTGAGCACTGTGGGAATAAGGGATTTGAGACCCAACTCATAGCCCCACACAGAGTCTCTGTCAATTGGTCTGAAGAAGCAGGATATGTTCTGGGACTGGTAGCCACTGCGAAGCTCGGCTCTATCATTGTAGGGAATTGCCATTTCCGTGTAACGTCTTGTAAAAAAACTTGGGTCTCGAATGGGAGTTCTTGTGCTAAATTTCCATGGTAAGTAGTTGGTCTCCCCTGCATCAAATTTAAAAGATGACACCCCATATCTTGAGCGCAGTGAACGTAGCTGGGAGGAAAACCAATCACGGGCCTCGGGATTGGTGAAATCCAAAATGCCGCCAATGCCATTCCACCAGCGGACCAATGCTGGGAGCCGTCCTGTAGGCTCTCTGACAAAAAGACCCCTCTCAACACAAGGATGGAAGTTTTCTGAGTCATAGTTAACAAAAGGGTGGATCCAGAGTGACACCAGAAATCCATCTGCTTTAAGCTTTTGGAACATGCCCGAGGCATTGGGGAATTTTATCGGGTCAAACTCGAATTCCCCGTAGCGACTCATATACCGGTCATCTATTTCCAGGTGGCTACAGTTGAATTCATGCTTACGAATGTTGGCAGCATATGCCAAAACTTTCTCTTGGTCAATTTCAGTCTTATGTAGAGCCCACGTTGACCAGATAGGATGGCAAAACATGGCTTTGGCTGGCACTTTGTTTGGTTTGTTGAAGTATCTGCGGACCATGTACTTGTGTATGGATGTCACATCCAAGCCTACACAGACTCTGTAACTAAGTTCAGCACATGGAGCTTCCCCTGGGTTTGGCTTAAAGGGACTGTCATTGTATCGTGCCTGGAAGTACATGGTCTTCTCTGTGTCATTCCAGCCCAGGTGGAAGGGCACAGAATTATTGATCTTGATGGCCGTTGCATTCGATGAAAGCCAATAACTTTCCAAAATTCCACCAAATTCATTGCGATTTGAGTAGATGTCACTAGTAACAAAGGGTTTGGGCGCCTGTTGTCCAGAAATAGAAATAGGCCAGTGCTGAATGGCTGACACAGCGCCGCCATACCAATGTGCAAACTTGTATGTCATAGCATGCTCAACCGAAATGTCAGGAACTAGTTCCTCCCAACGCACACGATAGCACTGTACCGTGTCCTTAGGTCGAACTGTCTCAATGAAGAAGTTAAGTTTCCTATCAGTGGTGCGTTCACAGCTCAAAATTTCCCCTTCTTTAGAGCAGGAATCCAAATCCAGGGTTCCGGACCTGCCGAGAATTTAAAATAATTACATTGTCGTGTGTTCTTTCTTTGGACATGTTTAAAATAAGACATCAAACGTCAAACATCAAATAAATAAACCAACCTGAAATCCATTCTGAAAACAATTGACCCTCCTTGGTTGCGGATAATGTAGCCATCTTTATTCAGATCCAGCAGCTGAGTCTTGAGCAGCTCAGCTTTGCGTAGGGATGCTATATAATAACACCATGAAGTTACTGCTGCAATTACCAGCACCAGGCCAATCACTCCGGCTCCAACCGCAGATCGGCTGTCTTTGCTGAGTTTCTGCTTAGGGATAACATCTGTAATTGTGCCCCCTGCTCCTCCTGGCACAACTTGGTACATGGTTTGTGTAGTTCAATTAGTAAATCCGAGAGTTTACTTTCTACAGCTCAAAGAAATGTTTTCCAGGAAACCTCTTTTGCTGCACTATGCCAATGTCGTTATGTCTGTGCCCAGAGAAAGAGAAAAATTATTTAGGAAAGTCAGCATTGAGTTTCACTTGGTCTTCTCATATAAACATTTTTTTTTTTTTTATATGTTAAAAAAAAAATCATGATTAGTATAAAATGACTTCAACACTGCTTACCAGTTGTGAATATTTAGAAGATTTTAACTTAAGGATAGGAGACATCAAGAAAAATAGCCAGAACCACACACATTCAAAATGTTAACCTTTTTTGTTTCCCCGTCAGTTCAAAGCCCCCATGACATTTCTTTTATTGTCTTACATGACCTGCTTCGCTGCACAGCAAGTGATTTCACAGCACTTAGAGGTATTACACTGTCAAGATGTAAACTTTAAAGATGTGTTTGGGATTTAATAAAACAAATCTTCTGCCAGTTAACTATAAGAAGATAAAGTGGCCATCCCCAGCAGTAATTCTAACATATGAGCTCAATTGAAAGAAGACTCATTTGTATGTAAGGAAGTGGAAAAGGAGAAAGGGGGATTTTGGCCTTAAAGCTCTGCCAATGCTGGGGAGGAGAGGAAAGCATACTAAACTTGGTGCTTCATCAAGACCAACCAAAACTGGAATTCATCTAGATCAGTCTAGGCAAAAAAAACCCCCAAACATTTCAAAATAAAAACAGAAAACATATGTCCAGTTCTATTACATGTTGGTCTCCCATCAGAGATACAGCAGAAATTGTTCGAGGCAATTAACTGGTTGATGTTGGTTTTTCCTGGCATTAGCTAATCAGGACAGATTAAATTAGGATGCATGGCAGACTAAGGGGAGATCCGTCCTCTCCAGCTTCCCTGTTAGCTGACTAGTCCTAACTGACCATGATGCTCTGGCAGCAAGGGTTGATGTGTAAAAAAAAAAAAAGCTTGCTATTAATTACAAATTGAATTGACTAATTCTGTGTTGAACCACCCCCTGTATAGACCCCCCCCCCCCCCCCCCCCCCAACAAGAGGAGTGATAACATAAGACCATCATTAATTAGAAGAGAACTAATGTTGGTTCATTGGAGAGCTGTTGAGGCTGCTGATTCCATATTAAGACTGAAAAAAGAAATCTTGATGATTATTATCTAAATGAATAGTTTATCTTATACGGTGTAAGAGACCTGTTCCCCATTGCTTCCCTGACTTGGCGGCATTTGAAAGTTCAACTAAAACCACAAAAAAAAAAAAAAGTAATTAAATTATATTTAGAACAAAGAAAGCAGATATATATTCAACACTTAGGTGGAAAACAATGAAGCCTGGGAATTCTTGCTTCAAATTACCACTCGAACGAACTTCATGTTTGACATGTTTTTGTTTTGCTTTTCTGTTTGTTTGTTTGTTTGTTTTTTGTCGAAAAACCCCGAAAAAGCAGAATAAGTTTCAGACTAAGACATTTCTTTGTTTATGGTGCGATCAGGGCGATTTCATATTTGCTTTTTCAGCCGATTCCATATCTACTGTGACATGAAGAGAACACACAAAAGTGCTGATACAGTTAGAGCAGCAGTGTGAGAAGGTCTCACTACTGCAGTGTGTGTATGTGTGTGTGTGTGTGTGTGTGTGTAGAGTGGTGGTGGGGGGGGGGGCGTGTTGTAAAATGCTGATCATATGTATGTCTTCGGCAAATAAACATGAATAAATAAGCACATTTTCTGGCTATACAGACAGTGACGGCCTTCACTCTGCAGAGTTTCCACACACACATTAACAAAAGTTGAATTTTTCTCCACAGTAGCCAACACAAGAAAGTTAACGGAAGGAAAGAAACTCGGAGTCGGTGACAGCAACGTGGCATATAAATAGATTTCCTGCTCATTGTGTTTTTCTTCTCAGTTGTTCATTAGAAATAGTTATTGTTCCTACCGACCAGCAGCAGCAGCACCAACGACTCCAAACACAAGTTGTTTTTCCACAGCTCACAGAAAAGGACCTGAGGGGGTATCAATGCACATTGCTGCGTATCCGCCCATGGTCAACGCCCACTACAGCATGGGAAATGTAGTCCAAGGAGATACCGCTTTATTTATTTATTTCATTCTGTAGAGATTCAACAGATCTGAAGGGTTGAGCAAATACTTCAAATTCCCAAGAAACTATCATACATATTAAGGTAGATATACAAAAAAAAAAAAAAAAACAATTTAAAAGGATGGGCAGCATTTATCTCTCTAAATGTTTCATAAAATTTTAATATCTCAGGCAGATACACGTTTGAATCACAGTCCTTTGTTCAATGTGATCACCACAAGTCCCTTATGGGGAGATCTTTGCTGCTGATTTAGTACTTAATTGTACAAGTGTCCACATTGCATGCAGGGAGATAATAGCGGTGAGAGAGCAATTTACATTACATTATTCATTCTTGCACTTCGTCTCACTGGGTTAATTAGTAAAGAATTAAACAATAGTGAAGTTAACGATCCCTCATTTTGCTGACGGACTTCCCTAGCAGACACCTCGCCAAGGATCTCTCCAGGTCCCACACACATTCCCGTGCTGTAATAGTCCTAACGAAGGCATTCAGACACAAATTCTGGGTGTATGATGTAGTGCCCAGCTCGGAGTGGCTTCACCACATGGAAACAGCTGTGGCACCCACTGTTAGAGAAAACACAGGAGCAGGATTAGACCTCACTGATCACTACTGAAATGATTTGGCCTGTGCATTGCAAGTGAATTTGCAACTATAACCCAGAGTGCTGTTAAAGCGAGACCTGCGACATTGTGTTTGCTGAAAATGGTGCTGTGTTGCTGGTGGGTTGCCAGTTTGCGGCCTTGTTCAAAGATGAGTACCTGCATGTTGCCTGTCACAAACAATGTGTCATTTGTTTTTATCACATTAACAGAACTGGTAGAATCACTCAATCCTCACTCCATCAAGCTCATCAACCTATTCAGTGGTTTCAGGGTTCAAAGGCCTAGAAAAGAGGTCAGAGGTCACTTTCTTACCTCAGCTGCTGTGCTGAAAGTGCATGCACCTTCCTCGGGTAATCCATTCTCCTGTAAAGGAAATCAATCAGAATCTGAATTTCTTTAGTGTTATCTTTGACCTATACGCTCAGCTGATTAATCACTACCCTTGTGGGTTCTTTAAGGCTGTTTGCCGCTGATTGCTGGTGCCGGCAGGAGGCTCAGTTAGTTGTAGTTTCTGCAGTCTGTCAGCAGAGAGCAGAGTTGGCTCTGCAGCTTGCCTGACAGGAGGCATGTGTTGTGGTTTCCCAGTCTCTGAAGTTTTCAGATAGTTGTCAGGACAAGTTGGAACTGGACTGTGAAATGACAAATGTCTAACAGGAGGGAAGAGAGGGCAGCCAGTGTCCACAGGGGGCATGGGGTGTGGTTGTTTGCGAGTTAACTTGTAGCTTGGCTGAAGGCTGTGGGGAAACAGGAAGTCCTGGAAACACAAACAAAGAAAGAATTTGTGTGTGTTCAAATATAAGAAAAAGAGGACAAGGAAGAAACCATCCTGGGTATCTTATAATATCACTTATACAAAGCTTTTGTCTCTCCATGTAGCCACTGATACATGAGGCACTTTATTAATAGACACCCATGTAATGAATATTCTTTTTGCCTTCAAATAGCAACGAGGTTCCTCCAAGATGGCCCTCTTCATCTATTATTGCCATAATATAACAAGACACACTAAAGACTGTGCAAACATGTGACAGTGTTGTGGCAAATATACGATTTCAGTTTTGTTTGTTTTGTTTTCCCTTTTTTGTCAATTATTTAATACATTATTGTCACCTCTCGTGTGCAGTCAATAGCTATTTTGTTCTTGACAGTAAAGTGATTGCATACCCCTCTTAGCTCTGTTTATTCAATGTCTGGATAAATAAAGAGACATGGAGGAAGTACTGAATAATAGATGGGATCCAGCTTTCACCAAGCACAGGGAAATGTAAACAACCAGCCACCAATTAGTGTAAGACACTTAAGTCTGAGCAATGGAGTGCCAATATAAAATGAACCAATAAGTCCAGATTGTTTAAACTAATCTAGGTATTTAACATATACACAATGAAATTACATAAACTGAATGTTTATAGTACAAAGTACAACTTCTATGCATTAAATGTTTACAAACCTTTCTAATTTTCTCAAGAAGTTTTACATATCTTTGCACAGTCAAAACCAGCTACTTTTCCTTTGAAACACCTACAGTCCGTAGAAGTGGTACAGAGGGTTGTGCACCTTACCGGCCGAGGCTGAGGGTTGTTCCTTCGGTGGGCAGAGGTGGGTCGCAGTTGCGCCCTTTTCACTCTGCCAGGGGAGGCGAACTGCTCATTGTACACAGTGAGGTAGAGCTGTGGAACCATCTTCACTTGCTGTCTTCCTTATTGCCACTGCTTGCCCCAAAGTCTGCCTGACAGTCATGATCATCCTTCTCCTCCCCTGTAACCTGGTGGCTCCTCCCTTTCCCTCATACATGAAAGCCTTTAAAACCTTAAAATATTCATCAAATGTGAGGTTTTTTTTCTTATTTAAAATTGCCACAGGGCTGTGTGTGCCAGCCATTTTGCTACTATATTACTCGTTTTGTGTGTATTATATCACAATATGGTGTTTCTCTTGTCTGTGCATTAGTGACTAAGTCCTGCATGGATCAAAATCACTGGCCCAAAAAAATGGTGAAAACCTTTTCTTTTTTTAACCATGTAGCTACTGTGATGTTGGAAGTAGGGACACATTAAGAGCATCCTTGCTGAACGAGAACAAACCTTTGTGCTACCTGAGCACTTGGCCACTAATCCTCCTAAGCCTCAGGTCCCCTGCAGAGGTACACATACCTGGGGTCAGTGTCCATGACCTACTTCCCTCCCAGGGACCCTCACAAACTAGCCAGTACTGATCTCAAACACAAAGACACAAAGCTTCTGGCTGTGGAACTGCCTTGTAGTTGAAACAGACTTAGTTTTATCAGATCTGCAGAACCAGAACAAACCAAGGGAGTGATGGGATTTCCAAGAATCTCCCACCACCATCAGGGTCACCTCTATTCACTGTCAGCATGCCACATGAGCATCAATAATTCACCAAGTGCTGTAGGGTTCCTTTGTGCCACTGCCGCTCTCACTGAGTTATCTGTGACAGGAGCTGGCTGTTCATCGTGCTGCAGTGGTTGGGCCTTGTTTGACAGGCATGTTAAGCCCAGTCAAATCCATGTCAGCAGATGCAGAGCGGAGGACGTGGAGAATCATAGTAATTGTGTGGAAGGAACGTCTTTCACGGGTGTTCAAATCAGATCTAAGCTTTGGTTTATGTTGCCTACTTTGGGATATTTTAAGGCCAGAAAACTTCCCACCATTGTCCTTTATTTATTTGGTTTTAGACTCATCTCCTTCAAACATCAAAATTAAGTCTGTTTGTATAAGAAAGCGCTCATATTATAGTGGATTTTGTATAATGGAATGCACAAACATCTTCAAAACAATATTACATTTCAAAGCAAATGCACACTAGAAGTTGTGCATACACTACCAGTCAAAAGTTTGGACACACTTTCTCATTCAAATGAATAGGAAAGTGTGCCCAAACTTTTGACTGGTAGTATGTATGATCTTGTTGCATCGCTTTCGTGTTCCACACCACCAGTGAAGCACAAGTCCAACATGTGCTGAGCTGACTTCGAAGCCATTGTCAATGACTCAGTAGCATTGCGGGATTTTAATGGTGCTTGGACTTCACTGTTGCTTTCAGTTTTGTGTAGAAGCAGCCAAAATTCTATGAGAGAGAACAGAAAACAAATCCAACATCAAGTGGTGTCTACCTATCTGCGTAGCCTTTAAAAGTATAAGACAACAAGCAAGGTTGTATACCACTTGCCAGGAAGAATTTCAGCAATATAGTATGAGTGGATTGTAACAGAGAAGAGTGACCCACCTGGATTGCATAGTAAACGATCCCCAAATAACCAGCAATGCAGCCACCAAGAAAGAGATCAAAAGCTGCAGGTTTCACTCTAGGAGGAAAAGCATGCCATCGTCAACCAGGTCATGTTCATAGTACCACTTCAAATGAACTATAACACAGATATTTACCTGTACATCACTACTGGTTGGTCCATTTGATCAAAAAAGGTAATATCAGGGTCTCTGCATGAAGAGTATTAAATAGGCTACAGTTAACCAAGTAGTGCAGGAAAAGTGCGTGTTGGAAATGTGATATACGCTGCATGTTTACATCTTTTGCTGTCATATGACAGGCTACCTCTTGTCCTGCCGAAAATTATGTCTGTGGACCTGCTGTAGATAGCGTTTAAATTCATGCTCAAGTGAGTTGATCAGCAGGATGTGAGTGGGCTCCTTGTCCAACAGCTGGGTTGCCCGGGGGACCGACGTCAGGAAGGACATTAGACTGGAAATACGGCTGTCCTGAAAGTCCTGCATCAGGAATTGGAATGTGGGTAAACACGGGTACATAATAAAATAATAGTTATGCCAAATTTGTTGAAGGAACTGTAAAAAACACAAACTTGAATTTACATTCTATTTGTGATTACAACTGGAAATTATTTGCACATTTTGCTGTGACCGAACCCCCACCCCCCCAATTTTCATTTAAATCAAATTAAGAAGCTGAAGCCTGGACCATTGATTACATAAATGCTATGTAACACCCAAGAAAAACCACCAGAGGTCAGCAACTTCCTTTGCAGTCATTCATTCATTCATCTTCTATCACTTTTCCGTTTCCGGTTCGGCAGGTGCTGGAGCCAATCCCAGCTCACTCTGGGTGAGGGTGGGGTCACCCTGGACAGGTCACCAGTCCATCACAGGGCCAACACACAGAGACAGACAGAGACCAACAACCACTCACACTCACACTCAGACCTATGGACAATTTAGACTCACCAATTAACCTAAACATGATGTCTTTGGACTCTGGGAGGAAACCCATGCAAGCAGGGAGAAAACATGCAAACTCCACAAAGAAAGGACCCAGACCCAAGAACTGAACCCCCGACCTTCTTATTGTGGGACAACAGTACTAACCACTATGCCACCGTCATCCCCCTTCCTTTGCATAATGTCTAAAATAACCATCATCTTACCATCTGGCCCTTAAAAACTTGCACATCCTTTGGTGACCCCTGGTGGAAAAAAACAAAGCAGTAACACATTAACAGGCAGGACAAGCTATGATATACCTTCTTTTTTATACTTTCTTTATTAATTTATGTAGTCTCTGTTCTCACGATAATTCAAATACCTGATCAGAAAGACTGTACATATACTGGGCCAGTGATTCTGCTATGATGATGCCATTACGCCTCAGTTTCCTGAAATCTACTTGCGACCTGTGAGAAGATGTTCAGAGGTTTGAGAATATGTTGGGGCAGTTAACATTGGTCATAAACATAATTCAGAGCTTACATTGTGTCTAATATGGAGCCACGGAGTTCAGATTTGGGGTCTTCCAGGTGAGACAGAGTGACACCAGGGATTCGGCGCAGACTGTAGCGCTCATGCTCCCAGGCTACTGTGGCCTCCACAAGATTGATCTTCTTATGGACCAAACCGACCTTGACCCAGGAAAATCTGGAGGAAACTACCTGAAGGAGATAACAGATGCGTTAGAGTCAGTCATTAAGAACAAGAAGGCCTGTACCTATCACTAAAGTGTGTTACCTCCTCTAAGTGCTGAATGAAGGACAGCATTGGGGTTCCAGGCTTAGGAGGGCGGGAAACATGCATGTAGAGCTCATCAGCATTGGCCAGTGTATCCAAACACAGGACAAATGCCACACTGTCATGGAGCAAACTGGACTCTGTAGAGAGAAAATGCCTATCTTAGAGAATTTAAACCGGACAGTTTGTGTAATAAACTCAGATTAGCACGCACAGTAGATGTCCCACATTTTCAGTGAGTCACAAAATCAGAAACACACCTGCATGGTCCAGATTCTCTTCAATCCATCTCTTTGTGCCAATGAAGTTGTATTTTCCTCCCCCAGTCAAGGAGAACAATAAATTGTATCTAAAACACCAAAATACTATCTGAACACATTCAAATAAACAAGCTGTCTATACATTACTGACCTGTTGCTTATGTATGCTTTCCTCATGACATGATTGAGGCCACGTTTTCAAATAATTAAAAAATTAAATCAAAAGCAAACCTATGTTCACAATGGTCCACTTTACGATATATTTTTACATATTTGCATTTAGTGAAAAAAATGAAAGTAAAGTAACGTAAAAGTAATCATTGTGTCGAAAAATGACCCTGTAATTGGTTTGTTGCATAAGATGGCAACACTAAAAAAAAAGTGCAAATGTTATTTATATTGCATCTCTGCTCATATTGACCAAACTGCATGTGCTGTGATATGATACAATGGGGATCTGTAACTCACGGTGGTCTGGTACGTGGACTACTGTAAAGCTTGTGGAAGAGACGTGCCAACTCCAGCAGGATGGTGACCCCGCTGCCATTAGAGTCTGCTCCATAAGACAACCACTGTGATACACACAAACAGAAGTAGATTCACGCCTGGTTGTACTGTAAGCACCTACATTGAACAGGGGGACAGATTGGACATTTTAACATGGTGGAGCTTTAAGAGCTTTTATCGTTTATATGTGACTAACCGGGGCCAGTCCATAAGAATCATAATGGGCAGTGATGATAATAGTTGGTACATCTTCTCCTGCTCCTGGAAGTACTCCCTGAAACACACATCACCAGTTACATTGTGCGCAATTGAGAGGGAATTGCAAACCAACCAGGTTCACTCACCTCCAGTGCAACTATGGCATTGTCATTAAGGGCCTTTATAGGGACGTTGTTGGTCACTAGGATCTGAAAGGCTGTGGCTGTCACCATACTTCGAAGTACTGGCAAGAATAAAAAACATGCGGATGTCAGAATATAAAAATCACTTTCTCCCTGAATGTTATTTTATTGGAATTTCTTTAGTGCCTTGAATTTATTATGCAACTTTTTTTTCTGTTCGCGCACTATCAAGTTCACATGTAACCCATCTGTCTCTTTCATTGAAATAGCAATAGTCCCTTTGTCAATTATGTAATGCAGCCATATATCCTCCTGCTCCTCTCACCTCGGATTATTATAGAAGACGTTCGTGTGGCTGCGGCCTGTTTTACTTCGTCATACATGTAAAGCAGCTGTTCGTCCTCAGGCACCACATACACAGGCATGAGAGTCTCCTTCAGCAAGGTCTCACTCTCACTCACCATGAAGGACTGAGACAGAAAGAGGACTGGTGAAACAAATTGGTGAATAAAAAATTCAACAATAACGTCCCCTTCTCTTTCCATTTTCTCCGTAATTGGATTGTGCACCATAATAATATTTCAGCAAGCTGTTATCTATTACCTTGGAGCACAAAGATACACTACCAGTCAAGAGTTTGGACGCACTTTTGTCCAAACTTTTGACTGGTAGTGTATATCATATTCAGTGCTATTGTCTTGTAAAAGATGCTTTTTCTGTTGCTGTACAGACTGTCCTGGAACGCCTGTTTACCTGGACAGCGTCATGGGGGATACTGGAGATATTTTTTGGCAGCAGGATCAATACGGCTGCAGCATTTTGTTTCAGGGCCTCTTGGTATTTTTCTGTGGTGAAGTCCTGCACCTTCATGATGACACAGCGGCGGGTCAGCACCGGCTCGTCTGCTGACCGTGCCTCTGCCACCACAATAGCTCCACGGCAACCTCAGTGTAAAAGGCAAAGGTATAAATAAATACTAATGTCAACATTACATTTCTATTTTATATTGGATTATACTTCTTCTTCACCAAATTTAAGAGGGAAACATTGTACTTTTTACTCCACTGCTATTTGACAGGTACTATGCAGATAAAGTACAATGAGTACTGCTACTTTTTGTAAAAGGATTACAAGGTATATTATTATGTATTTTTTAAGTGTGGTATTAGCACTTAGATTCTCAGTTCTCAGTAACTTCCACCACTTCATCTGTTCTTCTTATAAAATATTTCGGTTAAACTCAAAAGCACGTTTGATATTAAGACCAATAACACAGCAACACAAATAGCAATTCCAAATATATATAATTAAATAAACCACTCAGACACACATGACACTCAGCATGGTAGATCAACAATAAAAACAATACAATGTTCATTATTGTTGCCATTCAGTCAAGCTTCTCATGCACATCTGTGCATGTGATTACACACAAGGACTGAGCCTGTGGTGTCGATGTAATTTTGGAAGTCATGTGGTAATGATAGCAGTGAATTACATTTTTCATAACGTGTAAGTAGGTTGAGGTGGCATGATTATGTCTCCTTTATATACAGTTGGAGAGTTTAATTCAGGGGTTCCCTACCCACAAGTCAACTGCCAACTGGACGGTCACAAGATAAATCAGATCTGGTTACATGTTTCCCCAATCCTTGCATTTTCGAGAAGTTTAGGTTGTGAATTTACAGTTTTGAGTTACAGCATAGCTACATTTTCCACCACTGGAGGTAACTCTCTAAACTTACCGTGCTTCTGTTGTGCAAGGTTGTACTGCTGCATCCTGTAAGCAGTGAACTCATAGGAGGATACAGCAGAAAGAGCAGAGCCATGCAGGCACTGGACACAGACCAGCAGCAGAAGCGCAACTACACCCGGGCCTTTCAGCAACATGATGTCACGTCCTGTTGTCTCAATCTGGAGGAAAGTTGACGTTAGACTTCAAACAACACCAGACCAAGCACACTGAAAGTATGCCTCGTGAGATATACCACAGGTAGGTCCACCAGGAGTGGCATCAAAGATATGACGACACCAGGTTTACTCAAACCACTGTATGGTAAAACAACCAATGACTTGATCACATATTCCATTAGAGATATCCTTGAGAAATTAGCAGAAAATTAGCTGAAAGTGGGGGATTCATCTTATTTTGTACTAAATAATCTAAACCATCCTGAACCTTCTTGAGGACAGTCACGCTTATATGTCTGAGGTCATCGACATTCAATAATCAGAAGTTTAGTGAACTAAGTCGTATTGAATCCTCACCTGTCTCCCTGCTATCCTATCTCATGAGCACCAACTTCAGTGTTACTCCTTTCAGCATGGACTCACACTACTGTCACTTCGGGGATTCAAGGCATCTAGGTAAGCCGCCATTCACCATCTGCTCCCAAGGGATCAACTGGGAGCTAATCACGAACACCCAACCCCCAACATTCACACTCACTACACCTTCATTTAGGTGTGCATCCTCTCTATGCTGTCCTCTCTTCCCTGGCTGCAATTCTACTCTCCATTTCAGTTGGTAGTGACACATCACCAGCAGAGACTTTGGGTGGGTGGCAGGCAAAGTGTTTCATACAGTAGCTATTTGTTTCATCTCCTGCAGGGACAACAGTTTGAAGCAGTCTGAACACTTGTGGGACTGGAGCTCTTGAATCTGGCTGAGGGTGAAGGCTTTTTTTCACCCCCCCCTTTATGGTTTACGATATCAAGCAAAAAACATGTGTACAAATTACACAAGCATGCAGCCACATCAAATTTCAGATATCTAATATTTATTTTTTTATATGCTGCACTAAACACAGAACTTTAACACTGTTAAAATCTAAATGGAACCAGTTCACAATCATCATAATAAACATTTGACAAATAAAAAGCATTTGTTTGTATATGAATTATTTCCGAGACATGAAAAATAAATTAAAACACACAACTGTAAATAAATAGCTTCTGTGACAATGCATTATTTTAGATCCAAAAATCAGGAGGTTTAGTGAAGCTACGCCCCAAGAGAGACAACAATGGCCTGAAGTAGTGCACTCAGTAAAAACAACCTATGTGTGAATCTATCAATACAATGTTAATGTGAACCAAAAAAATAATAATAATGAAGCACCATAGTCAGTCACACAGTCAGTCTTTCATTATTAATATTTAACTGTACACAGCTACTGGTCTAACACATACCCACCTTGGAGATGCATTGGCAACATACAACCTGACCTACTGTACTGTTTGTGTCTTTTGTCTATTTATTACATTATCTACACATATTTTTGCAAAAAAAAAACCAAAACAACCCAACAAAAAACAAACAAACAAACACAAAAAGTGTCCTATTTTTGTGTCCTTTTGTAAATTGAATGCTGTATCACTGGTATTAGCAATTTCCCCCTTTTGACATATGCTTTCATGTCATTCAGCACACACTGTATCTCCATTCAATATTTTCACATAATGAGTATAACATCAGCAATGACAGATTTAGGGTTCCCCGAAAACACCATCATATATCAAAAAGGTACTTGAAAAGTGTTTGTTCAGTGTAGGTGTACAGTATGTAAAATCCATTGCACACAAGTCAATATAATATTCTGAATGTTGCCTTGAGAAAATAATGATGACTTTACAGTGTAAAGTGCACACATACCTTGTAGTTTCATTAAGATCTATCTTTCCCCATAAGCAGATAGATATAGTGAGGAACCTTCATTGTTGAGGTGTTTTTGGGAAACCCGTCCTGATCATCCACCAAGCAAATTCACATGCAACCAACTAGAAAACAACTGATGTCTACAGAGCTCTTGAAATATCTTTAGAACAATGTGAACATGAAAAAGAAACACTATCCATTCAGTGGATTCCCTTCTTTTCAACATCATAGAAAACCTCCATTGGCATAAATGATTGGCCAAACACAGCTGTGCCAGGTGCTACATACAGTTCTTGTCCTCAGAACAGACAAATTATTCGTATTTCAAATCGAATGTGAATACGCACAAATAAACAACCACACAAAACAAATACAGTGAAAACAAACTTTTTAAGGACAGTAAAGTATTTCATGCTTCATGTGGTATGGAAAAAAACTGTTTTGTTTTGTTTTTGGGTTTTTTTTTACCCCCCCCCAAAAAAAGAAGAAAAAATCTTATTTAATCTCTACCCAGGCAGTATGGAATCAATTTATACACATTCTCTATGTTGTCTGTCTCTGTATCTGCACGTATTCTAAACCTTTTTTCCATTCATTGATTCAGTAAGGTTTATTTCATAGCCACTTTCCACTGACAAGGGGGCTAACATGAACAAACACAAAGGAAGGACGCTGACTTATGAGCTATTGTTGTCATTGTTTCTAAATCACTAACTCAAACTGATATTACAGTATGAGAACCTAAATTTTACTGTTTTTAAAAGCACACCTCACATAATGTGCCTTCAGCACACAGCTGTGTTTAGGAGGGTCATCAAAATTGGTAACTATCTGCACAGGCTGGTCATTAGAGAATACAGTTTAAACAAGCAACATGCAAAACTATTTGTTTCCAGCTTCTTTTAACTGAATATGAAACAATTAAGCAGCACATCCTTGGTTTGACAAACATTCAAACAAGAAATCTGGAGTTCATATTTTCATGTTCCGTGTATAAGCATTTGTGTTTTCAACTTGATGGTTTAGCACTACTTTCCTGGACATATTCATACATGTTCACGTCATTTTGATGTTTGACACATACTGTATATGCACAGCAAGACAAAGTAGACTGGCTGAAATAAACAAAGAGTGAAAAAAAAACAAAACAAAAAAAAAAAAACAATGGCCACAACAAAACTTCTAATCTCTTCTTGTTCATTGAATCTCACCATCAGTGACACATAAACAGAAAAAGTACGTTCCACAAGCAGTGTACAATGACACTGATGATGACACTTCGTCACCATTACAGACGTGGTCAAGTTTTTGTCATACCATTTTGTTGTTTCTGTTCTCCCACACCCGCGACCCGACCCCGGATAAGCGGATGAAGATGGATGGATGGATGTTCTCCGACAACGGTGCACAATCCTTCACAATCTTTGTAAACCAAAATATCCACAAGCAAGAGATGGAGGTCAAACAAAGGAGTAGCAAAACTGACATGCTTTCCTTAGAGGTAAAGTTTCTGCCATCAGTTGAGTGCTCACTGAACCACCCATGCAGAAGTAAGATGCACAGATCCTACCATAGGAGGAATCTATTTTCTTGACCTTATTTCTTTTTATCTTTAATAAACCTTGTTTTCCCTTTGTGCCATTCCAAAGTTTTCTTCTAACTGCTACTCTCTTCAGTAGTTGGCCTCAGTGCAGTGGGAGGCGGGAGATTTTTTATGGAGGGACAAAGTGGCGCTACTGGATTTGACAGGCTGTGGAGGGAGCAGCCTGGCAGCACATGCAGGTGGGGTTCACTGCTTTAGGGGGGATTAGATCCAGATCTTCATCATCTGGGATCTCATCTAGCCGGTAGCCATCTTTCAGGAGCTGGATGTTCAGGTCCTGGTTGATCTGCTGTATAAGCCACAGAAAGAAGAAATCAGCAGAACTTCTGGACATTTAACTATAGATTTTGAAGCTATGAATGGCCATTTTAGCTAAATAAGTAATTTTGCTGATTCAAAAAAATGCAAGCTATAGATGTTAAAACCAATGTTAATCCAAATAAATGACACAAACAGGAAGCAGAAAACACTGAAAATAAATGGGTATTGGGTGGTAATGGGAAAAGACAAGAGGCAAAAAAGACATGAACAGCAATCACCCTGTTTGGATGATAAATGGTGATATACAGTCTCACCACAGATGACTGTTGAGTGATTGCTTGGCAGACCTGCTGCATATTTTTTCCAATGGGTGCACATATACCTTGTGTGAGTATGGGACTGGAAGGCACTGGTGGGGTGACACTGTATAAACTAAAATATAACTTGTGTATAGATACCTGGTCCCTCAGACATCTCACCTCGGCTGAGGAGTATCCTGATGAGGAGTATCTGGACATGTCAAAGTCATCATCACTGAAATGTGATTAGAAACAAAAGATAAAGGTGTAAACTGTCATACATAGTAAAATGATATCACAATCTTTAAGGGAGTAGTGCAGCAATTTAGTTTTGCATTTTCACAACAATTTATAAGTTAGATTTTTATAAATTGTTAAAAATGTAGCAGCAGATTTTGAGGCTTTTCAGTAAAAAAAATGCTTCATCCTACATTTCCAATAATGCAACTCTGTTTTTTTTACACTCCCATCATATTAAAAGACTTTCAAACTCAATTATCCTTGTTTGTACTGCAGGCTTTCAATCTTGAATCTGTTTCTATCAAGTTTAAGCTCTAGGTAACCACGATGACAACATGGAGGTTATTTTTCAGGAATAAAAAAAAACTTCTTTATATCCACATAAGAAGCTTTGGAGTTCCCCTTTAAAACCCTTTATCTCACGTTTTAATTTGCAGATAGACTGATTTGAAAATTATGCTTTTACATCCCATGAGTATTGATTTCCCACTGCAAGCAAGAGAGACAATATGCAGTAGTCGGGATTTCTGTGGAAATTACTGTTTCTCATAACAGGACAGAATGTACAGGCTTACTGCAGCCCAGACAACTTCAGGTCACTTTGCAGACATCAGCTGCCTTTTTTATATGCATTTTTATCTAAGGAGCAGTAACATCATGTTGACGCAGCTAATGGCCTTTTCTCCTTTGAGAAGTCTCCCTTCATACACTGTAAACAAATAAAACAGAGGGACATTGTGCAAAGAGTATGCATGGGTGTGCTGCGTTGCTGTGAGCCAGAAAGCTTGTCAGTGGGTGTATATGATGTAATGCATGATGTAAGCTGGGTTTGCTTTCAGAGCACTCATTTCACATGACAGAATTTCCACCCATAGAGCTTCACATAGGGGACACAAAGAGTGGGACTCATCTGTGTCAAATACAGACCTGCTGGTAAGGGGAAGAAGCGAGTGCTCCCTCTGAGCTGCTTTTCCCCGTCCAAATCCTCACCCCGCTATCCGCTAATCCTGAGCCCCTGGGAGAGGCTTTGCCTTTTTTTTAGGATCCCCTCTGGTAAGATCTCTCTCAAGTTGCTCACTAGATTAATTTGCCATCATGACAGCGTAAAATCTATAACATAAGTTAGCCACTTTCTCAATTCCTCTCCTTTTTATCTCAAGCTGAAATGTTTGTTTTTCTTTTAAATGTCTGTCCTTTTTCTGTTAAAGAAATTCATCTGAAAAAAACTACATACCTGTCAGTGTCCAGTGCTACCAGGGGTTTCTCATCTGGGCTCTGGTCTAGGGAGGAGTAACCTTTGTTCGGCACCACCAACCTGAAGAAAAGCATCGAAAGCAAAACAGTACAAGAGAAAACTGAAAAAAAAATAAAAATTTTAATTCATCAAAAAAGCCCCCCAAAGTACGTAAAAATGTTTTACGGTTTTATTTATTTCATGTCAAGATGATACACAAACTAGAGCAAATCTGTAGCTGTCAGACTGCATGCATTCCCAGATTATATTTGTGCTTTAGAGATTTGGGGTTCAGACCAGTCTGTAGCCATTCCTATTTTTCCCACTAATCGACCAGGGAGTGGGATTAGACAGATGAGCCAGTTGTCGATACTTTGGGTTGTAGTGGGTTTATGCTCAATGCTTTGCCTCTTTTATCACCCTACACACACACACAAACATCAAATTCCCCTTCTCTAAAAAACCATGTTGTTAGTGTTTGGTTGTGACATGAGGAAGTCTGATGGCATTCGTAGATAACTGGCAGCACATAAAGCCTTCTGTGGGCAGCGACATGGTCCACGTGTTTTGCATTTTAGTTAGCTGTTGTATTTCGCAGTAAATGTTGAACCGATATAAAAAGATATTAAAACATGATTGATTAAGATTGTAATCATTTATAATTAAATACAATTAATGCTGACTTGATCAGCATTACAGAGAAACAAACAGCCAATGGAGGCTGTTACCTTGTCCTGGCATTCTTCTTGGGTTGTTGATTGACAGGACTTCCTACAGTGCCATTTTTCACTGATCCCTTCCTCGCAAGGTCCCTCTGTTTCTCTGAGCAACCACAGGATATGAGTTCATCAATAAACATTTCAATAAAACTCTGCTTTTGAAATACTGACTGGTGAATTTCAGGAGGATAAAATAAAGATGAATGTGACAAAGGCTTTACATGCTGTGATGCTACAGTAACAGAGACAGCTCAAAAATGTTCCGACACAACTGCAGTGCTAGTTTCACTGTTTCAGTGACATACAATAATCATAGTGAATGTCATATGGTACTGGATATGAACTGGGGTTGTGTGCTTCTCTTGACCGTGTATTGATGCAGTAAAACAGTCTTTCAAGTCTTTGCAATTCCTCAGAGTTAGACCTTAGTTACAAAGTGTGGAGTGATGCTCTGCACTGATTTGCAGTTTGTTGGATGTGTACCTATTTGGACTTGTAGTGGTGAGGGTTTGTAGTTCATGGCCACAGTCTCTCCTTTGGTGTCCGTGTCTGCCTCTGAGGTGGAGGATGCTGCTGGGTCCTAGGTAGAGAAAAGGCATATTAGCTTTGATTTAACCAAGTAACAGCATTAACACAAAGAAGGGATATCTTCATTTACAAAAATCTCAGGTCTCATCTTGGTCCTGTCTCCTAGAGACTTTCATAATCTTAGCTGTGACACAACTGCAGAGTTTGCAAATTCAGTATCTGACAGGGATTAAAACTTGAACCCAAGCTTTTTCCTTGTAACACACTTGCAATTAGCAGATGCTACACCTCTTTTGGCTATGTGAAATTGAATGAAATCCTGAGGGCACAATCAACCCAGTACACAGCCCCTCAATTTCTCACTAGGCTACCACAGGCCAACATCACAGAGAAAATTGCTTCTTTTCTGAACTTGCATGTCTCTAACACCCTGGCGAGTTTTCCCAAGCTTATTGGTAACTGCTATAGCTGCCTGGTTTGCAGCATCAATAGGCTTGGGTTCTTCTGCCTATGTCACTGGCTCCACCTCTTTTATGTGTGAACAGTGATGGCATAGGGAGGAGGCATGGGAGAACAGAGGGGGTTGCTGTTGGAGCCATGGTTTTTCCCCAGATTGAGAGAGGGGAGCTGGGCCACGCTGGGTCTGTTCTGCTGACAGAGCTCCACATTATGTTGATCCTACAGGCCTCCCCTTGTTGCATTCAGAGGGACTCAACGGGCCACATGGGTGAAGACTACTAGCCATTTGGAGTTAAATAACTCTGCATACTCTCTATGGAAGTAGCTGCTATATTTACAGGATGCAACCAGCAGTTATATTAAATTAGAGCTGAAAATTTTCTACATTTAAATTTGAAAGTTCATAAAGGCTCAAGATGACTTCTGGGATCCAGAAGGATATTTGCATTAATACACTAAAATGATACATAATGTAAAATACAATATATAAAATGTCAGAAGTGCATACATATGTACCAGGCAATGTGTGGCAAAACATTTTAAAAAGCATAAAAACTATTTGTGCCTTTGAAGATCGTGAGAAGACAATAAATAGGTCTAGACACAGTTATGCCTAAATCAGTTCCATCAAAATCTTTTTTGTTAATAGTAAGAAATACTACAAAATTCAGGCCAATTCCAAGAGACCATCAGAGCTTATCCAATATCACAGCGTATGAGGAAAAATTTATGAGCATTTAGGACACATAGTGAGATAGATGCTTATTTTGCATATCGTTTTTCATGTAACATATAGAAACAAACAGCCAACAACACAATCTGGTGACACGGTGCAGCACAGCCATCCAGATTCACCTAATGTCTGCTTAGTGCAAAACTGATTATCAAAAGAAAAAAGGCTGAAATCTTTCATTTTTCCAAAGATATCCTTACATTTCAACACGAACATGTGATAAATGACAGGCTGTAAGTTTTTAATGTGGCCAAGTGTAGTCTAATATATCTTCATTGGAACAGTGTCATCCTCATCTGGTGATGAAGCATTGTTCACTCGGCTGTAATAAAAAATGAGAGGTGCAATAGTGAATAGTCTTTCTGTTCTGCGACAGGCCCTTCCCTCGGATCATTAGGCTTACTCGCAGGATTTTTTTTTTACTCCTGTTTTTCACACTTCCCTTCTACCACAGAAAAATACTGTAATAAGGTAGGGTTATATCGTCTTTCAAATCTATCCCTTTGAAATTTTTTCAGAAGAGCTGGCAGTGAATAATGAAAGAGACTCAATATTAAGCTGCATAGGACAGAATTTCCTGCCACTTTCTTAACATGAAACAGCACAATTACTGATGGCAGGAAGCCTGTAGTCTGAAATGAACAATTTAAACTACTCTTTTAGTTGATATCAGTTTGATGTAAAAAGTATACTAACATTGTGAAAATCGTGCGCTCAGTGGTCTTTGTTATGATATCACTATTTATTTATGTTGTACAACATAACAGGGACTTGGCAATGGCATCATACAAAGTGGGAGCCTGAAAGACATTAAATGTGTGGTCATAGTCTTTCATAAATTATCAAGAACTAAACTATTGCATTTGGGGGTGACACGCTGATTTTTACATATTAAAAATAAAACATTGCCTGTCACTCTGACCTTCAACTTGCATTCACACACACATAAACTCACTCATTGTCACACAATATGTGTACACATCTGTGGGTCATTCTCATCAGCTCCTTTACTGCCTCTGATGATAAAGAGCCACAAGCTTGCTGACACAGCACAGACACCACGCCATTGGTTTAGGATTATACATCATGCGCTACCACTGGCCAATAGCACTGAAGACTAATACATCAGGTGACTATTGAAACAGTTGCAATCCTTATGAATTATAATGGAAACTGGACTATATTAGGATGTGAGTTGTGTTGTGTTGCATTGAAAGCTGTCATATTGAGATTTACCCAGCACAAATAATTCTCAATGATAATTACAAAGTTTCCATTTTACAATCCATTATGCTTTAATGCCTTTCACTGATAATTGAAAATTATTTGAATCACACAAATTCAACCTAACACTTTTTTATTTCTGTGAAATTTATTCTCAACAAAGAGCCAGGTGCCAAGTGCATTCATGCGATTTTAGACTCACAATGAAGTTATTAGCATTAAAATGCACGGCCATGTGTTCCACGGCAACTGTGATCCTGACACAATCAGATATGGTGTGATGCAGAAGTGTGGGACCGTTTGAGGGGTTGGAGCTGCAACAGATTAGAGGTAATACAGAAGAGGTCCAAAACATCCCTTGCCTCACACATACTATTACACTTGTGAGGTAAAATAGAATAAACTATATGGTTTAAAGATGACCCCTAGCAACCACAACTCTATCCATCTCTGCTCATGTATTCAATTCCTCAAACATCTCACTGAATGAAACATGAGAGCAGTCTGATCAAATGTTCAAAGTGAGAGAGCCATTGCTCCATCATGAGAAAACTGGACTTTATGTAGCAGAAAATGTAGGTTTTTCTGGGATTTCTACTGGAGGTGAGCCTCAGGGGTAACAGGGCTGCACATTAGAACTTGGAGCTCAGCTTCTGCCCAAACCCCTAAGGCAAACACTTAAAAAGGGGGTACAGCTGTTTGAGGCTGCTTTGTGCCGAGAGTAAAGCTGGCATATCAGCATCATCTGTGGTAATAACAGAAGGCACAGCTAAAGTATAACAGCTCAGTTCAACTTTAAATGAGGGGAATAAGACGAGGGGATCAGTTCATTGAATTGGGCCATTACACTATTACGTATTACTTAAATGTACCAATTGCATTCAAACTGAGAAAACTATCGTTATCCTGTAAATAACGTAGTGTTATTTGTGTACAGATATTCTACTGGCAGGTTAGAAACTAAACTGATGATAAATCATAACGGATGGGACAACTCTCTTACTCCGGGCCTCCCTAACCATCATCATCATCATCATCATCGTCAGAGCTGCACTCTGCAGTATCGTCTGGACACAGAGATCCTATTCATGCGATCATTTAGGCTCATCTCTCATCCTGAGTCCCGACCCAAATGACACGTCACTAGATGACGAAATGTAAAAACAGTTGCCTCTCAGATAATGATGTAAACATTTAGCGCTTTCTGACATGGATAAAAAAAAACAAACACGATTTTTGACAAGTGCACATGATACAACAAAGAAACGACTTATCATTATATGTCTAACTATTATCACGTATAAGCATTATTCATCTGCTGATTATATATAATCGCGGATCTTTTATATATAGATCAATGGATAATCTATGTACACCCATCCCAGAGATCCAGTTTGTCGGCAGCTCTCACACGCAGATAATGTGCCACAGCTGCTACAGTGATAAGAGACACAGATAAGATATAAAAATGCCGTTTGCATTGAATAGAAAAGGTCTGATTCAAAATGTAGTTTTGTCTTTGATTTCTTACCAAAGGCTGTGTCTCCCCGTTGACTGGAGGCACTTGGAACCTGTCGATTTCTTCCATCATTTTGGCAAATCGTCACGGAAACAACGCAGGAGTTGAGAGTAAACGATGTCTTGTGTCTAACTATCCCGGTTTATGATGCTCGTTAGTCGGGATCCCTCGTTTTTCAGCATGATAGCAGCTCGTTTTCCTCCATCCTGACAGAGGTGACTCGACAGCAAAACAGCAGTACCGCCCTACTTCCGGGTCTATAGAACATTCATCCAGCGTCTGTCCAATCAAAACAGAGGAGACCTCAAGAGGCCACTGCGTAGTGAAGCCAAATCTTTTTTTTTTTTATTTATCAGTTAAAATAATCCCCCTTTCAGTTGTTTGTCTGCTTCCCCTTCCATATAAAGTAACAAAACATTATAATTTGCAACCTAACATAACGCTTTCCCTATTCGACAATTTACGAAGAGCAACTGTCTAATAAATTAGACTTTGTTTCGAAGATGAAAGCTAGAAAGTGGCCCATATCTAATACAAAAATCCTACATAATAATACAATACGACCCCAATAATTATAAATTGTTTCGCATACACCGCTGAGACAATTCACCACCGGAATAAAACGGACAATAGGCGGAGATACCCAGGCGAGTGAACTATCTTGACTTTAACAGGCTCTTTGACCCCAGAGTGACCCACCAAGTGAGGACGTTGTCCTGGCAACCCACGTACAACAGCAGGCAGGCCGTCAGGGGACAAATCGATCCGTTAAAATTTATTCAACTCACTTCATTTCGGAAAAAAAGAGATATACTCAGTCAGATATATAAACTTTTGGTCAGGTCTTTAAACCGGACTCCAGTCGTTATGCCACTGCCCAACAATAACGTGGCAACGTCGGTGAGCAAGGTAAACTTCAGTTTAGTTTAGCTAGCTAAAATGATAACGCCACATCCCGCTAACTGAATAGAAACGTTAAAGTCGTACAGTTAATATTATTTGTTCACTGTTTATTGATGTTATTTAACTAATGGCATAACTAATCCTGGGGTGTTTGTTGTGGTTATGGCTTATTTTCATACAGGCCTCAAATATTCACAAGGTACCATGCGCTAAGCCAGCCAACACTACAAGTAAGAAAAAAGTGAGTCACGGTTAACTGAATTTAATAATTATACAACCGTCCTGAATTCATTTTCATACAACAGATAGAATTATAGGAAACACATTTGCTGTCAAAACATGATTTTCCATGGGCTTCTTCTCTTGTGTATAATGCTATAGGATGAAGAAGACGGTGTGGAGATAAGTGAAAGGCTGGATGAATGGGCTCTTATTAAACCTGCAGATCAACTGGAGCTCACTGAGGCTGTAAGGATCAGTGCAAAAGCTATGAGGATCTTCATTGTTCAAGTTCAAGACAGCCACATGGGCTCTGTTTAAAAAGAGATGGTTCAGAATTTGATGTTACCTGACGATACTTTTTTTAAAAATTCAAATTGTTCATAGTTATTTTGTATCATTGGCCTCACAATCAATACCTTTGTCAAGTTAGTCAGACACATGTAACCTATGCTGTTACACTAATTTCTTTATTTGCAATATATTCACCAGGAGTTAAAAGAGGAAATCACAAGGGTCCTGACTGCTAACAACCCACATGCACCCCAAAATATTGTCCGCTGGAGTTTCAAGGTAAGGAAGCTACACCAACACTTCTGACTTGTATGTCAGTGAATGTGGATGCAAATGCTACAACACTGATGACACCAATTTTTGTTTGATGCAAGCAGTCGATTGACATAAAACAACCAATTTCTCAAATGTAAGCAAATAAAATGTTTCTGTCCTCTGATTTTTCACATCCTTGTTTCTTGTGTTTCTCAGGAGTGTACCTACAAGCCCATACTGGTTATAGATCAATTGGCTGTTCACTTTGTGATGGAGGGCAGTCTAGTGCATCAAGACTCTGACGAGGGTCGAAGACAGAGGGCCAAGGAGGGTGTCCTTGAAGGTAGTCACTAAAACGTGTCTACGGAGCACAGTAGTGGTTTTGTTAGCCATACAGGGAAAGTCTTTGTAGCATGTACTTTTCATATGGATTCTCAGGTGTAGTCCATTCTTGGTGCCACAAGGTGTCACTTTGAGCATGGGTTAGAAAAACCGACATCAAGAATTTATATGTGAAAGCTGATGTGTTCATTATCTACATAGTCATGATTATGGCATGTTTAACATTTCCAGAGACTGTAACAGTTGACACAGGAGTGGGATTTGATGAAGAGGAGCCGGAAACATTGGTAAAAACATATTTTGCTGAATTAAAATCAGACATTTGTTTGAATAGGGCAGTATTCATATTCCATTTATTATGAAACATCATGTGTGACTTGAGCTATGAATCTCCCGTTTGTTGGTTTTCCACAGTCTTCACCTATAGAGGACAGACCAGATAGCGCTGCCTCTAAAACTGACAAGAAGGAGCCAAAAATTACAAACCAGTTCAACTTCAGTGAAAGGGCCTCCCAGACGCTCAATAATCCACTGAGGGTAAGACAAGGCATGATAACCTGTTATCTGCATAATTTTTCAAATATCTAACATCAGAAAAGGAATCGTGTTAATGTCAGGAGAATGAAAAACATTGCACATTATGTGTTTATGATAAAATACTCACATCCTAGTGTCTCAAGAGTTTCTTTGGGCTCAGTTGTCTTTTCTTGTAGGATAAAAGTTGCCACACTGAACCCCCACCACGCAGCAACTTTTCTGCCACTGCTACACAGGTACTGGGTTCCCTGATTTGTTTAAAAGGGTTATTAGGCCAGGATGGTTTTCATGCTGCTGGGCATCGGTGAATATAGGTCCTCAGACGGAGACACTGTAATATCAAGTATTCCCTTTGCAGTGGGAAATCTATGACGCTTATGTGGAGGAGCTTCAGAAACAAGAAAAAAATAAAGAAAAGCAAAAGGCCATACAAACAAAGGAAAATGATGACAAAAGCAAGAAGATTATGCTGATGGAGACTCAGGTAAATTCCCCAACTTTCCTGCCAAGACCTGCGAGAATGTATTTTGTATTTTATGATATACGAGATCTTGAACGCTGCAGCATCACAAGTGTACCTGGTCAGAGAGTCAGACCGAGTTTCATCATAAAAAATGGAGCAGCGAATCATCAAAGAAAAAAATTCTTGCCTTTATTAGCTGAAGATGACTTCATTCACAAAATATAGATGGCCAATTAAGGATATGTAACGTAGCTTAAGCTAATTCAGCCAGGTGCATCTACGTGCCATGTTGTATTACTGCTGAGTGCATTTTCAGATGAGCTTGTTAAAATATTCCTCTAAGGGGAGAAAGGTGACTGATGATGAAGATAAAGCTCATCAGGTAACAGTAGGTTTGGGACGAGGGTATGTCAGTAACTTTGGGTATGCTTGTATATTGTTAGATATGTTAGATAGCTGTGCAACAGGCTGCACTGACAGTTGACACCTTTTTAATGGCCACATGATTTAGTGTTTCGGCATTTGTGCTATGTTCAACAAGCAGGAGGTTGAAGCAGACAGTATGTGAAAAATATCACTGATATAAATGATGGCCAATTTTATTTAGTGTTCATATCCTGTAATCAGATTTGTTGTGCGGGTGAGTTATCTAACATTACATTTTTAATGTAATATTAAACAAGAGGCATTATACAAGCAGGAGTGTTTTGAAGTGTGCCATTCCCAGATTATATGTTTCTGTTACAGAGTAATGACATCGCAAAAGTGGGAAAAGCAGCCAAAATCTTGGAACGAATGGTCAATCAAAATTTATTTGATGATATTATACAAGGTATCCTCTGTTAATCATAACACATGATACTGTGCTGCACTATGACCCCATTCAAATTCATAGTATACTCTTCTGTTCGCTTTTCTTTGCTCATTGACACATTGTCAGATTTCAAATACTTTGAGGATGAGTCTGATGAGTTTAGGGGCCAGAAGGGCACTCTTCTCCCTTTGTGGAAGTTCCACTATGACAAATCCAAAGGTCTGTCTGTCACTGCCCTCTGCTGGTAAGTTTGTCCACCATCTCTGCTAATGTTCCACCTTGGATGATGATCAATATTATTCTTGGGAATTATGCTACCTAAATGATGATGATGATTTATTTATTGTACAGCACCTATGCATTTCCAAGACAATAGGAGGAGTGACTCATGCACATCTCCTTTGTAGGAATAAAAAATACCAGGACCTGTTTGCTGTGGGAATGGGTTCATGTAAGTACAGAAGATTCTGAGCTGTTAACAATATTTGTTTAGTTTGAATTTATTTCCTCATTTTTATTCTTTCATCATCCCATCCACTCAACTATGCCTCTCTTGTGGCCAGATGACTTCAATAAACAAGGGCATGGCATGCTTGTCTTCTACACATTGAAGAACCCCTCATTTCCCGAGTATATTTACCCGACAACTTCTGGTGTCCTGTGCCTCGACATCCATGACCAACATTCCTACCTGGTGGCAGTGGGCTTCTATGATGGCTGTGTGGCTGTCTATAACCTGAAACAGAAGGGAGCTGAGCCTGCGTACAAGAGTACAGCCAAGACAGGCAAACACACTGACCCTGTCTGGCAGGTGATTGTACTTCACTGTAATGGGACTTTATAGAGTGTGTTCAGTTTCAGCCACTCTACCTTTGCAGAGTAATTTTGCCTCTTAATTAGACACTTATATGGGAGTTTTCTGAAAGCCGCATTTACAGCTAACCCATTTTTGAAGCTATCCCTACCAATCAGCGGCAATGCTGATATATTTAATCGCAGTCATTAGCAGAATTTCATGAACTGGAGGATGAAGCACATGCCATACAAATATTGTGATCTAGCACATAATACTTACTCATACACACCATCAACTTCTGTTTGTTTAAAAGTGGATTTATTCATTGCTCTGTTGTATTTCAGGTGCACTGGCAGAACGACGACATGGATAACAATCACAATTTCTATTCTGTGTCATCTGATGGCCGAGTTGTGTCTTGGACTCTTGTTAAGGTCAGCCAAGAAAATACGCTCTGTCTTTCCAGATACTCTCTCTGTCGCTTGTATTCCTATTGCCTGGTTCTTTATCTTAGCAGTTTACAAGTGCTCAACATGCTTGCTAATCAAACACTATGTCTGCTCATCTCTGTACTGTTTTTTGTCATTCTTTTTTGACTTGACATGTATATGCGTGTTATAATTTGTATTATACCTTCATAACTCTTTGTATGCGTTACATATTTGGAGAATGAACTGGTCTTTACAGACATTATCAGATTGACACTGAATGGTGTTGTATCTGAAGGCCCAGAGGGTGCACAGCAGCCCTACATCGGTAATGCTTCACACACTCAGTACATTCCATTGTTTGTAGCAGTATGCCACCTATGCATTTTCTTCAAATGCAAAGTACTATGTTTAATATTTACTTAATATCAGAACCGATGTTTCATGGTTTGGTTGGCAAGTATCTGTAATTTAAGTTGTATATGCCTCATGCCCACAGCTTGTGGTACAGCGTTTGACTTCCACAAACAGATTGACTATCTCTTCCTGGTTGGCACAGAGGAGGGGAAAATACACAAGGTATGTGTTAAGGCTTCCAACAAGCTGGTTTTGGGTAAATGACACAGGTCACATCTAAAATTACATAAAGCATGTTGTTCACTCACTAAAGCTGTCAATTACCAGCTGGGAACAAATTTGGGAATAACTTGTGATACAAAAACACTGGCCAGCAGTTGTGTACAAATTATGACATAAACAAATCTATGGCACATAGTACAATACAGGACAATAATCTATAGTGATCCGTTTGAGTAATAGATATAATAGGCATAATCAAATAAGCAGTCTTCAAAAAGCATCAATTATAATTTACATTTATATCAACTTCATTAAGGTACCTTAAAGACCACACCAGCAATTTTCCTTTTGTGATGATGTGAGTAATATGAATTATTAAATACATTTTCAGATTGATATTTAAATATACAGATGGAATTTGAACATTTCAGTAGAAACTTGATACTTGTTTGTGATAGTCCCAAATACATGGATATTTCATTTATACACCATATATTTATGTTAATAATACACTCAGTATTGTACATGAAGTAAATGTATGTTTAAGTCAGCTGAACACAGATGTCCAAATTACCTGTCCTGGTCATTCCCTGTGACTCAACATATAGTTATATAGTTACCTACATCTTGGGGTGGCTGTGTCTCTGGAGGTAGATCAGGTCATCTATTCATCACATCGTCAGTGATTCAATCCAGTGAACCTCCAGTCCACATGTCAGTGTGTCCTTGAGCAAGACTTTGAACACTGAAATGCCCTTAATGGCTATTTGATCAGCGTGCGTGCGTGCATGCGTGCATGTGTGTCGAAGTGATGTTGTGTGAGTGCATAAGTGAAGTATTGTAAAGTGCTTTGATTGATTGAAACCAGGGAAGTGCAATATGAATGCAGTCCATTTACATTTTACCAGATGTTATGTTGACTATAATTTGATGTTTTAGTTTGTTCTGATTTGCACTGATGGACCACTGACAAGTTTCTATATCAAGGACCAAAGGCTGTCTAATTAGTCTGTGAATTGCAGAATGAAGCCAAGATGCAAACCAGCTTTTATGATGTGAGAGTGAACCTATAGAAACAAAGACACCCAAATATTTTGCTAATGGTAATCAGCAAACCCTAAAATCTCTTCACCCTGGAACAACATTAGGATTATGTTATGTCATGAACTGATGCTGTTTTTGGTGCACTTAAAGATATCCTGATGGACTCAAACAACAGAGGGTACATTAGATGTAGTTCTTATCGACTGTATGTGTGATTGTTCAAATGTGTAGTTGTTTGTCACCATGTGGCCTTTTGGGAGCCCCCGAGGGCTTGACATTAGGCATTTAATGAGTCTCCTTAAGCAGAGCCTCTCTCTGTCCACATTAGACAGCTGGTAGTCTTTGGCTGGCCTCCCACATTCTCTGTGCTCATTTTACCTCATGTTCTTGTTACTGTAGGCAGAAAGACACTCATAAAAGTCTCATTTATCTGCACTTACTGTGCCCTCATTCTATATTGATCTAATAACATTAAAGTGTAAACAGCTAGCTGACTAATGCAGGTGTCACCAAAATTGGCCGGTCTTTATCAAATTAAACCAAGTGCTTCAGAGAAGTCTATATCACATGGCTATTGAGAGAATAAAGTGTTTGCTATTGAGATCATGTAATCTCGTTCATTGCTGGCTGCAGAAATCTAAAGGATGCAAGTGGACAGAGAAATATGCAATTTACAGTAAGCGTATACATTAACAAACAATGTTATTTCAAAGAGAAAGGACAAAGATTAATTTTTTACCTTTTCATTTTATTAAAATGTGACCATGAATAATTTTAAGAGTAAAAAAAAAGGACAACAAAACAGACATTTAATTTGATTTTGCACGCCAGTATTGTCTGCAACCAGTATAGTCTGAGCTCAAGTGAAGAACTTCTCTGTCATCCAAAATCAATTAAAATCTAATAAAACAGTTACAGTATTGTATTAGGTGACATTTAACTTAATTTTAAAATAACCGTGTTTTATATTTTTCATCATGACACCCAAATGGCATTGAAGAAAAGACATTTTGTATTTTATTCTGAAAAATTTTAATGTAATTTTGTCTTAGTCACTGCACCTCATTTGATTGCATGTTCTTGGGCTGCGTACATGATCAAAGGAAGGTCACAAGTAGCAATAGAGAAAGGAATCGCACCTTGACTGCACGTCTGTGCAATCACCTTATTTACCCAGCTCTACTAGGAGCAATTGTGTCACCAGGCGCACACCTTGAATGTGTGATGAAATATGTTCTGTCTGTCACCTTGAGGTTCAGCAGCACAAACACCCCAGGAGAGGACAGATTAAGAATCTTTCACCTCGATGCAAGTCAACAGTCAAACTGTCAGTGTGTGGACAAGCAACAGCTGATCCCACAAGCTATAAAGCTGTTTTGTCCTGGATTGTCCAGTTAATTTATCCCTACAATCAAACGCTGCTGCTGTTGAAGTACGTTTATAAACCCTATTCTGTCAGTGGCAAACAAACTGTGTGAATTTAAAGGGCACAGCACTGAACCATATAGATTTGCATTTCTCCCTTTGAGTTAAAACTATCGAGCACATTGTAGCTTATCTTTAATAACCAGTGTCATAGCAAAGGTATTCCATCGACTGTCTGTCGAAACATCATGGGGCTAACCTACAGAAAGCATTTTCAGGAAAATATTTCATCAAGTTATCCCTGCTTATAAAAAACCTGTTTAGACATTACTCAAATTATAGGAAAAACCAAGACTCTTGGCAAAGTTTAGGCCACTACAAGCTAAAAGAGCTGTTTGATTGGATCTCGGTATGGATTCTACAAGTCTCTGACCTGCTGGATGAAAACAACTCTTCCTAAAGACATTCCCTCAGAGGTGTTTTAATGGTGGTGTGGTGGTCATTATCAAACAAATTGATGTAAAAATCTCACATTTGTTCCATTGGGTTCAGGTCTAACTGTGAAAGCCAAAGCATATTATACATATGAATTTCATACTCATGGATGGTTGCATCATGTTCCTCCACTCATTTATTAAGTTTTGTCCTTTAATGTTTTTACAAGTAAATGTTACAATAAATTTTATACTCTATTACAAAAGATAACCATCCGTGTCTAAGAAGGAAAGACATTCAATCAGTTTCACTAGAAACAGAAATGAATAGTAACTTGTTAACAGAAATGTGTGTTTATAAGGTCTACTATGGTACAACTCAATACTTTTTCATTGTTCTCCAGTGTTCCAAGACTTACTCAAGCCAGTTCCTGGAGACATATGATGCCCACAGCATGGCAGTGGATACTGTGAAGTGGAACCACTACCATCCAAAGGTGTTCATCTCCTGCAGTTCAGACTGGACAGTCAAGATCTGGGACCACACCATTAAGTAAGACAGTGGATACTTGATGCTGCCATGGATATGGCATTTTGTTCTGAACACTGCAGGATGTATCATAACTATAAAACATGATTTCATCTTTCATCATCAGCAGCAACTAGAGTTGCATCCCTGACAAGTAGGGGTGAGCCAAAAAATCGATTCATATAAGAATCGTGATTCTTATTTACTACAATTCAGAATCGATTTAAAATGTCCCAAAATCGATTTAAAAAAAAAATAAAACAAATCCACTGGCTGTCTGCCACCATTTTGTATGCGGGACGTCCTGACGTCGCCACGGAGCCGGTTCTGGAACATATACATGCGCGGTAAGCACCAAAACAAGGACGAAACTTCAGTAATGGAGGAAAGAGATATTCAACCGGCCCGTCCTCGTTGAAGGCAAAGATTTGGACTCATTTTGGTTTTGAGGTCCCGTCTCTGGCCTAATCTCTACTCTCGTCGGGTCGGGTCTTGTCTAGTCTCTGGTCTCCGTTCCTTGCTGTAGCCCAGTCCATCACTTGTTACCAATTAACCCAGACATGTTCAGATGCCCCCACCGGGAATCAAACCGCACCCTTCTTATTGCGGGGGGCAACAATGTTAACCACTAAGCCACCATGCTGCTCAGGTCATCTATGCTCAAGTCACCACATTCATTCATTCATTCATTCATTTATTTATTCATTCATGGGTAACATCGGCAACTTATGTAAAATGCCGGCCAGTTCCATGTTATTCTGTTTATAATGAATTCCGTTTTTAATGGCTAATTCAGTGATTCCGTGATCGGGGATTTTATAGGGCCCTATTTACCGAATGCCCGGGAAGACCGAGCTAGACATGAGCTTCACAGTGTGCAAGGTTTGCAAAATGAGGATTAAGCACTTGGGGAACCCATGTTTAACTGCACTATTTTTTTTTTTTTTATAAAGAGACACTTTTATTTTTGTTACTTAAGCAATATGTGATATTGCTTTTATGCAACAGTTGCAACAATTCCATCTACGCATGGATAAATGTTTCAAACTTAATAAATGTGAAAAAGACACTTTAATGTCTCCATTTGTCATTCTGTCTTGCAAAGCAGACTTGAGTAGATCATGAGGATCCTTTGCACACCTATAGATTGAAGCAGAAATCATTATGAATCGGGGGGGGAGGCTGGCAGTCCCCTTTGACAGCTGGCCGGTGTTGTTTCGTGGTGGCTGCCAGGGCGGCTGTTGTGCCCCTGTTGCTGTACTGTGCTGGGGGGCGGGGTCTGGTTGGGGGACTTCCGGATTCCCTGGGGCCCCCCACCCCGCCTGTGTGTCCCCTGGGCCGCCGCACCTGCGGACTGCCGGCTGGGGACCAGGCCCTCACTTGCCTACCTCCTAAATTGCACTTACATCACACTCCATCCACCACACACACTTTCCACTTCGTTACTTCCCACAGCCACAGTTAAGAACATACATACACCCTACACAAGATTTTAATGCACCGCACCTTGGGGGATGGACCAGGGCCTGATCCGGCATGCGCTTGCTTGGGCGGTCCGGTGGTGCTCACCGTCGCCCGCCCGGAACACTGGGGGCTGCAGTGTGCCACGTGGCTGTGGTGGCTCCCTGGGCTTGGCACTTCATACACTCCCCCACACAGGGTGGTGGGCATGGGGAGCCGGGGCCCCTAACCGGACTCTGGACCCTGGTGATGGTCTCACTCATATTTAGGGAATGCCCACATGCATGTGTGGTGTCACTTGCCTTGAATCCTGCCTAAAATGGGCTGAGCTGTTCTTTCATTCCATCACTATGTACCCTATCTTTGACTCGGCTCCTCTTTTGGGACACCTTCACCTACCTGGACTCCCATCTCTCCAGAGATCTCCACAGAAAAACCCTCTGGACTCTCTTAATCCTGAGTGAGGTGACAGGAAAAGCACAGGATCCTTCACCCCACTGGTTCCTACTGGCACTACTTGCTTCCCTTCCCCTGTCCATCTTTCCACACCTTCTCTGTCGTTTATTCCCCCCTGTCTTCACTGAGGTGTAGCACTGCCCTCCCTGCCACACAAAGGTCATTCTACTCAATAAAGATCCACAAACTAGCTTCCAGGGATGGCTGGTGATGGTCATATACATGCACTGAAATAATAAAATGTTTAGCTGCAAGACTATAACTGCACCAATCTCATATAATGTTGACACCCTGTGGTTTTACACTATGAGGACAAATGCAGACCAAAAAAAGAAAGATCCATAACATCCCATAGATACAAGTCATATTATTTCCTGGAGAGGGTCTGACAAGGTCTGGCAACTTTTCACAAACTCTTCATCACACTGTTCAGAGGTGTGAAAGATTGATGATGACTGAATACTACTGCTTTTGCTTGATGGATTAAGCTCATATATCAAGTAAAACTGGCAGATGACAACAGCCAGTCCTGAATGATCCGGAGGGCTGGTAGTAATAGTAGAGAGTTGCATCAAGTCTATTAATCACATCAAACGTAGCTTGATAAATTTGTGCCTCAGCCCGGTGATAAATAGGGGCAGAATTTATGAATCCTTAAAGCTCCCAGTCTAGATTTACAGTATGTGCAGAATCATTCTGCTCTAAAAACCTCCTTTGAAAGACTCTGGACCAGATTTATAAGCCTTCTGTATTTCATTTCAAACATATTGTACATCTACCAGAATGGATGGTATTTAACAAACAGGCATACCAGCATGGAAAGAGGGAAATCTTACACACACATTAAGGGAGACTGGTGCTAATAACAGGAAGACTCATTTTAAGTGTAGCTGATTGCACTTTCTTGTTTTTTTTTCCATAGGTTCATGCAATTTTGAAGCTCTGGTTTTGCAAAGAAAATACTCTGCATCTAGTCCAATTGTGGACTAGATGCAGAGCATTCTTTGTATAAGGAAGGTTTTGGTGGGTGGAGGAAAATTTAAATCCAAGTAATGACAATTTTAAAGTTAAACCATACCACAGAAAAGTATTCAAGGAAGAGGTACCAAAAAGTTGCAATACCAAATAATACATTAAATGAATACAGTGTGTTTCCAATCTTAATAAAGAGATAGAATGTTGAAGCTGTTTGAATCTGTGTGCCTTTACATTTAGGACATTCACTAAATAACTGTGGTGAATGTATTGTTCGTGACAGATATTAACATTACTACATTTGTTTTCTCTTTCAGTCTGTTATTTTTGATCCAATGGCATATTCTGACACTGAGCAGGGACTTAAGCTCTGATTCACTCACAGAATGTGTCTGGAGTGTTGTGTCAGGATTTGGTTGCATAATCAGTTCTTAATAAATCAAACAACAAATTGCCACAGAAATAATTTTCATGTATATATGCAGGTCTGTTTCTCCCTCCTCTTCACTTGTCCACACACACATGTTCCCTGCATATCTGATTTCATGTACATGTTCAGTATGTTCCTTGTTTCAGCCCTCAGAAATATTTCATTTCTTCATCTGGTTTCCATTGGGGTTTTTCAAGTTAATAACATGAATAAACAGTTTGTAAAGCCTTTTGGATTTCCACAGGTTTTCTCTGGCAGTCTTTGATGAAGCATTGGTCTCCGGGCATTTTGTAACTATAGATGACAGTCAAAATGTAGTTTGCTACCACAGCCCAATAATGCCTAGATCATACAAATAAAATGTTCTGTTTTATGTCCAGAAACAGAAAAGAAAAAATTAGGATACATTCTACAAAGAGGCTCAGTTATTCTGAGGATTTTTGTCTGTGGACTGTTGTTTTTCACTCTGGTCTGTAACATGAACCATTTTATGCATTATGCTATAAACTTTACTGGTATTCTGTCTAATTTTCCATGTCTATGTTTTTCAGCACTCCAATGTTCACCTTTGATCTGAATGTAGCTGTTGGAGACGTTTCCTGGGCTCCATACTCCTCCACTGTATTTGCTGCTGTCACAACAGATGGAACTGTAAGTACCCTTCTTAAGGTAAATTTTGAAACACATTTTGGATTTTGACATCTACCTGACAGAACAGACTGTCAAGTGCCCACTATCCACTTCATTATCCATTTCATATAGTTATAGCCCCAGCTGACTAAACCCTTATGATATTAATAAAGTAAGTCAAAGATTATCCCCAGGCAATTGAGTTCGTTCACACAGTTTGTCTAACAAAGGTAGCTTTGTGCCCTTCCAGTAGTTATTGATTCCAGGCAAAAGTAATTTTAACAGATGCCGTGTTATCTCTGCATATTTTCTTTTTATGGTGGCCAGCTGTCCCCATCTGTTTTTCTTCGCAGCAGTCTGTGCCATACTATAAAAGTTCAGTGTTGTGTATGACACATTTCCTGTCCAGTGCACCAAGTGAAGGCGAGTGAGAGTGACAGAGAGGAAATGAGAGATGAGCAGTTTGAAAGACACCTTATGTGATAGAGTGTACGCGTGTGTGTGAGTGAATGTGCGAGTAGTTTGTTTCAACACCACAATCCAATCAACATAGTCACAATGCAGACTGTAGTACTGCACCGTTATGTGAACTAATGCAAAGTCACTCATCATGCAGGCTCAAAGAGACATGGATATAAGGAAATATCAAATTTCACAACAAGATCACAACTAGAATTAAATATGTCTTTTGTAATTTCAACTTTTGTTCAGGTTTCAATTAGCTGGTTAAACATATAGTTGCTATTTAAATCCAGAATAAAAGCACCCACTTGCTAGATTGTAAATATCGTCTTCCAAAGAATAAATAAATAAAATGAAACAAGTAGTAGTAAAGTATACAAAGTCCCATGTGCCTTGTCATTTATTCTGTGAAACTGGATCAAAAGCAGTTTTCAGGAGCTATTAAAAAACTGATTAAAGGCTCATCAGTTGGCATACATTTTACAAGTAAATTATATCCTCCCCTTTCTAAGTAGCAGGAAGGATAACAATGTTAAATTGGAATCAAGGTCAGTGGGGTTGGTCCATTTTTTTCTCAGTATGCTAAACTCAAACCTGAAATAAGGTTCCAGAAGTTGCCTGAATTTAAGAATGGGTTAGCCAGCATTCTTAGGTATAGGAATATTAGTATTTACTGCAATGGCAAATTTTGAGATTGTGTAATTATCAGTTATAAAGCTGACAAGGATGTGCTTAATTAACTGGATCCACTAAATAACTGCTTTTGAGTCCAAGACTAGGCTAAACTCATTTAGAAATGCAGTCACTATTATATTTTGAAGAATGACAGAATTTTGTTCCAATATTTACCGGTACAGTCACAGTGCATGATGTTAATCAGCATAATTCTCACCCAGATAGCCACATTGTTTCAGTACACTTGTCATTTTCTGTGTCAAGTGATAGAATGTGAGTGACTTAGCAACGAGCTGTGTGCACCCTGATGTTCATTACTGTTGATAAGAACTTTGCCTGCCACTGCCACTGACACATTGCAAAATGTCAGGGATGCAATATTGTACGTGTTTGTGTTCATAAGGATGTCAACTTGCCTGGCAAGCAGATACTGTATATAAGATTGCACTGAGGTTTTCTGTGGAAACAAATTTCTTCATTCTCTCAGCTTCTCCAGCTGCTCTTTCCAGGAAATACTGTGACAGGGTGAAATAATGAGAAGTCCTAGCTTATGTCACTTTGTATGAGCAACAAAACATTCTGGATAACAGGTGTAGTGATGGAGGTTGCACAAAGTCATACACTCCCAGAATATGATGATTTGTTGCAAGTAATAACTGTGATACACAGTGTGGTGCTGGGAGTCAGAGGCAGAGTGAACTCTAGCGGCCATGGCACAGTAATCTTTCTGGTAAAGTGAGTGGGCTATGCTTAGGAGTGGGCTCATGCTTTGTCAACATATTGTCTACATGCACTTAGGCTGAAAGAGGGATATCTATAACCTGATTTCTTCTGGACTAAGATGCCAATGATTTTGCATTGGGGCTGCCAGGGTACACACATACAAACAGACAGAAGTAAACAGTCATTGAATTACTGGGAACACTCTTGCACCCTTTGCACCAGATGGTCAGTGTTGCGTCCCTGCAGAGGTTTGTGGTTGACTTTCTCAACACATGATACATACAAACACAAGCACACACACACAAGACCATAAATAGAGCCTCTATTCACTTACTATTGTCATAATGTAAATCCCTCAGTCTAAATATTTTGAACAATGAGATGGAAGAGGTTAGGGTTGGGGTTAGGTTATGTCAGGTTATGCATGCTGTCAAACAGGGCTTTTGTGGTGGTGTCCCATTCTTGAAATGTCAATTCAACGAGAGGGTACATTATGAACATATTAACTCATGAGATCAATATTTTCCAGGTTCATGTTTTTGACCTCAGCATCAACAAATATGAAGCCCTCTGCCAGCAGTCAGTAGTGGCCAAAAAGACCAAACTTACTCACCTTGAGTTCAATCCCATTCATCCAATCATCATAGTGGGTGATGACCGAGGCTACGTCATCAGTCTCAAACTTTCACCTAACCTTCGCAAAGAGCCCAAGGTAAGAGCTGTACAGAGTTTCCACACAAGAATTTCAGCTGATTTACTCCAAAATTACATTCGTTTTAGAAAAGATAAAGTTGTATTTCCAAACACCTTTGTCTTTCCAATGATGTGTTTTTCCTGCAGCTTTGTCTTTATAATTAGGCTTTATTGGTATGTACAAAGGTAAATTGTCACATTACAAATTAGGTACCAAACTTTCTACCACTTTGTATGCTGTGTCACTTTATGGACCATCTTATCTATAAACAATCTGGTTGCATCCTTGCACTTTTGTATTAGTCATAATTGCCACCTCTTGCACGTTAATGAATAATCAGCTGATTCTTTCTTCTAAGAGTCGAGGCCTGGAGCTAATTTTACTTAATAACAATGGAACTAAGGCCTATTTTGGCCAGCTAAAATTAGCCAGAAGGGAGTCAAGTGTTTTTTAAGTGATTAAGCTTGTTAGAGATGATGACTAGAAGTGAAAGCAAAGCAGAAATTGTTATGTATTAAAAAAAGAACTGAAAAGTTGTGTGAAAAATAAGTTACATTATCTGGTGAGGCAATGGCTTAAGATGCCTGATATACAGTATATGGTGATAGATGGTTAATGAGCCATGGAGTAATCACAGTGGCCCTACTAAACATGGGAGGAAGCAAATGGCACACTGACTCACAACACTTTAATCAGGATCCTTTTAGAGGCAGTCTCTCCACTTTCCTTTGAGCTGTTCATGTTCATGCATGTAAACCAGAAGAAATTCTAATGGTTAATACAGTATATCTTTATCCTTACAACACCGTTTTCCATTTTGCAGAATTGTAATATTGCCAGGCCTACAAACAGACACACGACCAACTCTCCTACAAGTCTGATAAACACAGTTTACATTGGTTAAGGAATATATACACACAGTACTAGCTCATTAGTGGCCTCACAGTGCAACCCTAAAGCGTACAATTAGGAAATAATTGGACAGTTTAGCACCACTGATAATGGTGTTGGAGCACTTTGAATCCCAATATGGCAAATAATCATCAAATACAAACACCAGGAGCAGATATTACCAACAATATGTCATATAAAATTGACACAGCAGCCCCTGAAACTGGGAAAATGGGTGTGATCAAATATTTGCATACCTAAAACACTGGCACATTGCAACAGTGGCCTAGCAGCACACCAAAAACAATGCAAATGTGTTGTACTCATCTATTTGAAAGGCATTTGAGCTGACTGGTAAGGTAGTCTGGAATTTTGGCTCAGGTGGAACAGCGATGTCATGATTTGTACTGTCCTCTCAGGTTCTGGATTCTTGGGGCCTTATTACTTAGAATTTTCATGTTCTCCCTGTGTCTGCACTGGTTCCCCCCGGGTAATCTAGCTTCTTCCCACGGTCCAACAAACAGGCATACTGGCTCATTGCTGTCTTTAAGGTAAAAGAGCACATAGGTGTTAATGTACACATGGGTGATTCTTTGTCTTTATACACGAGCCCTGAGATAGAGCAGCAACCTGTCCAGTGTGTAACCAAACCTGTAGCCCAGCACACTGCTCTGTTTAACTGGGTACAACATGCTCTATCCCCATTGGTCTCTTTTTTGCCAGAGTATAAGTGAGCATTTCATTGTGTGATTTTTTTTTTATGCTACATTTATCACAATTGCTTCCCAGAGTATAAATTGAGATGAAATATACTGCAGAGTTAATCATAGAGCAGAGGAATTGTTTTCATTACTTTTAACACAAGAAGAACCAGTCTGGGATTTTACCGATATGGTAAGCAGAACTAGCAAGATACAGGAAATTAGTAAATAAACATTAGGATACAGATGAGAGAAATAATTTTTTTTTATTATCTTTGATTCATTTTTAAGTTTTTATTCATTTCGAGCCCAGCTAGTGTTCACTCAGCTTTTGCCTCCTCAGTGGAGGAAACTTTGCTTTTATTGACCCATCCATCATTGCAGAGATATTATGTTGCACCAAGATATCGTGCTCATTCATTTAGGGATTGCAGCCATCTGTCTGCAGAGGCCACACTGCTGTATCAATTCCAGACTTCAAAGTAGCTACACTGTAATATAAATGCAGTCTCTGAGCTTTTGACCAAGAGTTAGCAAATCACCATGGTTGTTCAACTGCAAATATGAAATGGTTACTCGTTCTCTGTTTTTTACTAATATTATAAAAAGTACATTATATACACGATTATACTTTCACTACTATTCTTAACAGTGCTTTGTTGCTGTCAGTACATAATAATTGAATGTGCTTTGCTGTTTAATATTGACATCATTTGATGGGAGTTGCAGACACGGACACCAAATTAAGACTAAAAGTGTATTTTGTCATTAAAGTTTTAGCATCAAACACTGTCCAGATTCCATCCATTTTTATTCATTTTTATAAATATTCTAGGTCTCTCTGTGTTGGCAGCAACTAATGGTCACATCCCAAAGCAATAATACAAATAAAACAGACTGATATGTAATACAGTTTGGTGATGTCAATTTTAAACCTCCGATTAATTTTAAACTCCTTCCTCCTCAACTCCTGAGCCTGATTTTCCAGAGGAGTGACTGGGAAAAAGAGAACAGTCAAAATATACTGCTGGCATTTGATTTTAATGTAGTTCAGACATGATTTAAGGTTTTTAAACTTGAGTCTTATTTAGTGTAAGAACTTTCTGTAACAAAAATAAGGAGCTGTGTTAAGGAGATCCCTGTTAATATTCCCTCAGAGAAGTGGAGTAAACAGAAATACAGAAGAACTGTTCAGTCATAGTATTTTGATCTTAAGTGGCTGTGTTTATCCACACACAGGCGTTTTGAATGTGTCGTTAAAAATAACATACTTACACTATAAACCTAGGATGGTTTTTTTGAATTAATTCTCTGCAACAGTGCCCTTTAGGCAGTAGCTCTGTGCCTTCAGAGCACATTTAAGATAATGGTGGACAACAAATATTTAATGGAGTGATATAATCACTTTGCTGCTATTGACCTTGCTTCCATTCCAGTTTTTGGTTGATTGGGTGTGTGTGTGTGTGTTTGTTCTGCAGGTTAAGAAGGGACAGGAGGTGCCTAAGGGTCCAGAAGTTCAAGTAGCCAAGATGGAGAAGCTCCTCAGTCTGCTGAGGGAACCAGAGCACAGCGCAGTTTAACCTGGTCATCATGGCGTCTCTGACACATGGTACAATGTTCCACTCTCCTTCATTGTCCTCTTCACTTCTACTGCTGAGTGTGTCCAACAGTAAACAAGACTGACATCACAAGGAGACAGTATGTATATGTTTATTAAAAATGTTTCCTTTTCATCTTTCGTAAGCTGTTAGTAAATTATTCACTATCAAATTATAATTAATTCACTTACAGTGCAGTTCTTATATATTTAACAAGAAACACATTGACATGGCTGACCTCTGCTGCAGGGATTTATTCAATTGGCTATGTATTATACAAGTTGATCAAGCTAAAAAGTAACGGAGGAGAGTTACTGCAAGTGAAGGGGAAGATAAAGTAGAGAAATAGATTGAGTATTTGTGGACCATATCCAAAAACACTTATCTTGGCTGGTCCATCCTTTTCTGGGCACTCGTCCAGAGAAGAGTGAAGTGCATTGTAATAGCCCAACTGTGGGAAGAACTTTGCTCTGAGTCATGGAGACATAAGTCTTTATGTTGAGGTTTTTCCTCCATTCCAATCCATTTTACTGATATTGTCCTTAAAGAAAGTACCCAACACTGGTCTGATGCTCAACTTTGATCAAATGCTGTATCCAGAACTCTCTCTCTCTGTCTGCCAATACTACAGGGACCTTCTTTGCTCTTCAGCAAGCACTGTCTTTCTTGGAAAGTGATTCGTCATTATCTTTCTACAACTTTAGTCAGGGGGAACTGTCGAATAACCTCATTTAATGAAAATGGTTTACATTGGATTGTGTCCTAGGGATAGTAATGAGAGTACAGCTGTAACAGTTACTGCAGTACTGCATAATATGAAGCACATTACAGGGTTGGCCAAAGGAATGTTAGTCGTACCCACATGACTCACAGTTGGTGTGTGATCAGGTGCCCTTAGACAATAGTTATGTCCTAGATTATTAGTGTCCAAGAGTAGAAAGATTTTCTTTTACATGTTCAGTATGGAGTGAGTAATAGGATATCTTTTGTGATAATTTAGGCCAAGTTGCAATGTTTATCTTATTAAAGCATCTTTTAAATTATGCTGGTGTCATAAATTTTTGTTGAAAAAAAAACAACCTAATTCCTAATCCTGTGAGTGCAATGCAAGTATTGCTGTCAAACCATTCTTCTCAGTTTCTGCAAACCAGAGCCAGGTTTTTTTTAAACTGGGATAACCCCCCCCAAATTCTCCAAATTAACCATCTTGAATGGGCCATATTTTCATTTGCTCAAATACCAATATATTCAGAAAATCTTACTTCATCCCTGCTCAATATCGCCTGGTTTAACACACATCCTAAAATAGTTCAACACAATCGCATTCCCTGTTGATTCTGATGTTGCAGTGCCAGAGGGACAAGGTTAAATTTATTGATCGTCGGTGCTGGGACATGGGTCACCAGCGGCAGTTTCTGTTTCCAATATGCAGGATCCATGTCATTAATCCATCTGTATATGTTAGTGTCCTGTGATTCTGTCCAGACTGAGTCGGCCATCACAAACAGCCACAAGCAGATCTCAATGTGAAAGCCACGCTGAAGAGGACACAAATCTCAGCTAAGCCTCTCTAGTCCTTATGTAACACCCTCCACAAGGCGCTATGCCTCACAGATTGCTGGTATTTATGAGTGACAATGACACACAAACATACTCCGCACAGATTCAATTCCCCGTTATCAGCAATAGACTGGTTTACTCTTTTTTCAGGAGAGTAAAGTAAGAGGGGTATATTTAGAAAAACTCTAACAGCAGGCCAGCCACTCTTAATGGACTCATTCCCGTTTCTCACTCGTTGCTTCACTTGCATTCGTCCTTGTTCCTGTGTCCCTTTTCTTCAGGCTCTCTGCATTAAATGTATATATTCACTCTGGCACCAAGACCTGACAAGTGATGGATACTTAAAATAGTTCCCTCTCCCAGTTACGGTTCATACTTGCTATCTTTGTGAGGTGCAGTCATTTCTGTCATCAGTTTGGCAGTTGACTCCAAAAACTGTGAAGGACGAGTCAGATTATTGCTTGCAGTCAGACTCAGAGCTCCATCAGTCCCCTGTCCTGTGGAGCGGCCACTGCTACTCTCATCCTACTGCAGTCAGGGGGTCAACAGGTACTTGTGCTCATTCATCTTCTGGGTGGCCTCTTCACTGGGAGCCAGCACTGGCACAGTCTCTGGGGCAGACGGAACCCTGCAGGCTCGGTAGAGGATTAGACAGAGGAGGAGCAGGAGGATAGCAACCAATGTGTTACAGGCTATGGCCACCAACGCAGCTGTGGACAGGCTTGTCAAGCTTTCCTCAGATTCCATCATGAATACTGAACTGAGTGTCCAGAGTCAGTAAACTTAGATATAAAACTTTACGTCGGTTCCATGTTGTCCTTAATTCATTATGAGGGAGATTTGGTGTTGTGTATGTGTTGATTTAGGAGTAGAGGGTTGAATCCATTGAATTATGAGTGCACATGTCCCCAGATTAAAGTCTTGGACTGTACTTTTATTGGGTTGTTAAATCCCTTCAGCATGATGAGGCATTATATTTTGGGACTATGAAAGGGAGAGCGTTCCCTGGCACGGTGCACATTTGGTTTTGCTGAATATTTAGATAAATTAACTGCAGCAAAGTCTGCTCGTACCTCTCACTGCAGAGGTGACTGTTTACTCCTCAAGGCTCTAATTTTCCTTTTAGTTTCTTTAAGGTGACACACCACCACTCTGCCGGCACTTTTTGGCAATGCTGATTTCGCAGTCATCTGAACTATCAAAACACTGTTTGCATTTCCAAGTCCTTCCAGTGTCTGTAAAAAGGAAAAAAATAGAACAATTAGGTATGATTGAACACAAGCATCGTTTAAAATGGGACATAAAAACAAGCCAGGTGTCAGTTGGTTAATCTTTATGAGTTATATTATTGGGTTGGTTTGCCTCTGCTTCTGTATGTCGGAAGAAATTATGACAGAGATGGGAAACAGATCACATCATCTTTGTAATTTGTCAGCCTATTTTCTCCAGTAAGAATCGCAGAACAGTATAGAGTGTGACGACTGTATGTAACCAGGCTGCAGGTTTTTATTCCCACCGATGACCACAGCAGGTGATTTTACTAATGAGTCCTCCCGCTCTCCTCCAAGTCCTCATGAGCGGCTGGCACGTTTGGTTGGAATGAAAACCTGCTGTCAGCTGGCACATGGTTAGAAAGTGAGTTACTGCCCTACAGCTCAGAACCCAAGAGACAGATGTTCTTGAAACTTAAAGAATTTGAGGAAATTTTCAACCACTAAAGTAGTAAGGTAAGAGATTGCTGGCTAATTATTTATGTTTATATATCATTTTCGCACAGGGCAAATCAATTCGTCCAGACATGATGGATGGTCAGCCAGCCATACATGACTATCTCATTCTTTGCAGCATCTGTTGTGCCTTCTATATGAAGGCTTTTTTCCCTCCAGCATATTACAGTCACCTGAAAGCAGAAGATGTAAGCTGTATGTGTAGTCTGTTGTTGAAGTAATGTGCATTTTCAAAAGCACCATTATGCAAACCAGCTCCCCTGTGGGCAGCTTTGTTCAATTTGAAAGGCCACAATTGCAAAATAACCACACAATATTCATAGGTTCTGTATTTTCAAGCATTCAGCTCCGTATGTTACACACAGGAATATGCTTTCCCACTAAAAGACTCTCGACTCCACGACTGGTACACACTGTTTCTGAAGGGACAGTATCAGGGTCTCTGACTGGGCCCAAACCAAATCCAAACAAACCCCCAGTTAATGTATGATGATGGATTTCCCCCAATCCTCCTGACTCTGTGACTATGTGACCCCTCTTGAGCAATTCGTCTTTAACCGCACACCAAAAGTGGAGCTGCACCTTGTTGCTGTGTGCTGTACAGAAACAAACGCCTTTCTAGTGACTAATCCGATGCTACATGAGTTTTGTTTCACACACACACCCTCCCATCCATCCACATATACCTCTGTGTACTTGACAAACTCATCCTTCCCCCTAATCCTGCAAATTAACATCTGCTCTACAGACGGGCCGTATGCTAATGCAGACGTACAATAAGAAGAACTAGACAGAAAATTCACTCCCATTATTTTCCCATTTGGGCAATTAGCATATCCATAAATTTACATTGGAATAGCTGTTTTAATGTGAACAACTTATCCCAGCACTGAGTGAATCATGGTGACCACTGAGTGATCATCAAGTCCTAACACTTTTAAATTCCCTCCAACAGCACCCATCCAAAAAATAAAAATAAAAAATCTGAAAAGACCTCCTCAGTTGCTGTGTTCGGATTTGAAAAAGACAGGACGAAAAGAAGAGAAAGGAAATCATGGAGGAGCTGAGATTTTATTGTGATGAGGATGCTGGTCCTATGTTAAGATGGATTAATTGAAAACAAAATACCATTTGCCAGAATTTGATGTTATTAGCTTTATGCATTAAATAGGTTCACATTTTTCATTTTATTTACTTAAAGAATGAATTAAAATGTAATGAATGAACAATATAACTTGGAATGATCCATCATGGTGTTTGCACTGACTTCTTCCCATTGGGCTGTGAAAGCATTTCAGATAAGGCAAAGCTGCAGCAGGTCGAAAGGGAAGGAGCTTTTGGTTTGGCAGTGATGTGACAGGTGGATGAAGTCAGAGGGTATTATGGTCTGGCTGTTGTGCAGTTAGGGTTACCAACTGTCCCTTAAAATACGGAATTGTATTGTTTCCCGTATTTGGAAACTAAAGGATGCGTTCCTTATTGAACTGATAAGGGACGCACTTTCTTCTGTATTTTTAAAAATCCATGTTGGCCGATTTTTATAACAGTGAAACTCTGCAGCTCTAACCACCACTGCTAACTCTCTGCCTGTCTGGGATGAGCTTCTTATTGACCAATGAAACAGTGCTGTGTCATTATAGCTATGGGAATTCTCTTGTCTGTGTAAGGCATTACAGGGTTGAGTCTGAGGATGTAACAGTCTCCTGTGCATCAGCTCTGAACTCACTGCGTATTTATGGGACATTTGGAGAGGCTCAGGTTGCCCCCAGTCCTGCAGATAAACATCCTTCATGTTGCATGCATGTTAACTTCAGCTCACCAAGACACGAGGACTTGGAATTTTTTTTGTGCTGTCAAATGCCAAAGCAAAGTCTTATGTTTATGCTAGCTGCACACTTACCCCACAGAGTCAGACTCAGCCAACATTTTTTCTTCTTCATCAATATTCCATCTTCTTCATTTCCATTTCTGTTCTCACGTATATCACTTCAGCTGCCTACCGTGCTCTTACCCGCTCTCCCATCCGTCCCTGCCCTCTCCTTCTCCATCTGCTCTGCTGCACTACAGGCACCACTGAAGACAAGGCAGGACTGCACTCTTGTTTGTGAGAGAACTCTCCAACAGCAGAGACACAGAGCGAGAGAGGGAGGGAGAGCGGGGGGGGGGGCTGTGCTCTTGGATGTCAGCAGTGATATCAAGCGTTGCGGAGAGAGAAATGGCTTGGATGTAATTACACAGGGCTCCTGCTGCAGACAAGAGGAGCAGGGTGGAGGTGGAAGGGGGGCGTAAAGGTTGTTGTTGAGATGAAGAAAAGCAGCCTGTTAGAGAAAAAACAATGACCTTCGCCTCGCATTCACAGTGCCAAGTGTGGCCAGATAAATTATTTCAGCTGTTGAACAGAGGGAGCTATTATGACAGCCGCCCGAATTAGGGCTTAACAAAGGGGATTGTAGTTCCTATAAACAGTACCCCCAGAACAAAGCAAAGTTATTCCGTTCTCAAAACTGCTAAATAGTCAATTGTGTGACTTTCATCTTTTTCTCTGACATTTGAGATGATGAATATGCATTTTTGCAGACTCATGACCTGGAAACAGAAATTATACTTCAGTGTATAAGGTCTTAAGTCAGGACTCAGCTCAATACCACAGTATTATAAGTGATGTAAGTGAGCTTCTCATCGTTTCCAGTAACACTTTCATATGAAGAGATAACAAGGTGGTTTCAGTACAGATGTGTCTTTAAGGGTGAGAAGCAGCTGACAAAGCAGGAGGAGTGAAAAAAGTTACTTTTGCAGCATTAGTGAAAGGTACAGTTTGTTCCACTAGGAGATAATATTGTGTTGTAAAGGAAACGCTGTGAAGCATGTGTGTTAAGCTTATAATGCTCAACCATGATCTCTATCTTGTGATGTTTTCTTTGTCAAGTAGTTTTGGCTATTTAAGGGAGGAAATGAACGGATGTTCACGTTGATGAGAAGTGGTGTTCAATAAGTGGAAGCCAATGAAAAATATTTCTAAATGGCAATGAAAAGTCACTGAATAACTTTCCAAAAGGGGATCAGTATTAGTTAAATACAATCCAAATAAATGAAAATTTGAATCTAAATGTAGACCAAAACTCTCTCCTGTCAGAGAGAATAATAGGATTAATGTTGTTACAGGTGCAGCTGAACCAGGCAGAAACCTCATTTGTCTCTTTAATCTGGGTGACTACAACAAAGCAGCTGTGGGTGGCAGACAAAACAAAATATTAAGCTGAAAAATGTAACTTTTTAAGAGACTCTGGTTCATTTTCAAATTAAATAAGTTTCGTTGAGACAACGTCCATTTTTTGCAGTAAGCTGTTTTAACATGCACAACAAGTACAGTGACAGTACAGCCATCGCCAAGCCTGGCAGCGTCCGACACAAACAACAATTCATTTGGCAGCTTTGTCCATTTCAAAGGCCTAAAATATGTTTTACTAATCCATTTACCCCAATGTCACCTTAGTTTAGTCTCAAACAAGCATAGCTCTTGTCTTGCTGTCCCTGATAACCAAGAATAGACAGTCAACATCTCTTCATGCTTTAACGTAGGGGGACACTGGACCAGCGCTGGGGCCCCCAGGACCATTTTGCTTGAGGCCCCTCTACAGGCCAGAAATATCATTACTGGCAGTGCGGAATAATTTCAGGGTTAAACCTTTAATGTGGAAAACATTGTGGTCGACTAACAAGTTTCACAGAAAAACCAAGACCACCTCTGGGCATGTGTGAGAGAAGCAAACTTAACACCTACTAGTACTATCTTTTAAATGAATGTCTGAAGTCAACAGTTACACCACAGACAAAGCGTGGTCAGTGTTTCGTAAGTAAAAGATCCAATGTTACCCAAGAACACAGAAAGACGACCTGTGACAGTGTTATCACACAACGGCTGTGACAAATATTCCGTTAAGAAGGTGCAATCGCAGAGGCAAAGGTGGAGGAAAAGGAAGAAATTATGTTTCCACACCTGGAGGGGGCAGAAAATATGGCTTCTAACACTTTCATAAGTCATCTGGTTTCCATAAATCTAAATGCATTTCTGAGACGATTGTTAAAATCCCCAAAGAGAGAGCGCCTCCAGAGTTAAACAGCTGTGGAAGCTCCAGTTTGATGTGTATCAACTGTTTTGATTTTGGAAAAGTTTGACAAGTTTGTTTGTTTTTTCTGCTGGCACTGAAAAACAGATTGTCTGAGATGCTGCTGTCCTTACCCGACATCATGTGAGACTAGTTGTGTTCAAGAAACTTACCAACGATCCAGCTACATGGAAATGTATTTAGAGACTCATAGCTGTTTCTTCATTTCTTCTTCGCTATCTATTTGCTTTTCATGTATGCCAAAGACTCTCTGTCCTCCCCTGCGTATGGAGCCATTTGTTAAACACGGTGAGAGTTGAAGATTTATGATTGTTTAGTTTCTTTTTTCCAAACGCCTTTAATGTACTTGGATATTTGCTTTTAATTTGCTCGTACATTAATTTGTATAACATGTTATTTTTCTCTAACTCTGTATGTGAATAAACATTAAGACCTGATCTATTGTCTGCTCTCTGAACAAATACACACACCAACCTCTAATAAGCACATTTCACTAGATATCCTTCCACAGCAATAGCTGATTAATGCACATTCGGTTACTAATTCATGTCTCCGATTCAGCCTGTGTTGCTCTGAGTGTCAATTGTGTTTGATGACACAGCAGGAATTAAGGCCAGCTGAGCTCAGTCCACATCGCACAGTCTCCGCTTGTAGTCCTTTTGTGGCCATTACGTCTAATACAGCCATTATTTAATTTGTGTGTCAACTATTTGCACTGCGAGATTGATCAAGCTGTTCTAATGTGCATGGCCCACAGTCATGACCCAGTTTGTGGAAATGATTTTTCCAGCACGTGTTTTCAAAGGTCAGTCCTGTCACACGCAGGACAAATTGCAGCAGGTTAGAAATGCACCTCTTGCAGGTTACAAAAAAAAGGGGGAAAAAAAGCTACATTGTTACAAAACAATACAGTGACATTTCAATCGAGATTCAAATTTCATTAGCATGTTACACCCTGTCTAATGGAATCCTTTCACATAAAATGAGCCATGTTTGTCTTGACAAATGTCCAGTTAAACTGTGATTAGCAGCTGCTATAATCAGCAGGCCGCACCATCTCTGGAGGTCAATGACTTGAGTCGACATACGTAATATCAGTGTAGATGTGCATGTGAAATACTGTGATAACAGTTTAAGTACAGAGGCAAGAGCACAGCAGTGACAGGCAAAAATATGCGGTGAGGTTTCAACCTGACCCTCTGCATCAACATCAACAGACATTAGTTCTGCTGAAGTATCCTGCTGGTCCTCGCTGATAATTAATATCACAATACCATCTAACGGTTGTGATCATATTGTAACCAGCACAACATTGTGTGGATTAAGCAGTTGCTGAGTGTGTGTAAACTTTGCAGCTACCTTCGGCTGTTAGCGTCTTTTAGTTGTTTTTTTTTGGTGTTTTCAGGCGAGCAGTTTGAGTGTTTCGGTTTACTCTCACAGCTTTAGCACCGTTTCCTGAGGCAGCCAGCAAAATACCTCTATATACCCAGTGTACTGGGCTCGGCAGTTTTTGGTTTTGTTTTGTTTTTTTCTTTTCAGTCAGTGGAAACCAAAAACAGAGCTAAAAGAGAAGTAAATTTAAATTATACATCAACAAGGCACCCAGAAATTGAAGTCTAAATGAATGGTAGTTTCGCGCCATGTCTGGTAGATGACTGTCTGTAAACGGACTACCGTTTTGTGAATGATATTTCCTTTAGCATTTCTCTAAGACGGACATACGTCTACCTTTTCAAAATCAAATCAGATGTATTTGCTTTTGTCTCCAGCTTTGTCTGACAAAGCTTTCAGGGCAAATATCTGTGTGTAAAAAATCAAATGCAGCATTATAGAAAAATGTTTTTTCGTTATAGAAAAGTGAATCCATGTTTAGTTTTGTGCTATCAGGTAAATGCATATTTATGTTGCTCTGCTCCTGCTCTGAATCATTCCCACAGTTATCTTCTTTCATGTATCCGACCTGGATCAAACTGCACCTCCCTGGGAGGAATGTGTCATGGGATATGTTCACATGGGCTGGTGCCAGTGGCCTAGTTATGAGTGCTTCATTTGAGTGACGAAGGGCTCTCTGGCTCTATCACAACTCGCAGCTCAACTCCACAGCTTCAGGTGTGCTGATGCTCTGAACGTGAGCTCGAAAAGAAAATGTCGTTGAGCTGAAACGCAAAACTAGTTGTTTCATCGGGCTGGAAACCTGCCAAAACCTGTCTTTAAGGCAACAAAAATAAATGAATGGAAACTACGTTAATAAGTTTTGTTTGAAAATTTCAATACAAAGGAGCATCATGATATTCTTAGTTCATCAGTTTCCTCTCACAAACTCTAGCTTTATTGCCTGATAATCTTATCTGTTTCCGGGTTGTGCTTTCAAGTAGCATAAACCCAGCACTCGTTTCATTTTTCTTCTTTGGAGTTTTGCTTTGGTACGACATGAAAGATGTGGCACTACAAACACACTGCAATTCTCTTTCAAGTAATGGGATATAATAGTACAAGATTACTGCAAAGCTAATTTGTCCAAGTGCATTAGAATAACTGCCGAAACTTGGCAGCAGGCCTTTTACATCAGAGGCACTGCTTGAAATTACACCTGCGTTCTGAAAATTGGTTTGACAAGAAAGGCTCTTAGTGCAAATCAAACATGGGGGGTGGGGGGTGCATAAACAGTGCGCTTTGTTTCATGTAGACCATGTATGTGTAATTCATTATGTCCTCAGGGTGCATGAAACGCATTGTTATAGCAAAGAAAGCTGCGAAATGAATCAAAGGCCTGAAATTGTTGTTGTCCAGTAGCAACAATAAAAACAACTGAGATGAGTCAGAATACACACAAAAGATCAGGACCCTGCTGTTTGAACTTGTCTGAATCATCACTTTATTTCCTTCCACCTTTTTATGGCACTTTTCATATGTTTCAGTTCCCTCACAACGGGGTCGGTTGTGCTTGCTGACCATGTGACAGGCTGAACAACTTGCAATGCAGAAGGGAAATTTGCTATATTTAGTCAGGGACATGCTGTGACATATCAAAATACAGGAAAATGACCCAGGGGATCAAGGTTCAAGCAGAGTGGAGCCGGGGAGAAAGTGAAATGTTTCAATTTTTAGTTGCAAGACGTAACAAAAAATCCTTTCAATCCTAATTTAAAAAAAGTTATTCAGTGGGTGAGTCATCAAAAACAGAGTTGTAGACGCGAGAATAAAATACGTAGCAGCTGTAAAGAGCTTCGCAGAGAAGTTGCATGATCCGAAGTTTGTGTTTGTGTTAATGTGATGGATACGATGCCTTATTTGGTCCAGATTGGAGCCAGACTATGGTTTGTCAGTCCATTCAGTGTGGACCTAAACAGGATGAAACATACCTGCTTCTAATTTCATGTAAAAATGCTAAATATTGATGTTGGAATCAGTGGACACCAACCATTGACAAGCCTGTCTCTAGTTCTTACAAGCAACAATAAGAATCATGTTTCCACGAATGTGTTAGAGATGCTAAGTATAAAGTGAAAAAAATCCCAAGAAACATTTGTTAGATATAAATTAATTTTATTTGTTACCACAAACACACAATACACAATATAATAATAAGTAAATAAGTAAATTTTCAAGCACAGATATAAATGTTGTTACTATTATTGTCCATCCATCCATCCATCTTCATCCGCTTATCCGGGTACTATTATTATTAGTGTTATTATTACTATTATTGGAATTAATTTATTCTTTTAGCAATAATATAAAATAAAAGCAATTGTGAAATTATATTTTGTAACAAAGGGCAACACAACCTGATATGAATTGTGGATTTCCTGCACACTCGGAGAAAGCTGCCATTTTCATTCATAGCATTACTGAAAGGTCGGATACATTCCTCACATTTTATAGAACTTGAATGTCCATATAAAGAACAGGAAACATAGTGGAAGCAAGTGATGTACAGATTGTCCTTTCATCAGCAGATGGCACGAACCAACCACCTGTTTCCATCCACAGACCTACAGAGCTCCAATGTGTTTCTGAGAGTTTTCTGTCAGGCTGAGGGTCTTTCTCCATCTGTCCACTTCCATGGTGCTAAAAATGTGTCTGGAACATTGAGAAAATATGTTAAACTAAGTACTTTCACATCATGTGCTGCCTTATGTTTGATCATCTGTTGTTAAATGTCTCAGGGTTTTGTCTTGTCTTAGTTATGGATCTTCTAACACAGATTTCCAGGGAATTCTGGGTACAGCAAATCTGTTTTACGGCAGAAACCGCAAGGAAAGATATTGCTCCTCTCTGTTCTCAGAATAAGGATTACGGGACAAAAATGACCCCAATGGCACAAATCTCCATAAAAGTAAGCACCACCCTCCTAATTCTGAGATGCATTAGTTTTACGGTGGCAGAATGGCCTTCGACCTACAGCTCCGGCTGTGGGTGTGTTGAGGCACTGCGGCTGTGTGAGTGCGAGCAAAAGAGAGCTTTGCTGCCAAAAAGAAACCTTACTGTGGTAAAATGGACAATGCAGGTGATGGCAATGATGACAAGGCCGATGATGATGGAGGCGATAGCAACATAGAGAGCGTTCCTGCCCAGCCGCCTGGACCCGTCATAGTCACCCTGATAATAACTCTTTCTAGACTAGAGAGTAAGAAAGCACTGTAAGAAAACTCATCCAGGGAAGTTTAAAATGTTTACTTTAAAAACAGCAGCAATTTAAAAAAAAAAACAAAACAAAACACAAAGCATTTGTTCAGTTTTGAAGATAATTAGTTAGAACATCTAAACTTCTACAGGAACTTCTCCACCTTTATTGGTTGAATTATTTTCTTTAAAACGAAAGTACAACAAGAAAAAAGGCAGATTCCCAGTCTGCTAAAAGAATACAGTGTCAACAGTCCAGTTTGAGGTTTGGCCGCTAACTGAATGTTCAGATCATCACTGGGCGATGTGGAAATTTTGTCTCATTTTCCAAAATGGAAGCTCAAGTAGGTTTGCTTTGACGAGCAGAACAGGTGTGTGTGACTGGGTTACATGTTAGTGTCCAACGTATTCACCCACAACACAACATTTTAGGACTTTGTGTAACCAAAACACATTTCTGTTTCACTGACTGAACTTTTGTCCCGAGTTAGATCTAGTTGGCGCTTACCATGATGGTGAAGACCAGAGCCACAATGTTGACGGGATATGCAGGACAAAAGCAGGTGAAAATAGTCAAACACAGGTAGCTTCGGAGTGGAGGTGGCAGCTCCTGCTCCTCTGTAGAACCAAAAAACGCGCTCCCATAAAGGGAACTTTTCACTTCTGAATTTAAGACTCCAAGAGCCATTGTACCAATGAAATACAGTCAGAGGTTAAAAAAAAAAAAAATCCAACTTGATAGGCTTAAATCCAACTTTTAACAAGAAAAATGTTTGAAAGTCTGGTTAGCACATCTGTTATGCTGTGTGCTGGTTCTAGTCGTCTTTCAAAGCCGGAAAAAAATGAAGTTTGTTGGGAGAGAGGGGAACAGGAGAGAGGTGGCCAGGGGGACGGGATAAGTAACCCTGCTGGCCTCCATCCAGGACACTGCCCTGAGTGGAAGTGTGAAGGATCAGACTGTTTACTGCTGCTGGCATGGCACACAAACACAAAACATGCTGATACGTGGAAATGAGCCTCCTCGACACAACGCTGCTGTGTAATGTGTTTGAATGTTGTTAATCCAATTCAGTGCATAGGATACGCAAGCGTCAGGGATTCTGCTGTATCATTAACTCATCTATCTTTGATCATGTCAAACAGTTCAGAGCAGATGAAAACACAGTCAATAACCAGGTCCCCAGGCATTTCACTACTTTGCTAGCAATGTCATTAGTGATTGTCTGATGATCACATCATAGTTCTTTATGTCTATAATGTGAATGTTTGAACAAATGTCAGGACAATCCACTAAATAGCAGAGATATTTCAGTCTGGACCTCTGCGGGGGACCAGTTGATGGACCGACAGACATATTGGTATCGCAATCCCTTCAGATGTGCAGCTAGCATGGCTCAAAACAAGTAATGCACACCAGACTCTAGTACCAAGCTCCTCCCTGATGTTAGCGGCAAAGGCATGTAAGCCATGATCGAGGCTCGTCGGCATGGCAAAGGGTCACGAGGGGTCAGTGAAGGGGCCAGAGCAGAGCAGGGCCAGGGATTAAATGTCCGGAGTCCTTAAAGTCACAATGCTACAAAATATTTTATGATCGTCGAATCTTTCAAAATATCAAGTTGTGTCATTTTGCAGGTTTATACTTCTATAAACTGGAATCTCTCAATGAACCCAACTGCAATTAATGTTCATCATTGTTTGTGACCAGTCAGACCAAACAAACAATCAACAGTGAATCGTTTTCACAAGTTACTGCACAGAATAAAAGGCAATTGGTTTGTGTGGAATCTTTTGGCTGCATGGGAATAAAAAAAACAGTTGAAATTCACTTTATGAACAGCACGGCAGTGTAGTGGTTAGTGCTGTTGCCCCACAATAAGAAGGCCGTGGGTTCAGTTCCCGCCCTGGGGCTTTTCTGTGTGGAGTTTGCATGTTCTCCCTGTGCCTGCGTGGGTTTCCTCCCACCGTCTAAAGACATCATGTTTAGGTCTGTGTGTGAGTGGTTGTTGGTCTCTGTCTGTCTTTCTGTGTTGGCTCTGTGATGGACTGATGACCTGTCCAGGGTGATCCTGCCCTCACCCAGTGTGAGCTGGGATTGGCTCCAGCACCCCCACGACCCAGAAACAGACAAGCGGTAAAAGATGAATGAATTCACTTTCTTACCTGCTATGCTCACTGACATTTGACAGTCCAATATGGAGGTTGAAAGCCACAAATGTATCAAAACCTGAAGCTGCCATCTTTAAGTTAAAATCAAAGTCAAATCACAGTCAAATGCTTTAGAATAATTTATTAGGATTTTAAAATTGAAATTGTCAGAAAAAAAAAACCAAGGAAAAAAATAAAAGCATTGCTGTAAAGCTTGGCAGAGGACAGCCCAAAACTTAAAACTTTAACCGAGCTCATGTAGAGCTACAAGCTCCATTCAAAGCATTGGCCCTTTTCCTTACATCAACACAACAAAAAGACATTGTTAAAATCAATATACAAGGGGAACAGGATCTCAAAACAGAAAAATATAGTTTCTTTTTTTTTCTGAAAATAAGTCTTAATGCCGCAGAATTATCCACACGTCGTCTGCTATTACCAATAATAGTACTATTTTCATTTGTAAGGTAAAAAATAACTTATTGCTTTATTGTAAGTTAAAAAGTTACAGTGTTGGTGTCCAGCAGTAGTTTTATGTCATGTCCCAGGCAGTCTGACAGAGGAACTGCTGGCTGGACCAGGAAGTTTTCTGCTGTGCTGAACATCAAACAGGCTGCAGCAAGAAGGCTGAACAAACAGCCCGCTTGGTTCTTTTTGTTTAGTTTTTTTTATATGCTGAATTTGTTCCAGCTTTTTGACTTTCCCTGCCAGCCAGTGCTGTCTGTACTGGGGTCCTGTATCAGAGCCCACTGGGAGCAAGACCCTGTTCCATTTCTGGTTCCCTGCCCAAACCCCCTCTGTTCACCACTACACGGAGCAGCAACTGTATATTAATAATAATATGTTGTTTCCAGAGGAGCACAAATTTATTAAAACTAATATGAAATGGGAGGGAGGCAGGGGATAGGAGCAGATGAGCCAAAATGGAACAGGGCGATCTTTTTTTTTTTCAGTACCAAAAAAAGGCAATCGAAATGCTCCTTCGTTGCCAAAAGTAGTTCCATATTACACCTTGATGTAGGCGCACAACACTCACTCACACACACTCAGACGCAATCACATGCACCTTCAATAGTGATAAGAGGACAGAACATGACCATGATGTTTTCTACAATTGCTTCTCTGAGAATGTCCTTCATTTGTTTTTACGGTGAATAACACCGCATAAAAGAATTGAAAAAAAAGAGAGAGAAAATAAACAAAAAAACATTAAGAAGTGAATCGCACAAAAAAATATATATAATATTTTCAAAAAAGAAGAAGTCAAGTCAACCCCCAAACCCTTTGAACCCCTGATTTCTCCTGTTTACAGCTGTTAATCTTCCATAGTTCATCATCTTAATCTGGAGTAGTTCTTATGAAAATGCAAGAAATCTGGTTCATCACGGTGTTAAAACTAGAAAGTCAAAGTTGCTTTTTCTTTCAAGAAGCAAAGCAAACAAAGCCATGACTTTGTGAAAAGAAAAGGAAAAAAAAATAAACAAAACAGTTTTTTAACTGAACAAACATGCCAGAAAAACTCCCAGAGGTTCTCAGCAGTTATCGTCACTGAAGCAACGGTGGAGTGGACTGGCCAACGACGTACACATATAGCACATATGCATACTGATAAGAGTAGTGAGATGACCACACAAAGTAGTAGATGACATCCTGCTGTTAACCCTTTCCAAACCAACCAATGGCATGCCAGCCGGTTCAGTAACCCCTCCACCCCCACCCCCTCACCCCAACATCTATTTACAATATCTTACAGGAAGACATAAAAACATTGCTTTAAAACCAATTACAGAATAAAATACCTTACAGATTATCATTATTATGTCAATATTAATAACAATATTACAAAGGTTTTGTTTTTAAAGACTACCAAAATATACATTTTAGTTTTTGTTTGTTTTTGTTTTTTTCCTCAATGTTTCCGTGAAGCTGGAGTTTAAAAAAAAGGACTGTGTTGGATTTGTTCTTCTTTTGTTAAAAATGGTTTTCGGACAATGACCCATCTTGCACGGCTTTTTCGCTCTCTGGTCACATTAGTAACAGCTTTGAAGTATTGTGATGAAACAGTTTAACACATTGAAATAAAATAATAATAATAATAATAAAAAAAAAACTCCATAGTCCTCTGTGTGTTTGTTGAAGATGACAAATGTTTCCTCTGAGATTTTTTTTCTCGCTCTTTTTTTTTTTTTTTTTTTTTTTTGCATTTTTCTTTTCTCAGCTTCAAAAGAAAAGGATAACAGTGGGTGAATCTAGCTATTAGACTACATGAGGACAAAAGAGGAGAGACAGGGACGTTATGTCAAAGTGAGATTAGTACATCAAAACAAGAGTTCAGGATTTAAAAAGATATTCAGTCGGTGGGTGGAGCCACAGGGACCCAGGGGAGCCCAGTAGAGCCTGTGGTCGGCCAATCAGGTTGTGCCATCAGTGGGCAGCCAGCATTGTGATTGGCTCATCAGCAGAGGAGCGACCCTCCCGTCTTCAGTGTCCTGAGTCTTCTCAGTGGTAGCCATTAGTGAACGCAGTAGCAATCAGAGGACCCTGAGGAGACACACACAGGAGTGAATACACTTCCTCAGAAGTACATTAATGCATGAGCTCAGTAAGCGAGGGAGTGTTTGTGCCTTACCCCTAGACCATGGCCAAACCCTGTGCTAGGGGCGGGGCTCGCGGCGCTGATGTAGCTGCTGACTCCTGAGTCCTGATTGGCAGCAGCATACAGGTCAGCCATTGGTCCAGGGCTGCTGGTGCCCAGGAAGCCAGCTGTGCGTGAAGGGGTGGAGCCTAAAATACAGAGGAGACAAATCAGTCTCAACACTAGGGGGCTTTCTACACACACACATACAGGTTAAAAAAATATTCTTTTATCTGGTCACTGTCATACACTCTACCTAGGGGGAGTATAGAAATATGCACACACGAGCAGACAGTCACACATATGCACAGACACAAACGCTTACCTCTAACTACTGCTGCTGCGGCCGCTGCCATTGGTCCATATGCAGTCAGGGGAATGGCTGAGGATCACACCAGACAAACTAATTTATTATCCAGTAAAATGGTGGTGGATCACTGTCATATCAAGTCATAAGTGTCAACATCTGCTCACACATCTGTCATCTACTTTCCATCCAACTAGTGGAGAAGGTTAAATCCTAAAAACAACTGCATCAATAAAATAAAAGGACAACAAATCAAATCAATTTGAACATTTGTCTCTTTAAATAAGGAACAAAATGTTGTTGAGAAAAACAAGGTACAATTTGGAGACACTAGATGGCGATATAAAGACAGAGCTGCAGGAGGTGTTTGTAGATCACAGGCCATATTCACAGAAATTCTAACGCTGCATGTAAGAAATTCATTTAAAAAATGTGAACTTTAGGAAAAAATAAGTTCAAATTCACAGACTATGTGCTAAAAGCAGGTTAGTTTGAGCATTACTTTTGGTCAAAATCTGTATGTGATGTGGAAACTGCCTCAGAGATGACATCATCTAAGATGTGACAAATATTCCTTAAAAATATATTGATGTGATGAGCATGTAGTTTTGTTTTTTTTTTTTTTATTCAGATCCACATTTGCTGGATAGTTAATTAAGTCTAGATGAACTAAATTGATAAGTAAAGGCAGCTGATAATATCAAATGGTTTTACTTTACTTCTTGAAATTTTTTATGTAGTCTTAATCAGTTTTCCCAAAAACTCGTCTTTTCTTGGGAGCTGGGAGTTCAGTCTGTCAGCGAAAGTTATTTATTTGCAAGTAGCTTTGACCATCAATAGGAGGAGTCCATCATTTCCATCATTTAGGAGGAGTCCTAAAATAAGGCAGATTGTGAATATGTCCCCTGGATTCACTAGAATATTAAAGAACCACTTGAACAGTCATAGATTTCTCTAAAGATGTTAACTTTTTTTTAAACAAACTACTTTTATAATAAAAATAGTCACTTTACATGAGAGCTAAAGGAACAGTTTGACATTTGGGGACATCTTACTCAGCTCTCATGTTTCCAATCTTATCTTCATATTAAATAGATCAATTAAGAAAATAAGAAAATAAATACTTAGACTTGTGAGGCCAACTGATCCTAGGTCAGTCAGGTTTTAGCTATATTGTAGGTCTTTAGAGATTTTCAATCATTCATGTTTGCTGTGTTTAGCCAAACCCAGAGTAGTTTGAATGGAGTCTGATTCTTCTGTTGGGGGACCTGGGGGAGTGAGGAGCCACTGACCTGCCAGCTCAGGGGGGTGGGATGATGTCAGGAGGGGGGTCCTCTCTAAATGGAATTCTAGAAACAAAGAAGGTCGAGCGAGAGAGAGAGACAGAGAGAGAGAGCGCTTTGTAAATATAGTCACCATCCACCAGGCCAGACTACAAAGCCACACAAACACAGACGTGTAGCCACAGCAGTACGCCAAACATCCACGCACGAGCACAGAAAGTTACAAATCTACATTGAAGAAGGACAGGAAGGTAGGAGCAGTGGGCCGGCCAAATAAAAGGGGCTTACATAAGAAGATAAAATAAACACAGAAGAATATAAAAGGAAAACAGGCAAAAATCACAAACCAAAGCACAAAGATTAACATTTGAGATGCAAAATTTTAAGCAGATATTTTAAAGGAGCAAGGTCTCAAAAAGCAGATGAGCTATTTAAAGATCAAACTCTTATAATCTACAAACACTCTGCTAAGGTTAAGATGGTTTCAATTGTGCGTGTGTCTTGTACGCACAAGTCCACCCAGTCAAACTGCAGGAACTGTATCCTGCTGGCTGTTGTCTCTCCCTGTCAGCAGCTACAGAGTGTGAATTAAGTGTACAGTGTGCTCAGACCTACCTGGGAATTGATAGGTGTAACCAGGCGCAATACCAGAGTAACTGCGACTGGTGTAGGTAGCAGTCTGAAAACCTGGGTAGCCTGTTACAAAGACAGAACGTCATCAGTACTGTTAATTTGTCTGGGCGCACGTACGTCAAGAAAAACTTTGGCAAATTTAGAAAGAGAATTTTATCTCACTGTCAGTAGTAACTGGTATCTGTTAAGCTTATTCAGTGATCGCATTAAGAAAAACAGCTGGTCCTTTCAGCTACTGTCCTTTTTTTGGCTGCTCTGATTTAACAGGTATGATAAGTATCACAAACTCTACATTATATTCAATACAGATTCCCCATTTTCTTGAAAAAAAAAAAAAAAAGAACATGGTCACCATTAAGGAGCATATGATGTTTAAGTGGAGAGCTTATTTTTTTCTCTCTCTGGGTTCTTTAAAGTCAGAGTCACCATAGAGCAGCCAAGACAATTCAAACCTCATGACAGGGATCAATAGCTACAGCCATTATTGTGACTATGCAGACAACAGCACAGTATGATGTCAAATGTCCAATAGAGGGAGCCACACAGCAACGAATGACAAGAGTGCTGCACTCATTTTCTTTCCTCAATTTCTGTTTTCCAGTGATTTTATTCCAGCATGTGGAACTGTGTCGCCCTTCAGAGTATGACCTCTAAACACACACACCATCATTTCCCTTGGTGTGTCTGCACATATGAGCGTCAGCTGAGACAATTTCATCAACCAAATAAAGAATTTTAGATTAAATCAGTTGGATTTCTTTTTTCAGGATGGGTGGAATAAAAAAATACTACATTAAAGGAGCTGTAGAGGACATTTCTAATTTACCGAGACACAGAGACAAAGAGCACCAAAATCCAAAACAAATTTTATCACTAATTTGTCAAAAGCCATTCAGATTGGTTAAGTTCATGTCAACAGGTAAAAAACATAATAATAACGTAGTCTCTTTGTGTCATTAAAGGTTTCAAAAGCAATAGAATATGGTCAAATGATTAGTAAGCTGCTGAAGAGAAAGACTGTATTTTAGTTGACAAGAATAAAAATCTTTTATTCTTTCTTTTCAACTCAAACGTATTATTTATATACTGCGTGTGAAAATATTTATTTTATACAGTTAAACATGCTAGTAACTTTGACATTTACCCAAGATATATTGAATACAACTGAAAATATCAATGACTGTGTTGTGCCAAGCTTCAGCTGTAAACCACCTGGTGCTCATGTATAACATTTTAATATACATTTTAATGACATTCAATGGCATTTCCTCTCACCCTTTTTATATGTGTTTATACTGGTAATTATTTTGGTGGAGTGTGTTTATTCAACCTATGTTTGATTCAAGAACTTACCCAGCATGCCGATGCCCAACATGAAAGCATCCATCCCATAAGGCATCACTCTGGAGCGGCCTCTGGCTGAGCCTGTTGGTGTCATCACTTCTTTGGGCTGGGCTTTCTTACATTCCACCTTAAACATAGGAAATAAATGTTCCTTTCATGTTATGTGATACTGAGAATAAGGCAAAATGGAACCATGTGACTCATAAAAACCACATTTAACATCAGTTTTCATACCAATAATGACCAAATTGTTTTTGATCATTTAAGTTACAGTATATGAAAAAAATGGACATGTACTAGAAATTTCATCTTTAAATGTCTTATTGTTCTTATATTGTGACATCTAGGTTGATGTATACCATTTTGTTGTTGATTTCATGGAAGTGGATCTCACACACTTTCTCCACCACGTCTTCATTCTCAAAGGTAACAAAGCCAAACCCTGGTAGAGACACAAACACACTTTTATTGTACCATGTGACTGCAATCCAGTCTGCAACCTCCTCGTCTTCCTGCTGTAGCAGCCATGTTCAATGAAAGCAGCTGACAACATCAGTATGAGCCTGGCATGGCTCCCCCGTCAATCAGGTATTAGCATCATGGAGGAGCAGGGATGGGGCGTGGTTCCCCAAAAGCTGAGCCCAGATTTACTGTCTTCTGAAAAATGATCAGACCCACTTTCTCTAACTCCAGCCGGCACTCTTCCCTCTCCCTCTTTCCTCACTTGGTTCATTAAGTTACATCCTCGCCTACAAGCATCCTGACCCTGTACCGTGACCCTCAGCGGGCACCTCAGTTCTGACTCACTGGGAGAGGACAGAGATAAATGGAACAGGGGGAGGCCGGAGAAGACAAAAGAATGTGATTTGAGAAACTTTCAGCTTTTTCTCTTGTAGAAACAAGTACTGTCTGTCACACTATCACTGCCTTGGTTCATTAGGGCATTTGTCTGCATGTGACACAGAACACAACAACACTCTTTGGCATAACGTGTGACAACAACTACGTACCTCTGTGTCTGTTAGTTGTTTTGTCGAACATAAGCATGGCATCATCGACCTGGGAGAACAAAGCAAAGAACAGATGAGCTACGACATACAGTATTAATACACACACACAGACACACATCATTACACAGCATGGGGTGCCATTGTCCCTCCTGAGCACTGGAGTAAGAGGGTAAAGCAGATGGAGAGGGTGGAGGAGAGAGAGAGGGAGGGGTGACAGGTGACAAAGGAGAAAAGAAAAAGAAAGAACAAGAGGCAGCAAAGGGGAGAGAGCGATGGGGAAACGAGGGGAAGCTGTACAAAAATAAAATGAAATACAATCTATCAACTTGAAAAAGAAGTGTATGTTCTCCGTTCAAGAGGCGCTGGAGGAAATTCTTTCCCAGTCTTTGCTCTGTCTCTGTCTTTCTCCCTCTTTTTTCCCTTTCATTCGTTCACCCTTGCTGTCTTTCTTTCCCTCTCAACAAAGTTTGCTATTCCCATGGAGACCCTGTAAAGAATTTCAATTAGAAGAACTTGCCCCCCCTAAAACATTTCACTGAATAGGATAGAGTGAAAGGGGGGGAGAGAAACAATGTGACAGAGAAAAAGAAAAGGTGAAACAGTGATGAATAATAGGGTGACAAAGTTTTGATAGAGGACAGAAAATGTGTCAATGAATATTTTGGATCACAGAGTAGAGACTAAGTGAAACAGGGCTTTTGTCAACATGCACTCCTTTTATTCTCCTTCTCCCTCCACTTTCCTTTTTTGCACTCACTCCACTGCCCTATTCATATTCCTCCTCCTCCTTCTCCTCCTCCCCCTTTTCACCCTCTTTGCTCCCTCCCTTGACTTGTCCTTCACTGGTAGGAAAGTTAGCAGCTTCTGCTCAAACTCTGACGGCATGAGGACAGAGGCCCGGGAAGCCAAGGCCTGGGATCGCTCTAGAAATAACACGAGCTTTTCTGCTAACTCAAAAGAAAAAAAAAAAGAAAGAAAGAAAGAAAAAGAAACACAGCAACATTCACTTAAATCCACAAGATAACCTTCCTACATGGAGACATGGGGAGTATGACCACATTGCTATTTTCATTAGGCAGCAAGCACTGAAACTCAAACCAGTGTAATATGAGTGGCAGAGGCCTCTGGATGACCAGGCCATCCAATTTCTAACCTTTACTTCAGATGAAAAACACACACACACACACACACGTCTTCGAGTCTGATTGAGATCACATCTGTGCATGTGTGTGCACCTGTGCTGATGAAAAAGCAGATTTTTTTTTTCTTGCAAAATGATGAATATGTAGAGGATCAAGGTTCCATCTCCAGCTTCCCTGACCCTTTTAACTTGCTTCCTTGTTAATGTTAGCTTGGACACAGACACACACACACAGTACCCCCTCCTCTTTCTGTCCTTCATTCAGTTTTTATCCCCCAATGCCCTCCACCCTTCCGGTCGTCCAAACTCAATGACAAAGCAGAGAGCCGGGGAACAGGACAGTAAGTAGACAGCTGCGGGCCAACATGTTACCATAAGAGTAGGGTTACATGCACAGCTAGCCCTCCTGTTAGCATTAGCAGCATCTATTCTGGAGGGACGCTGACCACGACTGGTCAAACAAGCTTTTGAGCCCCGCCGCTCCGAGGCCAAATTTGTAAGCCAGAGAAAAAGGTAATGTGCTGTACAGTCAAGATAATACAGTTAGTGTAATTGTCCTCCACAAGAATACAACGGTGTGCTGACTCGCAACTGATCCTGTCACATGTGTGGGCTTATGCTGTGGTCACACACCAGCCCCTTGCCCTTGCCAAAACCAATAAGAAGACGATCTCCAGTGTCCACTTCCCGGGGTGCTGAAAGACAATCTGATTGGATAGCTGAGAAGGTCTGAGATTGGCTTAGCAGCAGCTCAGTCGCTGACTGCTCAGCATGCATATGGAGACAGAAGAAAAGTTCAGGTTGTATTCTCATGAAGTTCTGACATTCTCAGATGTACTGAGATTAGGGGTAACTGTGCAGCTTTCAGGGCATTAAAAACATCCAGTTTTTAGTGAAGCGTACGGACCTTGTCTGACGAACAAGTGTTTGCTGGCAAGTCCATTACACTTTTTTTTCCAAGATTATGAAAGGTGGCATTTACATTTTTTCCCCTGCTGTCTCCTCACATCTCCCTCTTTCACTCCGCGGCAATCTCTCTCTAAACAGGCCAGCAGACAAAGTGTTCAGTCAAGCCTCCTAATCGCCAGCTCACATGGGTGAGCGGTGTCCCAACTTTTCCCGTCTGCCCTGTCCACATGCTGTATGCTTCATCTTATTCGCTTCTTCCATTGCTTACATATTCGCTTGTTTTATGTCAAAAAGGGGGGTTTTATTGGTGGTTTTTTAAGGTACTCTCAGGAATGCAGTACAGAGAGGCAAGATGAAAGCCATGAAAACAGGGATTTCCTTGGGATTAAACATAATTGACTGGGAGACCGAAATGCCTGAAATACTAATTATCAAATTACTAAAGTGCATGCCTGATTTCCAGTTTAAAACACATTTCTCAGACACTCAGGCTCAACATAACTCAACATAACTGGCAGAGAGACTGGAGGTATTCTCAACTCTCCATCAGGTTTAAGGGGAATCACAAGACCTTCACCTCGGGATTCAGACTTATTTCTCCGATAAACATGGCTGCTGTGGTCTTCTTGGCCAGCGGACATTTAGCACCAGGAGCCCAAATTTGTTCAGTTAGGGTGACCACACATAAACGCACGCCTTTGACTCCTCGCTTTGGTCCAAAACACCTGATGTGTTAACAAAGCCGCCATTTCTGTCCAGTCTAATGACGTTTATGTAGGTGTCCTTTCAGAAGTATCCTTCAAAAAACATAAACTACAGAACATATCAAAGAGTTGCAGAAAATGCAGAGTGCATTCTGTGTTTTCCTTTGCGAGGCGGTGCCACAGTATGAAAATAAACAGGGCACTGACTCCTACTCCATCTTAACCTGCACCTTGTAACCAGGCTCAGATAATAAACAAGAAATACCTCCTGCTCAGCAGGAATGCGCTGTGGGATTGGCGCTATCCATGATACAGCTTTGGTCTCACGTGTCCAAACAGCCCAAATATCCCCTCATCCTGTGGAGGGAATGTTGTCTTAGATATGAGTGTCCGTGATCACCAGGGAGAACTGATTTGGTACAGAGCTGTAGCCATTTCAACAAAACACACTCTGGAGACATGACACTTGTCATAACATCCACTTACCAATAAGTTGGTCACATGTAATCCAAATCGACCAGGATCCATGACCCAGATTTATCAAGGCATTATTTAAATTTGAACTAGCACCTGAAATATGGTAATACCCCAACCATGAGTCAGAGGCCAATGAAAGAAAAACACAGCCAGACATGAGGCAGAAGGAGCTTCGTGCTGTTAATTTCTTCTCACCCATTAGGCCTACATCCTGAAGCAACACTCATTTTCAGACAGTCCTGCTCACCAACAGTGGAGGAACCCTACACTTCATGTTATTGACAAGTGAATCACTGGCTATGAGTCCTACTGTCTGTATCAGGACAGATGTATGCAAGCTCGCCTCCCTTCAAAGCCTCCACGATGCCACTATCACACTTTTATGCACATTTACACATACACACACACACACACACACACTCACACACCCCTCTTTCCATTCATGCAAATACACACTTCTCACGCATTTTTTAAAGGAAACAAAAAAAACATTGGATTACAGCAGGACAATGGGCGAAAAGCAGGTCAACACAGCAACAAGCTGAGAGGGACTGGAGCAGGGTGTGTATGTGAGGGCTGGGAGGGGAGTCGATGTCTGAGGTACTGATTTTGGGTATGGTGGTGGTGGAGGGGGGGCCGTTACAGGAGCAGCTGTTGCATTTGATTAGTTAATACTGAAGAGCCTGTATTTTACTCAAACACACTCCCAAACTCCCCCAAAGTGTAGTTACCTAAAAAGTAACCTAGCATTTCATACGTGATAGTTACTTTCATAAATTTACGGCCCATTAGATCGGTGTTTTTCTCTTTCACAGCCACTTTTCTCCCTCACTATCTCAACATTCCTCTTTTTCTCTGCCCTTCAACCCTTTCCGAGTTTCCCTCACTCACTCTCCATGGGGGGTTACTTCTTCCCTTTCAGTCCCCCGCCATTTCCCTCTTCTCTTCCCCTCCTTTCGCTGCTTTTTCTCTTCCTCCCACTCCCCAGCCACTCATCTGTTTCCACAGCATGTGTTTGCTTTTCACCAATCTTCATTCAACGGTGCTGAGCAGGACAAATGTAGAAACTAAAAACAAAATGATGATCGGAAACAGCTAACAAGAGATAAACTAACAAGCTAACTAATGCTCTAGCTGGCAGATTATCGATATCCAAACAGCTTTATTTTTCCTTTCCTTCCAGTTCTTTTTATCTTTCACTCCTGTCTTTCAATTTCAGCGCCTGGCCACTTTTTCTCCAAAATTAGGCCCGTTCTGCACTCTTTGTCACGCATTGATTCAAATGAAATGGGGAAACTGAGCAAAACAATTGGTGTAAAACAATCATTTTTCTCTGAGTGTACATAAAATGGAATATATCAAGAGGACACATGCAAAAGATGAGTGCAATTTATCACAGGTCCATTACAGCAGTGATTCCTAACCAGGTGTGCTTGTCTGTGGCATAACTGTGGAGCACCATAATGAGTTTGATAAAAACTGAAATTTCAATTTGATTAAAGATGTGGGTCCACATATTGAGTCAGAAATGAAATTTGAAGACCAAAACTTGCAATTAAGTGTGCACTAAAAGCATGAAAATAATTATCAAACGGATAAACGGTTGAAATAGTTGACAGCGATGGTCATATTATTGATACAACCTGCTTGTGTTAATGGATAATTGGATGGGGCAGCCAAAAGGAAAATGGTTTCAATAATTATATTCAAAGTAATAAATAAAATAGCTTGCTAAAAGTAACGGAAGACACCTCAAATATCTAATGGATAAGTGACTGAAATAGATAACACTAACACTCAAAATGGCATCGTGTCAGACATAATCAGTAAAAATTGTTAAAAAATGAAGAAATAATAAAAGAGAGAATTGTTGACCTATCTATTACTCATTTAAAAAGTAATCGATGAATTCATCTTAAATAAAGGAGCGCCACTTGAACTAGTTATCTAATGGATTAATGCTTTGAATAACTAAAAATAATGGATAAACAGTTGAAATATTCAGGTACTGAATGTGTTCCCAATTTAAACTGACAGGTCAATATTTATTTCATCAAATTAAAATCAATTTAAACAACCACATCTGTAATGTGACTGTGGTGTCTCTGAAGGGGACACTGAGTCCAGGAAAAAAAACTAAAATGTGGGGAACCACTGCGTTGGAGAATGTGATAGACAGAGGCTTGTCAGAGTATGATGACTACAAATAGATACCAGATTTGTGTATAGCTCACCTTTCCAAACTGGTCAAAGTATTGCTTCACATCTTCAATGGTGGTATTGACTGACAGCCCTCCGACAAAGATCTTCTTTGTCCTAGTCACCAGCTAGCAAGAGAGAAAAAGAAGGCATCGTTTACCTCTAATCACATTAGGCAGGGGGGACGATGCTTGTGATAAAGAGACTTTGTGTTTGTTAGTGTTTATCTAATCTTGAAGGTTCCTGAAAGCTCTTCAGTTTCAGTTTGAGTCTGTCAGTCTGTTGCATGTTTGTGTACAGTATTAGTGTTCATTTATGTGTTTGCCAAGACAGAAAGAAGCATGTTTGTGTGTGTGTGTCTGCGTGTGAGCTGTTGGCTGCTGCTGACCAGGGTGCACGGGTGTGGTGGTGTCTATATGCAGGGTGGTAATGAGGATGGGGGTGGGGGTGAGTTTAGGGTACAGGGCCACGAGGTCAGGCTGGACAACTGGGTTGCCATTCCTCTTTGGTCATGTGCCTAACTCTAATATCAGCCAACCAGATCTGAGCAATTAGGGGTGACACATGACATCATCACTACTCACTGCCATTATCCCCTTCATGGTGCACTCACCTTAGGCTGAGCTCGACGGGGAAACGCCACTTTTGGATCAATCTAGAGGGAGGAAATTAAATAATGTAATGTAAAAAATTCATAAAAGCATAGAAACACATTTCATTGTAATGACACATATTTCAAATGACTCCAGTGTTAAGTTCATTGCTGTTTCAATGAGTGATAAACTGATGACCGTAGTAGACCAGCACTGCTGTAATACACATAGTTAAATGATTTTATAAGAAATCTTCAACAATCATGATTTAAACCCTTGTGGTATTTTGCGTTGTTGGTCTAAAAAATAATAAATGTATAATTAGCTATTTTTTTCAAAAGTAGACAATTAATATATTTTTTTGTTTCCACCTAACTTTCTATACAAAAGTATTTATATTAACTCTTATACATCTCACAAATCTGATATAATCCAAGAAAGGCCTTAAACTGTCAACATCAGACCAAAATACATGAATTATATGAGGCTACACATTAATAAATGTACATGTTTTATTTCTTTATTTCCCCAAAGGTACTCATGGACAAAGAGATGTACAATATGTTATCTACGTATGTTTGGAGTCAATTTGACATTTATAGACCATAGAGGTCTAACATTCCCTCTGTTTCAAAACTCCAACAACAGAAATCCAAATTAGATTTAGTATTTGGCAGCAGCAGTGGTGCTGCACAAAAAAGAACTGTCAATTATCAGACATAGAGCATACGAAAATCCATTGTACTTAATCGAGCTTTGAGGTAAGAAGGTTAAAAGTGTTAAACAGTGTGTTTTGCATGTGCCTTTGCAACTTGAGGGACACCCTGCCCAAGTTTCTGTCACAAAGACACCAAATCTCTACCTGTTCCGGATATGTTTGTAGTTGATCTTGTGCTTGTGCAAAGTGAATTTCCTGCTGGGCATCAATGAATTATCACACTGTTAACAAGCCAGAATTAGTTAATACACTGAGCCTCTAAGTCTGAACCATCTGACAGCCTACAAGCCCAGAAATAGAACGTATGCAAATCTGGGAGTATGTATAGTAGATCTTTGTTTATGCCAGGCCCAAAAAATCCAAACACGCCAGGCAAACAAACAGGCATAGGGAACAAAATACACAGTGGGGCGTGAATACGTACATTCTCTGTATTGTTTGTTGAGACACAACTAAATGTATTTTAGACAGTTCAGGACAGCCTGGAATTCAAAATGAGCATTTAATATGCTGAATACATTTCAGATGGATATATATATATATTTTTAAATCTCACAAATCCAGACAACCCCCACTTTGGATTAGTGAGATTTGACTGTATCCATATTTCTCCTCAGTGGAATGTCTCAGCAGTGGTCAAGGTTACAGATAAAATTAGAAGCAAATGAGTTTTGAATGAGCTGGCCTTTAATAATGCTAAATATGCAAAGCCTGGCCTGGCATTTTAAATTTGTGTGGAATCTCATGTTATTCTCACTCACGCCAACGAGAGAGATGATTTTAGGTCACAGGACCTTGTGGTGTATTATGGTCTTAGAGTTCCATCTTTGTTCTAATAATTGGATGTGTGAAGCAAGACCCCTTGTGTCTCCCACAGCCGCTTTTGGAGGTATTGAAATTATATTGGCAACTAAAGGGAGCCTATCAAATAGCCAGACATAAGTACTTATGAACAATTCAAAACGCAAGATGTAGTGCATTGATTCAATATTCACACAATCCTTTCATCTCTTTCTTGTGATAATTCCCTGTTTCTGATGACAAATCTACAGACAGGCTACAAGGACCTTTTAAGTGCCACAGATTTACCCCAGTTTTGAGGGCACAATGCCGTGTAACTAAGATGCAGCTGCATCGTCCTTGGAAAGGATTGTAAAAGGACTTTGCACCTTGATGAGGGACACAAAGACGAGAAGAGTCATGTCACCTCCAGCTGGTCTGAGTACAAAGACAAAGGTGACAAGGACACACGCAGCCACAAGTGACTACTGGCAACAGCAGAGTGCACTCATAAACAGTCGCAACACAATGTTTCTTATTTGTGCTTGTTGTGCTTTGCGGGGCAAATATAACATTATAGATGTATAACGTGTGAAGAACTTGTTATTCACCCTTTAACAGAAGTCAAAAAGATTGAGAGCAAAAAGACCCAAACACCATAAACGGCAACTGCTGATGCAGCTGTTTCTATCTACTGTAGGTCTTTGCGATATGAGTAGCAGTCTACCTGTCCTGTCGAACGAAACAGGTTTTAGATTGGACATTTATTTATTTTATGGCATAAACCCAACAAGCAAGCAGCATTAGTGGAAGGAGAAGCTGCAGTGACCTCTGAAGCATAACACAATGACAGAATCCCAGAGGAACACTGCTACAACACATCATCATTAAATATTGTGTTGTGTTGCTTTCTCTTTTGTACTTATTTTTATTGCAATAAGACTACATGACAACTCAAAATATCCTAACTTAACTAAACAGTCCTTGAGATGAGCACACAATATGGCTGGTGTCTCTTCTAGCCTGAGAACACCAAGGGGGTGACAGTCTCTCGGGCTCAAGTCAGCCCACCTGCCTTTAACTGCTCTTACAAGACGAGAGTACAGGAGCTGCCCTGCGGTGATTTTATGGCAGATTCACAAACCATGAGCTGACAGTGACAGCAGCGAGAAACCAAATCTCACGTTTGACACAAGGCTGCAATTGTGCACCAATCACAGCAGTGAACTCAGTGATACATTCGCAACAAAAAATATTCTACAAACACAAACAGCTTTTTAGGCTAATGTACCTGCATGCAGTTAGTCTCGGTCAATGCACATTGCTATGCTTCAATTCTGCTTAAAAAAGGCCAGTTTTTACAATGGAAGTAAATGTGTCAGTATATGTACATGATTACAGATTCAACGTGAATTATTAGACTAATGTTGTTTACTGATTTGGAAAACCGTTTATGGATAAATAACGCTAAATACTTGTCTAATCAGGTGAATTAAATACCTGGCAAATAGTTGATACACAAAAACACCGATGCAATAATCTTATCAACACAATGTAAAAAAATCACAGATGTTAATTATAGAGATAAAGGTATACAATTTCTAACCCACCACATGATATACAGGATAATATTGCCTACCCACACTACACATGTCGACAAAGCACCGATATTTCATAGCTTTTAAATTATCACAAGCGCTTGGAAAAATATATAGAAGGTTACCAACTAGACTAGGTTAGGCCTAATGTAATACCTGTAGTAGTGCTACTACAGCTACAGTCATGCCATGCAGTTAAAAAATCATTCCACTCCAGCGAAGTAACAGAACATATCTAACGTAATTTCTACATCTTGCTGTACTCAGAGGAAGGCAACAATAAATGAAAACTAAAGCATCTATTATACTGGCAGATTAGCCTCGAGGAAGACAGATAGGCCACAAAGCAAAAAGTGAAATGACTTAGCCAGGTCACTGTTTGCAACACTCAGAAATAGCTCTTCAGAGAAGCTTGACATTTGAGAAGTGGCTCTGCAATGTAACAGCCCTAATCAGACTGGTGAAAATGTAACTACTCATGAATAATGGTGAAGCCTTTCTAGGAAGACAAAAGTTGCTCCCTGCCAGACTGACGCAGAAGAGTTATGACTGAGTGTTCATGAGATGGTCTGACTAACATCCTGCTTCATGACATCCAACCTCCGCTCAGTCTAAGCAGTATAGTGACGGCAGAGCCTACAATATGATTTTAGTGGTTTAGCTTTTAAAACTAAACTAATCTACGGCCAATAGTCACCTCACATGGCCCAGCACGTCCAACAGTGTTACAAACTGGAAAGAAAAACAATAAAAAATTGTGTCAAAACAGTAGATTTATGTAAATATATAGATATAGATATCTAGATAGATAGAGAGAGAGATAGAGAGAAAGATAAAGAGAGATGAGGTGAAAGAGAAAACGCACAGGGAAAAAGAGAAGGCATTCATTTGGAAAACTGAGTCAGCCCATGAGAAAGTGGGCCTGTCCAGTGTAGCGGTGCAGCGGGGCTGTCCCAGCAGGCAGCCCCTCTGATTCCATTAATTAACAGGACAAAGAGTACAAAACAGATGGGCTCATAGAGGAACTGGGGCTCCCGTGCTACCCCCACAGTCACACACACACATACACACGCTCATAGGCACCCACACAATGTAGCATAAACATAAACACCAACACATGTACACAAAGTGACACATATATCATTATGTAGGCAAGGATACCGAAATATAAACACATATCCACTCTTCCAATGCACTGGTGACAAATGCATTGCAGTAACATGTAAAATCACATACAAACAATCAAGCTCTGGCACACTGGCCAACCTGCCAAGACATTCTTATAACAAAATGGCACCCACGTTGATAAAAAAATAAAAATAAAAAAAAAGGACGTAGGCAGCCCCATTATGCCAATATAATCAATATAAGCTAAACAAAAAGCAATAAACAGAAAAGGAGACAAAAGGAGTTGGCATGTTAATGCACGAACACACAGCAAGAGAGAGAGACTTGGGTTTGGGCTCAGGCCAGCATGGTCAATCTGCACAGCTGAACAAAGGCACAGTAATTAGTTAACGAAGCTCACTAATGAGGACCCCCAACCCAACCCCACCACTACCTCTGTAACCCTGCTCGAGCGCCTCGCCAGGCCGGGTGTGTGTGCTTGTTGTTGTGGTGGTTGTGCTTGTGCTGGTGCTGGTGCAACTGCGAGGTGAGTTTGTGCACATGTAGCATGGTGAGCGCGCCCTGAATCTACCGTCTCAAGCAGGTCCAGGCTTTATCTGCTGCTCTGAGGTCGCGCGTGAACCTCGGAAGCCCAATCCAGTTTGTTTCCTTCAATCCGATTAGTTGCTTTTCAGATCCATACTAATTACAGCACAAGAGCTGGGCCTCCCTCTCCCTCTCCCCTCTTTAGCTCTCTTCTCCTCCACCTTCTCCATCCCCCTGTCCATTTTTGTCCACGTCAGCATTAACAACTAATCTCCAGTGAGGAGCGAGGAGCTGCTGTTAGCATCTAAGTCCTCCGCTACCCAGGTGTTAGACCAGTAGAGACTGTGACAGTACAGACATTGGCACACTGTGGTGCCAGTAGTCCACAGAGGCTGCTGCTAGCATATGTTGCTGCAGTGAATGGCCGTAGATGAAAGCAGCTATATTAGCACCATACTGATGACTACTACTGTACTTACAGAGACGGCGGGGCCAAAAGCAGCAATTACCACCTGCTGTGACACAGAGGAGCGTCCCTGATTACTCACTGAAAAGTGTTTTAAAAACATAATCACAATAATCTGTGTATTCCTTATATCCCCAATCCCCTATAAATATGCTTTCCTTTTAGGTAACGCTAATTTAGCACAACACTTCATTATTTACTAATACTATTTGAGGACACTGGCCTTTATAAATAACAACTACTTATTACTTATGCATCATCACTAAATAAATAAATCATAAGTACTGTCTGGTGCACCATGGAAATGGCTTAAGAAATATGTTTATTAAACATAAGAACAAAAAGGAGCACAATAATCCATCACAGCACACGAACACACAACAAATCGTGATACGCAAAAAATCTGAACTCATCCTGCTCTAATCCAAGAGAACGGGAAAAAGAAACATTTCAGAGAATATCTGGCTTTGTCTTCTCTTCTTCCTGTCACTGGTCTCAGTAAAGTATTTTGCCAAGAAAACAAATGCCAGTTTTGGCCTTCTTCTCTCTCCAGAGAAACACAACTGCACACCATCGCCCTAAGGCCATATTCTGCCCAAACAGGAAATCTACCCTCAGCAACCTCAAAAGAGCTCACTACATACAAAAGTGGACTTCTAATCATTTATTGTCTTCTTATTTTTTTAGACACGCGAGTATTGACAGTAATTATAATTCTAGATCACCTCCTGGCTTTAATCTCTGTGGCTGAATAAGACAATACTAGACGTAACAGGACTGTAAATGTTTAATACTACTTGTAACTAGTGAAATGGACCTTGAACCAGTTAATGGAGTTCACTTCTCACCCTGTGCGTCCCCACAAAGCAGCCTGTTGCTCTGATACATCCCTTTCCGACACCTTCCTTGCCTTTTTCTTTCCTCTTTCAGGCTTTATAGCATCTTTCCTCACAAACCAAAAGCTCAGTGTAAAAGAAAAAAATCAGAGCATCAAATATTCTTCCTCATTCCAGAGAGAAATATCCCTCTCAAAGCTCACAGTGTTCACAAACAATACTGTGGAGGGATGGGGCATCCAGGTGTAAGGCAGACATGAAGTGCATTGAAAACATGTAAATAAATATATTTTTAAAAATTTAATAAAAATACACAGGTATTGGAAATGTTACAGTGAGGTTGACACTAGTCCCATAAAGCTATGCAAGTTATTAAAAATATCCATCCCAACTCCACAGAGTCCGACCCACAGTTGACTCACAGCTGCAGTTTGTTTTACCAAAAAATTAACTCTTGAAAGACAGTCAAAAAAATTCCCAACAAAAGTGTTACCTTATACAGTGATTGCAGACCGTAACGAGCTGTACTACTGCTGCAAGACATTCAGTTTACGCCAATTATATTTTATATAGCATCTTTGAATGAGACTTTTAGTAATAAAAAACACACCCTGAAGTCATTATATTTAACTATGTGTCTCTTGTAAATTTCTAATTTACAAACACATAAAAAAAATATATATATCCATACTTTTATTCCCACAATGGAACAACTAAATATCAACCATTCCCTTGCTTAAAACGCCTGCTGGGATAAGTGGTGCATCTCCCCAAACACTGCTACCACAACAACCTGAGCAACCACAGCTGCATTTCAAGTTGTTAACATTATTATTGTTTAGCCTTATGCTGTATTTTGGTTTATAATAGGGCAACGCCTAAGCCATCCATTGGCCTGCCAGCCTGAATCTCCAAAAGCCTCTGTCTCCAAACCAGTGTTATACACACACACGGTCTGACTCTCAAAGACTCCGGCAGGAGCCAGTTTTAAAGGGTAATGTAACTCACTAAGTAGCTATTAACAGTTGTACAGAATTACTTCCAAGATCACCAAAACACTGGCAGACTCCTTTGCTAATAAAATGTTACAGAAGCTGTGTAGAAAGATTTCTAAATCCCCACATTCACGAACACACACATGTTATATCAGCGCCATCCACACAAACGACTATAAGTGTCCGTCATGACATGGCATTGTATCTGTGTGTGTCAGGGCTCGGCTACCTAACCAAGCCCAGTGTCTGAAGCTAATGCAAAATAGCATCGGAGTTGTTATGGAGACATAAATCCCATCAGGCTGTGCAGTAACAGCACTGTCTCCCGTGGCTGGCATCACCCCCAGCAACAGGCTTGCTATAACAACTAACCAACTCTACCTTTCTCCACCCCAGAGCTCTGCTGCCACTCCATGCCGCTGATTTTCACTCCCAAATAATTTCATTGTGTGTGTGTGTGTGCAAAAAATGGTTAAGACAGGCCACAGGCCGGCAAAGACACACCCAGTCGCCATTCGTACAACAACAAATCTACATGACCAAGAGGATGACATTCACACTTTCATAGATATTTAAATGTAGCAGGCAACAGCTTTGACTTGCGCCAAACTACAAACCACAGGGATTCCCACTTGTACGTTTGCCAACAAAGTGCATGTATATCATTGAGCCAACCACAGGCATATTGTGTGCCCTGACCTTTGCTGATTACTGATTTGACCCATTTAAACACATTTGAATCGTCACATGTCAATTTTCAGAGGGGATATCACAGAGAAATAGTTTCTCCAACACATGCTGCACAAAGCCTTCATATTTAATATACATTTAAATTCACCTAAAGCTTGCAGGCTTCCCCTGACAGCAGTTTAGGAACCGCTGCCACAACTGTTTCCTTTTCACAAACTTTTTTTCTCTGAAAGTTGCCACCACCAAAGCGGGTGCTGTTATTTTCTGTGAAGGGGGGGGACTTGTGAGCTCTCAGTATAAACCTTGTGAGGGTTTTGCAGGGGCTCCTACCCCATTCAGGTCCCCCAGGTAACCATGGCAATGTAGACCAAGAAAGAACGCTTTCATGTTGGCGCCCTGAACCGGGATTTGGAGGGGGAAATGAGCAGGGAGAGGGAGGAGGGGGGCTGCTCCAAAATGCACTCCTCAACTTTACAAGCCATACGGTGGGGAGGCAAAATGCACTCAGGGGAGGAAAAAAAACATGCTTGGAAAAGTTACCCATGACAACTTAGTGGCACCTTCCGGGTTTTTTCGGACTCACCGTTTTGGAATCCAGCTCGTGTCTGTTTTGCGCCAAAACCTTTTCCACACCGGCCTGTTCTGCGTATGTCACAAACCCAAAGCCCCTGTGCAGAGAAAAAAAAAAAACATTTCAAGCCCAAAACATCAGAATGCAAACTCGGCAGCTTAAACAGTCCCATGGAAAAAGGAGGAAAAAAAGCATGGAGACGCATGGGGCATCCAGTGATAGGGCGGCGGAGCGCACACGCCTCCTTCTTACCTCGACCGCTTGGTAACGGGATCCCGCATCACCATACACTCCTTCACCTCGCCAAATTTACAGAAGTACTCCTTCAAGCCCTCTGCAAGGGGAAGCAAATGGAGGGAGAAGGCGGTTAGACGGACGGCGGTGATGGGGGAGCCGCTGTCCTGTGCAGGCCCTGCCGAGGTGCTCGCGCTGCCACTGGCTGCGGGGAGACAATGGGGGTCGGTCGGGCGGACCACGTTGTGTTTGTGTCCCTCCAGCACCTCGGAGGCTGCACACGAAGCTATCTGACCATTCAGCATAACAGCCCATTAGGCCCCGCAAACAAAGCTACACTTGGTGACGATTGCTGTTTTGCCACCACAGCAGCAGCAGCAGCAGCAGCGGTGGCAGCGCGATAATAACACGGGCCATCGCAACAAGAATAAACTGTATTCATGCATCAGCCTGCGCTCATGGCTCTTAAAATAAATGAATGGATGCAGCGGAGCGCAACAATAAGGAAAACAACATATGCGAGCGCGGGCAGCGATACGAGTCGAACTTCTGGTTAATCGCCGAATAATAATAGATCACTTCTCAGTATAAATGCCATTTTCTGATATTAACACCGTAACGAGTGCATGGGTTAAAAAAAAAAGGCAAGACAAGTCGACGTCATTGCACGCATTTCCAGTGTTAATCTCCCCGCGTCTCGGCAAGTCTAAATCCTAAAAGCTGATCCTTATTGAATTGAAGGCTCTGATTTAACTATTTACAATGTTTCTCCTTAACTTCAGGAAAGGCAGGCGGTTAAATGTGGTAGCTATAATGGAGCCAGATGTATGTGGAGGAGTAAACAGGAGGCTTTCATTGAGACTTATTAAAGTAGCGTGCGGGACAGCTCACCTTGTGTTGTCTGCCAACTCAGACCCCCGATGAACATTTTGCTGAATGAGAGAAATAGAAGCCGTAAGTCACACAGAATAACACGCGTCTTTCAAGCACAACACAGGCACATTCAGGGGGCAAACTGGGGGGGTGTGTGGGGGGGATTATTTGTAATATAGCATCAATAAAGTAAGAAGAAAGCATCGGCCATGTTGCGAAGTCACCAATCGGCCAGTCGGGCCGTTATAATCCCCCAGAGGAGGGGGGGAAAGGAGAGGATTTTCCAGATGATGGAGGAGAAGTTGCAATGTGGCCTTCTGGAGGAAAACCGAGATAAATAAACAAGCAAGAGGGGGGAAAAACAGGCGGAAAGCAGCGGTGCGTCTGTCTCCTCTGCTGAGTGGATCCATCCCACACACACACACACACACACACACACACACACAGACACACACACAGCGTGCTTGTCTTTTGTCTCGGCGCGGCTCCGCTCCCGCACTGAACTCAACTAAAGTCCAAGGTGAACTCAAATCGGGCCGAGAGGCGAGCAAAAGGTAGGCGGGCGGAACGAGGCCGTTACCAGGGGTCGTGGGGGGAGTTGTCCGTGCCGGAGGACAGGCTGCTCTGGCTCCCTTCCGTGTCCATTCTGCTCTCCGCTGGTATATTCCCGCACTGTGAGGCGAGGAGAGGCAGCGAGGCTCCACTGCTGCTGCTGCTGCTGCTGCTCCAGACTCAGGGGCGGGCAGCCGGAGGAGGGAGGGGGGGAGCGGGGGGGGGGGGGGGGCAGCAGAGATGGGGGTGGGGTGGTTAAAAGGAGGAGGGGTGAGCAAGGAGACGCGCGCGCACGTACGCACACATGCATACGCTCTCTGCCAGAGACTCCGCCTCTACCTCGTTTTTCCCGTAGCCGGCCCGGCCTCGGACCTCCCTCCTCCCTCCAGCACGTTGCCTGCCTGCCTGCCTGCCTGCCTTTCTTCGCGCTGCCACCGGCGCTCTCTCTGTAGTGTTTCCCCCGCCGTTCATGTCATTGGTTGATCACAACAGCATGGCCCATTAATGTGCTTTGAATGGCTCGGGATCTACAGTGGCTTTTTCTCTCCGCACTACCAAAGCGCTGTTAAAAAAACAAAACAAAACAAAACATGGAGCCACATTAGAAGACGTCACACAGTGCCCAACATACACTGTTGGAGAAAACCTGGTTTTAATTGTCCTCTCACTGACATCAGTAATTGCTCCGTATCAATAAATCCATGCCAAGGATTTGAGCTCTTCCGAACAGAAAATGATGTATTCCGGTGGAGGATGGGCCTCTGGTTAGGCCTCTGGTGAAATGAAGCATCTGTAAGCAGGATACTCGCTACCAGCACATTTGGCGGCGGACTGGCTTCTAGTTTCAGATTGCATGGAGGTCAGTGAGGTCATTTCTGAGTGGATATGATTTCCTGTGATGTGATATAATGTAATTCGATCTGATATGATTTAATGTGTGATGTTATGGATAACATCATGAAATGATGTTGCCTCATGTCACGTGATTTCATCTTTGGTGATGTAATGTGATGTGGTGGAGCTAAATAACCCCCGTCACGTCACTATGAATGGGATGTGACGCCATGTTAAATTATGTCACGTGACATCTTATATGACGTCATGTAATGTTATGTCATGTTATTTGATGTGATTTCATGTAATGTGATGACATTTTTTCTCATGCAATATAATAACATGTTGGTCAAGGTGTTATTTAATATGATGTGATTTTATTTGATCTCACGTAGTGTCATGTTATATGATTTAATGTCATGTATCATTTGTGATTATATGATTTCATATGATGATTTGTGATGTTATGTTATGATATGATGTAATATTCAGTAATTTGATCTTACAAAGTCAGATGTCATGATTATATTCTTTGTTAATGTAAGGAGTACATAACATGTAGTTTGAATTAGACAATGTGAAGCATTACGATGTGATTCGAAATTATATAATGTCATTCTAAAGTCACTGTAATCCACAAGGGGTATTTCTAAATTGAATTTCTTTTTGGTGACCTAGGACTCATTTCCATCAGCAGCAGCATTGCCCCCACATGCACAAAGTCTTTCAAAACCTAGGGTAAACACTTGAGGTCATCTCCATCCATCAATCATCTTTTGCCGGTCCAGCCCTCACACAACCCTCAGCCCACCTGTTCGTGCTGCCCAGCTTCTATCCTAATCCATCACATTTAAAACAGCTGTGATCCCCGCTCGACATCTTTCATCCTGTTCTTAACCAATGACGGTTCCACCCTTATCCAAATCTGATCTTACCCACTTCCCCTCTCTAGCCACCCACGTGACAAGCTGTTCTGACCAGCTGAGTGGTAGATTAGCTACATTACCACTAAGTCAGTGAGTCTCTCAGCCAAGGCAAGCCTGGTCAGTGTGTATGGATCGGCTGAGTGGTTTTGTCATGCATCTCTGCTGCCCTTCCAAAAATGAAACAATTTCACAAAATTAGGTGAAATGAGTCCAGAAGACTGTGACCTTGATACACAGGAAAACCAAAAGCCTTCAGCATCCATACAGTACAGTGTGGGAGAGAAAGTTTGAGCTACAAAGAGCACCAAATACATTATTGAAAGAATGGGCAGTGGACATATGCACGTTCTTTAGCCCATCCTCTTTGTGTGTGTGTGTGTGTGTGTGTGTGTGGGGGGGGGGGGGGGGGGGGGGGTCTCTTTCACTCTGCACCTGACTAAAAGTTTTTTAGGTTGTGATGAGTTAACATTCCCAGCACCACATGATGATCTGTGCATGTGCTGAGTCTGAGATGGGGGCCGCAGGGTGTTTGTGTGTTAATGTGTGTGTGTGTGTGTGTATGGCAGTGAGGGGAGGAAGATCAGGGGGAGGGTGTGACTGTGGCCTGGTGGACCATAGCGAGAGAACAGTATGTAGGACAGGGCCTTGCACTAGCTAACCTATCCTGGCCGGAGCCATGGTTGGGCGTGCTGAATTTCTGCATGCATGATCAATGGCACTGAATAAAAAAGAGAGGAAAAAGACAGAGACATGGGGGAGGGTGACGAACAAGTTAGAACGATGTGAAAGGATATGGGTAGAATAGAGCTCTACTTCTGATTATAATCAGAAGTAAGAAGTAAAGCTCAGATTATAATAGTATGACTGCTACTAAGATTAAAGTACAACAGATATGAGATGGACCATCAAAAGAAAGATATATTTTGTGTTGGAGAAACACTAGCTGGTTTGTTTTTATAGGGTCTAATAACAGTGTGGCAGATTTTGAAATATGGGAAGTATGTGTCAAGTAAAATATTCTCAATTTTTACATTATGTGTAAAGGATTTGTGTGTGAAAAAGTTATCAGAGTAGTCACATTGCGTGGTTACAGCCCTGCTTTGGCTCTGTTCCATCTCTCTCCCTCTGTCTGCCACCTTAAAGGACTGTGATAGTTTGTCCAGTCCAGGTCCTCTCTGCTTTTGTTCCCTTAACCACAGCTGACCCTGAGTAGGAACCCATTGTCTGTGCAAAACCTTTGACCTGCCAGGGCCTGGGACCTGCTCTCCACCACCCTTAAGGCAATTTGAAAGAGAGCTGAGAAGGGGACTCGAGAGAAAAGACTTCAAAAGGCAACTCCTGACTTTTCAAGATCTGTCATCTGTAGGCTTTAGTAGCAGCCACATTTTTCAAAGCCAGAATCCATCATTTGCATGTGATGCAAAATGTAAACAAGAAACAAATACTTCCACTTAAACCTCAATGTCTTAAATTCAATTTATGGACCGTAAAAAAATAAAAGATAAATTGAAATGTATGTTGATAGGTACAAGACAAACAGAACAGGAAAAAAACAGTCCTTCAAAGACGAAGCCAGGAAGCTGTGTTAAAGTGCTCCATTTGCTCTGGGTGTTTTTTCCACCTGGCAGGTGGCGAGCCAAAGAAATCATTACATGAGAGAGGACGAGGGAGGAAACAGGCACACCTGTGGTTGCACCAGGAGCCCCACCTCTGTTCTCCGATCACAATCCCTCCATCCCCCAGGGGAAGGTGTGGCAAAGGGAGAGAAACAAAGGGAGGAGAGAAAGGGAGAGGAAGGAAGAGATTGCAGGGGAGATTTACAGGCCTCTTCAACAGTTTACTGTGGGTTGAGTTAACCTTTTATTAATCATACGCACACAAAACAAAGTGGACTGATGGTGTTGGAAGGCTCTAGGAGGCTTCCAAAGGCAGCTGTGGGCTTCCTGCGAGCACAAACACACCACAACTTATTTCCCCACACGACACAAGACAGTATGAGTGCAAGAAACAGCAGAGATTCACATTGTAATACCACACAGACAGTTGGGCAGACCAACACAAGCACACACACATGGCACAGAAGCTACACAAAGGCTTCTGGTTACATATCAGCAGAGACCTAACACTTAAAGACAGATTGTCAATACTGTGCTTGCCACCATGTAAATTGGTATGGGAATCACAGTTTGCAACTGCCTATCCATCACTGCTGTACGGAGTGCATTATTAACTCGCCTATAACTAATTATGTGCTATCTATTGTCACAGCTACAAAGCTTGGTGTAACATTAAATTACAGCATCCATTCAGTCATAGATGAGATGCTCATTCAAAAGTGACACACACTTAATGCCCCCAAAAAGCTTTTATGTAAGCTTTTTTTCCACATCTAAACTGATGTTTATTTATATTTACAAACACCATCCTCTAAGCTTGCCACTCAGCATCTGCCAAGAGGTCTTCAAGGGTGAGATGATGTCACAGAGCAATTTCTGGAAATGACATCAGCACACATACAGATGGAGTCACACTCCATCTCGCTGGCCTAATAGAGCGGACTGTGCAGTGACTCATCATCTCTTTGTCTGAAGACGAGCTGCGGGTAATGTAAAGTTTTAACACATCATAGATTTCACACCAGGGCCTCGGTGCAGGATGATGGAGCGAAAAGGTTGGGGCAGGGCAGAATGGAAAGGAGAGTGAGGATGATCAAGGATGAGGAAGTCTGTCTGAATGGTGTTTTTTGGGGCACAGGGGGTCGTTAGGTAGGGAATCCATACCTCTTCTTCCCACACGTACACAAACACGCATGGACAAGTGGAGTTGTGGTGCGTCAATGTATCTCTTTTAATCCTTTTTCCACTCCCCCCTCCATTTCTTTTCACAGGACCTATCAACGCCATTCCTAGCTGCTATTTTTAGGAAACCACTGTTCCCCCGTCCCCCTGCCTGAGTATAGATCTGTGTGCATGTGTGTGTGTGTCAGGGGGAACCTCAATAAACTAGTGCCTCTCTCTACTACTCTCAATGTGCTGTGATTCACTGAACAGGATATATGGGAAAGCCAGTTACAAAGATAGGTGTGTGTATGTGTGTAGGGGGAGGGGTGAATGGGGCTGATTTATCCCACCTGTCCTGTTGTTTCCGGTGCAACTGACAGTCGAAATGTATTCCACGAAGGCCTGGGAACGCACAAATCATCCCTGGAAAGTTGGGAAGTGCATGTGTGTGTGTGTGTGTATTGCTGTAGGTGTGACTGTGTGTTCATGCTAATTGTAGACACAAAAACTGGATACATTGTACAAGTATGTGGTTCACTCAGTACAGCTGGCTATTGATTTATGACCACACAGCTAAATTACGCTCCTCTTTGTGGGCTAATCAGCATCTAACACATAAGGCTTTCACACTCGGAAAGCTGGGTAAAGGTGTTAATGAAGTAAACTCATGGATCCCTTTTGCTTCAGATTGTTTGAAGCTTTCTGTGGTAATTTGTGACATTAGCTTAGCTTTGTTGCTAAACATCTATGCTATCAATTAGGAAAGGACTAAAATACACATCTACATTTCCAAAAGTAGAAGGCTTACACTTAAGCTACGTTTTCTCAATTGTATAATTATAAAATTGCTAGTGTGGTGTGAAAGGAAGAGAAACCCCACACTTTATTCCCACCTAACCTAGCAGTTGTCCTTAGCTTTATGGAATGTGTTAGCATATAGGCTAACCTGGTTTAACAAAGCACAGATTTGTTTTGAATCAGTCTCAGCACGTTCATAATTTTTGGTGGCCAGCATCCAAGCAAACATAGTTAGGGAGAAAAGGTGATGGAATATTTTACTCGCATTTGTCTGGTGGACATAAACCTGAACCCAAGTGAATGTTATGAATGAGTGTTACTTCATGTACACCTGATGGGCAAATAAACAACTATTTGCTAACATTCTAAGAGGTTATTAAAAAAAAAGACACGCAAAACTTCACACCACTTCTTGTTTACATGGCCTGATTGAGACAAATAAAAATTCCCAATAATATGGTACTATTGTCGGACCTCCCACCAGGTCAAAGACACAATACTAAAAAAACAAAAAAAGACAATACTAAAAACCAAGAACAGATGACCATCAAACAACAGTTTTAGAGTAGTTAAATCAACACTAAAAAATTAAATCTTAGTTTTATTACATCATGCAAGTGAACTGAATAGAGGATTTAGATGGAAAAAAGAACCCAGTAAAAGGAAATGAATGAGGAGATGAACTGGATAACAAGGTGAGGGTGAATGTATTCTCCTACATTTCTGTGAACTTTATGTTACTGTGTATGTGTGTGCAGCTGTGCAACCAGTGTGAAGGGAGGAGTGAGCAGAGGGGGTTCTTTGTGGGTCTTTGTGTGCCTCAGATTGTCCTCTTCTCTGGGAAAGTGGAAACTCAACACTACTCTCCAGAGGTCTGGTTACCAGGTGAGAGAGGAGGAAAGAAAAGGGAAAAACAGAGCGGGAGAGGCAGCAAGGCAGAGCTGCATAGGTGTGGAAAGAGAAACAGAAAAGGAGAGGCAAAAGAGAAGAGACCATGAGAGTTTGGGCATGATAGTCGGAAACTGAAAGAGGCTGAGAGAGATCAAGTGATGAACATGAAGATAGGAGGAAGCGGCCACAGAAAGAATAAACAGAGGGAGGCTAAGATTTTGGTTCAAATCCCACCAGACTCCTAAAATGGATGATCACAGTGAACCAATCCTGAGCAAATGTCAAAATGTATTGCATGCTCTGTTAACTCATCACATGTGGACTGTACATAAAGTAATAATGTGGAATTAAAATATTATTAGTGCTGGGTCCCCTCTGCACTGAAACCATAGACATAGACGAATAAAAGAATCAGATCATGAGCTCATCCAAAGTAATTCAACTTGCTGTAAGACAATATCAGATATGAATGTCAACATGTCCCAGCAAAATAATAAAATCCACTGCTCTAATCTTTTCCCCAACCAAACACGAAACTAAACTGAAACCAGTGGTGCTCGTTTGGAACTTAGTTATAATATAACCCCTCCTAGTGGACAGTTATGAGAATTTATGTCCACAATTTTAACTCTTAATGTACTTCAACTCTTCCAACTTTCTGAAATGAAACAAACGTCACGTGTGTTGTATCTGAAAATGTACATTTATTCTTCTTTGTCACTTTTTACAAACTATATATATGTATATTTTTACAAACACCATCTTCAACCCTGAACACCAAAGTTTACCAAAGTACAAAGAGGATGTACACTATGTAGATAGAAGAAATAACACTCAGTTATCCCAACATATTTTAACTTGGTGCTGCTGTTTTCAGATTTGAAAGTGTGAATACCAAATCATTTGAAAATTATTCGCTTTCTTTCTTTATATTGCCACATTCACCATGAGGTCAAACCATATGTGCCTGTGTTTGAACATTGTCTTCTTGAAAATACCTTTTATTTACTGCTGTCCAGGATTCAGGGCTCATTTAGTCACAGTCAAAGATTACAATTACATCCATTTCCATTTTGGTATAAACCATAGAAAATCTACTTGTATTTAAAAAAAAAAAGCCAAACAAACAAACAAGAAAAAGGTCATAACCTCTGATTAATGTCTTATACAGTAAGATTTTTGACGTGTTTATGCAATTGAAACAGAAAATGGAGGTGTGGAGAGGATCACAGGAGTGACCATGTGTGTTTGACAGGAGTGTTTCTGTGATGGCTTATGTCTTTCTCCCCCGAATTGTCTGAAGTGGATTGTGGAGGCGGTAGCTCTGAGAACAGCTGCTTCTGACAAACACTGCGTAAACACTGTGTGTCACTTGGGGACTGAGTGTGTGTGTGTGTGTGTGTGTGTGTGTGCAAATGTGTGGCTGTATTTGCAGTGGGTGGTCGGACACTTTTAAAATTGTCAAGAGGAGACTAACCATCTACCTAATAACCATTTGGTCTGTTTGAGACGAACAACATATGACCACTAGAATGATGAGTTATCCTCTATTTTAAGGTTATATTTCCGTGATTAAAAACGAATAATTCATTTGTTTTGATCGTCTTTCGAAAAGCAGCTTACTGTTTGTATGTAAGTATAAAGACTGATATTAACCTCATGCAATATCAAATTTCACCCTTGAAAATTAGGGGTGAGCAATGAAAGGTGATTCATCTTACAAATATAAGAGGTAACTCAACTTATCTGTGGCTGCTTGTGCATGTGTGAGTGAATCAATTGATTCTAGGTTCAGCCAAGTGCATGCACATGTTTGTGCTTATGTTTGCATGCTAGCAGGCAGCTATCACTGTCCTCCATTATAAGCATAGTCTGCCTTGTTGTGCATGACCAGTCCGTTTTCGACAAAGTAGAAGCTGTCTGAGCGGGTCTCGTAAGGACGCTCCACCATCTGATGGACTGTAAAACAGACACCATATGCAAGTCAGTGATTGCAGCAAAAGCTTTTTAAGTGCTTATGCAATTGTAATTCATAAATGTGTGAAAGTTACAAAACACCTGAAGTGATTGGGTCAATATTATTGAGTTAACACTTGAAACGCACATATTAGGCTTTTAAGTTTTAATGATATTTTCTCTTCTCCATATTGGCCATGAAGCAATACTTTCTTAATAACACACTAATGATGGAGTAAATCAAATGAAGTCTCCTCCAAAGTTTCGGGCTTTTTTTAATTTATGGATGTACAGATCTTTGTGTTTTCTGTGCTGTCGTAAAAGACTCCTTTCTGACACATCAAATTTAAGTTTGCTACTGAACTGGAACATCAATAACAACAATACAACCATGAGAACAATAATGATTTGAATAGCTCTGAGTCAAGGACTACTTTCTTTGTATATGTATATGGAACAATGATGAGATACCCAGATTATAGTGCTGATAACTGGACATGGGTTTATATTTTCTGGGTGAAGCAGGTTTTCAGTTCATCTGTAGATATTATCAGCACAACAAGTCTCAAGCTCAAATTAGCCATAAGGGTTGACTTGTGAGAGGATGCTGGATCACAACCAATGTGTTTTTGTATGATATCAACTAAATTTCTATTTAGATAAATGAGACTGCTGGTTCTCATATATATGCATGTTAACACAGGAAGGGTTAAAAAATTTTCCTGGATTCTAACACCTCTTCCCTGCAACCATAACATTCGGTATACTTTGAAATAGTCATATTCAATTCAGTTTTACTCAGAGCAAACAAAAAAAAAACAGGACTCACCCAGGGTCTCAGACAACTGAGGGAACTCGTAGATGTGCTCACAGGTGTTGCGGCTGTTTGGAATACAGAAGCCAAAGTCAAAGTCGAAGCTCTTCAGCAGTCGATCACGGAAGTAGTGCCTCTCAATCATGCGGAAGTTGTTTAGAGGCCGGTTACCGACTGTGAATTCCACTCTGATTGAATTTCAGTCAGAGAAGGGAGTTGTATAAGTGTAATTGTGTAAATGTTTTTACAGTCACTGTACAGGTAAAATACATCTGTGAGTGTGTGTAGTTGATTGAGGACAAGGCTGCAGTTGTCTCCATTGTTTGTTTATGGAACAGGTGCCTATGTTTTTCTTAGCTGTGTGTTGGCGATGTGTGAGTCACTCACGTAGCTCCCACAGTCCTCAGTTGAAGGAAGGCTGGAGTGAACTGGTAGCGTACAAATCTGCCTGCACTGGCATCTACCTCTCTGTTCTCATCATCATCTGAGAGCCACAACAAAGGACCAACACATTCCACATCATTTATATGATGGGCTATTTTTGATCAGCAATAACAAGCAATGAATGCTTCAGGACCTGAAAAGGAGTTTTCATTTTGTGGAAAATAGCACGACATCAGTGTGGTCAACACATTCATTTTCACTATCAGCGGATGCATATGCATTACAGAGCAACCCCCGAAATAAAACAAAACATGGAATGTGCTTATATACAGTACCTGTATGTGGTGGTTTGGCGATCTCAAATAGGACTGTGCTGGTCTCCAAGTCTCTGATTTTAAAGCGCACAAAGTCAATGTTATAAATATTGTCCTCTGGTTTACAGAGATACCCTGCAACAATGACAGACAGAGGACAGGGGTTATAAACACTCAAATGGCTTTCAAGCTGATGTAGTCAGTATGTATCCTGTTAAAAGACAAACAGGCAACACTGACATGCACAATGGTTACATGCAAAACAGTGTGGTTGACTTTGCTGACAGTTGGGTGACATATAGTTTGTTTTTACACCCAACACACACAATACAAACATTTACTACTGTGAGTTATGCAAGAAAACAAACAAACAGCAATCCTACATGCATCGCCAAAGGTTAATGGAAAATGAGGTAAAAGGCAGAGATTAAAAACACTTGTCATTGCTGCACACTGCAAAGCATTAACAGAAATAGTGGCACTCAAAGGGAGGAAACAAAGCGCTAGATTTAGATTTGGAGACTCCTTCCTTATTTCATATGGCTTCTCCACAACTGTAAATGTGTGCTTAAACTCTGTTGAACATCTGTCTTGGTATATCTAGTATATATACATATATATTTATTTATCTATATGTTTTTCTTCCTGACCAATCCTGACTGTGATGTCTTGGCAGGGATCTCTGAGGTCATTTTTATCCTACTTTCAGTATGGGGTCATAATTTCAATGATCATTATTATCATCAATTAAATGTCTAATGAGCAGATTGAAAAAAGGAACATGTGGATTTTCCATTGGTTAAAGATGAACGGCGTCCTACATTTGGTTGTGATGTGACATATATGTTCTCTTGCATGAATGATGATAATAACATATTAGCATTTTCTCCGTTTTAATGACGGTTCAGTAAGTTCGATGTCTTCTGTAGCTCGCAGCTTCTCAACGTGTCACATAAAGCATTAGTTAACCGAAACACGACAACAGGGACTCAAACCTCTCGTAGCCACCCGCAGTCCTAACACATCCTCCGGCGTGATGTGTCCGCCCTGCGCCCGCAAGTCTTCCTCCGTGACGGGCCTGCTGTCCACCTGGCTCCGCCGGGACTTGAGCCTCTTCAGAACCCCTCCGCCCGGCTTGCGGTCCCGCAGCGGAGCCGCCGCTCCGTGCCCGCCGCCGCCGCCGGAGACGTTTTTAGCAACAGGCGCGTCGCTGCGGGCTTTGGTTCCACTCATCTCTGGCACCCCTCTGCTCGAAGGAGGTGCCCCGTCCCCCTCCGCCGATGAAAGCCAGGAGGAGAAGATGGCGCCGCGGATGTCGGGGAGTCGGAGAGGTGTCGGCGGACTGTCGGGATCTTGTTTTTGTGAACACACGCCAGACAGTTGCCATGACAACCGAGGAGCCCTTCATGGAGACGTCCAGCAGGGGGCGACGGACACAGCTCCTTCAGCCTGAGATAAAACACAATATGTTTTTAATAAAAGTTCTGCTGTTTTCCTGTCGCTAGTAAAAGCTCAAATGCACCATAAGCACATGGAAAAGTGGCATTTGAGGCATTTGAATACGGTTTGCATGAACTTAACACATACCGGAAGTACATTGTTGCACTGATTGTGGAGAAGCAAATCTTAATAAAAGTATGTTCACCACTGATAATATACCGGAAATGACAATGTGTGATACACTTTTCATTTGTCATGTGTTACTTTATATTTTGTAACCTTTTGAAATATAACTGTTAAAACACACACACACACACGGTTGCGTTAATCTAAGAAGTCCAATTTCTCGGATTTGCTAAACCTCTGTGTTCATTTCACCGATGTTTAGTTGGCGGCTCTGAGGCACCTGAAAGGCAAATGACCGCAGTAAGGGCCCAGGTGTTATGTAAATGAAGGTGTGAATGCTGATGGCACTTCCTGCTGTGAAGAAAGCCCAGGAAGCCTCGGTACTCTGCACAGAACAGGGAGAGTCTCATGGATCCCATTCCTTTTTATTTAGGTGGCTTTTCGCCTCAGTTAGAACCTGTTCGTCCAGTCAATACAACAACACACTGCCGCCAAGTTTAAGTAAATCCACAGCATTCTTCCGGTTCCAATTTTCAAAACAAAGATGGCCTCTGTTAAACTTTCCAAATGTGGTGTTCAGCTTCCATTTTCATCATTTTAAACTATTTTCTGTATGTCCTCGGCTATGTGGCAATCCTTATGGGTAGACCCATGTTTTCCAATTCATTTTCACGATTGTTATGGTTGTTCACTTCTGAGTTTACATTGCTGTGACTTTACATGCTGGCATGCTAAATTGATTAACTAAAAAAAAAATCACCATCAAAAGCATTCAAAGTAAATACGTTATTTCCCTCCACACCTAATGTGAAATTTGAAACAACACCATAGTAAAGTAGCTTAACTGTAAATATACTACCTAACTTCACCTTCACCATCTTTACTAAGAGGCTAATAGTGTGAGGCACTGCTCGGATTTTAGTTTGAAAGTGCAGACATGTACAGATTGCGGTCTTATGAACCCACCTGGCAACAACCAATTGGTGACTGTGACACACAAAAGAGGCAACCTCTCCTCAGTGACGGTTTTTTTGGTTAAAACATCAAAGTAAACATAGCTTTAGGTAGGACCTTATGATGTCACTGCGTTTTTCGTTTTGTTTTTTTTTGCTGCTTTAGCGTTAATGACTCCGGTTTTATTGTGAAATGACAACAGCGCTCTTCCGTGTGCGTTTGTGCGTCTTCACCCCGGAGCGGCGGGGCTGCAGCAGCGGCAGCGGCGGGCGGGCAGAGGGAGTGTCCGCTGGCTGAAGCCCCTGCCTGATGTTACTTAGTGTGAATGACTCGGAAAGAAACAAAACCACCCTGACAACAGTTCAGGAGGCGAAACCATCGCAGAAAAGTGAGAGACTTTTCTTTTATAACCTTTTTTCTGGATTCTTCCCTCCTCAACCTCTATGACTGCGTAAAGACTCAAAGGTAAAAGAAAAAAAAAAAACCCAATAACTTTTATCCTGCTACTGTTAGTTAAATAGCTTATAAATATAAAAGTTAATTAGAAGCAGGTGCACAGTGGTTGGGATGTATGTTTTCCTATACGTGTAGCGTAGATAAAGTCTCATTACAAAATACTCTGTTTACTTATCAAATGTCTTAACAAACTCGCTTGGATTAAATGTGAATGTAGTTTCATTGATCCCAGTTTTCTTTGTCCAGTCTCAGAGGACACAGCTGGTTCAACGACTGCCAGTTCATCGTTCACGCGTTTATTAGTTACGTATTAACAATCCGCAATGAAACACATGTGTGGATGTCACGTTTATTTCCATTTTTTTAATAAGCGCTACAAGTCCTGTCATCGCGATGTTTGGCTCTACGGTCAGACAAAACCGATCAGAGGTCAGCTTTTAGCGGCATCACCCGAAGGAGTGAATGATAATATGGTGGACATCAAAACGAAAAGTACCGAGATGTAACCTGTAGCCTTGGCAGGGCAACAGTCTCTAAAAGGCAAACAAAGATAAAGAGACTCCTGCAGGCATAGTTCTGCTGCAGAGTCCTGCAGGACGCGACTGTGGCTTCAAAACGAGCGACAGAAATCTTCCCTCAGCTGCAGCTTTATCTTCTACAGATTGTTTATTTCTAAGGAATCCAGCTGGAAGGAAAGGAAGAGAGAAAAAAGTTGCATTGTTTACCGGCACTGGGTGGTGGCACAGCCCAATCTGATCCCATTACACAATATTGTGCACACCTAGTGGTGTTGTGCGAGTAATGAGGAAAAAAAAGAAAACTAAAAAACAAAACAAAACAATAACACAACAAACACAACATGCCTTAGTGCACACCGACTTTGCATCAAAACTGTTTATCCACACCAGCTGTACGTTAATGTGAAAGTGACACTACAAATAACTTGCTGACACATATTTGGCCGTTTCACAGTTTATAATTGTGGGGTGTGGAGCTACCAGTTTGTGCAAAACTGTTACAGGTCAAACCGGACAGCATACCTGTTGTAATAAGTGTAACATATATAGAAACACTGTTATCTTTCTCACACAGTGTCTATGTTTAGCACATTTTTTTAAAATTTGATTGGCTCTGCTTGATCATGTCTGCATGGTTACAGTTCATTGACAGATCTGATGTGAGTTTGTAATAGCTGCAGATCAAGTTGGAGTCGGTGTGAGGACTCGCCAGAGCTGCTTCAGTCTTTTGACAACAGGTCTCCTGTCTGTTTTGTAATTTTCCATCTTGAATCTTGTTAAATGGTGACAAAATTTATCAAATTCCATGATCAAATTCATATAGCAAAATATCAGCTTTTGTTTCTGTATTATTCAATAGTACTTCTCTATTTTTTGACTGTAATGTGCTGTCTAATCACAATGTCTATTCAGAATTCATTATCAACTTACACTGAAAAGATCTGAGTTGTTTTAAATATTTGTAACTGAATCATTTAGTTGAGTAATCAGTTACTCACTTGGCTTTTTTGGACTAAACTGATTATCAAATTTTCTGGTAACTGATTAATCATTTAATTTTTACCAATTTTTACCAAACATTAACAAGTTCAAGCGCAGAAGTGAATATTTGGTTGATATTGGCTTGGCTTTTGAAGTCATGGTTGGACAAAGCAAGTCTGATAGTGTCAACTTAAGCTTTGAGAAAATATGATATGCATATGTTTTACTTTCTCTGACCTTTTATAGACTAGATGATAAATAAACAAAGTAAAAGATGAATCACCAATAAGTCCAATAAATAACTATACAATTTCGCCTGTTTACTTGTTAGGTCCATTATTAAATAATGATGTAATCAGAGATCAGAGTATTTATAACCTTTTAGAAGTCCGATACAATGTGTGAAGGTTAATCCTTGAGAGGTTCTAATATTGGTACTGTATATTATTTCTGGCATTCTAAAATGTAATTTTTGTTGGTCACTGGCTTAATGAAAACCTCATCTTTTTTAATGGATGACATAGATTCACACATGCACGAATGTTAAATATCTGTTAATATTAAGTACCTTTGTTAATTTTAGGAGACTTTCAGTCATGTTTGGACAATCTCAATTAAAATGAACCCTTTAAGGCTACAAGCAAAACCTAAAACCCTATTAGACTGAATAAAAGTGATGGATCAGAGCTTGAATATGAGGGATAAAACTGGTTGCTTAAATGGTTGAAGTTAAATGTGTCAAACAATAGTCCACTGTTGACATGTAATTACTAAGTAAGAAACAGCTTTTGCTTGTTTGCTGTATGTCAACATCTGCTCTTCTCTTTCAGCGACTCAGTTATGGAGAGCTCTACCGAGACTTCCCAGACTGGAGGCACCTTAAAACCAAAGCCAGGTCTGGCCCCCAAACCTCGGCTCACTCCAAAGCCTTTCTCCCTGCAGAAGAACACCACCATTCGCTCCATCCACGCTCCAAAGACAGTCAACACAACATCAAGGTCAACAACAAACCAGACTGGAAAATCAGAAGCCACAGGTGTCGCCAGACCACCAAGCCTGACCACCCATGCTCTGAACCCCCTTCAACAAATCACCACTTCTGATTCCAAACCCACCTCTGTAACTGTTCACACCAAAGATAAACCAAAAACTACCAAAGAAAGTAAAACAATTCCACATGAAGAGGATACTCCAGATTCTAGTGGTGCTCCAGGAAAATCTGATTCTGCCTCACAAACTGCTCCACCCACACCCAAGCCAGTCCAAAAAGACGATGTCATCCAAACAAACCATAAAGCATCCACAGATTTTGTAACTAACTCGGAACAGAAAGAGGGAAAAAAGAAAGAGCATGAAACCCAGACCCCTCTCATCCAAAAGCCAGAAGAATCAAGCAGCAACAGTTCTTCGACACCCAGTCCATCATGTGACTGGCGAAGCAGCAGGAGGGGTCTGTCCTCAGAGCTCACCTCAAAATTTGAGTTAGGGGGTCAGTCCCCGACACCTCAGCCCCCCATAACTGCATATACAAGCAAAAAAAAAGATGATTCAAACAAGCCAGTGTCCTCCAATCCAGAGCAGAGCCAGAAAACAACAGAACCACAGAGCAAAGACAGTGATGAAGGGGAACTGAAGGAGGAATATAGTGGAGGGGGAAGCATAAAAAGAAGAATCAGTCTTCTTTTTGACTCCTCATCAAGGCCAGGGGTCATGATGAAGAAAGAGGAGCCAGATATCTTAAACAGAACAGGAAATGTAAAGGAGCGAATTAAGCATTGGGCAGCAGAAACAAGTTCTGAGGCTCAGAAGGCTGATATGAAGCCTCAGGTTGCACTCCGACCTCGCACTTGGAGGTGAGTGAACTTCTTCCCCCTCTACACTATCTGTATTTGGTGAAATGACCAGACATGAATAAAAAGAAAAGCACATTCTCTTCAAAGTGAAATCATGCTAAAAGTTTATTTGATGGTTTATGACACGTATTAGACTGCATATTAATGGCCGATGGTACCCTTTTTCTTTCTGGGCACATTTGCTGCTTCATGAAAGACTCAACCTCTTCTTTTTCAGAGCTGTGGAGTAATGTATACATATTATTTCAACCACAGATGGAAGCTTCTTCCATATTGTTGTTATTGGTTCATTTGGAGCGAGTGCATTTACAAGTCTAGAACTGTTGAGGCAGGAAAGTTTGAGTGTCACCAGCGTTTCTTTCCTTTGCTTCTTGTTCCAAGTGTGCACTGTGTGTCGACAGCAACAGGGGAGTGGTAAATGAATAACAATATCAAGATTGTGGCTTGATTTAAGTCCTCAAATAATTCCAGATAAGAGCAATAACCATGCCACCTCAGGTTGTGAATTTCTAGATTAGATATTCAACCTTCTACAGGAGCAGAAATTACAGTTAAAGATACAGATCACCAATTTTTCAACCACACAATGTAGGTCATTATTTTTAGACATTTTATATATTCCAGGCAGTGTTGGAAGTAACTTAGTTAAAATATTCAAAATTTATTGCTATCCGATAGGGAGACGTACTATAACTGTAGTTACTCGTTATTTAATTTGTTACATTGATGTCTACTACTACCTAGTACACGCAATTACAAGAGCTGCAACAATAAGTTGATTCACTAATTCATCTAACACCAGCAGATGAATCTCCAGATATTGCAATAATTGATCATTAAATGTCCATTTTCACGGAAAAATGCCAAATGTGATAGTTCCCACATCGGAAATATGAGGTATTGCCTCTTAACATTGTCCTAACTCTGCTTTCCTTCAACCAGTTACAACATAATGATGCTGCTTACACATTAAAAGCATCAGTAATATGTCACATCTAGAATATAATACTCACAAAGTACATTTTAATAGAGCTCAAGCTTTTCAGACATCGCCAAGGATATCTTCTGTTGGTGCTCACAGTATTGAGAATCTACATTTAAAAACTTCAAGAGCAACATGTTTGTAGAAACAGCCTCTGTCAGAAGTTTTTACTGGAATTTTTTTTTTTTTTTTACAAAAAAAACCCCATTAATCCTATGAGAATGTTTAAAAGGACATGATGTGTGTTATCCAGAGTGACTGGGACTCTTTCAGTTGGTCTTGAAACTTTTATGTAAGCCAACTTTGGATGTTCTCAAAATTGAAACTATTTGTATATCTAGTTGTAAGTAAAAGAATGTGTTTGTTTTTGTTTGTTCTCATCTCGGCAAAACCATTTATAGGCACTGCTGGCTGCAGAAACTTGGAATGAGCATATTCCCCACAATGCTAGTTTGTGGTTTGATTGTTTTTTTTTTTGTCTATTTCACACAACTAAGTCCTTGCATTAGGAGAAATATCTTTTAAAGCAAGCAAGGTCATTAAACTCAGATAATCATACAGAATGACTAATTGTTATTTCTCCTACAGCAGTGAGCCTGTTACTGCTCCAACAGCAGAGAAAACAAACAAAACAGCACTTGTTGAGCCTCCTGCAGACACACGGGCTGTGGAGCCACATCCAAAGGTTTCCCCAGCTGAGGCAGAAAAGAAGTCTTTGGATACCTCAAAAGAGACGCAAGGAAAGGACAAGGAGAGCAAATCAGCAGAGAGTGAAGTCCAACCAGGCAATCACAGCCCATCTACAACCCAAACTGCCAGCGATGAGGTGGACTCAGCTTCAGGTGAAAGTGCACACTGTGCTCTAAAGAGAAACAATGTGAAACGCCGCTCTGTTCACTTTGGTTTTGTGGAGAGAGATGACGGTGGGCCTCCAGTTATCCTGGGCTCAGCGTCTGAATCCAGCTCAGAAGAAGAAGAGGAAGTACAAGAAGAACAGATATCTGAAGATGAACCTGAGAAGGACACCTCTGTGTCTTTGCCCGTCTACCGACGAGCAGCATTTCTTCAGCAGAGGAATGATGAGAGTCACAAACAGGAAGAGGAACAAATAAAACTGGAATTTGAACAGAGACGGAGAACAGAGGAGGACGAACAGGTTAGACTTAAATTAGAAGAGGAATGTAAAAGAGAAGAAGAAAGGGAGAAAGAAAGGCAGAGGGAAGAGCAAAAGCTCAAAGACGAGGAGAAATGGCAAGAGGAAGAAAGGGAAAGACATAGGTTGATGGAAGAGGAAACTGAAAGACAGAAGAGGGAGGATTTGGAGGGAAAAATGATAAAAGAACACAAAATAGAAAGGCAAAGAATACTAGAAGAAGAGTCGGAAGCAGAAAGATTGATGGAGTTGATGTGGCAGGGACAGAGAGGGGAGGAAAGAGAGAAGGTGAAGCAGAACGAGGAGAGACTAAAGCAAGAGCTGATGGAGCAGGAAGAGGAGAAACTGAGGGAGGAGAAGAAAAAAGAAGAGAGACGGAAGGAGGAAAGAGAAAGACTGAAGCTTAGAGAGGAGGAGGAGAGGTTGATTAATGAGAATAAACTGAGAGAGGAGGAAATGAACAAAGAAAAACAAAGAGAGGAGGAGTGGGAAAAAGAGTGGATGAGACAGACAGGCAGCTTGGGAGGGGAAGAAGAGAGGGGGAGAGAAAAGGAGAACAAAAAGGAATTGGAGCTGATGCACCAGAGACAAAAAGAGGAAGAAGAAAAGAGGGCCAGGCAGAAAGAGGAAAGACTCAAACAAGAGGAGAGGGAGAAAGAGAGATTGGGAGAGGAGGCTGAGAAAATAGAAAAGGAGAGGCAAAGGAGGCTGGAAGAGGAGGAAAGGATGAGGGAAAGACAGAGGCAGGAGGAGGAGAGAAAACGAATGGAGTTTGAGAGGAAATTGCAGCTGGAGAAAGAGGAAGAGATGAAGAGAATAAGACAGATAGAAAAGCAGAGGGAGGAGGAGAGAATGGAAGAAGAAAGGAAGAGAGAGATGGAGAAAGAAAGAGTGGAGGAACTTGAGAGAGAAATGCTAAAGGAAATGGAAAGAAAGCAAGCAAAAGAAATGGAAGAAAAGCTAAGAAGGGACACAGAGAAAGGAGAAGATTTTGGCTTGACCATCAGGAAAGGAGAGAGTGCGGTGAATGAGTCAAATCTGATCAGCTTTGACCCTGAAGATGCACCTCAGAAATCTGAGACACCACATTCCCATTTCTCAAAGATGAATGAGCCCACAGAAAGTCAAATCGAAGTTGCTTACGACGACTTCTCCGTCAGCAGGCCTTTGATTGACGTGAATTTCGATGATTTTTCAGTCAAACCAAAGAGGTGGGGCTCACAGGCTAAAAGAGAAACAAGTGCAGCTGTGCAGAGCTGGGCAACCAGTCCTGTGGACAACAAGGAAGGAGATGTGCTGGAGCCCCTGAATGTATGGTCTATGGAAAAAAAAGAAACATACAGCTCAGGGCCCACACCAACTGTGGACAGTCCAGCCAAGGAGGAGGAAGAGAGGACAGAGGAGGAGGAAGAGAAGACAGAGGAGGAGGAAGAGAGGACAGAGGAGGATGAAGAGAGGACAGAGGAGGAGGAAGAGAAGACAGAGGAGGAGGAAGAGAGGACAGAGGAGGAGGAAGAGAAGACAGAGGAGGAGGAAGAGAGGACAGAGGAGGAGGAAGAGAAGACAGAGGAGGAGGAGGAGGAAGAGAGGACAGAGGTGGATGAAGAGAGGACAGAGAAGGAAGAGACACCAGAGAAAGGACAGCTCATCTCTATAGAAGTGGAGGAAGAGGAAGGGAAGACAGAGAGGGAGGAAGAGGTGGACGAAGCAGAAGAAAAGGACAAGGAGGAAGTAAGTACAAAATACATTCATTTGAGATGGAATTTGATTGGTAAGCCATCAACACCCTGAATAGCACAGAAAGGATGAGGTTAGAAGAACAGAGTCAGGAGTGTGCATGCCATTGTAGTTACTTCCCCGTGGCACCATGTCAGCCAGGTAACCACACACATACACACTTTATGTGACTCAACACAATAATTCCTGTAGCACAAGATCCAAAAATATCTTGTCATACTTGCTGCAGCCTAATTGAGTCACGATGAAATAACATCTTCTCGTGTTCTTGTGTATGTACATTGTGTGACATTGCATAATGAAACAAGCATGGCATGAGATCCAAATGTAGCTGTAGTGTAATGTAGTGTCAGTAACTCTTCTGCATTTGCCGACAGCATAAATATGTGTGTATTCATATACATATATACATGTGTGTGTGTAAAATGGTTGCATATAGGCTGAAGAACACCATTTAGGCCTGAACATTTATTCTCTATCAGAAGAACAGCAAGGGTCAGTCATCACACACACACAGACATTGGCAGACTTGTTCACAATCCCCAGCACAAAAGTTATTCAGCTGTTTTTGTCAGCGGTTGACCATTAAAATGCATACCAGAGAGCTTTGTACAATATGGGATGTCTGCATGGTATAGCAACCCAGCTGTAAAACTACAAACTATTCTTGCCTGCTTGGGACACATTGCCATGAATGTGATAGGACGGAGTGGTCATCAGGCCTTCCAGTCCATCTGTGAACAAACTGTTCTTAGGCAGGTCCACGGGACAATAAGGATGGATGCCCTCAGGCAGACAATACACAGTGAAATTTAAAAAATTTCTTCCCACCTCCATCAATTTTTTTTAACACCCACCACCTGTTTGGTATGGTATGTTTTTTATTGTGGTGATTTTAGCATTTTTCGGGTCTTAGCAGTGTTGTGTTCCTGCCAGGGGGTGTGCGTGTATGTGTAATAAGTGTCAAATTTACTGGTGATGGTACAGCCAGTGATGCATTGTTTGTTTTTATTGTTTTGTTGTTTGTCTGTAACTGTCATTGTGGCTGTCAAGACATTTATGGGTAGAGTGTTGAGTCTAAGACAAATTCCCCATTCCAAAGGGACAATAAAGTATGTTGTATCGTATTGAACTATAAAACGCATAAATTCAAAATTATGTTGAAAAGGCTCCACGACAAAGAATATCACACACAAATTTTGAAAAGGTGCAATGTTATTGAAGTGTTATTTGTTTTTAACCTGAGTGTACCTATGATGTGTACACACATTTGCATGTGCTTTGTTAAGCTGCAGCTCGTAACCACTGTCCCTACAGCGGCAAGTTAAACATCAATCAATGACATCATACGTGAGACTGACTGCAGTAATATTAGTGCTTCAGGGCTGAATGAACACAAGTTGTTTTTTACTTACTTAAATGCATTGGAGACATCCATTCAGAGGACAAGTTACAGTGAAGCCAGGCTAATCTAACAAACCTGCTTATGAAATTACAGTTAAACTTGCGTTCATCTCCAACAGCGCAAACTGACCAAGTATAACAGGCTGCCTCTGTCATGTTTCTATTTAAATGCAACACAGCCAAAGAAACTGGCAGAGGAGTGAAAGATGAATGAAAGAATGTTACTTGCTGGTTCGTCTTCACTCATTAACAATTGAATTCATTGGGCAGCCTCGGCAGCTACTGCAACTTTTAAGGCTTTGAAAGTTGAATGTTTTGACTAAGCTTTCTGCGTGTTCATACCAACCACTAGTGTCTGGACCGAAACTGACATAGCGTCATCTATCTGGCAGTCAGGATGGACGAAATTATTTTTTCAATTTGCTCTTGGATTTTATTAGTCAGTTTTGAATCTCTCCAGAAAGAATTGTGATTCTAGTGTGCATCAATTTTTCTGCACACCTCTAGTATGAATGTACCCTTTGGAGTACCCAGTGTGTATGAACTCTTATGTTGAGTGGTGTATGCCTGTAACACTCTGGTTATCCGTCCATTATCTATCAAACTGTTCTTATCTAGCGTGGGCTGACTGCACCCTGGACAGGTCACCAGTCCACAAACTCTCACTAATGCCTACAGGCATTTTAGAGACATCAATCAACACGAATGTTCATGTCTTTGGACTGTGGGACATGAAGAAGATGCAAATCCCACACAGAAAATATTAGGTAACCAAACCCAGAACCCCGTCTCTGTGAAGCAACAGTGCTAAACACTACCAAGCCAAGCCACCCAGAGTCTGGTTATGATAATCAAAATGAAAGTGAGAGTATGATTTCCTGAAACACTTTCCTGTTGACTGCTTTCATTTCGTTTCTGTTTTTCATTAAGAATATATTCATTTTAAAAGATGAAAAAAGGAAGTTGAAAGCAGAGACTATAAAGAAGAGATGGATTATTTCTCATGGGCTTCTTGGATAGATTATTTCCAGCAGCTATGGGTGAGTCTGAACACACAGAAAATGTTACCTCCTAAATGCCAGTAGTTTTGCAATTATTTGCAGAGCCAGCTCAGCAATTTGCTCCTCTGGGAGACATCACATGTTTTAGATTTATTCTTTCTGTTGTTTTGCAACAAACCAGCTTTTCTTATTACTTTAATTAACAATTTGAATAGGGCACATCAACTGCAAAAACAACCACCTACAGCGCTATCAAGTGCCTCGCAGAATACTGAGTGTTGCATATGTTCAGCATTCTTTCTGAGAATTGGATAAGAAAATTGATTACTACGCTGATTTCAATTTGTTACTGTGAACCTGGTTAACCCTTGTGAGGTTAATAGTCAAATCAACAACCACTAACAGATTAGCCTCTTTTAGTGGCAATGGTATTAATGACCTAGCATTAATAAAAGTGTGTTTATCTGTAGAAATGAAAACTTCACGAGCATTTGTAAAAATATGTTTATGTTCCATTTCAGTATAATCACTTTCAAAGGCCCATATGAGGCGTAGTGCAGCTGAAGTAAACAAACCATGTCTGAATAAACTTCTGGGTGGATGCTTAAATAAACTTCATCACTGCACTGTGTGAAAGAAGTTGTCTAATCCATTGGGAGTTCAACAAACAGCTAATGTTACTGGGAATCTTTACCCCCTTTTTTTTTTTTTTTTGCAATATTAGCACCATTAAAGGTAGATAGATTGGGAAACTGAAGTTGAGATCTCAGCCTAAAAACAGTCCTATGAACATATGGCCTTGAAAAAATTTAAGGTGCAATGTCAAGGACAAAACTTACATGTAAGGCATAACATGAAAATGAAATTTCACTATGCTTTCCTTTGAAAAGACAAGGCGACAAAGGCAACACGGCACAAATTAAAATGTGAAACAGAGTGAGTGAACTGTGGTTGAACAGCAAAATAAATGAACAGCTGACAGGGCCATACCAGTTGAGACAGATCGGTGAAGCACTTGTTTGAACATGCAATGAATTCTGACGACCTAGACTGTGTATGTACTGTATGAGTGTGTCTTTGTCATATTTCATCTTGGTTTGCCATGTGCAAACTTTAGCAAAGAAAGCACAACCTACACAGCCAGTGTGCTACTTTAAGGAGGCCATTGGACCTACTTCAGGTGCCATTTGTATTGAAACATTGGAGGTTGCGACTGCGTGAGAAGGTCCTTGTTTAAACCACTGAGTGGTGCTGCTGCGCTACAAAATTGCCCTTCCTTACATGTCCTTCCTTAAGTTTCATTTGTTTCTGTAGAGCTACAATATGGCCACCCTAACATTAAACAGCCTGGTTTAGCATTTCTTTCATATTGAAGAAACCATCCATCACAACGACACTCATGTGTGACAGATACATTTCAGCATTTAATTTTCCTCATTCAGCAAGATCTTACAGTGAGTGTGATCATCATGTCCTCATTTGGATCTGTCCAACAGGGAAGCCTGTCAGACTGACCATACATGGTGGCCCTATTTTCTCTTTCTCTGTCTCTCTATTCAATCTCTCCACCCCGTTTTGAGAGAGAGCCCATCAACTGCCTGCCCGCATGTGCGCACACACACACACACACAAAGAGGACGGGCAAAACAAGAAAGTGGACATGTCCACTGCTCATTCTTTTATTTATGTATTTGGTGCTTCATGTAGCTCAAACTTTCTCTCAACTTTCTGAAAGTCACCCTGCTTTCTGCTCTGGTCTCTTCCCTCTTACCTGCAATTAGCTAGAGGAACAAAGCAGTGGAGGGAGGTACAGAAAAAACCTTGGCCCAACCTGCTGCACCTTCCTCCCTCTGGGATTTTCCACATCTGAACACAGACCTCCACTTTGTTGTGACATTCGCTGAAATCACTCAGGTCTAGAGAAGATAAAGAAGGTGATCCACCTCTCTGTACCTGGCTTTGGATGTTTGGAGAGCTAGTTATTTCCCACGGTGCTTTTCTCTCTCTCTTTTTTTTTTTTTTTGTTTTTCCTGAATGGAAAATGGAGTTGCAGTGCGAACTGGGACATAGGTACATGAGCAAACAGGCTTGACTTGCAGTCAACAAGTTTCAGCAAAAGAGAAGAGAGGTAACACTTCCAATAGTTTTGTGCAAGACTCAAACTTGCTTTCCTACTTTTTTTTTTTTTTTTTTGTACTTTCAGAGTTGAAGGAAGATGACATTTTTAATGGAGACTACTGTCAGGGTCTTTTAAAGGATGATAATGATCTGTAGCACACTGCTGCTGAGAATGTCACATCAATCATTGTGAATGCTGGGGAGTAGTTTTGTCACAGTGCAAACACATGGCTGGTCAGACTATTTACTTCTTTACCGACAGCAAATAATGGACTGCTCCGGGGATTTTGTGTGACAGGAACCATAAAATTATGGACAGTGACAATGGACGCCACTCTGAGTGAAAGGACTATATCTGGCTTTGTATGACGTCAGCAGCCTTTTTCTGCAATTACCCTTTGCTTGCTGAAAATGACAACTGAAAGCTGGATTACACATCCAGCTTTTTGACTCACCCACAAAATCCCCTCATCTCTAACAAAGCTGAACTTCAGTTTTTCTCTTGAAGTAGTTTCCATGGTGACCCTAATGCCAGGACAACCAGCTGTGTGAGCTTTTCAACCATGCAATATTTCGGAGGGAAACTGTCAGCCGCTCAGCTGCAAGTGGCGGGCTGGGTGGGGAGCGTACGGCGCTCCTTGCAAGATGCTCTGGAGCTGGTGTGGGGCACCACAGAAGAGAAGCCGGAGGAGGAAGAGAAGAATGAAGAAGAGGAAGAAGAAGGTGGATATGGAGGAGGAAGGTTTCAGAGAGCCATGACACCAATTCGTAGCTTCACCAGACGTAGCAGGAGATCCTTGCACCGCTTCTCCATCAGAAGCCGGCAAACTCTACAGAGGAGAGCCACTGAAAGCTGCTCTGTAAGAGCTGATACATTAACCCAGTAGATGGCAATGCGTGCTTTTTAATTTTCTGCAGTCTGATCCAGGCCAGGTCTAGTTGTCCAGTGAAATTGATATACTGTATATTTGGGTGCCAAATGAGCTTGGCTTGCTCATTTTCATTGACATTAGGTAAATGAACAGAGCAGTAATCCCAAAAATTTGGTACTTGTTACAATTTGCTCCAAAGCTCCACTCAGTGTCGCGCTGTCCTTAGTGCAATATTTCCACACCCATGTCTGAACAGATGACCATGCAAATGTGAAAGGGGAGTGCAGTAGGCAGTGGCGGTCTGTTTTCCGGAAGGACACAGTTATCTGATAAAGTTGTGTGAATGTAGTGTTTTATCAGTGCACATGCAAGCTATTTCCCTCTGTCTATGTTGTGTGTCCGAGATAAAGCCGAGGACTGTAACAAAGTGTGACACACTTAGACGAGGTTTGTCCAAATATGGTTGTTTATGTCTAAACCTGCCTTTAATTTAACATAGCCACAGCATTTGATGTTTCAATAGCTATAGATAGTGCCTAGCACATTGAATATTCTAAACATTTTATATTTGCAAGACTCTGTTTACTGTATTTTACATTGTAATATATTTCTTTTATTTATTAGGGTTAATTTATCCCAAGATTATTTAAGTATATATAATATATATGTTTGTCTTCAAGTGTAGCTAACACTTTTTTCCAATAGCTCCACTGGAGCTATGCCACCAAAAACACAATCAATATATTGTATTTCTGTTTTTTTGTCAGTTGTCTGGTTTGAACATAAAACACAAAATTTCTGCATTTTTCAAGTTTTAACTCAACTTGTAGACTGCATAGCGCGAACAGGTGTGCATGTTCAGGAGACACAAGGACATCGAAAGACAGGCAATAACCTGCAGAATATGACCACTCCTAATCAGACGATCCATCACTCTTTTTTATTAGAGGGGATGTTTTGTCCATTATCCTTCATTAGAGTCTGGGTTAGTTGGGCTTGTGGAATCTATCAGTTGTTGTTTTCCACTAGATGGTGGAAGAAGTTTTCTACACATTCCTTTGACCGTGACAGAAATGTGATGCAGGTAGACTATAATGAAGCAGTCTCTGTCTTGACTTGTACATCCTCCATCATAAGTACATACTGTACTAGCCCACTCATACATACACAGGTTTACTGCAGCAAGTTAGTGCTTTTTTGTGGTGAACTTTTTAACGTAGCCAGCACTCCTGTCTGTACCTCAGTGACTGTAGTTCTTACCATGTGTATGCATATATGTGCATGTATTTCTGTGCACATGTAGATTAAAGCTAGGCCAACAGAGTTTATTACAGATCCCCTCAGCTTTACAATCATTTTACCATCTTTCAGCTTATTATTTTGTTTCAACAGCCTGCAACCTAACTGTTTTCTTTCAGTCTCACATTCCACAACTTTCCACTCTGACTAACTGGTACCAAATGACAGGCAAAGTTTGTGACCATCTGGTAAACATAAGTTTACCAACTTGAAAGCCAAATATTTCTTTCTGGAGTGTGCTGAGGCCAAAAAAATCAATCAAATAATGGATTAAAATTTGTCATATATTGATACAAATGCAGCATTTTCTCTGTGGCAGAGGGATCTTTTGCTTTGCCAAAAATAGACTTGAGAATAATAGATTGATTGATCATTTAATTTGTTTCCGCATGTGTAAGATGCACTTGCTCTATTATCTCTCATTCATTGTTGCATAATGCATATGTGATAAAGGTAGGACTTGCAGGGTGGTCGGGTTGTTCCACTGTAGAGATTGCATCTCCGTGAGGCCGGACTTCTCTGCAACCAAACTCGGTCTGTAGTTATAGGAAAATCACTAGAAGCCTATTCATTCACACTGTGATGCCGCCAGATAACAGACATTGTGCAAATGAAGCTGCTGTGTGAGCTCTGAGTAATAAATGGACTCAGTAAGGAGATGAAATGGGCATGAAATCATGTGGAGGGCTGGGGTGTTTATTCCACTGTTGTTTTGTATCCAGGTGACAATGAGATGTGGCCCTTGACAAAATGTGAAGGAATGTTGCTGAATGTGAGGAGCTGCACAGTAGTTGCTTTTTTTTTTTTGAATTTGTTTGTGTGTGTATGTGTGTTTGCGTCTGTGCATTCCACTATGTGGGCGTGACAGCATGAGTGTCTTTGGTGTGTCTACATATACGTGTATGGGCGTATATGTCAGTGCGTGTGCATGCATACACCATACACATGCTCACAGTGTTTAGCGAGGACAGCCCAGCCTCTGTGACCACCTCATTAAAAGACACATGCTTGGCTGGTCCTTAGTCCTCTCTCCCTCTGTAGTTAGCGATCTTGGCTCAGCACACAGTCCATTTTTCCCAATGCCTCCGCTCCACAATGTGGAGTTCCAATATGCAATTTTTACACAACAAAGAGGAGCTTTAAGCCGCATTAATTTCATATGATAAAGCATTTGACCCAAAGAGAGACAAAATCAAAGCAAATTATATCCCAGAATGCAGTTTCGGCTCTGTTTTGTAACAGAGCATAACTTTGGATTCCTTGTTCATGTTCCTTCTGTCTTTCAGACCCAGATTAACAGCTACAATGTAAACAGACAAGACGAAGACACTGATGCTTTGATAGACAGTGAGCCAGACCAGCAGAATGGCGGCCATGGACAGACATCTGAAACTGACAGGTAGGAGAGGTTGCAATATAACACACTTGACATCTTTAAGTGGCTTAATTTCCTTCATCTACACTAATGTAGACAGACAGGACTGGGCAGGTTTAAATGCCAGTGTTTCTCTTTTTTGTGTTGAAGGTGTGGCTGCACATTGAGGTGAATTGACTTCTGGATAATAGAAGCCCCATGGCTATCTAATATTGATGTTTTGAACTATGTAGCCCAAGGTGCTGGTTTGGGGGCCACGTTGGGTTTTCAACCTAACGAAACACACAATTTATGTTTTTGACACATTAATATGACAGCAAATTCAACTACAGTTGCACATAGAAATAAACTCATGGTCTGAAGAGTTGAACTCTCTGTGCCCCCTTGTGGTTATAAAAGCACAACACATACGCCCAGAAGTGTGAGTAAATGACTTAGAAAAAAAATGACTAATACGTAACTTTCTCTCTCCTCAGTCCAAACCATGTCACTGACCAAGTTCCTGAAATCTCCCCTCATGATGTTGATATCACTGACTTTCACAGAGAGCAAGAGTTGGCTCCTTTTCCTGAGGTTGGTGACTCTTTGTTCATTAAACAGTACATGAAACAGCTATTTTTAGTTAGGTTTTTACCTTGCAAGCCCACCTGGGAAAATATGTGCATCTGTCTCTGCATTGTTATAGCATGGTGGAGCATTAATACACCTATGAAGGAAGTATATTCTTTTCATAGATTATCCTTGTATGTGTCTATCCGCAGAGCTCCACTCCTCTCCTCGACACCAGTGCGCAGAGATCCAAGGCAGAGGTGGGTAAGAGGCGACTTCGAACACGTCCATCACGCTCGCTCCATGCTGGCTTGACTCAGAGGGAGACCATGGACTGGAGGGCTTGTGACACCACAGGTTATCTAAAACACACAGAGAGTGATTCTTTTAAATCAGCATAAATAATCAATATTCACTTCCTGTTTTGCTCTGCAACTATGGTTGTAGATCGAAAAGAAGCATCTTCTACACCCAAGGACTCAGATTCTGAGGAGGAACATCCAAAGACAAAGATAGTCGGTTCTCCTCCTACAACCTCACAAAGAGTCCCCATGTTCCCTGGTCTGAGCCCTGCAGCCCTGATTGTAAGTATAATGTGTTTTTGTTAAATATGACTTGATATAAAAGGGCAGTATTTGCATTGAATAAAATGCACTTGACTTTCTCCTCAAGGCTCAATTAAAAAGGAAAACAGGTGGAGAGGAAAAACAGGAAGACAAGAGGAGAGGAGAGAGAGAAAGTCAGCATGAGGATAAAGCACCAACACCATCACAACCCTCCCAGTCTCCTCACTCTGCCGCTCATCTCGTAGGGGCTGCACGGGTGTTACCACCCACAAGCAGCACAGACAAAGGGTAAGAGCAGAGCAGTACAAAACACTTCAAAGAAAAAATATTCCAATCTCTGAAGTGATTGAAATTATTTAACTTTCATAATAACACTCCTGAACTGTGTCATTCAGTGCCAACTCTTCTCCTGCTTGGCTGAAAGAACTGAAGACAAAAAAGCGCCTGAGTCAGCATGGTGGGGAGTCTTAGCCAGATACAGGTAAATGACATGGACGAAGTGATAATTAAAATACTGGAGACCCAGGCTCTTTGTTACATATTAAAATAAAAACTTACAACAGTAACATCTTTCCTTTGTTACCATGAAATATACTGTAAATAATTATCAGTAGAGGCACAAGCAGTAGTCAGTACAACAACATCTGCTCATTTTTTGAAGATGTAATATACCTTTCTTTTTTTAATTTCACCAGAAACCTCAAAGACACATTTCTAGCTTTGTCTCTCTCAAATTCATATTTAGTGAGATCCATTCAACTGCGTGTCACAAAAGAAGCATCTTTTGATCACTTTATTATTTATCAAATGCCAGTAGAAATTAGGGGTTTAAAACAAGGGGAAATTGCTTGGAATACATGGTGCATTAAAGGATATAACAGGATCAGCCATAGATGAAACTTGAGCATAAAGGTTCTGACATTTGGTGTATAAAATTAATTACTGTAGGAGTGAAGAGATCATTCAAATGGACTAATATGCTTGTGAGTCATAATCCAAGACAGTTGAATGGATTTGCAATGATAGAGAATGAATGGTTTCAACTTTTCTGCAGTGCTGTCAGGAGTTTTTGTGTTCTTTAACACTGACTGTGATGAAGCTGACAGCAGAGACAAAACAGGAAATGATCACAATATCTGCAACACTTTCTTCTGACTGTGTAACATGTTCAAAACTGTATCATTATACCTGAATACAGTTTGCTCCATAGTTGATGCTCTTTTACTGACATGTTCTATTGCTGCTTGCAGTAAACTTGATTCTTGCCTTTACTGAGTTGGTTCTGTTTGGCTTAGTGAAAAAAAAAACAAACAAAAAAAAAACAACAGATGCCCTTTCATTGGGGTGATGGATTAAAGTACCATTTGATACCATGCATGCCTTAACCGGATGTACTTATGATAGCATTGCAACCAATGTGGTCAATTCTAAACATGTTAAGTAAATTTGATTTCTTTATTCAATTGAAGTTTTGTTGTGAACCTACTCTATATTTTGTTGCCTGTAGGAGCCCTGTGCCATCGCTGTTAAACAAGAGTCATTCCATCTCAGTTGCTTCTGCTGCCGCTGACAAACACCTTGCCATGATTGCGCCATTTTGCCCTTTGAGTGCCTTATTTTGGACATTTACAGATATATGCAAAGGGGGAATTCGCTGAGTAAAGAGGCTGTCAAGAATTTTTTGTCTTGTAAATCTTGAAATAATAGTGCCACGGCTTTATGCCAAGACTGTGATGTGTTAATGCCGAGTTCATGTTTTATTGAATGTTGTACAGAAATTCAATGGATGGTGAATACCCCAATATGATTTAAAGCAAAACAATAGAGTTTGTTGTTGTTGCAGTGTGTAAGTCCTTACACTGACAGGGACTGATGACACTTTTTAATGGATTATATACCATCACTCACAGCCACACGTAGATACACTGTATACACAGGAAATACTGATCATAAATAATAGATTGCACCTTGTGTTTATTTAGTGGTAATTGTATAAAATGCTTTTCATGTTATCTTACCATTCACAGATTGTCTCAAGTAAACCTACCTTGCACTTTAAGAAGCATTACAACATACTACCGTCCATAGGGTGCATCAAAGCAATATAATAATCAAAGACATCACTAGCACTGAATGTACCTGTCATCCTCAACATGAGCTTTGACAAAATATAGAGATACAGTCTCTTCTTTTATTAAAACAACCAGAAGCTTGTAAGACTGTTAACACTGAGCTGGGAGGACCTCTTGGGCAGGCTCTAAAAGAATCAGGTAGGCACTTTTGTAAAATCTTAAAGTGAGAAAAATGCATTCATCTGCTTGAGATTAGTGGTTGAATATCTTTGTAATGTTAATGATTGACTACCGTCAATGCTGTAATCAATTTTGATCAACATATTGTATCATAAGAGGAAACTGAGGGAATTTTATTAAAAGAATTTCTATGATAACCAATTAATTGTGTGTCTTTTATGGGGAAACTTGTCCTGCTGTTTAAGATAACTTTGGATGGTAGACCTATAATCTTTGAGTGGAAAAAAATCAAAGTTTCATTGGTGTTGCCATTCACACTCCTATTGCACATTTTGGTCAAGTCAAATGTAAATTATGTAAATGGGAAAACTGAGCTGTTGAGTCTAAATATGGAAACATGCCAATATCATGAAGCCAAACAATTCTGATGCAGCATTTTGGATGATGGATAAAGAGAAAGATAAAGAAAGAGGTAGAAGACAGGAGAGTGGAGAGCAAGATAGCTGGGTGGGGCCAATAGTGCTGAGTGGGACTGATTTCTGTTCATTCTCTTGGCTGGCAGTCAGTGTACCCACTATAGGATCATGGTCAGGATGGCAGCATGGGCAGAGCTGGGCAACGTTTGCCAGTGTGCCAGGGACAGAGGGGCAAACCTATTGAGAAGCAGTGTGATGGACACAATGGGTGCGACAGACTTGCTGCATCAACAGGCTTTTTGCTGCTGTGGCCAGAAATAAACCATAAATACCCCCAACTGGCCTCCACCCACCCGCTCGCTAGGCCTCCACACCCACAGACACCCTCCTCACACTCAGACAGACAAACAAGAGAGAAAAGAAAGTGGAAAGACGACGAGTGTGGCTTGTACCTGGTGCAGTGAAGCACAAGCCATCCAGGTAAACAAAAAAGATTATCCCTCTCCCTTACAGGGGTTCTCCTTTACATTCTCCCCTTTCCTTCTTTTGCATGATTGCTTGTGAAATAACATTTTGTGTGTGCACTATTAATGTTTTTATCTTTCATATACAGCTAACAAAACTAGAATGTACATAAAACTAAATCTATAAATATCTTGGTGATATATATGGTTGATCAGAAATTAGGTCTTTCATCAAAGTTAAAGAATTTTTCTGGTCTTGTAAGCATAATTTTCTTTTATTGACTCAACAAAATCATACAAAAGTTACTGAATAATGTGCTTTGTAAAGTGAAAATGACAGAACAACAGGGAACCCCAGACCAGCTGCCTGCAGAGAAAGGCCAGGGAGGAGCTGGAGCCACATATAAGGTACCTATTATTAAATCAGCTTTTTCTTTGGAGAAAATAAAATGCGTAGCTCAGGATCACCTTTGAATTTTTCAATTTGCTGATCTCACTATCAGCTCGCTAACTTTTCCTCTCTTGCAGTTGGCAGTTTTTGAGTTTGAGAACTTCCGTGGGAAGAAGGTGGTATTGTCTGGTGAATCTAAAAATGTGCTGGAGAAGATACAGCGAGTTGGCTCTGTCATTGTGGAGTCAGGGCCGTGAGTGATTCAGCTTTGTCAGTTCTAATAATATCATTTTCTGAGGATGCATTTGCAATGCCTTTCCTCCATTTCATCAGGTGGGTGGGGTATGAGAGTCCAGGTTTTGCTGGAGAACAATTTGTGCTTGAGAAGGGAGAGTATCCTCGTTGGAGCACTTGGACTAACTGCCAGAGTATCTACAGCCTGAGCTCATTCAGGCCTCTGAAAGTGGTCAGTAATATGAGTGTAATATGAGCAGACAGAACCTCCTCTCAGACATTATACACAAACTAATGATTCATGGTAGACTAACTATGTTGTTTATTTGTTTGTACATATTGTATTATGTATGATGACTGAATAAAATGACACATAAAAACATTTAAATTGCATGCTTAAACCTATTGTTTTGTCTCTACAGGACAGTGCAGATCACAAGCTGAACCTGTTTGAGAATGCAGGCTTTGAAGGCAGAAAGATGGAGATTGTTGATGATGATGTCCCCAGTTTGTGGGCTCATGGTTTCCAAGACCGCGTGGCCAGTGCTAAGGCTATTGGTGGAACGTAAGCTGTAACCTTCACATTGATAAATATTGTTCACGCTAGGATTCAATTGTTTTGTTTTTTTAATATCATTTAATGGATTTTTAAAGTTTCTATTAGTTATGTTGCCCACTGTCCCAGAAAAGTGAAATTATGATACTACTCTTCGTCCTTCTTCTGAAGGTGGGTAGGATACACATATCCAGGCTACAGAGGGAGCCATTATGTGTTTGAGCATGGGGACTTCAAGCATTGGAATGATTGGGGAGCCACTGCACCTCAGATCCAGTCTGTCCGACGTGTGCGGGACATGCAGTGGCACAAGAAAGGGTGCTATATTGCCCCTGCCCCTACACCTCCCAACCCCATTCCTGATCCCAACCCCAAGCCTAACCCTAACCCTAAACCCACTCCTGCTCCTAACTCCAAATCTCAAACTCAACCCCAATCATAGTTTCACCTCCTTCTATGGCAAGGTGAAGGCAAAAAGCCAGTCTCTCCAGCATACCCGCTGTTAGTCTGGGGTATCAAATCATGCAATTCTGGAAACCTGGAACAGACAAAAATGAAACATATATCTCTGTTGGAAATAAAACATTTTGGTCTTGATTATGGTAGTCTGCAAATAATTGAATCTTATTTATTGTGCATAAAACAACGGAATTGTTTGGTATTCAGAGTATTATATGATTTGTTTGAGTGTCAAGCCAATAGAAGAAAACATTGATAGAAATAGTGATAATCAAAACTAGAAAACATTTTTTGAAAAAAACAAACAAACAAACAAAAAAACCCCAAACAAAAACCCAAAACAGATAATTATAGTATTGTTAACGGGCCAATTTTCAAGATAAATTTCAAGAAAGTGGCATTATGTTTACTGTGGCTCTAGGATGATCATAGCTTGACTTTGATAAAATTTATTCATGGCATAAAGCATGTGCTAAAAATTGGGTCATGGTTTTTCAAAGAGGCATCATTTCCAATTCATATATACAGAAAGTCGAAACAAAATTATGTTTCTGGATGAAATGTGGGATATGTAGGATCCAGTTAGGACCTTGACTCAAACATAGGTATATGAGTCACAATTTTTCATTAAGGATATTTCTGCTTCTGATGAAATAAAAAAGAAGCTTAAATAAAACATTTGTCATAATAACTAGTATTGGTTGGAAAGGTCAACAATGTATTATTGTTAGCAGCAACAGTATGTGCCAATTGGTCAATTTCCTTTACTGTATTACTTTTTCCCTGAGTGAATTTCTGATTCTGTGTTGATTAAAAATAGGAAATATTTGCAGTTCTTTATTTAAGTGCTTCTACGAAGTCCTCGCTTGACGTGATGACGAACATGGGTAAGCCGTCTGTCATTGGTTGATCAAAGTTCGACCCGCCTACAAAGACTGTAATCGACCAATCGGAAGCCACCCTCATTCAGCAGACTTGAGGGTTGGGCGAGAAACGCGCAAAATTTGAAAGTTGACCGGAAACAAGATTGTCCGACAGGAAAACACTGAGCTCCTCTTAGCTCATCAATGTTAGGTCTTAGTTAACAAAGATATTGTATATACCTGCATGGCAGTCTGGTGAGTACTCTCGCTGCTCAGTTAAGGGCGTGTTTACCTGCCGTGTTAACGTTTGTTGTTTGTTTATCCAGCGACGTCACAAACAGACGTTAGCCAACGTTAGTTTAGCATGCTAAAGGGGAGCTTTGTTGACAGCAGTCCTCCTTTACTTTCGCCCCTTGGCCCACACAGACGTCCATTCACCTCAACCAAATGTGTTGCTTTCAGGTTATCTGCTGTTAAAAAACCATGTTGAAATTCAAATACGTGAGTCAGGGAAGCCTGAAATCACTTCCCTCCTCGGCGGACCCCATCGCCAGCCGCAGCTCGCGGCTCAACCAGGTGTTTCAGGTAAAGTAGCCTTCAGGTGGCTTCGGAGCCATTTTATCGAGCAAATGTAAAGTCTCAACCGCCTTACACAGTTCTAAAACAACCCAAGTAACGGGTATGTAGCTGACCCCCCTTTCCTGTGTCCATGTGTTGTCTCCAGGGCAGAGCCAGCCTGTGCGGGCAGCAGGGAGGATGCACTCTGGGCCGGGAACAGTTTCTGGAGGCCCTGCTGCTGCTCTACCAAGAGTGTAGCTCCCCAGAACTCATGAAGATACACCATGTGGCAAATTTTGTCAACAAGTGTAAGCAAACATTTTACACATCTAAATGATTTCTTTTTGTTGTTGTTGTTGCACTTAATATACAAGTTATGGTTATAAAAAAAATGCAGTAGTTAAGTAGCTGTTTTACTACACAATACTTTTGCTTCTCGTTTATTTATTTTTTTACAGTATAAAGTCACGTTTAGTAGTAGTCTTTTCATTTATTTGTAGAGCCCATTTCTTTTTCAATATCTATTTGAAGGACTTCAAATATTTTCAAATATCAAATTTTTGTTTGTTTTCATTTCCCAGAGAAAATTGTTGTAAAAAATTTGTGTGTGCTTGTGAAACAGTTTCTGAAGTGGTCTCAGAGCTGAGGGGCCTGCAGCCCGGGGCTCATGACTTTGAACTACATGCAGTGGTGGGACGTGGACGCTTTGCTCAAGTCCAAGTAGTCAGAGAGAAGGCCACCGGAGACATTTGTGCGCTGAAAGTCATGGACAAGACAGTTTTACGCACTCAAGAAAATGTAAGATGAATGTTAATTTGAGTTTGGCGAAACATTTTAATGGGCTAAAAAAAAAAAAACAACCACTACCTGAAGCTCAAGCCATTCTTAGGTGCAGCAAGACTTATGCTTTTGAGATTCCAAATTTAAAGGTAAATTGATTACACATTTCATTCATACATTATACATTTACCACAGACACTGCTGAATTTTAATCACAAGCAGGTGTTGTTTATCACCAAATAAACATGAATATTCAAAAGAAAGATGAATATGGGGAAAAGTAAGTGCAAAGCCCTTGTTTCATATATGTACAATGCTTGCATTTATTGCCTATTTAGTATATGTGTAGGCTTAAAGGTTTACATAAGTTTTATTTTTTCATTTTTGCACCGTACTCTCTCTGCAAGCTTTCAACTGTGTATTCATCCATTTTTATGGTCCAAAGTTGCAATCTGAAAGGTCCCACTGGGGGGTGCTGTAAGATTGAGTCAAACTAAACAAAATCTGGGCACATTGTTTCACAGCTGTGCTCTCTGGCATGAGACTAATAAAACAGATCTCTCTCAGAATAGTACATGAGCTGCGGCAGTCAGGGATCTGTAGTGAGTAATACAATGAACAACTTGTATGAACAAGAAATGTTTTGCTCACACCACCTGTTGACTACTTTGCATAATTTAAACGACATCACACTTAAACAACACAACAACCAGCAAAAACTGAAGCCAAGAAAGGCAGCCCTGAGTGCTTATGTTCTTAAATTAAAAAGCATGGTAAGCTCCCTTTTGAATTAACTCAATAAAACACAGACTGTAGTTACTTGTAAACCCCATCGGACCCCTTAAGACATTACCTTCTCTGTGCTTTAGATTGATACATCTATGTGGCTCACTCCTCATTAGACTACTCACAATAACAGCTTTACCAGGACAACTGTTTTGCATTTATGCAATATATATTGTATATGCTAGTAGCATTTCTATTCTTCTCAGGTGGTTTTTCATGAGGAGGAGCGTAGGATCCTGGCCCTGAACAGCAGTCCCTGGATACCGCAGCTTTTTTATGCCTTCCAGGATAAAGAACATGTCTACCTGGTAAGGCTACAGGGCTTTTTTCCCATCTTGACGATGAGCTAAAAATTTTTGTTACAGAACTAGTCCTAGTTAAATCTTCTCTCGGTTGTTTGATAATCAAGGCTGGTGATTAACATGTGGAACTAGGTGGGTGAAGAGGTATAGTATATGTAGTAGTACTGTCCACAATGATAATTCAAGGTGGGCTTTATGCTGTAGTGTAGGCCAAGAAGTAGACTCATTATTTCAGTATGCTCTCTGAGATATACCATTAATAAATGTTGAGGTTATACTGTTAATATCTAGGTTTGGTTACTTGTGTTTTCAATCATATAGTTGAACGGTATCTTCATTACGCATATATAGTGGTTAATATATTCACAGAGCATGTTTTTTTTAACAATATATTTATTGTTTTGGACATAGAAAACATACAGTTACTGGAAGAGTAACAATGTGAACTTCCCTCCTCCCCCCACCCTCGACAGTGTACACATTCAAGGAATGAAAGAAAAAGATAAATAAGTAAATAAATAAATAAAAACCCAAACACATACAAGACAAAACAGAAAAGGTAAAAATGAGAATAACCTACAAAGTCAATAGTGGTCCTGTTTAGTTATAAGAGGCATGTCAGTTTCCACAAGCACCGTCAATCAAATTCATTCATTAATTTCAGTCTGATCACCTTCCAGGAACTGTATAAAAGTGTCCCATATCTCTGTGAACTTATCTGGTTTCCCTTTAGCAACATAAGTTAATTTCTCCAGGGTCAAGCATGACACCATTTCCCGTAACCACATTCCGGGTGTTGGGCCATCCATACTTTTCCACCTCAGTGCGATCACTCTCCTAGCCTGAAGCAAGGTTAGATCAATCATGGGTGCAATCTTGCAGCCTGGTGCAAAGTGCTCAGGATAAATACCTAATAAACAGAGCTTTGCCTCAAGTGGAACCACCATATTAGCCATACGTGAAATCATGTAGGTTACATCTTTCCAAAATGACTGGATTTTTTGGCATTCCCACATACAGTGCAACAGAGTGCCAACATTATCCCTACATTTAGTACAGCTGTCAGAGATTCTGGTGTTGTATCTATGTAGTTTTACGGGTGTCACATAGGTTCTGAATAGCCACTTGTATAAGTTTTAGTGCTGTGTTTATAGTCCTCGTTTGTGCCTTTAAGCAAGCATTTTCCCATTCATTTTCTGTAATGTTTATTTCTAACTCATCTCTCCATGGATTGAGTCTACAGTGGGAATTGTCCTTTGATTTGGATCGTAAGATACCATACAATACTGACAGCTGACCTCGAGCATCCCCATTACTTGCAATAAACTTCTCTATAGCTGACATAGAAGGTCTATCCAGGGAGTGGGTCTGTGATTTTACGAAGCTCCTTAACTGCAAGTATTTAAAGAAGTGATTTCTAGGTATATCATATTTACAGACCAGTTGATCAAAGGACATTAGATTCCCGTCTATGTATAGGTCACTTATTTGACATAAACCTCTGTTGGCCCATTGTTTAAATCCACCATCCGCTCTACCTGGTACAAAATTATCGTTACCCCATATTGGAGAGAACTGGGAGAGTTTGGGTGCATCCCCTGTACAGGCATGTGCCTCATGCCAAACAGAGAGAGTATTTTTAACAAATAAGTTTTTTGTCTGTTTCTTAAGTTTTTTTTAACATTAGCAGAATACATATATGACTGAAGAGGTAGACCTTATGTTGTAGTACGTTCAATAGTTAGCAATGCTGGAGGATCAGAAGCAGAGAAATGAAACATTGCTGTACACAGCTGTGCTGCCCAGTACCATTGTAAATTAGGGACTTAAAGTCCACCGCCATCATAGGGAAGATACAATAGGGAGAGCCGTAGTCTTGGACACCTGTTACTCCATATAAAATTTGAGAACAGCTTTCTGAGTTTACAAAGAAAGGCTTGTGAAAGTGGGTGAGGGATACACTGAAATAAATGAAGGAACTTCAGCAAAATTGTAATTTTAAGAACATTAATGTGGCCTAACATGGAGATAGGCATAGGCATCCATCTGTTCAGAGATTCAGTAACAGACTGTACTAAAGGATCATAGTCAGAGGCAACAATATTTTCAATTTCTGGAACAATATTGACCCCCAAGTATGTAAAACCCTTTTGAGAAGCTGAGAAAGGCGTGATAATCTGTGGGTTTTGTCTCTCATTCTTATTCAAAAACATTCACAGAGCATGTTGGGCAATATGGGTGCCATCAAAACTACAGTGATGCGAGAATACAAAATAAGTCAAGATGTATTTACCTAAGTCAACTAAAATCGGGAACAGGGATTAAATGGCTAATGGGCCTTTTTAAAAGAAAGAAAAAAATGTACATCCTTCAAGAACTCTATAAGAGCAGTCACTGGACCCAGCGATTGAACAAAAATAGCTCCAGTGTATCTAAGCTACTTGGTAGTAAAAGCACTAGGGGTGTACCAAAAAATCAATTCATATAAGAATCGCGATTCTCATTTACTACGATGAGAATCGTGACTCTCGTTTGACTTAGCACTTAGCACTCAGACGGCCGGGAAGACCGAGCTTGACATGAGCTTCACAGTGTGCAAGGTTTGCAAAATGAGGATTAAGCACCTGGGGAACCCATGTTTAACTGAACTATTTTTTTTTTTTTTTTTTATAAAGAAACACTTTTATTTTTGTTACTTAAGCAATATGTGATATTGCTTTTATGCAATAGTTGCAACAGTTCCATCTAAGCATGGATAAATGTTTCAAAAAAGAGAATTTAATGTCTCCATTTGTCTTTCTGTCTTGCAAAGCAGACTGGAGTAGATCATGAGGATCCTTTGCACACCTATAGATTGAAGCAGAAATCATTATGAATCAAATCGTTTTGAATTGAAAATCGATTTTGAATCGAATCGTAGCCCCAAAAATCGGAATCGAATCGAATCGAATCGTGAGATAGTAAAAGATTCCCACCCCTAAAAAACACAATGTCTTCTTTTAATATGTGTGTGTGTAAATCACAATCTACAACACAGCAATTTATTTATTTATGAATCTACATACAAGAAAGCCATGTTGGAAGGTGTCATTTTTTTTTATTTTCTTTCACAGCTGTGGTTTCCAGACTGACTAATAAAACTGTACGATCCGTCAGAATAATACATGAGCTTCTAGGTGAAAAGATTTGAGGTGAACAGTGAAAGGACCAACTTCTATGTACATGAAATGCTTTGAAGCAGGGGGAAAAAAAGGGAGCCTCCTTCAGAAGTGAAATAAACCTATTGCAGTCATCAGTACGTCTGAGAATAATCAAGAATTTGTTCACACTAATGACTTTCTAAGATTATTGTGCCTGCACCTCCATTGGACAAGACCCTCTGAGCTGCTGTGGGCAGTCTTTGGGCTTCATGGTTGATGTTTTAATTGCTCACCACTATTGTTGGAAAAACGGATAATATTTAACAGTTGATTTGAGCTGACATATTCCCCCCCAAGCTTTGGGTGTTTCATGTGTAGGTCACTGTAGATATCTGTAATTAAAACATAATCTTCTTATTTAACTCTTTTTAAGGAGATCACCAGTGATATTTCCTGAAAATGTTGGTCTCTTTAATAGTTTAATCCAGCTGTGAACTGAAGTGTCTTTTTCCTCCTCATAAAGAGCGGTCAATGTAATCATCATGATGGCTGTTAACCTACAACCCCAATTCCAAAAAAGTTGCAACGCTGTGTAAAATGTAAACAAAAACAGGATACATTGATTCGCAAATCTGAACTGAGGACACCAGTTGCTGGAGTTTTAGGAAAGAAATGATGTCCCATTCTTGTCTGATGCAAGATTCTAGCAGCACAACAGTCCTGGGCCTTTGCTGCCTGATTTTTCATTATGCGCCAAATGTTTTCTGTTGGTGAAAGGTCTGGACTGCAGGCAGACCAGTTAAGCAACCGGACTCTTCTCCTGTGAAGCCATGTGTGTGTGATGAATGCAGTATGGGGTTTAGCATTGTCTTGTTGACACATGCAAGGCCTCCCCTGAAAGAAACAATGTCTAGATGGGAACATATGTTGCTTTAAAACCTCTATGTACTTTTCAGCATTGATGGTGCCTTTCCTGTAAGCTGCCCACACCATAGGCATTAATGCAACCCCATACCATCAGGGATGCAGGCTTTTGAACTGTCTGCTGATAACAAGCTGGATGGACCTGCTTTTCTTTAGTCTGCAGGACATGGTGTCCATTGTTTCCAAAAAGAATTTAAAAATTTGATTCATCTGAACACAGAACAGTTTTCCAAATTTGTTTCCTCAGTTTTCCGATTTTAAATGAGCTTTGGCCCAGAGCAGACGACAACGTTTCTGGACTGTTCACATATGGCTTCTTCTCTGCATGATACAGCATTAACTTGTATTTGTGGATTGCATGGCGAACTGCGTTCACAGACAGTGATTTCTGGAAGTTTTCCTGAGCCCATGCGGTGACATCAATTAGACAATCATGCCTGTTTTTAATGCAGTGCCGCCTCAGGGCCCGAAGAACACGAGCATCCAGTTTAGTCTTGTCCGTTGTGCACAGAGATTTCTCCTGATTCTCTAAATCTTTGATAATATTACGCACAGTAGATGGTGGGATCTTCAAAATCTTTTTCAAATGTTTATGTTGAGGAAAATTTTTCTGAAATTGTTCCACAATTTTTATACACGGTTTGTTGAAGATAGATGAACCTCTGCCCATCTTTACATTTGAGCTGCTCTGCCTTTTTTAAATGCTACTTTCACCCAACTTTTTGGAATTGGGGTTGTATATATTCTCAGTTGACCTGCTAAACTACCATAGTGTCCAGAGAAAAGGGTTTCGCCAAAGCCTTATTCTGTATACAGCCCTGTGTTTTTCTTTCACTTTCCGTTTACTTGTACTTTCCTTCATTACCACTATATGTTTATCTCCATTATTCCTCCTCCCTCTCTCTTTTTACTCCCCCTCTGTCTCACCCTGCTCCATAACTGAGCATGGAGGAAAATACAAAGCATCCATCTTTATATCCATGTGTCAGAGAGGCACCCAGTCTCCTTGTTGCTAGGTAACACTGGAGAATGCTCCCGTTCATTCAGACTCGCAGACCATTCATGCACCAGGGGCTCTCGCCTGTTATGGCTGTATGACTGCCACCATATAGCTTAAGTAAGCCTGACCAATGCCTTTCAACTCCAGACACAGACAACAGAAAGGAGAATTTGAGTCCAACGTCACCATTTGATAATTTTTGTTCCCAAAGTTAAAAGACCTGGGGATGATGAATTGTGATTTTTGTGGTGGCATGTTACTTGATTGAGAACATGCTGATTTTAGCCTTAGATCACAAACAGACAAGAAACACAGGGATTTAGCAGTTAGTCTTGTTGTATTTTTAGCTATGACCAATCATTTGACTGCGGTATCACAGATAAATCTGCAATAGTGTCTGCTGTTACATAACCAAATCTGTAATGAGGAGAACCACCCTATTAGCTAAAGCTAAATAGAGCTTTGATGTAAGCTCAGACACGTGTGATCCAACACTTGTTGATTATGTTTATTCCTAAATATAGCAACTCAGAGATTTTTATATTAGATAGCTGATCATTTTATTCCTATGCAAACACATGTTCATTCAAATTCCAAACCCTGTTTATAGTTTAAAATAACAAATTTTTGTTTACATACACTGCAGCATGTATCATTACAAATGTTTTTTCAGGCAATGGAGTTCTTGCCAGGTGGTGACCTGATGTCACTGCTGAACAGATATGAGGATCAGTTTGACGAATCCATGGCTCAGTTCTATTTGGCTGAGCTGGTAGAGGCCATTCATGCTGTCCATCAGCTGGGATATGTCCACAGGTAAGGTGTACCCTCCTGATTTTAAAAAAGGTCTGCATAAAGGCTTTTAAGATTTATGGAATAATGATTAATGTGGCATTTTTCTCATACTCTCATTAAATCATTCTGAGTTTGCCTTTGGTTCTCATTGAAGAGCTGGATTCATATAATTCAGTAAAAGCATTAAGTGGACATGAGAAATTTAGCATTGTAATTTAACCTAGAGCACTGAATGGGGTGTTATGTAATAACAAAACATTGCTGGACTTTCTAAATGTATTCCATTATCATCAGAGCTGTAGCAATATTACCGTACTCAAGCAACAAACTGCTCCGTAAAAGCAGTATCAAATCGCTACTAAACTATCCACTCGCAGAGATGTCAAACCAGAGAATGTTCTCATCGATCGGACCGGTCACATTAAGCTGGCAGACTTTGGATCGGCTGCCAGGCTGACTGCTAACAAAACAGTAAGTAGATTACAGATTAATATGTATTAACTTAGGTATATTTTACAGTAATGTCATTGTGTTTTATTAATGAAATGTAATATTGCATCCCCCAGGTGGCAGCTCCCACACTGCCTGTCGGGACCCAGGACTTCCTCTCCCCTGAGGTCTTGGCAGCAATGAATGGGAGTTCTCGAAGCACCTACGGTGTTGAGTGTGACTGGTGGTCCCTTGGCATCATAGCCTATGAGATGATCTATGGCAGGTCACCATTTTCTGATGGTACCTCAACAAAGACCATTCACAACATCCTAAACTTCCAGGTATATAAACAGTGTTATTGACTCCTACTGACTTTGGTCATTTGTTGTTCCTGTTCTGTTATAGTATGTCCACATGAAGGGAGGGAATAAATGGCTACATAGTATTTCCAGAATCCCCAGTAAAAACATGAAGACTCGTTACCTGAAGTAATACCTGATCCATTTATTATACAATAAATTCTTGTTCATGTTGTTCACCCACAGCATTTTCTAAAGTTTCCAGAGGAGCAGCAGGCCAGTAAGCAGTTTATAGACCTGGTGCAGGGCTTGCTGTGTGGAGCTAAAGATCGACTGGGTTTCCAAGGGCTCCGTTGTCACTCATTTTTCTCTAATGTAGACTGGAACAATTTGAGACATGGTGAGCAGAACCCTCTCCCTCAAAGAGACTCAGTTCTCCTGTCCAGTAAAAATGCTTATTTTGGCTTGAAATGACAGTGCCACAATAATCATGTTACTGGACAGATGATATATGAATTGTTGTCAAGCACTAATGTTGTTTGGAAGACAAGTAAGTGTGGGGTGGGTGGGTGTGTGTGTGTGTGTGTGCGCGTGCGCGTGCGTGTGTGTCTAGGGCTTCACATAGACAACAAACGGCCATTGCCTTGCCAGTGGTTTTGTTGGTAGTAAAATAATGAGATTCTGTGTGCCGTAGCAGTAGCCAACTCTTTCCTGAGGAGGAGAATGGGAGAGAGGCACAGACAAGACGCAACACACACGGAGTAAAGAACTGCAACTCATTTGCTTCTCAACAGACGCAGCACAAAATCTTTTACGCTAGTGACACCAGACACTGTCTATGGTGGAAATAGATGTGTGTTTGCTGAATGTCATTGTTGCCATGAAATCTGAGACTGCACTGAATGATAAAGTCTGGCATTTTCACCTGAGCAGCTGTGGGAAAACACAATCTTAATATTCACATAAATGGGCATTTTCAGTGACTCATGGTCACATTTAAGCACCGCAGTGCTACAGTGGTTCTGTAATTCACACATGTAGCTTCAGGGGTAATGAGTGTTTGTTTTGCTGTACAGAATAGCTTCTTTGCAGATGAATAAACCCTGCTTTTGTCACTATAAAGCAGTTGTGAAATATTGCAATGCCAGTCATTTCCTCTGATTTGTTTCCCACTCATAATATCCCTATCAGCACTGAATATTAACATATCTAATTCTTCCTCTTTTCTCTTAAACCACAGGTATTTTGAAACAGAAACTCTTTTTTTTTTTTTTTTTTTTTTTTGCATATGAGTGATTTTGTTTTTTAGATGTTTCAGAATTTTTTTACTCTTTGATATTCTATGATGAATAAATGTCAAATGCTACAAAATGTATATTAAGGTTTTTGTATGACACTCAGATCAGGGTTGTTGATAATTGGGTACAGACAGAGCTCTTTGCTTCAGCTTTGGCTCCAGCTGATTAGCTTGCTCTGCTGCAGTGAGGGAGAGGGAGTGAGCATGTGTGTATGAGAGAAAAGGAGAGAGGGAGGGACTGAGAGGCAGCATGTGCATCAACGCGCAACATACCGCACTCTAGGCTCCCACCACTCTGCTCTGTTCCTCCTCCCCTTCTTTTCTCTCCCCTTTCTCCTTGTTGTATTTTTTTTTTTTTTTTTTTTTTACCTTTCACATTTTTTTTTTTCATTTTTTTTAGTGCCTTGTTTGTCGCTGCTTCCCCCCCCCCCCCCCCCCCCCTGCCCTCTCTTACTCCCTCCTCTCATCCTTTTCTCCTGCAGTTCTCCCGCCTTTCGTTCCTGCATTGCACAGTGAAGATGACACCTCTAATTTTGAGGAGCCGGAGCAGGCAGCCCCCTGGCCAGCCTCAGCAACCCAGCGAGGAGCTCAGCCAGTGGGCTTCCAGGGCCGGGATCTGCCCTTTCTAGGCTGGTTCTTCAGCAGAGCTTTGACAACATTGGCCAAAACTGAGTAAGTGCTACCTGGTTACAATGCATTATTGGGCTTTTTTTTTTCTCAACGATGACCCACCACCCCCCTCTCTGTTTTTTTTTTTTTTTTTTTTTCCCCCTCACTGTAGTCAATGCAGAGACCTCTTACATAGACCTCTGAAACACCTTTATTGGTGAAAGACCTTGTGATACTGTTTGCTGCTCTTTTGCCATTTGACTCTTCATTATCACAGCAACAAATTCAGATGACCTAGTGTGGTGCCCAGGGCAGTTGCTGTTGTGTTCCTGTCATTAGTGTTGTGCCTGTTGAGGCTGAAATGGGTTTGGCCATATGCTGTGTCAGACAAGGAATGAGAGGGGAGGGATCCCCCTTCTCCTGTGCACTCTCCAAGTGATTCTTGTTTTTGTGCTTTGGGATCACGCAATGTGGATCTGATGCATAGATGGACCAAATGATGGACCAGAGTATGTGATCTGGGGTTATCTTGCCATCAGCGCTGATTGGTATGCGGCTGAGTGTGTCAATGGGGTTTGCTGAGAGGTGGCACCCCACACAGACATACTCTAACCGTCACAGCTTTTTTTGTTACTGTGCAACATAATGTGCTCCTGACTTTTATAGCATGGGTTTTGGGACTGTAATCATCCCTAATGGTGTTTGACTTCTTAACCTTTGATGTTAATGTGCGAGAATAGGTTTAATTTCTGTCTGTCTGGTTAATGGTGGTGGAGACTGCGGCTCATGACAGCAGCAGCAACAGAAAGGGAAGAAAAAGCATGAGCAGATTAGACTGGGGGAAGGATGAGAGCTCAGATTGGGGAAGAGAATCTATTTCTATGGTTACTACCGTGATGTTTTTGTTGTTGTTGTTTTTTTTTTCCCCCTCTCTCTCTGTCTCTCTCCCTCTCCTAGTCCCCACCCCCATCTTTACTCATCTCTTCCTCTTCTAATGTCTCTGTCCCTTGTTGTTACACCATCAGTCATCTGTTCATGGTTTTTATCTGCAGCCAGTCATTTTATTTGCAGCATTTGATTAAGAGGAGCTCCAAGCCCATAGAAAATGTCAAATTTGTGTGTGGGGTATATGCATGTTCATATTCTTCATTACCATGCCACAAAGCAAAGAAACTAACTGAGAACCAGTCTTAATGAAATGGTAATCATTTGTTTTGGGGGTTCCTGTTGTTCTTTTTTTTTTTTTTTTTTGCTTCAGTGTGACCTAGTCTGTCACAGACTCCTCATTAGTTAAACAGAAAAAACCTTCTTAATATCTATCCTCAACTAATCATTGTATATGATTAGGATGTCAGTTTGTCACTCTGTCTGATTATTTCACAATTAATGTTTATTGATTTAACATTTCATTTAATCATTTAAAATTCATTTAGTCACAAGCAGAATATCCTCAGATGGGTACCGCCATATATATCATTTATAGTTCCCTGAAGATGATTCCTTATTAATTAAATGACCAACTGACTTTTCATATTGCACCATCATCCAGTGAGTCAGAGTTCTCCCTTGACGTGGTCCCTCGGCAAATAATGGCCCGAGCTCATGAAACTTGCTGTGTGTATTTGGGGTATTTGGCAAATGATTTCTTACATTTATATTCCCACACTTTTCCTCTTTTGCCAATCCCTAAAATTTAAACTTGTAAAACAAGAAGGAAAAAAAAAAGAAAAGACAACAAGAAAAAAGAAAGCCAAATTATTAAATTGCTGTGAAATTTACAATCCCACCCAATAGGTGGTTTGCTACATATAATTTCTACAGGTTTTTGGGGACATATTCTAAGTAACATGAGATTGTTCAATGTAGTTTGGCTGGAAAAAATGAATAACAAGTGAGGGAACTGAATGCAAGAATATATTTCAGAAATATGTAAGAATAAGATGGGATAATAAAAGGCCTATTGTCTTTTTTAGGACTTAACGAGTATAAACTTTGGATCATGTGATCTGGTGCTCAAGTTGTATCGACCCTTGGAAACCATTGTACCAGTCAACGCTATGTGGCCCAATGTTCACATTTGTATGCATTATGGTGCCTTTTGTTTGTGTTGTATTAGTTTACTTTAAATACAAGAATACAGTGAAGATACTTTGTCAATAATTTTCCCCTATAAGATCCCATACCTTTGTGACAATGTTTTTGTCTGGATTATGTGTGTTTTCCTCACTATGTGTGTTTGTGCTAATGCATGTGAGGTATTCTTTTTGTATATCTGACTAGTGTAACTAAGCCTAAAACTTGCATAATTTTTACAGTCCCCGTCTCTATATTATTCTCTTCAATAATGAAGTCTACACTGGCTGCTCAGTTGTTATCTCTCTATTATTACAGACACATAACAACTACCATCTTCCTCAGCTAGGAAAAAGTGGCCAGACATATTCTCTTTTGTTAAAACATTTAATCTCTAAACAGTAAAAGATTACAATCCTTCGAAATTCTCAATACTTCCTCCAATTTATAGTTTAAAGCGTCTATGACAGGAAGTGGGTGCAATAAGTAGGTGAAAGAAAATAATTCATCCATCCATCCATCCATTGCTCCATCCTACATTAACAGAGTTAAAAGTCATCCTATCATGTCAGTGCAAAAAGAGTGCAGCTGAGAAATTTTAAATAGCCTTATTATTTCTATCCCCCTAAACTGTTAAAGTAGGAATTTGAGAACTTTATTAATTTTGATTTTGAACATCAAACTTTAATTGGCAACAATTTCAACTAGCTCAACCATATCTTATTTTAAATCTAGATTTCTAGACTGGTTTGGGCCAAGTGTGTTTACGTGTCCCTTTCTCTATACCTTCTGTCGCCCCTGCTCTTTCATTTTTTCTTTTACTGTATATGTGTCTGTTTCAGGGTGTTTTTGCAGAGAGGCAAAGGGAGCAGTGTTTGCTTCAGTGATTATTTTTAACACTGTGACTCAGTCTGAGTCAACTTTATCAAAGATCCCTCTGCAGTATTTGTGAATCCATTCATATAGACCCATTCATTTATTTAGAAGATTTCTATTCAGGGTTGCCTTTCCTCTGGTCAGCAGGAAAAATAATTGACTTTGCTCTCTAAATTGTTCCCAAATAGTGGAAACGAAATAGGGCATTGTCTTACATAAACAAGAAAAACTGGTACATAGGACCCATTACAGAGCTCTGTGTAGACCAACCTCAAGCAAAAGCATAGACTAAATTCTTTTGGCAAATAACAGGTCTGCATAGCTGTTTTCTTTGTGTAATCTGCTTTGTGCTAAATGAAACTTGATAAAAATTAACTGAGTTCTCTCTCTCATAAAAAGATCTCCTTATTATGATCTGATGTTCTTCAGTGTAGTTTTCTTAAAGTTGATGCATAATCAAGAGTGTCTTTCTTTCTGTCACATGGTGCTGCCATTGTAAGACACTGTCACTGCCGGTGATCCTCATTCTTGTTCAGCAGATATTTTTGAGAATTTGTGATACATTTGTTAAATTTCTGTACTGTCTTGCACAACAGAAGGTAGCACTCTGGTTGATGCATGATTCAGTTGATGTCTTTATGGATTGAAGTATGGTAAGTATTTCTGCAAAAAGATATAAAATCTGAGGTTAACAGATGGCTACATGAATTTATGTGAGGTAAGGCATTTGTTTTCAGCCTCAACAGTACTAAAAATGTTTTTTGTTTTTTTTTTTGTTTTTTTATGTGCTGTCCTCAGGTCAGTGTCTGCTGGCCTCAACTCTCCTGCCAAGGCCAACTCCATGGAAAAGAAACTGCACATTAAAAGCAAAGAATTACAAGAAACTCAAGACAAATGTCACAAGGTGTGCAAGTGTGTACTTTTGCTGTGCTTGTGTTTCATTGTGGTTTCATTAATATTTTGATGATCCCACTCTAGTCTTTCTAACAAGCAAATCATTCTTATTTTTAAATGCAAGAGAAGCCCTGTCAAGCAAGCCAGAGATGACTGGAAATTGAAAAATTATTGTTTTTGTAGTTCCATATTGTAGAAATTAGTTTTGAGCAAAAAAATATTCCATCATGGGTTTTATTACCAGATGTCTTTTGTTTGCTTTGGTTGACTAGCTTAACATAGATCAAGCAAGCTTCTGGTAGTACTGTTATAAGCTAAGTTTATCTTGCTGTGTGTGCAACATTACATCTACTTATTTTAAATCTCTTTGGTATGAGCAATTTTCAGTTTAATGATGGCAGATTTATTTGACCTAACACCACAGCACTGTGTTGGCGCCTGACAAAGGCCAGATGGAGTTTCAACAAAATTGAAAATGTACCGTTTCCTTTTGTGTTCAGATGGAGCAAGAGATCTCCAGGTTTCAGCGTAAAATGACTGACCTGGAGTCAGTACTCCACCAGAAGGATGTGGAACTAAAGGCATCTGAAACTCAGAGGAGCATCCTGGAGCAAGACCTCGCAACCTACATCACTGAGTGCAGTGTGAGTCACAATAACAAAAGTCTGTGGGTGTAGAATTCGTACTAGTGATTGTATGTTATGATCCCCGAAATAAGTTTGTCTGTTTTTTACATATGTATGTAGTTTTGTGGTGCTGTACTCACCACAGAGAAATCGATATTGATACAGACATACAGCAGCCTTGAGTTTGGGTATAAATATGTTTGTGTTTGCAGAGCCTCAAGCGAAGCTTGGAGGAGGCACGTGTAGAGGTCTCCAGAGAGGATGACAAGGCCATGCAGCTGCTGCATGATATCCGTGAACAGAGTAACAAGTTGCAAGAAATTAAAGAGCAAGTATGTAAATTGTCACATTCAGACGATCATCTGTCTCCTCCTTCTCATCGTGGTAATGATGTGGTGCATTACGAGATTTTTATAAACATGTTTAGACGTTTAAAGCAAAATGCTTCATGTGGTATCCAATAAGCCATGATCTTATTTTATTTTGCCACGTTCTGCTGTGTTATGTTTGTATAGTCATAACTGATAATGGAGTAACTGAAGCAGCCATGAGATTATACAGTGCAGTGTGTCCCTGACACAGAGGCACAGGCAGGTCTTTCCCTTTGAGGACTCCCTTGTCCTCATAAAGGTCATCCCTGCAGATGGCTTCCCTGCAAGACACAAAAGTGAAGTCTTTGATCATTACTCAAGAGATTTGTCCACCCTGTTCTCAGTGTAATAACCCACAGTATCAACAATATTTTAAATTTGAACTTGGAAATATGTTTAGTAAAAGTCTGGGCCATAACAGACCTAGCACTCCTTCCGGTTGCCACTTATTGTAGTTGCCCTTTTTAGCTAATTACATTTTTCTTTCCATTTGTTTAATGTCAGTGTTTACAGTCAAAGTTTACAGAATGTTTACAACAGTCAAACTTTTTACAGACTTGAGCAGTTATTTCTCTTTCACTTGGAGCCGTGGAGTGCAAAGTTGCCAGCCACAGCTTTAAAGTGGTAATACTTAAGTTATCTTTGATTTTGACACTTTTAGGGATAAATGGCCATTGCAGCAGTGTACTGCAATTTCTCTAAATACCTGTACAATGAAACAGTGTCAGCATATCTTTGAAGTACATCTTTTTCTTCAATTGGTGCCTGCACTCACAGCTTAGTTCATCTGTTCAAGTGTGTCCAAACAAACTCTTATTGCTGTTGCACTAAATATACAAATGTGCTTTCCCCTGCAGTAAAACCCTGAATAGAACAGCACATTTATTCAGGGAAAACACACAAAGCAACAAGCACAAGCTAATTGAAATTTGGCTAGTCTTTCTCTGCTAAATCGTTTTATTGTTGCACAACTTGAAGAGTTGTTGTTGTTGTTGGGTTTTGCTTTTTGTTTTGTTTTGTTTTTTATCTTCCATTAAAATATTTCCAAAACTAAGTTTTACTTTACTGTGAAGTTGAAAGTATTTTTTGAGAATATGATATTTTACTTATCAATAAACACTTTTTTGCTTGTAAAAACAGAATCCATACAGTCTGTCCTGAAGTCCTCGGACAGGTGTCAAGGTTGAAATTATCACTAAGCATTTAGCAGTTTGGTTCAATACCAATGCTAAGATCAGTATTGTAAAGGGGGATATAGGATGAGCTCCATGCTGTGAAAAATAACTACCATGTCCACTCTCCAACTGTATATTTAAAGCTTAACCTCATGTGTTAATGAAAACTGCAGTTTTTTGGGGTTTTTTTGTTTGTTTGTTTGTTTTTTATGTGCTTTCCCCTCCACATTGAGGACCATTGTATGCTTCCTGTGCCCTCAGGAGTACCATGCCCAGCTGGAGGAGATGCAGGTGACCATCAGGCAGCTGGAAGAAGACCTGTCAGCTGCCCGACGTCGTAGTGACCTCTACGAAGCTGAACTCAGAGACTCCAGACAAACAAGTGAGGAACTGAAAAGGAAAGCTGTGGAATACCAGCAGAGAATCCAGAAGGTTTGTATGTGCCACAGACACTTCTAGGTCTTGCAATGATAATGGAAAATCTGTCAAATCTAAGGCTAAGATGTCTTGTTTATTTTTCAGGCTAAAGAGCAGGGTAAAGCTGAGGTAGAGGAGCTACTTTCCAAACTTGAGAAGGTATCAGACTCATTTCTTTTGTTTTTCCTTTTCAGAATGATCTTAGTGGATACAAATGACCTGTCACTTAAATTTCATGTCTGAGCTTGCTCTGCTTTGTTTTTTTGTGAAGACTAATTCTGAACAGCAGGTTAAAATTCAAGAGCTCCAGGACAAGCTTTCAAAGGTAAATTCTTTTCTTTTTTTTTCACATTAACCTCACTTGCATGTTATAGTTCATAAAACATGCTTATCAGACCTTCTCTGGGCCTTCTCTGGTTGTCTGCTCACTCTCCAGAGAAGCCTTATTTGCAATGTGTCATAGGATAGGAATTGTCCAAGCATATCAAGACGTTTGTCTTCAGATCAACTTACAGTTTTTGAACTCTTGACCTCCCCCTAGGCAGTAAAAGCGAGCACAGAAGCCACTGAGCTCCTGCAAAATGTCCGGCAGGCCAAAGAGCGGCTGGAACGAGACCTTGAGCGCCTGCGAGGCAAAACCGACTGTAGTGACACTTTAAAACGCCGCCTGAGAGAGACAGAGGTACCAGACTAAACCCAGTGTGATAAATGAGGCGAATGTTTCTTATGCAAGTCAGTGTTGAAAAATTTTCTGTGGCTAGTCTCATTTTATTATCTTTGTTGTGTAAGCAGGAGGGCAGGAAGACCCTAGAGAATCAGGTAAAAAGGCTCGAGATGGTTGAGCGGCGGGAGAATAAGCTGAAAGATGACATTCAGACCAAATCCCAGCAGATACAGCAGATGGCTGAAAAGATCCTGGTGAGAGAGCTACAGATAAAGCCTACTAATTCTCTGCCCCAATCCACCCCTAATTTCCCCCCCTTCTGCCCACCTCTCCCATTCATTCAGCCCCCTCATAGTTTACCCTCTTCTGTATCGTTAGGTTACACATTTACACTTTACATGAACATCTATTTCGAGAACCATCTGCTAGCTGAGCTCTTGAAATGATTAGTCCACGGGTGTCATTGGATATAAAGATTTTAAAACACAAGAATTTATCAGTGTCAGCATGAGCAGGAACCGCTACAGCCGACTTGTGGATTTCCAGCTTTTCAATGCAAGTTTCAAAACTTATCTTTAAATTTTGTTTTGATTGTTTGAGAATAGATTAATTGGAGCTGTTTTCAGTGTGTGTGGGGGTTTTTTTGTTGTTGTTGTTGTTTTTTGTTTTTTTTATAGATTGTGCTGCCATAACACCAGGCTTTTAGCCTACTTTTACAGGTCAACATAGGTGTTTGCTTGTGTTTTGTTTTTGTAACTTTGCAACTAACCTACTTCATTATTTGTTTCAGGAACTGGAGGACAACCTGCGGGATGCCCAGTCCACAGCCCAGAGGATGGAAACCCAACTGGTTCAAAAGGAGAGGCTTTATGAGGACAAGATCAAGGTTGGTGCATCTAATAAGATAATATAAGATAAGATAGGACTTTATTTGTCCCACATATAGGAAATTTGGTCATTACAGCAGCAACCACAGGTATAGAAATATTAACAAATAATATTGTCCAGACATAAAACAATCCTGCAATAAATTCTACATTCATGGAGGTTAGGTCGAACTATTTTTGAAAGAGGTGTTTCTACTGTAATATCCACTCTTACTCAGTTTATATCAAATGATGTTGTTATCAAATTAAATCACTACTTCCAATTGCTGACTGGGGGAATTTATAGTCAAGTGTAGTTATTCCTACCATTTTAAATCACGGTTGTGGGGGATCTAATTGAGAGATTTCACATGTTTTTTTTTTTTTTAATTACCACACCAGCTGTAAATCTACATTTATTTATTTATTTATTTATCCCCCGACCCTCCAATTTTTAATCAGTTACTTCTTATGTAAAGGATTATTGAATTCAGCCTAAATGGGAATATGTGAAATCATCATAATCAAAATCTCATTAATATATTTTGTCTGTTCAAGGTCCTGGAGGCCCAGATGAAAGCAGACCTGGCCGACAAAGAGAGCCTCGAAGCCAGAAGAGCCCAGCAAGAGGAGGAGTCAAGGGAGAACTGCAAACTTATCAGTGAACAGAAAGCAGTAAGGAAAACTGAGAGGCTTTTTAAGCTTATATCCACTGAGCTATTTGCTAGATGATTTAAAACAATTAAGAGAAGTATGGCAAATTGTCAAGTGCCAAATTTTTGCTGTTTGGCAATATTGGAATTAGCAGCAACAGTGGTGTATAAAATGGTCAAAAGTTAAGTTGTTGTTTTTTTTTGTTTTTTTTTTTTAAGGTAACTTGGCAAGACCAATGCACTACATAAATCTCACTGGGTGAAAGTTGTCTGTGAATGTAATATTCTTTTTCATTCACCTCAGTTTTTCTGACAATTTGACAACTACAATCCGTCAGTGTTCTCAGTTTCTTTACTTAGTGATTTGTTGTAGTTGTTGAACTACATTGGCATGTACATTTGGATTAAATTGTAGTATACTTGAAGTTGCACTGTAAAGCCAGGGCTCAATTCTAATCTCGTTAATGTGGGAGAATTGAAGCAGTTAAGAAGCTTTTAAGGCAGTCATTTGACATTGACAGGAGAAGATCCAAGCAACACCTTAATAGTTTTTGATAGGATTTCACTGGAGTACAAAGTATAAAGTTTCTTATAAGAAAACATTTTGTGTTGAAATACCAGTGCTATGATTTTTTTTTTTTAAGTAGGATTTGGATTTAACCAAAATGCCATATATATTTGTATTTGAGCATTCGTTGCAATATGGTTTTGACTATTAGTGTCTTCTCCTTCCTGTAGACCATTAATGCTATGGATTCTAAGATGAAGAACTTGGAGCAGCGCATCGCTGAGCTGTCAGAGGCTAACAAGCTAGCCGCTAACAGCAGCATCTACACTCAAAAGAATATGTGAGTTGAATAGACCTGCCCACACCTCCCACACTGACACTCACTCTGTCAAATTGCTTCATTAATGTGCACTTACATCTTTTTACACCATGGCTGAGCTGTCCCCTGGGTGTAACCTGTATCATCTCTATGGCAAAATATGGAAAATATACCTTTAACTCACAAATGTAAAGGTTTATGCTACTTGTAAAATAAATTTAACCTGAACTTGCAAGTTTTTGCTAATTTAGATTACTTAGCTAAGGTACCTCACACTACTTAAAAGCAAAGGTAACTTTTTGGAATTTTAAATTTGTATGATCCTTTTCTTTTTTTTCAGGAAAGCCCAGGAAGAAATGATCTCCGAGTTGCGGCAACAGAAGTTCTATTTGGAGTCTCAGGCAGGCAAGCTGGAGGCTCAGAATGCCAAACTGGAAGAGCATCTGGAGAAGATGAGTCAGCAGGAGCAGACAAAGAGGTCCCGGCTACTGGAGCTGGAGAGCAGGCTGCGAGAGGTGAGGCAGCAGGAGACTCAAGATAAAGTACCTCACTTTAACACGCACACAGTGGAGCCTCATTGGTATCATCCACAAAAGGGATTAAAGCGGCTGATCAGCTACTGAGCTCAGATCCCTTTCAGATAAACAGCTAATTAAATACTGCAGGTGTACAATGGCACTGCTGCAACACTGCAATTTGTCCTTTACATAGGCTGTATCTAATGGTCATATATAGTATGCAGGTTTTATTTCTTATCCCTGGGATGATTGGCTTAGAATAGACGAGAGACTATATCAAATCTATGAAAATAAATAATAATATTTTCCCCTTAAACTTCAGGACAGAGGTAAGTGCCCCCTGCCTGTCTACCTTGTTGATGTATCCTTAAGCAAAGATGTAATTTGTCGATGCTTGTGAGCTTTAGCATTCCAAAAGCCTTCTCAATTAAGTCATGATCATATAAACTGAGGAAAAACATGGTATTTTTTTTACTTTTTTTCCTTCACCACTGCTCTGAGAAATACACCATAAAACCATTTAGCTTCATGTGCATTCAACACAAATCTGTTCTATAGAAAGACCTTTTCCCATAAATAATGACCACAATGCCCCCTTTCTCCTCTTTGGAGTGCTCCTCCCCTGCTGTGATGTCTCACACACCTTGTTAGTAGACACCCTGCTGACTGGATGTCATATCTCTGCCTCCACACACTCTTCCCCATTGAGATGTAACTTATAGATCGACATTTTAATTGCTGGCATCTCTGCCCCCTTTGCTTTCAATTGAGATTGTCGGATCCAGTACTCCAGTACTCTGTATAGGGTCTCGCTGCTTTCAGTAGGTTGCTGAGAGTAACTGCAGACTTCAAATTGAATTTAGCTTCTGGCAGTTTATACTCTTTACTGTCTTTAACCGATTTCAGCTTGCCCCCAGTTTCTGAATTGCCATCGTATCCCATAATGTCTCCCATCTGGTAGTCTGAGTAGAATAAAAGAATTCTGAAAATTACTCCAATCTGTTTAGGTATGATGTACATTTTCATCTACACACAGCATTCATATTCATCTTATCCCCTTGTAGATGGGCCTTGAACATGAAGAAGAGAAGCTGGAAATCAAGAGACAGGTGTCAGAGTTGACCCTCTCACTGCAGGAGCGCGAGTCACAGATCAGCAGCTTGCAGGCTGCACGTCTTGCCCTGGAGAGCCAGTTGCAACAAGCCAAGACCGAGCTGGAAGAGACCACCGCTGAGGCAGAGGAGGAGATCACTGCCCTCAGGGTATGACAAACAAGTGCAAGCACATGTCAGCAAATTCACTCACAGAAATACAAGTGCACGTACAACCAGCATAAGAATCTTTGGATGAAAGCAATCAGTGTTATACAAGCAGGACAGTTTGCATTATGTTTTCAATCTATTCTAAACAGTGCTGACAGTAATGAAGTCTCATTGTCGATGACCATGGAATGTGGTTGTCTTATTGCTCATAATTTACTTTTTTTTTTTTTTCCTCACAGAATCACAGAGATGAAATTCAGCGCAAGTTTGATGCCTTGAGAGACAGCTGCTCAGTAAGTGTTTTGACTGACTCTGCAGCAACAGAAGACTTTCCACACAAATTCCAAAATTCTTTGAGTGTATAGTTAGACAACTACTGCAACTATGACTTAGCCCATACTCTTTGCCAGGCATAATTTTTTTTATTCCACCAGTATTCATTTGTCATCACAGTTATTTTCACACTATTTTGTTAACACAGCAGAACCAATTTTTTTTTGCACATTTACTACACATAAATAGACAGCATGAATAAGACAGTTGACATTATTAATCCAGTAGCTTTGGCCCTTTGGGGGGCACAAAAACTAAAATATCATTCCACTTCCATTAGCAAGGTCAACACTGGCTGTTTTGTTTGTGTTGCTCCAGGTGATAACTGACCTGGAGGAGCAGCTTACACAACTGAGTCAGGAGAATGCTGAGTTGAACCGACAGAACTTCTACCTGTCCAAACAACTTGACGAAGCGTCAGATGAGAGGGAGGACCAGCTACAGCTCAGCCAAGAAGTGGACCGGCTGAGGAGGGAGGTGGCTGATCGTGAGATGCACCTCAACAACCAGAAACAGGTAATATGCATATACTGAGATGCTTCAATGGGTTTAAACATAGTTATGTGTGTTCCAGCTAGAGCTCAGGCTGTAACTAGTCAAACTGTGGTGCCTTTTCATCTTCCAAAACATTGAAGTGATGCATTATATCATGGATCAATTTGGTCTCAAAGTTGGCACTGTAGCTAAAAGAGTGCAGCCTCTAAGAATCAGATGAGTTCCCTCATGAAGCTGAAGGAAGTATTTTTTGTCCCTGTCTGGTCTTGTGTGTGTAACTCAACAGAACATTGAAACTCTGAAGACAACATGCAGCATGTTGGAGGAGCAGGTGGTGGAGCTTGAGTCCCTAAATGATGAGCTGCTGGAGAAGGAGAGGCAGTGGGAGGCTTGGAGATCGGCCCTGGAAGATGAAAAAAGCCAAGCTGAGAGACGCACCAGGGACCTGCAGAGACTGTTAGACAATGAGAAGCAGAATAGGTGTGATCCCAATATGAACAACTTTTGATTTGTTCACACAGTGTCGTACATGCAGCGCAATGTCATCAAATATTTTCATTAAAATCAATAGCCTATATATTGTTCTGTTCACAGGCTGCGTGCAGACCAGCGCAGCACTGAGTCTCGCCAGGCAGTGGAACTGGCAGTCAAAGAGCACAAGGCTGAGATACAGGCTTTACAACAGGCTTTGAAGGAGCAGAGATTGAAGGCTGAAAGTTTGTCTGACACTGTGAGTCACGCAAGACATCTTACTTGTAATGCAACCTAAACCTCATATTTAGCCCATGGAGAAAAATTCCTGGCCTTACCATGATCGACGCATATTTTCTTTACCTCTGCAACAAGAAATCTGTGAATCTGAAATCTGAAATCTTCATTTGTTTGTGTATTTTGTTATGTTTTAACATGCACTCGTGTTCTTGCAGCTCAATGATCTGGAGAAGAAGCACGCCATGCTAGAGATGAATGCCCGCAGCTTACAGCAGAAACTGGAAACAGAGAGAGAACTAAAACAAAGGCTCATGGAAGAGGTAGCAAGTGAAATACAACCACCTCGTATAACCCTACATAATAATAATATCCCCTGTATCTCCCTAAAACATAAAATCAGGGAGACTAAATCCAGCCAAATTCTATTTAATTTAATTTAAATGAAGTGAAATATTTTAGAAATCTCTTTGAGTGCATCTCATCTTATTTGTCTGAAGAATATTTGTTTATATGTATATATTTATATTTGACGCCACTTTGAAATGTGTAATTTTAAATCAGATGTCTGAATTGAAGTATCATTGTGCCCTCCGACAGCAAGGGAAGCTACAGCAGCAGATGGACCTCCAGAAGAGCCACATTTTCCGTCTGACCCAAGGCCTGCAGGATGCCCTTGACCAGACTGACATGCTTAAGACAGAGAGGACTGATCTGGAGTACCAGCTGGAGAATATTCAGGTGCCTTATACAATACCTTTGTAATATAATGAAATACAGAGGTCTCTAGGGAGAAATGGAGAGTCCTACATAGATATTAGAACAGCACACCAGATATCTGCAAGTAACAAGGTATCTCTGTGGGACTAGAGGATAATTAATTTCAATTCATGTGTTCTCAAAGGGAATAGTTTTAAAATGATCTTCAGAGCTTGTTGTTTCTCTGAGCTACTGTTTTCCTTCCTGCTTTCCTGTAGGCCGTGTACTCCCATGAGAAGGTGAAGATGGAGGGAACCATCTCGCAGCAGACTAAACTCATTGACTTTCTGCAGGCAAAAATGGACCAGCCCACAAAGAAAAAGAAGGTCTGGGGAAATATTTAATGCATACTATAGTTGATGATATGCTTCAAAAAAGCTTTTAAAACGTAGTTTTCACATTCTTTATTAGTATTGTCAACTGTGCATATTTAAAAAATTGAATATTGTTCGCTCTCTAAACAGGGTATATTTGGGCGGCGCCGCGAAGATGTAGGTACCACAACTAATGGGGCATTAGCTCCTCAGGCCCAACCGGCAGTTCCCATGCAATACAGTGACATGAAACTTGCTCTGGAAAAGGAGCGTTCAAGATGTTCAGAGCTGGAAGAGGCCCTGCAGAAGATGAGGATAGAGCTACGGTCCCTTCGAGAAGAGGGTAAGGACCAAAGAAAGCATAGTCTCTACCTCTTATATCTTAATGCTCTTGGTTTGTAAGCTAAGCCCTGGAGAAAGATGGTAAATCTTTGTCAGCTGCAGGGATGTTGTACTGCACTTCGCGGAAGCAAACTACCCTCCGCGTCATGCATTAAAACCGTTTGAAGCACACCTACTCATGGATTAACCCTTACTTGAATCAGAAAGGTGTTGATTTAAGTCTCATAATCATATTTTTCATTAAAAATCATCTCAGGGAAAGCTCGATTTATGGTAGTATGATAAAATGACAACCTAAATCCAATCAGGAAATCCTATTTTGTGCCCCCTCCATTATCTGTTCCCAGAAATCTTTTAATAAAATTACCACGACAACATCCTGCATCATCACTTACACCTGCGTTGTTGCAGAATCTATTGTTTTTGGCATTTGAGCCGATTATTCCTATCTTAATGACTATCAATAATCTAATATTGCGCTGCTTGTGATGATACAGCGGCTCACTTCAAAGCCCAGGAACATGTGGCTCCTTCCACACCAGCGCAGGCCCGCCATCAAATCCTCATGTCAGCTATTGTGAAATCTCCAGAGCATCAACCAAACCCCAGTAGTCTGCTCAACCCCTCCACCCGGTGTAAGGAGACCTCTACACCTGAAGGTTAGTCATGCATACACTGATACACTTGGACAAATGAACAGTCACCCAAGCAGATTTAATGCTGCCCTCAGCTCATTGGCCTCAATTTGAACCTTGGCTGTCCTGTTCTAAAACTGTACATTGCCCCCCCCCCCCCCCCCACACACACACACACACACACCAACACACACACACACGAATGTTTACCCTTTAACAATCAATGAATGGGAATCCTTTTCATTTATTTTGTTTACCTGGTGTCTTTATGTGTGTGTTCTTTCTATGGTCTGTCTCACCAAACAGGATTATGATGTTAAATAAAGTTGGATAACTCTGTTCAGCACATGGTAAACCATGGACTGAGAAAAGATTGTGAAAAGATCTGTTTCATGGTTTTATTCACTATGAATTTATCCAGCTAACATAGTAATCCTGATTGGGCCTGGCTCACAAAGTAAGAATAGTGGAAAAGGCGGGTACCATTGGTTTAAATTTGAAGTTTCCACAATCACACAGCTAAATTACATTTCTAAAGGTTTGATCAAAATGGAAACATATATTTGCTGCATAGATTATCACTTAATTGCAGATATTGTGACGTTAAAATGTGTAAACAGCCCATCTCCTTATAAGCTCTGCAGGTGAAATGCAGTAATAATTTAAAGGGGATTTTCTGAAGTCAAAAAAATGCATTCATACACAATGAATGATTACAGTTGCTCATTTAAGTTTAACTTGCTTTGTGATTCAGACCCTGGACTGTCTGTGTTGCTTTACTTTCACCCAGCTATTGTTAGACTGCTCTCTCCTTTCTGTCTCTTTCCTATTGCTCCTCACAGAAAAGAGAAGGGTCACCTTTGAAAGTAAGTTAGCAGTCATAACAGTCTTCTTGCATGCATGAGCTCATCTACATGTATGATATACTAGACACAGATATGATCATATCATACTCTACTGTCTTGTCCTGCTGTCAAGTTAACTGTACTTGACTTGACCCCTGTTGCTTATGAGTCCATTGTGAGATCCTCTTTTTTTTTTTTTTTTTTTTAGCGTCAATATTGAGTCATGATTTAGATTGCATATTGGCAGGTTAGGTAGCTTTTCACTCGGGGGTATTTTAAACCCATGCTCATTTGCATGCACAATCTGATTCTAATTGAGTACTCTAAAGTACTTGAACATTCATATGTCTAAATTAGTTCTTGCTCCTTTAAAATATGGGAAATCACTGTTGCAGACTTCTGAAGCCTAAATCAAAATGTTATTGTACCATATCAATAAGTCACTCCCATTCATTCCTGGTTCTACCTCTTTGCCAGAGTTTGGTCGTCGTGTGAAGGAGAGAATGCACCACAACATCCCTCATCGTTTCACCGTAGGACTCAACATGAGGGCTGCCAAGTGTGCCGTTTGCCTGGATACTGTGCATTTTGGACGACAGGCTGCCACTTGTCTAGGTCTGTATTATTCACCAAGGCTGGCCAACACATTTGATGCTCCTATCAAATGTGCTGACCAGCCCTGAGGAAAGTGCTGAAAATAGTTTTTGTGGTATGGCCATCACATTACTCTCCCTGACATGATGGTGTCAGATTTGTGTGTTTTTTGCCTGTAATTAAAATCCCTATTGTTATGAGTCCTTGACAAAAAACACATGATTTTGATTCATTCCCAAACCAACAGTGTCAAGACAGTTAATGAGTGTTGTGATAACATAAGAGCAATAAAAATTCCGATAGCTATTTGCGTCATTTTAACTTTAACTGCTATAGCTCTGCTTCTTGGGTGGAAAACGTTTTTTGAGCGACTCTAAACACTACTGTATGAACTCCAATATTAATGACAGAGCTATCAAAATAATTTTTTAATTAATTTATTTGATAAGATTTTATTCACCACTCTGTCTTGACTTATTGTAGAGTGCCACACCCTGTGTCACCCTAAATGCTCACCATGTCTTCCGGCCACCTGCGGTCTTCCAGCTGAGTATGCCACACACTTTTCAGAGGCTCTGTGCAGAGAAAAGGCAAACTCACCTGCTCTGCAGGTCAAAGAGGCCAGTGGGCATGTTCGCCTGGAGGGATGGATGAAGCAACCCAGGTACCCAATTCAGCCCCATACTTCCTTTCTTACCATATGCAGTGTGTTAAAGACAACATTGAAGAATTTTGTATGTCTGTCTTTGCACACATAGAAATGGAAAGCGTGGTCAGCAAGGCTGGGAGAGAAAGTATGTGGTGCTAGATGGGACAAAAGTGTCCATCTATGACAGTGAGCCAAGAGAGGGTCAGTACTGTTTTTTTTGTTTGTTTGTTTTTTTTTATTACTGTATTTTTTACTGTTAGAATTAAAATTTGGCAGAAATAGAAAATGCATTTTAAACTTGACAAACCATCACCATTTAAGACTGGTTCAGAGATGTTATGCCATCATTTAACTGTTTGTTTCCATCAAGGTTGGTTTAGAAGAGTAGAATACAACATAGGGCAAAACTGTGTCTTTTACTCTAGACTGCGTAAAGGCTGAGGAAGAATTTGAACTCTGTATGCCTGATGGAGAGGTGACTGTTCACGGAGCTGTTGGAGCGTCTGAGCTCATCAACACTGCCAAGTCAGGTACCAGATCAATAACATAATCCAAATACACTCTGCCTATTGTAATATTTTAAGTGTACCATTTAATCTCAAAATATGACAAAATGTTGACCATTGTGCTCAGATGCAAAATTAAGCTGTTAAATAGCCACCTATTTCATCTTTCTCTGGGTTTACACAGACATCCCATATGTGTTGAAGTTGGAGTCACATCCCCACACAACCTGCTGGCCAGGCCAGTCCCTCTATTTCATGGCTCCCAGCTTCCCTGACAAGCAGCGCTGGGTGGCTGTGCTGGAATCAGTGGTGGCTGGTAGCCGTGGATCTAAGGACAAAATAGATTCTGATGCTGTGAGTATTATGCGCATATTATGATTCTTCTTGGGTCTAATTAGGTTCAAAATTAGAATTTGCCTAACAAAGGTGAAAGAAAAACGTCACAGTGTCTCTTTTATACAAGACAAACCTTCTTATTACAGTATACACATTTCAAATAGTAACTTAATCCAAGGGTGGCTGTATTGTTTGGTCTGAAAATTGGGTAAAATATGTTGAATGCCTCCATTAAACATCAGCCAGTGCCTTCACTTCTTTTTCTCCCCCTCCCTCTTCTTTCTCTTTTTGCATGTTCTCAACATCCACATCTTCTACTTGTGTGTCGTCATCGTCTTTGTTGATGTGATTATATTGTGCGTGTGTATCTCCATTCAACTCGGTTGTGTGGATCACATTATAGGCAGGTGTTTCTAAAAGACAGAAGAACCTATCCCCTCTGGTTCAGGTACAGTAAATAGCAGCACGAATGCTTGGGCTTCTGTTAACTGACCAACTGAGCATGCAGTAGCTGTGCACATCTATCTGTTCAACACTGATGCTGTCTAGTAGTGGTCAGCACAGTCCCAGACTCAGTGACTGAATATGATATATGGGGGATAACTATCTTTTTTTTTGGGGGGGAGCAAGCTACATTCTCTCCTAAGATTTACATACAGTAGTGCATGGATGTGAATAGACACTGCTGTGCATCTCTGGCCTGCTGTCATATGCTCTGGCATGCATGTTCCTGCAAAAGCCATATGCTGCTTTTGACCTTTTCAGCAAAACTCAGACATGTGTGTACACTCCCAGCTACCTAATCCTAATCTCAGATTTTCACTTTTTGTCAGTTTATTTCCATTTTAGACACAGTTTATTATATATAAACTGGATGTCAGCATTTTTGAATCCCTGACTCTTAGGATTATTGTCTTTTCAAATATGCAGTTAAAATTATTATATACAGCTTTTTTTATTCTTCTTCTTAAAGCAGAATATACTACATAGCTAAAAATAAGAGGATACCTACACAAATCACACTTAAACATTTAAACCCAAATGGGATTATTAAACATCCCATTTAAATTCCTTGTGCTTTAAATGCTGCAATAACAGCCTTCACTTGTTTGGAAAGGCTTTCCAGATTTTGAAGCCTTGCTATGTGTAGTAGCAAAGTAGCAAAGTTAAGCACTTATGTTGGGCTTTTGGTCAGCTTCCAGTTTATCCCAAAGATGCTAGCATTGAGGTTGGGATTCTGTGCAGGCCCAAACCAGTGTTTCCACAACAAACTCAATGAAGCAATACTTTATTGAGCTCAGATAAAACACGAGCATTATCTTTTTGCAACCAGAGAACATTTCTTTTGTGTTGTTCAGAGTGTGATTATGCACTAATATTTTTAATTATTTGATCTTAGCAACATAGCCCAAACAGCTCCAGAGCAAAGCTACATTTGGATAGGATAACATGGTGTCCACATACTTTTAGCTATCTGGTTAATGTCTTTTGTCTCAACTGTGTTTCACTCAGTTTGCATAGCAACACTTTTCATCACTTAGCTGTCTAGTGTAAAATGGCCATGACCATTCAACCTGGGATATATCACTGCCACTTTAAAGCCAGTTTTTTTTTGTTTTTTTTTTTAACTACACTCCATATGTGGTTATTGTTGTTGAACAACTTTAAACACTATAACCTGACTTGTGTCCGTAAATCTGAGTATCTGTAAAGTTTCAAAAGCTGGCATCAAATGCTTGTTATTGTTGTTGAGCAGCTTTAAACACTAAAACTTGACTTGTGTCCGTAAATATGAGTATCTGTAAAGTACCAAAAGTTTGCATCAAATGCTTGCTTGATTCGAGCCTCATGGAGTTGCTCTATGGTGGATATTATCCCATTTCAATAATTTTTGTTCATTTTACATTGACTTAAGTTTCACTTATTTAAAGAAGAAATTATTTTGTATGAAATTGTGATCCCGTTGTCCTAAAATACCAAGCAATACTTTGTTAAAATAGTCATTATTGTTTTGTTTTTGTCGGTGTCTGGTTCAGACATCCCCAGTTTAAATGTATATTCAATTTACTAAATTCAGTTCTGTTTAGGACTAGGACAATCCCTTGTTTAGTTAATCCCTTGTTTGGTGTTTGTGAAGGGTCTCTGGCTGTCATCCCTGCTGGGTTAGCTTGTCTTGCTCCAAAGCAACAAAGAAATCTTCCTTATCAGCTTCCTACCCTTACCCCCCCCCCCCCCCTCCCTCTTTCTCTCTCTGTGTTCCAATAGAAACTTCTGGGGAACTCCCTGCTGAAACTGGAGGGAGATGACCGTTTGGACATCAATTGCACTCTGCCTCTCACTGATCAGGTACAAACAAAAAGAGAAAATGGCAAAAAAAAAAAAAAAAAGACTGTACTAGCCGACTGGATGTTCACTTGTCAAGGCCTTATGATCTTCTTTATCTTTTCCCTCAGATTGTGTTGGTCGGTTCTGAGGAGGGTTTGTATGCTCTTAATGTCATAAAGAACTCTTTAACCCACATCCCTGGGCTGACGTCCGTCTTTCAGATACAGATCTTAAAGGAGCTTGATAAACTGCTCATGATCACTGGTCAGTATGTGAAATTTGATAAGGACTAATATTTCAATGTTCAGTTTTCATAAGTCATTTTGGCTGTCGAATGTCAATGCCAGATCTGTAATTTTTACTGACTCATTCGTGCACATTTTCCTCCAGGAGAGGAGCGGGCACTTTGTCTGGTGGAGATCAAGAAGGTGAAACAGTCTTTGTCACAGTCCCATCTCCCAGCTCAGCCTGACCTGAACCCCTTCATCTTTGAGACAGTGAAAGGATGCCACCTTTTCTCGTCTGGAAAGGTGAGTCAGGTTGTTGTTACTTACACAGTACCAAACATTTCTTTTTAGTCTGTTATTGAGTTGGAGTTAATGATCAGAGTAATAGCAATGTGGTGTGCTGTCTAATTGCAGATATTTAGTGTTGCTCTAATTGCAGAATTGTTCTTTCTTTACAGATTGATAATGGGACTTGTATCTGTGCCGCTATGCCCACTAAAATTACAATTTTGAGACTTAATGAAAGCCTCAACAAGTTTTGTATCAGAAAGGTGAGTGGGTCTTAAAGATGCACAGATAATGTGAATGTAGAAATGCAGCTCTTTTTGCTTTAGGAAATAATGAGTTTTTAAAAAAGGTGTCACTGTTAAACTTCACTTTGTAATTGCAGGAGATTGAGACGTCGGAGCCCTGCAGCTGTATCCACTTCACTGGCTACAGTATCATTATCGGCACCAACAAGTTCTACGAGATTGAAATGAAGCAGTATGTGCTAGAAGGTAGCTCAAATTTTCCATTGATGTAACTTGAAATATCCCATTTTTATTTTCCAGATGATGTTCTTAGCATGTCTACACAAGTCTGTTTCTGTTACTGTGAGGTTTGAACATTCACATCAGATTGAACTGACAAGTGCTTCTTTGTACAGAGTTCCTGGATAAGAATGATGTGACACTAGCTTCAGCTGTTTTCGCCGCATCCTCCCACAGCTTCCCCATTTCCATCATCCAGGTCACCACTGCGCCACAAAAAGATGAATACCTGCTCTGTTTCCATGGTAAGACATTTATTTTCTGTCTCATGGGCACCCATGTTCAGCATGACGTGTGTGTGCGCTGTTGAACACGTCAACACGTGCCAATAAATGAGCCAAAGTTGAACCTTTTGTGCTAGAAGCAACAAACTTTTGTGGAAATGTGATGTGTGCTTTGATAATTAACATTTTTTGTGTTTACAAATTGACAGTTTTGTATTATAACTGGCACATCTTACTTGCAGAGTTTGGGGTGTTTGTGGATGCATATGGACGCAGGAGCAGAAGCGATGATATTAAATGGAGCCGTCTGCCTCTCTCATTTGGTTGGTGTTGATCGGAACTTTTTAATGTCACTTTTAAATCATTGTTTATTATTTGTATTATCAGTAATCTAAAATCATATTAAGTAGATTATTTTCGGGTCTTTCAGCCTATAGAGAACCATACTTATTTGTGACCTACTTCAACTCTCTGGATGTTATTGAAATTCAGGGACACGCTGCTCTTGGGTGAGGTTACTTTCAGGATTTACACCTGTAAAAATGATCATTTTGTGTTTATAATTGCTCATTTCATTCACTGCTATTTTGAATGATCCAGTTTGTAATGTTCGTATCTTCTTCCAGGGCTCACTCATATGCACACCTGGATATCCCAAACCCGCGATACCTGGGCCCAGCAATCTCATCTGGGGCCATCTACCTGGCCTCATCTTACCAGAACAAACTGAGAGTCATCTGCTGCAAAGGAAACCTCGTCCAGGGCCAAGAGTGTGGAGGAGACTTGCAGCGTAACGGCTCCGGGCGCAGGTAAGGACATACACAATGAGTATTTGTTTAAACCTGACAGTGATACTTAGTAAAATCTCAAATCAGTCAGTATATGTGCAGATGCATAAACAGAGTACAAAATAAAGATATGAATGAAAACACTAATGTCATGATCAAACTAATATAGATGTTAAATCAATGAATAGTGCATGTCAACTTTGCTGTACTTTATCTCTAAATATCCTTTAGCTAAGTTCATATCGTTTATATAAACTGTATCAATAATATAGATCAGGCATCACCAAATGATATAATGATATTATTTTATTTGTTATAGATTAATGTAATGAATTTCCTACATAAGGGAAATAAAAATTTGTCACAAAATGTAATCAGCATTATTAAGAAGACAAGTAAATCAATAATAATGCAACAGCCAAATACGAAAATTCAAGAGGAAATTTTGCTTTAGGAAATTAATTGGAGGGCTCACTTGCCCACTAAGCAATCTGACTCAACCCATAATAGTCTGATAGCTGCATTTAAAGCATTTATAAATAAAATAAATTATTTTCATTTGTCTATTGAAGAGAAATAGAATAGATGACCTGGATAGGAAAAGCTTGGGAAATTAATTTTGCCACAGGAATAAAAAAGCCTAGAGATGGAAAATTAATCTTGAGCTGAAAGTAAAAGAGAAGAGTGTATATTTAATTTCTCTTTTTTGCAATTTACTTCAGCATCTTCCTTAGTCATTTTTCTTTTGGGGAGTGAGGGTTTGCATTGAGTGTTTGAGTAGGAGAATTAAATGTGCATCCTTATTTCTTGTACACTGGTGGTGATAATGAGTGACTGGGACTAGCTGGCACTGAAGGGCACAGGTTGATATCCACAAGTGGTGATGGTTTAAGTGTTGCCACAGAGTAGTAATACCTTCATTTCATTCTTTGCAGGAAGAGGAGTTCATTTTTTATCTGCCACAAATCATTAGATTTGTCTTTTTAAATTAAAATTATTTTTCAAATTGTCTTAGTTGAATGCAGAAACAAAACTGTTAAATAAAGAGTGACTACCTTTTATGTTCCAAGACTGATCTGTTACAACCTGAAGCTCACAAACTGAGCTGTTCTTGTGCTCACTGTGATGACTTTTCACCTGTCATCCACCACTGACTATACATTTTCATTTACAGTTTAGTCTGGTATAGTAACCATGAGCTTGATTGTGAGCAAATTATCCTCACCACAATTGATGATCAACCTGACACCACAGCGCCAAACTAAACCCATATTGCTAGACAGACAATCCCTTTTCCTTTAGCCAACTCCCCTTGCCCGTCTTTATGTCTCGGTTCCTCCCTAACAGCCCTAACAAGCGTGGGCCTCCATCCTACAATGAGCACATCTCTAAAAGGCTGGCGGCCAACCCCCTGACTCACGGAGACCCTGGCACACCTCACCGTTACCGAGAAGCTCGTACAGAGTTTCGACGGGACAAATCTCCCAGCCGTCCGCTGGAGAGGGAGAAGTCCCCTGGCAGAATGCTGGAGAGTCGGATTGTAGGGTCTCCAGGCAGGGCCATGGCAGACCCCCGGTTAGAGCGCTCCCCAGGAAGAGCAATGGCAGACCCCCGTATGGACCGCTCCCCTGGCCGAATGATGGATGTTCGTAGGGAGAGGTCCCCTGGACGATTCGAAGAGCGGCAACAAAGGCTTCATACTGGCTCTGGACGCACGCCCATAAACCCTGTTAACAAGGTTTGTCATTTATTTCTGTTGAAATAGTAGTATAAATAGTAGTATATAGTGGTATAGTAGTAAGTAAGGAATAGTTTAATATTTTAAATAATGAATTCTCTTTCTTGCTTTATCTTACTTATCAATTAAGCCAAGCTAGCTGTTTCCGTTTCCAATTATGTTGTTATGCTAAGCTCAGCTAACCACTTGCTAATGAGAGTGACATTGATGTTAATTTCAGCAAAATAGAAGGCAAGCATATTTCCCAAAATGCCAAACTATTTCTGTGGTTATGCCACAGCTGATTATAGCTGATAACTATTGTTTATCTACATCAGATGGTAATGTGTGTTCTTTCATGTGTGTAGCTGAATGCACATTGTTGACTGCATCCTCCAGGTATGGGACCAGTCATCTGTTTGAGATACAAGCGGAGCCACAGGACAGAGAAATTCATCTTTGGAAAGGAAGGAACCGAGAACCAGTGAGAATGTCACCAACTCATGATGAAACACTGCCACACATCTGTTTTGCTTGGCATCTAAACTGAAAAACCCACAGATGGAAAAAAACTGTAGCTCTTAGAACAGAGAGGGAACAAGAGAAATAAATAGATGTCATACAGTCAATCAGGTTATTTTCCTCAATGAACTGACCCAAGTGAATAAAGGTCAACAAAATGCCATATTAACAATTTTAGCAGGTTGTATGTGCTCTATCCTTTGAGAAGGTAGCAATTTAAATTCTCAACAACAAAAAAATAAGATAATCTGGGATATGAGTTCTCAAGTGGGGACTCGTGGGTTTCTCTAGTTTATTAAGTAGAGTCTACAACAGGTAAGCACAGTCGTAGCAACTTTATCATCAGTCAATGGCTAAATATTTTCATAAGTCCATCGCAAGTGAAACTGGCAGCCCTTCACTTACAACACCATTAGTACAACTGGCGTCTTTCCACACTCTGGCCATAGTAGCTACAGTTCAGGGCAGGAGATCGGTGTATGTCTACTAGCATTTCTGGCTCCAGCCCTGTGCTGACAAGACAACACACAATCATTTTCAGCTAATTACAATCATCATCTGCTAACACAAGTCTCCTATTGAGACTTTGGTCAGTTACAGTGACACAATTCGGTTGGAGCACAAACAAATTCAAGTTATGTTAATTTCAATCAATGAACCCTTCCTGCCCTGTAGAACCACTAACCAGATGGCTGTCTACCCTGAGATAGGTTGACACTAAAACTGCACTACCCACAATCCCCAGCAGCAATGGAGCAGGACCTTTCTAATCTTTCAGAATGCTATCTGACTGTAAATAGACAAGACATAATTTTATATATATTGAGAAGGAATTTCAAGGCTGGATAAGCCATGTCTATTTTTGTTAAAGAAAAAAGTAATTACGTGTCCTCTTGAATGTCCAATGAGTATTCTTATAATATGTCCAAATGTCTTTTATCAAGTGAGTGATTGTATCTGGATCCAACTTGTGTATGCATTTCCATCTGTCAATGGCAAAACCTCAGCTCTGTTACATGACAGGAGGTTTAAAAAAAAGATCATGTTTGAAGCTTACAACATAGTACTTGAGCATTTCTTTTTGTAACACATCCCTAAATATTGTATATAACCCAAAACTGTTAAAAGGTGAAGATGAAAATAATCCTTGTTCTTTTCCTGATTTGTTAATGGCATGGATGTATATCTGAAATGAAACGGAGTGTTGTCTTCTGCTTCTGCCTCATTTGGGTTATACTTTTATTTCACTATTAAAAAATGAAGCACGTGAGTAACATCTCCTTCCTTTTAACCTCTAGCTATTTGCACAGTCAATTCTTATTATTATAAATACTAAATCTCCTGCTTTTTCTTTTATTAAGGCCCTCTTGGCAAGTTAAACATCCAAACTCCAACTACATTTATTGACTTGAATGAACTGATGTATCATCATTTGATCTGTGGAAATGGAATAATTATTATTATTTTTTTTTTTTTTATTTTTTTTAAAGCTTGCCAAGTGTGTCTGTCAACAATAGGCTGTTGTTTTTTTAGACATAGGAAATCTTTCTGAATGTATTTAAGCCAAGAAGATTGAACTAATTCATTGGCCACAAAAGTTCAACAGAAAGCACCCAATGCTACAGATTGCACAAGTTTTCTACAGGTTATATGACCCTCCAAAAAAAGGGTTTTACATCCTTTTTTGTTTACTGATGTTTTGTTGTCTTTTTTTTTTAACATTTGTTTCTTTTCACATGATCTCCTATCACAATACAATGCTGTAATGCTGGATATAATGTTGATGTCTGCTAAGAAAATGTTTTATTAGCATTCCCTGTAGAGATTTTGTCACAGAATATTAAATATTATAGCCATTGTCTTTCACTTCTTGTTTGCTGTCTTAGGTTGTGCTCGTTAACTGAAGTTAAACAATACAAACTTTTCTTTCTCACCTCTCCTCATTAACTCAAAGATAAGGAAGTGAAAAGTGGTCTTGTTTGAAGCTCTTTTGTCTGCTAAGCTGCTCTTTCCTTACACTTGAGTCTGCCAGTGAAATGACCATTTGTCCATGTCCATTGTGTTAGAAGAGGTAAGCCTATTTATAGGTGGCTGATCCGAGTGCTCAGCCAGTGCGACAGTGGCCTGTCATTCCAGTCACAGTAGCTGTAGCGGCTGCTCGGATCTGAAACCAAGCAGACATGAAGTCTTGAACAATAGCCGAGGCCTCATTGGTTAACAATAACTCTTCTAATTCGAACCTCCTTTTAAACGCTATGTTGTGAGATGACACCACTGACATCTGCTGTTAGTTCATCAACAACATTGTGTTTGACAGTGAGTGGACTCAGTGCAGGGGGGGCTTTCAGCCTCTGTCTTTATTTAGATCACAGGCTTGTGGCGTTACCTCCTAACCTCGGCTCATTTAGCTAATTTTCACACACTGTCACTTTTCTTGACCTGCGAGCAGCAAGTGATTCTGGATGACTTGTTAATGGTGCAGAGACATAGTACATTGTAAGGATGTGTCCAGTGCCAGCAGTGTTACATTTAAGCATCTCGCACCTACTGCTGTTGACATCACTGAGCTTAGTTTCACAAGCTCTTTAACACTAAGAGGTGGATGAAAGAAATCCTCTCCACACAAATTGTAAAACCTTTTTTCCAATAATTTTATATGTGTCATGGACATATTGGCTTCTGCTAATATTTACCATAAACAGGTTTCAACAACACTCTAGAGTTGCAGGTCATCCGGCAATGTAAATCGGCCCATGGTCATAGCTTTTGAAACCTATAGATTCAAAAAGAGGATAAGACATTTGAAGAGACAGTTGGACTTTTCATTGGCCAGTGCATTTGCCTTTATGGAGTGAATGAGGGCCCATCAATAGTTCAATCATGTGTGCTGTGTTATTGTTCCATAACATTAAAAGGGAAAGGTAGGCCAACGCCAATCATGTGAAGAAGCGTGTGAGAAATGTGGCAAAGGTTGGCGGTAACATGGTCCTGACAGCTCAATAAACTGTACTTAATGAGCTGGTGATTGCCACACACTCTCTTCATGCCTTTTATTGAATCTGTGTACAAACAATGGGTCCGCAAATCTATATATCAAATCAAGGAAGTAATGACATTTTTTTCTTTTTAAATTTAGATAAATTCAAGCAGGGTAGGTCTAGTTGAGAAACCTTTTGAAACTTTTTAATCCAAAGACTTCACCAAAACAAATCCTCATTGATTACATATCAAATCCTGCTGTGGTGAGGGTGGCTGCTATGAAGCTAAATGAAAACTTGTCAATAAAATGAATCTATTTAAAAAAAAAAAAAAAATCTGACAATCTAAATCATATCCATGAATCGTGCATCAACATTTTATCAGCTACATTAGGCTGTTTAATTTCTGAAATAATTTGGAAGATTTCATGGATCTAAGTGGAAGATGAGTCTAAAAAAACCAGCTGCAGAAATACTATACCCTTTATCTTTACAATATTACGTTACTAATACTGTTGGTGTCTATAGTTCAGACATGTCAAGACAGTGGTCTGAGGACAGAGCGCAGTTTAAAGTGATTAAGTACTTTAACCTTCAGTCTGCTGTTGATATTCTAGTCCAGTTATTCCACTCTCTTTGTCCAATGTCAATCATGAGTTGTTTCTACAGGGGGGTGTGTGCTTCTTTTTGCGTACATGCAATACTGTATGTTCTGTATGAAGCATCATTTACCTGTCACTTCCTAAAGAGGGCATAGTTTATAAATATCATCCAGTAGAGCTGAAGGTTGGGGCTACAAAAGGCCACCCACAGTCTCCCCATTGTTCACTGGCATCATTGTTGGTCTGACCTCCCAGCTGCTCAGCCATGGTAAGTCAGCGTGTGCTGTTTGATGATGCAAAGATAAATGTGGGATGTCATTTTATTTTGTTCTTCCAAGTGTGCAGCTCTTTAGTTAGGACAGAGGAGTAATTCAGTCTTAGAAATTGTTACCAACACATACTAAACATTTCCTGTGATGATTCAAGAAAGGATTAAATCATCGGATAAGAAGTAGCTCAGAACTACAAATGGGTCATTTTCACCACCCACTGAATGACGACTATTTATTTTAGCAGATTTTTCAGGAATTGAAGTCCATTTTGGAGATTCTCATATCCTAAAGTTTGCTGGAGTTTATTTAGTTGTGATATTACCCAGTTTAATGCTTTTAATGAGCAGCATGCCAGAATCCATTTTATTAATGCTGTCTACCATTTAGCTTTTAAGCATTAAAAGCTATGCGGTACTTCACTAGCATATCATGTCTGCAACATCTTTCTTCCTATGCTTTTGCCAAAAGGCCCCCAAGAAAGCCAAGAAGAGGACAGCAGAGGGAGCCAACTCCAATGTGTTTTCCATGTTTGAGCAGGCCCAGATCCAGGAATTCAAAGAGGTGAGAAGTGCTGAACCAATTTTTATTTGCCTGATTTTAAATTTGAATAACAGAATATTGTGGAAATTGTGTATGATTATGCATGCTTGCTCTCCAATGTTGAGACTCACGGTCCAAGTGTCTCTCTCTTCCATACACACAGACGGCACACTTTATTTCTCCTTCCCTCTGTGTCTTCTGGTTTCCATTGTTCATTGTTGTAGTATGCCCACCTGTCTATTTTCCCGATCCCTGACTGGACTGCAGTGAGGCATGCAGTATGCTGGTATGAGAGTGAGTGGTGTGCAGACATCCAGACTGTGTCATCAGTGATTAGGCTGCAGATAAACTGCTGGGCATGCCCAGGATGCCAGGCTAAACCCCCGGGGTTACTCGCAAGTTATAAATACTTGGCGGTGTTCATCGACAAAGACTGCACACAAAGCATTTAAGGGGAGACAGAGAATCTAAACTCACAGGATGACAGTGATTAGATTTTTTTTTCCTCCCTGTGAAGAGGGATTGCATGTGGCCACACATCCGTTGGGAGTGCTTGTCAACGTAGAGAGACTCATTTACATTTTCTGCATCCTCTGATCTCAGGCTTTCACTATCATGGACCAGAACAGAGACGGATTCATCGACAAGAATGACCTGAGAGACACTTTTGCTGCTCTAGGTGTGCTGAATATAAGTCATGTTCACTGATGTCCTGCTGACAGATCACAAAGATTGAACTCATGTCGAGCTATAGGATTTATTGAAACTGTTACTGTCACATTTTGTTCACATTAAATTATTGGTGCCATAGGACGCCTCAACGTGAAACAGGAAGAGCTCGATGAGATGCTCAAGGAGGCCCCTGGTCCAATCAACTTCACCGTCTTTCTGACCATGTTCGGCGAGAAGCTCAAAGGTAAGAGCACACTATGGATACTAAGGATGCCAATGTAATCATAAAAACTAAACAAACACAGCATTGTGAAGAAATGGAATTGATTTTGAATATCTAGGTGCTGATCCAGAGGAGACCATTCTCAATGCTTTTAAAGTCTTTGACCCAGAGGGGAAAGGTGTGCTGAGGAAGGACTAGTAAGTAGTTTAACATGCTCTCACACAACCTCAAATTTGTTATTTGCAAAATCATCACAGGGAATGTTATGTTAGCTTTTCTCACAATTTATGCATTCATTGCAATTCAAATCCATAATGATTAAAGACCATCACATTTCCTGCACATTTCCTCCTGTTGTGAACACAGACCTCATCATCTCACACTTCTTTCTCTTTTCTGCACCAGTGTGACACAGATGTTAACAACACAGGCTGACCGATTCACTCCTGAGGAGGTACATTACAGTCTCTTTGCGCAAATTACCATTATGTGTGAGTGAGTGTGTGTGTGTGTGTGTGTGTGTGTGTGTGGATGTGTGTGGGTGAGTCTGAAAAAGCACAGAGGGACTAACGTCATCAATGACGATCATCTCCATTCACATCAGATGCAATTAAAAATAAAGAAAGAAGAAAAAACAGTGAATGATCACACAGCGTGAGTTATTTTGGTGAGGGGCTGAATAAATAATTGATAAAAGTCCTGCTAATAACTCCTCTCTTTTGGTAAGATGGAGCAGATGTTCACTGCCTTCCCTCCAGATGTGGCAGGAAACCTGGACTACAAGAACCTGGTTCACATCATTACCCATGGAGAGGAAAAGGACCAAGAGTAAGCCCTCGGATCGACGTCTTCATGCAATTCAAAGTCAGTGTTTTGTCCATACATGATTTAAAAGTGACCCAACATTGAAGGAGCTATGAACTGTTCCGTTGTCTCGGTACAAGAGGATCAAATTTAGAGGATTTACCCCCCCCCCCAAAATAATGAACAATTGACTGCATCGACATATTCAGTTCTCCCTTTATCCACAGTATGTTTCCATGTTCACATGAGACTAATTGAATTATTTTCATTCTCCATTTTGTACAAACTTAAACCGCTTTCCTGTGTTTCATATAAAAATTACCAATTGTTAGGTCTGCACCTGTTGGTTTAATAAAATTTTCAACCACAGTTACCAGCGTGCTCTCTAATAACGAATTTTGAAACATTTTATGTGAAGGGGACCCAAAGATGCAATGTGCAAGAATGCCAGTGAGGGATGTTCACATGTTTATAGGATTAGTACTTCAACACGTGGCCATACCAGCTAATCTTTAATTCCATGTTAGGTAGTGAATTTGGGCACTTGAGAAGAGCGAATGTGCAGTTGGTGGTCCTTTAAAATCCCCTAGAGAATTATCCTCTGTGCTTATGTATATTTGTGTGTATGTAAATGCAGGGTGTGTGTGTAAAAATGTTTGGCTACTAAAACAAAGGGCTCCAGTGAGACAAAGTCCTGTTGTTATTTTGGTGCATTGATGGTGTGAGGAGGGTAATGCTATACTGTGGAGTTAGGGCAGCAGAATAGGATGCCACTAAGGGATCCTTACCAACTTCACTTACTGTATTGGCCAGACCGTCATGGGGTGATGGGGGTGGGTTGAAAATCCCTGGTTGGTCCACCTCAAGAGTCTGGGGCAGAGGAGCTTACATGTCACCCCCAGACTTAAGTATTGTCTTCTGTGGAGGGGAAAAGGTACGGAGGGAGTGGTGTAGGATAGCCAAGTGTTTGGCTCAACAGGGACATTTGAGTTCACTTCATGCACAGACAGATTGTGGAGCATTAAGAAAATAGTAAGAATGTAGTGAGTAAGAGCCTGTTGTAGCTTGAATCGCTGTCATACATAGACAAATGAACAACTGTTCTCTTCAAGCAGCTTCCTGGTGAGTCTTACTGTTGTCATAGAATCAAAGCTTTGAACATGCCCATGGACATGGACATCCCTGACATCCCATGAGAACGTCTTTCACAGTTTGGACTTAAAGGTCCCATGGACATGGGTCTGAGTCAGACACTTCCAGTTCACCCTCATCACCCCTCTTTGGGTTGCCAGGTCTGTCAAGGCACCTCCCGGCATCGGATCCAGTTGGCACTTCCTCAACTCTGCTCACCTGAGTGTCCAAGACATGAGGCCACAGAACAGATGATACAACCACAAAGATGCTGGGCAATTTTTACTTTACTGATAGTAACAGTGGAGAAGCCTCTGGGGTCTGGAATTGTTTAATGTTGGAGTTCCAGGACTATGTGTGTAATGGTAATACAGTTACATAGGATAGAATACAGCACTGTTATCTGGAAGCTAATACAATCATACAAAAATGCACACTGACTGGGGCTCATAGAAACTAAACTCAACCTGAACATTCACTGAAAAGAGTATCACTGAGGAAAGACTGATGACTCATTGAATCTGAATGTCTGTATATCTGTGTGTGAGCACCCTCTAGTGACCACTCCAGAAAAGGAAAGATTAAAATGAAAAATGTTGCAATGGTCACCATATCAAAAAAATTAATGTACAGGCTAATGCTAACATTTTAAGTAATTCCTCAATAAAAAAAAAAAACCATGAATCACAGTAATATTAAAATGACAGCTTTAACAAAACTATTTCGAGATCAGCCAAATGACAGGAAAAATTGGATTAAAGCAATCACTAGGTCATTACAATTTCAGTGCTGAACCTGGCACTTTATAAATCCCTGTGGGGTTATTACACCAGTTATTGATCAGGGGAAGCATTTTATAATGTGCTAATGGTGCAATTCATGTTCTCTCAGAAGTTTATATTGTGATTGAATGCAGCGCTTACGTGTCAGCTGTCTCCTCATTCAACAGTAGCAGTGTACTGTCTACATTTAGCTTATATTGCATTGCGTGTGTATGTGGAACATTATTTTCCCTTCAAATTTTATTTCCAAGCTCCCACTCTCTATCTCTCCGTGTCTCTTAATCCCCAGGGTGTGCTAGTTTTAGTCCAGCTGTGAGTATTAGTGGAATATGTCTGGGGGTAGCAGCCTTCCTGGGGCCTCCCTGGTCCCTATGTGGGTCCCTTCCTGCTACTCCAGCTTCCTCCTACAGTCCAACGACATGCACCTTCAGGTCAAATTGTGTCTTTACGTTGCCCGTAAGCTCAACTGTGAACTTGAATGGTTCTGATGGCTGTCTCAGTGTGTCACTGTCTGTTGGCCTGTCCAGGGTGCACCCCAGCTTCACCCCAATGTCCCCTGGATGTCTCCAGTTCCCCCCCACCGCCCTGATGGATAAGAGATATAGATAATGTCACATTAATTTAACCCCAAGTGACTGATTTGTAATAAAAAGGTGGGGACAAACATGTTTGAACAAAATTAACAAAATATATAGTCCAGGTGTACTTGGATGAGATCTCTTTATTATGGAATAACCTGAATGGGCGATGTGTAAGGCAGAAATAGATCAAGGCAGACCAGAGGACTTTAGCAGTTAGTTCCCCTGTCTGGACATAATTATATATTATAATATGCTGTCCCCTCCTCTCTGCAGGAAACAGTGCACAAGACCGCATGCATTCATTGCACAGTAAATTCTTTCGTTTTTAAATAAAACATGTTGTCGACTTTACCCTGCGGGTGCCCTGCGGTTTCCCGTCAAATGAACGTACAATTTATGACGGCTATTGTTAGTGGCCATTGTTTTTAGAATAATTCATTTTAGTGGAAACTGTATGTTGCATGGCAGCTAATGTTGTTAGAATATAGTCATTTTGACATTAAATGTGAGATGGCTGTTATTAGTGGCTAATGTTTTCACTTTAACTGGAACTGTATGCTGCGCAGAGGGATGTTCGGACTGGGGGAAGCCATGCGCGGTGTCAGGTCCATAAGTGTCCGCCAGATGTCGCTGCTCTCTGCGGTGTGGCCGCTGGGAAGGAGGGGGGGTGGACTGCTGGAGACTCCGGGGGGGGGGGGCGCAGCTGGGTATGCGTGTGTTTGTGAGCGTGCTTGAGGCTCGTCGAGCAGCAGGGGGAACTTGAAAACTTCGCAGCTCTCAGCGAGGGCAGCTCGGTGTTGGAGATCCGGCCGTCAGTATCTGGATCTGTCAGTGCAGCTGTGACCGTCGGAAGGACAACTGACCGGTCCGGTTCTCAGCGTTGGAACGATTTCCGGCACAACATGGATGATTTAGGTAAGTTCGCCTGCCGTGAACGCAACATTAAAGCGGCGCGTACACACAAAGCTGGAGACGCATTCATGGCTGAATGCGCCCAAGCAGAGGTCGGCTGTGTGTGGGGGGGGGGGGGGAATGAGCCCTGTGTGCACAGAAAGGCCCCGCATGCTGACATGAAATCAGCTGACAGCGGGGTCGCGCGACAAGGAGCTTCAGATACGATACACACTATTTCTGATATCAACACACACCATGTTGTGTCCTGGTGCATTCACTGCCGGTTTAGACGGCTGGCTGCTCCACTCACGCAGGCATGAATGGCATCTGATCGGCACCTCCAACTTTGTCATCCTTAAATCTATAAACCGGATCCTAGCTCATCTGGCTTCTGATGGGCGGGGTGGGGGGTACCGACCCACTCAGAGCCCGGGTGTGATCGTCATGGATGGTAACAGTGGACCCTGTGATGGGAACAGTGGAGGTTGACTCCACTGAATGAGTGCTCAGTTTGGTCTTGGATGTCCCTGCTCATTTTAAAGCAGCTGAGTCTCATTTTAACTTCAGCTGATCACAAACACAGTGGCAGGGGGAGCTGTGCTGCCCTCCTGCCTGTGAGGATTGAGGTTAAATGCGGTGAAATGTGGCACGCTTCGTGACAGCAGAATGTACAATGCCTGAGGGCAGGTTGTACTGACAGCAAGCCTGGGTACAGCTCAGCACAATGATGTTGATGCACTGAAGATAGTGGCAGGTCTTTGTTATAATCTAAGTAGTTTAAAATTCTTGGTACGGGCCAAACACCAGTCTTGTCCACATTGTAAGATCTTTTTTATGCTGATCCTGCTCATTGATTCAAATTGTGCATTGTAATTTAAAGAAAAGGAAACTGTTACACATTGCTATGACACAGAATACATTAATCTACGCAATCTATGTGGTAAAGTTGGTGTTTACAAGTCTTTGAGATTTTCCCTGGCAACTGTTAGGTTAAGTTTAGCAGGATATTTGTTAAAAGTATCGAAGGAGTTGGATTCATTGAATGCTTAAAAAACACCAGGAAAGATTATAAATGTCTTGCAGAAGCTGCCTAGAAAGTGTGAACTGGAGGTAACTCACAGTCCAGGAAAATTTTCACTGTCCTGAAGAAGAGTAACCAATTTTGGCCCAAACTCAGTTCTCTGGTTGATGTATTGGGGGTGGGAGTGAGACAGCACCAAGATATTGGTCCGTCTATATCCAGCCAATATTTATGGGTCCCCTCTCAGTTTACATGAGTGAGGGGCTTTCCTTAAAGTAGCTGCTTTAAAAAAAGGCGTGCTACTCAACCCGGTGTAGTTACCATGTCACAGGGTTGTAAATTCTGTCGTCATTTTAGCTGAGAAAATTTGACTCACAAGTCTGAGTGTTTGTTGAATGTCACAACTTTGTCGCTATGGATAGTTTTGGCAGAAGTGACACAGAAGGACGCTTTTTTTTTTTTCTCCATCTACTTGTTTATGAAAATTACAAGGGTTGGTGTTTTAATTTATCTTAAATTTATCTGAGGAGCCAGAGGAGCAGCTTAAGGTGAGACAGAGCAAGAATCCATGCACCTCATAAGAGCTAGAGAGGACAACCAAACCTCCAGGTATTTTTAGCAGAGGAGAGCTCTTTTTCTCAAGTGCTGACCCATCAGCACACAGTAACCTTGTACCAACTCTCTTTCCCGCTTCTCCACACTGTTAAGCTTTCTTACCAAGCGTTTTTTTTACATTGTCCCTATAGTCCTAATGTGAAAGCACTGACACTGACTGGCAAGTGTGCTTTTTCCCAATCTCCCCTGTCTTGTGTGCACACATTGTCAAATATTCATGTTTAGTCCAGTTCGAGGCGTGGGAGCAGACCATCGCTGTTCTCCCCATCAGGGTGTCAGGGTGGATCAGGCCCACATGCAGGGATTGGGCGTCAGCCAGAATTTATCCTCCTTAAACACTGCACTGCCCCGCCCTCTCTCTTCTCACCCCCCCTCCCAATTCCTGTGGTGAACCACAGAGGAAGCTGCAGGCTGCAGTCTATTGACAGTTGTAAAATGGCTGAGTTTTCAGGAGAGCAGATTAGCTTTTAGGAAGATTTGGATCAGGTCACATTGTAGTCCCCGATCGCTTGCAGTGATTTCTTTAACTCCAGTCAGTATTGGAAAACAGTAATGCTAACAAAAATGTCTATTATTCAATGTGTTTGTATCATTTGTGTCTCCTTGTATTTGTGCAGTCTTTGCAGTTAAGATGCTGTGGCATGTTGTGAGGCAAACTTTCACTGACCTCCCCTCCTCAGCTATCAGCGCTGCCAAGTGTTGCTCTGTGCTTCACTGATCTGGGCCTGCACCAACAAGACATGAATGTCAAATAGCCTCCAAAGTTAACTTCCTTTTACTGCAGTACCTTTCAGTATTTTCCTTTTTTGACAGCGAATACAGTAAATGCACTGTTTTTCACACCGATTTGTTTCACTGTCAGTTCAGTGATGCAATCCCCCTGAGCCCTGTCAGCGCAGCAGCTGCAGCGTTGGAGATCTCAGTCACAGAGTGGGTGTAGGCGAAACAGTGCTTCACTAACTCCAAATTAGATCTGAGGTAGCCTAGATGCATAGCCAGGTCTAAATTTAGGGAGGTTTACTGTTAATACATCAAGAGGAACAACAGAGAGCTCACATAGACATTGTGTGTTGGACTGTGACTCAGACGTCAGTTATACCTGAGTGGGAGTTTTCCAGTCTATTAGGGGCACATTTTTTGTGGTCACCTCATTTTGTTTTTCAATATCAGAATAAAAAGACTTATCAGGCATTGCTGTTTTCAGCAATAGTTTAACTTATTATTCATTTAAGATATGATCCAGTGATGCCTCAATAACTTTGCTATGTTTATTTTCTACAGATTTGAAGGAGGATTAGTTAAGGTTTCTACTTAGAAGTGAGTTTTACAAAATGAATAAATCTTACTTAGGAATCCCAAACGTGTCTAAGGGAAAATCAGTAGCAGGTAAAATTTCCCCTGGAGACAATCCCAGCTCACTCTCGCCACCTTGGACAGGTCGCCGGGTCCATCGCCGGGCCACTTTTTTTTTTTTTTTTTTTTTTTTCATTTTGCTTTAATTGAAAAGTTGATGGTGTGTATATATAGAGAGAGGGTCTGACATGAAACAATGCCCACCCCCCCCATGTGAAATCACACCCACTGTGGTCATTACATAGTAATCACCATCTCCATTTGGCCACTGGATGCCATGTATTTCCTGAAAACATGTGGGTGGTATCAATCTTCTCATCTAACTCTTGGCAAGAACGTGAACAAAAATGCATATTGATGAGGTATTCCTTTTTTTAAAAGATCTCCCAACCAAGAGTCTAAAAAACTGAAAAGCCGTGGTGCTGGATTTTTAAAAAACATGGACATTTACCAGACAGGAAGTTGCTATCAAGAGATGCCTTGTTTGAGATGCATGTATATACTCCAGCATATTTAAAGGTTAGATTATGACCATCCTGTTTCTTTTAAGTCCCTTAAATTTACATGATACTAGATAAATGGAGTACTCGTGATGCAAAATATCCTCCAGTTCATTTTCTGGTTGCTGAAGCTACAACACAACACCTGGCAAGTTGTTGTTGCCCTGGTGACACTTGGCTAAATGCAACAAAGGGACTGCCTGTACCAGGTGATAAGTCTTTTGTGCCTGACTCATACACATGAAACACTCTCAGAATCAAAGTAGCATCTGAAGGTTTAAGACAGTGCACTGTATCTCCTTTAGTCCATCTGTTTGAGTTTAGAGTGAAAATGCTGCAGGGCTTTCAGACATATGGTGTGTGCACACACCCTTGAAGCCCGTTCCTGATCAGAGACTGCTGGTGTGGACAGACAGCTCTGAAAGGGGAAGCTGACTAAGCAGCAACAGCTCTACACTCAGCCAACCATCATGTCATCTCTCATGGGCCCAGCGCGCCGTAACAACAGCCTGCGGCGTCGATATCGCAACAGCCACTGTAGGATTTTGGAACCAGAATTTAAGTGGAAAGAGACTTTCAAGCTGAAAAAAAAACCCCCACCAAGGACCACGGAGACTGCAGCAAAAATAAATAAATAAATAAATAGATAAAAGTCAGGCTGTGAGGGGGGTCTGTGTAGTTTTAACAAAAGAAAAACATGTCAATCAGGCAGTTGTTGTACGTACTCATGTTCTCTGTCTCGCTGTTCGTCAACTGAGCTCAATGAGCCCTTTTTATAGTGTGGATTGTCATCCAGCTACACACGTTTCATGAGAGGAAGTGCCCCGAGTGACCCCCCCCGCCCCCGTTGCAGAGCGTTCTTTGCTGTTAACGACAGAATAGCCTGCTGTAGGTCCCAGACATGATGTTAGTCATACACAACTTGTGAACATGCCTCACCCTGTCCTATTTCTGTTCAGTCCTTTAATGTTAGCAGAAAGAACTGGTTTGCCTTGGTTTTTATCAAATTTGAATTCTCTCTTGTTTTAGTAGTTTTCTGCTTTGTTTCCAGGCAACCATAACAGCTCATTAGCTTGATGTAGCATTATGTCAGGGAAGAAATGAAGCAAATATAGGAGGAAGGTGCATTGTGTATTTTATATCAGCTCTGCAGTATAACACAGTATGTGCACATGCCTCGAGCTGTAATAAGCCTTCTGCCGTCCCGCTGTGCTCTGATGAACTCGGCTCCCTGCTGATTTAGTGGGATTATCATGCTCGCACTCAGCCTGACGGTGACTGACAACGGGGTTGTTGTGATGCTGCTGATCCTCTCACTTGAACTGTAATGGAAAAAAAACATCTGTTTTATCACTTCAGTTATCTAAAAAAGATGATGTTGGAATAACTACAAACCTTGATTGATAGAAAAAACTACAGAAATTGTCCGTAGCTTTTTGAAAGGAAACTGTAGTTAAATCCCAGTAGTTTTTTCCTGTGTAATAAATTTGTCTTTTGAACGGACGGTCTTTTGAATGCACCTGCGTGGTTTTTCAGGCTTTCCTCTAATTGACTCCCAAATGTCATTTTTCCAAGAGCTTGTGTGGTTGTCTGTTTTCTGGCTCAGATAGGACATCACTTTTTATTAGAAAATGGGTTTGAACCAAGCTGCCTCTGTCCTTCCCTTAAGTTTACACTGCCACAACACACTGCTCTTACTACCCTATCTGGGATATGAAGCCAACACAATGAAGGCTTTTGATGAATTGGGAAGCAGGGGAGGTTGGAGGACAATTGAGTGCGAGTGTGTGTGTGTCTTTTTCTGATTGGTTATGCTTCTGCTGGATTTACAATTGGCATCTGGCTTGTTAAAGAGGATTATTCATGAAGTCTGATCCAGACCCCACTTGGGTTTATGAAAACATCAACCCCACAGGTTTATAGGGGTGTAGGTTTAACAAGACTACATACACACACACACACACACAAGTCCTGGCACCTGCATGGAGCTGATTGTTCTCCAGTGGAATTATTTGGCCTGCAATGCAGACCTCACTATCCCTTCGTTTCCATCTTCTTCCCTCCGTCATTGTCGTGCTGGAGGGGGACAAAGAGCAGCTTGTTTCTGGTGCTGTGACCTACTTCAACCCAGAGAAGACAGAACCAGACAGAACTGGAGGGGAAGTGCAGAAAATGTCCTTCAGTCCATCCATCCATCTCCCCAGCCATTAGTTTTACTGCGCTGACTAGGGTAAGAGTTATGGCTGTAGTGAGCCCAGCAACATAACTCAAAACTGAGCCTCATTACAGACTTTGGAAATAGTAAGTTGACAAAATCATCTTATCTCAAGAGCTTCTTAAATGCTTTTTTCCTCAGACCTTTCAACCGTCTCAATCTTAATCAGCAGATGAAGTATGTTCAGTGGAAAGCTTAACTAAAATGGTTAACTTAGTAATACTGAGGTGCATAACATCAGCATGTCATCACTGGGAGGATGTTAACATACTGGTGTCGCATTTAGCTCAAAGCACCTGTGCTCTTCTGTTGAGCCTTTAATTAGTATACATACATCTGTTTCTTTTCAGTGCTCACATAATGTGCTTTGCCATTTGATAAAGTGTTATTGTAGTCCTGAATGAAACTTAAAAAATTGGTTATATATCTATTCATTCATTCATTCATTCATTCATCTTCTACCTCTTATCCGTTTCCGGGTCGCGGGGTGCTGGAGCCAATCCCAGCTCACACTGGGTGAGGGCGGTGTCACCCTGCACAGGTCACCAGTCCATCACAGGGCCAACACACAGAGACAGACAGAGACCAACAACCACTCGCACTCACACTTGGTTATTAATATATATATATTCTTAGTAATAACTGCAGAGTTGACATTTTATATGAGCATGAATAAAATAATAGATTTTTTTACAAATACAAATGTCAGTTGAGGTAGTATTTGAAAAATCAGGTGGCCTCATTTGGAAAATACAGTATGTCATCGTCTGTTGGCCCCTTCATTTCACTGTTATTTATTAGCCAGAGTCACATCAACACAGGACAAACTGCGAGGATTTCCTGTTTGGCAGTAGCACAGGAATATGTGTGTGAATGAATGAATGAACGTCATCAATGTTACAATAGTATTGTGGATAGTTTTATTTCCATGCTGCACTGGAAAGCCTGAATGAATGACTTGACTGTACACAGACATCCAGCCAAATTTTGATTATTATAATATTTTAATGTTTTGGTTTAGTCTTAATTCATAGTTAATGTTCATATTTTCATTAAAAAATGCAGCATACTCAGGTACATTTTGTGGAAACATTGTACAAACACACCTCAGGGGCAAGGAAGACACCACAGGAAAGCTGTTGTGCCCACAAACTGATTCTGTTTTCACTCGTATGGCCCCCTACTGCTGTTAGAGTTTCATAATTATAGGAGGGACACCAGTGAGAGCCAGGAAGAGGAGCGTCTTTTGTATTATCTTAATTACAAATACTTTCCTCTCCCTTTATTTCCCTCAGTTCTTCTCTGATTGATACATTATTCATACATTCAAATATCCATAAATCAATGACTTCACTCTTTTTTCAGATGAAATAATTCTGCCCAGTAGACACTTATTTTCCCTGTGAACCAGATCTGACACAACATAAAAAGAAAGCACAAAAAGCATCAAACAAAGTAGTCAGCAGTGACTTAAGCTGACAGAAGAGGAAGTGAAACGTTCATTGTTAATAAGTAGATTGTGTGATAAAAATGATATAAAAATGTATCCATCAGAACCATTATAGATATGATTTGTAGTATATTTTCTACTGAACTGCATAAAGTAACAGTTCCCCAGCAGGCTTCACATCCTGGATCCCTTTCTCGCTTGAAGTAAATCTGGAAGGATGCAAAAATGTTCATCGAGAAATGATCCAAAATCTGAGATGTAAGGCAGGATGATTTTAGAGGCAATAATAAGAGATGCTGAAATGGTTAACATGCAGACAGAAAAAATTTCAGTTAAATGAAAAGCACAAAGAGAAGTAATTGTGTTGAGAAGCAGAATCATCATTCCACTGGCTGCCTGGGATCAAAAGGACTCGAAGATGAGACTTAACTGGGGACAGATAGAGATAATGAGCTGCATAGATGGCTCGCTACCACAGAGAGTCTGCAATCTAATAACCAAGATCAGGGCGGTGTGGTGAGCTTTTTATTTCACACCTTGTAGACCCCAGCTTATTTATGCATATTTCTTGCGATGACTCACTTTGAGTTAAGTGTTCTTAGCAGCAGGCTGTACGGATGTTACTTTAGGGGTGGAGATGTAGAGAGATGAGCTGTCAAACTCACAGCCTGAAGTCAGCTGTCCCTTGTGTAGTGAAAAGTTGAACTTCAAATACAGTATTATCTGTTGTCTCCAAAGGTTATTTAAAACAGGAATAAAAGATGATTTTATATAAATAAAGTGTACACTTCAATTGTAAAAAAGTTACACATCCTTGGAGATATTCTCAGTAACTTTCTTGATAACAGTTGGATAAGGTGCTGGCAGGCCTATTTTTGTGTCACACAGGGCTATACTCTGTGTTTCCCCTGGTGACCAGTTTATATGTTAATCTGAGACTCTCAGCAAGGAAACAGAAAGAAATGTTTAGCTATTCCTTTAAACCTTCACTAACAAGACACGGTGAGCAGTGATACATTATCACCTTGAAATCTGATATGGCAATCTTACAAGCAGATAATGGATTATTTGTACATCCAGCAGAATAGAATAATATATCATATCACCCCTTTGTTGATATGATATATGATGTGATATGTAACTTTACTTGTCTTTTGTATATATATGGACAGAAAAGATTTGGAGCAACAGTGGTTGGATGTGCACCAGAGCTCCCCTGCCTGAATTGAACAGGGGACATTGCGTATTCTAATTGCTCATCACAGATGCTTTTTGCTGCTTCACTCGTCATAAGCAGAAAACTTCTGTCAGCTTTGCTCTTTGATCTGCTCTTTGAAAGGAGTTTATTTTACGCTCATTTGTAAATTGTCATACAGAGGTACAACCCAGTTATACTGTACTTAAATCCACAGAAATATGACCTAATCCAATCCCGCTTTTATCCTGTTCATCAGGGTACTCAGTCACTCTGTCCTCATTTAGGCTCTTGATTAGCAGACTAGTCTCTGGGCCTGAGTCCCGGTCTTGAACTGCTTGTGTCTAAACAGACTTACTGTACTTTCACTGCATATTTAAGTCGCTGCTGTGTAAGCAGGCATATGGCTGTGACTTAATTGCAAATGTGGGCTGTGGTGCCATTTAGACGTCAAAGCATTTGTAGCAGCACTTGATTGATCTCAAGGAAGGTTTTGAGCAGGCTTCTGTTTTCACAGTGCAGATGTGTGTTAGAGTGCAGCAGAAGCGAGCAGCACATGGCGGAGGCTGGTTGGGTGGTCTGTAATGTCCTGTTGTTGCTTTGACCATCATGGACATCAATCATCTACTGTACATAAAGTTCCACAGGTCAGGGTTGGGAGGTATTTATAGTGTCCCTGAATACCTCAGTCTGTCTTTGGTATGTGAATGCTGCGTGGCTTAGCGGCACCTGTATCCAGTGTTGTTGTTCTACAGTTGCACCTGTGTGCATGTGTGTGTGTTGTCTGCGTCTGTGTGTTTTTGTTTCGACTGTGATTTAATTTTGTCCTTGTGTGCCTGCCGTAGCGCTCCAAATGAACAGAGGCACAGACCTTCTGCTGTCTAACACACCCAGAGGGGAGTAAAGCATAAGTGCATGTGCATCCATCTTGCCCTGATTTGTTTTTTTTCCCTTGTAGTGGGAGCAAAGAGACAGATTTATCATTTCTGTGAAGGTCTGTCAGCTTGTGTCAAACTGAAAGGCCACGTAGCTCACTAAAGAACATGAAAGGCCGTCACTGTAGGTCCGCGTACATGCACATTTCCATCCAAAAGAACTGTGAATTGAAGCAGCTTTCATGTTTTTTTATTCCACCTTTTGTTTTATTTTTAGATAACACTGAGACAACCGGCAGATTAAATACAAAAAGTCTAATGGCTTCCCTTTTTGTCTTCTCACACAGTTTTTTCAGTTCCTCAGTCTTTCACTCACATTTGGAAGACAAGCTATGGCATGTTAGGAATTCAGTCAGCCACCCTGCACCTTGCAGCACATCAGATACGGAGGGAAATGAAAGAAATGAGGGAAGGGGGATAGAAAAAGGGAGGGCAGAGAATACAGGTTTACTAGCTGCACAGACAGAATCTATCACTGATCTATCACAGATTTCCATCCTCTTAATTTCACTGTGGTGTCAGCTCTTGTCTCTGTGAACCTCTTGGATAGAGCCTGTTCTGTGCAGAAGACGTGAAGAAGAAGAGAGAGAGAGAAAAAAAAAGAAAGAAGCCAGAAGCTTATGGAGCTCTTATACACAACTCAACATCTCCCCCTGTAGGTATTTAAATGCTCTGTTTTGTTGCTTTGCATTTCATATAAGCTGTTCCCAGAAATGAGCCGCTATCAGCAGGGTGAAATATAAAAGATGTGTTGAGTAGAAGACGGCACTGATTCACTCTGTGCAGTGGTCAGCAATGATAGGGGCTAAAGCAGTGTGTGCAGTGTGAAGCAGACAGGATGTCCTGTCAGGGATAATGGAGATTGGCCTCTGTTGATGTGCACGACTCATGTTGATAAAGCCTCTACAGAGTAAAAGCAGTGCTCTAGGATTCCTTCGTCTAATCAGATTGCATTTATATTTTATGTTGCTTTTGATGGGCAAGGCTTGTAATTTAAGTGCTGATCCAACATTTGTTCTGGCCTGAGCTGTCAACATACTCGAGTCTTCAAATGGTGTCCTTTCCATACCATCATCTTCATTACTTTTCATCCCTCTTTCTGCCATCCCAGTCTTCGAAGTCCTCTTTTTGTTCCTTCTTTCTCTCTCTCTCTCTCTCTCTCTCCCTTCCTCTCTCTTTCCTGTAATGAGCCCCATGTGGAGCAGTGTTGGTGTAATTAAAATGCACACCATTCATCTGGGAGGAAGGGAGTCTCCTTAATCTGCGTCAACCCACATTTTACCCTCTGAGGATTTGCCTGCTGCGTGCCACACACACACACTTCTCAGTTTCACTCACCGTCTCTCTTACCATTCTTATCGCCATTCCTCATTTGAGCCCAGCTGTGCCGTGCCATGTCACATACAGCGTTGTGGACATGGAAGCTAATTGAGTTTTGTTTTTTTGTTTCCTCCATTATCAGTAAGTAAATAGGTGGGAAAGTGTTTAGTTGGTGGAGGCCAGTTATTAGGTCCAGGTGTGGACTATATTTGGTGGGCAGGAGTAGGTCTGTTACCAACCTACAATGACCTCCGTTACACAAACCTTGGCCTCTCAGGTTTCTACACAGCTTTGCTCACATAAACAATGAGACAGAAGTTTAATTCTGTATGAAATTACTTCAAGCGCATTCCCTCTTTCATGCCAAAAACAAATGCTAAAATCTCTATAACGTACTAACTCTCATGTCTTCACGTCGCCTACAACAGTGCAGGAGGCTAATTGTTAAGACCGTTAACCCAGATGTGTTATGAGTTCCTTACTTTGCTGTAATTCCATTTTTGGTCACTGGGGATGGAGTCTGGAGTGTGTGTCATGGTATGTTCCTTGGCAGAGGAGGCTGACACACCTCTGTGTGCTTGTGTAGTTTGTGGATGGGTCGGAGCATGCCTAGTATGCAGTGCACAGTAAAATAAAGTCAACTCTGCAACTGCAAGTTTTTATATTTTGTGTTTAGTCTATATCCTCTAAATTATTGGATTGTGCTCCAGTGAAATTTTTCAGCTTATTTGCGGCTTTATTATGATACAAAAATGTCTTGAACATTAAAATTAGCACACAAATTTTCAACAAGCCAATAACACACTGATTTTTTATTTTTTATTTTTTATATAGCCTGAAGGATCAGCTTTTAGCACTAACTCTATTTAGGAATAGCAGATTCTTCATAACCAGGGTTAAGCCCAGTTCAGCTCCAGAGCTAAATTGATTAACATTTCTTCTGTAAACCATCTGGACCAATGTCTGGCCGCTGTGGTCACTTGCAGTTTTTGAAGAACTCCATATTATGTTTTCAGCCAGTTCTCATAGTTTGAATAGCTACGTTGATATCTGCACATTCAAGAATTTAGTCTGATTTTAATTTGTGTTATTTGAGATTGTATTGTGTAAACATGTAAAACTTCATGGAGATTAATTGAAGTGCAAGGAAACTGAAAAAAAGATTACATCCGCATCACCCTTTCTCTTTATGACAGCTGTATGCTGAGAAATGGTGTGAAAAAGAAGTCTGAACCTCACAGTTTTAAACTTAGGATACTTATTTAATTTCACAAGTTTGCTTCCTCTTCCTCTGGGCCAGATGTCGAGGTCAGACCCCACAGTATGAATTGTAGCTTTCTAGCCAGGCTGTTGGTTTGAAATGTTTCTGAGTCACACACACCGTACTTGATATGAGAAATACAGATTGACACTGTCACACATACACACAAACCCACACAGACACACAAACATGTGGCTGCGGGGGTGTAAACACTGGGCTGTGCTATATCCATGATGAAAAGAATGAGTCCAGGCTTCTGTGTCCAGAGACAAGTCTGTACCGTGAAACCCAGGCAGCTGGTATGTTAGCCATGATAATCATGCTCACCATGGTGATGCCTGGTTGGTCCAACATGATCTGGTACTGATCTGGGTCTACTCCTGCTGTGTCTCCTCTCTGTCTGGGAAACACTGCAGTCCGGCTTACTGCTGTCATGCTGACACTCTGGTGAACCCAGCAGTCATGTTCATCTTATAATGATGTCGTTAGTGGATAAAATTTGATTTTGAATCTGATTTGTTTTGTATTTAAAGACTAAGATTAATGCAACATGAAACATTGAGATGTGTTAAAAGTGAGTGTGAGTCATGAGTCACTGAAGCAGCGTTTGCACTGTCAGTGCAAACGCTGGAGGGGCTGATTACACCTTTATACACTTTTGTGACACCACTCCCTTAGTTGGGCATGCCTTGTTGATAAGAGCTCTGCCTGCTCTCCATTTTCCTCATCAGTGTGCACTCCTTCCTCTGCTGTAATGTGCTCTGCCTGCTAAAATTGGACAGCTCCATCCTCGGAGAGTTTTCAGGGGGGTCGTCATTTGTGTGAGTAGTAACTCTTAACTTGAGCTCTCAGACAGCTAGGTTCAACCTGACAAAGCGGTGGGGCAGTTGGAGCACAGTTGGAACTTAACCCCCTGCCATTAATTTTAACCCCTCCTGGAGCACAGAAGGACCCCACTCCCACTCCTCCCCTCCTCCTTGTCCTCCTCGGCTCTGGCTCTTGATGCTGATTGTAGAGTTAAGAAAGGCAGTTCCTGCCTGGCAGACAGTCTGTTTGGGTTGCCTTGTTCCTCTTCCACTACTTTTTCTTTTTGCTCTGTTATCTCCTCCTCATTTCCCTGGGTGTAACTGCTTGTCTTTTTCAAAGGTATGTCTCATCAGCTTGTCACTTAGGCTTTGGTTTTCGCTTCCATAACAAACCAATTTAGTTTAGAATGAAAGTTGAGTGCAGTAATGAATGTTACTACACCTTAAAAATGTAGGCAGTTTTACAGAATTGCATATGGGTTGGCGTGAAGTGCAGTTTGAATACTTTTAAATAGGTTTTTCCGCAATAAGGAATAATACTTGATAATAGCTTTACTGATACATTGCTGTATCTGTTGTGTAGTTGTGTTGGACTTGAAGTGTCTCAGTGTCTTTGACATCCTTTAATATGTTTGTGTTCTAAATAAATGAGGTATAAATAGTAATTATACACAAATCTTTTAATCCCACAAGACATTTCTGGCTGGATCATATCTGTAATTAAATTCAGGGTTTTATTTTTTAGGACTTGTGAAATTCTGCACGAGAAACTAAACCCTGCTGTGGTGAGTGAGTGCGCTAAAATAAGCCCAAGTACTTAGTAATACAGTCTCTGCTCTTCATTAAACCTTCTATAATGTTATGTGTCCTTCTACCTACTGGTTTGGACTGCTAAATTAATAGTTCTGTTCTTGGACTGTTTTGTTCCCAAAATACCAAAGAAGCACTTTCGTGCAGAGATTGTAGCTGTCAGCATGTAAATGATAAATATGAGCATATGTACCTGGTGACAGACTCTGGGATTTAAGACGCGTAAAGACTTCAGGCAGACGAGGGTCAATGAGTAACCAAAGGAGTGGCTGTGACAGTCTACATGACTCACCTTTTGTAACTCTACTTCCCCTGATGTCAGTGCACATGGGATTTTGACCCATTGCGAAAGACATTGTAATTATTGGGTCTGTGCATATGCAAACTAAACTGGCTATGGGCTGCTAGAAGTTTAGCAGTGTCTAGTGTACTAGACACACAGCAATAAACCTTACATTTCGAGTAGAGCTCAGCAAATGTGGTCTATTCTAACACATTTGAGTTTGAGGTGGTTTCTTGTGATAATGCAAATTGTCTCAAATAATCAAATAACCAGTTTCAAGTGTCAGTTTTATACTATTTAATTGAATGGAATATATAAAAACTATAATGGTGCAAAAATCTAATATGGCCATGTGCACTTTGCTCATTTATCTGCAACTTGACAATGAATTTAACTTAATGAAACATATATTTGATGTATATGAAAATATGGCAGTATAATTTCTATATCAAAAGCTTCACAGATATATTTTGCACACACACACACACGCAGACACACACGTGTATGTGTATATACGTGTGTCCCTTGTCAGTGTAATAATTGGAGGTAAATCTTGTATTTTTGTAGATGCTCTGTTGGCGGACCTTGAGTCCACAACGTCTCACATTTCCAAGCGCCCACTCTTCCTGTCTGACGAGCCTGCCTACTCCTTCCCTGTTGGAGATCAGACCCAGCAAGACATCTGCTCTCCACCTCCTCCAACTGCTCCTGAGAAAACCCCGAATGGACTAGATGAAACGGAGGTAAATGTGCACTTACACATATACTGTACACAGTATGTCTTGGGCATGATATCAATGGCCATTTGCGTAGAGGATTTTATTTATCCATAAATAAATGCCAGTGTGAATTAGGAGATTCCTTCATGAACAATCATCTTCATACTCTCCTCAGACGTTTAACTCTGCCCAGAGAATTCCCTGGTCTAGAGATAGCAGCAGTCCAACTCAACCCGCTGGTGAAGAGGATCACGTATACAGGTGGGATCCACAATAACTAAAACTTTGGTGGTGGTCTTTTATTTTATATGATCATGAGCAATGGCAGCACGGCGGCATAGTGGTGAGCGCTGTTTCCCCACAATAAGAAGGTCGCTGGGCCTTTCTGTGTGGAGTTTGCATGTTCTCCCCGTGCCTGCATGGGTTTCCTCTGGGTACTCCAGTTTCCTCCCACCATCCAAAGACATCATGTTTGGGTTAACTGGTGACTCTAAATTGTCTGTAGGTCTGAGTGTGAGTGTGAGTGGTTGTTGGTCTCTGTCTGTCGGCCCTGTGATGGACTGGTGACCTGTCCAGGGTGTACCCTGCCCCTCGCCCAGTGTGAACTGGGATTGGCTCCAGCAGCCCCCACGACCCGGAAAGAGATAAGTGGTAGAAGATGAATGAATGAATGATTATGAGCAATGTTTACCACATTTTCCCAGTGATAGGGAGGACGTTTACGGTTGGGAAATAGTGTTCCTTAGTAGGGGTGGGAATCTTTTACTATCTCATGATTCGATTCGATTCCGATTTTTGGGGCTATGATTCAATTCGAAATTGATTTTCGATTCAGAACGATTTGATTCATAATGATTTCTGCTTCAATCTATAGGTGTGCAAAGGATCCTCATGATCTACTCCAGTCTGCTTTGCAAGACAGAAAGACAAATGGAGACATTAAAGTGTCATTTTCACATTTATTAAGTTTTAAACATTTATCCATGCTTAGATGGAATTGTTGCAACTGTTGCATAAAAGCAATATCATATATTGCTTAAGTAACAAAAATAAAAGTGTCTCTTTATAAAAAAAAAAATAGTGCAGTTAAACATGGGTTCCCCAAGTGCTTAATCCTCATTTTGCAAACCTGCACACTGTGAAGCTCATGTCAAGCTCGGTCTTCCCGGGCATTCGGTAAATGGTGCTTACCGCGCATGTATATGTTCCAGAACCGGCTCCGTGGTGACGTCAGGACGTCCCACATACAAAATGGAGGCAGACAGCCTGCAGATTTGTTTTATTTATTTTTTTAATCAATTTTGGGACATTTTAAATCGATTCTGAATCATAGTAAATGAGTATTGTGATTCTTGTATGAATCGATTTTTTGGCACACTCCTGTTCCTTAGTAAACTTTTCACTTATCATGTACAGAAACACTCTTAGGCATCAGAATGATCACATCAGAACATTTTCCATTCATAACTCTTGATAATAAGTCTCGGTTCTTCTTTCCACTCGGCACAGTTTTCCCAATAAGCAGAAAAATAGTGAGTCATCAGCTGCAGCCATGAATTCATCTTTGGGTAGCAACCTGTCTGAGTTGGACCGCCTGCTGCTGGAGCTCAATGCTGTCCAGCAAAGCACCCCTGCCTTCCCCACAGAAGGTAAACAGAGTTACAGTGCATGAAATGTTTTCTTATATTTCTCTAGAGATGTCTCTATTTGGACATCTCTGTTTCTCTGGCACTGCACAGGGATGTCCTTATAATCTAAGTATGTCGATGTGTGTGGGAGATTAATTCAGCCTGTCCCTGTCTAATAGAAGAAGCAGCTCCACCGCTGCCTGCTAGCAGTGTTACCCATCACATTCACGAGAACGGAGTCTCTTCTGGCAAAGTCCCACCACCTGTAATGGAGAAGCCCAAACGCACTACAGCGGCTCGTGGAATAGAGGATGTAAGACCAAGTGTGGAGAGTCTTTTAGATGAGCTGGAAAGCTCTGTGCCCTCACCCATGTAAGAAGAAAATTAACTATGCCAACACTTTAAGAGTTTCTGAATACCGCTGAAATATGTTTTGCTTTAGGACTTGTTATAATTTTTTGGTTTCATGTTAGATTTTAATTGATTGTGTTTTTTCTTCTTTAGTCCCACACCTTTGGTGGTGTCAGGTGAACAAACAGATGGACAAGAGGAAACACCAGCTCAGCAGCAGGCCAGAATGTCTGCCTCCTCTGCCACACGAGAGCTGGATGAGCTCATGGCATCCCTGTCTGACTTCAAAGTCCAAAGCAATGTAAGTATGGTTCACAAGTGGGTAGAGTATGGGACTTGACAGTTTACACACGTCATTGAGGATATATTTTTGGCGCAGATTGTGTGTTTGTTAAGGACTCTGCTGTACATGTTTACTGGGCCTCACAGCTGTTCAATGAAATGTCCAAATGGAAGAGTTTGTGTGTAGTTGAGCCGCAATTGTAGTTCACAGCCAAAATTGCAGATATTCTGCTGTGTTACTGGTCTACATTACAAATGTGAACTTTTTCGATGCTGCAGTTGCATTAATATTGTGGGCTTTTGTTCATCTCTACTAGCCTTTACTTTCCCAACTTTCTTTAAATTGTTGTCAGACTTGAACAAGAAAATAGAACAAAATATTGATGAATAAACACAATATAATATCATAAAATGCTAAGCACAGATGATATATTTTAATGCAGCAATACATAAAGCATAGCAAAATAATCCTCTATGATATTTTGTTATGTTACGCTTTGTTTGAATCTAATTACTTTTGGGGGTGTTTGGGCAGTTTAATCCAATTCCCTGTTAAAGTCCAGTAAGAAATACTTGCCAATAATCTAGACTTAATACAGTAACACTTTTGATGTTTTTTAGAGTAGGTTAGAAAGGATTACTTCAGGGATGAGACAGTTGAGAAGGTTCTGCCCTTGGTGCGTTTTCTGTGTGAAACTCTATTATTTGCTCACTTCATTCTCAATCTATTTTTCCTGCTCTCTTTCTCTTTTCTCTACTGCTGTGTATGTCTTGTCTTTGTATGTGCATTGCAATCATTACACCATTGCACTCCATTCAGTCTTGCTCTCAGTTGTCTGTAAATCAGGAGACAGATGACCCCTCGGTGGGAGCTGATTCTATAGTTGTCGAAGCAGAAACTGCCCAATCTCTAAATCCCCACGCTGGTTTAGTGGACACTCTGCTGCTTTCAAGTTACACTACTCCATCCTGCACCCCTCTTCCACTGGAACTCCATATAGATGAAGATGGTGGTTCAGCATCTACAACTTCAGCTGGTTCCACTGTAATAACTACAACATCCAAGTTCTCGCAGATCCAAGAAAAAGTTGATGGTATCAGCGTGAGTTCTGCAATCTCTCATGTGGAAAGCCTTGGTGTCTTCAGTACCCAAAAGCCTCAGAGTCAACCTGAAGTCAACTCTACACAGATATCAGCCACTAACACCGTTGCTAGTCAAATTTTAAGTCCACCTGGAAAAAGTTTAACTCCTTTTACTGTTGGCAGAAGTTCTAGTCCAGGTCCTGCTGCTAAGAGCTCCTGTCCATTGGCTGTTTCCGAGAGCCCAGGTCCTGTTATTGTGTTTAAAAACCCCAGCTCCAGTCTTAAAGCTGAGAGTCCTAGTCCACCAGAATTGAAACGCTCTAATCTAAGTCAGTCTGATAAGAATTCAAGTCCAGTTCCCACTACTCATAGTCCAGAGGCAGCTACAAATGATCAAAGTGCAATGTCAGTTCCAGTAATTATAGCGTCAGATCCAAGGACTGCGAGTCCAGTCACAGATCTGTGGCTTTCAAGCCCAGTATCAAAAAGTACAAGTGTGACAGCCCCAAAGAGTACTACTCCAGAACCAGTTCTTAATAGTGGAAGTCCAGTGTCAGTTCCAAGAATTGCAAGTCCTGTGACAATCCCTTATACCTCTAGTTCACTAAGTGCACTCAGCAGTTCTAATCCTGAACTAATACCAAAGAATGGTTTCCCAATAATACTTCCAAGACTTTCAAGTCCACTAACAGTTCCAAAGAGTGAAATTGCAGTTCCTAAGAGTCCTGCTTCAGTCATTAGAAAAGCACACACAACTCCAGGCACCAGCAGCCCCAGAGCTTCACCAGTCATACTTGCTGGTACACCACCAAACAGCCTGTCTCTCCAACCCGCAGAAAAACAGGCAGAGGAAGTACTGGATTTAACATGGCCATGTCGGGATCCATTATTGGATAATGTTTTAGACAAACTCTTAGCCCCCAACTCACCGCAATTGGATGAGAACCAGCCAGCTGCTTCCATTATGACAGGAGATGAAGACAGATCATGGGAGGAAGAAGACCGAATTTACCTCAATCTGGGCCGAGATGAAACCTTGACACCCATGACTGAGTCCAGCTGGATGGAGGACTGTTTCACCCCCTCCACCTGCCCTGGGACACCAGATGCAACGCTGGACCTGCCCCTACAGCAGCCTTCTGCTGTAGAGCGACTATCTGCTTGTGGCCAAGTAGGAGGTTCAACTCATCTCTTCCAAAATAAGTTGCTGGCATAAAGCTAGAGAGGCTTTAAAACCCCAAGCATTTTTACTGTGATTCGGCCATGAATGACCTCTGATAATATTGGCAGGAAGGCTGTGTCAAAGGATTGCTCAAACTGAGCATATCTCTAGTTGCTAAGATAAGCTTATTTTGGAAAAGCTGCTCACACAAAGTCTCCAGGAGATGTGCAACAGTACATTAGTGTCTTAATGTGTGAATCTCCTCCAACTCTGTGGTGTGATGCATGTGGTGTCATTGCATTGCAATTACAAAATGGCTTGAGAGAGAAGTCTCCCCATAGGAACTATTTGTGGCTGAAAAAGATGTTTACGCACGCCCCTACTTGCTTGAGCCGACATTGCTGTGTTAGTCACCGGGCCTCACCTATCATGTTTACACAAGCAATGAAATATGTGTTTTTGAATCACCGTGTGTGCCAGTGTAACACGATGACATCAGGACTCCACTTTAGAGTGCTTTTGCTAATGTATATATGCTAAGCACCCTTAAGAACATGCAAAATCTTTGCTTTTTGGACTTTTGGCATGTGTAGTTCTTTGTGAAAGCATTTTGTGATTGGGCTATGTTATCCAACCATCAACTACTGAGCATGTCATGCCACAGATTCCTGCATTCTGATATGTAGGCTTGAAAATAGAGAATGGATTGGAATGGAAAGTTGTGCCAAGCTTTTCCAGGAAAAAATGGAATTGATTGAACATGCAAGTGCCTGACAATAGCTACAGAGTCTTTTGTCAAAGTCAGTGCTTGAACATTTTCAACACTTGAAGGAAACATCCTATGCTGGGCCTGTCCTGTTTGTGTTTGTGATCCAATGTGGACTTTTTGGTGAATGGTACAACCCCAGCTTCCCACGCCTCCTTATTGTCTACTCTCCAGCTCAAGTCAGTTATTCGCCGCACCAAAGAGACTTCCAATGTGCATCCGATGTACAGGGAGGGACTGCTGCACCGTAAAATGGGGCCGATCATTGTGAATAAAAGCAACTCACAAGACCGACTAATTGAGGAACTGCAGGGGAAACTGGGGATAGGGCGAGTGGAGCATCGGCGCAAGCAACAGCCAGATGATTGGCTGACAGAGGGAGTCATCGTCATGTCCAACCCACAGCGAACACGTGAAGAAGTAACACAGCCATCTAAGGTAGACATATAAGAGGGAGAGAGAGTAGTCAGCGCTGTTCCTGGACCATGATAAAATCCAAAGTTTTCAATTTTTTTATTTCATGTTTTTGGCTTTTATTTTCAATTAATTAATTGGCAAATATCAAAATTATCATTTATTGTTCAATGTCAAAAATTTGTTTCATCATCACATCTTCTTTTTTGTCCTCAACTGTTCTTGTATTGCATCTGTTTGTGCTCCTCTCTTTGCTTTTCCCTTTATATTCTTTCCTTCAGATCATCATCCCTCCTGAATCACCTGCCCCACAGAGGAAAGTCCTGTCTCCTCCACAATCTCCCCCAGCACCCAAAAGGCTCCCCCCAGTTAATCAGACTCCTCCACCACTTCCTCCTCCCCCTCCAACACCTCCTCCTCCTCGAGAATGTACACCTCCACCCCCCAAAGATCCAATCCCCCTGCCCAAAGAGCCAACTCCTCCCCCCAGGGAGCCAACTCCTCCCCCCAAAGAGCCAATTCCTCCCCCCAGGGAGCCTACTCCTCACCTCAGGGAGCCTACTCCTCCACCCAGGGAGCTCACACCTCCCCCAGTTCAGCTCCTTCCATCACCCAGCCACCCTCCCAAGCCTGTCACACCACCTCCACCTCCCAAGGTCTTTGTATGCGTGGGATGTCAGACCGAGTATGACCCAATCTTCCCACCAATGCAGGCACGGATCACCTCTCTCCCTCTCCTTTTCTCTGACCTCATACTGTCTCCCCTCTTTCTCTCACTCTTGATCTGTTTGACTCTCGTTCGGTTCTTGCTGTGACTGAGCTGTTTTACTTGAGTGAGTCTGCCTCAGTGTGAAGTACAGGCTTTGTCTTCTTGTTAGCTCCGTTTTTGACCCCTGGTGTTTTCATTCATGATAAGTTTCAGTAGGTGGGCTCTCAAACTTTGTCTGAAATCGAGACAGTCCACATTATGAGGGGTGCTGACATTCAAGCAAGTTAGACTGAGCCCCCTTTTCTAATTCTGACATGTGATGGCGCCAAGGAGAGTGTATTCGGAGAGCTGCGGTGTAGAGAGTTTAAGAGCTTAGAGGAAAGCAACGTTTCAACCTCCTGTCCTCCTGCTACATTAACTGTCCTGCCATGCGCAGGAATGGTTGGCTCGCAGTGCAGCTGAAACCTAATCTGCCACATGACAGTGCAGTTACCACCACAATTATAGCATCTCTCCCAGGATTTCCGTCAACAGGTCCCACTAGGTTAGATACCACTGGGTCCTTTTGGAATACCATACACCATCACATCTTTCAGAATTCATATCATTTTCTGAAGTAGTTTTAGACTTGATAAGTAGTATACTGACATGAGAAATGCGTTATACACATCCAAGTCAAAAGCCTGCTGAGAATCCCAGTTATTTCGTTTGATCAAAGGAAAGGTGGGTCATTTGTTTCTCTGTGTGTGAGCGTTAGAGAGATTACATGGAGCAGAGATACTATTTTCTCTCTTAGTGGAATGCAAGAATCATGAAGCTCCAGTGACTGCACTATCTGAGAAGGTCTGTGTTTGCTTGCATTACAGAAGCCAAATGCATCTAAATGCACATTTATAGTCATCATCAAACCCAGCAAACAGATTTGATCGAGAAATGCTTTGTCCACTGACCTTATCATATTGTCTGATATTTATATGCACTATACATTTTCTATATCACCTGTAAATGTTTTATTCCCTTTAAGAGTAAACAGGGCTTCTTGGTTTCTGTTGCTGAACATCAAAACCTGTAGAAGTATCAGCTCCACTGCCATTTCGTTACAAGCAATTTCAGTTGCTCTGGCGATTCCTGTGTACAGTATATCCGAGTGGTTTAATAAAAAACTCCTGATCTTACATCCCTGCCAGATCCAGTCCCAGGGAAAGACATCTCCTACTGCAGCCCCAAAACCAGCCAACAAGCTGGACAACATGCTGGGAAGCCTGCAATCAGACCTTAACAGACTCGGAGTCCAGACTGTGGCAAAGGGTGTCTGTGGAGCCTGCAAGAAACCCATTGTTGGACAGGTGATGATAGTAACGAATTGTACAAGTCAATTTGCTGTCAAAAATGACTTCAGTTAGTATATACAGACGTGGACAAAATTGTTGGTACCCCTCCATTAAAGAAAGAAAAACTCACAATGGTCACTGAAATAACTTGAAACTGACAAAAGCAATAATAATAAATAAATAAAATAATAAAATAAAATAAATAATAAATAATAAAAATGTACTGAAAATTAACTAATGAAAATCAGACATTGCTTTTGAATTGTGTTTCAACAGAATCATTTTAAAAAACAAACTAATGAAATTGGTCTGGACCACAATTCAAAAGCAATGTCTGATTTTCATTAGTTAATTTTCAGTAAATTTTTTATTATTATTACTTTTGTCAGTTTCAAGTTATTTCAGTGACCATTGTGGGTTTTTCTTTCTTTAACGGAATGGTACCAACAATTTTGTCCACGTCTGTGTAATAAATGGAAATATGCATGTTTTTATATATAACTTCTGTGTCATAGACAGAGTTAATATATTATTTCATGACATAAAAACATATATGAAACACAATTTAATATATATAACTTTTTTTGTTGCTGTTGTTGATTATGTGGTGAATGGAAGATTCCTGATTTGCAGATGTATATGCCCAAGTTGGATGAGTTTTGCAGTGTTGGCTGGTGCTCTCCATATACTGGGTTGTACTGAAGATAACATTGCCAGAGGTTTAAATTAAACTGTAACCAAGTAGAGGTTTTCTTCTCAACTGGTACTTCCATTCCATTAACACTTTGCAGCAGTAAATCATGGTTTATCTACAGGATTTTGCCATCAACTTAGCAGAAATGTTGAAAATTAAAACTCTGTGCAAAAGAAGCATCTAAATCTTTTTTTTTTTTTTTGGTAATAACTTCAGTTATTACCAGTCATTAATTTCAGTGGAATTTTCAGTGGAATCATAAGTCTGCAGCCAAAAATGGAAGGTCTTTTGAAACTTTGCATTATTAGATTTACATCTGCTGCTTTGGGCAATATCCCATTTCATTCTTTCATGTAGACTGCAGTGAATTTCTCTGTTGAGCCAGGGCTTCCCCCCAGCAGCATTTCAGCTTCATGCACTTTGCCTTTCCCCACCAGGTGGTGACCGCCATGGGCAGAACATGGCACCCCGAGCACTTTGTGTGCACCCACTGCCAGGACGAGATAGGCTCCAGGAACTTCTTCGAGCGAGACGGACAGCCCTACTGTGAGAAAGATTACCACAACCTGTTCTCACCACGATGCCACTACTGTAACGGACCCATACTGGATGTTCGTAATACATGCATTATCACACACACACACACACACACACACACAAACATATATTCATGTGGGTGGATAATGATATTAATTTATTCATAGCTTATTGGCTAAGGCCTTACTGCAAAAATTAGAATGTATCCAAAATTAGCTGACTGCCTACAACAGAAAGATTTTCAACAGAGGCACTCACTCACTTCACTTACACACACACATACATACATAAGCGCACATGTCCATGTCACTGCACGCTCCTCTCATCTCTCAGTTGTCCGCACTCAGTCATATCTTCATAGGGACACACTCCTATCGGATGTTTTCAGTCCTTGTGCTTAGGTAGACACACACATACATTTACATATTTGTTCACGTACACATACAGTGCCAGAGGTCCTGGAAGGGAAGTAGATAGTGGGTTGTGGACTAACCCTCAGTCTGGGGAAAAGGCCAACATGAGTCAATGCCAAAGCCTCCAGACTCATCCTTGTAGTGTCTCTCTCTCTCTCACTCTCTTTCACTGTGTCTCTCACACACACACACACACACATGCACATACACACACACAGTAGTTGACCCACCTTAATTTCATGGGGAATTACTAAAACTACAACTGTAACCACCACAGGCCTAAACCGAACCTTACCATAATCTTAAACATGTCTTCATCCTAAACTTAATGATTTACATTTTGGGGAATTGCTTTTTGTCTCCATAAGGGAGACAAGTCCCCATAATGAGTGTGTAACATCAGAATTGAAAGATAATTTTTCAGTTTGTCATAATGTTGTGTTATTTTATAATCATGTTTGGTGTTTCCTTTTTCTACCTATAATATTTTTAATTTAATACCTCAGTATCTGTGTCTACCCACTTTATCTAATAATGCATGGTATTTGTTGATGTCACCCTCCCTCATAAACAGTCATCTTTATCTTAAACATTGCACCCCCTGGTGGGGAAGTTGAGAATCACTTGTGCTATTGGGTGAGAGTGTATTCACACTAAGTAATTGTTACTCTGCTTTATTAGAAACTTTAGTTGTGGATGTTAATGGACGTTTTGTGTTACATGGACAATATGAGCATGTCTCCAGTTGAAGTGACCTGTTATCAGGCCTGGAAAACATGATCTAACAGTCGTAGTATTCCAGCACCTCCCACACTGCCCCTGTGGACTTACCCTGCCCTCTCCTGCTTCACACTCCCTGATGTGTCCATTTGTGCTGTAATGAAAGACACACACGCGTATATGGTGACCTTCTTTTGATCACCATAAAGTAAATCTTATTTATGCGTCTAACCTAAAGCAGAGGGTGAATGTTTGACCATTTGCTTTACCTTTGTTTGACAGAAAGTGGTGACTGCTTTGGACAAGACTTGGCATCCCGAGCACTTTTTCTGTGCCCAGTGTGGAGCCTTTTTTGGACCAGAAGGTATCAGCTGTTAATCAGATAACACAACACTCAGCTAGTATCGCCTCAGGGCTCTGTTGAGTTTTTCATTGCTAAAAACATGTCAACAAACAAACAAGTGTGAGTGTGTCTTTACTGCCCTCTAGGTTTCCATGAGAAGGATGGGAAGGCGTTCTGCAGAAAGGACTACTTTGACATGTTTGCCCCCAAATGTGGTGGCTGTGCCCGTGCCATCCTGGAGAACTACATCTCTGCCCTCAACTCTCTCTGGCATCCTGAATGCTTCGTCTGCAGGGTGAGTCATCTGTCATTCTCCACTGAATTAGGCCATTTTGTGTCAACCCATCACAACAAATCTCACGTCTTCTCTCTAACCCTGCAGGAGTGCTTCACGCCATTCATAAATGGCAGCTTTTTTGACCACGACGGCCAGCCGTACTGCGAGGCGCACTACCATGAGCGGCGCGGCTCGCTGTGCTCTGGCTGTCAGAAGCCAATCACTGGCCGCTGCATCACAGCCATGGGCAAGAAGTTCCACCCAGAGCACTTTGTGTGCGCTTTCTGCCTCAAGCAGCTGAACAAAGGCACCTTCAAGGAGCAGAATGACAAGCCCTACTGCCACAGCTGCTTTATTAAGCTCTTCAGTTAGACCACGTGCCCATGTGTGAATGAGTGTATGTACACGTCTGCATGTGTGGATGTGTGTGCACTTGTGTGTCTTGCATATATGAGTCAGTTGGGTGTTTTTTTTAAGACAGACTGAATTAATGAACAGGTGGATAACATCAGAAAGATGGGTAACGACTCTGACTATTCACTCTTGACACTGAAGGGACTTCCCTGGCTGTCCAACCTCTCAGGCCTGACATTTCACACTTTTGCTAAACATTTTTAAGAGAGCCCAAAGAGATTTTTATTTAGAGGTTTATCTCCCCTTGTGCGTATGTACATATATAAGCATATGAAATAAGCCGTAACAGACTTCCTTAGAGCAGTGATTTGTAAATGATTTTATTCCCCCATGGCAGGGCAAGATCTTGCACCATATGGTGGTTTTACAATATGCAGATATGAGATAGGTGCTTGATTGCATGGACCACAAATAGTTGACTTAATTGGTTTTAAAATATGTTGAGTGTTGAATACCCAGTGCTTGGCCAATGAGTGTTAATCTATGAAAAAAATTATTTTTGTAGCTTTGGGAATTATTGAGGTGCCATTTTAAATTAACAATGCTCCATATGTACATGCACACATACACACACTGGACTTCATATCTTTAAAATGCCAGTTCAAGCTCTTAGCACACTGCAACCACAGATCTCTGGATGAGACCGTCTTAAAGGTGCATTTTACAAGTTACTGTCATCAAGATATCAGTCCTTATTTTTCTACTCTTTTAATAAAAAAAAAAGGAACCCAGATGTTTTCTCAATTTTAGCATAGAGTACATTCACATGTGTGTTGTAACTTCACTGTTTCCTACTGAAGTGAAATCAATCATTGAAAAAAAAAAAAAAAAACCCCTCACTGAACTTTCTCTTTTTTCGTGTAGCAACTTGTTTTCACTTTAGTACTGCAAGGTGTGTTTTCATTTTTAATAATGTTCAAATGAAATCACTGTGGTAGGTATGAATAATATCTGTACCATGGTTATAAATGTGGAACTCCTGGTGCAGTTTTAAATAAGAAAGAAAAGCCAAAGCTATTAAAGTAGAGATTTACTGCTGTCAGTAGAGGAATTTTATTCAGAATAAATGATGCTTCAGTTAAACTTTTTCCCTTATTCGACTGTTGCTACTCTTGTGAATTTATCACTGTATTAAATCTGTTACTGAGGCATGCATTTGGATTAGAAGCATGCTACTTTTATCGTTCAGTTTTACCAGCACTAGCTGCCACCAGTTGCTGCTACAATCAGAATCTAAATTTATATATGCTTGATTTTGTGACAGAACTGTGTTTTGTCACTGTTTTGATTAAAAATATATCTACTTTTTTGAGGTGTTGAGGCTCACACTGATATGCGAAGAGCTGGCTCTATTGGCAAGTAGACTCACACAAACGCACACACACTTTACCAGCTTGGATGTGTCAAAGAAACACAGCCCTCTGTATTTTTATGAGTTGTGAACTATGGTCCTGCTTTCTGAGTTGATACTTCAGCTTGGCTCACTGATGGAAGGTGGATATTATGTGCTACCTGGTCAGGAATCAGAATGACACCTAACCAGTGTCAGGAAAAATGTATGTATTGAATAATCTTTATTTTGTTTGTAGACATTTTCTCAGTACTGCTCCTCTATAATTTTAATCACTAGAGATCCAAGGAAGTAATACACAGTATCAGATTGTTTGTATGTTGAGAATTTATTCCTTGTGCTGTTGTGCCAAATGTTTCAATGCAATAAGGTCGTACACACTGTGGAGATCTCAGCCTTTTCTGTGATTTGACTTTTTCTGGGCAGAACTCTGGACATTGTGGTGCATCTTAACCCCAAACCTTTTACACTGTAGACAAGACGATCAGAAACCCTCTGTACTGAGTCATTCAGCAGATAGTATGGTGTAGCAGATTAAGATGGACATGTAGCAGGGGCTGCAGGCTGCCTTCATTTAAACTGTGTATGCCAAACATTTTTTTACAGGAATTGTGAGTTCATTTTTCCCCATGTATATTTATCTTCATACAGTATATTGCCTTATAGTTTTTGCCTCTGTCAAAGCATTAATGAAAAAAACAAACAAAAAAAACCCAGCCTTTTACTGTTAATGAGATTACATGAATTTTGCTTTGTAAATGGAGACATTCATGTGATCTTTTACAATTGGAATTTTCTCATGAGCCACAAATGATTTTGGCTCTTTGTGTGAATGGGTTCTGATTACTGATGGATTAATAAAACTGCCGCAAGCAAAAACTATTTCTGGCTTTGTTCTGTACAAAAGAAGTGTGACTCTTTGCTTTCGATTTTTAGACAAACCAGTACTGTTAACTATTGCAGCTGTGGAATTACTGAAGTCTGGGGCTCACAAGTTTTTAACAAAATATTAAAAAAACAAAGTAGAAGCAGTCAGATTATTTATTTTGCGATGTTTGTAAGGGATTGTGTTTAGGTTAACAATGTGGACTATATAAAGACACAAGCAGTCAGTCACTGCTTTCTGTAACACAGGGAAAAAAAACTATTAATGCTCTGTGAGCATAGTACGTTTTTTTTTTTTTTTGTTGTTTTTTGTGAAAATTAAAACCCCAGACATTCATTTGATCCTGACAGGTTCTTCACAGGTCAAAGTGCAATCTGTAAACTGTCCAACTACCCTGCCTTAAGACAGACCCTCAGTATACCTGACAAACACAAGGACAGCACAACACATCTCTCTTGCGAGTAGAAGTTGTGACCTCAAGTCTGTAGTTTGTGAGAGCTTGCAGCTTGCCAACGATTTCACAGAGATGTGGCCTGCTATCCAGAATCTCCATGCGCTCCAGCTCCTGCAGCTGGTGAAGCTGTAAGAAGTCTTTCTCCGGGACATGCTCATGGCGAAGTTTGAGGCATTTGAGCTTTGGAAAAAGTACTGGGATTTGAGCTGTGTGAGCTCCCAAATGTGAGGGCCAAGGGTCTATGTGAAGGTGGAGGAGATTTGGTACCTGTGCTGCTACTGCTGCCATGTCCCCAGAGGATAATCGCACCATGCAGAGTGTAAGACTGGTGATGGTGGCTGGAATGGAGGTGACATACTTCTCCACAGATGGGCCTTTGACAATGACCAGGGTTGACAGTTGCGGCAAGTCATTGAGCCATGTTTTCAGGTGGCACACAGGTGACAGCCTCTCTTGATGCGAGTCACTGTAGAAAACTGCAAGACTGTTCAGTGCAGGCATCAGCCTCATTGCATCTGCTGGTAAGGAATGATCCATGCAGTCTATCAGTTCCAAACTGGACAAAGCTGAGGCCCTTTCTTCTAAAGGACCTGGGTTTGGGCTGGGGATACTGTGAATGGCGTACAGTCTATGTCCAACAGACAACGAAAGATGCTTTAACTTGGGCAAGCAGCCAAGTATGGAGTGAACCATCAGAATGGTCCCTTCGAAGAGCCCCATCTGATAACAGACCAGAGATATAAGATTTTGGAAGTGGGAGACAGTAGATATGACGCTGGCCACAGATGCTATGGGAAGCGTAACATCACACATGCTGAGGTGAGTCAGCTGCTCTGGTTTGGACACAGTGGAAGCGTTTAAAGACAGAGAGGCGCTGCTGTTTCTTATACCCAGACGTTTCAAATGTGGGAAGTCCTTCAAGCAGTCCAGGCTCTTCGGGGAGCTTTGGTCCATCACCACTGTGGTGACCGCTGGAAGGGACCGGGCGAGCTCTTTCCAGTCCCTGACCCTGGAGCTCCTCATCACCACGCTGGAGACTTTCCTGCGGCGAAGAGTGGCCCAGAACTGACTGTTGTAAGAGCCATTATGGAAAGCCAGAACGACAACCCAGTCCCTCCACAGAACGCTGTGGTCAACCAGCCTTTTGAAATACTTGCAGGACGCCCGGACACTGAACTTGTCTGCCGCCGACAGGTATCCAAACACGTGGCTCCAGACCTCGGAGGGCAGCGGCGGCGGCGGTCCGGTCATCCTGCAGTCCCGCTGCTGTCAGCCCGCTGTCTTTCACCAATATTAGTAACTTTTTTTGTTTACTAACTGTCAGAAAGATACATCTCTGACTGTACGTCCACGAACGTGGTGGCTGGCTGTAGTATGTATACAGCTGTTGCTGTTGTTGCTGCTTCTTCTTCACGCGAATGCCAGCACCAACTTCCAGGCGCATACCGCCATCCACCGTACTGGAAGACGGCACGGTCACTATCTCTCTTTCGCCTCTCTTTTGTTTTGCAAACTCGCCCTCGTTTCGTTTTGTTCACCACAGTCCATTAAAATGTAACCATATTTTTTGTATCATGTGTTTTGTAACATTGTGAGTTTATTATTTATGTATTTATTTTACAAAAAGTTGTTGCCAATCGTGTTGGAGCGTTTGGCAACAGACGTGACTGTCCAATGGCTGTGAAGCTGTCGCCCATAGCTGCGCTATGATTGGTCAGTTTTTTTCCTATATATTCCTCTGGCGTCATTCTTCTTCCTCTTTCTTTCACGCGACCCGCTAACGCGGTAAGTGTTCTCTCTCGTCGAGAAATTGGACGCCAATAAAATTGTTATAGCCTGAAATCTGACTATTCAAGGGTTTTGGAATCGAGAGATAAACGTCTATAGCAAACACTGATATGTTATTTATGTTCCGAAAATGTTAAGTGGTTCGAGAAAAACCAAGTGTGGCCTCTAAAATGATTGCTAGTTTACGATTAGCCGGCTAATGTTAGCCGCCGACCACATGTCTGTGTAGGAAGTCGATATGATGGGTCACTATATATATATAAAAATATAACGGTCACTAACGTTTTACTTTTCTACAGTTACTACCTTGTCTTTAAACCGGCTGTTCAGCGATCCTTGGAAGCACTGCAAAGATGCCCAGGGAAGACAGGGCCACGTGGAAGTCCAACTATTTTATGAAAATCATCGTAAGTATGACTTGATCGTAACACCTAATATACGAGTATGTCATTTCGTAGTCAACAAAATAAAGTTATGCATTCCGACTTGTAGCAACTACTGGATGACTATCCAAAATGTTTCATCGTGGGGGCAGACAATGTGGGCTCCAAGCAGATGCAGACCATCCGTCTGTCCCTCCGCGGGAAGGCTGTGGTGCTGATGGGTAAAAACACCATGATGCGCAAAGCCATCCGTGGCCACCTGGAGAACAATCCTGCCCTGGAGAAGTAAGTCAATGGTCCCTCTGATTTTGTGTGATAGTGAGCCATCAGTTATGTAGCAGGTTAAGTTACAGTGCAGCTTGTGTGGTGCTGTGTTGTCGTTCCCCCTGCAAACAACAACTTGTCTCCAGCTATCCCTGTCTGCCTAAATTCCCAGGGCAACCAGGGACGCAAGGTTTCAGACAGTTTGAAACATTTTGACTTTGTAGAAGTGGTGTTTTGCTTGCATAATTAAATTGATCTCATAATTTGACAGGCTCCTGCCCCACATTAAAGGAAATGTGGGCTTTGTTTTCACCAAGGAAGATTTGGCTGAGGTCAGGGACATGCTGCTGGCCAACAAGGTGAGGAGAAAAACTGTGTTCAGACGTTACGTGCAGGATTAGTTACAATGCAGCTTGTGTGGTACTGTATTGTCGTTCCCCCTGCAAACAGAAACTTGTTTCCTCGCTATCCCTGTCTGTCAGCACCCCTTGGCTGCCAGGGACGTAAGGTTTCAGACAGTGAATAAAAAAATGGTCATGGGCACATTTGTTTAAACCCTTTAAACCTAAATTTAGTCCCTGCAAAGTAATAGTACTTTTATCAATTAACCTGTTGTCCTCTTAATATCCTAGGTACCCGCAGCTGCCCGTGCTGGAGCCATTGCTCCCTGTGATGTGACGGTGCCTGCTCAGAACACTGGTTTGGGTCCTGAGAAGACCTCTTTCTTCCAGGCTCTGGGTATCACCACCAAGATCTCCAGGGGAACAATTGAAATCTTGGTGAGTTTAATTTGTTCGCTTTACATGCTGAAAAAGTTTTGTGGTGTATACAAGCAGGATTCTGAAGTTCATGGATGTTAAATTATGTATTCTAATGTTAATGAGTAATGGATAATTTTCTCTCTTCTAGAGTGACGTCAGTCTGATCAAGACGGGTGACAAGGTTGGTGCCAGCGAGGCCACACTGCTCAACATGTTGAACATCTCACCCTTTTCCTTTGGACTCATCATCCAGCAGGTGTATGATAATGGAAGTGTTTACAGTCCTGAGGTGCTCGACATCACAGAGGCTTCCCTGCATGCCAGGTTCCTGGAGGTGAGATGCAATGCTTGTCTGAGATTAGCCCCACATTGAGAATTCACCGATCATTTCTGCTTAAGACACTAGTTGGGGCTGTAAAATGACATGAAACTATTTCTGTAGGGTGTGAGGAACATTGCTAGCGTGTGCCTGGAGATTGGCTACCCCACCTTGGCATCTGTCCCCCACTCAATCATCAATGGCTACAAGAGAGTCCTTGCTGTTGCTGTGGAGACAGACTACTCCTTCCCCCTGGCAGACAAGGTATGATGGGATTCACATTAAGTCATGAAGTTAGGCTATTTTAAATCCTTTAATCCCTCTTTAAGGATTCACTTTGTGGACAAAAAAATTTTATCTTTTTTTTTTTATTTTTTTATTTTTTTTATTTTATTTTTTTTACAGGTCAAGGCCTACCTGGCTGACCCATCTGCGTTTGCTGCTGTTGCAGCACCTGCAGCAGCAGCCGAGACAGCTGCAGCACCAGCTGCTAAGGAGGAGGTTAAGGAAGAGTCTGAAGAATCTGACGACGACATGGGCTTTGGTCTGTTCGACTAAAACAAATGCAATGAACAGAATCTGATTTGAGTCACAACACCTTGATTCAATAATAAAAATTTTAAAAAATTACAGCTGTGTCTTTATTCTTTTGCAATAAACTGGCAAGTAATGTATAAAACTGTAGTTATCTGAACTACTGCAGTCATTAACCTATCATTCAAAGACCACTATAAAAGGAAAAGCCCTTAAATCTGCCCTTATAAATTAAGATCTGACAAATCCAACCAAATTCCTCGGCACGGCGCTGGAAGAATCTACAGGAACCTTGGGCAAGGCGGAAATATTAGTTTGCCTTGAAGCAGGCCACTACACACTTCCTGTTTAGGCGTGCCACCCTTCAAAATAAAAACCCAGAGATGAGTTGCAGCAAAGATGTTGGCCTTTCACAATCTTTGTTCAATGGTATGTTGCCAATTTTCCAAGATTGCTTAAATAAGGACTTCGGCCCGAGCTCTAAATATGTACCAATCTGAAGGGGGATTATGTGTTAAATTAGTCTAAATGAGAATCAGCATAACACATTTAAAGTCGTAATATTTGCTGCTGAATGTTAATTGACATGTTGCTGAATAGGGTTTTTTTGTTTTTTGTTTTTTTTTCTGTTGCTTTCTTGTGTCACATCGAGATCACTCGATGACAATCATGTATAATTCTGATATTAAGTGGTGCATTTTCAAGTATGTAAAATATGGTGTCAGGGACTGCCCACTTTCCAATCTGAGCTCATGCATATAAATGGTTGTGGGTGATTAAATGTTCTAATACGATCGTATCCTAGTCCGTTTTATTATGAAAACATGAAGCCGGAAGTGTCAGTGAGCTGTAAGAGTTGGAGAATCGATTAGCTGCCGTTACGGGAGAAAGCTCCACAATGGCTGAGGTAAAAGCTTTTTATTCATCTTTAAAGACTGAAATGTAGCATGATGCCTGAATAGTTTTATGTATGATCGGTAATTTCTTGCTTTTTGTGTTGATGAAGTCAAACATCGCCTTGCTTTCCAGGTGGTGATAGGTCAACAAACGTAAGCTAATGTGTTATTAGCTAGCGCTAGCTAACGCCCCCGATAATCATAAAGAGATCATATTTTTTAACTAACTGCAACACATACGCTGCATATGTGTTAACCACCATTTAACTATCGATAGAATAAATGTTATTACTTATATTGACGAGGGTATATATTGTCAGTTATCAGAATTAGCTAGGTGATTATTGTGAGCCTTCTGATTTCCCCAGTCTACATGTAAGCTAGCTTTACAGTAGGGGACACTGTGCCAGCCTTTCAGACGGACACTCTTCATGACAGACAGTCACCCAAACTTTGATCGTTTGTTCAGACTCACAGTTTACAGGACCTCCAGCAGCCAGCTGTCTCCTCCAAGGTGTTTATCCAGAGAGACTACAGCTCAGGGACCATCTGCAAGTTCCAAACCAAGTTCCCCTCTGAACTGGAGTCAAGGGTAGGCACAGTTTTACCAAGGATGTTATTCTGGTTGACTTAGTATGTAAAGTTTATAGCTTTATCTGTTTGTGTGGTTTCAGATCGATAAGCAGCAGTTTGAAGAGACGATCCAAACTTTAAACAACCTGTATGCAGAGGCAGAAAAACTGGGGGGGAAGTCTTACCTGGAGGGCTGCCTGGCTTGTCTTACTGCCTACACAATCTTCCTCTGTATGGAGACACACTATGAAAAGGTACATGTGCATCAGTGTTATGTCATCAGGTCAAATTTTAATTTGCGTTGGATCTAAATATCACAGTCTTTTAAAGTAATGCTGCTCTCTGAGTCTGTATCCTCCTTTCTCCATGTGCAGGTGTTAAAGAAGATTGCCAGGTACATTAAGGATCAGAATGAGAAAGTCTACGCTCCCAGGGGCTTGCTGCTGACTGATCCCATCGAGAGAGGACTCAGAGTTGTATCCTTTGTCTGGCTCATTTCAAATCAATGTCACTTGTTTTTTTCACCTACTAGCATATTACAATATGCTACCATAATATTTAGGTAAAAATTAGGCTTATGGTTTGGTTTTACATTTTTCAGCTATGTGCTTGGTCAGGGTATTCATAAATAGTTAAGAGTAAGCCTAAAACTATATAAATAAAACTAACAGTAACTATATAAGTAAATCCAAACATAGCAAGTGCAACTTTGCATCCAATCAAAATTGAAGACAATCACATTGCTGTTAATTTTAATTAATAAGAAAATGTGTGTGAAGCACCATACATTTTCCTTGACCAGCTATCTTCCAGGTTGAAATCACAATCTTTGAAGACAGAAGTATTGGCTCTGGAAGATAAAGTATCCTTTGGTATGTTTTTACTGAGATGTGTTTTTAAAAAAGAGGTAGTTTTGTTGGGAAAATCCCTAAATTCCAATGCGAAATTCTTCATTTTAAAATGGGAAATCTGAATTTGGGAATTAGATTTTCCCTAAGTGTTTTTATGCTGTTGCCAAACTAATTTCTGACCGCAAAAAATTTCAATAATTTGATATAAATTTCAATATACTCAGCAGGATTCCTTATAAACACAGGAAACTCCTGTGGCTTCAACCTTTTGTTTATATTTTAACATATTTTTTCCTTTTCTTCTCTACTCTTCCAACAGATTGATGAAACTGATCAGATGCTGTTCATTTGTTTGGCAGCATATATTCAGACGCCTGCTTCATCTGAATGGATGTAAATAATTTTGACCTGGTCTCTTTATTTTTTCCTGTTATTTATAAGCACACCACTTTTTGCCTGTCCTTATGTTTTTAATGCATTTTCATATCTTTTTATACATGAAGCACTGTACAGACCAGGTTAAAAGTATGTGAACAGTGACACGTGTTTACTCTTCAGGCTCTGAGCTTCAACACGTTCAGTTTGAATTATAATAATGAATATTACATTAATGTACAAAGTCTCAACTTGAATTTAATCAGGTTTGGTTACATTTAAACTCCTAAACTTTATTTTTACTAAAGATTTATTTTGGGCTTTTTATGCCTTTATTTTTTCAGTCAGTAACTGGCAGAGAGGCCAAAAGGAAACAGGGAGATGACCTGCAGCACAGGTCCCTGACTGAATTCCAACCACGGCACTGTGATTACATGGCACATACTCTTAACCACTCGACCACCAGTGCTCCACCTCTTAAACTTTTGCCACTATGTATTCGAATATCTGTATCTCATCACAGTTTTCTATATAGTGGTGTAAACCTACTAAAATCAAAACAGAGACTTGGTACTTTAATGTGGTATTTATTATAATCATTCAAATTAAATATATTGAGGCACAGAACCTGAAATGCAAAAAATGTGTAACTATCCAAATACTTGTCTGGTCTGGACTGTATAAATCATGTCCTAGCTGATTCACACTTAATGAATAGTGCCATTGTGTTACATGCCAGTTTTTGATCATGGTAATCATGAAAGGTTGGACTCATGCATTGTATTCCAAATGATATAAAGTTCAATAATATGTTGTCACCAAGAACTGTCATAGAAGTAGGTTGGGTTTGTCTTGTTGGCACCGTCTGTAAACAGTACTTGTTTTGAGGTTGGGCTGCACAGTGTGAACGTGCTGATTGTAGCCTTTGTTGAGGCAAATGTTTTATTTGTGGGTGAATGTGGCTATTTAAGGGAATTTTGTTAGATATTGGAAGTTCTTGACTGCAGATTTTTTTGATGCTTCAAAGATGGAGCATGTGTACTCTTGATAAGTCAATCACAAAACAATACCAGGGCCTAGTACAATTTATGAAATGTTTGTTTTGGTTGTATCATACTTTAATTGCCTGGAATCTCCCAAGTTATACCCAGCGGTCCTTTTACATGTTTTTCCTCAGATTCACCATCTGTGTTGCAAATGTCCTCCCCCTTTTCTTTATGACCAAACACCACAGGAACCTTAAACACTCTGAACTCAGATGAAAACAGATAATTGCTGTAGTTGTTGTTTGATGTAACCAGTCTACTTTTCTTACAATTATTGTTCTTTTTTGTCTAATTAAATAGTCTTTTCCTGAAATATGCAGACCTCTTTCTTTTGACATAGTTTGAAATATAAAAGTACATATCCGGTACTACTAGTTCTGTACTAACTTTGGTTACTTTGGGTAAACAAATAGTGTGGTTTGTATGGTGGTTTCAGATTTTGATAATTATGTTTGTAAAATATAATCAAGAAATAAATATGATGTGGTCTTACAGGCTAGGAAAATAATTTTGACAAGGACTATTGAGACTAAAAAAGTGAAAAATTACATGTTTCAAATGGAAATCCATTTGTTTCTATTATTTTCAGAAATGAAAAATATTCATTTGATTTTAAACATCAGCCAATATGAATCAAAACTATTGTGACATTTAGTATAATCTATAACAAAAGACTAGAAAAGAAACTTAATGTGGCACTTAGAGCTTAATGCACTGCAAGTAGATAAAAAAAAAAAGCAAATTCAGAAAATATCTTCATTAATGAGGCACGTGTTGTTTTTAAAGTGTAGTACCACTGCACTTTTGATTTTGAGAAGGATCGGCTGTAAATAATTTTTATTTTGTATTTTTCATACTATCTGGGTAAATTGGACGGACCTTTGATTTTATTGTGAAAAGGTCATACCGGAAACCTCGCTGACTCCAAAGAAACAAAGCATCTACTTCCGGAAGCTAACCAAGCGTTAGCTAGCTACCGAGACGCCGCTGCTGTGCGCGACTGCCTTTGCTCCTGAGGGTTTGGTATCCCACTAAAACAGACACAGATCTAAATTAAAACACTTTAACCACAACGGTAAGCCGACTGAAGTTACTAAAAGCATTAACTGACGTTGAAAGACTGATACAAACCTTACCGCTAACTAGAGGCAGCTAGTTTTGAGTTTTGCAACGTGACATTCAAGGAATGAAAACAACATAACCAGCAAACCTTTAGGTCCTCTCAGGCCGCACAGACCTGACTATAGTTCGGGCAGCCTTTATATTTAAGGCTGCCAGCTAACGTTACAAGTGACAGTGAATTTGAATTTGGTTCAAGTTCAGGTCAATAAAAAGTTACCGAAACATCAGCACCATCCGCCCAGTCTGTCCACCCTGGCGTTCCCTTGTTTCGATGGCATTTACCTCCCAAAGCAAGAAAATGAATTCTTGCACCAAGTCATGGATGAGCTGGGTAAATACAAACAGAAGGCCAACCGCAAGAGGTAAGGCTGAAGTTTAAAATGTGTTTCTTGGATTTGAATCAACATGTTTTAACCTCGATGAAGGGAAAACGTGTCTCTGTGACTTGCTGCTCTTAAAATATAATAGTACAGTTTATCACTTTGCATCAGATATATAACAGATATTCTGTACCTCAGATCAGTTACTATGACTGGTAATCCTTTATATCCCATAAATCACACCCCCTCCCAAAAAATAAAACTAGAGCAGAATGTGTTATAGTAATTTGATTTACTATGAATTCAAATGTCTTTTAAAAGGCTTTAAAACTTAAATGTCCCATCCTATTGGGTAGATTTAACGTTATTCTTTTTTAGAAATCAGAAATACTTTATTAGTTCCCAAGGGAAACACTATGCATGTGATTGTTTCTTTCTTCTTTCATTGTTTTCAGGCTAGTGTGTCACTTTTACTTTATTTCAAAGATTATTTTAAAAAGATTGAAATTAAAGCCTCAATTTGTCAACAGACAATATGGTCCTCTAATTGTTATTCTCTCTTGTCATGCCCTTTCTGTCCTCCAGCGTGCTCCTGTTCCCTTGTTTACCTAGCAGACTGCGATACCTGATTCACAAGACCATAGAGGACCTGCCGGAGCTCACCACCTTCTCAGTGGGAGAGAGCTGGTGTCGCAGGGTGGTGGTCTGTCATTCTGAGCTCAGGTTCAAACATTGCATCTTCACGAACAATTACTCAAGCAGAAAGTCTTCTACTTATGTACACTATTTAATTAGTTGGAATCAAAATTATGTAACAAGTGATAATGTAAACCAAAATCATCAAGCAATTGAGAGCTGGATTCATAATCACACTGAAAATTAAAGCAAAAAAATTTAAATCATGGGCTGAACCAACTGGCATGAATCACTGTAACTCATAATGTGACCCCACGGGCCCTTATACATTCACAACAACATCTTGGCATACTCCTGATGAGCAGAATGATGGTGTCCTGTGTCAATGAGCTCCACAATATTGTGCTGGTATTTATTGGAATTGTTGGATCCTTCAATGCATTATGTCCCGCAGGTGCTCAATAAGATTTAGGTCAGGGAAGCCAAATTTAACAAATAACACATTTAAAACGATAAGAATCATTCTTTAGCTCTGTGAGTTCAAACATGGAGTTCAGGTATGGCCACAGATGATCAGGGAGAGCAGAAGCAGCTCTGTTTCCATTGCCTGCCGAAGCTATGACTTGCTGTGCACAGCTGCAGCTGATCACCATTCCTCTCCTGCTTGAACATTGCCTGCGAGCTCACCGCCCAAACTGAGTGGTGCATGCACAAGGGACAGCTACGGCAACACCACTTGAACACAAGAGATGCACATGAACATAGTTTATGGAATTCTCTAACGTAACGAGTACTTTATAGAAATGTAGCGGAGTCAAAAGTACAATATTTGCCTTTCAAATGTTGTGGAGTAAAAGTACAAAGGGTCCAAAGTAAAGAACAGATCATCAAAAACTGTACTTACGTACATTACTTAAGTAAATGTACTTTGTTACTGTCCACCACTGTCCCTGGCGAATATCAGTCAAGCTGCAGGTGACAGGCTGTGAACACAGATCTCATCAAAGGATGTCAGGCCCTCATGCCAATTCATGACGTCTGTTTCTGACAATTTGCTCAGAAACATACACACAAGTAGCCCCCTGGGGGTAACTTTGTTGGGCTTTGGCAGTTCTCCTCCTGTTCCCTCTCACACAAAGGCACAGGAACAGGTACTACTGCTTGGCTGATGCCCCTCTATGTCCCTGTCCAGCTCTCCTCAATGAACAGCTGGTTTCCTGATACCTCCTCCAATTGTGCTGGAAGACACAGCAAACTCTCTTGTCAAATTTAATGCCTATAATCAAGTTAAAGATTTAGTTCACCAGTAGGTTTGTAAAATAAGCTATCTAAAAAACTGAAAGAAATGACAGCTAGTTTGATTACTGCAGGTTTGATAATGAAAAGTGAATAATTAATGGAAAATAATTCAAGGGAAGGTTTTAATGCAAATGCGGGTTTTTTTCATTTTTTCTGTAGGGGTGAATTAGAAGAAGACAGTGACTTGGAAAGCAATAACAGCTTGTGTGAAGAGCCCCTAAGAGGTAGGGAGGACATGGATGGTAAACCTAAATCTTCAATTCCATCAAGAAGCCGAGGACCCAAAAGGCCAGACAAACCTCTGTACATGCCACGAGCTGCCCGGGAGAGACTGTCCTTACAAAACTCACAAGGGCACATAGAGGTCAAAGAAAAACCAAGTCCACCTTCTTGTAGCTGTAACTGCAATTCATCTGTCTCTGATTCCTGCTTTGAAACTTTAGAAAACACTAAGCCCCAGTCCCCATCCAGACAGAAATCCCTCCCCAGTGAAACAGAAGGCATCTTCAACCATATTTCAGATAGTTTAGCATGTTGTCCTCAGGAAGAAAGCCAAAAGTTGTTGCTTAGGCTTCATGAAACTGAGTCCATTGTCTTGGACCAGACTCTGTCCTGCTTCACTGACATGTCTCTGGAGGATGATGTGAAAGACAAAGAAGAGTTTGCCAGTGTGCCATACAGCTCCCAGATAGAAAACATAAGCGCAGACACAGAAGATGTAACTGAAGAGGTAAGTTAGCAAACACTTCATTTTTAAGCTCTAGTTGTTTTTCTGTACATTCACATCTGATTATGTATAGATATATTCATATAATCATAATTTTGTTTTGGGAGTTGTTCCCATTGCATGATGCTTCTTTTGAACTCAAAATTGTCTTTTAGTATTTTGTAACCTCTTAACTTGTTTTTTCCTTATCAGATCAAGGCACATCTTAAAGAGGCAGTGTCCTTTTCTATTGATCATGTCCACAATGACTTCTCAATTTATGAGAATGTGTACATCAACCCGGATGAGTTCCGTCACGTGATCGAAATATATGACTTCCCATCTATCTTCAAAACAGATGACCTCCTGGATGCTTTCACAGAATACAGGTGGGAGCAGAAAGTTCATATCTTAAACTACTTTCACTTACTTTTGTTTACTTTTACGTAATTTTTCCCCACAAGTCCACTGAATTTAAGTAAAAATTAAATGATACCAAATAGTCGATGCAGTCTATGTATGTAATCCAAGTTTATTGAAAACTTGCTGCTATTCTTTGTGTTACAGTGATGGTGGAATGAAGATCAAATGGGTGGACAACACACATGCCCTGGGAGTTTTTTCCAGTGAGTCAGCAGGTATGAGTTTTCACAGGTTGGTTTGAGGATAACAGCTGATGTACAGTATATCACAGACAGTACTTTAACATGTAACGCTGTGTACTGTCACATGCAGCACTCCATGCCCTCTCAATCTGCCATCCACTGCTAAAGGCTCGAGCACTGGCTGAAGGGAGTAAAAAATCAAAAGGGAAAGCCATGAGACGAGCAGGTACGAGACCCACTTGAGTAATTATTCCTTTCTCTGAAGTAGTTTTTGTTGTAACACTTGATTCATGGATAAAATGTTTTTTTCTCTGCTGTCCACTAGAGTTTATCCAGCCAGTAAAGGAACGTCCGCGGACAGACTGTGCTGTTGCCCGGAGGATGGTGACTCGAGCCCTGGGGCTGCCAGGGCGAGGCAGAGCGCAGCGATACTGAAGAGACGAATTTAAACTGTTTGCATAAACAGGTAAACAGACTAATCAAAGCCACTGATCATAGAAATTACAAACACACACATTCGGCACTTTGGGGTGGGTGAAGTCCTCCTTTGAGACATGAAGTTGAACCTGTGTATTAGTTTTTGTGGCTAGGATTTTGTTGTTCAGGGCAGGAACAACAGGGTGGTTTCTCTAGCTGATCACATGCTCAGATTCTTATGACATTTAGCACAATAAGACTCTTGTTAGGTCTTCGTCAAACTATAACTACTGACGGAATTTGAATGCTAGTGATCAAAACTTTGAGGAGCCCCTGAAAAATCCCTAATAGCAGAATATGTAAACCTTTTATGTCATATTATTGCTGTGTGTCTTACTTTGTGGGTTTATGAAATAATATTCCTTGTATTGTTTGTCATACAATTTTGTATCTGCGTTTACCATTTTTATTCAAACACTTTTCCACATTCACCATTGCATACAAAATAAAAACAATCAGGCAACATCAAGTACCCTTATTAAAAAATGGGTAATTAAATTTTCTACATTAAAAATACAAATTTACAAAACAATGATGAGGCATTTTCACCTACATTTGAGGCTGTTACAGTACATCCGTCATGTTATCATAGTCCCTGATGGTAATAATTTAAACAAAACTGAACAATAAGCTGAGGGGATGTGCATTTCATGAAGATGAAAACATGTCTTCTGTAACAACTAAGAAATATATTCAATAAATAAAACATTTTCAAAAGTAAGCTCAAGTTTGTGAAATATAGAATCCTGGAAGCAAAGAGCACTTTAACTCTCATCTTAGTCATTTAAATTTATGACTGAAAATCTTGACAGATTGTCAAAAATCCTGCAGGCACCAAATCCAAGCAAATATTGGCATAAATAAATCTACTATGTTCAGCAACGGAGTGACTCTGATGGAGATTGTAAAAATAAATCCAACATTTGCCTTTTTTTTTTTTTTTTGAATAGTTTGTAGAAAGCTAAATACACTTCCTCTGAAACCTTTGTTCCCAAAGATTGTGGCTTGCTTTTTGCAGTAAATATAATCATGTGCTGTATTTGATTTTGGTTTTGAGTGAATGCCTTTATCTATCCTGTGTTGTGGAAGCACATGTGATTTGGACACTTATTTTTAATTCAATATGATGAGAAAACATGGTGTGCAAGCCGCTCACCACTTACAGTGCTAGATTTAGCAGCAGACTGTTTCCACCCATCCAAAACAAACTCAACATGAAGTTGGGGGTTTTCTTTTTTTTGAGACTTTCCCTCAAATGCTTGAACTTTTGGCTTTAGAGGGTAACTGTTGGCACAGTTAATCTACTAAATTATTAGGCTTCGATCCTCCCTGACATTTCTCCCAATAAGCACCAGGTTTAACACCAAATTTCACTCACATCAAAGGCAACAGACATTAAAAGATAACATTTTCATATAGCTGAATGTGGTTAATACATTTAATAAGCAAGCAGGTCTCATTGAATCATTGTCTGATGTACCAGTTGAGCACTGAGCTCGTCAATCCTGCACTGATACGAGGAAGCAAAGAAGTACAGCCCCCTCTAGTGGTTGTCAGATATTGGTATTTGCTTCCGTTGGCGCGTCTGTGTCGCCCATCTCTGGTCTACCTGTGTGAAAGCTGGTTGGTCAGCAGTCCAGGGAACGTTTCCTCAGCCTCTGAGCTCACTGTGCCACCTGAGGGGTCAGACAGGATGAAGAGCATTACAATGTGAACAAATGTTATAAATTGCACCTCTCCAAATCTCCAATCTCCAATGATTAAGTGATGCCACAGCTAAAAAAAAAATCATTTGCAATATATTGACAATGCAGTTACTAGAGGCAAACTTGTGTCTAAAAATATTGGAAATGGTTTGTTTTATGCCATGTTTTATGCCATGACACCTTTAAAAAACATTATCTGACGGTCATTATTTTCTACAGAAAGGTCCAGCAGAGGTCTTGTTCTGAAGAGGCTTTACTGTGGCCACAAAGCTCTGACTGATCATCAAGAGTATGACTACTGTCCACCACTGCCTGCTTCGCTGTCCAACTCTATCAACAGCTGCCTTATTCAGGTTTGCTTGAACAGGACACTGAATAACCCAAAGACCAAAAGAGTAGCTCAACCCGACACCTGACCTACTGACATTACTGATGTGTTGTTAACTGTTAGGATCACTAATATTAAGGCACTGATAATTCTGTGTTAAACAAAAAATTACATTTTCATCCAAGCTGTGATTTCAGATAACTAAAGGGGAACTAGAGAAAGCTGGACAAGCTCTCATTTTTGTTTGATAGCATCTTGCTCTGAAACTGAAGTAGTTTTTGTGACTGTTAACTTCTAGACAGTGGTTTTTTATTTTTTTAGTTTTTTTCCCCTTCTTGCCCAGGTGATCCAGATTTGGTCGCATAATTCTGTGTAAGAAGTTTGTTTTTCTGACATACTGTCAAATCACTCCACAGAGAAAGTCTCAGGATTTAAAAAAAAAAAATCTATTATATTGTACATTAGAGTTACAGATTATTACATGAAGTGCAAAACTTCAAATAATTATATATGGTAGATCCATTAACAGAACATTAATAGAACAGGTCTGTTAAACTTGTTTTCAAAAGCAAGCATCAAGGAGGAACAGTTAAAATATAAATCAAGTTTAGTATTTTAAGTCAGTAGTATTTTAGTCAATCATCTAACAGCAAAGCCCAAGAGGCACAAATGTTTGTCACTTCATGTTACAGAAGTGCTCACTGAATATTTCACATTTTTGATCCATAAAGTTGAACATTCTGAACTCGAATATTCAGCCCTTTGTACATGTTCCTGTAATGTAATTTATTCATTAACGTAAACAGGCTCCTATAAAGGGCGTCTGCGGTTCAACATACCATTAAGAATTCATTGTATAAGTTTTTATGTGGTAAAACAAGTGTTTTATTTTTTGGCAAAATGAAATGGGTCGATTTCCTGAAATGTTTTGTGCCTGATTGGAGTTTAATAGAACTTTCTATTCTATGTCTTTGCATTAACATGTTACTTAACTGTAGATTTGGACTAAACTACAGTATTGTCTAATTTCAGGGAAATTTTTAATTGATTGTTGCATTAAATGCAGAACAATCTATTGAAAATATGAAAACTTTGTTTTTAACACAATGCATTGTATAATAGAAGTTATGGTGTTGTAAATGTTTAAATAAACATACAGTCATGAAGCACTTTATTAGGAACACCTGTACACCTGCCCATTCATTACCAGTTGTATGTTCAGCCAATCATGTGGCTGCAGTGCAATGCTTGATATCATTCAGGTGCTTTAGTTAATCATCACGTCGACCTTCAGTATGTGAATGTAAATGCGTTGTTAATAAGGCGGTATCAAAGGAGAATCAGCCGGACTGGTGGGAGCTGACAAAAGGTTCTGTTAACACAGTAAGTACTCTATAGCTGTGTGACGCATCTTTAAAGACCACGTCATGTTCTGTTGCTGTCAGCCAGAACAGAAATCTGCAGCTGCAGTGGGGAAAAGGCTCACTAAAACTGGACAGCTGGAGAATAGAAACAAATGGCCTGGTCTGACAAACCTGGATTTCTGCTGAGGCAGCAGATGGGTAAAAATTTGAAGCCTAAATCAATGTACCCAACCTGCCTTGTGTCAATGGTCTGCAGGTGGTGGTGGTGCAATGGTGTGGGGTATGTTTTTCTAACCCACTTCATCCTTTGAATAGGATGGACTTGGAGCATTTTCTCAAATAAGTTCTGAGAGCAAAGAAGAGCTCTATCCAACTTAAGTATGGTTTGCTAATGTTTCTAAAAGTGCTTGCAAAAGTGTTAGGGCATGAACGCTTGGTGTTATTGTGGGTTGACATGGAATATAAAAGAACCAATGTTTATTACTAATCATCTGAACCTTTAATATGAAGATGTCAGCTGAAGATGCAGGTCAAGTTTAAAACAAAAATAAAGTTGTCACATCCTTTTCAGTTTAGTTCAAAACCTTGTAACAAAATTGTGGAGAAATAAAAAAAATCCACGCAAATTGTGTTTTGCTGTTCATGAAATCTAATTTCCAATAAACCTGATACAATCTAACTCAGAGGAGATTATGGTCTCACCTATGCGGCAGTTGTATGTCCATATCCGTTGTCCATCATAGCGGGAACTGCATGTCATAACATTGTTGGTGAAATCTGATTCTGCAACCTCATAGTTGGGGTTTATCACAACCTGGGAAAGAAAGAACTATGTTAAAACTGATGTATCACTTCATGCACATACGCTAAGTGGGTGGCAGGGTGACTGAGCAGAGTGACTGTCTAAAACAAAGTCCAATTCCAGAAATTGCATTAAGATGATTTTCTTGAGTGGGAGAGCGAGTCTTTAAATATCATCAATTAGATATGTTTGTGTCTTTCAGGAACCCCTGCTCACTTGTTTTAAGTCTGAATAAGAGTACAGTTAGGCTGGATGCCAAAGAACAGCAGTGGAAAGTGTCTGATGGTCTGTAAGACCATACTGGCTGGAGATGAGACAGTCTTTACCATGAACCATGGCTAACAGACTAACCCGGAAGATGTAGTCACCAGGCTTCACATCTGTGATGTCAATCCACTGGCAATCGATGTCATGTCTGTAGGTATCCCAGCAGCCAACTGTGATTCCTTGTGCACCAAAGTTTGCACATTCATACCTTTTCTGGATACCTGTAATCATTCGGAGAAGACTTTTTAAACACACCAGAAATCCTTCCACATTTTTCCTCCATTGTATTGTGAAGAAAGGCAAAAGAGAGGTGTCTGTAATTACCCTCGTCACAGTGGCTATCCTCCAGACAGAAGCTGGCTTTGTGGCCCTCTGCTACTTTAGTCCCATTCAAACTCATTAAGTCATAGTGAGTGAAAACCTCCATGCTATGATAATGTCTAGAGGGAACAAAGGCAAAAATATCAAAAAATAAATACTTCTTTTTAGGTAGCATTTGCAACATTACTACAGTTAAAAACGGGTATTGGTAACAGGATACCAACCTTGTTAATTTATTGAATTAAATATATCCAAAGAGATTTGAGTCGAGAGCGACTGGACATGGTTCTATAGAACCAAGTCCAGTCAATTCTCTCTGGATAACTATGACCTGGATGAATAAGAATCTTCACAGACATAAATAAATCTAGATGTCTACATCTAGATTTATCACGTACGATTTCACTCATTCCAAAAATATTACATACATCTCAGAACCTTTTCACAAAGATTAAATTAGCAGCTTATATTATCATAAACAAAAGATAAATGTACTCATTTGATTATATAAAAGCAGCAGTAAACTGTGTGATCAAGTCTCACCGGTGGCATTCATGCCAAACCCAGGAGTGATGAGCTGCTCGGGGCCTGAAGTCTGACTGGCCGTTGTTGTGGATTTGGGAGGAGAAGCGGAGAAGGCGGCGGTAGGAGGTGGAGTCGGTTGTGTAAGCACTGCTTGAGAGACAGTTCTCCTCGTGGGCACACTGCAGTGCGTACATGGGCCTGTCCTCTAGGTATGTGGTTTGCTCCACCACCTGAGCGTTGAGGACCAGGTCTGGGGCCGCTGGGAGGGACACAGCAACAAGGAACTTGCTTTGTAAAAACCTTTCTACCAAGTCACAAGTATAGACAAACACAACTTGGCTGGATATGCACTTCTATGGAGAGTAGCCACAATTCACAGTTTTCACGACGTCACGCCATTGGGGGAACGCCCCCTGGAGGGCAAAAGATGCTACTTCCTCTGCCTTTACGCTGCCTGCCAGCTACTTTTTTTTTTTTTTTTTTTTTAATCAGTTTTGGCTTAACTTTTAGCAAAATGCCAGATAGTTGTTGTGCAATTGGCTGCACAAATCGACAAGGAGACAAGCCTGGGCTGTGCTTTTACAAAATCCCGTCTGAGAAAGAAAACCCAGAGAGGAGGAGATTGTGGATATATGCCTTAAGACGTGCCTTAAGAATGGCAACCATCAAAGTACACACGTCTTTGCAGCGAACATTTCATCAAAGGTAAGGTTTGTTCATAGCTGCAACAAAGCGTAGAGTATGGCACCTACATGTGAACACACTTCCCCCAAACCTGCCATACAGGTGCAGTGGCCAAATCATACCAATCCCTCTTTCTCCACATCAACTGTGGGTCATTTAAACTGTAGGAATGGTTTCTGACATTTGGCAGGGGACTTCGCTGTTTTTAATGGCTGAAATAAGGCGGCATGTGCCGTGTATGAGTCGCAAGTTCCCAAAACTTGCAGTTTAATCTTATATCTTGTGTTTTCTTCTTTAGAGATATGATCTATTCGTGGCCTGAAGCCGTCTGGAATTTGACAGGTTTGCGTTATTGTTCTCCGGCGTTTCCAGTGTTAGCTGCCATCCTGGACCCGGTTTTTTGCCCTCCAGGGGTCAGCGCAAGTCATGTGACTGAAAACTATGAATACTAGATTGTCTCCATTTGTGGAATGTTTATCTAATAGTAGACCGGTGAATACCTAAAGTCTTTCAGACGACTTTGTAACCCCCTCTACTCTTATGCAGCTCAATAACTGGCATTTCAGAGGTTTAAGTGTTTTTATAGGTCAAGGTAGCTCTTCACCTGCCCCAATCTCCTTTAATTGATTGAACTCCAGGTGTGCTCACTCCTGACTTTATTTTTTCCACTGCACAGTCCATTAGTGTGGTATCTTACAGTTATCTGTAGTCACTTACTCTGAGTGCATGAGACCCCAGCAGCAAAGCGTCCACCTCCCTTGGGGCAGTCAATGTGTTTCCCATGATGTAGACACTGATCCAGAGTCAGCTCAGTTCCTGAACATCTCACTCCACTCATCATCACCGCATCAGATGAGGAATCTCCCTCCCAGTACCACGTTTCCTACATAAAGAAAAGCCCATGAAAGCAAGAAGGGTTAATTCAGCTGATTGATAATGAAGAAACTCTAAGACAAAAAAAAATGGAAGTGTGTATTTCACAGTAACAGCTGCTCCACTTTCCAAAAATCTCTATTTTCTTTAAACTGCACAATAACTTAAGTTAACCCCGGCTCTAGTTTCCGTCTCTTGTGTAGCCCCACAGTGGACGGCTACAGTGACAGAGCGGGACTTGATGCTTCTCCCTAATCTCTACTCTTGGCGCTCAGCTATGCTTGCTGCCTGCTTTGTATTTAGTGTACAACCATTAAAGATCTACTCATCTTATCATGGCAAAATAGCAAATAAGGGAATTTTCCAGAGTGCCAACTTACTTCTTTAAAAGTGATTTGAGTTCAAGCCTTAAGTCCACAGATCTGTTACATAATTTCACCTACTTTTTATTGAGTCAGCTGGAAAGAGTCGAATAATGATTGTACTATTTATTACTATAAATATTAATAGTACTATTATTACTATTACTATTATTGTTTTGGAAAAGAAGATGTTTGTGGGATAGTTTTCAATCAAGACATTGGCTTAATTTTCCTCCTCACTTCAATCACACACTTTCACAGTTATCGCACAGCAAATCTAATCAAATCAAATGGGTATATCACACACACACAACAAGGGCTGCTCTGTTGTCTTATTACAGCATTTTGGTAACTACAGGGAAACCTTCTGTGGAAGAAACTCATACTTTCCCTCACCTTCCAAGGAAGGGGGGATACATGAGAAAGAAACTGAGCTATGGAAATAGGATATGAATGTGGGAGTAGCTGCTGGTGGGTTGAGAGGAGGGACAGACATAGGCTCTATAGTTTAAACTGTGTGTCATTTGTTCCATCTGGTGGTGGGATTTGCCTGCAGAAGCATTTAAAAGTCAGACAGGAAAGAGTCTCTGGAGAAACTGATTCCCTGCTCTCCTATGATAGCAAAGAGCAGGCATTTATTACTTCTAAACCTGCCGTTAACAGAAGAACTTTGCGATAGAAACTGATTGTGGTGACAAAAAGACTTGTTATTATTATACCTTGACCTCATTATTTGACTCGGTCTTTAATAAAGTGATATATGCACTCATAATCAGAAGTAGAGCCTTTATCTCAGACACTGGATCAGAAAAGCACGTTCAATGTACTTGATTTTAGGGTCAGTAATCAGGAAGTGATTGCAACAAAAAAAATTATGACATCACATGTTTATGTGTTGCTCCATTAGAACAGCATCACGTGTTATTGTCCTAAACACAGCTTTGTGTGATAACCAGCCTCTGCTAGACCCAGTCCAAGTTCCACTCATAAACCCCCCCTGCTATCAGGGCACATCCCCATGATTCATACATACTTTCCAAAGCTATATAATGTTAAACCACACATTCTTTCTGTCTTGAAACACAAAAACATAAGGAACACAAGGGGGGTCTTCTCCTTTATCAGCATCCCACCTCATGACATAAAGGGAGCACTACTTATAAAGCAAGATGGAAACGTCAGCAGCATGGGCTGTGACGCTGCTAAACCATGCCACAGGTTTTACTGTTGGAGGGTCTTCTAAACTTCAAATGCAAAGTCAAGGCTTTCCCCATCACTCCTGCTGCGGAGCCGACTGCTAATTTGTGTCATAAGTTCAAATGCCTGTTCTCCTTTCTGTGCTAACTGACGGTTTCTGATGTTTCCAAGCACCCACAAGCTTTATTTTGGCCTCTGGGGTCAATAAAGCTCAAGTTCATTGGGAGAACTAATAGCCTCAACCAACACAGGTAGACTGTTGCATGCACACTATCCACAAATAGATACCAATACTCCCAGTAAGACTCCGACACCAGTTTCATATGAACTCCATGTCTAACAATCAAATAACACAGATTTACTTGTTTTGGGTTTTTTTTGGTTGTTGGTTTTTTTTTTCAAAGGTGAAAAACCTTGTCAGTAAAAGAAAATTTAGCTGGGCCTAAGGTGATATTAAATCCCACTCAGTTTGGAAACTGTATGTGTGTGTGGGTTGTTTTTTTTCTTTCTTTCTTTTTTGTTGCATTTTGAAATGTAACTCCTAATAATATATATTTGCACCTACTTCAAATTCATTCAATACTGCACATAAACATATACTCATTGCCGTGCCCTCTCAGAACAAAGTGACAATGCATCCTTGCTGTTTTTAAATGGACCTTGACCTCAGATTATTAAACTTTGGCATAGTCCTGAATAATGCCACAGTAGCAAAAAAGTGGTCAAACTTCAAAATAAGCTCATCTTAAGAATGATCTAAGGGAAGTGGGCAGAGAAGAAGAATGTCCATTTCAGAGACTTTACCTGGAAAGCGTGGCTGGCAAAGCCTAAGCCCAGCTGCCTGCACACTACCATGGCCTCCATGGTCCCCCAACTGTCACTGCACACTGTGCCCCACACCAGAGAGCCGTTCCTCTCTGCCAAGACCTGCACACGGCCCTCATAAGGATTACGGCCACCGCTTAGCCGAAGCTGAGGACAGAGAAAAAGACAAATGTGTCCTTCAGTGCTATACAAAATAAGATTAGTTTCTGTCTTTTATTGTAGATGGAATTACTCACTCGATTTTGGAAGCCCATGGCAGGAATATTACACCTGACAGCAGCATCCTCCTCGTGGCTGCAGCCCAGGGAGTTTCGGTTGAAGTGACACTCAGTCAGTGACTTTTCAAAGCCGGAGCACTGCACCTCATTCATGTGGACTGGCCCAATTCCTGTAGGGAAACAAACCCAACATCATATTTTCCATTTAGTTGAAATTATTTCTAAAATGACTAAATGAGGGTTAGAGTAGTCGCCATATCCATAATTGAACAGAAAGCTATCTGTCCTGTTTTTTATGTATCAAGTGCATTTTATTTCTATTACTGGAAAGAAGCAATTTGTCTTGGGATTACAATGCGCTCAGCACCCCCATTTCCTGAGCAAAAGAGCAGCAACTTTACGATGTATTTAGTTAGAACAGCTCTGTTGGAAAGTAAAGAAGCTCTGTAAAGAAAAAAAAAAACCCTCTCTGCATCATTTTTTTTTTCATACTATAAAAAGGTCATCTGAGTGTTGTGTTTCTTCCACAATAACAAGTGTGAGTACTCCCTCTTTGCCAGATTTTTTCCATGTGACTGAGCAGGGATGTGTCTAGTGATGTGAAATTTGAAATAGACTGGCGGTCGATTGTAAAATATATTAACAACAGGGAGAACACTGTGCACACGGGTCATTTCCATGTCTGACAAATGATTATAATAGAATTAAATGTGATATTTAACTTGAAATGGATGACATAAAATACGACTTTGGGTCAGTAAGAAAAATAAAAGTAAAAATACATACTACATAAATATATATACGTACTGTATAATAAGTAAAAGACAAAACAATAACATTTCCTAAGGGGAACATTTGTATTAGAATCCCCTTCTCATGTCATTTAAGTTCTCATAACAAACAATCACTATCAGCTATTTCAAGTCTACTGTCTGTGTGTGGGGCTTTGGATCCAGTGGTTAGCTCATAAAAAAAATCCCTCTTGTTTCAACAAAGAATTCCTTCTCTTAAATCAATGAAGGCTGTTTTCTTAGCTGGAACATTTTGTACAGTTGTGTGTTTTTAAGTGAGAATATGCCAGAGGACAGCTGTTCCAATGAGCATATGTTTCTTATAATGGTGAAGTATTATTCATTTCACAAAATCAGATTCTACAGTCAAGGACTAAAAATGAATGCACTACTGTATACATTCCCCAACACTTTTATGGGCTGACTGAAGGTCTAGACTGATTGAGGGGCGACACAAACAGGTGGTGATACAGAGATCAAAGATAAGTTGCGGGTAGCAATGTCTGGTTGCAAGTCCACTGTTCATTTTCACAGCTGTGAATTTCTAAGATTCAGTGTTTTGCTTTCAAAATAACAATATGATTTCTTCTTAAAGCAGATGAAAACTAGGCTTCTAAAAATTTGACAACAACATATTGGGTATTTTTCTTAAAAGTGCCTGATATAAGCATGTTCAATAAGAATATGACCAATTGTTTGCTGAATGTAATAGACAAACTATTCTCAAACATGTTGGATAATTCAATAAAGTTTTGGCTCAAACAATTTATCAGTTTGAATCTGGTTAAAAAGGAACCTGACATCAAATTCACTTTCATACACTTCACATTCCAAAATGAAAAAAATACATTTTCTGTATTTTTATGTGAAAGCAGTAAATTCAAGTTAAAAAATTGGTGTTGAGATGCAAGTTATATGAGTTATTGTACAAATTAATTAAATATTCATTTAAAAAAGGATTTTTAAAAGTATCCATTACGCAAAAAGGAATTATTTTTAGAATTATTCATATTTTAATCCAACCCATTGTCACTGTATCCATACAAGTATGTTATAGAGACTGATCTGGACATAGATCCTACCTTGTCCCAGTCGGGCACCAGTCAGAGCCTCTTTGGCGCTACCAAATCCCAACTCGCGACACACCACAGTGGCAGCTTTAAGGTCCCAGTTGTCGTCACACACTGTACCCCACTCGCCATTCTTCAGCACCTCCACTCGCCCCTCACCTATCATCGCCCCGCCTCTTAGCCGGACCAAGGGTTGCTATGGAAACAGTCCACCCAAAAAATTTTAGTTGGTGAAAATGATAAGAATTATAATCGATAATGATTATTGCTGACATCTCCAGCATTTTTAGAGTTACTCTATTTATTTTTATTTGCTTTAATTGGACTTAAATTTATTTTAGACTGGATTATATACTATATATTGTTTTTTCTATTGTTGGACAAATCGTTATTGTAGTGAACAAAAACTGATGGACTCTCAGTTTATCGCATCTTACTGTAATTTATCGTGATTAAATTAATTGTTTGTTACCAGGATTTTTGTCTCTAATTGCTGTATTATTTTATTTTGGATAAATACTGAATGTGTTGTCTACTCTCGCAAACTAAAGTGACCCTTGGGAGCAATAAAGACTTTCTAATCTAATCTGAGAGTTATTAATGTCCCTTGTTTTTTGTAGGGAAAAAAAAAAAAAGATGTCACCTCGGTAATAACTAACAAAATAAACAGTAAACACAAGTAGGAATTAGTGACCATTTGATTGTAAACCTAGCAGATGTTAAACATTCATCCAATAAAATGTTTCCAGATGTTTGACTACAGGGCCGCTTGATTAATAGTCGGGAAATGTTGCAAATCAGAGCTGGATCACAGTCAAGAATTGGTTATAAGATGGTCTATCTTGTAGTTACATTAAAAGTGATTCTTATAATGTAATTAAAAGTCAAAATAACACCAAGTATTTGCGGAGTAATTAGATGGTGAATTGAACACACGTCTTTGTTAAAATTAATAATCATCATCAAATCATTTGAGTCAAATCTAAAACAAAGACAAAAATCTGCAAAATATCCAGTTACGACCACAGAAACTAATGTCAGCCATATGAATTTGTGTATGTGTGTTTCTAGATATAATATTTATAAATATATAGATATATATTTTTTTTGGTTTACAGTTTGTCTGCACAATGTCAGGTAATGATGATGTTCCCAATGCGTCAGGTAGATGGACTCAGAAAAGGAGCTGACATCTTCTTGGACAAAGGGATTCAATTTTTCCTGGGACCCATCTGATTGTTCAGGTTACTTACAAATAGTTCTTACTTTATTGATCCCTATGGGCATATTAGTCATCTGTTTTTGACACAATCTAAAGAAAATTACAACACTAATAAAAGAAAAAAAAAAAAAAGCAACAACAAACTAACCCATCTTAAGGTCAGTGTCTTTTTTATTGGCAGGACACAGAAGTCTTCCAAGACTACATCCAAGACTCTGTCTCTCTTCCAGCGATTGCACTGACTGCCGACCTGCCCTGTAGTAAAGCATGTAGGATCTGACTTACCTCCACCCTGTAGGCTTTCCGGAAGCCGACGCTGATGCTGGGAGCAAAGGCACGTCCAGGCACACAGCTGATCACTACAGGCATGCCCTTTCCACAGGTGTTGTTGCCCTTCAGGTCTATATCCTTGCCCAGTTTACAGTCAGACAAGTTGGCCTCATTGCCTGTGCAGTTGACAGAAAAACCCCAGTAGTTCTTCTTGCGACGTTTCGCCAACAGTCTGGGAAGGAAATGAAATGAGAGGGGTTTAGGCAACTTACAGTTAATCACTGCAACATATAGGTTCTAGTGTATGTTTTCTGTGGCCATTTTTATGCCACTGAGTTAGAAAGCCTGTAAAAGATTTGGCAAACAGTGAAGACAAAAACATTAAACAGAAAATGAAAAATAGGAATAATGGGAATCACACATGGTGGGATAAAGAGCTTACCATCAGATAAGTTTTCAAAAACTTTTTAAAACTACAGACGGACTGCATTTCAAAGTATACGTACAGGTTACAGTCAGCTTTCATGTCAGTATTGGTCAATAGACCCTGGAGTAGTGTTAATTTTATCAGCCATTTTTAAATTTAGTCTCAGTTTTAGTCCAGTTTCAACCGGCCTTGTTAGTTTTTAATCACATTTAGTCAACCTCATTCTGTTTTTATTTAGTCAAGTTTTAGTCAACTATAAGTCGAGAATTTTAGTGTTTATCTTAGTCCTGGAAAACATAATTTTATTCGTCTAGTTTTAGTCAACAAAAACTGTCAACATTTTAGTCTAGTTTTAGTCAGGACAATTATTTTGCCCTTTTACTTTTTTTGTCAGTAGATAATATAGAACATTTATCTAATCTAAAATTATTTCACATAGCATTTTCTCTCATCTTTTTGATGAAAAACACAATTTTAAGGAATACATCCAGACATGGAACATGTTCTGATTGAATTTGCATATTTATTTTGAACCATAACAATTCCCAGACACCAATGCCTGCATAAATATAAATAAAATACATCTGAGATGAAAAAATGAATAAAATAAAGTGCCTCATGAATTTAACCAATTGAACCCCAGCATCCATATTCTGGGGGCCAAAACGCTTTGAGAGCTTGTAGATCTGCTATTTTCTGGCAGTCCAACTACAGAGCCAACTCAGGTTAAGTGGTTAATAACATATATGGATAACATAAGTGCTGTCTCTTTAAAGCTAGTTCACATGATGATGAGGGATGCAAACTCAGAGAGTGAAAAGGGTGACAGACCAGGGCAGATATAAACCACTCACTATAGTAGTAGTGTCCTTATGTTATTTTGGAAACTGTGAACGTGCCTGTCACCTAGATGACTTGTTTTAGTTTGTTTTAGTTTTTAGTTTGCATCCATGTATAGCTGCCCAGGTGTTTTGTGTTAAAGTTACAAACTATAGTTCGCTTGCTGCTCCTACATTAGCTCATACTTCTGTCTGCTTTAATTAAACTTGCAATCCAACTGAAACCATAATGCCCAACCAGTATAATGTATCTAGCATCAATTCAACTTCACACACAATTCTATCAACAAGTGGCTACGGTCGCTACATGCTAAGAAGCTAACGTAAGTTAGCCAGCATTTGTTTGCGGTCGGTTTAACGTTATTGTTGGAACGTTACAGCCGACACTTAACACCACGTTGGTTTAATATTACGTTGTAAACAACCACCACCAAACCTTTTGTTAACTTACCACAATGTCTTTGTGGTTAACTGCGACGTGTCTCTTCAGATTTGTTGTTGTGCCCACATCCCTTCCCTTCTACTAAAATCAAGCTTAAGGTTTTTCTCTCCACGTCGATGTAGCGAAAATGTGTCCATATATCACGTCTTCTCTTTCTCCCGGGCCCAGTGGAAAGCATTTCCATTTTAATGTTTTATTTTTAACGTTTTGCTATGAATCCTCCTCCTGACTGTCCCTTTGTTGTGTTTGTGCACTCTGTACCCGCTGCGGATTTGAAAGGGGGTGTGTGACTGTGTGTGAGTGTAGGGAACAGCTGGCGGAAGAGCTGAGGAGGAGGAGGAGGAGGAGACGATTGACAAAATCATATCATATAATAATATAATACAAATTTCGTCTCGTCTTTGTTCGTGAACCAAAATGTCCATAGATTTGAGCCCAGTCTTTATTTAGTGAACTACATTTTACATCTCGTCTTTATCTCGAAAATGCATACTGATTTAGTCCCAGTTATTGTTTATTAATGGGGGTTTCAGTCTCGTCTAGTCTAGTTTTCGTCCGGTGAAAAATGTGTGTTGACGAGCATATTTTCGTTTAGTTCTCGTTAACGAAATGAACACTGCCCTAGAGACCTCACCATGGCCAGGGAACATTCAGAAAAATAAATATTGGGTGTGCGGCTTTAGAGGTTATTGAAGGAGCTTTATGATCAGTTGTGCACTGTGGATAACCAATGTAGACTGGCCAACAGTGGTGTGGGACCAGCTTTATATTATTATATTCAGTCTAAGGACATGCGTCATGTATTAGTTAACAGTCTAGCAGCATAACTGAGACACCAAAAAGTAACTTTAGCTGTTGAAGTGTGAGTTATTAAGAGTTAAATTTATGTATATAACCAATGCAGAGGATAATATTTTTTTAAAGGATCAATCCACTGTTTTATTTTCTCAAAAATATCCTGAGGACCTATGATTTGGAATTCAATTTGGTCACAGTTAGGTTGGAGGAAATGATCTGACATGCAGTCCTTACAGCTGTTCATGCTGGCCTCAGCTCATGCCAAAACCTGCTGACTTAAATCTTTCTTCGGAAACAAATCTTTCCATTCCAGTCAATTTTTTTTTCACGCTTTGTTATTTCATGTTATGTCATCATTTCATGGTAATGCTGCTGCAAAGGCAAGAAAAATGCTCCACTTTGTGAGTTAGTTTAGCTGCTGAGAGAAGCTGACATTGAATTCTTAGTCATCAATGAAATCCGTTTCTTTCTTAAGAATTATCTTGGCAAAGAAGACTTGATGACAACAAGAACATATCATCCCTATGAGGTATCTTATTTATCAAGAATGTACATGATATTCACAGGAATTTCACAGGAACAAAAAACACCCTCAATAATATAAGAAAACAGTGGCTTGGTTAAGAAAACAGTAGGCGGTCGTGTCAGTTTTGAAGACATTGTAAATCTCTTCCTATCTTATATTATCTGTGTAAAAGGGAGATTTTTTGGAGTTTCACTTTTATATTGTACAGTATCTCCTTGTATCTCACACCTTCAGTTTTAAAACATTGTATTTGCCAAAACAAAGAACACTTCACTAAATAAAGGTTCAACAGGGTGAGGAATAATCCCAACGGGTAAAAACTTCAACGGTCTGTGATAAAATATACAAAATCAATTTTCATCATCAGTACTAGAAAAAAGTACAATAGTATAAAATAAACTAATGAAAACAATGAATGAAATTATTGAATTTATTTATATAGTTCTCAGCAAGCACAGATCAGTGAACCTCTTGTCACCAAGATTGAGCTCACAGTCAGAGCAAGGACTTGGCAACGGCGGAACTAGAACAGTTTTTTTGTGGGTTTTTTGAGTGTTTTTTCACTCTCACTTTTATATTGTACAGTGTTATATTTATTTATTGTACAGTAGCTCTTTTATTTGTTGTTTAACATTTCATGGGCTAATTGATTTTGGTTTGGCCCTTCCATCGAGCAAAGTGGACGTTGGAACAAAGATGGAGGCTAAGTCATACAGAGCTCCAGAGGTTACTCTGGGACTTCCCTTGTCTTAAACTGTCGACATGTGGGGAGTTGGCTGTGTCAGGGCATTCCAATCTTCATTATCAACACTTTTACTTCAGTTTCGTAGAAGAGCACATAAAAGGTTGTACTGTTTCTGCTCACTTGAAAATAAAATGAAGAACCAATTATTATAGAAATATTTTATGAGATTTTTTTCATTTGTGTGTGTGTGTGTGTGTGTGTAAGGAATTCAACAATGCTCGTTCTTTACTCAGGAGTACAATGGACATATTGTTATGGTGATAACTTAACATTAATGACCCCATACTTGAATGGAAGTCATCAACTAAAGGTCACTGAGGAGCTCTGCATCAGTGGACCTTAAGGCAGGTCTGTGCTTTGGAGGAGGAAGACCGTGTAAAGAAAGCAGCATGAGGTATATTTACAACCTTCAAGGTCAAACAATCCTGAAAGATTTGTGGAACCAGATTCGGCAAACGTAGTGAAGCTCCAAGATTAAATTCAAAAACAAGTACTGGTCTGTGAAATTTGTACAAATCCCAAATTTGACAGAGAGGTTGTAATTTTGTCTGTAATGTAATTTTGTTAATCTAGATTCAAATAATAATATTATTAGCACTATAAGATTAACATTAAATCAGATGAAATTGAGTCTTTCAGAGCACCTATTTTTCTTTCACACTGAAAGAAAGATGTGAAAACCCAAACTTCATGACCATCACATTGACTCAAAGTGTTAATGAATAAATATATTCCTGCTGTGTGTCTGGTCTTTGCTTGACTGAGGCTGGACTGGGAAGGTTGCGCAAACGTGCAAAATGAATGCTTTTGACTAAGATATGAAAACATAAAACACACGCTCATGGATGAGTGCAAACACAAGACCAAACCATCCAGGAATATACTCTTGAAGCCTGAACCATTTAAGCATATTATTCTCTTTCATGCTGTCACCAGTCGACATCTGAGATAATTATTTTTGCATCTGCTTTGTTTTGAACTTCATCTCCTATTTTAGCAGATAAAATATGTTTGACACAAAGTGTTCTGGGAAGTAGCTGGCTTCTTGTTTGGCTTCATATGGACCTCAGCTTGATATTCAAGAAAGGAAAAATGTTATCACACATACTCAGGGGGAAACAATTAGATGTTCCCAAAAGGACCACTGTTTCATAGCGAATTGCATTTGTCCATTCCCTAGCAAGCCCCATCTTTCATCCTTTCAGACTTCCTAAATCAGTTTTTGCCTTCTTTTCAACAATCTCCAGGCCCAAGTCTGTTTAATCTCAGTGTGCAAAGTGGATAAAGGGTTGATTGATGACGACTGTAAACAGTCTTGGTTATGTAATGTCCCAAAATCAGTCTGGTATGCCTCAAAATTTCTAAATAGATTTAGGCCTACAGTAAATAGAGATAGCATTTTAGCACATTAAAGTGTTTATATGATAAAGGAATGTGTAGTGTACCTCAGATGATAACATGTTTTTCAGGGCTATGACTAAACCAATTCAGTGTTATGCAACTCTACTACTGTATATTCCCACAGCCTGAGCTGCAATTAACTCAGCTAAATGTTTATGTATTTGGCTGTATTTAAATCCAACTTTTGGCTGTGATGACTCACTTGTAGGGTCGGGCGTTGAAGCGCTTCTCCCCAGGGAAGCCATACATGCCACAGATGACCCTGGTGTTCATCTCTGTCCACTCCTCACTACAGATCTGTCTCCACTTGCCCCCGTCTTTCACCTCCAGAAAGCCCTCGGTGATGGGAATCCTTTTCCTGTGAGAATACGTGGCCCTGATCCTCACATCCTCCACCTGTACATTGAAGCCCTGAAAAACAGAGCAAAGAAAATGTGTCATTGCTACATTGCAGATAATTCATACAAGTTTGACCTCTGAAAGTAAACTTTGGGCCATCTATCCATTTTTTTTTCTTCCATTCATTACATCAGATGACGGCATTACTCAACAGATGGAATAAATTGTTTAGTGGTTTTGTTTAAAAATGTCTCTAGAATTATTGCACTGAAATTCGGTACACATATTCAACCCCAACCCCCAACAGAATGAAAGAGATGCCTTTGGTGAAAACATGATTCGTCAACAAGCACCATCATCAAATCAATCAAATCAGCCTCAGTTGTATTTTGCATGTTGTACTAATCAGCAGACTTTAGCATGCCGACGTGCTCAGAGGAGGTGGTGAACATCACAGCTGCACAATATTAGCATGTCTGATTCAAAGCACTGCTTTGGAGAGCTCTAGGCTGCAGGCAAAGACTCTTGACAAATGTACATTTGTGTTTATTTATACAAGGGTTCCATATGTACTGTCGCATTTGATATATTATAAATACCATACATCTTGTGGTTCATAATTTTGAGTGAAGTGTTTCAGGGAAAAAAACAGAAACATCTTTAATGTTTAAGGACAGCACAGTTTGCTCATATGCTTTAAAAATCACGTTAAAAAATATGAAGATGAAACCTTTGTTTTAACTTGTTAAGTGTTAGCGAGAGGCCCGAGCAGGTCTGATGAATGTCTGGAATTTTCTCCTCCATCTCTGTTGCGTCTTTAGAGTTTAGACTGGCGATTTAGGGGCCCGTGGGGAGTTGGTGAACAACATACATCACAGCCGAGATCTGTCAAATGCAGCTTACATTGTTTTACTTTCCCCTGCCAAAAAATCTCAAAAGGAAACAACTGACATTTCATTTGGTGTCGCATACTTGATGAAAGGTTTTTCAATATTCACAGATAAAATGAAATGAGCCTTTGTCAATATTTTACTGTTGCAACAGTAAGCTAAGAAGGTGAATTAATCATTAGAGCACAAATACAGAAAGACTAGTCTTTTCTGTGGGGGAAAAGGAAATTTAGACGAAATGTGTCTTTAAGGACTTCTCAACTTGTATCTTAAATGCATGATAAGAAAAAAGCGATATAAGAAATGATAAAAGAAAGTAATCTTTAAAAAATGCAAATGTTAAATCCAGAGAGGTTTAAGAAGGAAGCCAAGGCGACCCAAGTGGCTGACAGGATTCCGGCTGGGACAGGTTGTCTGCGGGTGGTCCACAGTCTAATACAAAGGGTTTTGAAGCCAGTTGGTCAAGCGAAGGGTCACCAACCACAGTTAGCATTATATGTCCTGGAGACCCCTAAATCAAGAAGGAATGGTAACCTTTGACCTCCAGGGGTTTATGGGAAAACAGCTACATAATTACATTGTTCATTTTTTTGCCTGAGCGATGTGCTGCCGTTCTTGGCTGGTGTGAATTTACACTGTGGCTGCCAAAGAGAGCCAAAACTCTGAGCTGCTTAGTGGTATGCAAACGCTGATCTCAGTCATTTTGAAACAGCCAGCTTCTTAACGGTAAAAAATAAGGAACCCACATTCAGGGAATGTCTTCCAAAAATATTAAACGCTTGCCCTGAGGGTGGTTTCCTGAAATGGTGTCAGCCTTGGGGAATGTTAGAAGCTTCAGGGTCTCCAAACTCTTAAGACTGCTATGCAGGAGGAGTCAGGACTAAGTCAGACTGTTTCTACAGTGACCCCAGCCCTCCCACTGACTGCAGTGGTTAGAGTGGCTAAAACCCAGTCTTTCATAAAGAAATTCCTGCTGGCCAGAGCATGACAGTGTGTTTTCCGCTGGCGCTGGGAGGTGTGGATACGTGATCATGATCAGGGATCCAGTACTCTAAATGATTTACTTTCCATGAGTATGCTTATTATAGGATTGCCAATCCTATAATAGGAAAGCCAATTGAAAACATGTAACAACAAAAAGAAGACTATTGAAAACTATACTAGCAAGATATATGTTCAATTGATAAAAAACATGAAATAATATGGAGAAACCTGAGTGCCAAAATGAAGCCATGTGTGAAGCTTAAAATGCAGATGAGGTGAGAAGGAAATGGGGCACTGAGAAGGGTTTGACTACTGTTCCATCTGGCTCTGAGAGAGGAAACTAGCTGTCTGTATTTGTGAGACTAAAGATAAGAGGACAGATACCCTCAGTTGGGATCAGTCCAGGTGCCCCCCACCCAAGCTTCAACCAGCAGACATAAACTCAGCAAAATCCTGTTTGGTTTGTGAGGAAATGTAGGAACATGACTGCTGCAGTGTACAGAAAATTAAACGCACTTCACATTATATAATGATAAGTCTGTGATATCTCATGATATCACTGTGGAAAAACTAGACTTTTCAATGGGGAAAATGTTTTTTTAGTTTTGTTGCCCAGAGTTTGATGACAGAATTGATACATATGTGATAAATATGAGGTTAAAACTGGCTGGTGGTTTGGTTCACATAGTTTATCTTAGCTTAGCATAAAAATTGGTTTTCACAAATAAGATGAAAACAGAAAAATTTCAAAGAATTGGTCGGTAGATTTGTTATCCCTGGAGAGAGCCATTGAACCTTTTTCCAGTCTTGATGCTAACCTAAGCTAAATGGCTGCTGGTGGTAACCTCTTATTCACCCCAACTACACGTTGGTATTGGACATATAATTACATTTTCAACAACAAAGTGAATGAGGTAATTAGCCAAAATATGTGGGTGGTGCAATGTACGATGCAAGGATATAAAGACATTTGTGCTGAGTGCAGACTTTTCATCCAGGTTATTTTGAGGTTAAATCCAGAGTGGAGATTTCTACAAACAAGTTGCCTCATCTTCCAGTGACTCCAGGACTGTCATTCTATAGTGATTCATTCATCCTGTGGATTTTTTCCAGAATACCTTTTCCCTTTCAAATATAAGCCCACATTCTTGTAGCGGCGCCTGAGTAAAAAAAAGAAAACATACTTAATTTAGCTCTATTTAGAACAAGTAAGCTTTGGCAATTGCTGAACTATTTTCAACTGGAGACCAGACTTGTTTTTCCTGACCAGGAACCTTCATAATGTAGATGTGTGAACATGAGACTTTGGTCTAGCCAGCGTCTGACTAATGCTTCCACTACTGTGCCTTTCTTCCATCTTACTCAGCTTTCCAGCACCACTGCACGTTTACCTAAACGTGCCCCACATAACTGCACCCACCCATCCTCAACCCGCCCCACCTTACAAAACAAGGCAAGGATGAACGTTAATCAAACCACATTTTAGATGAAAGGAAAAAGAACAGCGATGCTCTATGAAATGACTTTCACATATGCCCCACCCCACTTTCTCCCTCAATGGCCCCCAGTCTGACTTGACTAAAGAAGTATGTGTGTGTGTCTGTGTGTGCGTGTGTGTGTGTGTGTGTGTGTGTGTGTGTGTGTGTGTGTGTGTGTGTGTGTGTGCGCGCGTGTGCGTGTGCCTGTCTGTGTCTGTGTCTGTGTGTGTGTGTGTGTGTGTGTGTGTGTGTGTATGTGTGTGTTCGTGTGGTCAGTAGTTGTGTGCTTTGCATCTGGAATATCTATTAGTGTGCTGCTCTCATCATGGCAATGAACAAGAACATTGCTACAGGTATGCTCATGCACGTACACATCTCAAGCAAATGAAACTAACCGCTCATCAGTTTGGGAAAAACACTTTTCTTGAGTTGAGTCGCACAACTGTACTTTAAAAATTTACGCAAGAGAGGGTAAGGGCTGGAATCAGAAGAAAACAGCAAAGCTCGCTCTGTACAAAAATGTAACTACCAGAACTTCAAAAACTCTCAACATTTTTCAACTATATCGTTTAATCTGCACAAACACAGAAATGAAAAAGGGCAGTATACATGTATAATCCCACAGGACACAAATGTTCCTGTCAAATGCCAGTTTCCAGCTTCTTTGAGCCTCATTGAGGCTGTGTTTGGACTGATAGCCAACTCAGAGCCAAAAAACTGAACACATAACTTCTCATTAAATCATTTCCACACAGTATTTGTAGGTATTCAGCACACAATATATAATCAATGAAATTACAATGATCATCAGAGGTAAAAATTTGCAGATTTTGATACCTTTGGTCAGAACCTGGCTAACTATTTCTTGTTCCAATTTTTTGGCTAAGCTAAACCAACCCTGGTTGTAGTTTCATATGACATATTTCATGAAAGTGACATTGATCTTATAGAACTCTAAGCAATAAAATAGGGGATTCAACGCTTTACAGTAATAAAGTATGTGATCCAGGGGCTCCTATTGCATTGACAATAATGCACATCCACTGAGCCAGACCAGTATGAAAATAGTAAATGAGAAAATTCAGGCATGAATAATAACAGTTGGGTCTTTAGACACTGTGCAGTCAAGAGGAGAGCTGCAGCTGAATTGGGATTCAGCTGTTGAACATGTGGTGGATCTGTCAGCTACTCCAGAAACTGGATTCAGCCTCCTGACATGCATCAACCTTTTCTCCCTTCGATCATTCTCCTCCTTACAAAGCTTTTGCATACAAATCCCACTGTGGCTCAAGTTTCCTTTTGTTGTATAGCTCAGAATGTGCAGAACTGAAATTCTTGCAAGGTGACACCATCACTCCTTGTGAAGAAGTGCAGCCTTTGCCCCGCAAAGATCAACAACTGGCTTCTGACGTACTTGTGTTGCTTCAAGATCTAAGTGTTCAAGTGAAGCAGCTGCTTTTGGTGCGGAATTTTTGTCTCATGCCTTCAGGAAGAAGACTGCTGATGAACTCATCTTCTAACCCTAACTGTTTTATAATGTGTGGGGTTCAACAAGAATGACAATTCATTGTTTTCTTTCCCTTATAGCTTTGTTAACAATCATTGAAGCTGAACTTCCCAATGGAAACTTCTTCTGCAGGGACAACTCATTATGCAAGAATTACACAAGTAACTCAGCAATGCACTCTTTTTGAAAAACACACAAGCACATAAAATCCTGAAATAACTATTCCATTTGCAATCTCTACTTTTATCCTTAAACGACACATCATGCTCTCTCATAAACATCTAACATATACAGACTGAGATTTCATAAATATCTGAATGATCCTGTAAACACAGATGACACATGCAGTGTCCAATTCCCACGTGAACAACATCTGAACACGACTGACTCGGCCCCACTAACAGATGACAAACAAACTTTCCTGCCAATCCACCGTTTTGCTGACAAATCTAAGCCCCCCCTCCCCCCAACTGACTAAAAGACCTTTTCCAACACAAGATAATGAATAAGGCAAAAGCTGACATAGGAACTAGGCACTATTGTTTGAATGGAATGGGAGAATTTGATGTTGGAATATTTAACATTGCTTTTATGATAATGATTCAGTCACACATGAATGCACGTATATGGTAAGGTGTTATTTTAGAAGTATTCCATAACCACGTGGGGAAGGTTGTAATGGTAGAGGTGGCAGGAATCTGCAGAGGTCAGATAAGTAATAGATAATATTAAAGACATTATTTAGCGGAAGCAGTACTTATGAGGGTCAGAGGTTCAATGGCAGCTCTGACAGGAGCTTGAACTAAAAGAAATAAAGAAACAATTCCAACAAAATGAATTTGATATTTTGCTGATTTATGTCTTGAGGACAACACATCTTGGATATCTCAAAGTCAACATGAACAACTTGTTCCATTGGAATCTGTTATTTTCCATTAATGAGAGACTGATGTTCTCAACAGACTAGCATTTGTGGTCAACACTGAATGTGCCAGACTGCACTGCTATAATGTTATATTCACATATTCCCATACAGTGCACAACAGTGTCATGATGTCATGAAAGCAAAAATATTTACTGTTTGTGGCAATTTTGCACCCTAAAGACTTTGCCTTAAATACTATGATTGTAAAACTATTGACTACCTATTAAAAGAAATATCTGCTAATACAAATTCTGTGAACTCATATTCAGATTCTAAACTTAAATCACATCAAAGCAATCAGACACATCACTGATGATGCGTAGGGCACCTCAAGGCAGGTGAACCTTTTTGAAAGTTCGAAGTTATTCATAAAGCAGTGTAGATACTGATTGTGTAGTACATTAATGGTTAGGGTGTTTCTTTCCAGATTGAACACAGAATGTCAATTCATGCTGTGAATAAACCAATTGAAGAAATGGGGCTTCCCATTCCTGACGTCAGCTCAAACATGGTCAAAGAGGTGTATGACTCTGGCCAGACTCAGGAAATATTTACAGGGTGTGGGGCTGAACTGCAGTAACACCCTTGAGACCTTAAATACACAAGACAAATAGGGAACAAGAGGGTGCTGCTTGTGTACTAGACCTGCAAAAACAGGAACATTGTGCCTGGGTTTCATTAGTCCATAATTAAATATTTCAATTACTCCCTTCTTTTATTCCTCCATTCCCATGACTAAGCAACGCATGAGAAATATAAACACAGATTTCAGACATCTTGTCAAGCGTGCTGTTTGATAATAATCTGGTAAAAAAAAAGTATAGTAACTGCTCTGGCCGTTGTAGTGAGAAGTGCAACAGTGTCAAATCTATCTTTCCATTATTTACTTTAGAGGGACTCAAATATGGATTTACGAACAAAGTGTCAGAATACTGTCTTCTAAGCTGCCAAAGAATTCAGGCTGGTTTTAATTACGAAATGCTCTGTGGAAGTTAGTTAGTTGTACTCAGACAAGCTGAAGGAATGTCCCTATCTTCTTCTCTCCCTCCCTCCAGTCACATTCACAAACCCACACTGACTTTCCATCCGGTACAGAGGCGTTCTGTGCTGCCAGACAGGATGGTCTTCCCCCCTCTCTGAGTCATCGCCAAAATTTCCCAGGCTGAGGAATGGGGGCCTGCTGAGGAACGGGATAGACAGACTAGGAGCCTGACAAACTCATTAGTGCAATTGGTGGAGTGGATAGCTGACTAGGTGATTATTGCATTGGCTTAATGTTATGGCAGATGTGACTACCTGCATGGAAGAACTGATGCCTGGTTTTGTCCAGATGTACTGATTTATTATCCATTTTGCCATTTTTAACTTATTTGTTGTATCCATTTCATCATACAGATTACAAATAGCTATTCGGGAAAATCTTACGTTGTACTTACAAGAGAGATGTTTACCCATCACTTAAGAACAGATTGCACACATACTAGTTTATATGTAGAGATGAATTCTTACTAAATATTTACACCTACAAACTTTCCGGTACAACTTGGCTAGTTAGTTTTGGTAAGAACTGCAACCTTAGCTTGCTGTTAGATTAAGTGAGATCAGGGTGTATCAGAGGTCAGGGGATGTGGTTAATACACCTGGACTGACACTTGATTAAAATGTTTTTAATAATGACATGAATTTCCATTTTATTTAGAAAAACAACACCAGAGACCTATTTTTTACAAAACATGCTGCCAGTCAGTTCGGTGATCAAGTGAGCCCACCCTGGAGTTAAATGACTGTGATTTTGGGTGTGTATATGCACCTATTTGTTGCAAGAGAACTGCATTTCTGAGTGAGCTGCTCCAATGTGAACCTACTTCCTCACTGTTGGCCTGGTTCCGGATGAACTTGAAGCCTGGAATGCGCTTCTGGTTGCACACCACCCCGACATCCTCTGAATGTTTGCAGTCAGACACTCCGAATCCATTAGACTCACACTGAGCCAGGCTCTTCTCTCCGCCAGTGCAGTGAACATTGTCTAGCCAGATACGGCCTGGATCAGAGAGAGGCAACAATATGAGTGAATGGACACATGTTCTGATGTATACGAAGGTAATGTGGTAGAAAACATGCCTCAGTTTTCAGATTTATTTTGCTGATCTTTGAATCTACAATTTATTAACTGTATGGAGTTGTTTCTTGTGACTTAAATATCTTTGGATCCTGGACTGTCACCTTAGACACTGGCAAAAATGCGATGGGGATTTGGCTCATTTTATAGACTAAATGTTAGATTATTTTGAGGAAATAAGTCAAAGCCATAAGTACATGGGTACACGAGTACATGCTGGCTGTCTGCAACTTCTATCATCATCTTGCTGTCTTGGCCTGCACGTTTCAGTTGGGGAAGATTTCTGTTTGTATGTATGCCTTTTAGACACAAAATAACTGAAATGAAATGTGACAATCTACAATTTTAGGAATTATTATATTATCACACAGGTAAAACACTCAAATCCCTGCAACTGGAATACCAGGGGATTCTTCATCGCACCTTGACAACCTGAGCTGTGTGTCACCCCCTATTAACATCTATTTCAGCATTTCCACTCTGGTAAAGTCACAGACAAAAAACTTACTCATGTGGAGATGTGTATGGTCTCTCACTTAACCTGATGCATTTTTTTCAGCTAATAGTTGCCCAATAAATTATGTCATGGGTGAAGAGCCTCATCTGCTATCCAGCTGGCTGTTCTTAGTCAGCCAGCTGAGGAAAACCACATAACTGTGGCCATGGAAACAACAGACAGACTGCTCATCATCTAGACAGCCTCAACATGTTGCTGAGGAACATCCTGATCATACCAAGAAAGTGACTGCATGTTATATTGTCACGTAGCCTTGTCCTGGCAGCACACGATTACCTCTGGAACATTTTTTTTTTTAAATAAGAGGCACGTTTTCTGGTTCTGAAATACAGCAGAGAGTCCAAGTGAGAACCAGAACGTTCTCTGTAAAACTCTGTACATACAAACATTCAGCATTGCCAATTGTGATAAATCTGGATCACTGTTTTTAAACCATCATTTGTAGGTCTTATGGGACTATCATTTCACAAGCTGGTGCAGAAAGCAGGCAGCATTGCGTGCAGGGAGCCATTAATTTTCAAATTAAACTTTCAAATTAAGCTTTTACTGGCATGAAGTCACATGAAGTCAACCTCAAAGCCTAAATTCTAATTCAAACTCATGACAAACAGTGTTTTGAAAAAGATTAGAATCAAATGGATTTTGTGATGTGATATAGATTAAATTTGCTAATGATGGCTGAGTAACGGCAGCTGCAGATCTAATTCACAACCAGACAGGAAAAACAGTCTCCATCCAAAAAGGATGTCCCTATACTTGTACAGTTTTGTCTTCAATTAAAGACATTTGGTGGTTTCTCTCACAAGCACTCATGATGATGGAAAATGGAAAATGTCCTTGATCATATTTATAGCCATGTGTCTCCAACAACAAGTAAACATACTAAGTAGTTCCTAACTCATACACACAGCATAAAATCCCTACTTTTAAAAATGTTTATCTATCAAACTAAACTAAACGATGGAAAGGAGAAACCCTCCAAATGGTAAAATGACCCTTAATGTTTTCCACCTTAAAAATGCATTTTACTTATAATTTAAAGTGGTTTTTTTGTTTTTTTTGCAGACCTACAGAAGCTGTATAATTACATAACTGGATAAACAGTCTATTGCTCTGGCAACTGCAGACAGTAACCACAGCATACATACATATAACTAGTTGTTAATTGTTTCTCATAAAATTATTTCTGTCGGCAACAATAAAGGAATGAAGTGTATGATTTCCTAAATGTGATTCTTTTTTGATGCTGTAATGATGAAGAGCTTTGCTCTGGGAAGCAGATAACAGAGGTAATTACTTTTCTTCTGCAGTGGGTGAATGGACGTGTCTGACCCAGTCGGAAAACATGTGTGTCTTTAACAAGGGACACTGTTTTAATTAAAAGCTACTGGCTTACCTTCACCCCTGGAAGCCAGCAGACCCTGCATTTAGAGAGTTAGGGGTCTCATCTGGGTTTTTTTTTTTAAAGTTAACGAGGAATTTATATCTAATACAGAAAAAGGAGATGAGATTTTGTCTGCTCATGTCTGTTTTTCATGCCCAGTGTTTCCAGTCTCCACCCCCACCTTCTTCTCACATTCTGAACTGATTTGCGCCTCTGAGGTTTCCTCTGATGAGGAAACCAGTGACTGAAGGTGTTAGCAGCCAGGTGGAGAGAATATGTACCTCATTCAAGAATTTCCATGGACTATATGAAACTCTATATGTGTTTGAATGTGTCTGGTTGGCTGTGATTAACACCCAGTAAAATTTCAAGGCTTTTGATTGAATAATAAAAGATTTACACCAAATTCTCAAAACAACAGATATTTCTCCACGCTAGTTTTCTTACCCTCTCCTTGTCCGTACTTGGCTGAGGGTAACCAAGACTGTGCATCCACAAAGCCGAGCTCTCTGCACACCACTTGGGCAGCGTAGATGGAGAAGTCATCATCACACACGGTCCCCCACTCTCCATTGTAGAATACCTCCACCCGACCCTCATAGTGTTTCCTCTTGTCGCCAGCCAGACGGAGCTGTATTGCTGAGGTGCCAGGTTCTGACTGGGCTTTGCACAGCACCCACATGCACAGCAAAGCCAGCAGAAGGTAATGGAAGGCAACTGGACAAAGCATGATGCTGGAAGAGGGAGGAAAAGATGCAGATCTAGGACAAAATGAGAAAAAGGATTGTTAACATCAGCATCACAGACTACTCCAATGTGAACAATGCTTTTATGCATTTTTATTCATTCAATGATTTTGATCATTTTAGATAATATGGGATTTTAAGGTAGCTTTTACTTAATCTAAAGAGTTAAATGAGGGATGAAGGTCATCTGAAGAGAGGAAGAGGCAGAGAGTAATTTGTGGTGTGTGGTAGTTTTCTCCATAATTTGGGCCAGTGAGCAATTTCAGTATCAAATCTTTTGCAGTTGAAGTTTGGTTTGGCCGTCACAGGGCTACCAGAGACCCAACTCTGGCCTCTGTGAAACCACAAGTATAAGTTCCAGGAAGACTTACAGAATTCACCTCAGCTTCACATTATAGTGAGCAAACAGTGTAAAAACAATTCACTGCCTGTGAGACTCAGAAGCAGCAGAATTTGGGTGGGGTTTTTGCTGAGAGTGAAGGTTGAGTTGGTAAGATAAGTCTCTCTGACAGCCTGATGGAGAGCAAATGTGGGCTCTTGCAATCTGGGTGCTGCCCCACTCATTTATCTACTGATCTGTGCCTGGAGGCCGTGCAACTGTTCATAGGGAAAGTCGACTCCACTCCGTCATTTCATGGTAAACCATGAAAGTGTCAGTGGAGGGACCAGAAGCCCCCAGGGAGGAATGTTCCTGGAGTTTAAGGAGGGAAGGAAGCCAATGAAAGTAAGACCTCCATGTCTTTAGTGGGCTTAAGGAGGAGGGGAGTCGCTTTCCAAGTTGACATCATAGTAACAGCCAAACAAACTCAGAGCGACAGCCTTGAAGCGATACCCCTGGAGTACACACTCAACAAAGTGTCACTTCTGAGTCCCAGAGTGAGGCATCTGGTTTATTTTCCTGTTAAAGCAACAAGCTCATGAGGATTGGACAGGAGTTATTTGAATCTGTCCTTTTAATAATCAGTGTGTCTGTTGACACAGCAGCTAATACAACACCAAAAGTGAAAGAGTCAGCAATATGTATCTTTTAAGTGAGTCAAGTAGAGTTCAGAGTTCACTAAGGCTGAGTGAACAGACATCAGTCCAATCAGCATGTGACCACTCCATCTATTCTTTTATCGAAAATGAACACTTAGCACTCGAATATCTGTTATATATGATCTAGATAATCCTTCTTACAGAACCGCTGGAGACACGCCCACTTCCTAAATAGCAATGTTTGCAGTTCACACTTTAACCAGGCTCAGAAAACTGGCTTATATTTGTAGCTGTTTAAACATGTTTTTTTGAAATGATTTGAAACACGCCAGTCTTGCAACAAGTTTAAACAATAAGTGAAAGCTGCTGGCAGTGAAAGCTAACCAAGGACTATCAAGTCAACAGGAAAATCCAAAATCCCACACTGCGAATTTATTGTTTTCTCAAAGCTGGAGCTTTTGTACAATTTATTGTTCCTTTGTGAGACACATAAATCAAATGGCTGTTAGGGCCTGGGCCAGCTCAGATCCAGATCCTCAGAGTAACAAGAGACAGAGCTCATGTCTCCTTATGGAAACGCACTCACATAATTATAACATGTTCCAGTTTCCTCTGGAGTTAATCTTAATATATAATGACAGAGCAGCTCGCAGAACATGATGTGATTAAACTAATTATTATTGGTTAATCTTCACTGGGAACTATGGGGTGTAAAAAAAACCCAAACATACAAACAAATAAATAAAAAAAAACAACACTTTGTGATACGAATATAAATGTGGGCTGCATCAAATTTCTGCTCAAAAAAGAGAGAGAAATAAAAGACAATAACAAAGGTTACAGACACTCTGCTAACTCCAAAAGTTTCACACATTCATGCACGTGCACGACAACTTCCTATCAGCAGTGAACGCGCGCCTGAGAGCAACTCAAAGAAGGGAGAACACGCACTTACTATGATGGGCGAAGAACAGCCGGTCCGCCTTTTCCAACACCCGGAGTTTGAGCTTCCAAAGCTGCTGGACAAGACGAGTCGAGCAGCGGCGGGTGTTTGTCACGTCAGCCCTGTCCTGGCCGTTTTCTCTGCTGCTCTCACAGCTGGCAGCGCGCTCCCGGCCCACTCCTCACCACCTGGACAGCCAATCAGCGGCCGCCTCAGCATCCTGAACCCGCCCCCTCGGGCTCCAGTCACCAGGGTTACACAAACACTTTGGCAGGAGCTGGAAGGATCCTGGATCTGGATCTGTGCATTATGAAACTCCTTTATATAAAAAAAAAATTATATGTAACAAAGTCCTCTTCCAACATAGAGAGGTTTTTCGGTCGAGATGAACGTCGAGCCAGAGGGAAGTCAACAGTTTACGGTCACAGATTATTTATTTCAATCATATAAAATATGATTATTTAAGAGGTGAACTTTTGTCCAAATTAGGGATATATTTTCTGGTTTAGTTGTAATATCGTGTCTTGAAGCCACATCCCAAAACTTCTCTGTTCACTTTATAAATCCAACTGGGAATTGTTTCCCAGCGCCAGAAGTGAAGTTGGGATTATTGGGACATCTGGATTGTATCTTTAAAGTATCTGTAAAGGATTGTGGAGGCCCCTAATGCCTTCACTAACCTGTTCATAGCAACAGTTGGCAATCACTTCCATGACAAAATAACAAAGTTAAGTCCACTTAGTCTCTTTCATGCAATCATGCAATGAATGATGGACAAAGGAAAGAGTGGCTGAAAAAAATATGAAACAAACCAAGAACACTATTTTCTCGAGACCATGTTGATAAAGCTAGTGAAAAAACTGCAGTGAATAGTTTTTATAAAGCTAAATGTAAATATATATAGCCAGTTCTTCACTCATACTTTGGGTATGAGCAGGAAACATGAGTTTAATCTCAGGAGGAAAATGGTCCAGATTGTATCTGCTGGTGAGCCTTAGGCACCACAGTGAGTCTCAGGATGCCTAGTTGGCGCTGAGAAGACTGAGCCTGGATGTAACAACTACATGAGTAAATGTACACAATTTGAGAATTTACAAGCGACATGACATTTAAAAAAATTACAAAATTTAGCTCAAATATAGTTTTCTTTCCAATTATTTCCTTCGTTTTCATCAAGTGTCTTTCTTTCGAATTACCATCAACACATCACAATCCCAACTGTTGTCCCAATGTTCATTTTTTTTTACATCATAGTTTCTTTTTATTACTTTCCGATTATTGTAAACCAGGAGCCACAGTGAACACACACTTCATTTGACTAGTGATTACCTTGTCGTTGCCTCTCAGTATAGTATTTAAGCACAGCATTAAAACAGGTTTGGATTTAACTGTAGACAATGTGACTCACAATCCTTAATTACAAACAATTTGTACTTTATACATTGTTGTACATGAAAAATATCTGAAATATTGTAATTCTGCCGTGATAATGCAACTATCGCAATCAGACTAAGGCATTTGGTGAACAAGACTGCTTTAAACAGGTCTGTGTGTTTTAGGGAGGCAGTAATGATTTAATGAGGATGAGCATTTGTTTTGTCTGAGTGAATATCATTAAATTACATAGAAAAAAAAAAAAAAGTCACACAAGAAGCAAGATGAATCCACTGCAGGCTCTGCTCTCTTGTTGAACTTATATAGCAGAGGATAAAGCTAACAATACTAAGTAAGAAAGATTTACTTGTCTCTTGTTTTTGCCACGTGCTACCAAAATATGATGTATAGTACTGTTTTAGCCCAGAGGAAGAACTGCAGTCAAGTTGCAACAGAACAGGGAATGTTAAAACAGAATACACATCTGCAAATATGATGCTGAGCAGGGTTTCAATTAGTAACTGAAGGACATTGGTATCATTTTTCAGCCTACAGTATACAAATGTAATAATTTTATTTTCTCAGTTGAATATCATAACTTAATTCCGAAATGGTTAATAATGGGATGGGAACAAGATGAACAAACAAAAACGGAAACAAGATTTGCTGATGAGGACCAGAGGGCGAGAGCACATAACACCAGTTTTAAAGTCGCTGCATTGGCTCCCCGTGTGTTTCAGGATCGATTTTGAGATTCTCTTATTAGTTTTTAAATGTCTTAATGGTCCTGGACCTTCTTATTTATCTCTATCTAGCCTTTTAATTGTTCTAAAAGTTAGAACTAAAACCCATGGGGAGGCTGCATTCAGCCAGGGAGGTGTGTCTGGTCTGCCCGTGGGGATGTCGCCCTGGTGGTCGTCTGGGCACGGGGGACTGGGGGGCTCCGCACCTTGCGTGGAGTCTACCCTGGTCCATCCGGGCTCTCTTGGGCAGCACCCCCTGGGGCCATAGTCTGTGACGCCTCCCGGTGTGCATGGCTCCCTTGGGTGGCCTTTCCTCACCTCGATCCTCAGGGCCCTGCCATGTCTCTATACTGGCAGCTAGTATCTACTGTGTGTGTGTGTGTGTGTGTGTGGGTGTATGCGCGGGGTTGTGTGTGGGTGCCTATATGCATGCGTGGTTTCAATATTTGTTGTATTTCTGTTTGATGTTTTTTTTTGTGAAGCACTTTGTGTTGCATTCTTAATGTATGAAAAGTGCTATACAAATAAAGATAGATTGATTGATTGATTGATTGATTGATTGAAGATTTGGCACTACTACCACTAGCTCATTACTGGATATTTCATCTATCACTTCTACCTTGTATCTGTATCTACGACTGTGATCACAATGGACCCAACAAAAAATTTCTTCCATGTTTATTTTTTTGTCATTTACAATCATTAAATGATTTCTCAAAAAGAGCATGCTGCCATAAAATTAAATCTTAACCATTTATTCAGGAATACATAAAATATAGCAGTTAACATACAATCTGAACATACTCAATTCTTCAGTTTTACAAATATTACGAACAAAATTCTGACTACTCTTTCCATAAAGTATAAAATTTACACATATTGTATGATAACAATGGATTTGCATTGAAAAACACCTTCAGACTGCTGTAACACCACCACAACAGGAAAGTGTTATTGAAATAATTTCATTTTTACACTGATATTTGGCAATTGATTGTGTTGACATAAAAGAACGTTACCATTTTATATGAGATATATGTCTGGCTGAAACTGCAATTTTGTGCTCCTTCAAGTTCATTCTGGCCAGAAAATGTTCAATGGACATATTTTACTGCATAATGATCATTTTCTTCCAAATCACGCCTTCAACAGAAAGAGTATTGTTATTCATCTTGCGCGTTCATTGCTCACTGAGCTGTTACCACAGGTAAAGCATTAAAACTGCAAACCCATCATAACTCAATATCAATGTTGTTGAGGATACTTTGATCATACAAGGAACATACCATGTACAGTACACTTTGGCAACAGAGTTTAGAAACAACTGCATGTTTACATAAAGGCACACCAACAACACATGGGCTGACAGATAGAATATTAATACAATCCAAAAATATATACATGGCAGCGACAGAATGTGCTTTTCCCATTCTCAAATGCAAAGAGAGTAAAAAAAGAAAACATGGCACATGGTTTAATATTGCAGTATAATAAACCTTAAACTTTCACCTCCACCCATCCCAGTCCCACAACCCCCATCATCAAATGAAGATACTATAATAAGTAAGTATAAAAGGTGATTCTGTTAAGTGCTCTTCATATTCAACAGTCTCTGAGATTTAAGGGGGTATAATGTACAAGATGTGAAAAACTGTAGTATAACTTCAAAATCTGTAAAACTGAGGACTTTATCATGAACTTCATACATCACCCTGTGGAAGAAATAGACAAACCAAGCAGGCAACTCAAGAAATGCTCTGCAATACTACTTACAGCTCACTGGTTAAAAAATATAACCCGCAGAGCTAAACTGTGTATACTACAATATTTCAACAGAATATATCAACACCAGAATATTTATATGCTATGATGAGTTTAGGCACTCCAAGAAGTGCATTTGTCCTCACTGAAAACCAAATCCATGTGTAACGTCTTGTACACATGGTAAATATATTCATACATGTATATCCCTATTTTCATTCCTGTAGTTTTCACAGTAGGTGTTTGTCATTTACAGCTTTGTGTGAAACTTGTACAAAATGGTAATGGCAATCTTCTGTGGTGCAACGAGCTGGCTATGAGTGACAGTAATGGATTAATCATTTAGCCTGAAAAAAGTTATTTAAATTCTTTACTGAAGGTCAATGATATTGTCACAATGTTATGCCCTTAAAATAATGAAAATAACTCTCATCACAATTTGTGCTTCTTCATTTACACAATGAAATTATAGTTCTAGTTTCATATTTCAGTCTGAAAGTAACATTAACAAGTGCAACCAATTGTATTTCAATATTATTCAATGATACGATTTGATAGGGAGAACACAGAGATGTGCTGAAGTTTGTACAGAATTTACATTACATGCTGCAGAGAGAGTTTGATTAAAGGCCTCATTCAGTTCCCAGTTTGGCAATCAGTTCATCACAGATCTTGGTGAGCTCCTCGATCTCTTGATTCTGCGAGGGACAGGAATGATTGAGAAAAAACGAAGAATTATTTTACAAAGTGATGCTACAGCTGACATTTAGTAAGCAGAGAAAACTCCTGTCAGTGTATCCAACCACTAAATTTAAACTGGTCATATCTGATGTGCTGTATTTTAAATCAGTTGGTTTAAAAGACCGGCATTTGTTGACATTTGTTTGGTTCAGATCCATTCAGAAAGCACAATTTACTAATATCATGCTTTATATACTCAAGCTGTTTTTTTCATCACCTTTCCACCACATTGTGGGTTTAGTAAGTAAAATACTGCCCTCTAGTGTTTAATTTAATGGTGACATACAAACATTTATTAAAAATACTCAGCTAACGGATTTGCATTGAACTATGTGAAACGACTGGGTATGGGTCAAGGAAGAGTCAATTCATTACTAATCTCTGTAATCAATCAAAACCAAAATTTTACATTGTTAACTCAATGGATTAGACTGAGTTAAATAAAAATCTGTTTAAGAACTATCTGGTCTCTCAAAACAGAAATTGATTGTTGGCTGTAAGAGGAACAAAAAGCTGTAGTTCCTCTGTGTATAAGGGTTAAAACTCTGATGGGAACACAAATGTATTTAAAATGAAACTCAAAGAGAAAACCAACTGAAAAACAGCAGACAGGAAAAGAAGTTTTAGTGGAAAATGTGGTGAAATTGTGGTAGATGTTATTCGTTTCCAGTCAATCAGTCACTAGAAAATTCCTGAATGGCATGATTAATTTGACGGTAAGACGATGATATTTAAACATGTAACATTTATGAGTTTTTACCAAACTTTAAATCATTCACAGAAATATTAATGCAAACCTTTCCCAGTGAAGGATCTTAATTTCATTTAACCAGAGTATTTGTTTCGTACCAATCATTTAAGCCCCACAGTTAAATTCATTTCAGTCACCCAACCTTTTGAAGGACAGCTCTTTCCAGTGACTCCACCTTCATCTGCTCCTTCCTCAAGCTGGCATTCAGTGCGACACTCTCAGCGTTGGCCTTGGCGCGCACCTGGGCTATCTCTTCATTAGCCCTGTGAGATGAAGAGAGGATGAGACAGAAGAAATAGGGAAAGATTGTCAGAATATACGTTGAACTCTGGTGATTTACCTAAATAAAAAATGTATGATTGAAAGTTAACACCCACTTGTCCAGTTTCTCCTCGGCGTGCACCTTCAGGGTTTGGTATCGTTGCTCCTCTTGCTTAATCCGCAAAAGGTAGTCCTGTGCACACTTCTTCAGCACCTCTTCATTCTGCAGACATACATATAGAGAATATCTAGTGATCTGCCTGTTAGGCTACATGTCAAGTGGACTACACTACTTGATGGGATTTACAGATCTACTGACCTTTTTGAAACCCTCCAGGACTCCCTTCATGTTTTCATACCTCCTGAAGAGGTCAGCAAAGGAACGCTCCACAGAGTTGAGGTCAGACAGGGCCTGATCCCGCTCTAGGCTCAACTGCCTGACTGACTTACTGCAGGACAGAGTCTTCTGCTGCTGCTCATCCTCTGCAACCAACAGAAGAGGGCAATATGAAAAAAAAGGAGGGATGTCCGATATTAACTTTTTGCCGATATCTGATATGCCAATATTGTCCAAACACTTAATTTCCGATTTCCGATATCAACCGATACTGATATGTGCAGCTGTTTTTCCCCCAAACTATTTTTAGGTCATATCACATATCTCCTGTCATGGAATTAACACATTACCAACTTTTACTGTGATGCCCCAGAGGCATTCCACAAATTAACATTGTCTGTACAAAATAAATTCCAGACCACGGACATTTTGTGTAGCAACAAGTGAGCAAGCTTGTTAGCCACGACTAGCCACACAGTGTTGTTGTTATTTTGCCTCTAGATGCAGTTTGATGAGGTCATCAATCGTGCGCCGGTAAACGTCTCGGGACCCCACAAGCGATTCCAGCATGTTTGGCGAAACCCAGGCATTGCGTTATCGGGTTTTCATCATCGGAGGGAAAAACCGATAACGATTCTCACCGATGTTACATAATTATGCTAATATCGGTCGGCTGACCGATAAAAGGTCCCCAAAACACCTCAGAGGTGAAGTGACCTTTTGGAGGACTTCCCAAATTCACTACAAAGATATGCTACCAAATATGAGATAAAGTGACTTTATTTAAGTCCAAGAAAACCCATCCACTCACATTCTGACCCTTTCAAAATAGAGTACACATACTATTTACACAAGACTAATCAAACCCCGTCAAACAAACAAATCATGTAGAAACTACCACCAGGTGGCAGCAACTTACCAATCATCTGTGCAACTGTCTTCTCATATTCTGCAACAATTTTTCTGTAAGAAAAAGAATAGAAAAAAGTCAACTTTGCTAAATCCTTCATAGAACTCTGAATTTGTGCTATAATGTTTTGTAAACAGGAGTGCATTGCAGGAGCACAAGTGAGGCTTCGCACCTCATCTCAAAAACCTCTGCTCTGCTCTCCTCGAACTTTGTCTTCCACTCATTGACCTCAATCTCTTTAGTGATGATCTGGTTGGGAGACAGGGCATGAAGAGAAAAAGAAATAAACTGATGCATTTAGCCCTTGAGAGGTCATCAGCATCAGCTTGACTTCACATAGTTTGCAGGGGGAACATACTGTACCTCTTCTCTGATAAGAGTGAGCACTGCGGCTTTGTCCATCTCACTTAGAGGAATACTGTCCTGGGTCAGGGTTGCTGTGTCTGCACCATCACAGCTGGTTACCTTTGTTGTTTGGGTGGTGGATATCTCACTCTGTGGAACACACAGAAAACATACTGTGCTCAATCTGACAAAAACTGACCGACTGACAAACTTATGTGATTTTGAAAAGTAGCTCCCACATGGCATGTTATGATCAGTTTGTCTGACGCTTTTACTTTTAATTTCAGACAGTAGTTCTCATTGTCACATGATATCTTGCAGCGAGGGCTCTGGCAAAAGTTCACATTTGTGTTGACTTTAGTCCATCGTTGCATAACCTCACATTTGCAAGTGTAGTCACATAAATATTGTGAAAGTAAAAACTATTCAATTCATGCAGCAAAAATAGCTGGTAAGGCAGCAGATTGCATTACAAGCACAAGTGTTACCTTAGTACCAAAACTAAAAAGTATGAATTCAGTAATGAATAAACTATCTTATTTCCAATGGATATGATTGCTGGTCATGTTTAAATATTCATCGTACACCCTGCCAGTCATTCCTGCATTACTTACAATATCCTCTTTCAGACTGCAGGTGTTCTCCTCCTGGTTATCTGCAATTTTGACTTCAGGATCTATGAGGAGAAAGAAAACCAAAACAAATAATTAACAAATAAGAAAAGTTAATTATAGTATTTACTTGTATCTAAATTGCAAAAGAATCCATAAAAATGACACAAAATGTACCTGATCTTCAGCATAAAGGATTTTGCCTGTATTTTTCAGTTTTTTAATAGATTGTCTTATGTGTGATACCTGCACCACTGACATAGACTGTGACAAACTGTAACAATCTGAAACTGCCTGAGAAACATACCATCCATTACAGATGTATCAGTAATTGGTTGTCTTTTTGCAGGTGCTTTATTGCCCTCAGGTTCCCCTCTCTCCTCCTGGCTGTCTGCTGTCTGGTCCATGATGCTACTGGAGGCCAACTTTTCCTCATCTGTGGCGTGATGAACCCGCTGAGTGATCTCTGGGGTCTGAACCACCACTTCCTCTTCCTCCTGGTGCCCGGACAGCAAGATATGACCCAAATTACAATAGGTTTTATTTCATATTCAGTTATAGATTTTGTGACATTGCTTTGACAAAAAGTGACTGATTAAACCTATAAAGACATTTCATTTGTAGTTTTATCAAAAACTTTTTTTGAGCGCACAAAGTGCATGTGTACCATTGTGAATTAAAACTTTTCATGGACAAATTTGTGCACAGAACATTAATTCAGACATTTATCAGTCAGAGATCCAGTGAACTATAGTTTTTAGTTAACACATTCATTCTGCTTCATGCCAGGGAAGTTATGATAGGACGACACTGAAAGCCTTTATAAATTGTGTCACTGTAAGGTATTTTAGGTAGTGTAGAGCTATACAATATTTTGACAATATACCACTTCCTGGGAACAGAGGGGCTGATTATGTTGAGGGAATGTGTGAGCAGACTGCGGAAAGATAAGTCACAGATCTGCCACCAGGCCAAGGCTGCACTGCAGAGCTGAAGACACTGCTGATGCTCCTGTCAGCTTGTGTGTGTGTGTGTGTGTGTGTGTGTGCGTGCGTGTAGAGGTGAGGCCAAGGGGTTGGACAGCTGCTGAACAATGGCCATTGCAGTGTAACTGCAGTAAGGTGAAACACCATCATCTGATACAACTACACTCACACACAGCCTTTCACACGGCCAAATACACACACAATACCTGATTACACACGTCAAGCACCAAGGACTGGCTTTCATCATATTTCTGCACTTTACAGGAATTCCTACAAAACAAACACATAACAATAATACACCAGTTGAACTTTATATCCTGAAAAAATTGTTATCCTTCTGTTTTAGCTATTATTATCCCATCTGTTATTTCACTTCAGTGTTTCTGCAACCACAAACCTGAAGCATTTGTGTGCCTTGTTGCACTCCCCTGTATCAGATGAGGTGCAGCAACATACACGTTACAAAGACAGGACAAAATTAAAGTGCTAATGTGAAGGAATGGCCTTAAGAGTTGAAGTGAAACTGAAGAACACATTTATTTCCCTCACATGCTGCTTCAAAAGTTCAGGGCACATGCCATGGTGGGAATAAAATGGGCAAGAAGAGTGCATGAAAGGTAGGGTCGATAGTGAGAGTACTTACAACAGAAAACAGAGAAACTTGACTTGTTCAGATGTCCTGAGGCCAAGCGAAGTAGACGAAAGCAGAGATTGGGGGGTTGCACAACAGACAGCAAGGAGGAGGGATGAAGGATGAAGGAGATGGGGAAGGTTTTAATAAGGGAACATATGACAGGAGGAGAAGACAAAGGAGAGCGAGTGAGTGAGTGAGTAAAGGTGTTCAGCTCAGCATGTTAGACACTCAGCAGATAGTTTAAAGTTTGAGCATAAACACAAGATGCCAGGAGCTCTTGAAATGCTGAAAATAGTGTGAACACTGCAGCTATAAACACTTTCAACAGCCTATATGTAAGCTGTTAAGGAATTGCATCAGTGCACAGTGTTAAGTGTTTTGCATGTGTTCAAATCTTTGTTTGGTATCCATCCTGATACCCTCAGCTCCCAAATCAAATTAGACTTTTCAAATTGGTAACATGGGCTGGAGCAAAAACAAAAAGAAAGAGTGCAAGCATAAAGATGACAGTTAAAGCTCAAGCTGTGGACTTACTTGATAGTCTTTTCTTTGCCTTTCTTGGGAATCTGTCTCACTTTCTTGTCGCCAGATGAGGGCCCTGCTTTCTTTTTGCCTTCATCTTTTACTTTTTTCTCTGGCTGGCCGGTACTATTAGATGAGTCCTCCGTGCCCAAGCCTTTGGAGGGTTTAAAAGGGTCCACAGAGTCATCAAAACTGTCTGGGTCAAAGCTGTAGGTGCCCTTGGGGAGCACTGGGGAGCTGCTCATCTTATTATTGCTACCAAATGGATTGAAGCTCGGGTCATCCCACTGACTGGGATCAAAGTTATACGTTCCTGTCTTAGGTATAGGAACATCGTCAAGGTTCAGAGGTGCAGAGGGGTCAGGCAAAGAGGTTTCCGGAGGAGGATCTGAAACAGGTTCAGATATAGTTTGGGAAATTGGTTCTGGTGCTGGTTGAGAAACTGGCTCTGACACTGTGGGTTCCGGTGGTGGTTTGCAGGGAGCGTCTGCTCCTTTGGGCCTCTGTTTCTTAGCAGCAAGTTTGCTGATTGTCTTTTTTCCACCTAATTTCCTTGGAGGTGGCTTGCTGACTTTCCCCTCATCCAGACCGAACTCCAGCACCACATGTTTTGGCTCTGATGAAGACTCAGATGTGACCTCTACATCAGCTGGAGCTGCTGAGTTGCCCTCACAGACAGACGATGAGCAACCAAGTGGCTCGAGTCTAGGTAGAGAGTTTGAACTGCAAGGAGGAGGAGAGTTTTGGATTTTTGACCCACCGCTTACAAAGGGGTTAAAACTGTCATCCAGCTTGTCAGGGTCAAAGTTGTATGTGCCCTTGGGAACAGGAAGTTCAGCTTCCTCATTTTTTTTAACAAGTTCCTCCTCCAAGGTCTTCATTTGCAGTGATGGAGGCTTAGATTTGCTAGTTTTAGTATTTGGAGAAGGTTCTGTCTGGTTGGGGAGGCCATTGCACTCCGGTTCAGAAACAACAAAAGGTTTTTCCTCAGGGGGCTCCAGAGTTTGGATCGGTGCAGTTTCACTGCTCTGTATTGAGTCTGATTTTGGGGTTGGGGCAGGAGCTGGAGCCACTTCAGGGATAAGATCTGCAGCTGGGATGGGGACTGAGGCTCGAGCTGGCTCAGAGGATTGTGCTGTGCATTCAGATACCTCAGGAGTTTCCTTCACAGAGGATGATTCAGGGATGGGCACAGAGCCCAGAGCTTCTGGAAGATTCTCTGCTTCTAGCGTGTGCTTGTTCATTTCCAATGGGCCGCCCATGTGGAGAGCAGGCTCATCCTGACCCATGTTGCGCTTGTGCAAAATATCCTGATCCCTGACAGGAGCAGTCACTATCAAGTGCTCCTCCTGGTCCAAGTCTGACGAGGAAATGAAAAATAAAAGATAGAAAATGTATTAACATCCAAAATGCAACATTTAAGACTGCACACACACTATTGCTTCAAATGACAATCTCTCCAATCAAATCTAAACTCAGATGAAGGTGATATCTGATTGGCTCTCAGAAAGCAGGTTACTAGTGAGCCAACTGTTCCACTTGCTGCTGTTACCATGGAGATATCTTGCTATGAGGACCAAGCATTTAATCCAAGAAATGCAACAAATACACACAAAACTGCATTATGATAGATTTTGTGTTGTGCCATGGGAACAACAGGGATTGTGTGAAGTTATTATATCCAGGGCCCCTTTTGATACATCAACATATTTCAGCAAGTCTGTCATACCCGCTAATCCTGTAATGTTATGTTGCTAGGAGACAAGAACAGCCTACTGTGTTTCTACCTGCTTCCTTTCACATTAGGATGTCGCTAGAGTGGCGTTTTCATAGAGCTCCTGCCATCCAACATGCCCATACAGACTCATCCATATCCACACGCGGATTCCGTGTGAAGTTTTGCTTCAGAGCTCTTTTTCTTCTCTCACTCCTCTGTTTGTTTAACAGCAGGGCATGTCAAAGCACGGATACAACTAATTAATCACTAATATGTGTTTAAAATGATAAGATTAACTGTTAATCAATTTCGTATGATGTTCAATATCAAACAAGCTACCTCAGTGTCCTCTTTTAAAAAGCTCTTAAAAAAATGTACCTTCATAGGTTAGCTTTTAATGAATGAGTTGTTTTCTGACCTATGATTTTACTATTGCTAATTACATTAATGTATTCACTGACTTTACTTATTTCTTGATTTTAGTGTAATTGAATAGTGTATATTTGTTTTTACCTTTTGAAGCACTTTTTAAACAAATTTTTTGAAAGGTGCTATTTGCATAAAACTTATTATTATTACTTTATCAGTATTATCATTATTATTATGTTTTTAAGCACAAACAGTTCTACATTACTGTGCATTATCGTTTCATTATCGTGGCCATTTTTCTTTCTTTTTTTTTTTTGGAAGACAAAACATCAGCTAAAGATTTTCAGTGGTTCATTAAATATTTAGAAAGTGTCACCAAGTATAGACTGACACTGAAGTAGCAATGGAGACATTGGACGGGCACAGACAAACACAGCCATCAGCGTGTTTACTTTCAGAGAGGTTTCTAGGGGTGCTTCAGCTCCTGTCTGCCAGGATTCAAACTTCCTCCCCCAGCAGCTGCAGGAAGGGCTGTTTGTGGTTGAAACAAAAGTGAACTCCCTCCTCATTCCTCATTCTAATTGCCATTTACAATGTGCATGTTTCTGGAGCTGTTTTACCTGAAGGTTTTAAACCTAATAAAATAGCAGCAGGTCCACATCAACACATGGTCTCCAAAAAATCCTCCTTCACAAAAAGCAGGGAGATGAGGTCTCTCTGATAACAAGCTTTGTTCAGTCACTCCCCTCATTGTGACCCCTATCAGTGATGAATACAAAACAGGACAAACCAAAGCTTTTGTTGAACCTGTTGAATTCCAGAGCAAAGGCCATTCCCACACTCTGCTTTAGACTCCTCCTCTTAGTATTCAAATAACAATGAAAGCTCTTCTGCCATCATCACACCTAAAATCCATTGTCAATGTGCTTACCAGCTTACATACCAAGCATGCAGAAATACTTAGTATTCAGGTGGATATAAAACATGTCATTGAGCATGTAACTGAATATGATACACAAAGATTCTGAGACTTGTCATTGTACCTAAAAAGAGGCAGGTAAATTCTGATTGAAAGCTGGAAAGTAGTAGGTGTGTACATTCCTGAGACAGCAGACAGCATATGTCTCCAATTACTCTGGCACGGTAAACTTGATACAACCTTGCCTGCATTTTACACACAGTAATAGAACTCATGCCCAAAATGTGCCATTTAAAATGATTTTAACATTTTAAGATTCATTGTTTTGCAAATTTAGACATATTTTTTGTTTTGTTGACCATGCACACACAGGAAATGTATGTGCATGCGGGCAACATCAAAAACTTGTTTCCATGGCAACTTCAAGGAGGGACACTGTTATACATGCTCTGTACTTTAAAAGGCTGTTATTTTAGTATTTGTAATGTTAATCAGCGCTTTCAGCTATGTTTCTATTAGTTGTGTCTATTCATGAGACAACTTATTGGCTCATGAATAGTTGACTGTCCCCTCTTGACTTTCTCCATTTCTCAGTTTGTTATTATTTCAGCAGTGGTCTCACCTGTTTTGTCTTCATCAGTGTTGTTGTTCTCCAGCTCTCCTGGGATGGGTGGAGGGGCGTGGACGGGAGTTGCTGCTTCTGGAGTGTCAAAATGACCCTCTGAGTCAGAGCTGTGGCGTTTAGATAGAGACAGAGACAGTGAGACAGAGTGAAGGAACGTGAACTTCCAAAACATCTGAAAATTGAGGGAGGAGAACAGAAAAGTTCTTACATAACTGAGCAGTGATCATATTACAAGTACTTAGAGTAGGGGATATGGAAAGTAAAGAAGCCCGAAGGCAAAAAAGCCAATTTGTGATGTGAACATCAACTAAAGAATAAATCTGCATAAAACAGAAGTGCTTTAAATATATTAAAATGTGAAATATATGTTGACAAATACAGTTTTTTAGGTCTGTTCCATCCCAAACCTATAAAAATCACAAAGTTATTCTATTTGAGTCCAGATGCTGTACTGCATGTTCCCTTCTTTTGTTGTTTCATATAAATAGAAGGATACGGATGAGGGACTAATTAGTATTAAGTCACAAAAAAAGTATTAAATCAAAACAGAATTGTCTTGTCAACATCGCAGTACGAGCCTAAGGAGTGGTGCATGTAAAAACTTACTGACAATCGAACTATAGCCATAATATACTAACTTTAGTTTTATGAATCGTGTGTGCAAATTACATAGTGCCATTCCAAGATAATTCATGCAAGTGAGAGGAAAGCGTAAAATGCAGATCATGTAAAACACACGAAGAGGAAGAGGAAGTAGGGCAGCTAACTGGTTCCTGTTACACTGTAAGCTTATAAAACTGTGTCTGATAAAGCTACGAATGGTTTGATTTCAAATAAAAATGGGAACAGTGCACACTTTTTCAAATATAGCACAAGGACCCTTTTCCACACCAATGTGTAATTTCAACAAGGCAGTCTGATGACATTCAGTTATATCTGATCACTTCAGGAAGCTACATCACACGTTGGCAGATATTGACATCACTTCTGAGAATTATCTATGGATCTGCTGAGAAGAGTCAACAAACATGGATTCTGACATTTAATGACTTCACACTCCAGTATACTTGTCTGGTCAATAAAATGTAGAAGTAAAGCAGCTGTGAATGTTTGTGTATACTTGGAATAATGATTAAGCTAATGTTATCACAGCAGGCATAAAAAACAGAGGCACAAACCACTGGGGCATGTGTCACCTTAGTGTGTTTGCTGAAGTTACATCATTAAACTAAACTGTAGCTGGCTGCACTGCTGGAATGTGTTTTCTTTCTCATTTCACAGAAATGAGAACAGACTGTTATGGCTGAGAAAAACATTCAGTTCAAACACTGTCACAGTTTGAACCATAGCCGCACCATAAATTGCATCAGGCCTACATGACAACGTAACACATTTCTGCATGTAATCAACTAAATGTCCATGCAGACCAGACAAATTTGTTTTTCTTCTTTCTTCCCCATCCAACCTCTCCACCCACACCAGGCCATAGTGACTTCTCAGTCTGACGGACACACACACACACACACATAGAAACGTGTAAAAATACCCTCTCCTCCAGTCCAGTGTGAATCACAGTGTTAGTAGTTAGTGTTCTCTGGGCTTCAGCACAACACTTGCCTACAGCTTTGAGATCTCTCCTCCTCCTCTTCCTCCTCTCTCTCTCCATGTTGCTCCCTCTCCTCATTGGCCTCCTGCCCCTCTTCATCTTCCTCTTCACCCTCTCCCCCCCGCACTGCCGTCCACGTCCATTTGGCCCACGACACAGGTGACAACCAAGACATCCTTCCTGCCTCTACGGGGTTCCTCAACCCCCTGTTGAATCACGGGTGACAAAGGCTGCTTTCCAGCACTGGACTGATCTTTTATTTACGTGCTTCTTTCTCAGATTTCCATCGTGCCAAAAGCCCGCACATCTTTCCACAGAGCTTCTCTCTTCACATGAGTTCCCAGTTTCTCATGAAATGGAGACATTTTTTTCTTCAATTTGTATTTTCTTTTTCTTCTTCTTCTTTGTTTTCTCTTTACTTTTCCAGACACACTCCTTTTCTTCTCTGCTTCTGTGGCAGAATACCACTGCTCTGATCAGCTGGTTTCTCAAATACTGTTCTCACCCTCTCCTCTTCTGAACCCCCTCCAACCTCTCCCATCCTCATCAGGCAGGTCCACTGACAGAAAATACTGAGGGGGGAAGACAGGAACCCTCAATGCAGCTTCTCTGTTCTCAGCTAAATGGTTTCCCCTGTGGTTGGAGAATGGTACTTCCCTGTCAGACTGTTCTTCTACTCAGAAGTAGAAGGAGGGAGTCAGAAAACAAACACAGAGGGAGGAGGAGGTGGAGGAGGAGCTGAACTGTTGGGGCTCCACATTTTATAGCCCAGAGAGAGGTTAGGAATGTAAGGCTGGAGCTTAAAGCCGGCTTTGCTCCCCCCCAGGCTGTTCAATAGTTAACTTTTTCTCCCATCCAGTGGCAGGCATGCATGACCAGGGGAACCAGTTCTGTTGGGTAGCCTCAGGTTGTCTACCTGCCCAGATCCAATTTGTCTGTTGTAATAGATCAGGCTGAATAACTGACAGACAACCGTGGTCTTCAATACAACCATTAGTGGCTGGGATAAACCCATTGTAGCATATGACACAGGTACATTGTGAATGTCATCAAGCACATTGTAAAGGAAGAGAGTTAGGACTCTAAGCTAATGTGTGTGAAACAACCTCAGTAGTATGAGAGAATAAATGTTGCGAACAAAAGCCACCCATGGGTGGCAATATGGGGCTGTCCATATAAAGTCAGAAGCAGCATAATCACAACCAGAGGTGCTGCTTTAACGGTTGTTTGTATGTGAGTGCATGCCAATTAGCAGCAGCTATCAACTATGAAATAAATGTACTAAATCTATTCAATACATGAGGGAGTTTTCATACGCACAATGAAACACATGTGACAGGCTGAAACTAGATACTGTTCGATGCCTAAAGAATAGGTAACTCACATACCAGTGTGCACACTGACAGAGATCCTGGCCACAATAATCATTCCTACTGTTCATGACTGCTGTAAAAATATCCCCTGTTTATGCTCCTGCAAAAGAGTTGATGTAAAGAGTGCATAGTCTACTGGGCAACAACTTATTCCAAAGATTAACCCAAATAAATACAACACTTCAGTGGCCGCCGTTAGTTTAGAAGATACAATCATATTAGTACAAAATGGCCTCTTTTTGTTACTCTGCTACTTTATATCTTACCAAGGACACATGGAAAAAGAAAATTTCAGTCTAAAGCTGATGTTTACGTTATTGCAGATTTCAGCTTACAATTCTGAAGAAACTGAATTAAAGAAACAACAAACTTTGTTAGAGGTTTTGTCTCTTCAAATGGAGATGTGAATATCTTTCATCAGCATAGCCTTGGAAAAAATGCGAATCAGCCCTTTAATTTCCAACATGTGCAGTGTGGTTGTCCCCTCGCCCATCATTTGAAGCAGCTCCAGTGCTTCAAATCTATATCTATTACTCTCTCTGCCGCCCAGAATATTTGTAGTTCTGTGTTCATGCAGACATCTCCTCATAATTTATACATATTCACATATGTACTAACAGATTTTTTTACTAATGACCACACCCCATGATTCCATTAGTTTTTTCTTTTCTTAGGTTTATTTGGTAATTTTAACAGTCTGATAAATGAATATCCATGTAACATGGATTTGATGAAGATATTCGATGAACCATATAACAAAAAGAAAAACTTTGAAGTTGAAATGAACTAACAAGGACTTCACATGCATGAATAGCGCATTTAATATCAAGAAATACTAATAGTTAATATTGCTTGTATTTGAAACTGTGTTTGCAATGGTTTGTTAGTTATTTAAAGTGTTTTTCAAGCAAACTGGTATAGTTTATCTGATGTGCTTATCATATACACGTGATATACATCCTCTGTGATTACCTTTCCAAGATTGTTCTCCAGTATCTACAGTGTTTCACGGCACAGCACCTAAACTCCTCCTAAATTCCCATCAAAGAGCAGAGACACATGTGACTCAAAGTTTCCACATTTGACCAGAAAGGGTGGAATATGCCATCTGCCCATTTATTTACAGTCTGGGTCTGCTGGGGCTTGTGGAGCCGGTTGAGGGCAATGGGGACCCTAGCATGCATTGATCACTGTGCAGATAGCAGTTAAGGGGTAGTTCAAAGAGATTATCACTGAAGCATGATGACCAAACTGTGCCCTTATTTTGGTAAGTTAGTGTCTCAGTCTTGTCTGGAAAATGTTTCCTCACAAAAGGCAAAGAACCAGGCTATTCTATTTCTGTGGTCGTTATACTTGTCAATAATCTTTCATCAACTGCCTCATCAACGTTGTGAGTGATCAATGGATAAAGTGGGAGCAGAAGTTATATATTAAGAGGAAAAAGCATTTGGAAAAAAAAAACAACACTTTGTTGCCATGAACACCAGTTATGAACGGCCCATTGTAAAAACAAGAATTGGTAGGTTAAAAAAGAATTCCTACAACAATCCCAAACATGACATCATAACTATTTTTTTGTTCTAATCAAATAATGTTTTCTTTTCCATTTCCCATATCGCCAGTTGTACTAACAGAGGACTGGGGCTTTTCTGGTCTAAAAGTGGCATCAATAAACATCAGTAGTTAGTGAGGCAGCTGTGTGTGTTTCAAGATAAGGGTCCACCCTATTCTTAAAGGCTGCTCTACCTATGCCACCTCCACCAGTGCTTTAACAGGGCTCCAGCCAAGAAGTCTGATGCTCCACTAAAACCCAAACACAGTTCCAAAAGGGCTCAGATTTCAAACACAGTAGGAGGAACTTTGAAGGCATCTTTCAGAAAGTCCCTAAAACTAGAAAGGAAAAACAAATCAGGCTTCCCTTACCAATTTTTGAGTTTTTCTCAATTCACACAGCAAATCAAATTCTGCTATATTATGCATGTGCAAAATGACACATTTATATTTAGTTTTGGTGCTATTGTAATTAATATCCAGTGAAAATGTTCTCCCACAAGGCTGCTGTAACTTCACAGCTCAAGTGAACTGAACTGACAGAGTGAAAAGATAAGATGTGATTATACACAAACAGTATATTCACACTATGTTTATCACACTATATTTATATAAATCTGCATAATAAATCTTACCATAAATAGACTGTGTGCTTCAATTTTAAAGGACAATGGGAGAGCCACAGTATTGCATAACAGTTCTTCCACTGGAGACCAAAATAAATGCAGGCACATGGAGATTGCCTAGTTTTGGCAAGGGTCAGTGGGCTATTTGAAAGCATCTGAACTTCCCCCAAATTAATGATTATAAAAAGGATTGGGAGGAGGCTGAAAACAAAAGAGGAGGAGGAAGGAAGTGAGTCAAACCAGAACAAACTTCTAGGTATGCATGTATGAAAAAGCAAAAAACAAGTAGAGCGAGGGTCATTGACAGAGATGATGCGTGCAGCAACTGGACGACATTGCAGCTGTACGCTACTGTAGTAGTTATCACTTAGGGGCTGTACAACATGTCAGCCCCCAAACAGCAGTAAACTATACTTACAGAAACCTTTAAACTATGAGATATGACTCCATCCTGCTAGATATGAAGGTAAAAGTACCATGACAGGCTCACAAGTCAAACATTCCCCCTATTTCAAGTCTGAGATGACGGAGGAGAGAATTTGTGGTTTGAAGTGACATCTAGCGTCCATGTAAAATAACAACACCCAGACAGTTCATTTAGAAATAATCACTGAACAACATTCAGATACCAATCAATACCAGTTGTTAAAATACTCACTTAACAATGTCCATACACAAAGATATCATGTGACACACTAGTAGACAGTAAAAACCCACTGATATTTACTGTGATAATTTAAGAATATGCATATGTACATTGAAATGACATGTACTGTTTATGAGTTAATAATAACCTATGCAGGGCTCATTCATGTTTAGAGCTCAGTACTATAATGTAGTGAGTGTAAGTATCATGACCGAGAGCAGGTGGAGCGCAGTTTAGCTTTTTGTCACTTGCGGGACCCCGTAGAGGGCCCTTATGATGTCAGACGCGTAAATGAAACTTGTTTTATCAGCGTTTGATAAAAAAAAAAAGCCAAAGAACGGAAAATGAGCCCAAACTGTGGTTTATCGGTTATTTGATTTCAGAAAAATATGAGCACGGTTCGTCACGGGATGGCGGTAAAGCTCTGGGTGATGTGGCGGGTGAAAAAACGGAAGAGCAGTCCTCCAAGCCCGAAGAAGAAGCACTTCCGCTTTGACGCAGTAGCTCGTAGCTTGTAGTAAATGGCGGTCGTGAACAGGGTGGACTGTAAACATTTCCACGGTTATAACTCTAACTGTCTAATTTAATCTTCAAAGCATGTACTCGACTGTGTCGGAAATGCAGGGTGGTGACAAGATGTTTATTCTCAACTTTCAGGTTGGTTCATGCGCCGTGTCGACTGGACATTTACCGCCAAAGACGGGAAACGGCAAACGGTGAGGAGAGCAGCGCAATGTCGGCTTAGTCTGTGTCCTCACGCTTTAGTGCTTCACCGAGCATTTCATGTATTAGTGTCTGTGTTATAACACATGTAACTGATGCACCTCGGTCAGTCGCTGATCGTAGCAGATCTGACTGTCTGTCCTTACATGTGTATTTGTCAGCCGTTAACTTGAATGTGTCCGTCTTCAGCTGGACTGATGGAGAAGGAAGACGGAGATATGGACGCGGAGTCCGAAGTAGCAGAGCTGCGTCTGAAGGTGGACTCCCTGAAGCAGGAGCTCAAAGAGTGCAGGGTCGAGCTCGCCAAGTTACAGAAGCAGCTGAGCCAGTCAGAGAGACTGCAGAAGAGCACGGAGAGCTACAACGAAGACCTGAGGAAACAGGTCTGTCCCTGTAGACAGCAAAGACCAGTGTTGGAGTTTTAACAAGGCAGATCAACATTACTCTGAATTTACTCCTAATTTTTATTCTGTCTCAAGAACATCTAACAATTATACAGAAACTAATTTTAATTTAAAAAAAAAATCTGTGATATATTGTTTCAGATTGATCAGCTGAGCGCAGAGATTCATGAACGGAAGAAGAAAGATAAAAACAGAGTCGATTGTGAGACTCAGACTGAAGAAAATGTATGGACGGAAACTGGTATGCTACTATCATATATGTGGATGACCAAATCGGATCATCTGAAAGTGAGAAAATTGCTGCATATATTTAATTTTCCCTTTCAGATTATTACAACTACTACTATGGAAGTTATTATCAGAACGCTGATGCAGCAGACACTCAGGAAGGTCCAAATGCAGCTGCAGCAGTGGATGGAGCTGATGGCAGCGAGGCAGCAGAGATTTCAGCACCTACTGAAGTAACAGCTGCAGATCAGTGTGGTCAACCTGACAGCAGTGTTACAGTCACAGCAGAGGTCAGCAGCTTCATTTAAAAGTTACTTACTAGATATTTATCTTAAAATGTTATAGGAAGCAGAAATGCATTTGCAAATGTTAGGTATTTACATTATGAACAACTCAAACAATTGTTTCAGAAGAGGAATTAATAGGAGTCATCGATCAACTGGTGATTTCTATCAACTAATTTGACTCCAGGTGATGCTGCTTATATTGTCTACAAACTGATTTATAAATTTCAGTTTTAGATAATATATTGTCTCTTCCAGGAGGGTGATGCAGGATCCCTTGCTGATATGCTGAGGGCCACTGCTGAAGAGGCTTTGACTCAGACTGGCTTTGTCTTTGATGAGACCACAGGGATGTACTATGATCACAGCACAGGCTTCTACTACGACTCGGTTTGTCAGATTTTATATATATATATATATATATATATATATATATATATATATACATATACACACACACACACACACACACACACAGTAGACTGCCAGTCAAAAGTTTGGACACACTTTCCTATTCATTTGAATGAGAAAGTGAGTGCAAACTTTTGACTGGTAGTGTATATATAAAATTTGACTGTTGTAGCCCCATCACTTTCAGCAGTAATTTAGACAAAAATTGTGTATCAGTCATTTAATCTTATGTTAACATGTTTGTTTTTTTCCCCTTAGGCCAGTCAATTGTACTATGATGCCAACACGGGCATTTACTACTACTACGATGCAGAAAGTGGACGATACCAGTTTCATTCCAAGATTGAAGTGCCTGTTGTACAGACTGGTGCAGAGTCCTGCCCAGACAAGAATGCTACTGAAAAGAAAAGCAGGAAGTTCAAGAAAGTTGTTAAGAAATCACAACAGGATGATAAGGTATGCAACAGGGAGATTTTATATTTATGTATATTTATGGCATTGTTCTTTGGAGCTGACAGCTGGCCTATGACTTTGTACTTCCCCATAAAAATTCTCTTTGTCGGTCTCAGTCTTCAAACACTTGCTCTTTGTGTCAATTTGATACTAGTTAACTAAAAGACTATTCTTCTGATCTAGGTGCAAGAGGTTGCTAGCTCATTGGCTAAAATGAAGATTTCCTCTTGCTGGAATACTGCTTCCCACCGAGGTACATTTTAAAAGCAGACCTACAAAACATTAGACAATATTTCATGTTACTTCAAATCTAGGACTTTGTACTTTACAGGATTAGTTTATTTTACCAAAAAAGCAGTTTCAGTAAAGACAAGTGACTCCTGGTGTTGATATAAGTCACACCTTAAATAGTAGTTACATGTAATGTGACCATTTCCACTCTACCGTCGCCATTAGAAATCATTCTTGTTGATAGGTTGTAAAATGTTTGTATGGCTGTAGGAATTTGGCTGTAGAGTTACAGTGTTCATCCTGAATTACTCAAGGATTTACTTGTGTCTTTAAATCTGGCCCCAAAATGATCTTTGGATAAGTAATCTGAATCTGGAATCTGAAGTAACTTGCTGTAGGTTTGTTGTGAATTGTCTTCGAAGACTGAGACCACGTATAAGGAAAAATATGCCAAAAGACGTGGGATACAAAGCCAGCCAGCTTGCTGTCAGCAAACATCAATGGAGCTGATAATCACACCATTGTCTGTCTGATGGCAGGAAGTCATATCTGACAATATAAAGCTGGAAGAAGAAATTGAATGGGTTGAAAAGCAAACCTCTCAGAAGACCACAGAATCACAGAAACTGAAGCGAAGGTCTCACAGTGCAGACGTGGCTCCACATCAGGAAGAGGGATACAGGTCTTCATCAAAGAGGAAGAAGCGGAAAAATGGTTCACACCATAATGATAGGGGAAGGTCAAAGAAGAAAAAGAAAAAATCAAAGTCTGCAAAGCATAAGAAGAAAAAGAGCCCAGCTCAGAGCAATGACTCGGAGGGGAACAGTGAACCAGAGGAGGGTGAGATCACAGAGTCAGAGAGAGAGGACTGGGATTCTACTCCTTCTTCATCCTCTGGCTCCCCCTCAAGGGAAAGTCCAGAATCTGAACCAGAGATGGAGACTCAGAGTCAGGATGGTGAGGGGAAAATAAAATTAGCTGTTGGCCCCAGTGCAAATGCTCAGTTTCCATTTTTTGGGGAAGTTTTTTTCATTGAGTTGTTTCATTACCTCCTAGTACTCTCTGAGACCATCATGCCATGTCTTGACAATCTTGGGTTACATTTTTCTTGCAGTCAAAGACATCTGGCCACCGTGTGTAAGAGTGACAGTGGTCAGGTCTCCAGTGCTCCAAGTGGGCACACTGTTCATCATCACAGCCGACTCGCCGTCCACCATTGGCAGGTGTGTGTCATTTTCTCAACGCTAGTTACATCTCAGCAAAACTTTGACTTCTAACCAAGGACTAAAAGGAAGTGCACATATAGTGTTAAAGTGGGGAATTGTTACTGCTACAATACTGAGCTATCATGGCTCTGTGTGCGGATTTACCAATTAGAAAATACACTGTCTTTGGGAGTACAAGAAGTAGTAGTCCCAGTGAGTGAAATAATCCGTAGCTGATTTCGTCGTGCCACAATGGCTCAGAAAGCTCTGATGTCAATTTGCTGTCTCGCTGTTTCAGAGAGAAAGATATGGATCATGCAGTCCGAATACCAGAGATGGGAGTCAGTAAGGTAAGCCTTTTCACTTCACAGTTTTGTTTTGTTTTTTTTTTTTAGGGTGGACATTATTTGTTTGTGTGTGATACAGTGAGGGTTATATAACGTGGCTGCCAACTGCTTCCCCAAAGTTCCATGCAGAGGTGTACTTTGACCAGGAGCAACAGAGCTACATGCTGGTGGACCAGGGAAGTCAGAATGGAACCGTCATCAATGGCAACCGAATCCTACAGGTCAACATTTTGTCACAGTTTGCTGCCTCCAAAAAATCCAGAAAAGTTTGTAGTTAACATCAATTTAATTGCCAAACGTCCCTTCTGCAGCCTAAAGCCAAATGTGAGCCACATGCACTGATGCACGGTGATGAGGTGAAGATGGGAGAGACTGTGCTCTCCTTCCACATCCACTCAGGCACTGATACCTGTGACGGCTGTGAGCCTGGTCAGGTGATGGCTCACCTGAGCAAGTACAAGAGAGAGGAGAAGGCAGGTGAGCGACCTCAGGAGGAGATCCAAGAGAAAAACAAGGAGAACATTTTTGGTACAGGTTTATGAGAGAGCAGATATATTTAGCTTTACTCTCGCTATTTTTTCCCCAAAAGGCCCGGCTCTCAGCAAAGACGATAAAGAAGCACTTAGACAGAAGGAGCTGAAGCAGCTGAAGGCTAAATATGGCCTGCAGGTGAGTATCATCAGGGTTAGCAGCAGACAGATTTAGTTAAAACTCTCTTTACACAGTCACTTGTTTGCTTTTCTGTAAATAGAGCAAAGAGTTTGAGGAGGCCAAAGCCCTGAGGAACCCCAAATACAAAGACAGAGCAGAGTCTCGAAGACAGACCGTGGGCAGCGAAGGGGTTTTCCAAAGAGATGATGCTCCTGCCTCTGTTCATGAGTAAGTCTTGTCTTTGACTCTAGCCATAGGATGGAAATGAAAGCTGTAAGTGTTAATCATATATATGTTTTTCTCACAAAGAGAGATCAGTGAAGTCAATAAAGGGCGGAAGATGTTGGAAAAGATGGGCTGGAAGAAAGGAGAGGGATTGGGCAAAGAGGGCACTGGAATGAAAGACCCGGTAAGGTCGCTTTACAGCCTGCAGATGTCTCACTGGCACATCTGATTATATGTAGCTGTACACTGAAGGAATAAAATAATGGTGTCTTCCTTCTTTCCCCACAGATTGATGTGAAAATCAGAAAGTCCCAGTCAGGTTTGGGGGCTGCTGCTACAATGTCTCTAGACGGTGCCTCCATAGCTCGATCAAAGTCTCAGAAGAACTGGGAGAAAGCCAGAGAGAGATTTGCGGATTCATTCCTGCCTGACCTGCTGCCATCCAAAACTCAGACCAAGTCCCCCAAAGCGTGGGTCAGAGCAGAAGAGACTGAGACCACAAACGCACAAACTGACAGCCAGGGTTAAGTCTTATTTATTGTGGGTATTAAAAACTGGATGTTACTTTTTTTGTGTGTGTGTGTGTGTGCAGGCTGAATATCACAGCAACAAATGAAATCTGAACGTTTCACTTTGTCTTGACGAGAGCAGATTCTGACCACATCATTTAATCTTGGCAAAAAATGTATTTGTTTTTACAAATTTTACTCTTGATTTTTAGATCCAGCTTTAGTCAACAGAAATTATTCTGGTTTTTGTTCAGTGCCTCAGTCTCCTTAATACCCACATACAGTTACCATAGGTTTTTTTTTTTGTTTGTTTTTGTTTTTTTTAAATAAATGGTTGTTCAACTAGTCCAGTGGTAAAATCTTTTTCCAAACATGTTTTGGGCAGAGGAGGGAACTTTATGCTAATCGGGATGAAAATAAGTTAACTGGAGACAAAATGTGTCCATGTCACTGTCACTTAATAAAAGTCGAAATACATTTAATCAGAGTTTTTGTTTTCAACACTAACTTCTATAGTTTTTGTCTGAATTCTCTGTTCACTCTTTTTTTGTTCTCATATACTGATGATCAGATGTTTTGTGTCGCCCTCATTTAAGCACTGAATAACTTCTTAAGTGAATAATGTGGGATGTTTACTGTCCACAACACGGAGTGTTTTACAGTCCAACCTGCAGAGTGCTCATCTGCCACTGTGCCTACCAGAACATAGAGAATGTGGATCACCTCAACCAAATATTGACACAGTGAAGCTATATTTCTCACATACTGAGATGAGGCAGCGGTGGATCTGTTCAGATAACTCTGTAAACAAATCAAGCCAAACCAGTCACCACTGTTCAGCTTATTACTGTCCCTGCTCCCTCCTGTTTTATGCTGCTTCACACTGAATTTTGAAGAAGCTCATCTATTTGATTCATTGCTTCTAATGTAAAATGATATCCTATTTTATTGTCATTGGTGTGTTTACTCAAGAGCCCACGGACGCACATACACACACTTGTGTCAAGTGCTGAGCAAATTTTACAGTCCATCTGTTTGCAGTCTTATCTGAATTTAGTTTTAGGGTGTGTGAATATTTGCATGTGCGTGCAAGTGCACACTTGAACAGAGACAAGTCTGGCACTAAACAGACAAAATGAAGTCCATTTTAGTTTACATTATAGTCTGTTCCATGAATTGATATAACTACATACACATTAACTAATTTTTAAGTCAACAAATAAATGCCCAAAGAATAGAAGATTTTCTGTAAAGCCTCACTAACAGGTGAGTAGATTGACTCACATGACACTGTTGGAGTGACTCCATGTGCTGGCTCGCCTGGAGGTCTTTTGACTTATTGTGCCACCCATCTCGATCTGCCCTCAACGGATAACCGCCGGCACCAGAAGAAGCGTATATTTCCCTTAGACAGTAGGCATTCTCCCCTGAGACTGTACGGGACAGCAGTGTTCCTCTGCTGTCAGATTCCTTCTGCTTGACAGGTATGTCCTCTTGTCTCTCCCTTCGCAAGTCTCCTCCCTCAACCTACTGCCAAACAATTAGGAACTGATATTGCAGTGTAATAAAATGTGAGCGATCAGCCTATTTCCTCTGTGTCGAAACTGTATCGAGTAGAAAGTCTCAGCCATGAAAAGATGTGAGTCATGAGATAAAGTATGAATTCATTCTTGTGTCAGGATGTGGCTCAGGGCTTTTGAAAAAAGCTGGCTTGACCAGCTCCTGACACTGGAGGAGCATTCAAAGAAACACTGGGGCACTGTCCTTTCAAGTGCATTCATGATGTATTTTTTCTTTTTTTCTTTCAGAAGTTGTAAAGAATGTGAAGTTATTATTGTTGCTTTCGGATGAAATCAGCTGGTTTTAGTTGGGATTGCCTGTCGTATGATAACGAATAATATGCAACTAACTGAATCTATTATGTTTTTCAGGCCACGCAGAAAGATATTTTTCTAATATTAAAATGAACATCAGGGTGTAATTAGCCTGTAGGTGGTACATTTTACCACATCCCGCCATTCAAAAATGTGACTGTTCCTGAGGTGACTATTTTCCCTTGGATTGTGTTCACAGACAAGTGGCAACAGGTTCTCTTTAAGTCCTAGTTTGAAGCTGGAACAGACTGAGTTATGTGACAGACAAGTCATTTTCAAATTCATTTCAGACAGAAATTCTACACGACTGTAATCTGTACTTAAGTCAGTTAAATAATTTTTGGAAAAGCCAGAAAGATATTAATTTTATGCAGTTTCTTGACCTAGTTTTCAACCCTGTTTGGCAATGACACCCACAAGGCCAAAGGTCACCCTCTCTTTCATACCACACATACATAAACTTAACCACACAGACTTGTCAAAAAACTGTATTGTCTTGCATTTTCAAGAAGATCAGACAAAGAACAAGGAGGTCTCTAATATCTACATTTAGCTCAAGCTACTGATGAAAAAGTGTTATTCAGGCCATAATTTGTGTTTTTCCACAACTTAAAACGACATCACATCACATCACAAACTCTGATTTCATTTTTAAAATACTTATCTTATTTGTAGTATATTATAAAACTATTACTCTATAAGACATTTGACAAAAGACAGTTCTTTGATCACAGACATTAGCAAGTTTGACTAGTGGTTAGATTTATTTTTGTGCGTGTGTATGTGTGTTTTTGTATTAGATGTAGTAGCAATCTCAGACACAAATTAGTGAAAGACACCACAGCGCTGTACGTATATGTATATATATATATATATATATATATATTTGACTGACTTTTACTAAAGAAGAAAGATACAAGGTATCTGTAGCTAAGTAGACATTAGGCATTTTATGATATCAAATTAATTAACGCATTCAATTTGAATTCAATTTGAATTGAATATTTAATTTAATCAGTAATAATTAATTGACTTAAATCAATTTATGGGTGTTAAGTAGGGATGAGCGACTACACCACTATCCGTATCTGGTCAACCATCTACATTATCTGTATCCGTATTCTAACTAGAAAGGGGCGGGACTTAAATAGGAAGTGGGTGTAGTTTATACGAAAGTTGCATTTTGAAGCCTGAAATTGATATGGTCAGAAGTTGCTATATTTATTGTAAGCCTCAGTATATTGTTATTTACAGTTTAATTTGTATTACACCAAGGTAAGAAGAGCGAGCCGACTGGAAAAAAACCTGAGTGAAGAAACAGCGAGAATGAGAAACGTGACGCGGGCTGCATGCAGCACCGCTTCTGTTACGAATCAAGTTTTTACCCCATAACCCCATAAAGTTGGGCAGATTTCAAACGTTTGGGTTTTAAAAAGCTATTTTAAAATGATGATGTAGTAGTGTGGATGTAGCCTAACTTTTTATCGCTATTAGGTTAAATGATGATCTTACCGGGAGACTCGATCAGGCAGTGGTAAATATCGATGTATGTCACCTCCGGCTGCTCAGTGGGATCATTTCTCCATGAAAATGAAGGAAAACAGAAGGGACAATGAGAAAGACCCACTTATGTGAGTTTTTCATTATACCGTTTTTTATCCGGTACAGCTAGCGTGTTAAAATAATCTCCTGACGAGTTGAAATAATGTTTTAAGCTAACTACTGGACAGTGTTTTTTTAGATTGTGCCGCCGATTGGTTTCCCCTCCGGTGGGCGTGGCTTCCGGAGTATGACGCGTTGCACTCTGTCCTATCACAGGACGCCCTGAGGAGGATTTTCCTTCAGCCCGAGCACGGATATTGACTCGTATTACTCGTATGGTACTCGTCGAAATTGCTACATCCATACGGGATACTCGTTTCAGCCGAGTATCCGGCTCAATCCTAGAGTTAAGCTGGGGCTGTCATACCTTCATTTTTATTATATTATTTCTGGGATGTCTTCCAACTACCCAGGTTAAAAGCTTCTTTAAGCTTCAGGGTATTTTGTGACTGTAACCACATTCAGATTCTGTAAATGAGGAGAGAGCCAATTTTTGGTCCCAATTTGCCGGATATCATCTGGTAGACTGTGAACTCTCACAGAGTCTGTATTATAATCTTTTCGCACTGTTTGTCTAAGCAACCAAGCAAGTGTAGTAGAAAAGCATCTATTTATCATCATCATCATTCATAGTTTCCATAGGTGGAACAGAACATCATTCATTTCTTGGGTTTCCATTATGGTCAAGGGCTGGGCTAGGCTGGGCCGCAAGCATTGCCTAAAGGAGTCTGTAATTTTGGAAAATATAGACTACCTCAGACGCACAGTCCCGCGAGAAATACGTCATGATGGTTTCACTACTTAAAGACGTGATCTGAATTGTGTGTGTTTAGAACTTGTATTTCTAAGAACTACCCCGAACTTGTTTTACTTTGAAAAGTTGCTAACAATGTGTTTTATCAGTACGATTCAGATAGCTGTATAATAGAATAAGACCAGGATATAATACAGGACATTTAAACAGCCATGGGGCCTTGAGGGTGATCACAACAAGCATGAGGACAAAAACTCTACAAACAGATGAGCAACATCTCTGTGAACACAACTACAACAAGTATTTAATGATGCCCTGCAGCCTTGTTGAATAAGCGTGGTATTCAGATCAGGAGATGAATAACAATACAGATAGTAGAGTAAAAACATATATTTTGAATGCCATAAAGATTGTTTTTGGATGGAGCGACCCAATATGTTTTCTGCAGAAAACATGCCTGATGCCTTGGAGCTCTTACACATGCTAGATCTAACCAAATATAATAGTGCTGTCTTCCACTGTGATAACTTTCTATCGGGCAACAATCACATTTGTGAAGCCTCATTCAGCTACACTTGAGTCTGCTCTCTTGGATCAAGACAGAGGCAGAAAAATCAACTCACTCTTGACAGACACAACGCACTTCATTTTACCCAAACCTCATCTTTCACCTGTCATCTATAACTCTGTGTTTTCACAATCTCTGTCTGTCCATTGAAAGGCATGAGACCAGAAGCAACACAAGGCAGAGAAACAATTCTGTGTTGACCCACCACACTTCACTTCCGGCTTAGTCAGCCCTCCCAGCCACGTCCGTCTAGACCGCTAAATCAGAGCCTCCGCAAGACAGAACAGTGCTCTCTGGCTGCAAACACAAGATTGTACTATTTTAAAACGTGACTGTGATTCTTGGATTGTAGTCAAATGAGATTCCAGCTGAGAAAAATAAATTTGTTGGCTGTTGATGTCCATGTGAGGAGAGGCAGGCAAGTGGCCGCTGCTTCAGAAACATTCACAGGTCATCCAACTTGATCCTTTTGGCTGAGAGGAAATGATCCTCATTCCAACCACATTTTAATGGAAACATGTTTCTATTTACACAATAAAGAACGTTCTTTCAAAGGTTTTTCACTAATAAGGAAATTAGCTTACTTTATTTGGAAAAAGAGGGAATCCGTTGTTTGTATGAAAATAAAGCACATCCTTTAATCCTGCTAAGGCGGTCACATGGCCACTGTTTGTGAATCCGAAGGGGATGAATTACCCCTCATATGTATGTTATCATCATCATCATTCATCTTGAGAGTATGAGGCTGGCTATGGATTTCATCAGAGCTCATGTGTTTTTTATTTATATGCATGTGAAAATATTCTGCGGGTGACATTAATATTATTATTCTTGTTATTGTTGTGCCATTAGGTCAGGAGTGTTTTTCCAGTTTCCTTTCCAGTTTCCCGGGCTAGCTACACTAAATGCTGTTATCATATCTCCAAATTAAGCTTCACAATTAAAAATATTTGAAACATCTTTGCATAAATATCACAACCAGATTGAAATTCTTCTCCTCCACAGTGAATGGAAATTCCAACAAACAGCTTCCTCCCAGCAAGTGACTCATTCACTGACACTGTTGAATATCTTCCACCCTTGGCCTTTCCTGCGTAGGGCCCCAAACTTCTGGGTGTGTCTCCCTGTGACCTCATCTTCCCAGAAAATCCTCTAGAAACCTTAGCAGCACAACCGCTCACATGATGCAGCCTCCATATGAGGTTTCCGCAACAAGAAGCTGCTCAGTTTATAGAGAAACATCTCTCTTTGCTTATGGCATCAACAGTGCTGATGCCGGCTATAGCATCCTGTTTATACTGCTGCTGTGAGAGCTTTAATATTCGGCTCAGTCTGAAGTGTAAACAAACCCTTAGATTTTCAGTCCTATTCCTATTGTGTTTCTAAAGCTCTTGTCACACAAATCTGTCCAGCATATTCTTTCTCTATGGCAAACAAATCTCACGTGGGCAAAGGTTAAGTTACCTTCCCTATCTACTAGGGAACACAACACAACAAGAGCTTTAATGGACAGAACTGCTTTACAGCTCCAAACATCTCACTCGCCTCAAACTGCTGGATCAACTATTGAGCTGAATTATAGATTCATGAAAAGAGGCTTTGTGCTCATGCAAAAGACAATAGCTCCTGCACAGCAGCAGGACTTAAAAACCAAACAAAGCACATTCAATGTGTCATCTGACCCCACGTCCAAAAGTCAGCGCATACATAACATGCCACTAACGCAGTTTACTGAAGCAAGCAAACTGTGCGTATACTCAAACAGCAATGATTAAGCAGCGGTGCACCTGACTGACAGACAGCTGTCAGAGTTTCAGAAGAGAAATCATACCTTGATTCTTCAGAGGACTGGTAAGCTGTGACTGGTCTGATGTGATGTCCTTCACAGTGGAGGGTGAAGCCTTCGGTCAGTTAGTGAGGTCCAGTGTCCTGCCCGCTGTTGGAGTTGCCGCTCTCTGAGTGAAAATAGTTGTTCTCTCTGTGTGACGGAGCTTAGCCCATGTGGCTGGATGGGAAATGGGAAATGAACTTTCTGGGCAAAGAGCCAAGAGCAGTGGGTTTTAAAGACACAGCAGTTTCAGTGCCATATAAGGTTTTGTAACACTTTGTACTATGTAAGTTAAAAGTAAAGCCATAAATTACACTGTTGAATTTACATATGTATAAATTTCAGGATTTATTGTAATTTCATGCCAGACGTAACTGTTTCAGTTCACACAAACATGACATTTTAGTCTGAGATCTGCATTCATTAAAACAGTAATTGCCTTTTTGGATCAAAAACAGAATTTCTCTCTTTCAGTGGTGCAAAGTAACTGAGTACATGTGGCCAAGCAATGCAACATGTACTTTACTTGTTCCACTGCTTTACTGTACTTTTGTGTGCCTATTATTTATTGCTCCACCACATTTATTTGAGAACTCAAACCAATGATTACTTAGCAACGATAGAAAATACATTGTATTGTAATGAGTTGTTGCTCTCATAGTATGGATCGCACTGTGCATGCAGTATGAATCAATGATTTGGTGTCTCCCTCTAGTGTTTTTTCCTGAGAAGGCAACAGCAGCCAATATCTCTGCTTCTCATCTCTCTGTTGCTGTTGCTGTCAAAGACATACAAGGCGTAGGTTTACTTTACCACACACTGTCCTCTATGACTTTATCACATGTTTTCAGCCTGGTGTTTCTGGCCGTCCAGAAGCTGTAAACAGGAGACCTGGCTGCTCAGATTATATCTATGCTACATGCAAGTACTGTGGCCAAGACAAGTCTGTTCATCTCTGATCTGTCCTGCAGAGGCTTAACCTGCTACTGCAGGACACAATATATAAAAGAAACAAGAAACTCCCCAAATAGTTAATTTCCCCTATTAAAACCAAATGATGTACATCAAATTAGTTTGAATTCAACGGCACGAAATCTTTAAATTCTGCTCATTTTTAAGAAAAGTGTTTTGATTTATTCAGTATCAATGCATTGCTTCATTTGATCGAGACTGGTACATTAATGCATTACAATGGAAAGATATCACGCCATGTTACTGGGCAGTCACTTCCTCAACACACTGTATGTACTTTCAGGAAATCCATACTTCACCTCTTCAGGCCCCATGGGAGGAGAAACCTGATCACTGATGACAGTAACATGGACTCATCCCTATTCCAGTGTGTGAGTAAATAATTGTCTCCTCTCCTATTTCCTTGTCACTATGGATTAACAGATTAGAGTTGATCATACATCCTCTGCTAAGCCCCTTCATGTGGTAGCCTGGCAACAGGCCACTAGATAATATGCACAGACACAGCTGCATTCATCATTCATAGATATATGATGAGATGATATTGAGTGTATAGTACAATGAAAATGATATGCATTTTAAGTTGTTCTGCATTCTGAGCTATGTGTTGTCAAAAACTCCAAAGTGCTTATTTAAGCAAAGCTAAGTTGTATTTCAGTTTTATGCATTGCTGCATATTTATAAAGCTAAGGTTTCTTGTCAGAGTCATCGCGGATTGATATTTTTCCCCTTTTTTTCATGGGCAACCTATAAGATATTGAATATTAATAAAAGGCAACATAAAGAGCGGCCAAATCAATTCCTCTGGACAGAATCGGTAGCACAGTCCCCACAGTGCAATACAGTACAGCTCCTGAAAACAGAACTTCATGATACATTTTTCTTGTTCTACATGAAAGACTTCTTTGTTTTTCCCCTCTTTGAAATGTGCAGGACTCTGCTGGACCAAGATGTCATCAGCTGAGTCTACACCAGGAATCGAACCAGCCCTTCTTATTGTGGAGCGACAATGTTAACCACTGTGCCACCGTGCTGCTCAGGTCACCACATACATTTACATCAAGTCACCAATTAACCTACATGTTCAGGTGCCCCCACCAGGAATCGAACTGCGCCCTTCTTATTTATTCATTCATTCATTCATTTATTTATTTATACATTATTGGTGACCCCCTCGGAGCATTTTACCGACAGATACGTTCCTTTTTAAATGTTTAAAACTTAATAAATGTGAAAAAGACAATTTAATGTCTCCATTTGTCATTCTGTCTTGCAAAGCAGACTGGAGTAGATAATGATGATCTTTTGCACACCTATAGATTGAAGCAGAAATCATTATGACTCAAATAGTTTTGAATTGAAAATCAATTTTGAATCGAACTGTAGCCCCAAAAATCGGAATCGAATCAAATCGTGAGATAGTAAAAGATTTCCATCCCTAGTGTTTACACAGGTTGATTGACAACTATGAACTTTGAAGCTTTACAATTTCAACATCATTTGGACACTTAGTTCAGCCCTACCATTTCATGCTGGTTGTGGGGAATCATAAGTTGTCTTACTGCTCTGAAAACACATTACTGCAATGGCACTAAGCGAAATGACTTTGCTTTTCCTGATACACACTGATCTTCAATATCTTCAGAATATAATGTTGAGAAACATAATAATAGGTTTAGTTTGAGCACAACCTCTAAAAGTGACACCTAATAATTCAGCTAACAATATTAGGTTTTATTTTTTAAAGACATCTGCCTCAGATTCACACATTGTGTCAACATAAAGACAAAAGCAGCTGGGGAGTGTTTAATTCTTGATAACAACTAATAGCTTTCCAAATGATTTTCTGATAATGTTCTCACTTTGAGCACTCAGCTTTCACATCTAAGTGAAAACACGGATATTTGGCCTAACTTGACTGATATTAATATTATTAGTAAAAAATATTGATTGACTGCTGTTACTATGGATGCATGCTAAGCATATAGCTCAGTTTATCTGGCTCCATGTGTGACTACGGATTGAACATATTTATGTACACACACAGCTGCATTTGTGCAATTGTCCAAGACAAAATTCTCTAAGTTTATTTACCTCATGAGAGGACACAATGACAAACATTGTTGTGGATCTAAGCTGGTAAATGTGCTCCATAAGCTCCGGGGTCCACTCACTGATCTCGGAGTGTGTGTGTGTGTGTGTGTGTGTGTGTGTGTGGATGTGATGAGGATGTTACATCACTTGCAGTGCATCCAGACGCCAGCAGCAGCATCCAGCTCTGAGGAACAGCGGCGCGCAGAACCAGCTGGCCATATTGTGCTCCGCACCAGCTCTCCGCAAATCGGCTGCGTCACACCAAAAAAAGAAGCACGCACACACGCACACAAAAAAGCACACACCGGCACTGGAACAACAGAGTCACCACGGCGAAATACACCGAGTGAAAAGAGGAATCAGCTGAGCTGGTAGGTGTCGGGATGAGGTAATTGGGTTTTTTTTATGGGGGGGTCATATTCCACAATGATGCATCAGGCTCATTATGTCGGAGCAGGCTCTCCCCTGGCTCACACCGTGCACATCGTTTGTCTGAGCTTTGTGGTGCTGTTTGCATGTGTTTGAAGAAAAACAACACAAACGAACCAGAAAAAAACCCTCCACATGCTTGGTTGAACGATTGCCGGTGCGGCTCAGGGACAGAGGACAAAAGGTAACAGCTTCCATTCAGGCGTGTTTATTTGCTCCCCTCAGGTTGTTTTTTTTTTCCTGCTGGGAAAATGGTTAAACTGGGGAATAATTTCAGCGAGAAAAACAACGGAAAGGTGGTTTCTGAAGACGGCTTTGACACCATCCCTCTTATAACACCACTAGATGCCAGCCAGCTGCAGTTTCCTCCGCCAGATAAGGTAAGATTGGTTCATTTCATGTTTTTTAATCCTTTCATTCACATCAGCAGTCACACCAGGGGCCCTGTGCTTTATCACTACCAGTCCGATTAGTCCAATTAAGGCCAAACAATCATTTGGTTTCTCTACAGATCTGTTATTTACAGAAGGAAACAGAAAAGTAATTCTACCCATCCTTCTGCTGTGAACTCCCCATTTCCCCCTGAAGCTGATTGTATGCTCTCTCATGTGTGTGTCTGCATGTTGTCTTTCTTCCAGGTGGTAGTGAAGACAAAGGCGGACTATGATAGTGAGAGCAAGAAAGGGAAGCTACGGTCTCCTAAAATTGCTGAGTTCTCAATAAGCATCATTGAAGGCGTATCTGAGCGACTCAAAGTAAGAAGGATGTGGCAGCCATTGTCTGTTTCATGCATCATCCCATCTCCAATATCTCTCTTACACCTCCACATGTGCATAAGTCAGAGGGGCCGACAGCTGTCTCCTCTGCAGCTCGGGACATTTGTCACTGCTGTCATAATATTGTGTGTCCGATCCAAAGTTAAACTCTGTGGCTTCTCCGCCCAGGCCACCTTCATGTCTTGTATTCTGTGCTGCCTCTCATCCTGCCAGGCACCACGGGGGCGATATAATGCACAATGATTCACTTAACCCCGCCCTGAAACTCTCATTAATTCAGCTGCTGCCATGGTGATGGCCTCCAAACAGCAGCATCTCTCCCACCCCCTTTAACACCCCTCTGGCTGGCAGATGTGTGTAGCTCTTCACCCCCTGATGAAAATAAACATATGATTTTATAAAAGGGAAACAACGAACAGAACTATGGCTCTAACTTTGATAGGCTGACTGTGTTGCACTTGACTCCACACTGTTCCACCATGCTCAAAAATCAACAGATGGAACTGTTGAGCTTCTCTTACTAAAGGAGCTTTCATTCTAAAAACATCTGAGAAGGGCAAAGAGACACAGCACTTTCTCTGAGAACACAGCTCGTATCCTCTCGTTGGTGCTTTGAAATCCTGCAGGCAGCCCTTTCATCGCAGCCTCTTTCACAAGCTCCTGTTGCTTTGCTTTATACATGTTGTACCGGCTGCTCAGCTATGAAAGTGCAGGATTCACCCCAGACATATAAAACAAATATCCATCTACTCATGCTGTGTTTTTGTTTTTTGTTAGTTTTGTTTTTTATTGAATAAGTGCCAAACATTATGGGGGACAGTAAAATGAGTACTTGATCCAGATCTATGTAAGCAAGAAGACTGTGTTAGTTCATAAAAAAAACATTCTTGGGGATCAAAATCTTTGACAATAATGAGGCAATTTCTCCCACACCTGCTCATGTACCCTCCCGATCCCCAGAAACACTGGCAGTGTCACATAACTCCCCAGAGAGGTGAAAGCAGGGCTGTTCAGATGGTCACTAAAGCCATTTCCCTGCAGTTACGATATGCAGTATATCTTAAGTCAATACACTAACCGTAATATACACTTTCATATATTCAGAGTCAGTGTTTGTTCTATGAATATTTTTTAGTACCGCAGGGTCAAGAAGCCGTTTTATAAACTGAAAAGAATATAACCATTTCAATCTGCTACTTTCTTCTCATTTTATTAGCACACTCACAGTTCATGTGGTGTCCTCCTATAAGTTAAGCTGTCACATACATGTTGTGTAGATGATGAAGCTGTTGTGTGTCTCCTTTAGGTGACCTTGCTGGTGATCTGTGCTCTGGCTTTCCTTGTGTGTGTTGTGTTCCTGGTCGTCTACAAGGTCTACCAGTACGAGCAGCCTTGCCCTGACAGCTTTGTCTACACGGTAAACACTTTCAATTATCATTGTTAGCAACCATGTCTGATGTTGACAAGTACATCTTTGTACTTTACTTTAAGAAGGATTTAAGCACTCTATTTAAATACGATTTATTATACGATCAGAATGATAGTAAACCATTTTGACACCCATAATGCCACAGTGATTCCCATGTGGCAATTATGCTTTTACTTTTCACCAATGAAGTAAATGGATTGAGATTTGCTGTTGGTACGCATGATCTTTAATTGTATAATTTTCTCTTTCAAGGTGGCATTTATAATATATATATCTCTACCACCACATGTCAACCAGCTTTTGGTGACTATTTACTTTTTCGATTAACTGAGGCGAGACTGTAAATTTGAAGGAAGAAATAAGACAATATTCTTCGCGACGTAAGATGAAATCAAAAGTTGAACAAATGCTACGAGTAATATTTACTTTAAGTAGATGTTAATGCACTACAGACATTGTTGAGTTTGTGTTGTTTTAACTTCTTTTAATTCTTTTCTTTTATTATTTTAATTGCTACACATTCTGGCTAAGCGCTAAGCTGTAGTATTTAGCCAGCACATAGGATATACTGTTCGGCTTCAGCCACATAGCTTTTTTTTTTTTTTTTTTTTTTTTTTTTTAAGCTCTGTGGGGTGGGGGCTACTGAGTGTTAGCTCATCCTCTTTGACAGACACATGTACTGGTTAGTTAATGAAGCTTAGTTTGAATTGTGTTATTATTTGACATGTGCTCTTTTGCTCTGCTGCTTTAGATCATAGCTCCATTTTATCAACCTTAATGTCATAACTGTGAATCACAGTTGGTCATACTTTTAATTTTGTCACCTTGTGGCTTTCTTGGTAATCACAAGGTGCTATTTTTCTTGGTATTTTAAATTTCGTTTTGTCTCTCTTTCGAGAAGCAAGGACGCTGCATGCCAACTGGGTTATATGGCAACTACCCCCCCCAGGGCCCTGGGGGCCGTGGGCGCCTCTTTACCCTCATCAACCATTATAACATAGCGAAGCAGACCATAACACGCTCGGTATCACCATGGATGACCATCATGTCCGAGGAGAAGGTCACCCAGCAGGAAACGGAGACTGCTCAGAAGCTGGCCTAACTAACCCGGGATGATGAGGTGACCTCATCTGCTGCAGAAAAAAATAAATAATACGGTTGTGCCATTCAGGCAAACCTCAGAGTCCTGTGGCTTTCTGTGTGTGAAAAAACAACTTCTCTTTCCTGAGGTGCTATTCTGTCTTGTTGACGTAGTTTGGCTGGCTGATGTGTACTGTAGCAGGAAATCTGCAGAAATTTGTTCCCAGCAAAGTGAGGCTTATAGTTGGGTGGATTCATGGTTTGTTTGAATAGCATATGTTGTTATTTATTTACACTTAAAAACAGAGTGGCAAATGTAGAAAAAGCCACAGAAACACAAACACAGAAAAACACACTCACTGTCTTTGTACATACACATATGTAAGAGAACTCACTTTAATACTCAGATTGTGAAATGACTGTGAACCATCTTTTGTCTGCGTTGCTTGTTTTAACGCACATGCACGCATGACTCCGATAATATTACCACTTGCTTTGAACCTCTTTCTTTTCAGATACAGTATTGATAGCGCATGTCAGACCTCTTGAGTTCCAGCAAATTTGCAGCATTTTTACCAGTGAGGTCATCGGTGTCAACATATTTTACTGCCATAATATTGTGAATAAATAAGGGTTGATGTGAAAGGAACCTTTTGACCAGTGGGAAAAAAAACTTTACACTACTTTGTGTTATTTTGGTTCAGCCCATACTGTTCTCTGCATATAGTGCTGTTTAGGAGTTTTTAGTATTTGATGCATCTTTTAAACAGCATTAATGATTGTGTCTGTTCATTTGAAATCTTCGTGATCACCGTGTGCTTTTCTTTGCTGGCTTTGAGACTTATTCATTGGTTACTTTCCATAACATACCCTTTATGCTACTCTATTGAATGTTTTTGCATTGCTAGTGAAGACGCTGTATTGTGCAATGCTTTGCATTTATGTCACCATAGATGGCTGTCGGTAGCCATCACTGATACTAGACTTAGGTTGACGTAGTGGAACCATCTGACAGTATATGCTTGTCCTGTTGCTTTTTTTCCCCGTATTTGTCATTTACAAAATGTATGTACTTTTTTCAAACGATGTAATGATTGCCATTGAAGTGCATTTGCTAAATAAAAATGTTACATGATTAACTGAAATAAAGTGCCCACATTTCACAACAATGTTGAAGTGGAATTGATATATAAAAGAGAATGTTTTAGTTCACGAGGAAATCTTGTCAGTAATACTGAAACCTCAAAAAAGGCAGAAAACAATGGAGTTAATAGTCCATACTCCCTTGAGTTGAGATCAAAGGAACTTTTCTAAGTGTTGTACTGCTATCACGAAAATATTAGGTTAATCCTTGTAAACAGATTAGCAGAAATATCACTGGGCTGTATGAGTCAAAACTCATGTGGACAGCCGCTTTTCTTTGGCTGACACATATCAAGACAGCTTTCTGCTGTTCTGCTACTCTTGAGTTTAACTGAAGATTTAACATATATTTGAAAAGTATTAACTTGTCTAAGATGATATCCTGAAGTAAAGAAAGAAACAGAAATTAATCAAGAATATTATTTAGTTTTACTGGACTTTGAGTGGTGTGTCAGTACAGTTACACTGCGATTGAGATCAAATAAATGCTGTAAAGCAAAACGTTCTCATTGGTCTGACAGTGAAGTATAACATTTGTCTGACTGAGGGTCACAAGTCTATAGTATATTTAAAATCATGATTGTAATGACAAGATGCACTTCTACACAATATCCTCTAGTGCAATGAAGGTGGTTAGATCAAGATATTTTGTCAGTCAGTTAGACAAGAAAAGCTGCAGGTAATCAAATTATTGTTGCTCCTTTAAGTGGAAGAGAAAGCCAGAGTGCCCAACCACACACACACACACACACTTAAAGTGAATACAGTGCTCCTGGCAATGCTCGCCTCCACAGAAGTGCTTCAAACACCAGAGCTGGCCTAAAAGCACTAGATAAACATTAACAGATAGTTAGGATCACACTGTCATCTCCAACTGAATCCAAGATCTTCATGAAGAACAACTTGTCCACAGGGTTCAACGTGGCAATAGTACATTCAGTGCCTGTGTTTTGTCTCTTCTTTATGACATAGCAAATATGTGTCAGAGTGAGGTGGTTTTCTGTTGTATAGAGTTCATGCTGGCAGCTGTTAGCTGTCATACCAGTCCAGAAAGAGGAGAGAGAAAGAGCACATGACGAGGAAGAAGAGGATCCATACCCGGAAGCCGGCGTTGTTTTTGATTGCCTTATGATAGAAGTTAGAAGACAGAATAACATTTTACTGATACGATTCACTAATGCTGACCAAACAAGTGTCATGTTTTTATTTATCTGGATGACTTTTACCTCCCGTATATCCTCATTGCCTTCTTTCACGTTCTCCGTAGCACCCACAACCAGCTGATGAATACTGTCTATCTCTGTTTCCTGTCATGGAAACCAAGATGGACAATCAGTTTATATGTGATTTCTTCTCAAACTCCTGCGCATTTAAGTGACAAAGTGAAGGAAATGCAAGCAACTCAGCTTACCTGATGAAGGACTTTCTCGGCAAAGATCTCCTGAAGTCTAGAGATCTCCACCACCTTCCCCTCAATTTGTCTGATGGGTAAAAAAAGGGAAGGGATGAAATGTCCCATGACAACAGTGTTCCTAGCATAATAAACCTTTCCAGATGGCAGTAGTATGACCATGGCAGATTTATGAAAATGGGGCAGGAACATGTGCGGAAGACTGACCTCACTTCATCCACCAGGCTGTTCATTTCACTCACTAGCCTCTGGTTTTCCTGTTCAAACTAGAAAAAACACATGAATATTTTACATTAATTGAGTGCAACAAGGACTTGGACGTGCTTTTTTATCTGAACTTTCAGCTAAAAGGCTAAATTGATTTAAGTGATTGCTTGTGTGCAAAAATACTTGACTGGATGTGTGGTACTTTTTAATCTAAATTTTATTTCCCCAAAAAACATTCTCAGTAAAGCAACGTATATGTGCTTTTATTACTCTGAGTTCCTCTGCATTACTGGGCATCTAAGGACGGCTACATATTCATCAAACACATATAAATCATACAGATCTACATTAACTGGACAATAGGAAGATAATTGATAATATTGATGTCTGAGGTAACATACCATCTGTATCTCCTCAGGAGACAGCTCGTCCTCCACTCGGCCCTCCTCCCACAGGTGTTCCACAGTGTTGTCCAGAACCTCTGACATACTTTTCTCTACAGGGACCAAAAGAGAGTGAAAACACTTCATGTCTATAAAATCCCAACATTTCCTCAGTTGCTCACTTATTTTATCTGAATCAGAACTTTGTTGTATATTTTCTCTTTCAACCATCCCTGACTGGTTGTTTAGATGGATTTGCCAAGGTGGGGCATCTGTGGGGTCGCTTTACATTTCACCATATTGGACCTTACAGCAGCCTGTTAGGAATATTATTGTTTACGTGGTTCGGTTGCAGTGATACTATTCAGTAGGGGTGGGTATCTTTTACTATCTCACGATTCGATTCGATTCCAATTTTTGGGGCTATGATTCGATTCAAAACGATTTGATTCATAATGATTCCTGCTTCAATCTATAGGTGTGCAAAGGATCCTCATGATCTACTCCAGTCTGCTTTGCAAGACAGAAAGACAAATGGAGACATTAAAGTGTCATTTTCACATTTATTAAGTTTGAAACATTTATCCATGCTGAGATGGAATTATTGCTGTTGCATAAAAGCAATATCACATATTGCTTAAGTAACAAAAATAAAAGTGTCTCTTTATAAAAAAAATAAAATAAAATAGTGCAGTTAAACATGGGTTCCTCATTTTGCAAACCTTGCACACTGTGAAGCTCATGTCAAGCTCGGTCTTCCCGGACATTCGGTAAATAGGGCCCTATAAAATCCCCGATCACGGAATCACTGAATCAGACATTAAAAACGGAATTCATTCTAAACACAGAATAACACGGAACTGGCATTTTACATAAAAGCTTTTTTTTTTTTATTTCCTGGAATAAAAAGGAACGTATCTGTCGGGAAAATGCTCCGAGGGGGTCACTGATAATGCACGCCCCCCTACCCATGAATGGATAAATGAATGAATGAATGAATGTGGTGACTTGAGCGTAGTGGGGGCACCTGAACATGTCTAGGTTAATTGGTGACTTGAGCAGCGGTTAGTGGTTAACGCTGTCGCCCCGCAATAAGAAGGGCGTGGTTCAATTTCCCTGAACAAACCAAAAAAACAAAAAACGAATTTGGACGGAATATAGGAAAAAATAAAACGGGTTTTATAGGGCTCTAGGTAAAAACCAAAATGAGTCCAAATCTTTGCCTTCAACGAGGACGGGGCCGGTTGAATCTCTCTTTCCTCCATTATTGTAGTTTCCTCCTTGTTTTGGTGCTTACCGCTCCGTGGTGACGTCAGGGCCTCCCGCATACAAAATGGTGGCAGACAGCCTGCAGATTTGTTTGATTTATTTATTTATTTATTTATTTTTAATCGATTTTGGGACATTTTAAATCGATTCTGAATCGTAGTAAATGAGAATCACGATTCTTATATGAATCGATTTTTTGGCACACCCCTACTATTCAGCACAGAAAATATGCTGTGTTTGTGGAGAAATTTAAAAGCTGATGTTTACCATGTTTTCCCTTTTCAAATATGAAAGTGACAGCAAGAAAAAAAAAAAGATTATCTCACTATGAAGTTGAAATTTAAGTGATCAAGGGGTTGTAGATGTAGTTTTTATGGTTCAACTAACATAAAACCCTTAGTGTGATAATGACAGAGACAAAGAACAATTTGATTTTGTTTTGAAGCATTTGTAATCATAATTTTCTGTATCAAATCACAATTCTACTAAAAATCTATTCTGTAAATGTGAAGTAAACTTAAACTGTTGCTTCAAGTACACCATTGGCCAAAGACAGAGATATGGACAGTCCTGGCTATGGTAAAGGATGGAGAGACACCTGAGACTTTTATTGCAAACTGTAAAATTTAATGGCACATATTATGGATTTGCCAAATCTGGACGGTTTGGGTGAGATAATCCAATAGATCAATTATTAGTTAGTTATTGGATATCATGTCATGTAAATATACACAATGGATCATCATTGATAACAAATATTTTACAAATTAGAGGGTGCAGTTGTAATTGTACTTCTTATCAAATGTATCTACTGCTTTAAGAATATTACCTGAGTGCTTCCTTGGCCTGTGTATAAATATGCTAAAATACAAAACCAGCAGAGATCAAATCACATTCATAAAGTACTGATATACAGTAGTGGGACTGACTTTGGCAGCCTGAGCTGCCATGGAGATAAAGTGACTCAGGAGACTCAGTGACTCACCAGAACTCTCCTCCTTGACAGCTTTCTCTTCTGTGGGCTCTATCTCTCGTGTTTTCTCCACCTGACTGTGGTGTTCTGGTGCCAGTCTGGACCTATAACCAAGTGGATCAGTTACAAAGTTTTTAGTTAGTACAACCCTAAAATGATTTTAATAATTAATTTCATGAATGAGGTGTATACGTAGAATGTGATCTTCACCAGTACTCACAGTCTCTTTTTGTCCACCATCCTCTTGACTCTGATCGCTCTCTGCTCTGAGTACAGCTTGCACACTCCTTAAAGAGAGTAGAGTGCTGGACTCATATCAGCCTTTTCTTGATCAGTAAACAAATGGATGCATTCAATAGAGTCCAGAGGACAAATTCAGTCTGAATTGTAATAAGTTGCATAAATTCACCTTTCAGATACATTTCAATGAGGTCTAGCACGGCTCCTCTATGCTCCTTTATCTGGGATGATGTTACCTTCTTCTCTGCTACATTGACAACAAAAACAATTTCATTAATTGAAGATAACCTCATCAACTTTGAGGTAGTGTCCAAAAGTAGCAACACATCCAATTTCCCCTCCAGTTGCTGTTGATGTTTGGTGAGTCACTTAACAGTTGAGTGTGAAAACAATAATATGGATCATGTTTAGAGTTAAACGCAAAACAAAACAAGCAAAACTCAAAGGCATACACAAATACTGTTTCTAAACAACATTAGTTGCACAGTAATGCAAAAACCTTCATTGCGTAGCTGCTTAATGGCTTCAGAACAGGTCCTCATGAAGATCTGAGCATCCTGGTCAATCTGGTCTCGCTCACTGTCCGTCATACGGGTAAGATCTGATGAGATGAGACTAGAACACATTGACAACAAATTGAAATATTTTGTGGCTGTGTGGCAGAAGGAACATTTGCTTAATGCCCTATCTGACTCTTGAAAATAACCCTGACAGGCACAATGCTCTTCCTAATTTATAACTAGCTCCTTGCTAACACTTCCTGTACTCTCTGTATTCATATTCAGGGACGTGTAGGGCAGAGATCTATTGCCTCAGAATCTGGGCAGATGGCCCTGATTCCCTGATGGCTCCAGCACTGAAAAAACAGTAATTCTCTTTATATGTAAAAGTGGTTTGGATTTTTTTAAATTACATATTGAACTAGCCTGATTAATCCAGGTTGTACTTGCAAAATGCATATTTAAACTTAAATTTATAACTATTAATACATAAAATTGAAATGACTAGGTAAATAAACTAGAAGTTAGACAACAGAAATTTATGCAGGTTATAATACGATACCCACTTTTCATTAAATAACTGTAAAGCAGGAACGGTAGATGTTTCTCATTCCAGTACCAACTTTCATACCTTTATATGTTTAAATTGCAGACACAATAATATCCTGTACTCTGAGAATATGGCTTGTCAGTAAATGAAAATAGTGGAACAGGTTGTCCTTAACCATGACCTAGAGAAGCATGTTTGGTTTGTTTGTGTAAGCCGTAGTCATAGTACAAAGAAGTTCCAACAAATTTGTTTCTCGTTTATTCTTTCTCTATTCCAGGGCTCCATCAACGAGGCTTTTACTTTAATTATCTGCACTTGGTGACCAGATACACTAAGTCAGTTTAATCCACGGTCCATAATTATTCTGTCAAGCTATGTAAAATGGAATCAAGGAAAAGGGGAAGATGATAAGAAAATTGGCAGGCAGGAACGGCTGCTGATGAGGTTGAATGTAGATGAGACTTGTGCACATACCAGTGATGGCATCTTGACGGATTTTCCCACCACTAAATACAACTGCACCCCACCCATTGACATCTCTAATGTTTAGTTAATGTGCTCTGTTGAGACTTTATCAACAAACATAACAAAACATGGGCTACTCCACACACCCACACCTCCAAAACACAGAGGGGGCCTTGAGCGGAGGAAGGCCTGGATTAGTCCCAGGGCGTGATTTGTTCTCCACTTGGTTGCAGCTCAATTATTCCAGACAATTAGACTGGAGCCTGCCACTACAGACCACCCTACTTGCTGCTGACCTTATGCCAGTAGCAAGCCCTTGCACAAGCCCTTTCAGCACACACACACATGCATGCACATGCATGGATGTGTGCGCACATACACACCCACACAACCACAGACTGCAGCCATTTCAAAGCACCATCAAATAACCCTGACTTCTGACCCTTTCTGAATTTTTTCCGAATCAAAGTGATCGTCCCTTCCCTGCAGCATTGGTGGGTTTTCCCGCTGCTGCTGTTGATTGTGGTGGATTACTGCAACCGTTTGGAGAGGCTTACCTTCCGGCACTCACATAATCTTTCCTGTGTTGCAGCAGAAAATCTTTCAGCTTGGTGATGTTCGTGATCTGCCAAGATAAAGTGAGAAGAAGGATCATTTGACTCCATTGCTTTCACATCAATGAGTCTCTTTAAATGCGATGACTCAGTTACTCCTTCAAATATGTTAACCATGTCAACATAGCTTAAGAAAGAGTTTTTAGACATGTATCAGGAAACTATTTTCTCCAAACTACATTAAGACAGGGCCAGGAAAAATGTAAAACTCAGTATTTATTGGATGTGACAGGCGACCAATGTCTTGTCTATCTCTGTGAATTCTCAATATTTACACTTGACAATTCATCAACTCAGGGACATAGAAAAATCAAACGTGCAATTTCCTCCTCAAACAACCTTCATAAATATAAACCCATGAGCTGCTGCATAGAGAGCACTGACAGAGCGATCTCTAATAAGCTTTAAATTCATGATCTGTTACTATTAGCACTGAGAAAATGTCCAAGTGTGTGTGTGCATAGGGAAACCAGAGGAAACTTGGTTCAATCCAATATTTGCGTCTGTAATTTGGTCAAATATTAAAAAAAGGACCAAATTGCTTCCCTGTCCACAGAGCTATGTCGGCAGGGTATAAGTGAGTGTGAGCATGCACACAGCAGGCTCTGTGAGATCCAGAGGAGGACAGACCTAAAACAAGCCCAGGATTGAAAAATGACACAATGAGTCTGACTGTGATGGAGACCCCTGAGTGTGGGAGATTATTTTGATAGCATGATGACGCTGTCTTTGGCCTTCAATTTTTTCACTCTAACAACCTCAATTATCAAATTGCCTTGGCTGTAAAGAGTAACCTGGAACCAGCTGTCTAATAATGTCTCTAAACATTCACTCCAAGAGTCACGGTGACCTGAAGCAGTGTTTTACTTGAGCTGGCATTTGAAAAATTTGGAGTTTTTCAAAGCAGAAAGAAGGTGTCAATATAAACAGAGCTGAGCAATTTGTTAAAAACCATTGCTCTCCTTTTCTGGGTAAGAAGGTAAGTTAGTGACGCAAGGCACTGCTGTGGGGCACATGCTAACTCGGGTAAGATGAACCTTGTAATAATACAATTATTAGAGGTCAAGAGTTAATTGTTGTTCAGAGCAGCTGAGATTAGAGGCCGTTTCATGAGGAGAGGAGGGCCTTTCTTACGGTTCAAAGTATTTCAAAACAGTGGTCGTTATATATAATCTCGGTGAATGAGAAACATTGAAGGGAGCTCCTGTGAGACCAAAACTACAAAACACCTATTGGTTGGATCTTCCAGACCTACAACCATAAAATTCGATGAACAGGCTCCTTTTAAACATCTATTTGTTGGTGTTAGTATGATAGGAATAGGTAATTCTGCAGCATGTATGCAATCAGTCATCTATGGAGCTTAGAGTTTGACATGAAAGATGTTTTACGTTATTTTTCAATGAGTTATTGTAAGCACATATCAATTAGTTCTTGTGGTTATTTTTTGTCAGATTCAAAGGAAATGTTGGATTTATCTTGGTTAACACCTTATGGATAAGCCATATATTTAACACAAGTCTGAAGTAAGAGCAGTTGAGTCGATCAGGTCATCTACTTTTCACGATTAACTAATGCTGTAAGTAATAATGGTTTTTTAAATGTAGTAAAAAGGAGAAAGAATATGAACATTTCTATCTTTTCAGTTTTTCATCCTCTTATATCGATTGTCTTTGGCTTTTGGAGTGGATGAGAAAAAACAATAAACCAGAATTGGTTTTTTGGAACTTGGGGATGGTATTTTGTACAATTTCCTGACGCGCCTTCAATACTAAAAAAAATGCATTTAGGTGACTGTCATGGTGTAATCTTTTGAAGGCTTCAACTCATAATTATTGAGTAAATAACTGGGTAGATAACTTTTGAGCTTTGGTAATTTTTTTAGACTATCCTTGGCCACAAAAAGTGGCAAATAAAACTTCTTATATAACATGACTAATTTATCTCTGTACAAAATATATTAGCTTAAAGTGAATTAATGGTACTTCACCTTTTTCACCAGCAGGCAGGGCTAAATCCACAGCGTCAGGACATGCAGACTTAGAGAACAAACCAGTGGGATAAGTGTGTGCATGTGTGTGTGTGTGTGTGTGTGTTTTGTGGGGGTGCCAGGGAGTGTCAAGAGTGCTGCTCTGGGGGTTGAGCTGTCTCCTGTGTGTATACATTGGAGCTCAGATTCCCAGCACAACCTCAAGGGCTTGCAGGGGGTCAGAAGGATCAATTGCTCTTGTAACTTAAGACCCTAAAGAGCAAGTAATTCCTCAACAATGAAGGAAGGGGGTGGCCTTGTGTATGTGGCTAACCGTATATGTGCAGATATATGTGTGTGTGTGCATGTGTATCCGTGCAGCCACCATAGGTGTGTGTGAGGCAGAGCTCGTACTGAAGGCAGGAGGAGACAGTCTGCCGGGCTACAATCTAATCTCGTCATCATCAAAGACCCCCACTTTACCTCCTCACTTTCTCCTTCCCCCTGCTTGCCTCTAGCCCCGACTGAGCCCAAACAAACCATCAGGGGGGATTATTATGAGGAAGAAAAGAGAAAAGGCTTAGCTTGCAGATTTCTAAAGAGCTTGGATGGCTCTTTGTTTTGTTAAATCTAGGTAACTTACAGAACTTGATGATGACTACCCTGCTTTGGTTTAAGTCCATGTGTATCCTGACCGAGGGCTATCCATACTGACGCCATACTATGTTGTGTTTAGGTATGTGGACCTGATACAGAAGGGGTGTTTCAGTGGAGAAGACTGTGCTGCATGTTGATTTTATTATCATGTTTATGTCTGACTCTTTAATGGGCTCAGTTTTGTCTTCTTGTCAATTGGCAGTATGAATGCTTCAGTCAGTTCTACAAACAAAAGCAAACATCAAACAAAACTTTTAAGACTATGAACCGAATCCTTGACCCTTTTGAAGTGTGCTGAAGTTATATTAATGTGTTTGGATCTCATTTTTGATAATGCAGGTCAGATCAGGCCTGGCCACACAATGTTAACTTATGGTCCAAATGATTTAATACAGATTTTGTGACATTGGATCACGAGTGAAGATTATATGTTTATTATTAAGATTACACAGCTACAACTCCAGCCCTGATTTTGTGTTCCAAGACTGTGTCACATCTATATATTTTTTAAAAACTAAGCAAGCAAAATCACCTCTGAGTTACCATCTACAGAAGTCCTGCTGCTGAAGAGATGGACAATATTGGTGGCATCACCTGTGAGACAGGTCTTGTAGCCTGCTTTGGACCGATTTCTATGTAAACTACAATGCTGCATTTTAAAGAAATCACAATCACATTTTCAATAGGGAGTTCCGTGAGGAACAGATGTAAAATGCCAGAGCTGCCAGATTTAATTAACAAAAATCCAGCACACCACAGTGTACAAAATAAATTAATGAACAGAGACAGTCTTGGCTGTGTGCCAGACAGCAGGTGATTTTCAGTGATGGGCCAGGTTCAGATAGATGTAGCAGTTATTCACAAAGCAAAAAAATCAATCAATCAATCAATCAATCAATCAATCCATCAATCAATCAACCAACCAACCATCAGTGGTGTCTATAGACGCTCCTCACTAAATTCAGGTAATGAGCAATCTCTGTCAAACACAAGGAATAGAATTTGCAGTATCCTCCAATATCCATCCATACTAAATGTAATAAAGTCTACAGATTGTATAGTGAATCTTTAAGAAATGTGATTATGAAACTCTGCAGTAGCACTGATTTCTCCCACGTTTCTGAATAATAAGAATAGGTTTCAGAGTCATGTCTTTGGTGTGACAGATTGCCTCTTCCTCCTCAGCACCTACATTAACACATACCCTAACGCTCACGTTTGAGTCAGAGGTGTAAGCACATTGGTTGCAATTTGCCTTGAAGAACTTATACCAATCTCTGATCAATCTTGATTTTGCCTATAATTTGACTAGCATGTTACTGCAGGTTCAGCCGTGTGTTATTCTATTTTCAATATAATTATAATATAAAAAATTAATAAATCAAAAGATCAGTACAGCAAAAGAAAAAGAGTAAAAAATGTGAAATGGTCAGAACTGTAACTGTGTAATTTTCCCTTACTCCTACAACTGATGGCCAAACACGCCTATAAATGAAAATAACATGCTAAGTACAAAGCACAGGAAAACTCTTAGGACCAACCATTAAAAAAAGGAAGACCAGCAAAGGTTGAAGACCCAATTATATAATAGTATGATGTGCAATCTAAAAGGCTCAAATTTACATGTTGTAAATTAAGCTGCACAAAGATAAATTGACACACACTTCACAAAGAACACAAGCATTAAGTGTCTTTCTTCAGATGAATGAAGATGAACACAAAGCTGTTTATGACCAAAAGTCACAACATCTGAAGGAGCTTGATGCATTTTAATAAAGCACTTAAACAATCTGAGGAGCTGAGAAAGCATCTGTCAAGAAAATGTGTGGATGGCAAATTCTGAAAACTCTGCAAATTTCCTACCTCATTAAAAAGAGAGAATTAAGACTTGGGACAGGTCCCACTTCTCAGGCAGAAACCAAACCCAATTTCTGTTGTGAAAAGCAAAATAAAACAGCATGTTTAATGTTGCTGGTTTTTCATACAACTTCATACAATGTCACTGTGAGCTCACATTATATGATTAATACTCCATGTCTTATTTCCCTTACACATGAGGCTTTTAGATCTGTCATCTTGTTAGGCAGATGAGTACACATCTGTTACAGTTTCATAGTTCAGACACTGTGTTTTAGAGTGTCAGGGTCAAGTATGTAGCCTGCTGCCATCTGTACTGGTTGTATTTCAGCAACAGTAAATCACATTGACTCAGATTAGTGAAACAACAGCGTCATACACCATTCTGTAAAAAGCGTCCACAGCTGCAGCTTTAGTTTTGCTCCATGTTTTAATGTTTAAATTGAGTGTATTGAGCTCTAGATTACTTTTGTTCCACTTAAACAATTTAGTCCGCAGGGTATCTGGTGTCCAGCTCTCAATTTAGAGTTTGACATACATCTGTAAATCTATGTTTCACCATGATTTCCCCTTTTATTTTTATTTTCATGAATCATGAGGAAAAAAAAAACAAAACACTTTGTTACATGCACTGAAACAAAGTGAAGATTGTGCTCAGGCCTGAAAGCAGATGCCTCAAATTCAATTTGCCTGGCTTACATGGGAAAACAGTGGAGCGATTAGGCCAACTAGTAAAGAGACCATTTAACAGCACATTTATCTCCGGGTGATCCCTGAAAATCACTTCCCCATGGCTAAAGTGCTGAATCAGGTGTAGGCCGAGTTGAGCAGCTTTATGTCAGTATGTTTTTATGAATGTTAAATTACTCAGTGTTTAAATTGAGGGGAGACAATCAAGAGGAAATTTAATTGCAGTGGTTTTATATTGGAAAGATTATTCTACTTTTGGCAATTCAGTCATATTTTGGTAAATATAAGACATAAATTAACACATTTCTGTAAAGTTTGCAATAAAAAAGAATTCAGTCATTTCACATTGTTTAATGAGACTGTCATATAATAGGCAGGATATAGTTCATCATCTAGATTAATGATTGCTTTTATGTTCTCTAAAACATTTAAAACTTGTGCATGATTATTCTGTCAGTTTTAGGCACAGCGCTTACAGGCTGTGTGCTTCAGTCAAAATTATTTTCACTTTTTCGCTTGACTGACAATAGCTTTTAAGAGCAGACCTATGAAGACATTCAGAATAAGAGAGGATTTCCACACTCTCACCATTCAGCCCTTAAACGGCTTAAAAATTAAAAACAACTCACTGATTTCTGCATTGTAGTATCTGTGCAACATGACTTGCAAGATATCTGCAAATATACCTAAGTTTCATCTAAACAACCCATAGAACATTTATGCTACAAAGCTTTTTGACCGTCGCTGATTTCACATATCACAGTCTACAAAGTAAAGTGTTTTAATACTGATGTTCACGATCGGGTACGATTTCGTTCAATAAATAATCCTGACTATCCTTAAAACATAACTGTGATGAAATTACAATTATTGGAAACTTGAACATCACAAGCAAAAAGAAAAAAAAAACAGATTCCAGCTATTATTTTTATTATATACTACTTTAATGTGAAAGTTGTCAGGGGGAAGAGCCCCCTCTCCAACAGCACAAAATACTTTCAAGTGTCTGGCTGATGGCCAGACACTTTTCACGGCTTCTAAGAAAAAACTGTGAGAAGGAGCCAATTTTGGAATACCAATACTGAAGGCACAGTGGGGAGTAAAGCACACTTTCTACACATAATTTAACAATTTTAGTGACCCCCTCCATTTAAATTTGAGAAGGGCAGCATGCTATGGAGAGAGACGAGGTGAGCTGTGAAATGGAGATCACAGTGCCCCAAACCGACCCCTATGAGGTAAAAGAGTCCCCTGACCAAACCCCACCCAGCAAACAGTGGCCCTCTTATTAGTTAATCAAGCCTTTTTTGAAGACGCTACATTTCCTTTCTCATGGCGCTGCTTTTTGAGTGGAAAAAAGCCTCACAGGACCACTGTGTATTTGTCAACTTTGATGTTTTCTTTCTATTTTTGTGAAGCTTCAGTGGGAACTTGGAGAGTTCTTCATGTCTAGAAGGGCACCCACATCTGTTGTGCATTTGGTGCCGGCCGTCAACATTGTTACTGGGGACCTAATTTAATATTTTCTCTGTTTTGATCTTCCACCTTTAATCACTGGCTCTTGGGAAGATCGGCTTTCCTCAAGAAATTGCTTGAGAGCCGAAAGAAAATGTTATTGCAGCATGTTTATGGAATCATACATGTAAAGAGGGGACTCTCTCTCTCACACACACACACACACACACACACACACACACAAAAAATATGCCTGTGTCAGGCTATACAGAGAGAAGAATGGATAGTTGAGCTGGGGGAGATGTGGGAGAAAACCGCGACATAACTGAGCAGTCAGGACATTCCAAACTCGCAATTTCAATTTCTACAAAAGCCGCTTCGCCAAGATGGTTTGAGATGATATCTTTAGTGTGAGGGAGACAGCGGTGGGGGGAGGGAGAGGAGCAGAGGGCAGTCGCCACAGGATGGGTTTGGGTTTCTTTTGAATCAGCACCAGTGCTTTTATTAAACCACCATTTCTAATATCAATCTAAGAGAACATAACAAAAACCTGGTTGTGTAGAGCTGCTGAGCCTGAGCTCACATTTGCCTCAGACGGATGCCTGACATCAGGTACAACTTAAAAGTCCTGACGCCCCAAGGGAAACGTAAAGGGTTTTTTTGTTGTTGTTTTTTTAAAGGTGCCTTTAAAGAGGTTGCATGATATTCATGTTAGGCCAGGGACATCTGGCTGTATAAGCAACACTCATGACGTGGAGTGAAACATTTTCGCTGCTAATGATCCATCTCCTACTGCCATCCATCGATGATGTCTCTCTACTTCAGTGGAAGAATAAAACTTAAGATGTTTTGAGAAACTTCATGATCTAATTAAATGCCAATGTTGCCTTTTCTGACAAGGCTAAAAGGTCAGTGTCCCATGAAAAGAGTTGCACAACAACTTTTTTTCACCAAAATAGTCATGCTTCTGTGCAATTTCCTAAGATTAAAACAGGATTATTAACCTTCGCTATGAAATGAGCTGAAATCTAAATTTTCTCACTGTCAGTGAATGTCATTACAACCTGCAGTTGAACATCTGCTTAACATTGAAGCTGATTATAATTAGTTCAGGATATTATAGAAAATGTGCCATGTCTTTTCAACACAATGAAAATGAGAAGTCCATTTACTGTTTTTCTTAGTTATTTAGCTTACTCCCGCTTTAAATCTGGATCGCCTAGAGCAATTTTCTGGGTCAGTTCAAAACCCAGAGTCCGGACCTGTCAGTGTCGGAGGAGGAGCCACTGCTGGACGTAGGATTTGGCACAAAATTATTCTGGACTCAAAAATGTTGAGTCTGGCCAGTTGGCCCAGTGTCTTTTTTTCCAACAACTTAGCTTTTGTCTGTCCAGATCAAAAGTAGAGCACCCATTTATTATGAACTGCCCACACATACCCAAGTTCAAGTAGACAAAACTGACATTTTGAGTGCTGTTCCAAATTTCACTGTGTAGATGACGTTTGAAAAATGACATCCAAAGTAGTTTTTATGTTCTTTGCACTCTTTTGTTCATATTCATAGATGTGTACTGCAAGCACCTGCCAAGACATGCTGACATTTCGCTGGAATATAGTGGTTAAATAGAAGATGGAAATAAAGACCAGAGCTCATATAATATTCAAGAATGACCATGTTGCCTTGTCTGAGAAAAACTGTCTTAAATCATTTCCTTGACTTACAAATTAAGATACCTGTCAATGAATCGGCAAAATGCAGTACCAGTAATGGGTTCTTACAGAGATATGCAGAGAGCCAGAAAGTGACACATGAATTATAGTGTCTGGCAAGTAGTCAGTTGTAAAACATGTGCTGGAGATGCATTAGTACATGCAAAAACTGTAGACATTAGATCAATCATAAAGACAAAATGACACTTGCAAGGTTACAGATGTGAAGCAGTGGCCCTTTTGCTAACTAGAACTTAAAACCTTATTCTAATGCTTGCAGAAGATGAGTTGGATGAATTGGACAACAAGGCAGAATGTCTTTCAACATAGTGCAGGTTATGGCTCTGTAGAGAGCTGATTTGTTTTGAATACAGGGGATTTAATTCCATTTTCTGAGAGTTAGAAATAACTAGGGATGTAATGATGCATCATGACTCAAATCGGCTGAGAAAAAAATGCATCACGATGCCCTTCTTTAAAATATTTTTTGTTTGTTTTTTGCCTTTTTCTGGCTTAATTTGATAGGACTGCTTGAAGAGTAACAGGAAATGTGAGAGAGAGAGTGCTGAACGACATGCAGCAAATGGCACTGGCCAGAACCGAACCAGTGTTGCTGACAAGGACCTCGTAGCCTCCTGTTACAGGGCACACGCTTTAGTCACTACACCACCCTGCGCGATACCCTTCTGACACAGCAGAGGGTGTGATTGCAAGTAATTTTGAAATCAAGGATGCACAGACCAGTTTCAAATCAGAGATGTGGCATTATTTTGTCTTTAATTTGTTAAAGAATTTTAAAAAATGTATATATGTTCTTTAAATATGCAATCATTGTATAGTTTGTGTTTGGCAGCTATGCCATACTTCACAAATGTTGTGCTTTTTGTATGATAAAATACTTCAAGAATCTTTTTCCGTCATAATTTGTCTGTTTATTTTGTTAAAAAAAAAAAATGAGGAAAAAAAGTACTGTTCAACCAGTATCGGAAAGCCTATCAAATTGTGACATCTCTAGAAATAACCAACAAGTTCAAAGAGAAAATGAAGCTCTAAATGAATAATGTGATCATGATTTCTTTCCTACAAGTTTAATGTAAACGCTATAAGATATGATAAGAGGAGATAATCCTTTATTAGTCCCTCAGTGGGGAAATTTGCTAATTTTGTTGAGACTATAAGAGAGAGTTTCAGCTATGTAAATGTGTATAATAGTTTCTTGAACATTAATACAATTATAGAAATCATATATTGCTGGGAGGACAATGAGGGCAATTGGAGTTGGGTTTGTTAGAGTTTGACAGTCTCCTTGAATACACTGGGCCAAGATTTAGCAACAGATTATTGTGATTCAACCACCTCAAATATGGCCATATTGTGAGAATTTTAACAGCTGACATTTTTCTTCTCCTGTGTCACTGTGTTAATACTATCATGTGAGTGGATCTAAAGATTAAGCTGATGATTACCATAAAAATCACAAATGAGGTGAAACTCTGCTGACACATGCCTCTAAACATGGTAACAACTAAACCTGCATGCACAACTGCTACAAAGATGACACCTGTTAGGGCTGGTCAATATTATAATGTGAGTTTAGTGTATACTGCCGACAGAAATATTGCCACCGTATTTACTGATACCTATCTATGCCTTTAGCATTTCTGAATATTTTAGGCAATGTTGAAAATGGGCGAGGATGATTTTATGAGATTTTAACCATGTTTGAGAATCATTTAGCTTTAGTGAAGAAGTCATTTTTACCATGTCTCCGCATAAAGTAACATACAGGATTTTTTTTTCATACTGTCCAGTCCATTTAACCCACTTTGCATTATACAGAGGCCTTGCTAATGATGTATTTTAAAAAAGGTTTGCTAAATTACCGAAACATATCGAAATATTACCTCTCTTTTTATTGACTTTTCGTAGACTTACTGCTGCTTCAACAGCACAGCCCGAGCATCACTCAGGTTTAAACAGTCCGGTCTCTAGGAGCCATTAAGAGCAAAACCAGTTTGTGTCGATGCTAGCCATGTTAGCGGAAGCTAGCTGGGGGAAACACTCACCACTTCTTTCGCCTTCGGAGAGAAGCCGCTCTTAGGTCTGGTCCGCTTGAAAATTTCATCCTTGGTAGAGTCAAAGCCTATTCCTATCGCCTTGTTTCTGGTTTTCACTGTCTTGACACTGGCTTTGAAGAGTAAGGTTCTATCCACAGCCATTTCCGCGCAGCTTGCAGCGCTGTAAACAAACTGACACGTCACCAAAAGAGGACGTCATTATCCCGCGACGTGGTGGACTTTTCCCTGAGACGGATGAGAAAGCCTTACATTTTACCTTAAGGTTTTATTGGGATTTATTTATTATATCACATTTTTTGTCGAATAGAATCAACATCCCGCAAGAGAGTGGACTGGTACTAAAATGCTTTTAGTTTTGGTTACGTTTCAGGTGGTGATAATTATAAAATGAACAAAATCTCTTAAATAGAATAACTTAAGTTTAAAATCACTTAGGTGGAAGGCTTTTTCTTTCAGTCAGATGATCATCTTGAATAGTGAAGTTAAATTTGATAGTACTGAAATGCTGTGCATTGTGCTGGAAGGATATCAGGACCAAGTGTGCACACACCATCTCAATCAGATAATCAACCTGTGCATCTTTCTCTTGCAGAAAAATGCCTCAACAACTTCTTGAGGTGATGTCCAGTAGGAAACGAAGACCTAACTGGACAGACCAAGAGTGCCTTCTTCTTGCCCATTTAATGCAGGAAAGAAAAGACATCATCAGAGGGAAGTGCAGCACTGGAGTATCAATACAAGATAAAAGACAAGCCTGGGAGGAAATAGCTCAGGCCATCAATAATGCTTTTCCACAGATTCAGCGCACAGTTTCTGACTGCAATAAAAAGTGGGAAAATCTGCTGGCAAAGTCAAGGGAGGAGATCAAAAGACAGAAAAGGCAAGCAGGTGCAGGTAAGGAAAATGGGCACTTAGTTAGCAACAGCATGTCATGTAATTAGTATAATTAAATCTGCTATCCAAGGCAAGTGAAATGAGCCAAGACCTTGAGGATGGGTTTCACACACACACACACACACACACACATATATATATATATATATATATATATATATATATATATATATTATACAAATCATCAAGGTTAAATTTTGTTGTAGTGCATTTAGTATAATTATTTCATTTTTTTATCCACAGATGAAGGCCTGTCCCTTGCAGAGTTCAGCACTGTGACTCAAATAGTGATATCTGTGATGAACCTCTCAGACATGCTGCAACAAGATCAAGAAGACTCATCGGTGTCAGAGTTGGTTGAAACTCAACAAACCAGGTAGAACTTTTTTTTTTTTTTTTGCTCATGCTTTTAGATTAGCAAAGTCACTATTAATTATGACTGTATTTTATGTTGAACCTGAATAATATCTTGAACCTGATCCTGAATAATAAACATGTATTTTATGTTTCTTATCATGTACTTCTGCATCTGGCTGTTAAATAAACTCATGGACAAATTTTCTTTCTATTTCAGTGGTGATGAAGGTGGAAAAGACCACACATCTAATGACAGATTAACAAACAAACGTCTTGTAATGGAACATGACCTCCCTACGTATCCAGATCCAGCTACCTCTCCTGGCGAACAAAAAATGAGTTTTACTAGTATTCCCAAATCACTTGCAATACAATTCAGTAATTCTCGTGCTACCCTCTTTGCTGCCTCTGGTGAACACCTGGATACTCCCTGCTCCGCTTCTCCAACATCGGTGCACTGCACAACTTTGCAAGAGCGAATGGATTTAGAAGTGTCTGTGCTGAAAAGACAAGAGTCTGTGCTTAAGCTGCAAGAAGAATATTACACACTAAAAATCAAGCTACTGAAAAAGCAAATGGAAGAACCACACTGAAATGACTGAAGCTGTTGTAGTTAACACGCTGTTGTACCTGATTGGAACATGTGGCTTCCTGTCAAATATAGACAGCACATTTTGTATCACGGAGAGGAGTCAACCATTGAAAAAAATCATATTCGATCTAAGTAAGGATGTAAAAATTTAAAAATGTTTATGTTGCCTTGTCAATTGGTAACTTTTTTTTTTAATTTCCTTAATAAGCTATTAGTGCTTAAAATACATTTTGGTTTGCAAGTTATGTGTTGGTTTGTTTCCATATTAATGCTGTTGTATCTCTCTTTTCTTCGTTCCCAACATTGGCCCAGTGGTAATCTTTTCTGCACTGGGTATCTATAAATCAACTCTAAATATAGATATATTTCTTTGCCACATCCATCCTGGCAGACAATATAAAACAAACCTTTATTTATGAAATGTTACTATTATAGTACATACTAGTATGGTACTATTTATGAAAGAAATACTGTCACAATTACATTTCTTTTTGAAGTTTATAATGGCATTAATAGTAAGCAACACTCATTGCTGTAATGGCCTTTATGGTCCCATTGTACTGATTTTTTTCAGTCATAAGTATTCCAAATTGCTTTTAATTTTTGTAGCAAACTATTTTGTCATAGATGTTTGCACTAATATACATAAGACTAAAATACATCCTTCAGCTTTGCTCTTGGCTGTGCATTTTGTTACCTTTGACATTGAAAGTCTAGGGATTCACTATCGCACAAGAGTCTCATACTTTAAGGTAGAAAAATGGTTTCATGAAAATTTCTTTGGATTTTTTTTTTCAAGCTTTTTCATGATCATATACCTTTTGTGGAAATAATTTCTTGCTTTAAATGCATGAAAAGTAGTGGACTGGAAACACTGATGAACTGGGATGTTCAGGTAATATGTATTGATGTATGAGAAGACCTCTAACCTATCCTTCATCTTCCATTATTGTATGATACATAAAATGGCACAGATGAGATGTAACATGTAATACATTTTGCCACTTGCAGTAACTGTAATTTAAACTAAATTCTGAAATTCTTGAAAGTGATTTATTTTCTGTTGGTAGTTCAGTATGTGTTTTTCTGGCAGTAAAGTCCACTTCACATGTATAGTTTTACACTGAAAAATTTGTGTTTATTTGCTGATTCATGCCATTTATGCTTAAGTGCAAATTTGGAAACTGTAAATGTTTGGCATATACCAATAAACATATTTATGAAAATTGGACTTGACCATGCCAGTGTAAGTATAGCTGAAATAATGTCCTGTCTAGACAAATGTAGTGATTTGCACGTAATATTTCTCATAAATCCGTTTATTTGTAAATGACTGGAGTTGGCGCTCAGATGTAAGCAGTGAGGCCCAGGGTGTTGAATAAAAGTCTGTTATTTGCTGTGTGGTTTGCTCATTTCCTTTGTTAGTGTTGTGCCAGTCTGCGTTACAGCTGAGTGCTAGGACTGTCTCTCCTTTCCTGCCGCCTCAGCATTAACTCCTCATCACTTTTTTTCATTTACTCTTTTAGCTTTGACTGTGGAAAGAGAGCAGCTTTTCAAGAGCCAGGGCTATGGGCACAAACGAAGGCATGATTGCCCATGCAATACTTAATGTGTTGATGTGAGCAGTCTGAGCGAGGATTAAAGTTTCCCAACTTTTATCTTACCACAGGATAAAACGCTAATTGAGCTTCCTGCCACCATGTGCTTGGACTGAACTATAATGGGAAACTGGATAAGGAATAGTTTATTGAACAACATATATTCATTCAGTGTATATTTACATGCACACTAGTATTTCAGTTGTGACGGTTCTCTTGGTTTTGATTATATTTGGGATGTGGAATTTACCCAGATCACGAGAAGCCAAGTTATTCCAAAACTTATTCATGGATAAAACTTTGTCCATGTGTCTGAACCAAGAATAAGATCTTTGCTTGCACATAAATAAGACACTCCAAAAATCCAACCAGAAGTGGATCACTAGTGTCCATGTAAACATACTCATTGTGTTTTCCATCAAATACTGATCTCAGATCACTGATCTTTCAAACAGTGTTCCCCAACCACCTCTTTCATCTGCACCAGTTAATTATGCTCTTACTAATTGAATATAAACTCAGTTCTACATACACACAACTTTTATAGTAACTATATAAACATTAATTTTTTGTTTGTTCATTATATTTATCATTTACAAATATTTTAACAAATTTGATTTAAGGTAACAGCTTTGTGACCACTGATTATTTACTACTTTCAACTATGTCAAAATAATTATGCTCACTATCTCTTTTTTTTTCCATTTATTGCTACTGCCCTGTGATGGACTGGCGACTTGTCCAGGGTGACCCTGCCCTCGCCCACTGTGAGCTGGGATTGGCTCCAGCACCCCCTGTGACCCTGAAATGGATAAGCGGTAGAAGATGAATGAATGAATATTGTTTATATACAATATACTAACAATATAACAATATATTGTTAGTAGTGTTTCTCCAACGCAAATGGGGGTTATTGTTATATCAATAAAATTGCAATTTGTAAAATGTTTTTAAGTTGTTTGGGTTAATTGAGTTTTCCCCATGCCTATAAAGATAGTCCATAAAGTACAGGTCCTGCCAGGTGGACTCTTGTTCTCTCTCTGTATTCCTTCAATCTGTTGTGACATTTACTATATTTAATTTCATTACTCTTAATGAGAGAAGTTAAATATTTTTAAGATAATCAGATTCAAACATTTGATACGATAACATAATGATAGTTATGATAACCTAAAAACTGAACTACATCAGACTAAACATTCTGGGCATTCCTAGATACTATCTGTCCCTAGTTGAAGCGTCGGTGATGGTATCCATTCCTCCCCTCACTGACAGATGAGCCATGTTTTGGAGTATCCTCTGGGCAGTCCACTCAACTGCCTGAAAAGGAACCCCTTAATCTCCACTTTCTCTTTGTTTGAGCTATTATCAGACCTGTCAGTCCAGGCTGCTTTATCTTCACAGGATTCATCTACTGGCTGTTTGACGTTGACTTAATTCTATCAAAGGCTCTTATCTCTGCGTTGCCTGAGGATGCGTCCTTCCTCTGACTCACTAGAACGGTCTGATAAGAGGATCACTTATTAGGGTGAATAACATTGCTTGGTGCAAAGGCTGCTCTACGCATGCAGCTGACTCATTGGCCTTTTGTTTAGATGCTGTATTTTGCCTCACTGAGTCCATTAGTCTGCTTTTTCTCTGCTCATATTGTTTATTAGCTGAGTGTGGTCTAAAACCTGAGCTAACGACAGAACGATATCCCATCAGCCACTACTGATTCAGATTGGAGATATCACCCTTTGATGATAGTTAACTGTGTCTTTTGGCAGTAGTCACTTGAAACGGTCTGAAGGAGTGTTATGCATCTTGATCTGATGAAGAGCAATTACATGGGAGGGAGCTGTTGCTTTTGAGGTGGAAGCTTACCTGCCACACCCTGCAGGCTTACAAATAAGCCTCTGGACACGTCCCAAATGTGTGAGAATGGTCCCCTTTTTCGTGTCCTTCTCGTGACAAGTGGTCTGACAGGACCTGACAGGTGGGGGTAGAGAGGAAAGCATTTGCCAAAGCATTGAATTAACTCACCTGGTTTCCTTTGGTTGGCATTATGTAGTAAGAAAAAAAAATTAGCAAAAGCAAAGTTATTTGGAGTTGCTGCCAGAATAAATGTCAGAGCCCAAGATGCTATGCTAATTCAATTAACAATTACAATTGAATTGTTTTATTTCTATTTGTTAAGCAAATTGTGATAGAAAAGGTAAGATCATTATTTTAATATAAGATGGATTATACTGTGTAGGCTATGTTCATAACTATTTGCATGTGTGCCTGTGTGTGTGTGTGTATTAGACGGTGACAAAAGGCAGGGTTTCTGTGCATACAGACACACACAGGATCTTTGGGTTTTATACTCTGTGCATGAGTTTGCATGTCTGCGAATATTTAGATGTTAATTCTTCTTTACCATCATAATAACCAGAACACAGTTTTTGCATATAAATCATAAGCTTTGCATGCAAGGTCATGTACATGTACGTTTCCTGGAAAAGTAATCATGGAAAAGACATGCAGCTTAGCTACTTGGACCAACAAAGAGCAACCCATAGGTTAAGTAGAAATGTTGCAATCACAAATTGGATTTTCCATAATGCAATCGCTGTTACAAACGCTTAAGTTTATTTAGATTAGAAAGGGCATTGCCCATTACCAAGAGGCTTCAGGCACAAGGTCTCTGGTCCAGGGATTAACCACAATTTATGCTTTTATATTACTGGCATGGTGACAGCCAGGAAAGGGAAACTTTCTAAAAAGGCACATCTACAAAGCAAATTACCATTTACCCATTATTTTGTTTAGTCCAATTCATCACCATAAGTACAAGCAAAACGGTTATTTAAGAAACTAGTTTTTCTTCATTCGGTAACTGGACTGTGGCCATCAGTGTTACCACTCTGTCGTGTATTGTTTACTCTGGGAACAAAAAAAAAATTAATCAGTTTGATGGTTGTTTTACAAAGACTGTGGATATGTGAGTTTCAAAAATGATATAAATCATGGCATGACCAGTGTAAGACAGTTCAGATTTAAACTTTCTGGATATGCTTGACTTGATAATTTTCCACAATGGTCCTCAGAAATGGACAGCAATTGCCCCACCAATGAAAGGAGATCCTCTTTGTAATTAAAGCCAGTAGAAAATTGGATAATTTTTTGCCTGGACAGCTTTCACATTCCTGCCTAATATGGCACTGGAAGCTTTGAAGTCTCTGTCTTGGCAGTCCCAAATTATACCTTTCATCAGCCAATCATAAGAAAATGGCAAACTGACATTCCCAATCGCAACTTGCTTTTGAACTGGAGTCCATGTAATCAACCAACAGTGCATGATACCTCCTGACAAAACAACTACGAATACTAGAATTTCAATTTCTATATCATAAGTCAAGCAATCTTTTATTTTTAAGATTAAACTGACATTTTCACTTGATCCACCAAAGGTCAGATATGTGTCATTGTCTTCACTCCGTAAATGATACTTTCATTGCAAATGATTATCCTTTAAGTAAACTCTAAAGTATGCTACTTAGTAATGTCTGAATGTAAACTGTCAGATTTATCACCATGATACTACTTATAGCTATCATCAGGCAAGTTTGGTATCTTTTGTTACCAATTAGGCATTTGTTCCAAAATTGAACACTATAACTGTAGATTTAGCAGCTCAATTCTTGGGACCTTCACCACCTTCACCTTCACCTAGCCAGTGACAGTAACACCATTACAAAACTATGAATTGTATTTGCGCAACCAAGTATTTTGTCTTTATTTTCCTGAACCAAGGAAAAATACTTAGACTGGGCAAAAAAAAAGACTAATTACGGTAGAAATATGTGAGTTGTATCAAAAATATGAGCAGGCAGAGTGTAATTTTAAGTTAATGGGTTGTGAAGGTCAGGACTAGTCATGTATGAACAGTTACATTGCTTCACTCACTGAGCTCAAGTTCTATATGTTGGAGATTTAATATGTCATCATCGCAGTTATGTAATACCTTTTAGCAGCTTCTGCATGATCGCCCAAATATAACTTGTCAGATGGGTACACTCACACTGACACAATAATCTTTCAGGGATAAAAAGAAAAAAAGCTCCATGGAAGCCATTATAGAGAAGGTCACCGGTTGCCCCATTGCCTCATCTTCACTGGACAGCTGTTATGTTGGAAATAATGTTGTGTTTGAAATCACTTATGGCCATTTTGCACAAGTCACTGGGTTCACTGAGGAAATCAGTTTAAGGTGCATTGAGAACAAGTCTGTAATTTCTGTATGATCACTGGTGATCCACAGCATCCCAGTGACAAACTCTTCCAGGACAGCAACTGGCCAGTTGAGTTCAGTTAAACTTGTCCTCCTTTGCTGAGAGTCTGTTGGCCGACAAGCGTAACCCTGAAACAATGGCAACTATTATGCATCCTCTGGCATGTCTACTGTACATACTTCTGCTCCAGAAGAAACTTCCTCAGAGACACTGAAATGAAACATGAACTAATTTGTGTCTTGATGGTTTCTCCCAATCTTAACCCTGAGGTCTGGCCAAGGCCAGAACATTGCGAACAACTTTGTGTATTTATAAATAGGCAAAGAGAAAAGGGGGAAAAAGGGAAAGGAGCTCAACAGATGACTGAAACCATATGGAACTAGTAGAGAATAACTCATCTTGTGACAACATAGCATGGAACCCCCCACCCTCAAGTCCCATTCTGTCTCATGTCACAGCCATTCAGGAAAGACTGCAAATGGAGAAGGTCAGTCGGTGGCTGTGGCCAAGAACAAAGTGATCGTGATTTTCAAAAAGTGCATGCGGGATCTCAGGAGGAAATGGTTTTGCCGCCAAACACTCAATTGCACATAATTACAACAATTCAACCTTGGAGGAAGGTTTATTCCATTTTATTATGAGGTTTGCTCTTTCATGTCCAATAGGGGGAGAAGAGGAAGGGGACGGTTATGAACAGTGACAGGGACAAATCAGAGACTAGGTCCCTCATCTGAAGGTTTTTTAAATGTCCTGCAGTAGTTGTACCCGTGGACAATAATTTTTTCTCCAGATTTGATCAGTCACACTCTCCCCACATGCTAAATGTGACTTGCACGTTATAGCCTTTATGAACAACAGATATTAGTGGCACATTATCTAGAAGGTCACTGTCTAGAAGTACCCCAAATTATTTAGGCAGAAGCAAATACTCAATTAACTGATTAATCCTAAATCTCTGAAATTGTTACTGTTTTTAGGGAAAAACTATTTGATGATGAAACTGGTAACAGAGACTTTTATTCAGTGGACTTTACAATTAGCCTCACACACTAAATGGTAACAAGCCACCATGCAAAGCACTGCTCTGGCAATTTCATGTCCAATGTCTAACCTTGTCTTTGCCAAAGACACTTCATCATTTCAACAGAAGGAGGCAGGAGCTGCTAGACCTGAGCCATTTTCTAAAACCCATTCTTTTTGTCAGAAATTGTGAGTTTTGAGCCCAAACCACAAAATGTTATTTCAACGAAGCTGATCCAGAAGCCACAGATAGCAATAGACAGATGTGTTCACATATTGTGTAGAACTCCATGTGATAAGTAACCCACACGTCATGTTAAGATCTAATCTTAAAACAACAACAAAAACACATGATTTGTTTGTACATGCTAACAATGGCAATTTGCATGTATTTGATACTAAGTAGATGATGGAGTTTCAAGGACTCATGTCTGCTCATTGTCATTATCTGATTCTGGATCACTTTCAGATTTAACCCAAAAAGCATCTTTTCCTGTTCAAAAGCTCTGACTCGCATCGTGTTCCTTTGATTTGTTTTTTTTTTGGGGGGAGGGGGGGGGGGGTCATTTAACAGTGAGTGATTGTACATTTTCACTGAAGCATCTTCACAGAGGACAAAGGCCTACTCACTGCTGAGACAACCAAGCTCCGTGGCTTTTGGCTTGTGGATTTACAGCGTTTCCCAGCCTCACTGCAAATTTAACGTCTAACATACCATCTGTATTACAAAAACACTCTCACACTCAAATATCAGCCTACTCAGTGTTGTAGGGTTAGACTGTTGAGAACCCAGGTCCACATACCACTACACCCCAAATGGAGGACTGAGAACTCTGTGTGATTGATCGTCACATTTAATTTACCTTCAGGTTGTCTGTGTGTTTCTGCTCTGAAATATAGGCCCCTTAACGAGACTGAATCACAGAAATGGGAAGAGAGGAGGCTTTGAAATGAGGCAACCCCTGAACCAGAAAATAATCAAGAGGACTTAGGCATGGCACTGTGGCCGGAAATTCACTGCAAATACTGGTTTCAACCATGACCATTTGAGAGTCCAAGTTTTTAGTTGTTGCAATGATTTTGAGCCCCCCTGCCCCCACATCCCCCCCGACCTTCTCCAGTCTCCCTCCTGGCTGTATGTCACACACTCAATTTGGGCTCCCTATGACCTTAAAGTTGATGAGTAGGGTCTCTGTTTTTGGGGGCAGCTCTTGTCAGCAAAAAATGAACTGGTACATGCCTTTGGTCTGCATATGACACACACTTGTGCGTATGTATTCCCAGAACATACACATACACATACAAATATACAGAACGTCCCTTTTTGCCCTGTAGCTTGCCTCCTTTCTTCACAACACATCACAGGGATGGCTACTTTTCTGCTCGTCCAGCAAAAAAGTTCACTCACCGTTTCCCCTTCTGTTATTCCTCCCCGTCTTCTTCCACTCCAGAGGAAGAAATTGCGGTTGTGAGTTTAGGCCAAGTCTCGCCACAGCTTGTCCTGATTACTAAGTATTCAAGTACGCATGGTCTCTTTGGTCCCTGTTTCCCCTCCTTCATATTTCAGAGTGACTGTGTCTGAGGTTTCTGTGAAAGACCCCTTTTGGATTGTGGATGGTCCTAAAATAAACTTGTGTTTAATCAGCCACCACTGTTGTGGTCAATACGTGTTATGTAGACATTATAATTGTAAGCAAAGTCATTGATAAAGTGAGTCATGACTTCATTTGGCACATGGGAATACACATATTATAATTTAGCTTTGAATAAATACAGTTCGACCACATGTCACTGTTTGGCATGTCTTCTAATCTTAATGGTCTGATCAGGCCTCAGAATGCCAACCAACCATGGATTTTTTTAATCTGCAGTTTCCAATCCTTTCCTCTCCAGTCTCCTCCTCTGATCACTGTGTGCATTCTGACTTGTATCAGCAGCTCACTGCCTTCCAGCCAATTAGTAAAGGCAAACACAACAACAATCAGCCTCTTGGCCTAATGCACTCCACCTCTTCAGCAGTAAATACCAACTGATTCCTCAAAGTATTGTCATTCACAAGGGCCCTGCTGGCTCTGGTCTTTGTCGAGAAGAGAGGGGGCCCCTTTGAAATGGCAGGCCATGCCAAAAACACGCTTTGTTTAAGAGAGAGACAAAGGCTGAAGGGAGTATCACAATAGCCGATGGAGCTTGATAAAGGCAGATTACAGTTAACTGACTGATTCATCAGTTGAGCAGGATAGGTTTTGTTGTGTCACAAGGATGGCTCATTGCTGGATCTCTCGTGTGTCACTGATCTGAGTTCAAAGAGAAGGCTGTCACGTTTTCATTGCAAAGACTGAGAACCTTTTCTCAACAGGTCCTTCCAAAACTAGGCTAGACGTAACTTCAGTTCAGTAAGGAACTTTGGGTTTCTGCTTCTGCTGCTGTTGCAACATGATCAAGTGACAGGGACAATCTAAACAACCGAGCTAGTGAAGCTGCAAAAAGGCAGCAAAATTGAAGAGAATGACACTTTTACAGTTTTATACACAAACTGGAAAGTAATGGAGAGTCTTTTAAAAAGAAGTTAATTAAGTAAATATTTGTTGAACTATGGAAATGGTAAGTGATTTAAAAAATCATAATCTCTGTATCGTATATGCCCTTGTTGATAGTATGTGTACATATTTTTATTGTATTATGCAATTTTTTTTGTAAATTATTATAATGTGAACCTTTGATATTTATATTTAAGTATCTATCCTGCAGTACTTGCTTTGCTACATATTTTTTCATATTTTTTTCAAAAACCAAACCATCAATGCAAATTTATTGTATGTGAAATGATACTCAATAAACATATTCACTTGCCTACTTTGTTCTTCTCATGTGCTAACACTATATTTTAATCCCAGAGCAACGCATCTCATTTAGACCAGGTGAAAAATCAGAGAGATTTTTACGACAACACTTGATACTGTTCTGTGTTTCCTGTATTCCAAAAGTCTCATCTTCCCTCTGAATGAAAAATTGTAATATATAAATTTGTCCAGATTCAAAAACTGTAAAATTCAATTTATCTATCAGTTTGTCATTTTTCTAGAGAGCTGGAATTAACCTATCTTCTTGCTGTTGTGTAAAAACCAGAGAAAGATTTTAACATGTTGGCATTTGAAAATGAAACATATGAAATAAAACATTAAAAATAAAGTAGTAAAGTTGAAAACAAAATTGGGAATTTTTGTGGTCTTTGTTAAAGTGAAATCATTTCCAGATACAGACATGGAATTTGGTAAAGTCGTATTTGAGAAATTGAGAAACATGATGAGAGGAATTTTCAGTAGGTATTGTGAGAATAATTTCAGTATTTTAAGATTGGTGGATATGATTACATCAGATGCAAAGCTCAAAACTGACTGAAATATAATGGTGACCCACAAAGGGCCTATCTATACAGGGCCATACATGAAGAACTATCCTGCCCACATATTTATACTACAAATATTTTTTCATTATTTTAAGTATGCATGTCTCGTGAAATTGCATGAGATAACGGATGGAAATTCTATTTCTAAATGCGGCAATGACATCTGATCTTAATACTTAAATTAAATATTTAATTGCAAAATTTAGGTTAGAAAATCTTAGAATTGTAAATAAGCCCACCTGTGCACTTATAATATGCATCTCATCAAACATTTGAGATTTACGCTATTTGTACAAATAAATGTATATAAAAAGCTCTGTGGGTCTAAAAAGCAAATTGTGTTTATAGGCTTTTGACAAAGCCAGAGGTAAAGGATGAGAGCTCATCATCACAATAACAAAGAAAAGGTAAGATACCAAAGAGCATGACAAAGGAAGCATGCAGTAAAAAGAAAAAAGCTTTGTGTGTAAATCATTTGAGTTTCCATGGTGTCATGTGAAAGTATGCAGGACAGTGCAAAGAATCCCTGGCATGTTGCTGTTTTGGAAAGGCCCTGACTGCAGAGCGAGTGTGCAAGTGGCACTGCCATTGTCAGTTTGTCCATCAGAAGCACAGAGAAAAGAGGGAGGGGTGGGAACAAAGGCAAGGATGGGTAAACAGAGCGATGACAAAAAGTAGTGAAAGGAAGGAACATAAAATACAAGGAGAGAAAAGATGGAGAGAGGAGCTTCAGAACGAACCACTGGGGGGAGACAGGTGCTGGAGGTTAAGCAGGAGACAGAGCGGTGAGGAAGCGGCGAGGACAGAAGATGGATGAAGCAGACCCCTGCTGAGAGTCCGTCTCAGACTCCCGTCTCGGACTCTTCTTTGGTCCTTGAGCACAGAGGGAGAGAAGGGAGAGGAGGGTAACTTCCCGTCACACATCCTTTCTAATTCTCCTACATTTCTGTTTCAGAATCTCAACTCTTTTCTCCTTTATATAAAAAGTTAGTATCTAATGTTCACACATATACACATCTATGCTATTCACCATTATTTCTTTGCTTTCAATCTCCCTCTCTCCCGCTCATTAGGGGCCATTTTCACTTCAAAGCCCCTCCATTATCTGCCATCTCTGAGGGCAATTAGGAATGGGGTGACTTTGAGCGGCAGGCACGGCCACAGCATTATAGCTACTCATCCCCTGTCACGAGGGCCTTTGTGGGGGCTGCTGACATTGATGGAGAGGATACTGGGGCCCCGTAACCCCCCCCCAACCTTCCAGATACCCCCAGCTGGCCCCTCCTTTTGACTGGTAAACTGTGGAGTAAAACGGTGTGTAATTAAGTGGCAGTCAAAGCAGGTCCTGTTTGGGTGTGTGACGGGCCTGGCAGGGGAGAGTTTGGGGAGGAGGGAGGTGCAGAGTCACAAGGCCTGTGGGGCAGGGGGAGCAAAACTGGGGATGAATGAAAATGGTGAGAACACAATGGTGAGGCTATGAAGCGCAGACGGGAAAACCCACTTTGGATGAAATAAAGTGTGTTTACTCACCTGTAATACTTTGAGTCAAAGAAGGGAGGGAGTGTTGTAAAACTGACGCACTATTTGTCTGTGAGAGTACAAACTAATGTGGACAAACATGAGTAACCTATTTAACCAAATCGGTGGGAAAAAAGTAACATATTCCGAACCACACACACACACACACACAGACCCATTCTTGAAGTTACTGCCTCTAAAATTAAAGTAGCTTACTGTCTGTGTTCACGAGTTCCATTTTGTCATTTATGACATCTCTTTATGTGAGCGTGAACAGAGGCACACTGAGTGAAGCTGTCACCAAATAAATGTCTCATTATATTCCCTTTTCTCTCCGCAACAACTTTTACCGCTCCACACTGTTGGAAGTATACATGCACAGGGGCCTCCAATGTATGTACTGAGAGGTATATGGGAGTTTTTTTGAAGAGTGGTGGTTTACTCTATTACTGCTGCCAAAGTCATGAAAAGAGCCAACAGTGAAGGACAAAGTGAAGACAGCTGTACTGTTAAACATAGCATTTATACATTTTATGAAATGTGTCAAGAATTTGGGAAAATAAATAGTAAAATTGCAGGATCTTCTTATCTTATTATGTTATTAGTGGTGTACAGTCAGGGCAACTCATCCAATTAATACTAACAACACAAAACCTAATGCATGGCTGAACTACTTAAGGTAAAATTCTGATTTCATGACGCTGATGTTGCGTTAAAAAATCCCCAAACACATGATTAAAGGAAGAATGTGCACCATTACTGATGACTTATCTCCATCCCTCTCTCCTGCTGTCTCGGCGGTGTGTGTCAAAAGTTAAGTCATTCTTCTGCCTCATTTTCATTAGATACACATAGAATAAAAGTAGTTTATTTGCCATGATTGAGGTGAGGTTCAGTGTAGTGGAAGCGCCTCTCCACTTTCCTGCTATTCTTTAGTTCAGTTAGTTCAGTTCAGTAAGCTGCCTGTAATAAAAGGTGTAGCCTTTAGCCCTTCAGCCCCTGGTTGGTCTTCATACATGGTCCAACAAGGAACCTTCACATCTTTGTCTTCTAAGTACTTTATATATACATATAAATATATATATATAAGATAAGAGAAGATAAGAGTACTTTATATTTTTTAGTTTGTATATTTTGTTTATATATTGTCTATATTTGTTTTATAAAAAAAAGATCTTTTTTTCTATACCTATGGTTGTTGCTGCAACAAGGAATTTCCCATACGTGGGATAAATAAAGTGGCGGTGGTGGAGATAAAGTGACAGTGAAGAATATATATATATATATATATATATATATATATACTATCACCATGAAATCTACAAAGCACATGCTCCCTTTCATATTGGCACCTTGAAGGAATGCAGGGACTGTGCTGTGTTGGAAGGGAGCTGATTTGGCCGTTCTTTGATGATCCCACTAGTGAGCCGTCTCCCACTGAGCACTGACATCCTGTCAGCATGAAACCTTTTCTCATCCCCCGGGTTAGTCACTACATGACCACAAGATGCCTCAGTGTGCTTATGTGTGTGTGTGTGTGTGTGTGTGTGTGTGTGCGCATGTAAGAGAGAATAAAGAAAAGGTTTACACATTTCCTGAATTCAGACACTGGTATAAAATAATTCTGCCACAATCTCTTCTGGAAAGTGAAGACCTTATTAAAAATTCAAAGGGAAAATCAGAACATTAATTTATTCAAGCGTACGCTTTTGGTAACTTGGTAACTTTGTAAAAAGGCTAACAGTGCACTGATGGCATTTCCCAATTACAGTTTGCTAAAAGAGCCTTTGTCTACAATAATAGCTGACTTTTCTTTTGACATTTTTAGACAGTTAAGATTAGAGATAAAATGTAAAAATTATTTATCACTGCATGTTAAAGAGACCAAGTTACACTCAGCTGTGAGGCAGATTTTTTTTTTTACATTTTATTTTAGCTTTATTGAAGTCATTCATTTTTCAGCTTCTGAATAGTGATATCCTTCCATTTAGTGAAATATTTTTAGAAACACCAGACAAAGACATCCACAGATTATCTTGAGTGACAAAAGCAGGTGGATAAATAGTTAGCTTGGATGTGACATTAGGATTTAAGTCACTTATGACCATTTAGACCTTATTTTTGTAGTTTTGGCTCATTCCTGTTGGCAATAATGAATCTGCTCTCATAAAGTCTGGGTCTGGGAATTAGCAACACCCCCAAAATATGCTAATGGAGCAAGAAACGCTAGTGAATGATCAGACAGGTTTTAAACAAAGCCCCAGGTTAGCCAAACTTAATTACAAGGGAAAATAACGTTGAACAATATAATTAGTGTCCATTGTAAACATGGATTGCAGTTTATAGACTGGCTTTTTTTTTTTAAATTTTGACCTAGTTTACTAGTTGTAGTTCAGTACTCAAGTTTTCCTGAAATAAAGCGGATTAAAGTCATTCTGGGAAATTTTATTGAAACAAAGAGAAGGATAAACATACAGATCTGATATAAGGCCACACTACTTCCATTCACTGGGGTCCCATCCATGACTTATTGTTCACCATTTTAAATGCCAATTTAAAAGCACTTCTTTCCAACTTTCCAATATTTGCAGCTCTTTATATGCAATCACGGACTAAACACCTCAGGTTTCAACTAAAAAACCGAACTTGTAATATCCTGAGGGCTGGGTGGAATTAGTTGCAATTACTTTTTCAGGTAATTATAAATCCTCAGCTATCCAATAAAGCCATTCACACGACCCCCAAGGGCCCTTGACGCTGTCATTTAAATGTGGTATGGAATTAGTGTGAAGCAAACCCAGGTCTCACACCAACTTAATTGTATGGTGGAAGGAGCCTGTGGGTGGTTGAGGTTTCAAATAGCTTTAATTGGTACTGAGGTAACAAACAGGTAACAGAATCATTGGGAGAGTTCTGCCAGGGGGGTTAGCGAAGAAAAATGCTGTTAGAGTGTCAGTGTCACAACTTTGTTCACCAAAACAAGCCCTGAAAGGTAAGATTGAGAAAATTCAGCCTGAACAGCCGGAGGCAAGTCATTTAACTGTTGACCATTTAGAATATCCGTGGCTTAATCATTACTTTTAGCATGTTAAGAATACTATGTTGTTCTTTCTTAATTTCAGTTTTTTCTCCTTCACACACACACACACACACACACACACACACACACTCAGCTTTCTGCTGGGGTTTTTTGACAGGTATGACTATGCTTCTAAACCCCCCTCCACGCACACAGTCTCCTTCTATCCCCACATCTCCACACATCAAACTGTGAAGTCCTAATGAGTAATAATCTCTTTTCTCACCCCAGCTAAAAAGGGAGAGTCAAGCAGCGTCACTGACCCTGGTTTTCGACAGCACGTTCCAAAGACTAAGCAAACACTGGTAATTGCCCCTGAGATCAGGTTCTGTTTTGACTGTTTGTCGTCCTTGCTGCCGCCTGATGTGTATTTGATCTGCAGTCGAATGGCAGCAGTGCTCCTCGTTCACTCCTCACGTCCCAGCTCCATGTCAAGAGACAGCAAAACCACCAGGCAAGCAGGCACTGTGTGTTCAAACACAAACACTGGTAAAATGTGAATTAGCAGCTACTTACAGCATGATGTGTGCTTGCTGCTTCCTGTGGTCTTCTTCTGGACGAGGCATAATGAAGTCAGGACTTCATGGCTTATTTCTCAAAAATGGCAAAAAAATCCTGTACAAACAAGCTAAAAGATCATGCATGGGTTCGCATGCAAAGAGTACACAAACACATTTGATCAAAGTTAAATGTTTACGCATACAGTCTAACAACTGAATGGATTCCTAATAAAGTGCAATTCTGTTTCATTAGCTCATCTTGAGGTGATCTTGGAGTTCTCAGTGGAAAAAACACATAAAATTTCATGCTTCCATTGTGGATAACATGGTCATTAAAAACAAACAATTCCTGTGTACTTTTTATTGGTACAAACAAATCATATCCAGACAGCCACAATAAGCACATTTGGATTGAGCATTTGTAAACCAAAGTTATTATTCTAATAATATTAATGCCTTGTTTGTTTGTTTAATCAAACAATGAATTCGTTAAAAATTGAACCCCTGTCAACATGGCTAAAGGCATAGTAAGGCGTAGTAAAAAATATTTTCTTGGCCAAGAGAAAAAATTAAAATAAACGGAGCAAAGCATTTAAATGACATTTTCAAATTGTCTTAATGATTTTTTTTCCCAGCCAACCCTCATTTTAAGCAGCATGACATCCTGACAAATGACTGCACGGATGAGTCAGGAGTGCTCTGCACTCAGTCATGGCAGGCTCTACACCACAGTTACAGCTGACCTTGTCAACGGGCTCAGATCAAACCCATGGGAGGGGGGGTTAATTCAGTAGCCGGGCCTGACCTGAGGGGATGAAACCAGAGGTGGGGTTAATACCTGCTGGGGCAATCAATCTGCTTTTCATTTTCAACCTGCTGGATCATCTTGGTGTAAAAGGTCTCTGTCAAGGGAAAAAAGTCAAAATTTTGCAAGTAATTTTGACATCCCAATTATTGTGGATTTACCGTTATTAGGATGATTGCTCCAGGGGGGCACCTGCAAATATTTTTTGTGCCTCTATCGCTGCAGAAGGGTATGTTAGGTATTTATAATTTGCGACTTGTTGTTGATGGATGTTGAGATAATGTGACACAAAATTTGAGAACTGTTTTGAATTTTTTTAAAAATATTTCATGATAGCGTTTTCAGGGGTTTTCTTCATGTTTGACTGATTGAATTGATTACTCCATGCTCTTAACATGGCTTTCTTGATTTGATGATTATGTTGACAGAGGTTAGTTAACAATATTCTCAAACAGTTATAACTTGACAGCCATGGGAAGGGTAAGAACTCTAAATGAGGCATAATGATAGCCCAAAGGCAAAGCTAATGTTAATAAAACTGTCTGACAACGCTACAGGAATGTTGCCACAATTAATGAAACCTACCAGCCTCTCTTCTGTCTGGTGCCAAGGCACATGTGGAACCTCTAAAAGCCTGCGTTTCTGGTGGGGTGAATTACCCCCTCAAACCAGTCACACCAGGATATCAGGATGCAGCGCTGACTGAAGTTAAAAGGCCCAATGCAGGGCCCAATCCCCTTAAAGCATTATTGTATATATGCAAGCTCATGGGGATGGCTTGTGTATACGAAAACACAAATACACAGACAGGAACTTGGTTTACTGGTGGATCAATGATCGAGTAAACAGCGACTTACAAGAGAGAGATGGTTGAAAAGGCTGATCATGACTTGGGGTTAACAGTTCTCACTCAAATCTCTTGGGGAACTGCAAAGACGCAATGTTTGATTTTGTAGTAAATAGGATTTTGTGTGAAATATTATCTCATACTTTGTGTTCAGCATCACTTATGTTTAATGTTTGCATAAAATACTGGAGTGAAGGAAGGGCACAAAACAAAATCAAAGTGAAGGAATGTGAGAAGCCAGAGTTGAGAAGATACAGCAACGTGGCAGACAGCAACAGCAGGATGCAGAAAACCAACAGAGGGAGGGAGGAAGAGGGACGAGGGGTATCCTCCTGTAATTGTCCGAGCGTCACGGGGGCCGACTCAAGGCCTTGGGCTGATATTAAAGTGACCTGGGAGACTCCAGACACAACAGGCCTCTAAACAGTCCTGGCTCCACTGTGGAATGAGCCTCCCACACCGGCTTTCCCACTTCCCAAACATCACTGTCCTGCCAGCTATCGCCAGCTTGGATCTTCAAAGCTCCTGACTCGTATAGTATCCCAGGTTGGCCTGAGGAATTAAGAGAAACAGAGAAAATGCAAGGCCTTAGATGGAGTTTTGTACGTGACTTACTGAGTGCCATTTTCAAACTTTTTACAGATCTTGAGTGAGTGTTTAAGCCAGGCTAATTCAAGTGATCTTACCAGGAAAACAACTGGTTTTTGATTAAACTGTAACTCCATGTAATGAGAAATGAGACAACATGCTGGCATAGTTATTGTGATGAGCAACCACTAATTACAACAGACCATAATGAATTACAATATGCCCTAATGACAGTCATTAAACTGAATTCTAATTGAGCATAATATTCACTTTTTATATAAACAGGCAAGACTTCACTTGATTCATGATTAATGGGAAGCAAAGCAGTTTGGCTGCCAGCTATGACAGTAAAAGCCACACAAGGTTTTTTATTTTCTCCTAAAATGCCATGATCTGAAAATGTCACCACATATCTGAGAAAGTTTTTCCAGTGCATAGTTTAGAAACAAACTCAATGTTAGTTTGGCAACAAGACACGAGACAGAAAATAGACCAGCATGCAACGTGAACATACTGTCAACATGCCATAACATTGTGATCTTCCTTTGTCTCTAGTATGACATTTGTAACACACTGGAACACACCGATCATGCTGACTGAGGCGTGACTTGTTATGCCCAACAGCAAGCTTAAACAGTTTGACTCTCCCTGCATGGATTTGAACTGTTTCCAGGAAATCTCACAGGATTTTACTGTGGAAGTGTGCTACCACACCTGAAACAAACAATTGATTCAATGCAAGATCTGATATTAGTATTAACATCTCAGTATTAGTGAAACATCAATTAAAGAGTAGTTGTGCTCAAGCACATTTTATCGCTGCTGACATCATAGTTTCCAATACCATCATTATCCTCGGGAATAACAATGCACAATGAATACCTTATTTGTGCCAATACAAGTGTGCACACGCAGAAACGAGTGTGGGCCATCTTTCATCCTCCAACCTGAACGACCTTGTGAGCCATTTGTCCCTACATTCGGCTACAAGCACAGTTATGTTTGACTCGAAAAGCGTACACATTCTTGTGACTCTTCCTCTGTGTGTGTTTACTGCTGTGAGGTCCAGCGGTGACTGAGTGATGCCTACCTTGCTGTAACACCATAGTTAACACAGTCACTCTGGCTCCACAGTGGGTGGAGTTGCCAGACGGCATAACTGGGCCCTGCAGCCAACTGTAATTAGCCTTATTGAAGCTGTCACTCAATGAGCCGCCTCAATCTAGTCCCAGAGTGCCCTGGTGCTAACAGTGATGAGAAGGTGTTTGGGGGTGAGGGCTCGATGCCGCTGGCCATGCGATGCAAAGAACTCTAAGCTATCTGTTACTGCTCTAATAACACTCCTGACAGTTTTCTCTGTGTTCGGCCATTCTTCATCTCACATGCATTTCTAAGCCCTTTTCTCCAAGCCTGGAGATGTGTTTTGACAAACTGATTGTTCGTTGGCATGACGCGATGTAACGAGGGACACATGTTGCTGGGAAGAGGAAGAATATGAACATAACATCAAAGAGAGGAAAATCAGATCTTAGGCAGGACCCGAATTTAGAGCAAAATAGGACTTTAAAATCTGTTTATGTATCTCAATAAAGATGTTTTGAATTGGAGGAAATGTAGAACTCATACAATAAGAATATAAGGGTATCCTTGAGTGTGGGTTCGATAGAATAACAAAATCCCCATGAAATAAAACCCGCTGGATCAAATAGATTTCTGTCGTTCCTCTTAAACTCACAATTGGTTTTCCTTGTCGTTACTCTGGCTCTGGGATCTACTTATTAATGGTCCATCAGACGATTACAAAATGTTAAGTGATTTTCAAAAAAGTCCCCCCCCCCCCCCCCCAAACACACACACACACTGGTACTTGAAATTCATTCATTCACCGTTTTATGAATTCATTCAGTTCCTGTTTTCACACAACCACTGATGCCAAAATAGGGATATTTGTCTAACCCTAATCCAAATGTCCTGAGGGTGAGATGAATGGTGCGGTATCAATTTATTTTCTTTGTAACTTTGTTATAGCCACAAGACTGAGCAAACTGTGTTTTTATGCTGCAGTGACTGATTTAAAAAGGTTACTTTTATTTTCAGGTTACATTTTAGGCAAAGTTTAGTTGCTGACATTAGAAGCTATTCAAGAATTAATTTATTGCCCATTCTTGGTTCATGCAAGCTGGCAGCACATCCAATTTTTATAACGTACAGTTCCCAAAATATTAAGAATGACCTTCGGATTCTGGTTTTCAGTGGCACATGTGTAAAAGCTTAAAAATCCATTTTACAAGCAGCCTATTTAATGCATTTCTTCCATTACAATTACAATTGGTATTAATTTAATAAAAGAAAACATGAAAGGCTGACCTTTACTTTACATGTTCCTTAAATAAGGAGTGGGCCTCTCTAATATTCTGTTCAGAAAGAAAAATATACACAGGGGTATTTTGTAAGAAGTGAAGGAAACTGTGATTCTTATGCTGTGACACAACCGTGCAGCGTAATGGACGATCTCCACGAGCACAAATCATTTGTTTATGGAGACTTAAATTCATCATAGTATCTAAATTACCAATATCTGAGGACTGACAAACAAATTATGCAACAACATACAATGACATGTTGAACCATACCTGAATGATTCCACAGTTATTCCCAGCCAAAGCTCTAATATTCACTACTTAGTGTTGAGCAAAGTACCCACATGCTGCTAAAGGCAGTAAAACAGCTTTGTTACAAAAGCTGGGGGTATTTGTGGGCATAATTACATTCATTTTACTTTTGGCATTTTTATGGTAAAACACTTAGCTTTGGAATTTTCATTCCCTTTGTACACCATTGTAATGAACACAAACCCATAATTGTTTCTCACCCATAGGCACTAACTGGGCTTTTTAATTTTCCATCGCTTGCTCAGTAGCTGTGCCAAGTTCTTCAGGTAATGTTGAAACTCTGACTCACAGGGTTGCAGGCCATGAGAGCTGGGCCAGTTTTGAATGGAGCTAAATATATACTATATTCATAAATGCTTCCTGGGATTTGTTATACAAGCTGACTCTACCCAATGAACCTTTTTAGGAGGGCACAACAGAATCACATGTATTGCTTTTTTTTTTGTTGTAATTCAAATTGCAATTTAATTTTGGCTGTCTTACCAGAATAATTGCACTTTGTTGAAGGAAAGCAATCACTCAATGTAAATAGTGGCAATAGTAAAATTCTACAACAAGCACATCCATCACAGCTGAACTTTAATGATGAATAAACTGAGTGGTCTCATAATGATCGCTTTAGTATTGTCACAAAAGAAACGCTAAGCTGTAGCTATGTCATGTGGATTCAACCAAAGAAAGGATCAGACTTAGTGGAAGAAAGATGAACAACAGTTTTAAAGGGGAAAAAAAAAAGATCATGAACAAAGAACGTGGCCTGCTGGCACAAAAGCAGTAATATTAGTTGAATGAATAATGCTGAGTCCCTGCATGGAAATTCAGGGAAATGAACCACCATGTCCAACAATCATCCCTGCACGGTTTATGTCAGCTCCTGTGGCAGAGATTACAAAACAAATTCATCAATTTTTTTAAGTTAAATAATCAGTTTATTTGTATTAATATGCTCAGTTGGTTTTGTTTTTCGTTTCAAATGTGTTGTTTCATAAAACACAATAAATTCATTCTTTTTTATTGGAAGGAAAACACACACAAACAAAATGTAAATATCTATTTTGGCCTTGGAGGGGGTTTATAAATATATTCCAGTTTAGTACTAAATTCAGTTCATGTAGTAAAGGTATCCAAGCAAAGAAAAAAAAGGTTGTTTGGTATTCCTGCCAAAGAAATTATACGAACTGTAGTTTTAGGGGGAACATTTCTAAATAGCTTGCGCCCTTTGCTGCAGGTTATTACCATGTTTGCCAGCTATTTAAATGCTTCATATAAACCAAGATATGTTGGTGTGACTGTTGTCATCATATCAACCATCTGTTTAAAGAGTTCAAATCTATTCTTGCATGTAAAGTTTGGGCTTTGACTAAGTCAATCTCAACACTGATGAATGCTTGATAGTGTGTGTGTGTGTGTGTGTGTGTGTGTGGGGGAGGAGGTTAGACTGGGTGCTACTGAGCACAGAGGCCTGCAGTCCTCTGAGTGAACACTGGGGAGTGCCCGTCTACTCAGTGTGAGTCTGGCTCCGTGAGCCCGCCCCTCAAGGTGCAACAGCAATCACCATGCTCCACACTGTGGTTTCACTTGTTTGTTTTGCTAAGGGTATTAACTTACAATATCCCACTTTAAAAATGCAAAATCACTCTGGAAACAAACACAGACGGCATCATGAGACATTAATGTACCAGCAGTATTCGGGAGATGATGTTGACAGATTTGTTACCCCACTGTGAACTCCTGAGTGTGAAAAGATGAATGACTATACTCTGTGAGGCAAATATGATGCCTGAAATGATCGACAATCGTTTTTCATCAAACTTTTACAATATTTACAACTCTTCTCAGATGTGAATTGCAAACTAAGACCATGCAGAGAAAGAGCGTCAAACTGTCTGCCACATAATGAGCATCCTTTCTCTTATTTTACATTTGTGATTGCCCTGTTTGGGTGGTCCTGCCATCATACGCTCTTATTTAGGTGTACAAACATGAGAAACATTGGAAGATCTAATCAAGATGCAAAGATAATGATGTTCCATGTACATAAACATGTGCTTTATACAGTAGACGCTCCCCAAACAAATTTCAAGTCTTCTCAAATCATGTATGGTTTCTGGGGCCCTGCAGGAATCGTCATCACAGGCTGGATTCTCAGTGGACGCTGGTGCATTCAGGTTTTAGCCATTTTTGACAAATGGAAACAGATTGCATGTGAAGAACATACAAAAAAATTGTATTGAAGAAAGATGGAAGCAACCAAACGCAAACAAACAATATGTCGGAAACATGCAAAACCTGCATAAAAGCATGCGTGTATGAGACGAAACAAACGCACACGTGTTTGACTCCACAACAACTGTTTAGTTTCTGAGTCACCACGATGTGAACAGTGTGACAGATTGCAGAGAGACAGGGTGGCGCAAATAAAACACTAATGACAATATAATGGCTCATTAGGTCATGATGTGGGAAGCTTTGTGTGCATGCAGACATGTATGTGTGTAGGTGTGTGTGTGTGTGTGTGTGTGGAAGAAATGCCTGTAGTATGACTATGTTCCCAGGCTAACCTGACTAGGTGAGACTCTCTGGCACCAGTGTCTCATGCAGCCCTGGGGGGGAGCCATACAGTGCTGTAGCCTACGAACTGAGGTATGTGTGCACACTCACACACACACACACATATATATAACAAAAGGCAGAAGGTGTGGAAGCAATACTTTGTGTCTTTGTTTCTATCGTGTCAGTTGTTATTGCAGCAAATGCCAATGCCAATTAAGACACATTGACGTGTTCTAAATAGATTTGGCACATACTGCACATACGAGTTATTGTTGACATCATGTAAGGAACATTGCATTCTCATCCTCTTTGTGTTTCCATTACCACAGAGTTCTTTCAACACTCAGGTAAAAGGGCAACCTACTGTTCACTGTGGTGACGGGTGAGTTTTAGGGTCAGTTCTCTTCATGTGTTTGACATTATTAGCAGAGCTACCATGTAATCCAGACTCAATCCTCAGGCCAATGAGCCTTTATTGGGGGTAGAGGGTGATGGTTATGGAAGCTATTAGACAATAATGGAATAAACTCTCCTCCTTTAACTTATTTGGTCCCTGGAGGATTGTCCTTTTTCCACTGAGGTTCCTTATCACTCAGCATTTAGACAAAATTGATGGCATATTTTGAAAGGTCTGGAGAGCTCTTATTTAAAAGCTAATCTCTGAGTCTGATGATACTCATTTTTATTTATGAATTGAAGTATTGTAATCTCAGAGAGCGCTTTCCCAGGGTTAGGGTAGAGGGGGCGGGATGAGTGGAGGAGATATGATCAGTAACTAAACTATGAGGATGTTGGGCATTTTAATTTTCGCCCTTGGTTGAAATGTTACCCTCCTCTGCTTTATTTAATCATAACGGCTGAGGTTTGTGTGGTAATTCAAGTACAAAGTGCTGTGTCACTCGTGCAGATTACTCGGAGGAATTAAAAGCGATAGGTCTGCAAATCAACCATCACTGTTATAAATAACTCCTAAGAAGAACAAAAACACAACACATCCCTACTGTGAGTAAATTCACATCACATAAGCTTAAAAAAATCCCTTCCGATGAGTTCGCTCTCTCTCTCTCTCTGTACACCAGTCCTATTATCCATCATTAGCGTCTATTACACACTAAGTTGTTGCACTGATCATCGCCTTTGAAGAGGCCATAATTACAGGGGAGGTTGCCAGAAAAGGTTCTGAAATGTCTGAGACAATATGGGCAGAAGAAGACAAATTTGCTACAGGTTGCCTGCACTCACTCGAGCCTGTCACTGGATCTTTTTAAAGGAGAAAGGTGTTTCGATATGACTTAGACAGGCCAGACGGCTGCATTCACAGGCTCCAACCATACTTTACACTCTACCTGTCACAACTATGCCTCTGCTTTATTCTGCCTCAATGAGGAACGTGACGATGTTTTATTTTTACAAATTGACAAAACAGCAGAAAATAAACCGTAGAAAATTAAATAACAAAAATACAATTATCAAAAAATAAAAGTAATTGAAAAAAATATTATTACAACAGTATAACAGTTCTAATTATCCTCCCACTGAAGAATAATAACTCAGCTAATGCCTATTTCCCAATGCTGATTCATCCCCAGACTGGAGGGATGGATGAAAGTAGGAGTCCTCCGTCTAATCTGTGTGGGTCCCTGAGAGACTGCAGTGGGCTGTTAGGCTCTGTGAGAATGTGCCATGGACGCTAAGCCCCCTGTTCCACTGGAACGTGTTTTCCTTTCCCCATGTTTGGACACACAGCAGACAAGTGGAGGTTAGGACAACACACTGCTAGGAGCCAAAAGACTTACCCGACAAGTAATTAGGAGTGGGGTCAAGTTGAGAGAACTAAGCCCCGTAATTTCCACCCCAATGCCAAGGGTGAGGTGAGGCCTGACTGCAGATCCTTTTCCTCTTGGGTAGGCTGCTCAAACAGGTCTGAGGGAGCATTCAATAGAGATGGTAAGAAATCCTAACACCATGTCAACTTTTAAGATTCCTCAAAGAGACAATGTATTTAGACTGTGGCATTTATTTATTTTACATAAAATATGACTTCTGTTTTTGTTTGGAAAGGTTGTGAAGGTGAAAAGGCTGTGCTACTGGCTGAGCTTTGTGAATAGTTCAGCAATGCAATTTGGCAACCTCTGAAACAATTAAATTGGGATAATGTCCTAAAATGTCCTATTATGTTTTATATTAATATATAATACTTGAACATTTTATTCACCAAAAGTAACTTTTTTTTTTATAGCCACTAATGTGAGGGGCAAAATTGCTGCCACTTGATGAACATAAATTTTCAATAACACGGTACAGTACAATGTTCAAGTATAATTTTTGAGTTGCTCTACTTATTTTGGTCAATGACAAGGCTTCATAATTCAATGTTGTACTATTTATATTAGTATTAATGCACCTACAATTATTATCAATAAAAGTTAACAATAAGAAATAATAATCATTAAAATAATAATAATATGATAATAATAATAAAAGAAAGCTGAACTCAGATACATTTTTTGAAATCAGGCTGTTCAGCGTGTACACCACTATGTAAAAGACACACAGTCCTCTCTTGGATTGTATTTCTGCTGGAAGGTAAATGTGAAATTGCCATGTGATGAAAAATCTTATTTACATTTTTGGTTGAGCTTTGCTTTTGATGGTGAATGCACAGCAGAATGTAAAGTCTGTCCTTGAGCGCAGCGTGTTTGTGTGAACCTTGGCGGGAAAACACCCATGATATTTTCATAGCTACAGTAGGCCTACACCATTGACCCCGGCCTTCATGTGGCTCAGCACTAAAGCAAACTTCAGGACCCACAACATGTTCATAAATCAGCTGCACAGGAAAGATATGGATGAATAAAGATATGAATGAGTAATCATTCTGTTTATAAGCCAATTTAAGAACCAAATATAGATTTTAAATCTAATTCAGTCTAATCTAATTCAATTTAATTCAGTTGCTGTATACTATCATTTTATTTATATATATGGCATTTTCTTTTTTTATTCCTATTTTAAATATAATTTTCAGCATGCTCTTCCAAATTATCTGTCTGTTTCTTTGGCTTTGTTACAAAAGCCAAAGCTCCTATCCACTTTGTAAAATGCAGTTACAACAATCTAAAAAGCAGCATAATGTCAACAGATACAAGGTAATTTGGTCTTTTGTTTGGACATCAAATTAATACCAGAAGATTGTGTAGCATGAAAAGTATGGAAAAAATTGACTGTATCACTTAAAACTACAACTTCTTAGAAAAAAGGAATATACATTTTATGTAGCTGACAAGAGGAGCTGACCTTGTTAGTGTTAAATAAAAAAATCAAAAAACAGTCTCCCTGTCTATACATAGTACCACCTGCTGTGAAGGAAGAATATCGACATGTTGATAAGCACCGGTGTCTGTCTCTGGACATGCCTGCGTGGCGTTTGCTGTCTTCACATTGCAGCAGTGGCAGAGGATATTGTGGAAGGACTGATCAGCCATCTTAGCAATGGATCAGACGGGACTTGGAGGCTCTGCTGGGAAACACGGGCTTCATTAGAAAAATGCGAAATAGACCTCTGTTTCATAAGGAGCCATTAGCGTTTATTGATGATACTAATGTGTGTGTTTAAAGTAAATTAGAAGGAGAGAGGCCATGCTTTAGGGGAGTTGGTGATGAAAGGCTTGCATTAATGTACATGGTGGGGGGACTGCTGTTTTCCATTTGAACTAACCACTTCCCCTCAGCTCAGCACACCAAACCACACATACACACACACACACTGTATATCTACCTGCTTAGATACCATATACTGTACATACTGACACACACTCTCTCTCTCTCTCACTCTCTCTCTCTCACACTCACACACACACACACACACACACACACATAGCACTCCTCCCTCCCAGCAGCCTACACATGTAAGTCATATACTAACCAGAGTAGGTCTGGCGCCCGGGGAGAGCAGCCTGGAATTGCCCCTAAGAAACCAAATCCACTTTATCAAACTGCCAGATGTCACAGCCAATCCTCTTCCACTGGACGCTGCCTTCACCAGGCAGCAGCATGGAGACACAGAGCCTGCTGGAGCCAACCTGTATGGACATGGACAAAGAGCACAAATGACTGAGAAAGATATAAATCTGTACATTTCATGCATGTTCATTATCTGTAACATTTTCTTGAAATAATGCACTTACATTTCACTGTAAAAGACACTTGGCAAACTCTATTGTACACCTGTAACCCTCATTTTAAAATTCACTTTTGCATGTCAGTGCATAAAGAATATTTGTTCCTTTGTGTAGCTGAATTCCTGAAGTATAATCAGCGATGCAGGCTGCAAAATAATTACTTCAATATATCTTCTCTTTTCCATGCTAATCTGCACTATCTCAGTAAGAAGAAAATAACAGAAAAATTACATGATTGTATTGTATTTATTAGAATTTTTTTTTTTTCATTTGGCTTAATGTACTTCTCCGAAATAACAAGTGGACACAGTTGTAGTACCTGTTTAATGCAAAGCCAAGAACATTAAACATTCTTGGACATTTTCTTCCCTGTCAAATCAAGAAGATCATTTCCTCCAACAAATCTCATAAGTGCCATTTCAATTTACCCGCTTACATTACTGGATTTGTTCCATGCACCATCAAGATGTTGCTGTTGTAAATAAGGCATGCAAGAAAATGAACTTTCCAAAATGGTAAATTATTCTTCATTACAACGGGGTCACGGTTACCGGAGATGCCAAACTAAGCAAACACTTTTCAAAGTCCAACAGCTCCCTTGACGACTCCAGTGCCCGCTCAGATTGAACAGGAAGTGAGGGGTAATTTGCCATGAGCTCTGTCCAGCCTCAGAACTCCCAGACTTTGTGTCGTCCAATTAGAGAAGAGCCGCGTGGTTACAGACACGGGGCCGACCAGTCACAAAGTTGAAATGGATTCCCTCAGTCCCCAGACAGTTGATTGAGTTCCTGGTAATCTGTGTGTTGGAGTCACTCTTTCCCCATTGTCATTTTCAAGTCATACATTTGCGTGCGTGTGTTTTACATAAATGAGTTGACCTCATGAATCTGAAACATCAGCTGCAAATGGGACAGCCAGAGAGATGGGTAAATATTCTGAAAAGAAAACACAGTATTACGGGTGTTTTGAGGAATGGAAATGAGAACATGCAACGCGCACAATATGGTTTGAATCGAGTCGACCTTATTTTGCCATGATTATGTAACTAATTACATTTCAGGCTTTTCCAGTCTGTAAATGGATGTTGTCTTCAGTGGGAGAGAGACATTTTAACGCATTTTCATGCCATAATTAATTAGTTCCACTAAATAGCTTGGAAAAGGCTGCTGATTGTATGAACAACATGCTATCTTTTCCCCATCACATCCAGGCACAATCAATTATTGATTGGTATTTTCAAAAGAACCCGTTAGGGCCACAATCCCCCTGAAATGTAAATTTTCTTTTGAAATGCTGGTTTTGTAATTTGGAAAGACAAATATTTTTGTATTTATTTTCACATTTGAATTTTATCAAAATGTTGCATGTGATGGTATTATGAAGCTCCGCTCTGTGATGAAGAAGAGAATTTCTTCCCTTTTGTTCGTACAAATCAACAAAATGTTCATAAATGCAGCTCACAGCCGATCACTGATGCTCAGAACAAAGCAATAGCTCACCAACTATTACAAGTTACAAATAAGCCAAGAGAAAAAAATACAGCTGAATTTTGTATTGATCTGTTGCTGCTCTCATGTTGGTATGCATTTAGAGGATAATGTGTTCCACACACATGACTTCATTGTAAAAATGAAGACAGCAGCGAATTAGCTAAACTTAGCATAATAGAAAAACAGCCAGTCTGGTTCTGTCAAATCCGCCAAATGTTTTTGTGTCATCATTGGGACGTGGCTCGGAAATCAGCAGCCAAGAAATAATCCAGCACATAATCCCCCACAGAACAATAATGTGTCAGATTTACACTTTACGTTTTTGTATAAAGGAGATATAATATGTAAATTCGCTAGTTTTCGAGGTGATAATAGGTTGATTTGGGAAAGGCTTGACTAGCTATTTCCACATGTTCCCATTCTTTTTGGTAAAGTAAGCAAAGCTAACTTACTGCTGGATGTAGTTTCATCACACATGCTGACAATTGTCTCACTTCAACCTCAGAGACATTGGGAATATACCTATATGTTCCTACCAGATCATCTCATCTGTCTCACTCATGAACTTGCTTCCCCTTGTATTTTTTTTTACACACACACCTACAGACACGGACACACACACACACACTATTAAGTCTGTACAGACACTAATGATAAAGTTGCTGTTTTTCCATCATACACAGGAAGTGGTTTCTCCACTATCACCATCCCAAACTTGCCATGGGTAACATGGTGTTTCCTTACCACCTCCTCACTGTCTTCATCTTTATCCCCTTTCTCTCCCTCGTTTGTTTGTTTCCCTGATGTTTTTATTTAAGGCATCAAAAGACGCCTCCCTCCCACCCAATACTTCCCTCACGACATCTCCCCCAGGCCCCAGAGCAGTCAGGATGATTTGTAAACTTCAAACGACTAAGAGCCCCAGCCTGGTCTCCTCTGCTCATTTAGGTAATTCAATAAGCCAGGGGGGACAAGCACAGCGGCGCACTGCTTCCCCCTCCTGCCCTCTGTGCCCTCTCTCTTCCGACATAAGCCTCTGAGGACTATCTGCAGCAAATGTCAGTCTGCACTGGAAGAAGCTTCCGCTACGGGAGGATCCAGTTGAGAAATGATCTATTTTGATCTTTTAACCATTAGCATATTGTGTTCTTTAAAAAATTGGATTGCTGTATGTTCACGTTAATGATGAGAGTTGCCCCTCTGCTGACCTGTATGATAAACTTGAACGTCTGCTTTTTTTCCATTTCAATACTGCGCTCATATCTTGACTTCTGCATGCAAATTATGCCTTCATGAGATATTAGCGGCTGTGTTTGATCTGATGACCCTATAAAAAAACAATGGCCCAATGAAGACACCCCAGGGAATTCCTCTGTGCAGCAGCCACCTCTTAACCTCATCACCGCAAATGCTTTATCACTGAGGTCACTGTATGCATGTGACAGTTCACTGAGCCAACAGTCTGTCAGGGTTTCCTCCCCAGTTGGCATGATGGAGGGGGGTGATAGAGAGGAGAAGGTGGGGTAAGAGGGAAGGGAGCGGTTAATGATATCCGTCTCCCTCCCAACTTGTCGAGACAGAGGTGGCGGCAGGTCTAAGTAGGCATCGCTACAATGTCCCAGACCCATAAACGCTGGAAGAGCATAAATCTCTATCTTTATCAAAACCACACAGACATTGGTGACCACTCCCCGCTGCGGCTGCCTGCACCCACCAAATCTGCATCTGATAAACTCCCCCCACCCTCTGTCCCCCCGCTGCTCCACATCAGACACGGCTAATAATGCCACACAAAATCTGGTAGGAGAGTAACAGGCTGCTTACACTGGCAGTGCAGTCCACAGAAAAGGATTTGACCCTGCATGACTTGTTGCAACTCATGTTGAAACATAAATCATTGACTCTTCATATTCCCACGAACCATTTTTTTTATATAAATAGTAATTAAACACAACAGTAAAGAAAGGTGGCACAGTCTTTCTGCTATTACTGTGGTATTTGTGTTTTAACTACTTGGCTCTTTTCTAAGCTGACACATTTTTTCACACTAGGCAATAATGTAAAATGAAAAGTTACACTTTGACCTTTAGAAACATTGAAAAAAAGAAGGAGAGCATCCTGTTCACAGGCCTGCCTGATATCCTTGCCTGAGCCCACCCCCAGAGGAGGCAGTAAATGGTCCATTTTATCTCTTTTCTGTCAACCATGACTGCAAGAACACCAGATTGTAATCTGGACAAAAAAAAAAAAAAAGCAAAAACAATTTAAGTGCCCCCGCAAGTTTTTTTTTTTTTTTACAGTCAACCAAAAACCTTTCAAAGCAAACTATGATTGGGATGAAATTGCAGAGCCATTTCCACAGGAAGGAAAGGCTGACTAATCACCTCGTCATTAATGCTGAAGCTCATCAGGACCTTGCTGTCTGCTGGATCACCTCACACGGCCACGCTGACTGCTGCCGTCAGAGCGAAGTTGGCGTATGGCTTGCTCTGAAGTGAAAACAGCTCACAGAGAATATTTGGATTGTACTGTTCAAATATTTGGTGCAGCCTGACATGACTGCCTTCCATCCAGAGCTGGCAAAGCAGAGACTGTCTGTAATTGATTTAATTATCAGTAATTGCTCAAATGTTTTTTTGTGTACACTCCGTAGTCCTGGTTTGGGGAGGAGCACGGAAGAAAGAGGGGGGTGGGAGGTCTGAGTTAATGATGTGTTTCCATCTTAATTAATGCTGTGGTCCAGTCGAGTTAAAACGCAGCCATACAGACACATGTAGATGTAATTTTGTGGAGACTGACACAGATCGACACTGAGGGTGGCAGTCTGACGTGAGGTGATTGAAGTGAAAGGAGAATTCATTTGCTGAGCTACAGAGAAATTAAGTATGAGGTCTTGCTTTTGGATCAAACTTCAGCTTTTCTTGTAGGTCACAAAGTGTCTAAACATCAAACACTGAAGGTGAATGTCACTGATAAAAACGCAGTGATTTTGCTGAATTGCAAATTATCCATTTTGTTTATGTATGTATGTATGTGTGTGTGTGTGTGTGTGTGTCTTTTGTATGCACGTGAGCTCTTCCAATAAGTGTCTGAGAGCGAGGGTGGGGGGAGCCGTTAAAAGTCTTGAGTTCTAGCCTGTAAATGTCATGTTTGGTCGAAGATTTCCGTTTTTGCCTTCTAATTGGTGTCGGGGGACTTTGGTTTTTTAAAGGGAGGGTGAAAAAAAGCAAGTGAGGAAGGCGGGGGGGATAAGCCCACAGATCTGCTGAGTTCCACTGAACCCAAGCTGGGTTTTAATGGTTCCTACTACGGGGGAGCATAGCTTGGGTCATTAAGACGGGAAAATGGGGTCATGCTAGAATAATAATCCCCCACTTTTATTTGACAGCACAAGAAAAATATTGTGTCAACACATAAAAGAGGTTACTGTTGATCATAAACTACATTCACTGTTCAAAAACTGGGGAAGGGGAATAAAATGTTGCTGAAATGGATGCAGGTTTTGCGTAAGGTGTGATCCTGACATGACTTCATCTCAAGTTTGTAAGTAAGGCTAATGGACCAAAGAAGAATTCTTCACCTAGATTTTTTCACTTGCAGAGGTACCCTCATCGGTGGAGCTTCAAAGAAGATGGTAAACTCTTGTCATCATTGCTGCTTATAAATCTAAAAGCACACTGTATGTTTCATCCACAAGCACCCTCCAGCCCTCCAACAGTCCTCCACCCCCTGGTCTTGGTCTCTACAGTGAGCGGGTTACTCTACTGTTTACAATATTTCAAATTCCCTCTCAAGTGTTTGGCTTGGCAGATTGTCCGGCCTTTTCCCTCGCAATTACAGGCTTGCGGGGTTTCTCAAATGGGGCTTTTGAAGAAATAACACTTTTCTCCCTGAGCTCAAGGGAAAAAATTGAGACATTTGGCCAGCAATTCATACAGTCAGTCACACAGACTGAGCTCAAGCTGTCTGACGCACTTGGCTACTAAAATATCCTCATACCTTGTGTTTATGTGTGTAAGTGTGTTTAAGAAATACATACGCACACACACTTTTGAATGCTCAGTTTAGTTTTAGTCAGAAACATACAGTGACTAATGTACTGTAAAGGAATGAGCAGATTTGATGCAAAACTGCCAATTGTTTTGATTTACTTAGCCAGCATACAGCATGTCCTAATGGAGGCATGGATGTCTGCACCAAATTTCATGGAAAATATATCCACCTCAGATATTTCAGCTCGACCCAAACTGGCTCAAGAACTAGCAAGTTCTCAAAAGAACAAACTTATTAGGGTGAGAAACGGTTGTATTTCCTATATCGCAAGTTGATCTGTTTCTTTGTCTTGACTCAAATCAAGGATCGATGGACCAATGAGACTTCACAGCTCTTGTTTTAATAAAGTACAGATGGCAGAAATGAGAGTGAGGGAGGACAATGAGATGAAGACCGAGAAAAGATGTTGATTGGTTTATTTTACTATAATTGTCTCAGATCAACATCCTCAGGTTCTGCTTTATCTCCAAGTACAGTAAAATGATACGTAACATGATGCAGTCAATGAGAGAGAAAGAGGACAGCAGGAACACCCATTTGCTGAAAGACAGAAAGAATTTGTTTGTTTGTGCACGAGTGTGCACGTGCAAAAGAGAGCACAACAGAGAACATTTTCAGGACTTAAGTCATTGCCGCTTCTCATTCTGGTAATTACAATAAACGTAATTGCACAATTGCACCACTAAACTTTCTCTGTGAAGATTATGATGCCAAGTTCAGATGAAAGGCCAAATAACATCAACATAGTTGGCCTTGCATTGTCAGTGGGGGAGAGAGGGGCTGGAAGAGAGGGGGGTTAAAAGGAGGAGCAGAAGTAGAGGTGGGGGGGGGGGGGGGGCGGTTTGAGTTCCTTACCCTAAGGCTAAGACTCTCCCCTCCCTCTGCTTCTCCACCTCCCCTCGCTCTTCCACCCACACAAGGGAGTTAAAAATCCCATTTACTCTGACTGGAGCCAGGAGTTGGCTTGAAAAGGCCGGGGACAAAAAGCGATTTTCCACGGAACAAAACCATTACAATAGTCCGGCTTTGATCTGGGCCCCCCTCCCTCTCCGCTCCTACCAGTGCCAATTGAACTTTGTCACCATGCAACTGTCATCCACGAAGGGAAAGCCCTCATACTCTGAATGAAGCAGTCCACAGCAATTTACTCCAGACAGCACTTTGAAGTGTTGGGGAGAAGTCCGGCTCCTAGACAGCACTTTTTGGAACGCTTGTCCTCTCTCCTCTTGCTCCCTCCTTCTCTTTCTTTCTCTTGCCAATTTCAAATGGCCAGCAGGACAGCATGGCCAGTCCAGCGCAAGAAGAGAGAGAACATTAAACTTCCAGCATCTTTGCTTTCTCCCTCTTCTCTTCCCTCCCTCTCATCTAAGTAACAGAGGCATGCAGCGTTGGCATGTGGATAATCAGCCATGGGGCCCTGCGACATCAAAAGCTTGGAGAGCCCCTAAGAATACAAATGTGAGGCCTAATGGTACACTTCATTAATGTCCTCCCCATCAAAGGCCACTTTACTGACTTGGGAGATTGACTAATTTACACATTGTGGGAAATTGCTCCCAGCCATGCGTAAAACTGCCAAGCATTTATATAGAGAGAGTCAGAGAGAGAGCTGGGGGGAGGTAAGTGGAAGGGACAGCCTCTGTTCTCTTCTCCAGTGCTTTCTTTAACTGTTGGAAGTGGCTGAAGGCCAAGCCACATTATCACACATACAAACACTGGGGAGAGCACGCCTTTGTGTCTCATAAGGATTATTACTTCAGGTATTTTTGTGTGCTCTATCGCTTTTCCCTCCCTTCTTCTATCCTGTTCTCTTTCCTCCATGCCAGATCCACTTATTGTTTTATTAGCTGGATATTTCTGAGAACTGTGTCTTCAGAGAGCGGGATGAGAAGGTCGATATCAACGCATCACTGCTTAGGGTGTGTTAAGTACAGATCTGAGGGGAAAATGAGGTTAGCTTAGTTTAGGATAAAGATAGGAAGCAAAGGGGTGTACTTCAGTGAGGGTGGTGTGTCTAAACCAAACCATGTTTGAACAAACATGTAAAAATTGCGTACAGCTTATCTGGATGTCCATCTCGTTTTAAATTCACAAAGTATACTGAATTTTCTCCTAACAATTCTCATCCAATACCAATGTTAATTGCTGCAACAGGAATTAGTGAGCCCGTTATGTAACTGCTTGGAAAGTAGGAGTATGAAGGTCACAGTCATCCTGCAGGAAACCAGGAGCCCTGAGTTTGGGTTTGATTGTCGCAGACTCCCAGTTAAAGATTATTTTTGCATAACCACAATCATGTCCTGTCTCCAGCGATTTAGCCCTAACCATACCTAAACCACTAAAATCTTAAGAATCTTTGTCAGTGAGTGTAAACCATAGGTGAACTGCCACATCACAGTTGTTTTAATTGCATATCAGAGCATTTAGTCTTTCAACAAATCACATACATGCCAGATGCGTATTCAGATTTAAGGTGATAACTCAGATTTAAGGTGAAGCAGACAAATGCAAAAATGTGTTGATAGACATATTTTTTAACTTTGGACAAGGCCAGACAAGTTGATGGTGATTGCCTCTTCTTCCAGTCTTTATGCTAAGCTAAGATAACTATGTTCTGACTCCAGCTCTGTGCTTAATCCGCTGATGTGACATGGATACCAATTAACGCTGATCTTCTTGTCTCATGTTTGGAAAGAAAGCCTAAATATATATTCCTAAATTTTGAACAGTGCCTTTTAAACATAGTCAAATCAACTAATCCTAAGCAATCCATGTCTCTGTGTTCCTCTTTGCTGTGACACGTTTATATACATATTTCACAATTGCACACATTACACACACACACACACACACACAAACTCATATTGCTGTCATCACCAGTTATTACAAGCTGCAGCCGCGTGCAGGCTGGCATGTTTTACAACCACGTTAACCATGCTATAGGGACTTAAGTGACTGCTTGTGATATTTCTTGTTGCTGTGTTACATACATGTTAGTGTGAGTACGGACTGTATGTGTATAAATGTGTATATTTGGGTGGCTGGAGAGAGTTAACGCCTGCTTTGGGCCCTGACACCTGCGATACAGAGCAAGTCTTTCAGCAGGCAAATTATATGGCTTTAATTTGTCTTTTTGAAACAGTGTAGCCAGCCGCAGACACTGATGCCAAATGTTGCTCGACTGTAGCGCTGAGGAAAATGTTAAAAGTGTGTTGAGTGTCTGTACATGTAAGCATAGCCTTGACATAAGTAAATACACTGGCCTGGGTGGAACACCCGTTTATGTTGGAGGCTGGGGGAGCTGACAGATATAATAAAGGAGTTTTCAATGTTTTCCATGTAGCCAGAAAGTAGCAATGAAACTTTTTCAAGGAGTTGCACTGGCAAAAGTGCAGTGCCACTGGACTGAGGGTTTCTGGCAAGAAGGGAAAGCCTAATGTGTCTTGTTTGCAATCTGGACAGAGTTTTATGGTTGGTCCAGTCAGCAGTAGCACACACTTCAGTCATTGGCTGGTCAACAGAGGCAATTTGAATATCGTGACTAATTCAACCAATTAAACTGTCACAGGCCTTTTTTCAATAGCCCCCTTTTCTCATGCTGCTCATCCATAATGCTCTCCTCTGTTAGCCCGGGCTTTGACTTTAACTCTCCCTATTCACAGTGAAGTGGTGCAATGAGCTAGATCACAGACTATGTAAAAGCATAGCCAGAGGCACAACTGGGCCAAGCCACAGATGAGGAGGGATCTTTACAAACTGAACAATGAGGTCAGTATAAACAATTTGAGACACTTTCATTTGGCTGCTTTCAAATCAGAAGTGGTTGAGGTGGTCAAAAGAAAATTTACTGGAATTGTACGGAAGTCATAAAATGTAATTTACTACTTATGGATATAAAAAGAAACTTATAGCATCCCTCACATGGTAGCTATTCTTGCATTTGTCCCTGGTTTATATATAAATGATGTTGTGTTACTCGTTTCATTTAAATAGAACTGATTTTATTTCAACACTATTTTCATTATATTATATCTCAACACAGAGAGACACAGAGTCAGACACACTGCACTTTACTCAGTGGCAGCCATTCAAACCCTGCTCCATCGCGCTTCCTAGCTAACTAGTGGCCTGATGGAAAAAAACAGGTAGGCTAATTCAGGTACTTGTGGCTATTTACCTACTGAGGCAGCAGTGTAGGCCTGAATATTTTAATGTTGAGTATGTTAAAAACAAACTGGGTTGTTAAACGATGTGTAAAGGCAAAAGTGTTGATACCTGCTCTTAAAGGCTTTTCTTCACAATGGGGTGAAAAGCTTGTGGTCACAGAGAGGGAAGAATCCAAATAACAGCACGCAATTACAAAGGATCTCCTTTTCAATGCATACATGGTGTTTGGACGCTAATGTGAGAAGCAAAAGTAGCTTTGTGAAGGAGAAAAAGAACAGTTTAAGAATGAAAGTCGTTCAAGTCTTTTTTGTTACTTTCTTACCCCTGCACACCTCGGGGTCCCAAGCTTCGACATGAACATGTGGTGAGGGGACAGAGTTTCAGACACTGATAGGTGATCTGACATGTGGCTCAGCTGAAGCAAACAGATGCCTTTAGGACACGATCAGACAGACACCACACTTGGTGAAAGACGTGGGCCACTTATCCATGTCAGTGAGACCGCAAAAAAAAAAAAAAAAAAAGGCTGTGTCATCCAACAACGTTACTCATTCATCTTCTACCGCTTATCTGTTTCCGGGTCGTGGGCGGTACTGGAGCCAATCCCAGCTCACTCTGGGTGAGGGCGGGGTCACCCTGGACAGGACACCAGTCCATCACAGGGCCAACACACAGAGACAGACAGAGCCCAACAACCACTCACACTCACACGCACACCTATGGACAATTTAGAGTCACCAGTTAACCTAAACATGATGTCTTTGGACAGTGGGAGGAAATCGGAGTACATGACCGGAGAACATGCAAACTCCACACAGAAAGGACCCAGGCCGGGAACCAAACCCACAACCTACTTATTGTGGGGCAACAGCACTAACTACTATGCTGCCGTGCTGTCCCCCAACACCGTTAACATAGGCTTAATACATGTGATGACCCCTGAAGGGGACACAGCTGGTAGATTCCTTTATCATGTGAACATACTGGTGGATATTGTGATAAAAGATAAATGATTTTCATTGTGATACCCTTCCTGGGATGTGATGCTTTTCCTCATGGTATTAACAATCCTTGTGTTGTGTTGAGGGTTCTTAGGACATTCACACTCATCTTTTGCTCAGAGCAGCCTCTGGATCATACTGTGCCATTCGTTGCTGAAACTTAGCCAGACCTTTCAAAACAAACAAATGCCGCGTGCTTTCATTCCAGATCAAAGCAGCAGGCTGATGTGACCGAGATCCAAGATCCAAAGGCAGACAAATATGGGAAATTCAGTCAGTCCAACATGACACTTACAGGTCTAGATGACTGAAGCACTACCAAACTGTTACAAAGGCTGTCTCAAGACAGCAGTGATGCCTGACCAATGGAGACATTTTGGGAGTCTGAGGGGAGACATGGCATCAATAGACTACAGTCCGGTCTCGTGAACCTCAAAGGGAGCACTTGAATTCACCTTTTGTCCGTCACTAAACGAGACGCAGGGGAGACCGTGCCAATCTAGTCCATAGATCTCAAAGAGAGGGAGAGCCACGCTTGGATTTAAGTAATGCGGTGCTCCTTGTTGAACAAATTCACCATTGTGACTCGTTAGCCTGATACTATCCACATACCTGCTTTTGGGGAATGCATGTGAAACGGCGGTCTGGAGTCTCTGCCAAAAGGAGGGGATGGAGTGGTGAGGAAAGAGGAGGGGCTCTACTTAATGGGTCACAAATTCACATTGAGAGGAGCCACATCTGCATTTTATCAGCAAGGCCCAGATAGTGTTACAGGGGACGATTGTCTGCAGATTGGCCATTGGGCTTTTTAAAGTGGTAAATTGTTGAGCAAAAGCAGAGCTGCACACAGGATGACGTAGCATGATCAGGCCTGCCATTCACCCAAGCTGTCAGAATAGCACCATTCAAAGGGGCCTGATGAGTCTGGAGGTTTATTGAAATATTCTACATATTTTTCATCTAACCAATAGATTTGACATCTCCATTAAACCTTGCATGCCCGTAGGCATTGGAGCAACTCATACTCAGACCATTTTGAAAGTTTCTGGCCCTTTTTCAGACTAATTTTGTTTTTATTTACACTCCCTGACATCAAAAGTAAGAGTGGTAATTTGGCAGAAAGCCGATATCTGTTCAGACGCCGTCCCTTCCCATGGCTGACCCAGAACATCCTCTGACACATCTTCTCCATAGGGAGCTGTGGACGTGGGGGCCAGTGTGGTCTGACAGCGAAACAAGTCCCGCAAGGCATCAGAGTCCCTGCAGAGACTTCTTGTCTCTTCCCTCTGCTTCATTACCATCTTCCCCCTTCTTTCTAGCCTTTCATCTGCAGTCTATCGCTGGCTCCAAGCCATTGTATCCGGGAATATGGTGAATAGGGGTGGGAAGCTACAGACGGAATGGGAGCGGATATGGGAAAAAGCAAAATAAACATTAAAAAAAGGGGGGGGGGGGGGATTTTCATTTCAGTTTTAAAGCTCTTTTTAACAATGAAAACGGTCACAAAAATAGCCAAAACGAAGCATACTTTGGCTGTGGGATTAAAAGATTTGTCCAGGTTGCAGTTTAAAACAACACAGTGATTAAATTTCTGTTCATATTTAGTAAAATCTGCCAGTGACAGGGTCAGCTGGAAACTGGACTTCATCTTATGAAGAACATGTAATTAAACCTGATGGGCCAATAGCATTTTCGTGGAATAAATGTGCACACATAGAAAAAAATTATAAACAGGGATAAAAGCATAAAAGGCAAAATATCGCCCGCCAGGTTCATGCACTGCAGTGTAGATGTTTCAGGGGTCGCTTTCCAGGTTTTCTGATTATTTCTGTTATTATTTATTGTCTTTTAGCATCTGAAGATATCTGTCCCTTCACAACATATAACATTTCGGTTGAGGGCAGTTTTCGCTGACAAGTTCAGATTTTACATTGAAAAAGTGAAGCTAAATTATGTTGGTCTAGCATCAGTCGCTCACACACGCTCAGCGCTGTGTTCAAATTGGATCATGTTGGCTAAACTGGCTTCTGTAGTGCTGAGCGAACGCCAGGATCGAGGCTTCGGTGCATGGAAGGTACCTAACGTGGCCCACAGCAACACGCCCCCCTTACTAAATGTTCCTTTGCTAACAGTTTAAATAAACCAAAGGACACAGAATAACTAATATGATCCAACAACAAATCCTGAATAGATGCAGGGTGTGCTCAAATCACCACTGGACAAAGTAACAGCGAACAATAAGAATTCCTCAAATGGTACAACAAACCATTTAATGTCTGCTCATGTAGCTATCGCACCAATAAAGTTACATTACAAGCACTGAAAGGAGCTGCTGTCATGGTCGGAAAATAAGTAAGCCTTTCATTTCTATCTGGTAAACTGGTTTGGAAAAAAATATTAAACGCGCAATTACTTTTCACCAGCAGTTTTTAGATATTTTGTTCCATTAGAGTGTGCTGTTTAAAGTGTCATAATACTGTGATAACATGGCAATCTTCAGTGATATACTTCAGATTCACTTTATTGACAATAAAAGGGGGGACATGCACTGTTTCACTGGCCAGAGATATGAAACCAATCCAACAGTCTCATCTGACAAGCATTAGGTAACTGAGGCATATTTATTGCTTTCTCATTTATTGGGGGCAGCTTTGAAACACATTTTCCCATGGCTCTCCTCTTTGATTTCGCTGACCTCTGACAGACACACACCTTCCCTAAATGCACACATAAATCTGTGCCAATCCACACATATACACACAAACAGACACACACACACACACGCTCTTAGCGCTTATGTTCATTTCTTCTGCAGGTTTCTCTCTCTCACATACACACGCACACACTCCCTGCAAGTGGCCTTATCGCCAGACACTCATGCACCCCCAGACTCCACTAATCAAGACAAACTCCAGCCATGCCCCTCACACCCCAAAGCCCACCCCATCACATCCTTCTCTCATTCCGACCCAGCCCCCTCCCTCCACGTCCTCCCTCATTCCCTCCCACTTGGACCTTTTGGCCGCTGGGCCGCACAGGGTCTCACTGTTATTGGTTTAGACATAATTTACTGCCCACTTGGTAATGTAGCAATTCAGCATCTGATAAAAATCATATCAAGTCACAGCAATGGGCACTACAGCTTGAAAGGAACTCATTGTGATCATTTAGATACCGGAGGAGGTTCCTGCTCTCTTTCACTGAGCCTCTCTCTCTTCTCTCCCCTGGTCCCTTTAGTCCTGTTTCTCTGAAGAAAGACTAAAAAATTGAAATATTAACATGTACATGTACAACTCCCTGCTGGCATTTTTCTTTCCTCCTCCACTTTACTGTTTTTTTTATTGCAGGTCTTTTTCAAGGGTCAAGAAAAAGCACTGTTCCCATTATTGTCCCCCCCCCCCCAAAAAACGTGGCTGCAGTTACTTGCTTGACTATTTGTAATAATATCCTTGTTTTCCCATTTTCTTTTTGTGAAATGAGAGAGAGAGAACCAGCGAGTCAAAAAGCCCAGAACGCAGACTGAGGAGAAAATCAGTCTTAGAAATATAGTAAGGAAATCTAAATGCTGTGACAGGGAACTGATGAAAGTTGCAATTATCATAATTAACTGAGTTTGGGGCTTCATATGGAACTGCAGAAAGCACAGCTGTTTTTTCTCTCTCTGTACTTTCAGCGAGCCATAAATTGAGCCTCAGGGTGATTCTGTCGCCACATTTGTTTCCACACCATCTCTGCTGTGCTACTGTTGCACTGTGGTTGAGGCATGGCGGTGTTAAACTGTGCTAAAACAGATGTCAATAGGAAATGTGATGTTGCTGCTACTGTGCCTGCAGATTATATCATCAATTTAAAAGGTTAACTGCATCAGTAGTTATGGAAGAGGGTGAGCAGACAAAAACTGCAAAAGTTTTTTAACATGGAAGAAGTTTATCTCACACAATAAGAGAGCAATAATCAGCGGATAACACTAAGTTTATTTGAATTGTCGCGACTTTGTTTGAACCACTAACAGTTAACATAAATGGCACATAAATAAGCAATTTTAGAATTTAATACATTTTCGAAATCCTCTTTAGTGGGTTCAGATTATGAGTTAGCCAGACTCAAGTTTAAAAGCTCTATATGGGTGGATATTGAGATAATTGATCTGATGCATAGGGATATGAACTTTGGGTTCAATTGCGTGTGAAAAGACTTTTCTTCCAGACCTATGAGAGCGGAAAAGGGGCTTATGAACCAGCTAATCCAATGATAACACTTATTACCCCTTAGCTTGCAGATTTTGGTCTTGAAGCATGTATGTGTTTACTGGACTATATTTAACATGATATATAGTTTTTTAGAAGTCCAGATGCAAATTCAAATACAGATAATATGGATAATATGGAATTTAGCTTTTTCAGATCACAACGTTTTTAATTAGTATATTATTTATTTCTATAGATTCCACAAAGAAATAAAAAAAAAATAAAAAAATCAATACTCCTACCCGCCCGCCCACAAAGCTGAAAGGGTAAAATGAATCTAACTCACTTGGCATTGGTATTTGGGATGGAAATTTAGAGGACCCTATTACCAGGTCCTGAAGTAGATAGCCATAAGCACACAATTTGCCTGTGTTTTATGAGCGGCTTTAAATCTTGGTTTTATCAGTGTGAGGAAAAATCCCGATATGCTCTCTGGGTTTCACTGACATTCTCCGCAAACTGACATTTGCCGGAAGAGTTCGGGCAACTCTCTCTTAGAGGCTCGTCTTCTCCATGCTTGACCACACAAAGGAAGAAGCCACGTGGATAACAAAGGACACTATCTAAACACTAAACAGAGGCCTTATGTGTAGATAAGTGGACAGGCAATCAGGCTGTGATCAAAGACGCAAAGTTACTTCCAAGGGGATTCCTTCCTTTAAATTATCACAACTGATTGTGCTAATTATGGGACTGTCTACCCCCATTCAACCCATTCAAGAACGCACTGCACCGTGTGTATAATGTCTATGTGTGCGCTTGGAACATCATCAGATGTTTAACCATGTTCAAATGATAGCAATGACTGATTCACAATGAAAATTAACCATATGTTTCAAAAGTCAGCATGAAATCACAATAAGTAACTAGAGTGTGTGGAACATCCATTTGTATAGCATTTATAAATGAACTGGAAACTGGATTTTACTGCATCACTCTAATTATGCTGATGTACAGCCGGTTTTGCCATTTTCATCTGATCCAAATTCATCCATGAATGCTTTTAATTATTTGTAGTTTGCAGAGAAACATAAAGTTACAAATTAAACACAAACCTAGTGGTTTATAAATGCAATGTTTTGGCATATAGCAGTTGGAAGGCAAACACAATTCAATTCAAACTCACCACAAATATGAAAATGAAAGGTGAGTGATCATTTTTTTTATCATCAATGGGTGCAGCTGATGCAAGCAGAGAGAGATGTTTGTCAGTAAAGCTGCTGAATCTTGGCAGATGTGGCACTTTTCCAAGCGTGTTGTAAGGGCAGGTTTGAATAAGCATTTCATGCATGTTTAAAAACACAATCATATCCTTTGTCACGTTTTCTCCCCAACCACTAAATGAGATTATGATGTCTTTTTTTTTCCACTTCGTGTGGTGTACAGTTTGTGCTAATGGAGAAACAGGTTCCTATTTTGTTTCCTGGGTTTTTGCTTTCTTTCTTCTCATTTCAACCATTAAAAACATATGCGGTTTATTTTAAGACTGTAATCAGATAGTTTAATGTCTTTGCACAGCAGGTTTTTGTAAAGATCCATGTTGAGAGTGACCACAAACCACCACTAAAGCTCGCTGACCCACTGTTGGGAAGTTAGTACTGGGCTTGGTCTGAGTTTTGGTGGCCAGCGATAGAGACTAAGCAGCGGTATGGAACAAGTGGAGGCCTTTGAGCGAAGAGCCAAACCCAGCGTCTTCTGAGGTTAACTGACTTGAAAGTTGGTTGCTTGCAGCAAAGGAGGCCGTCACTGTGCTGCAAGTCTCACACACTGCAGTTCCTCCATCCAAGGGAGAACTATTAGTAATCGTTGTTAAGTGAGCCGCCGAAGTGCTCACTAAATTAAAAACAGACTTATATCTTCCAAGAAGTAAATAGGTGGTTTTCCTGATCTGTCCAAAGTAAGTAAGTTAGAAAACTGTTTCCATCCACTCACAGCTCAATCGTCTGGGTCCTATTTACACCAGGAGCTATTCAGCCATCTTGCACCAGCACATCCATGACCATATGCACAGCTGAAAGGTATTGGAGAAAAACCTTGAGAGAGGCCAAATCTTGTTGAATTGAAATAACAGAAAGGGTATTGACAATGTGTGTGGCTGTGTGGTTAAATGCCCAACCTCTGACTTGATAGTTTTAACAACTTAATAATATGTACAAAAGGGCAAAAGTGAGGCTCCAATTATGGTGGGAAAGGAGAAAAATGCAATCTGTTCACAGGATTTGCTTTGGGACTGGAAACCATTTTAGAAACCAAACAGCAAGTTAAGTGTTTTATCTTGCTTTGGTTCATTTAACAGAGCTCTTGGAAATCAGATCAGGTGTCATGGCAGACAGAGTAATTGCATATTAATCCCATCTAATATGTCTCAAAATAGTGTAACGAAACAATTAATTCACAAACACTACCTCTGGCCTCTCACGCCTACACTCACTGGAACGTTGTCAAGCTTTCATAATCCCCTCAGCCCGAATGAAACTGCACAAGGAACTGAAACCTAATATCACTCGCACTGTGGTCCTGACATCATCATTTTACTGTGAGCAGAGTCTCACAGTGCACACAAGAGTGTGCACTTGATAAGACTTTCAGACCACTTAAGAAGCTTTCTAGAGGTTTTCATCTCTGTCAGGAATCAAGTGCGACCCCTTGGCTTTGTCCCACCAAAAAAAAAAAAAAAACTCTCAGTGATTCGATCTTGAACTGCTCCAAAACCACAGAGCACGCCTAATGCACCCGCCAAAACTCACTCCAGTGTCAAGCCATGGAGGATTAACTTCAGACCAATAACATGCAATTAGATTTATTTTCCTCTCTTAAGCCTATTAGGCTGCAGCTGAGCAGTCAGTGGTCTTGCTTTAGCTGAATTTAATTGTGTTTCCTAATGCCCAATGAGCTGTGTGCCGCGGGGGGTGGAAGAAGAGGTAGAGGCCCCGCGTCAGCCTCAAAAACCCACGCCTGAAGGGTTTACGAGCAGCTGAGACGAGCTGAGCTCCGGGGCAGAGCTCCGCTGAGCTTCATCGCCTGGAAGGGAGACCGGAGAACTCTTCAAACTGTAAAGTGAAACTGACACCACCCTTAATCGTGTCACTTTGTGTTCTATCCCTTTTTATGGGTCCGCTAATCCTGTTACGCTAAAATAAAGACATGACCACGTCTCCCACTCTGAGGCCTGCCACTGTTCATTTACAGGCCTTTTCTGCCTTTGTATGCATGTAGGTTTATCCGCCATTGTTGCTTGAGTGGGTCCCCTGCTGCATTGAACAAGAAAATAAAGACAGACAGAGGAAAGCACAAGTCCATTCTCACAATGAATGTGGCACATATGGGCAGCAGAAACCAGTATTGTGTCGTTGAATTTTAAAAGCCAAGGGCAGACTGCGCAGTCCTGTCGCTGAAGCTTAACTTCTTTGTCATTCAATCATTTTCTTCACAGCACTCACAGGTAAGTCTCTCATGAAAGGTACGAACTATCATGTATGACCACTTGCCAATGCAGTCGGTTGGCTCATATTTTTTTATGTCATCTAACGATTGTAAATTAACACAAAAAAATGAGTGAAACACATCATTACATTTTCCCATCACTTTTTCAGCAAGTGTAAGTAAAGCACATGGCGGGCTAGTGATTTCAGGCATGTGGACGTCTGGCTGACAAAAAGAAGGAGGATTCTAGCAGACAATAAGCCTTAGTACCCATTCTTCTGATCACATTCAGAGTCAAACTAGAAGCTAAATCACCTTCAGAGCCCCCCCGTACCTGCTTTCTCTTTTATTCCCCTGTCCCTTGCTCTCTGTTCAGTTACATATGTGATATCAAACTCCTGTACAATTAAGGAATTTGATGAATGAAGGATTCATCTTTCCTTGTCAGGGAGATGTAATACCTTTGCCAGCAAACCAAATGATTCCATAAAAAGAGCACTTAATCACATTCATGTCCATATGAAAAAGGCTGCGGACGTGCCTCAATGGAGACAATCACAAGAGGAGAAAGGAAGAAGTTATCATCCAAGGCTGTGAGCAGAGACACACAAAGTAGAAGAGGGATGTTCACGGGTTCCTATAGTGACTTGCCCCAAACAGCAAACATGATCTACAGTATATCACCAAGCCACCAAATCACAAAACATGAAATCTGTACCACATTACATGGGTCCAGAACAAAACAAGTATTTGCTGCCATGCCTGGAGTCCATGACAGCAGCCCTGGTATAACCAACAAATTGCTGCTATTAAAAGTAGATTTCTACAGCCATGATGAGACCAGCGAGCACCCGAGACACATCAAGCCTCACGCAATCCAATCAGAGCAAAAACAAACATCTGAGGGAGCAAACTCTCATTACACATCATCCCTCCAGACCCACACTTCAGTTTGAAACACTTCTTGATGACTGAACAAACAAATTCCAACATTTTTTGTGTTTGGTTTTTGGGGGGCAGATTAGTAATCATATCTCTGTCCTGTTATTCTATGTCTGGGTTGGGTGGGGTGGGGGGAGGATGAGGGTGAGTAAGAGGGTGGTAGGGGTACAGATGAAGGTGGGTGGGGGTGGGGGTTTGGTGGGTTTTTGCTGAAAACATAATTGGCGTGGCCCCGGTGACACTGTCCATCAGATTGTGCTTCGCCTCTCTGTGTGTATTTGCAGGGCCCCTGCGATGTTTCATTAAACAAGGAGCAGGGGCCTCTGAGGAGATGTTTGTGCAGCCTCTGTGGCTCCACCACACAGTGAGGAGCACGGCTTTCCATCGTGACCCGACACAAGTATTATTAGCCACGCCACTAATCATAAATTTCCTCGAGTCTCTCCATGTTTAGAATTTCAAATGAAAAACTTACAAATGATTTCAATCAGTGAAAACTACAGTTGATACTATGTATGTTAACATCTTTTTAATAACAGCCATTCAATGACTTTATATTTTGTAATTATCTGCCTATATAAGAGTTTGTTTTTTTTATTAGTATTATTATCACCGGCAAGGTGTCCATTCCCAGACTGGATACACATGACCTCCACATGAGGGAGGCACAGGAGACAATGTGTGTTCCTGACCCTGCATTGCTGTTTGTAATTTTATCCCACTGTAGTCAGCCACAGTCAGAGTGTACTCTCCACTGTCCTTCAGAACTTAATGAAATAAGTGCAAATGCAAACTTAAGATATCTGCCTTATTGATTCAGTAGCTGAGCTGTTAAAGATGGTGCAACATTTATTGCGAAAGAATCAAAGGAATGAATAACATATTTGTCACAGGGGTGAGTATGTATTGGAGGGAATAAAGAAACAAGTAGGAGCAGCTCCAGTGAGCGTAAGAGTTGCAGGCATCAGGCTGCTCACCACCCAGCGTCTCAGCAAGGGAACCGTCTATTCTTTCCTTCATTCTGCTGTTGAGCCTGAAACAACCTGCGATGTTCGCTGCTGAATGTCACATTGCAGCTGCTCATCGCTTGAAAGAAAAAGAAATGACTGCTGACTTATTTCCACATCAGCACAATATCTGTTTGCTTAGATACACCAGTTGCTCATCTGTTTTATAGCCGACAGTCCAAATGCTCATGGAGCGATTGCTGCCAATAGCATTCTGGCACCTGTAGTTTTAAACCTCTGCCATTAAGTTTGGTTAATTGGAAGCCATTTGCTGGAACTCACTGAGGGACAGTACTGTGTGCGCATGATTGATTAGCATGTCAAGCAAGAATTAAAACTTAAATGACCTAAGAAACAGAGTAACTGCTAAACCGGTTAAAATTTTTAAGTTGCATTTCTGGCTGAATGACCTTTAGACAGACTCAGTAAAGTTTTGTGACATAAAAGTTATTTGATAATGCCGTGTGAGTTTGATTGTCATCAACTGGTTGGAGAAATCATAAGATGCTTTCCTGTAAACCATCTGAACCTGTTAAAATAAATAGAAGACATTGTAACTAAATCTGCATGTCTCCAAACAGTCACTCCAGAGTTTGTAATAGTTCACATTAACAGTGGGCACCCATCTGCTCAAAAGAAAGCCAATTTCACGACTGCTACACTATGACACAAAAAAAAAAGAACCGATATCCAGTTGTGTATAAACGGGCCGAGGCTACTGGTCACGGCCCTCAACTTCAACAAAGATAATCATCAGAGATATTGAATAAGGGGGATGTGAGGATAATACAAAGCATGCAAGTCAGAGGAGTCCATGCTGCCTTATAAGGTCACGAGTGGTGCACTGAGGGCAGAGGAGTTAGCCAGGGCACAAAATGGTGGACTGTACCAGCTCATCCATGGGAAAACTTTCATCTGTGGATGTGGAACTAACAAAAAATTAATGCACAAAACCACATCCAAAACAGATTCCACTGAGACTAGATCACTTGTGTCCCACTGTCTGGATTTAATGATTCAAGGTAGAGCCAACTTTTCTTCAACTCTTCCAGCGTTTTGAAAAGGGCTCGATAAACTTTCCTGAATTACCCAAAATTCCACCATTCAAGTGGCTCTAAGTATTTTCCAACAGGCCATTCAAAGCTGCCCTCGTACGCTATAGTTAACAGCCAGATACATCACTAAATCGCACACTTGTACTCCTCACTATGCTCATCTGTCTATCATGTGAAATGTAATAATCATATTTGTGTAACTCACCCTCATAATTCCCTTACTCTCAACAGAAGCTAAATATATACCACTTCAGCTGGCTCCACACATCTCGTTGTGTCTGCTAGCAATTAGTATATAGGTTTGTGCGACTCCATTGTTTGGACTGCTGGCCTCTCAGGGAGATAATGAACCATAATCGCTGAGTGACGCTATAATTGCCAAGGTGTATAGTGACACGACAGCCAACGCAATTACCCTACTTTTGACATCAATGCTCTCATTAAATGATGTCATTGAAACGTAATGCTCTGCATCCAAATACACATCCAGTCAGTCTTGGATTTTGCACGAGTGTGCACATCCATGCATCACACAGTCAAATGTCAGGAAAATGGTTTGCAGGTATATTGTTCGTACGCGCTTACAAAAATCATATCGAAATACATGAAGGCATGAGTCACTTATCGTTTGCTTGGAAAAAAAATGGTCGACCAAGCATTTCGTATGTCAGCGCTGCAATAAAAAAATCAACAGTAGTATTTAGATTTTTTTCCTTATGCAATGAAGTTGTTCATATTTGAAGATATGGGGCAAAATAGTTGAATTGTTAATACCTGTTGGCCTCCTAGTTGCTTGCTCCTTTTTTGGATACCAATCAAATTTTTAGTATTTGAACTATTTTTGAGCCATTTTTTTTCCATGGCAGAAATTATTTGTCCTTTAAAAGCTACAGTATGTATACTTCTTTCAATACTTCTTTTGTTTTGTCACAAAATGTGCTATATCCCAGCAGTAGAATAAAGGTTCACCTTTACTTTAGAATTCAGCTGTGAACTGTAACCAATACTAAGTGACTGCAATATTCATCCCTGTTTTCACTTAAATCTGGCTTAGAACTACATTTACAAGGTGCCTGTGCAAAGCGTACAGAAGTATTTCTTTATTAAGTGTGAGCTACTGGTGTTTTAGTCACCACTTAAATATAAGCTGTAAAAAGGTGTCAAACAAATAGCTTGTTACAGTTTTATTGTCACACCTAACACTATTCACTCAAATCACTTTCCTCAACTTTAAGTTGGAAAAACTACAATATGAAAAACACACATAAAAATGTCATATCTACATACGTATGATGCAAATATTTTCACACATAGACACACACACTTAATCTCTCTAATGCACGCTTACACACCTCCTGGCAGTACTTTACTTACACACAAATACACACATACGCTCACAACACTGACCATGAAGCACTGTCAAGCAGAACACAAGCAAAAGGCCACGACCATAAATAAACACAAGAATTTGTAAGGTAGACTTTTGCAATTAGGGCTGCAAGGTAAAATATATCTCTGAGAAACATTTTAATGAGCTTCAGCTAAACTGCCCTGCTTTCTAAAAAGAATCCCCCAATAATGGTTCATCACTCAAAAACTGCTGTAGGAAAAGTCTTGAGGGTGTGAAATATTTCACTGTGTCCAGTGATGGCTCAGTAAAAAGCCTTGGCGTCATAAAACCTGAAGGCAATTAAAAGTGGTTATTTTTCACCCGCGTTTCTAAATTCTGTAGCAATTAATCTGCCCAATTTGATTACGAACGGCACAAATTAAACAATAAAGAGCTGTCTAATGAGGGATTAATTATGGGTAGCAGGAGGGTAGAGGGACCAAGGCAACGACCATACGTCAGTGTCTCCTGCAGACAGCACACGGCCATAAGGAAGACAAAGAGGCTCCTCGTCCATGTGGTCTCGCGCTGATAGGGCCCCCTCATCACAGATCAGTAGATCCACAGCCCTTGGAGCCCATAAAGGGCTGAGCCGTAATTGAAAGTGCCAAAATCAATAGCGCTGACAGGCCTTAATTAAATTAAATATGTCTCCCATAGGAAAGAGGTAGGGTTGTGGAAGGAGGTGGGTACCAGGGCTGCTTCCTCAGTCAGCTCACTGTGTGAGGAACTGTGACTGCAGGGGCATCTTTGGTTCCTGTGCATTACGGCTACTTGACAAAACCCTTAGATGATTTAATTATAAAGTGACATGTGATGATGATGATGTTCTTTTTTTTTTTATGCTGTTTTTAAAATTCTGTTTTTATCAGAACGCAACATGGATTGACAAGATATTGCAACACCCAGGGTTTCAGATTCAGATTTCTGTCATTCGTTCCATACACACAAATTCTTTATATATTTGAACAACACTAGTGCCGGGCTTCAATGTGTATTTATTGTGGATAAACCGGACAGGTTTGTAGAGTTTCAATGGCCTTGATTCACTACCTAAAGCAATTTAAAGAAGCCACCAAGGAAAAGTAGTGTAATCCCTAGTATAAGCCTATCTTAACAAGCAGCTGCACCAACATGCAAAAAAAATATCATTCGAACACAACCATGAACAGATATAACTTGAAAAACATGGAAAAGTTGATTAGACTGCAAGGAGAATTTTCCTTTTAAATAGTATTTCCAATTTTCCATTTTTTTTCCCCACAACAAACAAGGTGCATGTCCTGTAGCTACAGTAATGACCTACATGGCTGATTCTGACACAAATCCTTGCAGACTGGCTGAAGCAGCGTCTATAGCCTGGCCCGTTACAACCAGAGGAACTCCTGCGTCTTTAGGCGGATACTGCTGGCCACAAGGAAACAAGAAGAGGCAAAGAACATCACCTGTATGAAAAACAAGGCCCAACTCCTCATCATTTCAGGCTTTTCCCACATTTAAAGGATTAACCAGCCAGAGTCAGCAGAGGGTCACTAACAGACTGTTCCGCTGGGTGGAGACAGGCAGAGGACAGGGGTGGGTTAGATTTGATGGTGATGGGGGACTACGAGAGGCTCAACCCCTTCTGAATAAACTTGAGTTGCAGACTGTTGAGACTTGTGAGATTAGGATGGAGCCAAGTCTGCTACACTGTGATCTGAAGAACAGGGCAGGCAGCAGCTTGCCGTCCATACAACAGCTTCCCCAGACAAACCCCTGAATCTGCCCCCCTTTGTTGTTTTGCTTTGCTTTTCTTCTGGCCAGATGTAAAGTGGGAGGGAACCGTCTTAAATGATAGGCTTAAAGTTTTTGTTAAGGATAGTTTATGTTTTTGCAGTGATTTTTTTTTAAAGATGGCTGACCCAAAATGCTGTATATATCCTAATGATTGCATTTTAAATCTATTTGTTTCTGATGTCATATAATACCAACACAATTACCTACAGTTAATATTTTTGCTTATCTTGATCATAGTGTTCCTTAGAAAATTGATTTACTGATAGTATTTACAAAAGAAAAAGTATCTGTTCAAAAACTAAAAATGTAATTATTCTATATTTGGGTCAATATTATGTGATGACATGTTGAGTACGGTCAAAAAAAAAAAAAAGAGATAATGCTTACTTTAACACACAAGAATATACTCCCCACAATCGTCTTCATTGCAACATTAAACATTCTCATAATATTTTATGTAATGTAATATAATTAATTTGTTGTTTTTGTAGTTGTAGTTGCTATTATAATTATAATAATAATAATGATAAGTATTATTATTATTGTTGTTGTTGTTGTTGTTGTTATATTTCTATTTTTATTTTTATTTTACCTCCTAAAAATGTGTGCAGCGCTAGCATAAATAAAAGTTGTAGCAGTATGTCTATTTCTATCCCAAAATAAGACTGAACGCGTTTTCATTATTCCTGCAATTTGTTTTGACCTCTGGGAAATATGGCTGACAGCAGTTTGGCGATCTTCATCATTTATTTCAGCATTAAGTATCTTTTATATCCCCGCATGCCCGATTATAGAAATGATTTGTTGTTCGAAGATATTGCTTGTTATGCGCTTATTAAGCATTTCATTTAAAAATCTATTTAGTTTCTAATCAACAAGCGCACTCGGCCTTTGAAAAAGCCCAAATGATCGACTTCTTCACATAAATCCCTCGATTTGTCATTAGTTAATCAGTCCATTTAGATGGCCTATATCATATTACTCAGGCCAGTGATTTGCAAATGATTTTAGTACTATGCTCCTTGTTTAATGGCGCGAAAGGAATAAAGGGGTGATAATTCAATTTCACACCAATACCCCGGGTAATTGAGATGTCTGTGATTGAACGATGAAATGTTGTAAATTCAAAAAGCCGCAGTTTTATCTAAGTTTTACAGAGGAATGAACGGCAGGCAGAAACACTGATACCAGCACTCACATGATGAAATGATTTGATTTTCAAGTCATGCAGAGGTCAGGGTGTGAGGGATGGTGATCCTATCTGCCTCTGAGAGAGAGTGTGTGTCTTTGTGGAGCTGGATCACAGAAAAAAAAAGGAGGTGAACTATCATACTGAATGGAAGAGGAAAACCTACATGTGGCCTAAATATCATTTTCAAGCAGATTTTACGTATGATGATTTTTAAGATTAATGATACATTTTTATATATGAAAAGAAAAATTTATTCGAATAAAACGACAATATCAACACCAACAATAATAATAACAATTGCTATTATTATTATTTTATTTTTATTGTTATTAATATTATTATCACAATCTATAAATTGCATTTTTACTATATAAATACCATATAATGGATAGGCCAGATGGCCTATTGCATAGCCAACATCTTGTTTCTTATTTCCAGTTGTTTTTAATTAAATCCAAATTAAATTAATTAAATAAAATTATTTTCCAATTACAGGCTGTGCAAATGTCCTTACGTGCACTTTTGATAAGTATGTCGTGTTTCTTGAATGTTGTTTAATAAAACTACAGCACAGAGTCGGTGATTTCGGAGCAGTAAAGAGATTTTAGTCGATAAATAAAATGATAATTCTGAAAATTAGAGTGGATCCAATCGAGGCACTTTATTGTAAAAATGACTTAACGAGCGATCCGTTGGAAGTGATCTTTTAGGGGAATGTCGTCCTCAAATAACCTCAGCCACAACAGGAGGAAGTGCCGCGCATTAATATTTCATGCAGTCACAGGTGTGTCAGGTAAACTGCTGCGGCTTTAATTCAGCCAATGACATCACAGAACCGGAAGACGTGTCTAAAAAGTCAACTTAACTAACAACTAACTTAACTCTCCTCTAAAAAAAAATGCCCCCCCGCTGGCCTGGCGACTACCGAGCTGAAAACCGCTTTTTTTTTTTTTGTCCGCAACCGCAAGAGGCGTTTTATCATCACCGACGGTCACATTCATCCTGCCGCCAGCCGCAGGAGGTGGGGGAGATGAATTGGACGGAAAGTTCACTATTAGCGCTGGATCTGATTCACTTACAGACCTAATCATAATTCCAAAAAACAAACAAACAAACAAACAATCAAAACCCCACCTAGTTGTTTTTGTGCTGCTCCTTCTCTCTTCGGTTTATCCCCGAAGCTTCAACTTCATCCATCATGCGGCTCCACATTTGGAGTGTTTCTGTCCGAGCTGCAGTTCCCCTGCTGATCAGCGCGGCTCCTCACCGCTCTGCTGCTGCCGCAAACATCTGCACAACACTCCAACCAGCCACTCACTGTGCCTTTCGTTCCCCTGCTAAATATCTCATCAACTTTTTTCATTCTTATTATTTTCACACTTAGTTACAATGTCCTAAACCTACACTATTATAATTAAAGGCTGTTTATATATATATATATATATTCTTTCTCTATTTTACATGTTGTATGTTAACTCTGATAAATTTTGATGATCATCATCATCATCATCATTTTATATTAATAGGGCAAAGTTATGTCTTTACGTCTCCATGGCTGTGCAGTATTTAGGACTATTCATAGCAGCTATTACAGGATTAGATAATATTCTATATATTGGGAACATTTTTTGGGAGGATGGTGAGGGAGCTACCGGGAGGTGAAGTAAATTCAGGGACGACTTTTGGCCTTTGGACTCATCCACCTGTCTGTGTGGAGCTGGAGCTGAGGTCCACAGGCGGAGCAGAGAGCCGGGGAGCGAGTGGCATCACGGAGCTTAAATGACCGTGATGCTTTGTTATTCTCTGGCAGCAGACTGATCCCTGTCCGCCTGATCGCGCTAATTGCTCTGAAATAGGATATATTATGTATAATTAGGCAGAGCTCTGTCCACCGACTGCTTCTTTTATCTCGCCGAGGTGCATCGGAAAATCGCTGTCAAATCGACTTAAAAATCACCAAAAAAGTTGCTCAGGCTATTTCACCGAGACCTCACAAATTGGACTGACTTGTGCTGAAGCAGACATAAAGTAAAAACGCGGCCAAGATGAGGTAGTCGTACTCACATGTGCGGTGTCATCGTCCCCAGGCGAAATTCATTCATTGGCCCCGATTGCAAATATTTTTGCTTGAAATGCCTTCTGACGTCCATGCTGCCTTTTATGTCTTTACAGTCCAAATCGACAGGATTGCATGAAAAGGGTTAAGACAACTTTGAGAGGAGTCAACAAGGGGCCTTTGTGTGCAGAGCCTGCCTCCTGACTGGGAATCAAAGGTAGTTTATAAAGTTAAAGGGAGCCTCACCGTTGTTTTGTGTCTCAGCTCGACCCTCGTCTGCTGCCTCTGAATTGAAATAAAACTCAATGGTAATCTCTTTTCCACTCTTCTTTAAGGACACTGTTTGGGATGCTAATTGCCAGCAGCATTGTTGTCCCTCTGTTTAACACACAGATGGAGCAGAGACTTGGACCAAACACACGCTCTTCATAATCACACCATCCGATATGTGCACAGACACAATGATGGACATGATAAAACACTGCTGTGTCCTGATAATAATCACAGATGTGGAGTGTTTTAACAGTTAAACATCAGACTGATTTATGAGTTTCTGCACACACACACACACTCAACGAGCAGGCTAAGCGTCGTTGCAAATTGCGCACAGTTTGCCTATTTGCGTAAATGCCCGCTCGTTTAACGAGTCCCAGTCTGAGGACGGGTTAAGTGTGTGGACCCCGGGCGGTGGGGGACTTCAGACGGACCAGGGAGCCCGGAGACTCTCTGTGACTTCAAAGTTTTTCAGAGCAACGCGGCTCGTTCCAGGTTAGAGGCTTTAAGTGTTTCCAAACACACCGCGGCTGCACGCTGGGCCCGCTGCTCGCACGGGCTCACACACACACACACACACACACACACACACACACACACACGCGCACACACACATACAGGATGTGCTGCCGAGGAAATGATAAATAAAGAACTGTGTGTTCACTTTAGAGACCGAGTGGAACCAGCTTATCTGCTACAACACAACCATTAAGCGGCACCTGTGGCCGACCGGAAACCGCTCACTGATGTCCAACAGATTTTTTTAGAGAATAACTTTCTATTGAGAGAATAAAAATGATCATCATTGCAGGCCTTATTTTAACCTGTTTTATTTGCTACACCTAGCCTACCATAAAATGGTGATCATGAAAAGGCCTCCCTGGCAGTATTTCTAAATTCCTGGATAAACACTCTCATCAAGGAGCAAATGATTGACCTTATCGTGCCATCTGTATTTGCTCATACATGCTGAACAGTGCGGCAGTGGTAAACCACTGAGTCACCTTGAATGTTCAACATATTTTTGCAATGCATGAGGCTTTTTTTGGGGGGGGGGGGGGGCTTAAATATTTTAACCAGTCAGACTTCACCCCCATGCAGTCTAATGTGTATCTTTGGAAACCTCAGGGAATCCCCTTAAGTCACAAAGACCAGTAAGCGCTGACCTTTCCCTCTGAGCAGCCTGCTAATACACCATCGATAGAGCTCATTTGAATAGATGGAAATGGCGTGCAATGGACTGAGAAAAAGCTAATTTTTCAGGCTGAATGGCTCAGTGTCCCTGGGCTAGGGCGGGTGTAGAGGAGGCGGTGCTGCGCTCTCGGTACGCGGATTCAGCTTTTTCAATAGTCTCCTAAATGCGGAGCGCTTTGATCCGGCCGCTGCTGGCGCCTAAAAACAACACAAGTTGTCTGCGCATCGGGGAGACTGACAAAACCTGACAGATTGTTTATGCCTGGCAATTAGCAACACGGACGCTTCCCTGAGAACCGACAACACAGCAAAAATAATAATAATAATAAAATAAATAAATAAAAGCTGATCTACGTTCATGTCTGTGGGACTCCTGAGGCCTGGCATTTACTGCAACAGAGTGATTTGATGGGAAATCAAACCTTACGCCTGGAACCAATACCATGGGGCCATTTTCTATATAGATACAATGATAACTTTAAAGTTCTCCTTTAGGGAGTCCACATAATGATAAGGTGGTCCACAAGAGGCACAGCCAGGTAAATCAATGACAGTCCCGGTTTAAATCCCTCTCTGGCTCCACGCTTCCTCCTCCCCCTTGCCGCCTCCTTCCCACTCCACAGTCCACATAATTTTTGACTTTAATGGATGTAGTCAAAAGGAGGAGGGGAAAAAAAGGAGGAGGAACCCCCCCCCCCCCAACCCCACCACCACCACCTCCTCCCGCCCAAGCCCAATAATTACCCCGAAATGACAGCGAAGGTCTGTGTGTTTCAATCTGATTAGAGCCCCGCAGCCATTAGTAAACAGGGCGCTGCAAGAGGCTCATCAGAAACCGGGGGCAGTAAACTGTTGTGCAATATGCCAGGGTCACTGCAGCAGTGGATGTCTGCACACGGCCAAAGTCCTGATGTGAGTCCAACTGGACGAAGCTAGGCCAAATGTTTGGGGCAGAAAAGTTATCAAAGATGATGTAAACACGATGAGTAATAATAGAAATAATGCACATGCCAAGAGGCCTTATTATAAAATGTCAAAGAGTTAATGGAGGGATAATTACAGGGTACACTTTCGGGTAAGAAGATCATTTTGTGGGATTTAGTCTTCGAGTTTGTTGTGTTTATGTTTATCTGAAGTTGGTTTAAAAAAGTTTTTTAAAAAAGGAAAAAACGTAACTATTGTTAACTTTCCCATTGGTTTTGTGTGTGTGTGTGTGTGTGTGTGTGTGTGTGTCTCTCTCAAAGGGGCCAGCCCATCTCCCCGCTGATTGGCTGCCTCGCTCTCCACGCCTGCCTTATTATAGCCCCGCACTGCAATTTGGTCACATAAACATGAGGAAACCGTCACCCTAGGGCGCACCGCGGTAACTTTTTTTCTAGCTCTTTGCACTACACATACTAGCAGTCGCTTCACCACCAGTGCCAGTCGGACCTGTATGGCCCCATCGATCGTCATGTCAGCTTTGACCGCTGGTTTGAAAACTGAAGAGCTTCCCTCACGCCCGGCTCTCGTCAGCAGAGGCGAGATGCAGACCAGCCTGAGTCCCGCAGAGGAGACTGGGAAACCCAAAGTTTCCATCCTGCCCTTCAGTGTCGAAGCGCTGATGGCTGATCGGAAGCCCAGCAGAGAGGTGCCATCCCCGGACGCCCCGTCCGTGGCCGGGACGTCCCAAGCGCTGGGAAAGAGCGCACGGATGGGCTCCTTCGGTAGTCTGGATACTTCACTTCCTGCTTTGCCCATGAGCTCCTCGTTTTCAGTGGGCGACATCATGAGCGTGCCAGAAGACGTTCTGATTAAACCCGAGAGCCCGGACAGTAAAGAGAGGAGCTCTTGGATACAGAGTCCGCGGTTTTCCCCCACACCTCCAAGTAAGTTGATGCCGTGGTGTCAGTGCACAGCCTAGAAATAAACAACATCCACCTCAAATGTGTGTAGTGTCGTGTAGGAAATGTTTTAGTTTCATGCTCCGCGTGTTTTAGACACAAGGCCGTTTTATCCACAGTTTGTTTGTCTTGTGTGGATTTTGTCGTTACGCATTGTTATCCAGTTTTTTTAAATGAAAGCGTGTCCCCCTCTCACAGGAAGGTTGAGTCCTCCTGCCTGCCCTCTGAGAAAGCACAAGACCAACAGAAAGCCCAGGACTCCCTTCACCACGTCCCAGCTGCTGGCCCTGGAGAGGAAGTTCCGCCAGAAGCAATACCTTTCCATCGCGGAGCGCGCAGAGTTCTCCAGTTCCCTCAACCTGACGGAGACTCAGGTCAAAATCTGGTTTCAGAACAGGAGAGCCAAGGCCAAACGGCTCCAGGAGGCAGAACTTGAAAAACTGAAAATGGCAGCGAAGCCCATGCTGCCCCCAGCTTTCGGGATTTCATTTCCTCTCGGTGCGCACGTCCCCGCGTCCTATGCGGGGTCGCACCCGTTCCAGAGGCACTCGCTGCCGGTTTCTCCCGTGGGTCTGTACGCCGCTCACGTCGGATACAGTATGTACCACCTTGCCTGACAGGGAACACAGCAGAGGGGTTAAGACTACTTTCTGTGAGAGCCTTAAGCGCGGGGTGGTGGTGGTGGGGTGGGATGGGGGGTTAGAAGGACAGGTGAGGTAACACTGTAGTTAATACGGAGACTTCCCGGCTCTGAGCTCAGTGTCACATCTTGTCAGGGGGGCCCAGGACCCCCCAAATAAATCCCCATCTGAGGACCCTGAAGTTTACCCGCCTCTCTTGACCCCGCCAGTAAGTTCACACACTGCAAAAATAATCCAACTCTATTAGTCATTTAATCTTGATTTCCAACCTGCTTTTTAGCAGTGGACTTGATGATGATAATAATAACAGAGATCATGATCACGTATTGATAGTGGAGATGAGCTGAGCCTGAGACTAAATGACTTGAAGATGGGTATTTTTGCGGTGCAGAGGCGAAGAATAAAATAATACTTGTTGGCCTTTGCTTTATCACAAACGGATAGTCAAGTATGGACAGTAGGCTGTGCGCCACAGGGTGTCCAACAGCCCTCACTCTGCCTCTACTGCTGCTTATAGCCAGCTAAAAGGGCTATTTCACAAGCCTCTATGATTTAATACCAGACTATTGCGCAGCTTAAAATTTTTTTTGTACCAACAAATTTAGGTTGGGCTTTCATCGCATTTGTGGTCTGCTGTCACACTGCGAAAATCATACGTTTTAATTTTTGTTTGCATTCATATCAATGCGTAACTGTAGTGGGTTAATGGATCCAATGTCCATGAATGCTCTTTGTGAATTTGGAGAACCACAGCATTTGTTTTTATAACAGCACTGTCTGTTGATGGATTGATTCCCTTCGGAAGGGATATGTGTATTGTAAAATAATGTATATTTGAAAAAATATCCTCATTTATATTATGAATATATTTGTGACATAACTTAATAAATTGTTTATTCTTTTTCATTAAGACGTTTTCCGTTTTGACTGACACTTACATGGTGCCTGCTGCACCAAACTTGGTCTATTTAATTGGGCTTGAAAATATATATTTTCTTATGTTTCATTATAAATTAGAGTAGTATTTGAAAATTACATTTTAAGGACTATTTGAAGAAGAAGTTTACGGTTTAATGTGAGTGGGTATCTTCTTTTCTTGAGCGTCAACTAACAACTGAATAATTACTGTTAGGCTTGTTAAAGCAGGTACAATGATGAAAATAGGAGTATTGATCAACTATAGACGACAGCAGGATATTAATATTACCCTCTTTGGGATTTCTTTGAGATCCAGGCTTGAGACTTCATGTGACCCACATATTCAGAGTGCTGACACAGTGACCCCCCGCCCCACTGCCCACACTGACTTGGTTTGTCTCCAGGTACATTCAGACTCTCAATTCCTGGGCACACACCAAAAAAAAAAAAAAAAAATTGCGCATAAATGCGTCCCACAGAGCTGCTGTGCACTGAGAATGTAAACTTGTCACATGTTATTTTGGTGGAATGTATTGCTACAGCTGTTGCCTATTGCTTTGAGACAACTAACCTAGATTTTGTTGGCGCCAGAAGAGTTTAGGGGCGGGGGTGGGAAAGGGGAGGTGAAAAAAAAAGCAGTTGTGCTGACTTCAAAACAGACCGATAAATATTGGAGATTACTTCTCTGGGCTAAATTGCATGTAAACAAACCAGTGGAGTGTCATTGTGGGGGCGTTTAGGGTGCAAAAAGAGCTGGGTGACAGCCTATTGCGGATAGGACGCATGTGCCAATACACATCTGAACATGCAGCGTTTAGAGGAGCGCCCAAAGAAAAGAGTTGAACCACCTGTGTGATGAACTTTGGCTTAAATGACAAAACAGGGATCAGATAGGGGAAAATTACAGGCCACTCCAGAGCAGTTTGAAAGGCTTTCTCTTGACTCTCGTGCTATTCAGGCAGGGGTTAAACTGGAGTAAAATAATTGCTGTAATGAGCAAAGGCAATCTGCCGCAGACTGAGGCCGGCTCCAGAGAGGCTGTAGCTCCAGGCAAGGCGGAACTTTTATCATTCCTGAAATGTCAACGGGGAACTGGGACGGGTAACACTTCTTCTCTTTGCGCTGTGATTTCCTCCTTCTCTGTCGCCAACCAGGATCTGGAAGCCCTCGTTTATTTCCGCATATATATTTAATTCTTTTTTCTTTTTTTTTTAATAGCGTCTGTCACTATGAAAATCATTTTAATCTGGACTGCTTTCTTGCGTCCATTTTAATCCAAAAGCTGTACAATTCATTTCTTTGGTCCGCTACATCTACGAAGCATGAATAAATACATCATCTCTGACAATACGTTAAAGTCACACTAAGGAAAAGAAACTTGGCACAAAAGACCAAAGGGGAACCGTCTATTCTTCTAAACTCTTTCACTCCTTTGTGACCCCCCTCCTCCGCGCTCCATCTTGCCAGGAGCCAAACAGAAAACAAAACTGACTTGTTTCTATCATCCAAAAGATCACAGGAGGCTCTTAGTCAAACCCCCTTGATCCTCAAGAAGACGATCAAGGGCAGAGAAATGGCCCATAAGAAGTGGCCTGAGATAAATGAAGAGGCTCACTGGGTGTTTAATAGACCTTTAACCTTTTACTCAGGGCGCGTAGAGGATGCGTTACTGGGCCTTTAATGGGAAGAATTAATACGTTTATGAGGACAGCTGGACAGCAATGTACAAAGTTCCTCTGTTTTTATTCCTTATCAGACAGTGAGCTGGTGTTGTACCTTTATCACAGGCCTTTAAGCTCAGTTGATCAGCGTGGACGGTGAATGTGAGCGGCTGTGTTTCGGATAAAACCACCCAACTTTAAAACGCACCAATACCAAAAGTATTTAATCATTTAAACATTAGGGCCAATAAAACGGAGTATTTATCGTACGTTTTTCGGAGAAAATCTATCCGGCTTTCTGTTATTTTCTAGTTTTTTAAATGTATTTTATTCTTGTATTTTTACATTTTTTTTGCAACTCATGGAAATATTTTATGATACGACCATTAATATTTAAAGCAGTTAGACATAATTTTACCATAAACATATTGATTAAATCAGCTATTGCTTTTAAATTCACCGAGGTTTTTCCTTTTATTTAAACTAATGGGCCAATATTTTTGCCTGAACTCTGCAACAGACTCAATAAATGTTTCATGTGAACATTTTATTAGACGCTGAATGTAAGAAATTATAGGTTGTACTGATATATCGGTGTGGTTGTTGCGAGTTGGATATTAGGTGCTGTCGTTTTATTATCAATATTAGTCAACGTGTTCAATTCAGTTGCAGCAATAACTGAAGCTGTTCGAAAAGGCCAATATCCATCTTTACAGAAAAAAGAAAACCCAAAACATGAATCATGTTCATTTTTGGCATGTGGGGAAAACTGAACCTTTACAAGCCAAAATCTATGAAACATGTAAAAACCCGTAAGTTCCTCTCAGTATGTCTAAAATACCACACCACCACCTTCTGTTCAGATTCGGACTAACACAACCCAATTCATTTAAATCCTAATTTATAACATTTGACCCAAATAACTAAACCAAAAGCCTGAATGACTCTAAGTAATAATTCGTCTTTGGCCATTTGAGTTAGATTTATTTGTTCTCTCCCTCTCTCTCTCTCTCTGCTTATTCTCTCTGGACCAAAGTGAATTATTTTAATTGGAATCAACTACGGCGTTAATAGTAATTAATAATAATGATTAGTAATATAATAACGATGTTTTAAACTGACATTTTCTGTACAGAAGTGTGGAGATTCTGGTCTCAGTGAGAGCATATCTTGCTTTAATGAACACGTTTGTTATGATGATGTCTTTGTGGAAAATACGACACGTTTTCGCTGAAATTACGCAGATGAAAAACCTTTACTAACTACATGATCACTTTTAGTCCAACTACAAACAACAGAATGATCTGGGCTAAATAATGAATTCGTTCAGGCACAGGAAATTTGTTCAAATGTTCTTTGAAATAAATAAATAGCTTATAGCCAACTCTAACTATAGATGGGTATATTAATGTGTAAATATAAAATGTCAGTAATACAGAGTGGATGTTGTTATTCGGTGTTCAGTCTCAGCAAAGATCACCGTTATCATCCACTTGGTGTAGCTGCCTTTACCGAAAAGGGCAATAGAAGCAGTGTCCTACAGAAAACTACATCTTCTCATATAGGCAACTTAAAAAAAAAATTAAAAAAAAGGCTGGACTATATGTTTAAAAATGAAACGTAAAACGCTCACCATGAAGTCATTTTGGAGACTATCACACGGTAAAAGTCCATCTTTAAAAAAAAAAAAGATTTGAAATAGGCTTTCATTATTGACTTGGACATATTAGATCCAGGTTGGTCCGGCTAACAGGCCTGAGCATGCTGAGATAATGCTCTTTTTTTTACCCTGATCCATTTGTCTGCTCGACTTATTCCATAATGGAGATAAACGGGTTTCCAAGTTAAAACAGATTCAGTAATGAAAACGTTTTCAATGACTGTAATTTATATTTACGGAGCCTGTGGTGCCCACTAGAGGGCAGCGTCTATCTGCCTTTATTTTAGGATTTCTTTGGTAATCCTGCCTTCATGACCAGACTCTGGCCGCTATACACTGTCAGGCTGAAGTCAAAAGCACAGAGTTGAAACAATGCATTTGTATATACAACAGTTAATAACTGTATTCAGCTTGATGAGCAGGCCTCATTCAGTCCTCCCTCCACTTCTAGATGTCCTCCGTTGACCCTCGAATAAATAATTACTAACTACTTTAGTGTGTCAGTCCATGGAACTGTTGTACATTTATAAGGTACATTTCCTGTAGACAGGAGGGGCAGCTTTGGTCTACTGTGTGAGACTCTCGAATCTCAGTGTGGGTTGAGCACTTTACGGCAGGCCTCCATGCACAGCAAATTCACTGAGCAGCGTCATTACAAGTGTGGAGTGTGTGCCAATCAGCTATTGGACATTTAGGGGGAAAAATTTTCTTATGTGGACTAATGAGGCAACATTTCTTTTAAAGATGCTGTAAAAGCGCTAAATGTGATGGAAAATTGCCTGAAACTCCCATAAACAAAAACTGCATCACTGAAAATTTAATGCAAATAGGTTTCTGATCTGTCCTTTACAAGATAATTTATTTCAACAGAGCAGAGAATGATTACTGTCACCCTACGGCTAAGTTGTTGTGTTTTATTGCACAGCATTTTGCATAATGGTGCAGAGTCACAGAACATAAAATTGGTATCGTACACGACTGCCTGTGGTTTAATTGCTCTGTTCTCGTTTTGCCTTAATGATAGAAAACAAAGTGGATTCTGGGGCCCCTTTGATGCTGATCAATAAGTAGAAGAATTAAGCTTTATAACCCAACTTGGGGCCAATTTCTTAACAAGCCACATACTGCTGACTAACATTTTTCATTTTTGTAGGGTTAGTTAATTAGCAGTGAGAGATTCAGAGCCGATGGTTCAGAAGTGCAAGAGTTTGTTGGCACAAACAGAGAACCATTCTTGTTGCAACATGGGTCAAACTAAACTCAAACTGCAGGCTTTGAAATGAGTAGTAGAATTTTAATATGTGTTGTAAGATGAAAAACCCCTTCAGCACGGGAAAGGTGGAGCTGTATGAGGTGTTTTTAGATTCAGCCTCTCATGAGACAAATGTCATCTGTTATGGGTTCATGTTTTATAATGTTTTCTCTAGTTGGAAAATACTTGTGGGAATCCATGTGCTTCAATCAGTTGTTTTCATCAGAACACTGTGACTGCAGATTGAATCATTTTTGATGGATCTCACAAAGATGATCTTTAGGCATTACCTCCTATCATATTAGACACAGATATTTTTCATTAATTATAAACATAGACAGAAAATGTATCATGTGGCATTAATGTGTTGGCACGTTTGAATAAAGCCCAATTTAACCCTAAGGCCTCAAAGTAAAACAAGTTCACCAGTATCACAAAACATATAAGAGACAAACTCTACTCATCTGATGTGGCAATATGAAAATATGACAAGCAGCACCACCTTGTGGCAGATCAGGGTGATGTCATATTCCCTCCGCAGAAGACTGGAAAACCTTAGATAATAATGGTCAGGCTTAACAGGTGACTCACACTGTCAACACAGGAGCTTCAGTGTTTCTGTTTAACAGGTGGGCTCCTTCACCCACCCCCAAGATGAGAGAGTAAATGTGAGTGGAACTCAAAATGACAGCTCAACAAAGTTTCAGTTTGAAAAGCCCTGAACAATCGTGTCTTTCATGTCAGACTTTATGACCTGTCATAGCAGGAAAAGCACAGTTTTTACTAATAATGTGAACTACTAATGTAAACCATGGCATCAACTTAGCATGAACAGTATGGGGCATTTATTTGGATATGACAAATAAATTTATTTTTTATTTTTTTGGCTACAAAAACTAACCCAGAAGGCAAGACTGTCAGCTGATTCTAGTTGATGGGGTCTCTAAGTTTTTGCTCCTCCTACATAAAAAAAAAACCCATTAATAATTAACAACTGTTTACTTACCAGTCTAGAAAACCATTGTGAAATCAGCATCAAATTTATATTCTTAATCCATTTACCTTTAAAACAACAACAAAAATAGACTTACTACAACTCCCTCGTTTCTTCTGAAGGTCTTGTTTCATCTAGGTACAGACAGGTCCAACCACCTCATCAAGCACCCTCTCTGGAGATCCTTCGAAGGGATAATATATTACAATATTTATTGTAAATGCAACAATAACTCTGAGCGAGACTGACAAAATACATTAGATATTTAGCAATATTAAAACTTACAAATACCCTCTTTAACAATTAAGTAAGTTACATGAACAGATTTAAGTAACATATGGATTAAATAATACCAAAGATTTTAGCAGAATCCTGTTCACAACAGGTAAAGCCTTAACAGGAGATGAGTATCAATCACAAAAAATATAAAAAGACAGAAATCATAAATATGAAACATATACAAATTTTGAAATGCAGTCAAAGTAAATACTCTGTTGAGCACACATACTGCAGAACGACCTACCTCAAAGCAGGTTTTCACAGACTTTCCAACAGAGAGCAGCAGAGGCCATGAATAAAATCAGGAAGGGCGTGCAGTCACTCACAACAGTACAACGGTATCATCACTTAAAGAAGTACATTTCCTCAAGTTATTTTTGCCAGCTGAATGCAAAAGAAAATGGGAACCATGATTCATGCTGGAGTCACTCGCATATTCCAGACCTAACCACTAGTTAATTTGGGGGGTTTTGTATGTTTTTTGTACAGTACAAAAGCAGTACAGAACAGAAAATGCTTTTGTACTGTGACTTGAACAATAGTTACTCAGAGTACAGTTATATTTTAGTCCTGAGTGACAATAAAATTCCTTAGTGGCTGAACCTCTGAAAATTATTTTAGAGAATAAAGTACATGTAACATAAATTACATACACCTACATACATTAAGATAAGTTTTATTCATTATAGAATACATACTGTGTGGAGATTTTCATTAATAATACATGATGGCACATGTTTCTAATTCCGTCTATGACAGTGGAGGTTCTATTAGTTCATATACATGTGCTGAAGACCATTACCATATGAGTTTTATTGAGCTTCACTACAGGCAGCAGCAGCAGCAGCAGCACTGTCATAACTTCTCTGGTTCTAAACAACAAGTAAAAACACTTTCTATGTGAGAGAGTTCTGAGAGAACATATTGCGCAACCAAAGTAATGTTTAAAACATATATGTCTTGCATAACGGTTTTAACCACCATGTTCAACTCACATTTGCAAAATGCTGTATAATGCTCCTTTAAGACATGTTGGTCAGATCAACGGTTACGGCAACACAGAATATTTCTCTCAATGACAAGCAGAGCTTTGATCGGCCCTGTTAAGTAAGCAGTGGCTACAGCCTAGCTCACAAGCATCTCTTATTGCTTTATTATTTCAAGGTTTTCATCGGCATGGTTGGCATTCAGCAAATTTCCTGTGGAAATTCCTGCACCCCTTGCTGTAATGTAACAACACATGTCCACTAACATGAGTCTGCAGCCAACACAGAGCCACCTAGGAATGATATGAAACAGCACTGTGTGGCCTGCCAAAACCATTTGATGCATTGAATACACTGTATGCTGTAGGCTTGGGTTGTGTACTGTACATTTATTTGTACGTGCATTCTATATATCGCTGATGTGTCTTTTTATAAAAGCGATAGACCAGCATTTGTCTTGTCTGCTTTGTGTTCCTCATCTGTCCTCTTGCAGAAGCTGAAGCCTGTCTTCCGAATAGTGAGGTCTGATGTGGCCAGTGTCAATGGCCTCACAGTCATCTGTGAAAAACACCAGGTCCTGCCAATGAAATACAAAGACATGTGTTCAAGTCAATTAGGCATGAAGACAAGGAGGGTAAGGTGAAAACACAGCAGACTTCGGAGATCCTCTCACCCGATAACAAATTCTGGTGATGATGGAGTACAAGTTTTGGATTTTACGTTTCAGCAGCACCATTCTGGGACGCTCTCTGCAGTATTGGTTGGGATGATTGAGCACCACGTAGAGAAAGTCCCGAAGCTTGGTGGTGACACATGAGTTCTGACAGGGGGGGACAATGCTTAAAAATATACCCCAGCATCCTCTGTGTATCATCTTAACTAGTCCCAAATATTCCACCACCTGAACACTTTTTTTTTTTAATCAAACTTTTTTCTTTACAGATTACACCCATGTACAAATGTTTTTTATCTCATACATTCCCAGTTCACAACACTTAATCATAGAAACTGTTCCTATTCCCATAAAATATTTAGATTGGTTTGATGTAGTTTGAACTAAATGAATATATATCAACTCCCTAAACATCTGAACTGTGGTACCAGTGATCATCCTCATTTCCCTGGAAAACGTCTAAAGCCCCTTCCAGCAGCCGTGCATCCCAACATCACATGCAACAAACCAGTTTTAACTCACATGCACGTCAAGGAAGATCGTGGGAAGGATTTCAGCACACGTTTTCTGCAACATTAACGTCATCATTAGACACATGGTGGTGGCTTAAAAAGGACGCACATAGTTTTTGTCTGCACAAATTGCGGCAGATTGCTCACCGTACGGTGGAAGGTGTGGATCTTATCCAGCAGAGCCATGACTTCTTTGCTCAGGCCGAGCGCTCTGGAGTAGCAGGTCGGAGGAGCGCACTCCGACAGCCACACAAAGCTGAGGAAACACAGCACGGCGACCAGTCCCAGCCTCATGTCGATCCGGTTCTGCCTGTGCGCCCTCAAATAGCGCAGAGGAGGACTCGCAGCAGGTTTTAAACGCGGCGTTGGAGGAAGGAGGGAAACCGCTGGACGATGACGTGGGGGGCGCAGAGACCGAGGAGCACATCTGGGGGTCTGTTGTGTTTTGGAGAGCAGACGCGCTCATGCAACGGATGACTGATCAGCTGCGGCTGATAACAGCCACACACTTGAAACCCAGCTCACAGGCCAGATTTGCCGCATGTCAGTTTTTCTAAAAGCTGTATATTTATGTCAGCAACGAATTATCAGAGGGAGTCGAGCACTAACCATCCAACCGGGAAAGGCAAACGTTCAAACAGGGCTGTCTGGCGTAGTTTACTATTTCCTAATCTGTTGTTCGTGGGAGAACTTGGACACATTCTTTATTCTTGTGTGTTTTGAATTGCACAATCCTCCTTTGGGCATTGGTGGATGGTTTATTTTAGTCTGTTTTCCCACTAAGCTCATTAGTCCATGAGAAGATTTCAAACTGTAACTTTGCTGACTATTACACCATTTAAAACTAGAAGCCAGTTTAAGGTTTGAGTTTGGAGGAATAATAAACTGAGTCAACCACTAATATAAGACCTTCTTCATCATTCTGCCTATTAACAACCTGAAGTCACAAGAAGAAAACCGAGAAGGCTTAACATCAGCTGCCTTTAATTAAAAATAAAGCCAGATGCAACATACGTTTTTTTTAAGAAAATGTGCTATTTTTTGCTACATATTATAACTACAGTTTTTTTCTGTATTTAAGCATCATCATCATTTAAAAAAATACACCTTGCAAAACAATGCCTGTAACTCTTAAGATAGGTTTGCTGGAGCGACCGAGCCTTTTTTTAAATTGAGGAAATTCCTCTTCTTTTTTCTCTTTGGGGCAGACGCACTGTCATGTGATTCAAGTGGATCACGGAACACAAACAACCTTCCTCCAGCAGTCGGACTGTCCAGTGCAGAGCTGGCAGAGGCAGGAATCGTGCTTTCCCTCTCTGAGCTGTTTAATGTGTCTTTCAGTGTGGACACAGACTTTTTTTCTGCAGTGCCGCTCAGCTGCTGTTTAACTGTTAACTCTCCAGTCATGGTTGATTTATAAACACAATGCTGTGCTTTGCTCACACCATCCTCCCTTCCTTTCTCTTCAACCAGCTGTGGTTCAACATCTCTTGGAAGCAGGAGACAGGATCTGGGGAGCAGTTTTTCCATCATACTCTGCCTCTTTTCCTGGACTCTGAGAGATTTGGAGGACAAAGGAGCCGTTGTTAGTGGAAGTAGTGGGTTACCTCATGCATACGGTCACTGTAGCCCTGCCAAGTAACTCCTTTGGTGACAGGCTTATTTCACTTCATTAAAAAGACATGTCTATATGGTGCTGGTGACCACTGAACTACTAATTAGCCTCACCATCACTGTCTCTATAGGGCAGCTGGTTGCAAAATCCAGAAACGCGTAGAGCTCACCTCTCTCTGTCCACAGTGCAGCTCGACATATTTCGCATATTTTTATGCACCACGTCGCCCCTTAGTCTGACAGGAAGAAGACGATTACACCCCAGAGCACACCTGGTCATAACATCAACAAAAAAAAAAAAAAAAAAAAAAAAGTTAGCAGGCAGGTGATTGTGATACAGTCAACAATGCTAAGTTTAATCAAAAAGGCTTTGATTAAAAAATAGCTGTGCAATCGGACCCGTCACATTAGGGTCAAAGGCAGTTTCATACTTTTGCATTAGTACTGTTTGTTATATCAAGACTGACTGACAACTGTAAGGTTGTCTTTTTAGAGGGATAAATATTTACTGTTGCGTACAAACTGTTGACATGTGCTTTGCTTAAACAGCATGTTTTATGGACCGTGAAGAATAACAGCAAATCAAGTGCATGACTGGGTTAATGACATGCTTGTGCTTTTTAGTATATGTAACAACAGTCTAGTGATTACAATCAGTGGTTTGGTGAGCAGGCCTTGGTAATGTGTGTGATGTTATTGCAGTCATACAGTGGCCCTGAAGAAAACACATGCAAACAGGAAACACACAAGCTAATTCAGAAAACATCTCCATAAATCTGGCAAAGCAGGTGTTGCAAATTCTAAAAACATAACCAAATACACAAACGTGCTGCGAATCCTTGGCACAATCAAAGCATTTCCAGCTGTGTGTAACCCCTCCTCTATTCCTCTTCCTCATCTTTCCTGTCTCTCTGTCCTAGCCAATATTAGAATAAATAACCCAAATCAGGAAAAAAAAAGTTAAACAATAATGGCATAAAAAAAGTGATGAACCCAGTGGATACATGAGTTGTTAAATGCTTTTAACTTCAAAAGTTACAAAGCCCACACTTCTGAGCAAACGTATCAACACATTTTAGAATATGTAGTGACAGATTTAATAAGAAAACATTATTATAAAATGAACACCATGGGAGGAACAGACATGGTGGAAAATTTGAAGATGGATGTTTCTTGACAATCAAAATCAAACTTCTATATTTTCAATTCTCTGTCAAAATTAGATAAGGACACAAAAAAGATTGATTTTTGTCAACAGAAATCCAAAATTGCAATTTGTGCAAATGCATTTTGGGGGAATTCAGTTCAAGTCAGTCAATCAGAATAAAATGTAATTTACAAATACCATTTTTACACTGTAGCCTATTCAGCGCAGGTCAGATGTCAATTTCCTGTCTCCTTAGCATATCTGAGGTCATTTCTTTTCTCTTTCAATCATTTACAAAATACAACTGCTGTCTCTGACGTTGTTTTGTGTTGTCGGGTAACTGCATGGCTATGAATGAAGTCATCTCAGAATGTCTCAAAGAATGGGTTAATATTATTCTACAATGAAAAGAGGCAGAAACAATAATGCTGAATAAGAAACAAAAACCACATGTCTTGGTTACTGTTCCAAACTGAGCATTTTCATTCCCTTGGCTTGAAAGCTCAGCTGCAAAGAGACTTCATGCATGAGACATTATTCATCAGTAAACTAATCCAAACTCAGCAGGGGACAGACTAAAGTGTTCCAGAGTATCGGGAAGAGAGAAATTAAAGGATGAGTAAAATCATTTACCTCTCCTTCTCGGCTCAGGCAAATCGCCCTTGTGTTCAGACAGTATTTGTTATTTAAATTGCAGACAATGCCCAGGGAAGGCTGAGTTTCAGCCAGCTGCTGTGGAAACACTGCTTTTATTCAAGCACTTAGAAAACTGCTTTCTTAAACCACAAAATTTGAATTGTTGAGACTCTGGTCGCACACTTGGGGCATAAATGTTTTTACTACATTTAAGTGGTTTTATTGTTTTGTTTCTTTTCAATAAAAAAGAGGGAAAAGGAAAAAAAAACATGAGAGGAACAAAATAATCCTTTGCGGGCTCATGCACTTTGCTTGGGAACCAAGTTGAAGACTTTTTTGCCAGTTGGAAGAGCCAAACTGATTTTGTATGATAATGTTAACTCGACAAATGATATCCCACATGCCTCATTTTAAATAAAATAGCAATATTGGGATACTGGACTAGCACATTGTGTGGTCACTCAACAGCCACAACCAATAAATCAATAGATTTGACACAGTATAATGACAACAATGGAGATTTTATGTATGAGGCACATTGCGGTAAATTGTGATGCATGTCTCTCCTGCTGACAGTTTAAATTATTAAGTGATGATTTTGCCTTGGCATGCAGGTACTAAGATATTCCATTTCTTCTCTCTTAGGATGCTGCACAGGGTTTATTAAAGGAGACAGACTAATGCTGGCTGCTATTATGTCAGAGTCAAACACATTCACCTGTGACTGCACTTCTTTTACAAAAAATGAATCCTAAGCCTGGCTCTTACCCCGCCTGTTCCTGTTCTGTCGATGATGAAACAGGGTGCTGTTTGGGGCAAAGTGCATCAGTGATGGAGAGGAGTTCACTTTCAGGCAGGGTGGGTAGAAGGAGACGCAGGGCCTCCAGGAGAACCTCTGCAGACACCTGACTCTGCTTCACCAGCCGTGATGCAAACTCCAGATCCTGGAATGTAGAGAAAGGCATGGAGCCACAGATCTCCTCTATTTCCAGTGGCATGCACACAGAAGTGAGGAATTCCCCCATATTTTTTCCATACTATTATTGTGTTTGTGTTCAAGATATGAGTGGAAAAAGCTTTTGAATACGGCCTGACCTGGTCACAGTTTGCGTACAGTCTCTTCAACTCCATTTGCTCTTTTAAATCTTCCATAGCTTGATTGCTGGCAGTCAGTTTTTGCACCCTAAAAATACCAGAGTTTCAAACCTAAAATTTAATGGCCTGTGTCAACACACAAAATTCCTCATTACTGCTGAGGTAACACTGGCGCAGCAGCTTACCTCTCAGTCAACAGTGTGATAACCTGATCACTCTTATAGAGAGCCTCCTGGAGGATGGATGTCATCCTGCAATCCTGCTGAAGCTGAAACACTCTTTTTTCCTCGCAGTCCTCCTCCCTCTCATCAGAGTCCTCTGTGCCTGTGTTATTTGACTCCACTCTGGCTTCTGACATCTCCAGACTGTCCAACTCTGTCTTATCCTTCTGAAACTGTTGTTCTGCTTCCTCTAGGCCCTGCAGTAAGAGTTAGATTAACCATTCAAGTCTATAAACTTAAGTAAGAAAATAATTGTTTGAGGTAAGGACAGAAATAGATTGTCTTTGAAGAATCATACACAGGTCATTTAAATTTTCAATTCAATTCGAGTCCAATTCAAGTGATTCGAGTCCACACCTCTGGGTGGGTTTCTTATTGTATATTTTAGAACGATGAACAGCCTTTCAACATACAATGCAACACAGGGCTTAACCGTCAGTAAAGCTTTGCCTACCAAGCAGTGGCTCTGTATACTCTGAGCCATGTCTTGTCTCTCCAGGCTCTTTCTCTCCCGGAGCTGCTGAATGAGCAGGCTGTGCAGGGTGAGCATGGCCTTGGAGGTTTCCAACACTTTGGTCCTCCTCTCAGCCTTCTGGTAGTGGATGGTTGCCATTTGAATTGCCAGACTATCTGCATGAGAGCGAAGCTCATCCCCTCGCTCCCTCTGCATCTCCTCCAACACCTGCCAAGATGAAAGCGGATTAATAAAAATAAAACTCTTGCTAGGCTCACAAATTGTTTACAGTTAATGTTATTGGAATGACCTTTCCACCTCTCCTTACCTTGTCTGTGATGCTGCTCTCCATTTCCTTCTCTTTCTCAAAAAGCTGAATCCTGTCCTCTAGCTTTTTCTGGAAAAGCAGTAGGTCAGATGTGTCTGTTTTCTGTCTGCTCTTGTTGGTTTTTCCCTTTGACTGGATATTTGTCTGCAAAAAAAACAAAACAATATCCATATCAGGAAATGACTTCAACCACAGCACTACAATGTGATTACAAGTGAAACCCCGCTGTACAGGCCTTTATTATTTCTGAGAAACATGTGCACTTATTCAGCAGCCACACAATTGAGGCTGATCACAGTGCGGTTTACACTGGGAGATGCCATTCTCCATCTCTTATATTTATGAGAAAATATTAAATGCTCCAGTATGTCCTGCTGTTGTTTATTTTACATGGATTCCTGTCAGGATTACATTAAGAACTGTACCAAAAGGCGGTTATTTCATTATGTCTGATACAAAGTAGGAAAATCTGTGCTAAAAAGTAGAGCTGAGTGTAAATAAAAATCTAATCTCAGATTGAAAATGATTTTCATTGAAATCAATTAATATATTCCTGAGATTGAGCTTTTTATATTTGTCTTTTACAGTCCACCGAAGATATGACGAGGTGACCATGTTAATCTCACATTACCACCATTTTCTTACATGTCTAAAAGGCAAATGCACAGTTGCATTTCTGATTTAAAAACTATGAAGACAGCAAAGAGTGGGACAAAAGCAAATCCATATGCATGATACATAAGAAAAATCCAATAAAGGAAGCAGCAATGTGTACCGGCTGCCAGTGCAAAGAGGTATGATGTAATGCACTTTACTTTTTTGAAAGGTGTGCTTAGACTGTTATGTGAAGTAATGTAACTCCTTTGTGGACCAGTCTTAATGTAAACACTAATATATTTAATAATGAACTAGATTAGAAGTACATATAGTGGTTTACTGCTTTAGTTCCAGTAATATTATTAATTTCCAGGTCCATAATCCCTTATAAAGACTTCCCGCTAACAAAAATACCTTAGTGAGAGGCGTAAAAGAGATGCAAATAAAAAAACATGACAAAAACACATGACAAATGTTGCTTGTTCTAATAAAAATCTTCATCTTACAAAAACAAAAAACAAAAACATAATCATAAAACAAGCACGCACTAATATCTGCAGTTATTTTCCACTACCAGTTTAACTGCAATGAAGCGTGATCTGATCATTTTCTCTCATTCAGAACATTGTGTACATTTCAGCACTTGCAGCTTTTGCTGTTTTTAAAGCTCTGAATCAGGTAACAGAATTATTGTACCAACTGAAGTGCGTGTGCTGCAGTGACTTTTTAATGCTAACAGCTGCCACTACATTAAAGGTATCCAATTCCACACAGCTGTGTTTCAAGAAGATAACACTTGAGTTAAGTATTGTATATTTAGGATTATTATGTGTTCACCATCTGTTTCTCACTGTCCTTCCTCCAAGATGCAAGGGAAGTATGGAATTTGGTTCTGGAGACAGCGTGGGGGAGCACCAGACAGCGGTCTATCACCGACAGACACTTCTGGAACTCCAGTTTCATCCTGAGCCTGTCATCTTCAGATAGAGTCAGCTGGGATGAGCACAAACACCTAGCACAGAAAGCGAGGAACAAAACAGCAGACAAACACACCAAGGTTTGACCATGAGACTTTACATGGCTGTGTTGGAGCACTTTCATCAATAATGTTGAATATCCCATGTTTAAACCCCCTGGAGATGAATAATGCAGTTCTTCAGTATTGCTGACCTGAAGAAGGCTCTGTAGTGCTCCCTGATCTCACTCTGTGCCTGCAGCTCTCTCTCCATAGCTTCCCGCAATGCCTCCCTGGTGCAGCTAAGGGTACGTAAGGCCGCCTTGCCTTCCTGGTGCAGCTTCTCCTGGCCCTGCAGGAGAGTGCTCCCTCCTTGTCCCTGGGCTTGTCCTGCTACTTGCACTGGTTCTACCTGCAGCAATGAGCGCTGTGTCCCTGGAGGCAAGGCTGTTATCAGGGCCTGGGTTACAGAGGGCTGAATGGCTTTGACCTCCACTATGGCACCTTGAATTACACGCATGGTCACCTAAAGGATAGTTTCCAAACAAAGACAGTGAGTAAAAAGGCAATCAGGCTCACTGTTATACATGTATGTAGGTTTTGTGATTAGGTCACAAATGCGCCTGATGTGTGCTGTTAGAGTGGGACCTTGCGGATGTCAGCAGTAGCCTCCTCATCCAGGTTGTTGATGAGTTCAGCCAGCTCCAAGCTGTGAGCCGTCAGCAAGTTTTGCCAACAGTGCAGGTTCTGAGCTACTTCTATTGTTCCTTCCAGAGTCTTGGACATGCCCGACAGATCCTTCTGTCTCTGTTTATGGAGCTTCAGCTGTTGAGGATAGCAACAGGATTGACTAGTGGCAGCATTTTAATTAAGGACTGGTGGACAAGCAACAGGTTTTGTGATGTAAATCAAAAACTGGCAGTTGTTTGGCCCTAACTGAGCATGTACTCACCATTTCAGAGATGAGCTCCCTCCTCTTCTTTATCAGACCACAGCGCATGGCTCTCCTTTCTTGGCTCAGTGCCTCATCCAGTCTCTGCCTAACCATCACCAGCTCTTTCTGGGCCTTCTCCTGTAGCTGGTCTATCTGCTCTCCAGGCACAGTGCTCCCTCTAGTGGAGAAGGAGACCACATGCAAAGTTAAAACATTTGAAGCTGAATTTTGGAAAAAACTGTGCATTGATCTTTTTAAATGTTATAGTATATATTTAAATATTCTTAAATTGAACCACCTCAGGTTAAACTGAGGACTATCAAAAGTGAAAACAATGAGAGTATGTGGTAAAATAAGCACTAACCTCCTGATGTGTGCGAACCAACTGTCCAAATTGCTGGAGGTGCTGGAGAAGGTGTCAGAAATCAGGCTGTTGAAGCTGTGGAGGCTGTGCACCAGGAATTTCCTTTGTGCGTGCCGTTCAGCCAGAACATAGCGCTGATTGGCAAGCACTACATCCAGAACCTCTTCCAGCTGGTCCTGGACAATAAAAGGGTGCAATATTGCAATATTATGACAGTAGTTCATTGTTAACACATTCATGTTTTACCATGAGTCGAAATTTGTAAGAGGTACAGATGACGATCAGGGTTCATGTCTCAACTGTATGAAATTCAACTTTGGTCATTCACCTGACAAGTAAAATAATCATGCTGAAGACTCTTGGCTGTGCTTTTTTCCAACTCGCCCATCCGGGTGGCTTCTTCCAGCTCCTCTGAGAAAATCTTGTGTAGCTCCACCCTGCGCCACTCGATGATATGCCTCTGGACCTTCGCTGATGCTTCCTCATGTCGCACCAACAGGACTTGCTGGAGCTTACTCTGGCTCATTTTGTGCAGCTTCTCCAGTAGGACACTGCACTGGAGGAGCTCCTAGCAACATTACATAAAATTAATTCTCACAGTAAAACAAAAAAATACAAATATTTCAACAAATTCTCCTTTATTGTTACCTGCTGGTCTGCATGTTGACACAGCAGCTCAGCCTGGGTTTTCTCGGTTGCTTCCCTTCGGTGCTCAGCTTCCATTTCCTCCCGGGTCTCCAGGTTACACTGGCCAGCCAGGGCAGCCATGCGGGCCGCACGCTCCTCCTTAAGTCGCCCCTCCATGCCTAGCAGCTGTCCGTGGAGCACACTTAGAAGTCTCTGCTGGGCCTGGTTGCTGGCTTGGCCCCGAGACCTCAGACCACTAAGCAGGGACGATATCACGTCCTTGTAGATCTGAATCCGGGTGGCCTCCAGGTTGTTGGTTGCATGAAGCAGTGTAGACATTTCAAGGCTAATGAGGATAAAGAAACCTGATTACATTTGAATTTCAGAATTTTGTTCAGAATAAACATTCATTAATTGACATATTTGGTTAATTTGGGTCACTTTGCACCCACATGCTGGAATAGTCTACTCACTTTTCCAAAGCCTGGTACATGTTTTGGGGATCTTCCAGCACCATGATGTCCACCATCTTGTCCTCAAATGCTGCCTCATCTTTAACTGTCTCACTCATGTTGCAGTCTGCATGCTCTGGATCTAACTGCCCTCTTTTTCTCTTAGCAAAGATAATATAAACAACAGAGTATATCAGGATATGCCTTAACTAACTTACCTTGTGTTAGAATAAGAATTAAAGGTTCTGACTCTATCTTTATCTAAAACACAATAAGAAATGGACAATATCTGATAAAGGTCTGTAATTAGATTTAACAACGAACAGGTTTTGATTTTTGTGATACCCTTTGCTGAAGAAGGTTCAACCTGGTTCTGAGGCCTATTAGGTTCATGGTCAGAAACCCAATTGAAAGCAGCACCAAAGTGGCAAAGAACCCAACAACAAAGCCAGCAAAATGGACTCCATGGTTAGGATAGATCTAAAATGATGAACAGAAACACCAGACTTCCGATCAAATCTGTTTTCATGAACGTAATGAATCAGGGAGCAAAACCATTTCAACAACAAACATATGATGCTTGCAACTGCAGGCGCATTTTCCATTATAGGTTTATAGTATGTGCCTTCAGCTCACCTTGTCAGTGGAGTTCACCCTCAATGTTAAATTAGCTGTTAATGGACCAAACATACTGACGTCATTCTGTGGAGTCAAGAAAACAAAATTTCATATAATGAGGCAAGGAATTATCTTTAGCAAATTTGAAAGAAATGTATTTTTTTAAACACTACTGTTATTTTGGTTTCACAAAGGTGTCAATTGGAGAAGCTGCTTTTTCAAGTAAAAAAAAAAAAAAAAAATTTGGGTCATGAAAATACCTGTGAGGCATTAGAGAAGGTGAGAAAAGCTGGAAGGTCCAGGACTTCACTCTTATGGCTCCTTATGTGTGCAGTATAATTAACAATAACCTGAGAGCCAGCTGAAGAAATAAAAACAAGAACATGCTATTTATAGGATTTAGAAAATGACAAAAAGGTAATCACTACAAATAGAAATTACAAAAAATACTTTTACAACATTCAGACTACCAGACCTACCAGACAGTGAATCAATGGCAAATGTCTGGTAGCCTTTTTCCACCATCCTGCCTTCAGTTTTTAGGGGCACTATTCCAGAGAGGGAGTCCCGGATAGCCACCTGAGACAGGTTGGTACCACCGACTGGACCCATGTTGTGAATCAACAGGAAGAACGTCAGCTCGGGGGGATCACTGTCAAGCTTCACCTGATGACCATGGGATTGAGGAGGACAAGAATAGATAGCTGAATAGTCAATTCTTTTTTTCTTACAATTTAAAGGTGGTTGAATAGAATCTAAAATTTGGAATTAAATGCACACCCATGAAACCAGCCGTGTTCCTGGCTTACCTGAGCACACTTAAGAAATTTGACCCCAAATGCAGATGGAGGTGCCACACTCTGAACCTGCCAAAAATGTCAATGGTAACTTAGTCACTTTCCGTTACATTTTATTACTGTGATTAATCATTTGTAAAATTAAGTACTGACCTGAGGCAAAATGTGGCCCAGGTGGTACCTTGTGAGTGTGCTTCTGTGGACCCGGGGGTGCACGATGTTGGACGTGTAGATAAAAGATGACAGCAAGGAGTGTTCCCATGGACCAGCCGGAGATGAAGAAGACAGGGAGGCCTCTGCTGGAAGTACCATGGGCCCTATGATTTCTATTGTACTAGTCAGATGTAACTGGGCATTTGAACAGCATGAATAAAGTACAAAAATAGAAACTCTATCTCAAGATCATCTGTATGCATACAGCATTATCAGAAGCATATAACCAATCAATATTCAGTCATCAAATTGTTATGCGTATGATCATTAAACTTATAGAAATGGTCTTATTGACATAAACTTAGTAATTAACAGCACTGTTTCTGTATGAAATTGAAGGATAAGAACAAACCATCCATCCTTGACAGTGTCCGGTGTGCTGTTCTCCCACCGGGATCATGTTTCATTTCGTGGATACTGGAGAAACTCTGACAATAGAAAAGAGGCATTTTAAATTTCAAAGAAAACATCACCTAGCTTTAGCCAGTGCCTTATGAGTATACAGCTCAAATCCTACGACACATCTAATTACGGAACATTAACAAATTAAAAAATGTACAACACTATCTATCTGGGCTTTGATCTTCAGGAGAAAGACCAGAGGCTAAAGATATTGATGTGAATATTCATGTTCAACATGCGACAGACTCACCTTCTGTTTGTCAGGGAGAGGAGGAGGAGGTGAGGCTGTGTACCGTGATGTGTCCCCAGCTGTCCCGTTATCACCGCCGGACTCCCGCACACCGCCAAGCCGGGTCACCTCCCGACCCGGGCGGGGATAGGAAGCCAGGGGGGTTGAACATGACGCTGGGACATTCAGGAAAAACCACCATATCGTGAGCCTCGTCGCGATAAAGTGTACATGAAGCATCCGTGAGTCGGTGTGCCGCTCTCGCCGAGGAGAGCCGCTAGCTAGCTGTCTGCTTTGAGCCTGGATGTCGCCGCGGTGAAAACATTTCAACAGCCTTTTCTTCAAAAACACGAACCTCCGTGATGTCTCCGTCAAACACCGGCATCCTTTGTTTATTTTACAGTGAAAGGGGGAGTTACAGGCGCCGTGTCACATATTTTTTGTACAATACCGCGGGCTCCATAGCCAAAGTTGCGGCTCCGCTTCGGAAAACATTTCCAAAACTTCTCAGGATCTGGCTCCTCCTCTGACAGTCACAGTTAGCACAGACTGGCTTCCGGCTTCGGCCTTCAAATTAAAACTACATTGACTAATCAGCGGGGCGACCAGAGCAGCAGACTCTTAGGAATTACTGTAAATATACAAAACAACTGCGTTTTAGTAATTTTTTTTGCTTTCTTTTTTTGTATTTGTGTCATCGTTACTATGGAGGAAATTCCTCAAATTTTCTACCACCGGTCTTTGTTGATCTTTAATTTTGAAGAGCAATCCCGTCATTTTCCGCCATATTCATAGTTAGCTTGGCCTCCCTCTTAAATCTCTGTCCACCCATTGGCCAAAATAAGTTTGGAAAAGATTTTTTTCTCGTTTGTTAGCCGCAAAAAACTTGCAAATATTATCTTGGCGACGTTTCAGTATGTAAAGACCGATTGGAAAGTAAAAAACGACATAATGTTATAAGGTTACTTTCTTCGATTAGATTAGTTTTGTGTTTGGCTGGATTAGTTCGGTGTCGCCTGTTGCTCAGGAGGCTAACAGACTTTTCACTGCTTCCTAAAGTTTGTCGGGTTTGCGGTGATGGCAGGACAGGAAGAGAGGCCGGACTGTGGTGTGGATGTCCCGGTGGTTTTCTCCGAGTCCCTGTATGTGTACACGGAGCTGCTGACGGTGGCCTCGGTGTGCGGAGGGCTGTCCGGGCTGGTGGCCGCCGCTCTGCTGTCCGCCTTCTGCCTTAAGCCTCTGCTGCTGACCAGACAGGTCAGTAAACCCGCTGCAGCAGCTCTCCTCTGGGCACTTAAGTCTTGATGCTCCGTTGTGATGATTATCTATTATATTCCTTCTTTGATTTTCCTTATATCCGCCCATTAGGGTTACAATGCAAGGAGGCTGCTTGAACCTGATGACGGGGAGCTAGACAACAATCAAAGTGACTGTGTCAGCAACAGCAGGAAGGAGGCTGCAAGTGGTGGTACACCTAATGAGAAAGTACGATGAGCTGACTCTATGCTGGAGAAGGGATGCTGCTGGCAGCAGTGAGAGTTGTGCATATTTTTTCTTTGTTTACTAATTAACTTCCCACTAACCCTGTTAATCTGTTTGCTCACTGACCAGGAGAAGAAGCAGCCACCCATGAGCAGTGATGTGGCTGCATTTGCATCCAGAGCAAAAGTGGTTTATCCCATCAACCAAAAATACAGAGTAAGTTCATGCGTACGTAATGGCATAACATGGGAATATGTGACTGGATTTAACAAACAAACAGGCCACAATCCAAAGGGCGTTTGGGTTTCATATCGTACATGGCAGTTATTTAGTGTACGAGGATGTCACACACTACGTGCTACTGAACACACTGCACGCACAGCACAAATACAAAAACACAAAAATATACAGCACATTTTCTTCAATCATCTGAACCTGTCAATATGTGTATAAAAAGTCTCCCTGCAATCTTTTATTGCATCTTTCAGCCATTAGCAGATGGAGCATCCAACCCATCACTACATGAGCATTCCAAGTTGCCAGCGATGCCTCATGAGGAGTCATCCTCCTGCACGGAAGGAGAGTCTTTGAGCCAAGAGCAGGACAATGATGACAGCAGTCAGTTTATCTCATCCTCCCTGGTCCCAAAGAGCCTGCAAAACCAGAGCTTCACCAGGGTCTCTCACTACCCTCACACCCTGGCACAAACTGGGTAGGAGTCCGTGATCACCAAACATTAAGCCACAAGAATATGCATTAACATTACACCAAGTGTGCAGAAAGAGGCGTGTGCTGAAAGGCATAATACTCTTCTTATCTTTGCAGTTTTGAAGGTAGGATCAGCCTTTACTGTTTGGCCCTGCAGGATATACAGCGTCATTACTCTCAGCTACAGGAAGAAAAATATCTGGTGAGTATTTGCTTTGTTATATATTACATGCTTTACATACACACTTCAGTAGTGAGTAAGTTCTAAAACTTTTTTGGCGCCACTTTTTTTATTGCTATTATAGCTGTTTCTTCAGATGATTAAAATATTCAGCCGCCGGTTTCCAAAAGACAAACAAGATGCTGACTTCTGCAAGAATATTCTTCAAAGGCAAGAAAAGGTAAATCTAAATGGCCTTTTGTGTTAATCACAACTTATTTTGTAGTAAAATGAGTTCTTGTTAGATTAGCTGTGGATTGATGCACTGACATTTAGGAAATTACATACTGTCATTTGGTATCTTAGGAAATTAATGAGCTGATGAAGGAGCTGCCGTCAGGCCAGACTGCCACTGAGAAGAACAATGATGCTCCTTGCACACTGGAGGAGATTGAGAGAGCTCAGAAAGATCTCCTTGAACATGGCCTTCAAATGGTATCAGTGAGGAGAAAAAAATCACAAAGCAAATTATTCAGCAGTTACATAAACACTAACCTTTGTTTATGGTGACAGCTCAGTTGGCAAATGTGTCTTCACAGTCCAAAGGTTTCAGCAAACAGGTGGAGGGCCTGTGTCAACATCTGCTGATGAAGACCAGCATCTTCTCTCCAGATGAAGCCCAGGATGTGATTCAGTCTCTCATCAAATCTCTTTTGTTGGCAGAGAACCACCTGGTGAACACACAAGAAGCAGATCTAAAAGTAAGCATGACAAGCTGTTGTTGGCATACAGCTTATTCAACATCTTATTCTTTGTGTAATCATCTGAGGAACTGGATGAAAAAGTGTCTAATTTTGCTAGAGAATACAGCATAAGCTGCTGTGGTGGGAGGAGCTGACTGGACTTCTACAATCCCAACCTGCCTTGCTAAAGCGGGAAGTGTCCCTGAGGCAGGGTCTGATAGCCACAACGCTGGAGCAGCTGACAAGTGATGACATCTTGACCTTCAGCCAAATGGAAAAGATACTTTCAGAAGTTCAGGCCTCTCTCTCCGACAGCCTCCAACAGTACACTCAGGGTAAAACACCTAAAATGAAAATGGTGTCAGTTACATCGAAGAAAATTCACTGCAAGAGATAATCAGGTCATTCGGTATGTTCAGGAAGGTGAAAAATTGAAAAAAGAAAATCTAGTGTAAAAACACAGATATCCAAAGACTAAATCTGGTATGGAAGTGTGTTTGATTATACTCAACTAGTTTTTGGTGGCAGGTACCAGTGGACAATGTCTAACCTACTTTTCAAACTTATATGACGTACCTTCTCTAAATAGACCATTTTCTGGGAATCCTCTTCAGTGCCTTAAATAAGGTCAGGTTCTTTCAGGACACTACTGAATATCATGCCTATTACTGCATCTCACACTCTCGCACTGTGAGAGGATAAGAATTCTACTGCTGTGAAACACACTGTAACACATAAAACTGATGAATTTAACCGTGTTGGTGTTGACAGTGTTGGTCTATTGTGTTTCATTATACTTGTAGAGAACACAAATTAGATGACTTTACCTTCATTAATAATGGCAATATGTTGAATGGAAGCACAAATAGTAAAAGACCTGACTATTCTGATCAATAATAAAACTCCCATTTTTCATATGTCCCTCAGAGCACACTGAGTCAGCACAACATTAATTATGAATAAGTTGTGACTCATATACTACACTGTATTACACGAAAAGGTCATATTAATGGTCATTTGTGAAATACCCAGTCAGTTGGTCGTGCAACTGAAGAAGTCACTCTAAAAAATATGTTGCAGAGTGCACACAGAAGACCAAGGAGCTGGTGAATGAAAAGTGCAGCAAAATAGAGTCCAAACGCAAGAAACTTCAGAGGAGCCAAGCCAAGGAAAAGAACCATGCCCTGGAAGTAAAACAGCCTCACAGTGACCTACAGCAGCTCACCAAGGTCAGAACATTTTGTCTCCCTCACGTCAATATGTGGAACAGGAATTACTGTTACATAATAAATAGACAAGGCAAACATCTGCATATCCCTGTAGTTCATTTCCAATTGATATAGTCATGAGATTCTTCTGGTGTATACTAGCCTTTTTTGGTTTTTGAGTTTATCCTGTGGTCTTAGGTTCACAGTCAGTGAGTTAAAAAAAGTAAAAAAGAAAAATAAACAAAAAAAAAGGAATCCATTGCTTTTTGAAATGTAAACTTTTCTCCAGATGTACCAGGAGCTCTTGATGAAACACAGGCAGCAGATTTCTGATTTGGAGGTGCAGCAGGAAAACAGGATTGCTGATGCTGTTTGTGACCTTTGGAGGGTAAAAGAGTAAATACTTAAAGTAAATAATTTATTATTGTCGGAATGCATGTGTATGTGTAGATATCCTCTACTCTCACACAAAATCATGCTTCTTCAGAAATGTTATACCTCCTGGACCAAGAAGATTGGGGAGCGAGCCAAAGACATCTTTCTGGCCTCAGTCCCTGCCCAGTCAAACATCTCTGCTGAGTACTGTGAAAAGCTGTGGTCCGATCTAGAACAGGAGCTGGCTGCACAGCTGCAGCAGGCTGAATGCTCTATCAAGCTGCAGCTGGAGGAAATGAGAGCTCAGCTGGATAAAGATGGACAGGTAGGCGGACAGTCTTCTTTAGCTCCCCATTGGTGCTCAGCACCTTGATTCCATCATGGGATCTTTCTAAGAGTTCATTCATTCATTCATCTTCTACTGCTTATCCGTTTAAGGATCATGGGGGGTGCTGGAGCCAATCCCAGCTCACATTAGGCGAGGGTGGGGTATACCCTGGACAGGTCGCCAGTCGCAGGGCCAACATACAGACACACAGAGACACAGGACAACCACTCACACTCACACTCAGTCACCAGTTAACCCAAACATGATGTCTTTGGATGGTGGGAAGAAACCGGAGTAGCCGAAGGAAACCGATGCAAGCAGGGAGAACATGCAACAGAAAGGCCCCTTCTTATTGTGGGGCAAGAGCGCTAACCACTATGCCGCTGGGCTGCCCGTTTCTAAGAGTTGATTTACTCTAAATGTGTGTTTCTATGGTTATAATTTACCCTCCTTTTTCTGTAGGTGTGGAGTGAGGAGATGGCTCTGGTACAGGCCTGTCTCACACATTTGAGTGAGCAACAGATGACAATTCTTCAAGCCATGGTGTCCAGACAGAGCTACGCACTCAACAGGTCAGATAGGAAGATGCATCCAAAAGCATTAATAACAATTTTAGCTTGTGAAAGACCTAGGGTGAATAAAACAAATATTTCACTAACACCAGATTTCCAGCACTGCTACAGCAATATGTGCACATGCCATTATGTCTGAATTCATTTTTATGAGATGTTTTAAAGTAATATATGATCCACTCCTCCAGTCAAGTGGGGATCCTGATAGCGAGGAAGCATGAGCATCTGTTGGTGACAGTGCAGAGGTGCTTTGTGGTCAGGCACTTCTGTCTGCATATGCTGAAAGAGATGAGGCTGTCCAAGCTGAAGGCACTCTCTCAGACTGATTTCAGAGCCACACTAATGGAAGATCCCAGTAAAAACCAGCCCTGTGTCAGTTCATCTCTTAAGGTAGGAAACATGTACACATGTAAATAGTCTCTGGCTTGAGCGCTGACTCTGAGAATTCATTACAGTAATCTTTTAGATGAAAGATAATTTGATTTCGAGGTTCTCTTATGAATTCTTTTTAGCTCCCTCAGTAAATATACACCCACACTGAGGACCAATGTGATTGTGATTGACTGAGACAACTTGGTCTGGGCTCAAATCCTTGTCTCTTATATATCACAGAGTAGCAGTGCCAGCCTAGCGGAGAGGCATTTGGGTCCAGAGAGTCAGCTGGTGGGCCACAGCTTCCAGCAGGAGTTCCTCTCTGAGCTGGAAACAGGGATGGAGCTGCTGCAGAGCCATGCACAGCTGGTGCTTGGCAATGCCCTCAGCCACACCATCCAACAGATGACAGAAACTCTGCCCATGGAGTCAGACACCTCTTTGAAACCAGACGATAACTTGAAGGTATCAATTTATCAATCAGACATGATTTGTATCATGTTGTTCACAGAATAAAATAATATGAGTATGGTTTTGGGTTCGAGTATTAATTTGAATGATTAATAACATGATGAATCTCTCATAAATCAAATTCCTGTTGCGTGTCTTAGATTAGATGCAAAGTAAATTAAAACTATTTTTTTTTCCTCACTAGCACCACCTGATAGAGGCTGCGTCAGAGAGCGTATACATGACCAAAGATTCCCTCACTGCACTGGTCCGAAGCTACTACTCTCAAATACACAACATTGCCAAGAAACTACAGCAGGATCAGTCAAACGTAAACGAGGGTGAGATGGAACACAAAATCTGCACATCTCTACATCTGTATAAACTGATTCTGATTCTGAAATCTGATTCTCATGATAATGCTCTCTATAAAGAAAAAAGATGGATCTGTTTGGTGTTTAAGTTGATATTTAAATTAATGCCATGATTACTGTGTTTCATTAGTAACCTGTAATGTAGTTAAGGCAATACTGAGAATTTGTTAGACATGCAAGCGACTGTGGATTGCTTATGTTCCTAATGAATTAAGTTGTAGCAGTTTTAAGCTCTTATTTTATGAACTGTTATGGCAGTTTGATTCTAGTTTGAGTCTGTATGTAATGCGGTGGTTGGACACTGTCCACCATCGTACTCTTTTAAACAGACTCAACACTGCAAATGACGAAGAATATTCTGTGTTAACTTTACTTTTGCAAAACTTTCTTTCAGAAGGGAATGAGATGCTGGAGAGCAGCAGTCATTTGAAAAGGGCATTGCAGAGGGAGCTGGTGAACTGGGGCAAAAAGCCAACGTCTGCTGAGTTTCAACAGAGGTACAACAACCCTTGAAGTGCCAATTTTTTGGGGGAAGAACTATCCAATTAATTTTACTTTGAATGAGCCTAATTATTTTTTTCTTAAAATTTTGTGTGTAATTAGGGTTGAACTTCACAAAAGGAGGGTGCTGGAACTGTGTGATGTGGAACAGGAGATGATATATGAGGAACTACAGCGGAAGAAAGTGGCCCAAGATCAAACCGTGGAAAAGATCAAAATGCAGCTAATGGTTAGTGTTTTTCAAGTCTACACTATTTCTCTATTCACTAGTTTTTGGGTCAGTGAATACATTTACATTCCCACCGTTATCTTCTGTAAGTACTGTGTTTTTGTGTATTTAGGAGGCTGAAGAAAGCTTCATAAGTGAGCTGGCAAATCTGGCCAGGGTTTCTCTGAACAATCCTGAACCAGAACCCAGTGGTGAAGAGGAAAATGCTGGTAAGCAGCCTTAACCCAGAGAATAAAACTATGTTTGCTGTATGTCAGCACAATCTTTCCTGACCTTGATGTTGTATTTCCACAGGTGATCAGACTACCACAATATTGGACCTGCTAGCCCTGAACCCTGCATTAGATCCTGCCTTGAATCCTTCACTGACTCCAACTATTGTAAATCCAGTGGTGAAATCTAAATCAAAGAAGTAAATACAGTAAAGTTCATAGATTCATAGAGTAATGTCTAGTATAAATCTTCTCTCTCTTTTTATAGTTTTTGATGCCTAATAGAGTAATAGTCTGCTGGGACCAATGCTGTTGCTATGAAGGTACCTCTTGGCAAATGGATCCAAGACTGTTTTGTCTGAAGTGTCTAAAATGTTACAATAATGCCAAAAGCAATGCATTATCCCATTCAGTTTATATAAGTGTAATTACACTGTACCATTAAATTATTCATTTTTGAAAAAGCAAAATAAAGCAGACTATATTTTGAGTGTGATTTGTACTTTTTCCCATGTACTGAGCTCCAGCCTTCAGAAATATGAGTACTACATTACTATCCAACATCTAAACCCACACTGCTTTTCATACCACAGCTCATTCACTGCATTGATTCCCATTGATGCTCAGTACATGGGATGATGGATGTGAGTAGTTGGGTGAATTAGAGATGTCCACTCTGATTCTAGCAGAGTGCTACTACTCAGCGATGTAGCAGAGTGCTACCACTTCTCTGGCTCTAATGGGGTTTTAAGTACGACCTTTTATGGATCATAATGCAGAGTAATGGTGAAAAGTCTGGGAGGGCTGATGTCTGGCGGAGACTTTGTGTGCCGAAGCATCAATCTCGCATGTAGTTCACTCTGGACCTTATTGTTTACTGTCAGTTTGTAGTTCTACTAGTGTCAATTAGAAAACATCAATTTTTAATCTGCCCTTTATTGGCATGCTCACCTTGCAAACATAACCAATTACTGCTGTGGCATCCTGAGAAAAATATGCTCCTGGTCCTGCCCCTACTCACACACACTGGAGTGTGTTGGCAGGAGTGTGTCCCTCCTGCAGTCCATCTATCACAAACCTGGGTGCACTGTTGACTTGGCAGGTGTCGTCGCTGATCTGTGGTGAGGGGAAACCGTTTGGATGTATTTTGAGGTCCCTCAGGGGACTGCAGGGACTTGTGGGAAGATGACCTGATTTCTAATTTTCTCCTCTCCTGCCTGTACTGTGGGCTAGTCGCTGTTACAAACAGAGAAGCCCGTGAAAGGAGTGTGGCAGTATGAGTCTGGGATATGGCCTCGTTTTGGTTTAAAGCTGGATTTTATTTGTTAGTGTTGATGGACGCAGGCGCGGTTGTGATTCTCTTTCAATAGGTTCAGGTAAGTGGAAATAGTCTGATCCGGCTTATGTGAGTTAAATATGACAACACAAATTACGTTTGTAACCCCATCCTGTCATTAGTGTTGTCCCAGCTGATGTCTAACAGGAAGGGACTCAATGTGCAGATTGTAGCACCTTTTTTTCTGCTAAAGAACAATCTTTGTCTGATCTGATCTACTGATCAATTTCAAATACGACCCAATGAAATGGACTAAAGTTATAGAAGATGTGTTCTAGTCTTTTCATGCACTCAGCCCACATTTGCTCAGTGAAGCTGCTGACCGAGGAAGGAGCAGATGAAAAATGTGCAGAGGTGAAGATGTGCGCAGTGTGATGGCGTCATCGCATCAGATGATCGGTTATTTTAGGGCCAAAAATAAGGTCATCGAGAAAATTCCCATTCAAAGGGCTTTTTTCCAGACCAACTGAAAACCAGACACTAAGACCGTCACACGATTCTGAACAGCTATATGATGACAATGAAACTTTCAAATCTGAAACACAACATATTAAAACTGAGTGAAACTTGCATTTGAGTAACGAACCTGCCCTCCAGCTGATACTTACATTCAGTGCCCTGATGCTATTATTGTTCTAAGGTAATGTTTCAGATAAAAACAAACATGGTATAGCAATACACTTTAGTCTCCAAATCATGCTGGTTTACTATAGCTCTTTTACTTTATTAACATCTAACATTGCTATACATTTTCATATTGTATAATATATTAGCAGTAGTAGTATTAGTATATTTTAAATAAATCATGAAAAAAGATTTTTTTTTTTCTGAGAAAGACAGCTGTAAATTTTCTTCCGGTGTTTAAGATTGACATGCACATATGAGATTAGATTTAGGACATTGATTCTACCTGCAGTCACATCTTTGTCTTTTTATACTGCCTCTCATTTAATTCTTTCTTTTGACTGAATGACCTTGTTTTTGAAAGGTGCTATACAAATAAACTTGCTTTGCCTTGCCTTGTTGCCTCTCAGGTGAGCAGCCATGGCTAATCTGCAGCAGGAATATCCCGGGGTCCTTCTGGGGATCCTAGAGGAACTGGCAAATATGCGGCAATGGCTGACGTTCCAGGACCTTTGTCGAATGGTCAGCACTCGCTTTGACCTGGAGCATCTCATCGAGCTCAGGAGTTTGCTGTTTGCCGCAGCCAGCAGAGATCCCTGCTTCCCAGCCACTCTCTTCAGAGACCGGGTTTCCACCAGAGGTCAGGGGCTATCACCTATAGGTGTCGCTGCCGACATTGTAACTATCTTCAATCTCATTCAGATGACGGGTGGGGCTCCTGATGACAGCCAGCCAATGAGAGCCCAGACAGTCCTCCCTGTTGACCAGTCCCCGGGCCCCAGTCTGCCTGGAATCTACCAGCTGAACATTCCTGGTCAAGAAAGGGGACGTGCTCACTCTGATTCCGGAGGTAGGCCTATCGACCAGCACTTGCTCATTCCGAAATCTAATTACTCAGTCCGCAAGCGAGCAAGTCTTCCTCCCGATCCCATCTCACTTGTGTCCTCCCCTCCAATCAGAGCGAGGGCCGTGTCTTTCGACTTGCCTCACACAACACTTCTGTACCCTAGTGGTCAAATCTCCAACGAGGTCATGAAGAATATCTACCTGCCTTTGGAAACGGACAGTGAGTCAAGTGGAGATTCTGCAACCGCGGAGGTTTTTGAGGCTGAAGGGGGACCATCTGTTGACCAGAAGAGAAACATCTTCAGGAAGGACTTCCACAACCAGCCGCCTCTAATACCCCAGGTGACCATCAGCAGTGAGTCTCCTAGTCCGAAAGGGCAGAAAAGTTTTGAAAATCACAGCTTTGAGAATATACCAAATCCTTATCCATCACCAACAATAGTTCACCAATCACCAGAGCAGCGAGCAAAACATGAAAGCCTCGATGACTTGCAGGACTCAACTTATTTCGGACCTGGGTCTGAGTTGTCCCCTCGACATCTCCAGCCTCCCAGGGCCCAGAAGCCCATTTTGAGCAACAAGAGTCACAGTCTTGAGGACCGGATCAGCTTTGGCAGTATTGGAATAGGGATGGAGTCGCAAGGGGGGCAACTTCCAAGACGATCTACCCCTGCAATTAGCAAATTGGGGTCCTCGGGAGGTGAAAGTGGGGATAGTGGATTGCCTGGCGGAGGCGATGGATTCAAGGCTCAGGGAACCCAGACAGACCTACCAGACCCCCGGCGCCTCCGTAGCCTGGTCCATGCAGATCGTCTGTCCTTCATGACCTCATTGGATGACCCTGAGTTTGGTGAGGATGACATCAGTGCCATTTTCCGTTTCTTAGATGACATAAGTATGTGTGGTTCCACAGGAGTCCTACACCCCAATGATGGACCAGGAGCCATCAACCAGGATACCCCAGAGGCCAGACGGGGTCGCCTGGGGCAGCTTCAAAGGCTTTTTCATTCTTTGGAAAGTAGCGACGATGGGCTGAAAACCAGTGTCTGCAAGCTGCTGATCCGTATGAGCCAGATCGAAAGACAACTGGAGTCACTGAATGATGTAAAGGCTGAGATTTCCCAGGTCCTCTCTGCTCTGCAGCGACTGGATGAAAAGATCCAGCAGCCTGTCGGGGGTGGACAAGGCACTGGTGGGCGCTGGCTGGAGCCTCTCAGCGGCGTCTCCTCTTTTATGAGTCACCCTATAACACCTTCTGAGTCGTCAGAGCCTCAACCTCTGTCTGCATCTGGACATCTGTTTCCAGGGACTAGCACTAGTAGTCTGGATTGGAGCAGGTGGAACACTCCTGGGGACCAAACAGAAAGCAGTAAAGGTCAGGCTGATTTGAAAGGGGGGAAAGAAGGAAAGAAGGATGCAGCATCCCGCCATGCCTCAAAAACACAACCTGAGGAGAAAAGCGTCTCTGACTCCAAGCAGCAGAATGTTTCAAACTCTGCAAGAGACTGGACGGTGTCATTCTCGAAAAGTAAAGATAGCAAAGGCTCATATGGAAAAACCGGACAGGTAATTCTGTTACTTTTGTTAATACAACAATACCTGTATAGGAGACTGGTTTCTCATTGCAGATGCATGAGTTCATAAAAGAGATTAAACTGTAATCCAGTATTTGCACCATGTGTATTTCCATGCTGTGTTACCACAGTCTATATTAGACCTGCAGCTGGGTTGATACAGGTAATTATGTGGTTGGTTGACAAGCCAAGCAGTCCACTGTTTTTATTATTTATTGCACACACAGTTTGGTTGTGTCAGAAACACAGCTTGCAATTACAGAACCATGTCTGAAGGTGGTATTTAGTGAAATTAATATTATTTTCTTTGCCTCTCCCATCATTGAAAGGATAGAAATAGATGTTATACATATGTCATTTTTTAAAATCTATGTTTGGCTCCTTCTAGGCAAATCAGTCAAGCAGTACAACTAACTTACTCTCCCAAAAGTCGTCCAACCTGGTGGACCAAGTTTTTAAGTCACCCCTATTCCGCCATAAAGACAGCAGTCTGACAGGTGGCCTAACCTCTGGGAAGATCCTGGACGCCAGATCAGCTGAGGGGAGGGGAAGACCCATCTGGACTGTAGACGACAGAGAGGCACGTATCTCCCCTTTGGACTTACAGGTATGAATAGCTTAAATTTAAAGAGTAAGAACAGTTGATATGGTTCCACTTTCTCGCTTATATTAAGTAAGTGGCTTTAATCTTAAATAACTAAATTGGCAGGATTTCTCTTCTTTTTCTGACAAAGTATGGTTTTTTTTCTGGGAATAACTGGCCCAACATGCATTATGCAAATTTAGGTAGGAAAGCAGCAAAAGTTACAGATTAGTGATACAAACTCTTTATAAATGATTCGTTCCTCAGGCTCAGGAGTCCCTTAACCCTAACAACATGGAGTTCTGGATGGATGACATTTACACTCCAGGCTACGATGCTCTGCTCAGGCGTAAAGAGGCTGACCTGCGCCGGGCCAAGGTCTGTAAGCTGATTGCACTCATTGCCACTGCAGTGGCTATCATTCTCATCATTGTCATTCCTATTTGCACCGTGGGCTCATGAAGACCCTCACAGACAGCTGACATTGTTGCGTATTTCCATTTAATTATTTATTTATTGTCAGCAGCTGTGTGCTGAACCCGGGGACTTCCACACTATTCTTGTTGAGATTAGTAAATGAGAGAGTGTGACATAAGGACCTTACAGCTGGATCAGTGATCAGTTAACAAAGATGCACCTCCTCGCACTTCTCTGCATGCACCACCAATACTCATGACCAAGAACTGTAGATTACTTTGAAATCACGCTGAGTCCATCCCTCATACAATTACAACAAATTGTAAGTATCTCCCTATTGCCAAACAATCTTTTTTTCACTATTTACCGTTATCTAGTTCATAATATATGTTATTACTCATTTCCGATGGCTGTAAAAGGAAGCCATGACGGATGAATAAGTCTAAAATGAGAGCATATGATGAAACTACTAATTCTGAGCCATTGCAAAAGTGTCAATTACTTTTTATATCTTTATTTTGTGTGCTCTTCTCTGAGAAACACTGTTACAAATACATTGTGAATCAGCTTCAACCTTGAGAACTGCCTAAATCTTCTCTGCAGTTCCCTTGAGAACGCAACAGGGCTTCTTTCACTTCTGTGTAAAATGATAAGTTTATTAGTAGATAAGAGTTTTACATCTGCACTTTATAAATAGTTACGAATTCTGTCATCAGGAGCATTTTTATTTTCTTTCATTTTGAATGTTCTTATACTTCCTTTAACAACAAGATATATTGCTCAAGTTGAAATCAATAAAAACTAATATTTTTATACAGTTCCCTTCAATTTTTCAAACGAGCTGTCTAATCCACTTGTGGATGTGTTTGGGGCTTTGGGGCAGAGTGTTTACCAAGTGTCGGGTTTCAAGAAATGGAATATAAAAATGTTGTTGTAGTTGCTGATGTTTTAGCCCTGGAGCAGTAAAGGAAAAAAGGAAGCCCCTTCCAGTAAACACTCTTTAAGTGGGAGATTCTACTTGTAATTCAATTGATGGGATGTTGAGAGTGCACCTTTGTGCATTATCTTTTCACGATACTCACTTGGCCAGAGCTTTTCCATATACCTGCAGACTCACTTAGCACTAACACATCCATCTGGCATCCTTTCACAGATAATGAAAGTAGTTTTGCCAGTGGTGTCACATTCCATTTTGTAAAAACATCCTGTTAACTCAGGAGACATTTTATTTGAACTGACGTTTGGTGCCAGCCTTTAAAATCCATAAGTTGTTGACACAAAATATGTGCAACTGTAAAACGCAATGAAATCCAACAGAACTCCTCCACAACAAATACTACCTTTGCAAAGTTTCGAAAGATTTAAAACTTAATTAATTTACAGCTGGAGTGAAATGCATTAAATTGCTGATCATTTACCGCAGTAAATGATCACAGATTTAAACAAAACACCTGACAAAAATGTAACATTTTCAGCTTCAAAATGCCATTGTTTTTGGCTGGACTGTACTATTGAATTTCTTTGAATTTTTTAGGTGTTCATGTTATTGTGTCCGCACCAAACATTGCCAGGTATGGATGATTTTGTTTCTGTTCAATAATACATAAGCACTTTTCAGCATTGCGGGTAAAAGCATAGAGAAATTGTGCATATCAGAGGGGAAAACAATATCAAGATGCTTGGGTTTTTTTTTTTGTTTGTTTGTTGTTGTTTTTTTTGTCAGACAGTATGTATAGAGGGCGTGATCTGCTTCAGTGCATCCTCCTAAGTAGATGTATATCTGCCAAGTGTTTCCCATGAGGCTGGTCATGGATCCATTACCTTTCCAAGTGGTGCCACTGACTAACCATATAGTCAGCACAATCCGCAGGTGCATCCGCTGAAACGTCTGCGCATGAGAGCCTCCTGATACTTTTTTCACTCCTGAAATTTTAACCTTGTTTTTGCAATATCCATGTACGATGTATGTGATTTAAACATGATCAGAAAATCTGTGAACTCATTATTCAGGTAAACACTGCACGTAAATGGAAGCAAATGTGCAGGTATTACAGGACAAACTACTTGTGTGCAACACTTAGTGAATGTGAGGTATGATTTATGATTGTGAGGATGTACAGTTATTTATGCTGCCTGTCTGAATAAACTTGACAAAGTGGTAACGTGCCTTTTACAGTATATTGTCTGATCTGATAAATAATAAATTAAGTTATAAATATGCACTTAAAAAATAAGGAAAAGGTTTCTGGAAATGATCTTCTCTGTTTTAGAAAATGTATTGGTTCAGTTTTTCTCTTGGTGAAGTGGTTGGTTTATTATGTTTGAAGACAGCCCCAATAGTACACTCACTCTAAGAAAGTGCAAATAGTTATTGGTGTTAAAAGAGAGTTCTGGCAGTTAAATGATTTGTGACTGGAGGAAATATTCATGCAGAGATTAATAATTGAAAAAGACAGAGAGCGCGCATTGACTGACAGATCCTATTATCTCAGATCAACACTAATGGACTTGTTGTATTCAGAGGACACGCACGCACACACATATGCACACATAAGCTGGTGCGGTTAAAAAAAAATCCTAAGGTACAGACAAATCAGGGACAGTCTGTTGTTGAGTTGTTAACAAATGCTTTGTGTTGTGGACACATGAATGTAAATAGTTTGCAATTTATGTAGTGTGTGTTACCCTCATTGAATGCTACACAGCAGAGGTGCTGCTGAACCCAGATATGCCATCTGTGGCTGATTAATGATGCTGTAGTGTGCTTCACATATGCCAGGCCCACAACAGCACAGTCACTGACTATTTCTAAGGATTTTATCATTTCAAACAGACTGAACTGCCATGCTTTGATTCATATTTTGATACAAACTGAGTACAGTGAAGTTTTTTATTGTGCAGAAAAATACCTTAATATTATAAATGGAGTTAGTAGGTAAAGTTAAGTGGAAGTCAGAAGCAGATATTTGAGGTGGACACCTGAAAGAAAATGACCTTAGGCACAGCTCTTGTTAAACCCCTAAAGATTCTTTACCACACAGATTTGAACCAGATATTCCTATTGTGTTCTCTTTCCATGCAAGAGATGAAGAACCACATTAAATCATTAGCTTACATATGACACACATACATCAATTTAATACAGGCAATCAATAATGTCATGTAAGGCTGACTCATTGTCTTGAAATGCTCATAGGCATAGTGGGGTCATTAATTGCTAGATAAGACTTTTTTTTTTTTTAACAAATTAATACATTAATCAAATCAGTGTTTCATTCAAAAAGAATGCAGTTTATTAACCAGTAATGAATTGGACAGTATAAAGAGAGATAAATAAAATCATTTATAAATGAACCGTATCAATGATGTAATTTTAACGAACAATGATGTAAAATCTATACATGTATTGACCTATTTTCCCCAGTACCCTCATTCATATACAACCTCAGACTGGAAAATTTTGTATTACTTTCTATTAGGCAGCTGTTATCATTACTGTCGGGGGGACAGCTGTGTTTTAGGGACCTGAGGGTCTGCAGTTACAGCTCAGGGACAGTGGGGGCGCTGCAGCCACGGCGCTCCGCCTCAGCGGGCAGCGAAGAAGAAAAAGCGGCGCTGATTTTGAAGTTTGAAGAACCTCGGACGGACAGGTGTGGCCGAACAGCTGCTGCTCCTGCCGGGGTGGGAGAAAACAAAAAACACCGCAACTCTGCTTCTAACCGCCGGCCGCGTTAGCAAACATCCTGACCTAACTAACAGGGAAATACTGCACAGGCAAGTGTGGGGTTTTTTTTTTTATTGGTCAGATCTAAGAACATAAAGCCCAGCTAATGTCAACATTAGCAGCTTTAGCCTGACACTAGCTTCATTAGAGGCGAAGCTGGTTTGAATAAAAAGAGATAATATTATATCTGACACATTTATAACACCCAAACGTGTAACCTTTGGTTTTAAGCCTGGTGCAAAACTTATTTTGGGGGGTATCGCTTCCTGTGTTCCAAAGCTGACCCACTAACATGGCGTGTAGCCTTCCTGTTCTCTCAGCGCTAACCTCCATAGATAAGCCCCACAGTGACCAACATGTCGCCGCTCTCCTCGGTTCCTCTCCCCAGGCCCAGCCTCAGCTCGTCCGGCTGCCCGCAGACAGACACGATGGAGTCGGCTGTGCTGAACCTGTACAACCAGTTTCAGAGTCTCAGCTCTCAGCTGGACGGTCTGAATGAGGGCACTGAACCACGTAAGTTCTTTTTTCTCCCCGTGTTTTTACATGAGCCCCCCCCCCCCCCCCAGAGTCCTGACGGCGAAACAGCAGCAGAGATTGAGTGCTTGTGTGGAGTCAGTATGTGCAGAGGAGGGGTGTGGCTCGGTGCCAAGTGCATTGCATGCGGTTTGTACTGATATTTGGTGCAGTTAATTATTAGCCACAGATGAATGCAGAGGCAAAGCGGAGTATAGAGCCTCTGCTTTAATGAGTGAAGCCTGACAGAGCCGGAGTGGCGTTAAAATTTCCATGTCAATAGTCCAGATAATGCAATTCATTTCCATTTTAACTAACAGGAAAGAAATTGCTCACTTTACAGCAGAGCACTCTTGCCTGTTTGTGCTCTGCTTGAAATTTACATCATTGCCTCTGTAATGAAAGCCTTTTTGGAAAGCAAATACACATAATCACATCAGGGGTGCAGAGTTTATGGTGTACAACAACATAATTTTTTTTTTCTGTCTTTGTCCTATTCAGAGTTTCTCCAGATGGCACTGAACTTTGAGGAGTGCCGTAAGAAGTGGCTACAGGCCGACGGGGAGCTTGTTTCCTGTAAAGAGATGTTGGCTAAAGCAGAGATTGATAGAGGAGCCCTGGAGGTGAAACTAAAACATGCTCGCAACCAGGTGGATGTGGAGATCCGCCGGCGGCAGAAGGCTGAGACAGTCTACGAGAAGCTGGTTAGTTAGTGCAGCAGTATTATTGGGGTACATGGCCTGTCTTTCACTGGCATTAGCGAGTAGGGCAGACCATACATAGCAATGTAGAAATGGAAAAAAGCTAGATGTATCTTTTCAAATAAAGCAATAGTCACTTTTCTTCCTAGTTCACGCAGGTCTCTTTTGTAAACTACTAACTGTTGTTTGTGTGTTTTTCTGTTTGCTTTTTCCTGTCCACCTGAATGTTTATGGGTGTAACAGGAACGTCAGTTACAGCTGATCCGGGAAATGCTGATTTCAGACAACAACAGTGTCCATCTGAGCGAGGAGCAGCGCTCCGCCCTTGCCTTCCTCAGTGCCCATTCCCAGGCAGCACAGGCTGCTAAAGGCAACCTCAACTCTAGCAGAAGGTCAGAAATTTAATCTGGTTGTGAAAAAGTTAAAGGAGCACCATTATATGCGTATAAACAGCAACAACAAGATGACTTGATGTAACAGGTGACCAGAGTTATCTGTCTGAGGTTTTGTTCATATTATGGCAAGGAGCCCTTCTTTTACCTAGTTAACATATTCTTTGTACTGTATAGAAGTGCAGTATACATACTGTATTCTGCAGGAGTTGATCTTGAATATGTGACATATAAGTTACTATTATAAAGCTTGTATAACTAATCTCACAATTGTTTGATTCTTCAACTACCCATGTACTTCAGACAGAAAATTTCATGTTTATTTAAAATTACAGGTTAACTACCATTGATGAATCAGCTTCTTTGCTGTCAGACATCAGCTATGACCAAACGGATGACTCTCTGGTACACCTGCCCATATTCTTAAGAGTTTTACAGTTAATTTTTAAGAGTTTTTAACAGCAGGGTTTAAAAAGGGACACTAATGAGTTGACTGTTTCGGCCCTTTGGTCTTTGTCTTGTAGGACTGGGATTCCTCTGTGATGAAGACTGTGAGACTGCAGAAACGACAGAAACGAGTGAGTACCTTATTTCATTTTTTTTTTGCGTGCATTAATGATAATGTTTTTTCATCTTTTGTTTCAGGCACAGGGTTTTTATGGGTAATAGTAATGTTTTGTATTCACCTGTACAAGTTTATCTTGCTATTTTTTGTACCATTTTTCAAAAGCTAATCCATAAGGTTTTTTTTTTAAATTTACATTTCAATCCACAGCGTTCATCCAGAAAACTCTTGGAAGTCCCTCCACAGGCAATGAAAAAACCTCGCTCCACTGGACGCACATCAGACAGGGTAATGCTGACCTCTTCAGCTAAATGTGCTATATTGCACTGACATCTGAAAAAGTCTGTCTGTTTAGAAAAAAAAAAGAAAGTAAAAAAATAGCAGAAAATGAAAGTATATTTCAATGTGTTTTTTTCCCTAAAACAACTTAAGTATTTGTTTCCTAAAAAGAACATTAAACATTTTTCTTTGTGATTCAGATGAATGAATCAATTGTAGCCAAAACAACCATCACTATGCCTGTTAATGGTGGTGCTATTGAGGCTGTCTCCACCATTGAAACTGTGCCTTACTGGACACGCAGCAGAGAGAAGAGTGGTGAGACTTTTGCACCTATGTTTTTTGTGTGTGTTTATGGAGTACACCAAAATAAAATAACATAATTATAAGAAGAATGAAGCAACGCACAGAATAAAAAAAAAAAAATGTATCTACAGTTGCTCCAGCATGGGCTGACACAACCACTACTGACCAATCTTCGACTGCCAATGAGGCTCCCAGCACACCAGTCTCAGATTTCCCAGGTCAACTCCAGACCCCCAAAGCCAGTAGGGGAGGAAAGAAACACCATTTCATCCCCAAAACAGTAAGGTTATATGCTTATTTTTATTAAAGTTAAGTAATTTTAACGGTATATTTACTTGCATTAGCACTGTGAGTTAGTTCCTCTTGTTTGAGTAAAATCTTCTGACCTCTCTGTCCCTTCTGTCTCTAAGGCGATCAAGTCTGAATTTTGCACCTCTTGTAGCAGAAAAACAAAGTTTGGTAAGATGTATCTCCGCTGCCATGACTGTAGGATTGTGACCCATCCGGAATGTCGTGAGCGCTGTCCCTTGCCCTGTAATCCTGCAGCTGTTAACACTCCTATGAAAAACACAGAGGTACATTTTTTTCCTCATTGTTTTGTGATGCATTTCCACTTATAAGTTTCAATAACTTTTGTGTTATTGAGATAAAACCAAACTTTTTTGTGTGCAGGCCACCCTGGCTGACTTTGCTCCAGTCACCCCCCCAATGATCCCAGCTTTGGTTATCTACTGCATTAAGGAGATTGAACACAGAGGTTTGCATGAGGTAAGAGGAGACTTTATTTAAGTCATCCTCATTTCTGGGGTAATGCTCTGATCCTTTCCCTTCAGAAATTACAGTCAATAATTCCTTCTTTAAGTCTCTATCTCATTTGATATTCATACAGTATCACAAGCGGCCAGACAATGAGTTTTTCTTTTATCTTTTCCTTGGGGGCAGGTTGGCCTGTACAGGATCTCTGGCCATGAGCGACTGGTGAAAGAGCTGAAGGAGAAACTGATTAGAGGAAAGACTCTACCTCCACTCAGCAAAGTAGAAGACATCAATGTAATTACAGGTGTCCTCAAAGACTTCCTCAGAAACCTTCCAGAGCCACTGCTCACCTTCCAGCTCAACAGAGCCTTCATGGAAGCAGCTGGTGAGTTTAATTAAGCTTAATTGTTTTTGGAATTTAAGTATTTCAGTTGAATGATTTAACACCCTTTTGGACAGAAGGAACATATACATACAGTCATAGTGAATGGTATTTAATGTTTTTGTAGAAATCCCCGATGATGGCAACAGTCTGGCCATGATGTACCAGACCATTTGTGAGCTGCCTCAACCCAATCGTGACACACTGGCCTGCCTGATGATTCATCTGCAAAAGTAATTTTCTTAACCCTACCAAAAAAGCCTCTCTTTTTCCTCTCTTTTTTCACCAGAATAAACACATTATAATCTGCTGTGCATTTCAGTTTGCACTGTTGAAAAGACATTGTGAATTTTAATTTCTCCCTAAATTCTTCCCCAGGGTGTCCCAAAGTATTGATACCAAAATGGATGTAAGCAACCTAGCAAGAGTCTTTGGCCCAACCCTTGTGGGTCATGCTGGTCCTGACCCAGACCCCATGACCATCCTGCATGACACAAACAGACAACCAAGGGTAAAGTGCATGTAAATAAAGTGCCGTGATTATACCTTGTATTCAGTGTCCTTGGTCGAGTGTTTGTTGTAGCACCTGTCTTGCTATTCACTCTGTTCACAATGTTTTTGTTCTTTGCATGGATTCTTACTAAAGGTCATGATGGTTGTCTCTCCAGGTGGTAGAGCGCTTGCTCAGTATTCCAGAGAGCTACTGGAGCCAGTTTGCCCATCCATACAATACACCTGTGGACAACGCTCACCAGGTTGATACTCCAGACCACAAAGGTAAATGACTGAAAGCTATAAACACAATGGAAGTATTTCAAAACAAATGGCAAGATATTAAGGCAATGTGTTCAGAAGACATAATTTTTAGCAGTGAACAAGATATGATGAATGGATGTATACATTTTCTTTGATTCATAAGTAACAAAATTGGTTGTATTGATCTTTAATTTATCCATAGTGAGCATATTGGGACCAGTGACCACCCCAGAGCACCAGATGATGACTAAAACACCTTCCTCTAGTTCGCTGTCCCAGCGCATGATGCAGACCCTCTCCAGCACCACCATGTAAGATCACTCTCTCTCACTTTTTCTTCACGACAATAGAAATAAAGAAGATCCACATTAGTCATATGTAGTTCTAACCTTAATTCAAACCATAAAGAATCAAATGAAGCCCACTCCCACATGAAGATTTTTTACTTGCTATTGTTTTTGCAAAATTACAATTAACAATTATAAAATATCCCTATCTGCCCCACCAACCTTTCCACCCTTAGATTTGGGAGCAAGAGCAAAGCGACAGCTGCCTCCAACCGTCAGGGCAACTTCTTCGCTTCTCCACAACTGAAGTAATGTATGACACCCATATTGTACTTTGGCTTTACATACTGCAATAACTTAATGTACTTTCACATAATCATGTGGGAAAACTACTATGCAATTTTAGCTCATAATACATTTATTTGTGGATTTATTATTATTTTGATCTTTTTATTTTTAATCCAAGACTAGCTATCCAGATTTCTTTCTTTAAAAAGATTTCTGCATGTAAGCGTGTAAGTTTATTTTCATATCTTTGATTAGCAATTTTATCATCAACCACAACTGTGGTCGCATTTATTACATTAACATATTTGAAGATCATTATTTCCAGTGAACACATGTCCCTAGCAATGTAGTCATTGGCGTTTATACATCTTTGAACCTGTGGTTTTAACCGCAGCAACAGGGATGTACAAGCACATGTGGGCTATACAGCTGGATTGGACAAACAAAAGATGTTAGTGTTATAGCCAGTGTTTCTGTTTTTTATTTCCTTGTCACTGTCTTGGAATCCGACACTGGTTTGATGATTTTCTTTTTTTTATTTTTTTATTAAGTCTATATGTATTGTTGATTGTGTGGTTTTACATAATCAAGGGTTATATACTTTTACAATTCTGCAATATAAACAGTGATAATTAATGGGAAGAATGTTGCTTTTTGCACTGCATAGTTTCAACTAAAACTAAAATAATGTTCTACCTGGAAATGCACACCACTAGAGGATGCTATTGCACCACTTTTGATATGCGAACCTTAACTAACCAAGATGATCTACTGTACGTAATGCACACAACTACTCAGAGTTAACAACACTCCTTTTTTTTAATCAAAACATAATAGATTCTACAAAATATTCCTCTACCCTGAGACTGTGAGTCAGTATTTTCCCTCTCACAAAGCAGACATGTGACTTGTCTGTGTGGTCATCACAAAATAAAATCTAGAGCTGCTTTCTTATGACTGTGAAAACTACTTAGCATGCACAGTCACTTCTAAGTATTATTATCAACGTTATCTTTTTTTGTGCAATTACACCACTAATAGTGCAAAAGAAGTGACCCTTGTTTCTGAGGCCATGTCCTTTCTCTCTGCTGCTCACTGTCACATTTAGATAATCTAGATAACTGATGACAAAGTATTTGTTATTTTTGGGGAAAACAATTCAGAATATATTCTCACCATAACAAAATCTACCTGTGCTTTTCTTACCAGTAACAAATGAGCATATTATGAAGTTGTGACTGCTTTGTTTTAAATGTATTTTTATATTTTCATGTACATTCATTCCATTTTATGTTTCTTTAAAGACATGTTGTCCAACTGATATTGTTACCTTGACTTTCAAAATCTGGTGGATTGAATTACAATGTTCATTCCATTGTTTTAGCTCAAGTGAGATTACAAGTTCAGAGTGGAGCTAAAAATAAAACATCAGAAGACTGGTTCCTTTGTCTTGGTGGCTGTTGTTCATGCATGAGATGGACATGTGGGGCGAGGGAAATCTTAAATGAGGCTTTAGAGCATGTGAGGCGAACACACTGGATGTGTGGGCTTTGTTAGCAGCAATTCAACTTAAGAAACCTTACACCTGGCTATGGATTAGCGTCATCCTATTAACTGTGAGTATGCTAATACTGTATTCATGTAGCCTAAAACATTCATTCATGTTTAACACTCATCTTCATTTCCTGGGTCTAAATTGAATGTTGGCCATTATTATTCAAGATCTTCTGTGAAAGAGCAAAAGCACAATCCCAGTTATTCCAAAGCCGACATGGCACTGAATGATAATGCAATTTGGCTCATTGTTCCAATAGTCATTACAGCCATTTCCATAATCTATTGGGCTGAGTGGGTAGGCGATGAGGTCCAACATTATTATGAATTAAAGCAGGGATCATTTATACATCTTATAGTTATTCCATTAACAGCTACTGTGCAGAGAGCTAAACTCGGGCTGAACCCACTGACATACATTTTATATGGCCTTATTCAATACAGCGCTTCAACACGAGGCCCTTTGAGATCCAATCTCAACTGTTTGGGGGAGAAAGGGAAAATAGGGTGTGCAGAGTTCATCCAAATTAGTTCTCACTTCTTTTCCTACAAACAGCCATGAGCGATCGCAGAGAAGACCCTCTGAAAATGTTTGAATTTCAAATCAACATTAATAGTTCATTAGCCTGGAATGAGGTCTCCAGTGTGTCGATCTGTCTTCGCATCAGGGGATTGTATGTTTATGCTGCATCGTGCAGCATACGCTTGACGGCTACAGACATCAAACAGCTGGCTGCGTACAGTGTGTCTCTGTAGCTCCATATTCCAGGATGCCCCAGTGTGCAGTGATACAGCTCCACTCTGCTGTGGGACCAATGAGGGCCAAATGAGTAACTATTCCAATTAAGAGCTCTTAAATAAATTACAATGTAAGCTGGTAAACACACAACAACAGCACTATTTAATTCCTCTATTTATACAGTGATGTGCAAGCAGTGATTCCAAAGAAAACAACAGCACTATTACCACCTCTAGTAGCTGAATACAATCAATACATAATTCAATTCATAAGGTTTAGTTATGGCTGGTATTGGCTGATTGAGAATGCAGTCTATACGTGTCAAGCTCTTGCAGTACAGAATGTAACGGGTGTCTGCAGTGTTGCCTTGTTGAGGTTAGAGCCAATAATGGCAGCACCTCAGATGTCAGCTCAATAGCTGCCAGTCAAATCCACCCATCTGATCACGTATGTAATCAATATGGTTGTTAAGACAAGAAGCCATGTTAACCACTAGATGAATGGTTTTTGCATGTCCTTGTTTCACTACTACTTGTCCATGTAGATTTTATTACATAAAGCAAATACTTTCGCATATTTTGTTACTTGCCTGAGGGACTTTTTACTTTGTAGAATCAGCTCATGAATTTGTGAGATTTACTGCTGGACATTGTGGAGTTTTGCTTTTCAAATCGCAAAAAAATAGGCTGAGGGAAAAGGAGCACTCGGCGAGGTTTAAAAACAAAAGCATAATGCTGCAAATTTACAAACATGCTGCTTCCTTAGCAGGCTAAGCATGTGCTTGAAAAGTGGCCCTCCAGATTTGTTTCTGACACCGTTTTCAGTGAATTATGTGACAGATTGTGTGATCAATATGCTTTCCATTTGGTGAATTAAACATACAACACTGAAATACCAAACTATGTTCTGCCTTTAAAACCCTGAAAAACAAGAGTCATTGTTCATCCACACCTACCAGCAAGTTTTTTTTTTTCTTTCTTTTTATTCTTGGCTATTAATGCTCTTACTCTCTCACACTCTCTTTTTTGGCTTCATCCCTCCATCTTTCTTTTTTTCCCTCTCTCTCTCCCTCCTTTGAATTGAACCACCGCCTTAGCCGGCTACCATGTGTGGTCGATACCTTGTTACCACAGAGAAATCAATTATCTCGACCAAGCAGCAGGGGAAAGAGGCAATAATGAAAGAATGCTCCTCCTTCCCAGACGATGGCTATGGTCATTAAATATGAATTTATCATTGGCTGAGGAGATTTATGGAGCGAGATGGGGGCCCGGGTTCACACTCTTTTAACAGCATAAGTTCAAAGCCTGAGCACTAAACGGGGAACAGGTTGTCAGGCTGATGATGTTATATTTTCCAGGCTTAAGTAGCAACTTATTATATTACTGTCACAGACACTGTCATATGGATGCAACTGAAACAACGTGACAGAGAACTGTCCTCTAAAAATAACCACATGACATGTTCAGCTGACACAACTTTCAACCATTTGACTGCCTTCTGAGGGGGGAATGAAATACTTAAACTTGTTTAGCATGTGTGAGCTTTACTGAATGATAGGTGCATTAGGATGCACCAAATTTCTGGGCAGTGAAAGCTCTCGACGGTTTGAGCGCCACTCACTGGTGACAGGGAAGACGACAGTGATAGCTGACAGGTAGGTGGGTGCAATTCACATACCTGGTCTGTAATGAGACGTTCTGATGACTCGTCTGACAGTTGCTGCTTGGAGTCCGGGAAAAAAATCCAGGACATTGCTATCGCCACAACTGGGGAATAAGAAAAGTGCAAATGAGAGCGGGAGAGAGAAAGATGGAAGGAGGAAGTTTGAGCAGAGGAGGGAAGATGTGTAATTTTCAGCCTGCTCTTAAGGCAGCAATAAATTTCATTTTAATGGGGCAGCACAAGCAGTAGCAGGCACTCAGCAGTCTGTTGTGTTTGATGCCAAATTGTGCAGAATAAACAGATTTGCTGTGCATCTGGTTCAAACGCACACTTTCTCTCTGTCTCTCGCTCCCTCTAACATATCTTACTTTCTGTATGTCCTTTTCCGCCCTCCCCCAGGACATAAGAGACAAAAATCAGACAAACTGTTGCTACCTCACCTCGTCCTAAGCACTTGCCTCCATGATGTCCAATCATACCCTAACCCAGCTTGCCTTTAATTAAACCAGGGAAGACAACAGTATGTAAAAAGGGGGAGGGAAGACCTGACAAGCTTCTGCTTTCAGAATGAGCTGAAATGACATTAGGCAAAAAGATGTCAGGCTGTCAAGGATCTCAAAGTAACAGCTGGAGAAACTATTTAATAGTACTTTGAATTAAAGCACATTAAATTGCCTTTGTGTAGGAAATGTGCTATAAACTTGCCTTGCCTTTAAATACGCTCACACTTCAAGGCAAAAACAATTGTGTGAAAATCCTCTAAGCTCGGTCAGTGTCAGAGGAAATCTATAGCTAATAGAGTCTACAGCCATGGTGGTGGCTCTGAAACCTACAGCTGTACAATTCATCAAAAAAATGATCAAAATGGCAAAATGGCCAACTGCAATATCCAAATCACAGGAGCTGCTGCCTTTTGAGTAAAAGCAAAATGTGATGCACCCTGCTGTGCATTGTTAGTACAATAGGCATTGTGGTGCTACAGAGGCACTATAAATCAATTTCCTTTAGATGGAAAAGGTAAGCCTTGTTTGCTGCAAGGCCAAAACTTGCAGCAGCATACATTTTTTTCAATAAAAACAAAATTCAAAAACAATCTTTCCAATGTCAATAGACAAAAATTGCTATATCTGCCAAAACATTTTTTTTTTTCTTTTCATGTTTTGCAGCCCTGCTGCAAAGATGTGTTTAGGTAGAGCGGTGTTTTGAGCTAAGGGCTAATGAGAGCACACGAACATAAATTCAGATCCAACATACCGATGTTAAGCAGCTGTAATGTTTATGATGCTCTTCATGTTGTCATGGTAACCTTTGCAGGATTAGTGAAACTCCTGACCTGTAACTGGTATCAGAGGAAGAGACACTAAAAATGTCTTTCATCCTCTGGGAAAACTGACAGTCAAGAATTCAATGGAAATGCCTTTTTTTCTGAATATAAGTCTAGTTTTGTCTTCTTTTCACACACAAACAATGAAATAAAAAGAAAAGAAAAAATATTAACAACATTGAAACAAAAAGGTGATTTTCAAATTCATGGATATCCGTTTCACAGTTACTGGGGATTTCAGTATTGACCGAAGTGGTGGGTGGACAGACAGACTAACAGACCAGAGCCTCACCATGAGCATGACTAAGTGCAACTCCTCAAAGAATAAACGTCTCAAAGAGTGTCCATCGACCTTACTGCACTATAGTGTCGGCATTCATGTATGCATCCACATGCACATTGACAGCTGTCATTGCTTCCATGATTTATGTATTGTTTTTAGAACGGGAATTCCGCCAAGACACACGCGCACACACACGCACACACGCGCACACACACGCACACACACGCACACACACACTAAAATATGTGAATGCAGCTGGGTGTTTGTGTCTCCCTGCATGAGTGCATCTGAATTCATGTAATTGAATGTGAATGTGTGTGCACAGGTGCATGATATGGAGGACTGTGAGAGGCTCTGTGCATGAATGGCTGAGTGTTTCCTCGTGAATCTGTGCAGTGACCATGTGTGCAGGTATGTGTGTGCCTCTGCCCCTGAGTTTGGGATTGTTTTTTTCAGCATGAATGGATACAACTGTAAGTACTGCGTGAGTGTATACAATATACTCATCTCTTCTAAATCACACACCAATCTCAGAATATTTTGTAGCCTATTTTCACAAGCTTCATTTGTTCAGTATCACGACACCACTGGCTTTATTCATTCGTTTTGCCAATTTTTGCCCTCAGCAGCATTGGTGAAGCATTATCGAGTAATCTGATGTTAATAATTTGACCCTTTCTGCATCAAACAGGCAACAGGCACACTTAAACAAGCTTTATCTCAACCTGCAGCCACACACAAATGAAAACACCTCGGGATACTCATCATTGGTAGAATTTTACACCTGATTTTAAAACATTTTCTATTATGCAAGCTGCCACTGAAATCTCCATAAGCATATTTTACCCAGAACATTGTTTTCACAGCAGATGCTGCGATTTCCCCATCAGCCAGTAGAATGCACTGTTGCACCCTGATAGCCACCTCGGCGTCTCAAGGCAGCTATTCCGCAGCTGAACACACCCATTAATTTCACCCATCTCCACAACTCTATCACATACGGTTCCCCTGTGGTTGTTAGAATATAAGAGCGGTACAGTATTGTCACTATTTGTATCATTTGCACCGCTGAAGCCTTAATTTGAACTGATAAAGTTTTGCTGTGACTGAGGCAACGTGCTCAGGTGTCATGTATTAACATCTTTTTCTGGATTTCACCCTCTAGGGAAAAAAGATGTAACTGTGGCTGGGAGTTCATACATAAATGTAAGATTAACAGGAACCAATATTATCACACATATAATTCACATGTTCATGGTTTTATCTCAACTGTAAGCTTGACAGCTGCTTCCATGTGATTCCTTTCTCTCTCTCATCACATCCTTTAATCAGAATCAATCATTTCTCCCTTTAATCACAGCCTACATGTATTAGTTGATAGCTGTCAAAAAGAGTTCTGTTGTTAATGTGCTCTCTGAATTCATGTACTCACAGAAAATACAGAAAAAAGAATGATAAATGTTGACCGGGCTCTGAATGCGCAGTACTTTCTAACATTCAATATTTTATGAAACATATCTACGGTATACATGTTTCAAATTTTTAGATTCAGCTCAGCTTGCTCTCATACCTTTGTATAAAGTTTATTTGTTGTCAAATGTTCTTCCAGGGTTATCATTGTATCAATCGGAGTTTTTTCCTGCTCTTTGAATGCCACATTATTGTAAAATACAGAAATGTTTCATGGCAATGTTATACAGCTAAATTATTTTCATGTTTGCGTGTTTAACAGCGTTTATGAGATTAATATTGTTTCTGCTTTGGGACTGTGCCTGTATTTTCGTGCAGGATGACTTGTGAGACTCCACCTTCAGCTTCTGCCAATTGTGTACCCTAACAGTGAATTTGAAACATAATGACCAAAGCTTCTCTGAGATTCACCTTTTTGCATAGCCTGGAGAAGCCTGTGCGTTCAAATGAAAATCATTTCCATTCAAGAGCCGACATTCAACCTGCCAATTATACCACTGACTCACATGGGCAAACACCTGTTGCTTTTCAGTTTGCAATCAAGGCTGAAGGAGTACATGAGTCCAAAGCGAGCCATCATTCATTTCAGTACAGTCCAGATTTTTGGAGGGTGTATGAATGCAATCCTCATGAGTCCATACCTCTTCTACAGAAGCACGGGGGGAGGCATGGGTTGATATAGCTGCTGAGTTGTATCAGGGCTGGATTCATCACACCACAACGCTTTCACTGCTGCTTGGTCAAAGACGGTGTTGCCTGATGTCAGAGAGGAGCTGTAGTTGACAAAAATAACAGATAGAAAGATTTTTTTTCTATTTGTGGAACCCTACAAATGGTGGAAATAATAACAAACCAATGACATGATGAATATCCTAACACTAGTTTGCCCTCAGTTTTCCTGTTTGACTTTTCTTCATAGTGAGAGAGAGTAAATGTGGACTTTGTTTGGATGATGCTGGGATTAGGAAGCATTGTCCCAAGACGATGAACCAAAGTCCACACAGATAAATGAACCAAAGGACAATGAGCTTGTCTTTCCACCTGCCACTAGTAGGAAATAAACGTACAGGAGGAGCATTAAGTCTGCCAAAACATATATGATCTGACCTGGATGTAAAAAACATGCAATAAACAATTTTACATTTGGAATTAAATGCACATTGTAACGGGCTAAAGTACAAACTATACTCAGTTGTTCCGTCACAAAATTGACTGAAACCTCAGACAAAATAAAATGCTTCGAAATGCTGAGTCAAAAATCAATTCACCACAAAATCTGACTGAGTTTGTTCGACTTTAATAAAGTGGGTCTGTTTTCACTCTGATATAATCACAAATCCAGGAGACCTTGTAGATGCTTGAAGAGCTGTTTAAGATTCATATGAAAGGTATCTACATCAGACAGAGAGATCCAATTATTAGTATTTCTATACATTGAAGGGTTAATGATTAAATTGCAGCACTCTGGAAAAAAAACAAAATATCAAAAGGTCCACTTCCTCTTTACCCAACTTCCTTTATTTGAATGTTGAAAATCTTGCAGCGCAGCAGTAGAACGCATCAGATCAGATAGTGCTGAGACTAAATTTGAGCTGGGCTCAAATTCTCACGGTAGATCATCATGGAAGAAGTGTATGAGCTTTGTGACTACAGAACTGCACATAAGCCTATAGAATCTGAAACAAAAAGCAATATCACTCAAACATCGACAGGTAAGAGTATGTTCAAAGATTTTAAAAAAATAAAGATGTTTTTTTACTCCTCAGGAATGACATATTTCTTGTGTTGTTTCTGTAAAAGTAATCTTGGCGCCACGGTATTTTATTAAATTTGCAGGAAATAATATATATTATATTAATATTATTTACTTCATTATTTATTTATTGTCATTTTATTTTTGTTTAATATGTGAAATGTGATGTCTTTCTATATGAAAAATGTAATATCCCCAATTATTTTACTGTCTTTGTCATTGTTATTATTATTGTGTGTTTGTTTAATATCTTTAAAAGTTTATAAACATATTGTTGAAAAAAAAATTTCCAGGAAAAATTGGAAGGATGATCATCATGAATTTTTGAACAGATTTTGAAAGAGGCTGTTTAGATAGCAGTTTAATTACCTTGGATTAATGGAGGGATTTGTATGTGTGACACCCACAGAGAGAAGACTCCTCAGAATTGGGATGATAACTCTTGGAGTGTTGTGTCTCATACAGGCCAGTCTTAATATCTCACTCCGCTATGCCTGTAAGTTGTAATGTCTTCAAGTGTTGTATGTCTCACAACATACGCTGTAGCACACTGGCAGCTAATGGTGTAAAACTATAACACTTCAACTTCTTTTCTTTTTCCAGTGTATTCTAAAGAAGATCCACAACAGCTTCCTTTCAATTCATCTTTTATAGCAGAGTTGTACAAAGTTGATCAGTGTCAACAGCATACAAAGCAGACATGTATTTGCTACACAAACCTTCTGCATAAACTGCTGAGTGAATATCAAACCATTAAAACAGAGAGAGACTTCTTAGCCAGCAAACTGTCTGAAATTGATCCTGAATACATCAACCCCCCATACAGTGGGTCTGGCTGGTCCGATAAATTTTCTGGTTTCTAAAGAATATCAAGTTGAAGTTTAGTGGTTTACCACCTCGATACAAGGTCATGCAACAGCCATTTTTCCACGGTTGGGATTGTCTGTTTAACGTCTGATTAGCTCAGAAAGGACATTATGTGAATTATCAAATTGTTTGTCAAGTGCCATCATCAGCATGGCCTGCTTGCTGCTTAAAATCAGGAGAAATTAAGTATTTTTACATTGTAGACTGCTTCATATATTATATATATTTTGATGAAATGTTGTATATTTGACATCGTCTAGTAGAGCTCATACATTGCATTTCAGTTAAACTTTTTGTCTATATATATATATATATATATATATATATATATATATATATATGTGTGATTTTGTGTGTGTGTTTGGTGATGTCCTGAAGCAGCATGAGATTATGGGATTTGTTTTCATCACGCCCTTTACATTCACTGTTCTCACTTTAAAAAATAATTTCTGATTAAACCTGGTAAACACACAAAACACTTTCATGGAAACCAGCTCATGCTGTCACTGTTGACCAGACACAGGGGATCAATCTTCATTTGACCAAAATGTATATACTGTATAATAATGACCAAGAAAAGTGTTGGTTTATATCTATATCAAACTTCCCGGAGGAAACTATCGCCAAAAGTTTTCTTTGAGGGTATAAAATTTACTTTTCTATCAGATGTGTTTTTTTGGATGCTGTCCTGAGAGTAAATGTCTTGAAATCCAGTCAAGTATTTTTAGAATCACTGTTTCTAAGCTAAAAATAGCAATGACTAAGATGTGTCAAAGGAACAATCAGGCCAGTTCATTCGAGGTGGAAACATGGCTGGTGATACTGTGTGACACTCTGAACCAAGTTTAAAAACATAGATCATCAACATAAATAATTTTTATGGTAATGCTTCAGTTAATGGTGAATGCTCACTCTTCCCTCGCATTCCGAAATAACCAAATATCACACCATGGCTTCAAAAGCTCATTGTGTACTCTAGTGACTGCTTGCCAGTAATGTGGGGGGATTTTTTTTCTGACTGTGATGTACAAAGGGAATAATGGCAATGTTGGACAAATGAAACAGTACACACAATAATCTTATAGTTAGCCCTACATGAACTACACTACATGCTAAATTAATGATAACCAGTTGCCTGCTAATAGTGAAAATGCATGCACTGCCAACAGGAAGACAGATCCAAGCACTTCCTTCTTCAAAAGAAGAGACAGAGGCTGGAGTGCCAGTAGGGTGTAGGGTGAAATCCTTCTGAAAAATTATCTGACAGAGGCAGCTGATTTGTACAACACCCAAACCCAGCAAGAAGCTGAAAATTCAGGACTCGTCTGATGAAGATGAATTCTGTGTTGTGTGTCTGGAGAGCTACTCCAGGTGAAGGGGATCTGGCTTGAGTGCTGGTCCTGTAAAGCCTGGACACACAAGGACTGCACAGATAGAAGTGCCACAACTGTGACCGAGAACGACTCAAAGTGGACTACTGGTTGTAACATTGGAGTGACTGTGTTTAAATACAGTTTGTATCCTGTACATATTTCAGAAAACCACTTAAATACATTTTTTGAGTCGTTGACACACTGAAGCTAATGCTGATAAGTTCACAAAGGCTCAGTACTACACTTTTGCTTATCCCTGTAATGTGCCATGCTTTAACAGCTGTGGACTCTTGCTCTGATGGGGTTCGGATTAAAAAAAAAAAAATCTCAATGATTAAAAACCATTTAAAAAGAAATTAAAATTAAGTATGAAAATATGTGAATAGGAATGTTTACGTTACACATATGCCGCCACATACATTTGTTTTTTATAACTGGTATGCTGGTTATAACTGTATTCTTTACTTTGTCAGGGAGACACAAAAAAAGCAAAACTGATTAAGTCGCATACAGTTAATCATGAAACAACTTGTTTTCTCATATCATCAACTGAAAATCGTTGGCAAAAGTATTTTGCACACCTTCTGAATCAATCATAAGTAAGGAATTGGGTGATTTAGCCCAACAAAAGTGATTTTTGGCACACCCGAGACAACTTGTGGTGTTTAATTGTTACAGATTTTAATACTATATTTAATTGAGCTGAGTGGTTTTGGTCAGGCTATTCACTATTCATTTTACTAGTGGTGTAGTTGTAAATTTTCACTAAACAAATAAATAGTCTTGAATGTTGAATTTTATGCATTTAAAAAACAATGTGCCACTTGAATAGTTTGGGACAAGGCTGAAAGCTGCCAAGCTAAATTGCTGTCTGTAAATTTGAAACACAACTCATCACCAATTTTTCAACTCACACAAAGACCTGCACATAAAGACAACATTTCTGCTCCTTCTGCGAACACATCACACATTTTCTGGGCAGCAAAGTCTTCAAGCTAAAATAAGAGAGAATAAAACAGTTCTTCATTTAAACTGTGAATGCAGCTTTTGTACATGTGTTTCTCTTATGAGAGACAGACAAACAGACAACTTTGGGATGATTGGCAAGCAGCTGGGAAAGAGGATAAGGTAAAATTGGATATAATATCACAATAACACAGGTGTCAGCCACAATGGCCAATTAAAACTAAACCTGCAGTTAATGAGAAATGATGTGTGAATGTCCTGCGGCTTGCATTTCTGTCAGTTTACCCTCGACAAACCAATCAGCAAAGAAAGACTCCGTCTATGAACTCTCTCGACATCACAAAGTTATTTGGCTCGAAAAAAAAATACCGCATTAAAACAGCCAGATTTACGATGATTCTACCACTAGTACCACATAAAATCACAAACCTCAGACTGGCAACATGAAACCTACTCATTCATATTCATGAATAAAGCTTGGACATCGACAACACAGAACATGCTGAATAACTGAGTGGAATCCTTTTTTGACATGAAAGCTCCTCTGCACTGCACTTGCAGAGTGCCAGTTCCCCTGTGATGCAGTTTGTCTTTCATATAAACAGAAAATGGTGAAGGCTCATTTCATAATTCAAATGAAGTAAATATGGAAAGGCCACCAACAGAATGTATGGATGTATGGATTGTGTATGCAAAGGGCTATTTTTGGACCATGTGTGGTCTACAGACCCCACCATGGATGACACCCCCACCTCAGAGACGGAAAAGAAAGAAAAGATAAGGCCCAACAGATACATCAGTTCATGAGATTGTTTTACATTGTGCTTTAGACATGGACACCATGTGGAAGCTGTAAGACTTACAGTGAGCACACTATGTGTTTGCTGACCCACAGAGCTAACTTAATTCTTCAACAGGATGTGGTGCCAGTTAAACCCACATAAAACATTTTGGCTGGGCTTCATTTTGTTTCATATCTCTCAGCTTTGGCAATGACTCACATGACAATATGTCTGGCAAGACATAACAAAGCCTGCTGACGTGGTAATAAAAAGATCATCCTTAAAGTAAGAAGTGCTTTGACATAATGTATATCTTGCAATGTTAAACACAACTGGAAATCAGACTCAAACACAAAACAAAAAATGTTTGTTTCAACTTGCATTTATTCAGTTCTTTGGTAGTGCTGCAGTCAAACCAGCTAAAAAGAATGAATACTTAGTTTATCAGCAATGCATGCTGGTTAGAAATCTCATCCCACTTTCACCTCCACATCATGTCGCAGGATAAGAAATGTGGCAGGAATGAGGTGGTTGCAGTTTTCTGAGCCAGGTGCTGCCGTTGCTGTCGACTGGAAAATACCTCTGTTATGACAGAGCTTTGTCCTGACTGGCTTAAGGCTTCACTGATACACATGAGCTGTTCTGTGTTCTTATTAAAGAACTTCAGATCCATTATCGCCTCTGGTTGTTTCTTCCAAAGAAGATTTATTCTTTTCCTTCTATCAGCTCATTTTCTACATATAGACACCAACACAATAGTTTTCAACTCCAGCTACAAAGTTGAGCTGAGGGGTTTGTTATTGTGAAAGAAGTAATGCCCTTGTGGGTCATTTTTATTAACATGCTTTTGTTTGCCCTCTTGGCAACATGGTGGCTCTTAATTTCTTTCTTGACAGTATTGTCAGCTCTTCATTTCTCAATACAAGAAAAACACGTAGAAAAAAAACGTATATCTCTCCAAAAGTGCAACTTCTGCAGGTATTCCATGCATCACTTTTACTGGCATACACCTTAATCCTTGACTCTGAATGTTATCCAAAAAAATTACTTCAGGTTCATTTTAACCCCTGCTTGTGAAAAGAATATGTTAACTTGTGTCTTGGGAATGTTTGGGTGAGTACACATTGTATGTAGGCTATGCACGTGTTCCACTTAACTACCATCTTTTTATACTCCACCGGCATTTGACATTGACCATCAAGTCAGTGTAAGTCGGCCAAAATCAAAAACAATCTCAGATAGATTAAGCTGGTACAGTTGTAACATTGGAGAGCAATGCCTCACTATGAAGTATTGCATGACCGTCCATTTCCACATCTCTCCGTTTCCCAGACTGTATTCCAGGTGGGAAGAAAAAAGGAAGTCACTGGGAGCTGTTGATAATGTGCAATAATTGCAACACACAGCTGATGCTGAGAAGTTCCTACTCTGAGCTGTTGTTCAACCAATGCTGCAAGAGTTCTGTGTAATGATACCATTATTATCACGTTACCATTGCTTTAAAAGCCACTTTGCAAGTTTTCCTGCAGCAATTTGTGTGTATATCTGTTGTGTAAAAATGGCTTGGATTCACACAGCCTCTCCAGCATGGGCAAAATAAATTTGTAATTTCAACTTTCGACTAAAACTGTTTAAAAAGTGTGTGTCTCATGAGTGAGGACTCTGAGTAGTCAGACAACTTTGATTTATACTGTTTAGCTGATACCATGCCATGATGCTGTAGAGATGTGATTTACTATGTAAAAATGACATTAATAAATATGTTTCTTTTTTTCCTAAACAATGAAGTCACTGTAATACTGTTGTTTTACAGGTTAAATGCCAAGAGTGCTGTATACTTTGAGGAAAATCACATCTTTAAATAAACTTAAAACATAAAAAAAAAGAAGAGATTGAATATTGTTGAGCTGGAATATTATTACTAATCATCATCTTTAATGATCTAAGTACATCCAAAGTGCCAGAGTGTGAATGCTTAATACGGGAAACGTATTTGAAAACAATTGCATATTTACACATCCAGTATATAGCAATCGGTACACACCCATGGTCATGACTTTCCTGCAAAAACGGCATTACCCATCCCAACCTGGGCTGGCCGCCTGGAAGAAGCAGAGCTGGACAGGTGATGGTTGATTCCCTTCTTACAGAGTATTACTGTATCAGATAATGTAGCTAAAATCAAAACGTCCCTGAATTATTTTCAGTATTCATACAAGACAGCTTCCCTCATTAAAGACAGCGACACCACAGAAACACGATCTAATCATGGCTCTTTGGAGGCACCCAAAGTTCCGACATATAACATTCCCACAAAACAATAGTGTTTTCTGAGGGTAGGGGGTTACAAGTTTTATCTATGAAATAATCATTAGGGGCAGCACAGCGGTTAGCACTGTTGCCCCACAATAAGAAGGTCGCGGGTTTGGTTCCTGGCCTGGGTCCTTTCTGTGTGGAGTTTGCATGTTGTCCCCGTGTCTGCGTGGGTTTCCTCCGGGTACTCCGGTTTCCTCCCACCGTCCAAAGACATGCATGTCTAGGTTAACTGGTTACTCTAAATTGACCGTAGGTGTGAATGCTAGTGTGAGTGGTTGTTTGTCTCTGTTTGTCTTTGTGTGTTGGCCCTGTGATGGACTGGCGACCTGTCCAGGGTGTACCCCGCCCCTCGCCCAGAACGTTGGCTGGGATTGGCTCCAGCAGCCCCGCGACCCGGAAACGGAAAAAGCGGTAGAAGATGGATGGATGGATAACCATTAGGGGCAGTGAAATTTGGACATAACAGTGAAAAGGAAGCTCCATGTATGTTTTTACTAAAGAGTTGTTGAAAAGAATTGGATGGTTTGCAATCGAAATTTCACTAAGCCAGACTGAGACCCACACTTGTCAGCTGGGTGAGACACAAGAGCTGTGCCTAAGTATAAACAGAGGCCATGACAGATTTCAGACTATGCTCCTGTGCAAACACAGCGGGCTGACTATTAGCCCCTGCCATGCTGTCCAAGTCCCTCTGAGGGGGGAGAGAGCGCCTGCAGATGGTCAAGCATTCTGAAATGACGCATGACAGTCCTAATTTAAATACTGATAACAGGATTATGGATATCCTTGTGTGCTCAGTGCATGCACATGCAAACACAGAGCCACACGTGTGCCATATAAACAAGTGAGACTCTATTGCATATTTAAGACATTAAATGCCACATCAAACACACACAGTGAGGTGCATGGGGCCAAGGTCTGGTGATCACACCTACATGTCAGTTATCTTACCATGATCTTCTTCTCCTTTCGGCTTTTCCCTTCAGGGGTCGCCACAGCGAATCAGTTGCCTCCATCTAAGCCTGTCTTCTGCATCCTCTTCTCTCACACCAACCACCTTCATGTACTCTTTCACTACATCTATAAACCTCCTCTTAGGTCTTCCTCTAGGCCTCCTGCCTGGCAGTTCAAAACTCAGCATCCTCAGCATCTTACCATGATAACTATTCAATATACTGAGTGATCAGGATCTATTTCACTGTTAACTCAGCCCCCTCCCTGAAAGTGATTGTCTCTAATAGTTAACTAAAATCTCAAGCTCCACTCTGTGATACAAGACTATCGCAGCCCCTTCTCATCAGCCACCTACACTGATCATCAGTCTGTGGGTTAGGGTTCGGACTTTATGATTCTGTGTGCAGCTTTAGCCTCAAGCTCAGGGTTAGGTTTAGAGCAAAAAGGCAGGGGCTGACCAACTGATCATCAGACTGACTGATGGAGTCACACCATTGGGCAGCCAAATTTCTTCTGAATGAGTCATATTTCTGGCTCAGTTTCGTCAAAGCTGTATCAGGGGTGTAACTTCTCCATTCCGCATAGATATTAGGTTTCTATAGCTGAATTTTGTATGTGGCAAAGTAAAACTGCAGAGAAAGGGGCCTCACATTATATGTTTCTGTTCTGTAAAAAGAACTCAACCCAATCAGCAGACAGATTCTCAAACTGCATTTTGGAGGACGGAGATCATTAAAAATTCAAACAACAGTTTGATGTACTGCAGTTTTACATTTGCTAAACAGCAGGTAAGTCTGATGGGAGGGTGGAAGCAGCCAGCTTTGGGTTTTTAGGTTTTTTGTTGTTGTTTTTTTTTATAAATCAAAACACACGCAATAATAGCCTTCCAAGGGAGAGAGAGTGGAGCGCTCAAGCAGAATTCTGTCAGGATTTAATTAAAAATGAGGACTGACTGTTTTGAAATAAAAGTTCGGACGCTCTTCTGTAACTTGATCATTAAAAATAATGATATATATAATATATAGAAAATTAATATATTAAGGAAATATATGCTCAGACTTTTAACTCCTATGAAAGCATTTTAACTTCCTCTAAATGTCAGAAAGCTTAAGTGAAACGGTAGCTGGACCATTTATGGCCTTGGCCTGCCTCTGACGCATGTGTAATTGCAAGCTGTAGACAGTGCAGAGTGTATCACGTGGGGCTTAATGAACAAAATGAGATCTCTCTGTAGAATAAAAGTACAGCAGGCTAGGTCAGAGTTCAACACCAGCCCTTCAGCTGCTAATTGGCTGATCTTGTGATCTCTCCCAGAAGGTCCCTTCAGCAGAGCCTTCAACATTTTGCTTTTAGATCTCTTTCTGCGACAGCTTAGAGCCGACAACTGACCCCCATCTATTTTATGACTAGTCAAACCTGAGCTTTAACCAGAACACATCTTCCTACCTCGTATATTTATAAGCTAACGAATATCTATTGTCGAGGCCATGGATGTCATTAAATGAAGACTGTAAATTCCCAAGTGAACTTTCTTCACGCTCTTCTCTGTGTAATTACTTTGCAAGAGTGAAAGCTTAAATGAAACTTGTTTGATCTTTGCCCTTGCCTACACAGCTGCAGAAAAACCGTCAGAAAAATATGTTGGCGAGCCCATAGTTATAGCTTAATCTTGGCTTGTGTTGGGCTCCTTTATGTCTTCACTGAACACCAGGAGCTGAAAAGAAGTGCAGCGCTAATCCTTCCTCAGTCAGACTGCAGGGACAAGCTGGAGATAAGATGGGGCTGCAGATAAGTCTGGAGACCCCCGCAGCAGAACCATAAACTGCAAAAGGGGCGAGATCCTTGAACCTGATACAAAATGAAAAGAGGAGGCTGTGAAAATCTGGGGCCAAATCTCCCAGAAATTAATTATAGCAACACCCCCAACAGTGGTGCCATTTACAGCACCTGATGACATTGCACACCATTCTGGATACCACAGCGTGCTGTGTTGCAGGTTTTATGTCAACAGACAGGGTCAAGCAGGGCTCTGCATGGAGAAATCCAGTTTGCAGGAACATGAATAAATAAAGGAAATTGCATCTTTCTCAGTTCTTCTTTTAGTGCCAATACTTATTTCTTTGTCTCTTCCAGGAAGAGACCACACTATTCTTGTAACCTCATGCTGCTCCAGAGCAGATGAGGCAGGGTCAGATGTTGCTGACAAGTTGGGAGATCCCCGATTATTGAATGACATACCCTGAGAATCCCCAGCAGTGGAAGAAAGTTGTGTACCAGAGCAGTATCTTTACACCTTATATCACACACGTCAACACAAAAATCTTCCCAATCCAGCTCTCAGGGTGCACTGAACGGCGAACCATCATTGAATCTGACATCTTATTGTAACCCTGCTGTGTTTGGTAATAACCTGCCAGGGTGCCGGGTTTGATATTAGGTCTTTATTTTATAACCATGAATGTTCACACTTGCCTTGTTACGCGCCCTTCTCAAAAGTAGCTACCTGCTCTGACTTTTCAGGCGGCTTGCGTGTACTTGCAGCAGTGTTCTTACAGGTCCCACAGGGGCTTATTAGAGCGAATGGTAGGGCTTCTCACAGCCTCAGCACACGCTTGCCGGCTCCCCTCACAACAGCCAGCGGAGAGAGGTTCACAATTATCAGGCTCATATCAGCTAGACTTCAGACACATCCTCACTGCAGTGGCTATGCAGCATGGAGCAGAAAGGTCACTGGCTCGGCGGAAATTCTGTTTTCAGAGATTTTAATCACAAAGTGGGTAGTATTATCCACATTCATGGTCCTTATCCTTTTACTGTGTGTGGCTAAATGAAGACAAATCAACCTGTCTGCATCTTCTTAATTTATATAACTGGAGGAAAAACGTGTCATTACTGGCATGCTGACAAAAGATAGTAACTCATCATTTGGTTTTTCTTCATATTATGTGCAACAAGTGCTTTTCAGATAAAGCTTCTTCTGAGCTAGCAAAGCGTTAGACGTGATGTGTAGTCAGATAAGTTAGCCTCTGTTCCGCAGACAAATTTGATAATTTCTGCCTGTTTGAATTTCTGTCACACTCAAATGACAGATTACAGCTGAATTACATCATTCTGTTGCATTGATGAAGACTAATCTGTTGGACCTTTTGAGTCTGAAACTGTGTGTAATTTATCATTGTGGCTAAAATACAGTTTTATAAGAAGTGGCAAACATGTTGACATCACAAGATCAGCAGTATGAAATAAGGGATTATATTGAACACAAAGTTATGCCCTTTGTGATGTAATAAATTCTGAAATAGATGTTTGTTTATTTTTGTACTTTTTCGACAATACCTCAGGTGCCATTTTCAAGACATGCCTTTCCCACTTCACAAGAGAGGAATTAACATTTTACTGATGTAATTATACTTATACTTTGATACATAGCAAAACAATCAGATAAGATGAGAATGAGGTGTCTTCTTTTGCCTAATAACTTACTACTGTGGGAGTGAAAACAGTGGCATGCATGTTCTTAAGTAGTGTTTCAGCGCAATTTTGTAATCTCACTCGTTTGCATTCAGTAGTTGCCAGGAATATAGGAGTGATGACTACTGAATACTAAAATCAGCCTGTTTCATTTGGCACTTTTTATGCAAAGCTGTAATTGCCGGCAATATTTTCTCTGACAACTCTCCCTTATCTCTTCTTTAAGTCTGGAAGAGGCTGGCATCATTGGAAATGCAGATCATGGGCATTTTGACAGGAAACTGAGGTAGCGGTGAAAATTTCCCTTGTCTAGATAATGGGGTTTAAATAGGATATTCACTTGTGTGCATTCTGGTTAATTGGACATCAAACACTGCATGTACGTGAGAGATTAGACTTCTGAGGATATGTCAAAATAGAGGAGACTACCATATTTGCTCTCTATCAGATACTTTGTTCTAAATCTGTATTATTGGACAAGAAAAGCTTCTAATTCAATTTCTCTCTTTAAATTACTAGGGGAGGATTAAAAAGAACTCCTGAGAGATGTGGCAGGATTACGCTACAGCACTTTCCTGTTGGTGGGTTTTTACTTGTTTTAGGACTGGGCCATGGTAATAGAGCTTACAATGGATGGAACCTAACAACCATATGATGTGTAGCTTTTATGATTTTAATTTCTGCACTGGCATGTAATGCAAGCTCTTAAATTGAACACTTCCTTTTTTTTTTTTACAAATAGTAGGCGTTTTATTAATTGTTAACCAATAAATCATGGTATTTAAATCCCTCAGATCAGATCCAAGTATTGCTTAATTTACAATGGAGCTGATGGTTGAGTAAGATGAAAAGTGATGGATGATTTGAACCAGTAAATTATACTATTGTGAAAAATATAATATACTGAATACTAAGGCCCGCGACCCGACCCTGGATAAGCGGATGAAGATGGATGGATGGATGAATACTAAGGCTCTAATTTTGACAACTATTGGAAGATTCAGATTGCACAAACTTAAGCAGCAGGTTAATGTTTTTGGCTTCTACAAAAATATCCGTAGAGCTAACAGATCTATTTCATGATGGTTCATCATTTTACATGAAAAACTAATTAGCCTCATCCGTATATTGTGTTTAGTGCCAAATGGAAAATTATAGTATCATAACATACTAAACTGATCAATTAAACTAAAAAACTACACTTTCCGTGAAAATAATTAATAATATACACACAAAACATTAGCATGTCAATGATACTGAGAACATGCCAACAAGCTGATGATAGAATCCTAAATACAACTGTGCATAGGTAAAAACCTCTCACAGCTGTCAGCATCGCTGTAGACGCTTAATCATGTTCAACACCAAATAACTGCCACCTTCTATGAAAACACAGTGTTTTTGTCTACATACATGCATTGAAATTACATGTATGAATATTTGTTTGACCAGGCATACACAGACAGTGGATACATTTAGCCACAAATATATTATGTGACATTGCTCTTAAAAATGTTTCCTCTTGGGCACCTTGTGCATGCAAGTCTCCACAAATATTTCACATAACAATATAAAATATCTCGCCTAAGCTTCAGGAAGGTAGGGAAGGGATATTGCTTTGGGTTGCATTACATTATGCTTGTTTTCTCTCCAGCCCCTGTAGATGCTTCTTTATTCGATAGCAACACTCGATCAGACCTGAACGTATACACTCTCCTTTACCTCTACAGTACATTGTTCAGTCTTGTGTAACAACCAGACACAATTGCATGCAAACAGTCACACACCTTTCTTTTCTGATCCATTCCAGAAAAGCGTCTAAACTTTCCCCATTCCTGTTTCCACAGGGCCCCATATCTCACTGTGGGAACAGAGAGAAATAAGCAGTGGCATGCTGCCTCTGCCAGCCTGTCGGATTTGAAGTTTATTAAGTATATCAAACCAGGACCGGCCCCCTCAGGGAACATTTGCAATCCAAAGCTCTGCTTGCTGTTGCTTCCGCCAGCATCAAGCTGTCACAAACACTCCACTTAATTTGCAAAGCAGTGCACAGAGGGGGGAAAATAAGAAAATAGGAAACAAGTGTCATTTTCCACCATGTGTGAGTACACCATTTGCATCTAAATCAATCTGATGAAAGTTGTTGGTTTTTGCTCTTGGGGAAAGTTGATGCATTTGGTTGCTAAACAGTTCTGGATTTAACACTTTGCTGTGTTTTATAAAGTTACCTCAAAAGGAGGATCCACATTCCTAAAAGAGCTATATTTGCTTCTAGATTACATTTACCAGCAAACGTGCACAGTTCACTGATTGTCTGTGCTATGCACCAGACACAAGGTATGTCTTCCTGACACTCAGCCATTAAAAAAAGCTTGTCTTAGAGGTAAGTATGTGGTTCTTTCGCGCCACTGTATTAAACTTTATTGACTGATTGAGTTTGAGCCACTCATGGCCGGCCAAGCAAACATCAGCTGCAAGCGAATCAGTAAATTTTGAGCTGACATCCCCACAGCTACCACCTATAGCATCAGCATCGTCCCACACTCTCACAAGCCGAGTGCCTCTCAACTCAAAAAACTGACGGACCGTCTCTGCTCCACACTCCCAGACCAGATATGCAATTTATCAGCTGGAAAAATGTAGGAGGGCTAAAGGTGGAAGAGCCCTCTATCTGGTCTTGCTACACCAGCCCCTGTTCAGTATGCTCCACCTGGGCTCATTTCACCCTCCAGCGGACAGAAGAGTATATAGGGGCCCCTCAGTAAAAGACCTGAGGCGCTCCAACCTAGATTCCCTCCACCTCTGCCCTCTTCCTTGCCTGAGGGGGAGATCAGACTGACAGGGCCAACAGGACAGGGAGTTATGATGCTCCTAGCTCGTGTATATGTGCATGATTGTGTAAATGTTATTACCACTGTGCGTTCATGTGGTAATGCAAGATTTGTCCGTCACATTGTTATGCTGCATACACTTACAATGCTCGACAAGCAAGTCTAACATCTCTTCTCTGAGATGATATGTTACGACGAGATAATGCAACTTTTAAGCAAGGAAATGAATTCCTGTCGCTGCAGTATTAAACAATTCATTATTGTCTTTCTTTTTATAACTGTAGACTAAATACATTAGCTATGATGCTTATGTCATAAGTCTGTCATAGTGCTTTCATAGTGCAAGTGAATGGACTTACTGAGGGTGTGACCCATTTTTAAATTGGTTCTGGGAACCTTAAATGAAATATGCAAGTCCAAAGAGCCCAAGTTATTCTATGGCTCGAGGTTAAAAATGTGACAAAAGTGATCATATAGGCTCATCACCCTTCCAGGGCATAAGTCATGTGACAGGATGAATGTCACAAGTATTACAAGCTAATTTGTGTTGTTTTTTACCAACTGCTAATTCAACTTCTGTTTCACTTTTTGTAGTGAATTTGCCACCTTTTCCTTTAGACGGTCTCTTTTTTGAGTTATATGAGCACTCACTAGACCGTGTGCTTTTACTGAAGCTTGACCTTGTCCTCACCTACCTCAGCTTCAATCTCCAAGAGAGAAAAACTGTGTGCTGCGTCTAATGCTGTTTACTACTTGAACATAGAACGTTCATCTCTTTTTTCCCTGGTGTGCTTTCAGAGCTGTGTTCTTTTTTAGCATGATGCTAGCAGCACAGTTACAAATGTCAAAATCCACCTGTCAGCCCATCACTTATAGTCTGAAATACCACAAGTATTGAATGGATCACCTCAAAATTCTCTGAAGAAATTCATGATCAATCCACAGGAAAAGGGTATGCATACAGTGTCAAAGGGCCACAAGTGTAACTCTGTTAGTCTTATTTAAGTGTAAACGCAGCTAATAGGTTGTGCTTTATTAGTCAAGCCAGTCTGGATCAGCAATTCACTAACGTATGTCATGACTGGGTAGCATCCAGTTTCCTGATTCCAAAAGCAGCAAACGTGACTGCAATGATTAAACTGTGTTCAAAGGTCACACTTCCCCCATCTTGAATTTGTCATTGCCTTCTGGATTGCTTTAAATGTACCAGAAAGAGTTGCTTTGATAAAAGCCTTTTTGTGAACCAGATGGTGGATATATAGAGCTTGCCAATTAATATAACCCTTTGCTTTTCGGAAGATGTTTTGAATGAGTCCTCCTTTTCTCCCTGTCCCTCTCACATATACAAAATGCTTAATTTCTTGCAAAACTCAAAGCAGCACTCAACAGACCAGTTTAAGGCTGTCCATTGGCTTCAATGGCAAAGGGTTTGTGAGAATTCACAATGACATGCCTTCCTTTGATCTCTCAATAACACAAGTATATCCTTGTCTCACAATGCCAGACCCTTAACCAAGTTCTGAGAAACCCACACATGCACGAACAGAGATCTGTCTTCCTAGCATATACAAAGACTCGTTGGAGCTATGCTGGAAATAAGGAGTGTGTGCCTGAAGCCACAGCCAGCACTGCAATCAAAAAAGGAATAAGAAATAGAAAAGAAACAATTGGGAAACAGTCAACTTTGCTGGATATTCCTTAACGATAATGTGTAACATCTGAAATTATATCAAAGGCAGATTAGTCAATATCTGGATATGTGCATCTGTGTATTACTGAATTGTAATACAATAGTGTGAATTGTAGCAGTATTGTAAGTGTTGCCTCTTTAAGGGGTAACAAGAATCGTTACATATATATATAGATATAGATATATAGATATATAGTTTTCATTACATTATATGCATTTTAAACATTTGTAAATGAGCATAATAACGATGCTATTCTGCTTGATCTACAGGGCAAGATAAGAGAAACTATTTGCATAAGGCAATATCTGTGTACAGCACTCATACAGAAGTCGGTGCAAGCCGTGTCTATTGCTCTTCTTTTGGTTAGCCACCTAAGGCAAAGGTTAGCCCTTCAGCAGATTCATGCATGCAGATGAATGCTAATGCATTGGAAGCAAAATTATGCAAATTATGCTTTAAAACTTTAGTTGCTACAAAGGTATTAGCAGACGGTATGCAGCAACATGTGATGGAGTGTTGACTGAGGAGGGCTTTAGTTCAAGGATGGATGTTACACAGCTGGGACTGGCAGAACTTAATTAACCTCCAGAGAGTAGCATTCACTTAGTGACACATTTATTTTCAGATTTGTTGCAGCAGTTAAAAATAGAATAGCTGCGCATCTGTTTTTCATTGTGTTTCTACAATGACTGCATAATAATAACTAATAATGACGACTGACTGATAATGAAAACAGTCTAAGACCATTGAATGAGGATGTGGCTCCAGTGGTTTCAGACACGACTATATATACATTAATAGAGTATTTATATATCTTAAGTAGGTGGAAGAAATGATAAAATCATAAGGGAGTAATTTCACATAAATCATTTAGCTAAAAGTATGGCTATCACTGCTGCAAAGGCATACATTCTTACAGTATACAAAGTCTCCTTTCTATATTTATTTTTATTTGTACAGTTTTACAGTTTATTTGCACAAAAAATCGTTTAGTCCAGTCAATCACTGCTATAAGCTCAGACCAGAATCATTACAGTCAACATTATGCTGTTGCCACAATGGCTATGTTTTGATCCGTACTGATGCTAGTTCATATGTCTGTGCATATTCTCATTCATCCAGGTCATAGTCATATCTGGCCAACAATTGAATCGAACGCAACTGGACTAGTGAGGACTAGTTAGACCGATGCGTTCCAAACTGATGAAGCCCCTGGGATAAGGAGGCGAAACGTCTTTGTCAAACCTAAATCCTAAGTCCAGTTGCGTTCGATTCAATTGTTGGCCGGATATGATGCTAGTTCAGGTCATTCCATTATCACCTCATCAGATGTCTACAAACACTCTCAATCATCATGCACCACTGGAAAACCCTAGACCCCTCCTCAGGGTCTGACTGGAGAGACAAGACATCTCACACCAAGATGCTATTTGGAGTGGCACGCTGAGTTGGCTGCTTGAAGTGGAGGCTTGCATTGGCAACACCACCACTTGTATTAATGTGCAACCATCACTCTCCCTGCATCTAAATGTTTCATTACAGCCTAGGCGCAGGCACAATTTCGCGGCCTATATGGGGTCGCTCACCAGCAAGTGTGCTCTCTTAAGGGAAAAGTAAAGCATGACAAATTGAAATAAATGAGAGCGGGAGAGAAGAGAAGAAATGTGGTGGTGGAGGAGGAGGATGACAACAAGGCCTTCTCTCAATATGGCCTTGCGGGGAGGATAAGCAAAATATTTTTCTAATATCGCTCTGCTTCTGTCTTGTGGCATTCAAAATTCTTCACCTCTTTCTCTCTGTCATTTATCCATTGGTATTTGCGATGACCTGCTTTTGTTATCAGTAGTTCTGCTATTGACATACAAGGACAAAGTAGCAGGCGCTAAACTAAAAATGTTTCAAAAGGAAATCTGTATACATAATTCAAACCCTTAAGATGCCCAAGATTTCAAAATATGACAATTTTCTGCTTCATACTCTGAGCCAATCCACCAAGGTTATCTGATACAATTTAGTCAGTATAATACATTTCAATGAAGGGTGATTATTATCGTGTCATACAATACATATGATGCCAGTGTGGGATCAAATAGATACATGGCTGTGGCAAAAAGCTAAACAAATGCATCATTGCCAGCTAGAAACCATGCATTATTTACAGAATGTAGTTATATTATACATCATTAATCTATCAGTGTACTCCTTTATCTGCAACAGGGCTATGACCTTTAGAACATCTAGGAAATGACAACTCAATTCTGATAATGTGACCAATTATTTAACAGACTGAAAACCACAAGAGAACAATCTATTTAACCCTCAGGTCAGACTCTGGAGACCATCTATTAAAAGCCTACTGTATGAGTATCTGCCATGTTTTTATAAATGTTACAAAAAGCTACTATTAAATAGTGTCATCTCATGAGATTTATGACATTGTGTCATTAAAAATTAACTGCTCGATTTTTAATGAGAAAAGAACACCCGATAAAAACAAAAAACAAAACCAAAAAAACACAACGCTAAATGTATCGTGATGCTCCTTTTGAGTTCACTTTGTATAATCAGCAAAGATGCTCCAGAGACACTAAAACACACTGTGGTTTTGCAGGTACATGTCAGGTGTATGTGGCAGCTTGCTTGAACACATGAGCAGGTAAGTGATCAACACACACACACACACACACACACACACACGTCTAAGCCCTCCACCTCCTGCAACTTTGCTAAAACCCCCACGGCCCAAAAACCCACCAGCCCTCATATCACCGAAGCCACACTGATATTCCACCACAGCAGGTGTGTTGCCGTAGCAACACAGCCCTTTCATCTCCTCCTTCCTCATTGGTTATGCATATTCCGTTTGGCGCCCTCATCTCCACTGTGCCCACCCCAGCTCTGCTCCCCTAAGCCAGTCAATCATGTGTTCGTCTCATTTCTCTCTTCTGATTGGCTTCTTCTTCTCATGGCCCCCCTGAAAGTATTGACCTTCATACACGGCTGAGTACTGAATGACAATGAGCAGGGATTCACCTGTAGTGCTGTCAGCACATGGTAAAGAAAGGTGGAGAAAGAGGGAGAAGGAGTGGAAGAGAAAGCACACCTGTTGCATGTTTGAGTACCACACCACTGAGACTCAGCAGTTGCTTGAAGCCAGTGCTGCTTGAAAGTAATGCTTTAGTGGAGAAAGGGATCAGAGACAGAGAAGAGGCTTATGGATTTTTCTTTCCATCCTTACTTCTCCAAAAAAAAAAAAAAAAAAATCAACTTTTCCAGCATCCGAAAACCCAAGTAAGCTTTCAGGTGATATAAAGAAACAGCCCAATAAGACATGAGACCAGTGAAGACATATTAGGTAGTACTTGGATTTCTTCTGCAAAACCACACTGAATCTAAAACTGTTGTCTGAGATCATAATAAGCCAAAGTAGGGGACAATGGCATGGAACGCCATCCATCCATCTTCTACCGCTTTTTCCGTTTCCAGGTTGCAGGGGTGCTGGGGCCAATCCCAGCTCACATTGGGCGAGGGCAGGGTACACCATGGACAGGTCACCAGTCCATCACAGGGCCAACAGACAGAGACCAACAACCACTCACACTCAGAACTACAGACAACTTAGAGTCACCAGTTAACCCAAACATACATGTCTTTGGACAGTGGGAGGAAACCGGAGAGGAAACCCACGCAGGTACGGGGAGAACATGCAAACTCCACACAGAAAGGCACCAGGCCGGGAACTGAACCCGCGACGCTCTTATTGTGGGGCAACAGCGCTAACCACCATGTCGCCGTGCTGTTGCTGCATGGCACTGATAGTTTAATTTTATAACTAACTATTAATATTCATTTTGTTGCATAAATTCCTTCCAGTGTACATCTGCATGTGCCTCTTTTATCTTTTTCTGTCGGTCTTCTTGGGGGGATCCCAGGGCAGTCAGAGGTATTGACTTCCTCCTCTCTCTTCTCCCAACCTGAAAGCTCAGGTTGTCTGCTCCACTGAGCTCCAAAGGCCAGTAGAAGTGTAGGAGGGTAAATGCGGAAAACTAAGTCCTGATTATCTGGTCAGTTGACTCCTCTTATCTCCCGACTCCCATGAATGACAGCAGTCTTGGCATATGCATCGTCAGACACAGCCTCTGTAGGAAATCCCTTTGCTGATAACTACCAGCTCTGAAGGCAGCAGGTTAGTTAGGAAGCCCCCTTTTCATTCAATAACTGTTCATCTGATCAGTTGAGTGATTAATACTGTTCTGCAGTGATAGCAATTCAATTGGAAACATGGAGGGAAAATCTAATGAGTAGAAAGCTACAGTAGGACACTGAGGATACTGTAGAAATGTTTTGCTTTACTTTAAATGCTTGATTCAGTCTTCTGAATCAAGCATTATTCATATATAATAATATAAACTGGTAAGTAAGACAGTAGCAATAGCAAGCATTACAAACTTGGCTCCAATTAATGACCGAAAACAGCATAGCTTTCATTACTGGGTAGTTTTAATGAGCTTTAAAGGGGTTTAACTCATTCAAATGGGTTCAAAGTAGCTCCAATCAATTAAAAACTAATCAAATGCCAACACATAACCTGAGGGGGGTATAGCAACTAACAGCGAGCAACTAGCTGGTGAACACAGGACAGCATTTTGAATTTAAACAGAGTAAAAAAGGGCTTACTCCTGAGTTAATATTAACATGAAAACGGTCAAAAACGCAAATAAGTGTTCAAAGCTTTTTGTTTCCCACATTTATCGTTTCCCAGAAGTGTTGTGTAGAAATTGTTTGAGCAATGCAGCTGTGATATCATACTGCCAGTGAGCAAGGCACTTTCTCATACCATCTGTTGCCGGTGTTCATAAACATAGCATTGAATACAGAGATAAAGTTCCACATTTGTTAATTGATCTCAGCATGAAAGGTATAATAGTTGTAAATATGACTCTAATAGAGATGGATTTTTTCATTATATCATATTATGTAGTGTATTGTACATTTTCTTGTGCCTAACTTTACACATCTCTTGCTGTAGTTTACTTGTGAGTATTTATCAACAAAAAAACAAAAACTGCATATAATTATAATGTATTTAATCATTCTAAAGTGTCTCTGGGTTGCATTCTCATTACTTTGTAAGCGTACCACTTTGCAACAGAATTCAATTAGTGGAGAAGTATTTATCTAAAGCTTGTCTTGCCTTTGATACTCAGGCTAACAAACTTCATACTTACATCATGAGTCAACATGCATTTATTACTGTTGTTTGACTGTTTGAACCCAGTATTTTTCATACATCTGTCTTCATGAAAGCTTAATAACATCATTGTTATCGCTGTCCACATTTCTTTCATCTTCACCATAAGAGAAAGGAACCTCAAACACCTCTCTCTCCCTCTCTCTCCCTCTCTCTCTCTCTCCACCCAAAGTCCCCCTCTAACTGATCCGACTACAAATGTATCTAGGTTCGATCACAGAGGGGAAAAAATGGATTTGTCAACACACTGGCTCTGGCATTTTGAGACAACAGTAGACAAAGATATATCAGAGACAGGAAGAAGTGCTTTGTTCCATCCGTGTCTGGTCCCAATAATCTGATCAAAAGTGAACAACAGAAAAGGAGCCTGTTGGCTCTCTCAAAGACGAGCTAAATTTGAATCACAGCAGGGCTTCAGACAGTAAAGGGGGAAAAATGCAGCTCATTTGCATAGCTTTAGAGGTTTGCAGAATTAACATCTGTACTAAAAAGATAGTCCCAAGTCGAAACTGTATTAAAGGGTTCATGTTTCATATTGACCTTTGAATTTATGTATTTGCTCACATTTTCTCTGTCTGTTTTTTTATTTTTATTTATTTTTTTTTGTTTAGTCTCGTTTTCTCCTCTTTCCTCTCTGCATCACCTGCCTGCTCATTGTTGATGGATGAGTCAATTTGGCAATGTTATATGTCACGCCATGTGATGTCACATGGCATCTCTTTATGAGATCGCTATTATCACTCCATGCACCCACACGCACGTACACACACACAGACACAGACTGTGGTTTTCTGAGAAATCTGTCAGGTACGAAACAGTAAATGAGAATAAAAATGGCATTTCATCTTCTCTGCATCCTTTTCCTCACATTTTTATGAACTAACATTTAAGCGTCAACTAATAAGCCAGGTCTCTGAAATGTTAGATGTATATTTAGAGCATAATATTCCTACATTTTCAAACCTTTTCTGTTTTCTGCGGGATATAAATCCGAATGTCCAAAGGCAGAGTGAAATTGGCTGTGTTGTTGTCATCTCACCAATGTGCTGGAAGAGCTGTGGAATTATTTCTTGTCCTTGAGCATTGAATCAGTTCTTAAAGTCTAAAGACACAGGCTCTCTGTCTATAGTGCATTTCCACAGTATAGTGAGAAATTCTGATATTTCACAAACTGGACTTTTTTTGTTGGGGTCAAAACAGGGGAATTTTAAAAGATATACATTTACTTTCTTCAAAGATCAATATCAACTGTACATTGAACATGAAGCTACATCTTAGTTTAACTTGGCTTATTTTAACTCAGCAAAAAGCCTGGAAGTAGTTTGTATGGGCTCACATTTTAGCCAAAAAGATGTTGAGCTTTTGAAATTGCAGAAAATAACTAAAATAAGTTAAATCAGTCTTTGTGAAGCAGAAAAACAGATCTACATAAGAAATTGAATTTTGCGCTTATGCAGAAAAGATTTGTATCGGATTTGTTTCTTTCACTGTGTGACACGCAAGTTAAGTGTATGAATTTTGGCCTCGTCCCTTTATCTGCACCATCACCACTGATATCATTTGTTTACACAGTCTCGCTTGTTATTCAAATACAAATCTTTTCAAGACACAGACTTGAACTCAAAAAGATTTACAAAGCAAGCTCTGGAATTATTTAACTTTACCAGCTCAAAATAATTTTGACCCGAATTTGAGTCCATACATTTGAACTTCTTTTTCCTGTCTAGCTATAATTGTTAAGATGCTCCTAAAGAGCCTCAGAGACGCAGAGATGCAGAGAAAGAGAAGAGTGATTTGAAACATTTAGTCACACTGGGTGCTATGGTAACCATTTGGTCATAATTTAGTGTCTCTTTGTTGTGCAGCTGTTGAATAGAAAGAGGCACTTGCAGCTGAAAGGCCGTTCATTGCACCGCTGGATGAATTCTAATAATCTTTCTCTTTTTCTCTGTTCTTTATCCAGTATGCTTCAACCCCCCACACACTCCGCTCTCCCTCATTGATTCAGCTTTGTAAAAAGGGTCAAAGAGCACTCTCATGAAAGGGTCATTTGTGAGTCTCAATGGGGAAGTAGGCCTGCTCCTTTCCTTAATGGGGTTCGGCTCAACAGAAGCATTTTGGTGGAACCATGGAAAGGATTTTATCCGAAATGGAACTACATGAAAGGGAACTATAAAATCAAGGAACTTTATTTCCTGTTGGTGGCTGTTGCCTGTAGAGGTGATTGAATGAAGTTTGCCAGCACCAGACTGTGCTAAGAAGCACTTCAGAACAGAGAAAAGACATGTGCTCAATGTGCTAAATTTTGGAAATGAAAGAATACAGAACAGGTGGAGAAGCTATTACAAGTATTATCTGATAGAAATATTTGCCACAAAGCAAAAAAACAAAAATAAAACTAATCAAACAGACCTATTACAAAGAGATATTGTGAGTAACCAGCTTTTACATTGTTGCACATGGACTCATAATCATAGCAATCACCACACTCATAAATTTCCTTTACTTATGGCATTACCACAAAGTCACTTACAAGAATATACATGCATATAAAAACACATCCACACACGCTAACATCACCTCAGGCAACAATAATCAATTAGTATATCCTGGCAAAGGCTTGCTGCACCATGTAAATGATTTGATACAAATGAGCTTTTCCTAATTAAACGGTCTAATTTGCTAAAAGGGGTGTGAGAGGGAGGTTGGCGTTGGAGCCAGCTGAAATGTTCCGCCACAACGAAATGCCCCAGGTGCTGCTGAAGATGATAAATGTGAGTAAAACTGTGTGTTTTTGAAATGAGCTGTTATGGAAAACATGACGTGTGAATTTGTGTTTTATAGGAATTATTTATTACTTACTAACTCCACTGCAAGGCTGAAAGAGATGTTTTCATTATTCTAAGCCAAACTAGCCAAAGGTTCGAAGTCAGTAAGATTTCTTGCAGTTTGTCTTCAGCAAAATATGCAGAAAATCTATTTCAGCTGTTTGCTTCTAAAATCCATAGTTTTATGTATTTTCATACAACTGTAAAGTGAGTGCAGTTGAAGTCATAGTTTCGGCTGTTATCACAAGGCTTTCACCTCTGCCGTATTCCACCGTGCTTCCCTAGCTTTCAGGTTTCGTGCTAAGCTGGGTTTATTCCTTGATTTCTAGCATACTATTTCATATGAAACAAGAGCAATGGGGCAACAAGCACCTGTCACATGCAACCATAGACTTTACATAAATAATGCAGTAGACACAGGGGTTGAAAACTGTAAGTCAGTGCCAAAGGGTCTTAAATCTGCATCTTATCTAATGACAATCAGTGGGCAACTGTACTGGGTACAAAATGTACTCCGTTTGTGTAGAAGCTTATGAGAAAGTGGCCCTACTTTTCTTTACTTTTGTTTTTCAAATACGTTTTTGGTCTCAATCCCTAGTTAGATGTCTTCCTCCCGATTTAAATTTAGGACAAAATACCTTAAGTATGAATTAGGGACTGTACCACAGACAGCTGCTGGAGAAGGTGCACTCTCTTCCTCAGCTCTCCCTTCTCCAAATATTGACTATGGATTTCTTAGGGTGCAGAAAATCCAAGATGGTGATGGCTAATTTACAAACTCAAAGCTTCAGAGGAGCGAATCTCAAACTAATGCATGGTGTTATGGTGGGTTGCCACTTGAATGCAACTCTTCATCTAAGTATATTGCTTGTTGCTGAGCAGAACATTGACAAGAAAAACACAAGAACTTAACGCTGAATCATCAGGCAGAGTGTAAGCATACTGAATCTCTTCTAATCTTTTCTGTTCTGTGTTTCCGATCAATCAGATTTAGTTTTTCCAGTTATGCTGACACGTTTCTACTCAGTATAAAGGCCAGTAATATGCTGTCAAGACTGTAATATATAGTGTGTTATGTTCAGTGAGATCATGTGCATTGTACTGTGATTTAAAAAAGAAAAACTGAATACAATGCACCACAAGCAGTGTGAGGAAGTGAAATGAAGCATAAAAAGATATTTTCAATGAGAATTGACAATTAGAAAGACGTAAATATTACATAAAGAAACAGTCAGATCCAATTTTAATGCTTGGATGTAAAGCGGACACTAGTCTCCTGCACATAATTAATGTTCTGCCAGTGAGCTTTTAGCAGCAGTACATTTTTGCATATCAATCAGGAGGCGAGCAAAGGCTATGCTGTGTCCATTGGGGAGGGGGCTGTTAGTACAACTAATGAGGAACAGTCATAGCATCAGGAGTGTGAGTGTGTGGGGCTGCCAGGTGATGTGATGGAGAAGGGCCTAGAGGGCACCGCTAGCATTTTAATAATAAAGAGTTCCTTACTGAGAATGGGGTGTGTGTGTCCATGCATGTGCGTTTGTGTACACGTACTTGGAAGTAATAATACATCAGCTGGTGTTAATTCTGAGAAGCTCCTGCTGAAAAGCAGCCTTCAGCTCCCTTGTATGAATCTTCCGTCTTCCTCTCCTCCATCTGTCCAGCATTCCTGTTTCATAGAATATCTTTTCTGTCATCTCCAAAAGGATGGACAGAAATGAGCGAATTGGTTTTTTGGGAGTGGGGGGGGCGGGTGAGGGGCAAGACAGAAAGACACATCAAAAACATCCCACAGATAGGGGCACTAAACACTGGCAGCGCACATACACTTTGCCCATCACAGATATTTTTGAGGATAATGCTAATAAATGCAGGTGTCCTTTGTGGGTGTGTGTATGTGTGTGCACACGCTCTCCTGGGAGCAGTAATGATGCGGTCTCAGAATGTGACAAAAACAGGGTTTCACCTTCAGAGAAACAAGTAAAACCAGTGACATAATTAAAGGATTGCTGTCTCATTAGCTGATAATTTTTGCCTCCATCTCTTATTAATCACTGTCCTTATTTTGTGTGTAGTTTTCTCTGATGAAGGTGCTCATTATCATTCAAACACATTGCCACTTAAGAGAGAAGAGGAAAAATTAACGTTATCTCTCAGCTCTCGGACGGTCCATCTATCCTTCCATCCTCTACTGCTTTTTCATTTTGCGGGGCTGCTGGAGCCAATCCCAGCCAACGTTCTGTGCGAGGGGTGGGGTACACCCTGGGCAGGTTGCCAGTCCATCACAGAAAGACAAACAGAGCAACCACTCACGCTCGCATTCACACCTACGGTCAATTTAGAGTCACCAGTTAACCTAGACATGCATGTCTTTGGACGGTGGGAGGAAACCGGAGTACCCGGAGGAAACCCACGCAGACACGGGGACAACATGCAAACTCCGCACAGAAAGGACCCAGACCGGGAACTGAACCCGCGACCTTCTTATTGTGGGGCAACAGCGCTAACCACTACGCCGCCGTGCTGCCCGCTCTGGGACGATGTGTTTCCTAATTGGGAATTAATACAACTTTTTCTTAATTTTAGGACGTCAAAGGTCTATAAACATTTAGAGAATGATTAATGGCACTAATAGTAAAGCTGTTCAAGCATGATTTCTGTGGCATAATATGTAAACAAGTACCTATTTCACTATCTACAACATCCCACAATACCCTCATACACAACAGCATGTGGATTCTTGATGTGTGTGGCATTCACCTGACGATTCACCAAGTAATTTTAAGAATTTGTATTGTGACGAACAGTAAGCAGTGTTCAAAGTTAGAGGCTAGAACTCAGGGCTTGGTTCTATATTGAAGTGAGGCTGTGTAACTTTTAAAAGAAACAAGACTAGGCCAAGGCCAAAACTTAAATCTATAACTAGCCCCTCACCCGGCTGTTCCTCTGCATTGCTAAAATGCTGATTTTATAATTGCTGGCTCACCTAACAAAATTACCATAAACATGAGTTAAAGAAAACATCCGTGCTGTGAATTTGTCTGTATTCACTTTAAAAAATTACTCAGAGTGAAAGTTGCATGCTCATTCACCTCTGCTGGCATACTGAGTGCCTGCAGAGGTAAAGTCCAACCTCACTATCTCTTTAAAGGAAAGGTTTGTCCAAAAAGTTGCTGCTCTTTCGACTAGGTGAGGTTTTTTTTTTAAAGGCACTGAAAGGTCTGAACAAATGTTCTTTTTCTGAATAAAAAGTTTAATACAAAAGTAATAAAACGCACCTTTGCTCAAATGGACACACTCAGGAGTTTTCCTGCTAAAGGCCAACTTTGATGGCTTTATACTTGTATTGAGATGGAGTCTCTTTGTTTAGGAGTCATTCTTGAAGTGAATTCACCTTTAAGATGTTTGGAGTTATGGCCCAATATAACTTTTGACGGTACTTTTTTTAAAACTCAGAGACCTAGCTGAACTCTCTACAATCTATAAAAACCTGTTTTACTCCACTCTCGTTCCTTCAACTGCAGCTTATATCACACCAGCCACTTGTCTAAGATTCCGTTTTCTAATATTTTTTAAAGCCCGTCACCCACTTCACATGATCAGGTCACTCGTCAGAAGTCAGAAAGGCAGGAAGAGGCAAGAAGAGGCAGGGAGAGACCCAAAGAGGGGGGTGCACCTTCTTTTGTTCCAGTAATCCTCCCCCAACATCCCTCTCTGGCTTGATTCACCCCAGAGGTGCACTGAATGATGGGTAATGCTGTGTACTTATGACAGAACTGGGTTGACTTCTCTCTGTCACCTCCCCATGTCTCCTGCTGCAGAGGAGAGGCAAGCAGCTTTCTTAAGCTTCAATGAACCACAATTAAACACATTTGTCCTCTGACGTCAAGATACAGCAGCTGCCCAACACAAACAGTCTGGCTCTTTTGCCTGATCTTTTTCTTTGCGTCTCCCACAAACAGATAATTCTGACTTTCCCCACCTTTCTGTGTATCTCTTTATATGCTCTAACATCGTGCTTTCAAATACCCCATCTCCCTCGGTATCAATAAATCATTCGTGGGCAGCTTCACTAGACTAAATCAGCCACTGTGTAAACATGGCTGCTAATCCATCAGCAGGCAGCCTAACTCCCACTCCCTTATATCCTCCTCTTCACTTTATCTAGCGGCATCCACCAGGGAGCTTCTGATCAGTCAAGCTGGGAGGAGAGCAGCCTCTCTCTATGTGTTTTCACTGTCTGCTGTCTCCAGTAACCCGCTACACAAAGAGAGACATGTGAAACATAGAGGCAGAGGAAGACCAAAGCACAAGATGGATGCGTGGCTCCAGGTGTGTTTATTTTATACATGTGAGTCATGTCTGTCTAACACAGAAAGAAGACATTTGGTATTTCCAGAGGAGGACACTAACACTGCACAACAGGGGTCCCACAGTGAGCAGTGAGCACAGCTTAGGGTTCCAGCCACACCATTAACAGTGACGGAAAGTAACTAATTACATTTAACCAAGTACAATGCATTCTGGGGGATTGTAACCGTCTAACTCTACTGCAACATGAGTTTGGCTGGAGTTTATGAATACAGACGAGTCGTTTAATCTCCCATTCACAGCTACAGGCGATTTAGAGCCACCGATTAACCTAAGCAGCATGTATAAGAACATGGGAGGAAGCTGAGAGCATGCAGCCCCCATGGAGAACATGCATACTCCACAGAGAGAGCCCCCAGCTAGCTGGTGGGTCCAGATCCAGTGTCCCCTTGCTGTGAGGCAACAACACTAACCACTGCACCGCCAATGATACACTGCAAAACTGTTGAAACACTAAACTTCATATAAGACAGCTATGAAACTTAGATCCAGCTAAACCAGGTAAAGTCCTAAAACACCCTTACATTTTAATACTCAGAAGTAAAAATGGTCTGACACTATTTTTCCCCACTGATATCAGGCAATAATCCAATACCAATGTGTTAATAAAGAATTTTGACAGCTCTATTCTACTAACCCTAGTGTCACATAACCAGTGCAGCAGAAAGACACAGTCAGAAATGAATCATTCTCAGTCAGTTATAGGTTATAGTTCTGTGTGGTGATAAGACAGCATCTGGGTCATTACCCATCTGCCTATTAGTGACTTTGGAGAACAGCTAACATGTTGCTCTTTTACAAATATAAGTTTTCTTTTATGCTCTATAACACATCAAAATAATGGTTGCCCTCAAAGGGCCACATGCAACCGTAAGACAGTGTAAATGTAACTAAAGGCAACCAAATGTAATGTAAAATAAATGTAACTACTCCTTAATGTTAAATAACTCTGAATTTATTACTTATTGAAATTACAAATATTACATATGCATTTGCATAGAAATAAAAAAATCTATATATTTGCTAGTTGCTCTGTTATTATAACATAAATCCTTTTAATTTGTCAGGTTAAGAAACCCATATTACTCCATCAATCAACGATCAAACTATCGATCAAACAGAATAACGGTGCAACCAACAATTGTGAGCTGCTAAGAACATGTGTGACAGATGTAGCATTTTACAAAAATAAAAGGCTGCACACAGCCTTGCAGATTTGTCTGCATAAACACATAAACCTGTAAACACTAAATAAATTGCTACACATATAAAGTAGTGTATAAACTCAAAATAACAAAATCAGGGTTGTCTCAATTCACAACTACATTGGCCAAGTTTTTAGTTGAAGTTGATGAGGAGATGCTGCCGACGTAGATTGTACTCTTTGACAACCGACACCGCCTCATAACACAAAAGACATACTGGTTTTTCTCCTTGAAGCACAAACATGTATTCGCCTTCCCATCTTTCATGAAAAAGCCTTCCATCTGCATCAATTTTTCTCTTCCTGGACATTTTGGGATCATTTGTATTTCTCAATTCCAATTGTTGAAAATCGCATTGACCTGGATACACTGCAATCTAGTGGCGGGATGCTGTCACTTCGCGGGTAACATAATCAGCATGCATTGTGGGAAATGTAGTTTATGGTCAATGCATGCTTTTGACTTATTTATTTCAAGACAATCAGACCTTTTAAGCTCTCGCGGGCCACATAAAATGACATGGTGGGGCACACCTGGCCCACGGGCCTTGAGTTTGACACATATGCTCTATAACATTAGCTGCCAGTGGCTGCATAGCACAACTCTTCCTCTAGGCTACAGTTCATAGTTTACATGACATTGTATTGGACCAGTACTAGACTCGGACATTAGCCAGTTCCCCAATCCAGAATATTAGCCAGTGTCTGAAGTATTTCAGGAACTTGAAATGGAACAACTCACAAAACTAAGTTTAATATTTGGCAAAAAAAATATATATATATAAAAAAACTGTGCTTTTAGTTGTAATTGGAAGGGTTGTTTACTTTTCAAAACTTAACTATAGATTAAGTGAGTGACAAACAAAAAAGGTCTTTTGCACACAGCAGCTACCAGTCAAATGTCTCCTCATTCCCATTTTTATGTCCCGATAATGCAGCATTTTCCCTGCAGGGCGTCTGAAGGCATGTATTGATTTTCTGGCGGTTAAAGCTTAAGCAGGCTCACCGGACAACAAAGTTCAAAATGAATGATCCCAAAGATACTGAACTAACAAGACACCAAGGATTTAGCTTAGCTATACAAATTGTACCACAGCCCTGACCACGTTCCCATGCAGACTGAGCTTATAATGTCATGGTGAATCAAACCCATTAAATTGTATTAGTCGCAGTGCGGAAAGGACAATGGAAAAAAGGGTCAAAGTACACAGCTTTCTCTTCTTTTTTTGCCTCTATTCTCCCTCTGTATTAAGGAGGAGGGGTAGATGAATTAAAGAGAGAGGAGTAGTATACTGTGGGTGCTAGAGCAGGAGAAAAGCAATTAAAACACAACTGCTTAATTTTCAGGGGACTCATCTTTAGAAGCCACCTTTGTTCAAAACATGTTTTTGTCTAAAGGGCCGGCAACAATTGCATATCTGATTGCACAGTGGGATCAACACAGAGAGATGAAGAAACAGGAGAGAAATGAGAGGAGAGAGAAACAAAAACCCAGCTCTATTCACATGACAGCATGCTCTTCAGACAGAGAGGGAGCATTGCAAACGTGACAATCACATGATAATATTCTGCCTTCCAATTGCAGTTTTCTTCCAACTTGATTTAGAACATAGTGTGAGTTAAAAGATTCTGAGTCAAAGGTAATTGCCTTTGAGAGATACAGAGAGAGACAGATGTGCTAAAAGCAACAAGGCGCGTTTTTGAGTTATGAAATTGAAAGGAGAGGGCAGAGGAATATGTCTCCTTTTCATTAGCCAGTTGCTTCGGCGCTCTCATATCCTCTGGCTCGGCGCCTGTCCAGACGCTCCCTCTGTCTCCAACTCTAAATAACCAAATGCATTATTCAACGCCACCCCACGTCCTCTTTTCTCTTAAATATTAAACTTTGAAAATTGGTTTATCTTTCAAAATTCATCCCAATCAAAAAAGTCATTTCTGTGCAAACACTTGATTACTCACACAGACGAATGACCCTCAGAGGAGGTGGATGTGGGTTGGAGGGGCAGAGTGTGTAAGAAGTACCTGAGGGCAGATGGAGGACATTTCTAACGCCTGGCATTAAAACTGTGAGGTTGCCATTGTGGCTTGGGACATAAGCTGACAGGTGTTGAAAATACATATTCACTTTGATGATTGGAGAGGAAAAATGTTTCAACTTCAAATGTCTGACAGTGTAAGAGAGAGAGCGGGGGGGTTGTGGTCAAGAATAGAAAATCTGTCAGTTTAAAACCAAGTATGATTTTTTTCACTGCTGGCATAAATAATATGGTGGAGAATGTACCTGGCCTGAAGCAATTAACCTGGCTGCTGCTGCAGTGGTCTTTTTGAAAGGTGGTATGAAAATGTTTTGTGCTTGACAGCTCATCATCAGTAGGCTCTCTATGTTGTCTCATTGGCTATACCTGGTCCCTTCTTTGTTTACAAAATAATTATATGTTTGCCATCTGATCTTTTGTTAAATCCCTCCTCCAGGGATCATTCATACACATGACTAGACATGTGCTGTCCAGGCAAGCTTTGGGTTGAACGGCTGTGAACAGGTGTAGATATTTGCTATCTCAAACTATATGTTGGTTAATATATATGTCCATCAGTAAAGTTACATGTAGCATTTTATCAATCATTACCACATATATTTAGAGCACAGTTAAAAAGAGTCCACAAAAGAAGAAATGTATTTATTGCAAAATAAAACCTGAAGAAGTCTGGTGAGTTCTGAAACTCATAATAAATTACCAGGCTATTACCAGTCTAATCTTTTTTCGGTTGCCATATCTGCACTGCATGCTGCTTTTTTTCTCTTGTTCTTCAAAAGTCTAGCTGAGAGGATATTAGTCCTCTATCAAGTGAAAAAAACATGGCTTGTTAGGACTGTGTAATCTCAGATACATGCATTAGATGAGATTTTACAACAAAACAAATGTGCTGCTGGTCTGAAGAAGCACCAGAGATTGTTTTTCAGTTTCTGGACAGGCTGGCCATGACTGTCTTCCCCTACATAGTTGCAATTATTGCCTCTACAGAAATCCTGGTTCATAACTCACTCTATTTTTAATCTATTTAAGTTTTCCATAAATATAGAAAGCATTTATCTAGAATTTGGTTTCAGTAAAGTTAGTTAATACACTGATAAAAATATCCTGCTTAATCTACTTAAAAAAATTAAGGCAACTTTTTGCACAAGATTATTAAGCAGTTCACACAAGGCTGATCTTTGTATGAACTACTCAATGTTTATCAGTAAGAAATACATTTTCAAAGTAAAATCAACTTAGTGTTTCCATGTAAAGTCAACTTAAAATCACTTGTAAAATTTAGTGCTTTACTTAAAAAAAGAAATCACATAAATTTTACTTGACAAAATAAGCTATTTTACAGCCAAAATCAAGCTTACCTGACTTGAAAATATACTTTTTACATACAAATAATTAATTAGTTCATACAAATACCAGTTTTGCTTGATCTACATAGTAATCTCATACAAAAAGTTGCCTTATTTTTAAGTAAATCAAGCACAATATGTCTCAGTGAAATATAACAGCAATCAATTACATTGTATGATACATTTTGTATACAGCTAACATTTTGGTCATGAAATAATTAAAATTAACAGGAAATCTGCTCCACAGATTTTGAGCTTTTGTGTATGAGATTAAAAAAAAATATTTCATGGAAAAGTCATTAAGTCACCAACATTTAAAGGTTTATTGTCTGTATATCATGTGTTCACAAAAACTCATGACAATCCACAAAAAATGTTGGCGAAAAGTTAGGAGCCAATATTTAATAAGACATATACGGACATCCCTAGGCTCCACTCGACAACTGTGCAATAATCTGCACAACACCCACAAGTCAAACATTAGGAACAAATATTTGTTTAAAATGTTTAAAGGCTGAAAAACATTTTGAAATATAATTTAACCTGTAAACTAAGTCACTCCTGAACGGACATATTTCTTTTGAAACTCTTGGGCCTTAAAAAAAGGCTCTCAAACATAATTTTCATATAAAAACACAGAGCAGAGAACTAACAAGGCATACACCAATATCAAAAACTCAAATTGAAGCATTACCTGAAAACTGAGAAGGTGCATTGGGAGAGCCTGAGAAAGTGAAGTGTAAAACTAATAACTGTAAACTAGACAAGAGGAAGCATCCGACTTCTCTACATTCAATTACGTCTTCATGGTTTTTAGGTATGTAAACTGACCTTGACATAGCGAAACCAACAACTAGCACAACTAGACAAGAGGGAGGTCACTCAAACTTGCTACCTGCAAAGATGTCTGTTTGGCTTTTAGGCATGTAAACTGACCTTGAGATCATGGACCTTTGAGAACATTTTTTTTGTTTGCATCCTCCAGCTCTAGAAAGATCTTCTGAAAAACCTCAAAGGTATATTTCAGTTTCTTAGGGTAGCTTAGTTCCAAGGAATATATAAGTCCCATTAGGTGGTGGTCTCTCTGGGGAAGGTTAGGGTGGGACTCAGTTATGCATGGTTATGGTCAGGAGGTCAGCTTCGGTTACACACTGTTCACCTCTCCATCTGCTTGTCTGTCTGTCCCCAAAAGTAAACAAACCCCTCCCCCATCTTTTAGATGCTTAGTCATTTACAACAAGAGATGCACCAACTGCAATTATCCTGGCCGATTCAGATTTCCATGGGTCCATGCCAACCGGTGGCAGTTGAAAGAGATGTGTCTTCCCAGCCAAAACTAAAAACTAATAAATAAATAAATAAATAAATCAGCAAAATACTCTGTACAGTGACTGTAAGTATTAAGAATAATGATGGTCAACAAGAATGTCTGCATCACCACAGTACTCAATTTAATACATTATTTTGACACATTTCACCTTAACAAATACAGCCCTCAGCAATTTGATTTTGCACTTGACAAAATCAAGTGAGCAAACGGTGAACCCCCGGAAGTAAGCGTTGCGTGGCTGCCGGCGTGCGTGAGACGAGCGTCTGATGTGCCTTTCCCACGTGCTGTGCGGCTACTCTACTCTGTTTTAATGGGTGCCGAAAAAATAAGCAGACGCGAAGTAGACACACCGACACATGCAGTCCGTTGTCCTTTCCTTTGTGAGGCTGTCACAGCCTGCAGCAGGCAGCGGTAGGAGGGCCCGCTGTCTCAGCTGGCAGCCAAGTTTACTAACGTTACTTTTCAGATTCATAGTACACTATGATAAACAAAAGGCTTGACTTGTTTTTAACTTGATGTTATCGTTTTAAAATAGCCTACATTTTACCATGCAATTGATTAACAGAAACCCTGTTACGTTAATTTATTAACATCGCATTACAGACCTTCAGCAGTTAGCCATAAAGTCACATGCTAACATGGTCTTAACAAAAAGCTTATTGTTACATTAACATATTTTTTACGTTACAACAATAAGAAAAGTGGAAAAACTGTTACACACGTATATACTACTTGGTAACTTTATTCTTACTTTAAAATGTCTGATGAGGTGGCGGTGAACCGGTGAACACCTTGCTGCTACAATGGTGTCTGGCAAACTTCGCAGTACCTAACAGCATTGTGACAGGCAGCTGAAGGGGCATCACGTGACTCCACTCACTTTCCAAAGTAAATATTACAATAAAATATTTGTTGTGTCAGTGGACATGAGAAGATTGGCTGGAATTACGTAAACACATCTGGTTAAGTAAAAAATGCACAATGTCTTGTCTTTTAAGCTACGCAGATTAAGTCCAGGACTAAATTGTTCTTTGTAGAGATAAAAACAAACATTTTATTGTTTATATCATAGGTTTAATTGTGTTACATTTACATCCTCCCAGAATCATTTTTTCTCAGTGTATTGTACCTTCTGTACAAATACAGACAAGCTCAAGCAGTGAAGAACAAGGCTTAAAGCTAGAGCATTGTGACGTTAGCATACTCCTTCAGGGAAATGATCCACGTAGATTAGAGACTCTGTTCGTTCTGGCTGAATTCGATTTTTGGCCCATCCTCAAAACAAATTACTCTGATGTTACCTCAGAGAGCCCAAAAGACAGAGTGGAGACGCAGCCAATTTTCATCTGAACATTTACTAAGGTTATACCGTGTTGATTTCATTATCTTCACAATGAAAACCACTGTTTTGGTAGTGCATTGAGACTGACATGAATAACCATGAAAAGAAAATGTTGTATTATCTATGGCCACTGTACCGTGGCAGGATTCATCCCTCTTTATTTGGACATGGTGTAAATAATGACTAAAATGCCCATGGTCTCCGTTTTTCATTTCCTCTCACACTCACTTCCTCCATCTGATTCCACGCACTGATAATGATAGTGAAATTAGCTTTTCCTGTTGTCTGCCCCCTCGCTCAGACAAATGCAATCATCATCTTAGGCCTCCAGGTCAGGTTTTGTGAGCTGCTAATTGCTAAGTGCACTGATTCCGTAGCAGGTTATAGTGAGAATACTTGGAACTGAAAGGTTCACACCCACATTTGTAATAAAATACTTCTATATGAGCTCATCTGTTTGTGTCTGCAAGGGTAAATAATGCATCCTGTGGCAGGCTCAATTCAAACTCAAGTCAATAATATCCCCCAGGTTTGTATCTATTATGGGTGCTATCATTTATACTAGGATGGCGGATTAGTAATAGAGCTGTCTTCCGGGAGCTCTTTTGGGGAATCTGAAAATTATGGGAGAGTTTGAGGAATGCAGGTCAGTGAATCCCCCTCACAAACCTGAGGCTATTTCGCTGAGCGGTACGCTACATTTGGTTAAGTCAGGCAGCCTTTGTTGTTCATTCTAGAAAGCAATTCACACTATACATACTGTGTGTGTACAGGGGGGCTAAAATTAGAAGGACCTGGCTTCAGTCTAAAGTATGAACTTTGTGCAGAGTAACAGGACACTGAGTTACCTTCCCTCTGTTACTGTCTATGCTTATTTCCCTCACCGTGAAGAGAACAGCTGCATCTGAGTCTTAATTAAAAGCAAAAGCACACAGCAGATTTTCCTTGATTCATCTTCACTAAAGAAAACTAGCGAGTCATCATTGCTTTTTGTGATAGTGGGTGAGTGGCGGCAGTATTGATAAGAACTTCCGTGTCTGGTCACCACAGGAACTACAGCTCAGTAAAGGGCTGTTGAAATACCCATTAGCCTATCTGTCACTCTGTCGTTTTAAGAAGAAACTTCCCCAACTTTGACTCCCTGTGGATCTCTCAAACATTGTGCTTGCATAACGCACACACATACACACTTGCTGTATCGTTGGTTCTTTTTTTTTTTGCCCTCCCCCATCCTTTCACTCTTCCCCAGGAGCACGAATGTATTTTTTCTTTGATAAAAGCACCTAAATGATGAATCATACAACATTCCTGTGTTTCTCTGTGTCACTCCAACTGACAAAATATCAAGGGGCTCGGCCTGCTCCATACATCTTTTGATTAGCACACACAGCTAGACACCTGCGTGTATAAAGGATTTCAGCTTTTTCCATAAAATTACACATCAGGGGTTGATACACTACTTTTGTGTGTTACCCAATCATCGCACCTCAGGATTGCAGCTAAAGAGGGAGTCATGTTTGAAATGCCATCGCTGTGCTTTTCATCAGTGCCACGGACTGACATGAATTCAGACAGACCATTGGTTACTACAAAACTAATTATTGGATTTGTAATCCTTAATCATTCAACACACTGCAGGAGTTGACATGCTTTCATTACAAAATGTTTTCCTTATATAATTCCTCCAGAATTTGGTTAGGTAACATTAACCCCTCATGTGTTTGAGTTTTCACTTTGCATTACTTTTAAAACAGGGAGAGCAAAGTTTGAAAAGCTTGACATTTGAGGATTACTATAGGAAGTGAAGCAGTGTATAAGATCACAATTTGAGCTTCACTGCTCTTGGAAAAAAAAACATGATTTGCAACAAACATTGCATTGCATTAAGTGACTGTGAAAAAAAAAAAACCTATATAGTATTTGAGATTGACGTTGATGCAATATGTGTGGCTGTGATATACAATATTCGATTTGAGGTGACTCGCAAGATAAGATATCGTGAAAGGAATATGGGACTTACTTCTTTAATTCTCCCTGAGGGGTGAAACTGTTGAAATGTTTTCTCTTCTGATTTTTCCTTGTGACATTGGAAGCTTGGTGGGTTTTGCTTAGACAACATAATAAAACACCTTGTGGAGCTTCACAGTAACTAGGACTCTGAAGAAGCTTTGCCCCAATTAAAAACAGAGCAAACTGCTTGTCAGCTGTAAAAGAGTTCTGAAATTCATAGTGTGAGTTTTAAGGCAAATGGGAACAATTCAGAAATCCAAAGAAGAAATTACCGATGCCCAAAGTCACAAGCATTTCAGCTTTGTAAAGCAAGCTTTGCTGGTTGCGGTCTGGCAAGACTCAAAAAGTATTTGCTTGGAGCTGACATAATTTCAAACGGGCTGTGCATAAATGTCTAACAAGACTGTTTGTCGAAAACACTTACATTTCTTTTAATCGTCTTTCTTGTCCAACAAGAAAAATATGGCTCCTGTTCTGGAAATGTTGTCAACACTCTCCCAAAACAGTCAAAAGTCCACTCCTATCAGGAATAGCTCAGTACACAGGTTGTGTGCATAGTAAGACAGACACAGGGGGATGCAGAGTAAGAGAGAGAATGGAGGTGTTAAGGTTGGCAAATGGTGCAAAGTTATCTGGTTAGTTGGAAGTATATGTGCACCATCGATCCAAACAGCAAGGATTTATGAATTGACACTTTTCAAGCAACCTCAGGATTTTGACAGTGGCTGTGGTTGTTATATTAGAAGGTGATATTTGTGTCAGCCTTTGTAGCTTGTCTCTGCTGCTTCCCAGTAGTTCAGAAATATGCTGATGAAGGTGTCAAGACATTTTTTAATTTTTTATATTTTTTAACCCCATGTAATATGGCTGTATATTGACAGCTAAATGCAGTTCACACTTGTAAACGTAACCGCACAGAACTGTTCATGAAACTGAACCTTGAAAAGCCGGTGCAGGTTTGCACATCTATATTTGATCACTTATAAAATCCAGATTATGTGCCGGTGAACTGAACAGCTGGTATCCTCCAACATTAACACGGACATAAATAACATAAATGAATATTAATGTGTAATTATTAGCATTAGCTTTGTTGCTAAGGTCCCCGTGGGCAGCCCAATTAGCTGCAACCACACACTGGGCTTCTGGATCAAGACCCTTTATTGCAGCTGCAGCAGGTGCAGGTGACCAGCGTGCCCTCTGAAAACAGTCATTTCTGACAACAGCTTGTGCATGGCTGTGTTCGGCGCTTTGTAGAAACTGCCACTACTTTCCTACAAACTATGGACAAAAACCGCAGCACTTGTTGATGAGGATTTAAAAAGCCTAGCAGTCTCTGAAATTTTACGCTCTTTTTGCAATTCTAGTAATTGAAGCTTTAAGTCAGTAATGTGTGACACCGCTGACAAACAATGACCTTTTCTACTCTAATGCATCTGGGTTTTATTAAGCCTAGATAAGAAGATAAGGTGCAATCAGGGAGAAGAGCTAGATTTATTGCTTGTTAACTAATTTCCCCACATTGTTTTGTTTCTTTGATTACACTGACAAAACTATTCCTCATAACATCGCCCGAACTGTTCTTCGCGGCACTAAATCATTTGTGGTAAGTTTCTTAAATGCCTTGTGATTAATTCAAATCATTATGAGTGCACTTTATGTACACAATTTGATTGAAACATGCATTGTATTTGCATAATTACAGCACTGTAGAGTGGGGCTTATTGTTACGATCCAATCTAAACCACTCAAACTTGGAGCTTTGTGTATTCAAGGGGACTAATATGAAATCACACAAATGTATTGTGTACAGTGTTCTCAATTATACACAATTACAGACTGGCTTTTCAGAAACACAAAAGCCTATTTTAGCCTAACATTGTTCAGCATAAATGGTTTGTGGTTGTTTTATAGAGCTAAATGGAAGAATAATGATGAAGATACAGTGAATGATGAGGGAGAAAAGATAAACAAGGGAAAAATAGAAAATATTGCTGCAAGAAAACTCCTCCTCATAAGTTTAGTATTGACTCTGACGAGTATTTTTTGATATTTCAGGTCTGTTAGAGACCTATACACAGGATTTAATATGCATGGCTCACAAATGTTTTTAAAAGGATGACAGCAGTAGTTTTATTTATTAATTTCCTATAATTGAATATACTTAGAAACAACTTACCCTAACCATTTTGAAACATGTATTCCTAACACCTTTTTTATGATTCCTCAGTCACTGGTTTAAATTTAACATCATCTAAACCTTGAAACTAGCTTAGATTTTACAATCCATTACAGTGAATAAGTAAGTTTTCTGTTGTGTTGGTCAATATGAACAAAAATCCTTCATCATGAACCATGTGAAGAATAAAGTCAGACATTGGTAATAGCTATAAAGACCATTAAAATATCAAAAGCACCAAGATGGAGACTTCACGAAACCACTCCAGTGTGAAAATGTTATTCTCATAGATGGGGGACATGCTTACACAATGTTGTAATAACTTATATTTGGAGATTTTCAATTATGCAGTTTCCTGGAAACCTTTCAAATTACTGACAAAGGCCTTCATATAATTTATCTTCTACTGTTTATCTGTTTCCAGGTCGAAGGGGCTGCTGGAGCCCAACTCATGGTGGGCAAGGGCACGGTATACCCTGGACAGGTCGCCAGTCCGCCGCAGAGCCAACACAGACAGACAGAGACCAACAACCACTCACACTCACACTCACACTCAGACCTACGGACAATTTAGAGTCACCAGTTAACCCAAACATGATGTCTTTGGACGGTGGGAGGAAACCGGAGTACCTGGAGGAAACCCACGCAGGCATGGGGAGAACACGCAAACTCCGCATGGAAAACCAAACCTGCAACCTTCTTGCTATGAGGCAACAGCGCTAACCACTATGCTAAGCTTATCACTATGCCGCTGTGCTGCCCCTGACAAAGGTCTTTTTAAAATTACACACCACTCCTGAAAGACGTCTGTCAGCCACTGTTTGCTACTGCACAAGGTAAGAGGAATGGTCTGCTCATTCAGCTACTACATTTGTAGCATATAACTCCAGATACCTGATATATGACAGTGCTAAATTAGTGGAAAAACATATCTTATTACAGTAGCAGTATTATATTATAGGTGTAGTCCAGTGTAAACAGATAGTGCTTCTCTCCTGACAGACTGTCAGGACAAGATTTAATCAGCATTACGATCATTAGACTCTGCACGCCTTTTTAAGACAAGTTATAAGACAGCCATCTGTCTGTTCCTCTATCAGCTGACATTGAGGCCCAGAATGAAAATTTAAATGCAGCATTCAGTTGTATTCATTAAAAAGCTGAAAAACTGCCTTTATTCCTGTTTCAGTGCAAACCCATTCACAGGCTTCATAAAATCCAGGTCTGTGACCACATTAGTGCAAATAGTTCACTCTGCTCTCTGAGCAAATAGGATGAGGTCCTCCTTGCGATAATGGATATTTTCCACTCATTTCCTTTTTTTATACAGTTCAGGAACAAAAACAAGTTCTCATTAGCTCTCGGTTGTTTGGGCTGTTGTCCCGCCCCCTGCCAGCATGCCAACCTTACTGATGATGTCGCTCAGAAACCCACAGTTGCCAAATATACCACATATATATGTAAGGGATTTCATCTTTATATTGGCACAGAAATAATAATAATATATTTAATATAATATATAAAATAATACATAATTATTTTCACCCATCAATTTAACATGGACAAATATTCATATCTGTCTTTGTCTTGGCCCTGTGATGGACTGGCGACCTGTCTAGGGTGTACCCCGCCCCTCGCCCGGAAAGTTTGCTGGGATTGGCTCCAGCAACCCCTGCGACCCGGAAACGGAAAAGCGGTAGAAGATGGATGGATGGATAGGTGAAATATTCTTTTCGACTTGGTTTTTCATTGTAATGAACGAAACATCTCAAGTAAAAGTAGAAACCAGCTGCTGTCAGAATCCCGTTATTTCACATTGTCTGACGCGGTTGCCAGAACAAGCAGAGTTGATGGTATTTGAAATGTACCAATGTTGTCATAAATAATTCAGTTCTTAAATACTGGAATCTTAAATAGGGAAGGCTGAAAAATACATAAAATGCTCAAAGGAATTTTGATGCTACTGGCCTGCAGTGGCACCTTCAGCAGGCACTAATCTGTTTTCAAACCCTCTGATCGGCGACCAACAGATTCAGCATGCACTGATAACTGATGTTTTTGAAGTCCTTATCTAGTTTCCACACCATCAAAGTAGTGTCTGGTTCTATGGGAGCTGCGGCTCAGGTGAGTCCCAAGTTACTCAGGAAACGCCAACGTCCCTGCCAAATCCTTCCCCATTCGGAGGACTGGATTGAAGCCCAGTGTTGTGGTCTTTCATGGGTAGATAAAAATACAGGATGTCCAATGCATCATAAACTCTCAGGTGTGATCATTCCCAACAGTGTAGCATAAATTTTCACCTGTGTGCTAATCAGTGACAACACTTGAGAAAGACCTGGAAACAACATGTACAGGTGAAGTGTGGAGGTCCCAATTATGTAAAATACTGTCAGAGATTTCCAGACAGTTGCTCTGACAAATGTTAAAATGAAGCTTCTCTCTCACCTGCCTGACCTTCCTGTCTTCCCTTCCATTTTTCTTCGCTCGTAGCAAAGAAGCAAAGATTAGGGCAATTACTTTAAAACCAAACAGTCAATATTGCCCCTGAGGTGGAAATGCAAAGGTTTATCTCAAGGCAACTCATCAAAAACAACCTTTTAATCATCCAGATCAGCTACAGAGGAGGATATCACCCCAGCTTACCTTTCATTTAGGACAGGATATCAGATGATGCTGATACAGGGCCTTTTCTCATCATACAGTGTCTGCAGGTCTCTTCTCCTATCCGAAATACATCCTGAGTTGCGGTCAGAGATAACTCAAACTCTCCAGAGGCACATGAAGATTGATAATGGGAGAATTTTGTTTTCGTGGCAAATTCGGTTACATGTGTGCACACATACACACACACACACACACGTTCAGGTTATGTTGCTTTGTTTTAATTCATATCAGACCTTCCTGACCCTAATATCCGTAAGCTTTGTAATTTGTGACTGATACGGCACCTCTTTGTAAATTGTTTTGTTCTGTCTGTCTATTTTCCTCTCAGTCTTTATCATTGTCTGTTCACGCTTGTAATGCTCCCTCTCTCATTTGTCTTTTTTGTTTTTTTGCAAAGCAAATGCATCTTCAGCCTACATAGACAGATTCCTCTATTATTTTGAAAACAATCTCTGGCATCCAACATCATGTGTGAGCACAACAGCTGATTCTTCTCCACCACTATCTCTCTTTTGCTGTTACTTCTCATCTGTGCTCTCTCCTCTTTCCCTCTAATGCTGTTGAATAATGGAGAGACTGCATGCAGTTGTCATGCTGTCACTCAGCCTGTTAGAAGCAGGGGGCCTGCAGTGAATATGTGTGTGTGTGTGTGTGTGTGTGTGTGTGTGACTCTACATGCTGAAGATTAGCCTTGAGGGCACACACACATGCATATACAGTTTGTACACTCACATGTTCGCACACACATCATGCAATCAGTGGTAACAATACAGCCTATTCATTTCTTCAGTATGTAACTATTATATTCTCCTCATTTTATTCAGAAAATGTTGGCATTGGCAACAAACAAAGATTACTTTGTGAAACCACAGACTTACTGTCTACCACACACAAACCGGATGCAATAATAATGTAAGTATTGCATATATATATATATATATATATAGATAGATAGATAGATACTTTATTAATCCATATAATAATATGGTGGTCCAACATAATCCATAAATGGTTCCTTATAGCAGGGACAAAAAGATCACAGATGGGGGTCAAAATGAAGACAAGAAAGAGAGAGAGCCACGGGCAGTGAACAAGATGATGAAATCGGTGGTACTGCAGCACAGACATACAATTATTTTGCATCTGATACTCTGCCAGTCTCGTGGCGAGGCTAGGGGGCCCCCTGCTGCTAAAAACAGCTGGTGGGTGGACTTGAGACATCCAATCCCCTGTCTTTAAATCGACGGACTGGCACAAATACATACTGTAATAACCAGTACAGGCCTCTTCACAGAGTCCTCCCATTCTTCCGGCCAGATTGCCAGGTCGATGATAATCTCTAGATATCACTTTTAGCTCAGAGAACACAACCAGGCAAATGCAACATCTGGAGTTCCAAAACAGCTAAAAGGTTTCGCATACAGAATAGAGAGAATGTAAAAAAAAAAAAAGAAGAAGAGAGGAATACAAAATGGTATTGATCCAACAGGGGGCTCATGTAAATGGAAGGTAGGGGAAACTAATCTCCCCCCGTCTCTTTTCCTCCTTTCTCTAACCCTCTCTTTTCCCAGTCCAGTGCCCATCACAGCTGGGAAGGGGCTTTTGCTTGCCTTTGGCCCAATTAGCCAGGGCTTAAAGCGCAAAGCATGTTGAGCGGAATAGGTCCAAGCTTGGTTTAGTCTAGTTCAGCATGGCTTGGCTTGGGCTTGGCTCAAGTTCCTGCTTTGAGCTGCTATGCAATTATAATTACGGTTGTCCTCTGACACACAAACACAAACACATACACCCATGAAGTGGAATTATTCTCCACTCAAAAATTTCTGCATCTCACATTTTATCGTAGACTTTCTCTCCCCCCCCCCCCCCACTCTTCCGCGCGCGCACACACACACACACACACACACACACACGTGTATTCGCCCCCACGGCACACAGTTTGGGCTCAGCGATCTGGCATAGCTTCACAAAGACTCAAAAACTCCCAGAAGGGAAAGGGGAACAATACCATTTCATCCCTCCTTTTAATAGCTCTATCTTTTCGTGCTCTCCCATCCCACCCCTCTCTCTCAATTTTTTATCTGTCTCTTACTGTCTCTGTTTCTCTTTCCTTTGCCCTCTAATCTCCGTCACTTTGTTCTGTGAATTCATTAAGCCCTATTCTATATTGTTGGTGTCAAGGATCAGTGGTTGCCATCGGAACAGCTCCCAGCATGCACTACCATGCGTGGCCATTTTTAATGAGGGCCAGTTCCATCTGTCCTGCATAAAGAAAAGGGAAACTCAGTTTTCGGTACAAAAGCCTCACAGAGGAGATGTTTATCTTAATGGTCTTTTATCTGTCTGCAAATGTGATAGATTCAATTTAATGCAAAAAAATTATCAACAAATATCTGTTTTGGGTTCCTTTGGGTGTTTCATGCCTCTATTTACACCTTTATTTCATCCAGAAAATTGCTCCAGGTCTATCTAATGTTTTTTAATGATAAGATGCCAGATCACTGCCTTGGCTGGCTTATAGGAGAGGGCTGGAGGGCATCAGGATTTCAGAAAACATATAGAAAATATGACACTCAAACTAACTACTGCACAAAAGTTGGAATTGAAGATGCAACAATTCTTCTAAACGGTAAAAATCTAAAAGATTCAACTGACTGTATGGAGGCAGAGGAACTAAAACGCAGTTTGGTTTCAGTCAGGAGGCAGAAAACAGAAATAGTAGAGGACAGAGGAGTGTGAAACCAGCAACAGGATCTTTTCATGAGCATGATTTCCACAGGCATCTTATCATGGTTGACCCAGCAGAGGTGGAAATGGGTCACTGATTGTCATCACAGCACAGTGAGGTCAATGTGTAGGTAGGCCTCTAATGGCTTGGCTAATTTTTCCACAGACACACATGAACACACACACATTTACGGAGAAAAAGACACAGACTAATTCAAACACACCCTGGTACAGACACACACTGTAACACATACACACACACACAACCAACAGATAATTGGGCAGGAAACCTTCATCTAAATCAAAGACTGTGCCAACTGAATTCCAGCCTAGTCCACCAATGAGCCTCTGGATTGTGAAAAATGTATGAACGAAAACAGGAAAAAAAGCTACAATGACAAATAACTAATGTTTTGGCCAAGGAGAAAGAAAGATTTGTTGGAGACGCAACGTGATGCATAATGAAAATAGATGCCTGTGCTGAGGCTTTCCGGGCATGCTGTTGGTCTCCATTTAAAATCAATCCTGTCAATGCATCATAAGTTATTTTGACAGGGAGCAAGAGGCACTTCAGGAAACACCAGTTTAATGATGTCTTTAACCTGCTGGTAATTGACCCCCGAATTGAAAGGGAGAAACACTATTGAAAGCCTGGGGCAGGCGATTATAGGTCTCTACTGGTTGTGGCTGCTATACATCATTTCTGATCAGACCTGGGTCAGCATAAACCAAAGTGTTTTTCTTTCCCTTGAAAAAACAAAAAAAACAAAAACTGGTCTGTGTACAGTAGTGAACGGCTCCAGCGCTGGATGGAGCAGTGGAATCTCCCAGATTGGATTTATGTACTGTGTATGCTACTGCCTTGTTTTGCCACAGCTTGCTGTATATCAGAACGCCACAGTGTGTGTCAGGCTGGGTGTTTTTACCTTAGATATGAAGGAAAAGAAGAATAGGGATAAGAGATACTGTTATCATATGAAGTGGATCTTTGGAAATAGAAAATTATTCCAGAAAGCCCAGCAAACCTGGGATAAACTATATCTTCTGCTTAAGGAACTACACTGTAGTGGCTTTGAAACCCACTGTACTTGTTACTTTCTTTCTTTTAGTCAAATAAAAGAGACGGAAACACACACACACACACACACACACACACTTACAGTACACATGCGCAGTAAAACTTAGAGCCATCAGATGGCAGAACACAGTGACTAAAATACATACCATCTGGCAGCATTAGGAATTCAAATGACATCTGATTTATGCTTGAGCTTAGGGAGCAAGGAATTAGTCTGCTATCAATTTATGATCAATTTGTCAAGTTGCTCAAATTTCCAACATAAATCTAATCATGTTCATTCACATTTGTGTTGTGAACAACTGCCAGAGCTCCGCATACAGTGCAATATCTCACATTGCCAGTTATATCAACATCATGCAGCCCCACATAGCCCGCACTATACAGACATCAGCTGCTCATGTACACCAACCATAGCCAGGAGCAGCTTGCAGCAGCATCAGTGCTAGCTAATGTTCATAGATTAGAGAACCTGCTCCAGTTTAATTAAGTCTGGAGCGACTCATCCAGCCATCCTGGGCCATCAACCTCCCTCGCTGGCGTCTTCAGCTGCCTTAAACCCCTCGTCCCTCCTTCATTCTGCCAGCGCACTAGATGGAGGTACAATCAGGCACGGGTGGATGTAAGCATGTCATTGAGTTTTTAATATGCTGGCGGAGGAGATCAATCTGGGACCGCCACAAAATGAGATGGAGACGCCTGAGAGCAGGGGGACTTTGGCATTCAGGCTAGGGCGGCGTGTAACAGAGCAAAGGGTGTGCGTTTGATTGTAATTACACTCGTGCTTTGAGCCCTCCTCAAAGAGTCTTAGGGTGGAGGTAGCAGGGGTGTGGGGTTTGATTGAGGATGGAGTGGAATGAGGGACGATGGGAGAGGTGGAGTGTAAGCATGTGTCCATATGCTGCTGGGATGGTGGGAAAAAGGAATTTTCACCTTGGCCAATTCTCCTCGATGCTTCAGGATTTTGTCCAAGGTTGAGCGGACAAAGACCGACACAGACACAGAGGAATAGAGGGAGAGGCATCACGGCTGCCTGACTCTGTCTGCCAGACAACAAATCTGAAATTAAGCAGTTATGAGCACTAACAAAAATGCGACATCCTAATCAACCATCCAGTTACACAAGCTGCCTGGTAATGATGGTGTACCTTTGTAAAATCATTTTTATATCTTCTTCCCACAACTGAAATTGGGAATATAAATTTTGACATTGTCCCATTCAATTTTGCTAAAGGTACTGAACAACGAACAACATCAAACTAATGATGTTCGGATATGTGGAGAGAACGGTTTTGAGCATCCTGACATTCAAAAACACTTGACATTTCCTTCAATGTGCCAGTTGACAAGCCTCTTTATGTTGTGAGTCAATGCCTATTCAGAGACATTAGAGATAGATAAAGATAAAAAACAAAGCTATCTGACCATGCACACACATGAGATCATCAAACACTGACAATACAAAAGCTTCAGAATAACAACTCAAAGCTCCAGGTGAAAAAGACAATTGTCACAGCTGCCTACAATCTTAAATTTAAAAAAAAAAAAAAAAAAAAAAAAAGGTACCACTGTCTTGCAGGAAATGAGACTGGTTGTCCCACATCAAGGCTAAAAGGTATTCTGGTCAGTTCAGCATGATAATTTGTTGGCACTGACTGAAGGAATATGTGGGCAGGTCTCTGAAGGATCACAAACTTATAAAGAGATGGAGCTGTTGGCCTCCATCCACCCTTATTGTTAAATCAGGAGGCAGATGCAGAGGAAGATACTAACTAATTAGACCAGCATGTAAACAAAGTTTTTGGCAGCTGATATCTAAACAAACATACTCTTCTATATATATCTCCGGCTAGCTGCAACCCACCAACAGTCATTCGTTTTATAGGATGGTTGGGTTTTGCTGCATCAGGAAAGTTTTGTTTAGATAAACAGGGTTTTGCTAAGAGCAGTACAAAATTTGGATCAGCTGTTTATATAGCTGAAACTGAGCAATGGTCTGGTCAGCCATGGCCGGTGTGTGGTTACACAAGCCTTTAAGTGGGGTTACATTGGGTATTCTCTGAAGTCATTAAAAATCCATATTCTTAAAACTGGTAAAACAGAGATGTGAATTGAACACACAGTTTGGTATACCAACAAGGGGTGTTTTGATTTTTTATGACAGTTCTCCAAAGGTGTGAAAGGCATTTAATGTTCCATGAATCAGCTATCTGCAACATGCAGGTTGGTTGATTTGTGGGTTTCGCAGCTTTTCAAAAATCCAGAGGGCAATATACAGAATATCATGATAGTGCTGACCATGGCACTCACCAGTGAGAGGAGCTCCAATGCAAAAAAGCTGCTAGTTCTGACAGTGAGACTGTGGGAGATTGAATAAAGTTTAATGTAGCTAATTATTCAGTACAGTCCAGCTTTTAGGTTTAATATGCTGCTGCATACACACTGACTCATCGTCACATTGTTGGGGAAAATGTTAGAAAACGCTGCCAGTGGAGGTAACTAGGAAACTGAAGTGACTTGTTTTGGTCTTCGCTTCTTCCTGAGGAAGATATCGGGCTCTTTAGCTGATCCACTCCATCTAGATGTCCACTTTGCCCATCTGCTGTTAGAGCTTGGGTAGTGAATCTTTATGATTCACAATGTGGAACCACTTAAAAGTAGTGTGGCTCACAGTGACATCTCCTGCACACTCCCACAAGCCTCTTCATTGTGATAAGATATCACCTGCAGTGTACCAAAATATCCTTCCAAATGTTCCCTTGTTTGTTCATCAATGGATGATGGCATTATTATATGATCCCAAATTATTTTTCAATAGCTACTGCATTCAGGAGTAGCTCTAAGACAACAAAGAGAGGTAGGAACAGCCATGAAAAAAAAAAAATGTTTCTTGCGAACTATACATAAAAGATGGAGCTCTTCTGCAGAAAGCCTGACAATAACTGGAAAAGTAAATACAGACATAGTTCTGCCAACGGCCGTCCAATCTGTTATTAATGCCTAATGCCCAGTGACAGCCTTTCTAGCCAATACCAACCACGCTGGCTCAATAATGTACAAACACAGTCGTCCTGTCGGCAATGCTGAGAGCAACAGAAGGGACAACACAGGACAGGTGGTGGCTACATGTGATTCATTGTTCCTGTAAGAAAGCACAAGTCCCACTGGTTGCCATTCTCTCCTCCCTCCATTTCTCTGGCTACTTTAGTCTTTCTGTTGCCCCGTCTCCTTCTTCTTTCATCTGTCTCTACTCCCTCTCCTTCTCAGATTAGGTGTGAAGAATAATTAGCAAGTACTGAAGAGCCCCGGGTGGACGGGATACTCATGGGAGCTTGGTCACTTTCTCCTCCACCAAATGTCCCTGGCATCACAGCTGACTGTGGGCCACACTGCATCAGTAATGAGAGGGTTGTACTCACATATGTGTGTATCACAGCCACTGATAAGTCCGCGTGTGTGCTCACTGTATGGAACAGGTTTAATGCAGATGTTCTTTGCCATCGTTTGGAAAAATACAAAGCTTGATTGGAAAAGTATTAGATGACTGATAAACACATGTACACGTTTGACACAGAAGGGCCTTCCAGATTTTATCAGAAACATGTTCAATAGGAGGAGTCAATTAGCACTATGAAAAAAAAGACAGACACTTTATAATAGTGGCAATTAGTGTGCTCATCTCCTTTTAGCTTCTTTCAACTTTCAGCTCTTCAATATGATTGCTTTTGATGTGGCTGTCACAACAATTTGCTGACAAACTTATCAGAAGGAAATGGTGGGACAAACTAGCAATGCCTAATTATTTTGAGAGAAACCTCTGATTTCACTTGTTTAAACTGGGCAGATTATAAATTGAAGAGAAATTCTGAGAAGGAGAAGAAGAAGAAGATACTTTATCCCCGTAGGGAAATTCAGGTGTCCAGCAGCACACAAACAAAACGCATAACACCAGTTACAGACAGACTATGAATAAAGAAATATATAAATAGAAAATATCAAGAGTAAAAGACGGTCAAAAAGCCTAATGGCTGTGGGGACAAAGGACCTTCTCAGTCGCTTCGTCCTGCAGCACAGAGAGATCAGCCGCTCACTGCACCCACTCTTCTGTCCAGCCAGTATGTAGGCTTGCAGCTTTTTCAAAGTACGCCCTTCAACCACAGTTGTCAGTCCATCTAGCTTCCTGCCGAGCACTGAGCTGGCCTTTTTAACCAACCTGCCCAGGCGCCTCCTGTTTGTGTTAACCATGCTGCCTCCCAAACAGACAGCAGCATAAAACAAGGAGCTTGCCACCACTGTCCGCTAAAACATGATGTGCACCTCACTGCAGACATCAAAGGACCTGAGCCTCCTTAGAACATATGCAGACCGGCTGACATGGTGGTTTAATATTTCTAAAATTTATCACCAGCCCCTTGGTCTTGGATATGTTCAGAAGGAAGCCATTTTTATTGTTCTGGTCACTGAAGACCTCCACTAAGTCCCTATACTACACCTCCTGTTCACCTCGCATACATGCCACAATAGCTGTATCGTCCGAATACTTATGAATGTGGCAGGATTCAGAGTTGTATTTAAAAGCCGATGTGTAGAGTGTGAACAGGAAGAGAGCAAGCAAAGTGCCCTGTGGGCCCCCCGTGCTGCACAGGGTGCGTCCATGTGTCCATGGCCTGGATCAAACTACACAACAATTATATCTGCTAAGAATGAAATATTCATTCTTAGCAGGGCAACATCCTCTGAAAGACAACACTAACAAAGTTACCATGTTAACCACGTCGGTCTAGTGTGTGGGATACTTCCAACTGCATGTAACAATATAAGAATTCAGCTATCTGTACACCAAATTTAAAGACAACCTAGAATTATTTTTTCCATTAATTTCTCCAAAAAACAATAAATGCAGATCTGCAAGTGTCAGTTGGGGAAAAGGCTGGATTTTATCATCCAAAAACCATGAATGTCCCATGTCATCACTCAGATGTCACAATATTTCATCAAACACGTGACCTAGTATTGGTGATAGATAATAAGCTGGGGGATAACTCATGTCAGATGCATCTTCTCTGGAACATGAAAATTTTGCACCTGAAGTCTGACACCAATCTAACGGCTGCTGCCACAGTGTTTCACTCAAGACTAAAACTGTCAACCTCATGGTGTTATAAGGGGAAAAGTCAGGGGATTACCAAAGTCATTTGGATTCATCTTCTGAATACCATCAATGTCTGTTCGACAGCTCCCAATAGTCAGTATGTGGAAGACAAACTGACTGAGATTGCCATGGCCGTGTAGCCACACCCATCATGTAATCTCAGATGGTGGGCTTTTGACAGAAAAAGTATTTCTCTAATTGCAATGTGTAAAATGTCATATATCTTCAAACCCCACCCTGATTTTCTTTCACAAGGCTGCAGTGTGTTGGATTGATTTCTGGTTGCAGCCTTACAATCTAATGAGCCCTAAGGAGTCCAGTCCTCACTTTAGCATGTCAGGTGTCAGGTTCGATGAAAATATAACAAACTGTAGTAAACCAGGGTAAAAAATATGCAGGAAACAACTGCCTAATTTCATATCAGGAGGGTGGACTTGGCTTGGTCTCCAGAAGGTAGGAGGAATCAGAAGAGACAGAGCTTTGCAGTTGCATCCATACAGATGAGTGGAAAGCTGTGAGTCTGTATAATTTTGGTGGGGGGAGTTCCTGACACCCTGGCATGTCCCATAATCGGCTTTCCTCAATGACAGCATGGAGCCCATAGGACAGCACCGTGTGTCTGTTTCTCGCATACACACAAATGTGAAGATACAAATGCATGTGCACAAGCACACCTGGCGGGAAGCACAGGGGGTCTCAGGCTGCCAGCTGCAAGGCAGGATACACACTGAGAGGAGCGGAACAGACACAAACACTCAGATACAAATACATGTGCATGCAGAATTTAAACACACAGGCAGCATCTAATCCACACGAGAAACGGTAATTTTAATAGCAAGCAGGACCTTTCACAAGCACACACACACACACACACAGCAAGTTGTAATGTGAGAATCATCACACACATGTCTGAAGGATTGAAAAACTAAAGCATATATTCCCAGTGTCACACTGCGAAGCTTCATTACACCACCTGCACACAGATGGCAGCAACATCCACTCAAGAGTTATGAAGAAGACACACATGCGCAAATTCACATTCATCTCACACACCATCACAAATAAAGTAATCTGGGCTTCACATAGAGGTGTACACCATTGCAGCAGACTCTGAGGACTGCCATTCATACAGCCGTGGGGAGTGTGACTGGGCAGAGACCTGGAGCCATGCAAGGAAAAGCTATTGAACAAAACAGCAAGGAACAAAAGCTCTCAGACATCACTGCACCCCCTGACCTTTCTCACTAGTTTACATCACCAGAGGCTCCAGACCCTGAAACTGCAGGATTAGTTCTACAATGTCAGATTGTTATATCAGTGAAAATAAACAGATACAGAAGTCTCTGCTGAGGACAACATTAAAATATGAATACGATGATAAAGAATTTAGATTTTGTCATCTTTCCAATTTCACCTGCTTGAATCTACCTGTTCCATGAAAGTCACGGACCCTTTTCATTTCCTGTGGCAACCTGTGTAAGTCACCACTCACTGTGTCTGACAGCCCCATGAATAACTGAGGGCCGTTATCTATCCCGACTCACCCGGGGACACTCCAGGCAGGAAACAAATGTGAAGGCCAGGGTGCATCAATAAAGGCCAAAAACACGTAGGACTTTGGAGAGAGGAGGCAGACTTGAAATTACTATGACCTTTTACCAGCCAAAGTAGGTACTGCGGGGCACACAATGGTCTAAGAAATATGAGGAATGACTTTTCTGTGGTGTAAGAAACAATTTTGAAAATATTTATTTGTACTAACAGTCCCTATTTGGTAATTGATAGTTTTTGGCAGCTTCAAGGTTTCTTTTCTGTTCTTGACAGTAATATTTTTAACTTATGTTTCAAAATTACCCAATGAATAACACCAGCACAGAGATTTTAACTGTCATCCCACATCACCATGACATCTTCCCATGTACATTTTATTCTTCTAATTCCCATTTTAACAAGAAATTTATAGTCAGAGACAAAATGATGCTGTAATACTGTCATCATATAGTTTGATGTGGACATAAGCTGCGTATTTCAGATATTATTAAAAAACATCCGGAAAAAAACTTAAAATATAGTTCTTTGTGGTGGACATGGTTGCCATGTTTGTCCCTTCATTCTAAAGTCAAGGAGTATTTTGAATGAATGACAAAAGCATAAGAGAAAAATATAAAACAAAAGCAAAAAGGAACATGAGGAAGGAAGTTATTGAAGGTGTCCGAATGTTTCTTGATTCCTTATCAAAGTTCTTTAACAGGTGAGCTACCTGTTTTATGTTCAGCAAGTCCAGGTATTGCTCCAGTATTCCTCCAGCCACACACCTGTAGCAGGACAATGTAGTCCCCTTCCAATCATTCATTCATTCATCTTCTACCGCTTATCCATTTCTGGGTCACAAGGGTGCTGGAGCCAATCCCAGCTCACACTGGGCGAGGGCGGGGTACACACTGGACAAGTCGCCAGTCCATCACAGGGCTAGTCTCGTTCCAGTTTAAGATAATTAGTTTTCCTCTCCATAAGCAGCCTAATTCCCAGAGAAAGAGATACTTCAACACTCTTGACTATCTTTTGCCCAGCAAGCACATACATACAGAGAAATTAACATTAAAATACGTACATTAGGGAAATGACTTCACTGCCAGACAGTTCCAGAACAGGTGGATTGAATCTAAATTGCCACAATTGTGCCATCATAAATCCTGGTATATGAGATACTTTTTGGATAATCTCATTGCTTTAAAATATCCTGCTCAGGATCTTGTATTTTACAATTTTGAGTGCCACACATTTAGAAAAGATTAAAGCTGACCTCCAGATTGTGTTGCCTTGAGAAGCAGGCAATGACATATTGAGCCTGCACTACTGCTATGTTTGCTGATACTCTGAGATCGCAGTGATACTTTCTCTGTCTTAAGTTTGCGTGTCGGGCACACAGGGGTATTAAAAAGAAAAACCTGTTATAGCTTAGTCCAGTCAAACATGTTCACAGTAGGGTTGCCAGCAGATATTGAGCCGACAAATGTTTTCCTGTAAATTGTCTGTTGTAATCAGCAACCCTAGTGTGTCTGTGAGAATATTTCCATGCTGTGGCATCCTTAATTTATGGCCAAGACATCAGGTTTCTCCAGCAACACTCTGGAAAACACAGAGTACATAAAATGTGCTCAATGGGAAAAATGACCAAGACATGACAGTTAAGTTAAAATATGCCCCAAGTGTGTGTAAACTAGAAAATGAGCCGAAGGTTAAAGCTTTAAAGGAATTGAAAATCAATGATTGACATACGAAAAAACCTTTTTACACCCAAGACAATGGTAAACAAATGCAAAATTCCCCTTTGCAGCCAAACCACAACTTTCTCAAACAGCCTCGCCAGACAGATTCAGATCATTTGTCTTTCATTAGAGAGACTCTCTCAACAGCAAAATATAAAAAAGTTCAATAGTCATTGTGAGTGTATGCCTCTGTGTGTATGTGTGAGTACATGTGTTAAGCTCATCCATCCTGAATGAGTTTGCTCTGTCAGGTCTCTGCTCTTAATGAACTGTAGGGGGACCACATCGCAGGGATTCACTCAGCCTGATTCACTCCAATCACTTCTGTGCAAACGTCCTCTAGCTGCTGCTGCCGGTAACTCAAGGTAAAACCAAACACACACCAACTCATACCTGATCTGTATGACCGGTATGCATTTGTTGTGTGGCTGCTTCATGATTGCAAGACAGAGCAGCCAGTAGATACACATACACTCAAGAGGTAATTGCCTATACCTGGTGGCCACAGCGCAATTCCTCAACCCTTGTGGTGATCAATCTTTAAGAAACAGGTAAACAAAGCTGTGTCTCTGTCCTTTAAAGCAGTCCACCTGCCCTTGTTAGGAAGCGTAGCTCCTTTAATGGATAAATGAGGAAAAATACAGCTGACATTGGCATAGATTTCTATTGACTAAAAGCAGAACAATCTTTTATTTCCCTGTTCTGTGGAGTAGCCATCCGCATCCATCTAATGTGTCATACATCAAGCCTATCATGTCTGACTGGAGATTGCTTGTTACAGATATGATGAAGAGTTGCAGCATAGCCACATTAATTAGGCCCACATCACTGAGGACTGAATCAGCGAGGTGCTTTTTAGTACACGTGCCTGCCTCTGCGTTTGTGTGTGCGCATCTGCACACATGAGTTATGAATATAGATTTGTGTGCGCATAGCCTTTGTGATCCAAGAATGCACTGCATGGAGGAGGATACACACAGAGAGTAAAGCCATGACTTTGGTTAACAGTAAACACACCACTGAGAGCTCATTAGAGTAGCTCTCTCCTCTCCTCGCTGCACTGCTCCACTGACGGGACTTTAGCTCCAGCCATATCTGGCATCCAGGAAAAAGCTAATTAGCAGCTAGCATTCATTACATTCAGGCTACTGAGCGTAGCCCCTCTCCAACACATCATCTGTACCCTGTCAAAAACACAGCATGTATGCTACAGTTCCAAACTGACTCAGACTGGAAGAGGCTAAGTAAATCGCTTTGCTAAATAGACAGCTTTAGCCCCCATTTACGCCAGACTCATCAAAATGACATCCATGGGTTGTAATGGCTAGTGTTGTGTCAGTTATTAACGTTGTCTGACATCATTAGAGGATCAGGAGCTTCAATTATTGAGTTAATTTCAGCTTCACAACTTGAAAGATACTTTGAATTAAGGCTTGCACAATTGTTGCATCACCTCTGAATAACTATGGTGGATCATTAACCAGTATTGCAACACAGATACTGTTACAAAAACTTGAAACTTGAAAAGACAGTGACAAGTTGTACCTGGAACTTCAATGAGAATAAGTTTACGTCCATAGACAGATGTCGCAGACATCTGCAGACATGTAACACTGTGGGAAATTAGTTCAAAAAGATATCAGTGAAGATACAGAGTCATCTAGATCATGGTTAAGCATGAAAGGTTTAATCAAGAGCAACTGGGCTGCAAAAAGATTTAAGTTTACTATCAATATGTAAACTACTGCACTTTTGTATCTGAAGATCTAATTCCAGTACAAAGGTGGGTTTTACAGACAAAAGCATGGTTGTGCCATGGGATCACCAGGACCTCCAACAACTCAACCAACTGTCATTACAGCAGCAAGGAGTGCTAACAAACCACACAACATCAATGGCCTTTGTGACTACCCATCAGATGTTACAGATGTGGACTCCACACCAGTCAATTTAATGTTTGCCATCAGTGCCAAATTGTGTTGAGGTCACTAAGAGACAGTGAACCACAGGCACTAAAGCCACAGAGCATAAAAAAACCTAAACAATTTGCTGAAAGATGATACAAAACATATGCTGTAATGAGGACTCTTGCAGAGTAATGTGATTATTTTCTGTGGGGTTTTGCCTTTTATGTGACCTTCCACACACGTGTAGTCATTAACATTTTTTCATATATATTTTCATATGTATTCTTTTAGAAACACTTCCAAAGGATGAATGTGCATTTAACTCTTCCTTGCATAAACCAGGAAAGTTTGGCAGATAAGCATGGTGTAAAATAATGTATCTGCAAATTATGTCTCACTGTTCATATTAGCAGAGGAATCACTGTTACAAATTTCTCCCTGAACATCCATTTTCAAGTTGTTCTTTCACTGCACTTCTCAGCAGTTTCTTCAAACTCTTTTTCTTTTCCTTTTCTTGCATCACGTCTCCTGTCCCTTTTACAGAATATGAAGTCCTTTGATGACATGGTTCAGCTCAATGTTAATCTGGGACTGAGGGCCAGATGACCTCTCAGTGTGAGTGTAAACATTTCTTTGTCACACACTCATCTTAGTTGATACAGCACAGAACACCAATCTATAAAGTCAAGAAAATGAACATTAAAGTGTAGAGCTTCAGGTCAGAATAGTCATCACTCCCAAGAATGTCAATCATGTGGTGAGCAGATTTGAATCAAAGAATGAAAATTGTTTGATGTGAGCCTGCAAATAACTTGCAGGAAGTTGGAGAGACAGGCCGCTTAGGCGTTTCCTGTTGACTGAACATGTGGCAGCAATATGATTGTCAATGCAAGACCATTTTACTGGATCCACATGCACCTTTCATTTTGATAATGTTTTTTTCTGTTTAACCATTCCAACTAGACAGTACTTCATCTGCTGTAATTTTGCAAGCAATGTTAACCAAGACCAGGAAACTGAATACATTTTCCTGAAACCAAGAACTAATGAACTTTAAGCAAGAGAGGTTTTCAAAATTACATCTTAATTAAAGCAGGAATTGGAAATAAGCAAAAACATGTTTAGTCTGCAAATCCAGTAATTACCCCACAAGGTAAGCAGTCGTACTATTACTCCACATTTTTCTCCTGCAGTATTAGAAACCGGAGTGCAGCACACAAGGCTAGCTCCATATGTCATACAAAAGGAACCATGCATCCTTAATCAAAAAGGCTATTCATCATGCCGGCTACATTCACCATAATGATGCGCATAGATAAGGAGATAATAAGGTAAATGAGAAGGAGAGTTAAAATAATACTGTAGCCAGCACGGTTCATGCACTGTTGCACTCCTGATGAATGATACAGGTCCCTCTCCTCCTCCTCCTGCAGCTCTTACCTCTTTTCTTCCTTTCCTCTTTTCCCCACTACAGCCTCAACTGCCTTTTTCTGATGTCAAGAGGAAATGGAAAGATGCAGTGGAACAGAAAAATATCAGCATTTGTTGTGCCACTTGCAGTTTCTTAAAAGAATATGCATTAAAAAAAACAAATTAGCCATGCCAATGCAAATGACAAATGCTGATAAATATACACAGACCTTAAGACAGATGTAGACAGACACACACGAGCATCTAACAGCTCACCTGTTGGAGCTACCAGATGGTTCTGCCCTGGAGAACTGGTAATAACAGAACAATAGCCAATTAAGGAGTGACGGAGAAGCCGAGGGGGCCAAGACAGTTCATGGAAAGATTCAGTCAATTAGTCAAACACTCTGTAAGGAGACAGTCCAGAGACATCATGTTGATTGCCTTCTATTATCCATACCAGTCCACAGACAATGATGGTATTTGGTGATTACGGCATGTATAGATATCCTAATGTCACTTTGAGGGGTATTTCAAATGCTAACAGTGACTTTTAGCGCCTCTATTATCTACTTTGTGAGATGTGATTGTGTGAATTAACCTGGGCAAGCTCAATCATAGGTATTAATTGCAAATTCTGAAGATAGAAAGTGGAGGAATATGTATTCTGACTTTGCCCTAATAGGCATTGTCTGCACCACATCCCAACACCTGTGCACAAGCAACTTTGGGTATATTCCCACTGAGAAATCTTCCAAAAGCTTGGCACCTCTCCCTCTTACATGCGCAGAAACATATCACACAAACACATTCATCCATTAAGCATGCACACCCATGCATGCCCTACCACATAAACACCCCCCCCCCCCCCCCCCCCCCCCCCCCCCCCCACACACACACACAGTGCGCTGGCTCTGTCATCTATCTCCTCTATGCGCAGCACATGCCGGTTCATACACACCTTCACATATTCCTTGTGTTAAGATCAAAGATATGCGGTCTTCAGATGTGCCCTTCCCTTCTTCATGACCTTAAGCTGTCAGTGTTATCTATTCCAGACATACACACAAACTCACACACAACATCCCCATATATTCACTTTTCCTCAAACATACACACACACGCATACTAACGAATCTCATGGAGGCAATTACAGAGCTGGGCTCTTCATGCTGGCTGGCTATCAAATGTTTTCCTCCCCTCTCACAGTACTGTGTTAATGTGTCTGCATGCTTTTTTTTTCCAGAGGAGCTTATACATTGCTATATGCTTATTTGACACACTAAAGCAACATTGGGTTGTTATATCTGCTGCTAATTGGATTTTTTCAAGTGGTTTCAATATAATTTCTTTTCCTATGTAACTTTTATGTACGTTATTCTTGTGTGGCTTTGTTTCAATTCCTGTTGTTCCCTCTTCTGTCGTGTTTTGCCTCTTCAGCTCTATGTGACACATTTTACATTGGCACAAATAAGAAGGGAACTTGCTGCTTCTTGTCACATAACATGGTAACAGCAACCATAGCAACCCATCACAGCCACTTTGCATACAAATGATTGTGACAAAAGTGTGTATGCATGAGAGGAGCTGGTGCCATTTTGCTGATGGGTGGCAACACAAATTTAGTTATGTATCACGATGTGCGTGTGTTTTCTCCAGCATACATGCACACACATGCATGCGGGGGAAGGGGGTGTACAGAACTGATGAGAGGGAAAAAAGTGAGAGCGCAGAGACCAATTAAATTTTTTACACACTTTTTGATTTCAGTGTGAATACACAATGAGTAGCGGCCAGCGCCTGATCTGTGCAGATTATGTACATTATGTTCCAGGCTTTTATGTAAGAAAACGCAAGTGAGATGGGAAACCATTTTTCTGTCTCCGGTTGTTTCTTCATAAACACTACTTTACATCTTGCTCATCCTTGGCTTGTTTGATAGTTAATATGCTTTCATAATTAACATCATCTGTCCATGCAGGCATGTAATCTGGATAACAATTAGAAATGTGAAGACACCTAATGTGAACTTCCATATTTCTTATCCATAAGTAAAAGTTTGGATTATATTTTCATTATATGTATCAGTACATGCTTAATCCTGATTATCATCAAACAAAGTAGTAATAATTGCTTTTAACAAAAACACAATAAAGATGAAAAAAAAAAAGGCCTATCTGCTTTACCATCTGTTCTGTCACAGCATAAATTTTGAATTTGTCATAAGAGCTTTTGATGTCTGAAGTTGCCCCATGAAATTGCTTTTTGGCAGCTAATGGAGCTGGAAATGGTTCCAAGTAATTTTAGCTAATTTATAGCAGAAAGTGACCTAGCATTGTTTCAGGGCATGCAAACAATGAATAATAAAGACATATTCGTGATTGTCAACTTGAGTATCTTGGGGAGTTTATGTGTGAATGTGTTCACTTGTACATTTAAATGTGTTTATTCATATTTCAGTGCGTATGCTCCTGTTCTTGTTTGTGTGTCACTAGCATCTTTGTATACGTATCTGAATTTGTGAGTAACAGAACAGGGAGAACTGGTATTTGTTAAGCAATGGGGTGGGGCAGGATATTTTTTGTGGATCGTCTCTGCCTCCTCTGGCCCCAGCAGCATGCCCAACATCTGCAGGCATGTGTTGTAGGTGTGCTGTGATACCAGGGTGGCAAAGCCCATGATGGATTACAGTCATTGCACAGGTACCCATGCAAAGCTAATGTGTATATAAGCAGGTGTTAACAGCTACACTGCTGTGTGTGTTTACATGGGTGGTGTGTGTGTTTACGTATTCAGGGGAAATTGTTTGTGAACAGGTGGAAGGATGATGAGTGTGTGTGCGTCATATGGATGTAAATAAATATATAGACATGCATAGGTCCATTATTTAATTATAAGTTAACAAGTTAATAATAAGTTATAGACTCTTAACTCTTAACAGATCAGTCACCCCATCTAAGCATTAATATACATTTTCTCTTCCATCCTGCATGGACATCTGATGCAACAGCAAAGGAAGTGGTGTTACAACCCAGAAAAATGTATTCTAGCCTCAAGAAAAAACTGTATAAAAAAAAAAAAAAAGCCCTCCACAATGCCAGAAGCTCCTATTATCCAACATTAATAGAAGAAAACAAGAACTACCTCAGGTTTCTGTTCAGCCCTGTAGCCAGGCTGACAGTTAAGAATTGCCAATTGAGAGTCACAGCTAAATTGAAACACTGATTCTTTTAACTCTCAGCAACAATGATTTGATTTTTACAAGTTAAATTGTAACAATAAGAGAAAAGGGAAAAAAAGATCACCTGCTGCCCACTGCTGGCAGTGATCTACTGTCAAATATAGCAACTTTTGAAATCAACTTAAACACCTACTTTGTATTGGGGTGGGTTTTTTTTTTTTCAACTTTAACATCTTTCCGAGCCAGTTTCTATAATTTCATCATCTAAACCGTCAACTTGTCTTTTAGACCTGACACCCACCAGGCTGTTTAAAGATGTTTCTCCATCAATTAACACCTACATTCTGGATCTGATCAATTTGTCTTTATCTTTAAGTTATGTACCATAGACTTTAAGGATTGCAGTTCTTAAACCTCTACTCAAAAATCCTACACTTGATCCAGATGTTGTGGCTAATTTAGACCCATATCTACCCTCCCCTTCATTTCTAAAATCCTTGAAAAAAATTTCTTTGCAAACCAATTATGCAAACATCTGCATAGGAATGGTTTCAGTCAGGATTTAGAGCATAGCACTGCACAGAAATAGCAGTGGTAAAAGTTACCAATGATCTTACATTGCCTCAGACAACAGACAGATCGGCCTGCTTTTTCAACCTGTTAGATCCTAGTGCTGCTTTTGACACAACTGACCACAAGATTTTATTGCAGAGACTGGGATTACAATTAAAGGAACCACTCTAAAATGGTTTAAAACGTACTTATCAGATAGATTCCAATTTGTTCATGTTAGCAATGGTCCTTCCTCACACACTTCAGTTAATCATTGAGTTCCGCAGAGTTCTGTAGTAGCAGCAATCCTTTTCACCCTCCATAGGCCTCTTTTAGGCAATATAATCAGGAAGCACAGTATCAATTTTAATGGCTATGGAGATGACACCCTTTGTTCCTAGAGTCTCCAAGAGTAAATCGGTAAGCAGATCTTTCATTTATCAGGTTGCTGTTCTGTGGAACCAACTCCCAGAATCGGTCTGGGGGGGGGACTCACTCTTCACTTCCCAGATTATGCTTAAAATCTTCCTCAATGACAAAGTCTATATTTAAAAGTTAAAGCTTAGTTACTCTTTAGTTTTGCTACTATAGTCCTAGACTACCCCATGCAGGAATATAACACCATTACATGGCACTAACTTTGTCTCTTACTGTAGTTTCCCCTCCTGTTCTCCCTCTCCCTTTCCCCATCATACAGGAGCTGAATCATTGCTGCCCCATGTTCCTGCCCCCGCTGTTGCAATAGTTGCTATCAGTTATCATTAACTGCCATTATGAATCATTTCTACCATCACTTCTCTGTATGTTTTTGCTTTGCTGAGTTTTCTGCCAGTGTAAGGAAGTTTTTCTTTGCCACTATCCCAAGTGTTCATGGTAAGACTTGTGGCATGTCATAATAATTCTATAAACAGTTTGGCCGAGTCCTGCTCTATATGTGAAGTGCCTTCAAGTAACTCATGACGGTTTTAAAAACGTAAATGCATTTTCATTACTATTTCACTCATTTTACACACGAGGCCAGTTTACTCAGAATAGGGTCCTCCTACTCAGTCTGTAAAAACAGTTCTCATGGTAAGCTCTCCAAGATGGAAAATGTATGATAGTGTTTTTGAAGTTTGACTTGTACTAAGGACAAAAAGTCAAGATACTGCTGCAAATTCCATCTTTCTTTGATCTATTTTTAATGAGACTTAAAATGTTCATAAAAGTGTAATACTAAATCAAGTGAGTACCCCGTACTGATATAAATACATCAAATGTTTTGAACTTTGGAGTCAGAGGTTAGAGAGCTGTCTGGCCAGACATTGAAGTGGGCTCAGACTTCTGTAATTTGCATTGATGGAGTGGCTTGTATTTAATTGTAATACTCTGCATCTGTATAAGAGCATTTACATCTACATGTGGGCATTCTTGTAGACTCCTCTCTTCTTATCAATTGCAACTGTACTATGTTGTACAGTGAGCCAAGCAGGCCCATTGACAGCTGGTAGAAGAGCATCTTGGACCTCTTTCTGGCCGACTCTTCAAATGTGTTTGGTTTTCCTGCTGGCTCTCCTTTCTCTTGATAATATGCAATGCACTCTGAGTAGCCCAACCAGCAATGCCTCTGTATGAGAAATGTGTTTCTTCCAGTCTACATTGCCATGGCGATGCAGTTTACTAAGCAGTTCTGCCCTTTTAAGGATTTGCATCTAAGTGGCTGTAGTGATGTGGAGGTGAGGAGGTATGTGGGTAGTAAGTAATTTCACTCTTCCCTCAGTAACTCTGAAAAGGCGTCATTTCATATTTTATAATGATTTTATGTAAAATAGTAGTATTGTGGGTTCTGTGTGCAAGATTAACAACTGTAGGACATTTAATCAGCAATTTACATTAATCTCTTTCATCTAAACACCATTTATAGCCATTTCCAAATAAGTTGAAAGGCCATGCCCAAATATATTGGATGAAAAAAAGATACACCAGGAAGGAAGCTGTACAAAAGGGGGAGTTCTCTCCCACAAACAATGAAATTGGCTTTAACTCCAGGACTAAAATTGTTTGTAAAACTGAGGCAACATCATCCTAAATTATTAAGATGAGGGGGAAAGTTTCAAGTCAAATCCAGTCAACATTTCATCTTACATCTTCTGTAACTCTAAAAAGATTGCAGGCAGGCTAAACTTTACCACATACTTCTTGAAGTCTGACAAAGACCAGCAATTCTTTATGTATATCTGCCATTCTATCAAGACAAGAGTGCAGCTATCTTCTTTTTTCTTTAGAAGTAACACAAGCATATTGTAAATCACTGTGAAGTGTGTAGCTGCTGGGTTAACAAGGATTTGCCAAGCCTTGTGTTCAACCTTACCTTTGAACACAAGTCTGATTAAGACAGAGATTTCAGATGGTTTGGATAAACAACCTGCGGTATTGTGGAATTGGAGACATGTAAACAATCTTTTGAACTAAAAGTGCAGAAACATCACAAGGTCTCCAATTCTGCAGAGAGTCGGGAAATCAACTGGGCCCTGAAAATCTGTGTCTTATGACATTGATGTTGTCTCTTTATTAGAATATGAATATGAATATGAGTAAAATGGAGGGAAAAAAAAAAGCATCAAATGCATTTTTGATCAATCTTTCAAATGTGTCCATTTCTTAGCTAAGCTTGTATGAAAGAGTTATTGAGATGAGAAGTAACTATTTTAAGGTCATGTTTTAATAAGGCGATGGCAAAGCAGTGTTGATCTGACACATTAATTGTCAGTGCTCATCTTTGAAGTAGAACATCTGCATATATAACCGTGAACTCCATAAACTGCATTTAATTATATCTGCTTCTAGATATCATTGTTACTGCTAATTATTCTGCCATTTCATCTGGATTATTAAAAGATGCTGACCAGTTACTGGCTTTGCAATCCTATTACTGACATATACCTAATTTCCATCAACCCTTATACCTGCACAGTCAACAGGGACTCCAGCACACTTGGTTTCTGCGAAAATGCTTCTTTTGGATACAGATGTTGATGGAAATGAGCAAGATGGTCCAGGCCAGCATCTGTCACCTGTTCAGCCAGCCTGTTAGTCTTTCTGCAGCACCTCAGGCTTCACTGTGTCACTGGACTGATACCAAGGTTAGGCTATGGTCACCAGTATGTCTAGTCTCTCTGTCTTTCCTCCCCACATACCACATCTCCCCTCTTTCATCTTGCTTTTGTGTTTTGTGTCTTTTTATGCAAAGCTTATCCTCCCTCCACTACTCCAACACACTATTTGTCTACTCTATCCCACATCACTCCTCCTTTTGCTTGCATCTTCCCTCCTCCCTATCCTTCTCTCTTCCTCTTGCATCTGTTTGGTGTATTCCCAGGGGCTGTGATGGGCCAGAAGGGTCCATGAATAAGTCATTTACACTGGCCCCCCAGACTCTGTGATCATCGCCAACCTGTTCAAAAACATGGTTCCCCGCCACCTCTCCCCTGCACTCATCTTTCCACATCCATAAGCAATGAAAATAAAAATAAATAAAGCATTAGGAATCAAAGCGTATGTGCTGTGTGTGAACATATACATATGAATATTCTCTGTTATAGACTGAGGATGTACAAGGAGATGAGAGTTGAGAATTATGACTGACATTCTCATTGGGTGAGAAAGACTTGAATATAAGCTAAGAGGCTTATTCTTTTAAATTAAACAAGGGTTTTGAAAATCAATATCGAATTAACTCTTGAGTGCCAAGTCATTTCTTTTTATTAAAACTTGTATTTTCATAAAAAAATTGGTGGCATTGGTCATTAGTTTCAAGACAGTCAGATTTTCTTAGGATTAGAATCAGCAAGGTTCCATGTCAAGTTTCTCTGAAGTTCAAACTAGGGATTTATATAATTTAGTAGCACCAAAGATATTAGTAATGTTTAAATCAATTGGCTAAGTCTGAGCTTTGGAGGAGTTTGTCCAACAAGAAAATCAAGCTCAATGGATGTGTTTAGACTCCAGTACTCTGAATGGCTGCTTTGATTTCAGTCTAAGTTACCTCTAAAGAGTTGTAGGTCTAATTGTTAATGTACTGTAAGTGTCTGACAACAATATGGTAGTGGTTAAGTTTTCTGTTCAACACTAAGTTCTGTATCTCTGAAATCCACTTGACTCCCCTGACTCCAAAAATTGATTTTACCTTGGAAACGTACGAGTTTGTTAATCAGTGCCTTTTTTTGTTTTGTGAGTTTCAGATCAAGATGAGAAAAATGCAAAAGTGAAGAAAATAGAATCCAGTTACAAAAATAGCTGAATTATTACAATGACATTATGGTAAATTGGGATACTGTGCAATGACTGGACAGTAGCTAATCAAATAATCCTACGTATTGGCAATATCACATACTCACTTCATTGAAAAATGAATACAGGCAAAAATAATCACCAAATTAGATTTGAAATAATTAACTGAATCCAAGTGATTAACAGTGAAATCCTTTGCTGCTTAGACTTGGTGTTGAACTGGAGTTTATTACATTTAAAAATAAGTGCTCAGATTGCTTTTATCTGATGAACTGCTTGACCATAGCTCAATCTTTAGTCAAAACATTTTGAGACCATTGATTAGATGACCATATGAGGCCAGATTGCTCATGTGAAAACCCTTTAAAGAGTTGTTTCTCACAGGCAACAGGAAGTGGAACAGTCCAGGTTATTTCTGACAACTTGAAAAGAGACAGAAAAAGAATGAATCAATGGGGAGTTCTTTGGGGCCAAAGGCTTTACTTATGATGAGAATTTTAGATGTATTTGATCAATGATAACAATTAATTAGTATTTGGCTAATGAAAGAAAATCAAACCTTGAATTTCAATGGGTTGCAGTACAAACACTGACAAAGAAATGTTGTCTAAAGGAGAAAAGATTCAAATATCTTTATATAGTGTGGACAGCAGCATAAGAGGAGATACTATACCTACAGTGCAAGATGTCTGAACAAAAAGGCAATTTTAGTAACCTACAAAACAACAGTATAAATATAAATGTCTATGTACAACAGCTGGTTGGATTGGATTGTTGCCCATGTAACCTCTTAAAATGAGTCCATTTTTAAAAGAGCTGCTTATTCTGACACTTTCAGGACTATGGACAACAGCTTTTGATTGTGTCCAATATTACTAAGTTTGTCAAAATATTTAATACCCTGGCTAGAGCTTTGCACACACCACCTAAACTTTACTGTTATGCTTATTTCTACTTTTTGTGGAACTAAATACACATTGTGATTATTGCTATTTGATTAGCAAAAGCGTTTGTCACTATTTAAAAAAAAACAAAACAAAACAAAACTGACCATATACTGATAAATACTACTGAAAAATGTCACAACCCACTCCCACTGCAATTTTTCAGTATGGCTTCTGTAGATTCAACCACTTTTGGTCAAAATAATTGCAAAAAACCCTTCAAAGGCTGAAGCATGAAGGAATTGGAATAAAGGTCAGCATAACATACACATGGCAATTATACGCTTTAAATATGATTTATAGGTCAAAACCCGATCAAATGTAAATGTCACTTAGTCTTGCTCTTCTTGCTGTGTGCTGAGTAGCTGAGGAAGAAAGCTTGTGAGCTGAGAATTTATATGATAGTAGGTCACACCCTGAATTAGTGCTGAACAAGTATTTTTTGTTTAAATTCTTAGCAGTCATTGCAGATTTATCTGCTACACAGGATTCACATGGGATAAGGTAACTCACATACTGTAGATCTGACCTGCCGTGGATTAATAAAAATTTTTTTACACTAATGCAACTCATTTTTGAGATAATTCATGTAAAAAGATTAACGTAGTGATTAATGTAGGTTAAAGTCTCATTTGGAGCAGTAACAGGTATGACGTTTATTATTTATTAATGTGAAAACATTAATACATAGTAAATTACAATAAACAGCAAACATTTCAAAGGCTATTACTTGGCTTTTTTTTTGGGCAGTGTTATTCATGAAAAAGTTTTTTTTTTTTCCCTGTGTTGTTTTCCTGGTTTGGAGTAGAGCCAACATATTTGACATCCATCGAGCAGGTGGGGGTCAAATACCTGACTGAAGGATACTTAAACATATTTGTGTGGACAGGATAATAAAACCTGGATTCACAAACTACCACAGGCTGCCCTTAACATCCCTGGCAGGGTGCACCCAGCAGATAAACCTGCTCATCAGATGTTTCACATGGTGCATCTCTTCCCCATCACAACTCACCTTGTTTTAATAATTGCTCATCTTCAATCATGTATGAAATTGTGAATATTATCAAAGTATTGTTATGCATGCTAACAACTTTATCAAAGTATTCTCATAATCAAAGACAGATTATGATTACATTATTTCATGCATATAACAAAGATTGAAAATTTTAATCAATGCAAGGTAGCTCAACTCTCTCACATAACAAGATCTCAGCTTTAATTCCCAGCCAGAATCATTCCAGAGACTGCAAGATGTCCAATAATCCCACAATTTATAGAAAGGTTGACAATCTTGATTATTTATGAAGTCTTAAATAAATCAAAGGTACAATGAATGTCATTGGTACATGTGTGCAGCAGGGCTCAAACATAATGTTTCCCAATAGGTCTCAGTGAACATTTATTTGACTGAGGAAATAGTCAGAGGAATGAATACCGCTAGTATTGGCACAGTACATTTTTCAATCATTTTGCTTCATCATATATTTGATCAGAAGCATCAGAGTTGAGGTAGCACCTTAATCCAGGCAGTTTAATGGAACAACAATCAGCTCTTATGCGATCAATAAAGACATGACAGTGAAACAATTGGTTTCCTTTCTCTCTCCTATATTCCCCCGGCATGTGGCATTGAAGTTCTTAACCTACCTGGTTATCCGAACTCACTTTCATTTTAGTCCTTCTCTGACCTCTCGTGTCCCTCATTCAGCCTGTCATGACTTGGTGTTTTTCATCTTTTAACTCACATCTATCTGTTTAAAAATGTAACTCCTGTATTCCATATGGCTGACAAGTATTGGGAGACTGCAGAACCACAAACACTCTTGTGTGGAGGGAGAAAAATGACAGCACTTACCCACTTTCAACAACCTCCTTTCTTTTTTACTCTCTCATACACACACATACACACAGATGCACACCCACAAACACAAGAAAAGGAGCTCATGGTGTATTGCAGATGATGTCTTTGACATTTTAAAGTAGTAGAATTGTACTTTTCATATCTGTAGTCATGTCTATTGTATTTCTTTCTTTCTACAAATCACAGAAAACTGCATTTACCAATGACATTCCTAATTTAACCAAAATAAAGAAGAACTTTCTTCACATTTCTGGCGTGGCTTTGACACTCAATGCACCCTGGACAGAATAATGCATCAAAAACATCAATTTTATACCCTGTGTTTTGTTGAGGGACATTGTTTTTCTTGTGTGTTTGCGCCATATAACAGAATCTCCAACAAGAATCACTTGTCCAACTCCAGTTAGCAAAATGCTCCTTATCTCTGTGCAGCAACCTATCTGTTTGGGGAATTACAGAAAACACATTTGACTTTTATACATTGAAAGACTCCAGAAGCTTAATTTGCTATTCTGTTGTCCAAAGTGACAGTGGGAGATAGCGAGTTTGACTTTCTCAAAAGTTTGAATGGCTTCATTACTCAGAAATTATGTATGTTGGGGCTGTTACTCTCTCAGTACTAAAATCCCTCTTCTTTCTGTGTCTGATAAGGCCAGCTAAGCAAAAAAACCCAAGTGCAGGGTTTGCAGCTATTTGTGAGTCCAACACTCTATATAGGCCTTGCAACACTTTTGTGGAAAGGTTTGGGAAAGGTTTTGGATTTTGCTATTAAGTTTTTGATTCCTCATTTCCCCAGAACTGAGAGAACGACGTACTGTTGGGGCTTTGTGGCTCATCTGCAAAGTACAGGCAAAAAAAATAAAAACACACACAAAAAAACCCCCAAAGAAAATTATATAAATTCTCCTCTGCAGTTATTGGCAACATACAAAAAGCAATCAAATTATCCATGAATTATTGCTAACCTAAGTCATGTATTTGGTTAATCTAATATAATTCACAAAGATTTCTTTCAACCAGGCTTTGGTGTTTCAAGATGCACCAATCAGTATTTCATAGTAATAAAGGATCTACATTCACTGTTAAAAGGGTTGCTTGTAGTGGCCATTTAACAAGTTTTCATATAATTTAGCTATTTGCTTCAGCTAACTGAGCATTTTAGCATTGTGTTATTGCCCATATTGGGACATAGGGTCAAAAATATTTGATGTTTTGGTTTACTCTCTCTGTTGTGATTATGTTGTGATTATTAATAGAGCATTAAGCAAGCAGTCTTTGGAACCTCACACTTTGATGCCTGCCCAGCAGCTATTTGCAGAGAGCCTTAGCAATTACAGCTGTAGCCTTCAGCAACAGAAAAAATAAATAAATAAATAAAGCTGGTTTACACATTTGAAGGACTGCCTACATCCCCAATTCAAAGAGGGCAGGTGTCATACCTACTGACCAATCAGGGCTCAGTAGGTGCAATTAAAAATTCCGCACTGACCCTCAGAACTGAAGAAGCCTTTCAGGTGAGAGGCGAAACGTCTTCAAACAAAATAAGAAGTCCAGTTGCTTCCCACTAAACACTCCAAGACGAATGGCTGCTACATTATCTTTGAAAAATGGCATGCAACCCAACTACATCAATGCACATCAATGACAGAAAAGGATGCTTCGAATTTATATAAGGACTTAAGGAAATTATAACTGCACATATTTTACAAGTGAAAAGGAAATGGTAATTCTATCTAAGTATTAAGATGGAGACCAAAACCAGAGGTAAAAGTCCAAACAGGTGGTCAGTGTGTCACAAATAGGCCTATGATAAATGAAGCATTCTGGTGCTACAGGGACATCCTAACAAAAATCGCTTCATCACATCATTACATTTTTATGTGGGAAAATGGAATGCAAAAGAGGGACTACAGAAAATTATGCAACAATATACTTCTCTGATAACTGAAGCTGGACAGGAATTATGTGTTAAGTTTACATTGCTGTTTACAGATGTAAAAGCAATGTGGCTCCACTTGAAATTAATTCTGGCTAATACTATGAATCTGTGGTATGAAAGCCAGCAGGAATGGGACTCTCACGTCGTGTGCACCACTAATTTAGTAGTGAAATTAAAAAAGGGGGATGTACTTTTGCATGAAGTGTCGTGCCCAGCGCAGCTTTAATGTGCTTTGAGACAAGTTATTTGCAGAATGCAGGGTTCTTTCAGGACATCTTCATGGCAGAGGAGCTCTAATGCACAGGGAGTGGATGAGCAGCTGTGTGCCATACAGGACAGAGGAGGAGGATAGTGGGAGGACAGTGGGCGTATAAAGAGAGGGGAAGCAGGTGGATCGGACAGGGTGGAGGAGGAGACGTCTGCCAGGGGGGCTGGCTTGGCTCTGTATTGGCAAGAGCAAAAGGAAAAAGAGTCTCTTAGGCATTCCTCATTTTTCTCTACCCATTTATCAGTCTCTGCCTTTTATTCTCCCCCCATTTTTAAAACTGCATCTGGACTCATTTTTCCCCACTGTTGAATTGCTCACATTGCTTCTCGTTCTCCTTCCTGTCCAGGCTCTATACATCCTCATGCCTTTCATCCTTTTTTTTTCTGTCATAATTCTCTATCTCTTTTCACCACCTTCTTTTCCACTTCAGCCTCTTTGTGTGTGTTTTAACTATCTTCTCATTGCCTCATCTTTTCACATGGAAAGTGCTTGGCATGAGATCAGTGCCAGTGAGTCTAGATTGTGTCACTGTACCAAGAGAGTGGGTGTCAAACACAGACACTGACACAGCTTGCGAAGGAGATGGCAGCACACTGGAGCCAATGACTGCGGAGAAACATGAATATATGTCTGCTGCCCACCCACTTATCCAGGACCTGGTCCCTTTGGTTTATTGAAATTGTAAGGAACAACTCAAGAAAAACTTCAAATAAATTCTACTGACTTGTCCTTATGTCTGTTGCAATAATATTGCAGAAATTCATCATTCATTCAGGATTTATCTGTTGGTCAACGTCTTGCAAAGTGATAACAGTAGACAGGAAACAGTTTAAGACGATCAATTGTTCCAGTATCTCCTTTTAACACCGTTGCTGAGACTGCGTCGGCTAAAACGGATGGAAGCTATGATTATCTTCACAGCAGAAGCTGGCCTGTGACAGAAGCTGTTAAGACTTTTTTTTCTAGTTCAAAAGATAAATTTTTCCGTTTTTCAATGCCCACAATGAGAATTGACCAAGTGACTTGTTAACTGTAATTTATATATTAGATACTTCTCATCAAAATTGTAATTACATGACTACTAATTGTGTAACAGAAAAAGCAATTAGATCACGTTTATCCTTCATGGTGGCTGCTTAAGTGTGTGATTTATGTTTAGTTAATAGGGTGAGAGTGTAAATCAGCTTATTTTATGGAGCTGCAATTTACACATGTTCCCTAATACCTCACATGCAGTTCTGCAACTCAGCACATGCAAATTTGTTGGTTTGAAATAAGGATTTGACCCAAGTTGCAACCAAGTAGCCCAGTTACATGTATTTCCCTGGGGGGGGTGGGGGTTGCTATTAATTTACACTTTATGAGAGAAAAACACTAGATATTTAGTTAATATTTGTTATTTGGCTAAGCTTTTTCAAAAGATGATTTGAAAAAAGTTCAAAACCTCAGCACTTTACAGTGTCGATACTTTTTTAAGAACAAAGGGACAAAAGTATTTACTGACCATGAACAGTGACCATCATAATATTAGCCCATATAAGTGCAAGAAGGTCGTCTTCACAGTGACGCTTTTTCATAAAACAGGTGATTCCACAATGTAACAAAAAGATGCATCAACCCTCCATCAAACTCTAAGTGAAGCAGCACGTAAGACAACCCCCAACTGTCCAACATAAAGTTACTTTGATCTCACTATAACACTAAGCAATGCATGACTGCCCAACAAAGCCCACAAACCACCAAATACCCACATTTTGTGTTAAACTGTTGACACCTTCTACCTACCATCCACCACTGTTACCACTCATGATGATCTGAACATATCAACAGGAGACGGTGGATCCTTCTACAGCTCAGTGGATTTAAATGCAGTGGTTTTGCAAGGTTGAAGAAGTGTCTAGAAAAATTCTGTAATGTTTTCATGATGTTACACTGGTCTCACTAGTTTGTAGAAATGTAGAAATACCAGTAAGATAAGTTGTAGTAAAATATAAAATTGCAGTAAAGAAGTGCCATTGTATTGTAATTTAAAAATGGGGACACCATTACAGGTTTCTGTCTCACAATAAAAATAAAAATAAAAAAGTCATATACGCTTTGTAGTAGTGTCAGGAAAATTCATGTTGTCCAATAAATAGTTTTCTGATTATTCTAATTCTCAAATATCAATATTGGTAAGAATAATGCTATTTCATTCTGGCACCTATTATCTCTGTCTTTGGGTTACATTGGAGGAGTTTGCGATCCACTCTGACTGCAGTTAACATCTTTTGGAGAGTTACAGACTTCTCCCAGTCACTTTTTCAACTCTAGAGGTAGAGAGCATTTGATATTCAAAAGAGATTTCACTGGAATATTCCTTTAAGTCATTTCCACTTGTCTACTGTGCTTCTACTCCTGTGCAGTGCTGCTGTGCATAGAGACTGTGTTTATTCGTAGTTTGCGTTTTGATTCTATATCGAGCACGACTGTGAAAAGCAACCAAAGAGGATGCACATGGGAATCAGGTATACTACACGAAGCACCTCAGGTAGCTCAAAGCAAAGATACATACATTACTTTGCTTATTAGCTGTAAAATTTTGTATTGCACTTCAAGAGTTTGTGTGACAACAAAGAAAAATATGAGGAGAAAACTTAGAGAAAAGAGGAAAAAGCATTGTGTAAGAGGTATGAAAGAAGAAAGAGCTGACAATCTGAATGACAAGGGAGCGGTGAGAGATTTAACGATGGGTAAGATGGGTAAGAAAAAAGGGGGAGAAGTTGAGAAATACACAGACACATTGACATTGAAAAACACAAAAAACTGAGAAAAGAAAATGACGTAACAAAGACAAAGGACCATGAAGCTGCAGGTACTGCAGATGTACATCTTGTGAACTCTGTTCATTGTGAAGGAAAAAAAAAGCTTTTAGTAATACTGTGATGGACAAATTTAGACACAGATCAAGTGTGTTAAGCCTTGTGAATGAGGTTTTCAGTTCTGATAGAGGTCACCACAGAGTCAATCTCTCTTTGAAAGACTTCTTTCACCAGCACCAGCAACATCCAAGTCTCCACAGATAAAACCCACTGACAAACACAAAATTAATGGAAAGAAATTAAAAAGACCTAAATATGTGGGATGTGTGATGAGAAAATGTATTAAATTTACTTCATCTCAGGCAGCACTTTGTGAACTCAGTGGAGTGAATAATAGATATTCACAAAATGCAGATGTTTTATAATCCATGAAGACATTGAAGCCAGTAGCAGATGCTACAAATGCCAAAGGTGAATCCACAATCAGAAAAATCATCTGCACAAAGAAGAGGCCATTAGCGTAGGTGATTTTCACCCCAAAGTCTTTTTCCACGGCCCTGAATGAACACCTCCTCCCACCAAAACAGAAATCCTGACTCAAGCACATACAGAAAGTGCACACAAAATATTACTGTCAACACCCCTATGCACACACAAACACTAGACTTTACACCTCCTGACCCCCTCTTCCCGGTGGAAGCACCCCGAGAACAGCAGTGCGACAGCAGGGTGGTGAGTGGCCAGGACCGGTGTGACGACCCCGCTCTGACAGAGTGTCAATACAAAGCAATTTACAAGCGCATGAAAAATCGACCCTCGATAACAGGCAATTTCTCTGCTCTGCTGCCTCAAGAGGTGTGACCCATGAGGGGAGGGGGCAAAGAGGAGGAAGAGGAGGCAGATTGGGGGAGAGTGGGGTATGATCATAGTCCATGGGATGTGATTACAGACTATATTGTGCCCCAAACGAGGGAGAGGGAGGGAGGAAGGCAAGAAAATTGAACAGTAATATGGTAGGGAAGGGAATGGGTACGAGCGACTGTAAGGGGCAGAGGGGCAGAGGGGCAGAGAAATCACTGTGATAAGTGTGATGGTTGGATTCCACTTGTATGAAAAAGGATAGAGGGAGTTACTAGTTAATAGGTATGCAGGACTGACAGGAGACGAGGAGAGAAGAACAATCAGCCCACGAGTACATAGAAAAAGGGGGGGACAAAGAGAAGTTGAAAGAAGAAAAGAGAAGTGGATTGAGGAGAAGCAGGGAGTGGCGTCATTGTTGCTATTGCTGATAAAATGCGAATAGTGTGTGTGTTTGTGTGTGTGTGTGTGTGTATGGGTGTGTGCAGACTGGAGGCCACAGGTGAGGACAAAGATAATGACCTCATTCCTCTTCTCTTTTGCGAAGACACTTTCTTCCACACCACTCTATTCATCAAGCCTTCTATCCATCCCTCACTCCCCTCTTTCTTCTCATTGTCCTTCCTCTCTGTTGAAAAGCCAGAGGTCACACCTTCATCCAAACAGACAGGAACACACAAGGAAAGGTAGAAATGCACAAAGGAAGAAATAGAGAAGTACGTGTCCTTAAAGCGTGTGTGTATGTGTGTGTATGTGTGTGAGTCTGCTTGTCACAGGAGAGCACAGACACATGTGGCAGAAGTCAAGGAGTTAAATAGAAAGGAGATTTCTATTAAAACAAGGCTTCATCGCAGGTTTATACATGTCAGGATCAAAAGCTGCCACTGTGACATTCATTCAGGAGAGGAGAGGTCAGGTAAAATTAATCACCATCAGCCTAAATAAAGGTTCTGGACTCACAAAGACAACTTCTTGCACTTTTTAAAAGTTTCCTTTTCAACTAAAATAAAAGAGGTTCCTCAGGATAGAAGGTGTTGTCATATTAATTTCAAGTTTTTTTGATATTCTCTTCTTTAGAAATTGAAATTGGCTGTCTGCATTATAATGCGAGTGTATACAGGTATACAATATGTGCATCTTTTATTTGTGTAAATGAATGGTGGTGTATTTTTATAGATAACATCTCCTGAATCAGAAGTGAGTTTACTGCTTCCGTGTGGGCATGGAAGTGAAGAAGGTATTTACAGTGACAGTATTTCAGACACTGTTAGATTTGGGATCTGTGAAAAATAAATTAACAACTGACCCTTTTTACCCTCTGCGGCCCATCTCCACTTATGTTGGATCTGTGTGGATGGGGGTGTTTGTGGTACTGCTGCTCTCACCTGTACCCCCTGTAGATGGGCTACAATCCTTGCTGCCGTGCTATACATTTGTGATATAATAGTCCCACAATGACTTTAATGGCAAATAGATGTTTACAGTGGTCGGGGAAAAAACGTCACAAAACTGTGGAACCATCAGCCAAAGAGTCTCACTGCATTGTTTTAAGCATTCGGTTCAAATCCATTTCAAACATTCAGCAAAATTATTACCAAAGTGCCATATTGTCATTCTGGACTTAGCCGCCTTGTGCATACTGCCATTCAATAAATGCTTGCTGACACTGAGTGTTACTCTTACTCATAGATATTTTTTTAAGTTACACCTCCAAACCTGGCAATTGCTTGCTAGTGCTTTTAAAAACTTCAATAGCATGCTCTGTGCCAATTTGAATGAGGTTTTCCTTTTTAATTTTGGCACTTAGCTGACTAATTTACCCAGTGTGTTTGTGTGTACTTGTGTGTCTGTGCATATGTGCACACGTGTGCCTGTCTGTGTGTTTGTGTGTTGATCCTCTCCCTCTCCCTCTTAGGAACTATGAGAGGTTAAATCACCTCCTCCACCTCTCCAGAAATATTACCTCTCCTCAGATTGCTTTCCCCATGAAGTTCACGCAGGGCATTACTATGGCTTAGCAGTCAGTGTTGTCACATCACAGCAAAAAGGTACTTGAGTGCCTGCCCTAATCATCTGTTTGTTCAGATTTTCCTCCAAACATAACCACATGCATGTTTGTCAAGCCTAAACGGTTTGTTTCGTGCTTTCGCAAACTGGGCACCTATTCCTCAACTGTGCCTGTGACGCACAGACTCTAAAACTTTTACCAAATACAAACTTTAAAGAATAAATTGAACATTAAACCTCAGACTTTCTACCTGTCAGGTTGCCGTGTGAGACTGTGACAAAGAGTCAGTTTTCACCCTTCACCTGCAGCCAGCGGTCGATCCAGCGAAGAAAAAAAGAATCACCAGCAGCTCCGCACAGTCAAAATCGATTACTGAAGCCTTTGTACTCTGTCTAAGGATGTATGACCACAAAGCATGGTACAGAATGAGGGTTTTTACACCTGCTGCTTCAGTGCCGAAATCTAACCACACTAAAGTACATCAAATCAAACAGATAGTCCGTCTCTGTAGCCAGCACCCAAAGGCTGGATGGATAGTTCATTAAAAAGGTCAGTTTAAAGGTAAATTTGAAACAGCGTTAAGTCAACATTGCAACCACAGATTCAGAACTGGACTGAAGCACAATCAGTTGGTTGCCTTGTGTCTTAGTCAGTGAAATGTAGATTCTGTGGGGGTAGTTAGAAATGTTGGAGTTTCCATTCAGGGCAATGAAAATTATTACTAACATTACCTTTACTACCCTTCATTCAGTCAGAGTGATTAAATGGCACGTCACTGGTAATTATGACATTATTTCAGAAATAAAATGGGTCATCTGTTACAGCAATCAGCAGTGCATGTAAGAAAAGCCGGAACACTGCACTCCAGACTGAGCAACACATTGTACCATCCAACAGCACTTACAAGTGCACTTACCAGTCTGTTATTCATCCAGCCGGACAACAACAATGATAGCAATATTAATAACAATAATAAACAGACAAAACTCAAACTAACCACCATTGAACAGCAGTTTTAGCCAGGTTGTTAGCTTAGCAACAATAGCTAACACAATATTAACAATTTCTGATATTTTCTAAATAAATTACTCAATTGCTAGTACTGAGGTCTGTTGTGTTATCTGATAGAACAAATATATTAAAAGGACAAAATGTCAACAGATAAACCAAATACCAACAACAACAACACAAACGTCTGAAACGTCGCCCTCGTGGAGCCGCGAGTGAACAACAAAAGACAAACTAAACAAAACTGACCAACAATAATTAAAACAAACAAACAAACTGGCGTTTGCAACAACCAGACAGCGCTTCAACAGCATACAGGCGGACACACAATATAAACAACAACACAATACGCGGTCAGTGAGTTTGCTGTCGGACTCACCTGTGTGTCGGTCCGGCTGTGAGTCCGAGCAGTCCAGGAAGTCCAGCAGCGGCCAAGTCCTGATTCCAGACCGGCTGAAACGAGGTCCAGTCCAGGAGACCTGCCGTGACCCCGCAGACACACACGCACCAAAAAAAAAAAAAAAAAAAAAAAAAAGGTTCCCGGGTGCGTTTGATTTATGTCACTTAGAGTGGCAGCCGGGTGGTGCATTAAAGCTGAGCTGAGGTGACGCTAATATTCATTACAGCTCATAATGATGTTATCTTTGGGTTCATGGTATTTCACGGATATTTAACAGATGCGTTGAGTTTACACTTTGTCCAATAATAAAAAGGGATTCATCGTGTCACCTGAATACCTCTGTTCAAATAAATAGTGTGGAAAGACAACTGGAGGAGACAGAGAGAGCGAGAGTACTACTTACACTGACAATAATCAACAATAAGGCAATTAATCAAAAATAAACACTGCCATTTTCTTTTATTTTTATAACCCCGCTTGGCTCTCTGTTATGAAGGAACATGCTGTTTGAGCTGAAATATGAAATACGTGCTCTCAACACCAACTTGCCAACTCCCAGTGCATCAGAGGTCTCTGCTCTGATAATAAAATGTGGGACTTACTACGTCATACTTTGGTCTTGCTGGGAGAGGGAAGTGTGTTTGAGTTTCCTGCCCACTTGTCTCGATCTGCACCTCCGCTGAGTAAGGGCCCCCTGCACAGCACACCTCTGGTATGCTCATAAAGTTCTTTGATTATATTCAGCATGTGGGAGTTCAGCAGAGAGAGGTAGGCTACTTTATTGAATCTGGTGAATTTGGTTTGCCGTAAAAGGAGTCAACACCTGTACACATACACAATCAGCACACAACACCGACAAAATATGTCTGTGTGTGTGTCTGTGTGCACATATATACAACATACATAAATACTCCCTCAGATCTCAACACAAGAGGCAAGAAAGGAAGAAAGGGATGAAGGAATCAAGGCACTTGAACTGTGTACACTCTGGTGAAGAATGATCCTTAACAGGGTAAAACAAACAATGTAAATTTGTGCCTTTTTGCAGTGCATTCCCATAGTGATTGGCATATTGTATAATGCAAACATCAAATGCCTGGATGAAGAAAATTGAGGTCAAAATCGTGTATGAGATGGGAGATGGGTGTGATTTGCAGCTTCCCTGAATATGGCACGCCACAGTAACATGAATTATGTCTGAGCAGCATAGAAATATCCCTTATCGTTACATCGCCTATTTTGTTCAATGATTTAAGATACTTGTGAGCCGTGTATATCAAATGTCAGCCTGTTCTTTTGTCTGCATCACCTTCTAAAGCCTTTTCCCATCACATACCCTCATTCAATAGTAATTCTCTCTTTCTCTCTGACTCTGCTCCTCCTCCCTACATACTCATCTTCTCGCTTGTCACTTTCCCTTCATGTCAATTACCACCTCCCTCCACTTTCTCCCCCTTTCCTCTGGCACTGCCTCCCCACTCTTACACCTTCTCTTTTTGTATCACACTATTCTGTTGTCCCTCCTTCATATGCTCCCCTTTCTTCTCCTTCTTTTATGTTCAGTTTTTCTCTGTGTGTGCAAACTTTCCCTGTGTTCATCTTTTGCTTCCCCTCCCTTGTCCATTCCCTTTATCGACTCTTCACTTTGCTTCTGTTTTTTGCTTCTTCATCCATCATGCTGCCTCCTTGTATGTATTTCTGCATTCTCTCTCTTCTCCTAAAACCTCACAATATTTATTCCATCTTCCTGCAGGACTTGAGACGCTCCTGCCTTTTACCTCCTCAGTCTCTTCTTCTCATCATCCTTCACGTCTTCCCACACACTTCTTTTTCGCTCCAACATGTAGCATCTTCTCTCCTTCTCCTTCTATATTCATCCCAGCAGTGAGTGAGTGACCTGAATCTGTCTCTTTGCATTACAGCACCTCCCTTCTGCAGCTCAGGAACACCTTGGAAGCCCAATAGTGTGGCTGCCACCTTGCCTCATGTACATTCATTTGTCTATAAAAGTGTAAGTGTGTGTGATTGAACCTGGATTGATAGAACTGGTCTTGTATGCTTGCATCAGTCCTGACTGTGGCTCATCTGTGTATGCAAGGGGGATTCAGTTTATTATAGGTGATGTGTGTGTGTGTGGGTGTGTGGGAGAGTGACTGTGTGTGCACTTTCTCTACATTATGTTTATCAGTATAGCAAATAGGGAGCCTTAAATGGATTTTAGCTGGAATGTGTTGGCTATTCCAGAGAGAAAGAAGCTCAAGATTATCTCACATTGCCAGTGTCTTGAATTCATGGGCATATATTGAGAGTGTGCACATGTGTGCGATATCTTCTATGGACGCAATATCTGGCATGTTGTCTGTAATTGGTTATGCTTTACCATCCATCAAAGGGCTGCTGCCTTTCCTCACACTCTTTACTCTCTTCAGTCTCAAACTTGTTCTCTTTCCTGCAGGCAGGAAAAGCAAGAAAAAAAAAGAAGCCTTTTTTCAGAATCACTCTGAAAAGTGTTTTTCTCTTTTTTTTCCCACAGTGATTGAAAGCATACATAACAAACTTTCTAGAAAAAGATTGCATGGGGGACTCGATGGGGAGGAAGAAGTGTCATATTTTCCAAACAGGAAAATAATCAAGGCAGCTAGCACCGAGCTGTCAAGGAGCGCGACACCACCGAAACACTGAGGTTCCACCCTGGGTGAATTAAAAGCATTGCACTGACACAAAATACTAAATTCTATTCAAACTTAGTTTTGCTCTCATCTTTTCTCATCATGGTTTGGTTTCCAGGAAGCAGTTGCGCTAACTTTTCTGGTAAAAATTTATTTTGTGCTTACAAGCTAATGGATGCACTTACTTAAAGTTTAGTCAGGGATTATTGTTAGAATACAAAAAATAAAAAAAGTCACAATTGTGAAAGACAATGACATACAGGAGATACGGATAAACTTAGGGAGCGATGCATTTTTTTACAGTGTATTTCAACACCTTTTCATTTTGAGTTTAAGACTCTCAGAAATGTTATTACCAACATGAAAGTCAGACACTGAAGTGGAAATTATATGTGTTTCTTCAGAATGTCTTTTACAACCAAACTACATCTCACAACCTCAGTTAACTCATGCAAATCAATATCCTTCATTCAGACCCAAATCAATGAATGTTTAGATGAGAATATGGCCATATGCCTTTCTACACCCCTGAGCCTGGTTAACAACTGCAACCTCAACACAAGCTATGACTCAGCAGCTGTATTGCCTTTCAAACCTCAAGTGATTCACTCAGTGTTTACAGCCATGCTATCAGCTCTGGCTAACAGCACAGCAGCCTTAGTCTATATGCTAATGTCAGCATGTTAACAATGGACAATGTTGATGTTAAGCTGGTATGACATTCATCTACCTGTTGTCCACCATGTAACTTTTATAAATATGCAGATGGTTGAGGCAAAATGTGGGTGGTCATTTCTAAAATAATGTCTGTCCCATCAATTGTGATTATCAGGCTGCACCATCTAAAATCTAATGGACTGCTTAGTCCTGCTTGTAGTTACCAGCTACATCACAAATTACTACTCTTTCATTTCAAGTTCACCTTTAGTGTTGTTGAAACCTGAATCATGAGTCTTCAAGTTATTAGTTGCGTTGAAATTTTGACTTGATGATGGCACTAACTGAAATACTACGGGGTCATAACAGTTGTTAGAATTAATTCGGAGTCAGTTCATACTATGCATGAGTCAGTCAAGTGTAAAATAGATTCATGCTGCTGTCTCTTAAACTGTCAATCATCATGAATCACCAGAGCACAATGACCAAATTGGAAAATGGGGTTTCCTATTCCTCAACCAGGACTGAACATTAAACTGACATTGATTAGAGTTCTACTTTAGGAGATAAAAATCAATTTCAGGATCTTGTGCTTCAAGTGCACGACTACAGCTGAAGGAGTAGTAAGCTTTACAGAGTAGCTAACATCCCCCAAGAATCACATGATTTTGATTTTGAACCACAAGTATGCACCACATGTTAGGTAGAAGTAGATCAGCCCAGCCAAGTGTAAACCACAAAGGAGCAGTCTGCCTCACCAAGTAGTCTAACAATGACATCTTTAGGGAAAAACAGGGCAGTTCTTTATAGCTACAGTATATAAATAATGGCAATTTGACAAAGATATGGAATATCATCAGTGTGTGTGTGATGTGTGTATATTTATTCATTCCTCTTCTACCACTTATCTCTTTCCGGGTCGCGGGGGGTGCTGGAACCAATCCCAGCTCACACTGGGAGAGGGCGGGGTACATCCTGGACAGGTCACCAGTCCATCACAGGGGCAACACACAGAGACAGACAGAGACCAACAACCACTCACGCTCACATTCACACTCAGACCTACGGACAATTTAGACTCAACAATTAACCCAAACATGACGTCTTTGGACGGTGGGAGGAAACCGGAGTACCTGGAGGAAACCCATGCAGGCACGGGAAGAACGTACAAACTCCACACAGAAAGGCCCCAGGCCAGGAACTGAACCCACAACTTTCTTGTTGTGAGGCAACAGCGCTAACCACTGTGCTGATGTTTAAAAATATTTAAAAATCATTAAATCGGTAGTTAACAGTTTGTAGTTCAAACAGAAAAGCTGTAGCTCTCACAATACACGATAATTTACAAGTGAAGTGAACGCGTGTGTGTGTCTACATGATCGCAATCAAAAGTAAATCAGTGAGTCATTACGTTCTTCTGGATTAGAGATGCAGATTTAGAGGTTTGTGGGTTTTCATATTCACAGTGTGTACTGTACAAAACACTGTGATTCTGGGCAAAGAAGAATACAATAGTTTGTCAGAATACAATTTTGTGATGTTTGTGTGTTTTGTTGTGTTATTTCACTGTCAGATACAAATATGACTACTCTGTCTTTTGTTTATTACTTACACATAATTTTAAGACAAGGCACTCTAAAAATAAATCCGATATGAAAAAAACAGTTTACATTTTTTAAATATGCCATGATGTATGTTTTCACATGGCACAGAGGGGTGTCAACAGTCTGTGTTTGTGTGTGTGTGTGTGTGTGTGTTTTGGTATGTGTGTGTGACTCAGAGGCAGTGACCTGTGCACAGCAGTGGAGTGGGTCTTATTAAATGGGCCATGTCAGAAGCAGTGGACCCAGTCGGTGAATGTTTTGCTTTAGGAGGTATCATCAGGATGTCAGCCACTCAGCCACAATGAAATCACATAGTCACAGCTGAACGTGCCACATCAGGCTCAGTGCATGACAAGTTGCGGTAATATCCACAACATTTAACTGAGAGAGTAGAACAATATCATTAGCAGCACTGCAGCAGATGCAGTCATTGACAAAAATCTGCCTTTACATCTGTGTAGAGCAGTGTGAAAGGAAAAAAAAAAAAAAAAAAGAGAAAAGTATGCTGACACGTGTCTCATTAGACTAAAAAAACAAGACTGCAGCTTGTCTCGCGCCCAGTACAGGACCGCAGAGATCAACTCCAAACTCATGTAAGCTTTTACAGCAAGTTCATTTTAGCTGTCAGGTATCATCACAAGCAGACAATTTAACATACAACACAGCCTGTGGGCGGGTGTACCAGTGCACATTGTTGTGACCCATCACCTGCCTTTGAAGATGTGGATGTGCATCTGTGAGATTCCTGACTTTCAAAGGTGAAGGATGTTTGGGTCCATGTTAAATGTAAACATTGTGCTACAATAACTTCATGGCATGAAGAAACCTAAAGTATAATTATGTAAGGTGGATTAAGACACTGAGCTCATTATTTGAACTCTGTCAGATTGTATTCTTCAGTTCAGCATGCTGAAAAACAATTATTGCTCAGTGTTCACTTCATTCTTTGCTTTGTAAAATCCCTTAAATTATATCTAAATAAAATTTTCTTTTTATGACTAACTCAGTTTAATTAGATAAACTACATGTTCATCTCAAATCCAAGCTGTTAAATTACAATTTGCAGCGTTTCCTATCACATCTGACTTAACTTATCAATTTAATTACTTAGAAAAGGTGTCAGGAAGTTGAGTTTATTCAGATGAATCAAAATGAAAACAAAGCACATTGTGATACATATGTGTACCTCTGCACCTCCACACACCTTTCAAGAGTAGGTACATGGGATTACTCCGACTGTTAACAGCAGAGAAAAAGTTAAAAATCTAAACAAAAAACTAAGTTGTGGGCATGTAAAGAGTTTAACATATAATACGTGAAGCGGGAGGATAGTTCTACACACTGGTTGGATTTTGTTGAAACTAGTTGCGCAGCATGGTAGCAGAGAATATGAACTGTTTTGCAGAAACTAGCTATCTTCAGGCATTGAGAGAATACAGACCTTTCTCACAATGGAAATGTTGAAGCCTTGGTTTTATAAATGCTCTATCACTGGCAAGGCCTCTTCACACATGTAGATGAAACCCAGCTATCTTAAACATTATTAGATATATTAGTGTTTGTCCTGCTGTGACATTTCAGCAGATCTGTGCTGGGAGAGGTGTAACAGGAACCTGACGACTACAGATATATTTAACGCTTCTTCCAGGGCTGTCATGTCAAGCGAGAAAATCATCCCGAGCTCTGAGAATGACTGACTGTGGCGTTGTGTTGGAGGTTGGTTCTCCAGCAGTCCAGTGATCGATCTGGCTGAAGAGCCTGGCTTCAGACAGAGCTCAGGTGGAGGAAACTATGGAGGGGGCTGATGGGATGACTGCCTCATGGTGGCAACGCTTCCCCAGACTCTCCACTCCTTTCGCCTCTACGTCTCTTTCTTCTCTGTGTGCCGCCCCCTCCTGCGCTCCTGGAGGACTCTGCGGTGTGATGGAGGGAAATTGAGGCCAGCTCCCATCCACCTGGTCATTATCACGCACGCACCTGCTGCCTTTGCCACGCCTCCTTCTCTCTGAAAGTCCAACTCCTCCGACGCCTGCTTCACGCCTCCATCACTCACTCATCAATGACTATTTTAGAGTTTTGGAAGTTTATATGCACCACTGTGTGGCTCTGGGTTTTTTGCATTACTTTTTTTTCTTTTCTCTGCATTTTCTGAGGTCTGTTCCTACACGGTGACTTGACGTATTTATCAACAACCCTCAGCCTTTGGAAAAGGAATGTTTTGCCTTTGTATGAAGTGCAGGGTAAAATGGGCCAAACCAGTTGTTACCATCACTCTCAGCTCTGTCTTGTGATGGCTCCTCTCTGACAGGTTACCATGACGACCTGATATTGAAGGCACTTTTCCATCCATCTGTGCTGCAGCGATTGGTTCCAGCCTCCAACCACCTTGAACTTTTCCTCCCTTCCTGTCCTTCCCTTCCCCTGCTTCTTGCCTCCAAAAAACAAACACCATGCATTGAGAGGAGAGGCGAGAAAGCCGGGGCGGCTCACTTTTTGAAGACTCCATCACTTGAAGAACTGACCTTAGCCAACAAAGGCAGGAGTGACGAGCAACAGGAACTATAAAAATTTCATAGCCGATGGAAAGGCACTGGGTATCCAACAGTATGTAAACTGTGCACTGTAAAAGTCTCCCCTTTTGTTGCCCCTACCTGTGTTGCAGTGATTTTTTTCCTTCTGCCATATAGTGCAAATTTTTTTATATGATAAAAATTACTGCACGAAAATCAAGAGTCAAGTGAATGTGTGTATGCAACACTGGAGTAGAGGACACACTGAGATACAGTTATGTGTACAGTATATTAAAATTTACACCATACACCTACTGTCACTCTGCTTTGCAGCACTTTTTGTCTTTGGTAAGTAACAGTCATTTTTATATTCTGTCTGCACAGGCTGATGGTATATACACTGCAATATCCTGCTATAGTACATAAAAGCACATCTGAAAAATTTGGCAGCTGGGCTGGCTGTGGATGAGCAGAAGCAGCAGGAATTTCATATCATGCAGTAATTCAAGCTGCAGTTTGGAGTGTAAAATAAGCATCAGACCAGAACCCGAACCAGTTTAAACAGGCCGCCTCATTCACAAAGCACACAGCTGACGCCTGTGATGTCTTATGAGGAAAATGCTATTGAACAAAATAAAACCAGTTAGAAGCATTCCTGTGTAATTCCTGGATCGCACTCAAGGTTTTGAATATTTTTGTATTTTTCACAGTGGCACAGTTGCACAATGTCCTCTGGGATTAGCTCCAGCACCCCAACAATCCCAGAAATGCAGCTTCATTTATTTTACCTTAGCTAGGCTTAGTTTTAGAAATTTGGGTTTACTAGCGAGACTCGTATAATGAAATATGGAAATCACTAATTCTGTAGTATCTTGTTTGTCAAAAACAGAGCTTTACATACTAGCTGCTTCCTCTGCTTCCAGATTTCAAACTAATGGCTCAAGCTTAGACTGAACCAACAAACCAGAGAGCGGAAAAAAAACCCTGTAACTCTAAAAGAACGTAAGATGGTGTATTTCCAAAAAAGTATTTCTATTATCCACAGATATCAGTGTTCCTAATGTCAAATTTATGTCAGTTCATGTCAAGTGAAATGTTGATCAGCACTCTTCTCACCAACATACAACAATTATTACATTATCTTTTCTTCCCCACACAACCTGGAGAGGAGTCAGTAGTTAAACCCCCCCCCCCCCCCATACACACACCTCCGTCATGGCCTCCATCCCCATGGTTAATTAATTGAACTAATTAAGGGTCTTCGTGCCAGTTCCATTGCCAAGCAATGTCCGCGCTTTATCTCAATCCCACAATGCACTTGATCATGAGCTGCTGTGTTTGAGACATTCCCAAGGAGTGATTAATTAATTCATGAGCGTCAGGTCATTGAGACACACCACGTCGCTCTGACATCAAAGTGAGAGCGATGAATGCGCGGGAGGATAGCAGCTGCGAGGAAGCCATGTGTAAAAGTCATATGTTCTGAACTTCGCTGTTGATCACACATGAAAGGCCAGCACACAGGCTGAATACGAGGGGTCAAAGGGCAAAGCTTAGGCTAAACCTTTAAGGGATTTAAGCAGCATCTGGCATCCTCTGATATGTCTAATCAGCATTAGTCATTTTTTTTTATCATTAAATCCCATTATGAGTGAATGTTTCAGAATGAATCACACAATCATGTCTCTGCATAAGAAAATGTAAACATATTCTTTCCATTTCATCTGTTCCAGTTATCTTTAAAGAGCATGCAGTGCAATTTCATCTTCTCGGACTGCTACGCATCGTGGCTAATTACTGAGCTGAAAAATAACTGAGAGTATAATTGTATTTATTGTCTAAGGAACTACTCTTTCAAGAGCCATTCAAATAATTGAGAAAAATAAGCAACAAAAAATGTCTACATATCTATTTGACTTCTTTCTTGTTCCCCCTCAAAGCTTAGTGCCACAATAGACCTAAAGAGATTCATTCTTCTCTCCAAGGAAAAGCATAACCTTTCAAGTTTGCTTCACTGAAGCTGCAAGCCACAGGGAAAAAAATTGCCAAAGACACACATTTGAAGATCAAAAGGGGCTGCATTGTGTATTTGTGGGTGTGTTTGCATGTATGTATGTCTCCGTATGAGGGAGAAAGAAAGAGAAGGAGCCTCTGTGGACTGCAGCCATTAACGATGATTCCAAAGCATTTTGTCAATCTGATGCGGACCATCGGCTGGTTGAGTTGTGATTGAATTGACTCGGGTTGTCTTGTGTGTGAAGCGTGCTGCCGACCTCTCTGACCTCCACTGCACACACACACATCATTACTGTGTGCACACTGGAGATTGTAACAAAAAGCACGCATGTGAAAGCGCTTCTAGCTACACAGCCATGAAGATGGCCACACACAAACTCAGCTGACCTCTCCATCCTTGAGTGGAGGTGTGAGAGGTGGATGGGCTAATCAGAGAGACTCACAGCAGGGGGAGGGGTCACCCCAGGGAGCTAGAACTATTTGTACTGCATATGTGTGTGTGTGTGTGCATCTGAGGAGGAGGGGAAATCAAAGGTGACCGAGGTGAGACTTGGAAGTCAAGTTCAACAAATAATTGATTTGAAGCATTTTCACTCAAGGGAATAGAGGCATGAATATATCTGATAGGAAATATCATCTATTAAAACACAATGCTGTTTTTTATAAGTGGCTGTTCAGTACGATTGAGAAAACAAAGATAGACAAAATATAGAGAAGCTATTCAGAAAGTCTGCAATGAGCAGAAGATCATCAATCATGATGTGTACTTCCTGAGAATTTAATAAGCCATTTAATTAGAGGAAGATCAGGTGGTGAATTTTCAGACAGATGTCAGACACTGAGATGTGATGAAAGCTTCCTTTAACATGTGGATAACAAAGGTACAACATAAAGTCTGTAAAAAGACTACACATAGAACTTTGCCATCGTCTGTACACTCGACTCAATGTGCTGGCTGCACAATGAGACCTGATTGAATCAGCGTAACTCTGATTGTCGATCTGAGCCATTTGCTGCATTCTCATTAGGGACACTAATCTGCTGGTTTATGCTCCGAGGAATTTAGGAAAGAGTAAAATAGGCGCTTTCCTGCTTTACTGCTCCAGTGATTCAAAATGGATTATAATGACATTAACATGTGATTTATAAACACAATGAAAAATTACAGATCGGTTAAAAAAAAAGAAAAAAAAAAAGAGTCCGCCTACCTGAAAAATGTGTCTACAAAAAGGCTGTATGGGAAATTGTCACAAGGGTAAATACTCCACAACAATCAATTTTTTGTTTATTCCTTTTTTCACCAGCAACTCCAAAGAAAGCAATAATCAGGGAAGGAAATGAATTCATTATAATTGTTTTCAGCATTATAGAATTATGAATTTAGGTAGGTTTTGTTAACTCAATTGCTTGTAATGTTTTCTTTCTTAGCCAATGCTTCAATGAATGTTAGAATTCCAACATGCCAAAGGTAGGCTGAGTGAGTTAATGGTTGCATTGTAATTATTTCTACTCCCACGCAGCGACTCCTTTGTAGCGTTACTACACTGTAAGAAATGGGTTCAGTTCTGAGTTAACCAAGTCCACATCCATGAGGGCCGTCAGCAAGCAGCCCAACATTTATGACCATGAAGAATTTACAGGACAACATGCTCACATCCTCCATTATTTGGAATAGTAGTTGTGCTACATATCCACCATTTTTTAGCCATTTTGCAGATGAATAACTCTCTACTCAACCGTAAATGTACATATGGAACATGAAAATCTAAACAATAAATTAAAGATGAAAAAAAAAAAAAAATCTGTGCAAAGTTTAAGGAAAGTACAAAGTCATGTGCTGACCCCGGGTAGATTCTCTGCGAGATTCTCTCCGGGTAAAATATTGATTAGAGCTGCTTTAACAGAGACAACAAGGCTCTAACAGCTCAGCTACCACTCAGACTCCAGCTTCACTTAATATTCACCGTGCTGCCGTTTCGCTCTTGCCCGCCTTGGGGAGCTTTGTACGGTGCAGCTGCATGTGGTGGGCTGAAGGTTGGCAACACCTGTACTTAACGCCCACTCCTCTCCTTCACACACACTTTCGCTGAGCTTTTTCTGTGCACCATAAGTTAAGATTGGTGACAGTAATCCATCTTGTAGCACTGCTCACCCAGTCACGGCTGTCACCTTCGCCCTGCCAGGAGCAGATGAACTGCTCACTGGATTTAGGGGCCCTATAGATACCACTGCCACTCATGGTGCTCCGGTTCCGCCAGACTCTTGATGCAACACACAGTGACAGATACCAAAAGACTCCTCAGCTAAAATAGAATTCCAATTTCACCGGGTTCAGAGTGCGATAAAACACAGAGCCTTCTTCAATTGTAACTAAATGAGATTAAAGAGGAAAGGGGAGGGGGGCAAATATAGATCATGGCTTTATTAACTATGTTAACAGAATTATGCATGCAAGGAGAGGTGGAGGAGGGAGTGAGGGAGGGGCAAAAGAGGTGAAGAAACGAGCATCTCATGCTTTGCAAGGAATTTATCATAATGTTCACGCCACAAGATCATTTGCCTCTTGACAGGATCATTACGAGATTCAGTGCTCCCACGACCATTACGCAATTTCAGCGTTCTTCCTTGGATGGAATTTTAATTGAATTAGCCTGGCTGGTTACACATGGTGCAAACGATAACATTTTCTGTCTATCTGGGCTCATTGAATCTGCTTGGGGGAGAGAGGGAAGTGCTGACTCTAAGGCAGGCTGTGAAAAAAGGACAAGGTGGTTTTGGTTCATTCCAATATACCCCCCGCCCCCCCCCGGGTCACTGCTGCTGCTCCTCCACACCTTCTTGTTCAGCAACAAATACATGTTGAATCTGAGGAAATCATTGGCCTTGCCTCTTCTCAGCCAGGAGACGCACAACTGTGTTGCGCAGTGTTCCATTAAAGTGCACATGTAAGCTGAGGGCAGTGACGGCATGATGTATGGTTAGGGGGTAAACATGTTCGTATTAACACCTCCCCAGAACCAACCCCCACCAGCCACTCAACTACATTCCCAGAAGAATGATTAATGATGCCGGTCGTGTTATGAAAGACAGGGACACGGAGGAGGGAAGCCATCATGCTGCAGGCTGACAATAAGGTTTCACTTGGCTGAACACTTTGAAGCTTAATTCTTTGATATTAAATGACACGTCCCTTTAAGAAGCTAGAATTAATGTGGGCTACTGATAGAAAATAATTATTACTTGTGTAGATAGATTTTGTTACAATTCTAAAAAATATATTCTTCAGTTCCTTTATACTGATGGATATAAGTACTTTTCAGATATGAAATGCTGACACACAGGCAGTTGTACAACTATAGAAAATTATTTTAAAATAGGCAAAATTACAATTTAAAACAATGAAACAGAATTCACTTCTCAACTCATTATACTTGACTCGGTGCAGTAAAAATACTGAGGTTACAGACTGAGTCATACCCAAAGTCTGTTTTTAATAAAACATATTAAACCTGATAAAAGGGAATCTTTTCATAACCAGTAATATGTGTAACAGTCACGGTGGGTTCAGGCCAATTTCTGGATTTGCTGGTTTTAGCGACGTGAACTTTAGAGGATTCTGTTGTTGGTGTTTAGCTGTAACACCATCAAATTTTCATTTCAGATTTTTACCTTGACAGGAGTCAAAGATAAAAATGTGCTTTTTTTTTTTTTTTTAAGTTTGACTTATCATCCTAGGAGGACTGAGTGAACACTTTGATCCTCTTCAGTAGCTGTACAGAAATATCAGAGGTGGAATAAACAATATTAAAAAAGCTCACCAGGTAAAGTTTCTCCAGCTCATGTAGTTTCCAACCAGCCAGCAGTGAGTATCCCGACATAAACAGGCCTCGGAGAGTCACGTGTTATGTTGTCATGTCACTGCGGCCTTTTCTGCTGTGACCTTGACTTGGTGTTGTTTGTCATATTAATGCTCTACTCCATGTGTACTGATCAGAAGATATTTAGGAACAGATGGAAAACACTTCAAGAAACTTCATTCAGATAGTTAGGTAGTCAGGTAGTACGCTCTCACTAAGGGTGAGCGTTTCTTCAAGGTTGAGAAGCTGATTTGAGCATTGATGGAAAGAAGCGAGGAGGAAAGTTGCAGGTTGATAAAATAACAAGGAACCACAGCAACCTTGGCAAGAGCAAAAGTTGTTCGAATGCAGAATCCTAAAGCAGCAAGTTTCATCCATCTACATCACTCATCGCAGACTGCTACAACCAAACCAACTCAGTCCAAAAACAAAATTACAAGTCACATTTATTTAGCAAAAAATGTTTAATCTCTCCTTGATGCGTGTTTATTTACAAGTAGTAAATCTGCAAAATAGGAAATAACAGAATATTTACACAATGAATGTTAACCTGCAAACTGTGACAGTCGCTTCAAGTGTGAAACTCTAAAAATGTATCAGAGTTATTGTAGTATTAAAATTCCTTTGCCAACCCAGTCTGAAATTCATTTGCTTTGCATTTCCTAGAATACTTTTTTAACTTCCATATTGGGGGGGGGGGGGGGGGGGGGGGGATTACTGAAATTTACAGAATCTGCGGAAAGCAGAACAAAAAAGAAAAAAGAAACTGAGTGATAGCAAGACTTGCATTTGACTCAAACATGGTTTGGAAAGGCTCAAGGACGAAGCAAGTCAAAAGAGCTGAGCATTAAACATGAGATTCATGATTGTGTGCTGAACCTGCTCACACTGAAGGAAGTGCACTCACTTTCTCAAATTAATTTGCTCCGATTTGACAGAAAAGCTGGATTTCTCTGTCTAACCGCAATCGGCATGTTGCTCTTGTGACAAGTCCTAAAGTCAGCAGCTGAAACACCTCCAGATGACGTCAAACACTCTCAGAACAACACACGCTTTAAACCACCTCGATAACAATAAATGCAAGTCCATCCTCACACTAAACTGTGCAAAATGAAGGATAGAGAAAGGTAGCTGGGAAATTTCTCTACAGATGTTTGCAAAGCAGGTCAATCTAAAAGGCAAGTAGCCATGCATATGATAAACAAACCTACTCCCTCAACAGTCATTTAATCAACCAAATTACAACCAGAATACAACACAAATGGAGCATGAACCTGAGAATGAATAGAGAATGTTTGAGTGTCTTAAAAAAGCCTGACAAACCATGCTGGACGCTGCAGCCTCAGTTGGTTTGTGCTTGTGTGCTTCTACACTGGATTTATCCTACAGATCATTCAAAGAGCCGCTGTTCAAAGCACTGCTGAGCCCTGGAACAGCCCTCATCTATTTCTTTGCCACGTGATCTACAGCTTGAACAACAAAATGTACGATTTCAGCACAAGGTCAGCTGTATACTGAGGGGGAGAGAAAAATCAGGTGACAAATGTTTTTGTAGTGGACTAAGCATCTTTCAGTGGAGGCTTTGTTGTATTTAATATAGATGATTCTAAGAGAAAAGATTTCATGTGAATAGCCTACCTGGTTAGCTGAGACGGAGAGGTTTCTATCCTAACAAATGGCAGAGTGGTCCCTCGAGTACAGAATGAATTATCAAGTCCCAACAGATGTCCGGTTGAAGTAGGCTCATATGTATGTAGCTGTAAAGAGCAACATCACAGCTCAGACTTGTAAACAAAACGGTGGGTTCAATGTTAATTTGGAAGGTGTGCTCACTATTCTTGGATGTGACAGAAGATTGGGTTTTTTTGTGTTCGTTTTTTTTTTTTTTTTAAGGAACCCGGCATAAAAATGGACAGCTATAGCACTTATGATCAGCATAAAATGACAGCCCTAATGTCTGATAGAAAATCAAGGTACAAGAGTTAAAGCAGCAAGTCACATTTCCATCACAAAGACACAGATGCTCATCTGATGCAATTATTTCATTTTGATCCTTGAGATCAGGAAAATAAACCTCGAGTTCGGTCAAGTACTTCAACTTCAGGCAAACCGAAGAAAATGTTGTCTTCTGTGTACCGTAAAATGTACAATTTACATGTACAAAACAAAACAAGACAAGAGAAAAAGCAAATCAACCTGATTACAAAAAATGGCAAACAGCTTTTGTTCAGCATGAAAAGGTATACAATTTACAAATGAAAACAATGACAAAAACATACAGACCACAGTTTGGTTTTTCGGCAAGATAATAAAAAAAAAAAACAAAAAACAAACAAGATCGGAAACATTATTTCTCACCACAAAGTTTAAAACCATGACTTCAAGACTTCAAAAAAAGAGAAACAACGAAATCCTCTTAGGAGAGCAATAATAAAAAAAAAAGCTTAAGCCACACATGGCAATAGGCTAGTTTTGAAACAAGAGCTGTAGGCTAAGGGGAGGATTACTCAGCCTTGTGTAGCTAATGAGCAGAGGTGTCTCACCTCTGTATCTTTCTATAGCCCTCCATTTATGGCTGAGGAACTGAAATCCCTGTCTCAAATAGATAGGTTAGAGGTGGAGAGAAACTCTCAGGATATCTTTTCCTTGCCCCTTTATTTGGGTATTAAAAATGAGAAAATGAAAAAAAGAGGTGGCTTTGGGCTGGAAACAGCTTTTCCCCCACTTTGTTTCATCACTGTGAGGCTCCACTAATCTCTACCTGACCTCAATGTGGCTCCTGTAAAGACGTAAACAAAGTCTGAGAGCCAACACTTTGTCTTTGCTCTTACGGGGGCTGTGGCGGAAAATTAATGACCCTTCAAGAGATGGATAACAAAAACCGAAGACTTGTGGAATCTTAACGGTTAGGTATGGTGGCTACGTGGTAAACGGGGCAGATGAGAATATTTCTAGTTGTGCAATGTAGCTACTTCATTGTTCAGTCACTATACCATGATCCACTGAACTGTCACTGCCTGACCCTGGAAGAAAAGAATCAGCTTCGGAGCCTGACACTGATGTGCTCATGATAAAGATGACTTATCTGTGAGTAAATGTTTGGTTTCCTGAAACCAAAGGATTGCACTGATTGAATTAGAAACAACAACAACTTCATGTTATCACCATGACACCATGAACCATTCGAACTCGAGAAGACCCGACGACCGTGTGCGCCGGCTGGTTTCCCACTATTTTCAACAAGGATCTTAAGGTGGGGTTTTTACTTAAACAATTCTTTTCAGTCACTAGGCATGTTCATATTTAAAATCATACGGTAGCACATTCCATCTAACAAAATGTCTTTGCACTAAACAACATTCAAAGAAAACATGGCACAGTACGACTTTTTTGTTTCATTTTCATTTTTTTGTCTACGTAGTTTTTTTTCTTTTGTACTTGAAATATCAAATCATGTTTTATTGTTGTATTTTATTGTGTTTGTTGATTTAAAATGAAGAGGAAAACAACAAAAATGTTTGCTCCCTAATCTTTCTTTAAAAACGTAGCTGTATTTATATATAATATCTATATAGTCTTCCTTTGTAACGTTTCTGTAAATTGTGCAAATTCAGCAGTAATACAAGTGGCGAGAGATCAGAGAGTGGGCAGTCGATTACATTTATACAAAAAAAGGAAAATAAAACCTAACATCCTTTGAAACTGTGACACCCGTTGGAGTCACATGACCTAGAGAGCCTCTCTCCATGGCTCATCAGAGATTGGTCCATCCTTCTAATGATGATGCCATATATGGAGTTCCTTGTCAGGCTTCCATTGGTTCTTTCCTGACCATTGCTTCTTCACGACAAAACTCCAGAAATCAAAATCAAGCAAATCACAAACACCAACATCCACAATAATCAAATGCTGTCAGTTGACATGTTTCTCCATGTATGCATGTGTGAAAATGTCCGGTGTCCCAGTCTCTCACACAGACACAGGCCCACATGCCATATGGGGCTGCAGACAAACACACACATACACATGTAAGCGTACACAGGCCCGCCCATCTCTGCCGAACCCACCCCCCCCCCGTTTGCAGTATACTGCTTCAGTCCTTCTGCAGTTTGTCTGTCGTGTTGTTGGGGGTTGGAGTTTTGTTTGTTGCCTGGGTGAGAGGAGCGAGGGAGAGATACAGATGGAGAGGAAGAGTGGAAAGAAGGAGGAGATGGAGGTGCTGGATGGTCCTCAGCTGGTCAGGACCATTGTGTCGATGACCTGCTCCAGCTTGCTCCTCAGTCTCTGTCTCCTCGCCTGCTCGTCCCGCTCCAAAGCCGACAAGATCTGGAGATGGAAATGGGACAAATCTTTCAGCTTTCACTCTCCAAATATGGAGGCCCTCTGCAAAAACAAGGCTGTCAGACTTTAGTGAAATGTCTTCAAGAACCTTAAGCCTCTTTCCCTTTGACATGCCAAATACAAAGCATCTAGGTGAGATGGACCAAACAATCAAGGTAAACAGGGCTGATGATTGATGAAAATATCCTCAAGGTCTTACAACTGGCTGACATCTCACCTCATCCTTGTACTTGACGATGTAGGAGTAGATCTCATGTAGGGCCGACATGCTGTTGAACTGATTGGCGTGCAGGCGTGACTGCTCTGCCAGGTAGGCACTCATGTCCTGGTCGCTGATAGCTGGCATCCTCGAGATGTCAGAGTAGTACCTGGAGAAAAAAAAGAAGATTAAATATTGCATATCTTTGGTAAAATAACTAAATAAGAAAAGAATATCGACTCATGTACCTTTCTACCCAGTTCTTATAGTTGGGGATGTCTTTAGCATAGAGCAGCTTGTTGGAAGGCGAGTCCTTTCCAAGTTTATGCTCCGATGTTGAACACGAGTCCATGAAGGTCTGAGCCACCACAGACAAGCAGGCATCTGTAATGCTATTCTTATGGATGTCAAAGACGAATTGGGGGTTCTTGATCACGTTCACCCAGAACCGCAAAGGAAGACTGGAATGAATGAGGAAATACAGGAAAAAGGGAGGATGGAGGGAGAAGAAGAGTTACAGTGAGACAAATTATTCAGGTGCAAAGAGAGAAGCAGCACACACACTCTGGCTGAACAAAGTAGTAGTCTGAGTGATAAAATACCTGAGGCAGGGGAAATAAGAACACTGTATATTCTTCTGCATTGCCAGTGTAAAAGTGCTGCACACTTGCTAACTTAGAGTCTGAAAATTTCAAATTTACAGCAATTTTTTCACAGCACTAATGAGACACAACCCAGCTACAAAACACTCCCAGTGTCCTCCTCTGGCAGGATGCATATGGGAACTCACCAGTTGCTCTTCCAAGTGTGCCGTACATCAGAGTCTGATATGGAGTGTTTGTCTGCCTGCTCATCCAAGAAGTCAAACATGTACTTGATGGCAAGGGGCAAGGCACTGCCTCTGTGTGCTGTGCTGAAGATGGTCTCAAACAGGTCATCCACAAACTTCTGGAGCGTGCCCTGAGCAGGAGGAGCAACAAAGGATTTCTTTGAAAATAAGTCTTTGTCTCCTTTATAAAGACATTATGATTCAAGTCTACTGTAAGTATCTCTCTTAGTTTGATTAAGGCTTGAGCAGAGAAGTTAGAGTAGCACTAAACAAATGCAGCACATTCAGGCAATGGCTGTCACTAGATGGTTTTAGGCCTAAAACTTTCTGAGACTTTGTGATACTGCTTTGTGCTTGCTGTTTTTCACAGTGTTTAGGACGGGGTCCAATGAGAGTTCAGCCTTAGGCTCTTCTGCTGTGTTTTTTATTTCTTACCACATTATACAACCGTAGCAACTCTAAACCCTTAAAAACTTATCTGAAGATGAAATGATTTGATATTTCCCACAAGTATTAAACACCTTCTTCTCCGTCTTCAAGCATTCAAGCCACCTTCTACAGAATCTAATTGAAAACAGCCAGAAGTTGAATCGGCAGTTTTGTATTCATTCCCACCACCACAAATCAGCTTCCTAAACATTCAAAGCTGTGGGAGCTGTAATAAATAAGAACAGACTACAGCGTTTCAAGATCCCCCATTGTCTTCTTCTGGCTCGCATGTTAATCATTTCCTTATCGAGGCAACATTGATGCCTGTAAACCTGCACTTTCCTACCTGGAACCTTGAACAATGGAAATATGAGCTAATGAGTGAAACATCGTGTGTGATGAAGTACCAGAGAGACCTAAAATCACCAAGATAGTTAGTATTTGCAACTGTGAGCAAAAATCTGACACTGCTAGTTGGCTACATAAGGAGTTACTGTGTTTGTATTCACAATGCTTCTGTGGATGAGTGTGAGTAAGTGTGTTCTTACTGATGAATGTGTGAATAGATTTGGGACAAAACTGCTGTGGTCCATATGAATTATGTGAATTATGTGTTTGAAGTGTGCTGGTACTGTACTGTTTCAGAAAAGCCCAAGCACTGGTTGAACATTTATTACAGTGAACATTTTCAATTCTTTGACTTTTGATGTGCTAGCTTGGCTTTTCTTGGGTTTAATTATTGTGTACTCTTGTTCTGCCCCAATTCTGGAGAGAAAATGCAGACAGGTAAACAGATTAAAGTTAACAAACGTTAACAAAACCATTCTCATATTATCATATTGAACCACTGACTGCACTGTTCAGCAGAGAGAACAAGTCAATTTTTGTGTAACTGCTGTGTCATAAAACATTTTAACGATAAAACTCTGCCTGATGGCAGTTTAATAACTCGCTCTAGGACATCAGCACAAAAACTGAGCTTAACTTTAAATGACCTCAAGATGGACGGTGCATTTAAAAACCTGAGCACCAGTTCCTCAGTGTGGCCTGGATGACATAGAGAAGTTTGGTGAATAATGATCTTGGGGTAAAAGCCTGGGCCTGAAAGCCCTGAGGCCACCAACAGGGCCCAGTACCGCCAACCCAACAACTCAATAGTCAAAGGTCAACCTTCTAATTAAGACACATACACACACGTTCCTGTGCATATGTTGTTCTTTGTACAAAAGGTTAGGGAAAATATTAATGAGCTTTGAGACCACCTCCAAACAAAGGCCAGGGCTGCTAGTGGAACTGAGCCACATGACAAGGATGGTGGTGGAGAGGGGTTTTTGGCTAAAGGTTAGGGTTAGGTCTGTGTGTGCATGCGTGTCTGTGTCTATGTGTGAATATACAACTTGTCTATACCTTGGTGGCCAGCAGTCTGGTCAGGTAGATCTCAGAGACCATCTTGCTCCCTCTGTCTCCTTCCCTCTGGTCTGAGTGGTCGTGGTTCTTGACCAGGTGCCACAGTTTGGTGCCACTCTCAAGGTCTGGGGTGATCATGGGAGTTCGGGAGCGTAAACTGTCTGGGCTGCTGGCTGTCCTTAACATGCTCTCTGGAGGAGGATGAAAGTTACAGGAGCGGTGAATGGAAACAGCCAAAAATTACCATAAGAAAGGAAAAACACAATTGCTTTTGGATTTTAATTATTATTATTATTATTATTATTTTTTAATCTTTTCTTTACATTAAGGGAAGATCAGTTAACAAAGTTTAATTTGTTATAGAAATAAATTGCAGACAAATCTGGCAGTCCAGCACAATTTAATTTAGTCTAAGTTAAACATGTGTCTGTGTCTTGCACAAGGTCATTTCGAAAGAGCCAAAATTTTGCTGTAGGTTTAAACCAGGTCGGTCTGGTTGACAGCTTCAGGGCATTACATACTGAGCAGCCCGCAACTTCGTGCTACTATGTAGTTCATAAATTGTAATGCATCCTGACTTAATCAGCATTCCTAGGGAAACCAATTTAAGCTACACAGGTGGAAAAAACATGTGAATAAGAAAATCTGAGAGAGCTACATAGAGCCAAATCTCTGTGTGAAGTTAAAAGCATTTCTGAAAGGGGACAGCATCTTCTACTTTCATGTCACTCTTTCATTCCAGAATAAATTTGTCTGTCACTCTCTCTCTTGCTCTCTTCCTCCCCTCCTCCCTTTCTTTGTTGGACAGTGATCCCCTATTTTGTGACACCAAGCATTACGCGTTCAGTTTGAATGCTTGTCACTAGCGTGACAAAGCAGGGAAGGATTGAGAGGTTCAAAATGTCAGGAGAGAATGTGGACCAGGGAAGTAGAGAGTCGGTGTGATAGGGTGTTAGTGAGTATTTGTGTGTATGGCACAGTGGCAGGGCTCAGGAAACAGTTACTGTGGAACAGGGAGGGACTCATGTGGAAAAGAGAGGTAGAGATGGAAAAAACAATAGTGAGGAACATCAGTCCTCTTCACACCTGCCGATAACATGTGCCTGATGGTATCTGGACAGTGTCTGCATCTGATGCTCAATCTTTTTTCAGCATTTTTCAGATACTCAAATTCTTGCCCATTCACCAATTTTCAAAATATTTCTGCTTATCTATTTGTAACAGTTTCATCACACATTATAGCCATACTGTGCCGTAATGGGCTGTGACCTCAGAGGAAAGGTAGGTGTTAATTTGCATGACAAAGAGTCAGTTGAAGGAAGTGGACACCCACCAAGCCAAAAGACGGAAACAAAACGTCTCCTCTTGATGCCAAATTACATTTGACAGAACAAAAAAACTGACAACAAAAAAAAATTAATAATTCTGTAAATATTTGCTTATATATATCAATGAATATCTACCCCCCATAATTCCACTGTATCAACTTACAATGTGTATGAAAACTGAGAATGTTCAAAAAAGGAGCAACTTGTTACAAATGCATGTGCCCATATTACAAAATTAGGCTCACATACCTACACTTGTACAGACAGACGGCACACACATACAAAACACACACACACACACACCTTCTCTCGTACCGTATCTGCTGAGGGATTTGGTGAATGTGGAGGAGTTAGAGATGTTGTAGGCTGAGTTCTGTTTAGGCACCAGGGCAATCACGGAGCCATCTGTCACCTGCAACAGGATTTTCAACATCGGTTAGGAGTGCAGTGAACATTCAGCAGCAAGATGAGCGTTCAATGCCACAAATTACGACAGTGCTCAAATACATTTTTTTCCCCAAATTGGTGTTTTAAATGTGTCATTTTCAAAAATGTGCTTGCAGCAACCGAAGCATAGACATAAAAACATGAACAAAAAAAGTTGCTTTTCTGTGCCGACATCTGCCCAAAATGGTGACAAAACACCAACTATTGTTGTTTACTGGGAATCAACTAGAAAATGACAAAAATATGCCTCCAAACCACTGAGGAGTTATTGTTCCCAAACAACGCAAAGCACTATCGGGTTTATGTTGTGTTTGAGTGGCAGGGTACCTGGTAGTGAGCCAGTGTGTTGAGTCTCTTCCAGTCATTGTCGATCTTCGTGGTGACATCCTCATCTTGAAGGATGATGCGTGCCATCCTGCCCTGCCGCCACTCTGTCACACACAGAAGAAACACGTGTAAGAGGCTTCATAGAGGCAGAGCGTTACCATTGTCTATTTGGTTTTGTTTTGTGTTATGCCCTTCCCTTGTAGTGTATTGTATTATAATATTTTATCCAAGGTTGTGCATTTTTTTTAATACGAAGGAATGACGACAGATCTGAATCATAAATTCTTCCTTCAAACAAGTCATGTTGTTGTGACTACAAAAAGCAATATACAGTTTATTTTTGGTCAGAATAACTGCTGTGGTCTTCTTCCCTCTTCTTCAGAGAGCTCTTGAATTGATTTCCTGTTTTATCCCCTGTAGTTGTGCACCTATTTTGTGTGCACTGTGTTTGCATCTTCTTACCTAGGTCCATATCTGAGGCCTTTGGTCTCTGGGAGTATGGCGTTCCCTTGTACACAGCATCCAGCAGCTTCTCCTTCACCTGGGTCACTGTGTCACAGTTCAGACTCTTCACTGTAACCTCAGGAGCATTTTCATTTTCTGGGTTCACACAGTGCAGTGTCTACAGAGGCCGAGATCAGAGAGCAAAGGACATAGGTTAATATATGACCAGGAAGCACAGACTGGGAGGATTCACTATTGATGTGGGGAAGTGTGACCAGAACGTGATGATTTTTGACCTGCGAACAAACCCTTCACACCGTAGTTCATCATAATGTTAGCCTTCAATTACTGTTGTTTGATCATCAAAATATAAGGCCCTGCAGATCAGGTCTCTGTTTAAATCATACAGCCAAGAGGATCTTTTATGTAGTTGTAGATAGCAAGTGTTGCCAAAAACTGCTTAATGAAATAGCTTTTCATTATTAATTTCATTGAACTGGTTGGGCACATAAGTTTTAGACTTTACTTTTGCACCCCAAGTAGATTGTGTATACTGACCAAAGTCTTGTAGTCAATCTGCTGTCTGATGAGTTTGTCCTCACTGAGGGAGTAGCGGGCCTCTCCTGTGATCGCGTCTATTGGCCCCTTTTCCATTTGCTGCTTCATGGCGCAGTACAGCATGAAGAGAGGCTCACCGGCACACTCCTGGAAACAGAGGACCAGAGATAGAGGTGGAAGAAGGAGGACGATAGATATGAGTGAGTGGTGAGAAAAGAGTAAAAGAAAAGGGAAGGAAACAGAGAGGAAAGGCACACTGTTAAAATGTAGACCTCGAATTTAACTGTGCAAAATCTTTACGGACAAAAATGTACACAACAGCAAAAGGTGCACAGCTTTGCTGTTGCGCCTTTGCCGAGGAACACTCCAATTATATTTCTAATCTTCTTGAAGCCAACCACAGGAAGGGCACTAAAGGACAAGGCCGTGGCCTGCGTTGGCTAACAGCCTGCTGAAAATTGACAACACACACACACACACACACACAATTTTTCTCTCACACACTCAAGCCTTTCCCCCGTGACTCTTCTTTAGAAAACATACCCTTTATATGGGTGGATGGGTGTGTGTGTGTGTGTGTCTAAGTGAGTGAGCAAGACTGGGAGAAATCAGAGAAAGTGTGAGTGAGTGGCAATTGATGGAGGAGTTAATAGAAGGTTAATGACTGAGGAGTGAAAAACGCTTGGAGAAGCACTTTGGTGTGTGAGACGTGTCAACCAGGCAACGAGCACTGGGATGTTGGGCCCCCTGTGTCTCTTTCCCTTGTTCTCATGCTCTGTTTTTCATTCACTTCCTTCCTGGGCTTCCAAATAAGCACTACCTGCTCGTACAACTTCCAGGAACAGGAATTATTCTTTAAATCCAGGACTTTATTTGCATCATATAATGCTTATTTAGTTAAATGTTGTTCTCATGATGTTAGCAATCCTTTATATGTTTTACAGCTTTGTGGCTTGTGGCTGAGGACATGGGTTTGAAGTTGTGCCTTGCAACACTCAGCTGAGTATGTTCATGCATCAACACGTCAGCCATCTTGCGGAGCTGTCAGATGAGCTCTGTGGGATAATCGAGCGCAGCCTGCTTCCTATTGAGAAAACACAGCACATGGGCAGATGTCCTCCCTGTCCAGCAGTATACAAACCAACTCTCTGCTGAGTCTCAACTCTTCTGCTTACTTCAAATGAAAACACAATTCTGAAGCGCCATGTTTATGAAACGGTCACATCTGGCGTGTATTTACCTTCCTGCCTGTCTGTCTGTCTTTTATTTCAGCACCACTTTAAAAATGTATGTTCAAATTAATTGTCATTATTTATAAAAATAAAATTTTTCATACAGCTTACTAAAACAGTGCTCTAAAATTTTCCTCAAAAAGACAGGACTCTGGGAGCAGAGACTGACTAACCATGTGATTTCCCACTCGCTCAAACAAATCAGCGCAAAGAAGAACAAGTGAACCCTTAGTATAGGGTAATGGATAAAAAGGTTTCTTCTAACTCCTGCTCCCTTCAGTAGGTCGGTAAAAGCCCCATCTCTTTCCTCCCTTTGAAAAACTGCTTGACCTTTACTCACCTCTATTCACACCTGGCTTAGCTTTGAAATTGTCCTGGGCCTTTCTTTTATGTGGCCCTTAAAAACTCAGGAGAAAGAGAAGCACTGAGATTAAAGCCATTCTTGTAACCTTGCTGCTAGCAATGACATGTCTTCAGTTTTCATTTTGCCACTGCTCTCACACCCCCCTCTTGCACCCATCATTCCTATTTCATTTTAAAGCCTTCCTCTCATCACTTAATAAACACTTTTGTTTCTTTCAAAACATTTTCTCTCAACATTCTTTCACCTTTTCCTGTCCTTTCTTTGTTGGTTAAGTCCCATCTAAAGTTCATGAACACAGCTGTTAGAAAAGATCCCAAACAGCTTCCCTGGTTACCCACTCCCCTGTGTCTAAACCCAACTCTGGCTGTCCAGTCTTGGAAATCACACACAAGCATGGACAAAAGTGACATGTACACACACACACACGCACACAGATGTTGACTGGGACCTCTGGGGGCTTGGCTGGTTCACTGTCCACCAAAATGCCTGTCCTGGCAGGGGTTTAAGGCCCTGCTGCTAACTGATTAGCTGCAGTGATGTTTGAATGTGGAGAATGTGTGGAAACAAGAATTTAGCACAGTTTAAGCATCAATAATTCCCTCTGATTCCATATCAGAGGGAAAGGAAATCAAAAAGAGAAAGAAAACATACAGACACAGAGACGGACAGACAGCAAAGTGAGAGAATACATTTGTGTTGGATCTCTATCTTCCTCTTTTGCCAAGCCCCAAAGCTCTAAAGGAGGATAAAAACACACAAGTATGCACACAGTCAAACAAAAAGACACATACACACTTTTCTGCCTCTAAAAGACTCCAGCCAGGGACACAAAGAGAGGACAGGTTAGTGCAACAGGCTATAGCCACCACAACAACATAACGAGCTATGTCTGAACAAAGCTTCAGGCTGCAGATTCCTCAATTCAGAGAGCAGTGAATTTACCAGATGAAAGACAAAGGTAAGGGATAGGTAGCCCGCTGCCTGTCGCTTATCTAATGCTGCAGCTGTGAATGTTCGAGTGTGTTGATCGAGGCTTTTTTTCTATTCCCAAACACCAGCTGTATTAGTGTTGCTTCAAAAGTTGTGTGTGTGTGTGTGTGTGTGTGTGTGTGTGTGTACGTGTGTGTTTGTGTGTGCATGTGTTGGACAATTTTACCTTGAGGAACTTGTAAAGCAGGAAGGTGAACCAATTGGTGAGCATCTTCTCAGCAACTGATTCCGTCCTGGGAGGGGAGAGAGAGGAGAGAGAGATGAGAAAGTGACGGGTAAGCAGCAAATAACAGGAAAAATTGTGGATGATGGTACAAACAAACAAACAAACCCACTTGTCTTCATTAAAATTACGGTAATTAGTATAATTTGCTAACTTCTCCTGTTAATCACAAACCTGCCGTGTAATGAGAGGAACCTCTGCACATGCACACTCTCAAAGAGACATGCATGAACAACTTGCCAGTGAAATTAAAACAGAGCAATTAAAAGGCATTGTAATTAATGGCCTTATTGTGAGTAATTTGTTAAACAGCTGAAAGGGAGACCGGCACTGAAAGTATGGGATTTGGAGGGGGAGGCAAGTCTTCTTCCCTGTTGGTCATTGCTCTTATATTCACCTTTTCACCTTCCACAGGAAAAACAGGAAGACCTCGTTTTACATTGATGAATGAGGGATGCATGAGAAATATCTGAAATTTTCTCTACTCCTCCACTGGGTTACTAGGTTGTCTAACTGGGTCATATTCGCACACTTAATTTGAATATTAGTCTTTTTTGTCATCAGGATGGCACAAGGTTGAAAAAGGTGAAGCGGGGTTTATTTTGTTGAGAAATGACAGCATAAAAAAATAATTCTGGTCAATATTGCACAGAAAATCAGCTTTTTGTGACAATTGAAGCATAGAATAGAAATAAAGGAAAACACAAGAAAGTAGGCCAAGTAGTGTTGAATCCAGCAAAGGCCTGTAGCAGGAACAAGATGTGAACTCCTACGCTGCTGTAAGCCTCCCTGTTTGACTGCTGTTTGATGTATGTGGAGCAGTTTCTTTTTTTCATGGCTGTCAGCAAAATGTAGCAGATAAAAGATGATCCAGAACGCAGAGTTGAAGAATGAAGGAGGGAAATACACCTGGACAGAACACGCTTTTAGGCACTTCAGGACATGATAGTGGGCGACTGCTACCATCATCTCATTAGTCCCAGCACCACAATGTTCCCAAGTTTTTAAACATGCCACGGGAAGATGCAGCTTAAAGCTACACACTGTGATTCTAAGACTATAATGTGCAAATCAAGTGAACCTGAATCAAGAGCATTGTTTCACCATAGGGGACAGAAAGCCACTTGGAAGCCAACTATTAGGTCTGCTCCCATTCTTTTCTATGACTGTCTAAAATAAAAATTTCTAAAGCCTATTTTCTGCAGTAAAAAGACCAAAACAGGGTGAACCATGTGTGTAATAATTGCTGAGCTTATTAATGCCTGCTCCCGAGGCTAGTGTAGTTAACAGGGACAGCGTGTTGTGACCGTATGCCCCAAGAGGGGATTGGAAAAGGCTTCACACAGGCAGACTGGATAAGAGTCATTTATTTGATTAGATTTTTAATTAAATATCTCTCCAAGGAGAAGGAGGAAAGAAAAAAAAACATAACTTTTTTTATCATTTAATGTCTAATTCCAATTTATTTGGAGACAGGCCATTTCTCTAATTGTATCTCCCCTTAAATACGTGTATCTTTTCTGGCCCAGCTGTCTGCTGTAGCTCATTTTACCTCATTTTTCCTTAAGCCTATCTACTCTTTCTACCTTTCTGCAGTCTTCTTTTCATTATGCCGCCCTCCATTTTCTACCTCTACCAATTTGCCTCCAGTCTAAGTCTCCCTGTAGACATTTTTCTCTCTTTCTGTCAATCACCATTTCCCTCCATCCCTGTGCTCCATCCACTGTCCTCACTGCCTTTTCACCTCGAATTAATTCCCTCCACTGCTGCACATCTTCCCCTTTTCCCTTTTACTCGTCCTTTTTGGACCATTTTTGTATGTGTGTGTGTGTGTGTGTGTGTGTGTGAGGACAGAGAGGTCGGTCTGACTGGGGCTCCACTGAGAGTGTGTGTGCTCAGGGGTTTAATCCTCTCTGACAGGGACAGAGTTGAGAGATGAGGTTGAGCTAATGTCCTAAATATCTGCCTCTAAAGGCTACAATCACTGATTTCTGCCTTCAACTGTGTTATGAAAAATAAATTGCGTCACATTTTCATCTTCTGTTTTCTATCAATTTCTGTTTTTTTCCTGCAATTAGTATTACCATTTGCCTGGGTTTGCATGCGATTTAATTCTGCCATGGCAACAGGAAATTGTGAACAGAGAGAAGGGTAACAAATAACTTTTTAGTTGTTTTTGTTTTTTCTTCTGAAGACAAAAATTGTCAAAGTGCCCACTTTCAGAGGGGTGCCTCTAACCAAATCAGGAGTATGCCAAAAACAGGCCTCAACCCACATGCACAGACAGGCAGACATAACCTAAAACTAAAATACACTTGAGAAACTATCTGTGCTTTTCTGTGACATGATTTTATGCAGTTTGAGCCAGTTTAAAACCCTCTCCCTTATTTCTTACCTTCGGAGTAATAGCTTGGGGTGGTTCTTGCTCTCCAGGTTTTTGTCAATTAGGTCGGACAGAAGCTGTTTGAGGACACCTGTGGCATACTCCATCTCTCCCTGCAATGCTGTCATGATGAGGGAAGCCACGTTGCCCCTATCCCGCATTGAAAAGGAACGCTGAGCCTCCAGGGTGCGGATGAAGGTAAGGAGGAAGTGCTTCTTGGTCAACAGCTGGCCAAACAACGTCAGGGCCTTCTCCACATTGGCAGGGACCTGGAGGTGAGGGGATGGAGTTGATGATGAGAAGGAGGAAGGAGAGGTAGTCATTTGTTGGACATAGGGAAGAGAAAATGAAAGAGAGAAAGGGGAGACGGTAATGTAAAGCAGGCGGGAAATTGGGGGAGGAGGGTAAGAGAGAAGGAAGTGCGAAAAGTGGGAAAGGTAAGATGTGCAGGTACGGAAGAAGGCAGAACTCCGGGATAAATATAGACAAAAATGGTTATGAATAATAGTGGAGAAATGGATTAATGAGTATGAGTGAGAGTGAGGGACATCAGATGAAGCGTTCATAGAGAAAAGAGCAACACATTAACATATATAATTATATCTACAAAATACTTATCTATATAAAGGGATAATCCTGCTGTGGTTGCTGTTGCACCTGCCATCTACATCCAAAACACAGGGCTTTCAAGGTTTACACCCTTGCCTCTCTGGGTATTAGCGTCCTGATCCTTTCTTCTTAATTCCCAGTTCACAGTATCTTTACCTCCCTCCATCTCTCACTGGCCCTTCCTTTCAACAGATTCTTTTCCTGTCTCAAAGCAATGGGCAGACCTTTCCCTCTGAGAGAGAGCAATGGAGGTTTGAAGTGAGAATGTGAGCTTCATGCTGTAATAAGAAATTGATCTGCCTGCTGGAGCACCACAGTGGCCTGTGATTGCCTAGTCCATACAAATGAAAATCCAATGTTGTGCTACACTATCCCTTTGGAATACAGTTGATAGCACAAGCTGATATTGCACGACGCAAAGCCTTCGTCCCTCCACTCCTCACCTTACATGCATGTCAGTGGAATGCGGTAGTAGTATTTCCATGAAATCTAAGTGTGAAAGTCTAATTTATATGGAAAGATGACGGAAGTTGGTACACATGCTGCCTTACAGTGTCCACATAGCCTTGGCTCCTCTGACTCAGAGTGTTTTCCCACATGAGGGTCGATCAGTTGTACAGGGGAGGGTGTTTTATTGAACATGTGAATATTACTTTTTCTGGAGCCTCATATAGGCTTGGTTCTGTGGAAGCAATCTATAAATTTCACCAAATTTTAGCAGGAAATTGCCATCGGAAGTGGAACCATCCCTTTGCTGTATTACTTCAAACTCAGGTTATTTTTCTTACAAATACTTGAAAAATGTTCTGCCTTGTTATCCACATTTCCATAGCCTGTCTCAGACTGACAAGATTCATAACTTGGACTTGTAAAACTTTTGTGGGAAATAATTGGAATTGATCAATGTTAGATAGAGTTGCTCTCCAGAAATTTCCTCTGGATCTCCTCTCCTCTTTATTTCAACAAAACCTTTCCCTGTAATTACATTGAAACTGCTGACAGTCCCTTCACATTATCCATAGGTTTTAGCTTAAACCCTTCAAATAAAACTCTTCTAATTACACATGTAAAACCACACATAAGCGCAGACATACACATAACAACTTCCATTCATCAAAACTGTGTGTGTGTGTGTGTGTGCACATGTGTGGGAAGAGCTCACTACTGACCCGTACCTCCATCTCCTTGAGCACAGGATGGTCCTCAATCCCAGGAAAGAGGACCCTCATGGCATAGGTGCGGTAGTCCAGGAAAGGAATTCCTGCTCCATCTAGCTCTTGGGTGAGTTCATGGATGTCTGTTTGCAGTTCAGCAAAGGCTGTACAAAAGGGAGGACAAAGATGTCATGGGTTTCCAGCGATGTCCTCGTTTCAATAAAGCACAAACTTTAATTAAAAAGAAATTTATATAGTACCGTTGTTATAAATTATAATCTTCAAGATTGTTTTTTTGATTTTGGTGACACTTTGAGTAATAATCAGTTTTCAATTCTGTCAGCTCTGAACCAACACACAGCACTTATTTAAGGACAGAGTCTGCTATATTCCTTCTCTCTTCTTCTATTTAGTCCAAACAAACCAAGAGAAACTCAGCTTTTCATCAACAGCATAACCTGATTGGTGTTTATAAGGAATGTAGGTTGAGACACTAATGTATATAATCAAGTTGCAAATGCGAGTTGCCAAGAAGCATTTATTTAGGTGTAAAAGGTGGTCATTACTGGTTTAAAACAGCCAATTTATAAGTTGCATTCTTCAACAATGATAATTTTTTCTCCTTCAAAAATTGGGAAATGTTTCAGAATGACTAAGACTGAAGAGAAAGTGGAGCAAAAGAGAGAGATGAACAGCTATGGTCACAGTTAAGAATGATTCAAGTTAAAGCCAGTCTTCATTTTTTATTTTGACTTCATGTCTCTGCCAACCAATTGCAGAGGCATGCCAATTTCCACAAACGGTGTGTTTCAGAGAGGAAGAAGGCAACACAGGAGAAACTGAGGAAAAGATGGAGGCGTGTGGAGGAGTAGCAGTGAAAAGCAGCATTATGTGATCGCTCTGTGCTGAGAGCGGAGCAAAAGATGGAGGGAAGAAGAAGGACGGAGAGCAAAGTGTTCTAGTGCTCAGTGGCTGTAGGGTAGTTCAGGATGAAATTGCGCACAGGAACATGAATCTGTGAGCTCACAAGCATTACACACTGCCACCTCACATGCTTGTACTCCTGCAGCCACACGCACACATACATACACACTTTCCCTGTCTTGCCCCTCAGCTGAACACGTAACCTAGTGCCCAGATGATTTATGTGAGTGCATGTGTCAATGTTTTTACACTCTTCTATTCTGTGTGTTCTGACCCTGTTCTGTATACTCCGCTGGCTTCACAAGTCGCGTCTAGATGGAACAAATGGGATCAAATCCATTCTCCCACTCACATGCCATACAATGGTCAATATACCTAGTGAATTGAGTGAAAAGCCTCTTTGCTATTTTATAAGCATACAACTCCCTGCAGAAGAAAATATACAGTTATATGGTTCCATTAGCTTTAATCTGCGTGTGTGCCCTATAGTGTCATCCAAAATACACCAACACATGGATACACAACCCAAACAAATAAAGAACTGAAGCCCAGACCAACAGATAGCTTGTGTCACCCTATGCCTCTCTGCCTATCTCTCTTTTTCTCCCACTCCCTTCCCTTCAAAGTCACATCTTATAGGTCACCTATGCGTGCATCTCTTTTGTTATATCCCTCCATGTTTTTGTTACGCCCTACCCTTGTTAGCACCCTCCATTTCTCTCTGGAGCTCTAATTGGTTGTTTTTTCTCTAACTTGCCCCAATAATTCACTCAATATCTTGTTGTCAATCTATCTAAGTCAATACGAGTGCTTGTCTCTTCTGATCACATCCTCTCTTTTCACTCCATATTGTCTCCCATTGTTTGTCCAGTCTTCCAAAAAATATCTCTCTGTTATCGTCTTTCTTCACACCTTCTCTCATTTTGTCTACCATTTTTTTCTTTTTCACTTCCTGTGTTTTGATTCCCTTTCATAATCTTTCTGTCCATCTCTGCATTTATGCAAGCCCTGGCCACCCCCAACTTCACCTCTCACAAGTTGTCTGGCTTATTTGTCTGCCTTGGTTCGTCCCCTGCCTTCCATCCATCGTGTTGTTGTCTCGCAGGCAGTGGTGACAGTGGAGGACAGACAGGGTCAGGGCATGTGGACTCCCTGCCACAAACCTCAGCCAATCATTGTTTGACCTGCAGTGTGACTGTGTGCGCGGATGTTTCTGTATGTGATTGCGGATGGTTGAAAAGAGCAGGGCATGAAGAGCCGAGTGTCGGGGGGTGTGACATGAATTGCACACACAGTTATCCTCTGAGCAGATGACTGGCATAGCATTATAATCCAGGAGTGTGGAAGATATGTGCATTTTAGTCTAATGATCTACTGAATTATTCACCTTATTGGTTCATCCTGGCACACCCATCATACCAACGTCACTATGGCACAGAAACTGAGGTGGGTGTTGCTGGGAACACTTTAGAGAGTTCTCATTTAATATTATCTTTGCACTCAGGACTGATCTAGCTGAACCTAACGTGTTATCTTTTTGATTCCACACTTTCTTTTTCTTTGACTTAACATCTTTCTCCCCATCTGCTTTTCTCTTTGTCTAGGCAAACCAGTAACAGCATCACCACGCTCTCACTGGATTCATGCTGTCTCCTGTCAAATGAATATATTCAGATGCACTAGTGTGTAGGTCCCTCTCCCTCTCGCTTAGTTGTCGGCAGAACCCTCCTTCCATACCATCTCTGACTTTCCCGCTTATTCGTGTCCTGTGTCTATCTAACCTCCATCTCAGTGTGGATTGTACTGAGGCTAGCCAGGCGGCTCTCTCATGGGGTGGAGAGCCAACATCTGGTGGCTGGCTCAGATCAAAGTATTCCTCTGGAAACACACCAACGCTTTCGTGCGCACGCTCACTCTCACACACACACACGCACACACACACCACTGTCACATAACAGCAGGGGGACAGTTGGCAGCCAGAGGAAGAGAGAAATAGAGAGGGAGAAAGCAGAGGGAGAAATGGATAGGACTGCTGAATAGGAGTTGTGCAGCGTTTGAGGCAAAGCTGCAGCAAGGGAGAGATTTACAAAGAGTTAAATGGGGACGTGGGAGTTATTTGGGGAGAAAGTTTAAAGTATGGGTATAAAAAGTGACATATAAGTAACTTTTTAGAGTCAGGCAGTTAGCATCAGATTGTTCAAACTCACCTTCTTTGCACTCGAGGGCCACCCTGGACTCCAGATTGTCCATCTGCAGTTGAAGCCGCTTGAGGGTGCGGTCAGCATCCCGTGACTTTCTCTTATAAGCAATCAGCACCACGATGATAACCAGAAGGAGCAGCCCACCACCTCCTCCAATACCAATGATAGCAGGCAGGGTGAGCAGGCTGTCTGAGTAGATCTGCAAGGTCCCAGGTGAGTATTCAAAGCCTCCAACACGAACCTAGCAGACAGATTTAAACAGACTTACACCTATGTTTGCTGAGTTGGTGGATGAAAGACACCCTACACGTATACAGAAGAAAGTCAGAGTTATAGCACACTGAGAACTATGCAGAGACTGTACAGAAACATTATTTTGGCATTTTTATATCGAATTAATAAGCCAACTGTGCAGTTCAATTGGATGATTACCAATTTTTGACCAACTCCTGGCCACCGCTATTATACAACCAATGTTATGTTAAAAAATTATGAAAGGTGCCAAAGCAAAATCACATATTACAAATACATTGGCAAAGTGTTGGGCCAAACATAGGCCAAAACTGGTGGCAACATCTAAGCCCCAGGGCTGTCTACAGAACCGGCTGAACATGTAACTTTCTGCCATATCACGTCAAAACAGTTCTAGTTTGCAAAACATATGAATACAGAAGGAGGGATATGCCCCTCACCCCCCACCCCGATCACTTTCCCCCTTTTATTCCATCTTCAACTGGCTTATGCATATGAAATACTAAATGGAGGAGTGTAAAAATAGACACAGACCTCTCATGCCTACTAGCCATTTTTTGGTCTCTATTGAAATCAATACTGTTGAAATCCTAAAGAGGATGGCAGCCACACAAGACAAATCAAAAGCCTCAAAGACATAAATGCAGTTGCAAACACAGCCAGCGGTATAAAAAATGGGATGTGTGCTTGTTGATTTGCATGCAGCTATATGAATGGAGGAAGAGAAATCTAGAGTAATTTAAGAGATTTAGGTCTGATGGATAGGAAGGGAAGAATAAGATGAATGAATGAAAAGGCAGGAAGTGGATTGACATAAAGAGGAGGGATGATGAACACAGCAGAGAGAATAGGAGCTAAAGAGGAGGATGGGCTAAAAGAAATGTAAAAAACCAGATGCTCCACAAGTGGAAATAAAGAAGAAAAAAAGAAATAAGAGGCACTTAAACTAGAAAAATGTAACCTAGAGAGGGATGCCACTAATTTTTTAGGTTTGTATGACTCAATCCAAATAGCTACACCTGGATGTAACATTGCTCTGTTCGGTAAAATAAAATTATGATTATATACAGAAGAAATAGATTTCTGTTAGTGGGAAAACCTTCAACATTGCAGCAAAGTATTGAAGTTTTACTTACCGTGACTTTGTGTTCTCCAGTGAGGTTGGGCCATTCACACAGCAGTTGGCTCTCAGACAGAGTGAGAATGCAGGGCGTCTCTCCAATCAGCACTGTGTAGTTCAGCTTAGCATTTCCTGGGGCTGCAGGAATTAGGTTACGGCCCTGGAAACAGACACATACACACTTTGGTTACTTTCAGAAGGTTCAAGTCTGACGGGGTCCACATAAATAGATTCATGTTGATAGTTTAGAGAGAAAAGTTTGTTTTTGATGTGCTGGCAGGTGTCTGTCACCAGTTCAGCTACAGCTTGAAATCATCGTACAAAGCATTTTAAAGTGCAGGTAACCAGAGCAACAATGCTTCTGCTGGATGCTGCCAGATCTATAATTGAAACATGAGTTACTGTATGTAAGGACTATGACTTTTATGAAGGAAAACTTGGTGTAATAATGAAGAGACATTCTGGAGCAAAAATTCCAGTATAGTGAAGAACGGACAGCAGAGTTGACTGATTAGACACAAAAATACGATAATTCGTTCAACTTTTTCTGCCTTACACAGTCTGTGGTAATACTGAGCTAAGAATAGGACTTTTACTAAATTTAAGCACAGCTAAAAATTATGTCAAAGGACTGTTGTGTTGGTGTTGGCAGATACAGTCAATAAATTCAACAGAAAACCCCAATTCCTTGTCTCTGTTACATCCCAACTCTCTATGCATCGCAGAGTGGGAGGAATTAATTGCTGGAAAATCTCGATGAACGTCTAATTTCTCTGCAATTATTTAATAGGATGCCGTTTCTGAGCTGCTTATTTTTGCAATTCTTTACCCGGAGCACGGTGGGGCAATCAGAGCTTTTCATTATAGAATTATATTTAAAGTTACAGAGGGGGAAAGGTGTTCTTTTCTAAAACTTGCCCCTGATTGGCTAAAAGAAAAAGGCTTTAGTTTTCCATGAAATTGCATGATGATTTTCCTCTCGCTCCTCAAAAGCTTTGAAATTCAAATGAGATGGGGGGGACACAAGACAGTGTGTGTGGGTAGAGCAAATGCAGGAGGCATAGCAATGCATGGGTCGACTTTATAAACATTACTTTCCTTTGCACTGATTTGAGGTGGGGGTGGGTGGGTGTGGGGGTGGGTGGGTTGAGGGACTTTCATTTTGAATAAAGGTCTTCAAACCCCATTGGAGACAGGAAGTGGAGAAGTAACATCGTTTAAGGTTGAGGCACACCTAAAAGAAAATTTCTCTCAAAGCAAGAGGAACATGTTTCTATAAAGAAATGTTTGCAGTAAAACATTTAAAGGCCTGTCAAGTTTTTAACAGTTGTGCTGGATGTTGCGTTTGCTGCAATATTTTCAAAAATGACTATTTGTGAGATTGAGCTTTTGAAAGTCTTGTCAACACTCAATACCACTAGCATTCTCCTGTTAGGTAACACTCCTCTTCCAGTGTGGTAATACTAATTTGCCAACAGTCAAACAGTGTTTGACGACATGAAAAATACCATGCTAACACATGACTTAGACATTAGAGCAACTAATGTCACAGGTCTGGACAACAATGTAAAAAGGAGAAGACGAAATAGGACGAGAAGACAGAAGAGTTAATAGGAAAGATGAGAGGAGGAGAAAGGCAGCAAAGGACACAGAATACATTGGAAGGGAAAACAGAAAACAAAGAAAAAGTGAAACAAAGTCAAGAGAAGAATAAAAAGAGAAAGAACATGATGGATGTAAAACAAACTCGGGAAGAGACAAGGCCAAAACAGATCAATGCTAGGAGCACCAGGCAATTTACCTTGAGTATGAGTGGTGAGCTGGGCTTCAGCTCCAGCATGCCTGAAGGGCTAAGAGGTTCGAACACAGGGTCCGGGTGGAAGCTGAAAGTCTCATTTACCACCAGCACAGAGCGCACATCATCCATGACAAAGCCGATCTCATCGGGACTGCTGCCGGCCTCTGAGAAGCCTTTGTCAGATCCGGCCACAGAGGGTGCCAGACACACCATCATGGTGTTGTTGACAACCGTACAGTTCTACAGAGGGAGACAAAGAGGAAGAGAGCAGGAGAATTTGAGAAGAAAAGATAGCAGCGAAACAAAAGAGAGTGAGGCCATGATAAATAGTTTAATTACGTTCGATGACTTCACTTAATTTGTCATGTAGCGGCCGTTAAATGATGTTGGAAAGAAATAATAATAATAAAAAAAGTATTTGAAAATCCTACAGCAGTGACAACGTTAGCTAAAACATAATCAGCAAAATGTACAGAGGCTGAAATCCAGTTTTGTGATGTGAGTGATTAAATGTCTCTGTAATGACGAGGAAGAGGCTGGCTTAATAACATCAGTGTTGTAATCAGTGTCGATATCATCCGGAAATCCCCTGTTGGGTACGACACTTGAATCAGTCACCGAAGAACAAATTAGACCATAATGACACAGAGAGAAACAGCAGAGGTCAGCCAGTAGCTGTTAATGGTAACACAGCACGGCTGAAGAGACCTTTGCATAGCTCCACAGCATGTTATGGCCTTACACTGTGATCTATATGTCACATACTAATATACTCACACATGAGGGCTGTGTAAAAGCAAAAACAAACAAAAGTGTGTTTATAGGTCAACAGAAAACATTAACCAAGCACAATAAAAAAAAAAAAAAAAACACTGCAGAGAGATGGACAAAGGAAAAAGAAGGGATATTTTTTACTTTCAGGTGAAAGTAGGAGTAGGAGAAAGGTTAGCTAAGCCCTGTGGTGCTAGGTGAGGAGGGGGATTTGCCAGAGCCACTTTATTGCTAGTTGACATTTCAAAGGTTAAACTGCTAAAAGGAAATTCAACATCAAAAACAAACAGAAAATAGGCCCCTGGCTGGTTGACCAACGGACCAGGTGTGTGCGTCAGTTTCTATGTTCCAAGACTGTGTTTATCATACAAAAATCAGAGTGAGACAGCAGAGAGACATGTTTCTGTGTTGCTCTTGAACAGTCTCATTCACCAATTCAAGTGACTGCTTTCTTTTGTTTTGGCAATAAAAACAGTGCAGCTTTCTGGACCTAACTACTTACATTTTCGGACTGCGCAGATCCATACTTGGCTCTCATCTTAGGCTCCTTGATGGTTGCTAGATTGGTCCCAGTTATGGTCAACATGGTTCCTCCACTAAAAAGGAGGCAACAAAACATATTATCGAAACAACCAGGGCAAATACAATTATACAGTGCTGCTGGGAAAATAAAAACACTTATGTCTCACATATTTGTGGGTTTCCTGCTGTACTTTTTCTTGCTGGATCCAAGTGCATACACTATTCAGCAGACGTATCAGTAGAAATAAATGCTAATAAATCTGTTCTCTGTGGGAGCCAAGAGGGCCCTCCAGTTGGCGATTTACCATTAATGCTCGCTCCTGCTGTAGCCTTTCGCCTGCTTATTCATGGAAGCCCATTTTCAGGTAATGATAGTAATGCTAAAGCCCTTGCATGAATGTTAAAAGCTTGTTTAAACCGATATGGAGGCTGGAGGGAAGAATAAAGGAATATATAGCATTAATCCTGAGAGACAGAGCTTTGGTCTCTCCTCAGTACCTCTCCAAAGCCAAGAGAAATATTTTCAGAGTCCATTAAAGTTGCACAGTGGTATTTTTCAGCATGAGATACACTTTACAAATGCATGATCTGTAACCTTTACACCTATGACCTATTCAGTTCGATGTGACACTAACCAACACAGTCATAGCTAATATGGGTGCAAGTCCTATTCGACCACAGCACCCTCTTGACAGCCTCTGCTGGCTGAGAGCATGAACTTTATCTGATGTGAGGAGTCCTGACAGCAGCTAAGTAAGTTAGCATACAACCTAAAAACTGATAAAAACTCTGGCACTGGGCTTCAGTGTCACTGTGAGTCACCAATGGCACCAATGAACAAAAAAATTAGATTATACACATGATATCCTGGCTGCTGTATCATTACATCTATCATGCTTGAAAATGAACATGTTCTTAATTACTGTTAAAGGGTAAAATTTTTGGAAGAGAGTCCTTCTAAAAGGCATTTTACCATTTCAGTGTCTCTGGTGGCTTTCCTGAAAACTGAAGTTGCCCACTATATGTGCCCTACCAAGCTAGACATTACATCCACTCCACATTGGGAAAAAAAGCACCATGAAATGTAAATCCACATGCAAAGAGGCAACGTAAGACCATGCATCCACATCTGACACAATGGTTGTGTTTTGATGAGGCTACACGAAGCCGATGTTATGAGGAGCTTTGGGAGGCCCATCTTAAGAGTTTTGGGTGAGAGTAACACTACTTATAAGAAAAAGCAGGGAGCAGGAAGGGATTCAAGTGAGGAGAAGACACAGCTTTTGAGAGCGTTAACAGAGCCTGACACATGGTGTGAAACCTGAGCGGTCAATTTCTGAGATTTTCAGGTAACCGGTAACATTTACTGGATAGGTTTAGTTCAAAAACCTACTTCTGTGGGGAGATAATCTTTTCCACAAACACAGTGCACACTGATTTATATACTGTGTACGCGCCTCTACACTGTGTAAACAAGATGATGTGTCACACAATCTCTGCACTGCCATGTAGCCATATTATTAGCTCAAGAAACTTCTCTTGAACAGATGAGAGCAAGTCACAGTCATGTCAGATTTGTGTTTTGGACATAGGAGGCTCTGTGCTGTTTGATATAGCCCCAGCAATAGGGTCACCAAAGGGGACCAGCGACAAAATGGCTTGGTAAATAAAAGCATGATTGGCCTGGAGAACCATGCACCTCCTCCTCTGGGAGTGCTGAGTAAAACACCAAACACAAGCCAAGTGCCGAGGTTATTTCCCCCTAAGGCTGGAGCCAACACTTTCATTCTTGTTCCCCTCACCTAGACGCAACATTTCATTCATCCCTTTCCAAATGAGACTTCTCATCCATTCACACCTCTTTCGCATGATGAGAGACTTTTGTCTCCCTGTAGAGTTTTAAACATGGCTACCATTTTCACCTCAACCCCTACGATGATGCCATAGAGGATTGTTATGCCGCCTGAAAAGACCATGTGTCGCTGGTAAACTTGAATGTGAGCTGCCCTGACAAGTGATACTCAGAAAAATAAATGCACTATACTGTATACAAGTAAAAGTTGCTTTACTAATAAAGCAAATGCTCATTTTATTCACCTGGGCTTCAGAGAGTACACTGTAAGCGACTCTTTTTTTTTTAAAACAGTATCTGCAGGAAGTGTGGACTCTTAGCAGAACAAAGTTACTTTTTTGTCTCTGCTTATTTTTTGGAAGGTGCAAATTTTTGCAATACAGCAATAAAAAAAAACCTATATATCTATATACATAAAAAACTCAGGAAATACTGTATTACAAGTTCCTACAACTATACTTTTGAAGTAAATGAGATAGTTATCAGTGTTTGTGTTATGTAGTGACTTCATTTCTGTGCTTAGAAGAGAGGAGTTTCTAGGTCATGCTAGTGAGCCCATTAGCATTTAGAAGCTTCAAGCTTTTTTTCCCCCCTCCACAACACAGCTTGTGTTTGCACAGGAAAACTTCCTGTGGCTATGTAGTCTCGTTTCAATATGTCAAGTAATATTTACAGATACATCTTTGCTGCACCTCATCAACTAGCAATGCACTGCTTCAGGAAACTCCTTCACTGCTGTTCCTGCTCTCAAAGATTTACTTCTGAATCATAAAGATAAACAGAATAAATAATGTGCCTTTGAAAAGCAGGACGAGTGTGAAAATGGAGAGATTGTTTTTTCTCTCCCAGACCCAGTCAGAGAGTGTGCCAGCAGAATAACATATTTATCACCTTTTATGTGGAGTTCATATTTCAGTTATTATATGTTCAGTTATATGTATTGATATATTTGTATCTGTTCTAAAGATGTACATCAAAAAGAATAGTAGAAACAAACTTAAGCATGACTTGAAAATACAGTGAGTTATGTTAAAATTTTCAAATCATTACTCTGAATTTTCCAATGTGAATCACTTTGACAACTGACATCAAGTGTGCAATATAAGGCAGAAGGTGTTCGGTCGCAAAACTGACAAAATCCTCTACATTCATAGAATAGGTTAATCTTTGGTCTGATTGTCTCCTCACCTGGCAATACTCCAGTCAGGCTCTATTTTGAGGATTGTAGGATCGTCTGTGTAGTTGAACTTGACCTCTGGGTTCCTCAGCTCAGCAGAGTTGATGTCTACCATGACTGGGGTGGTTCCTGGGGCTTGTCCCGCTGGGGTCACACACACTATCTCTTTACCACTTCGCCTGAAAGAACAGGAGATGAGGGGAGTGAGACAAGACAGGTGAGAAAGATGTTAGACACAAAGCTCTATGAAGGTCTGTCTTAGGGTGGACTGTATCCTCCAAGGAGCAACACAATAAGTTATTGAGAAGGATTTTGAGTATTTGCTGGTTGACTCTTTGACAAACTCTGAGACAGACACATTGGGGGAAAAAAGAAAAGATTACTTCATCCCATAAATAACTCAGTAATTATTTATCAGATGCAACAAAAATGGAAGTGCACACAGACACACACAATGGTGATATAGTTGCCGATCCACAAGGCCAAATATCTTTCAGTCTGTCCAGCCGTGGTTTCATCAGCCCGAATCAGACTGCTGTACTTCAAAGCGCGTGCTCTCACGCTCTCTCTCTGTCTGTCTCTCCTACCCTCCTGCGCTTTTTCTGGCTGGGAGATCTGAAGTGGCAGATCAGGCTGGTCATGTCTCTGTGTGATGTAACTCCCTCCCTAGCAGACAGGCAGCCAGCTGTGACCTGCTGGGAAACTTTGTGTTGCTGCCAGAAACTTTGTGCTCTACTCCAGTGGCTCATTCCGCTGTGCCCGCCCCCCCCAGTACATTGATATGTTACTGGCAAGGGTATGGCTCTACCTTTGAGACAGTATGTGTGTCCTATGTTCATAAACAGCATAATGAACGGGTACTGCACTGTGAGGAGGTCTAAAAATTTGCATATAAATGTAGTACAGTTAAAAGATTAAAATTGTGTGCGTGTGTTTTGTGCATCATTCAGTGTTTACCAACGTCCCACAGGGCACTGCAACAGTGTGGAAATCAGTGTGTTTGCATTGTGCAGGCATGATGGCAGACGGCACAGTGTGAAATTTTGAACATGAGAAGAGCAAGCTGATCTGTACACGAATCCTTCCCCGTTAACTGCTGCGCAAGTGAAATGAGCAGAAAGATGGGAGATGACGGAGAAGATAAAAGAGTGAAAACCTATTTGGTGGGTCTATTACGATGGCTCGTGGTGGGGTGGAGCTGGACGACAGAGGGAAAAGGGCAAAAGAAACCAAAAACGTGAATCGGGTGTCTTTGTTGGACATATTACTGCTGTCTCTCGGAAGATACCTTCCATAGTGTCCTTAGACTGAGTGCAGATTGAGGGGAGAGTGAGGACAGAGGAAAAAAATGGACAATATATGAGAAATAAAAAAGGTATTCCAAATTCCACTAGTGCTGTGTTTCTATGGAAACCATTTTCACAACACTGCCACCATCAAGAGTGCCTGTGGTGCCACATACGTATTTCTGACAAGGTTGCGGCCACACAAAAGAAGCCAATAGGCAATACAGAGAGAAATAAAAGAGAATGTAAGAAAAGGGGTTGCAGAGGGAGATAAGAGGATGAGTGACTTGGGGTAAATAGGTTTTGATTAAAGCGGAGGCCCCACTGAATACAAAGACACATTAAAGAGATGGACTCAACCAGTTCATTACTTTGGCCATAAAGGTTATTGCTGCTCAGTGAATGAAAGGCCAGGACTATTATGTTCACCTTTCTCAGGATGTTCTACAGAGCTTTAAATTGGCCTTTACTTTTCTTTTGATATGATATAAAAAGAACTTGAGAGGTCCAAGCTCATTAGTTTAAAAAAGAAGTACAACAGTTTTATAACGTTTCATCTGGACCAGGAAAACTTCTGTCTGGAAATTACTTTCAGTAAATAGGTGCTTGTTTTATTCACCAACAATATTTTCTGAGGTCTTTTCTCTGCCATCTGCCACCCATGTCTGACACAACACATGGGCGGATTTTGTCCAGAGCTCATTTCTGTCAGTTTACCAAGAAGAGACTCAAAGAAACAAAAGAGTTCTTGGCTCGACGAATTAAAGTCATATCAAATTGGATCTATGTCTCCTTTTCTTGAAATCCTGGCACAATCTTTTGCAGAGTGAGTGACAATGTAAGATAACATCAGTTTATTCTATTATTCTAAAAAGTAAAAAAAAAACAGTTGGGGTTCAAAGCAAGCAATTATCAGTTACACCATATCATTCCTTTTAAATTATAGTCCTATCCCAGACAAAATGTGGGCCATGCACTTAAGTCATTCACAGCACTAGTGAACAGTGACATCTGCTTCCCAGAGAAAGGCTACACTGTTATTCTCACAAATGCTGTGAATTACAGTACTGCAGGTCTTCCTGGACTGCAACAAATAAAAGACAGGAAAATATCAGGACAGAAAGTAACACAATGCATTATGTCAAAAGATAAATTGCAGCAGCATAACCCAGAAAGAAAGATTTTGGCCCTTCTGCTTTTGGCTACTTTTGGCTTTATATTGATAGTGACAAAGACAGGGAGACAGAAGAGTTGGGGACGAAACAGAGGACATGACATCCAGCAAAGGGCCAGAGTCGATCAGATTGCTGCAGTAAAGACTGAACCTAAATTGTATTGTATCGAGCGAGCCAGTGAGGTACACACTTGTATTTCAGCAGTCAAATCTGCTACATTTGATTATAGTGTGCAACAGAAATGCTGCATTTACACGTTTCTTTTTTGGACAGCTTTGAACCAAACAGTCCCTGCCTAACTGTCCATTTTCTTTCTGAGTCTTACCTGATATTTTCTTTTCTTTTTTTTTTTTTGCTGTAAGCAGTTATCAACCAAAATTTATGAATACTTACAAATTTATAGGTAGATTACATGACACAAGTAAATTGCTACATAAATATCGTCTGAAATCCAGATGTTATTGTCAACTATGAAAAAACAAGACCAAAAAAAAAAAACAAACAAAAAAAACAAAACAAAAAACAACAACAAAAAAACACGACAAATGTCGATTCACGGACCTCTCAAACCGGCAGGCGTGAAGTCCTATCTTCACAGATACAGCACTGCCAGCATTGAGATGGCTGCCTTCAATGGTGATTCTGGTTCCTCCTGACAGCGGGCCGGTGGACGGATGGACACGGGTAAAATATGGAGACTAAAGAACAACACACATGACAGAGGACAGACAGGTCAAGTAGGACTATTTGGCCTGAACATGGACATCCAATCTCATGTTAAAAACACCCTCTATCTTGAATTAACAATGCTTACCACGAAGGTGAAAGCCTTGGTTGAGATTGCTTTGTAGTCAGGATGAATGCAGTCCCTCACACACACCTCCACTTGAGCCTCTTGCACCCTGTAACCTGTTGCATCATTGAGCCGACACACAATCCTGAAAAGGACAAACACACAGGTGGAGGGATGAATTTAATTTTGAATCAGAAGAAAAAAGCTTATCTAAACAATGACAAAGAGATAAAAAGAAAGCAGATGGAGAGACGCTACAGAAGAGGTGAACATTTGCAACATTTTTCTTCTCTGTCTGAGGCAGAAAAACATCGCAACAGCTCAGAATAAACTATTTATTTTGTTTTAATAAAAATTATAATAATGATAACAAAAAGAGGACCAAATGCTCTATTAGTGGAAATCTAAAGCACTAAGGAAGGCAGGAGTTTTGTGTGTGTGTGTGTGTGTGTGTCTGCATTAGTGCGTAGTGAAAAACCATAAGCGTCACACTTGGCTCTGGGCGCTGGCTGGCCAAATGAAAATCCACTGGAGAAATGATTGAGTGAGGGGAGGAGTGGCGGTGTAGCCCACAGGGAGAACACACACATTCACACACATAGATTTACTTCATGTTTCACCCGCTGGAGACACACTTGACTGTTAATTAGCCAGAGCGAATGAATGAGACGGAGGGAAAGGGTGAGAGTACAGAGGAAAGAGAGAGGTAAAGAAAGGAGGCGAGAGAGGGTTAAAGTGAGAGAGGCTGATTAATTGAACAAGCTCATATCTTACACATCTCACCCCCCACCCTAGTTTCCTGAGATGAGTTATTAACTCTCCTGCTTCCATCCTCCCTGCAGGTGACCATGGCAACTGCAGCGGTGCGGCGACAATGAATTTCACATTCCAATGTCGTGTGCTTCCATTGTTTTCTATTTTCTCTTTCATTTATTCCCCAGTCCCCCACTATGACAGGGGCTGTGATTAAAATGCTGGACAGCTCTCACTTGGAAACTGCCGCTTCACTTGCATCGTTACTGAACAGATGACAGGTGGCTACATTTAGCTGTTATTACGTGATTAGAAAGACAGAAAGTTCATGGTATGATTGTAAAGATGTCAATGTTGTAAATTATATCTCACTCAATCAAGAGACTGAAATGAAATGTGATCTTAAAAAATTAAGCACATGTCAAATTGTCACATGGAAAATACTAACTTGGCAATAAAAAGAGAAATATTGGATTCTGTTTTTCTCACTACTGGTAATGATTTACTTATCTTAATATAGAATCAAATTCATCCAGTAAATATTTAATGATAGAGGTGAATCACAAGCTAAACCAAAATTGCATTTATTTGCAATTTAATTCCGCTCCAGTCTCAGAATCAGTGAGCGTGTCGTGGCTATAATGACCGTGAGGGGTGTAAGAAATGCAGAGGGGGAAAAAAAAAATCCCCCAAAAAACGGCAAAGTGAACAATGATGTGTCAACATTTTGCTCAACAATCAGCGTACCATCTCCTCTCCTTCTCCCCTGCAGCTGACCTCTGACCTGTGCTGTCAGGCCCATGACCCTGACCTGTCTAGAGCTCTCATAGGGTCACAGGGATGACGACAGTAGCCGGACCACTAATGGCACCGTATGGCTTACATCACTTTTAATTAGCATGGCAGTCCTGCTACTAGCCGCACTCTCCTTTTCTTCTGGTGGGTGCTAGAGCAATGGGCAAATGCAACTTTAAATGGCGTACAGGGTCAAATGTCGACACATTGGTGGTTTTGAATTTGATTGCAAGGACAGTCAAACCACACATGTGGTAAAGAAAAAGTTACAACATGAAACTGTCTGATATTACTCTGTGGCTGCAGAAGCACCAAAAAATTGACATTGTGTGTAAATATGACAATTTGTGTTGATATGAATTACAAATAAAGGCTGACATGTCACTGCCATATTTCTAAACCCATTTTGGGAGCACCTGTCATCACTAGTGAGAGCTGTACAGCATTCTGTTGTCCTCAGTGCCAAACCATCAAAGTCACATTTCGTACATTTCCTTCTTATTGAAGGGGCAGAGAGAAAATAAAATCTGCTGGGACTGTGCTGCACAACTCAGCAAATGGAGCATTTGTGTACAGATGACAGCTACAGAGTTGGAAATAGAACATTGAGGACACCTCCAGCTGTGACAAGGTACCCCCGATTTTTTCTCGTCCTAAATTTCTCTGCTTCTGGATGAATTCAACATAAAACAGAGTGTGACTAATCTAAAAACTTCAATGAAGGCCAATACCCGTGGTTAGCTGTAATAATGGAGTACCAGCGTCATTCTGGCTGTGGTTGTTAATTAAATCTACTAGTACATTGTCTTGTGATTACTAACATGAGCATGAGAGAAGTGAATTGCAATGAGGCATGAGAAGAAGAATTCAGTCATAAACTGAACTTAAGAAGTCAAGAGAGAACTTAAGGGCTATGATTGTTTACTTAAAATAACTCCTTAAAGGGTGAAAGCAGAATTTAACGTTCGGAGACTCTAGTGAGGGAGAGTTACAGTTTTGTGCCTCTCAAACATAAACATCACAATTAGACACAAGGAAACAGAGAAAGAATAGACTTAATCAGGAGTTAAAGGAGGCAAGCTTTCAAGACAGAGATGCTGTCAACATACTGCTCAGCGCTGATGTATTGGTCCTCCTGAGGGTTGCAGGTGACTTTGCCAATCCGGACTCCATTCTGGATGTCTTTGAACTGCAGACCCAAGTTCTCACCCGTGATGGTCAGCATAGTTCCTCCCTGTCTGGGCCCCGTCTCTGGATACAACTAGAGGAATAAATTAAAGAGGACATATGTTAGCCAGGACAACATATGTGACAATCAATATTTAGAACGTCTATTCAAAGTGAATGGCAGTTTACTTATGTATTTATGGTCATCTCCGCTCTGCACAAGTCAGACACCTCATTAAGAGAGATGAAAAATGACCTCAGATCCATTAACTCCACCTCTACTCAGTCAAAAAATCACAGCCTGCCAACTTGCACACTTAACCTAGACCCACCCATCAAGTCCTCTTTTGAATCTCTCATTTAACCTTGTGGCGATTAATCTACTCAACACAATTACCGCACACAATGACCTCTGTCCCCCTTCTTTCCTCTTGAGGTCTGCAAACGGTGTTCATAGGTGCTAATGGCTACCCACGGCTAGCCTATTCGCCAATCATGGACCTATTCATCCAGCCCCCGACATAGACAATGGCCCCTTTGGTAATCAGTCATTACTACCATAATTAGGGCGAAAGCTAATTGGATTAGAAACTGGGGAAGGGGGTGTTGGGTCATTTGTTGTGGGGTGGGAAGAGTTAAGGGGATAAGACATTGGTTGTCAGTGGATGTGGAGTTGGGGTGTGGGTAAGGTCACAGTTTGACCTTGCTTTCCATGAAGGAAGGATAAAATAAATCATCAGTGATTGTGCTCCTATTCTTGGTCTCAGTTAGACATTTCCCCTACAAGTGCAACGCCCACAGCATACAAATATGTTCCATGAGCAAAGGAAAAAATTATACAGAGCACACAACTACTACCAGTGTCTACTTAGGACACAGACATCTATTGAAACTGTTGGTTTACTTGTAATTTCATCAGCCAGTTCTGAATCTACCAGCAGCTGTCTGCTTAATGCCAAAGCTTCCAAATGGCTATGTGCATTTTCAGTTGGCAGCAGAAAAAAGTTAATACTTCATAATAAGGAATCTTTTTAAACTATAAATCACAACATCCAGGATCCCACTGTTTTTTTTTTGCGATTTTTGCGGTCCAAGGTGCATGATTCTATGGGAGGTTTACATCTGAGAATACCAAGTGGATGTGGAAAACGAGTGTACTGAAAAACTTGACACATTTTGGAAATATGTTCAGCCAAATCTCACATTGGGTTAGATGAGAAGTTTGACATCCAACAGCAGTTGCCAGCAGGTTATATCTTGTTTAATAAATACAATAAAGTAGAAGTAGAATGGTAACATTTACTGTTCAAACATGAGAGGGAAATTAGTGTTTCCATACAAGTCTATGGTCCAAAATGTCCAACTATAGATAAACAGATAAATTAGAAATACTCTCTCAAGCTCTCAAACAAACAAATTCTATTTCCACCATTAACCTCACAATGATCTCCCTGTCTAATATCATTACAGAAAAGGTGGCAGGCTAGTAAAAGCCACAGGTGTTTAGGACAACACGCAATGGGAGCAAGGCCCAGTGTCATGCAGCCCAAAGCTGAAATGCTACAGTGATATAGTTAAGGAGTGTTTCCTATCTAAAAGCCGCTAGGCTTCTGATGAACATCCCTCCTCCTTCCAGTTCCTTCGTCCTCTCTGGAGTTGTGCCTTTTTAATTCACTCTGTCTTTCTGTCAATGTGCCTAGATGCATATATTTTAGCTGCAGACAAAAGAGCGAGTAATGCACTGTAGTGCACTAGTCAGAATCTTCAGATATGGTAATCAAATCTCTCTTTCTCCATAAGCACTGGCTCATCAAGCACCCATGCACACAGTCAAACACACATACACAAGTTGTTACATCCACAACTAAACAGCACAAACAAAAACCCTTTTTGATAAAAGCCACCAGCCTTAACACTCCATCTATTCTTCTTTTGCCGTCGCAGTTCTATGGACCCATTCATTCTTTCTCTCAGTCTCTGACTTGTCCCGTTGTGTTGCAGGCTTTGTGTGAGGGCTATTGTGGCCGGCTGAGCGGCAGTGCACAGATAGCATCTGCTAGTTATAGGAGGAGGAGGAGAAGGAGGAGGAGGAGGAAGGGGGGAGGCCACAGGCACAGAGAGAGATGATATGAACACGGCACAAGGTTTCTGAGGTTTATCTGCGATATGAAAGCCTCTCAAAAACAAAGTCACAAACTGATGGACTCAATGAAGTGAGTGAAGAGAGAGGTAGAGGAAGAGTAATTACTGGTAAATTCTAATATATTTTAGAGGAGAAAAACAAACAACAACAAAAAAAAACCAAAAAAAAACAAAGGCAAGATGCGAAACCTTACAGACAGAAAGCAAAACTTAAGATACTGGCCTTTAACAAGGAAATTAAATTTTGAAGAATTTCAAGGTTGGATTTTTTCTAAAAATTTTGAAAAAAGAGAGAGAAAAAGTTAGAGGTAAAAGTCAGGAATAAGTGACAAAAGATCCACAAAGTAAATAAGGAAAGGAAGAACAGGGGGAAAAAAAGAGTGCTAGTGTCCCGAAAAGACCAATGCTGCAGCTTAACAATACGCAAGGGAGCAGACATGCACACACAAAAAGGTAAAACAAAGACCAAACCTCTTTTTCATATGCACAATAGCAGAAAATTTACCAAATGCTAAGGCATTGAAAATGTATACACCCCCCCCGCACATACTGGGATGGCCTGTGTTGTTTTAATTGGTTTCTAAGGGCTAGCTGTAGTGTTCGTCCTGTCCCCCAGGAGAAGGCAGGCAGGAGATGATGGATGATGGAGGGCCAGGCGGCATCCAAGGCCAGTACTAGGACACTGCTGCACTGCACTGGAGATCGCACCAGACAGTGAGTGAGTGAGACAGCGAGCGAGAGAGAGAGAGTGTGTGTGTGTGTCTATGGCAATTGTGATTTTGAGGGTCCCTTCCTACCCATTGTTAAGCTGTAGCTTATCCTATCTTTGGTTTTAAATATCTTAAATCTGCATGTAAATTTCTTCAGGGGGTGTGTTTTTGTGATTGTTGATTTTGAGGGAGTGAGTTTTGTTGGATTGTGTGATTGTTTTCCAGATCACTCACACACAATTTGTGTGTTTGCTTGCTGTGAAAGGAGGACTAATTAATCTTTGTGCACTGTGAGAATAGAGAAAAAAATTTTGTACAATGCAAATGACACTAACATATAACAGTCTAAAGCCAATAATTTATGGCCTAAAACATCAACGGCAGTGTTTGGAGAACAGTCCTGCTGCACCTATTACTGGAATGGTGGCTAACTGAACGTTATTGAACAGAGTTAAACGGCAATAACACACTTGGAAATAACACCAAATGTGTTCAAGACGTGCTCTGAAAGCTCTATATTGCTGTGTGTATTTGTACATACAGGTGTGAATATTTGGTCACACTCTCTCCAGTGCTTTTGCTTGCCAGCCGAACACATACTCTTCAGTCCAAATTAAATTAGTGGCTAATCTGCTAGCTAATGGCCACATAGCAGCTAGAATCCTTCAAAAAAGAACAAAGGGGGCAGGAAGAAGCAAAAAATAAAAATATAAAATAAAATAAATAAGGGTAGATCAGCCAGGAAAAAAGGGATTTGACTGAATGGATGAGAAGAATGGGGGTAATATTCAATTTGTGTGTTGAATGTGATGGTCTTTTGGAGAACTAAAGGATGAAATGGCAGGAGAAAATGGAGCATTATTCTTTGTCGCCTGTGTATGTTCTTTTGGCATTAAATGTCACACTGTAAATGTCAAAGGTGGAGAAGAGAGGTGATAGCACTTCCCGTGTCTCTCCTTTCATGCTCCTCCTTCTGTCTTCTCAAACCTGCTGTACGTTTCTCCTCCTGCTGTTTTTGAAACTCATCTACCCCTGTTTCTTGACTGCCACCATCATCTTGCCCTTAGGGCAGGATTTACCCCTCAATATGCATGCAAGAACACATGCTTGCATTGCACACGCACGCACGCTCGCACACGCGCACGCACACGCACACGCACACGCACACACACACACACACAAAGAGCCAACTCACCCTTTCATACAGGCACCCCCATCTTTCATACATACACACAACCCAATTGCCTCACTATGTTTGTTTCAAAGAGATAACTGAAGCGAGCAAGAGACGGGGAGAGAGAGAGAGCATTAAGGAAAGGATTTATCTCTGTGCCAGTGCCCCAATTATCCAATATCTCCATTATGCATTCAGAGAGACGAACCCGTGTCACACAGGAAATGTACTGAGGGCTTCATCCATACAAGTCTGTGTTGGTGAAATGGGGATTCATTAAAGGCCATACATATATTTCATACTCATTTAAATGGAGAGAAATGGCACTCGTTTCACCTGAGATGATGCTTCATCTTATTTAGGATATAATTAAAATTAAAGACTGGAAAAAATTCTGTGTTAAAAGCTTGAGAAAGAATGATCAAGAAGGGAAAAGGAGGGGAAGAAAGCAGAAGGACAAATGACAGTGAGTGTGAGGCTAGAATGTCTAGACGTGTCTCACACAGCAGTGCATGGCTTTCAAGCCATGCTCTGCATGTGAGAGAGCGTGCATGTGTTATTCCCAGCGGTGATCTGTAGAGATGTGGACCCAGGTCACAGTCAGAGGAGGACCACCACCATGCTTACCAGTGGCAACAGATGGGTACGCCATGGTGTTTTAGACGCCTTAGCTCACCCAGCCTGTCAGATGCACACAAGCACACATTCTGTACCCATGGTGGGAGACAATTAGCAAACTTACACATTTCCAGTTTCTTTCTCTCTCTCTTTCTCTCTCACACACACACACACACACACACACATATCCGCACACCAGACAACTGCCCCCTTCTGAATCCTCAGGTGTATATGTGTGCGTGTGTGTGTGTGTGTGCAGCCATCATCTCTAATCATATCAGTGTGTTCAGTCTGGGTGTGTGTGAACTGCCTCCTCCTGGCCAGCCCATCTGTGTTGTGGTTGCAGTCATGGTGATGGCTCCAAAGATGTCTATCCTCCCTGCTGCCCCCCTGCCTATGATGTTGCCTTTCCTCGCTAGGGCCAAGCAATGACACAGCACAAGTAGGAATTCAAATTCTGTCCTTCTTGAAAACTATCTTTCACTTTAGGCTTGACTTTGAAAATACTCATCTTTGTGTCAAGAAGCTGGTATTCAGTCTCAAGGTTGCCAAACAAGTGGCAATCACAACCCTGTTTAATGGCCATATTGTCATTTGGACCTCCTCCCTTCTGACACTTGCTCCGACAGAAACCCAACATGATTTTTGTTTATGAGGTTGAGTTGCTGGGCAACGAAAACTAAACAGCAGCTGAAGTGCAGGAGAAGAATTTTTGGAAGAGTTAGCAGCTGTATGAATTGCTGACTTTATAGGCCACTAGCCTCGTTGACCCTCGAGGTATGTGGCAGAAGCATGAAGTATATTTTTTGACAAAAGATGATTAAGATTACTTTTATGGGTTTATTGTTATTTCTGTAATGACTTCATGTTGTATATGTAAACGTGGGTAACAAATTAAAGGCCACCAGATGGGATTGAGGAGCATATGGAGTTGCTATCTGGCCTATGTATCACTATAATCACAGTTTACCTTGGTAATCTTGGGGTGTGCACAGCGGCTGTTTCCTGTGGTGGCGTGCATCCAGGTGCTCTCTGGAGGTGTGCATTCCTGCCTCAGGGAGCACTTTTTCTCCTGTACGCACCAGCCACACTCAAATCTGGGGTTTGCCTTCAGACACATCCCACAGCTGTCCCTTAAGGCATAGCACTTATACAGGTGGGCTGGAGACAAAAAAGAAACAAACAGAATAAAGTGTTATGAATGATTAGCGCCTAAATGAAGGATAGAATAAAATAACCTCACTGTTAAGTTATTGAGAGGTGCAAGGAATGAAGTAACAACAATTACCCCACTGAGAAGGAAACAGCATAATTTTTTAAAATTAAAAACCAGACAAATTATAACGAAACCACCATTCAAGAGAAGATTAGCTTCTATAAATGAAATGTTTATCTACACCTAGAGTTTTAAACAAGTTTTATACGGAAGAAAAACGAGCTGATAGCAACACAAATGGCGTGGAGGCTACTGTATGGACCACTGGCCCTCTATTCCCCAGTCTTTACACCTTTCACTACTACAGACCTAATACTCACTAACAATATTGATCGTTCTGTATTATTGCAGGACAGGTCGATTAAGTAGATATACAACAGATTGATTTTTTTTAATTAACAAATTTTAAGTTTCTCAACTTTCATACAAAAATTTGAAAACTTTCTCAATGTCAAAAAGACAAAGTTGAGTTAAGGCACCATTTCCCAGAGGCCTCAGGAATTGAACGGTGAAATCTTTTCTTTCACTCTCTACTCTTCCATCCCCAAATCCCATTGGTCATGGAGCAGCTTTAAAGCAACCCTGTACCAATTACTGACTGCTAAACGACTCCTCTCTAATTACATTAACATATCAGTATTTAAGACAAGTGAGCATCGCTCTTCACCAGATGATTATCATGATTGAGAAATCAGGAGGGGGCTTGCAGTGGAGAGAGACAGACAGAGAGAGGGAGACATATTTGGGCTGTGGGTCGCCTCTGGATGCACTTCAGGAGATTCACAGTTGAGATAACACACAATGTAAAGACACTGATCGTGCTGTTGATATTGTACGCTGTCAGTGCTCCTGCATATAATAGCTGACATTTGGTAACACCGTGTCCTTGGCAGAACCACTGACTGTCAAAGCATTCTTATTTTGCCTCCATGAATGTAAACACTCCATTATTGCAGAGTGCAGTTACATATGTTACGATAGTATATATTACAAACATATCCTTTTACTGTGATGACTTGAGAAATATGTGAAATCTGAGACATTAACAGCTTGCTTTAGACTACAGGGAGTGACATCAGTAAACGGAGCAAAGTGACTCTGTGGTGTTACCTTACATTCCTGACAAAATGGCACTGAGCACTTCACAGACCTTACAGATGTACAACTTCTAATCTGAAATAGTACACAAATATCTCAGATCCCAGCTGCGTCTTTAACCATCAAAGAATAAGAGATAGGACCAGACAATGCAGCTACCTCTGTTGTATAAAACTCCTTGTGCATGTCATCCATAAGCCCTATTGAACATGGTGGTAGCTGGCAGTGATGTTATTGTACCTCCAGCGGGAGAATAATGTTACAGCCCCCTACTGAGCTGTGCAGGTCGCAATAATTGTGGACACAACACTATGAAGACTGTCCTACCAGTAATTATATCCAACAGACTTGATACCATTGTCTTCCCCCACAGTAGCGCATCATTGTCTGTCTGTGTTTAATCATCACCCACATGATTAAACGCATACACTTGTTTGGAAGGGAAGGCATGGTTATACATAAGAGCATACAATGTACATTCAAATATTGTATCAGCAGACAGAAGCGTTATATAGATTATCAGTTTATAATAAAACTTCTCAATGTAAGTATTGAAGCCTGCTCAATAGGGGGTTGATAAACATATTTTTAAACCACAATTTCATCATTCCAGAGAAAATTGGCTTAACTGCAGTGATCCCTATTATTATGATGCTAATTTATCAGCACAGTGCGTGTGTGTGTGTATTTACACTGGTTTGTATGAAAATGTTACATTTGAGCAAATTTATATCCATATACGTCTCTCTCTTTATATACATATGTATACACACACACACTTTTATACATAACAACAACATTTTAAACCTATTCACTGCACGTAATAACGTTTATCTGTAACATTTTCCATTCTGGTATCAGCAGCAGAAACTCACCTTTGATATTGTACGGGTTGTCGATGACAAAGTTTCCGTTCCAAACCACGGACAGATCCACTGGCAGGTCACTAATGTCATTACCCTCATAGGCATACTGAAATATAAAAAAACATCAGTTGTTACCTAAAACGGTATTATACCTATAGCATCACTGTATGACATTTTCAGTTATTTGATGAAATATTAAATTAAATAAAGAGAAAAACAATCAGCCAATACAGAAGGTGGAAACAATTCAGTTACTGGCTGGTAGTAATGTCATAGCCTGCGGTGCTCACATAGTTGAAGGGCCATAAAAATGAATGATGAGAGACAGGCTATATTGTGATTTTAACACGCGGCACATCCGCCACAGCCTGGCTTAGCGCAGAGTTGATTAAGAGATTGGAGTCCCCATCACTGTATGACTCATTCCATTTCAGTGATGAATGAAAAGCGTAATATATCTCCAACAATAATATTCTCATCTAATTTCATTTTTGCATCCTGAACTAATAAGAGTTGAAATGTAATTGACTTGTCGTCAGCATAATCAGTTTTATGGAATCGCTTTAAATGAGACAACAAGCTTCAAAAGCGGGAGTGTGATGTTGGTGTGTTAGCTGAAGGAGTAGCAGAGAGAAAGGCTCCTGTGAGACCCCTTCCAACCTCTGAACAATTAAATTATCAACAAGGATTATCACTAGCAAATAAAATGCAGCTTCAGAAGTGGCACTGCCTACACAGCTCCTGTCCATATACACAAAACAGGCGCTGATGTAAACACAAAATCATCCAAAAGCACCTTTTCATCAAGAACCCCACATCCCCAGTTTGATCCACAATTTGTCTTGAATTCAACATAAAACTGATGCAAGATAGGGAGAGATTGCCTGTTTTTCACTCTGAGGCTACTGTGGCAGTGATAAGAGGGTGATGGCTGGCAAAACTACAGATAGGCCATGTTAACCTAATGCCTCTGTCAGTGAAAGGATCCACATTCACTCTCACTACCGCTGCTATGGTCAGTATCTTCAATGGCCTTGGGGTGAAAGATAGCACGACTATCCTCCTCTAGTGGAGTGGTGATAAAATCCAATGTGAAAGACCCTGTGCCTGGGGGTATGAGGCCCTCACAGATTGAATCTAGCTACAACTTTGCAACTATGTGATATCACCCACTCCAATGTGATAGTGTGAGATTTATCTTGACATCTGTAATAATAGTGAATTTGAATGTATTTGAGTGGGAAAGGACCGAGAAATGTGTACAGAGAAGATAAGAAAGTGAGAGGACACCGCAATGTCACATTGTGTGAATGGCAGATTAATTCATTCTTCACTTTTGCAATTGGATGATTTACATTCAGAGGGCCCTCAAGGCAGAGATGCTGATATCCAAACAAAGGAGGATGTCTGCATCTATCTCAAAAGCACTACAATTTTGCTGTTCTGATATATATGGTAGACAAACTATTTAAGAGCAAATTTTAACCCTGAGTAACCCCACCTGCAAGCTGGCCTGGCAACTATTTTGATACCTGATCAATCCTTCTGGTAAACTATAACAATGAACAAAGGTTCTGTGAGTTTTGGGCAGGCAACATTCACTTTGTGCTTAGTGAGAAGTTGCATTTGGTGTTTTGTGGACAAAACCCTTGGAAAGAAATATTTGGTGGGTCCTTATCCATTCTCTACATCTTCATTACTCTTTGCACCTTAGGAAAGTAGAAAAGGAGAACAGAAGAAACTTTTGAGATTAGACAAGTTTGTGGGGAAGATGGCTTCTCATTGGAGCCTCAGGACAACCAAACACAGCAGGTGTGCTCCAGTTGCTGCAGTTGATTCATTCGGTAGTCATCCAGAGGGAGAAAGGTAAGGTTGAGTGTGGGGAAAAAAATGGAAGACCTGAAAAGTGAAAGTGTGCAGGGAAGTGACAGGCGATGCTTAAAAGACTGGAAAATGTCTGGGAAGGCTGATGGGTTGGAAACAGGTGGAGTGAGCTGAGAGAAGTTGAGTGCAGAGGTGCCCCCCAAAAAAAAGACAAGGTGAAGAAATGATGGAAAGAAGGATGAGGAAGAGAGAAGGATATGAAGATGGGTGAAGAGAGGATGATACATCAGCGGGGGTAAAGGATAAACAGCTGGGGTGAGAGGGATAGAGAGAGGTGATTGTGTGTTATTCTGTGGACACCATTCATTTACACATGGAATAAGAGGCTGGGGGTGTGCAGTAAGCGTCTGAGTTGGTGGGGGTAAAGTGAAATTGGCATTTTCAATTTGTTCCCTGACATGTCTGCCTTGGTCTTTTCACACATTCCTCTGCCTCTCCTTCTCCAGCAATTCCCCTTTCCACCCCCTCCTTTTCCTATCTACCTCCCTAGCTCTCATTATTCCTTCCCTCCACCTCTTTAAAAACCCCCTCCCCTATAAATCTCAGTCCAACTTTCTCTCCCCTACCTCCATCCCCCAGAACGCCCACAGTCAAACAAGAAAATATGGAGCAGATTCCTTTATCACATACACCAAACATGTTGGGGGAAACACATGTGCACACTGTACTATAAATATGCATTCTGCACACGGGACACTTTCCAGAGATGGATGCCAGCAAATACATCAAAGGCTGATCAGAGTCTATACTGAAAGTAAAAAAAAAAAAACAACAAAAAAAAAACGATGAATAAAAAGCACACGCAAACACAAGAAGATAAAGCACTCAAACAAACAGATTTTGGTTGTCAGCTGTTATTTCTCTACACTGAAGTCTGGCCATATGAACTGCTTCAATCTTTCCCGCCCTCCTTCCTTTTTTCCTTCCCTCCCTCCATCTCCCCAAGAGACCACCCAGTCTGTTTTGGGAACAAGAGCACTTCTTCACTGGGTGGAGATGGAGAGAACATAAGAGTGTGTTTCAGTGTGTATCAGTGTGCAAGACAATGAGGAAGAAAAAAAGGAAGAGGAAGGGAGGTGCACAGACACTTCACTGAAAACCTTCGAGAAAGGCAGCAAAAAGGATATAGGGGGAAAGTGACGAGGGAAAACAGATGAGAAATCGAAGACTGAGAGGCCACAGAGGCAAGTGGGAAAAAGATGAGAAGCATAGAGATAGAGTGAGAGAAAGAGAGCTATTATCATGCTCAGGGCAGCGCTGCATTTGGCAGTTACTGCAGATAAAGGTGCAAATTTAGCAACTGTTCTCTTAATATCCGTCGTGCTCGTGCTAAGCAACAGGTGGGTGTCTTTCATTCACACATGTCTACGAAGTGGATAAAAAAAACGTGACGTAATGTGTAAAAACTGGAAGTGGTCAAAACCAATAAAACTTTATTTAGCTATATTTTACATAAACACTGAATATGGTAACCACCTGTTAAGAGAAAGGCTTGTTAATTGTTTTTGTTGGCTGAAATGTTGAACGGCCGCTCTAACCACACAAACTGTACAAATGAACTGTACTGTATTCTCCATGGCTGTCTAGAAACTAACACGGTAACGTATTTTAACTGTAATTACTAATTAATCTCAGTTAATGAAAAACATTTTGGGATCTAGAAAAATATCAGAAAATTGAGGAAAAGAATCCACATAATTTAATTCATAGTGACATCTTCTGTGTTACTAAATGTACTATTAGTATCTTCGTGTTTGTTTTTTCTGACCATGGATTCAAAACTCCTCCATGATGGTCAACTAAATAAGAATTTAAACAGTTGCAATAAGTGAATTCTCTGCCCTTTTTCTTCAAATAATGATAAATGAATGTCAACATAGCTTTCAGGTAGTTGACCAACTAAACAGCTGATTATTCCAGTTAAAAACTAATTGAACAGCCAGTGTGTGTGTGTGTGTTTTTAAATGGCCTATAGTATCATAGCATCTCAATTTCTTACTAAACTATTAAATTTAAGCAAACTATTAAAAGCGGGACTTATTGTAAAATCATGTATTTAATCTTTTTTCTTTTATTATTCCAGCTTCACTAAGTGTATTTTTTCTTGCTGCTCTGTTACATCTTTTCTGGACTGAAAACAGCCTAGAGTAAAGAGCCTGGGGTAAAGCCCCTCATCTTCCGTTTCTGCGGACGAGCCAATCAAAACACGGCCAAATCACCCGCCACATTACATGAGAGCAGCTGATCCCACTGATAGTAAAATATATTACAAATGGGTGTGGAGCCCTGAACCCAGCGTTAAACCCTGACAATTTTTCTCTATGAAAACTTGCATCCTGCTTGCTCACATCAAGCACTCAAGTGCGCACACATACACACACACACACACACACAGAGGTTTCGGTGCTCACAGTTACTGCCTCATTTTTTCTTTTTTAAAAATCTATGTAAAAGGTAAGTGTTTGCACATCCATTCTCAAAGGAGGGTCTGTGTTGGGAGAGGTATGTACCTTAAACGAATATTTTATTAAGGATACACGTGTATGTGCGTGTAGGTGTGTTTAATGGGCAGTAGAGAGTGGGGGAGGCATTGGAAAGGTTAGGCTATGATCCAAAGCTCATCTCATTGCACCAAAGGCTTATTAAACTTTCATACTGAACCAGCATTGTTGTACAATGCACAGTTTAGGGAATACAGACATGCACATAGTACATGGTTTATTCACTGCATAGCAGATTGCAATATGAAAATGCTAAAATTAAGCAGGTTACTCTCAAAAGGTCAGGATTTGCATGTGTGAAGAGGAGACAAGAATGTAAATGGGGGTACAAATTCACTACGCTCTGTATTCTGAGACTTAATCCCAAAATCGGATAAAGTTTTGAATGCCAAGGTTATAGTAACAATCCCTTTGTCTGTAACATTTGACCTGTGGGGATGTGAAAATGGACTGAAGGTGAATGGAAAGACAAAGACTTGCTTTTCTGATGATCAACACAAGTGCATACGGAGGGAATTGAGAAGGTGAGACAGACTGCAACATAATGTATAAACAGTCTACTGGTACAATGTGTGGTACATAATAACTAAGACCAACAGAATAATAGAGAGACAGAGAAATAGAGAAAAAATGGGAGACCTAGAATGATATTTAAAGAAATGGCCAGAGGGATCAAATTAAAAACAATGAAAATTAAAAAAAAAAAAAAAAAAAATTGTAAAAAAAAAAAAAAAAGAGAGCGAGAAAACACTGAAAGATACAAAGGATAAATAAAAGGAGTAGTATTACACATTGTTCCACAATAAAAGTGCTGATGCAAATACTACAGCATCATCAGCTGAACATCTGTCACCGCAAACTGTACAAAGGAAGGTGAAAATGGATGAAGGAGGGAAGAAGGGAGGGAGGCATGAAGCAACAACGGGTACCTTCTGTGAGGGTCACAGCCTGATAATTAGTCATTTTGAAGGTGTGCGCAAGCTGGATGGCTAAAAATACAGAACCAGCCCAGGGCAAATCCTAACCTGGGATAGGATAGGTTCCTCTCTGCTCTTTGCTTCGTTCTCTCAAGGTGAGGAATTGTGACCTGACACAACACATCTTTCAGTCAACCTTATTTTACGTTTTAAAATGGCTCTGTGACACAGTTTTAATAGAAGTCACATTGAGAGTCAGGACACAGACTGAATACTGGTCCAAGTGAAATGTGCTTTGCCAGTAGTGCAGTGAGTAAGTGCAGCAAATAATGCCATTAATGTGTAGATATATATACACAACAGTGCTCTTTTATACAAACATCTTCCAGACAGATTTGGTTTCCTAATCAAGGATCAGATGGTAATCCTTCCTATAGCTTAGCATGTGTGTATGTACTGTATGTGTGAGGTCAGGCGGCATGGAATTAGCCCATGCTCATAATAGGGGCCTGTTAGCCAGTACTAATCGCAAATGCTAACAGGATTGCAGCATGGCTGGACGCTGTTATGCAGCTTATCTCTTGTGCGCACTTGCACGCACAGGCACACACACAGTCTGCATACAAGCTCACAAAGATACTTTCTTCATTGATGGAAAAAAAAGAGAGAGTGGCAGGACGGGTGAGAAAAGTGCTTGCTTGAGGGAAAAATAATGCTGCTATTGTCGATGTTTCTTATTTTCCAGCCTACACATTAAGCTAGTATAAGCTTACTAGTTTTCTCCCCGGACAAATGACTGATTTTTTTTTTCCTTTTCCAGAAATGTCGATATGCTTAAATATCCTCACTCTTTTCCACATCTCTGACAATTTACAACATTCTTCTGGTGCCCATTCTCCCCTCAGTAAGTGCCCTGTTCTAGCAAAACCCTTTTTCTGTCAGTCACCTACACCTACGTACATCTATTCATTCAAAGATTAAAAACGTGTGCAGCACTTCACCATCTGTGAAGGGGTACTCGCTGATGCATGAAACAAATGCAAACAAAAGGTGAAATTAAAAGGTTCTCAGGGGAAATGCTTCAGTGCTTTGTCTGCCTGGGGTCTGGGTCTCTTTTTCTGTTTTGCCATAAACCACATTAATGCTTATGCTAGAGGTATGACAGATCACATGCCAGAAGTGCCAGAAGATTTCCGGGAAGCTTTATCCATCACTACTAATAAAGACACCTCTGATTAATTTCACATAGCGCCTTTGAAGTTCATGTCGTTAATAGAAGGGATATCAGCCAAGTGCACTATTCACACCAACTCCTTACACCTCATTTTAATCTCTTTAATTTGCTATTAATGAAGCCAACGTTACTGCTGTAATGTTCATGTTTCCCAATTCAAAATTTAGTTTGGGGCAATGAATATAGCCATATAAGTTTCTCATTCACCAACACCAAAGGTTAAGCTTCTTACTGAATATTATATGTAAAGTTATGTGGAAACGGGAATTGGTTTAATCACCATCACAATCATCTGACATTCACTCAGATGAAAAGCCTGCAGGTGATTGTGGAGACACGACAGTCAGTTTGCAGTCCTCTCCTCTCCTAGTAAGAGAATCTTGTTATAACTATAATTTTGCTGTTTCGTTTGCCCATCTAAACCATCATAGCGCAATTGAAGGTGGAGCACAGAAATGAGAGCAAGATGTAGAGTAAAGGGTACCGATTGCCGTGATACAAGGAGAGAGAAGGACGTAGGAAAAAGATGATGAAAGTGAGGTGGAGTATGGGCTGAAGAAGCTGGCATATGCTGATAGTTGCGCAGCAATTAATTCTTATTTATCCAGGACAGTGGTGTGGGAGCTTTGCTCATCACCTGTCAGAGAGGAGGGAGGCAATGAGTTGGTGAATGGACGAGTATGAAGTAAACGTTGGAGGAAGGAGAGAAGGACAGAGAGAAGCAGACAGGTAGATGGCTTGGAAATGAGAGGATGAAGGAATGCATGGGAGGAAAAGTGACAATAAACAGAAGACAACACATCGACATCTTAAGTATACAAACGAGTGGTATCAACAAACAAAAGAAGTATTTGTTCAAAGGAGGTAGATGATTTTCTTAAGAGCCTACTGTGAGAGACACAGGAAAAAGATGGGACAAATCCTTAAAAACAACACAGTGCCTCCAAATCTTAAATCTGACGAATGCTACCACATGATAAGAGAACAAAGTTTAGGAACAACGGATGGTCTGCAATCTGCAGCAATTTACAGTAAATTTCTGTGAATTCTCCATGCCTTTTCAAGTCTGCAAGCCAATTAAAATGGTGTCAGTATGTGCTGTAGCTGACTGCAGTGGCAGGTTTAGTGTTTATATCTCATTAAGCTGTGCCAGGCTATGCCAGACCAGGATGTACCATGCTCCACTGCGCTTACCCTCCAATGAGCAGTGCCAAGGCCCTCATTAGTCCTGTCTCTGCCACCTTGAGCTTGTAGAGCTTGCTTGTGTGTTTGTGTGTGTGTGTAAATGCTGAAATGCAATTAAAAGTAACCTTTTTTTAAATGATACGGACTTTCGTGTTTTCACATTTAGTTACATTTTTAACACATCCCATGAACTCCAAAATAGTCTGATAGGAAGAACTAAAGTTTCATTTCTACCTCACACACACACACACACACACACACTCAGTGGAAAGATGTGACACCATTAGAACAGTGAGGTTTGTGTTAACCACTCTCCCTGCGGACATGTTTGGCCTCTCCCCCTAGACCTCTATTTACTCTATCTATCTATCTGTCTATCTATCCCTCCATCCATCTTTTTTGTCAGCCATCCTCCCCTCATTTCCCATTGGAATGGAGCAAATTGTTTGTCCCCTCTCACCAAAAACTCCTTTGCTTCCTCCTCCTCCAGATTTTACACTGTTCCAATTCTTTCTATTCACATGCCTCTGCCTCCAAACTTTTTTTCATTCACTCCTTTTCCATTTTCCCCCAAAATAATCTTCTCCAAGTCTGTACAGCTGCTTTCCCTGTTTTTTTTTTCGTTCTGCTGTCTTCCTGTGTGCGTGCATGTGTGTGTGTGTGTGTGTGTGTGTGTGTGAGTTAATGCACATGCCGTAGTGTGCGTCTCTGCTGCCTGACTGCAATTCATCATCATTTTATCTGCCTTAATTGGATGCCATCAGGACCCCTGATACTTCCCATCTCTTCTTTAACAAACAGCTGCTCTCTACACACACACAGAAGAATAACACAGACACACACCCTATCCTAAACTAGATTTTCTCCTCCTGCCCCTATGTCTGCTGCTTTTTTCCCCTCGCTGGTAAAGGAGTGAGGGAAAAAGGGTGATGGAGTAGCCAAGGGATTTATCAGACAGAAGGTAATGGTGTAAGGCCCGAGCTGATATTATCTGTCCTCTCATTCCTGCCCTCCAGGGAGACACAAGAAAGAAGGATAAAGAGGGACAGAGGAGGGCAAACATGGAGACACTGAAGTACAAATGGACAAAAAGCTAAGACTAGTGGGAGATAAAGGAACAGAGAAAGGGAAAATCTTGAATCGTTCATCTCTGTTCTTTCAACCTTGGCCTTCGGACGACACTCAGCTGTGCTCCCACAGCCTTTCTTACCGCAGAGTGTGGTCATTCGTGTATACAAGCATTGTGTGTACATGTGTTTATTCGCTCCCCTGACCCCTCTGGCACTCTGAACTCAACTTCCCAGCCCACAGCTCAGCATCCTATTGGCCCTTGCACCCTCACCTCTGCCTCTGATTGGCCCACACACACCAGGAACTGCCTCGGCTGGCTCAGCAGACAGGAAAGAACCGATGCAGACAGCAGCTTGTTGTTTTGGTTGCTCCTGACCAGAGTTAACTGCTACCATAAGGCCTGGCGGATGGCTCCGTATGTGTCAGTGGTAATGTGGGCTTATTTGGCACTAAGAAATATGGAGACAACTCTGTACTTTTTTATCTTTATTTTATTTAATAACAAAATGATCAGTGTTTTTCTCCAATTAACTTGCGATGGGACCTTGGACAATCTGCCATTTCATCAACTTTCACAGGTTCCAGATATGTTAAATTACGTTTGGCAGCATACCCAAACTCAAAAGTGTGTAATGAACCATTCCTTTCCAAATATAAACCTTTTACAATACAGCAACATTTGGTGCTTTGAGCAAGTTTTAAAAGTGTCACCCTAAAACTCTAACTCTTCGAAGTCAGAGGTGGCCTACTTGTTTCATGTTTTTGCTAACAAAAGAAAACACTGCATTCTTTTTCATGTTGTATGATACACTTGCTCTTTCTCCTCTGGGATCAGTTGCCATGTACAGAAACCTTATACAGAAATACCATAGCACCAATCTTTTTCTCCCTTAAGCAGATATAGATAGTCAATACCAAACAAGGTTAGTGTGGAGCTGCTGTTACACTATCATATATCGCATATACAGTTTATTATTGACAACCTCCTGTTACGAGATACTATATAAGAGGATTGGGTTTTCATGGTCACTGTAAACGGAGTTAAGTATGGGAAGGTGAAGTTTAAACATGATCCGACTGTGGATATCCTGAATATCCTGTGAATAGTTATCTTCTTTTGGAAAGTGTGATGACTTTGTATGAAAGAGGGGAAAATGAGTATTGGCCACAGGAGAGACTTTGAGCTGTTCCCTTCAGTATCACTCTCCTTTTCCTCTTTTCTGTTCATCTCACCTGAAATTGTCGACTATGCACCAATTTCCTTCGTCTGCCTTGTCTGCTCTCTTCAACCCCCCCCCTCCTTTTTTGCAGTTTTTCCACTGCTGTCTGATATTAGCACCTTATTTCCAATCGATTTCACAGTCCCTCTTTCCTCTCCTTCAGTGTTTATCCTTTGTTCTGTCTTTTTCACATCAAGGTATCTTGTCCTCTTTTGCCATATGTTCTGCTTCATCATTTTATTGTATTGGAATTTGTACCCCAGCTCTCCTGCCTCTCCCCTTTTCCTTGCCTTTCATCAACGTGGGTATGTGTGTCAATTTGATGTTATGATAAACACTCACGTGTATCTCATACACATGGCTAAACTTTAAATTAGCACCTCATGTTTATCCCATTGATTAACGAGCCCACCCTGATAGTCTTTCTGCAGTAGTATAATGGAGATTTTACATCCAACATACAAAACCACGCATAGACAGCTATCCTGGGATCCATAGCCTTAGGCATATTGAAGGATGCTAATGTGCACGCTCACATACACACAGACACTGATTAACCCCTATCCCCATAGCTTTGTGCCCACAAACGGAGGCAGCAGTGTATACGCAGCGATGAAGATGAAATCTATTTCTACTGCAGAACCATACATGATTCATAGTGTTGATGCTGAACACTGTCAAAGTTGGAACAAACATGGAGGAGTGCACATGAAAAGTGGAGATGTGAAGGTCTATAAAAGGATAAACTAATATTTAAGACCCTCATTCTTTTGAAATACTATTCCAGAGCTATAATAAGACACCCATCCTAATAATTCATGACAGATAATTATACTCATAAGCTCAGTCGTGGATGAATTATGCCTTAATGGTAAGTTCATGCAGATGGCACCTTTTTTATCCGATGAATCTCACTACGTCTCTTGCAGACTCGACGCATGTGCTGCATTGATATCTGACCATGCAGTCAAGTTGGCACGGCTAATTGCTAACAAGGGCTAAGTGCTGACAGCCCAAGGCTAATTGCTGTTAGCATGTCTACTTTGTGGACATCAAATGAAGAAATTCTGCTTTGGACTCAGGCTAGGCTTTGCCGCTGATTAGCAGAGGCCTTGCAGCAAAAATAAACAGTCGATAACTGACATCTCTGTGGAGAGACAACCCTTTTGCTAGCTAATTAGCACTGCTCACAAACAACTGGCTAGCGTGTGCCAGGACCTGAAGAATGCCTGTCAATAGAGACAGGCTCAAATACTGCTCTGGCTGTCGAGCAACTTATCCAGCTACGCTGAGAACACTACTGGTGTTTCCTTTACACTTCTATGCCAATATCTATATTACTGCATTAGCCTGATAGATGTGACATATAGACCTGTGGTGAAGTTCTTCAAGGTACTGAAGCTCATTAGGCATACGAGGCAACTTCTAGATGTTTCCACTTGATTTTAATCCATCAAATGTTTTCTCCCATGTGCAACATATTGTGGTGACAGCTGCTTCACCCTCATCTAAATCAAAATTCACAACACCAGCTTTCATCTGGTCTCTCTGTTGTTGCATTGCATTATATCTCAAGATAGAAGTGGAAAGGGACAGAGGCAGAATACAAAAGTTAGTGTATGACAGACGACCAAGAGGCAGCGAGGAAAGCAGGGGATGGTGGGAAGAAGAAAGTATGACAGACGGAGGGAGAAAGAGAGAGAAGTAGGGAGAGGCAGAGCTATAGAGTCAGAGTGTAAACATAATCAATCCGCTCTCAACCAGGTTCAGAGACAGACTTCCTCTTCACATTTTGAGCCTCGGTGAAGCACGACGCTAGCTACCTCTTATCTGTCACGCTAGTTTGAAGCCTCACACACACACACACACACACACACACACACACACACACACACACTCGAAACCATATTTCAACACAGAACAGGCACGAATCCACATGCACAAACACAAACTCTCCCTACCTATAAATCCCTTACATACCAGATTCTTATTAAAAAACATCCTTGAGAACACTTTAATCTGGCACACACCCTTCATCCCTAGCAGCCAAGCCACAAATACATTATAAAAATCACACAACCATGGAAAAAAACTTTAGCTGATCATTACAGCTTCACACCCAACCAATGGTTTAAATGATGTATCATATGAACCATGAAAATCCACAATAATTCAGGGCCAAATATAGACTGGGAAATTTTTCCACGCAGTGCAAGATTATTATATGTTTGCATCTTAATTCAAATGTAAACTCTTGAAGTCAATATCTATCTGTTAACTATCAGCTCAATGTGAACGATTGAGTCATTTATCTAGATCGTGACCAAGCCAGTGTCCAAATGGTGCACAGTGATCTATAAGGATCAGGACAATGAGCATGTTAGTGTCTAAAGTGGTCATTAGTTCTCAGAGGCCATTACTTAAACCCTGCCTGAGTCAATGTCTGTACTGGGGTAATGATTTAGTTAGCTAGCATCATTTATTGCTTCAAGAGTAATAGTGCTAAATTACTGCACTTAAAGCAGAACTCAAATTCAAAGTTTATTTTGTGCAGTCCATTGATGTTTTCTCTTTTTCTCCTATAAAGACCATGGAAAATTATTTCATATCGTACTCACCGCTGTCTTCTGGCACTGGATGGAGGTGCTGTTGAAACGCAGGGCGGGGACACTGTGAGTTTCCCCCTGGATGTGGAAGACACACTCGTAGTTCCTCTGTCCCGACTGAGGCTGGGGCAAGTTCTTGGCTGCTAATGTGATCGGCTTGGTCACGCCAACGGGGATGTAGATCTGGGTTGAAGGAAGGATCTGAGGGCAGTCCTGCAAAGGGGAAATAAATAAACAAATAATTAATTAATTAATCTGAAAAAGAGACCCCTCAAGAAGTTTCCCCCAAAGAAGACGGTTATGGGAAAAAAGTCATTTTGCTTGATAGAGTCAGAAAAGTAACTGAACAACGTAAAAATACAGTAAGATAAAAGAGGGGGTGATGAAATAAATCACTTCTTTGCTGATGAGAAAGAAAAACACAAAAAGGAATGCTAGCAAGCCGTGGGATCAAATTTTTATTTCATGACAGATTTGTGAAGAGATACTTTGTGTGCTTTGTTCACATGTGACACAGGCTTATATAACACTCCCTATAGCCTTGTACCAGATATAAATGCTCTATGACAACACTTAGACAAATGAAGTTTGCATCCAAAGTTCACAAAAGATCATCTACTGTAGCCAATGAAACTACTACAACAATGCTGCATTTTTATGGCAGGAAAATGGACTTCAGGATAATATGTTGATGTGTTAAATAGAGAAATGCACTCATGAACTTTGTGTTTGTGTCTGTTTGTTCGCAAACATCAGTCACTGATACTGACCAGAGCTGACAGAGAGAGTTTAGATCATCTGTAGAAAGCCCACCCACTGTCTCACACCATTGGAGTACAAACCCTGGAGGGTATGTCTGTGTGTGTGCGCGTCCACGCAGAGATGTGCTACACAAATAGGTTTCTTAATATGAAGTTGGATTAACACATGCATGTGTTCATATAGCGGAAGTAGAATAAGACAGGACAGTCCAGTGAGTATTCAACGCCTCCTTGTTATGCATGTGTGCAAATGCTTGAAGAAATGAAGTCATTACAGTGTTCATGCCATGATTTGGCACTGATGCAGATCTTGTCTACAATGAGAAAAAGTGTGGGAATGAGGGAGGGTGGGCGGATGACACATCTCATACAACATGAGTTCAGTCTTGGGTGGAACTAACACACCATATACCATACTGTATGGGCCAAAAGGAAAACGAACTGGGCCCTTTTCTGTGAGGGAAAGGTACCCTAAAAACTTTCAATCATTTACTTTGCCATCTGCCATTCTTTACAACAGTCACTAACTCATAAAAGCCATTTAAAAAAAAACACCTTTGTCTTGTCCACTCAACTCGACATAACAGGAATGTAGAAAAACCTGATGACAGTGAGGTCCCACCCAGTGAAAGTAAAAAGCTCAGATAACACCCGTGTTGATAAGTCAAAAGTGGTTAGACTAGGAAAACATCTACCAGATCCTTGTGAAATATTCACTGCACACAGGACACCCCGACCCTCTACATCACTACTCCATGTAGCTTTTCCTTTAAGCAGATAGCTGGCTCACATTCAGTGAATTTTTCTTTCCCCTCCTCTACGCTGAGCTGTTGTACATTAGAAGCTACAGTGTGTCCCTGGGGCCTGAACACAATGCCGGAGTTTGTTCATTAGCCTGCTTAGCCCTGGCCATGTGTGTCTGATCACACACAAATGCATGCACAACACATAATGAAAGCGGGGAATACCACAGGAGGAAGGAGCAGGATTCGGAAGACCTGGAATATAATCAATTAGGAGGAAGGTGTGTGAGGGAATGGATGGGAAGAAAAATGAGTGGCTGAAAAGTGAGTAAGGGAAAAGTGGAGCAAAAGGGAGAGGAAGAAGGGTAAAATGAAGGATGGTTGAAGAGATAGTGAAGGAAGAGAAGAGGAAGCAGGTTTAATTGGGAATACAGCAAAGTGAAATGTGTAAGATGGATTGCTGTTAGTGCGAGGAGAGGTGGAAAAGTTCAAAAGAAAAGACATGAGACAGAAAGAAGAATTAAAAGTGTAAGGAGAACACAAGTCGACTAGAAATGTCAGGCAGCAGAATGGAAGGCCTGAATACACCTACATCTTTTCTGTCTCCTTATCCATCCTCTGGATCACCCTTCCATCCATCCAGCCTCATCCACACAACGTACCAAAGCCCCTGACAACATCCTACTTAATTAATTGCCTGCAGCCTCAGACAAGGTTTGAAAATTGATGGGGCACAGATAGAGAGAGAGAGAGAGAGAAGAAAGTAAAGACTGATTTGCACTTGTGGCTTTTGAATTCCTGTCGCCATAAAAACGATGCACATGTCAAAAGCTGTAGGTTTGCCTTGTCTGAAGTGCCACAAGAGTAAAAAGAAAGAAAGGTTTCAGCATCCTGCTGCTCAAGCTACCTTGTAGACAGAGTGCCAGAAGCAAACATAGTTTGCATAGCTAACCAATGTTTTATTCATCTACCTATTGACTTGGCTGTCTGCTTGTCATTTTCTCTGGCAGTCATCTTTCTTTATAGTATTTCATTACTATTAATACAAACCTCTGTAAAGCTTTTGCGTATGTGTGTACATTTATGTGTGTCTTGTGTATACATGATATGAAATTAACATTTTGTATCACAAAATTTAAAGGTTCCATGACCCAGTGCTGGAGAGGACGTAGCTGATGTTTCTGAAATCACACAGCATACAGACCCTGGTAACTCAAATACATGAGTGTCAGACAGAACAGCAAGAGGTTTTAGGAAAGAGATGGAGGTAGAAAACAAGTATATGGAGAGAAAGGTAAGGGAGCAAAGGGAAAAATGCTCAGCAGCAAAAAAAACTATTTCATCAGTATTTGTGACAGGTGCCAAAACAGTTGAAAGCTGGCATTAGGGCTACAAAGTGCAGAGTACACTGAAACAATATTTCACCAGGGGGATTTGTTTGAAGCTGGAAGAGATCTTTTTTTTCTGCTTTTTCCGCCCCTTTTTCCTGACTTCTCAGCTTTCATTTAATCTGCGGAGACGGATGCTGTGGTTTTCTTGGCCAGATGTGACACTGCATCCGGTTCATTTCAAGGGGACCAACAGGGGAGAAGAAAAATGTGTATGTGTGTAGTTTAGAAAAATGGATTGTTCTTGTGCATTTGCGTTCATACTAGATCTGTAGTAGAGGTCATGTGCTTTAAAAGCCTCAGTGATATTTGCAGGTATTAGGGGAGCTGGTTCATTGAAGTGTCTGATTCAAACACAAATGGACCACAGCAGGAACCCTTTTTACACAGAACTGCAGCTCACAAAGCTCCTCTTTATCTTGTTGTAGTATAATCATGAATGGCCACATGTAATAAGGTTACATCTGTGTGTGAAGTGGAAACACAGATGGTTTCCCCACACCAGGATACGGCACAAAAACATCTGCTCAATTTTGATATTTTGATCACCATGTTTGCATTCTGACATCTTCATAACCATTTTTAACTCTAACAGATGTGATGCAGTATCAGAGAACTGCTTTGCCAAATTAATGTTTTTTTTTAGTTGATGACAACTTTGGTAAACTAACATCCACCATTAGCTGTGGAGCTCCCTGGTTAGATTGGGGTTGAGCTGTGTATATTTGTACCTGTGTTCGGAAGCACGTGTGTGTATACGAATATATATACGTATCCAAATACTAAATGTGTGTTTATGATGGCAGATATCCAACTCCCCAACTGCTTTTCAAGCCAAGTAGCCAGAGGGCCTGCCTTACCTCCCCTTATTTCTGTTTGCTCAAAAGCTGTTGTTAGTTTTGTTGCCCAAGGCTAGTGCCACAGTTCCTATTCGTTAACAATTTAAATACATATGATTATATAAATTATAAAGATATTTTGTGTACATTACTACACTAAAAAAGTCTGCGACATAGAATATGAGAAAGTAGTTTATATTTTACAGATAAATTCATTTAAATAAAAAAAAAAAAACCCACTCAATTTTCAAGTAACAAAAATAAGACAAAACCAGTTTACAAAAATTAGAATACATTATCACAATGCTTGACCTAAATTTGTTTTGATGCCTTATTTCCAATACCCAGATGCCAGTTTTGATTGAATGTCGCTATGAGCTTTCTCAAAGCAGAGCAGCTGTCGTTCTAGGTCAAGCCTATGCTAGAATATTCGTACCTTCATATTCCATGCGCTCTGATGTTTACCACAGCACCTCACACCTCCTCATCAAAGGAAGAAAAAGAAAAAAAAAATTAAACAAGTGTTTGGCAGGTGGGTGAGATAATCTCTACTCGTAGGTGAGCAAAACACCTTTTAACATCCGCCAAGAGCAGATAATGAGACTGTCGGCAAGCAAGTGTGCATGTGTTCATGCCGGTATTCAGAAGGTGAGAGATTAAAATCAAGACAAAGATGAGGTGGAGTGAAGGGAGAATGGGGGATGGGGGGTGAAAATGAAAAGGAAAGCAGGATGCTATATAAATAAATAAATGTATTAAAAAGCCAAAAGCCTTCTGAAGGCTTTGGCATAGCCTGACAAGATATAAATTAATAAAACTCCAAAAACACTGTGCATATGTAATGAGGCGGGTGTCTGGTCCCTTTTTTTTTTCTTTTAAAGGCCCCCACATTTCTCTCAACTGCCCCCACCCCTCAAGTCCATCCATAATTAATTAGCTGCCTCTGTGATGTGGGGACTATAGATCAGGGAGGAGAAAAAATAACATGCTAAATAATGAAGTAAAGTGATATGAAGAGCCTTGGGGAGAAATGAGATGGCATGGATCGCCACAGAGGAACGAGTGGGTCACACTGGTAGTAATAAGAGGGGCAGTCTCTTTCTATGTCACAGGGGCCTGACAGAGGGGTATAGGAAAAGTGTTGAATGCTCCCCCACTGCTGGTCTACATGCGCCCCCAGGCTTTACGACAGAGGTCTTAAAAGGGAAATCACAGAGGCGCCAATAACCTCGAACCAAAGGGCCACATTTATACCAGTATGAATTAATATCACATTATAACACATGGCACTGAGTGGATCCTTCCATCCAAGGCAGAATACTAATTTGTTGGCACAAGTTCGAAGTGTAGAACAATAATCTTTCAATAACAAGATGTATAATCATTCATCAGGAGTAATCCGTGTGCTGACGCAAAATAAACATGTGGTAAATTGTTTTTAAATTCATGGTAATTATGGTTAACAGTTTTATACTTCAACAACATACATGTGTCTATTATCTTAATTTAACTTTATTTGTTGAAAAAAAAAACAAATTGGAATGTTTTTATTGGCATCTTAAACCATAATGTTAAGGGAAAAACATTTGTAAGTCAGATATGTGATACTCATGACATGTCATATTGTCAAAAGTAGGGCTGCCTAAAGCCTATTTCAACTGTGTAAAAGCAGATGTTGGTTCGGGTGTTTGGGGTGTGTATGGGAGTGCATATCTCTGGGACCATCCACAATGAGGAGACTAATGAAGAGATTAGAGTGAGAGTATGTAGGTGTGTATCTATGTTAAATATAGGTTGAAATCTGTAAGTTATCTTGCACACCTTATAGACTCACAATGCCAGTAGAGGTGAATACATAAATGGCAGCATGTATGTGTGTGATTGGAAAATTGTGTGTGTGTGTGCGTGCGTTGATGTTGGCTTATTAGCAGGCAGAAACCAGAGAGATGTTCTGTGACCAGAGACTGTGGGGGAGGGAGGGGGGGAGAAAAACGAGAGACGGTGAAGAAGAGAGTGGAACAACTTAATAAGGTGGCAACGTGTAGAACAGTACGGCGAGAGGGAAGCAGAAGAATAAAAGGGACTTTGAACGTTGAAAGGGACTGTGAGATTGCCCGCCCACGCCCTTCGTTTCCTAGCAGAGTGGTGATGCAGGAAGGAAGAAAGAGAGAGAGAGAGAGAGAGGAAGACAGAGAGGAAAATAGAGATGAAGAGAAGATGGGAAAAGTGAGTGAGTGCAGAGGAATGCTGGAGCACATAAGGGAGAGTTTGAATTAAAGTGAGATGCAGCAGAACATGTGACATGAATGTTGTTTCGTGCAGTTTATCACATCTCACAGACGATGAGCTTAACTGCTACCTCCATATATGTTCCTCTTCTACACACATACAGACTCGATCTCTGTGCTTTGATTTACCACTCAGGCACACATGCCATTGATTTCATCTGCTGAACCATTATCCTTGACTTACAAGCAAACTGCCAAACCTACAGAATTTATCCCTTCAACATAGACAGCACAGTACGTTTTAAAAGAATAAATAGCAGGAACGTATGAATATTTTTGAGGCAGGGTCTTTTTTTTTTCTTATGGATTTTCATATTGTAAAGGGGAGGAGGGGAAGCCTGGCACCACGTTATCATTCTAACCCAGATATGTCAGTAGCAATCAAACCTTGTGCTTTTCAGCTTTTCAAAGACAAACCTTGATTTCAGCAGTAGATACACTCGCTATGGCTCGTCTCTTCTTCTCTACATACAGTGCAATGTTTCACCTCTAAGATATAGTAAAGCTGCACACTTCTTTTACCAAAGACATTTGGATACATGGACCAAAACGACTAAACTCCATGTTTTGTGTTTAGTGTATTGTGTCTTTATCATCTTAACGCAAAATACTACTTTATCTTTGACCCAGTGTTAGATAGATCAGCGAGATCAGTTGTTTTGAATACTGCGTGGCAATGTTTACTGATAGTTTGCAATTCAAAAATCTACAAACAGTGAGACTACTTCCCATATAGCTGTAGTACCCCTTGAGAAAAAGAACAGAAACCAGATAAATGGGCTGAGCTGCAACTAAGAAAAGAAAAGTTTGACTTTCTCTACTCTGCAAACTATGATCTCTGCTATAATCTATCAAACTGTGCAGGGAGCATTAGGCAACGTTCACACCAGAGCAACTGGAAATACATTTGGATTAAATAACCTATCCCTTCTTACAAGATGCGCTGCCCCGGGGCTATGATCCATAAATTTCCAGCAGAAGCTGAAAAGTACCCAAAATACAGGTTGTGTGCCACAATATCAGTTTATAAAATAGGCAGGGATTTCTTTTTGGGTGAATCCATAGACGTGACACATCATAGAAACTATAGGATTCATGGTATTTTCTGATTGTATTTGTCTTTTGCTCAAGATCATCACTACAACATGTGAAGAAATGATGAGTGAGAACTATCACCACCATCTAACAGCTGCTAGGAGGCAAATATTCTTCAGACAATGAAATTAATAAATTGCTCCTTTTTGGAAAACTGAGGTACTTTGCATTTTGAAAATAATGCTCAGCTCTTACATGGTGAGAAAAATAAACCAATTTTATGGTCTTAAGGTAAATTAAATTTAAACTGCAATAAAACACAGTGATTCCCAGCACTCCACTTGCACTAAAGTCTGTCTCCATGTGTATGTGGCAGATTGCTGACCATCTTGGCTTTCGGTAGCACTGCAATGGTGTCAGTAATGGAAGTGGGAATAAAAATCAGTGCTGGTCGCTTGAGTAAAACAGTATGGTGGAAAGCCAAACGTGAAAGAGACATTTAGCTGGCCTTGTGAGAATGGACAACACAGCACGCTAAAGGATTTTTAAAAAATTCTCCCTCTCTTTCCTCAACCCAGCAGGTGGCTGATGTTTCTTTGTCACGCTTGCCTTCTCTACTTTTCCTACACCTTTGAGTTTGTTTTTCCTTCAGCTCACTTTGCAGTGCTATTCATCTGTCTCCAACTGCCATAATTTTTTCTCTCAATGACTCTGCATTTACCCCCCCCCCCCCCAAAAAAAAACAAAAAAAACAAAACACACACACACACAGACTTAGGGTTGATGGTGAAAATGCAATATTCATCTGTATTCACCATTAGGCAGGCTGACAGTGAGGGCTGCGGAAATGAAGATTTAATACAGCCTGAATAATTAAACCACCGGGAAATGTGACTGACACATAGACACACATTTGCAAAGGCGCAAACACTGGAACACATTCATGCCTGGCCTACAAACCACAGTGCATCTATCATGTCGTCATATTCCTGTGTGTGTGCCGGTGCCTACACATTTGCTCTTTATTAAGCTTTCGCTGATTGTGTATTCAGTGCTGCAGCCAGCATGTTGGCATAGCTGAGGTGATACTCGCTGCATCAGTGGGCCCTGCCGAGTGGCAGAAGATTACGCCAAGGAGAGAATAACCTAGCAGCCATCTTATACCCAACACTGGTGCTTGCCAGGCAGGAACTCAACTGCTGCTATACATTTTCTCAATGTCACCTGAAGCTTAACAATTTTCAACCAATTAAGACCAAGAAAGTGTCCTTCAAATCTACATAAATACAACGCTTAAAGCAAGCGGAATTTGCTAAACCCCACCCTCTTTGTTGACTGTAACTCCTGCTGTCCTTGTGTATTTGTTTACTAAGCATACTTCTTAGCATACAGCAGGCTTTTCTCTCCAGAGTGTCTCCTAGCCAGGGCGACCCAGCCTCCCTGCCTTCTGTTGGTGAGGGACTGATGCTTGATGAGAAGCTGTTTCAAGAATGAATTTAGGAAATTTGGGGAGAACCTTTAAAAAAACAAAGAGCTGGAGGACAGAAGAAAAGAAAAGCTGTGCACGTGAGGCTAAAAATAGCCTCATAGAGAAGTAGGAAGAAGCTTCTGAATGTAAATGTGGCAGACCAGGTGTGTTTCCCCATTGAACACATCTGTGATCTAAAACTTACCTTCTCTCTACTCTGTTTGAAACATATGAAATGATTGTGTGGGACATACATGGATTTGAATGTAGTCCTACAGTGTGACTGAGGGGCTGAATTACATTCCCAGTACTCAAAAATGCTTACACCTCCTCAATTCACCACATTGTTCTCCATTAACAAATTAGAGGGATGTACAAGAGTCTGCCAAAACACCTGATACAATCCCACACTGATTTCCCCCGAGGTTGAAATGCGATTAGTGACTCTTGGACAAGCGTCTGAGAAGTTTCCTGTGAAAGTTCAGGAAAAAGGAGGGAGGGTTGTAGGGCTGGAGGGCTGTCAGACGCCGTTTGAAAAGCTGAATGAGGTGCACCACAACCAAACCAAGGGTTAAATGCTGGCCGGTCACGCTCCAACTAAGATCCATCTGGCAAAGAAGACATGTTGTTACTTCACCCTGTCACCTCCACTTCCTCTCCATGTTCCCTCTCTCTCTACCTCTCTGTCTTTCTCTCCTTCTTGCTCTCTCTCTGTGTTAAGTTCAACCATGGAACGCATTTGGAAAATAAATTGCATCAGTCTGAATGTAATCCACTGCTTGTTACTGCCAAAATTTCTCTACTTGCCTTTCTGCCCTTGTTTTTGTTTCTGTCTTAATTTTTTTTCTTTCCCTCTTTCTGTTTACATCTGGTCTCAATTACAGCGCCTCTGTCCATCTTTGCTTTGTCTCCGGTGGAACACATGCACTGCATTCTTTTGCAGATCTGCATGGGGGAATTACATCCCCCCACCTTGACCCATTTTCTCTTCTCCACAGTGATTGTATTTTATTAAATACAGCCTGGACAAGACTGAATTTAATGTTTAAGCCAAAGTTCACATGTGGCTACATACATGCAGTTGGAGGTGAGATGGAGAAACATAAAAGCAATGGTTGAGCAAGGGAGGGTCGTGTCTGGTTATAAATGTGGCATGGGCAAAAAGATGAAGGGGAGACTGAATCCGTGGATTGTGAAAGTGGGCAGAAAAACAGCAAGTGACAGAGCCGGAATATGATTTAATTGAAGGCACCGAGTGGGTGGAAAAAGGAGGAAAAAACAAAGGATAAATTGATGATGAAGGGGGGAGACAGATATTACGAACAGATAAAAGACATCAGAGGGGGAGCGTGAAAGAGAAAAAAATAAAGGGTTGGATATTATTCAACTACTCGCCCACTCCGCCCTCACCCACATGCCCCCTGTAGCCCTGTGCTGCTGGTTGTGCTTTGTCCTGATAAGAACCAGTGACAGTCTTACACACAAGCTAAACCAGCATAGACAAACACACATATATATCCATGCACACAGCGAGGCCCCCCAAGGGGCCTTGGCCTCCAATCTGCGGGATGCCCTTCTCAGGAGTGTGTGCACATATGTGTTTGTGTGAGGTGTGTGTGTGTGTTCTGCTCAGTGTCTGAGTACCAGCCAGGGTAAACACAGTGTGCCAGAATGTCACGGTCCAGGGCCTTCACACCTCCATCACAAATAACCCTGTCAGCCATAGTGGGAGTGTGCGTGTGCGTGTATGTATATAACTGTGTGAGTGAGTGAATGAATGAGTGAATTAGTGTGTGTGTGTGTGAGAGAGAGAGAAAGAAAAAGCATGTATTTCTATTTCTGTGTCTGGTTAAGAATGTGCAGGTAGGCTGTATGCTATGAGTGCATGTGCTTAAAAGAAAGACAGTGCTTGAAAGAATATACTTAAGTGTATAGTTATGCTTTGTCTATATGGAGCCTCTAGTTAATGTAGCATCCAGGGACAATGTGTCATACACAATGTCAAGATTTCATTTGAGTAATTGGCTGCAAGCAGGAGAGCTTGAAAATGTGTGAGTGTGTCTCATATTGTAACAACTGCAGTGATATTTTCATGCACACACATCTTTATCTATACTCTGTAGCTGTAATGTATGTATTAAAAGTGCTGTAAAAGAATTACTCACATTTTTGGAAAAACACTTTTATGCTTTCTTGGAGAGAGCTAGATAAGGAGATTGACATTGCTGTCATAATCAGACCATTTCTTGGCTGGAACCAGTACCTTCCTGACATAATAACTGGTTGCTTAGCAACAACTCAAAGCTAAGTCATACTTCCTCGTACAACTAAAAGTTGAAAAGTAAATTATCCTGTTTTTTGTGAGATGGATGTTCGATGTGTATGTTAGAAATATAAAATGTTAACCAGTGAGTCTTGGGAACGCATTTACTGTTCATACATAGATGTCTTTATATAACTCACTGCAAATAAACATATTACATACACATCGCCCACAAACACACAAGGAGGAGGAAATAGGTGGAAAAGAGAAGGGAAGTAGGAGGAGAGTGACATAATTTTAGCCACCGTGTATCCATGCATAAAGGGGACCGAGGGAGGAGAGGAGAGGAGGAGTGGAAGGTGTTGAATTTATTAAAAGAGCCAAAAATTCATCACTGGAGTCAAACATTCTTTGTCATATTGAGGTGGAGGACCCACCACATATAAATGTGAAAAGGACAGTAATGGAGAAACTACAGTGACTAATTAGATGAACGAAAACAGGATGCCAGTGAACATAGTGCACAAACTAAAATGATCACTAGTGGTGGAGGTTGTATGCCATTAGTTTCAAGTTATATCCCTGTTTATCCAGAGTCATATAAAATATTAATGTTTTTTATTAACTGCCGGGAAAATAAGGCTTAAACAAGAGAAACATGGAAGGGGAGACACAGCCAAAGTGCTCAGAAGGCAGCACTGTACCCACAAATCTCAATCAAGTTAACCACCGCCTTGATTGCTCAAGTGAGACTGAGCCATGCTTTGCAGCAAAACAAACACGTAAGCATGTCTTAACATAGCTGAGCCCAACCACCCCAAACCTTGCCTGGTCCTCATCAAGGCTTTGGCTCAGAATAGAGCTCTCTCCCTCTCCCTTGAGGGGTGTGGAAGGAGAAAGGAGGAGTGGTAGAAAAGAAAGGGAGAAAGTAGAAGAAGACCTGACATACATTCCTTTAAAGATATTAAATATATAAAGGAAGAAGGGATAAAGATTTTTAACATAGGAGTAAAGGAATGGAAACCTTCCATTCTTTCAATCTAACCTTCTCTTTTTGTGTTTATAATAAACCAACTCTCATTCCTCTTCTGCAATTTTCTGCCCGGTCGCTTCTTAATTCAAGAATTTGTTTGTTGTGCCTTTGGAGGCATTGTTGATTCATGCATATTTGATTTGGAAATGTCACTCATTATATTTATTTCCTCTCTGCTTACCCTGTCTATCCATTTCGTCTCTCTCTTGGCACTGTCTGTTCACAAAAACAAACAACACTTATACTCTGTAGCTGCCTTGTTTCATAGATTATTTGTGGAATTTTTTCTTTTGATTTGGGTTTTTTTTTTTTTGCCTGGCATTCACAAAAATTAAATTCCATACAATGTAATTTGGTCCAACAAATTGCAGATGGATGCGATAGTACCGCTTGTGTGAGAAGGAGAACATAAAAAAAGGAAAAGACAAAGCATCCTCACTGGCAACATACTGGCCCTTTGGGTTGCCAGGGCAACTCAAGATTCAGATGCTGTCAGAAGACAGTGAAACACTTGAAGATGATTTTTTTAAAGCAGGAAATGATTGAAGTATAGAGAAGAAGAAATGATTCATGTTTCATCATATTATCATGACATTAAGTTTGATGACATGGTAACTGTAATTTTTATTGAGCTGTTCTATTAATTTTCAAGCTTTTAACATGTTTCTCATGTCTGTAAAGAAATGGGAGAATAACCAACAATAATCTGTAGGAAAGAGCAGCAAAGTGAAATCCCTGCTATCAGGACAACCAGTTCCTCTTATGTTAAACACTGCTGTTTGTATTCAGGGTCAAACCACATCATGGCAAAAAAGAAACCACCTCTGGTCTAAATTAAGGCTGCAAGCATCTGTGAACACATGGAGCTCCCTGTTGGCTTTGCAACACTTTCTCGCTACACTTGCAGATAAAGAGGCCAAACTTTAACTTGTAAAGTTTGGCCAACAGCTGCACACAGATAAAGCAAGAGCAAGAAAAAGATGAATGAGAAATAGATGGGGTGAATGAGCATCAAAGTGTTGAGTGAGAGAGAAAAATGGGTCCTGGAGAGGAAAGGGAAAAGTCTAGCCTACAGGAAGCGCTGTACTAGTTGCAGGACAGAGAGCGCAACTAATGTATATGGCGGCTCGGAGAAGGATGATGAATGACTCTATGTGGGTGCACATGCACGCCTCTGTCAACATGTTTACACTTTTGCGCATGAAAGTATACTAGTTGTGCATCTCTGCTCTGTGTGTGTGTGTGTGTGTGTGTGTGTGTGTGTGTGTGTGTGTGAGAGAGAGAGAGAAAGTGCATATGATGGATTCTCTAGTGGAGTATGAGTTTGGTGGTTTCTTGGGCAGATGAGGTGACAGGAGAGGGCTCTCTGTCCACATGCCCCTGTCAGCTGGTCCATCTTTCCCCTCTTTCTTCCTGCTGCTTTTCTCACTCTTTCACTCAATCTTGTCATCTCTCTCACCAGCCATTTGTCTTTTTTCCCTTGTCATGTTGTCTCTTCTTTGTTCTTACACATCCTGCTTTGAAGCCTTTACCTCGATGATACATACTGTACCAAACATATATTTCTACACAGAGCATTAAAAAAGGTAGTGCATTAATACTCTCTATCATCGACATGCCTCACAAACAGTAATTACTCAGAAGGTGAATAGATGTGGCCCCTACAACAAAATATGTTACATAATTTCTCATCCCAAAGAGTCTTCAGCTCCTGCTGTTCATCACTATTACTGCTCAGCTTGCATATTTACTTGCACTCTGCATTCTGATTTCCTCTATTTTTCTTTTTATCACTGCAGGCCTTTCCTGTTTATCCATCCGTTGCCCCTCTGGCCTCTCTCAGCTCAGAGTGTGCTAGCCAGCGCTCTCCCAATGTCTTGCAGATGGGCGCACTAATCCGTTAACGTTAGCTCTGTGAGGCGTGAAGGCTGGGCCCGTGTGTTGTTTTGGACAAGCACAGAGACTGTGGTTTATCATGGTAGTGTTTGGAATTCTGCACAGCTCCAGTTTAGAGAAGAGATAAAGAGGAAAGTAATTGGATAAAGGTTGACCAATTAATAAAGGCCGGTGATTCAGGCCGACCAACAAGGGGGTTGTTTTAATCTGCATTCAGATAACAGGGAGAGTCAGACCACAAACACGAGGAGATAAAGTGAAATTGTGTGTGTTTGTGTGCTTTTGTGCATTTATGTGTGTGAGGTATCAATCAGATAAAGCTCAGGCTTGACTGTAAGTCACTTGGGAGTGCAGTGGATTTACATCCATAAGTCCATTGAGAAGATATGTATTTGATTGCATTTTCCTGCGCTAAGTGTGTGGGAGAGAGAAAGAAAAGAGACACCTATTGCAAAAAAACAACATTGTCATCTGTCCATCACTAATATCTTAGTATACATGTCAGGAATTGACCAACACTTGTTATGCCTCCAATGTTGCCCGCTGTAGCAGCCACTCGGCACAAGTGATATTAGTTTTTATGCTAATGCAGCATTTGGCCATGTAAGAACAAGGCAGTATTCATCCTAGCCTGCTCATGGCCTTATGGGTCACGACAGAATTATTGCTACACAGTACACAAGCTGTTGTCACTGCGCCAAGAGCCACTATTACACATACACACAGCAGACACACAAAGCAGGGTGATGTGAGGAGGCAAAAGGCCCAGGAGTTACAAATGTAAAGGTGTGTGCTGCTGATTGTCTTTGTGCCCATGCTTATAAAATCTGAGTTTGAACAAGAAGCTTTCGCTGTGCATGCCAAGTCCATTGTAGGGGGAAAAAAAAGCTGCTGTGGATTTGCTTAATTGTGTGGATAATAAAACATTACATTGGGAATGACTATTTAAAAAAAATATATAATCTGTTAAACTGCAGTTTGGATTCAACCCACAATCCCGTCAAGGGGAATTCATATAAAATAGCATTAACCTATGAAATGTTAAAAATATGGTGTAAGGGTATCAACATCCAAATTCTTACCTCAGAGATGTTGACACGGCCTTCCTGGAAAGAGCAGTCATTGGCATTCTGGGTACACATGTGGCGATACTTGCACCAGTGGCATGGGAAGGAGCCATTTACGCAAGAAAGACAGCTGTAACAGAGGGAAACAAGAGGAGACGGGGAATGAGGAGAGTCACTTGTTTTCTGACTTCCAAATGCTTTATCTTATCTGCATCCATGCGTTCTCCCAAATCTACATGTGATGGTCAACTCTCATACTTTGTGTTAATCAAACTGATAAACTCCTCAGCAGTGGTCCACATTTTGCGTTACATTGCCTTCTAGTAAATGCACTGAATAAGGAATAGAGCGGTGATGTCCAATGAGCTCCCTGACACTCAGCCGACTCTGCATACATTTCTCCTCTGCTGTATCATTCTCTCCATCCATTCAGCCCTGAGCCTCATTCTTTCTGTCCCTCCATCTCTGCCTCCCCCGCTCTATCCATTCCTTTCATTCGCTGCTGTCTCATTTTAAAAAGCTCTCCCCCTGTTCTTTGTCTAAAACTCTCTTTCATCCGTGGGGCTAAGAGCGCTCCACCATTTTAATTCACCTTCTTTAGTGGAGGCAAGGTGCAGATAGATAGACTGAAAGGGAAAGATGGGTGAAAGAGGTTATGGAAAGATAGAGTGGGAGAGAGATCAAAAGCAGGTGGATTTCCCTGAGAGAAGTGGAGACGCCAGGTATCGTGGGAGAGAGAGAAAGGAGAAAATGGGGAGAAGGGGGTGTAGCCTGCAGGGCTCTGCATGGGAGCCTCATGGGAGGTGGAGGAAACATTGGACTGGAGGTTGGAAACTGTGTGTGTGTGTGTGTGTGTGTGTGTGCACATGTGTGCGTGCACCTGTACTTGCTGGGACCTGTGGTTGAAGCACACAGTTTATGAGCACAGCCTTATGTTATTGGTGCTCTCTCAGCCCCCAAGAGACGCTACAGTACTTGGTATCTCACTTATGCGTTCATGTAGCCATAATGAGTTTACAAATAAAACTGTTTCATTTTACTACTAAGCTTACCAAAGCCTTTTGTCTAGAACATTTAATTCAGTTTCACTATTTCTTCTCTGTGACTCGTTTAGCTATTATTGCCTGTGTGAGCATATGGTTTACTGGAAATATAATAAAATACTACTTTTAATGCAGTCAAAGTAATCAAGTCTTGATCCTTAACAGTAGAAGAGCAGAAAGAGAAATTTCTTCACTCACCACGAGGGCTGTATTACACCACATTTGTCAGGTATGAATTGGCGCATCTGTCTAAGCCACTATGAGTACACTCCCAACAAGCTCTCAAATGTGTTTTAACCCTGTGTATAATACCATCTACCCTTCCCCTCATCGGCATGAAAAATGAGGGCTTTAACGCTTGAGCTCAGACATGGAGTACATTTACGAATCCATCAAACCCTGACGTGGATTCATTTGGATCAATTAGGGCTGCTCGTTTGGTAGGTGCGCACTTTAAGGGATTGTTTCCAGCCCAGACCCCTCCTTTTGAGCAAGATCAGAGGCTGGAGCTTAATTCAATCCCACTACCGCTTTAATTGACCAATTTAGCATTGTGCTGAGAGAAGCTGTCCATTTAGAATGAGGGATATGTGGCTAAGGAAATGACAGACCTCTAAATGCCACACAAGAGCAAATGGTAGATTTGTCAATGTTTCAAACAAATGGAGGCAAAGCAATTATGCGAGGCTTGAATGGGTTAGCATACTGTGCTGAGACTCAAAGAGTAGAACTGGGCCTTTTGCTCAGTGTTTTCTCCCAGGTGATTTGGGGAAAAAAAAAAAAACAACAACACAAAAATGGCTGTCAAACCAGAACAAAAGAGCAGATGCCATTAGTGACACAAAACAAATGGCACAAGGCAAGTTAGCTGGGTTTATTTTGCTGTTTGTTAGCTCAGCAACATCACTATTTCGAATGTCAAAGAGACTTTCTTTCTGTTGGGGGCAACCAGTGGATCACTGTATTTTGATGCTCATAAAAATACAGTGCGACACCATTTTAACACAACAGGTAACCTGAACGTAGCAGCGAACAGCACCTTGAATTGTTTGTAGTTCAAAACCCGTCAACACATATGTCACTTAGGGCCAAAAATAACATTTGATCTAACCTTTATCTTTTATTCATGTTAAATCAACCTTGTTAGTAAACCAGTAACTTTGAGATGAAGAGTAAAATATCAGCAGGTAACTACTGACAACTTTCTGTGACTTTCATGATAACGCAGTTTGAAATTAAAATAAGGTGCCATTATATGTGCCACCCAAGGCCAGCAGGCCTTGTCTGACAACCCCCTACTGCTATCTCTTTGATTCCCTGATTCCCTGAATCCAGGGCCCCTGTCATGAGATAAAAAGCTCTCTTTTAGCCTTGGTATAAAACCCGTAGAGGGAAGGCCCACCCAGGGCCATTTTGTGTTGTCCAACAACTCTTCTTCTCTTGTCCCAGGGTGGGCTCAAATTTTTTGACCCCCCAGTATCTCCTTATTCTCCTTCCTGTCACTCAGCATCGCCCACAGCCACTCTTGAGGATTTGCGTGTTGGCTGCAGAGACGCTCCCCGTATGGCCACGCTCATAATGCTAATTTAATCTGTTCACATTCAGATGCTAATCGAGCTACGTTACCTTTGAAACTCTTTTTTTTTTTTTAAACACCCAACACAATAGGCTGTGATTTGTTCCTTTCTCATCTCCTTGGTCAGTTTGGAGTGCTAAATACAATCCACTCTCCTAGTGTCCTTCACTTGGCAAAATGAGTTATTTATTGGCTACTATTCATTTCAAAGGAGTGGAGGTGAATAATTTAATGATCCTCTAGAGTAGTCAATCCTATTATTATTGGGTCCATTTAAATTTTGAGGGGGGTTGATAAAACACCTGGGGGCTTGGATTCATCTAGATAGTTTTATTAATGTATTTCTAAGACTTTAGTTAACAGAAAAACACTGCAATCAGAAGATGTCTATCACAGGGGTATAACTGGCAGTAAAATGTGGGGCTTAAAATACATTGTGTACTTCCTCTACATCTGTTCAACTAGACCAATTCCCTCATTTTTCCTTGGATCCACAGAATTTTATATTGCTCACTTTCACAAAATTTTCTTTGAATAGGCTCTTTTTTCTTCAAATTACTCTGAGAGCACCCTCAATCACACAACAAATGACCCAGTTGTTGCCCAAGCCACATTAACCGTAGCAAAAAAAGATGCTTCATACAACCTCATGCAGACTTTAAACCCCAATTCACTGGCAGACTATCCTCTATATTTTAATAAATAGGGGCCGTGGAATGAGAAAAGGCATATGGAAATGTTTAATTAAGGAGCAATAATGGCTGCGGGTGTTGTCTATATCAATCTATGCAGCCCTTAAACCGAAACTGTGGGAATTCTAATTAGATTAATACCACTATGCAAATTTATGGCATTTTTGAAAAGGCAAGGGCCAGGACATAATCAGTGAAGTAAATAAGCAGGAGGGGTATGGGTTTTTCTTAGGAATGGGGGTTGGGTGTGGCTGTGTAAAACACTATCTACCAACACGATGAAGCTATTTTAATTTCTGGATAATCCTCACCTCCAGAAGGTAGAGGCACTGCTGCTTACATGAAGTAAACATATTTATACTGCAAGGAAATAGTTAAGTATGGCGAGATACAACAAAAACAGAAGCACAGGAATTCACCCAAAACCAATGAATACTGTGCCTGCTCAGAAATATGTTTTTGTGTGTTGTAAGAATGTCCTTGGTTTCTACACCATGTAAAAGCCTGCAGTATTTCAAGTGTAAGCCCATTAGAGGAAATCTTAGCTCCTTAAAGAATGACCAAGCATTCTGAAAACAGGACCTTGCAGTTGGTTGTGGAGGCCTGAAGTCATTACGCCATTACCAGTCTGATCTCATCAGAAGCCACACACTGATGCCTGGAGGGCACAGCCAGCATGCGGGTCGTAGAGCTCACAAATGGGATTCTTATCTCAGCATCTCTCTTCGCCATCAGTCGCTGCCGAAGATGCAAAGTGCCATATCTGTAACTTCATTAAACGTGTCCATTACATCACTCGGAGGCTGTATTAGATCAGCTCAGGGAGCCGATTTGATCAGTGTTCATTGAGGTAATACATCTTCAAATGGGCAACGGTCTTGTCTGCGTCACATCTTATGCATTTTCTTCTCTTGGTTTGTGAGTTCTTTTGTATATTAGTACATTTGAGGTTACATCATAATTTTTTGCATCTATTAGGACACAATGGTATGTGTTCTATTTAAAAGGATTTTTGCTATTTCAACATGAAGCAATTTGTACTCGTAGGATTTTTATCTGACGCAAGACACAACCTAGAAAGTAAAAAAACTGAGTTAGAGCAAACACCACAAGGCCCTTATGGGAGCTAAATTACCCGTAAGTTGACATAGTAAACCACCACACCCTTAACCAGCTGAGCTAATCATCGGTGCTGTGGCAGGGGATTTGTGTACAAGACCAGGGAGATCGGGGAGTTAGGTTAAAGGTCATCATAACGGATTAGGTGTCCAAGACATTTGGGCCTTCAATAAAGGCAGAGAGAGGTGTGGCTGTGCATGTCTATGTGTATGTGTATGCGTGTTTGTGGACAATCTTCTATGGAGGCTCATCTAATATCCAGGGGGAAGCCATGATGGAACCTTGCAGTACCCCAGGGGCCTCCGAGCCATCTGCTGCCCAAACGCTAATACCCCAGCAGACGTTTCAGTTTCCCCTGGATCAGGGAGGGCATTGTGTGGGGCATGGTCGTGGAGGAGTTGGAGGATCCTTTTACCCCAGCAGGGTGCATCAGGCTCATGGTAGGGCTTACCTAGGGGTGTGGCTGCATGGGTGGTGGAGATTTTTAGCAGAAGGTAGATTAGGACAAGCAGTGAATATTGGGCAGAGTGTTGAGGGCATCTGGAGTGCAAAGAAGACCAACTTGTTGGAAAAGGCACACGATGTGATCCATGTTACAGAATTGTCATATTTGCCTTTGTATTTTTGTGTAAATAAGTACCAGGCTGAGCACTTGAGTGCTTTAAAAAGCTAAAACTATTTGTTTTATTAAAAAGGGGAAAAGGCATGAGTGAGGTTAGCATCTATGATTTTAGAGGCATTACAGCAAACCATTGTGTAATGAATTAATCATCAAAGTATCATTAGTGTGTGTCGTGGGTTATGATAATAAGACTAGAATTACCATCTCATATCCCAATCGTTTGTCATTTATGGCACGTTCGATTTTTCACTCCTGCGGTAACAGAAGCCTCCTGGTGAGGTCGGAGGGGAAGAAATATTTTTCTGTGTGTGTCTAACTGTATCTGTCATGGGCAGTAACATGAGACTCATGGGCAGATGAACAGACATTATTTCTAAAAAGATCAAGGCGGAAAGGACTAAAAAAAGCCAAAAAGATAACAAACAACAAAAACAGCAGATAACTTCCAAATGCATATAAAATGATGCAATTATTAATACTCACGATTGGTGGACACTGCAATTATAGAAGACAAAGTCAACACTGGCAAACTTCTTGCCGGTTTCCTTGGATTTCAAATAGAGCTTCACCACCCGCTTGTCACCTGCAACAAACAAACACATGAAAGCATAATTATCTTCTCTAAATCTGTAAAGTTTCACAGAAATTTTTAATAGGTGAATTACTGAACACCTCAGAAATCCTATTTAATGACAAAATGGGTGTATCGCAAAGCAATTTATTCAATGATAAGTCAGTACGCTTTAAATATGAATTCCACTTGTGTGAACCCAACAGATAGCACGTACACACTAAGAAACACTGTAGCCTAGCAACTCATCACATCCCACCCTTCGTAGGGTGGCATTAAAAATAGCAACACCAATCAGTATTTGGATGCCAGAGCTGAGAAGAACTCATAATGAGGCATAATGGCCTTAGTTGAAGAAGTACTGAGATGTTGCTTTGAGAAAACTTAGTCTGTAATATCTGATATGTTTTCGCTACTTTGAATGTTGATACCAAGGAAGTTTTTAATCATCTTTGTGGTGTGACAGATTTGGACATGAAACAGGTGCATGATCTCTAAAAAGGGAAAAAAAAATTGAAAAAAGCTGCAGATATTTCAGTCTAGCTATAAACGACACTGAAGTCAATGCTTTGAAAATAAGTTAGAAGCATAACCAGTGTCGTTTTGATGGAGTATGTAAATAAAATTAAACTGACAAGAGCGCATAATGCATGATAATGGGAATTCAAAAACTGTTCTATTTTCGGTTGATAAATGTAGACTTGTGTTTGTGGCTTTTAAGGGGAATGTGCAAATGTTATTGGTGGTGACACAGTATTCTGAATATAGATGCACTCAGCAAATCATCTGGTAACATTACAATTCTGTTCTGGTCACTGCACAGCCTTACACTCCTATCCAAATGCAAAAAAAGTCTTAGACTTGGTAACATGAAAACACAAAGTGTCAAATGAAGTAATGAGTGTAAATATCAAGAGTTCATTACTACATTCTTCACATATTCCTCACCAGCACTCCCCCCATTTCCTGACTGCCCACTACTACCACCCAATGACCTCACTGTCTCAATGACTTCATCACCCTTCGCGCTTCCTGTCCCGACCTTTGTTCTTTGTGATTGGGATGACATCCCGGACGGAAGGAGAGAGGCAGAAGATGTGTCCACCCTGGATCCGTCCCTCCGTCTCTACATAGTCCTCGAAGGAGCAGTTGACCCCAGTTGACAGATCAGGCACGTTATGTGCCTGGAGGACCAGCTAGGGAGAAAGGGCGAGAGAGAGATTGAGACAATCAGAGCAAGATAAAAATCGAAGGACAGGGTGTACATGGATTGTTACAAGATATGACATGAGGGTTAATGGGTGTTGGGGGTGGTGTGTGTGTGATGGTAGAAGGAATAAAAGTGGGTGAACATTGTGCGTATGTATTATGCGTCAGTCATTGCAGCAGCTATTACAGCAAGGTTAATGTGTAAGTGTTAATGTGCAGCAAGGAAGTCCGGCAAAATGTAATCACTCAAAACTGTGGCTACATTGAGTGGTTGCTGACAGAATGAGTTCTCTGATGTACACACATGTCCTTAGAGATGAATGTAGTAGAGATGGAAAGACAGAAAAGTTCATTCATACCTCAACCTACATGTTTGTTGACCCACTGTACATGTACTGACTTAAAGTAAAATTCACATTATAATTGTTTGTGACTGATACTTAAAAATGTACACACATGTCAAGACTGTGAGGAAACTGTACTTTGGATTTTAATTGCTATTACAAAAACTTATAATGTCTTGTTCTTTTCTGATTGCTGCCCAAATTACATCTGTAGAAAATCAGTTGTCCTCATTCACAGTATCCAGATGCACAAAAATATTTGTAGGTGTAGTTGTTGAATGTGATTAGAATAATACTGATGATATATATTACTTAATGGCTGTATATTGCTATAAACTGCTTACTTGAAATGATCTTAAGTCTTTCCAATGGACAATGAACTTAAATCATAAAGCTTTTAGATTTTAAAGTTTTATTTTTATCTCTTTCTAAACAATTGATGTCTTTTTCAGTTCAAAAAGTAAAACAAGGTCATCTACAGCAAAACTGGAATCATATACAAGAGAAAACATACCTGTACTTCAGACATGGTGACAGAGATGTTTCTTGGCTGAACAGTGAGCTCCACACACTGCCTCTGGTCTGACGCAAACCTCTGGGGTTCTCCTGCTCGTTCACAACGATCCTTGCGTGAACAACTAGACGGAAGATGAGACAGATGGAAAGAGGGAAGTGGGTGGTTATTGGAATGATAAGAGGAGAGTTGAGGAGGGAAAGAGGAAAGAACAGATAAGTAAGACAAGAGGTGATAGGAGGAGAAAAGAGAGAGGATATGAGCAACTGCTAAGCAAATATGACAATCATATTAAGATGACAAACATGCACAGCCATCATGTCATACAGAAATGGGAGCAATATCACCAGACAAATAGGCTAATAGCTTCCCCCAGCCATTACTGTAGGCCTTTACATCATTACCTTATTGGCCCTGACATTTGTACAAGAACCACTAAGCTATATGAACATCTATCCACCCTCATCTTTTCAGTTTAAAGCTCCTCTCGGTTCAAACTTCTCAGAAGATATACAGGCAATCATTAAAACTTTCCTGAACCGTAAAAATGATACTATTCCTTCCAGCCAAATATCAAGGAGGTCAGCAACCCCCTCCATATTTCTTATTACAAGCCAAGTGATGGGGCTAAAAATCAGTATACAGACCTGTATCGTAGCAGTTTTACTATTAGCTATTTATAATGCATTAGCTACCACGTCACCTTTGCACTAACAACAACTGGTCCCGGTGGTGAGAGAAAAGCGCTGATGTGGCACTCTGCAAGGCCTAAAGAATCAGAGGGGGGCAGAAAAAACTGCTAACTGCCTCCTCCGCTCAGCAGCCCCCACCCCCTCGTTTAGTTAGCCTTCACTCACACTCAGCAAAAAACCGCTGTCTGCAACTGCTCCCCTGAGAGTCTCTAACAAACACACTCATACATTGTGCACATGTGCAATATGCATAAAGGAATGTATATGTTTTCTCATTATAAACCTTTTTTCTCTATGGTCGGTGATTGTATAAATTTGTGTGAATTGTGTTCATTATCCTATAAACACCTCTGTGTGAGTGTGTGTGTGTATTTCCTTGTTCTGTTCCACTGTTGATTGAAACTGCCCTGGCTCTTAATAAGGTGTGGCTAACGGCACCAAAGGGCTGAAATGTGGTTCATAAATAATTTGGCTATTAATTCCCATTTTGTCTGCAAGGGCCAAAATCTGATTTTGCAACACTATCAAGTAAGAAATGAGTGAGCTGCATACAAGACATAATGTCAATGTGCACAAACAGAGGGTCCATCATAACTGTGCATGTGTGCATGTAAACCAGGTTGAGACTGTGTGTGTGTGTGTGTGTGTGTGTGTGTGTGTGTGTGTGTGTGTGTGTGTGTGTGTCTCTGGAGGACAGACAGGTCGGTGATATTTTTTGTAAGTTTAATTAACGCAGGAAGGGATGGCATTATGCCAAACGCTTCAAGTGTTCCAAATGTGGTTTAACATCCTGTCACCTTTCAATAACATGGAGCCTCACAAACACATCCTCATGTAAAAGGAGAAAATAGACAGATTTCATACAGACAGTGTTAAATCTCTGCACAAGTGAGTGATACGATTTACTGTCTAAACATAACTACAAATCTTTTCTCTCACTGTTACATATCTAGCCTTAAAGAGTAATCTAAAAGTAAACATGAGACTTAGAACAAAAACCAAGGCTAAATTTGTTGCCTAAGGGTTCCCACATTAAATATCAAAACATACACATATAATAGACAATGGTCACAACACAAAGAGACACGCACACACACGCATACAAAAAAGCTAAAACCAAGATAAATGAGAGTTTTAGTAATGTAGTCTGCCAAGCTGTGTTGTTATTTGTCCATTAACAGGTTCACCTGGTTGAAAGACTTAACCAAGATAAAGTATCATTCAACTTGCAGTGAGTTTTCATGTTATACAAGGTGTTAAAAAGTGTTTCAGGCATTACTTCGGGCCACAACCAAAACAGCAACTGGCCGTTTCTCTTTTGCTCAAGAAATTGGTGCTGTTTTTCCAGACCTGTGACTCTCTTTAGGTTTCTGGACAGCTGGAAATCTGATCATCAACTGAGCATTTACATACACTAAAACAAATGTTTCAACTATATGATTAACATTTGACAGCGCCACATCAAAGTTGTCTGAATAGTTCTCTGTGGCTCAGATGTCGGGGCAGTACATCGCCAATCACATTTGAGGAGTTCAGACAGAAACACTCATTTGGATTCCAATGTTCTCCCCATACAATCTTCAAAGTAACAGTTTTAAATATTAGATTGTTTCAAAAACGTTATGGTTCTGTAAGTTTAAAACATCCAAGACCCCTCTTCCCATTCCTTATATGACTCTTTAAAAGGAAATTCACCCTGTTGAGTGGAGACCTTTAATTTTTTTTTTTTTTTTTCAGACCCAACATTTAAAAGATCAGATTGAAGTTAAGATAGGAAATATAGAAAAATAGCAAACTGGAGTGATCACTAATTCAGCCCCAGTTGATCTGATCACTGAAAAATTATCAAATCTGGTCTTGGTGCACAGATTTCCAGAAGATGTTTATGATTAAATTCTATTTTCAATTTTGCATTAAATGAGGGTATCTTTGGGGTGTCGCTCCTGAATTTGATGTGCAGCTATTCAAGAGTGTTTATTCACAACAGCATGAGGAGCTGCCACAAACCTAAATCCCGAAATATCTTCAGTTATCTGCTATAGGATTCAATAGACTACATGTGAAGCATACCAGCACGGAGTGTATTCACATGTTCATGATAGTGTGTGTATCTGTGTGGCACTTACACATTGTGGAGGACACACCATCCACAGTGAGGGTCTCTGGAGCCCAAACATTCCCCACACGTGGTGTACTGCTCACAGCTCTCCACTGGAACCCTCACCACCTAGAGACAGAGAGGGAGAGAGCAGGGAGGTGATGAAGAAATAATTAGTCCCTTCGTTGTAATCAAACTTGGTAAATGAACGGTACGTTCAGCTGGAAGGACATGATGATTTGACAGCTTATCAGACTTGATTTAATTTGAGACAATTTGAAATGTTGTGTGTTTGTCAGTGTGTGTATGTTCCCCAAAAAGGGAGCCAGTCTGTGATGAGTCCATGTTTGTCCTTGTGCATGTGTGTGTTTTGGTGAGCGATTCTGGTCCAGCAGTGTGTGACAGCCTCCAGTCAAGCGTGGTACAGAAGGGCCTCGAAATGCATGCTGGGAGATCTGACAAGTGGCTGTGGTAACCGTGCTATGATTGACAGGTTACCTCAAACACCAATGGGAGGAAGGTGAGCAGACGGACAGAGCCCCAGTGTGTGTGTGTGTGTGTGTGTGTGTGTGTGAGTGAGTAAGTGAGTGAGTGTGAGTGTGTGTGTGTGTGTGTGTATGTGTGGTTTTCTACAGTTGTTTGGAGAAATAAAAACCTTTTGGCTGTACCTTAGAAATTTCGAAGGGAAGTTTAAAGATTTCAATGAGTGTCATCACAACTACAGAGACCAGCACATGTTTAATATATGGTATGTATATCAGTCATTGAGCCACCCTGGAAGTATGAGCGTGGAGAGGTTACAGATGTTTCCTAAGAAACAAGATCAAGTGTTCAAGTTAGCTCCACCCAGGCTTCAGGTGATGACAGATGGATCACAACATGACCCTGGGTCTCAAAGTGTGTGTTTATTTCAAGATATTCACAAGTGTGTTTAAGTGTGTGACAGACAGATTACTAGCATATGTGCTGAATGCTAAAGGTCTAAAAAATAACCACATGTGTTTGTGAATCTATGAGTGCACATGTGTTAGAAGTGTCAGCGTCACATTCAGCCTCTCTTCACCAATGGGCCCGAAGTTGATGAGTTGCTTGATCCCCATTCCACAAAGAGAGAGAGTGAAACAGAAAGTGTGTGTCTGTCTGCGCGCGCGCGCGCGTGTGTGTGTGTGTGTGTGTGTGTGTGTGTGTGTGTGTGTGTGTGTATCAAGTTCTCACTGCAGGCTAGTTTTAAATCAAGCAATACAGAGTGACCTGGCTGATCAGTAAGTAACAGCATTTAACAACCTTACCCTTGGGTAACACTATTATAACACAGACACACACACATGAATGCCCTGTCCAAGTGGTATGTGAGGACTAAAGTGGTGTTACACCCAGTGGGGGCTGCTTTTATGAGCTCTGGATGGGAGGAGAGAATCAGAGGGCTCTATGGAGGGATAAGAGAAAAGAAAAACACATGACTGAAAGAGAGGAGAGGCCCGAGGTAAGAGATAAAGCCTGTTTGCTAGAGGATGAAAACCAGGCGGACAAAGGAACGCAGCACTGAAATATTAAAACAGGGCCGGGATTCCTCTGTGAGCTTTAAGTATAACACAGATATTAGAAAGATATGACACGATGGAACACATTTATGCACTGACTGCATAGAATCAGACTGGCTTTAGGGTTCTTAGACAGAACAACAGTGCTCAAGCATAGGGCAGATAGACAAAAGCACTTGATTCTGTGTGTCTATTCCATTCATTTCCTCACTAAACAGTTACTTATTTCTATTAAGCTCTATTTTCTATGTTTCTCTACCCCAAAAGCTTTTTTTAGACAGAATTTTATTCATTCATCCATCCTCAACTGAAACCTGCTCTTGCTACTCCAATAACAAGTCAATACAAGCCTCAGTACTGTAGCTTTCTAGCTGGCTGTCTGCCCAGAGAGGGAAAGACAGATGAAATGATGCAAATGACCAATACAGAGAACTGGAGGGAGGAACGGGGGGAGTTGGTCATCTACTACAAGTAGAGCTGGCTGGATGGATGGATGGATAAATAGTGGAAAAGCGAAATGTAATGGAAGACACACATGCGGTGTATTGGTGAGGACATTGTGCTGAGTAGATGTGATATGGTGGCAGACGGCTGCTATGTGTCATTGTCAAAATGAGTGCAAGTCTAGTTTTCATCTGAAGAGAGAGCTGAATGAAGGATGGAACAAGGAACTGGTATGTCTTAGATAATAATGGGGTGACTGAGGATGAAAAGAAGTGAGAATGAATGTGCAGATAATGGATAGAGGGATGAGGGAAAAATAGCTGAGGGATATGTGATTGGACACCTTAGTGGAAAGAATCATCACAGGATGTCCTTCATATAGTTTGTGATTTTAAATGGAGAAAATGGGAGAGGAGAAGGGAGTGTCTGTTCCTCATATTAGTTAGGATACCAACCAATTCATCCTCTCCTCTCCATAAATCATTATGACTGTGATTAAGGACAACGGTCCTCATAAATCATACTAACACTATGGGTCTTTGGTGAGCTAGCATAACCTTATCACTGCCCTGTGTAATGATAGATTTAGTCTATTGTTCACAACTAGTAGTGGGGAAGACACAATGGGCTCTGCTGAGTGGGAGTGGCTCAGAGCTGTTGATGTGGTAGGAAGGCTATAATGGTTGTCGTTGCCGGTGAGGAAATAAAATTCTTTACTGGAGCTGGAAATGTACTTTTATAACTCCATGTAGATCTGAAAATGCGTGCATACATTTGTCAGGGCTACTGCTTGCCTGCCCGCCCACCCGCCTGCACACACACAAACACACCGTTGCCATCTCCCTCTGTCTGTCTTTCTCGATGGCTCTTTTAATGAAAGCCAATTCTTGACAGCGCGCCACATTACTCCTTTAAATGACCTTATAAACCAAGCCCGCCATCTCCTCTCTCTTGCCATCTCCTTATTTACAATAGCATCCACTGCTGTAACTCAATTCCGCTTTCTCTCTCTCTTCCCCTGGTTTTAACCCTCCACCCTGAGCATAGCACAATGCCATGACATGTCTTTTCTGCTATAAACTTTCCACCTTTCCCCTCAGATCTGTTTTTACAGTGCGCTATCACCTGCCTTTAAACGTCCAGCTAACTGGCTTTGTGACTGTCCCCCAAAACCCAGAAGACCTGTAAAGCTTTCAGCGCTGCTTTTCATTGGTTGTTAAATGTAAAGACATAAAAGGATTTGGCCTTATTGTGGCTTCCTTTTTAAATATTAAAATAGAGGGAGGGTCTATAATGGAGGAGAGGACGAAGCAGAGATGCAGTGACAGACTCTTCTCTTCACTGTCTGCGAGCTAAGAAGAATAAATCAGTTTAATCACAGTTATTTATATATATCTGTTTAGAACTCAAAAAATACTAATGCCCATATCTCCCTGAACAACAACCACCGGACCTTTTGTTTTTAACACTTGAACTCGTATGGCTCGAGATTTACAGAAAAGGGACCTAAAGTCAAAAAACTTGGCATTTACTGAGAAACCCCTATGGGTTAAAAAGTGTTATTACAGAGAAAGAAAAAAGGCAATGCAGAGTTTGCTTTACATAGACACATTTAAGAGAATTGCATGAGTTAGAAAAAAAATTTAACTGTTGCAAGAAAAAAAAAAATTCTCCCAGTCCCATAAACTTGTGGCTCTTTTACTGCTTCATTCCCATCATCCAAAGCATACTATGAAATCTAAACTAGCTCTGCTTACAACTAAAGAAAATGTGGAGGAATAGCCCAATTTAAAGAAAGAATTTCATTCAAATTTTCCGATGGCCTTTTCCTTGCCTTATCTTCTGCTTACACAGCAGCAAAAATTTAGGGGTAGCTGGTAAAGGGAGGAAGAAGATGAAAAGAGCTTATCACCTGCCATTATCTTTCCATTGCTTCTTCTCTGTGAACTGCCACTAACAGCACCAGCATGAATTTAATAACCTCTAATAACTTTAAATTTGTGTTATGGTTTCATGTGTGCTGGCAGTGAATAGCCATGTGCAATGGAAAAAATAAACCTATATAGCCACTAAAAGCCCTTGGACAAGCAGGATATAGAGATGAAGCCCGCTCCAGTTGTGAAATGTGTTGTGTTAGTCATTACTGTCAAGTGACTGTAATTCATGCTGCCACATTTTGCTTTGGCATCAGCATGTAAAACCTACAACAAATCATTAGAAATGGGAGCCCAATAGCTTTTGTAGCCATTGGAGAAAGCAATGCAGCTCTCAACAGGTTGTCCATGTAATTGAGCTTGATCTTCCAGCAGGAATACCTGCTGGGTGAGGGGGGAGGCAAAGGTATCAAAGGCTACGTTAGCATGTGCACATTGACTGGATGTAAGGTGCTTACGGGATCAATGGCTTGTTAGGAGCTCAATGTGTTGACTGACTGAAGATAAGGAGGAAAGCAAACAAGACCAGCAGAGTTTGGCACTGAAAAAGAAGGAGAGGTGGGGAAGATGACTAAAAGGAGGGAATGATGGGCAAAGGAAGGGCAGATGACTAAAGGCTGAGTAGGGATAGAAATGAAAAGTGAAAAACACCAATCACATCATTGTATTCTATCAAAAAATACTCTGCTGTCACATCAAATTTGATGAATGATGTTCAAATACTGAATTGCTGTTATGCTGAACAGATGTTATGGACAGATCTGGCCATTGTGGACAACACAAATTGTTTGCTGCAGACCTGTTCTAGTGAATTACGTCTTTGTGAGTCTCAGTGGAGGAAAATAGTGCCGACTGTAATCTCTCGTTTTTTTTTTTTTGTTGTTGTTTTTTTTTTTTCAAAACTCACTCTCTGTAGTATTTCTTGTGCCCACTGCCCTTCCTGCCTCCTTCGCTATATTTATCTCTTTCATATTGTGTTTTGGCAACTGTTTCTCCTTCCCGATCAGCTCTCCTTCTTTATTGCCTCTTTAATTTATCTTTTTTTCCCACACTGGGCTCAATTATTCATCCACTCCTTTGTTTTGCCTCTTCTTAAAGACTGTTTTCATCTTTTCTTTTAAATTCTGTCCCAGGGAGAACAAGAGGCAGATCACACAACTTATTTATTTGTCATTTGTGTGTGCACATATTGTGAGCTCGTGGCCAGTAAAGATGACAACTCAAATTGCCTGCTCCTTGAAAACCACTTGGAGAAAACATATACACAGTGCACAAACGTGTGTGTGTGTGTGTGTCTAGGTGCAACCACTTTGAAACAAATTGATGTCTTCATAATACTTCTCAAAAATGTTACATCTTTAAAAAACACACGATAAAAATATTTCCAAAAGAATATCTCTAATCATTCTTTTTATTCTTAAAGAGAATTTAGTTTTTTTTTCCTCATTAAAAAAAGGAACTTGGAAATTTAAAGTCTGAAATAAGTGCAACAGTATCACGTATTCAATCAGCTGTTAGGTCTGGCCACACAGACAAATTAAAGAAAAAAACTCAACTTGAGTACAACTTTGAAAAATAAAGATGTGGAAACTCATCAGTCTTCATCACTATCCTCATCACATAGACATTCCCATTAACTCTTCCAAAAGGAGCTAATCTTAAACTATAGGTCAATACACACTCACTCCATCTGTAGTCATTTGCCCATAATACCTCGTCCTCTGTTTGAGAGGGGGGAGCCCGATACAGAAAGAGAGAGAGAACGAGGTGGAGTGAGAGTGAAATAGTAAAACTAAGACAGAGACAAAGGAGGAGTCAGAGATTGAAAGACCACACAAAACAAAGAATTGGAACAAAGAGACTGAAGAGAGAAAGAGAAAGAGAGGTAAATGAGACCAGCTAAGGTAGACCGGCCTTGGGGTCTTCTAATTAAGTGAGGATGGGAGAGGCCGGCTGCCAAGTAAATGACTCTGTCACTTTAGTAAATGGACTTGGTGAGGAGTGAGGACCCACACAGCTGGCATTTCCATTAGCACTGCCAAGTGACCACCATATACATAGACCAAGAGAAGTAGAGGAGAAGCAGAGGAAGGGAAAACGCTGCCTCTCTTTATTTGTTGTTGCAGGAGAGACTGTTTGGACGCTGTGCCTAGCGGGTGTGTGGATGGATGTGATTATGGTCAGCTGGCTAAAGACTGAGCAGAATAAACTGAATCTGTTTGACTGACTTGGAGGTAATATCTACACTGTTATTCAAAATGAATGCTTTGAAAGTTTTTCTAGAGCCTGTGAGAAGTTGGAAGTAATTTATACTATCAAAAACACATGGAGCCAACCTTTAAAAATGTGATCTACATGGTAATTTTCTATGATGATAGCGAATGTGACGAATTTTTCATCTGCATTATATTATTATAAAACAGTACATACAGCCATGTGTATGGATGTAAGACGCATACTCATTGGTGCTAAGACATTTAGTCAACCTTATCCAGGAGAGGAAAATATCCCTGACTTCAGTGTTTAGTATGGGTCATTTTCAGGCTTTTTTTTTCTTAACCCAGACCTCAACACCAAAAAACCCCCAGATAGAACTAAGTAGTACAACTCAGAGAGTAAAGCGTTCCCAATATTCTAAACTGGTTAGGTGACCCTTCAATCGTTTACCATTTTAATAATAAAGGTCTAACATTTGCCAATGATTTGCCACCAGCCTCTTAATGATAAACACGTGATGTGCTTTTTGCCTTTAAAACTAAATCTTTTTGATTTTAGATGGTTGATTGGACTAAACTACTAATTTCAAAAAGGAAATTTTAGCTCTGGAAACGTGTGATGGACGCTTCTGCACTTTTAAACATTTTACCGACAAAAACATTAATTAAACATAACATTAAACAAATAATCAGTAATGAAAGCAATCGTTAGATGAATATACACTTACAATGCACTGATGCATTTTCATTAGTATTTATTATCATGTTCTTTTGTACTTTATGACAGTGAATACTGGAAGAAGAAATTATATTCCACTTTTCCATCGAGCTTTTCCCCATTTGATACTTCATAACCGGGCCTGACGGAGCCTGTTGTGCATAAATTTAAAAAGAAATCTAACTCAAATTCAAAACAATTCCATGCCCTGCCATTCATGAACGACATTTGATTGTTCTACCTAAAGTGGCTTGCGGTTAAGGCATGGGACTGAAAACTGTGATGTGCCACTCAGAAAGGCCCTGTGGTCCATGCCAACCTTTGATTGGCCTCATTCCATGACAATCAGTCAGAGCCACATCTTTCTGCCCCAATCACTGTCACGTAACAGGAGGACTGATCCTATGGCCGATTGATAGTGATTGACAAGTAAGGAGAGGAGGGGGAGATAGAGGGAGAAAGAAACCATTAACTCCCCTATCCATCTCGCCCTCTTTTCTAATCCTATCAGTCTGCTCTATCATGCCATCCTTTGGGAGAAGACGACAGAGTAAAACAAAGAGAGATGAGAGAGAGAGACAAAGCTATCTAGTGACAGCTAGACTTCCATTAGAAATTATAGCATCACGCCCAAGACAAGTGACTAGCACACTTTTCTGATGGGACACACACACACACACACACACACATACGCAATCAACGCACTTATTTATTTATTTTTAAGTGGGGAAAACCACGAGAGAGAAGGATAGGATTGAAAATGGGGGTGAGAGAGTAAAGGCAGGAACAATTAAGAGAGAAAGAGAATGTGAGATGTGAGGTTGAGATACTATGAGACATGGAAAACTTCACTCTTCACTCTCTGGGCAACTTAAAAACATCTATTTTCCCCTCTTTCTTTGTTTATTAACAACAATAGAGAGTAAAAACTACTATTGCAGTAACAACTATTTATTACTTATCTACCAATTTTCATAATCTACCAGTTTGTGGTTTATTGTCTAAATTAAGCATTAACAGGCTTTGTTTATAAAAATAATGGATAATTGTGACAAACGGCCATAAAAGTGATGTCATCAGTTTTCTATGAACACAAAGCCACAAATCCTCAGTATCAAATTATACTCTCTTGGATTGTTTGATAAATCAGAAATCTAAATTTAACCAGGCTGAAATCTGAGCCCTCTTATGAAATACAGTCTCTGTTGAGCCTAGAACAAAGGCTTTCAATGAACACTGATCTATAAGCACCTATCCTTATAGATATCAAGATATTCATACGAAAAGAACTAATTTACGGTTATATTATGAATGAGCATTGGACTGTGATCACCAATTGACTTTGGATCAGATCTCATCTCCTCAGCTTTCCTGGCATTCACCAACTCTAATCTACAAACTTGTATAATGATGTGTCTTGGTGAATGTGTAATGAGCTCAGAGTAATGTATTATGACAATGGCTTGTACAAATGTGGACACCTACATACATGTGACTATGTATGATTCACAGTGTTGAGTGTGCATTGAGAGGATTGTATATGTGCACTGACCTGTTCTGGGAAAGGTGCTAAAATGGTGTCACCTCCTGTAATTGAGTGCCAATACCTGCATGGCTACACATCTGCACCAGCACTCCTTCTTCCTGATTTGCCTCTCTGCACCAGGTCCCTAACATTTACATAACAATGTCCACCCCACTAGTCAGAGTGTGTCTGTGCGTAGTAGGGGACATATGAGTGGTGTTCATTCAAGCATTACACTGACGCTCATGTTTAAATGCTGCATTATGTGCTTGTTAACCTTGGGAGTTTCTTAGTCATCTAGAGTTTGATAAATTGTGGAAGATTAATCTTTGAGATGTTTAGAACTGACTGATTAGCTGTATCTAGTTCACTAAAACATCAGTCTTGATTGATAGAACCAGCTGCTTATTATGTGTGTTGATGTCACTCTGTGCTAATGTGTTTGCTAATGAGATTGGCAGTGAACCAGTAATATGTGAATGTAAACAGATCAACACACACACACACACACAGAGTGAGTGAGGATTGATGTCAGACAAAACCCTATGGGTAAGATATTACTTGATGAGGCCTTGTTGTGTGAGCCAACAACACAATGCAAAGCATTGTTTGCAATAGTAGGGACCAAAACCAACATCTTGTGAATGGCAAAAGAACTTGAGTGTAAGGATACAGATTCCTTGGAGAGATGTGAGTTGTGGAAAGGGAAATCTCATTCAGATGCTGAATAGAAAGTCGAGACAATAGTTTAAGCCCCCAACCCACCCCCCCACACACGTGTTTGAATACTGTGAATGTTTACAAATGCAGATTCATACAAAGACATGCTGATGTCGTTGAATCAAAACACAAACACATGAACCATTATTGGTACAAAATACAACTGAGCCATACGTGCTTTTCTGCACTTATACATGCACACACTCACACACACACACGCTCGTGACACATATGCATGCACACACGCACACACGCACACACGCACACACACACACACACACACAAACTCATGTCACACACGCACACCAACACACACATACACAGAGAGCGTAACAGTGGTAACAGTGTAGTGTCCTTGACTCTTGAACAAAAGTTGTCTCACGCATCTACATCATACATCATTTCCATCCACTCAAGCCATCCAAGTCCTTCCCGCCTGCTTCCAGGACAATCAGACTCACTCTTAACTCAATTCCCCTTCCCACACAGATGAATATTCATGCTATCAGCAATTAGCCAGCACTGCACACCACAGCAATATCATATGCATGGCTGCCATCAAAGACATAAGGCTGTGCGTATCCGTGTGTGTATTACGCTGAGCATATGTACAAAAACAGCAAGAACAAGAGCCTTGGCATCAAATCCAGTCAAAACTTTCTATCTTTTTGGCCATAAAACAGAACAGGAAATTATTTGATGATGTGAAGTGTCTTGACTGAGCCAAGACACACAATGAGAGGATTTCCCACAGTGGCAGTTTTTGCAAAAAATAAAAATGGTTCCAAAGTTTGTGTTGAGTCAAAGAGTAACAACATCCATTGTGAATATTTCACATTTAGCACATTTAGTTTCTTTCTCCAACAATGATGTTGTTTTATGATATAAATAGAGCAGTGTCTGTGTTTGTAATACAACCTTATCAGTTATGTCAAGATTTCCAAAATGTCAGCTGGGAGAGACCTATACCTGCTCTCTCACACACACACACACACACACACACACACACACACAGTCAAGTCAGCAGCAACAGCAAACACACAGTAATGGACACAAATCCATTCACCATCAACTGCAGTCATACATAAACTGATTTCAGCTTCCTGTACTAACATACGGTCTCATCAGACACACAAACTTAAAACACAAACACATACACATAGACACAGCAGGCTGCCTTCTCCTGCTGTCATATCCTCCATTGATAATAATTACAGTGATGAATATAGCTGGAACACAGCGAGTCATAAATCACTGGGCCTCGCCCCTAACTCTGACTCACAACGCGAGCATTTGTGTGTGTGTGTGTGTGTGTGTGTGAGAGAGAGAGAGAGAGAGCATGGGGGGATAGGGAGGACTTGTCATGGGCTACGCATCAGTAGATATGTCCAGTGACACCTTAATGTGCTTGGCTTGTCTGAAGAACTCCAGAGGGCACACACACACACACAGTGTGCTTCTGAGTGTGATGCATGTGTGTTAGAAAGACAGAGCACAGGGTGGGGGCTGTAGCAGTGATAGCGAGAGATCATTAAAAACATGGGAATGGGATCAGTAGAAGGCATTTGAGAGGGGAAGATTCACGCCGAGCTTAGATGAGAACATGGGAGCAAATATGAGAGTGTGTATGTGTGTGTGCGACAGCCAATGTGAGGATTTACGAAATCAGGGATGGTGGAGCCATAGCGGTATGGAGGGCAGAGGATAAAGATGAGGGGAGGATGGAGAGCAAAATCAGGGAATTGCCCCCTCGAGTCATTAATGCTGGAAAAGGGGTTTAGCTAGGAGGTCTGGCAATCACAGCACCCCATTCTGTTTGACCTAAGCCTGCTACCCATTAACAGGGATCAAACACACAGCAAGATGAAGGTGTGTCTGTGTATGTGAGTGTGTGCAAAGTTCTGAGACCAGTGTAAATGGGGGTATGGGTGTGCTTGTACATGTGTGTAAGCCTGAGTCTTTGTTCTTGTAGTACTGTATAAAAGTAAATATGTGGCACATGTGTGCATGTCCCTGATGCCCTTAGCTGCTCTCGCTGCCAAGACAAAGTAGAGTAGGTCACCAAGTCACAAAGACACAATCACAAAAACGCTAGCAGCAACTGGTTCAGTACATACTGCTAGGAGACCTATTTCAAAGACTGATTTTCAACAATAAACGATCTTTATTCCTCTTTTCCTTGCTAATACACGACAACAGTATTGTACCTGCAGTGTGTTCCCCCCAATGCAATCCTGAATGCAAGGGATCCACGTTTTTTCCACACTCAAGGATGACTGCAAATGACTGTAGCACGCTGCCCACAGTCTTAACAACGCACAGTTGTAGAATAAAACTGCTCATCAAACTACTGCTGATTAAAGAGGGCAACTTGTGTACTGAAATAAAAGTTACTGAACTGTTAACACGAAGCACAGATTAACAGCTAATGTCATTTCTACAGAAACAATACTGCCAGTTACTGAGGTCATGGATGCCTATGCCATAGTCGGAGGGGATGACTCTGATCTCTTGAATGAGGAAAACAATTGCCAGCTTTTAGAGAAAACATGCCTGTTTTAATTATTCCATTGTGCTTCAGATGATGGTGATATTTCGGTTCAGTATTTGAGGAATCAATTGATTATTCAGACTTAAAATGTCAGAAATGTCAGACCTGAACCATTACATTTCAATTATTGAGTAGAAAATTAATTAACTGAAGAGTTTTTGGCATAATGCTTGTTAGCCCTTTCACCCCTATAGTAGGAACAGGCTGCCTGGTCCTTTCTGTCTTTTTTTGCAATAAATGTGTCAGGAAAATTTTACCTTTCAAAATCTTTTTTGTAATTAGTATATGATTTAAATGCTTAAAACAGTGTTTAAACAGCATTAACAGAAATTGATTCACAACTTTAAGTTGTTTTCCTGGGTTGAAAACACAGCTCCTGTACCCATGACAAATCATTTCACACACTTTGCTGCCATAACCATGCAACCTATGACATTTAAATTTTGTAAAATAAAGTGTGTATCACAAATTCTGACTGTAACTACCAGAGCATCCGTACTGAACCACTCTCTGGCAAAAAGCACTTTATGGCCAGGCTGTGGTTCATCAGGCTACGGAATCGACTGGACTCAAATACCTTTGTCTAAACAGATCTCAGACACATATCACACCCTGGTTAATCAGACGGTCTTTTCCCAAAGCCTGTTTTAGGCCTATTAAATACAGACATATTCCCATCATGTACAACCCCACTTTCCTTTCTCTCCGCTCCCTCTATCTCTGCTTCCTTCACTCACTACACTAATGAGACAGAAAAACGAGGGGAGCAGCTGGGCCTGGGGAGCAACAGAGATGCGACCCACTCTCCTCCCTCTGCCCTCCCCCTTCCCTGTCTCACCATCAAAGCAGACACAACGCTTGCCAGCGGTGGAGCTGGTAATAACCACAGCACACACACATCACGTGACCTATAACACTGCTTGTAAGTCTGTGTGTCCAATATCTTGATTATTAAAGAACCAGCATAAGTGTGTCTTAGTAGTGTTTGTGTGTGTTTTGTGTGGTAGTGTAATTTCATGCAGAGGGGATGAGTTGCGTTATGACTGTCCTGTGGGCAGGTGGGTTCAATTGAGGTATAGAGCAACTAATGTCTAATGGGTTGAGGTCTACTCTGGAAAGGGGAACCTAGGCTGTCTGTAGAGGAAATGAGTGCAATACAGCAAACTGATATGTGTGTGTGTGTGTGTGTGTGCGCGTGTGTGCACAGGTCCATGTGTACAGGCTTGTGGGTACATCCAATTGAAGCATTTTAGCCCAATGCTGTCGCTTTTGGTAACTTTTATATTAAGGCATGCCAATGATGGATATGGAGGCTCGGGATGGCTCCATATAGTAGATTATTACAGGGTGTACACACACACACACACACATACACACATTCACGATGGATTTGTGTGTATAGCATTTAGGAATTTAAAAAAAATTGATAGCATGTGACTTAGGTTACTGTCTGGTTTCTGTGTAACGGGTGTTCAGAAAGAAAAATTATGTGCTTTGCATTGTGTATGTTTCTTAATTTGTGAATCTTTTGAGCTTATCTTCAACAGTGAACTCACCTGTTTTTCAGTCAGAGTGTAGATGTACTGTTGGTCCGGGCTGAACAGCATGTCTCTCAGTAAAGGAATTCCTCCCTCACTGACGGTCACCTTCTCATACAGCACCGCAGGACGGTTGGGACTCACAGAATTCACCAGGATCTACAGGGAAACATGAAGGCAAACATATTTATAAACACAATAAAAGGCCCGTACCAACATAATCATAAATGTACTTTAAAATGCTAAACATTTTTGGAATTAATGTCCCTCGCCAATAAAACCTTGTGGAGAATAGAGCTTTGCATTTGCATTAATATTGCAATAAAAATTGCCAGCAGCTCCTTTCACAGTTTAAGACAGGCAAAAAGATCGGAATGACGCTGAAAGCTGGCTGGCTTTCATTTGAAAGTTGAGCCTTGAATGATAACTTTCTGCTTGAAGTCAGGCATGGTATAATGGAAATAAAGCTATTTTCCAGCACACACAGGCACAACAAAGAAATACTGTGACATATTAATTTGTACATTTTCTCACATCTGATATTTCCTTTGCAATGTCCATACAAAATGTATCTCAAACTGAATATTTTCCCCTAAACCTAAGATTAAAAAGAGTCCAGTCTTTTTGTTTGGACGGTCGGGAAATAGACTTGATTTACTTCAGCTGTAACAGGTGGCTTTTATTACAGTGGTAGGCGGTGCGAAATGATCAAAAGTTTGGAATAAGGTTGAAAGCACCTGCTTTACAGAGGCATGTAAACAGCTTCATTCAAAGGCAGTGTTAATAGCAGTATTGAATATAGTATCATTAATTCCAACAGGAACATAATTGCAACAGTAGATGCTGAGAAAGTAACCTTATTGACTGGACAATTGTGTTACTAACGGCAAGAATAAGTAATAAAAACATATTTACAACTGAAATTAGACAGATGCTATGTGTATGACATTAATGTAGACCCATATAAAGCCCAGAGAGAACAAAAATGACTCACTAACTTTCTGTTTCAATGAAAATGTAATCACCCAAAAGAGCTCAAGACAAATGTAACTATTCATCTGACACTACAAGCAAGCAGGCGTGCGCACGTGTTGGCGAAGATTTGGTGGATAATTTGCCCAGATATGGAAAGTAATGGTTCAGATACAAGATAAGAGATTGGCTGGCTGGGATGGCTGTGAGCCAAAGTCATCTCAGCAGCAAATGAAAAGCGCAGAGCAACGGGGGGGGAGGGCAAGTATAAGCTCTCCATTACTGGTCTTTGTCGGCTCGCACTGCTATCAGCACATAGTGACAAGGAGGGGACAGCAGGCAATGACTAGCTGGGAAATGATCCTGAACACACAAAGACATATAAACACACACACACACAGACAAATAGGTTCTTATCCAGATAGATGAGAATGATAAGATACTGACACACGCACACACAGTGATAGATATACATACACTAATATATGTTTTGATAGATAAGTACAAACACACACAGAATCTACATTGCCTGCATTTTGTGATGAAAGAACGTATTTACAATCGCAACAAAAGTAACCAGGGGCAACAATTCCATTATCTCACACTGCCTGTGTGTGTGTGTTTGTGTGTGTGTGTGTGCGTGAGTGTGAGTGAAGGAGAGAGAGCGCTCATAAGGCTCTGATAAAGTACTAAAGATGAGAGGAAATATGGATGTTATTATCTAGATAATGGGCCCATAAACAAAGGATACATTTCATTCATGGATGGCTCACATCTACACGAGCACATACATACCTACACGCATGGCAGCACCATTTATGAGTAGAGACAACTGGAACAAGGAAAAATGCTGGCTGACACAAACAAAGGTGAAAGAATAGCTTTTGTTCTATGGCATCACAGCATCGTTTTCTTACTTGGTGTGACGAAAAAAACAAGAAAAAAGGAACCATTTCATTTGGCATACACATCTCTGGACCAGATACAACACCAGTTCACTGGACAATGACTAGTCCCAACCTTGACTGGTTTTACACACACAATAACACAGAGAATAAAAGTCTGTAACACTTCCCATTTTGTGTTTGCCTCAATCTGCTTGTCTGCTGGATCCCAAATCTACAAACGACTGTCTCTACATCACACTTTGCCCATTACTGAATCCAATATCACCACGGGAACAGGATCACTGAACATAACAACACCCTTTAGCACCTGTCTTTGTTTCCTTTTATGTCTTTGCTTCACTCAACCTTTCCTTCTTTCTCTCTCTCTCTCTCTCTCTCTTTCTCTCTCTGAGTTTGCATATACAGTGTTAAAATTTAAAAGGAAATGTGTGGGGAGAGTGAGAAAGGTGAGAAAGAGAAGAAAAAGAAAAGTAGGTGACGTGAAAACAACAGGTAATAAATCATCTCAAATCGATTTATTCCTCAGGCGCTGCTAAGACTGGCCAGAGAATATGGAAACCAGGGAGCAAGCGAAGGACGATGCAATATGTCAGCTGAACAGACGGATGGATGTATGGATGTGATACAGAAGAAGCGTTTGTCTAATTGAATCAAATTGAGCACTACTGCGCCATGGAATCAACGTTGCAATGTCTTAACCACGTTAACCAGGTGGGGGGCTTTATCAGCTTCTAATAGAAGCGCTTAGGGTCTATAATCCAGTGTGTGCTTACATGCCTGCCCATATGTGTGTCCGTTTCCACATTTTTATTGTGTGTTTCAACACGCACAAATGGATTTTTATTACACATGTACTAAGTCAAAAGTTAATGTTGCCGTGAGCATAAGCAACACAGCTCTGTGTGAATGTGTATGTCCGTAAGCCAAGTTAATAGATCGGTGCAAAGTCAGTGTTGATTGGACAAGCTGCTACTGTCTCACTGTCTCCTTTTTATTGCTAAGCTTTCTGCTAAGTGCTTGATGGATGGATTCTCATAGTGATGCTGTGCTTGTGTTTTTAGAAAAAGACCCATCTCCACTTGCCTGTCAACATGTATAATGTAATATTAACAGATATTAAACACATTAGAGTCCTTGTCTTAAGTAAGAATAATGAGGGGTGAAAGCCATTGTGAAAGAAGCAGAGGAAGAAATTACAGTCTTTACATCTCTATGCTTGTGATGCAAAATTCTAGCCCTGACTTTTCATAACTACTACTCATGAAATACAATTGTTATTTATTCCTGGAATGGTTCAGTTGTTTCTCAGCTCAGCAAAACTGGGAATAAGATGAATAAGTGGGTGTTTTCCACTACAGTTGTGCTCTCTGGAGAGAAGTGGCCCTACAATGTTCAAAACATCTGAAATCTAAAATCTTATGTAGCAACTATGCAAAATTAGTTGTAGAACAATTTCTGGTGAATCCTGATAACGTGACCTATTTCTAAAACTCATCAAAATTCTTGAACCTACCCAGGGATTTTATTAGCGTCCCTGTGTAGAACATGCTTCTTGATTTTCAGAAATCTGGAATAATCTCTGTAAGGGAACAAAGATTGCAACCAAATACACCAACTACACCAACACCACACTGTCACCATGCAGAATTCTCAAATACCACGTTCCCCCGTCCACAACATCTAACATCCATATTTTTTATATTTATTTATTTATTTATTGTTTATCTCTGGCCATTAATAACTCCCTCAACCCGCCGATCCACCAAAGCCCCTAATGCCTGGTTTTATCTGTGCCAGGCAGGCCTGGTTAGCTCTGATAGACACATAGGATAGCTATTGCTGGTGATAGGGAGGGTTGGCGGTGTGAGGGTGAGAGAGCTGGGCGATAAGACAGTGGCCGCCAACTAGAATGATGCCCGTCATTCCTGCAAGTGACAACTGATCGAGCTTGTGTCTGTGACAGTCAGTGACTTGGGGGAGTTGAGGGGTGGGTTCAAGGAATGAAGGAAGGATTTAAGGAGGATGCGAGAGAAGAAGACTGACATATGGTATCAACATTGTTTTATGAAGTGCACTGATATTTAAAAAGGGAAGGAGTGCTCCAAGACAATGGATTAGCATCAGGTGAACTGTAACAGACCAGAACAGTCCAGGTGTCTGAGAGCCATAACACCAACATGAGCACATAGCTCAAGTAATGGCTTTGACATTTCAAGGCAAATGTGGTGTGAGTGTGAACATAAAGTATTGCTCACTAATAGTCTCTAGAAACACATACATGCACACAGCCTTTATTGAGAGGTAACCATGACTTAACTGAACCTACCCATTCATGACAGCAGACCCCACATTCCTGACTTTGATGTGGAAGGAGCCCCCAACAAGTGTATGGGTGTGTATTTGAGGGTGCCTCTGGAGTTGGAAATTTGGTGTGGCCCTCCTCAGAACAAAAGGGAATGAGGGAAGTGGGTGATGAACAGGGGATATAAAAGCAGTTTTATAGTCAATCAGCTGCGGGGAGGAGCGAGGGAAAAGGTCAAAACAGAGGTTGTGATTTTGTGTATGGTAACCTTGTAGTTGGTTGTACTGGGCTGTGCCTTGCTCTTGATAAAAGTAAAATTTGCAAATAAATTTTTTTTTTTTTTTAGTTAGTGATCATCTAAAAGATTTTCTTTTTCCACTTTTATTGCTTGTAAAGATCGTGTGACACAGTAAAAAGCCCCAGAACTGCCCCTTAATGGATACAGTGGTAAGATTATTTCCAAGGTCAAGAATAAACTGTGATCCTCAGTTCTAATAACAACAAAGATAAGGAGCTCTTTAATTGATCTGACAACGTGGTGTTCCTCAGTATTATCATGGTTCAAGGAAAATTCCCCCTGATTCTTTTCACACATCCAGATAAATTCAGTCACACACATTATATTGGGGCTTGGTGCAGACTACATAATGACAGATTCATGTAAACGTCTCCCATATCCTCTCGGTCCCTCTTTAAGCTGTGTTTTCTATCTGCAGCAGTGGCGTTCAGATAAAAGGCTGAAATAACTCACTTCCTATCTCCCTGTGAGCTTTGCAGAACTTGAGCGTGGCAGGACACAAAACAAATCCATCAATTTTTCTCAAGTAGCAACAGTTACCATTAGAAATACTCCTTTTTTCTTCTCAACGAGTGTCTGTGTGTGTTTTTAGGGCCAATGTGCTATTTTCTGTCAGAGGATGTGGCCACAGAGGAGTAGTTATGATCTTAAAACTGAACAAAAAAGCAAAACAAAAAAATCATAAACATAATATACATGCAGGCACAACAGAGTGAGCAGTACTTCACCTATTCCTGTAATACTGCTGCTATGCGTTATTTGCGAGGTTTACAAGAAAAATGTTTTGATGGAATAAGTTGTTTTATCTTGCAAAAGAAGAAACTCTATCTATCTCCCATACTGTAGCTTCAAGGTGTGCTGTGGTGTGTGTGTGTGTGTGTGTGTGTGTGTGTTGGGGGGGGTTATGTGCATGTATGGCTGAGTGGTTAGAAGCTGGGAGCAGATGGAGCATCACACACGACTGAGTGATTGCCCCGATACATCTATGGGGCAAATCCCCCACCACCAACACAACATGCATACACACACACACACAGTATATATAGCCGACACATAGAATAGCTCAGAGTAAAACCTTCACCATATGTGGGTCAGACAGTCAGACACCGAGCAGCTTTTCCTTCAGCACCAAAGAAAGAGACAAAGAGCTATGGTGACAATGATGAAGGAGGCATGGGCTCAATCTCACATGAACACACACACACACACACACACACACACACACACAATGGAATGTCAGTACAGCTGCTAAAACAGTGTGTATTTGAAGCAGCTTATTTTAAGTTTAGGGAAGAAGAGATTCAAACAACTCAACAACTCAAATCAATCTTTATTTCTAGAGCACATTTAGAACGACAACAGTCGACCAAAGTGCTGTACAGAAGTGGTCACCAGGTTACACCCAATAATAAGTAAATAAATAAATACATAAAAATAATAATACTAATAATAATAAAATTACAGCAATCAGTAAAAACAATAAAACACAGAATTTTGCATTTGCTCATTTATGTAACGCCAGAAGAAGTGAGTTTTTAGGAAGGATTTAAACATCTCTAGGGTCTGGGACGATCTAATATAGAGGGGAAGACTGTTCCAAAGCCTGGGGGCAGCCGCCGCAAAGGCCCTGTTACCTCTAGACATTAGTCTAGTTTTTGGCACCTCCAACAACAGTTGGTCAGAGGACCTTAAGGCTCTGGTTGGGGTGTGGCGAAGCAGGAGTTCAGAGAGGTAGACAGGGGCCAGACCATTGAGGGCTTTAAAGACAATTAAGAGAAGTTTAAAATCAACGCGATATCGGACCAGGAGCCAGTGGAGGGAGGCCAAGACTGGCGTGATGTGGTCGCGCTTTTTCTTGCCCGAGAGAAGACGAGCGGCAGCATTCTGAATGAGCTGAAGGCGGTTGAGAGAGGACTGGTCCAAGCCAACGTACAGGGAGTTACAATAATCTAACCTACTTGTAACGAAGGCATGGATAACCTTTTCAAGGTCGATCTTAGAAAAATAGGAAGACAGAGTCGGAAAAAGCTTGTTTTAACAACAGTACTGATCTGCTTATCAAATTTAAAATGGCTGTCAAAAATCACCCCAAGGTTCCTTACACAGGACTGAATGTTGGAACTCAGGGGGCCCAGGATATCAGCAGAGCAGGCTGTGCAAGTGTTTCCTCCAAACAGGTTAGTCTCTGTCTTGGATTCATTAAGATTTAGAAAATTAGCGCTCATCCATGATTTAACATCACTCAAACAATCAAATAAGCAAAGCAATGAAAAGGAATTTGATGCTTTCGAAAAACACCACCAAGGGGCAACATATACAAAAGAAAAAGAACAGGGCCTAGGATGGAGCCTTGAGGGACTCCACAGGTCAGTGGAGCCACATCTGAAGAAATGTGACCCAACTGGAAAAGCTCCGCTCTGTAAGGTAGGACCTGAACCAGCTGAGGTCAGAGCCTGTAATGCCCACACACTGCTCGAGACGATGCAGCAGGATCGCATGGTCCACTGTGTCAAAGGCGGTTGACAAGTCTAAAAGCATCAGGACGGCAGGATTACCTGAGTCAGCAGCTAAATCATTAAAAACTCTCAGCAGGGCAGTTTCAGTGCTATGTCTGGGTTTGAAGCCAGACTGAAACTTTTCATAGATGTTGTGCTGGGCTAAAAACGACTGCAGCTGGATGTACACTGCTCTCTCTAAAACCATGGATAAAAAGGGAAGCTGGGATATGGGCCTAAAATTTGAAAGGATGGAGGGATCAAGGTTTTTCTTTTTGATTAAAGGTTTCACCACAGCATGTTTAAGGGCTAGAGGGACACAGCCTGAGCTAAGACTGGTGTTGATCAGCAGCAGAATACTAGCTCCAACTGAGTCAAAAACTTCTCTGAAGAGACGAGGTGGAATGGTGTCTAAGGGGCAGTTTGTAGGACGCAAATGGTTGACTACATCAGAGAGTTGGGAGAGGGACAAAGGCTTGAACTGGTCGAGGGAGCAGAGCACAGAGAAGGAGCAAAGTCAAGACATTTCTTTGCATAAAATACTAATTAATTTGTCATTGTGCGTAGAGGGAAACCTAACCTGCTTCTTGAACTTACCTGTTTATTCATTTATGCACTAAATAGTCTAGATGAAGAACATGTTGGAAAAAAATCCTCTTTTCTTTGATGTATGCACATGTGAATGTCATAACAAGCAGCAGCTCTGAAAATCCACACAACACACACCTCTATAAAAATTCTTCCACACAACCTCAATGTACATAAAACACTGACATTAATATTCTTTATCTGCAATCGATTGCTCCTCTTCCAATATAAGGTCTTGTGTCAATTAAGATTTGGTGAAAACAGGATGCAAATTCATGAACACTTCAGCTTACAACTCAAGTGAAACTGCCTATTTAAACCATAGTTCATGATTCTGGATCCCTTTTTTAAAGCCACACCTGTTGGCTTTCATGTTTTATCCAAGGTCTACAAGTTCAAATTATAAACTCTTGGAGGAGTTCATATATGCAGCTGTGTAACCCAGTGTATTCTGTCATATCGGGTTACTTGTAATGCCAACAGTTATTGACTGGCATTGGTATTCATCCGCATGTCTACACCATGGTTATTCATGTGCAAGGCTGTGGCCTTTCACCAGCAGAGCTTACAAAAGGTCACATAGCCTCTCTCTCTCTCTCTCTCTCTCTCTCTCCCACACACTCACACTCACTCTCACACTCACACACACACACACACACACACACACACACAGAGGCACAACAGGCTGTGGAGGAACAGGAGGCAAGAAAAAGAAGAAAGAAAAAAAAAAACGGGAGAAAAGGAACAAACCTGAAGCCACGCACGGTATAATTCTCTCAGCGCCCATGCTTACATCCAATATAGTATAAACACGGTGGAAGAAAGTGAGCTGCTTTAACAGCAAATTAAACCAATTCATCACTCTTAAGGCCTTTAATCCTCACGCTTGCAGAAATTAGAGACCTCGTCAGCGCTCTATTCCTCTATCTCTACCTGTGTCTTACATCATCAGACCTCTCCTCAGTGCATTTCTCTCCTGTTCTTTCCCACATCTCTCATGAATCCATCTCTTTTTTCCCTTCCTCTCTACCTTTTCCCTACCTCCCTCCTCTCTCTCTTCAAATTAAATGCCTTTAGCTTGCAGTCGTCAGATAAGTGTGTGTAGTAAGTAGCTAGACACAGCGCAGCGGCAGCATTTCATCTTCCAACCATCACTAAATCACAATAACTGAATCATCTGCATGGAGTTACACATGCGTGTACACACGCGCACACACACACACACACACAAAGCTGCAAGCACTGCATCCAGAGAGGTGCTTTACTATGACTGATTTTATCAGCTGTCTTGCAAACGGGGGAAGAAATTGCACCACAACATTATCATATACAATAAGATGAGACTTGAAGATAGAGCTTTCCAATTGAACGCCTTCTTAGTGTCGCCATTCAAATGAGAAAAGACATCCTCTTACATTGAGGTGCAACACAAATCCCTTATGGGATATCTCAACCGAAACAATATTACACATTTACACCAAAGACTGCTAAGAGGATATTTATGTAAAAGACATAACGTGCACACACATAAGGCTAGATTTAATATTTATACAGTTATGGGTGCGTGCATATAAAAATAGCAACCTGGCATGTGATTCCTACAGTCACACTGCCTTTGACCTACTACTAATCTTCCAAGTCAGTGGGAAAAAGTGAGAGCTATGCTAACAAGCTGCTAGCTTTATCAAGCCCAGGAAGGTTGGAAACTAAACAAAGATTGGGACGAGTGCTGGATGCAATGAGGGGGGACAGATGCTATCACATAATGAGTGTGTATGCGGCTTTGAGGAGAGAAGTGGAGCACATACAAACACGGAAAAAGCTCAGCTGGGGAGTAGAGTGTTTGCATTGAGTGTGTGTCTGTGAAGGACTGGGGGAGGTTGTATTTATAAGAAAGAAAGTGTGTGTGCATACAAAGTGTATGAGACAGTCTATCAATTTGCATTCGAGGAAGAATGATTGCGTGCAGTGAATCCAAGCAAACATTAGCCACATTAAAAAGGCATTATTAATAGCTCACAGAAATGAACACACTCAGACACACACAGTCTTGATGTGACACTATGCAGTGTCGCTTGACCCGCCATTTACTGACTAGATCAGCCATTCACTGGGATAACAGCAAATAGGAGTTCGTCTTCAACTGTAATTACCAAGGTAGATGTGTGTGTATGTGTGTGTGCGTGTGTGCATGCGCGCACGTCTTCCTGTGGGAGAGCCAAAGTGATTACATGGCCACTGGTGCCTCTAATAGCATCTTTTAGGGAAAAAAAGAGGGGAGAGAGAAAGAGAAGGGAGATGAGTGATTCACATCTTTCACGGGAAGGACCAAAATTATGGTGGAGGAATTCTATGGTGGTTAAAATATGGGTCTGTTTTGACTGTGCCGTCATGTAAGAGTGTGTGCTTGTTTGTGTCATCTGTGTGCAGATGTCTAATGGATGTAACACAAGAGACTAATGGGAGCCAAGCCAAAACCACACCTCTGTGAAATGTGTGCCAAACCATTCCTGGCCACAAATGCTTACCTCTGTGTCTTTCATTTCTCTATCTTCCTCTCTGCTCTTTTTATTTCACTCCCCTCTCCTGAAAGTATGTCTGGTTTTTCTTTACTCTGTTTCTGCTTTGACACTGGTGTTAGTCCACCTCTCTTTTTAAGAGCCCGCACCCCCTGAACAGTATGTTTTCCCCTCTGATTTTCCAGGACACATTGCAACACACACACACGACAGAAAATTAAAATTGAGGGAGAACAGAAAAGGAGAAGTTGACGTAAATAAGGGCGAGCCGAGAGCAGGGCAAATGTCACAAACCAGCCAAGTTAACCTCGTCAGGATCACAGAAAAAGTTTTAAAATAAGGATGATGGTAACAGTAGGAGGTTTGCTTGCTTAAATGAGGAGGATCTTTTTGTTGGGGGTGACAGAACCCACACACACAGTCACGCAGAAATAACGTCTGGCAGTTGTAAAGAACGAAGAATGCAGATGGTGTTTAAAATGAGCTTTTATAGTGTGGTTTAGAGCGATTTACAGCAGTGGTTGGCCATGTGTGTGTGTTTAATCAGTGAGAGGCAGTCTGCTAGCATGGTACACTATTCAAAACATGGTCCTGTTAGTTTAGTGTTCCAGTAAGTGTATACAACCCCCCCCCACACACACACAGCTATTTCTTCTTTTGGGTTTTTGTTTGTTTTCTAGTTTTTCCTTTCCTTTTTAAGTTGATTAAATGGTATGACTAATTTCCAGACCTCAGAGTGACTTTTTAACAAAAACCCAAAACTACCAAATTTATAATTACATTCAACAAGGACAAGAAACTCCTTTTTTTGGTGTATGTATGAAACTACATTAAATTAACTGATGCTGGCATAGTTTGGCTTGATAAAAGAAAAAAAAGAACTGAAGCCCAGTCATATGAAAGCACCAAAAATCTGAATTCATCTGCAGGTTTGTGTCAAAGGCAGCAAACGTTTGTCTCTTTATTGTCCTGCATCATTTATTTTATTCTTTGCAGTTCTGATTTCATTCCATTTATTCAAATAGGGGCGCTAGCCATCTAAATGTCAATTATCAACAATTAAGTCTTATCAGCTCGTGAGCTCGTTAGTCTCTCACTAAAGAGACAATAAGTTAATGCTTAAGTGAAAGGATGTATTTTCACTGATGACTCTACAAACCCTTTCCCTTTTGTGCCACAGTCTAAATTCCAAAGATGAACTAAAAACATGAACACATAAAATAGGGCTCAATAGATTCCTCTATTTTGGGCTGTTTTTTCCTCAAAGGACAGCACTTTCACATTTGCTGAAGTTGCCCTTTTATTTATTAATCTTTGCCATACAATCATGAAAACATAGAAAACAGAGTTAAGCACACATTTAGGCACAAAAAAAAAAAGACTCTGGAGGGAGATCAAATATAGAGCTCTGAATGTGTTTGTGCATGTAAGCGTCTGTGCTTATCTGCCAATCGTGGTTTCTGTAGGAGCGAGGAGGCACATTCCTGACATGGCTGCCATAATCCTGCCCTTTAATACTTTCCTCTACTGCTTCATCAACCACTTTGTGCGTCTGTGTGTGCTCATGTATGCCTATGAGTACGTTAATGCCTCTGTGTGTGTGAAAACACCTCAGTGGACAAGGGCACACACACCGGTCTAATCTTGTCCAGCAATACACTCCATATGTCAAGGGGAAAAGAGAAAGACATTGGCATAGCAACCACATAACACTCAGCGCAGGCTGCTGTGGAGGGAAAGAAATGACTGTGTGTGTGTGTGTATGTCAGTCTCAGCGTACAACATCGCATTGTGAGAAATTAACTTCGTGTCGGAGCCAGAAAGACCAAATTTATCTGTATTGCTTTTGAGTTTAATGGGGATGTGGTATGTGATCTGTAGGTCTGATGGGGTTTCTGCCGTTAACTTAACACGGCTGGATTCTGTTTTTGTTTGTCCACGAGGCAGAGCTTGTGTTTTTCTTGGCATAAGGCGAAATGTAATGCCTTCTGCTGAGAGTTGGAGTGATGTCCTGATGGATGAGGTTATGAAGTTGTTGGATGATGGAGATGGGTGTGTAAGTGTTTAAAAAATAAAAGTATCTGCTAATCGTGACTGAGGGACCTTGAGTGAGTACATTGTTGCACACATAAAAAAAGAAGTGAGGAGGAAGTTGTTTGCAGATTGTAATGATTCATGATTTTCTTTTGAATCCAGACATAAATGCAATAACTCGTGTTTTGTAGAAATCCCATTTCTCACTTCGTTCAGGGAAAGTCTCCATTTTGTGTCTCCACCCAAGCAAAGACATCATATCCTGTATGGGGCCAAAAGCCAAACCAAGTGTTGTAACAACACCACAACTTTTTCTTCTCCTCACCCAGATTTTATCCACTCGTTTCTTTATCCTGAGGTTAGGCCGCCCATATTTTCCCCACCAGATGCTAACTTTTCTTTGGGGAGAAGCCAAAGGAAAGTCCCTGGCCTGGATGCCCCGTCTGAAACTGGAGGTGTAGAAAAGGAGAAATGGGAAAGTTGCCACTGAGAGGAACACAAGGGAGAATCAGAGCTCTGTGGCTGTCACACCACCACTTCCCTGTTTCAACACTCATTCTTCCACCACTTCATGTCTGTTAATACAGTGTTCATCCCTTTGCTTTTTTATATCTCACTCCATCTCTCAGCCCACTTCCCATTTTTTCCTCTCTCCCTCCCTTTCTGCCGGCTCATTCAACTCTCCTAGTGTTCTGTAATGGCCCGCTGTGGCAGTCTTGGCTGCTGCCCACCAAATACAAAGCGAGCATGACTGCATCAAGAGCCAAAAGAGTGAACTGGACAGAGAGGGAGAGAAAATGGTGCTCTCCATCTGTGTGTGTGTGTGTGTATGTGTGTTTGTTTGTTTGCGTGTTTGTGAGAGAGAGAGAGAACGAGAGGTAAAGTGGAAACAACTGCGGTCCAGTACAACCTGAAAAAAAAAAAAAATCCCAAAACAATTAAACAACTAAAGAATGGCAAAGAGACTGATCTGCTAAAGTCCTCCATGGAGAGGATAGGGAATAAGAGACCACACATAGGTCTAACTGGAACTTGTTAAAAAGGACTCTGGGCTACACTGTGTGTCTGTGTGTGACACAGGAGGGGGACAGCTGTGGAGAATACATGATGACATTTAGCAGATGTGCAGGCACAAGTGCATGCCACAAAGTAAAGGAGAGACATGACTTAATCTCAAATTTGACTCCTTCCCTTACAGTCAGGATGTTACTCACTAACTGATGCCAAAGGAAAAATAGGAAATATACATTTCTGACATTTTTTTCATCTTAGCTAATGCTACTTAAAGGTTTCAAAACACACAAAGTACTCAAATTTCTCAATATCTGACATTCCCTTTTGTATGCTTTTAATAATTGGGATCAGTTCCTTATCATTTGTGGTCAAAAGGTCATTTTTAGAGCACTTTAACTAAAAACTTTTCAAAGACGACGTTATAAAGCAATAAAGTCAAGTAAAGTTAAGAGGTGACAGACAAGCAAATACTACAGTACCATATAGCACGCACACAGACATAGCTCTATGTGTGGAATACATGCTGTGCAACTGCTGTTTCAAATATGGATCTGCCTTGGCTGTTTAGACCTTGACCTCAATTTCAATCTCACTCCACCTGTTTTGGTTTGGTTTGGTTTAACAGTGAACACAAGTATGGTAGGAGGAAGAAGGCAGTATGTCCTGCTCAAAAAAACCACAGATACAAGTTTGCCCCTTCCCGGAAGCCAGAAATAATGAATGAACATAAGTCTAAAGCATATGAGATATTGCTTCTAGTAATACATGTCTGCAAGAATGAATATCAATGAAGGACTTTGATAACAGTCTAGAATTATGTATCCCTAATTTTTAAAGTATCCCTGTTAAAGAGGTCAGGTAAATATACAAAACCAGAAATCAGTTAAAGGGATATCAGGGGAAGTGGATAATTCACACGCCAGTCTTCTCTGTGAAAGTAATGGCAAGTACAATGAACCAGGAAGTAGCTACAGCTTTCTAGTCTCTGGGCCCAGCTGAGTAGACACATCGTTTGGCTCTAAATGTGGCCTGTTAGCCTGGTGTGCTGCACTTTAATAACGTGTATAAATACCTGCACTGCTCAACTTGAGAGTAACTTTAGACTGCGTTATGTAACGGCAAGGTCAAAGAGGGTGCAGTTAGAGATAGTCTACAGCTGAGGAAGAGTACAGTATGCTCAAATGTACAGCAAGACACTCCACTTTGTTGGCATGCACCCTAACACATGCCAGCAAGCCTAAGCAGCCAGTTCAACCAGGTGGAGGACAGATGCCCCGCCTCTGGTTTGGCCTGTAACCATGATAACACAATGGCTGCAGTCCCTGGGGTGCACGTGGGAATTGGTTTGGTTATCACCCAAAGCTATGCAAATGATATGGCCCACCCACGTTCCAGAGAAATTATGATAATCAGAAGCCATAATCGACTTGCTTTCTGTCTCTGTGGGTGCCTGGGTTCATCCCGGGCTGGGCGGAAGACGTACAACTGACATCAGCAAATTTGGCAGCATTCACACCAACTGGGAAATTACAAAGAAAAAAAAAAGCGTGTGTGTCTTTGCAAACTTTCTAAGGTTTCATGACTCTTTTGTTTTGGAATAGTTTGTTTTCCACATGGGAAAACTGCATTTACATGATTTACAATACATGAAACTAAAACATTGTGTTGTAATTTGTCAAAAGGGCTGAACTTAGGGCAGTCCCACAGGCTCCAAATACAAACAGAAAGATGGGCAGGGTAAAAAAAAAAAAAAGAAAGAAAGAAAAAAAGAAATTAAAAACAAGAAACCAGGGAAAGACAAAACAATGATTGATGGAGGAGAAAAAGCAAAGAAAGCCAAGTGATGAGTGTGACACTTTCTGAAATTTGAGGCTGCTGGCTGACAATTTCTATCAGATAATATATGTGTGGTTTATCTGCTTGAAAGAAGAAGAGAGATTAAGCTAAACACAGAGAGAGTGTGTTTACCTTAAGTGGTGGCCAGCTGGGTCAGCTTTCTTTTCTGTATATCACAGAGGGAGGACATGACAGAGGTATGGGGGGGACAGAGAGAGAGAAGGGGGGGCAGTAGGAAAGAATGATAGAAAGACAACAACAGCAGATGATGAATAAGGGAGGTGAAAATGCTGACTATTATTCAGTTTGAATGGGGAACAGTCAGGATATGATCTGAGCAGAGCCAGGAACAGAGAGGAAGGAAGGAAGAATGACATACAGATAAATCTGTATTCTGCTCTTTTTTTCTTTTCTCTCCTTCAAGTCTGTCGGTCTCATCAGTGTCTTCGTGAGCAGCAGTAAACTTGGACTGAGAAAAAACCAAATCAAAAACTGATGGGGAAAACACTGACTGGTGACTGCTGTCAAACTAAAGCAATGAGTCTCTCAACTGTGGTAACGTTCAAGTTTCTGACATGGATTTGTACTCAAATATATTATTGGTTCAGCTATATGATTTTAGCCGTTAGTGTGAACAGACATGTACAAACAGTTGTTGTGAACATGGACAAATGAAAAAAAGTTTGATTGGCACATTCTCATGACAAAAAGTTTAATTTGAGCTTAACTGAAATCATTCAAAGGAGCATGGTGGTCACTGTCCAATTGGCTAGCAGCGATCAGTGCATAGATAATTACAACAAACTTGGAGACAAATATCCTTCATAAGAAATAACCAAGGCATCTGTGCACCACCATCAGCATTGAAAGAAAAGGTCTCCAGTGTCTGTGCATGTTTTTGTTTTTTGTTTTTGTTTTTGTTTTTTTTTGGGGGGGGGGGTACAGGTCCCTAAATCTCCTTGTCTTTCAGGGCAGTGTACCAATTGGAAAAAAAAAAAAAAAAAAAAGGTCAAAGTGAATGAAAATTAGGTTCGAGTTAATGTGCGTCATTTTTTACATACGCAAAGTTACTGGCAAACTGGTGAGACAACTTGAAGAAAAATGGCAAAGTTTCCGGGCAGTCAGCTGAGTGCACTGGACTGTCACAAGATTGCTTTTTATAGGAGTGCTTTGTTGTGTCTCTTTCCTTTAACCTCCTTGTGTCTCTCTCAGCCCTTCACACACACTGAAACATCTTCCAGCTTATCTTGCCCTTTCACTTCCTCTCGTTTCTCTCACTATTCCAAATCACAGAAACAGGAAGTGTGTATGAGCTGAGGAAGTTGTCTTTAAGGAAAGTGGAAGGAAACCTTTCGTCCTAAATTACTCTCTCCCACACTCACACTCACATACACACACTCACACACACAAAAGCATTCAAGCAAACATGGCCTGGTCAGAGAAGGTATTAATTATACAGTGAGATGCATATAGATGACTCTATTCCAGCTGTGCTCACTGGACTTGAAGCCACGAAGAAACTGATATCGGCTGTTTATATCATAAACACACAGACGATACAGACAGTCCAAAACATCAACAACAGATGATGCAACAATCCCATCATGGGTGACTATTACTCAGTCTTCCTTTCTTCTGCATCCCTGACTCAAGTAAAAGCAAACAAACACCTCATGAAACTACACAAACAGAATGCACACTAATAGATTCCTCAAAGGGTAACCACATGTCGCCATTAGCTCATTATACACAGAAGAAGCCTTCATGCTTGTTCACCAACAAAAACAACCCTTCATGTCCCAGTAGACTGGACACATGCATAAGCATGCAAAACACACAAACACACACACACACACACACACACACACTATTAAGTAGCAGCATGGGCGCTCAGCAGGATTTAGAGGACAATTAAAAAGCTCAATTAGACTTATATTCTTATTTCCAGAAATTAGCGTGTTACAGCTGGCATGGTTTGCTCCTTGCATCTAAAAACACACTCTTTGCTGGTTTCCTCCTGGGAAGCAACACAGGGGAGATGCAGAGAGAAGAGGGAGGGATTTGATGTAAATATGTCTAATGGTGCTATGTTTGCCAGGCTGTTGAGATAAGTGTCCAATGAAAACGTATCCCACATCCTTAAAACGCAATATTGCAGATAGTAATATGATACTGCCTGTTTTCAAAAGGCAATTCACATCTATGGCTTGAAATCCCTTTGTAATGTTTGCTCTTTCACAGATTGAAGCTGCAGATAGAAAGTGTTTGAGACTGTCCACAAACAGATTCACAAGTTTAGTTTGTTCTGTTTCTCAATCATTTCCTCCCCCAGTCTTTCTGATTCTGATTGCCAAACATTTCCCATTCTTCCAAATTTCCCTGCTTTCCTTTTTTTTTCTCCCCCTCCCGTTTTGCGTCATTTCCAGTAAAGTATCCCAGTCCCACTGTCTTCCTTTTCTGCATCCTCCTTGTCTTCCATGCCAAGAGTGTTGAGTCAGCCACTGCATAAATCCATTGTTTGTGTGTACTTGGGTAAATTGCTGTTGGCCAGGTCACAAGCCTTGAGGAGACAATACATTCCCATTCAGAAGAGACACAAGACACACACACATACAAGGGGCAGATGGTCCAACCTGTGGGTTTCCCACAACGTACTCGTGGAAGGGTAATGCTTCACTGTCCGCCCTGACTGGGTACAGACTCATATTGAAAATGCAAACAGTCACTCACACATGCAGAGAGGGCAATAACTTAAAACCAGCACAATACAATCCCCACAAAGGACATGGTGGGAGCAACGCCTAATTCCAAAAAAACAGACAGAGTCCTGGAGTTCATCTGGAGGTAAACTTGAGTCCTGCTCACAGGAGGGAAAGCGATGCAATTCCTCAACAATGAAGGAACTTGGCAACATATGAAAGACTTTTGTTGCCCTTCAAAACTGCCAGTTTCTCTTAGAAGTTCAACTGTTGCAGGAAGCAGAAAAACCCTGAAACCCTAATGAAGAAGAAAAAAAAAAAAACAACAGCATTTTTTGATAGTTTTTCTTTTTTTTTGTAGTTTTTGGGAGGTAAATGAATCAAATCTTTTATTCCCAGACTCATCTAAGTTTCACAGCTCATAGTTGAGAAAACAAAGACACCATGAAAGCTGCCTCTTTCTCTTCCTGTCTTTTTGTCTCCATTTATATTGCTGATCAAATGAACAGCTAGCCACCCCTTTCTACTGCTAATGGCAGAGTTCTGACAGAGATGTGCCCTCAATTTGGACCATCACCTCAAGTCATACACCATTTTTCTCTCCCTCTCACCTTCCTCCCTGAAATCACAAGTAAGATGGGCTGTAGCCTATGGCAACTTGCTGGAAACACACACACACACACACACACACACACACACACACACACATTCAGTCATACACACTATCGTGCACAAAAGAACATGCAGAACAATTTGTGTTCACACACTCACAAATGCAACAGCCAGAACTGTGGCATACACACACACACACACACACACACAAACAGTCCTAACTCAGAACTGGAGATGAAAAGTCCCAGTGGGAAAAGCCACTTTCCGGAACATTTTACCCAATTTGCATTGCTTCTGGCTCCATCGCGCTCTCTGCGGAGAGGAGATGGGAATGAAGAACAAGTCACTGTGTCTGTGTGTCCGTGTGTGTGTGTGTCTGCAGGAGACTGTATGATTCTCCAAATGGAGTCACAACATAATGAGAGAAAACATGTACTGTACGTCATTTAGCCAACACTGAGACATATGCATCCTTTGATGCTTGAGCACAGCATTATTTTTGACAATTGTGACAGGCAATTTTCATTAATTTTTATTTTTACTCTTTTAATAGAAATTCCGTATAGTTTTATTCATATTTTAGTCATTTGAAAAGCTTTAATTTTTGTCTTGTTTTAGTCGGCCATAACGATTTTAGTCTCACAAAATCTATGGTAGATTCTATGGTGGGTAAGATCTAAATCTAAGAAGTTTTAGCTAAAGTGCAATGCATTATTTAACATGTTTCTCTTGGATCTCCACTCATTGGGAACATCTATTAAACTGTTAAAATAGAATGGTATTAAAGTTAAAGTATGCAGTACAGACAGTTGATTTTACGTGTTATAACTGGAAACAAGCCTTTATTTAGGAATATGTTGAAATCAAATACAAAAAATAAAACTTAAAATCAGACATCTGGTCACTTCTTACAACAAACTTTTGCAATGACCACAAAGGCATTTTTCAGAGAACAGCCACTGTTGACTTTCCCAGAGGTCCCTCCCTCACCACCCCAAAGAGCAATTCACTCCAACTGGCTGGAAAAAATAATTTGTTGATGACCATTTTGACAAAAACACTTTTGTGATGAACATAATTCTTCTTGATCACAAAATGAAACATTCCTTTTTGCAATTTAAACTGTGGTAATACTCAATTGTTAATCTAATTCATCCATCCACCAATCCATTTAGTTGCTCAGTCATTTAATAACCTCCTTTTTTGCTGACTCTTTCACTAGAAGATGCAAGTCAGGTCTGACTGCTAATGAAATTGGTTCTGTATAAATGTTCTCCCCCATATCTCTCCATGATGAATGTCCTACACATATTAACACTCCTCAATCCGACAGACTTTACTGGATGTAAATCAAAAGCACCCTAACAGACATTTTGGTGAAGACCCATGGTTTCATAACACCAGGATAGGTCTCTTGTGGCCTTTCAACAGCCTGCTGAGGAGCCTGCAATTAAAAAAAAAAACACACACAAACACAGCAGGATACAGCGATGCAGGATGAATACATTAGAGAGATGATGCAATGAGAGGAGTCAGAGCCACAAGCAATCAGACTGATTAAGTGTATGTGTGTGTATGTGTGTGTGTGTGTCCTCGCTTCGCCCCTGTAATCCCTCATTTCTCTTCCTCGAAGGAATTGGGTTGTTTTTGCAAGGTTTGACGTTATATCATCTGCTTAGGTACACATGGAGGAGAGAGTGTGTCAAAAATACATTCATCAATTCATCATGGGACCCAGAGAGGAGAATGGGCAGACAGGTAGGCAGACAGAGAGGAGATGGATGAGAGGGTGTCCTTGTGGTTAGTCAGCCATGTGATAAACTGAATGTGTAGAACTAGGCTAAATGTTAAGACATCAGTATTACAGCACAATGGCTGGAATACATTTTCTAGATACCAATAAAATCTTTTAACATTTTATTTGATTGCATGGACAGAAAACCTTCAATATTTTCAAATCCATCCACAGAACTATGAACAATAAATCCTACTGGATCTTTACTTTCTGGGCTTGAGGGTCACTAACAATTAAAATCCTACCTCTTTATCAGAAGGCCCAATCGAAAGCTAATTTCCCTTAAAGCTTGCCTCTTAACTCTAATCACCTAGAGGGACAAACAATAGCCAAGACCTACCGAGTCCTACCTTCTCCCAGATTAGCTCACCTCAGGCCCTTTCCAATAACTCTAAGTGGCTTGGTGCTTTAAATGCAGTCCTTGATTTTTAGTGATGGAAAAGCAAAAGATAGGTGAAGAGGGGAAAAAACATTTGTGACATGGCAACATGGGAATCTGTCTGTGATCTTGCATGAGAACAATGTGTGAGTGTTTAGAATCCAGCACAAGTATTACAATCCAATGTTCTGTCAGGATAAAAGACGTAGGAGGCAAATTAAAGGAAGCTATGCAGCCTTTTTTTTTTTTTTTTGTCTTTATAAGATAGGGCAGCTTGAAGAGTGACAAAAAACTGGGGAAGTGAGAGTGGGGAATGACATGAGGCAAACAACACTGGCTCAGACAAGTTTCACCTGTGAAGACCTTGTAGCTTTCTGTTTATGGGGAACGTGGTCTACCCACTATGCCACCGGCGCCCTGAGCAGCCTTTCTAGTTTATATTTATGTTAAGGATTTCTGCAAGAAAGTGTAAAAGCCTGCATCATATTCAAAACAAGTCACTGTAAAAAGCCTTAGTATTTATCATGGTGTTTGTGAGTGGCTAAACTTCAAAGAGCTCCAAATGTTCAGTTTAATTCAATTTAATTACAAATCATTTCAAAGGACTAAACTAAATCTGCTCAGCTGCCATTAAATTTCCTAGTATGGAAAAGGTTATATAAACTTATGGCCCTCAGCATTTATTTCTAATCATATCATGAGGTCCTTGAGAGAAAGAGACAAACACGCGCGCACACACACATGCACACATGCACGCATGCACGCACGCACACGCGCACGCACACGCACACACACACACACACACACACACACACACACACACACACAATGAGAGACAGTGTGGCTGAAGTCTTTGAAGGTGAGTACAATTGCAATCGTGCCAGTTACTGTGCATGAACTTTATCTGGTTGTTTTTTTCTGTCTCTCTAACACACACTTCACTCCCAGCGGCAGGCTTGACCCTCTTGCCTCCTCTTCACTCCACTGCATCACTAAATGCAGCCATTTTGGCTCCCACAGGGCCCATGATACAGCTCTGGTTGCCTCTTGGCCACATTCACACCACTGGGCCTGTAATGAAACTATGGATTTTCCATCGGTGTTCTGACATTAACTGCCTGTTTGCTGTGCATCCACTCTCTGCTGCGCTATTCTGTACCGTAAAGGTGGACAGGAAAGGAGAGAGGAGAGGAGATTATTTCTGCAAGAACATTCCTTCTATTTTTTCCAACATCTTCCTGGAAATGTCAACTGGATAGCATTATCCATGTGAAGACAGCAATGGACTAATGTTACAACCCTAACAAGAGTACTTCTAGTTATATATATTTACATATATAGATAGATAGATAGAGAGATAGATAGATAGATGGATACATCGTAATATTCACTCTTTTCATCTTATATTACATTGTACATCAAATTCCAACGGTGTGTTTGTAAGTAGATGTAATATTAAAGTGACAAGAGTATGTATTGTGCATGGAGGAGTGTATCCTCACAAACAGAGCTCATCTGAAAAGACACAAACATGAAGACAGAATGAACATGCTGAGGGAGTTAATGAGCGAGTGTGCGGTCTCTGCAGTTTCATCTCTCTCTCTCTCATATTTCTGTCTCTCTCTCACTGTACCCTCACAATATATAATACATGCGCACACGTGTGCGCGCGCACACACACACACACACACACACACACACACACAGGGAGAGACAGACACAGGGGTAAACATGACCTACAAGCCCACTTATTTCCAACCCCAGTTGAAACTGCATTCCCAGTACTGAGCTGTGCTACTCTAACATTCAGCAATGTTGCAGCAACCCACTTTCAGTGTTGTGACTGTGTTCAAATCCCCTGCCTGCACCACAAACATCAATGCTCCCTGTGACTGTCTCTCTCATCCTTCCTCTTCCTCACTATCGCCAGCCATAGCTGCCCTGACTACTGTTGCCATGGCAACCGAGGAGCAGGCCCACCACTGGGGGATTTGGAGAGAACTTGGAGTAAAGACCCCTATGTTATTGGAGCCTTATTGTTGGATGTGTGCTTGTGTGTGCTTGGGTATAACCATGTTTATTGTTCTGAGCCTAAAACACTGATTTCTTCTGCACGATAATAAAACAAGTCTCTCACGGAGGCATCAGTGCAGTCAGAAGCCATATCCTCACCATGGCATGGAGGGACAAATACAATTTTGAGAGAACAGAGAGCCAAACGGAAACATTGTGTTCAACATCAGGCCTGTCATTAATTGATCTAGGAAGGAAAAAAATCACAGGGAAATATAGTGGGAGAAAGAATAGACAAAAGGAGAGGACACAAACTGAGAGAGAAGCAGGTTCACTGATCACTTTTTCCCCCTCCCTCCCATGCACAGCCCTCTGTGATGGCCCTCCCCATTCCAAGGTTATCAGTAATCCAATAGGTTTCCCTGTGAGCAGGCAGTTTTCCAGAGAGACAGCCAATATCCTGAAAGCAGAAACAACCGGAAGGAATTCCTGGCAAGTGATACAGCATTCCCTTTTTCTCGATGACAGGCTCAAGGGTTTCTGTCCATCTTTTCCATCTAACCCAGCAATGCTTTTTATTTTTTGTCAAGGGGGGAAACAGTTTTTTTTTTTTTTTCAAGTGAAAATGTGTTGTATTTTCACATAAATACGGATACATACTGTAAGGCGTGAATGCTCCTACACCATGTAGCAATCATGTTCTAAGTGACACTCTCACACACATACGCAAACATGCACGCGTCAAGGTTGAAGTACGAGGGTTGAGTGCTATTTCAGGGCTACTAGTACGCTGCCAGTGACCCGTAAATAGACAGCACAAGGCTCTTATGGATGATGACACATAACCAGCAACCTTAGGCTGACGCTTTGAGCAGACTCTGGCTAAAGATTCAGATTATAGCTTTAAACGCTGCTTCACAGCAGAAGGGGTGGGGTTTCACAGGTTTTAAACCAATTTTTCACCAATGACAATTCAATCTGTACAGAATCTATGTAAATCCACTGAATATGACATTTAGCTTGTGTACAGTGCAAGATAATAGCCTATAAAGTATTTACATGACAAGCCCATATAATGACCCCACTGTAATACATGGTGTGCAGGGTTACTACACTTGTAAGTACTATGTGCAACTGCAGTTCACACAGACTGTGGAGTCTGTCTTCCTATGTATGCGCACTTGTTGTCATGTTTTCTGCCTGTTTTTTCTATTGTATGCACCTGTGTACTTGCCTTCGTTAATGAGTGCATGTGTGTAATACTGTGTGTGTGTGTGTGTGTGTGTGTGTGTGTGTGTGTGTGTGTGTGTGTGTGTGTACGTACAGCCGCTCTCTGGGGACCCTGTTTGCAGTGCTTTAATTAGCTTAATCCACCAGCAACAGAGCAGAGAAGGAGAGGGGTGTGAGGGTGGTTGGGGAGAGAGATGGCAGAGAGGGAAGGGTAGACAGAGGAGAATATCTGTTCCCCCTGCCATTTGTTACACACCCTCCAAAACACACACACACCCCACCATCTTGGCTCTTGGCAGTGTCGGAAGTTGGCCAGACCATTGTAAAACCCACTGGGACTAGGAAACTGTCTCTGAAATAGCCACATGTGTTGTCCGAGGCCAACTAAACCATTTCCAGTGAGACGCTGCATTCAAACAGTATCCAGGCTAAATGACCAATTAAATATAACGGTGAGGGCTTAATTGGTGTTAGACAATTTAGAATGACACTGTGCAATTAATGTTATGGAGAAGATATGCAGGAGAGTGTCAGGAGTGTTTGTGTACCTTGGAGTGATAATTCAGCAACCAAAACCTGTATTTGTAGCCATGGTTTTCACAAAAATGGAAGAGATGGTGTGGGGAAAGTAAAGCAGGGTATGAAGAAGTCAGAGAGAACAGGAATAAGATTGGAGGAGAAAGAGAAAGACTGAGTTGGGAGACAGTGGGTGGGGAGTGAGGGCTGTAGGAGGGAGGGAAAGAAAGAAGATGCACAAACAAATACTAGCTTTGGGAATAGATGCAATCAGCTCAGTCAGTCAGCTAATGACTAATTCCATGGAGAAAAGAGAAGAGCAGAAAGAGAGAAGCAACAGTGTGAGTGAATCAAAGAGAGAAAAACTAAGGGGTTGCATGAAAGAAGGTGGAACTGAATGGGGAAGGAGAGACAGACGGGGAGAAGAGAGATAAATGCAGGCATGACTAATTAAAGACTCCATCGGTTTGAAACATTTGAACCAAAAGAAAGGATTGATAAATATTTTACAATGAAGAAAAGACAATGAGCTCTCTGTTTCTCAGACTTAGAGACACAAGGCTCTGGATGGGTGAGGAGAAGTAGGAATGCAGGGAAAGAGACTACAGAGGCGGTGAAAAAAAACAACCCTCCCAGAGAAACAGAAATAACACTGCCCAGTGAGCCTCTTCTTAAATGCCTAATTCGTCATTTTTAAGGGCTTAGCAGATGGAAATGGTAAAGCCACAAGGTCAGCTGCACCAATAATAGAGCCATTAGCTTTTTCTTTGCTAGCTCCACTGACGCTAAAAACAAGAGCCCAGGCCACTGTTAGAATAACTGATACTCCTCTTAATTAGGACTATGATATCTCAGCTCAGTAATTAGAATAGACTACCTGCCCTGCTCACAAAAACTAATAACAAACGAGCCGAAGAAACTCAACTAAGTTAACTTTAGCCAACTGTTACTCTAAGATATTAACCAGTAAGCACTGAAACAGCATGGGGGATTGGTTTTTACGCTTGACTATCACCAACTCTTCTGGTAACGGGATTAGCCACGGGGTCAGTGCAGGATGGCTAGCAGTGGTCAGGAGACGAGCAGGCAGGCCGGGAGCAAGTTACAAAGCCAGCTAACATTGTGATAAGGCCTCAGGCTGAGGCTATTCCCTCTGGGAGACAAAGGATGGGGGGGCAGAAGGGGGTAATTAGTTAGATGGTAGGAGATGCCACCATGCCGTGTGAGAAGGATAAACACAGGGAACTATTGCATTTTGGGTTGTTGGTGTGCATTTGTGTTAGAGAGAGAAAAAAACCCTGTGCCCAGCCTACCATTGTGCCCTGAAATGCTCACAGCACATGAAAGCCACATGACAACAAGACGCAGAGCTCTAACAAGAAAAGCATTAAAAATTATTCCATTAATAGCACTAATAAAGATCTATAAAAATGTACGTTGGTGAACATCAATGTGAATTTGTTTCTAAACACGCAATTGTTAATCATCTTAACGTCACTAAACCAGAGGAACTAATCAAAAAGAATCTATTAAGAATCTATTATCTTGGCACTGGGTAATCTGATAAACCCGTTACAGTCACATCCCACAGGAGTATGTGTGTGTGTGTGTGTGTGTGTGTGTGTGTGTGTGTGTGTGTGTGTGTGTGTGTGTGCGCGCGTGTGTGTGTGCGCATGCATGCACGTGTATCTGTTGTCATCTGCTCTCTTCACAGTATATTAGCTAATTTGATACTAACTCACATACAGTATTTATACTCATTTACACTCATCATTTGATGGAGACGGGCTGAAGAAGCTCCTCACATGCTGTTCCTAAGCAGAATGGAGAAACACTGAAATGATGTGTTTTCTTCCACTGGGCCCTATTTTTATGCAGAGGTATATTCTTCTTAACCACACATGGAGGCTGTGGTTGGTTAAGGGTTTGGGGGGAGCTGTACAGCCAGACAGTGTCTCCAAAGCCAAGGCATATACTGTGAGCTGCTGGGCTTAATTGCAAGGAAATTTGTCTGTGAGATGTTGTGTGAACATGTGTGCGTCTATGTGCGAGATACAGCTGGTGTGGGCCAAAAGTGATCTATGCCCGCTGTGCTACTCATGCCTAACCCTCTGGACACTGTGCTGCCAGCCAACGTGCCCCAGTGTAAGTGCAAGTTTTTATATACCTGCATGAATATGCTCATTTTGGCTTGTTAGCTTGAGATATGGCATCCCTTCTGGTGTCAAGGTGTGTGTGTGTGTTCGTGTATCTTGCCAGAAATGAGTGTGTCCATGGTGCCCTGGCATTGTGCCACCCACCATGTGTGTGGTTAGCTGTATCAGTTGGCATGAACAGAGCTTTGCCAGGACACTAAATTTCTCTTCCCTGCTCACAATATCCCGCAGGCATAAACATTGCTTTGTGTCAACAAAGAGCTCCTGAACAAAAAGTTCATAATTCTATCTTGTTGACACTGCAGTAATGCACAAAAATGCTCTTATTGGCTGAGCTGAACATAACATTGCTCAATCAGATGACAAAACTCTCCTTGAAAAATTACAATCAGATTTAAGGAATATAAAAAAAAATTAAAATAAAAAGCCATGTAACTTTAGACATGTATATGTTACGAGAAGCAGAAATCCTTTGATCTTCTATCTCAAGATGTCTTATAGAGATGACCTAGAAACAGGCTGCAACAAGAGCATCTTTAGCTTGCATCCAGACTCTTCTAATCTTCCCTTAAAAATGGATTCTAGCATGGTACATTTATTATTCATCTCTTTCGCTCTTTCTTTTCCTTCTGTCTCCTTTCTTGCGGCTTTCTTTCCTTCTCTCATCTACTCCTCACTTTGCCTCATTAACCCCTGGTAGTGGTGAATTATGATGGCAATGCTGAGGTAGTGAATGAGTGTCATGCAGTGCAGTCACACACTGTTGGAGCAGGCTAAAGTGCATTAGCAGTGAGATTATCAAGGACCAAACTGTTCTCACCAATGGAATTAGCCTACATTGGAGCCCACTGGAACTTATCCTATGCCTTAACCAAGATTTGCTTTGATTTGATTTAGTGCTGCACTGGCAAAATTACCGGGTAATAGTTGGTGCTGGGATTAAGAGGAGATATTTGATAAGATTTTGTGAAGTAGACAATCAGCTTGAAGTGATTCACTGTGTTCCTTAATGTCACCAGTGCTTGTTAATGAGGTAGGAAATATGGATCATTATGGCAGATGAGGCTCTTGTAGGATAAATGTGTGCAGTTAGAGAGAGTGGTTCAATCATTATGTGTGGGTGAATTAGCATTAATGTATAGGTGTCAATGGCATTTTTTCAAAGGAAAAAGACTCCTCATTATTATCTTTCTTTACAATGCAAGTACCTCAACTAATTTTCTGCAAGGTTCTGAAATGCAAGGTTATCCACATACTTTTAATATGCAAGCCTCACGTATGCATGTATGTACATTTTCTCTACACTTACACATCTGTGTGTGTATGTGGACCCTCTTTAATGAGAAAAAATTTCAGAAAAAAACATCACTACATCACATCCATTCTTTCTCAAACACACATACTCACACACTCATGCACACACAACGCTCAACCATTATCAGGAAGAGGGATCTTTGATCACAGACGGAGACAGAAAGACACAGCGGAAAGAGAATATGTGAGCAGCAGATGAAACAGAAAATGAGACAGAGAACAAAAGCAGAGAGGCGACATGAAGGCGCAGTGGATGATTCTTTTTACTAATTCATAACAGGTTTTACAGTGGCTAGTTTAGTTAGAATGACAGTTAGGGATGCCTTTTAGACATTGTTTAACCTTATGATATCTAGTGATCTATAAGTATTTTCACACTAACAAGTTGGCAGTACCTTGAGCCTGAAGTCACAAGTGCATCTTCCATATTGGATGTATGAAATCCTGCAATGACATCCACCTGAAATGAAGTGCACCTTTGTGCATAAATGCATGTGTGTGAGTGCGTCCATGGGGATAAGTCGTGTGCTTTGTTAGATTGAGTGTTGCTGCACGAGAGGACATGCCAACAGATGGGAAAAAGACTCGGGCTGGCAAGGATCAGAGATAATTGATATCCACATGCTTCAGTAGGACGCATGCATGCACACGCATACGGAGTCGTTCTCATTGTGAAAAGTGTCAAATATGCAGTGTTTCCCCACACACATACACACATTGGTCACCTTGAGTCCAGCTGTGGTCCAGCCCTGAGCACTGGGTGGGACAACCCCAGCAGCAGTATCAGACAAGTCTCTCTGAAAAGCTTGTGAGGGTAACTGGCCAGATAGCCCAGTCGATTAATTTCATGCTAGGTTGCACGCTAAGAGTGTGAGTTGAGAAAAACACACTGCATATACTTGGCTTGTCACACTCATATTATAGATTAACTCGGCTGTATGTAATCAGAAAAAGATGAGCTGTCAGGACAGAGAAGAAACAACTGCAGAAAATAGCATATTTTGCCATTAATTAGGGAACATCCTGGTAATACTGGATGAGTGATGGTGCTCTGGGAAAGATCTAAATTAAGTAGAAATTATGTTTTGTCTTAAGAACTCAGTCTTAACTTCTATTCCCTGTACTGAATCTGACCCCTTTCATCATCCTCTACATCTCCATTTACCCCAATCTCTTTCTCACTCACGTTCACTTGCTCTCATTGTGTGTTTGCGTGTGTCTTTGGCCGCATGCAGTTGTGTGAACTAATGACCGAGGGTTACCAAATGTATGCACAAAGCCAGCCTCTGTGCTGCTGCCCGGGCCAAACAACTCGTGGCCCAGCTGACTGAGCCAAATGATGACACAGACGCACACACACACGCACACATACACACACACAAAGTCACAACATATTTTATCAATATAATTTTGAAATTAGTATCTTCTTGAGCACAACACAGATGCAGAGCGTGAGAGAAGATTCACACACAATCTTACTTCATCTTTCCCTAGCAACTGCAATCATTGGCCGAACCAGGTTTGTTTAACAGTGTGTGTATTTGTTCCAGGGTGGAGGTCCTATGTGTAAAGGCTGGGAGGTGGACACATTAGAATGCAAACCAAACATACAAACACACCCACATAGCCACGCATGGGAGCTTGACAGGGCAGCATTGTGTACCATTAGAATCACAATCATCTGTCAATTAGGCTGAGACACAGTCTCCTGATGGTGAGACCAGGAGTCCCGGAGAAATACGACAATAAGTCCATGCAGCACTATACTAATTCAACAACTGTCAATTCTTATTAAACCTTACAAAGACTTGTGGCCATTTCAGTTACTATTACACAACATTCATATGAATCCTAATTAAATATTTTGATCATAATTTCAAACTTAATTTTGCATTAGAAAATATACCTACTAAGATATGACCTGAAAGCAACTTAACAACACCATCATATAAATGAATTTCCTCTTTAAAATCTGTTCAGAACATTAATATTTTTCTTTAAGATCATCAATGTGTGATGGGTTTATGCAATGGCAATAGATGTTAGTACAGGTTAATTGCTGGTTTGGGGGACTTATTTGTAACCAGAGCTGTTTCAAGGTAGCTGAATGGTTCACTCAAAGTAGGGAAAATAATTCCTGTTCAACAGCAGTCTCTTTATCTGATCCCCAGGCCAAGCTGGACTCTTTGGATAACTCTCAATTGTCTTAAATTATGATGATTAGCTTTTTACAAATCTGACCAAGAATTCTAGCTCACACTTGAGTGCACCTACTGATTAAAAAAACAAAAAACAAAAAAAAAAAAACTGCTGCATAGAGGATGTTGTGTGAAGCGCAATTACTTTTTGAATCCCATCTGGGACTTAAGCTTTAGCTTTCTTCTTCACTCCCATTCTCTATGATGAGAGAAGTGATTGTGGTTCATGCTTTTGCTCAAGGACACCAATAGAAATTGGATATTTACAATAAGCATCAGGCACTTTGCTACCCTTGACATGATGAATGGCCTTTCCAAGGGCATTTAAGCAGCAACCATGAATTTCTTGTAATATTTATTGTATCTGTCCACACACACTGTTGTCAGAAGTTTGTTTCATTGATCAGGTGAATGGAAACTGGGTAGCACATCCACACCCACCTGAGCCTGGCATGGCCACAATGGGCACACTATGGGAACTGGGGGCTCCTACCACCTGGCACACTGGCCACATATGCAGAGCAGATGGCCTGAATCGGCCCCCAATGGAGGCTGCAGCTGAGATAGCCTTGCGCATGTGTGTAAATGTGTGTGCAGTGTCAAAAACAAGCACTTACAATAGGTATTGAATTATCGTCTCGGATGCTCTCTTTTGTCTGATGTCCTCAGACCACCTATTGAGATTGTGAATGTGCGTGTAAGCGTGTGTGCGTGTCATGGTGAATGCACTTCCATTGTCAGTGCTCAACAGTGCCTTGAAGTGCAGAAGTGGCCAGGAGAATCGGCCAAATCACTTGAATGTCCATCTGCTGACTGCTTCACTACCCACACAGAGATGGTGTTCTTATGGGTTTTCTTTAGATAGGAAGATATGAAATGGATAAGGGGAGTGACATGGTACACTATATAAACTGGCATGTGGATGGCTGAACAGAGACATGTGGTGACAAAGGAGGAGATGAGCAAGCAGCCATAGATGATGAAACTGTCAAAGGGAATAGACACTTTTAATCCTAAATATTAAGTGGAGCGGATGTCTGGTCGATGGCTGTGTCCTTGACCGCAGCGGTATCCAGATGACCGCTGGAATTAGTTAATCACACCGGTGGATGTCACCTCTCTTCATCACTTCCTTCTCTCCTCTACCTCATCTTGCTTTTCTCTCTATCTGCTTCATCTTTCCATTTATCTTCCTTCCTCCCCCAGTATCTCTCCCCTATCTACGTCCCATCAAACCAGGACTCATTAGTAAAAGCTTCTCCTGCATGTGTGGCCAGCTGAGCAGGGACTTCATTAGTGCATTAAACTCATTGTTTTTGCTATCTTGTTGCTCTGGACAACCTTGAGCAATATAGTTGGTTAAAAATAGACTATGGGTGTTGATAAAACACAAAATATCAAAGCGCATCATGTCTGGCCACATATCAAATAAAAAATAAATATCCCAAGTAAGATCATGTTGCTTTAAGCTGAAACAACTTCCAGTACTGTAATAAAGAAGTGATCCCTGTGGCACTTATTGTGGTCATAATTTGTCTTTTTTTCCCCTCTTCAAGTACAACTGAAATCCACACTGCAAAACTGCCCCCTTGAAGCACATTCATCCATCCTACCAATATTCTCCCAGTTTCTCCCCTTCTCTCCCTTCCACACCCTCAGGCATGGCTATACAAACAGCGTTCAACACTAGTGTTCTCCAGAGGAAAGTGTAAGGAAGGGAGCATGCCGCGTCATTACATCATGATCTGCCAACACTCCCACTGAGCTGTCAAAACTAAAAGCTTACTCCTGAAGACTATTCAATCATTAACTTAACTTATACTATGACAAACTCAGATAAAATGACATATCAGGGCACTGGCCCACCAAAACGACAGAGCAGCCGAGGGAGAATCTGTTATCACATGTTTCTGATTCATTTGCTCTTTTCCATTTTTCCTCAGCTGTCTCCTCATCACTTTGCTTTTTTCTCTTTCTCTCTTACAGATTTTAGATATTGTTCCTTCTATGCAAATTTAACATTTTCCAACATCGGATACTTGTTGTTATGGGGTTTTCTATCTGAAACACTCAGCACTCAGCAGCCAAAAGACCTGCAGGCTCTTTGGCTCTGTTGTCACACACACACAGACACACACGGACACACACAGACACATGAAAACAAGATACTGGCACAAACTAGTGTAGCATTTCTTTGGTTGAGGTATGTGTGTGTACAACATCACCTGGGAGAGAGTAAAACAGCACAGGAGAAAAAACATGTGAGAATAGCTAAATAAATAAAGGAACTGTTGCCAAGCTAAGTGAAGGGATGTCACTTTGACAAATGCATAGTGCTGAAACTTAGTCAATACTGAATTGTCTGTTGTTTCTTGTTCTCTCATAAACACATACACACAAGTGCGCACAAATCCATGCCATCACAAGCACACACATTATTATGCGTACTGTGAGTGACAAAGACTGCGTGCATGTACAAACACGCATTAAAAGCACACAAACACACAGACTGATTATACATTCATAATATTGAATGGATGACAGGTCTTGAGCAGTGCAGAGGGAAACGGTGTGAATTCTAATGAGTTACTATTTAATCTGAATGTGGTCTTCCACAGACTACGTAGAATAGACACGCACGCACACACGGGCACGCACATGCACAGGTGTGAAACATGGTAACCAAGATACTGGACGAACAGATGTATGCTTTTTAAGATATGTCATAATCACAACTCTGACATATAATAACAGAGACAAATGTTATGTAGATCCCAGCTGCAACAACGACTGAAAATGTTGGTCTGTTTCATGAATGCACAGTCAAAGTGGCTTCAAGAAGTTTTAAAATTTTACACAACCAATATACTGCACTAAGTAATTAAAATAAAACCAAGTCCTAAATTGCTTATGAGAGAAAACATTCATTGAATTTAACTCAAAATCAGACACAAACCATCCATCATCACTTTATCCTTCTCTCCGCACTGTCTCTCCACCTGAATTAGTCAGTCAGTTGCTGCACAGCTGACCAGAACAGAAAAGAAATTCACCAGTCATAGCTGTTAGATTGATTGAAGGCAAGCTTTTAAAATTAGACGCAAGGCTGTGCATGGTGTTGGGACACTGCAGTAACATTTAATGTCTGACGTGACTAACATGACAATCAATGAGGGTGAAGGCATATACAGAGCTTTAAACTAAGTGTTAAACCAGCAGTCTTTAAAGACCCACTTGAACATCCTGCTGGAGATTGCCACTCACAGGAAAAATTGTCATGACTTTATTTAATCTCCAGAAAAGGTGTCTGGAAAGTGCTTGGTGTTACTGTAAGATTATAAAGCTGTAGGCACCCTATAAAGTCATGACAGTAAGAACAATCACTGGTTGAAAAGCTCCTTATAGTCCAAAGGAGACAAAACTCACTAAAAGAGTTTTCTTTTTTATCCAATGGCCTTGAACCTACAAGCACCAAAGTATGTTTTTGCCTTAACTGAAGGGCTCCAAATCAACAACACAAAAAACAAAACAAACAAACAAACAACAATCAATTGACTTAAAAAGAAAATATGCACAAAAAATATTCCTACCTTCTTCAGTTTGCCATTGCGCGTGCCAACAAAAGCCACAGTGTTGCCACGGTAGTCGTATGCCGCCACCGAGGTCATCCCGTCGTCTTTGTCGATGAACAGCGGCGTTCCCTCGATGGTGCTGGTACCGCCCAGCGGCTGGTTGAAGTCCTGGCCACAGAAGTTATCATCGATCTGCAGTGGCTGGAGGAAGGCAGAAACAACAATGATCAGATTCCACTAATTAATTAATAAGATAAACTCAAAATGTATGTTTTGACAGATGCTTTTTAACTGATGGGTTAAAGTGTTTTTCTCCAGAAGAGGAGTCTTTTGAGAGGTATACAAGTTTTGTTTCAACATGCAACAGTTAATATTTCATCTTGGGGAATTTATATAGTGTAAATCTTGTATTTTGTAGCCCTCAAAAGTATTCCCCTCAAAACAAATCTTAGAAGCAGCAACAGAGCTGACAAAAAGTCACTTGCCACTTGCTTTCATATCCCAGTGGGAGTGCATGGAAGACTTTAGGTGCATCATCTGACTTCAATGGTTTACTTGATTATCCAGTTTGTTAGGAATGCTGTTGAAACATGGGCCATTCATAAATAAAGCCTTTATTCTCCCAAACAGAGTCCCACCACGCAAAAATCACAGCATATTGTTAAGTGTTCAGTCACGGTGCAACATGGCGCTAATGATGGTGACCATGTGACAATATCTGATGCATTCCAGTGTCACGAGGGGCTTATCGCCTCGGGCAACCCACTGACCCACATGATGCCTTAACCAGTCACCACAGACATGCACAGACATGTCTTTTTAAGTCACACAAACCTTAAATATGACCGTTTCTGTGGTTGTTTGGACATAAATTTTGGTGGTGAAATTATGATGGTACTTTACCATTTTCTGACATTTTGTAGAGTAAATAATTTATCAATCAATCACAAATAATGATAAACTTATAGCTAATGAAAGTGGCAGCCAGCAGCTTGATGAGTGGGTGGTTAATCTAAAACTCTACATTTGTATGCTGCCTTGGCGATACTGATTTTGAAGGAGAATAAATGTGTGGGATGTATGTGTGTGTGTGTGTGTGTGTGTGTTTTTGTGTATCAGACTTGAGGTTGCGGACTGACTGCTAAGGTGTGGAACTGAATGGCCATCAGTGCGTGCTATTCATAGTCAAAAGACATGAGAGTTTGTGGACACATAGACACACAAACAGAATTGGGGAGTGTGTAAATGGCGGTGTAATCCACAGTCTTATCACTACATCATCTGATTGATCCACACAGGAGTAAAGATAACATCCCCTCTTTCGCGCTCTCTCCCTCCTGATCTGCCTAAATTGCCTGCAGCTCAGAACATGTCAATAGCCCGTTATTTTGGGATCTTCTACTTTCTCACTCTTCTTCTACAACTCCCTCCAGCTGCTACAGTAACTGAGCAAACATCAATATCCCCTCCTTGTCTCTTTCTACCTGCATCTATTCATCCCTCCACGCTGAATCACTCCACATCACCCTCTTCATCCATTCTTCCTCTGTAACTCTCCATCTGTCGCCATCTCTCTCTCAGGCACTGCTCTCTCCCTCATGTCCCCCACACACATTTTTGGACTTACATGATGCTCTCCAGTGTGTACAGGTGTGTGTGTGTGGAGGGTTTTAGGTCTATCAGCTGGACCTAAGAGGAGCTTCTTCCTGCATGCTCGCTCTGTGTAGTGATGCCACATGATAAAAGATAATCAGTGTTTTAATGGAAGTCTCTGTATTGGTGTGTACATGTGTGTGTTTAGGAAAGTGAGAGACAGGAACACACACAGCCATTACCTTGAACAACTTTCTTTTGTAACCGCTAATGGCTGGGGGGCAATTTCTTCCCTCAGAACAAAGGCGACTGACAGACAACACGCACACACAACCACACATGTACAGACTTGTAACAAGTATGCGCACACACATACACATTCAGTCAAAGCTTCCAGTTTAATTTTTGTGTGTACACACAGATTGAGGTACAAGGAACAAAACAATTCCCAATGTCTTAATATGACATACAACTAGAGGCAACAGTTTTAAACCATATAGTGATTGGAAAGAAATCCATCAATCTGGATTAGCGCTGGCCCTACACAAACACACGCACAAATGCGCGCACACACACATACACCAACACTCAAGCAATCCCATGACGTCAGAGCCTAAGGGAAACAAGCTGAAAGGGTTAATCCATCTTCTATGGAGGAGACTAAATGTCGAAATTGCTGCATACAGTAGCCCCTAGAATCCATAAGGGTTAACGCACAATACTAGCAATAGACACACACACTGACACACAATACACACAATATCAAACACACAGTTGCCTATATAAGTCTCTCTGGGCCACTGAAGGGTAAAGGTGCTATAGCATTTCTGCAGGTCTGGAGGGTTTAAACAGCATAGATCAGCATGGAATAAAGGAGTTTCCCTTGAGGTTGGAAAGCATTTTAATGGAGGCTACATTCTGATGTGGGTTCTGCAATTCAAGGCATTAAAAGATTCCCATGTGAATTACAGCCAATATTCAGTATGGAAAGAATATCCCTTTCTATGGTCTCTGCAGGGTTATTGGCTGGAGACGGTATTTAACGTTCTACAGTGTTTTCAAAGAGTCAGAAATCGTCCAGGTATGCAAGAGTTAAGCCAACAACCTTCCGCTGACTTTGGCAGAAGAGGTTTCTTGTTTTGATTTTCACCGGACACACGTGGCGCAAACTGAATGAATCTGTGGATTTGCAGTTCACAGGCACAAGACAACTCCTCCCAAAAAGGTGTGTGTGTCTGTGCCCGTCTTGGTTTTAGGGTAGTAAGGTAGAAAACTCTAACTAGGGCTCAGGGTTTTTTGTTTTTTTTTTCCTCATCATTCAAAAAAAGAAAGGCACAGTATGACTATGAATGTGTATACACTGCATGTGGAAATTGCAACTGCTCATTGTTTCATGATTGGTTTATCTACTACTATTATTTTCTTATTTATCTCTCACATCTGCAGCACCATAAAATAGCAAAAATATGCCGATGTCAAATCCACATCTGCAAAGTTTTATTGGATACCTATATTGAAAACCGCTGAAGTCTTTAATAGCAGCGTTCAAGGGGTTAATACACACACTGTACATACAAGCTGTCAGCTGATATTCAAGGTCACAGAAAAATATGTGACCCAGATAATGCTGACACATTATATAAGGAATGCACACAAAGATGCATGCACATGACACACACTCATGCACAAACCCCGAGTGGTCTCTTGAACCAGCTAAAGGCCATGTGTCACTGGAAAACAGCCACAGCTGTTCCCATGGGCGGAGTGGCTTCAGCCACTTCACACTTCAAAATGATGAAAAATAGCCATTCATTGGGCACTAAACATACATGTGCACACAACTCAACCCACAATAACACTGACTGATTGCAGATGTGCACCGACTGGCCTGCTCCAAGGGAAATGTTGGAATAATCATTCCCCTATGCCATTTCTTTGAGGCATTATGTCAGTAAAATAAGTGTAAGCACACATTACACAGACCTCCAGTAGAGCTTGTCAACAATCGCCCCCATTTTGTTAAACAGCAGTGTGCAATACAGGCTTATGTACGGAAACATGCATGATGGTGTTGATTTAATACATTGTTGTTCATTATGGTTTTTATGGTAAAGGGGAAACATGTATGGCAAACACAAAAAACGAACTCATTCAGAGAGATGCAAACGTTCCTGCAAGGACATGTACAGGAAAAAAACAAACAGTTATTATGGGAGAACAGGAAAAGAGTGGTGCAGCCAGAAGAGGTAGGGCCGGAAGTGGCTGGTATTTATACTGACAGCATGGTTTCAATACAAGCCTGCAATTCATCAGTGAGTTTGTGTGTGTTGGTACATGCATAAAAGTGAAAGAAAAGAAAAAGTTATCTCCTTGTTTAGCCAACAGATAAACATTAAATTAGCAGGAACACACATTTGCTAGTGATTAAACCACAACATGTGATGTGTTTCAATGCAGACGATTCTGGCTTGTTTTCATGAGGTTCATGTGGTGTGAAAAAAAGTGGACAATGGGAAAGAGAACCAAAAACATGACATCAACCATAGGACATCTTCCTCTGCAGCCTTCCTCCTTGTTTTTCCATCAGTTTATAAAGGTTTCACAGTACACACACAAGTACACAAACACACACTAACATTATGTTGGCAAATGCAGGTGCCTTGTACACTGCGTGTGTGTGAGAGAGAGTGTGCCCGGTTCCAAGCGGAGTTAGGGATTCTGGGAGAGGGCAGCTCATAAATTACCCACAAATCTCAGTGTGGGCCTTGAACTCATGCAGACATTGCAGGAGTTCTTCAAGATGAATAAATACAAGCAGAGTTTATGTGTATGTGTATGTGTGTGTGTGTGTGTGTGTGTGTGTGTGTGTGTGTGTGTGTGTGTGTGTGTGTGTGCGCGCGCACACTCGCAGGCCTGCGCATGCATACTTGTGCTGCTTTAGAAAACAGAAGAGAAAGCTAGTATCTGATGGTTTCCATTGTTACCCCATCATGATGCAAAGTCTGTATGAATGAATCAGCCTGATCAAAGTCAGTTATCATCACTGTCCTGGGTCCTTCTGGGTCCTTCTCTGATATAGAGGACACACACAGCCCTCTGACCTTATACAGACCAAAGCGAATTACCGATGTCTAAATTCCCATCTCTCAAAGCTGAGAATTTAATGTATAGTACTGATAACAAGGTCTCACAACCATTGGAAACCAGCAACTAACACACGATTCCATATTTTGTTGTGCATTGATTCATTCGGCACACAGCTGAAAACCATTTGATGTTTTTGTTTGTTATTTCTGTCTGTTTTTAATTTGTCAGAGGGCAAAGATTCTTATATTTATCAATTTATGGATGAATTCCTTATATTGAATTAAAGTCATTGGTCTAAGCCAACCAGCACCTTATTTCCTGAAGTTAACTCACAGTATGAAAACACAAAGCCATACTTAGGCCAACTCATACATTTCTTAAACAACATCTGCATTCAGCTCAACAAGTTGTAAACATCCCACCAGTTTCCTCACTGATCTCAGCTGTGACGCCACCGGTTCCATAGAAATGGACTGATACTCAAATGTGACAAAAGGCATGATTCATTAACATCTTGTGTCATTCTCAGACCAAAAAATGCTCAGACAGACAACTTAAAACTAGTGACAAGAGGTGTGTGAAAAAAGGAAGGAGATTATTGTTGTCCAAATTATTTTCTAGAATAGGTTATTTGATTCTCACTGATCAATAATTTACAAAAAGAGATGACTAGAACAATTCCATATTCATGGGTAGTAAGGTAGTAATTTCTATGTTTACTTCACTCCAGGCAGACAGTGAAACCTTAAGGAGTTGGCATCTTTTCAGAGAGCTGCTTCCAAAACCCATCACCACATGTTTAGAGTGCCATTTGACTGAATGGGAGAGACAAAGGAGTGATACACAACATACGGAGTATGGAGGAGGAAATACAATCATTACTGCACAAAAAGAGAGTTGTTGTGTTTTTTGTGTGGGTGCATGAAGGTGAAAAACCATATGTATGATTGGTGGAGGTTTCTGAACAGTGGTACCACTCCTAACTGCGTGATAACTGTAAAGCAGGAGGCAGGTCTGATTTAAAGGAAACTATAAGCAAACAAAAACACACAGTCTATTAGCATGAGCAACACAAGCACAACCCCTGCCCCACATTTTCTGATTGCTGCTGATAATGATGTATGCAGCACACCACCCACACAGACTACGGATCAATACATAATTACACTGACAATTAGTATCATTAGAGTGGTGCTAGAGATGGGGATTTGTTGAACTAAACACTCCTCAGAGAGAGAGAGAGAGAGAGAGAGAGAGAGAGAGAGAGAGAGAGAGGGAGAGAAGGATAGAGAAAGGTCAGAAAAAAGAGGGAGAATTAAGCAGCTCACACACAGTCTGCATGGGGTCTTTTCCAAAAGGTTCTCTATTGTTCCTTAATAATAGGATGAGAGCTACACTTGAGCTCAGAGCGGGTGTGATATTGTATGCGCACACACAGCCCTCTCTCCCTCAAGCACACATACACACACTCAAACACTATCCCATATGAAACCATCACCTCCTAATTTCAAATCAAATATCGGCCCAAACGCAACTCATTAGTACCAATAATGTTTAAGACAAGCTGCCCAATCGGTGTCTCCTAGCTCAACTCATTTAAACTGTCAATTAACTCCACTCATCTACTCTGGCTCAATTAATCAGGTCTAATTACTTAAACGCATTTGCCAGCATATCCTTAGATTAGGTCCACAGAAATAGGACTTAGTTTTACAAAGACCACAAGTGACGTTATGTCCATTAAGCAATATTTATAATGGTTCCAATAAGGTTAGGAACTGGCCTTGAAGTCAATTCTACTTTGTATTTTCAATAACAATGCAATGAAAATCTACCTTGTGTTGTCTCATGAAATGCAGAGTATTCGTTGCAACATGTCTGCCAGGCATTTCACAATCACTTTTTTTAAAATTATTATTATTACATTTGTCTCGCCAAGTCTCATTTCTTGCCAAATAAATATTACAGCTTTAGAAAGCTTAAAACAAAACCATAAATTAATTCTAAGTAGGAACACAGGCTCTTCAGTGACACAGTATAATAGTGTTTTCTTATCAGCCATATGTAAATGGTTCAGTTGTATTTGCATCTGCCGTGAAGATGTAACCAGTCTACAGTGTGCAGCTCACCATAGGTTACTTCTTAGCCTGATAACTGTGTTTCTCTCAGCAGTTATCCTCACCAGACCAAACACACACGCATATACACACAATGATTGCTGATAACTTGTGTGTGTTCTCAGTAATAAGCTTTCGATATGAACAAAAAAATGAAAAGAAAAAAGTTTTTAAAAAAATGTAAAACCTGCATCCACAAGCACAAGAAATCATTGTAATCAGTTGGATATCCAGAGAGAGCTGCATCTTCCAAATTAAATTTGTCCAAAAATACCACAGCTATGAGCACCGTTAACTAAGGAGCTAGTTTAAAATGCATATAAAAATCCTCAAAATAACCATGATAGACAAGTGATTATTTTAATATTGATTTCAGGTTTAGCATCAACTCTCACCTTTCACACCAGTGGCCACACAACAGCTGCTCTATGCATGAAAAGATGACTGACTCTTTTTGCTATGATTGATTTGCTGATTGATTGATGAATTAGTTTGTGACAAAGTTCAAAACCTTCCCATCCATCTGGTGATTGTGTGAAAACAACTTGACATTTTGAATAGTACTTAGGTCAAATATGAGCCTCACTATCAGTGAGGAAAATGAATGGCCTCTCTAAGTCCTCTTTCTTTCCCTTTCTTTCTTGCATTCTTTGCATTTGGTTTAGTCTTTGAATGCTTAGAAATGTTTGCGCAGAAACTAAAATAAGCTCATACTCTTCTAAGAAATTATTCAACTGGTGTAAAGTGTGTTTGTTGCTTTGCATTAAGAAAATACACTCAGCCTGCTTCACACTTTCTTTCAATGTGTTCCTGAGGTTTTTACTATCATTTCTGTGGAGAAATGAATGTGAAGTTAATATTTTAAGAACAGGTTTTGACCAACAACAGAAGACAAAATGGTGGCCAAATGGTTTACATTGGTCAGGCTCTATATCTGGGCAATGCTGATTTATAAGATGCCGCCTTGATCAGCCCAAAAGCCAAAGCAGCACGGCTGTGTGCTACAGAGCTTCTACAGCTTTCAGAAGCTCACCACTGTCTTGGTGAGAACCTTGGAGATGACTTTCTCTAACCATATAAGTACACAAACCTGAAAGGTTACTGGTTTGGTATCTTGTTTGCTGTGGAGATAACTACTGGAAATTGCTCTTTATTGTGATTAATTTGGTGAATTTAAAAAAGTTTTCTCTGCAAAGTGACCCTGAGCAGCAATGTCCCTCCCTGACCTGGAGAACACTAATTTAAATTCAGTGATATTTCATAAAGACACCCCAAAGGAGCTATGTCATGTCCCTGAGTCCTCATTACAGCACCTACTCTGAGCTACGCATGCACACACACAGACTTGACATGACAGAGAGCCTCGCTGCTGAGGAGGACAGTGTGCTGACCAGGTGACGGACGCCGATATTATTTGTGCAGCAGCCAACGTTCAATCACACTCTCCTCTCTTCCCTCTATCTCTCTCTCCTCTTTCTATCACCGGCCCTTTCTCCTGCTGTTCTTGGCAGTGGCAGCAAAAATATTTCTGGGGCTATCACTCTTTCCCTCTCCCTCCCGTCCTCTCTACCGGTGAATCACTGCTTCTCTGAACACACCCCAGCTGTTGGGGGGGGGGGGGGGGGGAGATAAAAAAAATACTTGCAGTTCTCTCTTTGGCTGTTTTTCCTATTTTCTTCCTTCTTCCCCACATACAGAGTCTCTGATCGAAACTAAAACTGCCATCAAAAGCAACACAAACACTGAAGTTGCTTCCAAATCACAGTTAGTCAGCCGTGGCTGCACCACACAACATGGCTCCATATCAAACTGCTCATGATTAACATTTTTGGACATTTTCATGACGCTATCAGTGAAAGGACACATATCTTGTCTTCCTCTAGCCTAAAAACATACACATGCCTATAGTATGGAAATTACCACCGTAACCGGTGCAGGCACATTCAAGAGGCCTTATCTCCTGCAGATAATAGTGTTAAAAAAACAGGGTTTTTTTGTTTTGTTTTGTTTTTAAAGAAAACCTTTTTGTCTTTTCTTACACTCTAAAAAATGTCTACAAAGCCACCGATCTTCCAGAATTTTTTACTGTTTTTTGTCTCCCCCCCATTTTCCCTTGGCTTGTTCTGTTATCTTCACACTCACTCTGTCTCTCTCATCTCTTGAACAGCCTCCTTCAAATTCCCTGCTCTCTTCTGTATGTTGCTTTGGCATCGAACTTGTTCTCTCCCACTTGGACTCCCTCTTGTTCTCTCATTTCTACACCCACCCACCCCCCAGATCTGGTCATTATTCCGGCAACTTTTTTTATCCTTTCTTGAGCTCACCTACATGCCTCTCTTGCCCCCATCTCCTTCTCACAACACCTTTAAACCTTATTTATTTGTTGCATTCATCTCCCTCTCACGTCACATTAACATTGCATCTCTCTCACTCCCTCTCTCTCTCTCTCTCTCTCCCTCTCCCTCTCTCTCTCTCCCTCTCTGTCTCCCTCTCTCTCGCTCCCTCTCTCTCTCCCTCTCAGTCCCTCTCGCCGTCCCTCCCTTTCTCTCTCTCGCTCCCTCTCTGAGTGGAAATGGTTTGTATTGATCCACTCTCAAACCGGGGAGAAGGTCAGGGGTTCACTAATAAAGCTCAGGGACAAAGTAGAGACACACAAACAAGCACAAGACGGCACATACACAGCAGACAAATATAGCCAGGTACCAGGACTGAAGTGATGAATGGTGTGTGTCTGCTTCATCTTACCTTCTACATATGCATACACACTTTTTGACACAGCTGCTTGCATTGTGCCCAAACATTTGTGTTTATAGGAAAATAGCCACCGTGTCTCTGTGACCATAAATATCCTAATGATGGCCAGGGGCTAAAAATTATGTTCTGAGATAAATATGAACTCCATACAGGGAGTTGACAGGGTACCCAATCATCCATCACTGCTATGTGGCTAACAGCTGCCCAGGCTTCCCACCCTACCTCGTGTCACGCACTCCCACTTCACTCAATGACAGGGTCAACCTAAACGTATTCACCATGCACTCCTAGACCACAATGCCTTTTTCCCCCACACTGTTCAGTCAAATGTGGTTGAGGCAAGCATTTATGAGTTCTCAGCCTAGAGGTTAGAGATGTGCATTTGAATTCTTGCAGTGGGTGGGAAACTCTGGGCGGAGCTCAGTCCCAAACACTTAAAGCTTAAAGGTTGGTAAGCTGTGGAGAGGGAGATTGGCAATTCATATCCCTGGATCAGTTAGAGGAATGGAGGCAGGGAAATGACTTCCTGTTAGTTATACAAGTTCCTCCTTACTTAGAGCTGTTAGGTGGAGGCCTCCTAAACCCAGAAACCCAGAATGATGCAGAATTCACTTTTACCAATTCTCTGATCTTGTTCATATTTTTAATAATGAAGATGTGCATATTAACATAAAATTAAAAGTCAATATTTGAATTTATTGCTTCCTTTTATCAATGTTTGATTAAACTGACACAACAATTAGTGACTTATTTATACCTTCATCATTTGCACTAACAGTATCAGTCTCAAGCTATACTGTTTTTATAATTTTACAGTTAATGATTACATCAGTGCTACTGTCATCATCACTGATGGTGATATAATATCCATGTAGATAATCCACATGTACTGCCAGTTTATGCTGCTGTGGACTGTAGACTGTTAAGGTTGTGACTATATATGGCAGGTACGATATACGATGACAGCAATAATCTTTCCATTTTGATTACTGCTGAATAGGTCACAGTATATCAGCAAAATGTAAAGTTATCGACCAGGTGCGTGCACTTGCACATACTGTATTTATCTAGCCAGTACAGTAAGCTTTTCAATGATGTTGCACTGCAAATAATGGCAGCCCAATTTTTTGCTATACTAACCTGTGATTTTGCACCATTACACTATGCACTAAAAGCGCCTGCTGCACCAGGGCAAAGGTCTAACTGAAATAATTGAGAAGGCTTTTTTTTTCTTGCTTCAGAGCTGCTGTCAGTGTGATGGGCCCTACAAAAAAGGACAGGCACAGAAAAGAATGAAAACCACCACCACGCACAAAGGAGGCTAAAGCTACACAAAGTGGTAAAAATGAAGAATAAAGGGAGGTGAGAGAGGACTTCGCTGGGTGATTCACATCACTTACACGACCGCACAAAACACACCTGTGCACTCAAGCTAATGAAGACCTACACAGAGAAAGACTGCTGTTTTTACAAAGTATTTCACTCCATTAGACACAACCTAAGGTGAATGGTTGCTCTCTGTCTGTGGTTTGTGTGTGTGTGTGTGTGTGTGTGTGTGTGTGGGTATGTTCCAAAGACACCTGCCGTAAAAATGGTGTGCACTGACATTTGAAGAAAAAGCTTTAAAACCAGCCTTTTAATTAAGCTATCTTAAGAGAGAGCAAGATCCGGGGGAAAGATGAGTGATTTTAAAGAGCACACAGGATGCAATATGGGGTCTGTGAGACAGATGGCCAACTAAGAATGAGGCACACTAAACACTAATGGAACAAAAATATAGTCAGATAGGATTTAAGCTAATGCAGCCTGAAGATAGAGGGTGCATGGAAAGAGACAAGAGTGGTGTTGAAGGCCAGAGAAAATAAAGGAAGTGAACAGTTGGTCTAGTTGTCTGTAATTGTGAACTTATCTATGTTCTGTTGAGAGGTGCCTCCGGTGTGAGTGTATGTACGTCTGTGTGAGGGATGTCCTCTTTAGCACATGCAAGGCCATTGAAAGGTTAGTAGAAAACTCATGCTATCCCCCAGGAGTGGAACGACTCATGTTGTGTGTATGCAAGCCAGAGAACACAACTCCTGAGCGCAACTTCACAAATCCTGGGGACTGAGCTAATGATGTCCCCTGTCTGACTAAATCAAAGCACCATGTGGCTGTGGGGACGGAGAAAATGTGAAGGAAAGATATGTGAAAAGACAGCGGGCGAATGACATTAGAGCTTTTCATATTTAATATTAGAAGGACTGCTGCTACAGGCCCACAGTGATTCTGAGTGAATGTAGCATGGGTAGGGCTAGTGTTCAATTAGCAGGCACAAAGAAAAAAGGCTGAGAGGATGAACAAGTGTAGCAGATAGGTCAAACATAATGACATCATGATTGGTCTTTAATATTTGACAGCTAAATTAATCTATACCTGTATATGCAAGCGAGCTGGGATTGGCTCCAGCACCCCTGCGACCCAGAAACGGATAAGCAGTTGAAGATGAATGAATGAATGAATGAATGAATAAATATGCAAGCAAGGGAGTGGTGCATGTTTGCAAAAATAACTTTTCCATTGCAATGGTTCCTACAGGGCCATCTAATATTAATTTGTTCTGCATCAAAGTGAACATAAAGAACAGGTAGAAAGGTGTGAGCTTACCGAGTTGATGCAAGCAAGCTCCTTGTTGAGCAGCCAGGGTAAGGAGAGTTTCCCATCTCCCTTGTAGCAGGACTGGATCCTTTCTTTGATCTTTTCCTTTATCCTGCGCAGGGTGAACAGGCACAACGCTGACTCTTTGGGTGGTTTTGCCCGATTCTTCTGACCCTGGGAAAAGATTGTGAAAAGGATGTCTTCATTCTCAGAGATCCCCAGAGAGTTGGCCAGCTGCCGACCGGGCCGAGCCAAGAAGGCATCCTGCACCAGACGGTACTCTACTCCATCCTTAGTGCAGCCAATGGGGAACTCAACATAAGAGTAAAACTTGGGGTCGTCCACACAGAGGCGGACAATTTTTGAGGTGAAGAATTGCTCCCCACTTGCATCGGGGGAAGTCAGTTGCGTGTCCAACTGCATTGTTAAATAATAGACAAACTGCTCACTGCTGAAACTGTACACATAATAAATGTCGAAAGCAGGAAACTTGGACAGAGTATCAGAAGGAATCTTCAGCTGAGAGGAGACAAATTCGTCTTGATAGACAAAGCTGAACATGTCAGCGTTTTCTTCATTCTCCATTAGCTTGCGGCTGGACAGGGTCGGAAAATATTCAGATTTGCCATCGATGGGGGTTCCAATAAATAGCTTGCTAGTGGGACTGTGTGGGGAGCTTATGATCACCCCAGACATGGTGCCTGACTCTGCCACACTGGAGAGGTAGTGCTCCTTGCGGTGATGGGGCTCGCCAAGCTTAAAGAGGTCATCCAGTCGTAGGAACTGGCAGATGCCCTGTGAGGTGCTGCCACAGGCAATGAGGCGGTTCAGTGCGTAGTCTATGAGAAGAAGCTTATTCACATTAAGGGTCTGAGCCAAGTCATGAGGACAGGACTGGACACTGGGTGGAGGGTAGCACTTCTCATTGTCCACCACTGGCCCAGTCATGTGGCTGCGCAGCTTGGTCAGGTTGCTAGACAGTTTGAAAATCCAGTTGACAGCTCCCACGTAGACCTCTCCAGTTTTGTTGTGTATGGCCAGATGTGTGAGTCCCCATTCAGCATGGGTAAATCGTTTGAAGGGTGGGGGTTGGCCTCCAGAGAAGGATGAGCCTGTAATGAATAAAAGCCCCAAGAGGAGAAACATATTTCCCTGGCCAGGGGAAGCTGATGACCGAGCTAAGGGACACATATTTGGGCTGTCCAAAGGCAAACCTTGGGGGATGGGGAAGGAGAAAGAGAGGAGGATGAGGAAGAGGAAGATTACTGGGGCTCTGGTACCAAGTTTGGTACCCAAATTGGGATTTTCTTTCTTTTACACTTTCTGTCAAGGATTAAAGGAGGGCAGATTTAGGCAGAGAGAAGGGTAAGAGGAGGGGAGACAAAACTGCTATTGATATGCTGTCCTGTTCTCAGAGTCTCAAGCTGCCATCTGGAACATCATCCACAGAGGTGCGAGGTGAGAGCCCTGGAAAGCAAAAGGAAAAAACATGGTGAGTATCAAAGTAATATTTTGTATTGATTATGTAGGAAGAGACCAAACGTTCACAAACTGCACAACCAAAATTAGAAAAATTCAAGCTGACATTTGCCCCAGTTATAAATAAATGATAGCAAATCAAGTCTGGAAGGCAAATGTGTGTCAGCATTTAATTATGAGTGAAGATAGCAGGGGATGCATGGGCATATTATTAAAGACTCTGTACACACAATGTGAGTCTCGCAGAAATGAGTTATAGACTCACGACTGAACTCTTTAATATTTCATAACTTCTGTGTTACTGTGGCTTTAGAGGAGGCATGTGTTTTAAAAAGTGCCAGTGGGCCTCGTTACACTGACAGCAAGCAATTTATAAGCAGGTATGCACACAAGCTTTCCTGCAACGGATTTAACAGTATCAACACACCGTCCAGTAACCTCTTATTATAATCACAACTGCAGTTGTGGCACTCAGGTATGGAGTGCAGGGCACTACCTTCACAGTCAGTACCCCAAAAAAATTTCTTGAGCAGAAATATTAAAATTTTCTTCAGAGATGTCTTATTTTTAACCAATGTTACAAACGGTCTCTGGCTCTCACAGAGTTGTCTCATCCATCCAGGCAGAAATATCAGCCAGAAAACCTGTTTGCCTCTTGTTGTCACCACACTCAGAACGCCCTTGTTCTTATGAATCACACCACTGGACTGGCACAGTGAGGGTTTTGGTGCAGCTTTGAGGAAAAAGTTGAACCTGCCTCAATGACTACCAAAACACAATGGGACATTATCTGGAGATATATTGGTAAATAAAAATGCATTCAGGGGTAGATGCAAGGTGGAATAATTTACAGCACAGATAGGTTGGATGTATAATTCCTCCAGAGTTATGAAGCCAAAGGATAAGTAAGACGGTAGCATTGCTATGATAACCTCTTGTGGAAAAATAAAAAAAAAGCCTTCGTCGTGGAATTATAAAATGATTGTTTTGGTCTCTGATAAACCTTCAAACTTTTCTCAAAGTGGACTCCCTAGACTCATTTGTGTCACAATGACCTATCCCAACATGTCCACAACAGTGTAGCCAGTTTTTTTCAATTCTTTACATAGTGCCATAGTTTTATTCTGAATGCACCCAACTGTCCATATTTCAGGGCATCAGGGCCCCATTTCCGTCCTTGTTATTTTCACAAATACACATATATATAGCTCTTCGCATGAACTATACCCTACGGCTTGTATGCCCCGAACTCCTAGGATGCAGCAAGCAGAGGTGTGTTAAAGGGAAGGAGTGAGATCATTTATAGGATGGCAATTTTACAGGTTAGGGACAGGAAGAGCGGCCATAGGAGAAAATATTCGCTGCTTTGGGCGTTCTCCAATGAATAATGGTAATACAGTGATGAGGGGCAGGGTTTGCTGGGCACCTGCTGCTACTTGACAAGTCAATCATGTTCCTGCAATACTGGGACATTAGCTCTCCTGTAAATGCTGACTATGCAAAACAGGACACATATCTCCCAGAGACCCCATGCTTCAATTTCACCTTGACTATAGAGACATAGAGGAATGTCTAAGTTTCTGCCTCCTGCTGTCATTGTTGCAAACCACTGAGGAGCAATGCTATCTGTCTGTCAATTGCCAAGTGTAAGGAATACGGGCCTGTAGTCAGTTTATCAACCTCTGAGAGGAATGTGTGTGTCCCAACAAGTTTCTTTAGTTTTATGCAGCTATCCTTGAAAAAGGCAGATGCCTGTGCAAATACTAGAGGAAAAAAATGCACCTTTGCAGTATTGAAAGAATTAAACGCCCAGTAAGAGGAGTCACTCAATTGTTCATCAATTTTACTTGCTGCAACTGCTGCAAACAGGTGACAAGAGCAATGGTAAGAACAATGTTCATGGAATAGTAAACAAGAGCTCAGCTGTGAGAAAGCTATCCAGGATAATGGGGGCGGGGTCATTCAGTTTTCCAACCATGAAGGGCTAGGAGAAGAAATGTATAAAGGAGGGAAAAAAACAAGGACGGACAGAAGAACACAGCAGGGAAAAAATAAATATGAAAGAGACTAAAAGATGTATTGAAATTAAAGCTAGGTGATGAGTGAAGGCAGTTTTTCTGGTGCATTTTAATCAAAGTTCTAGCTCTTGAATCAAGCCCAGGGAGCCCCACAAATCAAGAAACCTCACCACGGTTACTACAGACTGAAGGGCCTGAGCTCCAGTTATCAGATAAACCGCCACTCTCTATTCTGAGATTAAAACGACTTGACGCGGATGGTAGCCTCTTCTACATAAGCAGCCGCAATAAAGTGACGAGCAAGCCTATAAAAAAAAACTAATTTCTTGCTCAATGGTACAGTTGCGCCGCGCAACAAGAGCAGATGTCAATTTAAAGCGTGGCAGCGCGTTGGGAGGCCGGCTGCCTCATTTTCCTTTGTAATTTCAAGTGAAGGAATGAGACAATGAGGCGGAGTGAGGGAGAAAGCGAATGAGAGATTCTGCTAAAGAATGAGGGAGGACCTGAGTAAAAAGCACATCCTTACAGTAATTTCTCTTCTTTTAAGCACAGCTTCACTGAAGACAGTTTGAAACGCACAACATATTGCATCTTGGGATCTCTGAATGCTTGTTATCCATCCTGTTAAGAAGTTTGTGGCATCACCCCAAGTATGAAAAAACAGGTTGGTAAAAAGGCAGCATAGAGTTATCCAACTCAAGAACACAAACTTTAAGTCTTGAAGGAGAAAAATCAGGGAGGATAAACACACACAAAGCCTTTGTCAATAGAACACCCACCCACTGTTCCTCAATCCCACCTTCAGCATCCACTGTCATGGCAGACTGCTGTCAATTACTCACTTTTATACTCTTGATCCTTTTTTCTGAAATGCTTCCATTTTCTTTCAACCATCCTTATCCCTGCCAACCCTTTCAATATCAATCACCTCCAGAGCTATAGTGAAACAGTGGGAAGAACACTGGAACAAGGTTACAAGCAACCATATATGGCACCATCAAGGAAAAACATGTCAATCATTTTGGGCTGGAGCATGTCTGTGGCTTTGGGAATGGGCAGCCACCATATCAAGGGAGCCGAAGCCGTTATCGCATGAGAGAAAAGCATTAGAGTGGACAGGCAGGAAGGGACCAAGCTGATTGGATTTGATATCAGGACACCCTATCAATTGACAGGAATGGACTGCATCCCTATGGGCATAAGGAAAGGGAATGAGTATGTACAACACATAACATAGAGGAGAAAGCTTAGAAAGGACATCTCCTTTTACAGCTTTACTCCACTTTGGTTATTTGGGTTGAATGAGGGTTAGTCTTGTGTCATCGTGTGAACTGGTGAGCTGTTGGTGACTCGTGTGAGTTGAACTGAATCACCTCTACTTCTCTTTCTCACCCTATTCTCCTTAGCAGCTAAACCTGTCCTTTCAGATAATGGTCGCCGCTCAGAGCCAAGAGCTGTGTTGATTTATTGCCAGTGGCATATCAATTACAGCACTCGCCACTGGAGGGGAGAAAAAGGAGACAAAGGTGCGAGGAGCGGGATGATGATGAGGTAGGAAGAAGAGCAGCACTCACACAAATTCTCTGCCCTCTGCACTGCATCACAACATGTGGGTCAAATCTGGGACGAGAGGAAGAAGAGAGAGTGGAGAGGAGGCTGTGAGAGGGAAGGAGATGAGGAAAATGTGTGCAACCAAATGAAGAAAATTAAATTGATTCAAATTCTCAAGGCTCACACTCTCCTATATACATAAAGTCAATTATTGTAACCCACCAAATAATCACAGAGGTGACTTTAAGCAGCATGGTTGAAGAGACACACTGGGCACATTCAAACTCCCATACACACTTCGCTTTCTCTAATCTCAAAAGGGATCTATATATAAACACGAAAATATGAAAAACACGCACAAAACACAAAGGAATTATCCAACACATTATGCACATGCAAATCAAAACACGCTAACAAAACTAAATGGAACTCAATCTTAATCTGTCTTCCACCTCTTCACACAGCAGCTAACATACTGCAGGGATTGAAGATTTGCCTGGGGGAGGCTACGGAGAAGGGTGAGGTGTGGTTGAGGGATTGAACGGCACAAGGAGGCCGTAGGAAGTGACTGAAGGGGGATAGGTGGGGGTTGGATGGTGAGAGAAGAGGTAAAATAGAAGGAGAGCCAAGCCCTGAAGCCATAATCCTCTCTCAGGGTCTGCCTAATCTCACTGCCACTATCTGCATATGGGAAGAATGGATTACCCTCCCCCGACACACTGACGGAAGGATAGCTCAATGGAGGGATGGGTGGCAATCCCTGGACAGACGACGAGCTCACAGACAGACGTAAACACAGGAGAAGTTATTACAGGATAAGCTGTGGGTCTGTCTTTAAACTGTTCCGGTGTTTTGAATAAAACACACGCTCAGGCATGTGCTCAAACACACACACTGCAGGTAGGCATGGTGCAGGCTAGTCATTTACAGCATGCTTAGTCCACCAGCGAGACATACATCCCATACAGAGGCTGTCTCAGCAGATGAGAGGGATAGGAGAAGGAAGGGGGGTGGAGGTTGGGGGTTGGGGCCAAAACGTTCCTCCTAATACACCACAAAAATCAAATCTCAACACTGCAACAAAGCAATCACTCTGTCTGTAAAAAGAATTATCAGAGAATGTCAACATTATTATAATAAGTCACTGGAATACTATCAAAAATATTCAAGCCCAATTGTTTTTACCCACAGAAGTCTTTTCATGGAGGCCATTTTTCATGACGACAAAAAATATTTTACAAACTGAATATGGGTGTCTTTTCATGCGTCCTTGGAGCAAAAGCAATATAAACAGAACCAGCCATTCTAAGATGATATTTGTCTGTCATTAGTTCATACATTGATTCAACAGAAAGAGAAAGGTACCAAAGGGGCACTTATGAAGAGAGAATATCCTAAATTTGAGCTAGCACTTTTTAAGTGCCAAAAACAACTTTCCCTATATTGTGTTTGAGGCATCAAGCAGGCCAAGACAAATGGCAAAAGGGGTAAGACCAATTTTTGGAGGTCTGACAATGGAGCAGTATTGTATATTGTGGTATCTTGTATCATTTCCTTCCTGTCTTGGCTGGGGGAACAAGCTGACTGGCAAGTCCTGGGGAGCATAAAAAGCCCTTATGAGTTCTGTTTAGTGCCAACGTAAATCAGTTTAGAGGAGGACAAGTGGTGGTGCCCCCTCTCTCTCTCTCTCTCTCTCTCTCTCTCTTTGTGCGGCAGGTGGCCTGCCAAAACAAATGCCTTGTTCCAGAGCAAAAAAGTAGTGTGTACGTGTGTCTGTTAGAGAGTCAGGTATTGGAACAAATTGAGCCCCCTGTCTTAAAAGCACCTTGCTGGGCTGACACTCAAGCTATCAACCCATCTAGGGCAATAAAACTTGATCCAGACCTGTCTAATGGCTACCCTTGACAAAACATAGTTGAGAGAAAGTTATAGTAGTAACACTGGCCTCAAACGTTGTCCTTGAATTGTTCCATAGTAATGTTGCCCCAATACATTGGCCAAAAATAAATTCTTTACAGGATTCACTTTACAAGCTGCTCAGCTCTTTTACATGGAATTATGGAATCGCAAGTCTGTAAAATGTTTTTTGAGCAAGTATCACAAGCTCCAGGGACAAAATAATAAACAATCATGAAACCCCATGAAAAACAGATTTCAAGTCTTCACAACACAGGCATTTTTGTGAGTCAGTTCACTAATCTGTCACAATCTGACAAGTGTCACTTATTTTGTGTGTCCTCCAAAATTTCTTTCCCATGCTAGAATCAGTAGCCTGCACAAGGACAAGGGGAGAAACTACAACACAGTCTACTCACATGTTCAAGTGCTGGAGTGACAGCAGCTGTAAGGACAATGCTTCTCAGACAACCAAAACGTTGTGTAGATAACAGGCGTGTGTGTGTTTGTGTGGTGTGTGTGTTTGTGTGTGTGTGTGTGTGACAGCTGCCACTTGGAGACAGAAGACAGACTGCGGGCACTACATCACACAAATTCATATGACAATACACACACACACACACACACACATACACACTGTTGTGTTTTCAGAAGTAAATGGGATTATACACCAGCAGATGCTACTGAAGTCGCACAGTAGTATAGAAGTTTTCTGTGGTGATGAGCATGTATTTGTGTGTGTATCTGTGTGTTGGTTGGTCATATGAATTTGTGCATGTCTTCCCATGCTCTAAGGCTGCAGTGCACAGTTGGCCTTGCTCTCCTTGCATTTGTCAAATAACAGAAGGTGAAGAGCGGTGTCAACTACTGTGTGTTGTTTGTACATACCCCACACACACACACACACACACACACACACACACACACACACGTGTGGTTCATGGCAACACTAACACCAACCCCAGCCACCTCTCTGAATCTGACGTTCCACAGTTCAAGTCCAGGAATGCAGAGGGAATGTGCTGCGGACAAACCTCTGTGAGGAATTCATCACCTAATCAAAAACGCATACCGTTATATATTTGTATGTGTAAATTAATCTGTGTGACAGGTGTGTGTGCATGCACTACATTTTCTACCAAATCTCTTTATAAAGCTAGCATTATACTCAAACTCTTTATCTAGCAGCAGTTGTGTGTGAATACTTTGAGCATCTCGAGATGGTTGGATTATGAACGCCACCTCGCTGCTCTGAACGCTTTATGAACATTGTGTCAGATTTGACTGGTGAAAACAGGGTTGAGCACCCCGGGGTGTCTCCCAGGCATGAAGCCCTTGTCATTACAATAATACACAAATAGCAGACAGACCGTATTCATCTCCCTCTTTCTATCTGCCCCAATCCTCTCATTCTCGCTCCATTTCTTTCTCTCCGTCTTGCCAAACAGTTCACATCCCTCTGCATCTCCTCTGTCATGTTCTCCTCCTCCTATGGCTCAGAGCAGTGCATGAACACAAATAAAATACAAATTGCTGAAGCACCAAATTTATGTGGATCACAGTGAACTAAACATGAGCATGGGAAAACATTTTCTCCTCCCTGCTTCCTCTCTCAGGGTTGACATTCCTAGAAAAACAAAAGGCCATCATTCCAGCTGCTAAGGCGGAAACACTCAAACGCCGTTGAACCAGTCATTGCATAAAACCTGCCCACATTTCAGAAAGAAGCACACAGACACAAACACACTGATGCAGGCACCGTCAGATTAGTGGTTTACTCTTAATCTCTCCACTGTGTTTGTGTGGCTGGGTCTTTCTTTCCATGACAAATCCTGTCTGTGTCTGTGTGTATGTGCGTGTCTGTGCGAGCATGTGAAGGTGGGAGAAGTAGGTGATATGTAGGTCAAGGCCAGAATGTGCACGATATGAGTCACAAAATAACCCTGTGATAGTGCAGCTAGTTCACCGTTTCACCAGGGCAAAAAACACACAGAGCTTGTACTATTGTCTGTAGCATTAAGCTAATGCTCTATCTATTTAAAATGGTTTTAAGAGTGCTAGAGTTAAACTGAAGGATCAGTGGAGGTGGTGACATGCAACAGCAGGTTATTCACTGTTTTCCTGGGATTTTATATTTTGGTTGAGATTAACTAACAATTACTAATCTATCAGATCTTCGCTCCATTGGGCCATTTACAAGAGTACACCTGAATCTTTTCATGCTTAAACCAATCAACCACATTTGGGTATATATTTTCCTCAAACCATAATAGCTAACATTTCAAGTATGCATTAGTCTATGATGCATTGTTGTCGCTCCCAAACCAGGGAGAGCTGGCTTGCTCTCTCTCTGTGGTGTCTGTATATGTGAAGGGTGGTGGCAGCTTGTGTCTTACACTCTAGCACAAACACAAACACGCAAAGACCCTACTCTTACTGACAGTGGCAGAGAGAAGTAAAGCAATCTCTCTCAAAACCAAATTCTAGTGAAACTCTGTCACATACATTTTTCGACTGGCAAGTAAATCTGTCCGAGTTCATGCAGGTGTGGTTTGTGTGTTAGCAGCCTGGAGCCCAAACGTGGTTAACTAAATTATATGAACATGGGTTATTGTTGAAGGGAAACCATTAACTGATATTAACAATGCCCTCAAACATAGTTATGTGATGGTGTGTATTTAAATTCAGTCTAAACTGGACAGAGCATTGTCTAAACATTTCATTTTCAGGTCACTAAGTGCCAATCAGAGTATGTACAGTTACAGTGCTGTACCAATAAGCAGTCAGTAGTAGCAGGACTGTTCAAAACTTAATACCTGTCTTTATTCAGGGGTGCTGCCACTGAAGCACATGGCTAATAATAGCGATCATCAGAAAGTCAAATGACAGAAAGCATTAATCATTCTGCTGTTGACAAATATCATAGGCCCATATTAATGATTCATTTAAAAAAGAAAGCATGGTGTTACCAAATGAATACAATCTCTGTAAAATCCACATTTGCTCAACTTTTTGTTATGAGGAGTAGTTTGACAACTCAGAATACTAAAGGTAGACTCAAAAAACTGAAAAAATGTTTTCACCAAATAGGGGCAGAGGACAGGAGAGTGCGAGCCCAAAATTTAAAACAGGTCCTGTAATATGTCACCACTCTACTTGAAATGTGAAGATTGCGGCTGAGGTTCAACTTTCAGTTCGAAAGATTAATCAGTGAAAAAGCAAACATTGCTTTAAAAAAAAAAAAAAAAACAGCACCTGCATAGTTATACCAGGAGGGTACCCTGTGGAGTGTGAATGGTGTCGGGTGATGTTATTGCTAATCACAAAACCAGCATGTAGATGCCACCCTGTGACTTAAATCAACACTAAGCAATGCCAGTCACAATTAAGGTCAACCACAAACAACAATGTGGTTTTCCAAAAGCTACTCACACCACAAATCAAGCTGTGGTTTGAGCTTTTCAAGCTGGTTGTATAGGTGCTGATGTCATGAAACCACAGGTGAAGATATGTTCCAGTCAGTGGACAGATTAAGGTGTGTCTCAAATTCAGTGAACTGTGGGCATAAATTGAGGAATTTCAGCTGAAAATATTACTATTTCACTTTTTCCTGCAGTGTTCTCATGGTACAACTTTAAAAAATTAACTTTAACGTGCTATTAAATGTGGTCTTTGTAAGGTACGTTACTAGAATCATCTGTGAATAAAGACTGTATTCTGGGCTGTGAGGAAAGCTGGTGTGTTGCTCCACAGCAGTGCTTATAATGTCCTTGCTGAGTTCACCAAAGAGGAATGCATTGTGCTCTGCTCGAAAAAGCTAATTACCAAATGCCGCCATCCTCAGTTTTAACCCACTCCCTCTACTTTCTCTACCTCACGCCCTCCGTTTACGAGCTTGACTGACCCTTGACACCAAGAGTGCTGGAGTGAGCTTGTGCTGCACTGCTTTGTAAAAACTTACCAGAGAGCGTTGATTGTTGGAAAAACTGGCATGCCATTATAAATCCTCTCTGAGGATTTGAGGACAGTGCTGTCCATGGTGGCAGTGGGTGGAAGAGGAGTCGCTTCAAGGAGAAAGACATTAAAAAGAATCACTGTCTCCTTTTATTTTAATGGCACCATAAATGCAGCGTCGCCTTTCCAGGCTTAATGTTTCAAGAGAAAGCTTATGTGGACCGCCAGTGCTGCCAGTGCCAGATGAATGTTCAGCTTTTCTTGGGCTTGCACAAGTACTTGCACATGACGCCTGTTCCTTTGTATCAGCTACAAACATACAGAGAGGAGCAGATCATGGGAAAATATTTTAGAACTGCTGATATGAATCCCAAACTGGCCATAGAGCTGATAACTCTGTAAGTCTGAAGTACAGTCTGGTGTTGGCCTTGTTTGTTTTTGGTGTTGACAAGAGGAATGTGAATCTCAGCTCCGCTTAAACTCAAAATGCTTTCTTGATTTCCCTATTGAGATTACATCATGAGTCGGGCCGACCCTGAGCACTTCAAAGACTTGACACAAGTCCAAGCCTTAATCTAGCTCGTATCTTTTCAGCTGTGAACTCTTCTGGTGGCCCATCACACTCAATATGGTCTTCAGTTAATATTTTTATTGAAACAGACAGACAACAGACCATCTGCTATCCCCTCCCCTTCTCTGCCCTGGTCTGAGTCATTACATCATCCATTTTACACAAATAGACATCTTTGTTGTAATGACAATACACAAGCAAAAGGACTCATGTACACAATGGCACAATCTCATAAATGACTACAGACTCGGTGCCTGGCCTGGTTCTCTACAGATATGGACAGCATCCTCATCCATCTCTGTTCATTAAAACCCATGCTGTTTCCGGGTGTGTGCTGTTGCGGAGTATCGGTAACCATATCATTGGCAATGACCGCATGGCTTTATTCTATGTTCTAAACGCTTGCGTATGGCTTCTGTCACATGGGGTTCAACTGATTTATTCCTTCAGATGGGTCAGAAAACATCAGGGTTAATGCAGATATCTGGGCTTGAGGGCGGAATGCAGCATCAATTCCTCGACAGGAGATCCGTTGAAAAGTAATGTGATAATCCATGTGAAATGCCGTGGATACTAGAACAGGAGTAGACAGTGGGTCTCCAACATCTCAAGCATGTGTAAATTATTCTGAAAAGGTAGCTCCCATTGAATTTTGGCTCACTCTGCTCACGTGAACTTTCAGAGTTAGCAAAAGCTTTTGTTTGGCAGGAAAATCAAGAAACCCTGACCGACAAATAAGCCACCGAAAAACACCCTGATCCACACGGTCAAACTCATCACAATACACAGGGAGATTTGCAACAGCTTGAGCACTAAACAAAGACATTGTCACATCCAAGAACTCAGTGGGACATGACCATTCATTTTTTTTAAATGATGCTGTTATGTCTGAGTCATGTGAGGCCAATGCTAATTATCTTCAAATGCAACGTTGTGGAGCTAAAACAAAAGGAAGCTCATCTATACCAGCCCCTTATAGCACAGGAGCTCGGCTTTGAGACGGTGAATATTCAAGCCAGCAGACTGTGTGTGTGTGTGTGTACCCCCATACATGGTGTTCAGAGGGAAAAGAATAGGGAGGGCTCAGACTATTTCCTGTCTTGTGCCTGATAGTCAGCATATACTGTCTTCCTGCTGAAGCACAACACACAGTGCTCCATACATCACTGCTTCACTATAAAGACAGCGACAGAGATGGAGGCAAAGGGTGGTGTGTGTATGTGTGTGTGATTAATGGCTTATTCACAAACAGACATTACTGTGATATGTACAGCAGTGACACTTCTAAGGTTTCACTTTGTTAACTGTTCTCATTTTAATTAGAAACAAAAGTAGTTAAACATAGATTTATCGATGTCTACCCACCAAAATCTTATCCACAGAGAGCAAAAAAAATCTGAATGAGAACATAGGTCGGAAAAGAGATTGAAAAATTTAACAGTGATAGGGGGAAGATTGAGTGAAAGAGGATGCAATAATCAGGCAGGAGATGAGCAGACGAGAGAGAAAATGGTGCAGGTGGAAAGGCAGTGGTGATGGAAATAGAGGTAAAAGAGTGAGAGATGGAAAGGTGAGATGAGAGGAGTTGACGATACTCTCAGATAGCTGGCGAAGCAGAACGAGGAGGAATGGAACGAGATAAGAGAAACAGTCTCTGCATGTTTAGCTAAAAGGGAACCTTTTTTTCTCAGGTAGTGGGCAACTGAGTGCCTGTCACATAACTGCAGCCAACCTCACTTCAACTTGGACAATGCACTTCAAATCAATACTCTTTATGCTACCGCGTTATAACAAGGATCCCATGTTTTTTCGAGTTTTAATCAAGTGTGTGAAAAGTCGAGCATTTATCACCACATGGGCTTGAAATAAGAGTATCTTGTGATCAGCCTGTTATGGCACTAACTTATTTCGTACTCTATTGCAAAAGAATTAATGCAGAGCAAATTACCATTTGTTATGAGATTGTGGGGCAAAGCATATTTTCCTCTATAGTCTGTATAACAGATTCATCAATTGGACATTGCTGAAATACAACTTTTATACAAAACAACTTGATGCCGTAAAGTCAAGGTAGATTCAGTCAAATAATCAATTTCATTGCAAGACTTGGAGCTATATGAGAAGCCACTGGCTATACTTGGCACGTTCCCAAAAGGAAGGGCTGGGCTCACTGGTTGGTCCAGAAGGACAAGTAACATCAGCCATTGTGAGTCAGTCAAAGACAAGGAAGAGCAAGCAGGGAAGTTCACCAGGAGACAAAACACAAAGCAACCTACAGCACGTGTTCATTAGGTCATGTTACAGAGACTATCTGTCAACTTTGCTGACAGCACCATTAATAAATCTGGTGTTAGTGTAAACGGTACGTGTGTGTGTGTGTGTGTGGTGCAGTCTGCGGGTGTTGCTGCGATCATTTTTGTGTCTAAATTTACATTTGATGCTCCTGTGTCTATACGTAGCACATGATTGAGGGAAGGAAAAGTAACAGTAATACTAAACAAAGACAAACCTGTGTCCAAAGAGCTTTTTTGTACTGTCACAGCAAGCGAACCTAGGATCGAGGTAAAGCTTTTGGGTAGAGGAGGGGGATGAGAGTGCGGGGGAGGGTAAGAACAGACATGGAGCGAAAGAAAAACACAGAGGGAGACGTGTTTGGAAAGGCAGAAATATGAGCACAGAGGAAGAGCGATAAGGAGAGACTGGTGGGAGCAGGGGAAGATGAGAGGAAGAGTGGTGAGTGAGAGGAATGTCAGAAACAAAGAGGGGAAGAGATGGAAGAAGACGGTAAAGGAGAGGGACTAAAGACATCAACGTCTTGCTCAACACAACATTAAGCTCAGTATGAACAGTCTCATGGATACTGTGGCTTATAGAACAACTGTCGCACTGGATCCTACAGGCTGTAAGCTGCACACATGCACTTGATTGTGCGCCAACTTTCTGACAACTAAATTCACAAAGACGACGAACTTCTCTCCACACAGCCCCACACAGCCCCACACAGCGTGTGCCCTGTGGTGAAGATGAATAGAAGTAGCAATTGTAGTCTCAGGTCAGAACATTGCTGTGCATGACAGACACAACCTCACTGGGGGACATAATCATTGTGAGATAAGAAATTCTCTGCTCCCCGTGGCTTTAAATGTGTTTAAATGTTATTTGGTCGGGTCTGATTAAGTCCCCCTCTGTTTCTATTCTCTTACAGCCTGATGAACAAGCACCTCATTCCTCCACTTCTACAACACCCTCCTCATCACTCTCAGTAGGCCACCTCACCATAGTATACAAATATATCACGCCATTACTGGCCAGGCAAATGACCTGCCATGTTCCATGGTCCCCCAGGGACTGACTGACACTCATAACTCCTCGATCCTTCACTTGTCTTAGCCTCTCACCACCACTTTCAGGGCAGATTGAAAATATGGCTGAGGCGTTCAACATCTATTATTGTCCATTGTTTGGGTATTCATGCAGGCTACGTATTCTGGCTTCAAAGTGAAGTAAATGGTGTCCGTAATGATGCAAGAAATGTTGGAATATATGATGTTGCGCAGAAATGGGAGCTTTTACTTTCTGCATTTTATAGTTCTGAAGGACAGGCACAGTAGCGATATTGAAGTGTTTATGATTTTTTTAAGCGCCTGTGACGGTTGAAAACGTCAACGTGTTAATGTCACCATAAAAGTGCAGAAAAATAATAAATACCAATGTTAACAACCTTGATCCCTATATTCAAGTAATATTTGTCAGCCTTGTTATCAATGTATTTGTTGCAGCTACACGATAGAGATCAATCTTTGCCTTCTGTTGAATGTCTAAGATGACTTATTACAACCAAACCTTTTGTTCTCCACACTTTTCTACATGAAGCAAATCAGTTGTAAAAATCTCTAGAATTAAACCACAACCTAATATTTCTTTGGTACAAGTGGGCCTTGACCTATTATTTGACAAACGCTGTTTGATAATGGGATTCAGCACTAAGCCGGTCTCCATAGCCACACTGCAATCCACTTTCCTCAGTGGGTCAGCTGACCCTTCCCTTGATGTGCTGAAGGATGGCCTGTGTGATCTGTTCTGGCTTGTTAAAACTCATGTGATTTCACAAGGGGGGAAAAGGTTAAGACTCGCACGACAAGAACCTGTCACCAGAGTCATGCTCAAGACCTCTACCCACAATGCCCAGACAGAAAGACAGAGAGGGAGGGAGAGAGACGGTTACTCTTCTCTCATCCTGTTCTCTCTCGAAGGATACTCAAGTCTCGACCTGTATGCTTCATTTGAATTTCAACGGTTCCTTTAAACTCAAAGACACCTACACACAAACTGTACGTTTTATAGCTCCACTGTCAAAAAGAAAGAATATCCTCGAAGAGAAGTAGCATGTGAATCGTGAATTTGTGCAACAGTGTGGTGTCTTTCTATATGCTTTGACCTTTCTGGGGAGAGCACAGTGAGAGCAAGTGAATCTATTCCTCCTTGTGGTGTTTTTATGAAGAATGAAGCTGCAATTACTAAAGCCTAATAAGTAACCGAGACAAAAGAAGCCCTGGCACAGCTCTGATCACCCAAAAGGCTACATTAGCATCTTAAAACCAAATAAACTTTTAATTCAAAATGTTGGTAACTCGCTGTTGGGGAAAAAAAAACATTATTTGTTTTTTCTGCAAGGTGTATACCCGAACAGCATGCATTTTAAATGCAGGCCAAAATTAAATGTCCTTGTGGAACATGTTATTAATTCCTGATAAAACAAGAAAGAGTGAGAAAAAATTTGCATTGCGGTATGAGGACAGCCACTGGTCAAATTGGTGCATTTGCAAAGCAGAGGCTGACGGTTTAAGCCTCAGTCCGACAGTCTTCATTTTGATTGAATTTTTTGGGTACTGACATGCGTCAGTCTGTCAGTAAAGAAGGGATATTGTGCTGCTACATATGGGGCTTAACAAGCTCCCAAGAACATGAAGCTTCTCTGTAAGCTGATTCAAAAGGGGTGGAGGAGGAGAGACAGGAAAAGTCCAGAATCAGAGAAAGAGAGATTGACAGATTATGCAGGGTGACCACAACCACTTTGACCACCACCAAAAACCTCTTATGGTAAATGCGAGAAATCCTGGAAAGCCTCAACTGCCCTGTGAACATTTATTTTACAAGCTGCAGGCTGAGCACACCACCAAATTTCTCACATCACAATGGATTTTTAAGCCATTCATCAATGTATGGACCGTTGCATGTGAATGGATGGCAACAGGCAACACTTGAGGTGTTGAGGTGTGGCCTAGATTCATCCTCAGAGCATAAGGAACCATGATGGCACTGATATGGGTCACTGTGTTGCTGGGTCATGGCCTGTGTTGGAAATTAACGTGTGTACAAAAAGTGTGAATGTGAGGCTGGTTAAACTTTATAAAATATCTGTTTTCCAGGTCTGTGCCATTCCTGCGCTGAGCTAAGCTAAGCTAGTTGTCTCTCCCTCTCTCTGGAATATGGTCTTGATTATCAGGCCAATGGCTGTGGCGGCTGGTTGACAGAGTTATTCCAGCTATGTGTTTGTACTGGTGGGTCCTTGGGGAGAAATGTGTCAGCCTGATCCACGGCTTGGACGAGACCCTCACAGCCGCCTCATAGCATGAACATGACAGGGCCCGATGAGAAGCAGGCTGGTGGAAGATGTATGAAGTTTGAGCATGGACAAGGAGCAAGGGAGAAAGTACTGTGTGTAGCGCTACCTTTTTCCCATGTGGTCGATGAAATACATCCAAGAATTTAAGCAATAAAGACACAAATACGGACATAAATGTACACACAAATAGCTGTCTTGACAGACATAAATCTCAACAAGGGCAACAGTGAAACAGGATCCTGAACCAACGGCCTGTAACTTTGTGATATTGTAGGAGCCCTTTAGTAAAAGTAAGGCTGTTTTGTTCAAGTAGGAGAAATATAGATTTCCCAGACTGTCTCTCTGTAGCCACTCAGAGTATGTTAGTACATATTAGTATATATTCCTATGGATTAACTCAAAGACATCCTTGGGAAGTGGCACTAACAACGTGTTTACGTTTTCCTCCATGATGGCAGCTTTTAAGGCTGCAAAAGGAAATAGGGTTTAAAAAGAGACAAAAGAGACAAGCATGTGGTGCGACAATACGATGCTCTAAACTGAAATGTCTGCTGAGCAAACACAGCGATGTATAGTTATTACCATTTCACCTGGAGCTTTTGCAAAGAAGCCATTGTAGACACTGCAAAGAGAGCAGTGCAGCAGCAACACTGCAGCTGATGCACAGAGTAAACACAAACTGAAACCCATCACAAAAACACAGACATGGGGCTGGGGCTTTACCACAGTGGCGCCGGGGAAGGGCAGGCGGCAGCAGCAGCAGCAGCTACTAATTAAGAGTGGTTGGCTGAACAGCTATAGTTAGGGGTAGAGCTGCAGGGCTGAGGAGAAAAGGGCGACAGGTCTGACACCATGTCTGTGCGAGTATGTGGATGTGTGTTACTAGTGGCCCCAGGGCGCTAGGCCCCCCGGTTCAAGTGTTGCTGACTCAGATTCACCACTTTACACCTGCAATACTGCTGGTATAGCTAACGGGGGGAGGAGGGTGGGGGGGGGAATTGCTCTTTCCTCCTTTCTGTTCCTTTTTACCTTTTCTCTGTCCTTCCTCTCTCCTCACCCCAAGACTTAGTGTTTTATTGCATTTTTGTGTATTCTTGAGCTTCAATTCTTTTCTTGCATTTCATTCCCTTGTTCCACTTTGCAAACACCCTGTCATTTTCTCTCCCTCCCTCTTTCCTCCCTGCTTCCACACATAGTCAGTATATTTCAATGAGCTTTATTGGCAGTAAATGAGTGCGCGGAGCAGAGTTAGGGATTACAGTGGGGATCAAAACAGGAAATACATTTGCTTTTAATGGTGAGCGTCTGATAAACATTTCCCTGACAGCAATACTCCGAATCAGTCTTTCCCTGTCTCTCTCTCTCTCTCTCTCTCCCCCAAGGTCTAATGTTTGTTACAACTTTGGGATACTAGACGTTTCCATTGTCCTACTGCAAATGCATTGAATCAGACAAACTTGTTGGACAACTTTGGGAATAACCACTCCACTGACTCATGCCATGCACAGCGGAAAAGGTAAACACAAACAAGACAGGAGACACTTTTCATGGTCTATGGACCACCATGGACCTCTTTTAAAACTAAAATAATTGAACTAAGTTTAAATTATACTTGGATTTGATCATCACCTGTCATTTTCTAACAAAAAAATTCTCTTAAGAACCAAACTATTTCCACTATGGTAAAGAAACCATTTACATTCAGTTTTGAGACACACTGTTGAAATAAAGAGTAACCACATTAACATGCATTAAAATGGCCTTGTGACAATATAAGAGGCTTGGCCAGAGTTCTGTGGTGTGCCAGCTAATCCTATTGCTGTTGTCTCGTGAGCAAGTGGTGAGCTCAATGTTAAATCTTTGCTTTTGTCTCCATGTCTCATTTGCCTCCATCGAACACCAAAAATAATAATCCTTCACATTTGGGCGTTGACCAACTTTAAAAGTCAAGTACTATTCCTTTGCATACCATGAGAAAATTCTGTGTAGTACAATGTAAATAGCACATCAAATAAGTTGAAAGACAACATCTAAATGTGGCAGCCTCGTGGACTGGCTTCATTCAGTGGTCACTGCCAATCCACTGCATCCTCAGCTTTCCTGAACGACCAGGAATGCAAAGTGACAGCTCATATTTGGAAACTTCATGCCGTGGGAAGGTTAACAAAGGGAAATCATCAAGATGCCATTTTCTTGTGCCAGGTCCTGCACCACGACTGCCTTTCTTTCTCTTCTCTTGACTTTGGTTAAATGCGGTGCTGGCGTTATACACAAAAAAACACACACACACACACACACACACACACACACACACACACACACACACACACACACACACACACACGCACACAAACATAGACACACACTTGCTCCTTTGTGTTTGCAGTCTAAACAGAGTGTTACGGGAGAGTGTGTCAGTTTAATGTTTGTCTCTTCCTCTCCCTGTGCTCCTGATGTTTACCTCAGTAGAACAATAGACCGCCCTGGGAAAACTTGAACACAGGAGGTTTCTACCTCTGTGCGTATGTACATGTACTTTTCCGATTGCGTTTCCATGATTCTTTCATAATATTTTCCATGATTTAAAAAAAGAAAAAAAACAAAACCTTACTAGCCACCATCATGCCACCGGGACCATAGTGTTTGCATTACAGTGTGAGTTTCTTCACATACACTAGCCACAACTGAACATCCACACCGCTGAATTTAGACACCTCCAGACAGACGGATTACCTGCTCTACATGTGTACTACTCTAGATAAGCCAACATTTCATGCTCAGAGCATTTATAAGATTTTGATACAGCTGATATATAGTCCCAGCTGAGTAAAATGAACGACGAAGGCCTCTGCCTTCTTTGTTGGATAATCATAAGAGTCATATCCTCTGAAAGTATGAGCTAATTGTCTAGTTGCCTTGTGGGTCCTGCCAGTAAAAAATTTTCTATACCAATATGTTTCTGTAGCACTTGCCTAACATACAAAGCGCTGTGTGTGAGTGTGTACCCATGTGCGAGATCTGGGCCTCTAGCCAGACAACAGTTGGGCTAACTGCCTCATGTGGGCTTACCACCGAGGCTAACTCTGATATGGCTATTGTGGCTACTGAACTGGGCCCTAGCTGAACTACAGCCTAAAATCTGAGCATTACCATGGTGACGGTTACTTCAACTACTTGTGTGTGTAATTAATGCCAATATCTACTTATAAAGACTTCCCACGGCTTAATCATTTAAAAAAGATCAAATTTGTCTTAATATTATAAAATTTGCACAAAAGGAGAGATCTCATTGTGTTTTATGAGATGAGAAATTGAATCAAAAGCGTGTCAAGAAGCACAGCGTGTTATCGCAACTAAATGCCATGTAGCGTTTCAGCTTGAGGAACTCGACACAGAGACAGACAGACATAGAAAGAACAGAGGCCTGTGCTGTGCCCATCCTCACTTTGGCCTGGCGCCAAGCCTGCTCCAACAGAGGAAGAGAGAGAAAGGGAGGGATCTGTGAGCGTGAGCGTGTGTGTGTGTGGGGGCAAACATTCCCCTGGCAGGATCCCCAGGACCCGGCGGAGGGCAGGGTTCAGCCGCTGAAGGAGAGGCTGCGTGCCCGGCAGTCAATTAGCGGCTTGCATTTACACAACAAATAGAGCTCCCACAGTTTCTCTAGCGCTCACACACGTGCACACACCACTTATGAGTGTATCCACTCAGCGCTCATCAGCACACGCCGACGCAAGGTCAGAGAGATGGGAAGAGAGGGAGAGTGAGAGAGTGAGAGAGTGAGGGGAGAGAGAGAGCAAGAGGCCAGCTATCTGCTGAAGTGGTACTCTACACATACTAATTCTTTGGCTGTATCACAGTCACAAGGGGGGGCCACAGTGAGCACAAAGTGACAAAAATCTCTTTTGCTGAACTCTGCAGCTGCGATATAGATAGGGATATTTGGGAAAGGAGATCTATGATTCATACTTAAATGTTGAAACCAAGAGTTGATTGAAAATTGAATAAAAATTGATTGACTGATCATTTATTAATTAAAAATGCACCAATATAAGTTCCTGGCTCCAGCTTCTCCAGCTCGCCGCTTCTCTCTTTTGTAAACTGGAGGGCTTTAGATGTTTTTGTTTGTTTGGGCCAAAAGAAACAATTTGTGATTTAAGTCTCTAAAAAATGTCTTTCTGACCAACAAGAAGAATTGCATTGATTTTAGCGAGTGGGTCCACCCCTCTACTTTACATTAGCTGTCTCTGCTAACGCTGATGAGAAAAGTCTGGTCTTCTGGTCACTGTAGATTTAATTTTCTTCTTTGACACATTAAATGGAAATTATATGCAAACTACCTAGCTGGAACAGCCAGGATCATGCACCAGGGCACACCAAATTAATCCAAAGCAAAAATTCACTTAGTGGGTTGTTAATTTAAGTGCACTGACAGCAGTCAACCACTTAGTCTGTATGTTAGGTAAGAGTGAAACTGTTTTGAAGTCAGCACTGAGGACACAGGAAGGTCTAGTAATAGGAAAAAAAAAAGAAGAGGAAAATATTGAAGAGAAACAGCCAGGCAGAAAATACATGGCAGAGGTGACATCCCTTTCAAATGTTTAACCTCACCAGGAAACCTTGTGGAAAATTGCCATGTCGGAGTGGCGTGTGAACAGGAGCTCAAATCAATACTGTTGACTCAATAAAGTTGATCAGGCAATACCCCTGTCAGGACCGCTTGAAATTCCCTACAGGTTTTCTTTAATATACTAGTGTGGAAAAATGTATCAGAAAGATTTCCAAGCCAGGCCAACAAATGCTTATATTACACTACAACAACAGACACAGGGTCAAGTCCTCAAGCTCTTTTGACAACAGGTGATTTTGAAATATCATTAAAGAACACTTTTTCCTAAACAAGAACATGTGGCATCTTCTTCAACATCGCATCACATAAGAAACCTTTGCTGCATCTATGAGTGTATTCTTTGCAGAAATGTAGAGATTCACAAGTATGATCATAGCTATATTCAGAAGACAATCACTGTTTTTGTCTGCCTTTACTCTTCCAAACCTTCCATCATTTACTGCCATTGGCATTCAGGTGAGGACTGCCCTGTCTGCAGACAACATAGCAACTTGTGTGTGTGTGTGTGTGTGTGTGTGTGTGTGTGTGTGTGTGTGCGCACGCGTGTGTGCGTGCGTATGTATGTGTGTATAGGGTACAGAGTTTGATAGTCACGGCAGCCCAAGGGAGGAATATATACTGTTGTCGATGAGGTTGTGTGTGTTTGGAGGGTGTGTGTATGAATCTCATCACTGGCGGGTCGGTTTACTAATCTGCGTGTCTCTGCCTATCCACCATCTACTCACTTTATCTAGTCATCTTTTTGCCTGTACAGCCATCTATCAGGGACAATTACTGGGAAAACGACAGCAGTGGTAAGTGGGTGAGAGGTGACCTGTGCCATACAGCAATCAAACCCCAACCAGTTTCCCTCTCTCTGTCGCTCTGCCCGTCACCCTCTCTTTTTCTCTCCCTCCAGCTGTGCTCTGAATAGGCCCTTAAATCACTCGGCCTGGGCCCTTTGATTGGTTGACCTCTCTGCATGATTAAACAGTCATTTTCATCATGTCCTCCATAGAAGAGTGACAGAATGAGAAAGAGAGCAGGAGAGACAGGCACACTGATAAGGGAGCTGAGAGAGTCCAACCAAATGCTATCTGTCCGCATTGATGAGAGACAGTCGGATCAGAAGAAGGAGAGGATGAATCTTCAAAAAGTACAAGCTGATGCAGAAAGCACAACGCACACTGGGAGCTCCAGTGCACATAGCTGGCACACCTCAATGCTGATCAATAAGTCTCAAAAGGCAGGTAGCCAAATATCAGAGCAAACATGTAGTGCTAAGTCAGGACGATACGACTTAAAATCTATATTACGATTATCCCATTCACCTTGTTAAATGACGAACATAAAGATAAATACCTTAACACATAAGACATTCTGGTTCATACAAGAATTATGTTATATGTTATTATATTACAATAGTTTGACAAGTTTCTGAGCTTTTGTTTGAGTGTGAGATTTGATTGATTGGATAAACTGATAGATGTTGCAGGTAGATGTCATTGGTTGTTATTCTCTCTGGCAGGTGTCAGTTTGCTGAATACGAAAAAGACATTCATATTAGAACAAGGGTTAAACGTTTAATTGCATTTGTGATGATTTGCGCTATGATAAAAGGATATTTTATAACAGAAAAAAGTTAAAATTACGCTCTGGTCATGTGACCTGCCAGCAAGAGTAGAGCATATAATGAGCCTATGAAGTAGAGTTGTTGACTAAATGAGGATGCAACAAGTTGCCACACTACACAGTGACCCATGTGCACTGGCCTTATGGTCGACAGATCCTGGCACTGCAGAGAATTTAATGTCTAAGAGTAACAGTATTTTGGATTGTGTGGAAATGCTTTGGCTTTAAAAAAAAAAAAAAAAAAGGATGTCAAACCTGCCTTACTATCATGCTTTGCTATGTTGTCATTATTGTTATATATTATATTATTATATTATTACCTTATTAGACTTACAAGGCTGTAACTTAAATAAATCAATCAATATAATACTGTGATTGAAGTAGTTCAATAAAAATATGTAATTCATATCAGTTCATGCATCTGGAAATTAAGATTATGAACAATGAACAATGAACTTTTTTTTTGTTAAGATAATTTATCGCCTTCTGACCGGCGACTGTTATCTACTGTGGAACTTTCTCCATGTTCGCTGCTACTCTGTCCTCAGTGACTGTCGACTAGTAATACATCTAGAAACTGAGCTGCGCGGTGGTGCAGGGAACAACTCTGATTGGCTCATGGAGGCATGTGATCAGACCATGGTTTACGGAGCGCCAGAGGCTTAAAGAGAGAGCGTTTTCTCTGTCACTCTGAGGACTGCTAGATTGGCTTTGGGAAAAAAACCTATGATACGGAGCGTTCTAAGAACAGAATGACGCATTTTAAATGTCGCTCAATCACGCGAATTTGATCGTGGGAGGTATTAATTGTGATCGTGATTAAAATTCGATTAATTGTGCAGCTACTTGCAGTGATTGAGCAGAAAGCAGGAGGGGCAATTTATGTAATAATAATTGTTATGTAATAATTCATTTCACTAGTTTGATCCCATTGAAACATGCAAGTCAGAAATTGCTCAAGAGCATATTGATAGAGATGAGATTTGTGCATCCCCCATAATGTGGGGTAACTAACAGCATGTCACAAAGTACAATCATTATTGTTGTGACCAGTAGGCCTCCACATTAATTCCATGAAATCACTGGTTGAAAGAGCAGGAGAGTTTAATTTCCTACTCTCCCCTGAAACCAAACTTCTTGTCCAATAAAATCGCCACCCCCTCATAACATCTGTTTGGCTTCCAAATAAAAAGCCGTAAAGCCGGTATGGTGGGGTGGCGCAAGGAACAGCAGCTGCTCCACTGCTGTGTTCAGTCCTTAATTAAAGTTTGACTCAGCTTCTGAGTTTTTGCCATCCTCCTTTATCCACATTCTCTCCTCTTCTCCACCCGTCTTGCTTTGCTCGACAACAACTTTATTATTCTTTAGTGTGAGCTGCCTTTTTGCTGTTCCGAGTTAACTTGTGCTGCCAAGTTCCCTCCCCCACTTCTCTGTTGTCTTCGTTTCCCTTAGCCACTTCTGGCTGAGGTGCAGACTCTGGCATCATTTTGTTCAGATTTCTCCTATCCCGCCCTTTCAAAAATCTAAATGCTCAGGGCTTTTATGTTTTTGCAGCTACAAGCAGACTGGGAGACGGGCTACTTTTGAAAATGTGTCTGTGCTGTAGCCAAGTTTGACTGCAGGACTGATTGCCAAGGGCAGGATGAGGTGTGCCTCTTGAATGAGCTAAAAACAGCTTGTGCCTAAAGATTTGGGTCGAGAACAGGCTCCACACTGTCCAAACCATCAGAGTGGTCCCCCTCTGAGCTTATCAATTCCTTATATCTATGTACGTTTTTCTGACATTTACAGGATTATAACTTGAAACTCCAAGTCAAAAACATGGCTTCATCATCCATTAGCCAGCTTCACCTTTTTTCTTCTTTAAAACTAAAATAATGGTTAAACTGTGAAGCTTGTACACAACTGAATCACTGAAAACATAATGGTACTTTGTCAATAAAAGCCATCCTACTTTCCATCCCTACTTCTCCACATTCTGCTATTAGCATAGCTCTCAAATGCTTCAGTAGCTTATGAGAAACAAAAGTCTTGAAGAGTTGTTACAAAATATTTTTCAGCTTGATGAACAATTTGGATTGCATAAAGTCGCCTTGTCTAGTCAGTATGTCTGTGCTTTCAAATCATACTATTGTTTACAAGCTTAACTGAACATTCAGTGTTGCTTTAAGAACCTGTTGGACAAATACTTTCTGCCATGTGTCAGACAGACACATGCACCAGGGGGACCAGGGCCACACTGATGTCAAAAACCAAATGAGGTCACACTTGGGTAACAATGGAGAGCCAAGCCAATAATCTCAACAGTAACATTCTTCCACATGCAAAGAAACCAAATCATGGATCTTGGTGAAGCAGAGAAAGTAGACAGCTTCAAAAGAATGCCTTGGGGAGAAGAGGCAGCTCCTCCCACCTGCCATGCATCATCACATCACACTAGTCACAAGTTACATACACCATTTCATTTGGAATGCAGTGGCCCAACAAGAGCTGAATGGTATCACTGACACATTCCTTCCTGATTGCTGGCTGCTTCATCACATGTTCAGCCTCCTTATCTGCCCCAGAAAATCTACCAGCTGAGAAAACAGACTCACAGGGGAAAACCTCAAAAACAAGGAATAGGCAACACCTGACAGTCTTTTCCACCCTGTCTCACTTTCGTAGGAGATGGCATGCCGCTGACCTCTGTGACAGCTCCTGGTTTTGGGGAGAATAGACCAGGGTCAGAGGTCACTGAGCACAACTGGAGCCGTCATGGGTCGGCAACGTGTAGTTCATACTCACACCCACGTATATGCTCCGTCTGCATGATGCATTATCAGCTCAGAGATTCACCCCTAGCTGAGTATAAAGCAACAAGAGGACCCCAGCAATAAAACCTCTATGGCCCCACTCCACCTTTAAAATAGGAATCAGTTTAACCTTTGACCTCCCCTATCTCACCCCTCCTTCTACTCTGGGGGCATCCTCCCCTTCCTCTGCTTCTTCAGTTTTTGGTAATAATCAACCCCACCCCACCCCCTTCCCGGCAGTCAACTATTGTCTAGCCCTGAGTACTTATTCCCCTTAGTCCCCCTGCTCTGCTTGCCTCTCCTCAGGAGGTTGGGGTGGGAGAGGCGGCGTGAGAGCACCCCCGAGACTCAGTGTTGCTGTGTGGAGGTAACCGTGGTCTGTTAAAAGAATTATGCTGAGCAGCCATCAATGTTTTTCACCACATGCCATTGAGTGGTTTTCCCCTTAACAAGCTATGTAAGGGAGGAAAGGAAGGGAAATGGGTTTTATGGTCCTTGAGCACGTTTCCACTGAGGGAGCCGAAGAAAAACAACAGTCTTTCTGGAGCATCCCAAAACTTCTGTCAAAGGATGTTCAATGTTAGAACAAGGTCACACAAGATGTCCAGCAATGTCCGAGGGGTTTAAAGGACAAGAGTGAAACTGTGATATGCAAAAGTAAAGCCTTTAAACCTCATTTGATGGGGGCACCTTTGTAGTTGGACGCCTATGAAATTTCAGTGTTATCATTAGCCTGTTAACCTCAAAAACCTTTGGAAAGCATTTGCATTGATTTGTAAGAGGTTGGGTTAAAATTACTGGGTAACTGTAGCACCGGTGAAAAGAAAAAAGTCCCTTGTACATGTGTCTTTGGTCGACATGTTATGCAGTGGCACAATGCCAACACACAATGGAGCCCAGACTTGGCGGGCCACTCATCACTTCTCCCTCTTTAACCCTTTGAGAAGAGCACAAAAGAGGCAGCTGACAAAGAGGCAGTGGAAAGAAAGGGAGTAAGGAAAAGGAGGAGGTGTTGGATATTCTATGCTACTTAAAAGGAGTTTGATATGACATTTGTAATTTGACAACTTGAGTTTGACTCCACTCTAAGCATAGGGAAACGCAAACCAGGAACTTCAAATTTCCAATATGGCTTTAGACTAAGTGGCTATGCTCTCACTACAAATTGTAACTAGCATACAATATTATTTAAGTAATTCAACTTTATGCAAAATAATAATTCTGTGGTTCTTTAGAAGGTCTCTTTCTAACACCAATCGTTTATCATTAGGTCAACACTTTAAGATAAACTAATTCTGCTCTCAATCAGACCTTAGAAAAGTTTTTTGAGCTGGCCCAAAAACCTTACAGGTCCCATTAGGCTTGACTGAAGGAAAGGGGCTACTGAGAGTTAAATGTTGAGAGGTGAGAGGCTGGGAAGCGCTCCAAAGTGATTTAAGGCTAAAGCTACTCAAAATCTACTCTTTTTTGCAGCTGAAGTGGGATTGCAGGGGGCTCTAAGAAGACTAACTGCCTTTTTTGTTAAAACGAAAGCAAAATAGTTTTTTTTTTTCTTCTTTATTGACTGATTTGCTGTGTAGTGTCTGCCTTACTTAGACTTTACCACCCACACACGCACACGTGCGCACACACACACACACACACACACACACACACCCCAAACTAGCCAGAAGCACCAGCCTACATCTAAAGAGTGCCAGGCACTCAGGGGAAAAAATGAGTTGTAAACAAAATAAATAAAGGAGCACTTATCTCCATCTGGTAAACACAGAGGCAGGTGCTGACATCAGAGTATGTGGTTTATAAACCATGGAGCATGTGTCCATGTCTGAGTCTGTGCACACATAAATACAAGCCAGAATGCAACAAAGGGAAAAAGAGAGGGAGAGGGTTCCTACCTGTGTCCTACACGCATATTTACACACTTTCTCAATGTCCACCGCTGCCTTGGGGGCGACACCACCATACTGCTGACCTCCCTAGAATGACTCGCCCTTCCTTCCGCCACCATGGGGGTTGTTGTTGGCTAGCTCTCAATACAGTCACAATAAAGGGGCCAGACAGGCAGCCAGCTGATTTATAGGCTAGCCAACTGCCATGCTTTCCCTGGGCAAGTGACTCTCTTCAAAAGCCCACCTTCTATTAGTCTTATTTACAGGATTGGGGAGTAGAGACCGCCTGAATTATTTAAGATTCCCCTGGATAAATAGAAAGCTGAAAACAGGAGGGGGTGTGTATGTGAAAGAAGGGAGGATGAGGGATGGGAAACAAGAAGAAAGCGGCAGAGAAGGGAGAAAAAAAAAAAGAAGTGAGCAATTATGAGTTGCCGCACAATTAACATTAATCACAACAATAAATGGCTATAAACCTGAGTAAATTCTGCCCTGTTTCATCTCCTCTACAGTAGAGTGTGTTACTTTACAATAAAAATGAGGAGTAACCATGCTCACACATGAACTAACACATTCAGATAGCATCCTGCATACCATCCTTCGTATACACTGTGCACATCAACAAATGCACACTGACGATGCACTGCTTATCTCAATGCAAATACATGCACAGGCACACAACCACAGTGCACTTCCTCCTCTCTTGCACAGTGGTTCTCATTAACAAGCCAAACATGCCTGAAGAGGCAGACAGACTCCAGTGAGCATGGTAAACAACCAGTAGGCTCCCTCATCTAAACTGAGACTATCTAAGCATCAGCAACACACACTTTCTGCCGATGATACTGACAGGCTGAGCTAGACACAATCCATTCAAAGATCTGCTGTTTTCCCCTGAAACTGGGAAAATTGGTCTGCTTCTACTCAGTCGACAGAGATTCTGTGTTTTGTGATGGCCACATTAACTTCTAACAGTAAACAGCCATATCTGCTGTGCCGTATTGAGAAAAATCTAATCCTGTAATGTGACTCATTCATTAAAATCTATAACAGAACCACAGTCTTATAGTATCAAGCAATGATGGAAACCAGTCTTTACTTGTATTATACCACTTTTACTGGATATAAAAGGTGTTTTAAATAGATCAGTGAATTCAAAATGATTTTCATTCAAAGTTCATGTGCAAAATCCAGAAGATTTACATCAAGTTATGTCGTCCGAAGTAATAAATGATGTAGAACTGGTTCCCTCTCCACCAAAGAAGTTGAACTTTAACCTTCATCCAAATAAACACTTAAATTTTTAAAGAAAAAGACAATAATGTGCCTATAGCATACCATTTCACAGCTGCCTGTGCCCTAAGGTAAACTTAATCAGTTTCACTACCAATCTACTCTAACTACAGCCATAGTTTGACTTTGTCAGTCATGCCGACAACTGTCTTTGTCTGGGTATACATACCAAAGAGAAAATCAATTTATTGGCTGAAGTATGTCTGACTCTGCAATGATAGGTGGCGCTGTGCCAGTATCAACTGGCGGGAATTGAGCCACTTCGGGGTGACCTTTTTACGTCACAAACTGGCTTGTAGCCTGTTAACAAAGGCAATCTACGAGGAGCTTGACAGTGGTACAGTTTTGTACATTTCATACTTGCTGTACATTTTAATGACACAAATTAGATATATGATGGCTCTTGTGGTTAAGGTGATAAATGAAGAAAGACACCTGAAAAATCTGCTTTACTTATTACGTCCACTCCTTCTTCCAGGTGATTCTGCAAAATCCAACTTCAAACTGATGGGTCATATATAAGATGGAGTTATCTGACTATGAATCGCATTATCTAAGTGCATTAGTAGGGTTAGGGTTAGGGTTAAATCCAATTTCCCCCAATTTCAGTCAGATTAACATGTTTACATGCATTTTAAAAGTTTGCTTATGATTGGATTAACCCAATAATTCTGTTTTCTCCATTGCATGTAAACATTATGACTTAATGGGAAATTTCATCTGAGATGCACGTGATGACAGTAATGGTTTCAATACACAGTGTACAGACAGTAAGCGAAAGAGGAATATAAATCATACATGAATGACCAAAGTACAAGGTGCAACCTAACCTGCCAGCTGTGCAGCAGAGCAATATAATTAGAGAACAATACAGATGACAGGTATGGGTGTTGTCTAATGTTACAGGAAGGAACTGTGAGTTCCTGGTCGATAGCAGACCCCGGCTCTTCCTCACAGAAGGAAATGCAAGAGGCCATTTTTTATGTCCATGCAAATCGGAGACCCAGGCAGCCTGTCTGTGTCATTGGCTGAGGAGAGATGGACAGAATGCTGACAAGAGCATTAGCATGCCAGGGGGGAAACTTCATATGCTGCGACTGTGCCCACAAGTGGCAGAGGCAGTGGGATTTCTTCACAAGGCCACCAGGTCAGAAGTGGAAGCACGATCAATGCTGCATCTTTGGACCTTCAGGCGGAGTCTTCACTCTGACTGTAACTCAGTCTCACTGGTGATGTGCCAGGGAGCTACGGGTCAAACAGAACCAATGACAATGTTTCTTTGGTTTGGATGAGAGCCCATTTCGCAAATTATGTGACTGTCAATTTGGCTTGAGAAGAAAAATAGATCCAGTTCAGTGCTGCCATCAATAAAATTAAGTGCCCGCAAAATGTTGAAGTGGAGAATTTCTTCGCGCCCTACTTAAGTCAATCTTGTCACTCTACTTTACATTTCAACCAAGCTAATCAACAGCCCTTTGAACAAAAGAAGACCATGTAAATTCTGTTCCCCAAAAGCCAGCACTGACTACAGCGGAGACGGAGCTTATTTTCAATTTGCAGCCAGATTAGCAGGCATGTTTTTGATATCGTCAGAATGGCAGAGATTTTTCTATTCTGAGTCGTCTTGAGTGAGTGGCCTTTTTAGTGCCTGCTTCAAAAAGCATCCCCCGTACCCGAGCAGCTGTCACTTTCAGCAGGCACTGTGGAGGATGGAAGCGGGGGAGGGGTTCTTTGAAGAAATGGTTAAAAGTGGGCGATAAAAATAAACTGGGAGAGAGGAGAAAATTAATTATACATAACAGACAGTTCACTTGGATGAGCACGACAGAGACATAGAAACTAAGGTTGCTATGCTCAAGAAAAAAAGCAATTTTTCTGGCTCAGGAAACTTCTGTTCTGCCACCACAGTGGTCATATTTATTTGGTGACATCTGAAGTGAGGGATGCAACAAGGAATCTTTTTTAGAAGGTCAAGGCATCGAACAATACTGACTGGGCTTTCATTTCAAATTCTCCACAGTGGCTCTCCATTCGTGCATCCTCCGCTATTCAGGCAGTTTTTGGGGACCAAAATAAAGCTGCCAGCCCTGAGCACACCTTCCTCCTTAAAAGTTTGATGAAGCCTGCATATAGCTCAGCTTGCCTTTAAATTCAATTCTGATTGGCACTGATGAGGGTTTATGCTGCAGGCTCACCTGCAAACCCACCTCTTGATATGATTCGTAATGCACCAGCACTTTGCAGTTCAACACCGCCCACTGACTCTCAATCCCAGTTTCTTATTCGGGCCAAATGGAGGTCATTCCTATTTGAGCAGTCAGTCAAGACAGGCCCGCCAGGTATTGGCGAGTGAGTTTATTTCATATTAAGCTTGTCGGCGGGAGAGGTGTTAGCACCACAAGAGCTGCAGGTGTGTGTCTGTGGATGTGTGCGTACAACATCAGGGCCTTTGGGTAGAGCCCTGCTGCTGGTCCCTCTTTAGTGCGTTTTAATATAGTTGCTCCCGTTGTGTTGCTCTTCGCCTCGGGGTGCCATGCAAAAAGAAAAAAACAACAACAACAACAACAACAACAACATAGAGGAAGCATTAACAGACATTTAAAAAAAAGCAAGACACACAAGCACAAACTGAATGAAATGCACTTCGAGCAGAGCATCAGCAACACAGCTAACCTCTTTAGAAACACTGACACAAATGAAAACTTATGTAATGAAAACATCCCATCTCCACCAGCTATGATATGAAGGAAGATATTGCATTACAACGCTGCTGTGCCAAGGAACCCTCAATCATACACGGGGGAAGGAGTTTAGCACATAGCATAGCCAACACTCTGAGTAAGCCCCTGTATATTGGTTGGAAAGAGGATCGATCCTCTTTCACTGGTAGTGCATTCTTCTCTAAGACAACTAGTAGAAGTAGTAGACCTGGTGAAAAAGACAAATTGGAGGATTTTAGAAAGCTGAAAATTGGGCCAGGGAGTACAGACAGAAAAGCAGGGAGGATGAAGGAAAAGGAAACGAGAGATAGAGGGAGGAGAGAATCAGCCAGGAAGAACAGAGACAGATCAGAAAAGAAGAAAAGGGTGGAAAAAGGTAGTGTGGAAGGAGGGAGGTAGACGTAGACATCAGTGGGGGAGGAGTGGGGAGAGAAAGCCTGAGTGGCAGCATAAGTCTGGAGGTAGGAGGATCGGCAGAGAAGTGGACGCAAAGAGAGAGGGCGAGGAGAGGAAATGGTGAGAGATGAGGTTGTCACACTGCTCTAAAATTTCGAAAAGACAGGGAAACTGGAAAAGGAGCTGGATTTTGCAATCTTGCCACACACACTGCACACCGCGAATGTGAACACAGTCCAGATATCGGCTTGCTGCATGAAAGCAATGAATCACAGTACAGTGTACCCTGAAGAATAGTGTTATGCACTGAAAGCTTTTTTCACATATATTAACAATTTCAGTCACTCAGTGAAGTAGTTTTTCACTCCAACTGAGAAAGTCCCATGTGTGCTTCAGGGAATTTCATTCAAGCAAGTTCCTTTAATTGCCCCCTTCTAAAGCCCTTCATCATTATATGCACTAAAACTTAATTTTTAGGACCTGAGTTAAAGGGCTAAATCGCAGTTCAGTTCTCACAGCTTTGCAGAGATCTTCTGCTTCGTCATCCATCTACAATCTAATTAGACCTTAAATATGCTGTTCACTGAAAAGTCCAGAGGAATGTGACGGGGGGCAAACCACACAAAGACAGGACCAGAGGGGTGCAGAGTGCACATGTCAGCTCAAATTCCAAAGTTTGGACATCATAGATTTACCCTTCACGGCAGCAGGCAAGCCAGGCAGGGCGGACTTTCAAAATTCATGACACTGCTGGTCTATTGTGGGGCAGATCTGTATCATAATTAGGTAAGATTGAGCCAAACTGCTTGTAATTTTCTGGACGGGTTGCCAGCTTTCATGTAAAATGCCATGCCAGGCCATAGTTTTGGGGGGGAAAAAAAGTTTTTCTGAATAACTCTGTTGTGAAAGGTGGGGGCTTTTAGAAATAATCATGTGGGCAAGAAAGTCTCTAGCAGATTTAAGTCAGACAACAATGTGTGATTTGGGGACATTGGTTAAAAATCCTCATGATCCACAGTAGATATCTGAATAATCACCTGAAGATTTTTCATACAAGGAACCAACAACACGTAACATAACTATTAAGAAGTGAATACATAGGCCTTCCAAAAAGACAAGCGATCACTACATTTGATTTTATCACTGCCACTCCTAGCTGTCAGTCACATGCTGATGTAAAAGAAGCTTGTTGAAACTGAACACGTTAGCTACACTTTTGTTATGTGGTTGGTGAGATGTCAGTCTGCCTGTGGTTGAATGATTTAAAGCTATGAGTGGGCGCCACCTCTTAAACAAACACTCATGTCATGGTTCGAATCCCACATTATTTACATGTGAATACCGGCCATTGCATTGAACTGTCAATAAGAAGCTGCAGCTTGACTAAACTGATGCAAAATTGGGTTGCCTCACTTGTAATGAAGAGTAACCACATTACTCATACGCAATGCAATAGATTTTTTTAAGCAGGTTTATATTTACTGTCCAAATTAGACTGCAGATACAGCAAAGGACTCCTGCTTAAACATTCAATGAATTTTGGTGCCCATAGTCTGTTCCCACTCCTCCTCCCATTTCACCAAAAATGTTAAAATTGCATTTCAGCCCTTGCTCATCTAATATGATTCATGAATGCATGTTTAAAATGGGCTGCAAATGAATTCACGTAGCATGCGCTGGGAGTTGGGTGGGTAGTCTAATTTGGTTAACCAGGATTTGATTAAAAAAAAAAACAGGACTTAGGAGAAGCCGATACAGCAATGAGCATTTTCAATAGCTGACAACCAATGCGCACTTCACACACCCAGACATCCTTCTCTCCATCCCTCCTCAGATGGGGAATTCAATTGCTGTCGAATAACAAAGCTTACAAATTGCCTCTCATTCGTTAGCAGATTAACGCTCTTTTCACGCCACACCAACACAATTTCTAATTATTTCAAACCTAATAAGGGAATCGATTTCTTTTAAAGCAAGCACCACCAGATCACCCTCCACCCTCCAACACCCAGGAGAAATCCGGCACAACTCCTCCCTTAGGTCCATTTAAGAAAGCCGGGGCAGGGGTATATACAAACAGGGGCAAATTAACATTCACGGAGGCAAATCCTTCATCCACAGCTACGCAGCCTCCTGCAGACTGTTTACCCAGGCGACAGAGGGTGTCAGCCCCGTGCATACCTGTAATTATGTCTGCTGGTGGTGGCATGCAACTCCCGCCCGCCCCTCCTCCTCCACCCCCCTCCCACCCTCCGAGGAAATGCAACAGCCACCCCGAGCCAGATGAGCCTGGTAGCCGGTCTGAGTTAGGACCAGATCTCCGGAGACCGTTTGGCTTCACCTCACCACAGTAAAGTCAGCTCCTACCGCAGACCAGCTTTCTCCAAGCAGCCAAAAACTCAGCTCACACTGCACCAAACCAGACCGACCCCCCCCCCCCACCACACACACAACCCATATATATATATATATATATGTGTGTATATATTTAACTGAACAATCAAACAAACAACAGGAACATTTTCTTCAGTTGTTCAGGCTCCAGGTGGCTTTCGTTAAATCAGTTAAAAAAAAAAAAAACTATCGTTACTCAGCGAGCTGCAGCCGCCTCGGCGCCCAAAATATCCGCAGTTTGAGTTTCGGTGTGTGTCAACCCGACTAGTCGGTCACTCCGGGGCGAGCATTCAACACACACACACACATTTATAGACCACAACGGCATATTAGCGCGCCTCGGCTTCACCCTCCCGGTCCGCTACATTATCATTACTGTCGTTCTGGTCGTTATTGTTGAACTCCGCCGGGCTCGTCGGGAGCAGAAAGCTCCTTAAACTCGTGGTGAGAAGGAGCCGCCGAAAGTGGAGGAGCCGAACCGGAGACAAACTCCCCACACCGAGCCGCCGGGAAGGTGGGGGAGACATGTAACCTTAATATTTCTCCCCGGTTCCACCATAAAAAAGGAAAGAAAGAAAGAAAAACACGCGAAAACGTATAAATAAAGGAAGAAAGAGAACAGCCATTCCCGGAGTTTCGGCGGTACTTACAGATTCAAGTGATCCGTGGGCTCGGTATCCTCGCCATGGTTGTTAAAATCCAAAACTTAAGGGCATTTCCACTCTGGTCACGGAGTGGAGGTGCTCTCTCTCCGACAGCTCCCTGCGTGTGAATGGGGGCAGAGAGGAATGCAGCTCTGGCTCTGTGTGGGGGGAGGAGGGGGGAGGGGAGGAGGCGCTCTGCGGCCGCCGTACCGCACTGAGCCCATAGAGGACGCCCGCGGATCGACTCCCGGTGAGACAGGGACACGACGGAGAGCCTTTACATTCCAGTCATTTTGCACCATCATTTATGTCGCATCCCATTTTATTTTACTTACATAAATGTGTTTTTCTTATTATAATTTTGACTAATTCTGTTGTTATTTCCTTTGATTTTATTTGAATTATTGTCGTGTGCCGAGAAACCAGTGCGAAGTTATGGCGTTGTATCGGGATTACTTACACGAGTTTTGTGCACTAGACAGATAAGAGAATGGGTCGTTTTTGTCACCAAAAAGACAAAAAAATATTCTTTCCGTGAGAAACTTTACTGACATAGAAAAAACAAATGCAATTTACAAGTCTTCAGAAGAATCTAACATTACCTACAAGTGATGGTTTAATTTTGCAAGGAAATCTATCCCCAGAATACAACAAAAATGAAGGCAGAAAAACAGTGCTTCTGTATAATTACAGTTCAATGAGATTTCTTCAAAAAGAGTATTCTTTGAGTCCCCAACTCTATATCGGCCTGAATTGAAAAGTGCTTGCTCTATAAAACGGAATCATTGATCTTGTTAAAGTGTACTACCACTGCATCAACAACCAATCACAGATGTGGTTAAAAGCATCACTTTAGCAATTGTCAGGGCCATGAAAATAGAGACTGAAAGCATGTACAATAGACAACATTATATAAGTATTGGAAAACAGCAAAAGAAAAACACAGGCAGCGTTGTGTCGGGACAACAAGGCAGTGATGGTGGGAAAGTGCGAAGGGTAAAAACAAATATTTGGAGATGAACTGAATGACATTCATTGTGAGCAGACACAGCCCAACCTGGACACTGAACACCTGCAGCATACATCTATAGCAGAACATTTTTTGTCAGCTAAATTTACAGTGAATTGTTTAAAATAGAAAATACCCTTGGAGACAGGTTTGGTTGCAAGCTTCACAAACTTAAGCGGCCTCCTAATTAAATTGAGGCGGCCCCTGGCTTGCCTGTCACGTCACATCAGCTGACACGTTCACACTGACTAACTTACACTGAGTGACACATTGATGACAGATTTTGGATACAAGCTGTGCCCACAAGGCTTTCTAGCCTATTTTAATTCTCAATCTTTTCTTATGATATGCAACCCCAGGACAACAAAAGTGACTTTGAACACTGAATTTCAATATTCATCACAGTCGGTGAATATAAAAGGCTTGTGCAAAGTGTGTGATGGGCACTGTTCCATGATGTCTCTACAGTGAGGGAGCTTTTGGGATAACTGAGTTATTCAAACAGGCAGTTCAGGTTACCAATTGCACTCAGGAGAGCAGAGAGCAAGATCTGGCACTAACCACACCACCTGGCCCCATGCGCTGCTTGTGTGTGTGTGTGCTTCATAGAGGTATGGAGTAGCACTGTGTATATTTGATTGAGAAAGATAAAGACATTTGTGTGTGTGTGTGTGTGTGTGTGTGTGTGTTCTATGAATAAAAGAGCAGCTGAATTTCAACGCTTGCCGGAAAATTTCGCCTGAGTCTACCACACCACCCAGCTTTCAATGGTTTGTAAAAGCCCACTGTCTGCCATTAGAAATGGTTGGTTTGGCCATAGTAATACTAAGAGATTAGCCTCACTTACCATGTGAAAGGCCTCTGGACAAAGCCATTCTCTATCTCACATTTAAACACTAGTACATTGATTAGCTCTGAGTTTGTGTCCAGCCAGCTCCATTTCAGGTCCCCTGTAAAGTCTCATGGGAATATTTTCATGTTGTATGAAAGACATCAGATAAAGTTCAACATTTAAGCAAACTAGGACCCAAATGATTACATGCAAAATAAAAAGGTCTACCAAGTCAGCACAACCCAGCTATGTGTTCAGTAATACTCCTTCTTGGATATTAATATACTCAGAACAAAGATACTCATTACTACAGATGATTTAATAAAACTTCACCCTTTCTATATTCTTACCTGTAGTGTGCAGAGAAAAGTTGTTTTGCATATAACGCTCAGTGATGTTTTATTTAATGAGCCAGATTAATCTTGGCTGTCATGATTTGACTAGACAGCGCACTGACCGAGCAGCTTGGGCTGAAAGCACAGAGAATATTAAATAAATGTACGCATGGCTGTTTGATGCTTTGCTGCTGTTTTGCTCTATATTTGCTTTTTTCCCTTCCTTTCTTTAATTCATGCACTATTAATGGGCCTGTGTTTAGCAGGAAGAACAAACATTTTAAGTGAACACAGAGATACAAGAACCAACTGATGATGGAGAGAAAAAGTCCCAGTTGTCCTTGAAAACACATACAGAAAGAACACACGAACCTGCATTTGTGCAGAGACGCATACTATTCATACAATTCTTTGCAAACACACTCAAACAACGAAGCAAGGATGTGTTCATTATAATTGTGCAAGGCAAACAGTCCCACTCACAGATTCTGCAGCTTTTCTATCCACACTATGTGAGCAGTGAAAAAATATACAACTAAAAAGACATTTTAGTCATTACAAAAAAAGACAACATGTTATATGATAATAATCTCCAACAACAAAAGAAAAAACCTGATATTTTATCCTCCAAACTTGAAACATGATCAGTGTTTGTTCTGATATCTCTTCTGTCCATGGAATTGGATCCTTCAAGGCTAAAAATAAAGACAAAAACCAAAACATCTGATCCGTGCCAATTAGGTGAAACTAATCAGATTTGAGCCAGCAGGTGAAGTACAGGTTTGGTGGCCTTGTAACCTGAGGTGGCACAGCTCTGTCTAAACTGGTAATGAGCCCTTAATTGGCTAACAACAAGATGGCTGACTGTTAGGTAGCACGGTCACAGGATATCATCTGGCTAAACCTGTCTGATCTGTTTGTGCAGTCACTCCAATCTTATTTCAGCTCTCAGGATCCTCGGCCATTATGGAACCATGCCATCTGTGCGCGCCATGTCTGATGATGACAGAAACTTCTTTCCCTGTTTGAAACTACAGTGCTTTGTCAGTGAAATTACTCATGCTTCCGCTTTTAGAGGTTTGCATAAACCATGATGAGATACTTGAAATGTTAAATATTAAGAATTTCATAATTTTTCTCACGGCATGGGATGGGATGTGTCTCTTTATGTCTACAGCATAGAAAATGAATTTAATGTGAAGCCCATAGTTAAGTAATTAACAAAAGAGTCCCATAATTCTTTGCTCTTTTGTTCAATTGGACATTTTTGGATAATATGACAGACAACAATAAACAGGATGTTTGCTAAGCTGTGCTGATACAATTAAATTGTAATACCAAATTACATTGCATATTTGTTTTAGACATTAATGTTAATCAGCAGTGTTTCCTTTCTTTTGCATTTCCTCATCTGATGTAACACAACAGTTGAACATGGCTTTTATCAGTGATTATTAGCATAAACAAACTATAAATCTGCATGTACAGTCATGACATAGACAGAAGAAATATTCATGTGAACACAATGATTCATCCCGCGACCCGACCCCAGATAAGCGGATGAAGATGGATGCATGGATGGATAATGATTCCTACCATGTTGCCCAGACCAATCTGCCTAGTACAGAGTGAATGCAATGTCATTGTTGGTACAACTGTCTTTGGTCCACTAAACATAGAAAGCATGAGAAGAAGGTTTTTAAAGCCTTCACTAACTGTCTGTACTGTAATTAAGCCTCTCTGGTATGGCATCAGTTGGTGGCAAAGAGTTTTAAATCAGCCATTTCCTCATGTGCAACATGTTGCAGTATATTGGCGCTAAATATAACAGAACATTACATTTAAGTAAATCACAATATCATATCCCATCTCAACGCATGGCTGCATTAGGAAAGGCACTGATCAAACAGTAACATAAGGGGAACTCAGGTCATTGGCGGATCCAGCAACCAAGAGTTTGGCCCAGGTTAAAATGTTCCTGCATTTGAACACCTTGCATGTGTGACATATTTGAAACTGTAATGTCTGAAGCAAGTGAATATGAGTTCAGAACAGTTTCACCTTAATTATTCATTCAGAGTGTATTTCGGTTGCGGGAAACCTTAAGAGACTCTGGAGGCTTGTTTTTTAAATTGCTGCAACCTTATAGACAGGCTCATTGGCTATGATTTAATGTGCATCTTTTCATAGACCTCAATTATCAATTAACTGTAAGTGTACACCAGTGGGAATATTCTCAGTCACGTCCGCCACATTAACATCCATTAGAAGTGAATCACCTGTCTGCACTGGAGCTCCTCAGCTGCTGAATGCTTTCCTCTGGGCTCTGATCTGTCATACTGGGAGGAAAAAGACTGGTGAGATAATAATTTGCAGTTGCTCATGAATCTTAAGGCGTTCACTACTCAGGTTTAAAAGCTTTGATCACTCTGAAAGAGCGCAGAGCCTGTTTTCTCTGATTTCTCTTAAAATGAATGCATCAGTAGAACAGGACCGCCATTAAAAAATATAGCAAATTTGTGATGCAATTTTCCTGTAGAAACATATGCCAGAGGTCCAGAGTAAATTTAAGGAGAAATAGTCAATAGAAGAAATAATTGCAGCAGTTCACCGATCCATGGAGCTTCCTTGAATCAATGAATAACATATTTTTTATGGTCTATAATTGCTAAAATTACTTTGATATTACATGAAGAGCACAATATGATTAGAAGCATGATGCACCAGGAAGCACACCTTGCAGTGTGTTGAACTTCAAAGACTACACCATTAATTTTCCAGGAACTCTGAATAGAGTCGCTGACGTGCTTTTATGCTAAGCACGTTAGCAGCATAGCTTTCCCTTCCTTTGTCCAACTTTTTTTGGAAGCTTGAAAGCACATACTAAGGTATTTGGTAAGGAAAGTTTTGAAGTACCCAATCATAATTAAAATCTAGGTGAAGTGAACGGAACCTAATTAGTTACAAACAGCCTCTTTGTGTTGTCTCTGGGCTACCATCAAATATGTACTGTGGCCTTTCTTTGCTGGCTCTGATGTGTGCGCCTTGGGGTGTTCAGACAAGCACCAGCCTTTTGATTGAATGTGACGCATTTCATTATGATCAAAAATTACAGGAACTTGTGTCGTGACTTTCTTTTGATGCTGGCAATTTTTTTTTTCACTTCATGGGCATGACATCTGGAGGACAACCAGGAGGAAAAGAGAAAAAGAAGAAAGGGGAGCTTTTTTGATACTTGCCGCACATCACATTACTGTTTTGTAGATGTACTTTAATAGCTTAGCGTTTTTTAAACTGCAATGGTAGTGTGCTTGAAACTTATTGGCGTATGGCTTAGAAATGATCAGAGAATAATCATCAAATATGTTTCAAATATTTATAATGCAAACTATTTCTATTAAAAGTACATGTTGTCAGCTGGCATAAATGAAACAGCAGGGTCATAGACAGCTCAACTTTTGAGTTAATTACTTCAGACATTCATGGTGCCCAGAGGATGAAACTCATTGTGTTTCTTTCGGGTTTCTTTGACTTGTCACACCACTTTTTCTTTTTTTTTTTGCATTTAAGTAAATTAAGTAAGCTGTCAATGCTTTACAAATATGTTTAGTAGAGAAATACAGAGGATACATTTATCAACTCTTGCCGTACCAGATAATTGAATCAAAATGTTTTGTAAAGTTATTGCCCAGTACCTGCAAAATTCAGGGATTAATTCTGCTAAGCCTCAGTTATACGTTGTATGCACCCCCAATTAGCAAATGTGAGCACGCTGAACCATATCAAGAAGCTGAAAGTGTTGTACCTGCGTAGCACCAGTGGGTATGGTCTCTGTGAGCAAGCTGATGTTAGCAGAAATGATTGTGTCTAGATACAGTGTCACAGAGCTGCTAGCGTGGCTGTAGACATGTGCTTCTTTGTCATGAATGTAGTATTCTTTTTAGAGCTTTATTATGTTTTTAGGCAGAAGCTAAATATGATAAATATTTTGAGCAAGAAGTATTTTTGTATGACAAATATAGCAGGTTATAATAAAATCCCTGAGCTCGGATCAGCTCAGCTTCTTGCATCATGAGGAACAAGACTCAGCACTCCTACTGCAAGTGCCTAAATACATTTTGGTCCAATTTTTTTCCTTTTTTTGGGGGGGGGGTGGGTCTCTGTGGGAGACAACATGTCAAAACATCTACTTCTGACTGCCTACTTTGTCTAGCTCATTTTAAACTAGGGGCCTTATGCCAATCATGTGCCCATGCCAGGTCTCAGTGACGGTAACAGTTTTAGTCATATCTTGGCAGGTATGCTTATGCTGAGGGTTTTACTTTGCAGGAAGATTGGGTTTTGGCTGGTGTTATATTAACAGGATCTGTCATTTCAGCTGGGCCAAGAGCTGAAATCAGATCTTAAACAACTCTCTGCCTAACAGTGATGGATCATATTGCCCCTTGACCAGTGAGAACTTGCAGAACAATACAAAAACCCCTTTACCTAACCCATAATAGTTCATTACTGAAAAGTTGCACCTGTGTTCTAAAGACAAATTTTTTCAGCTACGATCAACATTTTGGAACTGCTTGCCATGACTGAACATTCAGTTCAGTTCAGTTCTTACTGAAAAACAAAAACAGAAAATGCTGTCACAATGCTTTCCCCCCAAATTACCTGCAATTTCATCATCTCTCAGTAGCTAAAGCATTTGTCAACAGTGTCAGCATACACACAGTTTCTGTGTCTTTAAGCTTTCTGTACTGTGAAATTCAGCTCCATCCTGTCCCTGACAGAAGAGCTTGTCACCCTCACACAGTAATTATACCAGAACTGATGTCTCCTCTTTCCATTGAATTATTGAGAAGGTGTAGAGGACAAAAGATCCCATGTAGAGACAGACTGTGCTGCTCACATCCCAGTGACCTCAGGGTAAAAACCCAGAAACAGGCCTCCTAGAGATGATACTGTTGAGACTTAGTTTTTCTGCAGTAAAAACATACCATGGATCATCTGAGAAATGATCTATCAGTGATACCAACAGCTCAGTGGCGTTATCAGAAGTAGGTTCTAAAAACACTGTTATTTGTATCTTTCTTTTATGTCACATGAATTAATCCTCACTTGACTGAAGGTAAAAAAAAATTGAATATATGGATGGGAGATTTCAATTATGCACACAAGCCTCTTTGTATGTATGCAAGACTTCCAGGATAGTGTGCCAGCTTATGCAGGATGTGTTTTACATCTTTTGGCAAGTTTAAACTATACAGATGCACAAGTGATTTCTAATCCAGAAATAGTGAGCTCCTTGAAAACAGCTCCACAACAGCTGTAACATAATAAATATCAGCCATGATGAAATAAGATCCCTGTGCTCCTAGGATTGACAATACAAATGTCAGCACAGCAGCCACATTGTCTTTAAGCTCAGAAATCCTGATGACGCTTCCCTCAGAACAGAGCATATGGTTGTGCAGCGTCTGCAGTCGATGGCATCCACTGTAGATCTGCATGTGCATACCATGAAATGCCCAGTAGTCAATTACTGCTGCCAGTGTGTGGGTAAACATTGCACCTCTTTTCACAGAAGGCGTGCATCAGAATCTAAATGAGACTTATTGGGTTGTAAGAGAGTCAGTGTGCATGTTTTTGAAAAGCTGATGTCTCATTCACTGCCATATATTTATCGTAGCACCAGCATTTGGCTCTTGATGCATAAATCAGTCTTTTTCTTCCCTCTTGCTCGCCATTGAACAGTCCAAGGTCATAGAATAACTGTAGAATGTGCTCAGCTGCTTATGGGTGGATTTTCCTTTCAGGTAACCTTAGCTGGCTTCAATTCTGAATCAGAGCAAGGAATCATCGGGAAAAATAGCAATGTGAGTGAACTCCCCTGCAAAGAACAGCCTAATACTTAATGTGTCTACAGAAAAACATTACAAGATCAGCCAGAGATAAAAACAAACCTTTCAACTTGTTCTGCTTCAGAATTCACCTCTAGATTTTGTTGTTGCCATGGCATCATTAGGGTTGTAGTTCATGCACAGCTTTCCTCCATCCTACCTCCTCTTTGTCATGATTCATTTCTCATTTTCAGTGAAAGTTGTGCCTCTGAAGCTGCAGAGCGAAATGAAAACACTCAAAAATTCTCTGGACAAATAAATAAGTGGAGACAAACTGAGGGAGAGAACTTTGGTCTGACAAGATTGTCACTGTGGTTCTGAAAGCAGAAATGTAAAACACTGATCTTTTTGTGTTGGAGTGAAGCAATAGAACATGAACTGAAATGTCGGAAACACTTGCTCATTACTTTTGCAGTGTTTCTCACAGCCAGCTACTCAAGCTTTAAATGACACATTTTATGAAAACATTTTATGGTTGGGAGGAGCTTGTTTTGCTTCAACTGAGGGGGTCACACAGTGTCACACTCAGTTCTTATGTAATCCACACAAGGGATCTTACATAATCTATTCCAAGATAGGACCTTGAGGTTTCTGTAGAATTGTGCTTAAGGGTCTGATGTAACTTGTTTACCTGGGGATTTTTTCAGTATTTCTGTGGACACAAACACGCACACACATGCACACACACATGCACACACACACACACACACACACACTCTCCAGCAGATACACAGTAAAAAAAAAAAAAAACAACTCCTTTTCACTCCAAACTGTCTTCCACACAGGAAACCTATTAAAGAGAGAAGAGGTGACATGTAGGAGTAACCCAGGATGCCTGGCCTCAGTTCAGTGCCTCTGTCTCCAGCCCTGACAGAGCAGTGAGTGGCCCTCACTCATAGCTGTCCTAGACTCAGTCAGCCAAGCACAGCTCTAACCTGGAAAACAACATGAGATGCTGAGATGCTGGGATGCTAAGATGCGCCTGGCAGTGCAATTTTGCTTTTGGAGGAGGTAGAGGGACAGGGAGTTATTTAAATGCTAAACAATGCAACCTGTCGCTGTAACTCTAGACAGCTTCCTGATGACTTCTTGGTCGGATTGGTTGTGGAGGATGTGATGTGTGAGGCCAAAGTGATTTGGAAAGTGAGGAAATCCTCTAAGGCCCCAGAATCACATTGAGTCATTTTATTGATTCAGTGGATGTAACAGAACAGAAGAGTATGAAGCCATTATATCTGCAATACAGGCAGAAAGTACATATGCTCAAGGATTAAATATTGCAATATTGCTAGGATCAGTATATGTGTTGTGTGATATGTGATGTTTGATCTTAAGGTTGCAACATATATATATAAGCAGAAGACGTACATGATCTATAAATTGATCTGTAAAGAGCAATGTGATGATCATTAGATATAACAACCATTGTGCAATATAGACATAGAGCACAATTAATGCTGTTTCTTCTGAAATTCATCAAGTATGACATACAGCTTGGTGCCATATGGAGGAGAAAAAACGTACATGCTGTAAAAATAGGAAGCTTAATCAAAGTTCATTAGCTGATGTGACAGCTAATGAAAGGACAAAAAATGTAGCCTTGGACGGATGGAGACTCATTTTCCTCTTTTAAAGCTCTATCTCCCCTGACAGCTGTGCAACACTATAAATGTTGTCTTAACACTTTGCGTCACTCACATTTTGAGAGTACACAGAACTTAAATGTAACATTTACTAAATGGTACCTGCTTTACTTACATATAAATACTGATGTGAAAAGGATTCATGTTCATTTCAATTCTAGATAGCATGTTAGCTTCATTCAGCTCATTGTTTCAAGTTTACAGTGTGCAGCTTTGTTGTTTTGATTCACTGTCAAAGTTGACATCAGCATCACTTACAGCAGCAGGCAAAGGTCTGATAAACCAGCTGTACACTATTTGTAAAGTGCTATGAAGTAACATTGTTATGATTTGGTGATATGAAAATACATTTAATTTGACTACCTGTCCAGCTCCCAAAAGCAGATGGAGAAAGTTAGTGGCATAGTGGAGCATTTAGCAGATTTTAACAATGACAGAATAATTTTAAAAATCCTATTATATGACAATTGTGTCGGCTTGGCCATTTTATCAAGGCCACTGCTCCATATCTTCAGCCAACGTGTTTTAGCTTGAGGCAACGGTCAGCAATAATTGCACACATAATCCACCCTTGCTGCCTGTTTTCTACCAATAGCAAATTTCACTTTGAGATACACAATCTGGTCAACTATCCTAAACTGGCAACAGTGAAACCTCTGTAGCTCTCCCCTCACAGACATATGCACATGCTCCATAGATGCAAGTGACACAAGCAACACAGCTGCAGCCATGGGCAATTGGAAGATATTAGCACTACTAATGCTATGGCAAATTTGGATATTAGAGGAAAATGAAGTTAGCAGGCTGTTATTAAAACATCCTGTACATCTGAGGGACATGCAAACACCCCTGCCTTTGTGTAAGTCTCCCATCATGTGCTACATTCTACAAAGCCTAAAGACAAGCAAAAGAATAATAATAAATAAAAAAAATTACGTGGTATTTGAATTACAACACGCCGAATGGAGATTATGGAATATATGCTCACTGACTTCCAAAACCCAAGTTTCAGCTCAGTAAAACATACATTAATACATGATCAAATGAACAATGCATGAGGTTGATATTACTTATGCATAAAGGAAATGTGTATTTTTCTAAGACAAACATATGAAGAATAAGCCCACCTGGGACATCTCCCAACTACAGCAGCATCCTTTCTCAGCACAGTTATAGAGCTATTGTTTGTTCCTGCAAGGTGTTTCTCAATCTCAAAAAGAAAATAAAAGACATTTATCTATCTCTCTTGAGCAAATGTCTTGTGACAGTTGAAAGAAGAGAAATGAAAAGCAGTGGGTGCTCTGAAAGGTGTGCGTAGAAAGCCAACAGAGTTTTCTCTGACAGCATTTACTCACTGTATGAAACAGAATAATGATAATGGCAAAATTGCTTCTCGATTCATTTCTCTAAACTGAATGCAACTGCGATGAGTGTGACAAGCTGCAAATTGTGTGATCTCAAATGTTATTAAGCAGACAGGTAATCACGACGAAGGAACTGCACAGAGCTCTATTGTGAAATGCTTCTATCTCATGCTTCCCTTTGTCTTAGCGCGCACACACATTCAAATACGTGTACAGAGAGCTCCAGTGCTACCGACGTACTTATCTAATGACCTTGTATAAGTAGTAAAGATATCCCCATTTGACACGGCTAATTGGTGGACGTGTCAAAGGATGTTTAGCGGCTTAGGAAATCACATCTGTCCATTGATTTCTCCCCTCCACACCTCCTCCATCAGACATTGTATTGCTTAATCCAGTCTTCAACTCTATTGTTGTGAATCCTCAATGGATTCTCGGGCAGAGGAGGAGACGAGAGAGAAAGTGAGAGGGAGGGAGAAGGAAAGAGAGGGGAGAGCAAGAACAAGCGATTAAGAGGCACTTGGGATGCTGAAGGTAAATTAGAGACTGCAGGTTAGTGCGCTCAGAACAAGAATCAAACAACTCTGTAGATGCAATCAGAGCAATCAGGATGCAGCAGAGAGAGCAGAATGGAGTTTACAGCCACGCTCCTCCTTTGTGTTGAACCATATTTAATAGCAGCAGGCTGTCATGCAGCAGTGTGCCTTCACATGCTACTGTGTCATGCCATTTGTGTTAGCGCTGAGCTGCTGTGCCAGTCGGAGCGTGTGAGGTTATGCTGTGGCATCTGCTCTCAGCTTTAAGCTTGTCTTCCCTCTAGTTAATCAGGAAAGAGCCTCTGTCTTTGTGTCTCTGCAGTGAATCTTCTGATGCCTTTAAAACCACTTTTAAGGGGGTCACAGTGCACACACACACACACACACAGATATAAGCTTGAAAAAGCTGAGCTTGTGGCCCCTGTAATAAGCACAAGGTTTCTTCTTGATTGCAGTATGCCATAAATTACCTGTCAGTGTGAATTTGCATACAAAGAAATTATCTTAACTTTTATGTACGATCCTTATATCACCTGTTACAGTCACCTCCTTCTAATGGCAAATTAATTTGTTTAATGATCCTCAAATAAATGATTAATCATCATCTAATTATGCGGATAGTTTTGGTTTGGTGTACCATTCCCTCCACAGGAATTCTGCTATGAAAACCACATCACACAAAATATTGGCTTCTGGAAAGACACAAACATGTACTTTTTCGTGTATCATTTTGTAATTTCAGTGGTTTGAGTATTAGAAACATTCAGACCTCCACAGCACTGGTGAATGGATCCTGTAATTTTTTTGTGTACTTACATTGTATAGGGAAACAATGCACCGAGGCACACACTATGACATATGCACACGTACACACACAGTCTCTTAATGCTCCAAGTGCAGTTGCTATGGAAACAAAGTTTGTCTGGTTCATATACAAATAAAGGTTTACTTTCTTTATAACCTTGGGTTGGCTTTACACTCCAGCCCCCGCTGCATCCCGGTCTCCAGTAAATCAAGAATATACAAGCGGTCTAAAACACACAAACGATTGGTTGTATCACCATTGTTACTAGATACATATAGTAATATTTTGAGGCAGCAAACAAACACAAAATCATCAAGCTTTAGTTAATCCTCTTAACAAATGAGACACGCTCACCCCCATTGTACAGATCTAACCTCACTGGTTACACTTAATTCATCTACTGTATAACCTGATAAAAGTGTTGAATTTCTTATAACATGACATGACCACTGTGGATAGTTCAAACACATTATTTCTTCTCATCATGAGAGGCTACACTGCTGGAGGAACATAGTAAGTTGCAAAATCATAAAAAAGGCTGCTTTGATTTTCAAACAGACTATCTAATTTAAGTGTTTGGAAGTGATGTTGTGGTTGAGTGACTGTTTACCCCCCAAGCTGAATCCCTGACATGTTCAGCGTCACATAGATAACTTCAAAGACAGACACAATGTTTCATGTCAAATGGCTGATTTTCGCCAAGGATTCACTGGCACTAAGATAGACGGAGACCAGTATAAGTGCACAAGAGCTTCTGAGCATTTGCGCTCTTTGAAGAGGCTCGGTTTTTTAAATCTAAATTTTGGCCTGAGAAGTTGGTCTTAAAAAGTTCATGAGTTTTATGACAAGGATTTCCGGTTATGACCTCCCGAATCTTCATAGCTAAAACTTCAAAAAATCCAATGAAACTTTTCAAATCATGCCTGCAGCATAACCAACCTCTCATCCGTCCATCTGTCATATCCTTATGTCTGCTATCATGACACTGTCAAAACTCGGATTATAGCCTTTTTAAGTTTCACTGAGATATTTTCCAACAAGAGACGTAATATTATAAAATTAAGATTTCCTACTCATTTGCTGACACAAAGACAGAGAGCAGTCATAGATAAATTCATTTTAGTGCAGTGTAAAAACTTGTTAAAGACAGTACCCAAAGCCTTGAGGAGTGGTTCTCAAAATTTGGAGCCTGTTCCAAAGAAAGCAGCTTAATTACTATTCATGGGAGGTGGAACCATTTTAAATGGCAGAGTTTCAAAACAATTACAAGCTTTTCCAACCAGTATGCAACATTAGCGACCCAGCTAACACACAGCATGTGACTTACCGGTTTCCACATCTCAAGCTAATTCATCCTGGAGTAGTCTGATAAAAAACTAAAAAAAAACAAAAAACCCAACTCTTTCATAAAGATGGTCAGCTATGTGCCCCCCCAAAACAACTGCACTAAAAGCTGCACTGTGACTATGGTAACACTACAGGAATGACTTAGTTTTAGAGTATATTGCCTAACAAATATGGAGAAATGAAGAGATAAATGCAGGGATTGGGATGCCTGTGGCATAGTGGGTAAAGCACGCGCCATAAACAGGAGGCTACCAGGTCCTCGTCAACGGCGCTGGTTTAATTCTGGCCAGTGTCTTTTTGGCGCATGTCATTCCCCACGCTCTCCCCCATTTCCTGTCACTATTCAAGCTGTCCTATCTAATAAAGCCAGAAAGGAAAAAAGAAAAAAAATCTAAAAAAAAAGAAATGCAAGGATTTTCCATCACGATGCAGACTGGACATTTTCACAACATTCACAAGCTGCCCATGGAAAAGTACCTGACCCTCACTTCTAAATGACTGAGGTGAACCATCAATGCCATCCAAATGGCTCTTGTGAATAGTAGCAGAAGGTGCTGTAGTGTAGAGGGTGTGAAGGTTGGTGTGCGTGTGTGTTTTGCTGCAAGGAATTTCGAGACAAACAGCAGTCATACATCTGGGCCATGTGCAGCGTGTGTCAAGGTTAAAGGTGCTGCCAGTAGTGAGGCTGCCCTCACAGGTACTCTGCCTAGAGACAAGGTGTCTGTGCATGTTTGTGTGAGTCTGGTGCAGAGCTGCTTAGACCGATTCCTGAGCTGCCTGTCGGTGAGAGAGGCGTGAAGTCATGGTGCATCAATCAGCAACCTGCCGTATCAGGTGCCAGAGCTACCATTGTTCCTGGAGCATTGGAAACAGCTGAGAATGCTCTTCTTTCCCGGTTAAACATTGACTCCCAACCCTGAAAAACTCCCTTCACAGATGCAGTTGGAAAACCAGTCCAGCTCACTCACTTTGACTAACTTTAGTTAGCCCAGGGACCCCGGTTGCTCCCATTCATCGGCTCGGCTCTTTCCCTAATAAAAGTGGAAATAGTCAAGAGCAAGAGGCGATAACGTGTCAAGCTTATACCAGAGATTTCTTGTCTTTAGAAGAGAAAGAGAGAGCGGGAGTGAAGAGAAATAACAAGCTCTATAAAGTACACAGCAGATGGTTTCACACATCTCATTTCAGGGTCAGAGGACATTTAGCAGAAAATGTTTTTGTTCCCAATTCCTGTGTTTCTTTGTCATGCACACACTCACTGATCTATAGGCAATAGTGCTTATGCATACAGCTAAAATATTTTGGATTTGTTTGCGACCCTGTCTTTTGTACATGTGTAAATCTACCTTTTGCATCAAAAAAGAGATTTGCCTTTGATGACCTTCTCCCTTTGTTCTGCAATATTTTTGCCGTACAAAAGCCACAGCCGTGATTGATAATGCATGCATGCTCTGCTGGCTGCTGACATGTATTACTTTGATGTCTGTCAAAACCAAACGAGAGGGGCTGATAAAGTGTTGGGCAACCCTTTTTCTGCTGGGGTAAAGGAAACTTTAAATAAATGGTGAGTGCTAACTGCTGCATTACTAACACACAGCATATATTGTCTTGCATACATCTGAGATTATCTTCTCTCATCCTCCAATGGGCTGCACATTTGAGCCCAGTGGGAATTGCACCAACAACCTCCAGTTCATATCTCTGCTGATGGACTGAAGAAGAGCTGGGTATGACATGAGACTGTAAAATCCAGACATTGCCTCTGGTAGATGCTGAATATAGACTAGATCTAAAGTTCTGTGAAAGCTTTGGCCTTTCCATAAGGGGCTTCAACACCAAACAGTCCTTGGCAAGCATGCACACAACACTCACCGCATCTCTCTTGCACTCTCTTTGTCTCTCCCTCTTTTTCTCTCTTTCCCTCTTTCTAACAGTGCTGTTAGAACATGCATGTATTATTCATTTAGCAAGTAGCAGGATGTGGGGCCTTGTCAAGTACTGAACCCACCACAGCGGCGAACAGAAGAAAGCACAGAGCAGCAGGGGAAAGATGGAGAGATGTTTAATCTGATGAGTCAGTATTTGTGCATCTAGATACACCAAACAGCTGACATCACAGCAACAGACAGGCACAGCATCAACCTCATCTGCCATGTGTTGGAGCACCCCCTTAAGGGCAACATATTCCTCCTCCTCTTTGCGACAGAGAGTTCAAGCGCCAAATTTTCCCTGCCCGTCACCAGAGCTATCAACGTGGTAGGAAATTGTTATTGAAGTTGAGGGTAGTCTCTCGTCTCACAGCGCTGTCACTGAAAGCTAAATTTAGGTGGAATATTTAAACTTTCAGGCAGCAGTGATTGGCTCCTCTGTCTCTCCTGGCCAATCGGAAATAGCAGTCTAACTGGCATTTTCTCTTCTCTCAGGCTGTCACTCAAGAGATATTTGTGGTTGAAAGAGTCGTACCGCTCGGTCAGAATGAGCCATTACTCTGGGGATGGGCTTGCAGGCTCCCTGTAGGAGAAGGGGCGGGCAGAGATAAGGAAAGGAAGGAAAGTAAGGAAAAGGAATGCAGAAAGATGGAGTGGGGGATGAGGGACGAAGGGAAAAGCACTAAAGGGTCAGATGGAGGAAGGTGAAGAGGGAAAAAGATAATAGAAAGGTAGTGACCAACCCTTATATGTGGATAGAAGTGATGAAAAACTGAGCCCAAGGGAAAAGGAAAATTAAAGATGGGCTATACACACACAGGTTTTTATGGGCTAAATCCCAGAGGCGGCTGGAGAATATGTTTGCGCCATGAACATCTGCAGTGTGTGTGTAGAGGACAGACAAAGTGTGGGCTGATGGCTGCATGAGGTCACATTGTGTAGTGGACATTGCACTAATTTGAAAACTGATTTCATTGCTGCTGTTGAGACACAAAAGAATTGTTATAATCATGCTGGTACAAAAAGCTGCCATAACAAACACTTTATTCTTTTACATGAAGAATTGATCACACTTGTGAGGTGAGAGCAGTTACAGATGGTAATTTGATGTGTGAGATTTGTATCTATAATCAGTTCTTACCTGCAGTAGTTTGGTCAGTTTGAAGAAACAGCCAGAGGCACCAGCACAGATGATGAGCAATGTACAAATGTGTACATAGTTGGCTGCAAAAACATCTTTAAGTGAAATAATTCAATTGTAGTTGACGACAGTACAGCAGACTATATATTTATTTACAATTGTATTTAAAAAATAACTGCTTAAATTGGCACTGGGGGAATAAATACGCTAACCTGGCTGCATTCAGAATGGAAGCGGTTTGAGGTGAATATGCGACAATTGGTGTCAAGGGGTTAAAAGCCCTTTCTTTTGGCACTATATTTTGTGCCCATTGCATCATATTCTAACTTATTTTGCCACCGTGTTATGGTGCAGAGTTATAGAGGAGCAGTTTGTGGAAGAGACAGTAATTACAAAAAATCTGAGTGATGATGACAGTGGCAAATAAATGCAGCTCTGTGTGACACAGTCCAATACCTCAATGACGCAGAATATATAGAAGAACTTTTCCAAATAGATCAATGAGTCCAAGATAGAGCCCAAGCTACTTGGTGGTGCAGATCTGTGACCTGTGAGCCCACAGCCAAAGAACAAAGAGCAAATAATGCTGTGAGACAGTGACAACAGAACACCAGGATTGTTCTATATCAGAAGCTTTAAGCACCTGATATAACTAGACGGCACCACAAGCCATCCAAGTTCCCTGCCTTAATGAACGCTGAATGAATACAGCATACAATCACACGCCATCTTTGAAATCTTCCCAAAAATGAAGTGTAGTGCAGTTTTAATCAGTCAGCTGTGCTTCAGCAGTTCACAAAATGAGGTGCCAAAGGAGAAGGCTGTGTGCCAGTGCTCTTAGCTGCCTACCTTGAAAGGGTTCCAAACTGAATCTACTGCAGGTAATAAACTGACTAGCACTCCACACAACCACATGTCAAATAATTGAACTGGACAAAATCATTTTGATTCAGGGTCATAAGTGTTAATTCCAGACACAGCAGAGACACACACACACACTCACACAAAAGAGCTGAAACTAGAGACATTTCCTGCAGGACTTGGTGGAAACCAAAATGGAGATACAAACAAATACAATACAATACAAGAGGAGGCCAGAAAACCAAACCAGATGAATACTAATGTTGCTCCCATTTGCTGAATATATGAATAAACCAGTATAAACTCACACTTAACACTCTGTTGATTAAGTTTATAAAAAGTATAACAATGTGGCTTTAACTTGAAGTTTAGTAGAAAGCAAACAGCAGAACAGAGAGGTGGGGGTCAGTATTTGAAGTAAATCCATTGGTCACTGTGTGTTGTAGTGCAGCACTCTGACTTTGATGCCTCCAGGAATAGTTAAAAAACTGAATTTATTCTGCTAACCTCCCGTGAATGAATCCAGCATGTGGAACTACAGAGAGAGAGAGAAAGATCAACCCTCAGAAAACTTGTTTGATATATGCTATATCAAAAAACTGTTCTTCAAAAAACAGCTTTACAGAGACAGTGTATGTTTATTAATTTACTTTTTTGACATTCTGCTGTAGTGTAACAACATGAAGACACATCTAAAGATAAGAAAAGAGAAAGGAAGAGTAACAGTACTTAACCAGGAGTCATCACTTTTGATCAGCCTGGCTCCCCTGACAGACGATATTTGAACAAACAAAGGCCAGCACTTCTGTGAGTAAAACCAGGGCCCAGGGGAGGGGCAAAACCCAAACCATGTGGCCCACCCTGACCTGCCGCCATTGAGAGCAAGGGCAAGTCAGCACAATCGCATTATGCTAGATAAATGCCTGGCCTGCACTCAAATATGTGCGGCTTTTTTTATAACAGAAGGCTACCACATGGCCCAATTTAGAAAAACACTAACTTGTGACTATGAAGATAACACTGTGTGTACGGGGCCTTGTGTGTGTGTGTGTGTGTGGGACCAACACATAGTTATTATGCCTCCAAGCAAGGCTGAAGACAGCTGCACAGTTGTGAAGACAGTAGAGAACAGAAAGGGCCTACTGAACGTGATTTCTTTATACTGCATGCTCATGAAATGATGCCTTGTGGCCTGAGAAATCCTCCAACTATTCCATGAACAGATACATTGTGTGGCATAACAAATTAATAACTTTTAGTACCTTCGCCCCCCGCTTAATTCAGGCCTAAATCAAAAAGAGCTTTGGCTAGTCGACGATGTGACAGTTATCACTGTGCAGCAAATGGTAGTGGTGCCCATGTCGTTAAAGCTACTGTGCGAAGACTGAAAGGCCCTGCATGAGTGTATGTTGTGCGATAAACTGCAGGTAGGTTCAGGCGAAGAGCGTTACGGACCCTCCAAAGCTGCTCAATCTGCTTCTCCCTTCGGAACAAACTGTTTTGCTTTCAACTGTTAATCTTGCCCTGAGAGTAAGCGAGAGTTGTTGGCATGTTGGCAGGTGTCATTACCTGACAGCCCACAGGGGCGAGGGATTCACAAACAGGAAGTGATGATATTACACTTCTACCCCCCAGGCAGCAGATTCCTGTCAGCTCTGTGGGAACGCTGTTATTATCATTACAAAAGCGCTAGTTTGTTCGTCGGCTCCAGCAGCCGCAGCTATTACTTTACTCTGTGAAGATTAAAACAAGAATCACCTACATTTTTCATAATCTTCCATCTAATGTAAAACCCCTCTCCTGAATCACCAAACAATCTTCTACATGTAATTAAATTTTTTTTTGTAGATTTTAGGAAGATTAATATTTTGGATGTAGTGAGGAGAGGTGAGAAGTGATTTCCCCCGAGGTGGAGCTCCGGGCTGCAGGAGGAAGGGCTGTTGAAATTAGCTCCAGTTAGAGTGAACTGTATGTGGGGAAGGTGAGTCCCATTCCCAGGTCACAGTCCCATGGGCTCCAAGGAAGAGATCCATTCTCTGGGAATAATTTAATCCCATAATGACTTCCGAAGATGGCAGACTCAGCTCAGCTTTCTCAGCTTGGATAAGAAAAAGCAGGTAAGAGAGAAATGGGAGAGTGAATGAGAGGGATAGAGGGGCTTGAGGAAAAGGAGGAGGGAGCTGGATAGCGCTCCTCTACCCTGGGGCAGTGTAATTATATCTGAGGATGAGATAAATGTCCTTTTAAACACACTGCCTTGCATACACACACTCGTGCACACACAGGATCACAGGTAACATATAGATGTTCCAGACCTTGGGCATTTCTCCACAAGTCTCTGACTGAGTGAGTGATTTCTCTAAACTGCACCCTCGGGCCGGTGTACAACCATAAGCCAGCCTGTCAGGAAGGCAGGACGCACATTTGGTTAACTTCCCAACTCAGAAAAATACACACATGCACACACACTCACACATGCAATCTGGGCAGTGTGGGCCAGCAACAGTGTGAGAGGCAAATGGGTGATAAAATCCTCATTTTCCTTCATTGCTATGTCGTTTGTCTTCGTCTTGCAGGCGGCTCACCAGTCATGGAAATGCTGGCTGGCAACTTAGAGCTGAGTCACGTCAGGCGTTCATCGATCATTTGACTGTTTACTGTTACTCTCACACTCTTTAGTTTTTTCTAACTCCCTCACTCAGAATGTCCCTCGCTCGGCCTCTGTCTCACCCAGACTTAAAGTGGGTATGTCTGACCCCACACAACCTCTCTTTATTTCTCTTTTCATACGCTGTCAGTTACATTTGTAAATGGATGAAAACATTCAGACTGTGAAAGGAGATATTGATAAATTTTTGCTGGAGAGTTCACGTAACCATCCAGTGTGAATAAAGTAAAGTACCTGTTCTGTCAGTTGAGGAAACAAGTATTTTTCTCAGTGTATGGAGAAGAAACATTTTTCAGAGTGAAAGTGACCATCAGAAACAAAGTCTCCTGCCAACAGTAGCAGGATGAAGTCCGTAGAACAATCTGCCTTGTTAATGCTTCAAATGAGCTTTTTGACACCTCATTCATTCATTCATTCATCTTTACGTCAACAATTTAAGATGTTGACAGCAAGCTAAATTCATCCAGCAATCAAAGTTCATGAACTATAACTTGGCGCAGCCTCCATGTGCCACTGCAATAAGGGTATACTTCAAAAACCAAAAATATTTAGTGTTACTCACCAAAACACATTGCATGTATTCCTTATCATCAGATATGATTTGCAGACACACACCAGTCTTTATGGACGGTCACAGTTGACAATACATATCAGAACTAAAGTCATGAGTTATGAGGAACTGTCTTCAGTAAAGAACAGCAGCTGAGCACATCAGTTTTATATACGTAAAAATTGAAACCACTTCCTGAAACTCAACAGGATGGAAACAACACAACAGTTCTGTTTCACAGGTATGAAACTCATTTTAGAGAGAAAAATGTTATGTTGTTCCTATAGCACAAGAAAGTCAAATATGTGACAGTTTAACCTGCACAAAAAACATGTGTGGTGTCCATGTAAAACAAACTATCCATGAGCTGACTGCAGGAGATGGAGGCTGTAACTGATGAGAAAACCACAACACAGTGATTGGTCTGTCACCACAGCCATCCATTACAGTATGATACATTTCAGACTCTATGTTGGTGTAATCAGGTAATGCAGACTAAAGAGGCTGACTGATGAGCCTGGAGAGAGGATCTGTCAATGGCTTTGGTCTCATGCTGTTGCTTCACCGAGCAGCACAGATGCCAGAGAGTTAGAGGTTGACTGCAGAAGCTACGTGTGAAATCATTCCTTTCTCTTTCACACTCACACACACACACACACACACACGCGCACACACACAGGCAGGCTGAGCCCCATGCAGCGACACTGTAAAACCCTTGTTGAAACCCTGTAATTCAGTAGTTCCTGTGTGCAAGCAGGTGAGTGTGCTTGCCATCCAGCTGCCAGTGTGTGTGCAAATGCGTGCGGGTTAGGGGAGAAGACTGAAGGCTCACTGTATCGGTCAGCTTGTACAGGATGACTCAGCAGCACTCAGCACCCCACGGGAACACAGGCTGCCTGTTAGCACTCGCCAGCTAATAAGATGCCTGCTTGAGCTGATGTGTCACCATCCCACCTGAACACTGCAGAGAGAGAGAGGATGAGAGGAGGAGATGCAGATTTAGATATTAGAGAGAGCCAAGTGTCTTCAAGATGACTGCACCTGTCTCCAAGCACAAGCTGCTACTCCGGCTCTCTTACTCTCGCTTCCTCATGACTGCATATGTCACATACAAATACGAAACTCTTCATGCTATACCCACTTCACTATATAGTAGAGGCTGTACAGTGTCGGAAAGAAAAGTGGGGTGATGTATGTTGTGCTGTTTCTGAACAGCCAGTCACAATTTGGAGTTTGGAAAAATATTGGATTTAAATGGAGTTAAACTAATGTGCGATGAGGCAAACCACTGCTGGATTCATTCATCTTCTACCACTTATCTGTTTCCGGGTCATGGGGGCAGCTGGAGCCAATCCCAGCTCACACTTGGTGAGGGCAGGGTACACCCTGGACAGGTCACCAGTCCATCACAGGGGCAACACACAGAGACAGACAGAGACCAACAACCACTCACACTCAGACCTACAGACAATTTAGAGTCACCAGTTAACCCAAACATGATGTCTTTGGACGGTGGGAGGAAACCAGAGTACCCAGAGGAAACCCACGCAGGCACGGGGAGAACATGCAAACTCCACACAGAAAGGCCCCAGGCCGGGAACCAAACCCACAACCTTCTTATTCTGGGGCAGCAGCACTAACCACTAAGCTGCCACTGCTAGATAATTGGCAAAAATAAGATGTGTATGAGTGAGGTTGTGGGATGGAGCAGAACTAGCCCATTGCTGGCAAAATGGTTAGTCCTGCATCAACAGTCAACTGAGACACAGCACATCAGCTTACCTCTCAGCAGGCTTCACTGATAGCTGTGGCACTTACTAATGGAAATGGGGCTACCACTAAAGGTACACTGCTAGATTTATAACAAGTGAAATCTAAACAAACTTTATCAACATTTAATATGTAGACAACAATGTAAAGCCGACAGATTCTCCTGATGTCAGTCGACATGAATGGACCTGTTCAATGCCAGGTAAAATGCTAAAACTGGTGATTATTTAGATGTCCAGATACTCATCCGCCCGTGTGCCACCATCACTCACACGGGTCAAATGCCAGGGTGTTTGTAATCATGTCTGCTGAGGCCTTGAACCAGAATGAAACACAAACAACTTGGTGAAATGTTACAGATCACAGTTCATGTGCTGATCACCTGACCAAGTTCATTAACTTTACCTCTCCATTGGTGGAAAGAAAATAAGTCCATCCAAAACTGTGCTTTGGTACAATGTGAACTACTTTACTGGAGTATTTTCTTGAGTATGTCACTTATGTGTCTCTATAATCAACTCCACTACATTTGAGAGAGAAAGACTGAATATGCTGAAGAGATTACACATTGGATGATAAAATTAGGTATTAATTTTGTCAAACTGTCGGTCATTAAAGATTAAACTGGTGGTGTCCACTCTTTGACCTCTCACATACAAAACCCAATATGTAATCATGTTTCAGATATGTATGAGCTGACCAAACAGTGATGTTTCCCTCTAAACTTCCTCCGTGATTTCATTCCAGTTAATGCTTAAACAACTCAATATGATAACAAAATCAAAGATTAAAAATCAAAAACTAAAAACTTTTTTTTTTTTTTACCAGCACTTTGTTTTTTCTTCTGTCCACTGTCATCCATCATTTCTGATTTATCTAGTGTCCCTGTCAAAGTCACTCAATCTCCAGCAGCTACAACAGTAGCATGGTGCTAACACGCTGATGCTTCAGTATTAATCATCTAATGCTGTCGTATATAACTGTAAATTACAACTTTAACTTTAGCGCTTTCACACTTCAACTACATCTTGCTGCAAATACTTGATGGTCACATATTTACTTTGCTGCATTGATGATTTTACTAAAATAGAGGATCTGAATCTATGATACACTAGTCTATCGTCATAGAAGCAATGTTTAGTGCTGTTTGGTTTTAAATAAAAGTTAAGGTGATATAAACACCTTCCATCTTCAATCTTACTTGTTTAAACTGAAACACTGTATTTTAGCAGTGTGTTTGTACAGTATAAATTTTCATATAATAACTCATAACTCAAAAACATACAACAAATATAAATCTGGCAAAGAGAATTCAAGATGAGAAGAGAGAATGATGATAGAAGTAAAGGTCTGACTTAATATCTAATTATATAACCGAGAGCAAGTTTAAGCACAAGAAATTTAAATATAATATTAATATTGTAACATATTGTGAAAGCATTCTGTTGTTGCCAGACATCAGATGAAAGTTGGGTTGTGCCATGATGAATAATACAATATGAACATTATGTCATTAAGAAAATTGTGTATGTGAATCTCTGCCGTTTGCTGAACTTAAAGCTGAACCGTCTTAGATTGCATGACATCATGAAGATGGTGGATAAAATCTTATAATAACTCAAAACAAGCTCCATAAATTGCTGATATATTTGCTCACAGCACATTTTCATGTCAAGCTTGTCTCCTTCAAACACGCCCACACACACACACACAGACGCCCAGATGGACAGGCTGCTGACAAACAGATACATGTCGTTTTCTTGAGCCCGTCGGCGATGTCTGGCACTTCCCGTGGACTCTGTGTCCAGATGAACTGACTGGAACATGTTTTCCGCTCAACTTTATGTGTGTGTGTATCTGTGTGTTTGTGGACAACACAACATAATGTGCTGGGTCACTTGAGGTCAGACTTGAGATGACTATTCATAGCACAGACATTATCCAGCTATCCAAGTATCTAGTCCACTAAGGGACAAACCCGAATCATTGGCCTCATTCCCACTGCAAAGAAAGGGAAGAGAAACATATTTCAGACCAGCTGAGGAACAACTACACTTTTTCTGACAGTGAATTATTTGAATTAAAACCTGAGAGATTCCTAAACCAAGAGGGAAGACAGACGGGGATGCAAGCAATTTTTTCTGTGGCACAGAGAGAATGTTTGAGAATCTGACGTGGACTTTGCTTGGACTGATGTGTCACATGGAGTATTCCCCTCTCAAACTAACACACCCTGAAAGGCTGCAACACTCACACACACACACACACACAGAGACACACACAGAGACATGCCCTGAAACACAGGCTTCAGTACAGTCCTGTGTCATACAGAGTCAGTAAGACAACAAAGGGAAAGATAGAGAAGCACAGACTGAAATCGTAAAATAAACTTAAGTTGTTGCTGGGTTTCATTTGTGCTCCTGTGTGCTCCTGTCCTTACATGCCAGAGCTGGCTTCTATATTTAAAGCTCTATTCATAATGTCAGAAATTCTTTTCTATTTCCCTTAGCACACAAATTTGATTCTTAATGAAAACAAACCTCACTATTCATCACCCACTTTGGAGGGTGATGAATAGATGAGATGTACCAGAAAGGAATCAAAAACAAATTCCTGATTCTTATGTAAAGATATACAGAACAAAATTTATCTTTGCTTTATATTTGATTAACAAGACTTTCTGCAGTTGAGTGAGACATTCCTCATAATCAGTAATTAATGTACATTATTCTGGTCAAGTACAACATGAACTCCAGAGCAAGTTTATATTTGTGACCCATTTTAGCCTCACTCTTGTATATATTGCATGCCTTCAGCTGCTTCTATTCAATTAATAAAACCATCAAGACTTTGTCTGTCTGCTCCAGTAAGGTAATTGATTTTTCTTTAAAAACACCCCTGAGGTAAATATCTCAACAGAACTAGTCAACAGTCACATAAGTCAGACTATTGAGCTAATGCTAATGTTAAGACACTCAGATGATCCATCCATCTGTTATCCATACTTATCTGTCATGGACATGGGAACCAATCTCACTTGACATCGAGAGCAGAGTACAACCTGGACAAGTCGCTGGTCCATCACAGAACTGACACATAGAGACCAACAAGCACTCAAAATCTCACTCAGTCCTTTGGGCAATTAGGAGTCACCAACTGTCACCAGGACTGTGGGAGGAAGTTACAGTGCCTGGTGAAAACCCAAACCACACATTCACAGGGAGAACATCCAAACTCCACAAACGGACCCAGGGCTTTTTGGCCTCATGCTCTGACAAAAAAAAATGTTAAAATGCAGGTTTAGTATATATAGGGATATTTTTTATCATGTTCACTTCCTTCTATGTTATTATTATCATGCAGTACAGTTAAGGCTGTGGGAATACCATTAAAATTTAAGGGAACATCAGTGTTTTTAGTTCAGCCTGTGGAACATTCACTTAAAGTCACACACGTCAGACTCATGATCCTGGAATGATCTTGGAACCATGAAGAAGTACTGCACAATATTTAATGATAAACCACCATAAAGTAATGATATTGGTCAGTTTGAGCCAACTGGCAGACTGGACGACAGATTTAGTGTCATCCCCAGTGCGACGCTGTTAGCATGTCTTTAAAATGAGCTTGTCAAACTATTGTATTTATTAGGACAGATCCAATCAATATGAGGAAGACGATTAAGATAAGGTTTTTTTCCTGCTCATGTTTATTCTACATTAACATTTTCTGGCAATCCCACTCAGGAAATCAACATTTACCTCTGAAATGCTGTAGCACAGAGGCAAATAATTCAGAATTTGTGCAGTCAAAGGTGACTTAGACACAATACGTATTAACTGGAGTCTTTCCCCATCAGCAACAGAGCCGATCGTCTGATTATGTTGCTTGCACAGTGGAGAAAATAATCTGCAGCGGTAGTGCAGGAAGGCTGCAGGGGCATCTTTGTAGCTTTTACTATACACTGTGAGATGAAGAGAGAAAAATCTCTGCTGTGTCGATGAGCAACAAAGGTTAATAAATATGATGTGTGTGTGTGTATGTGTAGGAGACTAGCATCTGCCTCATGAATTATAATGTAAGCTGCCAGCGTGAGCGAATCCTCAGGATGGTAAGTGACCAGTTAATGTCAGGACAGCACGCACAAACACAAGACCACCTACTTCAAATCAAGGTGTGGCGGGTCACGTATCACCTCATGTTTGGGGCTCCCCCTCCTCTGGCTTTGTACAGCTATTGTGTTTACACACAGTGTTACACACTGCACCTTAACGTCCAACACTGTCTCATGAACACTACCAATTATACATTCAGTTTCTATTGTGTGCAATATACATTCATTTATTCATCCATTTATTATGTGCAATAACAATTTCATCTCTGGTATATTAATCAGTACCAACATGTCTCGTGTAAATAATGTCAGTCAGTTATTATTTTTATTTTTATTATATATTTGATCTATTATGGTTATTTTAGTACTTATTATTTATTGTACATATTCTTCTTTTTATTCAGATTTTCTGTTCACTGTCCACTTGCTGCTGAAACAATACAAATTTCCCCATTGTGGGACAAATAAAGGAATATCTTATCTTATCTTATCTTATCTTTATGGAGACGCTACAGTAACTAAATAAAAATCCCCACATTGCAAATTCAACATGGTGTTGTTTCAGCATAACACATTCGTCTATACCCTCTTCCAATAAGCCTGTCCTGGATATTCACTTTATAAACCTGCGTGTATTGTCTATATTTGTCATTTTTGTGTATGCTTGTGAGGTAGCTGTGCCTCTGTGTTGTCTGTGAATAGAAAGTGACAGTAGGTACCAGACCGGAGTAGGGAGAGCCCAAATCGGCAGCCTGGTGGGGGGATGTGAGACAGAGAGGAGGAGAGAGCACCTCGAGGGCTTTTCAGAGTGCCGGGGCGAGATGTGAAGGTCATGTCGCTAAGCATCAGATCAGCCGGGCCGCTGGCCTGGGTGGGGAGCGTTCGTGTTTTTCTCAAAGAGCGGTATCATGCAATGCTCTCGAGGCATCTCTGTGTTTCATCATTCATTCAGTTAAGTTGGGCTTGTTGAACCCAGCTGTGAAGTCAAATTTAACCCAAAAAAACCCCCAAAACCCAACAACAACAACAACAACAATAAAATGTTGTTAGAGGATAAAATTGCCTGTTTCTGCCAAATTGAAATGCCATTTTTGGTTATCATAGGTTCCAAATAATTTACAGTGGGCTTTACAAATGTATTCTTAGAATTTAGAGTCACGAATTAACTTAAACATGCATGTCTTTGGATGGTGGGAGGAAACCCACACAGGCATGGGGAGAACAAACTCCACACAGAAAGAGCCCAGGCCCAGAAACGAACCCATGACCTACTTCCTGTGGGGCAACAGCACTAACCACTGTGCTGCTGTTCTGCCACTTTAGCTATTTAAGATTTATGATGATTTATGTGCACAGTAATTCTTAAATGAAGAAGTCACATGGATGTGTCATGGATGGGACTCCATCCTTAAGGTTAGTTTTGGGTTTTTTTTTTTCATTTTTTTCATTTTTCCGAAGAACAAAAATCCTAGCAGGTTTTTACATATTTAAAAACATTTGAAGAGCAACACTTAATGTTGCATTTAAAGCTGCATGAATCAGTATTTATTTTATTGACAATGAATCAACTGTGGACAGCAGACTATATAATGTGAAGAGAGCTTTGAATAGAAGTGTTTTAGTGCCTCCTACTTCATTATTTTGGCTGTGCGGTTCAGTCAAAATGTTTAGTTCATTTCTTGTAGTTAAAGCACCAAGCAGCAAATGTAACTGGCTGATGACTGGCTGGACCAAATGGAGCCCTCTTTGGTTAAAGAGTCACCAGGTGACCGGACACATGAATGCTACTGTAATGTTGATGCTAAACGTGTAAAGAAGTAAACGTTTCCTTAGAACCGCTGATGAAAAGTGCATGAATCCAGTTTGGTCATCATATTGATGTAGATAAAATATTTAACTTGAGCCTGGAAATCAGACTTGAGAATCAGAAGTTTCCATGAATGTATCACTTCACGTTTCCTGAAAATCTGGAGCTATGGCTGCTGATTCTGAACTTTAGTGCAAAGAGAACATAACATAACACAACTGTTCTGTGTTTTGGAAACATTTTCCACCCCTCACTTATAAAACCCTGTAATAAACTGGAATAATGTATTTGATTGCGCCTGAAAATCAATAATGATTTTATATAGTAGCAACAAAATCAACGAAAGAGATGAAATAATATTTTTGAGACCTAACAAACAGTTATACTGACTAAACCAGATCATGTTGTTCCTACAGAAAGCACTTTTGTGAGTCAGTGAGTGGGATGAGAGAGACACAAACGGATGTAAAGAAAATACTGTTGAGCAAAAAAATAAAATAAAAATTGGTACCACATCTGACAGTTGAAGTTACCTTGATTCTTTATCTTTTTTCATACAAGTTCCCTCAGAGTGCAAAAAGTGTGTCTGTGTATGTGTTTGTCTATGTTTGTGTGAATTTGGAGATGTGTGTGGTGAGTGAACCTGTCAGTGAATCATCAAGTCTCCTCTCTAGAAGTTCAATAAATAACCATTCCTGAAAATGCCTGCTTTACTCACAGGTCAATTTCCACAGCAGTCTGACAGAGAAGACTCCCCAGGGAGTGCGGAATGAGTCAAGGCGCACAGGCTGCCTTCCAATACCAGACTGGATCTGCACAAAAAAAGAGAAAGGAAAAGGAAAAGCAGGTCCATATGACTCAAAATTCAAGCAAATATTCCTCCACCTTACCTAAGACCTACCTCCTGCCGTGAATCTCTGTTTGAAATATGTTTTGTCTGGCGAGAGCCCTATTTTTGGGAGATGCTGGCACTTCTACAGACAAAAAAGCAATTAAGAGCAACAAACATGCAAGTCATTTATCCAGCAAAAAGGATTTACCTGCTCCAGCAGTGACAACTTCCACTTTAATTTCACAGAGTAAATTATGAACCAAGTGCCAATAAAAACTTTGTTTTCCTCTTTGTTTTCCATAGACATCGCAGGCTGCTTTATAAAGCTTTCTTTTTTAGCCTTATTTAGCATAAATATGCTCAATCGGACAGATCCAGCCACTAATCAAGAAAAGAAAAAGTATGAGAAGTGTCCTGCCTGATCTATATCATGTGTTTATGTTGGTGAAACAAAGGTCAAAAGTGAACAAGAATACAACCTGCGGCATTCCTAGCCCTGCTGCCTAATGGGTGATGACAGGTGTAGGTGGCAGCAGGCGGAGGGCAGTAACACGGAGGTGGGGTCACGTGGGGGTCGAGGTCGGGGTCGTAACGCTCTCACAGTGATCAGTGTCCGACCACCAGACATCATCCTTCAGTGCAGACACACACAGCAGATAGAAAGCATCCCTGCTGTGTGAGCTGCACTCTGTTGCTGAAACAGCATGCTGTTAAGTGTAGGCACATAAACATTCACACAAAACATTCCTATTTCATTCTGAAAATTACAACCATAACAACTATAGCACATATCTGAAAGTATTCTTGAACCAGAAAGAAGCAGTCAGCCAGAAACTAAAGAAAAATAATAGTGATTCTCTTTCAAATGTGGAGGGGTGTCATCTTTTATTGAGCGTTTTTTTAATGTGATTCTATCAATTAGCATCAATGCCATTAATAATGTGCCCATACAGATGTCATGGACAAAGTGACTGTACAGAGTCAGCACAGTATATCAGATTTGCTTTCGTTCAGTTCTTCATGGTGTTCCTGTTCTCAGCACAGGATGTACCATCATTGTATTGATGTACAACAAGGTCTCCTGCTATGTAAGGCTTTTTCTAACATATCTGTCCTTGGCTTCTCTGTTTTGATCTGTCAATGGTACTTGCTGCAAACTTTACCAATGACATTTGATACAAAATAAATGGATGGCAGCCCACTCAGCATCCTGTAAAAACAGCAGGGTGACGTGTCTTTGTGGCCTTGTCCGACCCAAAGCTTCATCTGCCTCTCAGGTCTGGGGACGGGGGCTAATGTTCACACATTACTGTGTGACCTCCGCTGGTTGACAATGTGAGATCGAGTCACAGGCTGCGGGGAAAATGTGTAGCATTTGGTTATCCAGCCTGGATGGAGCTCTGACAGAAAGGAATGCACACATTTGAAATTCTGGGAAACACAAATGTGCACTCTTGCATGCAGCAAAATGCACGCACGGACATTTTTACCACCTGCTTTCTTTCCTTTTTTTTTTTTTAACACCTGCTTTCAAAGCCCCTAAAAATCACACAAGGCCACTGACACACAGAAGCTCGCACAACACAAACACACACAGATAATGTGTCTTGATAACATTATGGATGGATGAGTGAGCAGCTCCATAGAACAGTGATTACTGGCTGCTGTGTGTGAAAGGAAATAGATTAGTCACTGTCTCAGCTCTCCCTTTTAATAACACAACATATAAACACTCCTTCACTCTGTCTGAGTGGAAAAAATAAACTCAAAATTCAATGTTAGGCTTGAAGGAAAGTGCTTTCTAATAGAAGGTGCAGTATAAAGTGAAAAATTATATGAATTACTGAGATATCGCCTTTATCATCATCAGTGTGACTCCCTTAGTTTATTAAACAAATTTGAAAGGCACGTTGTAAAAAGCCTACACCCCCCTGAAATCTTCAAGGCCATTATCATAGTCACATTCATTTCATCTCTTCAGTGTGCCAAAAGCCTGAAAGAATGATTTAAGTAAAAAAATCTGCCAAATTAAATGCTATTAAAATTGACTGCAGCACCCTCGTGGAGGTCTTTGAGGACTGAATGGAAAAATGGACCTTCCTTTGTGCACGTCAGGCTCCGCCATCACAGGAGATGAACGCTGCCTTTGAGCAATCCTTATGCAACATTTGTCTCTCCACAGAGATACACAGGCTGATTGACAAGCCGATAGACCAGACAGAAAAAATAGCAGTTCTTTAGTTTCCCATAATAAATGGCACCATTTTTCAATTCAGAAATCTATTGTCACACAATCCGAGAGCAATCCGATTTAGTGATTTGCGGTTGGAAGGAGTTTTAATCCCTAAATGGGTGATTGTGAAGTTGGTAACGAGTTTGACGTTATTTTCCCACCATCGACACAACAGTGAGGCGCCGATGAACACAGTGCCATACCTAATGCCACACATTGAGGACAAGGTGTCTGACACACTGACACACACACACACACACACACACACACACACACACAGTCATGTTCGAGAAAAAGCAGCAACAAAGGGTCTTGTTTATTAACGGAGCTTGTGAGGCGACAAATGAAGCATGAAATGAGTATCTCGCACACAACACAGACATAGCGGGTTACTATATGGAGAAGGCATGAAGGGAGAGAGGGGGGAGCAACCTGTGTTGTGTAGCCAGAACGCTCACAAACATACAGATAAAAAGAATCAATTTCATGGCTGGTGATAGTAAACAGTATGTAGAGGCATCTGTACAACTGATTGGTGGCCCAGTTCATGTGGGCTGTGTGCTGGTGTGTGTACTGATCAGTCAAAGGAGGATTGAGGATTTTGCTTGTTTGCGTTCCTCAGATGAGATGATTGACATTCCTCGAGTGTTTGTACAGTACTTTAGAAGAGACGCTAAAAAGGGGAAAACATCCCGCCTGGCTTTGTCCAAAGATAGCTCATAATGTAGTTAGTTTGTTTGATGAGCGTCACCCTGTAAAAACAGGTCTTGAGCTTTAATATGTCCCAGTCAAACATAGATGAACTAATTAAATAGTCCAGCCTTAAAACCCACAAACTATTCAATTTACAATAAAAAGAAATGATTTGAAATGTATTGGTCTTCCAGAATGATGCTGGAAAAGCTTCAAACGGTGATGTTTCAGCTTTTTTCATGTGTACACATGACAGAATGAATAGAGCTTTAGTCGACTAAAGTCTTACATACTGCTGTAACACCACATGTTGACACAATTTGGGATATAAATGAAAATTCATAATAAAACTAATCTCCACTAAATTATGAGCAAACAAGTATTAGTGACTGTATTTTTCCTGTTGCCTAAACTGGTGAGGGGTTGGGGGGGGCATGAGTGATGGTTTTGGATTGATTTCTGCCGCTGGTGGTGAGGACTGTCTCTGTATCTGCCTCCGGAAAAAATAGAGTGAGTGACTTTACTGTTAATGTGCTCATTACATTGCCCCTCTATAAAGGGTTTATGGAAGAGCTTTTCATCTGCTTTGAGTTAGTCCCGTTCAATATATAAGGTGGCCCGCTGCAGCACCCTTCACCAAGAAACTGAGACAGTTCCAGGTTGCAACAACCTTGTGTTTATCTCCAAACGATGTGGAAAAAATCATCTTCCTTCTGGGATCAACACTGCCACAGAGAAAGAGTTTGCAGTGCTGGAATGAAATGGTTGTTAAGAAGGGTGTGACACAGGGACGCAGGAGTGTTATGCTGCCATCTGTAGGCAGAGGACGACATGAATTACGCCGCACACAACATACACTCTGCCTCGTCTCATACCGCAGCATGTGTCAAAATCTGTCTGCAGCCGCTGCCACAACCTTGTCAGACTGGTCCTCGCATGACTCTAATGTGCAGTTACACACACATAGCTCATTAAAACAACAAAGAGTCCACTCCAGAGTTTATCCTACGTCTCTCCTAACAAAAGTTGATCACTCGTGACCTCCAGGCCACTGCTGATTGGCATTCAGTTGCCCTGTTGGCACTGGCCAGCTTCTCACCTGGCAGACTCCCTGCCAGCAGGTAAAGAGGCAAAGGGCGTCATTCAGAGGTCCCTCACCCTGTCACTTATCTGCTACAACCCACACTTACACACACTTCTGCCTTCAGGCGGTGAGCGCATACACAGAATCCCCAAACTCATGCACACTCACAGACATCAAGTCTCATGAAAGAAGCTAAATATTAATTTCCCTTTGCTGTCACAACTAGCTGGGTTTGATGGATACAGCCCACATGACTATCATCAGAGTTAAATTGATCACAGTGTGGCTGATGTACATCATGTGGTGGGGAGAGTGAGCCTTTCTGGAGGGTGACTGATAGTGAAAGTGAAGGCAGCTAATTGGAAATTTAAGGTAGAATCACAGTCAGAGGGGGAAGGAAATTGGCTGCGTTTAATTTATGCTCTTGAGAAGATTTCCAGCTGAAGTTACAAGATGAGAGTCGGCACATATGGAGTTTTTAAAAAAGGGCTAGGGTTAAATAAAATTATATATTTATATACACATAGATATGCATATTTATATTTCCTTTTAATCACAAACAAGGATTGGAAAAACAAAGCAGCAGGGTCGAAAGGAAAATTGAAAATGATTTGATGTGCTGAAATCAAATATTCTTTTTAGAGCTTTCATGCGGTGCCAGTCTATATCACATAATTTTACTGTTGCAGCTTGTGGTGTGTTGTCTCACTGTGAAAATGCACCATGTAAACCCACTTTTGTCCAAGTGATACAAAGGCTACTGCCTGTCCCCAGTTAATCAAAGCTTCTGTTGACACAGGAAGTCTGAGGGAGGGCGCCATGATGGAAAGGGCTTGTGGAGCGTGTGTGCCTGTGTGCGTGGAGTAGTGATCCAGTTTTACTTTCACTGCCTTTTCTCTTTGTGCAACAGACAACACTGATAGGAAGCATCTATCTGGGGAGATAGGATCATTAAACAAACAGCACCTGCCATTATTGACATGACGTTTGTGCGTGAGTTCATAAGTGACAGGAAGAGGGGGAGAGAGAGTATGAAGAAGGGAACGTGAGTGTGTGTTATAAACATGTCAAACTTTAAGTGCTGCTACCTGTCCAGGTCTCTCTTAAGGTGACAGCACGCTTCAGTAGCACCTACTACTGTGACTCCACACTGTGAAGACCTTCAGGAGCAAGTGTGTGCGCCTTTGTCTGTATTTGTATGAATAATCGTGTGTGAGAGGAGCTACAACCACTTTTGACTTCAGATGTGGTCAGACGGTATTTTATGTTTCATGCAACTCCTGAAATTTCCAGCTGGTTTAGGAGAAGAAAGTATCTCTGGAAGCACACCATCTGAATGATGAGGAGACGATGCATGGCAACTCTGGGAGTATATATTAAATTAGAATGAATAGTAGGAAGGGCATCACGGTGGTGGAGTGGACGGCACTGTTGCATCACAGGAAGAATGTTCTTAGTTCTCTGTGTGGACTCTGCATGTTGTGCCTACACTGGCTCTCTCTGTGTTTTTCAGCCTCCTCTGAAAGACCTAAGACATGCAGTTTCAGGATAAATTCCAATGAGTGTGTGTCTTTGTGTGTTAGCCAGGTCTTTGCCTCGCCCTGCCTCCACCCCCATAGCCCTGACTGGGGTTGTGAGTTGAGAGACTGAATAAAATTTTGCCGACATTTTGGTGGTAAAATCAAAACAGTTAGCTAAAAGATGTTAAAACACTCTGAGACCAATTCCTATATCGTCAAAAATAGATATTGGTTGTCGAATCTCAGCAGGGTGTCTACCATTTTAGCGCTTGTCAACCCACTTAAATAAAAGATCATAAAGGGACAGGATTGTTGCTGATCCATTTGCCCTCATATCAATTTATTGCTTTAAAAACAAATCCACATTTACTGCACCCATATGAAAACCTTCAGATACTCTTAGACCTGTTGCTGCATTCCCAGGGGGAGTTGTAGCAACACTTCCTGGCATAATATCACAATATCACACCTTGCCAGGAGCTGGCTACGTGATCTGTCTTCTCCCAGAAAGCTCCGCTCAAATCCTGTGCACAACTTGGCAATAAAGCGAAGCGAAGAAATGTAGAATCCATGTTTTCCCCGACTGCCGGTGCAAGAGAGGATTCCAGGCCCTAAATACAGAATAATGAGGCATTAAAAGTCTGGGGCAGAGAAGGGTAATCATAAGAATGAGGGAGGGAGGGGGGTTGTGGAGGGTATGACGGGGAAAGGGACAATAGTTTCCTGAGGAAGGAAAGAGTGAGGGATGGAAGGAGGGGGTGGGGGGGGGGAGATAAGACTGGTGGCTTATCCTAGTTACTGGGGAAGGATTAAGTGATGTGCCACTTTGGTTTGGCAAATGCATGCGCACGCAGAGACATGCACGAGCCAGCAGCCCTGCTCAGTGTTTCACACGTGCACAGCCTTCCTCTCATTCAATCACCCTGTGAGAGATGCACACACATCCAGGCATGTGCTGAGAGGGGTTAAGGAGCTGCGCTGCCCTCTGAGCCAGTCTTACTGGGCTGTAATGACTTTAGAGGATGTCAGATTCTTTTTATCCACCAGTGTAATATAATAAAGCAGGAAGGAGGGAGCCATCGTCTTTAAGCTGCCTCCACTGGCCTTTGAGGACTACTGCTCTTCTCTCTACCTTCCTAACTTCACCAATCCCCATCTCTCCATGTCGGTCCCCTGCTCCCAGATCAAACCCTTTGTCCTTGATAACCTTCACCTTTTTTCCTTGTTTCCTTACTCACGGGCTCTGTACTTGTTCAGCCTTTGTCCTCTCTTTTTTTTCTTTCTTTCATGGATCCTTCCCTCCGATGTCAGCCATGACAGTGTAAGGTTTGTTGAACTGCTCCACCCTCAAGTCACATGATGTGACAGCCCGAGTTTCACTCCAGACACTTGGGTCAGGCCTCCTGCTGCTTCAAGGCCCTCTGGTTATCTCTGTGAGTCCTACCACCCTTTGTATTCTCGCTTTCTCCGTCTGTCTTTGTCTGTGGATATGGGATAAAACAGAAAGAGGCTCCCAGGGGGTCACAGGGAGAAAGAACACTCAGTGTATCCGACATCAAGGATTAGCTAAAAGGGGCTCATTTCAATTCATATTTTGAAAGAAAAACTCAACATAAAAAATGTTTAGGACTTGAAATTACTGTAATTGTAGCAGGTCAGTTTTGCGGTTTGGTGGTAGATGTTTGGACTTACTGGGTTACCATGGAAAAAAGAAAGGGATATGTGTAGTGCAAGTGTTACTATCTGCCCTGTGGAGGGAAAGAGCAGCACCTAATACAGAGCACAGAGCCACAAGACATTTTATTAATCATAGGCTTTGTTACACAGTCTCTTTATATCCAGGATTTCTCCTTCTCAGTTGAGAGCGTTGAATCTGCAGTTTTCTTGACAGCTCTCAAATATGAAACACCTACAGTGACAAGACTGAGTGAGATTTGGACAGAAAGTGTAACAGCCCTGGATTGGGAGAGGCAACTGGGACAGTGAGCAAGTTTTTCTAAATCGTGCTTGCAAAAAAAAAAAAAAAAAAAAAAAAAAGAGGGAGAGAGAATGAGACTGAAAGGCAAAGACCTGACCCATATGTGATCCAGCGTTTATGACTTTAACAAGATAACTGTGTCAGCCACTTCATATACAACTTAAAGGGTCAACCCACACAGACAGACAAAAAAAGACAATTTCAGAGTGTCTTGTTTCTGTGGTTGGATTGGTTTGCTTGTGCGCAGAAATCAGCAGCTGAGAATTTATCTGAAGAAGTGCTGTCAAGTGCTGCACATACAATTTCTTGTCACCTGTAAATTAGTGTAATAGTGTGAAACTATCTGTAGGAATGTGAACATCACCCACACTTTGTGCGCTTGCACAATAGAAACAAAGGACACTTTCATGGAAAAAATGCTCTGTAATGCTACTACACTGCAAAATAAAAAAACAAAACCTCACAGGAGAGCTTAAAATTGTGTTCTTCACACTGCACACACCTGTACAATCTGATGGAGCTGTGATTCAGCAGCTCAGACCTTTCAAACAGATCTTCTAAACCATCTTTTGATGCACTCACCTCCTACTTATTTCTCTTCTTCCTCCCTCCCTGCTGAGGCTCCATCCGTCCCACTGCTTCATGGAGCTGGGTTTGTTTACGTGTAGGGCTGTCGGCTGACTGTAGTGGGGGGTCTAATTCAATTCACCAGCAGCCAGTTCCAGTTCACATTAACACAGTTTAATAAAAGACTATTCAATTAGCTAGAGAGCTTCATGTGAGCGTGTGCTGTGTGCAGACACCGAATGGAGACTATCAATGATGGAGCCATACACTGCAATTAGTCTCACTGTCGAATTCTCACACATACATTGGCAAGTTGGCTCAGGGAGGAGCGAGGAAAAGAGGAGAGGGAACCAGCGGAGGACAAAGGGAAGTGCAAGGAAAAACACTGAGCTGTAGGTGAACCCTGGAGAGAAATAGGCATGTTTATGTTTGCATTTTATCTGACTGCAGCTGGATTCTACAGGTGTCTGACTTTACTTGAATTGATCCCCATTTACAGGGCAGCGGTTTGTCAAAGTCTGACACTGCCTCTCATTTGTTGACACTTCTTCAGTTAGATGAGAAAGAACAGCTGACAAGAAGGGGAACAGCAGAGACGACTCAGAGCTGCTAAAGCACATAACATTAGGCTACATGGGTGATGGTCAAACTCTGCAGGATGTCTGAAAGGTTAAAGCTTCAACTCAAAGAACCGCTTTTCAGCCTAATACCTGTATTTAAGGAGGTGGGAAGAAGCAGGACAATGACTATGTTGGCTATATCACACCTCATGCAACACACACACACATGCATTATGCACATTTTCTGCAAGACGTTTTAGTCAACTGCTCCTGTAATTGTCAAAGACTAGGAATCAATAGTGGTGCACTGAAAAGCATGAGCAGCCATCTTCTAACCTTGCTCCATGCAGCTGTCTCCCCCAATCAAAACTGGGCTAGTTACCATGGCAACTTCAATCCAATGCCTTTCACAGTAATAAGGTGGGAAAAGAAAAGCATGGCACCGAAGGTGCAGGGTTGATATGGAACTGGAGGAGGAGGGAGGGAGGGAAAAAATAAATAAATATTTTAAGAGATTGTGCTAAAAAAAATAACTAAAAAATTACAGGCACTACGAGTTTCAGCAGTGAACATGCTTCATGATGAGCCGTGTTCAAATCAAATAGACCAAACATCAGCCCTCCATCAAGATTGTGTTTATCTCATTTTATCACCAAAACACATTCAAAACATCTCATAAAGCCCAGTCTTTTTTTTTTTACCCATTGTGCTCTCTTATCCGATATATTGGTGAAATATCCCTTATATTTCTGTAATTCAGCCAATTTAATTAAAGGGGGTGGGTTTCTAATAAAAGCCAAATGGCAGATAGCAGTGCCTGAGCTTTTCAGGAGCTTGTTTAATCAGAGAATTGGTGAATGGAAGAAGGCAATAACAGAGTGAATAGAGGCTGGTATTTGTAAAGAAATGTCAGAGAGAGGAGGGATATGAAAGTCACTGGCTAAAACCTCTAATATGGCTCTGGCTTTAATATAAGTAATGTGAGCCTCATGTCTGTTGGCCTAATCCCTGGTGGGGAAGAGTTTGCAGTAGGTGGTGTTCAGCAACTCGCAGACAAAACTGGACTGATAGGCACATGTGCACACTGTCATAAATCAATTTTTTTATCATTTTATTGGTGTCTGTCTTTCACTTTACTGAATTTCTATAGAGCATATATTGTATGAATTGATCAGCCACACTGTGCATGTTATGTCCTGATCGATGCCAGAGTGCCAAGTGAAGCGGTGATCAATAGATCACTCCTCACAGCTATCATTAACAAATGCGCTCTGCTACAATCACATCGACTGTCACTTGTGTGAATGTGGATTTATATCCAGGCACAAGTATGGGGGCATATTATAAAACCATTAATATTCTCTGTGTCTGCTGTGTGCTTGTGTGTACGTGTGCAATATGTGTGTATGTAAGTGTGTTTATGCGATAACAAGCCTCTGTCATTTCGAGGGTGGCCAACCATGTCCATATATAAGTGGAAATGCATCTTAACTGAGTCTCTTTCAGACACAGACACGCACCCACACACATACACACACACACACACACAGAGGGGGGTTAAGTGTGTGTGTGTGTTTGTGTGTGCAGAGCAGTGCTGTGAGCTGTAGCTCTGTGTGTTGACCTTCAGGGTTATCTGGAAGGCTCCTCCACACCTTGCTGCTAGCACCAACCCTTGCTGTCACCATGGAAACACAGCTAGCAAGGACAATATGTGGCCTGTCCAGCGTTTTGCTCATATGCATGCATTCACACAAGCGCATTAAAGTGACTACACATACGCACACAAGTTCTCCATACAGACATAGACACACTCATACATATGCACGGATTAATGCATGCATACTTCACTATTAATTTTTTTATCCACTTCATTTATCTGTCATTTCCTTCACTTTCCCTTCCTCTTTCTCTCTCTGTCGCTTAATGAAACCAAGAACACGACGCAAATCAAGCCCCTGGGCCTGCGCAGCTTTGTCAGAAGGGTGCACATGACCCCATTTTCAGTAGTGGAAGCATTATTGGCGTGCCATGACAAGAGTCTGCCACCAGTCATCCGCCATATACGCACATGCACGCAAGAAACAAAGACACTAAGACATACAACCTGCAGTCTCATCACCACCAGATCACTGGGATTTATTTCAGCAGCGACATGGGGTGTGCCAGCGCAACTTGACAATAAATCAACACATCATACTGTGTCGAGTGACAAGTCAAGATAATAAACTCAAAAGCCGAGATGGACCGTGAGTGTGAAAGAGGACATGGTTATTCAGTGATGGTGGCTAAATAAATGGAAGGATGGATTTGACGTGCTCTCCGCTTCTCTGCTTCGCCTGCTCCTGCTTTCTTTCGGTTTCTCAGCCGTGATTTGTCAGTGAGCCCTGGGAAAAAAATGGGAGAGACAAGAAAGGGGAAGGGCAGAAACACAGAGAAAGTGTCAAATGATGAATTTGCATCACGAAAACTCTCAAAAGTTCTCTAACACAAAATCCAGTCCCTCATACAAAAATGTTGCAGCCACAGAAGTCACACTGTACAAGTGCAAAAATGCACAGAAAGTACCAACTGCACTTATCCCTTAGATAAAGCTCTGCACTTCTTTCTTAGCTGAAACCAAACATGGACTCTTGAAATCAAAGTGCATTTCATACAGTGTTTTGTATTGACTGTATAGCTATCTCTGTGTCCAGATAAGTCTTAAGGGATTATTATTTCATTAAGTTAAATGATTAAATGTTGGAGTACATTGTAAGTTACTTAATGATGATTATATCATGTATATATGATTGTGTAACTGACTACATGCCCAGAAAGAGAAAAGAGCCAACTGTATTAGCTTTATTAGCTCAAATAAATCAAGTTCTACTTTCTCCAAAAAATCTGAAGGACTGATTTCCTGTCTGGACTGGTCATCCTAATGTGTAAGACACAGAAACATGATGTATACACACTGACGCATAGCTGACAAACAGCCAGCTAGGTGTGTTGACTGCAACTCTTTTTATAGAAAGTCTGCCCTCTGCCCTGGAGGTGTTCGGCCTTGAGCTACTAGAACTGTACTTAACTACATGTGGCAACACAGGGAAAAAAAGAAAAAAGTCACTACTGAGGGCTGAGACACACAGACACACACACACACACACACACACACACACACACGTATTCAGGATGCAATCCAAACCAGAGAATCACTGTAGCTGCAGGGGAGGTCTGAGGTGGTTTATTGGTACAATAAACATAAATTTAAGATATTTTGGCCCAAATTATAACCTGACTGAATAACGTGAGTGAATTTTTATGAAATTGCAAAAATTGCAACAAACCAAGAAAACTAAAACAAGAAATAAAAAAATAAAAAAACATTGAGCAAAGCATTTCATATTCAAATGCTTGAAAGTGTTTGAAGGAAAAGACCAACAAGAACCTTGTTCTATTCATTAGTCTACACACACACACACACACACACACACACAAAATAAATAAATAATAATAATAAAAAAAAATGGGGAGACTGCAGGGGGCTGTGCTCGTCAAGTGTGTATTTGCATTTAATGTACTGAGTGCAACAGCAGGTTCCACAGCCAGCCAAACAATCATCTAAAAAATAGAGAACCCTCCTTTTGCTATTGTTGCGATGCAATATTGACAGCTGTAGAGGTTATTGTACTACATGTACAGCTGCTTTATGTATCCTGATGCTTTAGAAAGTCAGACTATAAGGAACAACTTAACACCTCATGTCAACACACACACACACACACACACACACACACACACACACAGAGTCACAGAAATAGACACAGGGCAGCACAGGGTTAGTGAAGCATTAGCTTGTGGCTGCTGGGTGGGCTAGTTGGCATGCTAACTATCTCGGCACTCGGCTGGCAAGCAGATATGCTGGGGGGCAGGTTAGCTGTTCACTTGCCAAGTGCATCCGAGGGCATCGCAGCCTGTGCCACTGAATTGGAGATGAGCGGCAAATGTGACAAGAGGATTTTGCTTTGCTGTTCCACTCACGTCCTGAGATATAAAAGGGGACAGTGTGTCTGCGTACATGCATGCGGGGGAAAAAATATATATAAAAAAAAAACACCATTTGTGTGAAAGTGGCTGTGTTTGTCTGTGCAGAGACTTATCCACGCTTGTGTGTACATATGCTTGTACACGTGAGTGCGTATTAGTATTGCTACACCCTTATACAGCAGTGTGATGGGACATTATGCCTCATGCATAGTGTATGAAGCTCCTGAATTTCAAACTGACCCCTCGCACCTCCCACAGTACACACAGTTCAGTTTGGTGCCCCAGGCCCGAATTTGGACTGCCGCCATCCACACTTGGATAATTCAAAGACAGGAAAGGCTTTTTATGCGCATCACCTTGGGCAGAGAGGGCGGCCAAATACTGCAGCTCTAGATCTGGACTGAATTTAAGACTTACACTCTGTTGCCTTTTTATTAGGTACGACAAGTTAAAAGTAATGCCATTTACTCCACTTGCTCTGTCATATATTCTACTTTTATGAAGGTTATAATCTTGCACAATTTCATACATCTCTCACCTTTTCTCAGATCAAGGCAAATCAATAACACATCCAGACATTATATGGCAGTCATTTTATTCTGATGTCTAAAATAGCCACAGTGTAATTTGTTGTTTCCTCCTAATTTTACTCTATCAATCTAGTATCCTTAGTTGGAACATGTTTTTACACTCTGTTGGTCCAAAAAGTGCAAAGTTGAACCAGCAAGTGCACTTCATTATCACTGACTCCTGCTGAGATGGAAAAGTGTCTGTGGAGATTACATTTGAAACACACAAAAACACAGATTCACACACAAAAATACAGACACACAAACACATGTTTTCTTCCACCTGTCAGTTTCTATCCAATTAGAGAGCAGTGTGAGGAGTGGAAGACACACACAGCAACAGTGTGCACTTGTGGGGGGTGGGTGCGCTCACCCCCATGGTCATAAGCTAATGGGCAACATATTGGCAGCAGCCCAACATGCAGACACATATATACAGCACATATAATAAGATGTTCAGTCATGCACATACACACAAACACACTAGACTCGCTCGCTTGGCTTTTTTCTCTGTCAAAAACAAAAATAATAGACAAGTAGAAAATCAATAACTGTCTTCTCTGCTCAGTGCTAACAGCACTCAGTTCTCTCCCTCCCTCTGGAGGGACGGAGAAAGTTGCCAGGCATGACTGTCAATCAGACACACACAAAGTGGCTGTGGCTGCTTTATAAACACGCAACCATCCACTGATTACACAGTCGGTAAGACAGCCAGGCAGTCAATTAGTCAACCAGTTGAGGAAGCCTCTTACTCACTCAGCTGGTGGGTTGGTTATGTCCACAGGAAAGGTCTAAGCTGCTCATTCAGTCAGTAGGTTGTTTGGTTAGTGAGGTGCACTCACTCACTAGTTTATTGATTTTATCAGATAGTTATGAACTCAGTTCAGGTGCTGAACCGAACCAATGAGTCATTTCATCTATAAATCATCAGCTTGATATTCAAACAGTCATTGATTTAACATCAGACACTCATTTGATGAAAACTCTGTTGATAATTAAACTGGATGCAAATAAGTCTTTAAGGGTGAGCAGATAATAAAAGGGTTTAATGAAGTCTTAAACTCAAGCTGTTGTGTGTGTGACAGATTTTTCACCTTCAACTTTTGAATCTGTTGTCTGTGAGGCCACCACTTTTGATCAGACTGAAACAGCTTGACAACTATTGGATAAACTGCTATTCATTCATTCATCTTCTACCGCTTATTTGTTTCTGGGTCGCAGGGGGTGCTGGAGCCAATCCCAGCTCACACTGGGTGAGGGCGGGGTCACCCTGCACAGGTCACCAGTCCATCACAGGGGCAACACACAGAGACAGACAGAGACCAACAACCACTCACACTCACATGCAAACCTATACGGACAATTTAGAGTCACCAATTAACCCAAACATATATGTCTTTAGACGGTGGGAGGAAAACAGAGTACCCGGAGGAAACCCACACAGGCACGGGGAGAATATGCAAACTCCACAAAGAAGGGCCCCAGGCTGGGAACCGAACCTGCGACCTTCTTATTGTGAGACACAAGCACTAACCACTATGCCGCTGTTCAGATGGACTGGTATGAAATGAAAAACAATGAAATGAAAAAGGATGAATGCTGGATCACAACAGCAGAGTACTATAAACTAGTCAGCCCTAGTCTGTAGTCTAGTCTGCTGACAAGAGTTTCCCCTTGTGGAAAACTGTATTTTGATTTAATTTGTCTATTTGCTTGATTTATTGGTTTCCTAAAACGTTCATGGATTTTGTTGTATTTATTTTCAGTGATCCCTGCATTTCTAGCTACATTATGTCATGGTGGTAGTGCTTAATGTCAATAACAGTGACATTACTTCTGCACAGACAGAAGCCTGTAACACTATCACTTCATTTAATACAAATCTTAACATACCTGTATACATAACCTAATGAACAAATGAAACCATGTCAGACAGATGGCGCAGCTACCGTATCGACCAATATGATTAAGATGTTAATGACAATACCACCCACTGCATAAAAGAACACCTCCGTCTTCGCCCTGCAAGTCCCTTTATCACACTTTACCCCAACACCTTATCTGCAGCCAAATTAAGTGAGACTGCTGGCAGCTGAAAGCAGACAGGAGGCAGCAGAAAGTGAGCAGCATGGTGGAGATGTTTAGCTGGATGCTGATGAGGTGTTATGTATATTTGAAAGACAGAAAGAAAGAATGCGTGTCGGAGGATGGCAGAGAAGGACATGAAACAGAGAGGCAAATCTTTGAGTGGTTTCTGCCTCCATAGGGTGGTCGCCTTGGAAATGATAGATGTGAATGAAGGAAAGAGAGAGATGAAGAGGGAAAAAAAAAAAAAAAAGTGAGCTGGTACGTCTGTAAGCATATATGAATAAATTACATTCTCACACATATACCTTGATCAATGTTTTGTTTCACTTTATCACAGGACAATAATGGCTTTAAACAAAAATAGAGAGCAACCTAAATGATAACAGTAATTTATAGAGTGAGAATGGCAGAGAGAAAATACGGACACGGTGTTCGCATCGGTACAACTTTATGGTAACTACCAATCATACAAAAGCTATAATCAGTGTAAGCGTCGTGGCTAGTATTCTATGACGGCAATATTAATGACAGAGACATGCGCAACTGCCTGGATGTGTGTGTATTTGGTTGTGTGTTTGTGTGTTTATATGTGTGTGTGTGTGTGTGTGTGTGTGTGTGTGTATGTATGTGTGTCTGTCTGTTGAAGTACCAGATTGCTGCTGAATAGAGTGGCTCTGTTATCAGATCAGAGTTAGCAGGCAGGCCAAGGCTCACAGTGGGGCTCACCACCTGCTACTACTGATAGCCAGCACACACACACACACTTTTCCTTATTTCTATTCTTCAATCTAAAAATCTGACATTTTTTTTTGTCTCACTCTTCTCCCACAGTTCAATTGACAACACACCCCACTCTCTTCTCTTCAACACTTCCCACCGTTCCCTCATCCGTCCTGCTGACAAAACATCTCCACTTCTCTACATTCATCCCTTCTACCTCCATCACTCACTCATTCCTACTGTATCTCTCTCTTACAGTTTTCTATTAACCCTTCCTCGCTGGCAGACACTCCTAAGCCACTTTCTCCCCAAATTCCTGTCTGCCATCACTCTCCAGCCATTCCTCAATTGACAGGCCCCTTCTCTTCTTCTTACATTTCTGATAGTCAACCCAGTATTTTTTTTCTTTTTATGGCTGGAAATGGCAGAATTCTTCCTCTTGTAGTCATTTAACTTCTTCATGTGGACAAACTAAACAGGTTTGAGGAAATCTTGATTTTTTACTACCTTCAGAGGACAGGGAAATAGCTTTTCATGAGCAATGGTCTAAACAATTTTTTGGGGACTGAATGTTGTCTAAAAGGTGCTTAAGACACTCCTGGTAGCATATTTAGAAAAGGATGGCTGCCTGCAAACCTTTGTGACAGTGAGGAAAAAAGTAGCTTGTGTCAACTTAAATGTTTTGAAGAGGGTGAATAGCTCTATACGGATGCACAAGCTGCTCAGATGCTGACATAAACACAGAAACACACACACGGCAGTACTGATTGAAGTGACATTAAGAAAGGAAAAATAAAAACCCCAGCACTTAAAGATGGGTGGATCCATCTGTAGACACACACACACGCACGCACACATGCACACACAAATCCCTGCATCTTTGTACTCTTTACCTAAAGCTGTCAGGGTTTTGAAAGGAGCTTTTGGTGATACTGGTGACACTGTGAACACACTTCTCACTCTTGACCATCACTGATGCATAATGCAAACCCCAAATTCTGATGCTGACAATCATAATTGCACTAACCTCACAGTTTACTGAGTCTGCAAAGAAGTATTTGTTTTTTAAAAACTAAATAGATGCTCCAATATGTAATTTTTATTGGTCTGAATTGAGTTTCAATGTTTTTCCACTTCAAAAAAAAAAAAAAAAAAAGAGCATGTTTAACAGAGGTGAACCATTGCACTGGTAGAGGCTGTTTACGACATTCCTGCATCAAATTTTTTAAGACATTTACAAATTGGAGACTATGTGACTATGTTCTTATTTAATCAGATCTTACATAAAAGAAGTGTTAACCACAGCGTCACTTAAACAGGCGTGGGTAGACGAGCTGAATGCAGATTCAGATGCAGAAGGATGAGGTCTGGGAAGAATTTTTACAGAATATTCATGTTTTTTCAGTCCATGTTAATCATGGCCCTGCACATACACTTATAAAAATTTGTTGTTGTTTTTAATGAGTGCACATCTATGATCAGTAACTGTACACACTCTTTCTGGTCATGGAGAAAACTTAACAAGTACTCAAAAAAAATCTGGAAAAAGTGGTGATTGCTGTTGTGACTGTTGAAATTGGACATGGGTGTTTTTGGGAGAAATAGCAGACACTAGACAGAGAGAGAGATATTTTTAATGAAGATACAGCAAGAGTGGCAAGATCTGTACTGAAATGTTTTTAAAAGGAAAGGAATAAAGAATAAATGTATTGTGAAAGAAAGGCTGCTTGACACTTTACTTTTTTATGACTCTGGCTATTGTTACACCTGGCATGTGCTATGAGTGAGTTTTTAAAACTTCTCTTTTTGCTCCTTCATATTCATGTTATGCTCTGAAGAAACAACAGACATGTCTACAGTCCTGGTATTAATTTACTGTCAATCATCATATTGATGAATTGAATAATCAGTCAAACCCTAGAGTATACCTCAGCTAGAGCAAACCTTTGTCTTGCCCTTAAATCCAGCCCTGGTCATCATACAGCTCATGGAAAAAAATGAGCTTTCCTGACTCTATGTGAAATGTTAATTAGATAAAAGCCCAAGAACACAAACACATACTGTCTAATATCCCCTCACTACATCATCTTTTACTCAACAGTAACTATTTCCAGGATCACTACATTAACTACTGATGGCGGGCACATTAACACTTGCTTATCCAAGCAGCTGTATTTACATCCTGGCAGGACATTTCTAAGAACTGCAATGTACAAACAGCAGGGTTTTTAATTTCATCTGTGCAAACCCAGGTTTTAATATCACCACATCATAGGTTCTTCCAGCTTTGAATGTGATCCTCATTGCCTTCGTCGACGGCAACTTTTTGTTGTGGGTTTGTGTTCTCTAACCCTCCTACAGATTTTTACTCCTCTATTTTGGCATGTCACTGCCTCATCAAGGTCATTACCTTTCTTTACAACACAGAACAACACAACAGATTGATATAGATTTACCCTAGGGGTACAGTATTTTTTTGTAATTGCTACCATCCACTTTGAACCATAATGTCCATGTTCATAATGTAGACTGTGATGGTAGAGGGGTAAAGAGAGGTCATTTTATCCCAAATAGGATAATCAAGATGCAAATCTTGCATTTTTGAAATATCCCTTAAATATCCATATCCACCAGAGGTAGACCCACTGTTTCAGAACTGTATTGATTTCATCAGTGTTAACTTTTTCAAACCATAGATATTTTCTATTTTTCCATTATCATTTGCATACTACAAGCCCCTTATCAGAGCTCCAACCACCCCCAAGTCTATTTTTTACCTGGTGTAAAACAGATGCTAATTTCAAATATTTCCTGGAGTCATTAAAAGCTGTAATTGAGAAAGATTTCTGAATACTTTTAAAAATAGCACCATGTACAAATGCACCTTCTCTGCATATTTTGCTGCTATAGCAATGCTCCAGAAAGTCTGGTTAATCAAGAGAGAAACAGAGTGGCTCTTATCCAGGCATCTCAAAGGCCAAAACACGCTCACACACACACTCACATCAGGGTAGAACAAATATGGTGTTCAGGAGAGCAGTGGGTTAAAATGGGTTAAGCATGTGGGATTCAGTGGCAAGTGTTTCTCCAATGCTCTCACATAGTATTAAATGACATACCACTAGCATTAGCATTTTGGAAATGGTGGGAGCTGCAGGCCTGAGATATTGGCAGGTACTTACAGCAAGTGGTGCTTTAAGAAAAGTCAGGTATTGAATGTGAGGACTCCTGTCTTTTGTCTAACTAAGAAGGAGGTTGAAAGATTGGACAGATAATGATCGGTAAAGGAAGAACAAACTTTCTCACAGGCTTATACCCATGAACACAAACATACACAAATATACGGTGTCTGCATACTTGCAAACACTTTATAAAAGCTCCCGCTGACAATGACCATTATATATTCCCAAAGTGGTAGTATATAAGATACTGTCTGACATCCCAGCAAAAGAGAAAAAAAATGTTCATGTAAAGCTGTGGTGAGATGACATTTACCCTGCATCCCACTCACACACAGACACATACACTTAAGGTACCATATGCATGACAATAGCTGATGACCACAGACACTGACAGGAGATGGATGGGGGAGTAATAGTAGAAAGGCAGTTCAAGGCCACATCTCAAAGTCTAAAAGGAATGGGCGAGGAAAAGATATGAAAAATCTGCCTGTTTTGTAGACACACCAGTGTGAATCAACATAAAAACATTGAATAACTTTTGAGTGACATATAAGTAAGGCTGTGCCTCTGTAGATAGTGAGTTGGATGGACGTCAAGCGGGAGACAGAGAAAGTGAGATAGACACTCTCGTTATGTTCAGATCAGGACACGAGCTGAAAAAACACAGATAAGCAGCACGGTTTCATTGGCAGATTGATTGACAGAGACAAGCTGATGGAATGTCACAGATATATACAGTCAAGTTTACACGAATAAACTCTTGGAAAGACATAAAAGTCATCGGCAACTGGGTGGAAGTGACAGAGGTAGACGGAAAGGTAGACAGATTCCGGCAAAGATCGCATGGGCTTCACGCAAACTTAAGTTTAAATGGATATACTGGATATGAGTGTTACGTTAAAACACCTGACAGGAGAATATGGAAAATCCCAGAAAAGTGACAGAAAATTAGGTTTGGGGCAAACAGATGGTACTTGATAGGCATCAAGTTTCATGGATAGAAAGAGACAAAAGAAAAAAAAACCCCAAACATTTATATTCAGGAGAAACATGAACCATAAGTTATCAACTTTAGACAATTTTAATTTTAGGGGGAAAAATACAGCATACTCACTTTAATCAGAGGGAAGAATGTGTCTGCTTTAGAAAATCCTTACAAGCAAATACAGATAACAAAAGAACAGAGCTTTTAAGCTGTCGGGGGGTTTTCACCAGGCTAAAAGCTTTTCCGTCCATTTAGTAGTCATGTTATTGTTGCACAAAGCTGAAAAGATTGTATGCTTTTTCTAACTCGCTCGTCATTTTATCTGCCCATGAACAGCCCGTTTATTCAGCTTGTTAGTTTAAACAAAACTGACCTCTTTCCCTCTTAAAGTGCCTCTCAAAAAATTTTTTGCATGCAGATTTTGCCAATTATTGAATAGAAATGGTCTTGGAAAATTACTGAACTTGTTTATGTCAACTCATGATAAGTCATAATGTTTTGTTTTTAAATAAGAATCTAACATTTAAATAATCTGATGTTACCTTGAAGATTTACATTGTTGTGGTTCATTTTCTGGTCATTTCTTTTTCAAATATTTTCTGACAGCAATGAGTCAAAACATGTGACATTTTGCATTGTATTTTTTCCCAACATGTACAATACATAGATCCGATGAGCTCATGTTAGATGAATGTAATTACTCCTTGACATAAATGATCAAACCTTCTGTTCCACTTTTGGAACAAGCACAAAGGCACCAATGTTCAGCAAAAGGTAAAACCGCCATTATTAAATAGTCTCAGCCTTAACAAAATGTTTCCTCCGGGGTCTGCAGAACATTATACTTCATAATAAAATATGATCCACTGCTCTCTCTCATGACTAAATCTGCAGTATGTATTGCTCCCTGTTGACCCTTAACCACCTGCAGCAAAGCTGAAACTTTTCCTAGTTAAACTCTTGTGCAAGTGCTCTTTGCAGCCAAGCTGCTGGCTCTGTCAGATCCATTTATAGACAGGCAGACTGGACAGTCTGCGTGTCCACAGGGGTTTTGGGACTGCCCACTCATTTGTTTTTGTTAAGTCTGACTGATTTGGAGCTTCCAGGGGCACCGTTACTTGTCTGCCCTCACTTTCTGACCTATTCTCACTCATTTGTTTTGCATTCAGAGATGCTCTTTGCATATCCACAAATCTAATAAAATCCCAGGTTCTTTGTTCATGTTCAAAAGTCTTGAAAATACTTGATTTTATGTTTTACACATATATCATTCTATCTTCTTTTTCCTTGTGGCGTCTTTACGCCCTGCTACTTTTACTGACCTGTCTGCCTACTCTTGTTGCACAGCACATGACCCTGTTCAATCCATGCCTCTGGTGATAAAGATATCTAAATGAAGCATGAGACTATGGATTCAAGTTATTTTAGCAGCGAGAGATACAAAATAAAGTCCAACAGAACCTTCGCTTTTAGTTTTCAGTTCTGAAAGTACAGTTCATTTTGTGAAAATGTGAATATCCCTGCCAAACCTAGCTAACACCTAACAGAGCTTCATGGTCAGCAGTCCACATCGGAAATAATGCACTGGTTAATGCCAGTGATTGAGGTTTTAATATAGGAAAAGGGATGTACGGAGGATGGGAAGTGGAGGGGAAAGAGATGGATCAACAGTGAAAGCAGCATGAAAGAGCAAGGGATGAGAAGATAATACACAAAGTGTCCGGAAAAGTGAGAGAAATAGTTAAAGGTGAGGTAATATTTGATGGATATAGTTTAATAAGACACTAAAATATTAGGTCTTTTATACTTATACATTAATATCTTCAATCTAGAAACACTTATATGCTACTTTAAGTTTGAGCTTGAGACAGAGTGCTTCAAAATTCTTAAAGGTCAACCTGAAAATCCCACCCTCTTCAAAGAAGCAGTGCAGGTCAGTCTTTAAAAGAAAGATTTAATCTCAGTTAGATTATCCCAAGAAAGAAAGGTTGGACAGAAGAAGATTTTGGTGATAAAATGCTTCAGATCACGACTTTCCTTCTGCAGCCATGTGGGATTAAAAATAAAACTCAACTTCTGGAAATGTGGGAATTTCAGGCAGAAAAACTCTTCTTAACATATGAGTATAATTGGTGAGTTTGGCGGCCAATTCCAGGGTATCACAAACTGAAAAATAATTCAGATTCTCCCTCCTCTCCCTCCAACCATAGAGGATTCACTTTCTCCTCAGGAGATTTAGGGCGGGTCTGAATCTGGCTTGGTTTTTAGGCCAAACACACATCAAGCTCAGTACTGTCGATAAAGTCTTTTATTTCCTTTCCTTCAGCTGATTCACACTTAGTCTTTAAGGGATACACCTGATTGAATCTTAATTGAACCAGTGGCTCGCATTTTTAAAAAGAGAAAACATCAACAACAAATCTGAATTTATACAGCACATGCTCTCTGAACACTGACTGCTTTAGAAACATGTATACAGTTTTTTCCCCAAAGGGCAGCATCCCACTGGCAAATGGATCTTTTGAACCAGTTTAAAAAGAAAGATTGCTTTTATCGACTGTTTAAACTGCCAAATTCACCAATTGTTGTTTTGTCTTTTATCTAGTTTGGAGCCATATCAGTGTATTTTGTCATGATAATAATGTGCAAATTGCTCCATTCATTATTGTTTTTTGATGGAGAAATTGGTAAAATAAGCACTTTGTAGATAAGCGTAGAGTCTGAACACTATTTGCGAAAGCATCAGTCGAAAGCAGAAGGCGTTTCAAAGCGCTGAATGCTAAAACTGATTTTAATACACTAATAATGGTGTAATCTTCCTATCATAAAGTTCCAAAACACAGTGCATGTGACTTATAAATCCACTCAACAAGCATGTCACATTGATTTGGCTTCCTGTTTGAAGTGTCAGAGTAACCAACATGCAGATTACTATTCTCAGAAATTAACTGATTTAGTGTAAGGATTGAAAGGATTATTTGTCTTTTAACCTTTTTGTTCCACTGTCGACTTGACCGTGAAACTCCTTCTAGGTCTGACTAATTAACTGTTATCCTATTATGGTCTTAAAAAAACAGAGACAGCGAGCAAATTAAAAAGATATCTTTAAAGGAAGGAGAGCTACACAAAATACTTTGGCAAAGTGTGTCACTCAAAGGGAATGAGCAAGGAGTGTTAACGTTAAAATAAAAAACTAAGGGAAAGAGAAATTGATTGAAAGCAGGTCAGCACAGAGCTACCTGTCACACACAGTGTTTCACACAGGCTGAGAGTTTACCTGTGGTACTGGGTGTTGCAGCATGTGACTGAGGTCCATGCAGAGCATCAAGCAGTTTGCAGGTATTGAATGTGAATGGGTTAGTTTAGCACCTTGACTGCTCTGAAACTACAGTTTCCACATCACCGCTAAATTCATGACATACAGACGATCAATGGAGGCTACAGTTCACCAATAAAGCCTCACATCAGGACTACTGATAGATAGTAGCTAAGCATCTGCAGACAGGAGCCTCTAGTCCCCACTCAGTTTTAGCAGCACACACCTCTCAGCATGTCTGCATATGTCCAAAGATGTATTTGAAAAGAGTGAAATAGGGTGTTGTGATAGAAGATTTACCTAAGTTGACTGATTATTTCTACCAATGTGGGCTTTAATCAGAGTCTATCTATTGGAAATGCTGTCAGAATGCAACAGCCTATAACTTGAACAATAACAAATATTTACATATATACTGTGTTCTTTATTCTTTCATACTCACACACATATACAGCACATATTCCTGCCTACCTTCTTAGCTTGCTGGACGCAGGTCATATACTGTTTGGCCAAGCTGGAGCAGTGCAGGGTCTGCTGTGGATTTTCTCTGTAGCACTGGAGCACCTTGGCCTGCAGTTCAGTGCACACAGACGCAGTCTGCCGGGGCCTGAAAACAAAGAGCAGAGAGGGCGGTCAGTGAGATGATAATACAGCACCACCAACTGAAATCACCCAGTATGTGCTCGAATATCTTGGCTGCAATTATCTTGTTGTTTCTTTAGTGACAGCTCAATGGATTGTCTCTTTTCAAACAGTCATTTTGTTACGTTACTACCAGTTATACAGTATTGACTCAGAAAACAGATTTGACTGTTTAGTATTCTGCACTGTGTGATATATCGTCAGAAAATGGGTTAGACAAAGCACTGTAAATTATGACTACCAATATGCTCTCAGTATGACATTAGCTGATGTGTAGCTGCACTTACTTAAGTGTTCACCCACAGAAAAAGACACAGTATCTTTGTTGCTTTGAAACCATGGATCAAAAAATATGGGGCTACAACAGGCACAAAAAAAAAGACAAGAACCTGCCCAGAACTGGCTGAACTAAAGGGCACAATTTACAGGTGAGTAAACCTTACTGACTCCTTGAAATGAGTTGAAATTGCAGTAACAGCAGCACTAATGAATGCTGGTTTGTGTCATGAAAGCTTATGATGAGCAAAAGAAAATAAAACACTTGAGATTGTTTGAGTTTTGCTTTAACGGCAGTTGGAGTAGCTAAGATAGTTTCCAAGGCTTCAAGGTGCAGCCTGTGGAGACGCATGAATTATGCATTCACAAAGCAGCTTAGGAGTCAAAGTCAAACTTTTCCTTTTCTTTTTTATCTTACTCACACAAACAGTAAATGTGTGTAGACAAAAGCACACAATCACATCCACACCCACAAACACACACACCGAGACATACACGTACAGGTAGTGTTAATCCTACACAAGGGTAATCCTTGAGTGCTCTGTTGCTTGTGGTAATTTACCTGCTGTTGTGACAGAACTCATAACTGGGAGAATTGGAATATGGATATGTTCACACACATGCAAAGCCATACACACAAAGACAGAGAGACATAAGTTATCATTCAATGTGCTGCATAACGTTTCACATGCACACATAGCCAACAAAAGAACAACACAAAATCAATGGATAGTAAAAAAGAATATAATAAAGTAAAATAAGCACACAATATTTCATTTAGCGGCTGTGCTGGGGTTTTCTTTTACATTGTGTGATCTTCTTCCACAGTCTGCCCAGTTGTCATGTGATTATAGATTGTCAAATTTCAACTCAAATTACCACGTGACTAAAAAGTCAATAAAGTGTGAAGAAAAAAAAAAAAAAAAAAAATCAACAACAACCAGCCTCCATCTGCTGATTATGATCCTGTGGTATGATTGAAAGCTCCAGGGTGGCTAGATAATGGCACTTGATGAGAGATTACTCTGAATGAATCAAATGATGGTTTCAGGGTCAAAAATAAAAGAAAAGAGAACAGTATAAGGAACCTGCAGATCATTCTGCTCTCTAATTTTGACCCTTTATTAGCTACAGTTTTGTAAAGTGCATACTTTAGTGACAGTAGTGGGTGAGGTGTCAACTTTATGTAAATGCAAATTTAAAATGCACTCCATCTTGTTCTCCTGCTGTGATATCTCAGGCTGCATACAAGGCTGTACTAGAGAACGAGCCAATGACAAAGAGAGAAGAGAGAGAATTAGTGTTCAGTGTAATGAGGAAGGAGATGCATGGCTTCATTCGACATGATGGGACATGCCTTTTATTTTGGGAGGCTGACCACCTGAGATTCTCTCATTTCTCTCTCACACACACATATTCATGCTATCCCTCAGAATATGTGTAGGTGTGTGCACAAGATAAATTTTACACATGACAAACTGTGGGAGAATTTTCTCTGCACTAGTGTGTGTATTGTGTAGTGTCAGTATGTGTGTCTGTGTGCTTGCATGTGCAGTGGAGTGTGGAACGACAGGATTAAATAAATCACTGACGGAGAGAATATTCATGGAAAGGGAAGTGAATGCAACCAGGGATGGCGGTGAGAGAAAGAGAGAGAGAGAGAGAGAGAGAGAGAGAGAGAGAGAGAGAGAGAGAGAGAGGGAGAGAGAGGATGACAATGACATACTGAATAACAAATAACCCTGGCAACTCTCATGGACAAACAGTAACCCATTGTACTGCTGCCACAATAAGGTGCCACATCACTTGGCTGCAGATGAATATTAGTTCTCTTTGTGTCATGTCTTTCAACTGGCATTTGGATGGGCCACTGATAAGGTGTATTTAAGTACACATGTTAAGAAGAGTGGATGAACAGAGTCTCAGTCATATTAAAGCAAGCCAGATACGAGAGTAGGTGCAGGTTTGGGATATTAATAAAATACTTGATCATGTTGTGATACAGGATACAGAATCATTCAAAATACAGAGGACATATTATCCACATGAGACTGAAATAAGAGAATGTACTACTAACAGCCCTTCAAAATAAAATTTGTCTGACTGAAAATTAAATTGGTGTTGTGTTAGTTTAAAATCTACTGGGAAGAGTTTCAATTGCATGATTAAAATTATACAACTGTTTGACTTCGGACTCTGATGACAGGTCAACATTCTGAGTTACTCCTTGAGAATAGAAGATAACAGCAACAATAGCCTCAAGGTATTAATTCAACCTTAAGTAAAAAAAAAAAAAAAATCATTCCTTTCTCAACTCAACGAGAGAAACTTTCTGATAGCAGGAGTGTTTTAATAATGGAATCTGAAGCAGAAAATTGCCTCTGCTAATCTGCACCAACTGCCTCGTTTGACTGAAATTAAAGGTGAGCTCTTATTAGAAAAACATTAGCCGCCCCAGCTAGTTTGATAGCTAACTTTCTCAGGGAGAGGAGGCAAAAGAACACAGCAAGTGCTTTATGCCACTGACATTTTGCATAAATGCGTGGAGAGTTGGGGGAGAATGATTTAGGCTCAAATAGTTAAAATTTCTCATTATTTTTTGTCTCACCTTGGCAGTGTGTGGTTTTTATGAAGAGAGCTCAAGTTCTGTGCTACTGCAAAGCGTGACATTGGGGAATAAAGCAATAAGAAGAAAAAAGAGAGATTGTGAAGCCGTAGCATTTTATTATTCTCTGTGTCTAAGTTGGTGTTGTTTGTGTTGGTGTGTTCACATGTGTGTGTGGTGTCTGAATGGTTATTAATGTTTGATGACGAGGATTTGGGTTCCTTTAAAGCCGCAGCCATGGCATTGTACTTTTGGTTTTTAATATTACGCTGAGTGGAGGGGAAGAGAAGAGAGGATCAAAGATGTCATGGCTGGGGTGAGATCAAAAGGAATGACAGTGGATGCATCTATGTATTGTTAGGGGCTTTGTAAAGCTTTTATGATGGTGCCGTGAGGATAACATCCACATTATATTTAGGCAGGCAGAAATCTTATTTTGGATTCATATGAAATCAGAACTACAGATTTGGTTCATGAAGCCTGTCAGGGACTAACAACACTGAGTAGCTATAATTATTCTGGTAGTCATAATAATCACTTGTCCTCCTTTGCCAAGCGATGCGACATACTTAAATCCTAAACTCACATGTCACAGTATGACAACAACCAAAACCTTCATTAAACTTAATCTCAACTCCGCCGAGCACTTAGAAATATGAAGAGCAATCAAAAACAACTACAAGTTATGAACTGAAGACAGACACAACTCCGCCCATATCTTTATATGCTGACAGCTGAAGTGGTGAGGGGAGATAGGAATGAAGGAGAACAATTCGCACTCAGTTAGCCTGGCTGATTGATCCCCCCCAACTCACTTTGTGGGAATATATAGAGAGAGAGATGGGAGGGGATAAGGAGAGTGTTTCATTAAATCAGGTGACATGCGGGAACAAGATAAGGTGCACATGTGCATGTGTGTTTGCGGGTGACATCTCATCACTGATAACTTTTCAATCAGAAGAACTTGCGGTTGGATGGCTCACTCGAGTTGTGGGTGACGTGAGGTGAGACATGCTCTTTGAAGCATTTAGCTGCTATCAATTCCCATCAGCAGCTTTTTTATCATCAACAATTTCATTTCCGATTTTGACTGTAATTTCATTTGAAAGGTCCTTTTCTTTAAATAACTTCACTTTGCTTTTAAAAAATGTTCTTTTGGCTCTATAAAGCAAAAGTGTGATGCATTATGTGAACACATAATTTTTTTGCAATAAGTTGCACTGTTATCACTTTAATTAATTTTCCTGGAGGATAATGCTTTACTTATGGGCTACTGCGTGTTGTACGCTAAATATAAACAATGTGTCTGGTTTGAAATTTGATCTTTTGAAAGAGTACAGTATGTGTGTGTTTCTTTTTACTGTTCTTTATCTCTTTGCAGGCAGTCAAAGAGTCAGGGTTTGCAAGCAACTGCATCCTTCTGTCTTAATGGTAAGTCTTTGTCGGACCACAGTGCAGACAGGTCCTGTCTATCGTAATGACTTTCACTGTACTACTTTGGGGGGCACAGAGATCCTCACAGTAAGCTACCTGTCTGTTTCACTAATTGGACATGCTACCCACATACACACAAAAATAGACACACATTCAAAATAAAGTCGAAATAACAAACCCACATGAAAGTAGGCTTTTAAGCACAAACTGTCAGCATTTACACAGACATCCACCTGAGATTTGCTTAGTTTCTGTCTTTGCTAACACTTTGAGGATAGCAGGGTTTTTTTTTTTAAAGAGGATTAATGGATTTTAACATCTTAAGGTGAGCTCAGCTGCAGTGTTGTGGGTCTCTTGGGTGAGGTATTTTTGGGGAATATGGGTAGTGTCATACCCCAAGGCAAGGTTAATGGATGAATTCCTCTAAAATACCCAATGTTGTCGCGAGAACCAAGTAGAAAATGGCACTAGATAATGTTTTACTACTCAGTGTGTCTCTACTTGACAATGTTTTAGAGGTGTGATTTATCCAGTTGACAAAATAGAAGGCAATGTCACAGATAGCTTCCATTTTGTTGCATTGTTTTCACCAAAATACCTTCCTCAGGTTAAAGTCAGTGTTTAGCTCTCGCTCCTACACTATATGGGGGGGATATAAAGAGAATTACTAAAAGCAATCAGGAGTGTTGGATTGTTATGACCACTGAGCTCCATGTTTTTGTAAAAATTCTTTCCAGCAGTTAGTTTTTATCCAATTTTAAATTACACTTCCACAAATTCCAAAAACTTGATAGATGACACTGTTAGAGGTGCTCCTTCGTGTGACCAAGAAGCAAGTGCGGTGGGAGAAATTGACTGACCATCTGTGTGCAATGGAAAGCGTAAAGGGAAAAGGAAATCAACCTGCTCTATCTTCACTGGAGGGCTTTAGGGCAAATCTTATGACATTGAGTAGAAGAAGGAGTTGGATCAGACCTTCTGATGATCCTAATGATCCAAGCATACTAAAGTGTAAGTCATACAAAAGAGCTAATAAAAATAATGAAATAGTAATGAACTAGTTGTCATAATTATATTAAAGCTAGTTATGTTCTTTATACTCCTTAATGCCTCACTAATTACAACCATCTACACTGATGGTACCGTGGGAACAGTGGAATACATAATTAAAATACATACCAATATGAACCACTGTATGTATACGGTCATAGATTACATGACCCATTACCCTTGTTTTTGAGTCAAGAATCAATTTTGGATCAGATCCTGAGCACAGCAACCAAAATCAAATCTAGTTGTGATATTTCTTCTGACCAAACTGCCTTGGTGAGTATCAGTTGCAACTTTATTCTTTGTTTTTCTACATGGTTAAGCAGAAGACTAGCTTTAATATGATGTGTGTTTATTGTTACTGACTTGTCTGTTTATTACTGTGTCCTTATTTTTTATCTGACTTTATTTTAGTTTATCTTTCAATGGTCCTCATCTTGGTAACTTCGGCCTTATTACTGCTCTCTGTATTGTGTGTCTGCCCCCCCCCCGTCTCTCTCTCCCTCTCTCTCTCTTTTTTTTTTTTACTGCTTTTGCTTTGTCTGGCAAAGCACTTTGTACACTTTGTTTTTAAAATATGCTATATAAATAACCATTTTATTGTTATTATTGTTGATGTTATTAATCTTAACGAACCCATGTAGATAAGCCACTAGTTAACATCACAAGAATATTGAGAGGGCTATTAGGAACCTAATAAACACAGCAGAAGTCAGGACTATCATGTTGGTACTGCCATTTAAACCTATTCTATGGCCATATTTTTAACTTAATCAGTCAGTGTGCTGGCTTGGAGGTGCAATAATATAAGAACTGCGACCAAAACTAAAAAAACCAAACCAAATCAAAAAATTAAATTAATAAATAAATAAAATACAGTACCAGTCAAATGTTTGGACACACTTTCCTATTCATTTGAATGGGATGTTGTGTCCAAACTTTTGACTGGTACTATATATATCTTTTTTTCACCATTTAAGTTTAAATCATTTCCTTTTGTGCTGAACACAGAAGATGGAAGTAAAAAGAAAATCAGGCAGCAGGAAATCAAGTTACATCCGTGGCAAGAGAAATATCAACAATTAAGAGAGGAAATTATTTTTTGAATTTGGGAAATTAGGCAATAAGAGAACAACTGGAGACAGAGACAGATCAAAAATCTGAACAAAAAGACTACATAGCGTGTTGGACTGTGCTGCAGCCCCCCATGACCCTCCCTCCATTTAGCGGCGGGTAAATAGAATAATTGCTGGGTGGTCAGTGTAGTGTGAAATGACAGTGTGACCACAGCACAATGAAAGAGTGCCCAAATGCTGACAGAACATGAAGAGCACATGACTGCCTGAATACAAAGTGTCCCTGTATGTGTGGCAGAGATAGAGAGTGAAAAGGAAGTGGAAGTTTGTGTGCACGCACATATGTCTGTCCCTGTAAACGTGTGTCTGTGCATGCCCTGATAATATATTAAGCCACACATTATGGCTGGACAAAACGCTATTTCTCTGAAAAACTCACACTGAATTGATCTTTTAACCTCTTCTCTGCAGCTGTGGACAACAGCAAATCATTGCTCATGTAACTGTTAGGACAAATTTTGGACTTGAATTAGATGCTGCTGAATTCAATGGACCAGATGCATGAGGCTGGCCATGGCATGGAGGAGGTCACTCCCTATTAGTGCAAAGCTGGCAAAAGGACCATGGGCCTACTTTCTCCTCTTGCTGTTTCTGGGGATGCACTAGACTGCCTATATCATAATACTGGCATGTTTATTTCCATATTTCACAATACTACAGAGAAGAGGGTTCCATGCAATAAAAGTCAGACAGATTTGAAGGTTGCTTTTATATTGCATTTTATCTTCACACTTGCTTAGCATAATAATGTAAACTAACATACTGACAAACTGACACTGTGTGGGACTTTGTAACCTTTCCCTCATTCCTATTTCTGCATGGTTTAGTGATAATATTGAGAGTATGTTGGGAATTCAATCACGCCTCAAAATAAACAAGGTCTTTCATGAAATATGCAGCTAATTTACTCAACCTTCATTATCCAATGGAAAGGTCTCAGACTAAGTAAGCGCTTACATCGCATGCTGCAAATAGGTGCATAAAGAACAAATGCAGTTATTTCAACAATCATGATTGTTTTTTTCAGATAATGTCAATGTATCAATTTAAAATGTATTAATGAAACCAATGGCAAGCTATTATTTGTGCAGGGAGATTTCAGATTTTTAAGTTGTGATTATTGTGTTCTAGGTACATTTTGTGTGATGATAATTTTCCTTTAACTTTTTTTTACAGCGGACAGTTAAATGGAGAGATAGAACCTATGATATGATTTTACAGGTTTTGTGTTGCAGATGTTTAATTCTCTGGAGTTCTGGTTGGAGTGGTGTATTTTAAGACATATGAAAGAGCATAGAAAAGTGAAAAGGTTTACATGGTAACGAAAATCTGGAGGTGAGGAATGAGCATGTGGGGGCAAAAAAAAAATCTAGATTAATTAGCCATCTTTCATCAATTTTGCAATAATCATTGCCTTGCACGTGGTAAAGGGGGAAATGAATACCTTTCTGACTAAATTGGATTCACTGAGCTCTTTGGCTTTGTCTCCTTCAAAAAAAAAAAAAAAAAAGGCTGAGGATAGGCGTTATAAATGGCCGTAAATTGATAAAGCCCACATGCTACTAGTGTGGAGGTGATTCAGTGTTGAATGAAACTGACATGCTTTTTGACAGCAGGTGAGGTCTGAACTCTGCAATCCCAGAGGAGCACATCAGTTTCTAGTGAAATCCTGCTGTTTCTGTTTATCCAAAAGCAGAATGAGTCCGAGTTAAAAGACCAAGTTAGTAACGGCTATGAGAGAAATGATAATGTAGAAGTGTATCTCTATCTCTAAAAAAATAAAAAAAGGTTGTTAATGTCAAAATCGCAATAAGCATTTGGCAAAAAGTGTCCCAATATGTCACATGATTGCATCCATTTTTATACAAATCCATACATGAAATCTAGCACCATTCACAACAGACTGTAATCAGCTTTAGACAATTCAAGATGTCTCTCTGAGCACCAGAAAGAACAAAGAAGAATAAATATAAAGATATTAATACGACAATTTTCATTTTTTTCTTTGCCAAATATAATTTTCAGATAAAGGCAGAAAAGAGAGAGAATGCAGCTGACTTAAACAGAAAAAGAGAAAATAGACAGTGAGTCAGATGTATTAGGCTAGCTTAGTGCAATGTTCTCAGTATTCATAAAAAAAGAGGGGAACAAGATGTCAAACATGTTGACACGGGCCAAAATATACCACACTTGGTGGACAAATTGAGAATTCATCCATCAGAAGTGATACAGATTTATATTTTCTCAAGTATTTTCATCTGTCATGCTTTGACAGTTTCACTGGTTCATTTTCGATCAAAAGAATGGTAAACTGTGAAATGTTAATTTGAGAGTTTTGTCACAATACTATTATATGGGACACGAGAAGTGATAACAGTAAATTATCACAATTATGTTTGAAAAACAATGTTTTGACTGCCAGGCAGATGCAGGAGGTGTGGCATTCACATTAACAGCTAGATACCATTGCACATTGTGCTCACATCTGTAAACCTAGGAAATGTTGTCTGGACATCCAAAGCTAGTTTTCTTTCTGTTATCAAAAATACTGAGACTGGCAGGCAGTGCAGGTGGTTGAGAAAACTTTTTTTTCCCATGAAAGGCTTGTAAACACATAATTGTACTGAAGCAGTAAGGGAGCAATAACATAATGACTATTCAAAACATTTCTTTCCACACAAAATGCTTTTGTAAAGTTCATTCACAGTATTTACCGGATGTGAGCCTCAGCTTTGGCAGCTGCCTGGTCATACTTTTCAGCTGTCTCCTTGTAGTTGTCAAAGTTCTGCAGGCAAAGAGACAAAGAAAGGTGCAAATCAATTCAAGGAAATTTTACAGCTCTGGAGAAGTTCCACTTCACTTTATATTTTGAATATAAAGCAGGCTGTTCAGATTGTTGCTGCTTGTGTGAACTTGTTTCCAGGCTTTCACATTATTCAATTTTCAGATCACGTTATGTGTCAGAGCCCTCAAATTAAGTCCTACGAATAAGAGCTTGTTACCACAATTACAACATTTTTAAGCTTCAGTTCAAACTCTAATAAGCCAGAGATGATAACTAAAAGGTATAAATCACCATCCGAAATGTCATGTTCGTTAAATGAATTTTACAGCTCTGCTTACAAATCTGAATGCTTGTAATGGCTGCTGATGTACTGTTGGTACTCCATAATGTTTTATTTGGTGTAATACACGGTGGCATTTGAATGGCAATTACTACACAGATGGAGCTAATACCTAGGGGGCAAGGTCATTTACAGCAAACCTTTATTTTAGTAATCAATGGTCAAAGCGTTAATTACACTGCATCATGGTCTGAGATGTTTACAAGGTGACTGCACTGACTAGGAAGACGAGTATTAGTTGTTTGAAAAAAATGCATAAGTTGCCAATACCCATGGTGTATATTCTTTTACTTAATTATTCCCCATATTCCCTATAGGAGGGGTGATAGGAAGGGAAGATATAGTGAAGTGACTCAGCAGGGAAAGAGATGGGAACAAACATAACCCTTCTCCAAAATTCTAGCTCTGAAATCCTTCAGTGCCCCCTAGTCATTTTCATATCTCATAATTCACACTGATCCACTGAAATGATTTTACTGATCTGAATGTTTGGTTTGAAGTTGAGCAATATCATAGGCATCGTTCTCTTTAATTGCCTACAATGTAATAAACTCCCCCTTTATCCTTTCCTTTCCAGTTCTTTAAAAAAATAAACAGCAAAATATAAATTATGTAATTCACCTTTGTCAATGACAGAAGTGTCTATCATTAAGAAAACTGCATGTTTTTGGTGTATAACTTAACTGATCTCCAAATGAGAATGATATCCCTATTCTTACCTGTGTCAACAAAGCTCTGATAACCTCAGTTGCTTTTAAAACGAGCAAAACAAACAATTAGCACATGGCTGAAAAGGAAAGGAAGCTGAAGTGGCTGGAAACAAACTACACACAATATGCATGAAAGGAAAAAATAATAGTGTGTCCAAATACTGGTTGGCTTTCTTATCTGAGTTTATGTCCCATTTTGACTGTCACAGTAACTTATAATGTGGAAATGCCAAACGTCCCTAGGTGTAAGGCTTTATCTCTTGCAGTTACGTCTTCTGGCTGTGTTACATTGGATTATCTTGGGAGAGGCCTCGGGAATAGACTGCTGTTGCCACTGAATCTCCCCTATGCCAATGTGTAGACTAGGTTTAAATACCACACCTCAGCAAGGGTGTATCATTGGTAGCTCCAAAGACTGGAGAACAAGTATACTTCATCCATCAGAAGACATCTTGCTCAGATGTTTCATTACTGTACTTAGCCTTAAACATGACCAATTACTGTTTCAAATTAAAGTGCAAGTAATCAAGCCCTTGATTTAAAAACAGTAAATTACACTTCTTGTTGGAGGAGAGTTACATAATTCTCAGCCTGGGTCCTGTGGAATAGGTAGAAAGAAATTAGCCACATGTAAGCAACTCAGCCTTTAGCCTCAGGTCAAGGGCTCATTGGGATCATTCAGAGGAAAGCTGAGCTTAAACTTGAAACTCTGTGGTTGCCCTGTGGGACATCCAGTGTTCAAATAAAACAAACAAACAAACACAAACACACACACACACACAAAAAGGCCTCACAGAGGCTTAATCCCATGGGTGATTCAGATTATATATATATTTTAGATATATACACTCCCGATCAAAATCTTAAGACCAGTTAAAAAATTGCAAGAATTTACATTTTGCATTGTTGTATCTTAAGAAGGTTCTAAGTAGAGCTTCAAAATGCAAAAAGAAGAAATGGGAACAAGAGAAAAAAAAATTGAGCTTGCAATTTATTGAAAACAACAATTTAACTGAAATAAGCTGTTCATCAGCTGATCAAAAGTTTAAGACCACAGCCTTTAAAAGCCAAAATCTGTGCAAAAATCTGGATTCCATGTCATTTTCTGTCAGGTAATCACACTGTCAAGATCTCTTGATGGCAAAGGCAAAAAAGCTCACTGTCTTTGAACGTGGTAGGATTGTTGAGCTGCATAAACAAGGCCTCTCACAACGTGCCATTGCTGCTGAGGTTGGACGCAGTGAGACAGTCATTATGCATTTCTTAAAAGATCCTGAGGGTTATGGAACAAAAAAAATCAAGTGGTAGACCCAAAAAAATCTCACCGGCACTGAGCCGGAGGATCCGAATGGCTTTTCCGTCAAGACACGGGACGATCTTCGTCCCAAAATAAGGCCTTTACTGGTGCTGACTGCAGCCCAATAACCATCAGACGGCATCTGCGAAGGAAGGGCTTCAAAAACAAAAAACGTCTTCAAAGGCCACGTCTCCTTCAATGCCACAAAATTGCCTGTTTAGACTTTGCAAAGGAGCACCAAACATGAGACCTTCAAAGGTGGAAGAAAGTTTTATTCTCTGATGAGAAAAAATTTAACCTTGATGGCCCTGATGGCTTCCAACGTTACTGGCATGACAAGGGGATGCCACCTGAGATGTTTTCTACACGGCGCAGTGGAGGGGGCTCCATCATGATCTGGGGTTCTTTTTCCCCTCAATGGGACAATGGAGCTCCAGGTTGTGCAGGGGCGTCAAACAGCAGCTGGCTATGTGGAGATGTTACAGCGGGCATCCCTCATGACTGAGGGCCCTCGTCTGTGTGGTAATGACTGGGTTTTTCAGCAGGACAACGCTACAATTCACAATGCCCGTCTGACCAAGAATTTTTTCCAGGAGAACATCATCACTCTTTTGGACCATCCTGCGTGTTCCCCTGATCTAAATCCACTTGAGAACATTTGGGGATGTATGGCAAGGGAAGTTTACAAAAATGGACATCAGTTCCAGACAGTGGATACCCTTCGTGAAGCCATATTCCCACTAGCCTTTTGGAAACACTTGCATCAAGCATGCCAAAACAAATTTTTGAAGTGATCAACAATAATGGTGGAGCTACTCATTACTGAGTCCATTTTTGACACTAATTTCTGTTTTAGGGGGTTTTCGGGGTTTTTTGAGCTATGGTCTTAAACTTTTGATCAGCTGATGAACAGCCTATTTCAGTTAAATTGTTGTTTTCAATAAATTGCCTGCTCAAAACTTTTGGTCTCTTGTTCTCATTTCTTCTTTTTGCATTTTGAAGCTCTACTTCGAACCTTCTTAAGATCCAACAGTGCAAAATGTAAATTCTTGCAATTTTTTAACTGGTCTTAAGATTTTGATCAGGAGTATAGTTCCTCCAACAAATGACCACAATTCACATTCTTGGGATAATGGAAAGCCTGTGCAGGATCTTCTCATATCTTTTATTTCCTCTGTCAGATACTCGGATCCTTGTCCTTGTTTGTACCCTGCCAAAGCTAAAAGAGCTCGGGGTGCAAGGAATGCAGAGCATAATAAAGGCATTGATTGAAAATGTGAAAAAACACCCATCAGCAAAACATCAATTTACAGAACTGAACGGTTTACCAAATACCAAATTTGTAACAGTGCCATTTTTTGAAACCAATACTAACAATATTTCTTGCTGTTGCCAAATCACACATATTCACGCAGCCATGTCTAAAATTAAAATAGAAGCTTCCAAATCATGCGCTTTGGAGAAATGATTGGGAATGTGGGGCTTTTTTAAATGGAAAGTAATTCACATTGGCTGTTATGGCCAAAAGATATTATCTCTGTCTAATACAAAATAAAAGACCAATGCAAAGCAAGAGTCAAGCACTGTACTTTTATGGGAGGGACATTGTGGAATTATCAAGTTTCTGCTATTGCTCATAAAGAAGGTAGGTAGTGTTTGGTTTGGATTGGCGGGTTGATTTTTTGGGGAAGGCAAGCTTGTTTTTGTTGCTTTTGTGTGTATCAACATGTTTTTTGTGTCTACTAACAGAGCAGACCCCAACCAAAAGCCCAAGCTGAGCCCTCATGACACAGAGAAGTGGCACCACTATCACTGGCACACATACTCTGAGCTCTTCCCAGCCATTTGCACCCAGAGGGACATGGGCCCAATGTGGAGAGACAGAAAGGGGGAGATGATAGCTCTCAATGGGGGAAAGCAAGATTTAGGCGGTGTTGGAAAGGCTCAAGGAGGGGATTAGTGTGACTGCACGTGTGCCATGTGTGTTTGTAAGCTTGCATACGTGCAGGTGTGTGACTAAATCTGTGTTTGTATTTGAATGCTTGTACTCAAATGATCCTTGCGTGCACACTCATCTGAACACCCTCCGGCAACTGTGGATTGAGATGGGCTGATGTCAGGATTTTTAGGGAGGGGTTTCTTTACGCTCTACACTTGAACGAAGGCGGATTAATTTTTTTTTTCAGAAGTAGCAGTCAACAAAGGGAAGAAGAGGGGATTAAAAGAGGTGAATTTTAAACTGAGACTTGTTTACAGAATCGCAGGGTATGTTGCCACATGAAGACAGATACACTCCACCTGTACACTCACAGAGATTAGAGAGGCTTCCACAAATAAACGAGAGGGAGCAGAAAAGCCTGGAAGGGAGGAGACGGGGAATGTCATGGTACGTTTGGGCTAGTTTCACTCTTGGAATGTATTTTATTGTTTGGTGAGAAGGGAAATGCTAAGTTGTGCAGCAGATTGGTCATGCCATCACAATTACATCTGAAGTGACAGCAAGCACACAAACCTGTCACCATGACCTCGCGCATACAAACGCATATAGGCTGCATCCTGATTTGTGTCTGTGGTGGACACACACAGCATCTGCAACCTTTAAACAAATACAATATTATCCTTCATCCCTTCAGTAAACTGGACACCACAGAGTGTTTCTGTGTGTTTTCATACAGGTAATCAGCCACATGCAGACACATACACACACGATTACACAAACGATTACTAGCCTATTACAAGTGGCTGCTGCTAAGCCACAGTAAAATGTTGATTCAGGGGAAAAAAAATCATACCAATTACCAGTGGATTCTCTGTCTTATCTGGCTGCTTTTATATATTTTTTTTTAAATCTCTGCTTCTGATCATCAAGACGTTGAAACAAAACTAGATGTGCATGAGTGCCTGCGCATCTGCTTGTTTTGAAAACACAGACTGCTATTCACACTTACATGATTGCATTCATCACCTTAAAATCCCCGCTTTCCACTGATACAGTAAGATCTGATTAAACATGGGATAGATGGAAAAGGGGGCCCTGATAAAGTAACATAAAGCTTTCTTCACATGCTCGGATCATTATTTACGTGTAAAGTGAGATATTTCTGAATTTGTGTTTTGCTTTTATGATTATGAACTGTCTCAGGGACAATTCCGCTTTTCAGAAGCTATTTATTTCAACCCAACTGGAATTTGCAAAAGGTATGAGAGTAAAATAAAAGAAAGATAAGCAGGGAAAAGAGGAGATGCATGAAAGGAAGTCTGGATGAATGGAGCGCTAGATGGGAAAATGAAGGAGGAGAAAAAGGGAGGTAAATGCTGGTTCAGGATAGAGAGTCTTTTTAATGCTCAGTCCATATAGCCTCTTTATCGTTTGCTCTCAGTCCTCATCTTTCTCACTCCCTCATCCACATGCAGGTCAGCTGTGAGCAAGTTAGGGGTAAAAAAAAAGTGATAGAAAAAGGGACAGTGGCGGTGAGCAGAGAAAGATAGAGCATCCTCCGCTCTTCTGCCAATCAGTCTCTTCCGTCAAGCATTGCAGCGTATTCTGCTTGCTGTATGGTGTGCAAGGGGCTCTTCCATTTAACTTGGCTATGTAAAAGGTTTTCTCAGAGGCCTAAAGGAGCCGAGTGCCAGGGACTAGATAAGGTCCTCAGTCTGCCTGATGGGCCCTGCCGTTTGGAGGAAGAGATGGGGGAGAGAACAGGTGGGGGAGTCAAGTCCCAAGGAGTGTCTCCTGAATACCGAAGGCAGAGTTGTGAGAATGTGGTGGGGATGGGAAGCCTATGTGTGTGTGTACCTGTATTTTTTTTACCACTTCATAATGGTACTGTAAAAAAAAAAAAAAAATCAAAATATTTGCTCTATCTTTCCTCTATATTCTGGATTCTTTGTAAAAATGTTTCAAACCTTTATTTTCCCTGCACTCTTACTCCTCTGTCGCTTGCGATTTTGTTTAGCCTTTGCCAATAATTAAGAGATTGAGGCCTTTTTTCCTGCCCTACAGTCATAAACCAGTACCAACCTTGCTTATCACAAATCTTTTAAAAAACATAAATTTACTCATTAAAAAGCAAGCAACATTTATCAAACTGTGCTGGTGGCTTTTAAAGGGTGCAAAATATCAACTGTGCATTAGTGCTCAGGTGGAGGGAACATGGGTCATAATTTCTTAAAAGCACACAACAAACTGCTCTTATTTCTTTTTTCCTGTTTCGTGAAAAGATTGAGTTTCTTGCTTTTTTAGTGACGAGAAAAGCACAGAACATTTGATTAGGCAGCGGAGGCTCTCTGAGAGACTGCGCTCTCTTGAGTGCTGGTCCATCAACAGTAAGTCGTGACTCTCATCTGTCTGCTGAAACTTTCAATTCATTTACATTTACATTTAGACACCACTATGTGGGCTTGACATTTCCAAGATAGGGAAGGGTGTCTTGTGTCTCAAGATTTTACTCCCCAAAGAGATTAAGTAATATGTCTTAAGACGTGTTTTTCTATTCCTGATGTGCGAAGACTTCTTTTCAGTGAAAGCCTACAAGATGTTTTTATCTCTTAGTTATCTATTAGTTAGGTCTCTCATTATACATACAAAATTTTAAGTGCTAGCATCTTGCTCTCAAAGCCTCCACAAAGAAAATAAAAAAGAAAATGATGAAAAGAAAGATGCACAATATAACTGATTTACATAAACTAATGTCAGCTCCTCCATTATTTCATCCAGCACAAGTTTAATTTCTTACAATTTTTATATATATATATTTTTTTTTTACATCTTGATTGCAATTAATGCACACATTTGAGGAAGTATTTTTTGTGTGAAGGGTTTCGAATGAGCTCCATTTCATTTGATGGTAGGCTATGCATATTTAATGTGGGAAGAGCATTTCTTACCTTTTTCTCCAGTATGTCTAGTTGCTCTTTATAGAAGCTAGATATGCTGTGCAGTTCTTTCTCTTTGATCTCCAGTTGCTTAGCCTGAGAAGAAGGAGAAGAAAGAGAAATCTTCATTCTTTTCTTAAAAGAAAAAAAAAAAGTTAACTGTAGCAGTCCTTTAAACCTGACAATTTATTGCAATAATATCCCATATACAGACCTATTTTAGGACTCAGGAGAAGAAGAAAATCAATTCCTGATCCATGTAATAATTAAACATTTTCTATAGACATTGTTTCAGTTGTCATTCTTACTAAGTGGGTAAAAATTTGCTATAGGTAAAAGGCTTAAGATCTTGCTCCACAAAGTACACAGAGGAAACTAACCACAGTCAAACTCTTAAAAGACAATACAATTGTATACAAGTGGTTTCTGAGAGACAAAAAAATGTCACTGAAAAGATAACAGCTTGAGCAAATATCTCACCTACAACATCACATATAAGTATCAGTAAACTCTCATTTCACATTCCTGTAAAAACTAATGAAAAAAACAAAACAAAAAAGAGTAGAAAAACATATTCATGACTACAAATCAGACTTCCAAGCTACTGGAACCATTTCCACTTCAGTGCAAATAGGATATACATAACAGGGCTACTATAACAGGTCAAATTTTTGCTTTTTATTGGTTTGCTGGTGTATATTTATTCCAGTAATGTTTTATGTGCTTCCTGATCAATAGAAGTACTTTATGATCATGATTTCACAAAAGTATGGTGGAAATCTATATGATATTGTACATGAAAAGGACATCACATCACATCTCCACATTAAAGTAATCTATTGATATACTGTAACAGAACTTACAAAACTACTGAAGTGGCATGTGACTGGCACAGCGACAGCAGGGGCAGACATGGCGATGCTGGCATTATGATGAGAAGAAATACTTTAATATGCCCGCTGGGCCAAGCTTTAACAGGCAGCAAGATGGCAAATTGGCAGTAGGAAGACCCAGAGTTTGGGCCATGGTGTGGCATCATGCAAGCAGAACAAGATAGGCAGACATCAAAAAGATATACTGTGAAAAGAAGTTGCCAGTTAAGCTTGAAGTTAGAAATGCACATGCACTAGGGATTTTAAATAAAAGATTCACTTTGAGCAAATATTTACCCAAAGTTGCAACATGACTTTTGTAATGGAGCCATATTTTTTTTTTTTTTACAGTGGGAGGCTTCACAATGTGGCAGATAAATATTAATGTAATAAAGAATAATGATGACCTCTGGTAAAAAATAAAATGATAGAAAGAGAATGAAATGTGTACAATCCCAATTTAAAACAAAGCAATTACTATCAAGACATCAGAATAGCTGAATCGCAAGCACGCTACAGTACTGTGATCCTTCACCATGCCTTCAGCTCAGTATCTTTACTCATCCCAGCTCACTCTGGGTGAGGGCGGGGTACATCCTGGACAGGTCACCAGTCCATCACAGGGCCAACACACAGAGACAGACAAAGACCAACAACCACTCACACTCAGACCTACGGACAATTTAGAGTCACCAGTTAACCTAAACATGATGTCTTTAGACTTTGCGGGAGCCAAACCCACGACCTTTTTGTGTGGGGCAACAGCACTAACCACTATGCTGCTGTGTTGCCTTACTAATCAATTTTGTTGTAGATGATCCAATCACAATAAAGTGCAGATGATAAAAGCAATAATCTGATATTTTTGCGTGGACACTTGCAATACATACATTCAGCAATAAAGATATGGTGTGATGTACTTATATGAAAATAAATACTCAAATCTTGAAGAGAAAATCTTTTTTATTATTTATACCGGTTTCAGCACATTTGAATCTACTAAAACTGAGATGAATGCCAGTAAACTGGATTAAGCTGATACACTGAAAACCTTGCGGCTTGGTTTAGGATCTTGTTTGCATGCGTCTGTCAGGAGTTTGGTCATGCTGTGGAGCGTGTGCAGTAGATAAAGAGGGATATCAACATTGAGAAGCTGTACAGTCTGACTTACACAGCATATGATGGCTATAGTGCATAAAGGGATAGATAACATGCACATGGTGTACACAGATGAGAGGAAATCTCACTAGAATGCATGTTTCATCCTTTGAAGGTTACAATTATATGCCTGGAATTAAAATATACACTTATGGGCACTTAGGATAAGGATGATGAGCGAAACTCTACTACAGCAGTAAAGACATAATATAGTCTAAAAACATACTGAGACTGGCCGTGATGCAGAAAAAGGCACCATTGGGGCTTGGATTTATATATCACCGAAATATGTATTATTAAATATGTATGTATAACCATATACAACCAGGTGCGTACGCACACACACACACACACACACACACACACACACACACACACATTGTGTCATGGTGTAATGTTGATTGGCGTACCCAGGTTGTGCATTACATCTATTGTATTGTACATCTATGTGATTCAAGGTAGATATGATGGAGCAACATTATCTTCTCTGGATGATCAACTGATCATCACACACACACACACACACACACACACACACACACACAAGGGATGTGCATCACTAAAGAGCACATCTCCAAATTCCTATAATGGGCTTTCTACAGCAACGGTTTGATGTTAAAGAGCCTTTTCTGACTCTGTTATGTTGTTTTAAATGATTTTTTTGTGTTGAAGTCTTTCACTGAAATTATTCACATTCATTTTATCCCTCATCAATCTACACTCAATTGTCAATGACAATGGGGAAAAAATTGATTTAGGATTCTTTGCACATTTATTTAAAGAAAAAGCTGAAACATCACCTTGACATAAGTATTCAGATGCTTTACTATGACAATAGGATATCAACTCAGGAGTTTCCTAATTTCTCTGGGTCATCTTTGAAATATCCCAACACCTGGAATGGACTCCACCTGTGATAAATAAAAACTGACTGGAGATTATTTATAAATGCACAAACTTATCTATAAAATGAAAGCTCAGAGACAGGACTGTGACAAGAAGCAATTCTGAGGAAGTCTACTATAAAAACACATGATCACAGCTAAGATTGACCATTCAAAGAGCCTGTGTGGAGATGGAAGAGGCATTCAAAAGAACTGATATCACTCCACCAATCTGGACTACATGGACACATGGAGGCACTTAAAGGACCCCCAGACTGTGAAAAACAAGATTCTTTGTGTAATATAAGATTGAACTGTTTGGCCTCTGTTCTAGGCATTGTGGCTGGAGGAAACCAAGCAAGGCTCATCACCTGCTGAATACTATTCAACAGTGAGACATGGTGAAAGCAGCATTCTGTTGTTTTTTTTTTTAGCGGTAGGGAACGCGAGTCTGGTTAAACTGAAAAATATTCCTTCATTAAAACCTGGCCCAGAGTTCTTAGGACCTCAGATAGGACCAGATGTTTCCCTCTCTTCAACGACCTATAGCTAAGAAAAGCTAGGAGTGGCTTACAACTCTCTGAATGTCTTTGAATGTCCCAGTCAGAGCATTGACTTGAATCGGTAGTCCCCATCCAACCTTACAGAGATTGAGAAACTCTGCACAAATGGCAGAAATTCTCCAAATCCAGACATGCACAGCTTGTCGCATCACACCCAAGACAACTGGAGGCTGTAATCGCTGCCAAAGGTGCTTCAACTAAGTACTGAGGAAAGGGTCTGAATACTTATGTCTCTGTGGTATTTTAGTTTTTCCCCTTTATTGAATTTGCAAATATGTCTAAAATTCAGTTTTTGATTTGTAATTATGGTATATAAAGTGGGGACTGATGAGGGGAAAAATGATTTTGAATGACTTATGCATAAGGTTGCAACCTAAAAAAAAATGTGAAAAAAGTGAAGGCGTCTGAATACTTTGTGAATGCGCTGCTTGTATGTGTGTATAAAATCACCTCTGCCAGCAGCACAGATGATGTGTAATTTTCTAGCTGAATACCTCCCAAAGTGTTGTTGTGTGGAATGGTGGCGGCAGCACACTCACAGCCTTGCTTTAATGCACAATGAAAACATGACATTTGAATAGAGAAAGGAGAGAGTGAGAGAGAGAAAAAATGAGGTAGAGAGAAAGAAGAAATACACAAAAAGCTTTAACAGGAGAAACCAGCAATGGTAGTGTTGCTTACCCAGGCATCCAAATCTGTAGGCTAGGAGAGAGCGAGGGGACTGCAGTTAGTGGGACAGGCAGACAGAAGGCACAAGAAGAAATGGTGATAGAGACAGAAGGGAGGAGGGTAAGACAGGGATGATGAGGAAAAGAATAAGGGATGTGAAGGAAAGATAAAAAAAAGAAACCTCCAGGAAGGAAAGGAAAAATGCAAGTGAAGAGAACATTAAAAGACATGACTGCAAATTGGAACAAGGAGGGCACAAGGTTAGTATAGCCAGTCACGGAGAAACAAGAAGTTGCATATATTAGGCTTTGAAATACTTTTTATAGTTGTTAAAAAACCCTCATTTGCCAAATGTTGAGTGCTGTATAGAATTTAATTTTACTCTCATAATGCATCCAGTGTCTTCCGACATGCACTCTGTGACTAGGTTACCCACTCTGAGTACAGGTAATGAAAAAAACACATGAAATTCCACCCAGTAATCATTACGTTGGTCAAATGTGTGTGTCAGGCAGCAGTTTTTCCCCCACACACTCAAGGGTTGTGGCATATCATTCTCCCGGCAAGTCAGCCTTAGATCCACACCTCCCCCACCCTGTCCTCCCACATCTTGTATCTTTTTGCTGCCTCCAATTTTAAGAGGTGCCCTGGTTCATATTTAGAATCCAACATTTGAAAAATCTGTGGTTGATTTGCAGAACTATTTGTATTCACATTGAGCTTAACAACAAATAACTTTTGCATTCTCATCACTCACATACGTTCATACAACAAAAGAGAAGCAAATGATATTTGTTGTGATAATTAATGATAGCTTATTTTATTTATTTCAAAGTGTTTAACTTCTGGTGTAAGTGTTAAATTTAAGCATTGATATTAACATTTAAAAGGCAGCTATATTCTACAGGTGTGCGTTTATGCCCGTTTTTACAGCAGCTCTTAATGGGACTCAGACAGTCAGAGTGGAGGACTAGCAGGCTATTATGCATTTCTCACACTATCATTTATAGACCTGTAAATTTATAAGTCTCGAATGCACCAATAAAATGTTACATGACAACGTTTTCCTGATTACAATACGTTGTAATATATCCATCACCAAATCTAGTAACATTCAAAGCATTATAACACAGACACACAGGACACCATATTTGGGCGTATCTACCCTTGCCCACTCAAGTAAGTACTCCCGGTCCAGCTTTAGACACAAAACAGAAAGGGATAGATTAGAACAGTGGGTGGCTATAATGTTGATATGCCTCATAAAGATACCATTCAGTTAAATGAGGTGAACTCACAAAGCCAGTTGATAGTGTGTGTGTTGAGTAATCTGTGTAGCGGATACAGCCGATGCCATCTGTTTAACCTTCCTGCTCTTTAGTGGCTGGCCCTATACTGACCATGTGTCTGAGCCTGATTGTGTGTGTGTGTGTGTGTTTGGCCTCCCACGGTGTGCTCACACGAGTGTGGAAGTCCCATTTCCATACACGATAGACTTTAGAGGAGAGGTGCGGTAGCTTGTTGTGATACAGATGCAAACGAACACACACACACACACATTCAAGTAGTTTGATGCAGTCCTGAAATGGCATTTCAGGTATATCCACTCATTGTTTTCATGCTCTCCGGTGAGCATTCAGCAACCTCAAGCCGAACATTAAGAGTCTGGATCAACTGAGCTAGCAAAAATACGGCTAGGGAAATATTCCAAACACACAAGGGCTCCTCCATTCGCCAAGATAATCAAGACGATACGGCTCCCATGTGTAGTATTAATGTATCATTAATTAACTCAATTGTGATCTTTAACATAAATGTCATCCCAGATTAACTGACTTGTAGCTATCTATAAAAATCATATAACAAGATACTTTCAGAGTCGTTTGTTTCTAAAAACTGTGCATGCATACATCAAACTGAGGGTAACCATAGCAACAACACCTATCTCTCCCTTTATGCTGCCATTAAAATTGCAAGTGAAACTTATCTAACCATGGATAGTGGACCCAGCAGATTACTATCGTCAAATTATGCTAACAATAATCACCACTTACCCACCAAAGATGACCCTCCAATTTTCTCACTTCATTGTCTGAAACAATACTTCCCTTGCTCCAAAAATCCACTCTTCTCCAAAATATTTCCAACATTGGATTGTTGAGGGGAAGGGCTATGTCCAAACTTTCCAAAACAGACAAGCCCTCTCTTTTCAATCTTGACAAAACAATTCTGTCACTTTTGAATAACACACTGCAGCACTATTAGATAAGACTGATTGTCTGAAAATCAGTGCTGTTATCCTCATAGTCAAACTGTATCAGTCATCATCTCACTTTGCCACTGAGTGCAGTTGTTCAATACAACTACAAACACGTTTGATGTCAAATATTGCTGAAACACCACTAATCAAACACAAAGAATATCAGCTTCATCCTGGTCTAAAATGTATGCAGGCACAAAATCATGAAATCACAATTTTCCTTGATGGTGTTTGCAGAACAGAACATTCCTGCATCCATGTGATTTTCATACAGGTTAAAAGGAAAAAAAATTACCTACATTGATTTTCATTTCATGATGTCCCTTTTAGATAAGCAGACAGATTTTACGGATCACATTAAATTTGATTACATATGCTTAGCTGAATTATGTTTGCTGTGGTTGTACTATGAGGGTCACCAGATGCACCAGCTTGGCAACACTTCAAGCTTGATTTAAACTTGAAACCTCAACAGTCTGGCAAGTGTGTGTGTGTGTGTGTGTGTGTGTGTGTGTGGATGTGTGCGTCTATGTGGGAGTAAAGCAGAAAGAGAAGCAAAGAAAGGGCCATTAAAGCTGTGTGATAGTGTGTGCGTGTGTGTGTGTGTGTGTGTGTGCGTGCGCGTGTTTGCGCGCATGTACATGTGCGTGTTTGTGACAGGATGAGACCTTTTGGTCTACGATGCCACCTTACATGGTGAGAGATGCTTCCTTGGAAATCAATTATGTAAATACAGAGTTATGCAAATGGTAAATTTGAATAAATCTATGTGTTTGGGTGGAAAAGATTTTGGTGTGGTTTTCCACTTGGAGCCAGGAGAGGAGAGAGAAAGACACTGATGAGGAAAGAGGGCTGAAATGAGGATTAGGCTGGAGAATGTCACTGGCAGACACAGTTTTTGCAGTTAAACTCCTGATTTGGCTTTTTAATTAGGAAGAAAGAGAAAAGGACAAAAATATAGACAGAGAGGAGAAAATAGGAGCTAATTCAGTGACAGCTTTCTTCCTTTCCTCCTCTCTCTATGGGAATAAGGAGTGTAAGCGCATTCATCATATGTGCCAGTAATAAATGCCACTGCTACAGCTGAGTGCTTTCACCCCAGCACTTGTTTGGTCAACACTGATGCTTGGCTGAGACTCTAGAGTGTTTGTGTGGATTTGCCCTCAAGGTCAAACTGAACTCTCTCTCTATATATATATATATATATATAATATAGTTAATTATTTAATGATTTCATGTATATACGAAATCATTTCTCTTAACTTGTACAATGCTTATTTTCACAATTGTGTTGGTACTTGTGTCCATTTCTCCATATCTCTATCATCTAACATTTTATAGTAATTGTCCCTCATCTCAGCATGCAGCAATCCCTGCTATCTCTCACATCTATATAGAAAAGATATGAAACCCAACAAGAAGGTTGATAAGGGGCAACACACTGTTAGAGGTGTATGACGCAAATTTTGCACCCACTGTTTTCTACATGAGCCCACACACTGGCACTGCCAGCGCACATCATCACAGGTGGGTGTGCATCCATGTGTCATTTGCCACTGTCCCATTTCTCAGCATCGTCTGGCATCTACTTTCCAGAAAGGCATTTATTTATTAAATTAGCTCCCAGAGCATGCAGGCTACAACAGCTTCGCTGGTCCCTCTGGTCAGTGGTCCTTTAGGTGCCAGTTGGCAGGAGTCAAATGAAGTTCACATACCTCTAAATGTGCCCTTTTTTATTCTTCATTTTATAAATCAAAGTAGAACTTGAATGTTGGGATTTGTTATGATGATTACTGTTTTGATATTATGGACCTATTATGGACTTTGTTAACACAAAGACATCAAATGCCCAGCTTCCATCAAGAAAATACTTCAAATACATAACCATAAATCATTAGACTAACACCTTTGCATAATGCACACACCTGCACGCGCCTACTAAAACACACACAAACTCACGCACAGTGTGCACACACAGACAATGCAATAGAAACACCAGAGGCATGAATTGGTTATTCTAGCTGTTTGCTCATTAAATGTGTGCTCTCCTCACATAGCTGGGGGAGGTTAAATTGAATGAATTAACACTTCATCATCAGACTGCTTTCCCACCAAAGACTGTCGCGCAGACAGTGAGGAAGACAAACTAAGACGAATATGGAGAACTAGACAGAGAATGGAGAGAGAGAATTGTCATTCTAATCAAGGATGGGATTTGTTGAGAAGAAATGAAGAGTGAGGGAAAAAATTAGAGGGCGAGAAGAACAACAATAACGACAAACATATTATGTCTTCCTCACTCAGTTGTTTCAAATTCTTTACATTTAAGCCAAAAGCAGTGACGTTCTGAAAGGTTTTACATTTAAATCCAGGGACCTCCACTCATCAGGTTCAAAATTCATCTTTGTCTTGGAGAAATCTAATCAACTACAGACATGAACAATTTGCTAACACTATATTCAGATTATGTCTAGCTATTTAAACTCAACTACAGGAACATATGTCAAGAAAGCTTTCTCGTTGTGAGCATGTGCACAACTCAATCTGACTACACCTGAGTTTCTTCTTTATAATGGACAGGCCTGCGCATGTACAATATTCCTTAAGAATCCAGGAGTCATTTATGAATGCAATGTTTCAGTAACAACATGACATACATTAAGCAGACAACACCAACACCTACTTCCTGTCTAATGCTTTATTTTCAACTGTGATGAAGGCAAGTGAATGCAATTTGTGTCAAAAATAAATAAATAAACAAATAAATCTTTGACCCATTATTAATTGTTCCAATATATGTCATTACTCCCCTCTATGAGCATCAGGGCAACATTACTTCTCCTCTGGATAAGTCGTCTTGTCCTGCTGTCTCATTACATCACAACTGCTCTCTGATGGCATAGGTTTTTCCACTCCTTCACATTAGTCCTTTGGACCAACAGGAGTTGCGCAGCCCCACACACACTGCTCTACACCGATCAAAATCTCCTCAGCCGGTGAACGCTCTGCTCGTCAGCAATTACCATCGCCTGAGAAGATGGGGGAGTGCTGTTCGCGTGTGTGTGAATGAGTGTGAGTGTGCACAATGGGCTTAGTTGCTTAAACATGCAGAAAAGATGTCAAGTCCTTGATTACGCTAGTTGATAACAAGTGCTTGTGAATACAGGTGTCTGAACTTCTGCTATATTTTACTATGTCAGTGTCTTTGTGAAAGACTGTCTGAGTTTATATCTGTGTGTATATGTGCACCTTCACACTTACATGACAGTAGCAGACTCAAAAAGTGTGTGGAGTTCATCCACTTGGTTTTGATGTAAACTTCTTTCCCTCACTACTGTTTAAAATAATTTTTTTCTTTTTCATAGATGCATCTTTTTCTTTAATTCCAATCCTCCAATTTCTCTCTTTCACTTTCCCATCCTCTGTCTTTGGCTAACAAGCAGAGTTGACTATCTCACTGGCTGGCAGTCAGAGTCAGACTGAATCTATTACTCTACCACACTCCATGTCTTTTCTCTCTGCCTCTCAGCTCCTCTGCAGCCCATCCCTGACTATGTTTCTCTTTCTCTGAGCTCTCTGACCTAATGCTTCCTTGTGCTTGCTGCACAAGCCACTGCCTACTATTATAGATTCATTCTCACAGGGGGGGTCAAGAAAAAAAAAAAAAAACAACACTTGCATGCAAAGGAAATAAAAAGATAAATCAATATGTTCATTGTGTGCATATTTGTAGATGTAAAATACCAGACTGACTTAAATGTCAATGTTTTCATAAAATTGCAGATTCTTCTTTCTATATTTTTAAATTCAAATCTTGAGTGCATTAATCTGTACTATACCAATACACAATGAATTAATAAATAATGTTAAAGGATGATCACTTTTTATTGAATTTCATTAGTCCTATTTGTATTTCCTGGTAATCTGCTTAACAATAATGTGCTTTAAAAAACAGCCATTTCACTGTTCTAATTTTAGATATCGGTTATAATTTTGAAAAGAAAGAAGTAAAGAAAAAAAAAATCCACACAGAGATTATTATAGGATTGTCTGGATAAAGCTGAACTAACCTGTCCATTTGCTGCTAGAAAGCAAACTCTCAAAGCTGCTGAAGTGATCTGAATAGACAGACTGCTTTAACCACAGGTTGTTTAAGTGTGGAGGGATGAGATGTGGGGGTAGTACTTGGGGGTAATACTTCAAACCACAGATTTCATGTGTGATTAAGTCTTCTAACACACCACTGATTAAATATCTCAGCATATCGACACTGTTTGTAATTGCAGAGATAAAGAAGCATTCAATTAAAAAACATAAAAAACAACAACAAAAAAAAAAAATCTATGTCAGAGAGGCGATGTGCTGAAACATTCATTAATTCATTCATTCATCTTCTACCGCTTATCTGTTTCTGGGTCACAGGGGTGGGGGAGCTGGAGCCAATCCCAGCTGACATTGGGTGAGGGTGGGGTACACCCTTGACAGGTCGCCAGTCTATCACAGGGCCAACACACAGAGACAGACGGAGATGAAAGACCACTCACACTCAGAACTACAGGCAATTTAGTCACCAATTAACCCAAACATGATGTCTTTGGATGGTGGGAGGAAACCGGAGTACCTGGAGGAAACCCACACAGGCACGGGGAGAACATGCAAACTCCACACAGAAAAGCCCCCGGCTGGGAACTGAACCCATGACCTTCTTATTGTGGGGCAGCAGCACCGTGCTCCCCGTGATGTGCTCAAACAACAGTATAAAAATCTATAGCAGAAGTGACTCTTAGAATTTGACAGCTGGGGGGGCATGCTCATTAGCAATAACATCTTGCAGGTGAACGGCTGCATTATCAGTGCAAAACACAACATTTCCACCCTTGCAACGTGACACTTCCAAGTGTCTCTTTGGAGCAGCAGGGCTATACTTTTCACATGTGTGGTAATTTCCACTGTGGTCTGAGTGTTTGTCATTTCAGGCCTGACTTTAATGAATGTTGGGCTTTTCACCCTGGTTTTCATCATATTTCTTCTGGACAGTGTCAAATGCCTTGCTTTGAGTCATCACTCACACACGCACACACAACACACAGACACACATGGCCAAAGGAATGAGGGATTGAAAAGAGAAAGACAAAAAGATGAGAGACGGAGGGGGAGGAATAAATGTTGCAAGAACATGTGGCCCAAAAGCACATGTTGCTGTGCAGAGCACCGATCCATCCTGCTTTTTAATACCCAGGCAAACCTAACACGCTTCAACAATGCCATCTAGTGACTGTTTATGTAGTTACATTTTGTTACCCTGCACACTATTACCAACTTTGGTTATTTACATACTAGACCTTTCAATAAATCATCCTCATATAAGAGGCAAAAAAATAAAAACTGTAAAATAACAAATGATATCCCTGAATGAAGGAAATATACTTCTTCACGTTCATGCTGAATGAGCACAGTCTGAACCAAGTCATTCATCATCAGTAACAATATAACAGACTGGAACATCAGATGTGACAAAATGGGCCTAACACCTATTACAGCACATTTTATAACTAGAATCTCATATAGAATGTTATTTTCTATGTTTCACAAAACATAAATTTTTTTTTATCCAAAAAACTGTATTCATTACAATGAATTGTTAGCTTTTTGCCTGATTTGAATTTTTGGGAAATTTTTATCATAGTGTTCATGAAAACAAGGTAGAGCAGCCTACTTGAGACCCCTGTAAAATAATGTTAATGCTAATAATATGTTTGTAAGAAGCAGGGCAGTATTGTGTACAAAGACTAGCTATTCACCACACTGAAATTGATATAAAAAAATTGCCTGCAGGATTACTGGATGGAGAATCTAAATATACCTGTCACTCTTCAACATGCATATTTAATATAAACCAATACAAACATTCAATACAAATAGTTTGCATAGTGTTTGTAACGGTGAAAAACTATAAATCCTTAAAGTACTGAGTCAGTGATGGCAAACCTCTGCATAAATACGCAAAGGACAGCTGTCACTTTTACTTTCTGACATGTTTATAAGCATTTCTGTTTTTATCATTAATGGTTCTCTCTGATTTTGTTATAGTATATTTAATATAGACATACACACAATTGACTTACTCCTTTCTCCTAAACAGTTTGGAAACCAAAACTGCATCATCTCATCTCTTTTAATATAAAATATACAAAGCAACTGGCTGGTTACAAACACCGACCTCACCCTCACATAGGTATCAGAGTCAATGCTCCACCTCAGAGGCTTCTGAAAGAGTAGCTTAAGGCGGATGCTTGTTATTGTCTCTCTGTCTGAGTGTGTGTGTGTGTTTGTCTAAGTTGCTGAGCACTGAATGCCTGCGCATACTAATAGCATTTTATTTGCAGCATGAATGTCACCACTGAGTTAGAGTTGGGGGAAGAAAACAAACACAGGAGGTGCTAATGAGAGAAAGGATAGGAGAAGAGACTAGGTGCTAATGTAACTTGCTGTCTCCTCCGGGTCTTCACTCAATATGTAACTGTTAAGGCCTATTTATAGTCTCCAAATAAGGTAGGATGGCAGGTTAAAAAGGAGAGTTGTAATCACACCTTTGCAGGTGGTATACGAAGTTTAATGTCATTGTTTCAGGGGGAACAAAAGAAATGAATAAACAAGCTTGAGGACACGCAGTATGGTGGAGCTAACATTTTGCCACATTTCCTGGATTCGGTTTATTAAAGATACACAGCTGTGCAAACTTAAAAAGTCACCCCCACCCAAAAATATATTTTGCTTATTTCACTTAATGTTTGACCTTCATTTTGTGAAGTTTAACACTACACAGTAGTTGTCACATTAATCTGCTTAAAGAGGAAAGTTTGAATATAAATATTAAAAATTAATATTAACTATGCAATGAACACTTGGGTGCTATAGTGAGTTCATAAGTACGTCTAGACATCTACACAGCCAACCATCATGCTCTTTCATATTTCTTCAGTGGCCCAGAACAAAGAAACTAAACACTGGTTCTTGAGAAGGCCTTTCAAATGTATAGGTTGGTAAAGGAAAAAGTTCTCCAAAATGCGTGGAAAGGGAATGCTTAAGGGAGGGGTTGGTCTCCAACTACACTGCTAGGTGCCACTAAATTAAACCTACTGGTCTTTCAGTTGAAAATCTTCATCATCATCATCATCATTATATTTCATGTATTTCCGGTTGCACTTATACAAACAAAAGTAATTACACACAAATATATATTGTGCAATAACTGAAAAAAGGAATAGGCAGAAGCCTAGAAAAAAGAAGAAAAAATGTGGGGACAGTCAGCAACTTTTTGTGCTCATTGGTCATGGGTAGTTTTCAAAACTTGAATCTGATTTCAGCAGCCTATCTAGTGCTATAACATTAGATGTTAGACAATAAAGCTGTCTTTTATTGATTTCTATTTCTATATTGATACATATCAAAATAGAAAAAAATATAGATTTAAGACAGAACTTACTTAACTCTGAATTAACCTTGAAAGCGATATTCCAAAACCACACACACATTACTTTGATCTGAACTTTGGCTGAACAGTTAAATGAATTACAATCAATCACAATATGGCCAAGCACAATATCCAAATCACAGGAGTGACAAATCTTTATGAAAAGGTAATGTATGTTACAACAAACCATAAATCCATAAATGTAACATTGTGATGCCACAGATATGCCTTGCCCTCAATGATATTCTCCATATATAACCAAATACACACAAAAATCCCAGTGGTGGCAGTTAGAGCTGAGATAGGAGTAAATGGCTAATGTGAGTGTTTGTGACAGGCAGCCTGAGGCAGTGCGGGGAGCAGCACAGCTCTCTGACAGGTGTTGCCTCCCCAACTCCCTCAATTCCTCGTCATCTCAAACTAACTCTCAGACTGCATGCTGGGGAGCCAGGGGTGCATGGGAGGAAATGCGCTAGGGGTTGCTTGTTGTAGATGTGTTTATTTTGTGATAGCGTCATAGCTGTGTGTGCCTGTGTGTGTATGTTTGTTTCTCCTCTGGGAAATAAGGCAGCTCCCAAACTACTTAAAGTTGAGTGTTTTAAGCTGCAATGGGAAAAGAAATGGGGAGGAGAGGCTTTTTTTCTCTCAGTCTCCAGCTGTGCTGTTGCCGGTAGATGCAAGGTTGATGGAAAATGTGAAGAAGAGAGAAAAGCCCACCTGCTAAGCAGAGAGATTTGATGGTGGAGCTTTTGAATAAGATTCACTGATGCTTTCAATCTCTTCAAAAGCTGAGGCAAATAATATATAATCTAAGCACATCTTTCTGTTTAATCATACCGGTAGATTCTACCAGGTTTAAGCCCTTTTTTTGGGTTGGGGTTATGACATTTTTGACAGCAGAAAAATCATGCTGTGTTTAAGACGAGCATGACCAATGAGATTGAAGAGGAAAATGCGGGAGGCTTGAGATGATGGTAGAAGACTTCAAGTTTTATGCTGTCTAGACACACAGTGTACATCAACTTTAATTCTTTCATCACCTGAAAGCAGCAGAAACTTCACGCCTTATTTAACAGGTAATGTAGAGACAAAATTCTGCTTTGTAGCTAGACTTAAAGCATCCTTTCATCTAAGTGTTGACAATGAAATGCTCAGACCTGTCAAACACACCCATTGTTAGGCAGTCATGTAAACACTTACTTTCTACAATGTATAGCAACAGAGAGAATACAGCCCTTAAACTATCATCCCACCTCTAGACACACACACTAAACATGCCAGCACGCACACACACACACACACACACACACACACACACACACACACACACACACACACTATGTGAGAAAAAATAAGAAAGGGGAAGTTCACCAATGTATTCACCAATACATTGTTAAACACATACACTAAGGCTGGAGAATAATTCAAAATATATATATTGCAATAGCAAATGTTTCAATAACAGTGATATGGATTTTAAACACACTTTGTCTGCGATACAGTGTGACTGAATGAACCTCCACAAGTCATAATAAAGCAGATCAAATAATTAAAAAGATAGGAAAGACTAATTCAGAGGTGTCGAAAAGGTTTGGCTACCGAAGATCTGATAAACTTCAGCTTCCAGTGTGCTGTTAAATGTGCTGGAGAGGAGCCGACTAGCAGGGGGAATAAATCAGATCTGTCCACATTGTGAAGCAGTTCACCTCCATAGAATAATCTGAGAGACTGAAGATGAAGCACCATAGAAGTTTAAGCCAGTCTGTCCCTAAAACAACTTTGACTACATTATCCCCACCCCATGTGTTTTTATTGTTGCTCACTATTTTTTCTGTATTTTGTAGCAACTCGGAGCCCTTTTCATATTCTTTATCGTGGAAAAGCTCTTTTGTTACAATCTGTTCACACAAGAAGATGATCAGCCTGTTTTCTAGTTTAAAGTCAGTGTGAATATATTAATATTGACAAGTGAGGTTTTTGTGTGTGTGTGTGTGAAAAATAAACATACAGAAACACACCACAAGAACGTCTTCCTCTCTTGAGTCAAACTTAGTAAAAGAGTAATTTCTCCTCTACGGCTATCACCTCTCTATCACTCCCACACACTGTGCTGCTGGTTGACTTATTAGAGGTCTGAATTCTGAACAAGACATCAACAAGCATGTTTGACAGCAGTACTGTCACCAGGTCTACAAGGAGAAAACAATCCTTGCATGTAAGCAGGGTTTATCAGTGTGAGAAAATGTAAAAAGTGTGACAGGTAATGTTTCAATGTCATCCTTAATCTTATCATAAATATAGACTGTTGAAATACATGTCTATAGTTACAGTCCAAACAGGTTACCAGCATCATCAGTGACTTCTACTCTGAAGTGTAGATGCTTAAAACAGTCAAAATTACTGTAAATTAATTAATTGATAAATTAATTACAAAATTATTTGCTATTAAAATAGATGTGGTTTGCCCATTGCAACAAAGAAACCAAGATCGCATCCTAATAATTTAACTTGCCATTGTCTCAATCCAGAGGTAAACACTGAAAGGTTCTGTTGACATATACAAAATGTTTCTGGAGGCAAACAATCTACTACTCCTGCTAAATATCAGGATAAATATGTAGATTAAGTCTCTTTTTTTTTCAGGCAGCACAGTGGCATAGTGGTTAGCGCTGTTGCCCCACAATAAGAAGGCCGTGGGTTCGGTTCCTTGGCCTGGGGCGTTTCTTTGGGGAGTTTCTCCCAGTGCCTGCGTGGGTTTCCTCCCACTGTCCAAAAACATGTATGTTTAGGTTAATTGGCAACTCTAAATTGTCTGTAGGTGTGAGTATGACTGGTTGTTTGTCTCGGTCTGTCTTTATGTATTGGCCCTGCGATGGACTGGCGACCTGTCCAGGGTTTACCCCCCCTCTCCAATCTGCCTCACTCAATAGAGTTAAAAGTGTTCACTTCAAACACTTTTAATTGATCATTTTAGTACACCAAAGTTTGACTCAAAAGCCTTACTAGTGAAAAACACAGCTTTGACTCTTGGCAGAAGCAGAAATATTTTACTCACCAGTAACTTGGCCTTTTCCTGTGCCTCATGGGTTTTCCCTTTCTCAATCAGTAAGGCAGGCATCGCATCATCAAGGCCTGCAGTTGAAGCAGTCTCTCTCTCCCTCTGGGCCAGTCTGGCCAACTGCTCCTGCACCAGGGCCTGCTGATGCTCAAAGCTGAAGACAGAAGATTAAACTGTTTTAAGTTCCTCACCTTTATTTAACAGGCTAAACATGGATGTTTAGTGGTGTTCGCGAAACCAATTAATTTATCACATTTAAAGCAAAATTTTGAAATTATCATGAACAATCTAGTATACTTGTAAGCCACATTACCAATACACAACAAACCAACATATGATGCAGCCTATAAAATAATGCAACCCAAAGCAATTACATCATCAAATATGGCCTTAAAAAGTACCACAAACTACTGTTTCATTTACTTTCTGTCTTCTTTTATGATTGTCAGCTTTAAAAAAACATTTTTTGAAAAGCAGTAACATTGAATTGCTTGATGTTTTTCTTCTACTTTACCTACAAAAGTGATATGCTTGGCCAAAAGAATTAAACCACTCTCATCTTGGTTATGAGCTTATTTCTCTAACTTGTTAACTACATTACATCATTAGCAACATATTATGTTTGGCACAAATAACACAAAACATAATACTGCACTTAGTATTATGTCTAAACACTTTGCAGGAAAAAGCATTATAGTGGAATTTAATCTATAGAGAGATATAAAGTATATAAGCATTCTAGTAGCACAGCAACATGCCTGCTGACAGAGTAAATCAAACAAAAGCAATGTTAACAAGGCACCCAGCATGTGCATGTTCCCAGTAAACATTATGAGCACCTACTCTTTGCGCAGTTCTTCCTGTATGTCTGTAGTGGACGGTCCTGTTGGTTTTTTACCTGAAATTCAAACGAGATGACTATCAATACTTTAAGCAAAAAAAAAAAAAAAAAACGAAAAAAAAAACAAACCACATAATTTTCCAGGACAGATGGAACAAATGGCAGTAGGTGCACAAGGATGAAAATCGTGACCACTCATGATCCCTGTGGGTATGACATTTGTTTTACAAAATTATCTCCTTTTGAGTTGACTAGAATAGGTCCAGCTCTACATTATCCTCTGATGTTAACAAAATTATCAAATACTAACAAAATGTAGCTTTGATATTTACAAACTTTGATTATGACATGATGTCTATTTGAACAACACAAGAAGACTATTATATACTTAAATACACACGACACAGGTGATGCATACTGTATTCTGCCCTTTTTACAATAAATAAACCAAAAAAGTCAAACAGCAGTAGGATTGACCTTTATCCTGATACTGTTTTCATCAGTAAGTGTGGTGTAGGTGAAGTAAAAATGTAGTATTGATTAATTCAACAGTCTTGTGACAGTTTCGGTGTTCATGCTCAACAAAAATATAACAATGTAACCTTCAAGAAGGTAAAGGCTATTTTAGGACTGTGGTATTAACGTCTTTTAAACGTAGCTAGGTGTCCATATCAAACTGTGGAAACCTTGGTGGGAGCACTGCAAGAAAGAAAAGGGTTTGACTGGGACATACGCTGCGGTGGTGTCGGTGGCTGCTTGGCTCCTTCAGACCCCTGAGACTCCCTCATCCGCCGAAGGACATCCTCTGAGAGCTGGACAGGAGCGTGGGAACAAATGCATGCACATGTAAGGCTTGTCATGGGAAGCAGCTGATTAAAGGCTCCATGGTTAAGTGCCCTTACACAAGTGATCCCCCTCCCTTTTGCTTTCAAACCACTGGTGTTTCTGTTCGGCTGTGCCTGGTCCTTTTGAATGGTAGTAATGTCAGTCTGTCTTCATGGATCCACTCATTAGCACAATATTATTCATCTACTCCCCTACTGGACATGGAGCACAAACACAAAGTGTGTATTTCAGAATCAGAATTTCAAATTGCTTTATTGCCAGGTATGTGTAAACGTACTAGGAATTTGACTTATGAGAACTGTATCAATAATGTTAATTGAATTGAATTAATTGTTAAATGTAGTTAACACAGCATATGGCTAATGGTCGCGTTGTGCTGTGGCAGTATATTAATGCTATTCAAATGCACTGTGGCTTTATGATTAGCAGTACATGGTGCTGGAGGCTCCATAGGGGGCAGCCTGCTGTCCTCTCCTGCAGATAACGGTGTGTGATGGTGCACAGGTTCAGATGAGGACATGGGACCTGGCCTTTACATGCTTCAGTGTTTAAACCTAATAACACAGCCAAGTCGAAACTTTCACCCCCCTCTTTAACGATAAACGGCGGATAATTTTGTTGTACTATGTACCTTCACTCCTTCAATTACTGTGACCTTCTCGTCTTCGTCCAGCCCAAAAGACACTTTCCGCGCCGCGCTGCCATTTCCTCCCATTTTCTTTCGCTGTTGGTTCCCACCTAGTGAGGTAATAAGAATAAATAAAATATATCAACAGCCCTTTTTGATGTTTTTACGATGACACATTCATGAGGAGGCGGCCGGAGTCGCCGCCACAGCGACTGGTGGTCAAAGCAGTCCAATAGAGGTCACGCCGACGCTGCAGTACCCTGGAAGCTCATTGGTCGGCTGAAATTATTCCCGCCCAATGATTGATGGTCGTGCTGCTGTGTGGACAGGGGGGAGATGGGAGTTGTAGTTGGACTGGGTGACAGACGGGGGGGGGCTTATTTCTGCTGCTTCTCCAGATGAATTCACCATACGGCCATAATGCATGAACCCCGAGTCTATCAGACAACATAATCACGTTGTTAGCACATAAGGAGATGTATGTTTAAAAAAAGGCTTTATCCCATCATATAGTTACCACAAGAAACCACAGGGTGGTGTCCTTTCCCTGATTACAACATACTGCATTGTCCAAAGAAGTCATTTTGTGGGTTTCTTTCGCAAAACAGCCAAATCAAAGTCTGTGTTTTATTCTGTAGTTCATGAAATGCTCAACACATCGCATTAATACAGGCTGCATATTGTACAATCAACGCACTTAAATAAAAAGGCAATTTACGCATCATTTGCAAACTCATCAACAACACTCGCCTTGTGTGTGTGTGTGTGTGTGTGCGCAGAGAGCGCACTTCGATTGCCAATCAATGCACCTTGTGAACTCATGTCATCAAACAGTAAGTTGATTTCCCACCCACTATACTGACTCCAAGTGATACAGAGTTCACCAGATGTGACAGTTGGGAAAATACTGTAATTCCTTGGAAGAAATCATTTCTTTTTGTGTTGTCGCTTTGTAATGGTCCAAAAAAAAAAAAAAGTCAATCACCACTGGTTATGATCGCTGTCACTAAATGCAGTACTACATTCGTATGAAACATAATATTTTTACGAAAGATTTACATCTATCATATCTCCTTGGCAGACATAAATAAATGAGATGTAAGGTGTTTTCAAAAGACTGTTATTGGAGTAATACTGTGCATGACAAGTATGATTTCATGAGTTAAGCAAGGACACAAACAACTCCAGTCTGAAATAAATCTGAAATAATAATTTCTCTCCAATATTTCATTTTTTTTCCATCATACTGTCTTTTCCATCACACTTCACTAACATAACTGTGTGAGCCGTTCTTGCTCATAAGGAATCAAGTTGTTCATATAATGAAGCTGTATCAATACCAATTATTTGACACTATAAAACTGAGTATTTTTGGTCTAATTTTACCTGTTGCAACATTCATGAAAAATGAATGAAAATACAGAAAATACAGATTAGCAGCAAAATACTCTCAAATCAACTTCGCAAAAATAAATCTTTTACAGCAAGCAAAGCTGAACTACATATGCTGATATAAAATGAGCACAGGTCTGGATTTGGAATACACAAAATTGGAAACTGAATGACTATGAAGTCAACAAATATGTTTTCAGTCACAGGAATGAGTAATCTGGTACCAGAAACCAGAACCAAAGCAGAAGATAAATAAAAGAGGAAAGAAATAGAAAGGGGACAGCTTATGTCTGAGAAGCTATTTGAATTGGTCAAAAACTTGCCTTAGAGCCTTATAGGTAGTTTATGATCTCCATAATTAATTCAATGTCTGTATTTAGGAGTTACTGAACTCCTCATTATACTGCAGTGACAAACATCAGGCTAACACTGTTTACTTGTTAACAGGACAGACAGCACCTATTTCAAAAGACAAAATTACACCTATCAAAATGAATTAGCACAAGTCTTTGTCCTGCATGAGGAGGCACAGTGACGGACGAGTCAAAAATCTAATGCAAGGCGGCAGAAAAATGTTGGTCACTGTTAGTCAAAGAATTTTGTGGGAATGTAAAGATTCTAGTGGACATTAAAAGAATGTTAGATTGTTTTTTAAGACTTGAGTAATTAAAATACGGGGTAAAACTTCACTGAGGATTGAACAGTTGATGTTGGAATGACAGAACATGTGCCAAGACAGAAGTCGGAAACCCCTTACATTTAAGAGCCTGCTGAACAGAATCAATGTCGTCAAGCCTGTCGAGGCCAGAATGAGGGACAGAACTCCTTATGTGGAGCTACAGCAGCAGTGCACTCTGACATCCGTGTTACAAAAGCAGTTGCTAAATTCACAGTCCTCCAGATAATTGGCCTGCAAAGGTCTCTCCTTAAGTGTCCATTTGTTCACTTATTGTGGCCTCAAAAAAGCCCAAGATTACCCTTCCTTGATGTCCAGCTACTTTGCCCTGCATTTTTTCGGCCAACTGCTCTGGTCACCATCCTGCTTGACACACTACACATGCACAACATTCAAGCACAGTTGAATAACCATCTCCATTTCATCCTCTCACACATTGACGGGTCTCCAGCGGTCAGCTTCAATGCTATTAATGCTGCTGGACCCATAGGGTCCGGAGGCAACATCATCAAGGTATGCTCCAACCATCCGAGAGCTGCCTGGTCCAGAGCCATCAATCTGAGTAGATGAGTAAAACAGACCCTGGTCAGTCAGCTCCTTCCTGCCAAGAGTTGTCGCAATGGTGGGAGGAAGGTGGACGTCACTCTCGTCTGGTTCATCCACCTGAGACTTGTAGGAGAACAGGATCTTCGGCTCTGAACTGCAGAAGAGGAAAAAGTGGTAAAGTCAAACAAGGATGTTCAAGTAGTTAAAGTTTAATTATGCAGTGCTCCAGATATTCAGCACAATTCTCTGTACATACCCAAAGAAGCCTTTAAGAAATGTGACATAGATGAGAGGAGCAAATGTGGAGAAATACAGAAAGGTGGTAACATCCACACAGCTAGATCAGAAAAGACAAAAGTAATTAGTTCCCTTACGTAACAGAGCAGAGCAAGTTTATAAACCTAATTAGATATAACAGCCCAAAGAATGTTCTACAAGGATTTGTTTATATTCTCATCCTCACACCTGAACTCATCTTAACATCACAGGATGAATCCAAACAGAATAGCATTCCCCTGTTTTCAACCAGGCTTATACAGTTAATTACAAAGCCAACAACATTTTTCTACAAATATTGTTTTAAAATCTCAAGCTACTCTAAATCCAAATATATTACTCAATATTCCTCTTCCTACAATTGTGACACATGTTAAGCAATTAGTCAATATGTCAGGCAGTCAATCACAGAAAATCTTCAATAACTATAGTTCTGTGGTTAATATATAGTTTATACAAATATAGTGCTACATGCAGCATTCATGAGAATAATACTAACCAGAGTCCCTCTATTACTCCAGCACATAGCAGAGCACTGCCCAGGCCCTGGACCAGATTCAGCAAAGACAGGATGGCAGCATACACATAAAAACTCCTCTTGGCTTAACGGAGGAAGCAAAACAGAAATTAATGACTAACAAAGAACATGTGATTTGAAATATAAGGAAACATGCAGTACAGAGTTCCTTTGATCATAGTTACATGCATTATATAGTTTAAACGTATGTATTTTAAAGTGTCAAAGCTAATTTCTGTTCTTTGCTGCAATTAAATCTGTAACTTACATGGCAGAGATATCCTCTCCCTCAATGGCGTTTTAGGCAAAATCACAATCAAAGAGTATACCTACACAAAGGGATTACATCGTCAATCGCAGCCAACAATTACTGGATATCTGCCAAGCACCTTTTTGTTCCAGGTCTGCTGCAGAGCTGAAAGTTACTGACCAGGAAGAAGAAGCAGGAACTGGCCAACCAGAAATGCCGTCCCCCGTGACCGTATATGTTAAAATCCTCAGCGGAGAGGTGACTGTCTGGGTAAAGGATCTCGAGTGTGCCCTGAAAAACAAATTAACTATTTTATTTGAATAAATTGCATAAGGACAACTTACAAAAACGTCCTGCCATATGATGTCATCATCATATATTCAATTAAAGTTTGTGTAATTCTTGTTGTTTGCCATTACCTGTGTGATGGAGTAGGCCAGAGCCAGCACAGCAGTGATGGCCAGCACACGCTTGATACTGGATTTGCTCTCCAGGTGACCTTTTAAATAATGAAAGAGGGTGGACTGAAAAATATTGTATTCAGGCTTCAATTAGTAAAAGCAAAGTGTATATTTGGATTTTTACTGCACGTTTGAAAACCAGGCCATGTAAAAGGAGACATTATGTGGATTAATGTATAAAGGAGAACTGAAACCAGCGCAGCAAACTAACCGAATGCCAATCCCAAGATGATAACACTGAGCTCAATAGCCAGCAAGAAGAAACGCGTGATTTCCCACAGCACCTAGAGACACAACAAACATCATGAGAGTCCACTGTGGCAATTGAAAGCAGCTGTGTGTAACACTTTCTGAAACATAATATATGCATAACTTAGAAGTCAGGTCACAGGCTAGAGGATTATACAATCAGTTGTATTTCTTTCTCTTCAGAAAGTGCAGCTAGGGAAACAATAGGACGATCAATGTGAACTCCACAGGGACCTGTCTGGCATTTCAGGTATGTAAGCCATGCTTTTAGCTTAAAACCCGAAAGCCTTACAAAGCTATATTGCAGCTCACTGCACAGCTTCATGCCCTCTGGGTGCTCCATTAAGAGACATCTGTGTCAGTATTATGGTGAAAAGCTGCAAGCTTTCATTTACTAAATGAAGAGTAAACAAGACAGCATCCACAAAGGTTTTATAAAAAACTACATTTAAGTCCAGGAAAGCAAAACAAATAAATGACATAAATAGCTATTCAGTAAGGAATGCTACAGTATAAGCCAATTTTCAGGGTACTGGATATTCCTCAGAATGAAGAGCTGTGGTTTCCTATAAAAGCATATTTTTCATTGTAGTTTACAGTAAACAAACATTCTGTTATGAACACGGCCATAAATAAACAATGAAATTACAAACTGCCTATTCTGCTGTGGTATTCTTGCAAAAATTAGACAAGGTCTAGGGAATGAGAAAAAAATTCAAAGCCTATTATTATATTATGCACATCCTGTTATTTATATAAATGGCATAACTCAATGTTTTTTATTATCTTGTAAATGCCAGATGTACTGACACATACAGTTTAAGCAAAGGGTCGACTAAGATATACAAAATGAATTGAAATTTTATTTCAAGTTTTCCCTCCAACACAGGTCAAAACATAGCACAAGGAAAGAAACCTTACAAATCTTTCAAAGATCCATCAGTCTGTGTAAGTGTGGCACCATGATCCACAGTGTTTGAATTTTGCTATTAGTGGGGTTTGTTTACCTTTGGATCAATTATTGTGCCTGGCATTAACACAAAGATTTACAACCAAAAACCTCTTTAGTTGTGTTATTTAAGCCTTCCTTACTTTGTCTATGATGGTGGCAGCACTGGATGCACTAACAGTCATGGACACTATGGCTCTGGTGATTCCAACTGCTGCAACAACAAAAACCTTAAAAAAAAAAAAACAAAACAGATGCTGAATTAGGGGAAAGGTGTAGCTGACAGCAACAATACACTTTGAAAATGAATGACAAACAATAAGCTGAGTTTCTTTATTGTCTTGCTAAGCACTATAGAGCTGAGACATCCATCTCCATGGTTTTTCTTGCTAGATTGCCATCACTGGAATAATAAACCAAACAGACATATGCAGTACACTTTGGAAGCAAACAGTAAGTTTGAAATTTAGAGGAAATAGATTACAGCAGAGCAGTAAACAAGAAAGAACCTTATCAGCAGGTCATTGGACAAGGTCACTTGTCTTTGGGACAAAGTTAGAAGCATTTGCAAAGCAGTCACGACTACAGTGAAATGTCTGGATCATCATGGTCTTGCTATGCAGCTTCAAAGACAGATTAGGATGAACACAAACCCTACTGTGAAGCATAATACCAAGCTCCACATTATATGTGCTCTATATAACACTGTATGCTTGTGCCTTACCAGCAGGTAAAAGGTGATGAAGATGGGGCTGGAAGTGAGTCGAATCTTTGCCCTGGCTGAGGGAAGCTTCCACATAAGGAACACAAAGAAGGCTACATTTGGCACTAGCAGTAAAATGTCCCAGAAACGCACCCTAAGACACAGAGGCGATCAACATGAGGATAATGCATAACTTTAAAAAAAAATAATAATAGTAATGTTATGATGTCAGTAGTAAAGACTACACAGCCATTACAGATATTTTCTTTTATCAGCTGGGCACTCACTTTATTTCCTTTTACATTTCATAACAAGCTCTGGCTTTATTTACTGTTTCATGAACTTAAACTATATCTTTTACAGTATCTGACTGTTTACCTGGAGTCTCCAATGTCCTCATACAGAACCTGCAGACATTTGTGAGGCCTTGTGATGTTGGCTCCAGAATCTGGTTTCCAGGTTGGAAATGCTGATGTGTTCTCCAGAGGTGTGGGTGAAGTACTGCCATTGTATTGAGTAAATGTAACCACAGCAGTCACTGTAGCTAGCATGGTGTCGGAGCCTGCAGAAAAGTCAAAAATCTGATAATGTCAGACATTAATTGGAGCCCATTCCTCATATGAGCAAAGGCTGAAATATTGTCTGTAAATGGGAAAAGCCCATTTACAGTCCAAATCAAACGCACCTATACACCTGAGCTGCTTCAGCTACAGGCAGAGATTTAAAGGGATTGTTGGATTTTTGTGTCAGGGCAGCCTTCAGCCACAGCTCTCTGCACTTTAAGATAGACATTATGTAACAGGGCTGGCTGCTGCACCAGCCCTGTGTGCTTTGGACAGAAGTTTCACACGGTCAAACTAATCTAATCTGATCCCTTTAACATTTACTTCCGACTCCTCAACACTTACAGAAGATATTTGGACAATGATAACGAGTTGGCTATCATTATAAAGTGACTTTTCCTAAGATGTGATTCCTCCGAACAGTTCATCAAATTACTTTCAGTCCAATAAGGGGAATTTCAGATGTTAGCTTACGCTGCTACTTCCAGTTTGCTTGCTGTCGTCGGGACATGTGTTACTTGTGAATTAAATATATATACTTCAATTCAGGTAGAGAGAAACACGGCAACAATAGCGGCATTGCTGCTGAGCGTGTCCTGCCGATAAACATTGGGTACCATGGTTTAAAAGCCGACTGGCTCGGACTGCCATCAAAACAAACGTGATACTAGTCCAGGTGCAATGACGCTGACCAACGTAACGAGAGCTACAACTGGTAGGAATAAAAACATCTTACCAATTCAAAAGACTCGGATTCAAAGATGCAGCGGTTGTTAAATGTCTCAGAAGCGATATATTTTCAGTACATGCTTCACACGCTGTTATAGTTGCTCGACAAATCAATCACCAATACGGTCCATAGCGGTACTGGACAGTTTCGTTGAGAAATTTCCCCCATACGATCAGCTGACACTCACCAAACAAGCCCGGCTACTCTCGCGAGATTATGACGTATAGCTGGTTTTTTTTTTTTAGTTTTCTTGAGGCGAGACAGGTTGCTGCCGTTTTCAAGATTTATTTAAAGATAAAATAGACGTTAGACGTGTTTTTTTGAATCCTGGTAAAATGACCTTTTCACCTTTTTATTTCACGCATATAAGGAAGCATCAAAACATCATCAAACTTTATCATTTCGGCAGTTTTCCTTTTTGGTTGAACGTTGCAAAATGATTTATTCAGTCTACATAAGGACTTGTTCAACCAACCCAAGTTTTTATGTTCATGTAGACGAGAAAAACAGTCACATATTAACACACGAAACAACCAAAGTAATGGGCTGTAGGTGTCATCACAATGCCTAACTTCTTTGACACAAAGTACCTGAGGAAGGAGGACATCACTCTGTCCTCTATCAAAAAACACCTATTCAAATTCTTTCATTACTCAAGTAAAAATGTCTGCTTTTTATAATATTATTATATTTTGTTATTATTTAGCACAGTTATTATTTAGTAAGTAAATGCTGGACTATTGAAATGATTATGAATGAATGGTGAGACGTCCTTTTGGGTCCCCTGACATCATCCTGTATGCCAGGTGCACCGGTTCAGTCAGGTTAGCCTTAAATGTGTACACATGAGTCTTCCCGCTGATGGGGCTGATGTTGAAGAAGCTCAGTCGGTGGGTTTTGAAGCTCAGCTTGATCTGTAACCTCCGCGACACTGTGGTCTTCTTCAGTGGGACACTGTGACTCTGCTCAAAGGCTGTCAGGAGGTTGTTGAACCACATCAGACACCAGGAGCTCCGGCTGCTTTCCAGAGCGGAGGGCAGCCCGCTACGAGCCAGCTTCCCACTGTAGCACACACCGATGATCCAGGGAGAGCCTTCAAGCTCCACCTCCCAGGTGTGATCACCGTCTGAGAAGCTCTGGGTGCTGAGGACCTGGAAGAAGCTGGTGAACCTCTGAGGAGAGAGTGAATAGGGCTGTTTGGTAGCACTGAAGGTCACTGTCTTTAAGTCCTCTGAGAGAATGAGATTTGGGTGGGCTGTTTCTGGGTCAAAGGTCACCTCTGAGGGATTGAGGACGTTCTTAAGGGAGCGCTGAACCTCGCCAAATCTATCCCTCAGTTCAATGTTCATGGTTTCCAGCTTGGGACAAACTTGTGCAAAGCTGACCTTTGATTCAGCATGGTCTTCCTCTTCTGCTAATGTTTTTGCCATTAACTCCACAATGTGCGGTTGTAGGCTCCGGAGCTCGCTGCTGAATGCAGCGTCATCTTTCTCAGTCAACAGGGACTCCGCTCGGAGTGTAGCTTGCCTCAGCTGCCTGGTCAGTTCAGATGCTTGACTGACCCGGCTGTCTAGAGTGGCCTCCCCTGGACCTAACTCTTCTTCAATCATTTGCATGACCTGCTGACTGTAGCACTGTGACAAATCATTTATCTGCCCCAACAGCCTGGATACTTTCTCCCTCAGCTGAGCATTAGCAGTGGTCAGCTCGAACTCCCGCCCCTTCTCTTTCTTCAGAACAACCTCTGCCATCTCCAACTTCAGGTTCAACTCAGTGATTTGAGATGCCAGTCTAAACTTAGGTTCATCCATTTCCGTTTTGCTTTTCCCACTGCTTCGTTCCAAAGAATAGGGGTGATGAGTGTGAGCAGATGCAATCTGTAAACCATCTTTTGCCCTACCTTCTTCACACAGCTCCTGGCTCTTTTTAGCTGCGGCTAATTCCTGTTGGTATCTAATGTTGAATTCATCTGTAGGTGCGCTATCATTTCTCCTGTGTGCTACATGGCTGACTTCAGCTGGACTTGTGGTGGAGCTGATTTTCTCATTGGCTTTGTAGATATCTACCATGCAGTGCATTTTGAAGTTTTTCTCAGCGGCTGTGGGTCCCTGATATACTGTGTGGCATTCAGGGCAGCTGTGCTGGTCAAGACCTTCACCCATGGTCTGAAGGCAGACCAAGCAATAGGTGTGACCACAGGGGAGAGAAACTGGCTCAGAAAAGATCTTCAGGCAGATTGGACAAGTAAGCTCCACATCCAAAGTTTCTGGAAGATTCTTCTTAGAAAGGTTCCCATTAGTCTCACTCACAGACATGGTGGCTGGTGCTGGATAAAAACAAACAAGTTGTCAAACCTCAAAAATATAAAAAAAACTATTTTACATTAAAAATACTGTATTAACTATATAACTATCCCATCATGGAAAAAAACATTTATCAATTTCTTCATAATTTCTAAATATTCGATTGTGTTTTCTGTGAATTTGCACCCGAACCAGGTAAACAGCAGCAGCAGGACAGCGCACAGGGAAGTGAAGGAACAAATTATGGGCCATGTGTTGGATATGTTCCAAATGTCCATATACAGGCCGGAGCCGATTGCATGACATTTTGTGGGAGTTGCTTGTTTGTTTGTTTCAAAATTAGTAACTTTAATTTTTAGGAAAAAAAATATATCTGATGAACACATAAAGGCGAACAAAGCAGAGAAGGCGGAAGTATTTCTGCGTCAACAGTTTTGTTTACATGTGTAGTTTAGTTTCGGTTTCCAGTGAAGAGGGTCTTGTGCATGCTGCTTTCAGCTTTCACTTCACTACAGACTATGTTCAAAACCAAAGTGATCCTAAACACAAACCTGCTTTCAATTAATCGGTCTTCATATTCGCATTCTTAAACATGTACGCAACACTACACGCACCGCGCGTAAATTTGCGTGCGGTTCATTACTACATTTGCTTATTTATTTTTTCACAAAGGATTAAATATAAGTAAGCCTGCTCGTCATTAAACATTAAACACAACAGCTTCAAGGACTTACCTGACAGTCTTGTGTGGAGTCGCCCTGTTCAGCTCGGAGTCAGTAAAATGCTGTGACGCAGAGATCCGAGGTCGGCCCGTCCACGCCTCTCTCTTCATAAACAGCTTCATCACCTCACTGTGGCTTCACCAGCATCTCATTCATGGCTCTGACATGTGTCATACCACCAGGACAGGTGTGTCACCATTTTAACATTTTGGTTAAATCCCAATTTCTATTTTTTTTTCTTCATAATTACCTTAATTATGTCAGCAACTGGGAATTAAACTGCAAATACATAACATTAAAAGAACAATAACTTATTTCACACCGGAGGGCAAAGGAAAACAGACACTGTTTTAATTCTATTTATATTCCTTTATATTTATTTTTCATCGTAAATGCCTCTCCATGCAGTTGTATGTTGAAAGATATGCAAAAATAATAAATATATCAGTGTCTAATATTAAGGCACGGCATCAATCCATCTCACTCACATCTGGAGCAAAAGTCACTATTACTCTGACCCATCTACCTGTTCATGTAGTGTGCAAACATTTTGAGACTTGGTGGAGTACCTTCAAGGAAGACGTGAAATGATCACGATGATTGTCCTATGCTCGGGTCCATGTTACAAGTCTATCATTTTATTCAGCTAGCGCGTTGTCATAGTTTAGCTTTGACTTATATCCTGTTGGGTACTATCCAGAGCTCAGCCCTCAGGCTGATATGATTGAAAACACTAAGACTCAATGATTAACATCAATCAGGGCAAATTCCAGCCATCTCATACTTATTAGGGTCAAAGTCAAATCTAGACACATTCAGTCCTAGTAAACACACAGAGACACAAACTTTAAAATAAAATATTTAAAGAAAAAGGGAAAATATTTTTGCCTGGTAACTGTGTGTGCCCAGGTCTGCTACAGTTGGTCACATTATGGTAATTAAGTTAAATTGGTGTAGTAAGATTTTCCAGGTCTGTCACAAAAAGCAGGCAACAGTAGTTACATAGTTTTGGCATTTGCTGGAATTTAGGCATCAGTAATACACCTCATTTTCTCTATTTATGTACAGATATAATTTTTGGTCCAATATTTGGAACAGAAATGTTCGAGCTGTGGAGCTAATACAGTATTTAAATTCATGTTTGGAATGACTATGACACTGGTACACACAGCAACAAAAAAAAACCCCAAACAAACCTGAAACTGTCGAAAGAGCTATTCATTCATGTGTGCTTTAGAATCTGTGATGTCATTGTTAATGTACTGTGATTAATGCATCGTTTATGTGCTTATTTTGAAATGCTGCGTCCTCGTACCTCATTTGGCTGTCTTTGGGCGGAGTGTAAAAGGCGACATTTGCCTGTTTATGTTCAAGTTTATCCACAGGCTCATAACACAGGCTCTACAGTTGGCAGGTCTATCAAAGGCAGTAATCAGGCATGCTGGGAAAAATCTTTTGAAATGCCTTTCTGGAAAATAAGAGATAGAGAAAGAAGAATATATGTGCTTATGTGCCTGGCTCTAAGGGGGTTTTACTGTGTGGGTGTGTGTCTACAGTAATGAATCGAGGTCCAGTTCTGGCAACGGCTCCTTCCAGTAGGAGAAACTGCTGTAATCAGGACAGGCAAAAGCAGAGGAGGCACTTCCTTCAGCACAAAGCAGAGGGAAGAAATGCGCCACCAATTCACTGAGGTGGCTGTACCTGGAAAAACACACACACAATCCCACATACGACCTGAACTTAGTGTGCTCATTCATGTAATATTCTTTTATCACCACATTCTGTTGAACACTTACGAGGATTTGTTGCCTTTAGTCTTCTCCTGGATAAGCTCTCCTTTTGGGTTGACAGTGAATATCCTGGTGTCAGGCACTCCAACCTGCTTATAGGCATAAGCGTCCTGAAAATTGGAAGACAGCAGCTTAATACAGTTACAGAGAGGACTTTCAACCCTGCACTATGTACACTAAAAGGATTTTTTTTCTGTTATCGTACTCATCCACATTATAAATTGTTAGTAAGTGTTTACTTCATATCAGCAACCACGCCCCAGACTCCACATTCACATTGCTCTGGCATCATTTCTTTCTGCTGCAGTGAAGGCCAGGACGTGTACCATGAAACAATAACCATGTGGCTTCTTCATAAAATGCAAGATTACATGTGATTATACAAAAACCCAGTTTTTTTTTTGCAGAGGCTACAATTACCAATCTATGATACTACCAGGAAAACAGGGCCTTACAATAGCCAAGGCAGCATTGCTTACATTTGACCTGTTGCCGAAAGCTGCATAGAAAGGCTGACGCTGCGGGTTGAACAGGTCCCTGATGTCACTGAGACAGGCAATTTTAAACACTTCTGGCTTCTTCTCAATCACCTCTCTGCAAAGTTTAGGACAGACGGTTAAAAGTTAAAAGTCTGTAATCTGTTCAAATGTTTCTTTCACTCACATTTAAACAATTTGTACAGCGTAATAGCCAAGTATGATCAATACTGACTTACTCCCCTATTGAGCATTACTGACTATTCTGTACATTCATGGGCTTATTTAATGAAGTATTCAATGAAGAAACAGGAGCAGTAAACTCTTTCAACTTTTTAATTACTGTGAATCAGAACAATATATGGTATAAATACCAGCTGAGCTGGACACTGGCTGTTCAGATCAGTGGGAGATATTTTTTACCTGTGTAGTGCTGAAAACAGGCTGCTGGGAGCCAGTAGAACAGGGCCTTTAGGAAGGACAGTGCCTCTGTCATTGACCCATTGCAGATAGTCCTTAGTGATGGCAGCCATACCTATAGCCCTTGCTGAACAATACAGGAACTTGTAGCCATTTCTGCAAGGATAGAAACAAACATTTGTATTTTACTTCTACTAAATGAAATAAGATAAATGACTTTTTCAGTTCTCTAGTATTTGAACAGACCTGCAGTATTAAACTCAACTTGTTCTAACGACGCATATGTGGTGTATCAAGTTTCACCAGACTTTGTGACAAAAGATTAGCACTTCAAATAGAATTCAGTCTTTTTTCAATTAACAGAACAGCTGGACTCTTTTTAACAAGCAGGGAAACATGTGGCAATGCAGATTAGACAGTCAGCTGCAACAAGAATGACATCAGAATGAAATCAAAAGCAGGAGAGCTGAGCTCAGAACTGTTTTTGCTTACAGTGGTGCAAGTAATGTGAGTGAAAGTGTAGTAAAACGATATGGTAGATTCGATGGGAGAACAGAATAGAAAGCCTATTAAAGAAAGTATTTTTTCTTCTTTATTTGCTGGTAAATTTTTTTCTGGAGCTTAACATACTGGTGTATTTTGTGGTAGAGTCTGGCAATGCCTTTGTGTGTCCAGTCTTTTCCAAACTGAGGTAGAATATGGCCCAGAGCATCAGACCTGCAAGTGACAGGAAGACAGATAGAAGCTTTACTGTCTGTCCCATGTGGTGAGAGAAATTGGCCTTTGACAGTGAAGTGAAGGCTTCTCATGCATTGTTACAATGTGAATTCATACTATGCATCGTTCTTATCAAGCAGGAAGTCTCTGTGAATTGCTGTGCATTGGATGGCTGTCTTTACTTAGTGATGGTGCCGTCTATGTCTGATATGATGACTCTGTCGTCCCAGTTCCACAGGTAGATGGCAGCCTCACAGCGACAGGTGCCTTGGTATTGTGTGGTCACACTGAACACCACCTTGTTGGCTCCCTCACGCAGCTTTAGGTGCTCCTGAATGTATAAGGGAGAGATAGCTGATGGTTAACTGCTTTTCAAACCTCAAAATATTTTTGATGGCAGAAGAAAAGGTATTTTGTAGTGATGTGGGCATGAATGCATCTTTTACTATTTGTTTAGAGGTCAGGCGTAATGATTTGCGGTACATCTGGTTGATACACTGGGTGGCACTGAAGGTTTCTATTGATTGGCTGGAAGGAAGGATGGCTTCTCGGCCCAGCCCCGCTGCTTCATCACTTTCGATGTCATCCAGTGTGCCTCTGTAAATAAATTAATGTAGTTATCCATCCATCCATCTTCTACCACTTTTCCGTTTCCGGGTCGCGGGGGGTGCTGGAGCCAATCCCAGTTCACATTGGGCGAGGGTGGGGTACACCCTGGACAGGTTGCCAGTCCATCACAAGGGCAACACACAGAGACAGACAGAGACCAACAACCACTCACACTCACACTCAGACCTACAGACAATTTAGAGATACAAGTTAACCCAAACATGATGTCTTTGGACGGTGGGAGGAAACCGGAGTACCTGGAGATAACCCATGCAAGCTCAGGGAGAACATGCAAACTCCGCACAGAAAGACCCCAGGCCCAGGAATCGATCTCGCAACCTTCTAATTGTGGGGTGACAGGGCTAACCACTATGCTGCCGTGCTTCTTTTAGTTATTTGTACTTAAAAAAAAAAAATAAAAATGCCTGGATAATGTGGATAAGTTATCTGGTATCTTAGACTTTAACTGAATTAAATGTTGACAAAGCTACTCATAATCTATCATCATTGACAATTAATAGGCAAATTTGCCATGACAACTGTTTTTGAGAATGTGGTATTTCTTGAGTGATGTACTATGTGGCCACCACTCTGGCGTACCCTGGAGGCCCAAAAGTAAATTACAGGATTATGATGCTATAATTGATTTAGAAAATGTCTTCTTTCAATTAAAAACTAAAAATCTAACTAGAATAATTTAAAGCTAACTCAATTAATTTTAGTTTAGTGGTATCTCTACAAATGGATTGGCAACTACATTGAAAATACATCAGAAAATAATATGCAATGCCCCAAGTTTTATATAAAATACTTGGATGAAACTAAGAGAAAATGACAATGCCCAAGAAATTACCACAAATTGCCTGATGTACAACTCTATTTTGTTCTAATATTTACAATCTTTAATAATATTTGCTATAATCAGAAAATCTAGAAAGTGGGCAGCACAGTGGTTAGCACTGTTGACCCACAATAAGAAGGTCGCGGGTTTGGTTCCCGGGCCTGGGGCCTTTCTGTGTGAAGTTTGCATGTTTTTCCCGTGCTTGCGTGGGTTTCCTCCAGGTACTTCGGTTAATTGGTGACTCTGAGTGTGAGTGTGAGTGGTTGTTTGTCTCTGTTTGTCTCTGTGTGTTGGCCCTGTGATGGACTGGTGACCTGTCCAGGGTGTACCCCACTCTCGCCCAGTGTTAGCTGGGATTGGCTCCAGCACCCCGCGACCAGGAAACAGATAAGCGGTTGAGGATGAATGAATGAAAGTTCATTTATGAACTTTATAACAGCCCAATAAACCAAATACATAATAAAAATATACTGCCAATGCTACTTTTTCCAGCAATCAGATCGAATGTACTTAAGTATACTTTGACAGTAGAGCACTTTGGAGCAGTTGTGTATAAACAGTAGCAGCTTAAACTGGTTGATACAGAACATACATTTTTAGTGAGGTGACTTACTTCACTGTTGATGAAATGCTGGCCAGTGGCTCCTCTTGTTCCTCTTTATTTTTCTGTTGAAAAACAAGAAGTTTCATTATCAAAGTTTTAAGACCATACAGAGACTCATGATCATACAGTTACTTATGATCTCATCCCATACTTTCATATTTACCAGCCTCATTTCTCTGTAGACCAGCACTAGTTAACAACACCACTCAATGAATGGATTGTTTTGTTTTGTTATTCATGCAGGTACACAATCACAACTTAATGAATACTACTTAATCTACCTGGCTATTGTCCATTTCTCTTCTCCTCCAGGAGAACCACCAGCGCCCAGACTTTTTGGGCATCTTGTCCTTCACCAGTCGTTCTATTGTACTCTATATAACACACAAAAAAGACAAAAAAGGGTGATGATTGTTTTAATCTTGTCATTGTAGTCATTTCCTAACTAAATCTAATCCTTAAAGTATATAATAAAAAAAACTAAGTGAAAACATTACTGTGGTCAGGCTTAAGTTATTGTTGAAGGGATAACATACCTTGGGTAAGTTTTTCTGGAAAGTCGTCATTGACAGGACCATTGGAGCAGCTACTGCCCAGTTATAATAGCTGTGGAAAAGGAAAGATAGCAGGATGTAAATTCAATGAGGAGGACAATTTAAGCCTATCTGGACACACAAAGGTAAATAGGAAATTTTCCATTATTATTTTGATCTTACTTGGAATTGATGCAAATGACAAGACTTGGATCCTCAATGATACCTGGATTGGTGGCGAAATCTTGGTATGTCACAATGTGCTCCATAAACTTTTCTAAGGAGAAAGAAAAAGCAACACAGTGACTGATATAACTACACCACAGGAGTCTGGCCAGTCCTGTTTGCAAAGACAGAGTAATTTACTAATTTACCCTTGGTAATTTGGCTTGTGTCACCCTCTTGTCCACAGAGGGACATACTGATGTCCATGCTGTAGGAGGTGGAATCTGACAAATACTCTGTACCGCTGTCCATGGCCCCGCTGCCCACTGATTGAGGTGACTGACTCCCTGAGCATGAGCCCTGCTCTGTGCCATGCTGAGACGTTCCCTCTGTCTCACTGCAGGGACACCATGCAAAGTTATTTATTTAGGTAGGGTTGGTTAGTTATTACTTAGGGTTAGTTACTTATTTACCTATTACTTCAATTATTGTGGATAACAAAGCAGAAACCATAGAATATTTATTGAAATTGTAAGGTAACAAAAACTACACAGGCAGCACAACGGTGTAGTAGTTAGCGCTGTCGCCCCACAATAAGAAGGTCACAGGTTCATTTCCCAGCCCTGTGCTTGCATGTTATCCCCGAGCTTGCATGGGTTTCCTCCGGGTGCTCCGGTTTCCTCCCACCGTCCAAAGACATGCATGTCTAGGTTAACTGGTTACTCTAAATTGTCCGTAGGTCTGAGTGTGAGTGTGAGTGGTTGTTGGTCTCTGTCTGTCTCTGTGTGTTGGCCCTGTGATGGACTGGTGACCCGTCCAGGGTGTACCCCGCCCTCCAACACCCGTGACCGAGAAACGGAAAAGCGGTAGAAAATGGATGGATGGACAAAAACTACACACATTATTGTTTTTCTTTTTCACAACATTGTTTCCAAGAATATTACAAATGAGCCCCTTGTTGTATATTTAGGGAGGAATATCCATAAGTGCATTCTTACCTCTTGGGGAAGTAGAGCGCAGCAACTTCTGGGTTCAGTGAGGTCAGATCATCCAAGTAAATATCAGTAGGTCCTAAGTGGTGATTTCGTTTTCCTATGGCAGAAAGACACAGAAAAACATTTGGCAAACTGTTACATAAACTGACATAAACATAGATGTACATTTTTAGTCTAAAATAAGTCTTGAAAGTATCCTTAATTGAAACGACAAACACCTTTTTTCTTGCCCTGGTGCTCCACTTTGGTAGATGCCTCAGAAGAGTTTCCTGACCCCTCTGCAGTTGTCCAGCTGGCCCCACTGTCACCCACTTCAGTCTTTGATGCTGTCCTATTGGTCAGAGAGCCTCTGTTTGACCTATCCGTTATACCAGGCTTTGTGTCATCTTCCCCTCCCTCAGCACAGGGGTCTATCCCACTGTCTCCCTCACTGGCAGGGGCACTACTGCTCACACCCTGTTCACTTTGCTCAGGTGAAGCACCCTGCTGCTGTAGATTTGATGATTCTATACTACCTTGAGTTGTTGTATCTGTAGAGTCATCACTGTCTTTGGGTTCTTTCTGATTGTTGTCTGGTTTGTTCACAGTGACAACAGTGATTGCACTACCACGATCAGTGTTATTATCCTCAACATTGACTGCACTCTCTTTGCTATCAAAGGAATCAGTGCCATTGTTTAAACCAGCAGAATAAGAGGGTGACCCTCTGTTCTCTCCTTCCCTTGAATCCCCATCAGTCGTCACTAATGATGCACAAGATTTGAAGAGGTCATTAGGGGTAGAATGGGCAGTGTGAGAGTTTCTCTTATTTGGTAAACGGGTGGTTTGCATGGCCTGGCTTCCTTGGTCCAGGGATTGAGTCCTGGGTTGTGGTCTGACAATTGTTACACTGCTTACTCTGCCACAGCATATGACAGGCTCCAAGCCCATATCAAATGAGTCCTGTCTCTCAATGGTGCGGAAATGGGAACACCCAGAATGGGAGATGTGCTGCAACTCCACTGGTTTCTTCTCTGATTGACACAGCTGTAGGAGGGAGGGCAAAAAGACCTAGTTGAGAGTGTGTGTCGGCGTTACAATGTCAAATGTCAACCATTTATAACAGCACAGGTAGGAAGAGACATATCTAGTTCTGCGTGTGTATGTAAGTGTATTTTTTGTCTTACTGTTGGAAAACCTCCCCAGTTCCACTGTATCTGAGGCCCAAGGGACTCTTGGGGTCGAACCAGCAGCTCAGAGTCACTCTTAGGAGAGGATGGCCGGCTGTAAAACACACTGCTGTGAGGAAGAGATATAAGGAAAACTGTCAAAAATGTAAGGAGAGTATGAGCTAATATATGTAAAAAAACAACGATTTCTAAATGGCCACAGGTGGGTCAATACAATCAAATAAATAAATTAATTCACTCAGCATTAAAAATGACCTTTCCCCACCTTTCTGAGTGTGACTTCTCTCCATCTGAGTGAGGATGAGGATCTCTAGTCTCTGTGGTCTCAGGCTCCCCATTTGGCTCCTCAGACAGCGAGTAATACACTGATTTACTTTTAGAGAAACAAGAAGATATTTTTAACCACTGTGCTAACCTTGAAGCCAAGAATCAACATCATAGTTCGGCGCCCTATGCATTTTGAAGCTGCTTTGTGCTGCTTGTTTTGTTCTGGCAGGACCTGTCCTTCACAGAATAACATGTTATAATACTGTGACATCTTTCCCGATGCTTGATACTGTCAGCAGTGACTGCAAACGCAATTAAAGTGTGCTGCTTCAAACACATCATTGCATTCGTAATATGTAATATGATCTGATGTTTATAACAACAGAGAGAATTCAGACATTGCAGAGTTAAGGGACAGATGATGCAATGAGGTCTGGTGTTCTGGTGTTTTTATGCCTCAGTGTGCCAGTGGTTGCTGATAGTGACATAGATATCAAGAGGATAAGACACAGGACATATGATATGATTTCCTGTTGAGTTAAAGCCAGATAGAAACATTAAATTCATGGACAGTTTTCAGGTCCTTTTCAAGAACAGGAAGCCCTTTACTGTCTGATAAAAGATAAGAGTATAATTCAATACATCCAAAAGAAAGAATAAAAAAAAACCCAAAAAAAAACCAAACCCAACAACTGACCAGATACGTAATTGAGAGACAAACTCGTCTTGTCCAGAACTCTCTTGTCCCACTTGACTAGTTTCTCCTCTCTCCCACTCCTTCTCTCTTTCTCTCTCATCTGATGAAGAGTTGTCGTCTCTCAGCTGACTACTGGAGCGCATGCGTTTGTGACGCCGTTTCTTCCTCCGGGTCCCAGACCCATACACAAAAGACCCCTCAAGATTCTCCTCTATGTTCTCAGGGAGCTCAAGAGGAATTGGGGAGGTGCACAGATAGGCTGGGACCTGGGACTGAGGGGGATAAAAAGAAAAACGTGTGTAAAGAACTGCATGCAACTGAAATGTCAAAAAAGATCATTTGCAAAAATAAAACAAATGGGCATTCATGTTGAGCCTGACCTCCATATTTTCATTTTCTTCCACAAAAAAAGCTTCTCCATTGTCCCCCAGCTTCATGTGCAGGTCAACAGATTCACCATTGATCTCAATGTCCACCTAAAACCAGAGCAATAATCATATGTTACCAAAATCAAACAGTCCTTGAAGCAACGGAAACAATCAAAAGACAGTAACAAAACTCACAATTTTCTCCTTGGAGCGCAGCACACCAAGCTTGCCAAAGCGGACGTGAAAGGGCGAACACTGGAACGATCCATCAGGTTGTCGAACCACAATGACATCAATCCCTCCGGTGAGAGTGGCAGGATTCAGGCCACGATACAGCTCCTTCACTGTCACAAACACTGTCTCTGCTAACTGACCCACAATATTCATTGTTTGGGACTGAAAACAAAAAAAAAAAGCAAGAACAGTGAGGCCTGCTGGCTTGACACAGAGAGAAAAGGTGCCAGCATTCAGTACTTTTGTGGCAGTTCAATCCTGCATTATTTCCTTTTTTTGTAAGCAACACTGAGAATAGATGACTTATGACATGACATATGAGGAACACACTTTCTCGTTGAAAAATGACATATGGGCTAATGGACTAAAAGGCAACGACTGAAGTCATGCAAAAAGTGGTTTCAGTGAGTCAAGAAGTCAAGACACTTTGCCAGAAGCAACAAACACCACCATGTGGCCTGCATCAACATGGTTAGACCAGTAGGAACAAGTATGTTAAAAGGCCTTACTGGCCCGATGACGGAGCCTCTTCACCAAAATATCATCAAGACCCAGTAATTTCAAATATCATTTCTAAATTAGGAAAGGAATCTCAGGAGGGAATATTTTGATTCTGCAGCAAAGCAAAGGCATAAAGTGGAAGCTGGGGAGGAAATTGTCACTGTCATTGTGCTACTTGAATTCAATTTCAAGTATAAACAAAGCTCACACCTGACAGTGATGTATCATGTAACACACTGCTACAAAATGAATGAAACCTGTCTGAAGCAACATCTGTAAACATTATCAATCTAATATCTTACCCACAGAGAGGGATGCAGATGTCCCCTCCCAACCAGGCTGTGCTCCCTTGACCTCCCCTCTGCCATACGGCACCACTATGAAGGCTTTTCCCACCAAATGAACTCTGGAAGTTTTACCTCCATTACCTCCAGAGGAACCTGGCAGCTCGAATCCACATAATGCTCAGCTGCCTCTAGAGGCTCAACTTTCGTAACCCTACAAGCACGATTGTTCACAACTGTAAGGCTATAGTTTGCTAATTATGGCCACAAAAGTTTGTATGGTTGATTATCCTGGCTGCTAAGTTTAATTAAGTTACTTATTATCAGAGATGACAGCACCCTAGTCCCCTCTGTTTTGATCTTGGATTTAAAATATAGCAGTCTATGAGAGAGTCCTTGTATATTCACACACCAACGTTCCCTCTATCTCTAACTATATATACACACCCTCCTGTCACACTGAATTCATACTTCCCCACTGGCACTGCACATGAAAGCCAGACCAGCAGTTTCTGAAAGGCCTGGATGGGCTATTCACACACGTTTGGCATGAAAACACACATACATGCACTGATGGACAGCTGATGGACCACACTCTTTCTGGGCTTGACTACAACTCTCTGGGTCATCAAAGATGAAGGGAGTCTCTGGCAGTTGTGCTCTGACAGTAGTGGAAAATCCTTACACCTGGCTAACTTTGGAGGAACTACAAAAAATAACTTGAAGATTTTAATGGGTATCACTGCCAATGATCTATGGAAGAGGACAGAACAGAAGGGTAGGCCTGATTGTCAAAATCATGTCTAGCCAAAGAGAGAAGACATAATAATTGATGTAGGTAATCAGCCTTGCCATTTAGTTGAAAGAAAAAAAACTGACTCAATCTGGTCAATTATGTAACTGATCCAACTGTACAGTGTAATGAATGAATGTGAAGCGAAGCCACTTTCTGTGCCAATTCAGGCGTTTCTAAATGTATATACTTTACAGTGATGCCTCGATGAAATTAACTTGTCAGCTCAATTTACAAAGCAGGAAGACTGAAGCTTAGAGGAAACAATGGTAGTAAAATATACAGAGAGGACAAAAGAGAAAGATGGGGGTTCATACTAATGTACAAGAACTCAATCTGTGTGGCATTTTCAATATCTATTAATCTGTATTTGTGTTTTTTAATGGATGACCAGAGTGTTCAAAAATGACCATCGCAATCTCTTCTAGCCCATTTTCAGAAAAATATTCAGTTTAAAATGATATCAAATCCATAATGAGGTTCTGAACAGTGAATAAGAATCCATTTGCTTTCATTATCTTGATTAAATCCCATCATGCTCCCACCAAGACTTTAAATGGATTTCTTATCAAATAATTTAGTGATCACAACTGAACACCCGAACCCTCCACACTGAGTCACATGTTTGTTGCGTTTGTCAATGTTCAGTGAGCGGGGAAGGCTGTCTTGGCTTGTCCTGACCTTTGTCCCAGTGAAGACAAGGACACATAGCTCCTACTGAGCCCTGACTATTACTTCAGATTTAAGGATTAGATAACATGTGTCCCCATCACAGGGCCATCCCTGCAGGGTGCAGGAGATCTCATGTACTGAAGTTTAGGAGAACTTGAATTAAAAACACACTTTTTAAAAATAAAGAGGCTCGGTTGGTTTTAGTGACCTACATGTGGACGCTTGGTTGGCATGCGTACTTAATGTAGACCACAAACTGTAATAACTTCCGGGAAGGTTTGACACCTTCTGTTCACTGTACATAACAATGCAGCCAATGAAACTAGGTGGAAACACGTTCACCTTCAACCAGCAAACAAACTGATTTTCTCCACGGCCAATAAAACCAGTAAAGCTGAGCATATAACCCATTTTATCGCCGACAGTTCAGACCTTCATTGTGGATTTGATCGGCGGCGTTCAAACATCTGCATGACTCGTCTGAAAACGCCGCTTTAAGTTACAGGAGGTAGAAATTTTGGCATGACTCTACCTTCCCTGCCAACTACGACTACTTAACAAGTTGCTGACAGTCTAAAAAGTTTGCGGGAGTTTCTTGTTCCCATGTCGGCGGGTGTTTGAGCAGCTTACCTCTCGGTCAGCTCTTCAGACTCAGACAACAACAGACCTCCGGGACGCTTCCTACCACACTGCGCCTGCGCAGAACTGCAGACACTCAGCCAATCAGCGGCCAGGAGAAGACCCATAGACCCGCCCATACAGTTATCTGTAAACAGACGATAACGCAAATTTTTATTTTTACCTTGTCAGTGTTGAATAGGAAACAAAGTAACAAGATTGATTAAAAAAGAACTAATTAACAAAAATATATTTCTAAAAAATATTCAAATGATACAATTTAATGTCACAAGGGGATTTTTGCTGATTGCTACTGTCTTGGAAAAAAAGAGCATCTCAGTGATTAAGATATGAAATCACTTAGCGGGGCACTGATATCTTCATTCTGGCCTTGCTAGAATTTAGTTAAGTCCAAAGGACAGTGAAATATTTAAACATGGTAAGGCTATAATAAGGCCGAGACACTTTCATGTTTGAGCATATGATGGACTGCATGACCTTATATGTACCTCAAAGCCTCATGTGTTTACAGTCTGACTGAACATTTTTATGGTCCTCCTACATTATTTGTGTCCTCATCATCATTCATTGAAGGGTTTCTAGTGTTTTAGAAATGATAACTTGTTAGGCCCAGTGGAGGGCATCACTGCACCTGCACAGAAACACATTAAAGAGAGACGCCTCATTTCGGTGCTTGAATGCTTCCATTCATGCTCTTTATCTGTGTTGTTCATTTTTTAATCCCAACTAATGAAAGGATGTATTTTATTATTCTGAAATTTTCATTTTAGGAATGTTAATATGTTGCATTGTCTAATATGTATTCCTAGAATACACACTCAATATAAATAATAATTTCAAGACAGAACCATGGAAGTGTGTAATAAATGTAGTCTGTAAATTGAGTCATAAGTATTCAGAGGGCTGAGAGCTTTTACCAGAGAATGCTGAAAATACTAAGTGTTCATTTTACAATTAAAGATACAGTGGTTGCGGAAAGTATTCAGACCCCCTTAAATTTTCCCCTCTTTGTTACTTTGCAGCCATTTGCTAAAATCATTTAAGTTGATTTTTTTCTTCATTAATGTACACACAGCACCCCATTTTCACAGAAAAACACAGAAATGTAGACATTTTTGCATATTTATTAAAGAGCAAAAACTGAAATATCACATGGCCATAAGCATTCAGACCCTTGGCTGTGACACTTGTATATTTAACTCAGGTGCTGTCCATTTCTTCGGATCATCCTTGAGATGGTTCTACAGCTTCATTGGAGTCCAGCTGTGTTTAATTAAATTGATTGGACTTGATTAGGAAAGGCACACACCTGTCTATATAAGACCTTCCAGCTCACAGTGCATGTCAGAGCAAATGAGAATCATGAGGTCGAATGAACTGTCCAAAGAGCTCAGAGACAGAATTGTGGCAAGGCACAGATAGCCAAGGTTACAAAACAATTTCTGCTGCACTTAAGGTTCATAAGAGCACAGTGGCCTCCATAATCCTCAAACGGAAGATGTTTGGGACGACCACAACTCTCTCTAGAGATAGCCGTCTGGCCAAACTGAGCAATCAGGGAGAAGAGCTTTGGTGAGAGAGGTAAAGAAGAACACAAAGATTACTATGGCTGAGCTCCAGAGATGCAGTGGGGAGATGGGAGAAAGTTCTGGAAAGTCAACCATCACTGCAGCCCTCCACCAATCAGGGCTTTATGGCAGAATTGCCCGACGGAAGCCTCTCCTCAGAGCAAGACAGATGAAAGCCTGCATAGAGTTTGCCAAAAAACACATGAAGGAATCCCAGAAAGAAAACCAGGCACTGCTCATCACCTGTCCCATACAATCGCAACAGTGAAGCATGGTGGTGGCAGCATCATGCTGTGGGGGTGTTTTTCAGCTGCAGGGGCAGGACCACTGGTGTGCTGAAAGAGCAAACAAACAAATGCGCTATTTAAATAAATCCAACCACAACATATAGAACTTGAGCTTCAACATACATTAAGTGCTGCCCAAGCAGAAGATGTTACATAAATAAATTCAGTCAAAATAGTAAGCATTGAATAACTTGACTTTATCTTGACAGGAAAAATAAACTAGATATTTCCCAAAACACTTAAAGTGGAAAACAGCTTTGTCACAGTAAACTGTCAGAACAGCAATCCCTGTTTTATTCCTAGTAGGTTCCCCTACAGTTTTTTTTCCCCCTAATCCTGATGTAAAAATTGTGTGCAACCACAAAACAAATGTTGCACCATGATATAATTTAAGGTGCTCCCTCTACATTCAGGCCACAGTGATGGCTGGACAGACTGCCTATTTAAGGAAACCATAGTTGTACAAGAGAAACACTGCCTTTCAGAACTACTCTGCATCTGCTCACAACTCTCTCTCCCCCTCACTTCCAACCCCACCATACAGAGCCTCCTCAAATGTTTAGGCCCTTTTCTCTAAATAAGGCAGCCTTATCATAGTTCCTGTCATTTCTGCCTTTTTCCCAAACATCCCGATCAGCGTCTGTGGCAGTAACAAGCTGCAGCCTGAGCATTCTTTTGCCTTGTATGGAAAAATGGCCTGGCCTGGGATGTCTTTGTATGGGACAGGCGGCCATCTCTATTGGCCAGGGCAGAAAGGGGAGGGGCCCATTGGGAGTCTGATTCTTTAAACAAACTTTTCAGTTGGACTGCCTGCTTCCCTTCCTCTGCTGTATCGGACCCAGACGACAGGAGTTTTAAGAACTCTCATATATTTTTACCTGCAACTAAGGTGAGAAAGAAAGCTGTTTATACCTCTGGGTTTGATAAATACGTTTTGGTTCCTGATGGGTTTAGTGGTACAATGTTCAACTGTCAGTACAGACAGAACGACAGAGGGCTTGTGAACCTGATATTTGGTAAATGGTACCAGATAAACTACACCCTGAGCTTTTTGATCTGTTGATCTAGAGGAATAGAGACCTGTGGCGGAGCTGCACCGTAAACCTCTGTATATGTTTTACAGACAGTATAGATGTTATGTAGGCTTGTGTGTTTACTTCAATCTTGTCACGATGGTACATTAGACAGAGGAATTTCTGAATGCAGCTGACCCATTTAGATCTGGCTCACTCACTTTCTCTTAAACACACACATCCTTACTCACACACACCCCTCATGTCTTTTTATAAGCGTTGACATCTTAACTTCCCCCTCACTTGAGTCTGTTTGTTTCTGGAATTCCTGAACCGTAGGACTTTTTAGTCTTCACTTCAGTAGTGGTGACCTACATGACCTGAAGTTAGGGTGAGGGTTGACAGTCTGACTGTTTGGCTGTGGGTGTGTAGACGTGCGTGTGTGGGCTTGCTGGACATAGCAACAGAGGAGCTTTGTCATCTCACAAGGATTAGAAAGGGACAAAGAGGTACTGTGGTGACCAGAGAACAAATACCACTGTCAGTACAAGCCATGCTGAGGCACGTCAGCCAAATACTTATGTTGCTGAGATCAAATATAGTTGTTCTCTTCCTCCTCTTAGTGAAGTATTGTTGATTGACTTTGTGCAAAGAGCATGAGATTTAACTACTGCTACAGCACAAGATTCAGCGGGACTAGGAATCAGCTCTTTTCTTGCACCTTGAAAGATTTGAGTTGAGAAATAATCCCACTGGTCAAAAAATCCTTTAGACATCTAGTTTACTGATTAGTTCAAACACACATATTGACATAGAGTTCAACCTCTCTCAGGAAACAATACCCTTCAGTATCGCCTGAGTCAAACAAGAATGCATAATCGAGATAACTAAAGTCCAGTGTCTCAAAGTGGACTGTTTACACTTCCTTGAAGTCCAGACACATCCACTTACACCATAGTTATTGTAAGACAACTTTTTGATTGATGAAATTGTGGTGTTTTGTGGGAAGACATCACCCTCTGTGTTTGGAGAATAGCGCCTTAATCAGATTGAGGAATTCCTCTCTTTCTGAAACCATGAATTGGAGCTTGACACTGTTTTGTTTCCAGCTTCCTCTGCGGAGATGGAGACTGGAAAATTGGGGGGGCCAACAGAGCACACCTTCCAAATCTCTTAATTTTTTTTAGCCCATGAACGGACAAACACAGCCAAACAGTAGTCCAATTAAAGGCAAGACTAATCCAACATGTGCCTTTACTGAGTGGGAGGAAGGGAAGAAACCACCACTGACAAATTGTGTGTGTGTGTGTTATTGGCGGCCTACACCTGTGAAATGAGGAGATTCTGTAGGAATGATGTTCTCATAACCTTCTATACCAATAGCCCAACCATACAGATCCATTTGCGGGTTTAAGATTCTCTTCACACTTTGTTTATTCATTAACATTATAAAGCATTGGCTGGTTACCCTGCTTTGCATTGACCATTAAAATTAAAATGCTGCTTCATTTGTATAGAGATGTCCGAGAGAAATGGCATGCTGAATACATAGAGATAAACAAGCACGTAGATAGGCAAACCTGCAGCTTTTCTGTGAGGTCTTTGTGAATCATGCAGGCAAGAGAGAGATAGAGAGGCAACTCCACGCTGTTAAATATAATGACAGACAGTGTCACAGAGACAAGTCCCTCGGAGGCTCTGGTTTGGTGAATATAGGGCAGCAAAATGCTATTTATAAATTTATATAGCTATTGGAGGAAATTTATATGTATTACTGTGATACATTTTGGAATGAAGATGTTGTAAATAATGGTAGTAAACTGCAGACATATGTCCAAAACTTTTTCAGACATTGCTACAGAGAAATATACTGTGCTGTGTATCTTTTTTTCTCTATGCTATCACAGGTAAATATATCCAAACACACCCAGTCTTATTGACTGAAGGGAAGTTTCTATACATCTATATTCTTAGTATGCAGGTGTGCCTGAAGCAGCCTTTCTTAGATTAAAAATGAATATCTTCTCCTTATCCAAGCATTTTTTCATCTAGGTTATTTTCAGTTGGTGGAGTCGTATTATAATCTACAATCTGATTGTGATGTTTAATATTCATTCTGTCTAGTTACAATTCACCTGAAAAAGGATCTAATTGCCGTGTGCAGTCTAGATATTTCCCACAGCACCTAAACAGCTCTGTCAGAGGAAGCTTTCGGAGAAGCTAACACTTTTTATGCTTAATAGCTTTCCTCCTAATGTTAAAAGGTGTGAGCAATCACGAAACAGACATTGTTCCAATGACATCATTTAAAATGTTCCTTCCATGCTCAGGCCTAATTGTGAGCTGGTGTCATGTGCAATATTCACATCAATGCATGATGTCATACTTTTGCGTGACTCATCGACCTGTCCTCGACACACATACACACGACCTGAATGTGAGTGGCAGGTCTGATCCTGAAAGGATAAAGTCAGCTGCAGTGTGCACCGGGGAGATTAGCCATTTTCACACCAATCACTATTTGTGACATTTGAAGAGAATGTGACTTTGTCTCTTGAGGAAACAAGAGAAGAGGGCTTGTCTATCTGTGACAAATAAAAGAGGGAGGAAGAGTGTGAAAGGAACTAAATGGATGTAGTAGTCTAGTTTTTAGCACCATAATTCAAAACATATATTAAAACTGCTCCTCTTTCTAAATACCTGCTGTAATCACTTCTCATTTCCAATTGTGTGAGCATGAAATGTATCCAGTCCTTGGCAGCACAGCAGTAGAACCATCATATCTAACCTACGAATCATGCCTTTGAATGTCAACAGCCCCAGATCCAGCCGCCACCATGTCGAGCAAGCGTGCCAAGGGAAAGACCACGAAGAAGCGCCCTCAGAGGGCCACCTCCAACGTGTTTGCCATGTTCGACCAGTCTCAGATCCAGGAATTCAAGGAAGCGTTCAACATGATCGACCAGAACAGGGATGGTTTCATCGACAAAGAGGATCTGCACGACATGCTGGCCTCTCTGGGTAAAGAAATTTGCTCTCGTACTTAGTTTCTATGGTGACCCGACGTCCAAAATCAGGAAAGAGCTGTTCTCCTCAAAGGGGCCAAACATTTAGTTTACAGATGAAGTTGAGTATGGAGCCTAACCAGTGACGCTATAGAAATGTGTTGTGCTGTTTCAAATTTGATCACTTTTCATAAAAAGAGTCCCTCCCATGTATCCAGATTGTGTGCTATGCTAAACTGATGGAATAAATACATAGAAAACTGCTGAGCAGCAACTTGTAACAGTGTATTTCATCATCAGGTAAGAACCCCTCTGATGAATACCTGGAGGGCATGATGAGTGAAGCACCAGGACCCATCAACTTCACCATGTTCCTCACCATGTTTGGAGAGAGGCTCAATGGAACAGATCCAGAGGACGTCATCCGCAACGCCTTCGCCTGCTTTGATGAGGAGGGATCTGGTAAACCAGCATAAACCAAATATTGTGTATACACAGATCATTGTGCTGAAGGCTTTGGGCATTTACCTATTTCTCATTTGTGTCTACAGGAATGATTCATGAGGACCACCTGAGAGAGCTGCTGACCACCATGGGTGATCGCTTCACAGATGAAGAAGTGGACGAGCTGTTCCGTGAGGCGCCCATTGACAAGAAGGGCAACTTCAACTACGGAGAGTTCACTCGCATCCTCAAACACGGCGCCAAAGACAAGGATGACGAGTAGAAGGAAGAAAGAACTGCAATGGACCCCCGCACACAGAATCCACCACAAATCAAATCCCAGTTCCTACTTTTGTGAACCTTGGAGGTTTGAAAGAAATTTAATTGGAATGAATGTAGGAATACTGAATGACAATATCATTTATAAATGGACAGAAGTAAATTGTGTTTTAAAACTAAGTGGTTATCAAAGGTAGAATCTTGGGATTTAAAATTCTGCAATACTCAACTTGCCAGTTTTTATCATCACTGAAGGTTTATATGGATGAAGAGAGGTGTATCAGTATCTGCATCTCATAGCTACAAGTTGACTGCAAGTTCTTCCTCCTCGTCTGCAGTTGTTCTGATCTTTGTAGGAAACCTGGTTGGACTGTTGAGAATACCAAGATGAGTGCGGGGGTGTTTGGACTGCCAGATTCACTGCTACATACAGTACCAGCCATGTTTACCTCTTCCTGCCGATTAGCTACTACACTTGCACAGGCACTGAGTCTCCTTCTCTGTCATTTGTGTCCCTGTATGTTGGAAAATGCATAAAGAAATTGGTCCTCGCTTGTTTTTATTACTTTGTGACAATCCAAAGTGGTGAGTACTTTTTGATGAAATAGTTCCTGCTGAGCTTCTAGTCTAAACCTGCCTCATCGTCCAATCAGCTGGTTGTGTGCATATATTCAAGGATCAGGTATGTGTGTATTGTTGATGGAATCCAGTCTTTGAAATTGCTCAGGCAAATAAAGTAAGTTTATTCATGCCACTGACCGCAAAATGCATGAATGTGGTGTTTTTAAAGACACTGCAATGTCTGAAATGTCCTGTTTGTCAAAACAAAGCACCTTATAAATTAATTGGCCTAAAAAAAAAAAAAAAACCCAGATCTTTCAGCCCTTTGTCTTACATATCTTCACGATGATAATTAAACATTAAATATAAACTACTGCAAGTTTATTTTTAGATTTCACCAACATGAACTGAACCTGATTTTGTTCATTTGAGAAATTAATGTTTGCTACTACAAACTATGGTTCAAGTTTGACACTTAACTCTTGAGTGTGGCTTAAAACCAGCTTTGTCAGAGCCAAAACAACCTGGTGACTGTCTTCACATTCAATTACTCTTGGTAGGATAAACACAGGTGGCACTAAAAACTGTGAATGGTTTCATATATCATCCCAGAACACCAATGACTGAGCCAGCGTGCACAACATCAGGACTTTACCATGACCAGCCAAAAGTAAAAGATATTTTGAATGAGTGTTTGCAAATCTATTAACACCCCCTGATGGTGCAATTTGATTATTTTCAGAGAACTTTAGCTTGTGTATGCAAGGAAGGTGAAAAATGGCATTTATGAAAAACTGAATTTTTATTCTTTGAAATGCTTATACAAAACACACATTTAAAGTTTAAGGCATATATTGCACGACTATTGAGAAGTTTTTATATAAAAAAGGGACATCATCCCTCAGTCGTAGATTTAAGGCACAGCAGCCACTCATACTGCCAATGGTCAGTCATGGTTCACAACATGAACTTGGGGAAAAAAAAACAAAACAAACTGTTTTAAATGCATTTGGCTGGAAAGAAACTAGTTTGAGATTAAGTTCATGCCAATACATACCAAACAGGAAAATGAAACAAGACCTTGAAAATATTTACATGCATCAATACATTGTAGTCTCTCAGAGCATCACATCTAAAACCCAATTTAAACCGTACTTTATAAAACCTGCCTTCTGAATCGTGAGGCAGCCATTTTCAGTACCACAACTGATTAGGTTTTGTCACAGTGGCATGTAGTATGAATGACACAAATTTTACTTAATATGATCGCAGAGTATTCATAACACATTGCTCATGACCCAAACCTGACATGACCTGTGAAAATTGAGGTATAAAATGTACATCAGTCTAGTGAGTACCTGTTGCTGCTACTACACACCCCCCCAAAAAAACCCTCAACTGACATGTACAGAAAACAATTGGCAGTGAGAAGATGCAGAAAAAAAACCAAAAAAAAAACAAAAAGCTCAAACAAACAAAGAGTTAAAGCTTCCTGGGGGGTGTTGTGATCAGTGTGCAGGAGTTTTGACCGCATGTTACAAGTCAAGTCCTAACACAAGCTAAATGTAACAGTTTGAACCAAGCGAAGGCTCAGAGACACTGGTAAACATGACAACTCTGCTACAGTATTATTCACATAGGAACCAGACCTTTCTGCTCAATGCTACTGTTAATAGATGTCCAGTTGGCAAGCAGCCATAATATTGTAAATTATGCTAAGACAGTTTCACAGAAACTACAGATTTGTGAATAATTACAACTTCTATTGAACCCATTTCTAAATACAGGTGAAAAGAACTGATGAGGAAGAAAAAAAAAAAAAAATTCTGTTGTTTTATCTTCCTAGAAAAATTAGCAAACCATATCAGCTACATTTGCGTCACCACTATTAAGACATTCAGGTGTGAGATACACTGACCAAATCCCAAAGCTCCAAATGGACAGGGAAATCTGTGTCATTTATCCTACCCTCTCAAATAAGAGAAGCAAACGTTTAAGGCGAACCACATAAGATGGGGGAAATGTGTCTTGTGGCAAGTGTAACATTTCAGGAGCCGTAAAACCTGGATGTCATCAGATCTCCCCACTGAAATTGATTTCTGCAACGGCTCCAGTGTGACCTTCTCCCCTTCATCCTATATCCACAGCTCGGTCAACAACAGCTCTCTGCACATTGTACACAATTGAGCAAGGTCAAAAACTATTCACAGACATAATGTGTCTGGCAACCACAAAGAAAACACTGATCATTTGTCTGAATATTGGTGTAAACAAGGAAAGGTGTGGTGGTTGGGGCATGTGCTGAGTGGCTGTGATGACAATTCATGTGAAGTGAAGCCTAAGAAGATGGGGAGACGGGTCAAGGTGAGTCAGTCAGGCTCACTGCAGAACAATCAATTTCCACTTTGCCATCGCCACAAAAACAAAACTAAAATAAAAAGCTAACTCAACAAAAAATAAACAAACTTAAAAAAAAAAAAAAAGATGTAGTGGAATAAAGGGATAAGAACATCTCTCAGAAAAAAAAAAAACTAAACAAAAAAGCTGAATTGCACAACTATAGAAGACTACAAAATTGTTGCTGTACATAGAAAAAAAAAAAACACTGTGTGGATAACACTAATGGGAATGGATGACAGGCAGCCTAGCTATTCATGCGAGTGCCTTTTGTACATTCAACACAGTCCAGAACCGTTACTGAAGAGGCCGACTCTGCTGGTGTTTACGGCAACACCAAATGAAATTTTGTACAATTACAGGATACTTTCCTCCTCATTCTTATAATGTAACATGGAAAGGTGGCATCAAAATTTTACACAATACATTTAAATCTGCCCCAGAGAATATTCTTGTTGCCAAAACGTTTTGAAGCAATAGCGTCCACGAAGAACGGCAGATTAACCAATAAAAGTTGCTACTTCACTTTGTCCGGGTTAGAGTATCTAATTCATTGCTGTTGTCTGCAGGTACAGGCCTTTATGTCAAAAAAGAACCGGTGATGAAGATACATTCTTCTATATACAGTGTTGTCCAGCCTGAAAATATGTCTGGCCTCTCTCCTCCCAAGAAATACATTTATAAAAAAGGTTGCCCAGTTCCAGTTCCTAGTTAACAGTTTCACTGACTGTGTGCAAGCTGTGCTGTGGACCCCACACTGTGGCGATGGGGGTGTTAACAACTTGAAGAGAACTGGGCTGTCTGGTGTCAGCATGGACCATGCTCCAAACACTGGATGCCACTGCTGCATTCCTCTGGGTACCACCACTACTAATGCTGCTGCTGGTGGAAGAGGGCTGAAGAGGTGGCGTAAGATGGGAGGGGAGGCCTGCAAGAGGTGTGACCATTGGAGTAGGGGAGGATGATGGGGCAGAAGCTGGGACAGGAACGGAAGCTTGAGCAGAAGAGGAGATGGGAGGAGGAACAGGGGCTGGGGGGGACACTGATGTAGAAACAGGCGATGGACATGGAACTGTGACAGGAATAAAGGGGGACTTATGGAATGGCAGGTAAAGTGGCACTCCTATGGGGGATGCAAAAGAGGAAATGGCGGAAGGAGCAGCAGCAGGAACAAGCGCTACATTCGGGCATGATGCCTGGCTTGAAGCACTGACAGAGGCAGAGGTCATAGCTGGGACAAGGGCTGGTGATGGCACAGAGCCTGGACCTGTTGCTGGTACATTTATGGGACATTTAGAGGGCAGCAGAGAGGAAGCTGTGCTTGAAACTGGAGCTGATGATGAATCTGGAGTGATAGCCGGAGCAGCGGCTGGTTTCTGTCCAAAGGATGAAGAAGACAATGGCACCAATGTTGGCAGATGGGCCGGGAGAAACTCAGGCTGGTTTGGGCTTGATGCTCTGGCCATGCTCTTCTCCAAAGGGCTCCAGATCACTTTATTCATTGGAGGGGGAGATAGTCTCGGGTTTGAGACCACAACAGAAGCTGGAACTACTACAGAGGCTGCTGATGACTGTGGCCCTGCAGCCTTCACTGAAGTTACAGCTGATGCTGGAACTGCCATAGCCTTTTCCATCAGACTCTGCACCCTGGAGGCATCCATTACTTGCTGGCCTTCTTCTGGAGGCGGTGTGGGCCCCATGTCACTGCTGGGTGCACCGCGCTGGGGCTGCTCTTGTTCAGTCTTTACAGCATCTGCTGATTTAGTCTGGCTTTCCTGAAGTCTCTTCAGGTTCTCCTGTTCTGCTGCTCTCTGCAGAGCTGCATCCACAAGAAGCCTCAAATCACTGAAGTCTTGGGTTGGTAACAGCTCAGGAGGAGTAGGGGGAGGTGTATTGAAGAGGCCATTGGTGGGACTAGCTGCCATAATTGTGCTGGTGAGAGAAGCTGTATTAGCTCCTTGTTCTTCTGCTTCCCGCAGCAGACTTTGTGTATCCAGCCTCATCAGTGCCTGAACTGATCTTTCTTTATCTGGGTAGCCAGCTCCTGTCAGAATAGCCGTTGCCGTGTTCCCTAGAAGACTGAGATCCAGCGTAGGGGCAGAGCGGATGACAGATGGCCGCTGTTGAGATGAGCCAGAGGGGGAGTTCCTTTCTGGTGAGCTGGCTCCACCACCATTTAACAAGTGGCTTTCATTCTTACCACCAACTTTGCGGGACATGGTGAACTTGGTGGGATCTTTTCCATCCTTGCGTAGGAGGTCAGGCAGGAGGCGACGACGGGCATTGATGAACCAGTTACATATCTGGGAAAAGGGGAGAAATGCCCTGCATCAGACCTGATTTTGACTACTAATATGGATATTTTACAAAAGGAAAAAAGTCAAATAAATTTTTTCGTGTTTTCTTTAAAGACTTCTGTTGAAGTTACTGCGACATACTGCAGTTTCGTATATGGCGCAACAACTTTAGATGTTCTCAATTAGCCAGATCCAAGACTTAACAACGGGAACATGTGCAAAGTCTAAAAATGATCTGAGGCCTGTGATTTCAACAACCACCTACACCTTTTTCTTCGTCTCAATCTTTGCAAGAGGACTTACTTATCCCCTCTAGTGGCCCAACCTCCCACACAAGGAAGAAAAGCGAGACAGAAAGACAGGTGAGAACCCTCAGAAAGCTAGCAATTATGAAGGTCTGAGCTCAACTCTGCTGTGCCAGAGGAAGCAGCCAAAGGCACGCCAGTGAACTGACTACATAACAAGAAACTCTGCCGCTGTCTCATGCTGATCTGTAATGTCTTGTCTAATGCTTCCTGCCTTTTTGTGTGGGCCTTTGTGTTGAGAGGGAAAGAGGAAATGTATACTTGTGATGCACAGAAGTGAAAAGGGAAGGCTGCAAGTGTCCTTCAAGAGTATTTTTGTGGTGATACTGTCAGATTATTCCTTTACCTTTACTTGTAAATCAAAAAGCCAGGGAGAAACTATTAAAATGCCATCAAACTTGTAAAAACATACATTTCCATGTACTGTCCATCACAGAAACTGAATTTGCAGATACATTTCTACCTAAAAAAAGTGTAATTTCCTGCAGCAAGCACTGAGTATTTCTGGAAACAAACAGAAATAAATATAAACCTGCTCCTCACCTGCAGAACGGAGAGGTTGGTCTGCCCTGACAGACTGAGTTTCTCCTGCTCTGACGGGTAGGCGTTGAAGCGGTGCTCATACAGCCAGCTCCGCAGAATCTGCACCGCCTCCTTAGGCAGGTTGCCACGGCGACGGCGCTTCCCAAATAGCCCTCTTCCCGACAAGTCGAGTGGAGAGCCATCATCACTGTCCGATACGGCCGAGGAGTGCTCCTGCTCCGGGCAATGCTCTTCTACCAGAGCTGAGAAAGAAGCAGCAAGTTGTCAGTCACATTCAAAGCTGCTGCTCTGACTGTCATTTAGTGAACCAATTTAAACCACATCTGCTAGTCATTACATCTAAAGTGGTAGTCATCCATGTTGTTTTTGTGGACACTTTTTTACATTTACACCATGAAGTGTAAGGGGGGAGATAACAGTTTATGTATGGCTATATGCTCATCTGAGCCTCTACAAATAGGGTTTGCTATGATTGTGCACAAAATAAAGGCACTTTACCTTTTTCCTCACATTAATGCGAGTCGTGACAATAGCCTAAGTAGAGAAATTTAAAAAATGTCTGAACTGATCCAGCTGTTGTGAACAAGTGCACAAACCGTGTCAGTGATTTTTAGTTTCCAGTCCCAATCCAACTCTGAGATAGATAGATAGACTAAGGTTTTTGAGGCTCGGACGTGTTTTAACAATGGCTTTGTGGTTTGAACCTTGTTGTGTTCCATTTCTATCCCTGGTTGGCCACTGGAGGGAATCGCCCTTCAAAATGGAGCATGCCTGATCCCAGGGGTGGGCCACAGAATGCAGTAAATGTTTTTCTCTGGGGCTGGGTGAAACCTGACCCCCAGGGCAGCGCCTGTCTTCACAAAGGAGATTGTGTGCATATCAACATCACAGTAGCCAGTGGCCCAGGAATCTATTGACCATGTAAAGGAGGCCGTTTTCACCTCATGCCAGTTGGGCTCAAGACTGCTACAGCAGTTTGCAAATCTTTGGAATTCTGCATTCCTCTACAACGAGGGATGTACTGACCAAGCAAAAATGAAGTGGGGGAAAACTAAAAACATCCATATGCAAATTTTACTTCACTGCATTTCCCTACCTAATTCCTGTTAATGAGCTTTATTCCACCGTAACTTAATTCCACCGTGTGTTGTTGTTAACCTGTTGTGGGACCAAATTGCTGTCCTAAGGAATGGCTCTTTGCAGATTGAGTAAAAACAACAAAAAAGCCATCTGTGCATTGACTTTGACATGTGTCTTTCCTAACACAAAGCACCAGTACAGCTGGATTCATTGTATTGCACGCTACATTGAAATTCCTTGTGTGCTCTTACGTGCATTCACTTATGATATCCCCATAAACAATTGGTCTACTGATTTCAGTCAGTTAGCTCTTAATTGAGTTAAGCTAAATGACTGGGTCAAAACCATTGACTTAAATGTAATTTAGTGTATCTGGATTTAACACACCAGTCCCCAAAAACAGTCTTCCATTGATGAGACAGTCCTGTCTGTCAGAGGAGTAGACCTCATCTCTAACCTCAGTCTGTGGGAGACAAAGCTTCTGGATGTGGATGTGATATGACATTTAAACATTTGTCAGGAGGCATCAAGACGTCTTTAGGGTGGATTTGACCCATCAGAGCAGAGGCTCGGCAGATCAGTGGACAGCTGCTGGTTTAGTACAGTATGTAACAGCAGTCAGGCTGTCAGACTGGACAACTTTTTGTTTACAAAATGTCCCCCCTGCGCCAAAAGCCAGGCTGCTAAAATCTGTGGCCTGATTGTTTGGATGCAGTGTTTTCTGAATAAGAAAATAACAAAAACAAACAAACGGGGAGCCAAATGCTCATGGGTGTGTGAAGTTTGAAAGCTCAACAGTTCCCCTAAACTTCCCAGCTCTGGTCCTCTGATGAGGATTTAAAGCAGCCCGTTAGTATCTCCGCCCGCATCAAACAACTTTTCCCAACAGCTCGCTTTGTCCCGGCCGCAGCAGTCACGTCCCTCTACGTGCGGTTGAACACGTTTAGAAAAGCCCCAGTCGGTCTGATATAAAAATGCAGCAGAAATGTTACATTTAAAAGACAAAAAAGAACAAAACAAAAATAATAAAAAAAAACGCCACAAACCCGAGGAAGCCCCCCTCGCTCAAATTAGCCATCTGGAGCGCACAAAGGAGGCGGGCAGCACAGTACAGCTTCCCGCATGTAGCTCCGCCAGATGGACACCATGCCTGCCTCCAGAGATAACTAGCTGGCTAGCCGTCCCTCCAAATTCAAACACAAACACACGCTGCATTTGCTCGCAACAAAAAGCCCCCGCATACCAGGCGAGAACCCGACTGCACACAAAAACACAGCGGGGCTACCGGCCGATACACACTTTGCAGCCGATAGAAAAACAACACAAACAAAAAAAAAAAGGTGCATTGAAAGAGAGGACGCGAGTGGCGCTCACCTCGTTTGAATGCTTTCATTCTTTGTTGATGGCTCAACAACACGCAGCTGTCCGACCCGCTCCGTACACAGCGTGCCCGGGAGCCCAGCGATGGTTGACACAACGCCACTTTCTTCCAAGACGCCGAAGGTGTTGCGCTCTCTCCGCCGACTTAAACGCGTCCCTTTGAGGGGGGCGTTTGGGGGGGGGGGGGGTTCCGCCGATAGATAAGGCTTCACCCGAGCGAGCGCTCCGTTTCCATCTCACTGCTCGCTTCCTGCCAGGAAAAGAAACGCTATCTGTTTTGTGTCGCCTGCTCCTTTTTTTCTTTACCTGCGCGCAGCAGCAGCGCCAGCTCTTTGCCAATCTTGACAGTCGGAGCCGAATTGATCCCGCCTCGTCGACTGGCGTCAGCCAATCACCGCTCTCTGTGGCGCCTCTTCGGAGGCCGACAGCCAATCAGCGCGCTGCGCCAGAGAAGCAGGCTGGGGGGGGGGGGGGGGACTCCGGCCCATTGTGACTTACTGGAGAGCCATTTCATTCAAAATATAGTGCAGTCATTGAAACTCTGTTATTTAGTCGACGCGGTTCAAAGTCACACCGGCCACACCGACACGTTGGATCGGATGTGGCGGCACGGCGGTGGGCTAAAACGCCGTGGTCTGTCGGTGGCGGTGTGCGGGAGGAAGCCGCATACTATGCAAAGGCTTTACGTAACGTTGAGCAAAATGTTCTCGTTACATAAGTCATAAAGGTCCAAAGTGTCCACCGCTTTTGACTTGTTTTCATTGCCCAGATATTTTTTTCTGGACTCCTGCTGTTAAAACCATTTTTTTTTGTTGTCAAGTTTATAATACAAATGCTGTAGTCTGAGTTATTCTCGTTTTATGATTGAAGATTCAATGTCACTTTTTTCTTACTTCTTTTTGCTGAGCCTCTGAAATCTTTCTGAGTCCGAGGGAGGTTACCCAGGACAAATGAGCCGAGATTTCAGATTTTATGATGAGCTTTTAAATGCACTTTCAGTCCATCCATCACCGTAGCCGGACAGCAAAAACAAAACAAAAACGTGTGCGTGGGGTTTTAGTTAAAATTCAAATCCATCAGGATTTTAAACTACAAAAACAAGATCCATCCATGTCCCTAAGAAAGCATCACCTCTCTCGCTCTCTCTCTCGAAGGTCAGCAAACAGCTTTTACAAACCAGTACACAAGTTTATTCATGATGAACTTTTTGAGAAAGTACTGTGTGCCTTTTATTGAATGTTACTTCTCTCTGTTATACATTTGAACAACCTTGAAACAGTATAAATAGACCTAGAGCATTGTAAAAGATGGAGAGTTTCAGTCTGGTTTTGTTCTTATTTACAGAAGACAACTTACAGAAGCACAGAGGGATAAATGCAGTATTATATTTTTCACCTTATTATCAAAGAACCCTTTTACTCAGTATTGCACCTATAGTTTTAAATGTTACCAGAGTATAGTGACATGAATCTTGGTAAGTCTCATGTTATCAACCACACACCCACTCACTCAACTTTGTCTTGGACAGTAAAACCCTTTTACACTAAACCCCACAAACCCTGACGTACACACGGCCTATAGATTACTATACTGAACAAATCCTAATTGTTAAAATATGTGCTTGCCTCACAAATTATTTGTTCTAGTATTTTAACAGATATTTTTTGCTACATCACATCTCTTTTGGTGAGCGCAAAAGTTCTGGGCCTCACACCTTCCCCAGGTTTATGCCCAACTCAGTGCAACAAAGCAGAGATGCTAATGAGCGTGTGTTTTTTTGCAAGCAGGCCTTTGGACTACAGTATGGGAGTGGATTCACTAGTGTCTCAGCTAAGGTAACCTCTCCTCTTGGGATTAACTTGCTTGTCTTTTTCTGTGTCTTGTAGCATCTACTGAAGAGACATTTTCTCTGTCCTGGAATGTAGAATAGCAATCACATGAAACATCTTTAAAGCTAGGCAAACTTTATATGACACCTCATAAAGACATTTTTAGAGTCAATAATAAAAATACATTGGTGCTAGAGCAGAGAAGTATGAATGCAGCCACTTTGTAATGACATTTTTTCCTGTTTAAGGATGACCCAGTTTAGTATGACTCCAAGTGGCACATGAAGAGTGCAGCTCAGTGTTAAGAAGCCACAATTTAATTTTACCAAAACAAACTGCTACTTAAGCAAATGCTTTCACTACAACACTTTAGACTTTAAAAGGGCAAATCCATCAAACCTATATGAGGACCATTATCACCCCCAAATCAACAGCTTTACAGCAACCCCCCCACCTCCCACAGTGCAGCTGTTTGGATCATATATAGCCCTCCCAGGAAATAGTCCTAGGTGTGTCCCAGTGATTTGTGTGTATTGGAGAGAAGCCTTGTTAAAATGTATGGACACCTGACGTGTCTTGGTGTTGTTGTATGGCCAAGTTAGGCCAGACGAGTGTTGTTTATCACTTTGTGGTGGTTGGGTCACAGAACAGCTTTCTAATGACACATTGAGTTACAGACACAGACCTGCGGTTTTGATTGGAAGTTCACAGCAAATAAACAAACTAAAGTCAATGGGAAGAAAATAAATGATATGGTCTGATACTGTGCAATGTATTAACCACATCTGTGACAAAATAACGCTAATGTAGCAAAGACATTTAGATGTGGTAAAGGAAATATTCTGCTGACAAGTAAACAAGTTTACTCATACAAGACAACTCAATTTCCTCCCCATTGCTTATTTTAGGAAAACTATTTGTCAGATGCACACAACCTTTTCCTGGCAGTAAGAAATAAAATCAAGCCCAAGGCTGACTCACACAAAAGGCCTTCAGGTGTTAACGATGCTCCCCCCCCCCCAGTCAATTGGAAGGAGGCATTGACAGTGAGCAGGGAATAGGCTATTGACACCCCTGGGCCATTTTCCTCACAGAGTCATCCCCAGCAGGCAAACACAACAAGCAAACAAAGACCCACCATCAAGGGACCGCTCTTGCCAAGATAGAGAAAGAATGGTGGATATCAGGCTTTTTTTCCCTATTCAAAGCTGCAGGCTGCATTTTTGAGTCACAGTGGGTGAGAAACAGACATTGCAGCAATCAAAGCCATGGAGTGACACTGCAGTAGTTTAACATAAGTAATTAGCAAGGAGCGATCTAGTTTTGTTAACGAGCAAATCTGTGGGAGACAGACAAACGGTGGAATGCCAAGACTGTGTTTACAGACGAATATGAAGTCCTGATTGAGTGTATATAAATATAAAAAGCAACAGGCCTCATTACAGACCTTTGGGTTCTGGGAGTGGGAGAGATGAAATGAGAGATGATTCTGTAAATACATGTAATCCATTCAGTGTCTCTTCTTAATGCAAAACAGGAGAGAAATGTTGACTTACAGTGTCAGAACCTTTGCAAAACAATGCATTGTTAACTCAAATTGAGAATTGACCACTGTTGCCCTCTAGAGGTAAGAAGGTTTACAAGCAGACGCGGAAAAAGAAATGTTGACAGAGGTCTGTCTCAAAATGATCACACCATTGGCCCTGAACGCCCCAAAGAAATTAGTCAGTGTTATTACAGTGCTAATCAAGCTTTCAGGTCATGTGCATATCTAAACATTTCACTTGTGATACATATGGTGCTGTGGCTACAGTCCACTCCATTTGTTTTCAAGATAATTACTGTTGAGCTCTCTGCTCATGTGACATTTAAATACATGAGATGAATCTGAAAGTGAATTCATCTTTGGCTTATGCAGTCTTCTATGAAAAAAGCAATCTGCAGTTAATAAATGATGAAAACACAGTGACTAATATATGTAATGTTTTAATTACATACTTTTCCTTTGAATAAAAAAGTGCAGATACTTTGGACGATTTCAACGGCAGGAAAGACAAAAATGGTAACAAAGAAATTGGATTGATTTTTTTGAGTGATGCAGGCAAAATAAATCATAAATGTTCTTAGAAACATTATAAAAGTAAGACTAAGACGTGTACTAATATGTCTCCACAATAGCAATATTATCCTGCATACTTAGCCTGCTGCCCTACTTCAGTAAAAGCCCTAGATTCATTTGAGATGTATGAGTTGAATGCCAAGTGAGATTAATAAAAGCACTTAAAGAGGCCTCAGACAGACTGAAATATTCATTCTCTGGAGTTACAGCACAAACATGAAGTTAATGAAACAGAGAGAAGCAAAAGAAACTAAAATTGGATGTTTTCCCTAAAAAAAAAAAAAAGAATATTTTGTAGTATTGTGACCGCTGTCATTCTGACTGACGCTGAGACCTTCATGCCCGGTCACTGTTAACATTGGGATGTGCTTTCATTGAAAACCATTAAGAAACTAAACTTTATAGATTCTTGCCAGTGTTTAAAATCTTTTGACATAAAAACATTTTTGAAGAACACACACAAGAGTCCATTTTTAGGATGTACAGATATATCCCCTCAAACCTGACATGAATATATCATCATTCCAAAAATATTCATAGTAACCCGATCTAGATGGGTTTTCATACAAACAAAGGATGAATAAAGTGAACAAATAAATACAAGGAAGACATACATAGGTGTGAGTTTGTAGAGTGGAAGTGTAGTGGATGTAGTGTGCGCAGTGTGTGTGTGCGATGGCCACAAGGTGGTGTTCTGAAAAGCTACACGATGGCCATGATCTGGGAAGAGGACGACAACAGGAGGCAGAGGAGTGCTAATGCTCGTCTTCTGCCCACTTAATAGATCTTATAGCCATAATAGAGGAACGTTTAAAACAGTCTTCATATAGATTCTTTAGGTTATAATCCTCATAATAACAATACTTTCATTAACAATTCTATGATATCAAGAGTAGTAACAAGAAATGACAAAGTTCAACTGAGGTTTTCAATGACAGCCTCAAGGGACAAGTCTCCTTCACAGCCTGTCATCCACAAGTTCACCGTTCCCTTTCCTTTGTTAGTTGAGGGTTTGATGCCACCAGGACCAGCCTATAACTGCATGAATGCATCAAAAATGCCCAAATTTAACCCAACCCCCATCTCAGGCAATTTGATCTCTTCTCACCCAACATCCGTCCAAACTCTGAGTAGCTAATTTGCATTGAAAAAGTTCTCCTCTACTTTTTCCAGGTATTTTAGCGACACTTATCTATCCTTTGATCCGGCCCTACATCCTTCTTTGTCTCTGTCTGTCTCAGAGGCGAGTCTGGGCCTCGGGGACGTAGATTTCGATGCTGTCTGCGCTCTCTGTGGCAGAGTTCTGGCGAAACGAGGCAGCCTTCTTAGCAGCCAGCAGACGCTTGCGGGCCTCCTGTCTCTGCTTCTCTGCCGAGGCCGAAGAAGAGGTGGACGTAGAGTCGGCACTCTTCTCCCGGCTCAGCAATGGTCGTCCCTTACCGGGCTTCTTTGATGCTGGAGGGGCCACCTTCTCCTCGTCCTGCTATTGTGGAGTGGTGACATATGACAGATAGAAAAAGACAGAGGGGGAGAGATTTGTACAGAGAGAGGAGAGGGGATAAAAGACAGAGATGAGACATAATGAAGCACTCTTTGTTTAAGCAGGTTTGCCCGACAGGACTTGGACAGAGACAATGCTGTTGTTAAAGCTTTTGTAAAGTGACAACAAAAAAACACAGACAAGTACAGACACCATTGAAAAGAACAGTCATTTGAATGATAATTTCAAAGACATGAAATGGCACACTGGATTGAACTTAAAGCACAGGCAAAGGATCACAAGACAGTCAAAGCTACAAAAAGCGAGAAGAGCATTTCTGCTACAGTAAGGGCTCATGAAGACATTAACACACACACACACAAAAAGAGCAACAAACAGCAGCTAACACACACACAAGCACAAACAAACATTTAAACATAAGAGGAACAAAAGCAAGACTCCATTCTCCTATGAGCCACTTTATTTTAGCCATGCTCCACTGCGGTACACATATCAGTAGGTGACACATGCATGCTCAAAGCAGGGCTTTAACCTTCAAGACAAAGCAACAACAGCCCTCTTTGAGATGAATATTTCCATGCATGCCTAAAGGGATCTTTCTTGCCCCTTTTGTGTTGGAAAGGGAGGCCCTGTTTATCCCACACAGGAACAGGGGAAGTTGAAGGGGAGGTAAAAAAAAAAAAAAAAGTGGGAGCGATGGTGGTGGTGGTGGGAGGAGAGAGGCCGGTTTCGGCGGCTTTCCTACCCCAGCCAGGGCACTGGGCAGCAGGGGTGGGAAGTACCTTCCGCTCAGGGGGCGACTGGGCAGCTGTAGATGGCATGGGCTGCCAGTCATTGGACTTGAGATGGTAGAGCTCATCAAACTTGAGGCTGATGTCCTCAATGGAGAGCTGCAGTAGGTCCCAGAAACCAGCCAGGTCTTGGGCTGTGGGTCGTGGATTGGCATTCACATTCTGACCAAGAGAGGGATGAAAATGGATGAATAATGTATGTGTGATGAGGAGTGAGGACATGTTGTACTGCAGTTTATATGAAATATCTTAGAATGTAGAACACATTTGCATATAGGATTAAATGCTGGCACAGGAGGCAGACTTAATTCTTGTCATTGAAAGTTAAACAGAAAAATGCTCAATTTGTTGGACTTGTGTGGGTTGTTCTTTTTGTCTGGTATTATTCACCCTTACACGTCTCCCTGTTCTGGGCTACTACAAACTTTCTAAACGCCAAGGTTTGGGCTTTAGTCTACGGCAGACCAGCCTTAAAAAGTTGGTCTGACATTAATGGGGCAGAAAAAAAAAGTATGAGCCTACTTTCAACACATCCATGGTAATTAGCAGCAAGGATGGATCAAGTAGTTGACAGAAAACACACACAAAAAAAGAAAAAATGTAATCAAACAATATACAACTAAGCTTTGACAAGTCAAGGGTTAAAACCCTCTTCAAAATGTGCCAATAATCTGACTCAGGGTGGGTGAGATATCTGGGTCAGTTGTTGTTGATGCACAGCAGCAACATTCATCCAAGTTTTTGGCAATTTCTTTACTTCACTTGTGTTTTGTTCAGCAGCTGAGGTGATATATAATGACACGGTGGAATTGTTTGCTCACATCAGCTGGGGGTCATCGCACAACCATAGTGATTATCTGGTTTAACTGAGCATCATTGATTATCTCATTGGAAAGAAACTGCAGCGTGATCTATCACTGGAACACAAAACTAAATGTCACATACATTGTGGGGGGGAAAAAAAAAAAAAAAAAAAAAATCAGTACACACATAAGTTAAAATTAAATTTAAAAAAAAAGTTGTTCAGGTGGAATCTAAATGTCACGCCCTTATGAGTGACTCCTACCTTAACTGTTAGTGTCACCGACTGGTCATTGCTGATGTCTAATGTGAGAATATATTTCTCCGTTACACACAAATGCTGCTACTTTCATGTACACAACTAGGGGGAGCCATGTAACAGCACAATTACTTTGCAGAGACAGAAATCACACCAAAATAAAAAAGATCTCAATCCTGTCAAGCAAGATTACTTCTGAAATCACTCAGCATTCACATCACCAGAACAGACAAGACTCCTTGCTTGTTTTCAAACAGCTGTCTTCTTGGTTGGTGTCTCTGCAAAACTGGTACAGATTATCAAACAGACATCAAGTAAATCCTGCTCTGACATCTTTTCATCTGTCACAGCCATTGATTGTAATGCTCTGGCCCTTTGTTTGTATAGGCTCCGCCGTGTTCTCCAGGTTTAAGGAGCTGTACTAACTGCTGTGATGTATGTGCAGAATTTTTGGCAAAACCACCTGTGGGCAAAGTCCTCTCATTCTAACTGAATGGTGGAACAGGAGAGCAATTACTGTTTCAGATTACACTCCTAACTTCAGGGATGTTCAGCTGAAGATGTGAGAAGCAGATTTTCTGGGGAGCTAACTCATTGGTGTTTTTTGGTCCGATATATAAATACAGGATGTTAAGTCACTGCAAAGCAGATAAAGAAATGAATCACTGAATCTTATAACATGCTTACACATGGCACAGTTATATCAATGAATATAAGGTATTCATTGTTATTTTTCTTATCTAATAATGTAAAATCCTTTTGCCACACTGCCACGTCTGTTTTTGAAAAGCAGTGATAATGATGACAGTTGCTCTATCTGGATTAAACCACTTCGTTAAGTAGAAAATTCAGGCTAGGGCTGGGTTTGGTCATTTACAAATATTATTGAATTTGGAAATTTGGAAAATTTTCCCTTTCCACAATGAAAGTTTGAAGTCAACTTCAATCAACCTACAAGAGTTTACCAGTCAAGTTTATCTTACACATATTTTAGAAAAGTGCACATCATATCCACAAACAGGACATATGCTTTTATTTGGAGAAGCTATAGTGTCATGTGTTGACAATCAACTGCAACTTGTAACGGGCTCTTTCCAGTAAAAATGTGTCATCTCAGAGAAATGGCTTTGTGATTTACTAAAACTCCATATAATATGTGCTTTTCAGTTTTATACCTGTGCAGACCTGTGGACTGGAATTAAAAACAGGCCATATACACACCAAGTTTTGTTCACACAGCCCCCGAAACTGCTGAAACTTCTGGGACATTAACAGCTGGGCACTTCCTACGGCACTGCGTACCTTTCCCAGCACTGAAGAGAGAACACACACACAAAAAACACAACACAAACTTGTCACAGAATTGTTTGTGAAAGTAGTGTCCTGTTATTTCAACAATGGAAAGTATTTTATTCCGATCCACTCCTCTTTAGGTCAAGAAACACATCAAGACCTGCTGATATGTAAAGTACAGCAACGCATACATAACTCTAGTTTGTCAGTGTTCTCTATGCTAGTCTGTTGCATCTAGGACAAACATCTGCCCTGACAAAATCGAGACGTTATCTGATCACTGGATTGTGAAGTTATGGCAATGTGATTATAGTGTGGTGAGACTCAGCTGTGGAACAAAGCTTTGCATCAGATTTAAGATTCCTTACAACAAAAACACATTCATTTTTGAAAACATATAGACTTCTGTGCTCATATGTTGATTCAGCAACTCCAATAATCGAGCAACCAAAGCCTCCCATTGTTTGTATACTTGTGTGTAGAATGTGCATTTTTGTGTTCACTGCTGTATGCCTTGTCAGGCTGATGTTGAAGCACTAATCTAATCTGGAGTTTTAATCAGTTCCAGAGTAGATTTGTGTAATTCTGGGGATTACAGGGCTGCTTGTGTGTGGTCACCCCAGGTATTATCGCCTCATCCTCTCCATGCTGTGTATGTCTGAGTGATTGCAGGGCCAGAAGCAGAACCCTATAACTGTGCTCTGAACCACATGCTGAGGTCAGACATGGTCAGACCTCTGGTGGGAAGATCAAGATACAGGTTTCAATCAGGGCATCGCAACATATTGACTTCAGCAATGCCTTGATTGCACATTTGGTATTACTCTACTTCTTCAAATGATAATGATGCGCATTCATTTAACTATGCAAACCATTATAACTGTAACTTCCAGCTTACAACACTTTTTTAAAATTGGGAGAATCTGCTCCCTTTGCAACTTCCAACCTCCTTGTCCTAGAGTAGGAGCGATATTGTGCTAGCCTCACCCTCTTCTGAGAGCTGGTGGTCTTTGGTCTCCTGTTCCATCTGCTGGCACCAGCCTTCCATGCGTCCCGTTTCCGCCTGCAGCAATTTGAGGAACCAGTGGCCGTCTCTCCGACACAGTGTTCCCCCTCCTCCGCTTTGTGGAACGCTGCTGTTACTGCCATTGCCACTCTCCAGCCAGGGGTCTGGAGGTGGTAGCGATGAGGGGTCCAGTGCCGGGTCCAGACTTTCTGAGAATGAAGAAGAGCTACTTCGTGTAGTGGAGCGCTTGAGGACCTGCCTGGGAGGTGGAGGTGAAGAGGTGCCAGCAGTAGGTTCCCCATTGTCTAAAGAGTCCTGTGCAGGAGGGGAGCTCATGGATTGGCTAGCACTATTGACCATGACTTTTTTTTCAGTGGGTTTGGTACTGTTGACATGGGAGATGACAGGTATCTCCTGTGTGTCTGAGTCCGTTTCTTGCTTTGAGGCCATGCTACTGGAGCGGCTGAGTCTGAAAGATACAGGGTAAGAGAAACTATTACAAACGGCTTTTTCCATTCTTCAATTCACCTTTTTTAATCGTTGACAAAATTTGTGTGTGCACAACAATGTATAAAGAAAGGATAAACCAATCAAGAACAACAAAGAAGCACTGCTTAGTTGAGTCACTCAGTTATTTTTGCTGGTCAGTTGGGGTATAAACAAGAGGAGGACTATGGAGCTGGACAGTGTCATGGGCTATTTGCATTGTCACTACTAACAGAGCAGAATTCCCATTAAATACTTTTTTTTTTTTCATGTCAGACAATGGAAAAAGTATGAAATATTAAAACTGTATGTTAACTTCCAAGCTGCTTATCTCCACTGTTCAAATCCTGATCCTATTGACACAAGGTTATCTGATACAATCACCACAAAATATAACAAAAGAAAATGGCTCTACTGTAATCTTCTCTATATTTCATCTAAAAATTATGCAAATTATGCCAGATAATGAAATACCAGGGCTTGATTGAAGGAACCGTGACCAATATTATGGGAGGCTAGGAGCAGTAAAAGACCAGAAAGGAACATGATCTCATTAGCATTGGCAATTGAATCAAAGAATCACAGCTTAAGGATTGTCATGTGGCACAAATGTGTGTACAGCATCAATATAAATCAGGACTAAGAGCAGCAGCTAAACCAAATGCAACAAGCAAAAGTAAGAAAATACATGAGGAAGGAAGGAAGCATCCCAGTATGTCCTGACATTCAAAATATCATGAGCACAGAATGCACTGCAACAACAATGAAATGGGGCTCAAATATAAAGTGGGAAGGGACAAGTTCAAATGGTTAATAGTCACTCTAGGAATCAGCTTCAACATTACCAGCACAACACGCAAAGACATTACACATTTCTTTCACACCTATATAGTGCCTGTTAACAGAAATAGTAGTCAGAGTAATGTGTATGGCTATAATATAAATTCCTCACGTTGTAACAAGGACAGGAAGAGGACTTACTGCCACCCGTCCTCCACCTGTACTCCGATTGACTGAAATCTGGCTAGTGGTGGGGTTTCCTCTCGTGGAACTTCCTGAATACAGTCAACCTTAGAACAAATAGTGACATGGAAAAAAACCATCATCATTGAACTGGTCAAAACACAACCACAACGATGCATATGAGCAAGATCTTTACCTTTCCAAATGATAAAGCAAAACATCCAAAGAAAAGATATTCCATATAATTCAGTTCTTTGTTTTCAAAATGATGCCACAATTAAGGGTTAACCTTCATTTAATGTGCTGTGTTTGGACAATTGAGGAAGGGACAGTTATTTCAGCACATGCAGAAGAGAAAGTTGTGGTTGAGAGGTAACACAAAAATGCATTTTTTGCCATCTATACTTCAATAATAGCCAGCTCTAATGATATAGGGAGGATCACCCTAATGAGACCTCTAACCTACAAGCAAATTTTTGGCCTTGAAGTGACAGACTCAGACATGGCAATACATCAGAGGACATCTCGTGAAATTACTCTCAACTAATGCAATGAGCTACACTTTAGAAGATTAGTGCACCACATTGGTTGGCATTGGCTGAGTTAGTTTCATTTGATATGTACAGTAGTAAGAGCACTGATTCAACTGTGCTCTTCCTGGATAGTACAACATTCCCACTGCCTACCTGAATGCCAATGGAGGACAGTTTCCGCCTGGGTACTGGGGCCACTAGGGGCTCCTCGGCCACTAGATTTCCTTTATTTAATCCTGATTTCAGGGATTCATGTTGGACTACTGAGTCACTTGTCTCAGTGGAAGCATTGGCAGTAGTGGGAGCAATTGGCTCTCTTGGGGTGGCAATAGGAGTGGGGATGATGTGTGGAGGGCGGGGAATACCCCGGGCCAGGCTGTTGGCACGGGTGCTATCAAGGCTGTCAGAGGAGTTGCTGTGAGCGTGGCTTGACTGGCTGTTGACCTCTGACCTCCGGTCTTGTTGATCCAAGTAGTTGTCTTGGGCAGACTCTGTGCTACTCTGTACTGTCACAGAGATGTAGGGCTTGGAGGTTGTACGAGGTGGCACTGGTGGGGGAGCAGTCTTCTTACAGGTGGTTATGCATGTAGAGACTAAGAGAAAAAAGAGGCCAAGGGGGGCAGGGAGATGAGGGGAAAGGGAGAGGAAAAATTGTAGAGAAATTAGATTTATCAATCTGCAAAGCCTACTCACATCTAGGCCTAAACTTGACAAAAATATGAAGGCAATAGCAGAAAGTAACTAAGAAATACTAAAAACCCCCAAGCAGAACTCTTCAGACTAAACATTAATACAAAAAGGATTTCGTGGCATGAAAGTGGAACACCAGTGAATCAGGGAAGTATCGTGTAAATCAGAAAATCTAATCGGGGGGTACTGAAACAAACACATTGTGCCACGCAGATGACCTATATGAAATCACACACAGTATGCTTCAAAGCTTGGCTCATGAGACAGGTGATAAACTTGGAGGCAATTAGCTGACTACATGAGTCTTACAACCAAATATGGTAGAAAAGTGGAAGGACATTTACCTGCACCACTCCCTAATGTAAGACCAAAGGAGAAAAAAAAAAAAAAGCAAATTATAAAGTCCTGTGATTAAATAGTTACTTAAGTGCTTAGTGCCATACAAAGTAAAGAGTTTGACATGAATGATAATTTGACGATCCACCAAAAACCCAGTGGACACAAAATCCTAAGCTTTGTTGTTGTTGGACTATTATATATTGCTTAGTTCCTTAGTCACATGATAGCATATATAAAGGTTTTAAAATCTAAAGCTGAGCTCCTTAAAGTGGGAGCTTACATGTAATCCATGCAGCATGTGTCCAGCATGCAAAACAGAAAAGCAGGTTTTACAGCATAAAAGGCTCTTTCATACATCCACACCCATTGCTATGCCTTCGGTCTGACTGCCTGACAGCGATACCACTCTTTCACTTATCTCATCTATCAACCAAAACACTGCGCACTGCGTTGAGGTCAAAGATAATTTCCCACACAGGCTGAACTTCATCTGTGAGAACAGAAATAAATGCCTTGTCTGTGAAGAGGAATTCACCCAGTCATGTAGACTGTATCAGATCAACTTGATGGACTACACATAAAAACTAGCCACAGTACTGCAAAGTATGTGTAGTTGAGACATAAATCATATATACACAAAATGCAAAATAAAAATAAAAAGCAACATAAGTCCCATGTACGCAGATCACATAAAGAGCTGAGGTAAGAAATAAAATTCTAAGTCTATGATGAGCCCTTAAAATCCCCTTTTGCTGCAAACACAGTGAAGGCAGTAAAAGATATGATGTTGGGCTCCTAAAGCCTGTAATCTAAACATAGAATTCTACTGTATTATTATGAACCTTTTGGCCACTTTATAATTCCTGAAAGAGATGCTTCATTTGACACCATGCTTGAAAAACAGTGGAAAGCTTGTGAATAGTTAGTAAAGAGAAAGAAAGAAAGAGAGACAGTGCCAGAGGGACATAAAGGGTGTAAAAGATAAAGGCAAGTCTGACAGGACACACTGCTTCCCAAGCCTGATTTGGAGCATGGCAAAACACTGAAATGTCTTTATTTGTTCCACTGTGGGGAAATTTCAGGATGGGATTTCTACCTAGAGAGCCATTATTAAAACAGATTTAATACTTATGAATTTGCTGTCTTTCACATTTTGCTTACAAAGCCCCAGTTTGAGAAGGCACTGACTACAGTTATTGCAAACATAGCCTGATAATAATAACAACATCAGCTTCAATTCTACTAGATGAGAGGAAACTTCACAACAGCATTTGAATATCCTGTGAGGGACGACATGCATCAAACAGTGTGCCTTGTGTTGCATCACTGAATGTTGTTGTCAGGAATTTCATCCACTCATCAAGGATTTTGCCTTGCAGCAAACATGTGAGCGGCTGAGGAAACAGTCGAACAAAAGGCTTTTTGTTCATTGCAATCCACTTCGCAGCTTTAAATCTCATGTTTGTGCCAACTCACCAAACACAGAACTCATGAAACCTCACTCATATCTTCATGTCAGATTAAACTCTTGAACTATAAATTGAGTTGTCAAACGGTTGTCAGCGAGCCACTTTACTGCAAGCCAAACTATTGTACCACACCTGGCTCTCAGGTGTCTTAAAGGCTAACTATGTACTTACTGTACACTTCCTAGCTGATTCTTCCAACGATAGATATGAAGTCAGGTGTGTAAAGAAGTGGCTCAAGTCCCAGCAGTGAGGCTTTCCAGTAAACTGCCTTGACGCACTTTAAGGTCACATTCCAATGAAGCCAAAACACTGACATCACTGTAGACCACAGAAATGACACCCAAACCAGCCCATCTCCAAACCTCAGCTGTCAGACATAGATACATGCACAATTTTTTGGGCCAAGAACAAAATGTAAATTATGAGCTGACAAAACAACCATATGTACAAGGATGCATGCTAGCCTCACCCAAGTTTGTTTTTTCCAGAAATGTTGACTCTGAAAGTTGGACCACACCCTTTGCTCAATAATTTAAAGATGACAACCACAAATCCAGTCTACTAGCTGAAAAGCTGTAGCTGACATCCACAAGATAGTTAAAAAAAAAAAAAAGTGTCAACCACAGCATCTCTATTATATCACAGCTGTCACCACTCCTGGCATCTTGTAAAACAGAAATTCAGCCTAACAAATCCAGTTTAGGAAACCTGGCGGTTAAACATCCATCATTCCTATAGAGAGCAGCCCAACAGACATGCATTATCCACAGGCCTCTGACCACCACCATCTTTGCCTCAGGAAACTCTGCTGTGACAGCTATTCTATGTCTATATTCCCACTCATGACAGACATGGATCCGGGGCAGAATAGGGTCATCACTGTTGCTTCAGTTCTGTGATGATCTGCATCACTCCCTTATGTCTATAAGCAAGATAACTGAATACTGTGCCGAAAATCACAACTGACTTCTGTCTCTGAAATTACACAAGGGATAAAGTAATAGAACTGGACACAACATAAGGGCTGGGTTATTATCATCATCTGATTTTAGACTACAGAAATATCAACATTGCCTTATATGTTGGTCTATAAATTACAGAGGTGGGAATCTTTTACTATCTCACAGTTCAATTAAATTCCGATTTTTGGGGCTACGATTCAATTCAAAATCGATTTTCCATTCAAAATGATTTCTTTCATGATTTCAATGATTTCTGCTTCAATCTATAGGTGTGCAAAGGATCCTCATGATCTACTCCAGTCTGCTTTGCAAGACAGAATGACAAATGGAGACATTAAAGTGTCTTTTTCACATTTATTAAGTTTGAAACATTTATCCATGCTGAGATGGAATTATTGCTGTTGCATAAAAGCAATATCACATATTGCTTAAGTAACAAAAATAAAAGTGTCTCTTTATTAAAAAAAAATAGTGCAGTTAAACATGGGTTCCCGGAGTGCGTAATCTTCATTTTGCAAACCTTGCACACTGTGAAGCTCATGTCAAGCTCGGTCTTCCCGGACATTCGGTAAATAGGGCCCTATAAAATCCCCGATCACGGAATCACTGAATTAGACATTAAAAACGGAATCCATTATAAACACCGAAGTTGTGGAACGTATTTTTCAGTTTTATTGTTGTTATTGTTTTTGTTTAAATGTGTGGAAGCATTAAAGTTTTCAGGTATAACTGAAGAAATTGTCTATATTTCATTACTTAAAACACTGTCTCTGGGTTAAATTTGCATAAAATGCTAAAAATGGAATCCTCAAAAATTAAAAACTAAAAAAAACAAAAAAACAAAAAAAAAAACAACGAATATGGAAAAAATTTAAACATAATTTAGGAAAAAATAAAACGGGTTTTATAGGGCTTAAGGTAAAAACCAAAATGAGTCCAAATCTTTGCCTTCAACGAGGACGGGGCCGGTTGACTCTCTCTTTCCTCCATTATTGTAGTTTCCTCCTTGTTTTGGTGCTTACTGCTCCGTGGTGACGTCAGGACGTCCCGCATACAAATGGTGGCAGACAGCCTACGGATTTGTTTTATTTATTTATTTATTTTTTAAATCGATTTTGGGACATTTTAAATCGATTCTGAATCGTAGTAAATGAGAATTGCGATTCTTATATGAATTGAATTTTTGGCACACCCCTAATAAATTACAAGAGACATAATTGCCAAAGATAATTTTGAATTAATCTGGGCAGTCAGCCTACTGGTGGTCATTCAGTCCACTTCTTTGAGCCATACTGGCATAATGGATCATTTGTAATCGCACAATTTACCTAATACCCCAGTTATGAGATTGATTTTTGACCAATACAGTAGAATATTACTACAATACTGCGTTAAATTCACATCAGAGGTTGAAAAATGATTGGGATAAATTATGAATCAGGAAAGTTGCTGTAATTCATCATACCATACATCAATGTAGTGAGAGATGTACAAACGATTTAAATGCCATTCATTAATTCAACATATGCAAATAGTCTTTTTGAGAGTTTTAATTCATCACAGTTCCTCTGCCTTTCTGGGTATTGTGACAAGGAGCTGAGCTACAAAACATTAAGCTGAGTACAGTCTCACAGAGCTGCTAACAGATGTAGATTACCCTTGACTACATGTCACTTTCAGTTTTGAAATATCATGCAATCCTGACCACAATATCCAAATGTAAAGAACCCTAGCAAAAATACTTGAATATATTATAAGCTAATGTTGAAACTGATTATCAACTGACTTAATAGAACCAGACAGTAATTCTACTGGACACATATCTTAACTTGCCCAGGACAACCAGATAAGCGATCAGACAGTTTTTAGCCTGTTGTCTGCTGCTCATTTTTCTAATTTCGCTGTGGCTTCTGGTAAATTTACATAGACACAAATAGAATAAGATTTAATTTGTGATCAATTTCCATTGAAAGCCAGAAAATGCAGACATGGCAGAAACATCCAGCAGACAGATGGATCATAGGCGGCACATGCTCTAATTCATATGGCGCACAGAACTCAGCCACATAAACACTGTCTTCATAGTGTGAAAAACTTTTCACACTAAACAGACGTAAATTAACCCAGAGAACCCATCTGATAAGATTTCAGTTTGAGAAAGTCTTTGAAACCCCCCCAAAAGTTCCTCTTGTCCTCTGGCAACTTTTACAAATACTGTAATAATCTATACCACTTAACAACAATAGCAGCAGTTCTGACAGAGGCTTTGTTTTTAAACATAGACTAATTTCAACACACCTCAGCAGCTATAAAATGAACAAAGCCAACTGCTGTAGCTTCTTAATTAAACAGACTGTTTACAGGAGCTGTTCAATAGGATGAATTTTACAAGAGCAACAAGCAGGCGCTTTGTGCCAGAATGCTTAAGTGGAATTTGGAGTGGGCACCGAGTGCTGCTGTTTCCATGCCATCTGGACAGTGGTGACACTGCAAGGCCTGCTTCAAGATGTGATTTTCAGGGCTGGAAAATGATTAGCTTTCACGAGCTACATCAACAACAGAAAACATTTTCCAGCTACTTAATGACCGCTCTTCATCCACAAAGGGTGAAATGAGAAAATGTTTTCAACTTTTTAAAACTCAAAACAATCATCTCAGCAATACAACACATACTGACAAATTAAACCTTGGTCACATATGCCAAAACTGGAAAAAAAAAAACCCCCCAAAACAAAACACCACATGAAAATATGAAACTCTGGTCAGCTTTAATATGCTGGAACCCACATGGCGGTTTCCTCCATGATAATAGCATTTTTCTTTTTACCATGTGGAAACAGCGGAGGGGTGATTTAACAACCACAGTTCCAATGACATCACCACTGGTAGCACACATCTTTTAGCGATCTAAACCCAAGATCAGTTTAAAGACATTTTTCCTATTTATTATACCAATTCTAAACTCTGTTACATTAATGGGAAGATGGTGTAGTGGGTGACTGAGACCATCAAACAACCAGATTTAGAAAGCACATGTGACATATTATTGCATATCTTAATGCAATTTATGCATGTCTAATAAGATCTTTGGTATAGCATTTAGCCTATAAACAATAATCCAGGCAGTAGATTTTGACTTAAAATTTTAAAATTTGCTTATATTAAATGGACACATTAGAAATGAAGCATATTACCAATGAACCCTACATCAGTCAGAATGCCATCTTGCCTAAAATTAGACTAAGTGCAGTGGTTGGTGTGTTTCAATGTGGCCAAACAGTTCTGACAACCGTGGGACAGATAAACTAATGAAGATGATAGTTTTCTTCCACCTCTCTGGTTTTATAACGCTTTCAGAATTTATTGGCTTAAAACAATGAAAAAATTAAGTTAATTTACTGAACTGGTTCTGCACTGTGGCAAGTTGGAGCTGGTCAAGAGGCACAAACAATGAAATACAAAAGATTGTGATGCTCTATTTAATGGTATTGTTTGCCAAATTGCCTGCTGGCTTCCAGCTAAACCATTTGTGTTGTATAATCAAATAACAGTCAGAAGACAGAGACAACCTTGCCCTAAACCATCAACACTACCTACTCACGCAAACTATTATATCAATTATCACACTAAATGTGTTTAACAACAACAACACTTCTGCAAAAAACTGCACAGGCATTCTAATGAATGTGACCTAAATGGGGTTTAATCCACGTTGCAACAGACAGGCCACCATGTTGGACAGAAGTGGGGCAGCACGCTAAATACTCCTCCGTGAAGGCCAATTTTCCATTTCAGCACCCAAAAGAAGGCGCATTTATGAGGATGTGCGACAACATTTAACTGCAGGCGGTTAAAAGGCAATTTAGACTAGTTCACATACCGGTTCACATCCAATTTAACAGCAAGTCCCGCTTTTATCCTGAAACCCGGAGCAGACAGAGGACAAAGCACACAGCACACAGAAGAGACAGCGTTTCTGATCACAGCACATGATGGGGAGCACTCATTCATTAACACTCAGTAAATGATCTGCACTGCCTTACTGAAACCATGAAACCTTTATATAGTTATACAGGGAAAAAGCACAGACACGTCACATATTATCCCAGAAAGACACACCAAACTCAAAGTTTGTTGGACCCTCTTCAACACGGTGTTAGTCCTTAATCTGGTCCCATCTCTCTTTTATAAAACATTTCCTACACTGTCTATGTTTTGACACGATCCAGGGCAACAAGTGTCCGTATTCACCCTGAGCTCATTTAAATGAGTTTTAGCTGATTATGTTTAACTCACATTATGTGGTTATACACGTGTTGGACGGCACCTGCTCGGTTTTAATTCAACACGGACTGAAAACTGAAGCAAAGCGGCTCCGTTTGTACGCCTAAACTCAGACAAGCGAGTAAAGTTAGTAACGGTACCAACTTCTAATGACAACAAACCTGCCCACAAAAAATAATAAACACTTACCGAGCTGAAAAAAAAACAAGGCAGAGTTTTAAAAAAACAAAACAAAACAACAACTTCTCTCTTATGAGGGCGGCTGGACCCAGACTGGACGTGTCACTACCGTCCCCGTCCCCGTCCCAGCTGTGGAGGAGACGCCGGCCCCGGGTGCCTTTTGTTGGGCTTCGCTTCTCTGCGACCCGGGAGGCGTGGTGCCATGTTCGCTGCCGCTTTACGGACGCCTCGGACAATCTAACACTAAGCGACATTTAGGAGAGATGCAGTTTTTTATTGTTTTGTTTTGTTTTGTTTTTGTTTTTTGAGGGACACAGTTCGGAGCTACCAACAAAAAACTAATGTTGAAAATTATAGATTATCTTTAATGTTTGAGTTTGCTACATATCCCTCTTGGTCCTGCTGCACGGCAGAAAATAAATACACAGAATCAATTTAAAGAAGTAATAGGGGATTTTGAAAAGTAAAAGTGCGGGGTTTATTGCTCCCATCAGTTTAAGCACCTTTTTTTGATTTCCTGAGAAAAGTTAGCCATTATCAAATTTCAGACTATTCCAATAACCGAAGTCTTCAGCATTAAGAGAGGGAAAGTGTCAAATCCCACTTTAAGGCAGCATTTGCATCTGAGAGCGTGCAGAGAGGAAACACTGTAGTGAAGAGCGCGACCCTGTGGATGCTCAGTAATAATAATAAAAAGCAATTCCGGTAAATCCGCGCTCTATTTTCTGACCTCTAAGAGCAATTGAACGTCAACAGCCTGTTCAAGGCTTCTTTGGCCTAACGTGAGTGTCATCAAACACACCCACTATCCCTCTGCTACTGCAAGTTCAACATTTTTAACAAGTCCTCGGTGTGGTCCTGTGCCTGTTGCCGTGTACTTTGACAACAAGTGATAACCAGACTAGTAGCATGGTCCAATATCCCTCTATGTCCATCAGTTGAAGGAGGACTTGTGTGTGTATCACTGCTCCATAGACTTCTTTTTGGTGAAGCTTATGTTTATAGTGCTTCTATTTATTTTTGGTTCATGAAGTGGTCAATTACCTGTGTGTGAGGGTAGGATGCACGGTCTGTCTCTTCCCAAATGCTGGAGAAAAATTGAAAGTTGTTTCTCCTTTGGGGCTTTGTCCAAGCCCGTGGCTATCAGACGAGAGCCAAACTGTTCTTTTCTTGTCTTCCACTGGATAGAAAGGCCGTCTAGCATGGGCAAAAGAGGCTGCAATTGAGCTATAATTGGTGGTGTGTGCATGTTGGAGGACTACTATCCCACCCAGAACCAAGGCTGTGAAGAGCATTCAAAATAATATTACACAAATTACAAAGCAACAGAAGAATTTCGACCCCTGTGCCTAGCAATGGGGTCACAACCTCACAAAAAAGGGAGGTTTAATAACCCCATAAAAAAACTAAACTGATGCGTGCCAAATATGCAATACATATATTATACAGAAAGCATTCAGGTGATGTCATCAGTACATAAGGATGCACCATGTTAGAGCTCTTCAAGTTTTTCCCTCTATCTATGGTTAAGGAAGTCAAATGAACTCATTTGCATGTGTCTAATTACATAAAATGTAACACATGTTTTTCAGCCGGTGACTCACCAGTACTAGTGCTGTAGGTGCGAACACTGGAGTCAGTCAGAGGTGGTGAGCAGCCTGAGTCTATGGACACTGTGTCATCATCTTGGGAACATCCTGCCTGGATGGCTCTCAGGTAGCTGTGGCTGCGAGATCGGAAGCATGTTGGCATGGGTAGGTCTGGAGGATCTGGGTTGTCCTGAGAATGTGAACGGGAATCTCTGAACGTGGACTCTGAGCTGCGGTCCTCATAGTGATGACTCAATTCCAGGTCCTGTAGCTGTAGTGAGAACAGGACAAGATTGGTTAAGACACATCTGTATAAAATAGCAAGGAGAATAGAACAGTATGGTATGATTCATTTTGACCAGAGCAGTTGTTCCCAGCACTGGAGGTGACCACCGACTGGCCAGCGGAGTGTCCTTTACAGACATACTCAGCACCTCCACCTGTGAGACAGATTTGATGGGATATCATAAAATGGCACAAAAAACTATACTGTTTTTTGCACTAAACTATAATTGGTGCAAGTGGTGGAGAGAACACTGCTGAGCAGCCCCAGTAAAACCTCTTTGGTTCTCAGGCTGGGTCTCTAGATGGGGAGTCATTTCACCTATTAAATGAATTTCCCTCATTGGACATTTCTTACATTGCCTAACCTGTACGACTTTTCAATTTACAAAACAATGAAACAATGAAAGAAATACCAGGTCTTGCAGATGATGGGTTTCATATTTTCTTGGTTGACAGAAACAGCCTCAGTAAGAGTCAAAAATGTGGAAAAAGGGGTATTTTGATGGTTCACTCACTAGCAACAGTAAGATCTGAGATGGTAAGTGCAAGTGCGGCAGCAAAAATGCAAACAAAGCAGAACATCTTGGGGTTTAGAACTATGCACATTTTCATGTAAAAGTTTTGGCAATGGAGGATTTTCACTTATCCATTTTTGTTTTAAAAAGTTCACAATTACACAAGATGACCTCAAAAAAGTTCAAGTTATAATGAATATTAAGTTTGCTTGGCATGCTGCTGTGAATGAAAATTAAAGCAATAAATTCATATAACGGGCACATTCTTTGTAAAGCAGTGACCTGTCAGTGACTGGGTGCAAATCCTGTACTAATAGCTTGTATTGCTTCATTTGACTAGTTCATTGGAAAAGATCAGAGCCACTCTTTACAGCTGTTCATCATCTCACTGACCTTGTCAGTGGGAGGCTAATGGCTCTTATGTAAGTAAATGAAATATAGACTTAGAGCTACCAATGTCATTCACTTGGCTTTTAGGTTCATGACATCAATAGGAGATACTGTTGAAAAATGCAGATTAGTTCATCTGACGCTCATTTATTACCGTAATTCTGTCAGGCTATATCTGTTAAAATGCTAATTATATGTCAGAAATGAGTGTAGCTTAAGACACACAAAGAAGTCGTGTGAAAATGATTTGATGATGAATGATTTGAAAGAGGAGCATTTGCTAAGAACTATGTGAGATAAATACAGAGCAAATGTATAATGTATGATCATAACCCATCAGAAAAAGACACTGTACTGATGAAAAGGAAGGAAACCAACAGAAAGAGAGGACCAGACCTCTGCTTGCACTGACCTGTCCCATGCAGCTACGTCTGCCCAATGTACTGCAGGCCTGGCTGAAGTCATCGTCATCCCAGCGTGGCAAAGAGGAAATTGTACCCTCAATGCAGTCAAGGTTGTCCAGGCTGCGGTTATTGGCAAGCTCTCTAAGAGATGGAAGACAGCTGGAAATGGAGTAGCAAGAGAGGAGGAACAAGATTAAGGAGATGTGTTAAACATATGACACGTTAAGGGGCAAATTAAAAGCAACATTAGGACTGCACAAGGACGTATTCAGAGAAACATTTCATGTTTTTCATATGTTATGGCGGAGAGACAGAAGGGAAAATGGATTTGGAGGAAAAGAAAAAACATCAGCAAAACCAGGAATTGAAAGAGAGGCAAAAGATAAATACAGCTGATCTTCAACTCATCCCTTTCATTTCAGCATATATGAGTCATAATGAATCTAAATCTCATCCGAATTACAGCTGATTTCAATTAATTGCTGGAGCACCCAAGCATGCAAAGCCAGTGATGTGAGGCAACATATGCACAGAGCTTTGTGTGCTATCATGGTGCCAAAGCCAAAGAACATGGGCAGGTTGGACTGAACAGCAGCTCTAAATAACGTTTTTACTCATTCTTTGTTGGCACACAGTGATTGTTACATGACAGTAAACTGCCATGCAATGGTCTATGCACAAAGATGTCCCTCCATTCCCCCATTTGAAAAGTGGCACACTCAACTACTTTCCACCTAAAAGCATCGGGCAGATGGTATTTACAAGACCGGCAGTTGTTGGCAGCAGAGCATGAATTTGGCGTTTGGAGTTGCCGCTGAACTTACATACATCTGAGGGGAGTGGTGCAAAGCCAATGATGATGTATCATCCAATCAGACAGTGTATTGCACCATCCCCCTAAGAGGTGGCTTGCAGACCTATCACTGACCTGCTCATTGACCTGCCCAGCTGGTGCAGAGAAGACACACTGTGGAGTGGAGACCACAGGGCATCCAGCTCCCCCTGCAACAGAGTGTAATCCAGGGTTCTGCTGCTCACACCAATCGGGGTGGAGCAAACCGGGAGAGAGTGGGGTTGGATGGTCAGGGGATTGGCAGGGGAGTATGGTTAATCACTCAAACACGCTTTAGCGAAGAATAAATCTTTAAATTTCTTAACACAAACTTTATAGTGATTTGAAATCTTGACTTTATGTGTACAGTGGGTCGGCCTGTGGTTTGGTTTCTCAAGATGACCCTGTTAGAGAGTCTGAATAGAGTGAGATGATATTTGACACTGAAACCTTTAAATGTCAGCGATTACTCTCACTTTGTTATCACTTAATGTTTTAAATCCATGGATCTTCTTTAGTGTTTATATAATAACACATGTAATCAGAAGTTGTCTACATGTGTGCTGATGAAACTTTAAAGGATATTGACATATTTGAAAACCCAACTAACTACCTCATTACAGATAGCAGAGACACTCGTGCTAAAACTACCTGCGTATTACAAATGTTTTGCTGAAACAATGTCTTTTCCTGTTATATTATACCTTTGGTTTCTCTGTGTTTTTATTACTACTTGGTTATTATTACTATTTTTTATATGACTTGTATTTATTTGGGAGAGGTAGCCACATATAATTTCATTGTACATGGCAGAACGAAAATAAAGCTGATTCTGATTCTGATAGTTAAATTTACTTCTGATAATTTATTTCTTGTGAGAGCAATGGACAGAGTACATTAAATGTATGACACAAGACAAGAATAACTTGAATTATTATAGCTTTGTAAATTTTTTTCGAAACAGAGGTGTGTACATTTGAGATACAGACTTAGAATATATTTATTCTCAGACTGCAAATCTATGCCGTTTTATGAAAAACCTCAGTCGACTCAGCTACACAATGTCACATTGTACCTGCATCATATACTTCTGCCTCTCATGCCTCTGAATGCATGAGATTTAAAGACAGGTGAAGCACAATGCCAGCAAGTGGAAGATACGAGGCTCCTGCACGGAGACTTACTGGCTGAGTGCAAACAAAACTCAGAATGTAAACTTCACTAATAAACTTTGTGACCTCTGAGTGTGGGACCAACAGTTAGAAAGTAAACAGCTGAGATATGGTAGTCAAGCTGAACCCACTTCATTCTACGTGTAAGCAGGCACAGCTTGGACAGTGTTTGCATTTTTATTTTCCTGTGTGTTTGCACAGTTGAGCTGGGCTTGGTTTCCTTCTTGTAGGGAATAGGCTGGTTTATTTATTTTCTTTTGATTGTTGAGACATTGCGTCAATCAAAGGTCAATCGGTGTGCGTTTGAGTGGTCACCGAATATCAGACCCAATGAGAACCTTTTCATCCAATTACATCTGAATACAGAATGAAACCAGTGTGCTATACATAAAATATACGGGAAGACTGGAGTAAACATCAGAAATCATTAATTACTCCAGCTCATAGTTGTCTAATTTCAGTATTTTATCAAAAGACAACACTTTTGTGACCTTTTTTGAACTTTAATCATTCAGATCATAGATTGTACCTTGAGTATGAGTTTGTTTACCTTAATGTTGACAGCTAAAGTGTGTTGCATGATGAAACACAGCTCTGTGCCTCAATTTATCCCCTTACTTGCGTGGGGGTAGCTGGTCACTCAGAGAATGCTGCGTGGCCCTGAGGTAGCTCTGGCGGCGAGCAGCAGTTTTTGGAGAGGGTTTGGGGCTTCCCTCCGAGTCGTCGCTGTCTTCCATGTCTCCCATGGCCTTCACATAGCTACCACTGCGCATTCTTCGACATGGAATTTCATTGGCACCCCCACTGTGGCCTAATGTGCTACTCCAATCTCCCTGTAGGCAGCATTGAGTGGATAAAGTTAGGGTACTTCTTTTTAAACAACCATTTATATACTTAAATCAATGAAACTTTCAGCAAACTCCAGGCCTACTCACCCTTCGTCCAACCTGCAGGTAGTTGCAGGTTAATTCTTGTTGGCAGGATTTGGATTTGAGCATGGACCTATCCAGAGTAGCTGAACCCTTCTGGATCAAAGGTCTTGGCTGGCCCATAGTCAACGTGGACCAGGACCCTCCTTTCATATAATCATTATCAGTTATTAGCATACTTCCTGTTCCACCTAGTTCACCACCTCCTCCACCCCCAGGGCCAGAAAGCCCCTGATATTTCATGTCATTGCTGCTTTTGGAGGAGCTGATAGTGTTGTAGCCACTGTGGATGTATCTGCTCTGTCCGCCCTGGCTGTCATGGCCACTTGGACGCCCCAGAGTCATCATGGCCATTGTGTTATGGTAGCTGCTCAGATCGCTGCTATCCAAATCATCTGAGCTCCAGTAACCTGACATATTGGAGCGTGGCCGTCTCTTGGCAGTTGTTTCTGATTTTGTACCCCGATCTTTACTTTTGGAACGACGAGTCTGCTTCCCACCATCTTCTGTGCCAGAAGAGCCTCCACCACTGCCAGTAGAGCGTCCACTTACATTTCCTTTCATGTTGTGGCTTTCCAGGGACTGGGACTTTGCAAACAGCTTCTGCACTGAGTGCAGCATATAACGAATGCGACCAGGGCTATCTGTGCGCTGCTTGGCGGTAGCAACGGCTGATGTGCGATGATACTGCAATGTGCTGAATCCATCGTGGCTTCCAGGCAGCTGCTTGTCAAACTCCAGCAGACTAGTTGGTGCCTGGTTCTTGGTCATATGATGTGATATAGTTGCTGAGCCACTCGTAATCATTGGTGTTCGAGCACTCAGCCCTGTCATGCCTATTCCTGTTGTTCCCATGCCCATGGATGTCCCTATGGTCCCTGTACTTATCCCCCCGATACTGTCCCCAGGCGGTGAGAAGTCAGACTGCTCATAGGAGTTGTAGTGAATCCTGGGGAAAGTGCTGCTGTTGGACAGCTGGTTGTTGAGGGGCAGCATGCAGTCTGATGGAAAGGAGCCTGTGTTTGCTGAAGGGTAGAGGTGGGGGTCGATGGTGCCATAGTGGTCCATTGTGGGGCTCAGCAGGTAAGGGCTGCGTGGCAGGGTGCTGGTCTTCTGAGGGTAGAGGGCATCTGGATGGCCTGAGGAAGGATCACAGGATTCAGACAGATGTCTGTTACGGTTGGTCCCCAATCCTTTCATGATGGTGAGGAGGCCGAACCCCCTAGAAGACCTCCAGGCCAAGTAGTGTTGACTGACCGTGACTCCTGGAAAACAGAGACAAACAGGACAGAAAGACACAACACAAAACAGAATAAAGGAGGAAGTTTAGCTCTGGTCAATATTGCTGTAAAGAATACTCAACAACATACAAAACTCAAACTCAACAGCTCCTATCCACTCAGCCATACAATACTCAGCCGCTTTCTATGTGCCAAACTACACAACACACTGTCTAGCTGTAGAGCTGTGAGGAAAATACTGTGCAGTGAATGAGCCAGCTTTCCACTGCCACCCACAGCGAACATCTGTGTTAAAATGAGGGAAATGGATAGAAAAACAACTTGTTGAATAAAGTCAAGCTGTTGCTAGTGGGTCAGGACATCCATTATGGGTATGAGAACAATTGCCAACAGTCATCTGTAACTCCAGACACCTCCACAGATATGTGGGCCTTTGCAGCTGCCAGTGAACAAGCATCCCCTCTTTCTCTGTCCAATCATATTCAGAAAACGGAGGTTCAAATTCATTCAGTCATTGTGGATGTGTATGTATCTATGTGCCACAAATTAAACTTTATGTTGGTGAAGCATTATACATTGAACTCCTTTCTCCTTTCATAAGAAACACACCAACAAAAAATTGTATTGGTAAGATTAAGTTCTAAATGATATACATGCCTCTGCCTTCCTCTCTTCATATCATACAGCTTAGTTGTGATACAAAACAGCCTCATTTCTGGGAGAGCCCTTTCTTTCAGCCTGTAGCACTCGCCCATAATTCCATCTGTTTCTGTTTCTCTCTTCCTCCTCTCTCCTATTCCCACCTCCAGTGGGCATCCCTGGCACCAGCTACCAAGCTCCTGTCCTATCTTAGCCAAGGATGGTGGGCAGACTGTCATAGTGAAACCAGCAAAGAGGATTTGACCAGTGGGTGGTGGGCGGCAGGAGCTGGCAACTACACCTCGTTGTCCTCCTAGTCAAGCTGTGCCAATGCCCTGGCTGAGAAGGCGGTAAGGACGCTACTTCTTGTCATGGAAAAGGATAGACAGACAATGGATGAGGAGTATTATGTAAAGGCTAAGCACAAAGGATACAGAAAGTAATGAGATTTATATATCGGAACATATGTTTGCCTGTAAAAGAAACAGGGGATCCACCATTCAAACAATCAGATTTTAGCCTCTTATCAGCCTGGTTTGTGCCCTTTGTGAGAAAAATGAAACATTTTGGTTTGATATAGGTACATTTAAATAAATCTGGTTAGTATCTATAAATTCCTGCTGCAGGGAACCATATGCCACTGTTGAAATCCATATTAGAAACTGAACAGTCTGCACATTGTGTGCTTGTCTTAGTCGGTGTAATTAAATGTACTTAGAGAAATTACTCCTCTCCTCTGGTGCTCCAGGTTATCTGAAACCTGAGAATTGTAAATTACCTTTCCTGTTGCTTTTGGATTAATCCAGACAGAATTTGGGGATTTTTCATTCTTATCTTGGCTATTGCAAATGTTTCTTGAAGCCATCTGTCATGTATTATTGGCTTGGCTGCTATTTGATATGAGCAGAACTAGAATAACACTGTAAATCAGTTTCCATAAAGCATATCTAATATTCATATCCCTCATTTTCATATGCTTGCTCTTATTTAACAAAGTCAAACAATACTTTACTATTTGATAAATAGTAGTTAGAGTGTATGATCACTTTCAGTACATTCCATTTTATTAGGATGAAGGAAGATGAATGATGAATGATTAGGGCCCCTGTAGATTAACATAGCAGTTAATAACTAAGAAAGCAATTCAATGTGCAACTGCTTTGTGCAACCACTGGCCATGGATTCTTACTGCATTAAACCACCAAAAAACTCAGCCATCTCCTTGCCATGTCCTGTCTCAAGTAAAAAAATGTATATTTGTTTTGTAGTCCTGTAAAAGGGCCATTTGAGTTGTTAAAATAGAGACTGAAAGTCTGTAGGGAAAGACATTTAGTAAAAGCCTCTGTGCTAAACTTCAAAGTGCTAAGATCGCTGGAGAAAAGGAGAAAATAAGACAATGACAGTGAACTGCTCAGCATGACAGCATGTGAGAGAAAGAACTCACTGACAAGACGACAAAACATCTGCAGGCCAGTTTCAGCAGTATGTGATTCACCATTCAGAGACGGGACTGAAATGTTTGGTGTGTTACCTTCTTTTACATAATGTGTACATACATGCTCATTACTTTTACGCACTTCTGGAAATGCGCTATTTGCAAAATTCTCCATATGAATTATAAGCCTGGCTTTTAGAGAACCATTATTAGCATGCTGCAGGCATAGACTCATTTAGTGTCATTAACAGAGACTTTCTGAGTGCCATCTCCACTGATAGGGTCAAATCCTCTAAATCCTTTTACACCACATTAGCTAACTGCCTCATATCCCGCCGTGACATGCCACTCAGCTAAGCTTAGCATGCTCTCCTCAATGTGTCAACCAGTATGGCTTGAAATGACAGTGATAGTGGCATTATCAATGAAGGCAGGATTGTAAACTCTACACTACCAGTCAAATGTTGAGAACATTTTAGCATTTTATGTTCATGCTCTGTAATCATACTCTAAAAATAGAAGAAGACACAAGTAAGGCAAAGGTTTAAGAAACAGATGTAAGAAATGGTCCAGCTCTAATACATCAAGAAATTCAAATTTGTGCTTTCTTTTTCTTTCTTCTTTTTTTTTTATAATTTGATATACAATGAAATTGTTCAAATTAAGGCTGTCCATTTTTTTTTGTGTACAACAGTAAATGGGATGAAGTAAGCTGATCCATTAAGCACATTGATTGCTCTTTTCAGTGTGTCCCACAGACAGGCAGTAAGCAGCTACTGGAAAATTTTAGGATTGAATCTTTATCCCTCTGAATGAATGCCTTGGAGTGTTTGCAGATCATTACAGTTCAGAGCTGTATGAAAATGAAGCTTAGAAGCTAAAGTTTGTTCAGCATCATCTAACATCACTTCTTCTTTGATATGAACCTTTTACAGTATCAATGCAGTGAAATGGTAATAAGCGCCGAAGGGGAAGAAAATAGTTTAGGTAAAGCATCTGCTTTTGTTACATGTGTGTGAGTGTGCATCTCTGTGTGTATAGCACTCATTGATAGTGTTGTGCTCACCAATACATGCACACAGCAACATTAATTTGTCTGTTGTTTGTGTGTCTTTACACCCTGCTTGGAGCGTCTGGTGGAAGCATCTCCCTGCCTCGTGCACTGGGGAGCTGCCATCTGCTCCTCCAGTGGGGAAAGGGGTGTTTGGCTTCATGTCCAACTCATGACCTTACTCCTTCTCTCAACCATCACAACCTGAGAAGTACTGGGAGTTCATGCTATTCACCTGAAGGGGGCAATCACAGTCAATACAAGCTGGACTGTGACTCTGTCAAGTTGCATCATTTCCTTTAGTTTTCATGCATCAAATCAGGTGGTTATGGGGAAACTTGTTAAGGATTAACAGATGCATTTGACAGTAAGGGATCATTTCTTTGATGATATTGATAAATCAGGGAATGACAGTCATGTTCAGCCTGGATGGATTGCAGTGGTGCAAGTATTCTAGTAAACTAATAATTCACTGTGAATACAAATTCCTACATTTTAAGGTTTTATCAGACAAATCACCCAAAACATATCAAACAAAAGTATTTAATCCCCTCTAACCAATAAATCTATTACATCATTACATTGTAAATACTGAGGCAGCAATGAATATGCAGCATTTTACTTTTGTGGCAGTTTGAAGTGGTGCAAGTTGTAACTATAGTACACAGTAATTAGGTATTTGAAGTTGAGCCCTCTCCTCAGGCTATGTCCACTGATCCAGCTTTCATTTAAAAACACATCTTTTTTACAAAGTGAAATGGTACGATTAATGAGTAAGAAAGGACTAATTTGGGCTGTGACCAGTTATTTAGAAATTTAGACTTTTACACTCAATCATTAGACATTTAAGCAGGCAAAAACTTCAGCTAAAGCTTATATAATTTTCTATCCGTTGCCCTTTTTCAGCCCAAATATGTTGTTTTATATTAAGTCTTATAAAAGTAATTCCCTTGTATTTACTAGCTCTTCAAATATAGCTCAATGGAACTGTATTGCAAATATGGAAATGCTCCACAAAATTTGACTGAAGTACATCTCCACTTCTCTCCACTTGTCCACTGTGGGCACCAGTCGATCACCGGAGGGGAATGGAATCAAAATAAGTAAATCAAATAATTCCAATAAAAATAATGAAACTGACTGATGGATTGTGTATCAAAACATCAAAAGCATGTATCTGTTGTAACCTAAGAGTAGCCAGATTGTTCAGCCAGTGGCTAGTTTCTCGATTGGCATGTCTGTGGACAGCCAGATTTAGATGAGAGACTGTGCAAAAGGACATCATTCCCTCATCTGAGCAACACAGGCAGTTTGTCAGAGCACAGCTCAGTCAGTCAGCCAACCCTGAGCCCATCTGCTCCAATAGGCTTATAGCAATGCCCTGGAAGAACGGGGGGCAGGGGATTTTTTTTGTGTGTGTGTGTGTGTGTGTGTGTGTGTGTATGTGTATGTGTTGTGTTGTTGTGTTGTGGTGTCTTACATGTGACAAGACCAACGAATGGCTGCAGACTGCTGGTAAGGAGGAAGGGACAGAAAGGAGTGTGGGAAAAGCTGTGGGGAGAAAGGCGTGGGTTTTGCGACTGTGAAAATGAAAGCAATCTAAAAGGAATGAGAAGGTGTAAAAATGAGTAAATGTGTTGTAAACTGTGCACTGGGGAGATAAGGAAGAAGTTTAATGAAGCAGAGGAAGTTTAGGGGAGGAAGAAGAGGAAGAAGAAAGCTAGAGGTAAATTTTTTTGCATATGTAAGGGAAACCAACCATTTTAGATGACGTTCTGTTTACCCCAGAAAAAGGTGTGAGGGCGTAAATGATTGTGAATATGTGAGACGTGTGTGCAAAAATAATAACTGCGTGGTTTTTTTTTTTCTGCTTAATTTTGGTAAATTATAAGACTTTGCTCCTTCAAATCAGAAGTAATTGAATAATTTGCCAGTCACTGAACGCCTATGCCTGTAAACACAATCAGAATCGCACATACAAATAAACAAACACTCATTTATATGTGTGTCATATAATTAATAATGAAAAGAGTATATGTGCGTGTGTGCGTGCATGTGTGTGTGTGTGTGTGTGTGTGTGTGTGTGTGTGAAGCAGGCTAACCTTGCCCTAATTACAGTCTATCTATTCCATCAGTGCTGTGCTCTGGCCTATTTTCACAGCGATAAATTTACCACTCTCCCCTCTGTTGTGATAGATGACCCACTCATTTTAGCCATCTCTAAAGACTGCAAGCCAGAAAGGAAGTCAGTGAAAGACAGTAGCACCACTTAACTCTTCACTGCTTATTGTGCCAAAAGGAAGTATCCATGTCCTCAAAGCTAATTCTGGTTTTGAAGTTGGTACATTTAGATTGTGCGGTGTGTAATTATTATTGTCATTTTTGTTTAGTTTTTTTTGAAAGAGGAAAGCCAGGCATCACAAAAAAAAAAAAAATCATGGCACCTGGAGTTCATAAGAGTGTTGCAAGTGTTTCATTTGAGAAAGAAGTTCCTTCCTGTTGCTGTATATTTGCTACTCTGACCTCAAACAGGCCTGGAGATTAATAAGTAAGTAAAAAAAACAAGAGGTCACTAGGTCACACTCTTCTATGGATCAGGTCTGTATATACCCTAACTGTCAAATAGGAAATTTCAAAAAACATGATGCTGCATGTTGCTGAACACAACATTGTTTATTCAACAGTGATATACCCGTGGTATGGTTTAATGTGAATGAGGGTCTTAAACATCATGCAGCCCAATCAGTCAACTTTGAACTTAAAGCAGAAATACTATAAAAACGCTGAAGTCCCACTTTCAGACCCTCGAGGAGACAACAGTCATAACTAATCATGTTTTGCATATTTATGTAAAAACTGTGTTGATTTTATGTCAAATTATTTCTCAATCAATTTTATGATCCATACAGTAAACAAACACAGTGGCACTTTGGGAATGTTTGTGCTGTGGTTCAGATCTTAAGCATGAATCATTCAAAAACCAGAGATACTGTGAATTTGAAAATATAGAGTGAATATTTTTATTGACAAATCCGCATGATTTATTTTTTTTATGGATGCAGTTTATTGTTTTGACCCTAAAAATGTGTGTGGCAGCAGCTAACAACAAAAGCAGTTTTTGTTCAATACCTGAATGCCTATATTCACACTGATAGGGTCTTTTTCATTCAACATCTTCAGGCTGCATGATTCCTTCATAGTGTGAGTCCAGCGCAACAGATCTGCCACAAAATCTAGCCCTTGTAAATGTTGCTTCAGCTCTCTGAGATTGGACAATAAACTGGGTATCTTCCAAAGTTACAACGTCTTTTGAACACTAAATCCCTCTTCGTGTTTTCTTGCAAAGCTGCTGAGAGAGAAACACAATAGGGCAATTTCATGCTAAAGAGACTTTTACTCTGGCCTAATTCAGAGAGTCGAAAAACCCCCCAATAGCTTCAACGAACTTGTGAATGAATTTCTGAATTAGGATTGACATTAAATAAATTTAACAAACGGGAATTTTATTTTTAAATATTAAATCTGCAGGAAGCAAGAGTGGTGGGTTTGAATCAAAATTTAAAATGCATTACTAACTAAATTATAACTCATTCAGATTCCAATTTTCAGCTAAAGAGTTGGTGGGCAGACGAAGTGGCAGACATTGTCAAGTGGAAATTTTTTTTGTGGATTTTTGGCACAGGGATGGACATCATTTGCTCAGAAGCACACAGGGAGGGGAGGGTTGTGTGCAACAGCTGTGGCGTCTATCTCTGGATTCGGGGCAAATCAGAGGGACTAATGCAAACAGACACAGATGTGCACATACAGTATGTACGCACACACCCAGACACTTTCATATTTTGTATGAATTCAGATATGACAAGAAGCTTCACTGCAAAGACACAAATAAAGTGTCTGTTCTCACACAGACTGTGAAGATTCACTTCAAAGCCATTGTGTATAAATTCAGGCCAGAGCTCAGCCAGTCTGTCATGTTTTTGAGGACAACTACTATTCAACTTGCGGAAGACCTCCAGAATGTAAGACATAGTTAAATGAAGGGATGAGGGAAGGCAAAGTTCTCATTCTTATTACTGAGCTTCAGCTCAATGACATACTGTGCTGTCTGTAAGTTGTTGTGCTGAACGTGTATGAGCCATGAACAGTCACCTATAGCCTGGCATGAACAACCAGGACACAGCTATAAATCCCACCAGGATAAGCCATAAACCTCACCCACTACAGAATGCCCTTGGGCTGACACACAATAGCCGTAGTTCACGCTAAAGTTTCCACAAAGCCTTGAACCCCCACAGAGGAAACAGCAGCACTATGAGATTTCCTGCTGTGAATAGAAAGGGGGAAAAGTCCCTTCCTGTCCTGTGGTCATGTGACAGGGAAGAGAGCGCAGGGGTCCCTTCTGGACGCCAAGTGGGTGAACCTGGTATTCATGTCTCACAATCCCCAAGTCATGTCACAATAATAACCTAAATGGCCGTCTGTCAACTTATCAACCCATCAACTGCCTGGCAATGAGCTGTTGTCTTGACAACAGTCAGAAAGCCAGCGGGACAGGCAGAGATGGTATACCGGTTTATATCACACAGAGATGTGGGCAGAATTGATTCTTGATAAACCACCACAACCTAAGGAAAGCGTAGCTTAGTGACGGTGTTCAGCATCATGCTGATTTGAACCAAACAAAAATGAAGTGCTGGAAAATATAAGTATTCCAGTAAAAGGATTTGTTGGGGAATCCCCAGAGTGATCACAGTTCATTCTGAGGGGGACATAAAAATGGGTACCAAATTAAAAGCACAGTAACAAATAAGCCCAGAGTGTGTGCTTTAATTGCACCTGTTAGTGGTAATAAATTATAAATGGCTCTAAAGAAAAGGTGCGTTTGAAGGTCAATCTAAAGACGGAGTGTACCAATTGAAATCTGCAGCAGGTAAACACTGACCACGGACAGAGGCCATGGTGAAAATGCTTGTCTAAGTGGATATCCTTTTTACTTATAATGCTGTTTAAAAATGAAAACATTCCCACTGTGGCTTGAACATCACCTCTGGGATTCATTACCTCATTCAACTGCACTGTAGCAGGTAATGTGGATATTTGCTGAAAGGATTTCTGAGTCAGAGAGGATGTTGACCTTGACATAGTAACTCAGAGTGACATTAATTTTTCTTTTTTTCACACGTTCTCTTCACTGTGTGAGTGGGCTATATGTTTGCAAATGACTTTGCCCTAATGTATTAGAACATCTCCATTAAGCAATAGTTTTCTCTGGTCTGACTAATCCAAAAACACACATTTCCAAAACAGCTGCACACCTCATTTCTTGAGGGAACCACCTATTCATCAGCTTTCTTCGCTCACAGAGGGCAGAAAAGTTCGGGTAGTGCGTGCTTAATTTTAAATAGTTTTTTTGTTTGTTTGTTTGTTCAAAGCAATTTAGTTGCCACAGGAAAATACAATGGATTAATTCTAGATTCTTCAGAAGTGATTCCTCTCTCTCTCGATATATATATATATATATAAATACTATATTAGCGTAGGAGAGTAAGAGCACTTCTGCACTGTCCTAGTCACACTGTTTCAGTACCTATTTCTTTCTGGATGAGCACTCCATAATCCAGTGTCAGAGAAAGCGTGAAGAGACAAAATAACTTCTATACTGTGATTAAGGGAAATTGCCATGGTCTCCTTTTGAGTGCAGACAGGTAGGAGAGACTAATGCCTCCATCTCAGCCCTGCTCTCTTCCCCACATTCTCATTTACAGGGTGAGCTCAGCTTTGATCACAGTGTTTCAGTACTGTAGTCATATCCATTTTTTTCCTTTCTCCTGTGAAGCTATCATTGATTTGATTATCCTCGAGCAAATGCTGGGTGTCTCACTTTGACCTACTAAGCAAGGCATGAATTAATCTGCCACAGTGAAGCTTGTATGATTAATTTGTTATCAAGCGACGGCGCACCACAGGACTGGGCCTGTAAATATTTTCGAAAAACTTTAAAGACAGAACCTTCTGTGTGTATGTCTGTAATCACAGACAGTGGCCTGACACTGTGTGTGAGAAGTGATCATGTTTGTGGGCATAATCCTTAAATGAAGTCTGGTTCAGTACCATGTTGTTGGTTGTTGGTTTGAAATTTCCACTAAAATGACAAGACTGATGAAAAAAAAAAAAGAATGAGCTGGCTCTCTTCAGAGGCAGATCCACTGAGAGCCAAACAAACAGACAATCAAACGATGCGCTGCACACTACCGTGCACAATAGCACCACAAATCTCATGTTCTCTCAAGTCATTTCTCTCTGTACGTGAATCCTGTAAATCTCATTTTCTTCAAATAAGGAAAAAAGAAACTCAACCAGCAATAGAAAAATACTGCAACTTGTGCCCCAGGGTGTACCCCGCCCTCACCCAGTGTGAGCTGGGATTGGCTCGGGCACCCGGAAACAGATAAGCAGTAGAAGATGAATGAAAATGAATTCATGTTATCCTCACTGAGTTGGGGTTTACTATGAACATTTGTCTAACTGCAAATTGTTGGAATAAAAAGTCAAAGCTGCAACTGGTTAAAAAAAAAAGAAATTGTGCATTCTTCATTCAGATGGAACTTGTTATTTTGTGTCTGCTGTGAGGTGTGAGTGTGAGCCCTTTGCATTGTCAGTACTTCCACTGACAGAATTTGGAAATTTACATGGTGGGCTGCCTCTGGCAATGAGAGAATACAGCGAACCTTCCATGAAAAGCTAATACATGTTGTGGAGCATTTTGTGGAGCTTTTCAGATGCAAGTGCATGGTGATCATTATGCTGTCCTTGTGCCCCTCTGGAACTGTTGCTGTGTTATGGTTGAAAGAATCACATTTTTATTTTTTTCCTTACTCGCGTCGCTGCTACATACCTGCATTCTCCCTGCTTGCTAATATTGTGCGAGTAAACCTGAGTTTAGGCAAACTTTCAAGTAAATTCAGATTTGGATATGCCTGGTCAAATAATGAAAAAACTGTTTTGTGATTATGTTATAACCATAAAGAAACCTCTTCCCCTTTCTCTGTTTTCTCTGTCAAACACACTCCTCATATATACTGGCTGCCGATATTACTCAAGTCTGAAATAACCTATTTCTGTTGTGAAGTGGTGAAAAGTGAGTCTGATAAAGAAGTTCACTGAACAGTCCCTGACTCAGACTTCAGACACAACTGACAATGAGAGTGCAGGGGACGGGGAGAGACCAAAAAATAAAAAAGTGTGACCAAATAATGTCCTGATATGAACAAGTGAGAAACTGGTAGCCTACGCCCCCGGAGCTTTCTATTTTTCAACCACATGGCCCTGGCCACAGCTTCTTATATCTGCTGTAACAACATTGCCTCGAGAAGTGCTTGAAAGCTACAACCCCAGTTTCCAGGTGTACAGAGAGCTGTTCCTGTCAGATTTTAGATGCAGGCACTGAAGCCTCTCAAAAATTTGCTGGAAAGTCTCACATCTTCATCCATTATTAATAGCACCTCAAGCCTTCCTTGTGCACAGGATGAAAAACTAAAAAGCAGAATTAGTAACTCAGTAGGAGGTTTGTTTGAAATTAGAATTTGGATTGCTTGTCCTGCATTGAATCAACATTTGATGTCCCATCAGTGTGTTTGCAGGGAATAGCAATTAGCTACTAACAAACAATGTCAGCGGTGAATCCCATCCCTGATGGCTGGTGAGGAAAAGGCAGTTAAAGGTCACAGGTTCATGGTACAGCTCTGTGCATGCATGATTGTGTGTGTACTTGTCAAACGTGCAAGCAACTGAGTGCTGAGGTGAGGCAAAAGACTTACATTGGCAGCTTATTTCTCAGAAGGCTGGTTCTGAGAAGGTGGAAATTTCCTGAAAGAGATAGGAGGAAAACTGTGTCAGTGTTTGTGTCTGCTATGAACCCGTAAAGCCGTGTCATGCTTTCCTTGTTAACCCACAATAAAACCAAAGCATATTTTTATCACAGAAACACACACAGAAGCAAACAGAGCTGTGGATAAGCCTTTGCTATGGCGCATTGTGAATCGGATTAAAATAATCTGATTGAGAAGCAGCGCTCGAGGGCGTCTTGTATGCAAGTTCAGACCAGAGAAGCATCAGCAAGAAGCTCCACCTTGATGTCTACTTTACTCTTTGCTGCCCTACTTTCTCTCTCCTCCTCCTCTCCCACACCTTGGAGCGTAGTACAAAGGCACCGACTCGCTTTAGTACCTTTCAATCACGGTAGTCTCCCACTCATCCATATTCCAGTCGCTTTTATAACACCTGCAGCGTTACAGCAATTATTACAATGTTGGATCAGGGGGCTTTTCACCTCAGGCTTCTGCAGTCACACACTCCCCATGTGTCTTGTCCGATAACACGTCAGAGCACATAAGATGGTGTCTTTCGTTGGAGTGCCTTTCGCCATCTACAGTGTTCTATGTGTGCGAATGCATGCTGAAGTTTGTTATGTTTATTTCCTGCAGTTTTACAACCCTGTAAAAAAGTGGTTCCCAGCCTTTTCCAACTTAGGGCCCACTTTTAAGTCTCAAAAATTTTCGCGGCCCACCTCCGACCCCACAAATACACAGGCCATATAATGCCTTCTCAGAGCACTTTTTTATTGAAGATTGAACATAAAGGACTAAACTGAATACAGGAGAAACAAGTATTCAGAACTGTACTTTCTCTGACATCTTCTTTTTTGTTTGACGGCGGGGAGATCACCTGTCAGTTCACCATCCGTCTCTTCTCTCTCTTTTCTTTTAATTTTCCCTGTTGCTAGCCAGCTATCCGTCTTTATACTCCAGTTTCAATATTATCAAACATACATCAAACATAAACGTCAAGTGCAATGCCGTCCCGCTGCAAATGGGTCCGCCCGATAACAACAAAAGTTCCTATCTCTCATTTGCTTGTCACATGTCTAATACTTGAAGGAAAAACAAAACAAAATAATGAAAATAATATTTAAACATGTTTAATATCCTTTTAAACGTAACCGAGTTTGAACATTTAAAACATTATTCTGTATATTTTTTTTATAATTATAAAAATCACACACTTCTTGATCCCCCACAAAAACCATACTTTTTTGGAAATGATTTGGTGGCCCACAGGTTGGGAATCACTGCTGTAAAACATCCACTCATCCACCCATCTTCTTTATTTCATTTCCCTTGTCAGTGCCAACTACAACAGGCCCATTCGCTGACAGGTGCTATCTAAAATCTACAGATGAGCAGCTCTCTGATGCCATACGTCAAACTGCATCCCAGCCATCTTGTTTTGCATTATGGATTCCTCCTTTCCTCAAAAATTCAGTCAGAAGATGCTTTGTTCACCAGTCTGACAAGCACTCCGATCCACACAGTGCAAAAAGGTTTAACCTTGATGTTAATATGCTTTATTTGATGCTTTATACTACTATCTCATTCCCTCGCATATATCCAACTTGCAGCGTGGAAAATGTCAAATATTCTCTTTGATATTTTTGGTATTCATCTGTTGTCCAAGTATTTGAGAGCATATATACTATCAATGGGGGATGGGACACAAACAACACATATGAATAATGCATTCACACAGAATGCTGCTTGTCAATGTAGACTAGATGACACTTAGATAAATGAATATTCACAGGGTATAACAGGGTGTCTCATAGAGGTATCTCCCCTTCTGCACAGAGCTGTAGCCTTGAACGCGCACAGTTTATCTCAAGACAAACACAACCATCCTCTCACTACAGATCCACAATCAGTAGGGATTTGGGAGATGTTGCTTCACTCAAGGTAAATCTTTGCAGCAGTTCATCATTTCAAGATCTACAGCAGAGGTAGTGTGTTTCGCATTTTGTCCAACCACGATGGAAATCAGAGATGTTTATATCTGTGGTGAATGATTGTACTGAAAGGTGGAGCCAGATACATGAGGGGACGAGGCAAGTTTGTTTGTGTAACGAAATAACTCAGCACATATTTCCCTGGAAGGCGTTCAGTGAGCTGTACATGAAGAGGAGCTCATTAAAGCCAAACACACCGCTGCTGCACCACTGTCTCAAATCCCAGTGCTCCCAGTACAAACAATTAAGTGCTCATCGTGGAAAATTGCTCTCAATCTTAATGATGTAATTATTTGTCATCCAAAAAGGAGCCAAAGCACAGTTTTTTTCACTGTTCAGCACTGTTTTCTTCTGAACCACACATTTGGTTAAGTTGTTAACTCTGGTTGTGGTTGTTGATAGTGACCAGGAAACAGTGTGGGAACAGCAGCATCTCATGTCCAAATCATGCCCCATCCTCCACCCGAAGCATTTTTGCTAAGAGCTTTTTCTGGGCCCTACAACATTTCGGTACCTCCTTCCTCTTAGTGAGAGCAGCCATTTTTCACAGCGCATCATGAGGCCTTCAGTAGGAGAAAGTCAACACTAGTTTGCAACTAATTGAACTAATTCCCATCAGCATGTAGGCGCCATGGCTCAGGTGGTATAAGGAGCCATTCATTAATCACATGGTTGGTGGGTGGTTCAACATGCTGACAAGCACTTGAGCAAGATGTTGATCTCAGGGTGGTACAGCCTCTGTGACTGTGAATGGGCGAATGAAAGGAAAATTGTAAGGGAATTTGTCTACTATGATAGAAAAGTGCTCAGAAAGGTGCAGGTCATTCACATTTCAAATTTATGAATACTATACCACGCCTGTCATGTGTTTTTTGTGTGGATAGTCTTAAAGACTCAAAGTTTCAAAATAGGTTTAAAACATGATGATGCATCTTATGCAGTAATCTTTAATCATTATGGTATTCAAACATTTTGAAGCTACTATTCCAGTTTGTATAGTCAAAGGATGTTATTGATGACCCTGGACATCTGGTTAGTGATCTTTCTCTGAAGTCGGTATGTAGAATTTACGAATAAGCATGTTAGAGAAGGAGCCATGAAAAACAATTGCAGACCAGAGTGTGAAATGCAGGATGAAGTGGATGAGACAATGAAATCAAGAGATGGTGCTGGTTTGAAATGTTACATTGTCCCTCCGGTTGACTTTAATAACACGACACTGCAGGATGAAGCTCCTGCCATTCAGACAGCTTTACAGGCGGAGGCAACACAAAATGTCATGTTCTGGAGCATAACATTTAGAGTGGCCAGTAGATGAGCTGCTCTGTCCTGAACATCCACAGCCATTGTAACATTCGTAAAAATCTTTCCACCGCTGTGGTTAATTTTGATTTTTGGGACAGAATGAATAAACACAAAACTCAAAAGTGCTGTGACCTTTTGCAATAAAATGTCAAGGAAAATTGCACAGACTCATAAATACTCACATACACACGTACACACACACGCCCGCACACTTCCTAAGAGTGTTAAAGGTCATCGTGTATTGGCTTCAAAGTGTTATTCAGAGGAACTGAGATGACACGAACAAGAACATAATCCAACATCCACTGGTAAAAACCATTATCAAGATGGATCACATTAATTGGCCATGGAATAAAATGGCTTTTAAAGTAAGCAGTGACTTCAGTTTGGAGAGATAAAAAAAAATTTGCATCATGTAATTTTCCTCATCTGCAACCGAGTCTAGATCAGGAAGTGGTTACACTTCCTGGGAAAACAGATTCTCACACTTTCTTCAACTCATTCATAAAGCACAGATGAACTTGGAACAGAAGACAAATGAAAGGCATTTCGTGGAGTTTTGGGGGTGGGATCCATGCCAAAAACACTCTTCAAAGCACAATGTCAAATTGCGGTTCACAGCAGTGGGTTTGTAAAGTTAAATTAGAAATGAGATTGGGACACAGACTGAGGTATCAGGCTTGGGGGATCTGCTGATTGGGCTCTTCATTTAGGGAATGCATTATGAATGACTGTTCAGTGTGGAGAATCTCTCCCATTGATGCAATACGTGGACTCTAAATCCTGATGGAAGTTGGCCCCAAATGAGAGCCAATTACATGAGATGAGATATTTCAGATTTTGCTGCTAAAGTGAGTGCACTGATGATTGACGATTACCACAGCAGATGTCTCGCAGCAGGAAAACTGCAGTTTTTAATTGAAAAACAAAAAGTAAAACATGACTGTAACCAACATTTCTGCAAGCTATATTTCAGACGGGGGACAGAAATCCCATTTGAATTTGCCTCCCACATTTCACTTTTATGTATATGGGAACCAAGTAATATTCATTGAGGTGGGATTTAAGGTGGAGAAATCCTTTGGCTTTCAAAATGTGACGTGACAGTGAAAAATGCCAGTGGCTCTACACATTAAAATGGTCTGGTTGCTGTCATGGTAATAACTAATGTATTATGCATGAGTTACTGAGAACTCATGAGAGTCATTGCAAAGCTGAACAGAATTCCCTCTTTATAAAGGCTGAGGAAAAACTTTTGTTGCACTGGGATAAAAATGTTGAGGTATGTTAAAACAAATCGGGTTTACTGTGCTCAATGTCAGTTTATTATTTACTTCTTGACTTTTTGTAATAAAGGGAAATCTCAACGCAGGACACATTTTACTCAAGCAGATTTTCGCTGAATTGTAGCAGCTCTGGGGATCATTACTCTAGCACCATTATCAGATCATTCACCTGTATCAGCCAAGTGCTAGCATGTAAGCAGATCCAACCAAGATGGTTAGTGTGGAATATTTGCTAGCATGCTGGTTATCATCGTCATATTACTTGTGACATTGTGAATTTGTCAGTATGGTGACATTAGTGTGGGTTAGGGTTGGGTTTTAGTTAGTGCACGCTAATTCTAATTCTTCCTGTTGGAGTCATTGTTCTGTAGACTTGACATCAATTCCTCATTATGGCTGAAGCTGCATCAGAAGATCCAGAGGAACCGACGCATTTCTATTCCCCGAACATCACAGGCAGCTCATGGAGTCAGACCAGCTCTGAATGGTGGTTTGAGGTCAGACCACTGCAGTGACACAGAGCTGTCTGTTTACACCCACAAGGTTCAACAGTAAATACTGCAGAACATATATCATAAATCTTTTCCCCACATCCTTTCTTATCTTTCTCAAGTTGTTCAAGTGATGGCCACTGTCTTTGCACTACAAGACTTTCTGTGCTGTCCAGCGTCCAATCTACTGTATAACATTGAGCTCACCACATACAGGTGCAATATCAGGCAAACACTGATTATTCAAACCACCGTATGTAAGTTGTAGATATATTTACACAGATATTGGAGAAACTATACTGAAGTGAAGAAGAAAATGCTAACTGATACAAGATACCTTAAGAGAGCTGTTGGGCATTTCTTCAAGAGGACAATGAGAATTATGGCCACTTGTACAATTAATCTTCTTTAGGGAGCAGATGTGAGGTAACTTCAGTGTGAATGATGATGAGTCCCACAAGTGAGACAATTTGACAACGTTTTTGGAAAGTATCATGCTCATTCCCAAAAAATTCAGCACGTTATAATTGTGGTAATCACTCAGGAGCTGGCTGCCGATATGGAGACTTGATCAACTGTCAGTTGAATAATAAATTCTATGTGTGTTGAGTGTTAACATGTTCATTTATATGTGTTTAACTGATCTGAAAACAAAGACATTTTTGGTGGTCTCAGTATTATCATGATTTAGTGGTTATCATATTGAGAATAGTTGTAAAATAGATCAGATTATTTTAGTCAAGATTTCAATTCCCCCCACCCCCTTTTTTTTTTTTTTTAGCATTTTTCCATCTTTCCACAGATGCTGTGTTTCTTTGGGCAAAAATGTCTAATTACATGAACATTATATTTTTATTGTAAAACTACATCAAACTAAGAATTGCTGGGTTTTGATGTGTGTAAGCCATACTATACTTCTATGGGGCAGGGAGTTGGTAAGTTTCTGGTTTATTTTCTATCCATATGCATTATCATGTTTAATGTTCTGTTTGTCTGTCATGCTAGTTATCCAGTGACCAAAAAAAAAAAAAAGACAGAAACCTATTAAACTTATAAAACAATCATATATTCCAACCACCTTTTTGGTCAATAATTAAAGATCACATTAAATTGAAAACAGATAGATTTGATTGATCTTCTACTGCAACGACATCTCAGTGAAAGCACCAAACTTCTCTGCAGTAGATCTGAGGCAGTTGGAGGGTTACTATTTGGAGTGTCTGTAGAAACCTGTGTTCAAGGCCATGATGAAGTACAGAGTACACTCCTACGTGAGCACACAAGGCTTAAAATAATAATGAGCATATTCAGGGAGTTGATAACAATTATTACCTTTGAAGAGCAGAAAATCTTTCACATCAGACATGAGAGTAAGGTTAATAAGAAGATTCCAAGTTTCTGCTCTTTTTCAGTTTAGGACTTTGTGCTTTGAATTCCAAATAAATCATCAAGTCTTCAGGAATGTAGTGTCAGTGCTGGACAAAATTCTATTGGCCTTCCCTTTTATCTTTTTATTAGAATCAACCCATACAAAACTCACACAGTTCCAGAGATGCATTAGACTTTAAGAGCACGAGTGTACATTACTGTGAACTTCTGACAAAAAGCCTTTCAGCTCTATCACCAGAAATACCTCTCAAACACTGACGTCCTCTGTTCTCATCACTCATCCTGCTTTTGACCTCCACTATTACTTAAGAAAAATAAATCAGTTAGGTAATGTGTCCACTTATGATGTCTTGAAGGAAAATATTGTTTCACAAGACATTTTGAAAGGATATTTTTGAGGATACAGTTTCTTTTTTCCCCCCCATTTCCATTAGACATTTTAATGGGATCACTAAAGGCTTTCTTAAGACAGTGATCATTAAGTGTTATTGCTTTAACCTGACGTTGAGTTTGCCCTCAATATTTTCTTTTGCCGTTGGTTCAGTGCTTAATCACCAACTGGATTTAAAACCATTTTGAGTTTTCTGACAGCTTGAAGATCTAATGTATGTTTTTAGTTGGGTGGTCACATCTTCAGACACACTGCTCTGACTCCTCCAGAGATAAACCAAGAAATAAATGTATTTATATTCTCTTGTATTCACTTGCCATGCTTTTTAAAATAATGTGTTACGGGTCCCACAGTGTTCAACCACGTATCAAATACAGTTCTGTTAGAACAGATATAATGCAGCGGCAGTGAAGACATGGAGTGCTCATACTCGTGTACAGGTTGCATCTGAGATGTGGGCAGGAGTACACACCCAAGACCACCCGCACCGCTACAGCTCCGGCCACAAAAGTTCCGCTGGCATCCCTTTTTTCCCCCACTATCTCACAAGACATATAAATAAAAAAGTGATTAACATATATTTAACAGGGGAATAAACTCTACCCTTCAAAAAAAAAAAAAAAAAAAAAAAAGGAAATTACTTTGTTTTCCATTTACTAAATTAAATCCACATAAATGTGGTGACACCATTTGGATGCACTACAAATGACTTGTAGCATTTTTATATATTATTTAGCTTTACTATGATAAAACTGCTCTTGCTATTTTGTAAATGTTTTTGGGCAACACTGATGCTAAATGTTTTGCAAGATATAGCTGCAGTGAGATTCCATTTGAAACGATTTGCCCTCATGGGATGAAGAAGTTCACATTTTGAGGAACCAGGAAACTAGTTGTTTCTGGAAATGTTGGTTCCCTTTATTTCTTCGAATTAAGAAGGCCCAAGTCAATTAGCCATCACAATCATTTACAGAGACCAATTAATTAGAGTAAATTGGTCTGGAAACATCAACCCATCGTCTTGTGTGCTCAACTCAACTTGCTCAACCTTAACTTGCAAAAGTTCACTCTCCTCAATCAATATGTCTTCCTCAGTTGTTTTGTTATTAATGAATACAGGAAGATGACAAGAGACAGAGCCTTGACAGCAAATGACCCAACTACAATGGTGAGTGGTGTTCTGTGCATACTGTACAAACGTAGAATAGAATAAGCAATCAAGTTAAAATTTCAACCACGTAAGGCTGTATATATTGTTTTTTGAGCCTTCCGTTTTTTATTCTGAACATTCAAAAAGATACAATATATCGTAAAAATGTTTAAGATACCCATTCTAAAGAAGAGAGCCCATATATGTATCAGTTGTGGACAGCCGAGGAGCAGACGGTGTAAATGGAGACTGCTGGTAAAATGCACGCTGACTGTGAAGCAGCACGCTAGCTCTGCAGGACCTGGCTCAATGGAGATATGTACTGCTTTCAGTAACACACACACACACACACACACACGCTGAGCATATTGGCCATATGTGTGCATACAACACAGAAAACACTCCTGAATACACACAAAAATGCATCCTTAGACACCTACACACTCTCACAAGGGCACAGAGAAGCAGGCACTTGAGCCAGACAACACCTGTCCCTCTGTGCTCCGTTTGTCCTCCTCTCTGGGGCTCCAGCTCGAACACAAAGTGAGAAAGTCAGGGAGATATAAAGTGAAACGGAGCTTCATTTTCTGTCACCAGCCACATTCATATAAATTCACACAAAACACACACATATGCACGTGAGGAGGTACAGAAATGACAGAAACAGTGATTTAGACTAAATTACCATGTCATTTCTTCCCACTGCTTTTAAGATTTATCTCTGGTCTTTCCGTGGCTGGAGTATGGGCTGGTAAAACAATTATATAGTACCTTATTGCAATGATTGAAAGTGATGAGATGAAATGGAGGGTAAAAAAAAGCCCACCTATCTTTATGAGTGTGGTGATTTGTGTGTGTATATGTAGTAGTCTAGTAGTGTGTTTGTATTTGTTTTGTTTATCTGTTTCAGAAGAGTTAAATCTTGGTTTCTCTTTATTATCTAGTCTGTTTCAGAATTATTATTTTAAAAATATCACCTGAAATCTGCCATGCGTTTTTTGTGACAGTGATGCAAATGTTTACAAAACTAGGAAATATTTCAATGACACACGACAGACCATTTCCTATTTAACATTTGCTAATAATTGTCCAGGCAATCTAAGGCAAATATGGCTGAAAGAGCAGGCGCATTACTACTTTAAAATATGAACTGTTGGAGTCCAGTTTCTAATGCAGCCTGGAGGCCTGGAAAATAATAGGTGATAGGGACAAACAACAGGTTACACTTACTGTGACAGGTTAAAAGAAATACACACTGATGCTCTGTTACAGTGGTCTGTCTGTATGTCTGTATGTCAAGCTCGGTCTTCCCGGACATTCGGTAAATTGGGCCCTATAAAATCTGCAATCACGGAATTAGACATTAAAAACGGAATTCATTATAAACACGGAATAAAACAGAACTGGCCGACATTTTACATAAAAGTTTTTTGTTTTTTTTTCCCCGGAAGGTATATGTCAGGAAAATGCTCCCAGGGGGTCACTAATAATGCACACCCCCCTACCCATGAATGAATAAATGAATAAATAAATAAATCAATTAATTAATGTGGTGACTTGAGTGTAGTGGGCGCAGTTCAACTCCCAATGGGGACACCTGAACATGTCTAGGTTAATTGGTTAATTGGTAAGGAGTGGGCTACAGCAAGGAACAGTGACTAGATCAGACCAGACTACACCGGACCCCCCCTGCCCCCCCCACAAGGCTAGAACAGACCCCTCCAGAGACTAGACCAGACTAGACGAGAGACTGGACCCCTCCACAGAGACTGGACCCCGGTCTTTTTTTCAGAATAAAAAGGAATGTAACTGTCGGGAAATTCTCTGAGGGGGTTGCTAATAATGTGCGCCCCCTCACCAGTGAAGCAGCCGTCTGAGTGCTAAGTGCTAAGTCAAACAAGTCACTCACTGAGCTCAACACAAAGAGGTTGACTATCACGTACTTCAATGAAGATGTCAGTAATCGGTGGAAAACCAAAGAGCAAGGGGATAGAAGAAATTAAAAAGTTTACAGTGGATTTGATATTTCCACCAAAGTTGTGGAACATACGTTTCATTGTTTTATTGTTATGTTTTTGCTTATTTGTGCGGAAGCATTAAAGTTTTCAGGTATAACTGAAGAAATTGTCTATATTTCATTACTTAAAACACTGTCTCTGGGTTAAATTTGCGTAAAAAAAATGGAATTCTCAAAAATTAAAAACCGAAAAAAAAAAAAAAAAGGAATATGGGAAAAATTTCAACTGAATTTGGGAAAAAATAAAACGGGTTTTATAGGGCTTTAGGTAAAAACCAAAATGAGTCCAAATCTTTGTCTTCAACGAGGACGGGGCCGGTTGAATCTCTCTTTCCTCCATTATTGTAGTTTCCTCTTTGTTCTGCTGCTTACCGCGCATGTGTATGTTCCAGAACCGGCTCTGTGGTGACGTCAGGACGTCCCGCATACAAAATGGTGGCAGACAGTCTGTGGTTTTGTTTTATTTTATTTTTTTATCGATTTTGGGACATTTTAAATCGATTCTGAATCGTTGTAAATAAGAATCGCGATTCATATAAGAATATGAATTGATTTTTTGGCACACCCCTAATGCACAGTGGTTAATACAAGAGACTAAAATGCTCTTACTGAGAAAACATCGGAACTCTATCACCTCAGCTGAACTCTGCAATGATGCACACCAAATTCATGTCAGTGACACTGCTGGAGAACCATGTGGCCATTCTGCCTCTCAGCAAGGTTGCTGAATTTGGGTAATGGTACGTGAGCCTGAGGTTAACATGTACCCACATCATTCCAATCGCTGTGAGGAACTATTGGGTCATAATGGTAGTATGAATATTTTCCCCCCTCGTGATGGCAATAAAAGTATCACCAAGGAGGTGCCTGATGATTTAGTATCACTTTCGATGTCTCAAGTTAATAAAATTGCATCATCAAGCCATGAAGACAAAGGGCCAATATGATGCCTCAAATTTTCAATTACACTGGCAGGAAGCAGCCATTAAGCTGGCATTACTGTTATTAAAATCTCTGCCTTCGTTATTGCTGAATGAAACTCAAGAGACATTTTCCACTTTCCTTTGCCCAACTGGGAGACATAGACATATGTGTAACTGAATAAGTCTCATTCAATTACAGCCCATTGAGACCCGCAGCATTACCAATGATGCTCTTACTGCTGTCTGGAATATGGCCGACGGTACTGCCAACAACCTGGCTATTGCTGGGATTCTCAATTTAACATCCTTTTTATTGGCTTAGAGCAGCTGTTGACGACTCCCTGCCACTGTGATATTGTTAACCTTGAACACAGTGTCACCCAGCCTTTTCACAGAAGGCTGGGTGACACTATGAGAGTACAGAGGAGAGTGGGCTGGGGGGATAAAACACTAACTGAAACTAATGTTGTGCTCGCAGCTCCTGACCATACAATCCAGATTCATGGGAAGCTAAAGATGGATGAGTGTCGCTGAGTATGTGGGCACAAGTAGAGGGAATTGGATTTTAGAGAGGCACACGCACTGAAACAAGATGGATAGATGCACACTGAGCCCCCCTGTCTCCAAGGGTAGCCACTCTGCTGTCTGATACCTCCGAGAGGTCGATGAAGGTAGGGCCAGCACGTCACATTTAAGATGACACAGAGGCTGGAGAGGCACACTGGAAAGTAGGACAAGAACAGGCTGGCCTACTGTAAAAGCCCACGGGATGTTCGTGGATAAAGAAAGACCACTCAGACTGACAGCAGAGTGCTGCATTTACTGAGCTACAACAATGGCCTGTTTGGACAGCAGGAAAGCAGCACATGTGATCCAAAGCTTCTCTTGAAGTTGTTAAAGATGCGACTTATATTCACTTCAGGCAATGGATAAGTCACCGACTACTGTATATTACGGGTTTTAGCCAAAACTAATCGTTAACCTTTTCTTTTTCCAAATAACACTGATTTAACTGGGTGGTCTGCCAGTCATACATTATAATGACTACGGAGGGTGAAGAGACCACTGTGTCAGAAATAAATTTTTATGCTTGTTTTTATCTGCAAAATATACACCTTTGCTTTCAGTAATAGATTTACTGCCATGCAGTAGTATGACTCTACCTCACATTCATGTCTCTCCAGACTCATGAAGTGAAGTGCATCCAATACCTTGCATGTATAAAAATACGGGTCAGTACTTTCTCTACAGTTTCATGGCAGGCCCCCAACAATAGTTTCACCTATTAAGTAAACCAAAAAACTGTAATCTGCAGTCAAAATGGCCCGTTAAGTTACAGCATTGATTCATGGCCAGAAAAGTGTTTTTTACACAACATTATGATGCATGACACGTTAGATCTTGATATATTAAATGCTCTCACTTTATTATTTTATCCTAATAAGCATTTGTGCATTTTTTTTCATAATTAGTTCATGAATTTTTTAGTTATGACCAGAAATGTGTTTTCTGACCTTTAAGCAACGAATACTAATCAGGTCATCATTTGTGCCAAGTGAATATTTGTGCAAAAAGTTTAGCTGGTGGTTCCTACTATATAATTTTCTCAGGGATGCCACAGATGACCTTTGAACTTTGAGTCGTAGTGGGTGATTGTTCCAAACCTGAAGAAGAGGGCTTCCTGAGAAGTTTACGAGAATTGGAAGGATGGACTCATGTCTCAATATGGATATGGACGCATAATAAACAATCCAATCCAATTATATTTATCCGACCGTTTCCGAAGGGAGATTCTGCTGAAGAATATGCAGCCTCAGTAAACCACTTAAAGAGAAGAAAAGCGGACAGAAGGGCGTGGAGAGGAATCTAGGCTAAGCACAGGATGGTCCCAATATGCTTGTCCTCAGAATAATGGTCTGTAAATGGTCCATGCGTGCTGAGCAGTTTGCCTTTTCTGCTGATAAAAACAAGGATGAAGAAGACATCTGGACAGTCTTCGAGCACTGGCACAAACATCTGCTGCGGCTCAGCAGCAACAAGAGTGTGTGTGGACAACTGTGCAGGTGTTACTCCAAGAATGCACATGCAGATCTCTGCTCGCTGGAAATTGACATAATCACTTCATTTGTGTCAGCTGTTTTGCTCAAAGGGGAAAGAGGGGGGTGGGATGGGATCAGTAACTACCATTACCGAGGACAACCGGCATCATCTGTTACAATCTGTACCTGATTATTATCGAACGGATCTGCAAAATTGAATCTAATTTTGGGAAGCAAAGAAGATATGTTGATGCCTTAAGGAGAGTGACACTGATTAGAAATGAATCAGCAAGATTTGCATCATATCTGTGGATTTGTCTGATGTAGCAGTTGTGCAGCTTTGATTGCTCTTTGCTGTTCAGTAATCACAGCCAGTGGAGTCTTGGAAAACAGAGGTTTGTGGCACACATGTGGAGATGTTTCTGTGCTTTGTGTGAAACCACTGGTGTCACTATGAACACAACAATTTGTGTGGGGCATGTAATCCCACACCATTGTCCTTCCTTCTTTGTGTTTCATCACTATTACGTCAGGTAGACCTTTCAATGTGAGATGTTGGGTAAAAATTTTATTGAATGGTCCCTTGATACACAAATACTGATTTTCATCTTACGTAACACTACTTGCATCAAATAATGACCACCATACTGTATGTTAGATGACATTTGGAGCCTAAAAAGTCACTGAACGGCTTTGATCCACGGTTTTCGTGCCCAAAATGGGCAACGCATGCAGCTCCTTTCATGGCAGGATAAAGAGACTGAAGACCAGACTAATACGATGGCCAGGACAGAGACAATAAAGACCTAAAGGTAACCTGTTGAATTTTTTTAAATTTTTTTTAAAATACAAACATCCTGATTATATCAAATATTACACACCAAAACACATTGTGAGGTCAGATAAAGTCTTTCACCTTCCTCTTGAAACTATTGCAATACTGGTTGGTAAATATTCAAAAATCCTGATTATTATTCAAATCTGAATTTGCTAGTTTGTAATCTTCTTCCCTGCATTAAAGCTGGCGCTTTATAGCAAATCTCAGCATCTTATAACCACCTGCAGATCTGTTGATCAGTGTGAAACCACTGACAGGTATTGGCACCTTGTCACTCCAGTCACTACAGTGACAAGTGCACGCGCTAGAGTCTAGTGCATGTGTATAATGTAGTGCTTATAGATGTCAAAAACACCACAGGGAACCTTCAAGTTGAAAGAGAATCCATTCCTCTGATGAGTAAGATACACCACTGCAACATATTTTAATTAGCGTCTTTGTTAGGTTTAGTGCATGTTGTGCATTTTAATCATGCCCTGAACATGACGTGGTGGTAACGTTGGTTGATCCACCACTATAATCTAGGCAGAAATATCCAAACAACTGTGGGACTGATTCCCATTGAATTCCCCAGAGGAAGAATTCTGCTGAGAAGGTGTCCCCTCTCTCCAAACCTCCAGTGCTACAATGGGTTCATATCAAAACTGGTACAGTCACAAATCAATATGCACAGGTATAACTTCCTTGAGTCAAAATGTCAGTTTAGTTGACTAACTTACTTTGCAAAAACATTTTATTTCCTGCGTTTGCTCGTTACCATTGGTACAGCTAAAATGGCGAACAGGATAAGCCGTATCCCAATTAACATCTGCATGTTTTTATTGTCATTGTGAGGGCATTAGCATTATGAGAGCGTTTAGCTACATATAGCCACACAGAGCTCCTAAAAGTTCTGTATGGTCTAGTCTTATGATTATTATTATCATCATTGTTATTAATATAATCTTGTTATTACTGCCTTCACTTTATCTGTGTCATCATTTACATGTTCAGTTTGCAATAAAAATCACTAGGCAGACAAGAAGCCAGCAAAACAAAAATGCTTGTGATATGAACAATTTCTCCCTAAAATTTTGATGATAGAGTAAAATAAACCAAACTGATAAAATGCATATTTTCCATCCATCCATCTTCTACCACTTGTCACGGGGGTGCTGGAGCCAATTCAAGCTCACACTGGGTGAGAGTGGGGTACACCCTGGACAGGTTGCCAGTCCATCACAGGGGCAACACACAGAGACAGACAGAGACCAACAATCACTCACACTCAGACCTAGAGACAATTTAGAGTCACCAGTTAACCCAAACATGATGTCCTTTGATGGTGGGAGGAAACCAGAGTACCAGGAGGAAACCCATGCAGGCACGAGGAGAACATGTGCCTGTGGGTTTGGCTGGGAACTGAACCCACAACCTTCTTATTGTGGGGCGACAGCACTAACCACTACGCGGCCGTGCTGCCCTCAAAATGCACATTCTCAGTCAGATAGTTCAAAGGAAAATGTATAAATGGAGGCCTCCCTCAGCTCTGTAGCAGCACACATAGGCTAATGTTAACCATCTTGACTCACATGTCGTAATCTAATACAACCTAACTGGTACTCACTGAGAATACGGCCATCAGATCATGAAATAACCATGACAAGAAACTTGAATACTGTAAGCATTTTGTGCAGATATTTGATTAAAGAATCAATAGTGGCGTGCCCCCGATGCTGCTCGTTGAGGTTGCTGTAGCAATTTTCATTTCTGCAAACCAGGAAGACATTACAGCTGTTTTTATGATCGATGCTGTAAAGCTGCCGATCTTTTTTCCAAGCACATGGTAAGAATGTCATAAGCTTTGCATGGCTTCGTCTGTCACTCCTCACTCCACTTAACAGCACCGGAATCCCAATGAGGTTATTATAATGCAGAATATGAATGGATGTGACCAATGAAAGGTTGCCCACTGCCTTTCTGTGGATTACATTGGTACGGGGGACTTTACTTTTTGATCACATGTAAAATTATGTTCTTTGGACTTTCTCTCATGAGTTCAATCATAAAGTGTATTCTTTACAGGTATCTAACATCAGCTTGGGTCACTAAACCAAAATATGTGGATTTGTGGGTGACACATGTCACTCCACTCATTGATTAAGACATTGCTAGAGGCTACTTAAATACAGGACCTTTCACACCAATCAAATCAGGGCCAATGTTTGGCAAAACTAAAATGGGATGCCATGAGCTGATGGATGATACACTGATTTTCTTTGATTTTCTTTAGCTGAGAATGTGGAGCACTGTGTGATGTATTTCTCTGTTCTACCAGGGTTTGTACTTTGAGCTGTCATGAGGATAAACCTCACACACAGACACACACAAACACACACACACTCTTAGGGATTCTTAACTTTGTTTTCCAGTTGATTTACATATGAGAAGGTCAGTTCTACTTGACACCTATGCTTGAAAATGACTGACATTCGTACGTCTATATTTGACTGAATAAGAACAGTTTAACAGCCTGGAATGAAAACCCTTTTGGTGCTTGCAAGGGTCAGATTATGAATTCTTTTTTTTTTTATCTCAACAATATGTTTTTGTTTGGAAACTTGTGCTGTGTTTGAGCAGAAAGCACGAACATTTTCTTCATGTCCTCTTTGCCCCCATGAAATTTGTCTGCTACAGTCTTTGAGAAAGTCACAGTAGAAAGATTTGTCTCTGAGGACATGTTGTTTTTCACTTCTTGCATAGTCAAACTCCTGCTGAGTTTCTTCCTATTGGCTAGTTCAAAAGACTGGCACTTCACAGTAGTGATTTGTCCCCAAGTCATGTTAAAAACCTTCAAAGCCAAAAATTGCCATTTCAAATACTAGTACGGACTTTTTCAGTTTGGTCATTGCCTCTACAGTTGAGAGAGTCCAAATCAGAAGATGTCCCGGTTCTGTATTTCTACATCTGTGACTTGGTTCCAGGGGACTCATCAAAACAGCGATGACATGCTGCTGTGACGTCAGCTGCACTAGTCTTCCTGGTCATCACTTCTGACACATTTCCCTCTGCTCCCAGCACCAGTGCAGAGGGGAGCCCCAAATAAAAACAAGATGCAAAGGGCAAAATAATGCAGTTTGCCACTTTAATAATTCACTGTAGGTCTATTCAACTGCAGGCCTATTTTCTGCTACTGTCTGGTGACAGAAGCCTAACCAATGCCTCTGCTCTTGTGATAAACTACATTCGACTCTGTCCTACATTCTGTATGTTTGCCCCAAAACGCTCACTACAGTTGACGGTGCCAGTGTTAAAGGCAGAGAGGAAGAAAGTGTTCCTGTGCTCAGGTGCTCTTTGTCCGCCACAGAGTTAAAAACAATAACAACAAAACAAAACACTGAACACTCTGGACAAATTGTTCCTCTGAAAAAATGTGTGAGACACAATGCTAAGTTCTCACAACATAAACATAAACAGCTCACCCCCTGAACAAGCGAGCAAAGTCATGGAGGCTTGACATCGAGTTTTAATAAGTAACACAAATGCAAAACAAAAATCACTGTACTTACCACATATACGGAATCACATAATTCATACGTTAAAAAAGCTTTTCCTCTTTGTAATTCACTATTGTTGATCTGTTATTGTTGACAGCTCACTGGCTGAGGCATGTTTCCTCATCCATAAAGTAACACCAGCTGCAGTTGAGGCTTCATGAACACAGAGGTACCAGGCGGCTGCACACAATCAATTCATACAACTCAAACTGAATCCTAATTTTGTTTTGCCCAGCCCTGACTTAGTACCCACAAAACAGTCTGCTACAAATTGTACTGAATTGCAAATGCATGAGCTGAATGCCACACTTAAGTTTCATATTCCTAGAAACATTAGACTGCGAATCCCTAATGAAATCAAGAATGATTAATGAGGTGGGCTAATGTTTTTTCACATGAATGAAAACCAAGAAAGATTACATGGTCAGATGAGGAAGAAAATAATTCTCTGACTCCCCCACTTGAACGGAAAATAGCGCAGCCCAGAATAATTAATTTAACCGTTTATGATACCATATCTGACGCTAAGACCAAGAAGCAAGAGAACTCAGAGTGTCCGTCAAAGTAAGTTATCTTAGCACAGACTTATTTTAGCAGATATTTAACTTATAGAGCCACGATATTGAACCAAATTAATCAAATTGTTGCATCAAATCAACAGATTAGCATTTTATACTCAAATACTACAAATGTTCTTATTCATGCGCATTTTTTTTTCTGTGGAAAAAAAGCCTTAGTTTTTCCTGTGATAAATAAATAGGACAAGACCTGCTTCCGGCTCTCCTTTAAATATTCCATTTTAAATCCTGAATGAGAACGTATAAATATGACAAACAGCCATGACACTCAGTAACAGAATAATCTGGTGTCACCTACAGAAAGGAGCCAACAGACCAACTGGTGTTTTCACATGAAGACTGTCATTCACAGGCAGGAACTCTCACTTGATTGGGTCGGCCTGAATCCCTGTTTTCCTGAAGCAATTCAGGGAGCAAAAAAAATTCATCCGTGAGATTTGAATAGGTGATTCACTCACAGATGTGTCACAGGATGTGTGCTTGAGCTAAGGTTTTGGGACGATTGAGTTGATTCACAGGGAAGACAAGAAGCGGATGAGTTGGCATGCTCCCTCTGACCTCACTGACTGATTAATAACCTGCTATGTATGACTCCTGGGAGCTCGGCTGAGGCTGAAGTTTCACAAGTGAGGAAAATGCAATTAGCACGGATGGCAGAGGTGATCAGTGTGGCAGCAGTAAACACAGCATGAGTGCTGCTCTACTTTTACCTACACAACTTTTGCAGGTGATAAAAAAAGCAAAAAAACAAACATTGGCTAAAGGCCATTTTGAGCTGAGCCCTGATAAAAACTGAGCTGTGCCAGCCCACTAGCCTTTGCTGTGGTCCAGGCTTTGTGTCAGAGTGAAGCATCTTAAAGTGTACTCCTCCGCTCCTGCATTAAGCAGGCAGTGCTTCAGACTGAACAGGATCGCCCTCTTTCTTAACGCCTGCTGCAACTTAACGCGTCACATTTAAAATGCTAAGTAGATTGAATATGTCAACCATAACTACAGAGAGTATATTAGTCCTCTTTAATGTAAATCACAGAGACATTTTAAGATTCCTTTGAAGAGTGGAAACATTACTATGTCACTGCCAAAGGCTTTAGAGGTGCTCAGGTATTGGCGAATCCACAGAAATACAGCTTAGTCATCTGTGTTGTGTGTTTGCTGCTGTGTGATATCACTGACTTCCTCTTCTTTCTCTCCCCACTATCCGCATTAACCGTCTCTCCTCTTCCTCGTTGCTACTGTATGCCACTTAAGACTAATGAAATGTCTCCGCTCCACCTTTTTCACCTGTGCGTGCAGGAAAAAGGTGTCTCCACTCAGAGATGTTCTCTGGTTCGCTCTATCTCTCCCGCTCCCCTGTCTTTCTCCCTGTGAGGCTGCTGAAAGCTCTTTAAAGATGCCCCAGGGCTTAACCATTTTGACATTATTACATCAGCCTGCCTCACTCAAACCAATCCCAAGCCAATTGAGAAGCTTATGTCTTTTCCACAGCAGCTTTATGAAGAAGAGGGAAGCTCCTTGTCCACTGACATGCCCAAACAACGACTTTAGACTTTAACACAACTTGCTCATTCATGCTTCGTTACTTGTTACTTTGTGTTACTTTTACACTACAGGTGGGCCAGAATTAGAGCAAAGCCCCACTTCGAATTTTTGCATACGTTTGTTTTCAGCCCACAGTGAGTTTCTCCTAAAGAGCAGATCTTATACAGTATAATCCTCAAGTTGAATATTTCAGTATTTCATATGTGCTATATGTTATATACCGTGAGTCACTATGGTGTAATTACAGTCATAATCGGCTTACAAAAAAGTAAAGCAGCTTGCTACATCATGTTGAGTACTTTGCAAAATTCAAACATTTAGAGAACACATAGTTTACTACTACTACTCAGGAGGGCTGTGTGAGTATCTGAATATTGTAAATGCATGTTTTGATTTGGGACAGAAATAGTTTTGATTAATCCTAACACAGCTGAGGGGAGATTTTAACTGTTCATTTAAGTCTGCTTAATAAGCGATGGTCTAGTTCTCCAAGTTCAATCACTTCAGTCATGCATACCCCCTACCTGCAGACAATCATCGTCTGAATTTAAAGGCAATGGGAGACAGTCAGTCATCATAAGCACAAAAATGTATCATGGAAACTGTAGCTGGAGCCACATGCATAGTGTAAAGGGTGACAGCTTTTATGTTGTCTTGTCTGGTAACAGCGAACTAAAGGAAAAACATAAAGAAACAAAGAATGCAGATGCTTCCATACAGGAAGAAGAAGGTCACTGAATGATTTATTGAGCTGTGGTTTGCAGATATCAATCATTCGCCAGACTGACCTTTTTATGTATTAATTAGAAATCATGTCATAAAGTCAAGGCTTAAAAATGTCCCTTAGTTTTAATGCAATATTAAAAAACCATATCCTGCTGCATTTTGGCTCATCTATGTCCAACAGCACCATTCCCAAATGTACATTACTCTATTCATTACTACAGTGATTCTGTCCCTTTTATAGATTTTCATATTAAGTGAATCAACTCAACTATCACTCAGAAAGCATGCAGCAGCCCCCACTCAATGCCAAAGTTTCTAGTTAGTAAACTAGATAAAAAAAAGACCTCAAACTTTCCTGGAAGTATCCATATTTGTCAAACTACCCTGGGTTCAGTTGACCTGTCAGCTCGATTTGGCTCTGCCTTTTGTTCAGTGGCCTCATGCACTGGAGCAAGCAAGAAATTAATAGCAGCAATGTAGGAGGACAAAGGCAAAGAAATAATACAGACAGATAAACCTCCACTAACAATATTACATATACACATAGATAATACAGTATCAGCAAACACATCTAACTTTGTAGGAAGGTTTTTTGTTTTTTTTTTTGCATGTTAACAGTTAAGTACAATCCTTCAAAAACACTTAACTTCAAACAGTCAGTTTCAACATAGCTTTCTTTGATTCCTCCTATTTTTGTCTTCCAAATGAGAAAAGCAACCTCTAAAGCGCCTGCTCAACCTTGATTTAATTTAATGACTTTTGCAGAGTTTTTAAAACCCAGGCCTGACTCATATTTCCCAGACTGCACATCCTTCTCCCACATTTAATACGACTGTGTGGCTTTGACACAGAATGTGATAGCAGCACATCCTTTGCCAAGTACACAGTGTGTCTCTGGGGGTGGAGGGTGGGGGGGTGGGCTGTAGAATGCAGGAAACTGTCTCATCCTGGCACCCACGCAGATAAGGTCCATGTTCATGGTTAATGGGTGTCGCTGAATGAACTCCCAAGATTAAACAGCAATTCAAAACAGTCTGAGTGAGCTATCATCCCTAAATAACTCTGACAGTGGACTCAAAATAGCAATTGGTCTGTTGTTGGAATGTGTCAGCTCTTCTCTTTGTTAGCATTGTTATATTAGGCCTTCACTGTAGCTGAGGATCAGGGGATACAGTCAAAGCTAAGGTTTGTTTTACAAATTTACACCAAGTCCAGCCATTTTTAAAGCATCTACAGCCCTTATTTCTCCTCAGTAGCAAGTGACAGCAGATGTGACGCTTGATCTAAACAGACCAATGATTCATATATTTCAAGCAGTTTACCACTCACTTTCTGCAGCAAAACACTCTTACATAATAATAATAATAATAATAAAAGCATTGTGTCCTTCAGTGGAATTCAGATCTGAGAAGATTCAAAAGCATTGCTTTGTCACCAGCCCTCATACTTGCATATTCAGCTCCTTATGATCTTCAAGAGGCGGGCCAAGTCAAATCAGGTCAAGCCTTAAATACAGAGTCACATTCATCATCATTGGCATTTCAAATCTCATCCTTTTATAAGAGTGTAACTAAACCTCCACTTCATTACTTTTGAAGTCATGTTTCCATCTTCTTAATTTTAACTAGTTGATCCTGGATGTCATTAAAATGGAGGCAAAAACAGTCTTCTCACTTCTAGCCTGAGAACATGACAATTACAGATGCAGACTTTGAAGTAGCTTTCTAGGTAACTAAGCTAGGAAAGAGCTATTACCAGGGGTGGCTTGTGGTTAATGTGGTAGAACACATCCCATTAAGGCTTTGTCCTAACCACACTGACTAACTTTAGAATCTGTTAATCTTAAATACATGTATGAGGGCTACAAACTGTGCTCACAGCCATTGCTGTGAATCCCAAACATCTCCAGCATCCATAACTTTTGTTCAGAGGCTAAAAACAACAAACAACAACAACTCTTGTATTGCAATGTGTGGCCCTTTATGTGACTGAGACCAGATACAAGACATACTGGGGAAGATAAACAAACTGTTCCCTTTTGGTCATTATTTTGGTTTCAAAGAGAGTAAAAAATATACCGCCCCCCACATTCTTTATGTAAGGAGTACATCCTTAGGACAACACATCAAATCAATGTGACAGTTGCTGTTGAACGAAGAAGTTTAGCAAATGGTTGATCAAGTTTTAAAATCAACCGAAGATGAAATTTGTTAGAGGAGATAAGTACCCAATGACTTTATGAACTAATTTTCACATTTTTGTGCCCATTAATAATACTACAAACACTTACACTAACCTTTTTCATTACATACAGCCAATAGATGTGTATATCATATACGCAAGATTATGAGCTATAGTTCAGTTAGTAACATTCATTTGGAGACCAACTAAAACATGATGACGAGTATAAAGAGAAGAGCAGTGATTTTGTGAATTGCTGTATGAGAGATACAGTTAATCTGAATGCAAGAATGCATGTGAATGCTATTTTTGCTGCACCTCAGGCTGGGCACCTGCCTGAGGCCAATATGGTGCATTCATCAGCATAAGATATGCATGTCATGGGCTATAAGTGTTGTGTAAGTGCATGCTAACCTACAGTATGGGTTTGAAGAAAAATATTTTTCATTGCACGTATAATATACATTTTCCAAATGAATTTAGTTTGGTGTGGGGAAAAGTGAGGAAGGAGAGACAGATATCAACGTCTTCACAGAAATGCATGACACTGCATGCTCCAGGCTTCTGTTCTTCTGTGCTTCTCCAGTCCTGTTTTTTTTTTTTGGTGTTTGTTTTTTTTTTTTTTTTGCTTGGCCAGATGGGATGCTCAACTTACACACAATCCACAACCACAGAAGCAGACGTGCACACACGCATCCAAACACCAGATGTGTTCCTCTACTCCCTTGCAATATACCTCTGGAGGTCATCGTCAACTGAGGCTAAGAGAGAAAAAAAAAAAAAAAGAGAGAAAGGAAAGAAACATAAATTCCACATTCACATTTACATAACCTCTTTCACTTCCCCATCATTCAGCACGTCATTATCTTTGCTAGCTGTCCAACCATCTAGCCCCGATATGGAGTAGACAGCAGGTGGTTTAAAATCCTAAGCCAGACAAAGTCACGCGTCACATTTCCGGAAAGGCTCAAGAGTGCCATGCTAATGGGTCCACAAAAGCCACGGTAGCTCACTGGAGGGGATGGGACATGATGCTGCAACAGACAGATAGAGGCCTGGGGGATGGGGATGTCGCACAAGTGGAAAATGACCCAATGACATTAGTTTGCTGGTGCTGACAAACTGATTAGATGTGTGTAGCTGTGTGACGCAAAGAGAACGACAGGAGCGTTTTAATAAAGCTTTGCACAAAGGTTGACATGTTGATGTCCTGTTGTGATGTGTTGATGATTCCAAAACTCAAGCTGCAGCCAGTTCATGTGGCCTTAATCTCCTCACAACCCCCACCCCTAGCACTATTTACCATCTCACTGCATTAGCCCTGTTCTAAACCCCAGGCTCAAGACAGAAACAGGACGACAGGTTTGTGGCAGAAGCCAATTCTGCGTAATAAAAATAAGAGCATTGTTGAAGTGACATGCTGATAATGCTAAAGTTAGCATTACTTGGCAGCTGTGGGGGCTTAATCTAAATCCTTTATTCCTTCAGGAGGATTAATTGTGCATGTCGTCTTAAATGGATGGCTTTGTGCAGTTTGTCAAATTCTCAGACCAGCAGCTTCTCCTGTGTTCAGTCTCAGAGGCAGAACGGTAGGCCAGGATGTTGTGACGGACACGCAGTGTCTTATACAGCTGGGTATGCCAAAAGACATGTGAGGGGTGTAAATGTTATATCAGAAATACACATTTACATCCCCAAGAAACAATCTGTGAACTTTATCTATCAATAATTCTGTCCTAAATTGAAGATGCAGTTTTAGTAAAAAGTAGCTTTTTATGGGTCTCTGATGTTCGCTTGGTGGAGAACATTATTCCTGTTTGCTCCCAACGTTGTCAGTCACTTTGACACCGATAAGAGAATAATAAGTGAAAAATTTAATAACTCTGTAAATAGGATATACTCAAGCCGTTGTTGCTGTAGCAACATATGAAATCTCCTGTCCACAGAGCCCAGCAGAAGGATCAAATACAAGAAGTTTTAAGAAATAAAAGAATTAACCAAATATGATCAGTTATTTGGTTGTTCGCTGAGCAGCTCCACTGGGGAATTGTGGCAGTTAGGTTTTTCATCTTGTTCATCACTTTTTACAGCTGGTTAAGGAGATATGTGTGTGTGTGTGTGTCTGTGTGTGTGCGAATACTAATGACGAGCCTTCCAGTTACAGTATGAAAATTCCTCCCTAACCTTCTCTAACCTTCAGCCTACTGCCACCCATCCAACATAACCACCCACACCCCATATTTGACTTAACTGCCATATCTTAATCTCACTTCCTCCTGGGAGTGCTAATGAGTCCCCCACCTGCTAACATCTGGAACCTGCCACTTCGCAGTGCTAATCACTGCAAAATCCCTATATATTAATAAAGCGCAGTTTATTTTCCACCTCTCAATTACCGACACAGGACAAAGCCCATTACCCGCACAGTCCCCGTCTCCTCATTAAAAAGAAGAAAAGCCTGTAAAAAGCAGTTCCCCTGATGGGCTGTGGAGCTGAGGAGGCTGCTCTTCCAGTTTTTCAGGGAACTGTTCTGCAGAGCATTAAAGCTCTGTCATCGTAAAGAACACACTCATACAGTGCCACGGCATAAATGGATGGATGTAAAAAATCATATTCATAGATTCACATCTGTTCTTGTATTCCATGTTTTCAATCATTTCTTTCCTGTTCTTGTCCATAGAAAGCACAGTGGCAGTGCCAACCCAGATATATGCATCGCTGTGCGTTGTTCATTGCGGGCAACTCTAACTGATTAACATAATAATGAACTTGAAAAACTGTGGAAAAGCTTTTATGGCCTTGAGGCCAATATCTTGTTCATTATTATTGTCTTCTGCCACCACTGCTTACATTTATGAACTTGTCTCTTTACAGAGAGAAACAATGTCACTTAGTGTCCATTCATTATTAAATAGCTTGCATTGTCCAAATAGTTGATTAAGGGAATTGAAAAGTCCTGTTGGAGTGTCACTTCACAGATATCATGACCCCAGTCTTCCACACAGCTTCACCCTCAGACTGTACAAGAGATTTAAAAAAGAAACTTTTATACAGGGCTGGATATATTGATAATAATCCTTAAGCTGTGAGAGTCCTGAGAACAAGAAGTATGAATTCAGTAACCATGAGCCAAAAGTGTTCATCAAGCCTATAAGCCTCTCTTGGCTCATTATTTTGGCCTCACAGCCCACATATTTAGTTTACCACTGCAATGCCATGTTTTCAACAAGCACTCTGATAAACTGACTGTAACTAACTGTTCAGAAGGCAAACTTAGCAGCTGGCTGGTGAAGAAAAATTAACATTTAACAAGATTTTTGCTGGGTCAGTGCCAAGGGGGAAGAAACTCTTACTTAAATCCAGACACTCACATGTTTACATTTGACAGAAAGAAACACTGGGGGCTCAAAAAATTTATGTAGGCTAATTTCGCTAAGTTTTTTCACAATGCAAAGAGAGAACTGCTTGCTATCACATCAGCACCATAATATGTAGTATTAGTGTGTCAGCTGGTTTTACAGTTGCTCATCCTGCCAGTGACCAAATAAGAAAAAGTACAATAAATACATAAATGGGGATTTTCAGGCTGTAGAGGTATTTATACTAAAGGTTTGATAACAGTGGATGATTTTGCTGTTGAATCACTTTTGAGAAATTACATTACAAAAATACGTTGTATTGGGATTGTGCTAAGGGAAGTTTCAAATACTAAACACTCCCCAGAGAGTGGAAGCAAAGACTGGTCTATTTTTGAAGTGAAAAACATTGCAGAGCAGACACATTTATCTGGCAAGAAATTCAGTATACCAGAGTCGTGTTCCCAGACGGAGAAGGCAGAGGACCTAAAAAGAAAAAGGCGTGTAACAAAGAAAACCTGTCCACGATTTGTCTCTGCTTGCTTTTTCCATATGGTCAAATTACCACTTTAATTGAGGCCAGTCTCATTAATTAGCGTGCAAGATAAATTGGTTGGCTGGAAAAGTCAAATACAAAACGAGGATGAGAAGAGGTTAAGAGATGTGTGGGAGAACATTACGGAACAGAATGTGTCTGGAGGGGTAGAAACTATAATTGGGCAACCAAGATTAAGATTAAGATTTATTGATCTCTAAAGGAGGGACATTTTTTTGTCAAAGCAGCACAGCACAGTACAAACAACACAAACACAGATAGACAGTAAAAAGTAGATCACAGAAAAGGGGTTGAAAAAAGTAAAAGAATAAAATAGCAGGAAGGCAATGCAATAAATATATTAATAAATAAATGAAGCTCCTTCTTGCAGGGGGGGGGGGGGGGGGTCACACTGCTAAGGGCTCCCACTATGTACTGTAGTGGGGTTGTCCATGATGGCTGCCATCTTGGCCAAAATCCTGCTCTCGGCCCACCTCCTTCACACACTCCAGGGGACAGCCCAGGACCGAGTTCGTCCTCCTGACTGTGGCCCCCCACTCCCCCAGCAGTGGGTTCAACAGTGTCCTGTACACACAAATGGACCTCAGTCTCCTCACCAAGTGAAGACCACTTTGGCCCTTCTTGTACTGGACGTCCAGAGACCAGTCCAGTTCATTGCTGAGGTGAACACCTGGGTATTTGTATGACTCTACCTGCTGATTGTCCAAACTGGATGTTCAGCGGTTAGAGTCTTAAGTGCTCTTCTCCGGAATTCAATCGCCATCTCATTTGTCTTCCTGGTGTTAAGCCAAAGGTGGTTACGCTTCCATCAGTCTACAAAGTCAGTGTTGACCTTCCTGTACTCTTGCTCCCATCTGAAACAGACCCCTTAATGGTGGTCATCAGAGAACTTCTGCAGGTGACAGCTCAAAGTTGAAGCTGAAGCCTGAAGACCTTCTCCAGGCTCAGGCTGAAGTTGAGGATGAGCAGCAGCACGTGACAGAGCTGGTTCTCTTCAGTGGTTGGGACCTGATGCCTTTTTACATACCTTTGCATACCTGTGGTTGTTTTTTCACCACAGGTATACAAAGGTATGTACGAAAAAAGAATGTAAATGCCTCCCTCCCCAAAAACAGAATCACACATTAACATCATGGATGATTCATCACATTGCTGCCGTATGTACCCTGCACCTAGCTGCCAGGTTTAGCCAAAGGGTGTGAAATTTGTCATTTAGTGTGTGTGTGTGCGTTTGTGTTTGTTTTGGGTTTGAATGTAAAATGTTCATGTTCCAAGAGAATAGCATATGCTGTGAGGGGGATGTAATAAAACATCTTTATAAACTCCATGTTATATTGGATATCATAAGAGAATAGTGTGACTTAAGGCCTAAGTACAGAACAGTGGAAGCCAAGCTGATGATGGTACCTCCAGTCAGAAAAGTCAGAAAAAGACTTCCAAAAATTTTATTAGTATTTGGTTGAACTGTGTACACGTGCAGTCCAACGAGTAGTGGTTGCTTCAACTTTGAGGGCCAAGAGGGGTTCAGGTGTAAAACAAGCAGCCGATTACACACCAGGTATGTCTGCAGCAGTATATTCAAACTGTCAAGTGGGCTGTTTGAGTAAAATGAGAACAATTTAAATCAACCTCGGGCCACGTTCAACTAATGCAGATGCAGCTCATTATCCTGACTGACTCTCTGAGGCCCAATCAGACTGTTACCTCTGCATATTTTCGGAGACAAAATTAAAAGAGCGAAATTCAGCCAGCCAGAGGATCATTTGGTCAAATACCCTCATACTGAGAGATGCTTACTCAATACCGAGTTACATAAAGCCTCGCAAATGACACTAAGACAGAAGGACTTAGACAAGGAAACGAGTTTTTCTTCTCTCGGGGCAGGGGTCGATACCTAAGGTAGAGGCTGTGGGTGTCATGTCTGCTTCAGCTCTCCACTCACCAAAGCTGTCATGTCAACACAACACTAATTACATTTACACCATCGAACCAATTTTTCCTGAATATACTACACATGCAGTAACCACTTTTTTAGGGTTACAATTCAGTGCAAGGGCTCTGCCATTAAAGAAGAAAACTTTTTTAATGCATGAGGATGCTGATAAATACATTTAAAGCACAATGACCTAAATCATATAACTGAATCCGTGAAAAAACAAAACAAAACATAGAAACTTTGAACAGTGCCATGAGGCAACCATGAATAGAGCAGTGGCACAGTTAGATTAGCTACATCTTTGCCCTTCTAAGTAGTTTTTCTAACAGTGCTTCATTAGTGCTTCTGCTGCCCAGTTTCAATAGTTTCTTCTTTCCTCTGGAAGTTTCTTTAGTAAGATTTATTTAGTTCTGTTTGAAATAAGCTTTTATAAAAGGCCCGAGGCCTGCAGTTTTTAGGAGCCACTGTTCTATTTTCCCTACAGTGTCCTTACATCAAAACATTCTATTTTACTATATTCACTGACACAGATGCGGACTCAGTATCGGACGATATTAGTTATTATTGTACTTGACTGTCCACATGTTTCAATCAGCTGATCTCAAATCAATCAGTTTGATAATCTGGCTGCGGTTCAGGACAGGGCAGTTTGTCCTGCCAGCTGGGTGGTTTCAGTTTGCCTGTGACCTCGGCTGACACAACTGGATAAAAGGGGTCACATCTTATGTTTTACATCTACATGTCAACTAAAGTCCCGCTGTAGTGATAGATTTTTTTTTTCTCTGTGTAATCTTTTATTTTGGATGTGTAATCTGATTTGCCAGGTGAGCTGTCATAACTAACAACAAGAAGAAAAAAAAAGAAGTCTACTCCTCTCATGACAAGTGCTGAACTTATGTCCTCCCAATGATCCCTATCAAAATGAGCAGCTTATATCTGTCTGAGTTTCAGTGTATTAATCTTGTCAAATGGATTCAAAGAGCAAAGATACTACAGGCTGAGGACAGAGTACCAGATGGCGTCACAGATTGCAGGGAAAAATACGGAGCCGTCACTGGATGTAAAGAGAAGAGTTAGAGGGGCAGGTTTTTTTCGCACTGAGTAAAGACGGAGGGGCTGTGAAAGGGAAAGCGCAGAACAGGAAGTGTTTGCATGAGTGAGACGTCATGGACAGAGATGCTCTGAGGGGATGCAGTCAGTGAAAATGACAGGATTTGACTCGTCCTGTCTCCGGCTCTATGATGTTAAGTCGTAGTGCTTTCTTCTACAGCTGCTGTCATTATATGCAGCAGAAATCCAGTTTCCTGTTGAATTATGCATTTGGGGGTGTGTCGTGTATCTAGACCACAGCATTAACACATCTAAATGAAAAAAAGAAGCCATCAGTCATCAGTTGGGTGCCGAGGTCATCTTTTAGGCCAATGCATATAGATGAAGGATCTTTAATGGCTGATGTGACGTGAGGTTGACGTAACTTGTCTTCTATGAATGCGCTGTTAGTACAGAATGTGTCTGTACTAAATAATAACAGGCAGAACAGCCATATGGTGAGAATATCAACGAAAAGTCACCAACTGTGACAGACAGGACAGAACTTATAAATAAATTACCTGAGTTAAAAATGACCTTAACTCAAAACCCTTATCCTAGCCCTTGAAATTCCTTGGAGATCACACAGGCGTGAAGATTGTTTCTTAAAGTCAAACTCAAAACTTTCTTGTTCTTCCAGGCTTACTTTTAATTACTGTGTGTGTAGCTGTATTTCAGACTTCTTCATTGTGCAAATTATACGTCGTTGAATGTATTCTTTGTACTCGTAGAGCAACTGTTTTACATAATATTGATCATATACAGTGCTAGTATCTTAGCTTTCTCAGGCCTTTTCTCAATTACAATTACTTCCAGAAACAGACACAGTAAATTTTAACATGTACTTTCTCTCTTCAAATATTATCGAGAATGAGACCTTGCATGGGAAATTAAATGAGAAACTAAAGCATCTGTTTCTGTCACATTAATTAGGTTACGTCATGTGACACTGATATTGAAGACCTCCAGTAATTGGTAGTCAGGTTATTAAAATAGAACCCACATATTAATAATAGGCACATTTACCCTGATATTCATTTTCTCTGAGAAACACTTACAACCAAATCAGACATTTTTAATAAGGACAAAGAGAGAGGAGTAGAGCAGAATTTAATTTTCTCTTCTCTTCACCAACATAGTGTAGATGAGCTGACAATAGGCTTTGCACTGTTAAGTGTAATTCTATTTCTGTTCCAATCCCGTCATAGACAAAGCAGTAGAAAGATCTGTTTCTGTGTGTGTGTGTGTGTGTGTGTGTGTGTGTGTGTGTGTGTGAGAGTGAGAGAGAGATGAAGGACTGCTGGTGGTGGTACCTTTCTGATAACTACACCTGGTGAAGGGCTGGCAAATCAAGGATACTGCAGGCAATTCGTCTGTTCAAAGTCAAATTACATAATTTTGATTTTAGCAAAGAGTTAATTTTCTTATGACCTGCAGAGGTAAAGAGAGTGGAGAAGTAAAGGATGTCAGCTAGTGTATGTGTTTGTATCAGGAATGGTGTTTAACATAATGCATGCAGGAAGCAAAAAGTGACAGAGCAGTCAGATGCTATGCAACAATCATTCCTGGTTGGATTAGAAGTGGGAATGTTGTGGTTCCAAGACCACATCTTAGACCACAAATTCTATTGCAGGGTATCATTGACCAGTCCAGCAGAAATCTAAACATAATGCATCAGTAAGATTGAGTCAGTGAACACTAACTCCTGAATCATACTGAAGTAAACTCAAGACAAAATGCCTTTTAATTTACTGAGTAAAAGGCACTTTTATCACTTGGATTTTACTATTTAAGTGTAGTTTGGCTGTAAATATTAACCACATACAATAGTGTTCGGTCATTAGTATCAGCAGATGAGGTTAGTTTAGCAACATAGGTATTGACGTGTTTTTACTATATGAAAGTCACAACCAGATAGCAAATGCAATTATATATTATTTATTAGTGTAATCAAAACTGATGCGTATTCATTAGCGTTGTCTAGTCTGGCCATAAAATGCAATCAGGCAGTCAAACAATTTTGAATTGAGGTAATTGTGTTTCTGTGAAATGCTTCTGTGCATGTCTGAGCCCACAGTTGAAGACATTAGATACCAAGTGTAACAAAATGTTAGTTTGGCCCACAGGGAAAAATCACCTGATCAAACAAGCATAACATGTAGTTGGAGTATTAAGGTGAAGAAATTGTGTTGTCAAGAGTCTGATGATGGTCTGAAAGAGAGAGAGAGAGACGGACAGAGGGAGAGAGGGAGGGAGAAATGAAAAGGCAGGAGCTTTAAAAGCTTTGAGAGGGATTTGTATCCAATAAGCCATGCAGAAGATTAAACCATGTTAATGCAATGCCTACACAAACTGGACAACACACACACACACTAACGCACACACACACACACACACAGATGATGGCATGTCAGCAGAACGACAGGAATAAGCTTTTATACTGTAGTATGTTTATAGGTTAACAACACTGTGTGGATGATCTGAGGCAGTGTGTACACAACAATACTGTGTCAGTATGTTTGTCGGTACTTTAACTCCTGCATGGAGTGAAGGCCAGCAGCTTTTTACCAGCGTTAAGATTGAGACACACTACAAAACTTTTACAGTCTTTACAGATTTTCAAAAGACTATGAGTAGACACTAACAGACTGGTTTCAGCAGATTTCTGTATGACGACCAAAAGACTGGGGATCACACGCTGAACAACTGCGCCATATGAGGGATCACAGACTACATGGTTTGTAAAACCAGCTAAAGCCAACTGTACGCATCCAACTCTCGCACAGACTCTCTGGAGGATGAGAGTTTAAAGGGTTAAACATATCAGTTAGAGTGTTAATGCATCAATTTGTTGTTTGTCAAATGCCAATAAAACTACAAGAAGAAGTAAACAAACATGGATGACAATCATCTCACTGCTGCAGTTGTCTATGCAGCTATCTGCTTGGAAATAAAACATAAAGAAAAAAAAAAACAGTGTTTGCTTTCATTGTTTTGATATTCCTGCTACTTCCTGTTGTCTTCCGACGCTGTTTCCTGTGTCCCACCCTCTCTGTTTTTCTATTGGCTGTTGGCAACACGTGTTTGTAGTTGGGCAGTAATCAGGTGACATGACCTGATTGTGTCCAAATTTGGCTCAAAAAATTTGAGTATGTTTGACTGACAGCGACTGAGGTCGGATGGGTCTGTTCCCCTCATACACTACCAGATTTTTGTGTCGACACTCCCCAACTAGGGCAGACTGGTGCAGACTTTGCCCAATTGGGAATCTTGGGTAATATCTGGCAAAAAAATCTTGCAGTGTATCCTCAGCTGTAGTCTAAAGCAGACCCAAACTGGCTGATGGAGACACTGGTTTGTAGCAGCACAAGCAGGAAATGATGGAATTCTCCGAAATAAAGCCAGAAAATGAGCCATACTAAACGTTTTTAATATCTAATGACTCAGTGTTCCAGTACAGGACTCACTAATAAAGCACTGAATATTACATCTAATATACACTTCTAATACACTTCAACTTCCAGTAGTGTCAGCACTTTTGTTCTTTTGGCCAAAGTAGACTTAGCATCCCAGAAACAAGTGTTACAAAAGCTCCATGCATGAAAAGCTGTGCTGTAACTTCAATAAAGCCAATCCAACACTTTTATGCGAATGAACAGAACAGAAAGCGCTCATTAGAGACGCAAATCCCCTGCAGAACTGCAGCCTTGGCCTCAGCCTGCTACATGCAATGGTGAGATCATTTCTCTAATATAAGCGACAGCGACATCGGCTGAAGTTCAGAACGAGGAGGAGATATTTTGTATTTAAATGATGAATCTGTTCGCATTTAGTTTGTGGAAGAAATTGATCAACAAGAATTTAAATAATAGATTAATTAGTGAAGTAATTCATCAAGCAAAAACGCACAACTCAATGAGTTCACTGCACTTTTGTGTACTGTAACTGAAATGGCATATTGTCAGAGGTGTTGATGCCAACTGTAGTCATTGCTGTGTAAAGGTATTTTTCTGAAGAGGAAGAAGAAAATAGAAGAGATGAACAGTATATGTGGACAAAAAACTCACCTTGGTTTCCAAGCACAAATACTGGATCAGCCTCTACTATACTGTAGCTGCATAATTACAAATGCTCCTTCAGCTCGGTCTTTTGTGCCTTACACACTGAAATGCTTTACATAGACAGTGGGAGATTAATGTCTACACTTTATCTAGGGCCAAAAGAGACAGCGTAATTAGCATGTATATTTTTATGACAACAATAATTTGAATTACAAATGAAATGTTTAATGCATATGTGCTGCACTTATTATTAAGGATGTCGCAAGTGCAACTCAAATCCATGTTTCACTCAGAAAATATGCGTGTTTTTTTACCCTCTAATTGGCTGGAATATGGAACATGGAATATGAGGTATGAAAAGCAGTTAGCAATATTGTCTGAGACAACTGAGTCGTTAATTAACTTAATCTCTGGATCAAATAGTGTGAGAAACTAAAGGAGGCACTTACAGGGTAATATTATGTAAACGAAAGATTGTGGGGTCATGTAAATTACTGCAACAAAATTTATTTGTGAACGCAGTCAAAGCGTCTCCTCATAAAATTAAATATGTTAGACACCTTGGATTTTATTCTGATGACAAATATTTAATGTGTAGCCTATTTCTTTCTGAGCTAATGTTCAATTGGTTGTAATTTTTAGTAATGCTCACATCACCAGTCGGGAAGGATTCACCTAGAAAGTTAATTGATTTCCCTTTGACAGGGTAAAAAATTTTTTTTATTTATTTTTTTTATTTTTTTATTTTAGGTAATATTAATCAATATTGATCCAATCAATACTTGCAGAGGCCATAATTTCCTTGGAAATATAATATATTTTTTTCTTGAAGCCAGTTTAAGTTTAAGCTTTGTAACTTTTCATCTTGTGATGTGTTGAGTATGCCCTCACCTTTATGTGCAGCTATGTACTTTGAGCAGCTCAGTAGAGCACAACATCACCAAGGCAACACCCGCAGAAGGGATATTGATCTGGTTCTCGAGTACAAAAACCAAGGAGATATTATCAGTGTCATTGGAAATTTAACAAGGTTCAAAGTCATAGATCCTTCTTGTCTTCCTGAAGAACTCTCCACAAGAAATGACACAAATGAACTTTAACTGTTTCCTTGCACAGTTGAATTGACTTCTGAAGTTCAACAAACTCCAAAGCCCAGTTTACGCAAAAAGATGTGAAAGCAGCGGCTGCAGTGGATGCAAAGAAGGCCGAGTTGGCCTTGCTTGGCACATGCTTGTCTACTCAACACAAGGACGGACATTGCGCTCCTATGGATGCTATCGTAGAGAGCTGTGCTCAGAATGAAATTAATCCAGCATGAAATTTAGAGTCCAGTGTTGTACCTCAGGGAAGCCCTCAGAGGACACTCGTGATGCTCAGCACCGCAGCTATGCTCCATCAGTGCTTGCTGCTCTGGAGGCAACACTGTGCATGTGTCTGCATGAGAAAACATGCCCTTTCACAAACGCAACAACACAACACTGGTGCGCTTACTGTACTCGTGGTACATTCAAACTCTTTAACATCAAATACACTGACATTTCTATTCTGCTCAGTTTTAGGCCCGAGCCAACAATAACCCAGAGAAATTTATTAGCCTGAACAAAGGACAAGTTCTGCCTCCCAGAGATTCATACTTGTTTTCTATTTTTTCAGCCATGTTTAGTCTAAATGCCCTCAAGATTCATCGTATACTTCAATCCAGACAAGGTCAAGGCCTGCTGCCGTTCCATAGCCTGTGAGATAATTCTCCTGGCGTTTAAGACATTTCAAAAATTGCAACAGCAACATCAAGCAGGCCACTGTCTCATTAGCACTGGATCTGCAGTCCCACTCACAACATGCTAATGAAGGCATTGAAAACACAGATAGGCACTGCCCTGAGGGCTGAAGGAAAACACAGATCCATGTATGCCATACCTTGCTGGTGAGACTGCAGTTTTTGGTTGAAGTCGATGAAGAACACGATTGGAGAGGAAGAAATCCTGAAACACAAAGACGACTATTCAGGTTTGATCATCGTACCAGTCGAAGAGTTTCAATGCATCTCTCAATATACATTGAGAGGCAGTACGTTCAGGCTAAATTGCTTTAAATTTAATGCCAACAAAGTAATTGTCAGTGGATTTTTACCAAGCAACATAATTCTGATTTCTGTGTATGGGTATTATGAGAGTGCTTTGATAATATCTTTAGATTGTCTCTAAAACCCCTTATTTTCCTCACAACCTTTTCAATATTTGGAAAGTCAATTAGCATCACGTGATCGGCAAAGGGACACATCTTGAGGGATAAAACGTTTCCATTAAAAACCATAGATTAGATTTGGAAATGGCTTTCAAAGGCAGCAAACTCCAGGAAATAACATTTTAAATCAGCAGACACATCTTTCTCCAAGTTTTCAATATTTTTCACTGACAGTTTAAAGGCACAGAACAGTAGAAACAGGTAGCCCTTTAATTCCAGCATCTTAAAATGGGTTTTGAGTGATAAGATTGTGTTTATGTCACCCAAGACCTCCTGGGTTGTGTGATCCCATCAGATAGACAACCTCCGAAGGTGGCTGGCCATACACTGTGACCTAACTGGACATACTATACATATCAATGCAATTCACATACTGGTACCTGGGCACAATACATAAGTACACTGAACCAATGAGATAGTGGCCAAGCAGCTAACAGCCATTAGCCAGGAAACACATAAAGCAGCCTCTCTCAGTCAACTCTGCTTTGGTCTTTGACATTTCAGTTTTCAAAGACAGGCTCTTTCCACACTTCAAAAAGTAAGCGAACAAAATAGTGTAACTTGTCATCTCCCTTCTTATTACTGTTTTTGGTTTGTTTTTTTTTGATCTCATGTTTCTAGACAGACAGCACAAAAGTGACCCTAACTTTAGCCTACCTACGTAACCACTCTGTCATTTACTACTATAGGCTCCTTCCATTTCACATTACTGTGACACACACACCATATCAGATTCTGAGCATAAATATTGACCTGATTATTTTTTGAAGGAGACTGCTGTGGTTCAGGTGGACCTGCTACACTGCAAAAGGCATCCTTGTGATTTAAGTCTATTCTGTATTCTCTTTTTTAGGGGGATTGATTGTTGCTGATAACTGAGTCACAATAGACACTGAGTTATGACAGAAAAATTATATTTGGGTGGTGGAGGAACAGTCATGGTAAACACTGACCTCATAAAAGAAATAATTTATATATATATTTTTAATGTCAATTTGAACACGTAAGATGGTTTGAAAACATAAAAAAGTTAAGTGTTATGCCGCAGCGACAGGTCAATAAATGTCCCAGTGAGCTTATTAGCATACTTCTGAGCATGCACTTTATCTGGTTTAAATCTCTGCAGAAAGCCTTCTGCTGTAAATACATGATGCTGATCTACCTGCATCTCAGATGAGTCGTAATCTTCCCTGGTAAATAGATAAAACGGATGGCTAAAGCTGAACTGAACAGATGATTAAAATAATCAGACTGTAGAACACTTCAGAGTGCTCCACATTAGCAGTAAGTCAATATTTATTAAAATAAGGTTAAAATAACCTGAAATCACCCCCCCCCCCAAAAAAAAATCTAAAAAATGAACTATTTTTTATTTTTCTTGTAGTGTGTTATCTTGGAAATTAACGAAAGAGGTGAGAAATTATTAATGCTGAGGAAGAAATAGGTTTCTGCCAAGCTGCCTGTTGTTGTCCACATTGTTAGAACCAGTGAAGATACCTGAATGGTGATTGGTTAGAGAAGCTGGTGATCTGCAGTGTTCTGATCGGGCTAAATGTATAAACTAATACACTCTAAGAGTCTTTGGGCTGTACCACTGGATTCATCTTTCATTTGCCAGAGGTCAGCTCTGAGGTTCGTGTTTGTGTGTGTACTGGAGCAAGTTCACTATGAAATTTAGCATAAGAGTGAATGGGTTCATAAACCTACATTATATGAATGATGTAGGGGTGAGTATCTACTCAGATGGCTACAATCAGTACGATTACAATTGCGTGTTTTATATGAGAAAGGTACCCAGGAATCAAATGGGGAACCTGTCTGCTGGAACACAAAGCGATACCTGCAGCAAAACGTGCAGCCTGCAGCCATTATCGAATGTGACGGATTCTTAGTCTACCACATGGCACAAGGTAGACCAGGTAAAGCTCATAATTTCAGTTCCCTTTACCAGTAGGCTGAAATAAAATTTCCAAAATCTTTCAATCCTCTGTAAATGTTGCTAATTTCCATCTATATGCATATGTAAAAGGTTACTTGGGTATTAGCAAGGTACCATGAAATCTGATAGTTGGCTCAGTTATACCTGGAAGTTTCTATTTCTAAATGTTAACAACTTTCTATACATGAGAAATTCACAGACGTGTGTATGCTGCAACATGGAGTGATTTTTTTTTCTCAAAATTTTGAACTTAATAACATTTTTGATAAAGCCTGTGCACAGGTTTTACAATATATGTTTAGGCTTTCAACATGATTGTTTGGCCTTGAGGATATGCACAGCATGCTGTCGGCAATGCTGCCAATGTATTGACCCTTGAAACAGTGCGTAGCTTTGAGCCCTGAGCACAGCCCTGCTAACCTCTGGCACAGTCAGGGTCATCTGAGGCAGAAAAAGAACAAAAAACAAAAATCAAGGAACCATTTCCACTGACTGAGCAAGGAATAAATGACTGGCATGGATTCTCCCAACAGAGTTTGACTGCAGTCCTCATTTGCCCAGTTACGAGCTAAACTCTTCACTTTGACTCATGCAGTTTTGATTTCTCAGGGTGTGACTTGTGCTAACAGAAACAGAAAGTGCTAAGTGAAAGGTCTGGCTCCAGCAGGGATTCAGTGAAGCAATATTAGCCCGGTGCATTAGCGTAGCTCTCCGCTGACACACTTACTTCCTGTCTGAGGCGGCCACTCTGAGCTAACTCACTGCAAGCCATACCGCCTCTCTGCTGTTCAGTCACTTGTCCCCGTTAGCTCCCATTTATCTCCTCTGTCTTTCTGTTAACCTGCCAAAATGCTTGTTTTGCCATTCTACCTAATTGCTTTCTCACTGTGTACCCATCTCATGTTATCTCTCTCTTTCCTCTGTCCTGTTTTTGCTAAAACTCCACCTGAGTGAGTTGATCACTCACAGACCTGCTTTGATCTGATCAACCTGCATTGTAAATCAACTGCCTCCCTCCTTAATCCGTCGCAAACATATTACAAAAGGCCAAAAACGAGCAGTGACGAGTTCACAAAGATATCAGTACCAAGAAATCTATTTCAGATTAACAAACATGACATCAGATTCCCGATTCCTGTCTCTCTCACTGTACGTGCTCTTATACACAAATTGTCATACTCCTGTATCTAACACCTGCTTGTTGTCATCCTTTCCCATTTCCCAGCAGGTTCCTTCCTAAAAGTAATCTGACTCAGGTAGTGCCAACATAATCCACTTTGGATGAAGGATTTGCCCACCGTCCCCCTCTTCCCTCCTATCTGTCACAGGAGGATAGTATTGCCTCAGCAAGGGGTGCTCAAAGGTAACCTGCTGGTGAGAACCAGAGTGGTGGGTCATTTCTAGGTGAGGTTGCAGATACAACCATGCAGGCACCAAATGTGATACATTTGGACAGCCACCTTTCACAGTGTTTGGGAAAATGCTATGAAGCTTGAGGGTGAACTATTTGTGTCAGAGTGTGATTAAATTAAGCGACTGTTGAGAAGGCAGTGGCAAGGACTTGGTCGATATTTCATATTACCCCAGAGATATTTTATCAGCTTCTCTATTTCCAGAAGTAGTGACAGCTACTCAACAAGCTCACATATTTTCACAAACACAAACGCACACACACAAAACCGAAAAAGATCATGGCGATGCAGTTATAGAGTATTGTATGTATTCTGACTAGATGCCTTTCTTGGGATTAAAACACTTAAATGTCAGCAAAGTTTATTTCTGCAAAGCAACAACAACCATTTTGCCACAACAGATGTGACTAACAGGTCACAGGTTTAGTGTTCGCTCGCTCTCTCTGTTGTAAGAGCCCATAATTACCATGGTCAAATATGTTAGCGGTCATTGTTACAGTGTGACTGCAGCGGACTCCGGGGGGAATACTGAGAGAGACTCACTTTACTTAGCTTTGCTCTGAGTGCTACTTTCTTGCTCTACTTTCTGCTCCACTTTGTGTCCCCTATAAGTTATCTTGCTGTGGCATACTTTACTTCTCTAACTAGCCCATCACTGCGGACAAATGCCATGAAGAGATTAATAGGCAAAAATATATGTTTAGTCATCTCAAAAACTGGGACAAATAGATAACTTAATGTTCACATAATTTTTTCAAGCAATTTTTAGTTTTCATAGCAAAGTAGATCTGGGGATGGCATTGTCACTGGATTGGTTGGTTGATCCACCTCTTTGATAGATTGCCATAAAATCTTTTACTAACAATTACGTTTCCCACACAAATTCCAAATAATTTTGGAGTATTTATTCCTCTGGTCCACTACTTTGGCACAAATTTAGTAAAGAACAAACAAACAAACAAAACTGAACTAAAATGATAAACATGGCAAACATGATACCTGCTGCATGTAAGCATATAAGCACTATCCTTAGTCACCTACTGTATTCTTTATCGTAACAGTCCACATGGCCCATTATAATAAATGTATAGAATTATTTTAATAGATTAATTTATTATCTTGTATCTATAGCACCCTTTGGTCAAGTGTAAGTCATATGCAATGCTGTCTATTTCATGAAAGCCCATGTCTGAGGTTTATGTGCAGACCTTTAAGTCACTACAATCCTCTCAATCATTAGACCAACATGCTTTATGGGTTCATAGTTCAGTAAAACCGCCTTTGATTTCTTATCGGGTCAGAACTCACTTCAGTGGTTCCTTTGACATTACACTGTGAACAACCTGAGCGTATTGACCGTAATTGGAGGTGTGGTGTCTCTCCTCTGATCTCTGATTGCCACTGGGATCCTCTTCGCTATGGAAACAACCCCTAATGACCACCATTGTGGCAACAGCTGCAGGCGCAGCAACAGTTGGCCAGGGAAGCTCTTTCACACTGAGAGAAAGGACAGGTGGGGTGCAGACAAGATATGCATCGATGTCTGGCAATCCATCCATCCATCCATCCATCCGTCCGTCCGTCCACTCAACTACCGATCATCCATTTTTTCTGTCCATTCCTGGATTTGTCTTACCCACTTTCCCCTCTGCATTATCATTTCACCCCTATGGGTTTTAATACATAATTAAATCCTTAATGTACTTCTCAAGCAAATAGGTTTTCAGAGTCATAAATATACAGATCATTACCAGAATCACAATTATATCTTTCCCTCTTCACCCTCCAGTTAAGCATGCAACACTGATTTGGCAGCAGAAATCCATCCATCCCAAAACAAAAGTAGAAAAATTAACCCCTTTAACCCCATCTTGCAAGCCCCCACCTCCCCACCCAACCTTTTCCATCTTTCTTTAATGCACAATATCATTTTTTTCTTCATATCCATTCACCCCTCTCAATGTTTCTACCTATCCTTCCCTCACTCTATCATTTACTCCCCTATATCATACCATCTCTGTTTCACTTATCTGTCCCCAGCTCTAGCTTGTGCCCTCCTGCTCTGTCTCTCCATCGGCACCTCTCAGCACCTCCTGGGCTCTGAGTGGCCTGTGCACTCCCATGAGCCGATACGGTCTGAAATATTGATGTCCCCAGGCGAGGTCTACCTCCAGCACAGTCTGCAGGAGGTATAACCCAGAGCCATAGTCAGGTAGTCAAAGAGAGAGAACCTACGCATTAAGGATGGCTATGCCATGGCAGATGGAGTGAGACAAATGAGAAATGCTGGAGTTTATGTGTCTGTGTGTGTGTGTGTGTGTGTGTGTCTGTGTGTGTGTTAACACTGTGTGTAAAAACCATGTTATCCCAGCTGCCAGCTGGCTTCTTCATATGCATCCGGTGATTTGCTTCCAGGTGATCTGGAGCTTCAGCCAATGACGTTTGTGTGTGTGGACTCTTTCCATGTTCATTAAACATATCTCTGCCAGATTAGCCTTAACACAAGCCTGAGGTACGCTTAATGGAGCCCTTTGTTTTGTTTATGCACCCCTCCCCCTTTCCTGCTTGTCTTCCCTGTTGTTTTCAACAATCTCCTTCCATCTCTCTTGACATCTCTCTCCCTCACAGCAAAAACCTTCATCCCCCCCCACCTTATTTTCTGCTTATTAGTCACACTCCCTCTCTTGTGTCCAAAATTTTCTTTACTGTATAAAGATGTCTTTTTTCATTTTCTCAGGGTGACTTTCTCTCTCTGGTGAAGGTGACCTTGCCAAGGATACCAACTGAGAATCTCCATGGAGACAACATCCAGAGAGGTGATGCTTATAGAGGGAGAGGGGGGCGGGTTACAAACAAGGAGACAGGGAATGAAAAAGCAATGGTGTGAAGGCAATTTCTCCACAGAGTTTATTTTCTCCAGCTCCTGATTCATGGTCCCATAACTCTGCTTTAGATTATTATATAATATTGCCCTCCACTATATTTCTTTCTTTGTCAACTTCTTTTTTTGAACATCGAGCAAACAAGCTTTTTTTTTTTTCTTCATAAAATCTATTAAATTAAAACAACATGTGCCATTTTCCAGTTTTGGAGGATCACAAATAAGTGTGATGCCCATATAGCTGGACATAACAAAAACATAATTACTGAAAAAATATGTCAGGTCTACATATCTATATGGTTTTTTTTTTTTAAGATAATTTTTGTCACTTCTAGAAGTTACCATTACCAAGGATTTGACATTCAGTCATCAAAAGGGATCTCTTGAATATATTTTAAATTCAATTCATAATTATTTTAATTCGTTAGTGATGATCTGGCTTCAAATGTCAATGATAACTGTGATATATACCTCTGTATAATATATAGCTACATTGTGTAGCTAAAGAGCTGAGGTATCTAGGTTAAACTTTTAAAAACAGCCAGTGCTAACAGCTGGGATAACACAGGATGCCCACTCTGGCTTTTGAGTTGACTCGCTTCAGGAGTGACAGCAAATTTGACCCTGGACACTGAACAATATGACTTCAAAATACAAGTGTGTAAAAAAATTATCACACGTGGGGAAAAAAAAAAAAAAAAAAAAAAGAATGGAATGATAAACTTCTGTCCTCATGTTCCAGTTTCTGGTGCTTTCATGTAGCAAGAAGTCAAGAAAAAAAACTGTAAAACTGGCAGAAACATTCCCTTGTGGGAAACAATTTGGTTCAGCAGAAAAAGAAAAACAAAAAAAGAACATGGTTGTTCACAAGCAAATTTTCTGGCTCTCAGTTATTGCATATGTGAGATGCAATCAGGCCTGCAATGCGTCACTCACTGCTGCAGGGAGAGACATTCACAGCTGCCTGTCAAAATTAGGGCCACCCTACTTTCCCCAGGCACTCGTTCTAAATGTAAATGTATGTGTTAAATCTGAATATAAATACTTCATACTTTATATCTTTAACTCCAGAGAACCACATGCATGATTTGATCCATGTTGGGCTCTCAGTCCGGTGAGCCTCACAGGTTGAGTCTTCTGTTTCATACACTGAAGTGTGCACATCTGCATGTAGTAGAAAACATTGCGGTGTAAAATTTACTATTGTTGGAACAGCACTGACTATCAAACACAAGATATAACTGGGACACCATGAGACAAAATGTATTCTAGCCCTCTGTGGCAACGATTTTGTAGTTAAGAACCAAATGTTTTCCTAGGAATCAGTAGATCAGGTTTTTCAACAGGTTTTTCAAATGAGAAGAAAATCATCTCATGGAGAATTGAGCCCCATACAAAGGCTGCATGTTGTGGAGGGAAAGAAAGTGGTGGAGGGAGTGACACGTGACCTGGAGCAGGAGGAAACCGGAGACTTGGGGGGGAGTATAGTTTGTTGATCAAGGGATGGGGGGATGCTCTGACTCAAAGGACCATGGCTGTACTCAAGCTAACATGGACATGAGAAAAACTCCAGGTCCTTGAAGTAATAGTTCAGTTAAAATGCCCAACTTTGCAGCAGAAATAAATGCATTTACAATCTGGGACAAAAAATGTTTTTGGTCTTTGGTACTTTCCACCTTCATCCCAACTGTAGAGGGGTGAGAATTTCTATAGAACTGCATTTTTGCATTTGATATGCCCTAGTAAAGCATTTCCACCATCTTTGTGTCTGTCTGGTAAATGTTTGATACATTTGTCTACGGGTTTGTCACTAGAAGCCACTGCTGTCACATAAACACATTACCTAAATCTAAAATCAAGATAAATAAAAAATGATGAATGTTTATAAAATTGATTAGATAAGATTCATAGTGGAAAAATTCATGGTCTGCTTTGCTGATTGCTGATTTTATTGTTTTAAAAAATGAATTTGCAGTTCAAAATAAAATTTTCATTTAATCTTTGGTGGTTTGGCAAACAGCAGGTGGCTTTGAATCCCAAGAATATCTTATTCAGACACACGACAAGTTATGGCACAAAAAAAAAAAAAAATCACAACATATCAGCTGACTAAGCTTTGCAACACAGACAACGATGTACATACAGCAACAGCACACTCGACTCACATGTAGACATTCACAGATTTAAGAATTATTCTCAGTCGTTTAGAGCAGAACTAGTAATGAAATAGCCCCACTATCCAATTATTAGAGTAAAACCCTCAAAAGAAATGAAATTCTTAATTAGTCGAATTAAAATTCAGAACAGTAAAGTGTGATTAGTGCAATTATGCAGAGTTATTGACTCCTGAACAATGTGTGCTGAGGATTTGTTCACCATGAAAGTAATTTGAACAGCAGATAACAAGGGTAAAACAAATATCAGTAATTATAATGTTATTAATAGTAAATAAACCAGTTAACAAGACATTAGAGACATAATACAACCACTAAGCTGTTGTAGATGGTTTAAATATTAAATATTCATCATGAAAAAGAAGAACTGAAATTTGTATTGTACAGAAAAAGTTGTTAAGAGTTGTTTTCTGTTGTTTTGACTCAAGGCGCTGAATGAATATTTTGCCAGGTTTGTTCTGGAGGTATAAAAACCATGCAAACACAAGTAAATTAGCATGAAAAGCACACAACTGGGCCTTGGACGCACAAAATTACAATTACATGGAATTAGCTGCACAGCCTCTGACTGTTTGAAGCGTTTGCTTGTAAATATTTGGAATTTTTAAAATCCACATAGGTCAACTTTTTTCAGTGTGTCAAGTCTAATCTCAACAATGCACCTTGGCCTCCTGTCACTTCATATTTATGCATGTGGTGTGATAATAATAAGATTTATTAGCCAAGTAGGTTCACACATACAAGGGATTAGACTCTGGTTTCACTCTGCATTCAGTACTTATACAACCGGATAAATAACATGGTCAACAAAAAGTTCCTCAGCCACATTTTAACAACAGATTTTCCATAAATACGTCCTGCGTCACAAATGGGGTCAGTACTCAATGAGCTGAATGAAGTTGACTCACGGGCTTACAGCACAGCCATGTTGAAGTAGTAGCACACTTTTCTAATGAGCTGGATGAGTCTCAGTGTGACCTCATGGAGACCTCTGTGCTCAGATAAGGTTTTGGTCAGCCCGAGTACTGTTTTGGCAACTAAGGGCTACAGCTGGTGTACTGCATTGACACACTTATGAGACAAAGGAGGATGAATGGGTCAGGCTTATCAGGCAAATGGACTTTTGACTGAATTATGGAGTGCACTGAAAGCATCTGGTATATTTAGAAACTTCTGATATGTTTGACATGTCAAATGTTTTGGTGTGAGAGATCACAGGAAAAAGCTGCAAAATAGTCTGATATTTATCCAGCAAAGGCTGGAGCAACAACAGAACACAACACCTGGAGTCATGTGCCTCAACATCTGTCACACTGAGACCAGGGGTACTTTTGTATGAAAATGTTTTCATCAAAATGGTTGCCAAAGAATGACGAAAAAGGAAACGAGAACTAAAAAAATGTCATTGCAGCCATTGATACCAAAAGTTGGTGGTAAGAGACCATGTGTATGGGGTGTAGTTGGTAAAGCTTCTGCCCTATAAAAAGGAGGCTATAGGGTCCTAGTTGGCAATGCTGGTTTGGTTCTAGCTGGTGTTATTTCCTGCATGTCAGTCCCAGTCTCACTCCCCAGCTGTCCCATCTGATAAAACCAGTAAAAAAAAAAAAAATCTTCTGTCTGTAGTGCATATTTAACCTTAGTACTATTCCATTTTAACAGGTTAATAGATGTTCCCAATGAGTGGACATCATTTTGAATATCATATTGCACTTTAACTAAACCTTTAACATTGACTACATCTACCATAGACTAAATTGTGGTATTTTGTTGACTAAGACTAGACAAATATATGACTAAAACATATTTTTTTTTGGGGGGGGGGGGGGGGGGTCAAAAGACTAAAAAAAAGAATAAATGTAAAGTACCTGTCTAAATTAACACTAACTGAGAACTGCCGCAAAGTACTTTGCACATCACCTTTTATTGCGGCTGAGATGATTTTGTCACTGAGGCTAGCAATCAACACAAGTCTCTCAGGTCATTTTGAAACGCCTGTAGATTTCCAGATATGATAGCTTAGCTGTACCTGGAGTGAATTAGACCATGTTAATTATACAGCTTGTCTCCTCTGAAAGCAAACAAAAGAACCAAGTAGAAATAATTTTGCGGTGTCGACAGAATGGAGTGTGAAATAACTACTCGTGTTTATTATTCATCACAAGTGCCTGTGTGCATGTGTGCTACTACAAGTGAGCCATTATCTCCAGACATGGGCGACCCCTGAGGATTAACTGCCAATCCTCTTTAATTCTGCCCTCTATGTAATAACCATGACCCAAGCTCTTGCAGGGGTACTGTTGGTGCAACACAAGCATCTATAATAATACCAACAGGCACTGTCAGGATCCCATCAGTATCAGCTATCAACGGCCAAACTTCACCAGCCAGCTCTACCCTAGGGTTCAAATGTCAGACTGTCACAGCGATTTTATAATCCTGTTGCAGATGTCCCGCTGAGAAGTTGAGAGCTTCCGCCTCTGTTGTAGTGTGAACATTGCTTTTATTATGTTGCCTCCTTAAGAGATTATTCTCCTTTTGATTTTTTAAAGCAAAACAAACTTATCCACTGTGACAGTGGAGCTAAACGAGACAAAAAGGGACTAAAAAGTAGTTGAGCCTCAATCAGTAATAAATCTCACAGTGATTTTCTATCCTCTCATATTTAACAGAAATGTCCCCAGGTATAGCTGTGTATGCCAGTTGGGATTGTTCTGTGCTGTTTGTGCAAAGCAGTACATGAAATCCTGCAGGAAAAAAACAGGTTTTGAATCACATCCATCCTAACAGTTTATTCATTCTCTAAAGCAACTCGCACTGCCATGATGACACCGATTGCCAATTGCTAGAGCAATAAACTGAAGTTGAAACACTGAGATGGACTGGTGACCTGTCCAGGGTGTACCCCGCCCTCGCTCAATGTGAGCTGGGATTGGCTCCAGCACCCCCTGTGACCCAGAAATGGATAAGCGATAGAAGATGAATGAATGACTGAATAAGTTGAAACAACTCAAAGATGGCATGAATAATTTCCAAACTTTGCTTGTGAGAACAGTTCTTGGAAGGGTAATTGACACAAATGAAGCCAATGTAACATTGGCCCTTTGTTTCTAAAACACATCAGCGTGTTGGCCTTGCTATGAATCAACTATGATGAGATTCAGTCTTCTTATACCAAAGGACTCCCACATGTAGCAACATGTTGGGGGTTGGCTAAGTGGAGCAAGGGCTGACGTAAACATAAAATCTGATGGTTCGTTGTGTTGTCAGCACATGGGCCAGGTCATTGTATAGGTCAAAAACATTGACAGTGGCAGCTGGAGTAAGGGTGGGGGGGGCAGAGAGAGAGGGAGGGGAGAGGAGCAGAGAGTGCAACAGGAACAAAGGAGCAAGAAAGCAGTGGCAGTAAAAGAGACAGAGGCTGACCTCAGAGCATACTGGCATTAGTTTGCTCAGAAGAGAACCTGGTTTGAACTCAATTGAGAAGAAAACAAAAACACTCCAAGATAATACACATTTAAAATTAGCTTCCAATCAGATCAGTCAAAAGCTCAGCAGTCAGACACAACTGACACAGAACACATGTAAATATGCAAAATATGTATCTCTTTCTCTGTGCTTCACACACACGCCACACAGATATGCACACACTCACCTTTGCCTTTCCATCACCAGAAGGTTTGCAACCAGTTCACCATTTTACTCTTACATCTTCACATCTCTATTTTCTGCTTAACAAAGGCTGCCATTCTGTCAGTGCTGAAGAACTGTTTCCTCCTCGGGTCAATTTAACTGAGGTAGTGTCAAAATAGCCGGTCTATTTTTGCCCTCTCTGTGTGTGCATGTGTGAGTGCATGTCCGTACGTGTGAATGCAGTGACCATGTGTGCCAATTTCCACAGTCAAGGCAACCTAGACAGCCACCTACTGCATACCACACTCCACCTCCAGATCATTCTTCATCTGCAGAGCACTTCATTACTTTTTTTCATCCATTACTTGTCTTCTGAAGTCTCAAGCATCATTTATATTTCCTCTCATCTCTTCTCTTGTCCTCTCCTCATTGGTGTACCAGTCCCATTTCCACTGACAACAGTATTGGCATTTGGGTCAACATTTGGCCTATTTAAGCCATGAGGCACTCAGCGCCTAGATATGCTTTGTCACTCAAAACCATCACACATGTCAATAAATCACACATGACAAGTATGAAAAGCTTCAGAGAGTAAAGCATCAAAACATACCTAATTTGAGGAGGTACATCACAAAGAGTGCTTTCTGTTCTTTTGAAGAGGTTGACAGAGGTTGTGCATCAAATATGTATAAGCTCTTGCAAACAGTCATGGACCACTGCAAAGTGTACTGCTGTTGTGAAGGTCAACCTTCTCTCGCAGCATCTTTGACACACTGGGTGACTGTCCAGATGGCCCAGCAGACCAAGTTACGTGTATTTACTTGAAGTATCAGATACTGGAATGCTGCTTCATTTAATCATTATTTAACATCTCACAAAATGACCTGTGAGATGTTAAATAGGTAAGCGGTCTGACTGAAGCACAGGAAAGGTGATTACCACTCAGGTCCCTCTACTGTTTAAGATCAATGACCTAATATTTTAAGACATGTCTAGAGCATTACCACATCACACCCTTCCTGATGAATTCACACCAAAAAAAGCTGCTGTGACTTACAGTAATGCTTTGTTGCAAGGCTTTGTGAACATTCAAACACACTATAATGACGTAAGGCCATTTAAAGTAAAGTGAAGCATCCTTTATAATTTCTGTGAAGACAAGAGGCTCCCAGAGCCTGATCCATGTTGACATGTTCACATCATTTTTTTTTGCAGATTTGTGAGCTGCACATTCATGCTGCCAACCTACTGTTGTACCACATCCTGGACTCAGATCTGGTGACCGCAGAAGCTATGACTGAAATCATTGTCATGTTTATTAAACTGCTTTGAGACATTTCCTTTTAATTATTAGTGATAATGCACCATCATTATCACTAATAAAAAAAAAACAACTAAACATTCCAGTATATTAATACTATCAAAACAGATTACAATTCATCTGCACCAGACTGTAACTGCGTACCCTTATAAATAATGCAGTAACTTTGGGCACTTGTGATGAATGTATGAATTGTTGTTGGTGGGCACTTAGATTAATTCTTGATTTGTAAGCAATCAGTTCAGAAATAGTTTTCATTTTATTCCTACATTATTGAAACATTATGGTTTGGCATCTGCTGACACTGACAGTGAAGTTTATCCACAGGAGGATGCATGAGAATCACTGCAGGCAAACTCACTTCAAAATAACGCTCGTCACTGCAGGAGGACAATACATGTCTGTCAGTCAAACAGCCTTAAGACAACAATAACCAGGTAGTCACTGGCCCTAGCTACTATATTGCAATAGTGTTCCATGTAGTGAGCACAGGTAGTTCCTGAAGAAAAGGTTTGCCAACACACATTAAACAAACACCAGCAAAAGTTATTTTTCTTATTCACTTTAGACATTGCAGGGCTCAGTCTCATGGGAGCTTCCGGATCTTTACAAAAGCATTGAGCGTGACCTCCATTACTTCCAGTGTCAGTTTCCTCTGGTCCACACGCCAGCACAAGTCAAGTCCCTCTCCAGTTCTTTGTTACTTTGTTACAGTGAATCAATGACAAACAAAGCTGATCGGCTTCGCATATGTTGATTGTACCACATAGGAACACTATTCCTTGCTTCCCTCTGATGGTTGGTGTCAGTTATTTTTGGTAACAGAAATAGCTCAACAGCTGTTGGGTAGATTGCCATGGAATTTGGTACAATCATTAATGTCTCACTTTGGATGGCTTTCCGCTGATTTTCATCTCGTCTCATCATTAAATCTAAATTTTATTGTGCCCAATAGTTTGGTTTAAGATATCGAACATAGGCTAAATGTCAGCTTTTTAGCATTGTCATAGGGAGCATGTTGGGATAAAACTAAAAACAGCTTCACAGAGGGGAAAGAGACACATCCTCTATTGATACATTCAGTCAAATCAGCGTATACACACATACATGCAATGGCTAACCCCCAGGGCAGGGAGCTCGTTCATTTTAGGCCATTATTCCCACTAAGTGCTACGTTGCATTCAACACTGCTCTTCCTCTGAATTCAATTGATTTGTCACACTAGTGATTTAGCATCATTCCTTCAACCAATTTGGCACCTCTCTTTTTTTTTTTTGGTTAGACTGTCACAGTCAACAAACAATGTTGGGCACCATTGAAGAGACACGGGACATGAGTGTTAGCGAGACAGACGGAAAACACCAGTCAGGCAGAAAACGGTCGCATGCAAGTTCCACATCATTGTATCAGTCCTGCTCCATTTTAAATGTATTCACATGTGAATTCAGTATGGTGGCAGCCATGAGTGAAATGTACAATGATTCAGCGTAAACTCAGTCATCTATAAAGATTACAGTCCTTTGAGAGCCTGAGAGCCATTTGTATGTTGTTTCATTGCATAAACCAGTGCTCTTGTTTAAACATGATTTCATTATAATCTGCTCTGTAATGGCATTTACAAATACAGGCCGGATCCAAGATGGCTATATGCAGCTGGTATCCCTGCAAAGGTTTCCTGAGCAAAAAATAAACAGACCAAAGGCACTTAACATGAATATGGCTTCATTTGATAGTAGCTACTCTGAGTACTGTGACTTAACTAAAAATATTGAAAACAGTCAGATGATCGTAGCTACAATGAATGAATACATTTTAAAATGCCCTCAGTATACCACTGATCAATGGGGCCCATTTAAAATCACTCTTACCAAAGTGCATTGCTATTGTTGCCATCAAACATAAAGCATGGATCATGCTGCACTTGGGAGGTTGGATGATATGCTGAGGAATAACACTCTCTGCTGCGGTGTATATGCTATTTAATGTGCAGCACATTGCATTACAGCACATTTAATGCCATGGATTTCTATAGAGCACAGGATTTGGCTTCATTAGCTCATTGTCATGTTTTGGATTATTTCTGTTCTTAAATTTGGGGAAGGTGACCTGATGACAATTCTGAGAGCAGCTCCTCCAGAAGGAAAAAACAACAACAAAAAATCTGACAGAAAAACAGAAAAGAGTTCAAATTGAAAAAGGTGTCATGAAAAGGTCAAGCAGATGACACTTGGTCTATTGACTGCTTTTGTGAAATTGCATGTTTCTGTCTTTCACTTACTGCTGATACAGTACACATGAAGGGGAGATAATGCATTTGAACCCAGCCATAAAATTAATTATTGAATTAAATGTAAATAAGTGCTAAGAGTCCAAGATATTCCAATGTAGTTTTGTTCAGTGTGTGCATAATGGTTTGCAAAAGTAAACTGTTATCAATATAGATTAATTCTGAGTGTCCATTCATTCATTAACTCTTTCATGTTCCACAGCTCATCTATTTCTGGGTTGCAGAGGTTGCTGGAGCCAGTCCCAGCTCACATTGGGTGAGGGCGGGGTACACCCTGGACAGGTCACCAGTCCATCACAGGGCCAACACACAGAGACAGACAGAGACCAACAACCACTCACACTCAGACCTACAGACAGTTTAGAGTCACCAATTATCCCAAATATAATGTGTTTGGACAGTGGGAGGAAGCCGGAGTACCTGGAGGAAACCCACGCAGGCACAGAGAGAACATGCAAACTCCACACAGAAAGGCCCCAGGCCAGGAACCGAACCCGCAACCTTCTTGTTGTGGGGCAACAGCACTAACCACTATGCCACTGTGCTGCCCCATCTTAAATCCTTATTTGGTGATATTACTACCAGCTGCAGAGATTTTTTAATAAAAGATTTATAAAAGGTTTTTGCTGTTAATGATGCAATAATTCTTTTAATTAAAAGCGTGTACTTTCTGTAATTCATGATAAAAATTGTAATAATCTCAGCCACAGTTGCATCAGTTGGATCCTCAGCTCTAATAAAGTCACTCTGGGAACCAGAGAACAAGATACTCTCTTCAAAATCCTATAAAAAGAGGAAGAAATTCAGATAAAGGGCATGACTTTCTAAATCCCTCCCACTCTTGTGGCCATATGCTTATTATTGTGGAGAATGTTATACATGAATCATTTTCTCTCCTGCTTTATTGCAGAATGCAGGAGGGTGGTTTTCAGCCATCACCTAGCTCCATCTCTGGCATCTGGCTAGTTATCCATTTTTAGAATTCCCTGTAAGGTTTGGATGGTCTCGCCTACACTAGTTATCCTCCAGAAAATGTGCCCCTGTTGCAGCAGAGAGGTTACATCAACAGCATCATCATATACAATGTATTCATGAATAGCTATGGTATTCTCAATTTTCTCAATTTTGTACTTTAATTCATCCAGTACAACAAACTACAATCTATGTCCATTATTACTGCGACAGAACATGGCGAGTAGCACCAAGTCCAATGAGCTGGACAAAGATGGCTCAGATCAAAGATACATTTTATAGCTTTCCAACAGAAATCTGAAAATCTTTTTTATTATTGCTCACATCTGTTTTTTGAACAGTAAAAAGCTGGTGAAATTTGGTAAGTGCTTTCGTGCCAAGAGGGCTTAAACTTCCCTTCACAACTTCTCAAATGCACTGACAAGTTGTCAGTGACTCAGCCTCATGGGAGTGAGTGAGGAATGTTAGCATGAACTAGCTCTCCAATGCTACTCTACTGTGAGCCAGGAAAAAAAACTGAATGATATCGTTATCTGCAAACTCCTCAGATGAGGCAAGTTCACTTCAGGCCACTCAGGAGCTGCTCACAAGTTGATTGACAAAGATAACCTTGTTCATCCTCTACGACTGGATGAAGTCGGTGATGCAGGACTAACAACACCAACTAGTCTTTAAGCTTTGAATGGATGGTTGGAGGCTGTCAGGTTTATTGAGAACTGTGAGTGTTCAGTGAGAATATTTGCCACTTATATAGTCAGAATTTTATAGACCACACCAGAAAGCTTAATAATAGAGTTAATAAAGTCCTAATGGGTGTTTTAAATAATCTATTTTTTAACACTAGTGATCAGAGAAGCAGGATTTTTTCGAGGCAGACTAGATGCTACAGGGACTTGCTATCAGAAATGAATAAGCTGGCTAGCATTCTAACAAGACAACTCAACTCATCATGTTGCTCCTTAACAGTTATTAATTCTAACATCTGCTATGTAGCAGTATCAAAACTTTTAAAATGATGATGAATGGTGCTTGCAGGTTGGTTTGCGATTGTGATTTTTCTGTGTGCCATATATTCATTAGGATTCATATTCTGGGTACCATTAATATCTAAACAGAGTCAACAGGAATCCATCCGACAGATCTCCAATGCCATGCATACAGCTATGTCATCAGCATAGGTAAAGACACACAATCATGAAAATACATTTTTCAAAGAAATCATGCCACTGTCTGTGTTACATTCTGCTGTAAAGGTGCTAATGCAGAGTACAGTAATATGAACAGTGCTACACAGGGAAATTGGTTTTCAACCTTGAATTTTGCAGATCTGAAGTGAACACAGATTGAAAAAAGGGCACCAGCATCTAATCCTGTCAAGACAGCACTTTGATTGGCAGGTAAACAAAAGTCACTATGTAAAAAAGAAAACAAGAATGCCATGATTGACACAGAAAGGGAACAATATGCCAGACAGGTTGGTTTTGTAGTGATGGCTCAAAGGCAAGTTCATACTGTAATATACAGATTTAGTTAATACACCACATAGATATCCACTGTGCTTAATCAGTGATCATTGTTCCTTTGTTTTCTGGACCTGGCATTGGGCAGTTTCCCTGTCTATTTATCTGTCTGTACTGGCCTCAGCTTACCCACCTCCTGTGTTTCCTCTGTATTTTGCATGAGTCCAGTAAATCTTCCAAAACAGACTCATATCGAAAGGCATTGGCAAGGTTATTGATATTTGAAACACAGTGCATATCAAAGTGCTTCGCAAATGCAAAGAAGAAAATCAAAACTTGAAATAGAATTGAATAAGAGAGACAAAAATCAGCATAAAAAACAATAGGTAAAAAATAAAAGGTGCATACAAACAACAAAACATACAAAAGTATATAAGTGCATGCTATAAGGTCATAGTCTCACAAACAAAAATAAACAAAATCTTTATCAAGCGTAATGTTTCCAGCTTTCATGAGGGAAACAACGGCGTTTGATTCAAATCAGAAATTAGACAACAAATCTTTCTCAACTCCCGCACAAACGAATCAAAACCCAAATAAAAATTTGCATCTGACAAAACTGGCGTCATATTTATGTGGCAACTGGTGTACAATGAATTCGTCCCAGTTCAATCAGCATTATTTCAGGCAATTACTGAGAGGAGCCAAACTCATTGTATTCTTCTACAGCCTTTTCAGTGCCATTAAGGTGGCATACTGTTATTTCTCCTGAGGCGAATGTTGTATTTGCTAATTTACAATTTGTGTCAAAAATCTGCCCTTTGCAGCAGTGGAATGATGCATTATGACTGGCTCCACTATGTACTGAATATCGCCATTTAGTAATAATCTGACATTTCATATAACATCCCTTTTCAGCATTAGGGTGGGGAAAGCCACTGAGCGGGATCCACTGCCTCCAACTCAAAATAAAAAACACGAGACAGACAAAAGTGGAGCTCAGTAAACTGAAAAAAGGAAAGGAGGCATTCATGGCCTTGTGCAGATGAAAGTTGCGGAGGAGAGACGCAGAAGCAGCAATCCAAGAACAATGTGCAACTGCTTCGGAACAGCAGTGTGCTTCTGATTCTATTAGACTGGCGCATTAATTAAACTGCATATGCTTAGATCTTCAATCAATGTTAATTGATAGAATCTTCAATCTTTTGCCAATACAAAATACATTTTTGATTCAGTGCAGCTTGTGGCCATTAGTTGTAATAGATATGGCGTGACAGTGCACCTGAGGAGTAATTTCATAATACTAAAAACGCATAGTGTAGACAAATTGTTGCCATTTCTGTTGACATGGTAAAAACACACACACCTGGTGAGGGCTGGAAATTGAGAGGGCCAGTGGTTATTTCTGTGGGATGTGAAAAGCAATAGGAGAACTATGAAGGTAAAGTGGATTTACTGTACCAATCATTGGGAGGTGATGAGTTCAAGCCCTGATTAATCTGAGCAATGCTCAGAATTTCTTACTACTGTATTTGCTGAATATGTGAAAAAAAAAAAAAAAAAAAATTCTATACAGTTGAGGCATAGTGGTTAGCACTGTTGCCTCACAGCAAGAAGGTTGTGGGTTTGATTCCCGGGCCTGGGACCTTTCCGTGTGGAGCTTGCCTGTTCTACTTGTGCCTGCGTGGGTTTACTCCGGGTCCTCTGAGGATGTCTTTAGACTGTGCGGTACAATCTAGGTGTGAGTGTGAGTGGTTGTTCATCCCTGTCTCTGTCTACGTGTTGGCTCTATGATAGAATGGCGACCTGGCAGATTGGCTCCAGCACCCCCTCTGCGACCCCCAAGGAAAAGTGGTAGAAAATGAGAGAGCAAGAGTATTCGGTTAAAAGTATGTGATTGAACCTGAACTCATATGGACACTAGGATTGTTTCTAAATGCTAAAAAATACATATCAAAGTTATTGCACAAAAAAAAAAATAAAAATAAAAATTCTGAGAAAATTGACAAATCTATATTTTCATTGGGATACAGTGAGACAACAAACATACCACTTGGTCATTCTGTCAGTGTGTAGCCAAACATATTGAACTGAACAGTACCTTCCACAATACACCTATAACAGAGACAGATACAGACAGTAGGCCACTAACAGAAATTATGACTTACGGTAGCACACAGGGAAGAGACATGAAGCCAAGTAATCAAAACAGCACGTTTCATGCAGACATGCAGGCCAAAAGCCATCTCAGAGCAAAATGAAGAAGGATTTTAAAAAATGACAAAGTCAAGCCAAGAAAAAGAGAAGATGACATTATTATGCAGTGCTCACAGACAGTATCTAAGTGAATTCATTCATCGCAACACAGTTTTTGTAGGTTTGTGAGGGAGGGATGTTTACTGGGGCATTGTGAATACATTTAGTAAAGTAAGTTGAACACAGAGGTTGGCCTCCCTTCAGCTTGTTTCCATGTCCTCTAATTTCATTTTATCCACCTGGCTTTCTGGTGGGGGCCCTGCATCTCAATGAGGCTCCATCCAGCTGGGAAGTGGCTTCGCTTCTCATAAAGAAGAATCCCCTCCTCGGGGGGGGGCATTGGTGGCAAAAAAGGTTTGAGAAGTACTGGTGTTCCTGAGTGAACTGTCTCCTGGATGTGGCTTTATATTAACACTGAAGGCCTTCAATGTTATCAGTCCTTTCACATCTCAGCATGAAAACATATAAAGGATTTCCCATAAAATTAAAATATGTTCTATCAAAACTTTATCTTAATGCAGTAATTATTATGTACTGTTTTCAAATAATCAAATTATTTAACTGGAGGCAGCTTCATATACTGTGTCTATTTAAGTCCGGTTCATTTCCACATCGAGATAAATCATCTCATTAGCAGAAAATTGGAAGTACACAAATGTACAAATATAAATTATGAAGTAAGCAGAGGTTATGTTAACATTTATTAAAACACTGAGCTGGTGAAGGTTAAAACCAGGCTATGCCAGAATTCCAACAGAGCCACCAAGTTTCTGATATGATTGTGGCAGGGACCTTTTTTACTCTGCTGGGCTTCCAGGTCTCAGCTCCCACCATTACTAAGCAGGTGATAGCTTGACCTCTCCTCCCTAAGACACATCTTTTGACTTCGGCCATTTTCTCACCGTTATGTTTAGTGACGGGTCCTTGGCTGGCAGAGACAGGGGGGTAGTTGCTGAGGCTATCATTCATAGCAGAGAGGAGGAAAGGATTAAGGCCATTGAAAAAGAGCTGGAGAGAAGAGGGTCTGCATCCTAATGCAGGCCTGAGTGTGGAAAAGCCTTGTTATTGGGTGGGTGGGTGGCAAGTGGTGGTGGGCAGGATGAGGGCAAGGGGGAGAAAAGCAGATGCAGAAAAAAAAATGAATAAGATACATAAGAAGAGATAAACAAATGATTAACTCAATTTTTACATTATTCTTATTATTTCATTTTACTGTCCCATGTTTAAAAGTGTTTACTATCACAGTTGAAGGAAAAAATTATCATTGCATTAAGAAATCCTCACGATCATTTATCTATCTTCTTTCATCCATTCCAGAAAGCACCTAAAAATCTGGTTTTCAAGACAAAATATTTTTGTGTAGCAAACCAAGCAGACCAAACAAGGACAAGGATGGGATACCGTATGAATATACACACTTCCACCTCAATACTTTCAGCTGTTATGTCAGACTTAAGTTTGTAAAAGTAGCACTTCCTCCAATTTTGTAGCCAAGGAAAGGTAGAACAGTAGTGAACTGTTCCAGGCCACACCTATCTGATGGGCCAGTGCTTAAGAATGGTGAGGCTGCAGCTATTATAAGAGAAAAATCTCTTATAATGAATAAGAGAAAAATCTCTCTCTTTGCCCTTCAACCAGCCTGTGTGATGGTGGTATGCAACCATGGGAGGAGCCTGGTTGGTGCAGGTGGGGAAACAAACACTGCCAAAATATCTAATTTCACACAAAATGCCACAAAAAGCTGCAAAGATATTTTTCAACTTTCTGACTGCACAATTCAAATCTCCATCAAAATTTCTTCTAGCAGGCCCCTAGCTCTGTTGTTGTTGTCGCCAACAGTGAAAGGTATTTTGGAAATGGTAAGAGGCAGTGGAAGCAGAAAGGGAGGAGAACACCACCTGAAATAGGCATTCAGCCTCAGGCGTATACCAATGGCCCACATCTGGTGAGTCAGACTGAGGCAGTACAAAGTAAAATGTTTCAGCAGTGACAGAAATGAGCTGAATAGAGGAATTTGGTTTTGCTTTGGTTTTGTTTGAAGGGAGTGAAGTGAAAAAAAAAAAAAAAAACACTTCAAAAGGACCTCTCATTATAGTCACTCCCTCCCACAGATACACAACATATACAAAAATATACAGACAGAAGATGAACCGCAACAGCTCAACACTCCGTTGTCATCCTTCACAACTGTTTACTCTCACACAATGTTATGTTGCACCATGGTAATCACCTTGAAGAAAGCAGATGCTCTCCCAGCCAAAAAAAAAAAAAGATCTCCTTGACATCACTGTCAACGCCAAAAACATCGCTGCTGCTCACAGAAATAGAGTCCAGGCGCCTCCACAACTAAAACTGGCATTCTCCTCTCTGTTGATCTTTTTAAGCGCCATCGGATGGACGGTGCTTGTTTGAAGAAAAACAGTTGTCAAGTGGAAAAGTTATTCTGGTGTGTGCATCAGGTGCTAAGCCTGGATTTATGCTTCCACACAGTTGTAGTGCTGAGAAGAGACTCATCTGAGATGGAGTAACCAGAGGTCTCCTGCTAAAAACTAAATACACACACATACACACACTTTTGTATTGCAGCTGGAATTGAAATGAAAAGAATTATTAAGAGAATTATTAAAATTTTTCTCAGGCATATCCTTGTTGACCCTAGGTGGGTGTTTTGCTCAAGTTTATGCAGTCATTAGGAAAACTTTGAAAAGTACATAATTATCCTTGGGCTTCCACACAGATTAAACTTTGCTGAATAGAAAATATGCAGTGTTACCATGCAAAGAATTTTCATTGGATATTTATTTTGATGCCTGATGTGCATTTTAAAGAGGCAGGAGATGAACATTTGGCAAAGTATTATATATATATATATATAACACTTTTCAAAACAGTGTTACAAAGTGCCTTACTCAAGATAAAGTAGTGCACATCATGAAGATAAGAACAGAATAAAACAAGGACAAAGAGACCATAGATTTACCATCACTCAATAAGAGGATTTAAAAGAAGATATGGAGCTGGTTAGCTGGCGCTCCTCAGTAGGCAGTTCCACCGCTGTGAGGCTCTAACTGAAAAAGCACCGTCTCTTTTTCACAAGCCAGGTTTTGGGAGTAGTTCTGATGAACGCAGGAAGTGTTTAGGATCACAGGGAACGAGTAGCTCTGAAATCTAGTGAGGGGCAAGGCTGTGGAAGGCTTCAGAAGTAATTAATAAAATGTTGAAATCAATTCGATTGCCAACTGGTAGCCAGTGAAGTGTTGCAAGGACTGATGTGATATGGTCCTGTCTTACAGAATTGGTTAATAATTTGGCAGCAGCAGCATTTTGAACTAGCTGAAGAATAGAGATTTCCTTTCGGATGAGATCTGAATTCAAGGAATTACAATAATCTAGACGGGATAAAATAAATGCGTTAACTACTTTCTCATGGTCTTTTTTTGTATAGGAACTTTTTCACTTTCGAAATCAAATTAGACTGCAGACTTTGTACTGGTTAAACATGGGAAAAGGCACTCTTAAGGTACAGCTTAGCATTAGTGCAACTAAATCACGTCTGCAATTCAGGCTTGAGTTCCCTGCAGATGCTTATAGCAAGTGCCCATGCTGGCCACAATCTTGCCTTTAGCTTTGACAGGGGCTCAGGTTAGCATGCAATGTAGTACCAACAATTATAAGTCAATACTTTGATTATCATTACTTAACATACAAGTGTTGTATTTTGTAAGTAAAATGAAAAGTTTACACCTCTAAGGAACGGAAAAAAGCAGCAGTTTGCAAAATCCTTCCTTTTGACAAGTGGGTTGTGATATCTCCCTTATTCCTCCACATTTAGGTGCAAAAACAGATTCTTTATGCATTGTTAAAGAGCACTTCCTGGTGTCACACCAACCGTAGTAGCACGTCATGTTGTGTGCAGAATTACAACAACTCAGTGGTAAAGCTTGCCAGCCTGAACCTCTGCCAGCCCAAGTATCCCAGCAAAGCACAGTTAGCATAGCTATTATCTTCAGGGCAGGTGAAAAGATGGTTTGGCACCCAATCCCCAGCCTGCAGGGAAGTGAGACGTGAGGGGGGGGGGGGGGGGGGGGGGGGGGGGGGGTAGGCTGGCTGGCAGAGGTGCACAACCTCTTTCCAAGTGTTTGGTTTTAAGCAGAGACGGATTCAGCAAGTTTCATGACAAGTGGAATGAGACTCTCTGACGGAGGAAAAAAAAAAAAACTAGGAGAAAGAAGTGCAACACTGTTGTTGACATTATGTGTGATCACACACCATTTTGTGAATGTCACTGTCATACTCGACAATCAGCAGATGGGTGAGAACTGTGCCAGGACATAATTTGAATGACAAACATTGGTTTCATTCAATTCAATTATCTTTCATGGCAATCACTGGAGCTTCCTAGGCAAATTACTGATGATAACTTTGAGCCTGTTCTGAGAAAAATCCAGTTCACTGACACTATTCTTGTTGATTTTCTTGTATCTCCACTATCTTATAACAAGGAACATTTCTTAATTGTTGCCCCACAGGCATTTCTACACCTGAAAACGACTCCGTGGCAAAAAGGTGATTGTTTGAAAATGCTCAGGGGCAATTATTCAGTTTTGTCCTTGCTTATTATACCTGCCAACTGCTATGCAAGTTAAATAAACAAGCGTGACGTCCTTTATCAAAACAGCCACACACACTCAATCCAAACCAACGTTTAACAGTATGGTAAATACATTTGAAGCTGCGATCAATTTCTAAAACACTTTACTGAGAACAAATGCAAAAACAAAATGAATAAAAGACTTGGTTCCTTCAGCAGAAACAATTTCCTACTGGGGGAATAAAGACATCTTATCTCTCTAGTGAGGCCATTTAAATATAGACTTCCGCTCTATCCGTTTCTGCAGCCTCTGAGTGTGTGGATAGGAGATCACAGGCTTCCTTTTATCTTTTCATCCTTGAACTTCAGCAACATCAAAATTTAGTCTTTAACCTTTTGTGTGAGACATCAGCTCTGTAACTCATATTTACTGCAGTAACATTAAAGCACCCGGTTAAATATTCATTTTTGCTTAGTCTACAAACTCCAGTCACAACACCCAAGTGAAATTTCTGCAGAAATGCAAGCGCAAAACAATTTTCTCTCTTTCCCCATATTACCTTCATCTCTCCATTGATGCAATATGGTGTAATCTAGCCCTCCTGCCCGAGCAGTGGAATATACACCTCTGTCTCTGCAGATATTTAATACAGGACTGGGCTATACATTATAAATGGCTTTTTGCAATATACTAAGCTGCTGCTCAAACAGAGATAATAGAAATGACCTGCCCTTGAAATACCACTGGGGTTAGGAAGCTCTATTTCTTTCTGTCCATACAACATGAGACACAAAATACAAACATTTCTTACAGACTAGGAGAAAAAACCAAAACAAACAGATAACCTTGTTCTGAGTTTAAAGAGGTTGTAATGTAAAACAACGCAAGACGATGTGCAGAATGTCGACAAATGAACCAAAGCCAAAAAGACACTTCCCAAAAATAAATAAATAAAATCAAATTCCAACACAACAGGATGTGTGTGAGAGTTAAGTGCAATGATCACAGGTTTTATCAATTAATACCCAACATGGCTGTGGGCTGGTTCGCTGCTCTCAGTGTTTGCATGTGCGTGTGCATGTGTGACGAGCAGAGAGGGCAGAGTGCTGCTGAGAGTGATGAGATACGATGAGACAGAGTTTGAGTGAGTGCATACTAGCAGGAGGGAAAGAGAGGTGGAGTGTGGACAGTGCATAAGAGAGCCCGTTTTTTTTTTTTTTTTTGCAGTTGAAGCAAATTGAGGCCACTAACTCAGCAGTTAGGCTGCTTTTCAGGTCACTCAAAAAGCTGTGCTAAAAGGATAGCTGGACCTAAATCCATTGTTAATTTGATGGATGAAAGACATTGCAACCTACTGAAGGATTTAAGCATGCTGGAGTACATCAAGTGACTACAACTTGTCTCATGCTATCTATACAGTGGGGCAGCACCAGAGCTAACTTGATTAAACTGTTGGGAAAAACACTATTGATTTATCTTGACTGTTCGCTGTGGCTGAGCACAGCAGGATCTGGAAATACAGCTTCCTTTGAAGTGCCAAACATGGTCTTCTGATAATTTATGACACTCAGTTTACAGTTTGTCTCGTCAACATTTTTGCAGACAACATATCGTCATATCCTGGGTATTTTGAGCCATGCTGTGGGACGCTGACTGCTGAGTGGACAGACCTGGGTGGGTGAATCATTTGAATTTGTGGGGTAATTGATCTTGTAAATATGGGACTGTGAGTCTGAACTAAATCATCATCTCGGAAAGCAAGCTAAATGTTAGGATGCTCCAGGGAATACTTGAAAGACATTTCTGATTTCTCATCTGCTGCAAAGCTCCCGTATACAGAACACAAAATGGTTTTTTTTTTCTCCAGCACATGTTTGATCAGGGTTTGGGTGACATTTTCAATACAACAGATGTCAGTTCAGGTTGTGGCAGTTCTCAGTGTAACAAAGGGGATGGAAAAAAAAACAAAAAAAAAAACGACTTCATTCGTGATTGTGAAGAGTTTCTGGACTGAAGTGTTTTTATCCAGTGATGATGCCCCTTGATGTTTATCAGTGAACAGAGACCCAAATAAAAAGTTTCTCAGCTTCCTCAGGGCCACCTGACATTGTGGTGGAGAATAAGCTCCTGTTATCTGCAGACTACACTTTAAAAAACAGTATTTAGCAAACTGCATTGCTTTAAATATGCATTTAACAGAGAGGTGGCCTACTCATTTTTTAAGAAAGTACAGCTCCATGAAAATAACAAGAAAAAAAACTATCTGAAAGGACAATGTTAAATATAAAATTCATAAATACACTGTCTGCAAAACTCTTTGATTGTAAGCTGTAGACACCTCATCATATGTGTGGGTGCAAATAGGAATGTGTTATTTGTGCCGCATTAGCTTTAAAACTCATATTTAATGTTACTTTCTTCTCTCCCTCTCATTTACAAACACATGCAGGAAACTAATCCTGCAGTTAATTAACCGGATCTGACAAGCCCGAAATGTCACCGGCCAGCAGTCTACCTCCATCACACATTTCTTTAACTGTCAGATGAAATATTGCTGAGAAAAAAAAAAACAAAAAAAAAAAAAACGGCGGAGGAGGATCTGCATCATTTCAGAAGCCCTCCACAACATCACACAGACAGATCGCCCATTGTGAGGTTTTTGTTGGGCCACAGAGACACATCGGCGGACCCGCGTCCTGCCGGAGAGGCTGGGGAATGTCCAAGAAATAACCCAAAGCCCGTATTATCTTTAAAACCCGCAAAGGCGCAGCGTAAACACCGAGTCCAAAACAACGCCAGGATCGGCATGAGTCACCTCCCCACCCACTTTGAACGAGATGTTCACTCCCGTCTGACACATCTGACTTCATATGTAACACAGACACAGCTGCATGCAGCCGGAGACACAAACAGCGAGTAGCCATTCAACAGTTTCTCCGTGTTACCTTCAGGTCAGCTCACCTCCGGGGGGGAATGGGGGAAGATGATTTGGATGATTTATCCGTGTTATGTCCGTAACTTCCAGCAGGGCATCTGTTTTTGAAGACGTGTTGATAGAGGAGAAGAAGAAGCAGACCAGGAAGAAGAAACTGGTAAACGTCAGTGTACCGTGCAGCAGCAGCAGCGGTTTCTTCCTGATCGCCGCCGTTCGTCCTCAGACGCTTCACTGCTCCGCGGAGTTAGCGCGTCTCCGGGGGAGGGGGAGGCACAAGCCCCGGTCCACGGTGCTCTCCATCACCGAGCCCCCAGCCTTAAGCCCCGCGGTTAGGGACACACTGATGGAGAGGCAGGCAGGCAGGTGGGAAGAGAGAGAGAGAGAGAGAGGAGGACTGCGTCCCTCTGTCAGGCCGCCAGCAGAGCAGTATAGATACTGAAACACTGCTGTTGCCCACCAACTAACTCCAGAGAATGGGGGGGGGGGGGCTAGAGAGAGCAAGTGGGGGGAGGGTGAGAGCAAGAGAGAGAGAGAGAGTTGGCAAACCACAAGTGAAAGGCTTCACTGCACTTAGACTACCAGTCGAGTGCAGTTTCAGATATTTGTGTTTGTGTGGACTTTTAGCCCACACTAAGCTTGAGACTGTGTTTGACTTTGGATTTATTTTGTCTTCTGTGTCTGTCCATTACCTTCTAATCAGGTAGTTCACTTCAGTACAGTGTCTTTATACATACATTTCACAGACATGAGTCACAGGCTGCTTTACAGAGCCAAAAAACAGTCAAAATAAGAAACACACAACAAATGAACACAATAAAGGATCCAGTTTAACACATGGGACATATGCATTTTAGGAGCTTAATAGGCCTGTTAAATTCTCTGATTTAGATTTTTTAAGGGATAAAAATGGAAGCAGAAAGTCCAAGTTAGTCTGACTTGTCTCTGGTATGGGCCAAGCTCTAAAAAAGACTGTGTCCCCTAATGCCAATAATGCAGCCAAAAGCCTCTAATCATCGCTTTGTAGCTGCCTTGCCCTGTAAATGACCATGGACGTGTCTAAAAAAGTCCCTCGTCCACTACCCTTAAATCAGAAATACACAGGGGTGTTGCACTATAGCCAGCAGTAAATTGAGATTTTATTGACCAACTCAGCATTTGGGCACAGAAACAACGCAGCAGCATAGAGCGTATAGTACTCTAAACTGACCTTCATTTCCCTTTGAATTTGATCAAATTTTCATTATCATTATAAACCTGTTTATAAAAACACATTATCACCCTGTATACAGGAATGTGACAAAAGAAAACATAAAATAAATGCTAGCTTGATCTTTACTGCAACACCAGCTCCTTTCAAATGGATTTTGAAGCCAATGGGCTTCAGAAATGATTCAAAAGATATGAAAAAATGAATGTGCTGATGATTTACAATTATATATATATATATATATATATATAAAAATATAATTATATAGTGCAAAATTATAGTGCGAAAAAAAAAAAGAAGAAAGACTACTGAGATGCACTTATGCTATCTCATTACACATTTGTAGACACTCATCTATATTTTCTATGAATGTCTCTGGTCCCCTGGGGTAAACTCCAACACGCCGGCGCTCCGCCGAAGACTTGAGTGTCCCCATACCTGCCTGGCGCTTCACACCCTTGGCAACTCCAGAGAAAAATAACGTCCAGCCACTATCAAGGATTTTGGATCTGGGACTGAGGCTATGTAAGGTAAGGAGGTAAGCCCCACCAGATCCAACCGGTAGCGCTCCAACTCGCACACAAGCTTCAGCTCCTTCCCCACCAGAGAGGTGACATTCCACGTCCCCAGAGCCAGACTCCGTTGCCCAGGTCTAGGTAACCAAGGCTCCTCACTATCACTGCCACCCATATGGCAGCACACCCAACCCCAGCGGTTTCTTGCGTGGATGGTGGGCCCCCAAGATAGGGGAGGATGAGTGTCAATGTCGTTCTTTCTGGCTGTGCCCAACATGGCCCTGTGGCAGACCCAGTCACCAAGCGCTCGCTGATGGATCCTCCGTCCAGGCCTGGGCTCCAGCCGTGGGCCCCGGGAGTCCTCTGGGCAGGATAACCTTCCTCTCTCCTCTATCTTTCATGGGGTCTTTTGAACCATTCTTTCTCTGGCTCCTTGCCTGAGACCAATTTGCCTTGTTAGACCCTACTAGGAGCACATGGCTCCCAACAACACAGCTCCCAGGTTCATTGGGACACACAAACCTCTCCACCACGATAAGCTGATGGTGATGGAATGAGAAATATGTATAAATATAACTATGAGTCCAGTTATTTTTTCCTCTAAAATGTGTTAATTGTTGTCTCACATTTAGGAAGATAGCCAACCATAATGAAAACAAAATAACACTGCAGATCTGCTCATCTGTACTTATCAGACTGCTCTTTCTGTGCAAGGAATGGAATTCATTTTGTCATCCTATATGGAGTTCGCAAGTCATGTCAATAGGGCTCAGGCAGAGGGGAAGTCTAACAAAAATGTAGGGCTGAGATAGGAAATGGATTCAGTACCATGGACAGCTCACTGTCTCCCAACTAGGACAGACACTTTACGCTTGTTCTTCCCACCAAATCTTTTATGATGCAAGTCAATCTACATTCAGCTAGAAACCATCTAAAGTTACAATATTAGCATCATTTCACTTTAACAAGATTATTATGAACACTCACAAAGCACTAAGAACACACATGAAGCATGCAGCATGGTCTATGGACTGAATAAGAGGGAGGTGTATGCAATCTTAAACTTATTTCCTGCAAAGGAAAGTAATGTCTCCAGTGAGACATGAAACAAAATTTTGTTGCGATGATGCAGCTGGAGGACCACAGCGTTATTGTTTTATCATAGGCCTACAGGCCTACTTCCACCTGTTACATATGAATACTCTTGTCCCCGGAAGGTGGAAGCAGAGAGAAAACATTTAAGCCTTCCCTAAATGTCAACACTTACCGCGATGTGTTACAAAGCTCCATCCAACATAAGATCCCCATCACTCACTCTCTCTCTCTCTCTCTCACACACACACACACACACACACACACACACACACACACACACTGCAAGAGAGACTAAACCTTTCATATTTTTCAGTAGCACTGCAGCTGCAAAGTACTTTTTTATAATTTCACAGATTGTTCACCATCGAGGTACAAAAGTATGTCCTTTGAAATTTTATTTAATGGGAACAGATTTGAACTAATGCCATCTTAAATAAACGAACTAAGCTCTGCTGGAGAAATGTCAATATTGGGTTAGAGTGTAGAGGGGCTGATGTACTTCGTGGATTTATTCAAAATGTCTCTCAGAGTTGTTATTTACTGATTTCTCATCAATTAGATGTCTCTTCAAGTACTTCAAGGTCAAAATTTTGAACTAAGCTGGTACTGAAGTGAGTCCTCTGTGACTGTTCAACACTTTCTCCAGGAAAGGCAAGGTTTTGTACACTGAGGATAAGATGCATGAAGTGGCCTACTTACCCTTTCCTATTCATTATCACACATCTCTGTTGCTGTAAACGTAGGGGAGGAAAGCTGATAATAAAAGCCCCCGAGAGCCACACTTGAACCCACAATGCATGACAGGCACCACAGCATGTATTCTGATCATGTCTGTTGCGACATGAACCCTGCAGCTAGGCCCAACTAGTGCATTTGAATCAAAGCGGCCCTCTCCTGCTTGCTCCCTCTCGGAGCATGTCTTTCAGCAGCATCTGTGCTGTGTGAGAAGGCAATATGAGCGAGGATTACCTGCTTAATTAGAAGGGGGAGGTGAGTTTTGTGTGCATGCATCTGTGTGTGAGAGCCTTATGTGCACAGCAGACACGAGGGAGTGTAATCACACCTTAATAAGCATCTATTTGAGCTTTCCCACACCATTTGCTTTACAAGATGGTGAGTGATTGTGGCACCTATTACACTTTCTAATCACACACACACACACACACACACATATATATATATATATAAATTATATTTATCTTAATTTATCTTAATGGATTACATCAGCCTTGAATTAATTCATCTTCCAAATTCATACCTGTGGTAAATGTGCATTTATTTGCGATATATTATATGCTTAAAGTGAGGATCAGAGCATGACTGTGACAGAGCAGTAAGACATGTGATGGTCCAGCTGATAAACAGATGGCCTCTCGTTCTGTCTCCTTCTGTCTCTCTTATACACACACATGCACACCCAAAGCTGTTTAGCTAAGTGCATCCTCTCCGGAGACGAACATAAAGTTTGTCACAACCAGGAGCTTGTCAGTGAAAATAAGTGAGGGCATTTCACAGAGAGGAAGGAACCTTTCACTTTGTTCTGTGAATGCTACGTTATGACTCTGGCCTGGACTAAGGGTTACAGCACTGCATGCGTATTATGGCTGCACCTGCTTATCAGCATTCCCTGACAACTTCAATGAACAGCATGTAGTGCAAGAACAGACTTGGCAGCTCATTAACCAGAGAAACAAAAGATGAAGGGCAGTTGTTATTTTATGCTACAAATCAGACCTTTGTGACACTGTCACCCCGAGCTTCGGCTCCAGAGGAAAAACAGACAGGGTTTTATAATTTATATCAGACTTCCTCACACAAGTTTAAATTAAAGGTTTTGATTCGGTTGTTGGACACTTGATAACAAATGAGAAATGCAACATGGAAGAGAGTCAATCAACATTATGTAGACTTAGTTGGTTGAAATTTAAATTGTGAGCACATAACATATGTCCACACCAGTTTCCCAGAGCAGAGGGATGTCTAGAAATGTCTTGCTGTGCTCAACCAACAAAAATAACTATTATACATATATATAAAAACTTCAAAATGTGGATGAAAAACAGAAAATATTCACATTAACTGAGCTGAGACTAGAACATTTTTGCCATGTTCGCTGAAGATTAATGAACAGGATATCAAATTGCTGCAGATTAATCTGCTGTTGTTTGACCAATTTAATCCACTGGTTGTTACAGATCTGAACAGTGTACCTCATTTTATTGTGGTTAACCACTAGAGTATATCATGATAAATCATATGTCTAATTTTCTGATAAATAGATCAAAATATGGGTAATAGCTTGCATATACTAATTAAATTATTTCTTAGGAATTATAAACTAACTCAGAGTGATATGTTTTGGAGCAGATCTTCAGATTTGTCAGCTTGTATTTTTGTTAGCTGTAGACAAATATGCCAGTCCCACCAGAGATTCAGCACACCTGATTTAAATTCAGTCCAGCGATCATTCACCATCAGATTGTTTTCCCCCAGAATACAACCACTTTAATGAAACAAAAAACATTTATAGAGGCTCTAAAAAGGAGTACATATGTAATCCTGGATATTTTCAGCTTCGCACTATGACATGAATAGACATATTTGATATCTTTCAGAGGTGCACCACTTGAAGTGATAATATATCAAATAAACGGAGAGAAATGTATACAATTCCGTTCTAAATACTGGAACTCAGCCAACACCATGAAGTCATTACCCTCTGCTTTCAAGCAACTAATCCTGCAAAACACCTGTACTCCTGTCAGATCACTCATTTCAGAGCTGATATGGCTTAATGCTTAATAAAAGTCAACAGAAAGAGAGTGGGGCCAATTTACAAATCAAACACACCCCTGTGCACACATATGTGCAAATACATGCACACACAGTGATGCACCTGCCTCCCTTTGCTAAATGTTGCCATCTGAGTATACGCTGTCGGTTGGTTTGTTTTGATGGGTGGGTAATTGGACTTATAAAATAGAACAACCTGTACCATAGAGACAATGTAGTCAAGTAATCAACACACTCGGGCCAATTTAGTAGGTGGGATTGAAACCACTGTTAATTTGTTTTTGTTATGGGAGGACATTAGTGCTAATTCTGTAAGCCTTGTGGAATGTGTGTGTTCATTAGAGTGTATTTTTTGTTGCTTATACAATTTGTTGATATACTGTAAAGCAGTTATTGGTTCAGTTGCAAAGCCATTATTCTACAATCGCTCCACATGGGGTGCTGCATTGCAAAACACACAAGATACATCAAAAGTGTTCTCTTCTACCGCAAGAACACAAAATAGTACCTAAGAAAAGTGATACTGTTGGAGCATTCCTGAGTGCATACATTAAGCAGTGTGCCTATAAAAACAAAATGTAAATTTTTACTATCTATATGGGATTTCAGTTCTATATATTTGCTGGTCAGCACCTCTCAGGTGTGATACAAAGGAGTAAAGAGATAGGAGATAGGAGGAGTAAAATTGACTATTACCATCTCGTGTTCTGTACTTTTAAAAGTTAAGTCTGGGTGAGAGCTCCATGGTGTGAAGTAGGAAATTCATAGGATAGTGAACTTATGTGTGTTCAGTCTTCACTTAATTTAGACTGAAACATACTGTAGCTTTAGCTGAAGACTATTATTTAAGAACAGATTCGTTGTAATTGATGGTACTTTGATGTGTTTTGCTATATAATGATACTAATTCTGATATGACACCTAATACAACATTGATTTTTATAAATTATTCCAGGTCATGACACAAAATAAGCTGCTGCAATCAAAGATGTAATCAGGTATTTTATGCAGGTTATCACAAATAAATTCCCCATCAATGATGTAAATACATTCTGCATGCTTAAATGTTTACATCACATAGACTACCGTGTTTAGCAGGTCATGTTCACCTCTGAAGCACCGTTGAGGCTAATGAGAATTTGTGAGAGCATGTGCTTGCAAACCAAATCCTGTGAAAGACATTAATGTCAGTATCAGATTTCGTTAAAATCCACAGTGAGGTGAACTGATAGTTGCAACTATTCCACTGGGAGACTGACCCATCGACAGACAGTGTAACGTAGTCCAGCGCTGCAGTGGGCCACAGACCCATACTGACAAGATCCTTCTAAAGAACAAGTCTGTTCTGTGCATCCTGCAAAACAGATTTTCTGCACACATCAACAGACAAACTGATGAATAAACAAGGACAAGTGAAATGAACAAGGAGAAGATACTCTGGTTCTGATCATTCAGGTGATGAGTTATCTGCCTACAGTGATATAGCCACAAAAAAGCCTGTGGACACTGCCAGACAACACATAAAAAGCACCAAGAGGATACATTTAGTCTCTATTATACAGATAAGATTGAGATAGTCCAACGCGCTCAGCTGCTGCCGTGGCAGAGCTTCGCAGAGCTCAGGATTTGACAGAACGCTCACAGCAGGACTATGCAGACGCTGATTCTGATTTTAGCCAGGCCTCTTTCCATGACTCTGGCCCCTGGACTGAATCATGACAAACAAAGCTTGAAGCCAGCGAAATGAACACAGGGGAGTTCATGGGCCAATGGGAGAAGCCATAGGCTAATGATGTCCTATGGCGGTTGCTGCCTAAAAGTCCAGGCCTTGGCTTTTAGCACTCAGAGCAGTGCGTTGTAGCGCAGGGATTTCTCATGTCAGCTAACAAGAACTTTTATCTTTATGCAATCAAATGAAAGTGCTCTGGGAATTACTATATTACATTTGCCGCTTATAAATAACCTGCAGGATTTGCTCTAAATATAATTGTAATGATATGGTATATTATAATGAATTGTGATTCGTATTCTTTATCCCATGCAGATTAAAATTAAATTAATTAAATCTCCCAGCCTGAATAGAGCAGTCTCAGAAAGCCATTTCCTTTTTGAAACAGAGCAAATGGAAACAAACAACAGATCGGCTGATAAATTTTTTTTTTCTCTCATTACATCACATGCTAAACAATTTGTATTCCAGCCTGCCTGTAGCTGATTTTGCTTGTTTTGAGATGTCACTTCTAACTTGCTGTTCTAATTCTTCCAGCAATATATTGGACATTTAATCTTCCACCTGTATTTGTGCATCTTTAAATGACTTTCCACGGCACCACAATCAGCAAATTTCTTATTCCCTTTTTGGCATTACCTGCTGCTCAGAAATAACACCTATCCGACATTACATCGCTTCACTGACCTTTGCCTCATCCGGGCTGCAACAAGACAGCTCTGAAATCAAAACAAAGTTAATTGATCTGTGCTATGCTCCTGGAGGTCACACCAATTATTTACTTCAAAAGCCAAGTAAAAGGAAGATCAGCTAACAAAGTCCTTCATGAGATGTGAGCTGAAATTCAGCATAGTTTTGTTCCTACATTTCTTTCTCCAGCAGTCTCTTTTCTCTCCATCAGCCTGGACATGTTATCAGAGGAAATGCTAAAAAAAAAAGCCCTGCCTCTCACTCACCCCAAAGCAAAATGCTTTCTTTCTTGCTACTGTCCTCAAGCTTGTATCTCACTTACTATTGTCATTGTCAGACTAAAGATGTCAACATTTGTCCAGCCACAAGCCCTGTGACTCAAACATAAACAAAGAGTGGAATGTGTGACAGAGAAGCTGGTAGTTACACCTAACTAGCACCTGTAAAGCCTCTATTAAAAGGAAAAAGGCATCATGTTATGTGCCAAATGGGAGTGTGTTATTCTACTTTGCAACTGACTTTTGACCTCAGTCTCTTTCCCTCTACTTTGTCCTTGAGTTCTTCCTCCCACACACCATCCTTAATACTGTCCACCCTCAGATGTTTTTCTCTCTCACTCACATCTGTCAATCCTTTGGTCATTAAAGATTTTACATTTACTGAGGATATTGCTTCGTTCTAAATTTAGCACCACGGTTTACCCACGCAACACATCAAGCCTTAGTTAGCCTCTCATATTGTCAACAGATATCTAACAAGGTGATCTTCATAGCAATAACGTCTGCTCAACACGGGCTCCAATCAATTGCAAGAAGGTAAATACAGCAACTGGATGTCAGTGGTCGCATTTTCAGTAGATTAGAGAAAGTGATTATAATTGGAGTTCTGTAAGTATGTATGTAGCTCACGTTCCCATGAGTGTAATACTGTTACTGTGCCGTAAGGTGTGCAGGTTGAAATTAAGGTACAATGTCCTTCTTTTTGACAATTTGTAGTAGGATGAATCTGTGTGGACTTTTGCACTGGAAGGTTTTGGAGGTAATGGAACTGTAGCTGGTTACTGTGTGAGAGTGACGTTTCCTATTTTGATAGCAATCTTGGAGGAGTAATAATTACACCTTTCCCTTTTTTAGTGCATATTCACAGATGTTTCCAAAGCCCGACCTGGCTCCTTTTGGGTCTAACGCATCCTTTGCTTCTATTTAAAAACCGAAGCCTTGAGCCAGTGGCCAATGAAACACAGCCACAGATGGTTCCTTAATGCTAGCATGGACATTAAGAGTTGGGGGTGGGGTTGGTGCAGAGTAAAATTATCCAAATGGGGACAGAAGCAGCTTTGTGACCGATGTATTAGCATGGCTGCTAAAGTACAACACTAACTGAATGTTTTTTGCCAATGTGCAGAAGGTCACAAGTTGTCTTCTTCCCCCTTGTTTATAGATGTTAGATGGACAAATTGCAGTTGATTAGAAAAAAAGTGAAAGCACTTCTGGAGAAGAAGCGAACAAAACTCTCTAGTATGGTGGTCATTAAACTCTCCGTGGTAATGGCATGAAAACCATAAATAAGGAGAATATCTGGTGCCAAAGTGGAACCTTTGCAGTAATGTGTTTGTGTTATGTCATAAAAATTCTTGTCCAAACAGTGACTGACCTTTTCCTGAGGATCTGACAAAAACATGATGAATGTTCCTCAGCTGGCATGGGAAACTAGATCTGGAAAACTTACCACTCCACATGAACTCAAATCACTGAGACTTACAGTACAGGTAATTTAGAAATACAATACCCAAGATACCTGACCACCTGTGGGTAAAAACTGGAGTTCACATGAATGTGGAATTGCCTGTTCTTCTGGGAAATCCAGCACCAGCTGCTAGTTAATTCTCTTGGTGGTTTCTTATGTATTATAAATACATCAGCTACAATGCATCTGCTCGGCGCTACTGCATTAATACATTATTCATGTCTACAAGGCATTGGAAACTGTTGGCGCATTCATGCTGCTTGAAATGAAATCTTGAAATGACATACTACTGACTGTGTAGATGAAGGTGTGAGACTGCAATGATTTTAATTTAAAAAATAACTGAATGAAAAAGTGCTGCTAGATTATTCAACGGATGTAAAACAAAAGAAATGACACGTCATATCGTACCTTAAAACACTGTTAAGGCTGTTAGCATGTCATGGACATCATGCATGGCCTCGTATGTGCTAATAAGCTTGGACATATGCCATGGTCAGCGTATCTTAATGTCCCCCACAAACACAATCGTGTGTTACTCAACTTCCAAGGACATTATGCTGACCCGAAATCAGACACTGTAAGAGGTGGTCATTAAAGTGCAGTAGGATTCACTATTCACATAACTGCATGTTTCCCAGGAATGTTAATTACTAAACATTTGGCTGCAGCTGGAACTTGGAAAAATCAATGTGATTGAAAGTATTTCTACGACACGTGTGAGACTCAAAATTATGATTGGAATTCAACAGTGTGGGAATTTCTGTGCTGGATGAGCTTCAGAGGTTTGTGCTTTTCACGTTTGGGCCAAATAGGTATCCTTTAACGTTAATGCACAGCAGTGTGTGTACAGCTCCCTGTCTTTATCTTCCCATCTCTCCTCAGGCTTCCTTTCCTCTGTTTTCACAAAAACGTTGAAAGCTGCTGTATCCCTGAGGGTCGCCCAACTGTGCCTCTAATGCAAATGAGCCAAATCCAATTAAAGTGAAATAACCGCATTAACAGTGAAGATTAAATATACTTTTGCTGTTTGGTGCTCATAACAGTTATAAACTCAAAAATTCTGAAACTTAAATATCCCGATATGCAGTGCTATGGATTTTCTGGATTTCGTCTAGTGCTATTTGATTGTTGTTCACATAAGAAAAGCAAACACTAAATGGACGTTTCTGTCACTAAGGTGTGTATTGTGGTTTCACACAGCAGAAATATTAAGAAAATAAATCAAGGAAATAAAACACAAACTGCTAATAGCCTTTCATACTGGCTCATATTCTTCCTATTTAAGAAAAACAAGTCATTTACAGTGCTCAGCCTTTGTGTGGAATTAGAAAACTGGCAACTTAGAGAATCATCTCAAACTGTTTTCATTGCGTGGTGGTAACTCAATATTTTTCTATTCGAGCAAAAATTTGGAAACATATAAACAGTGCACTGTTATTTGTCCCCAAACCCAAAAATATATTAACATTTTTGCACCTATGTGGTTCCCTTATCCAGAGATCAATTGTTGTTGTTTTTTTTTTTTTTTTTGGGGGGGGGGGGGTTACATTTCTGAATTGAAATGTGTTTGACACATTCTCATGATATTTTTGCATTTTATTTTTCCAACATGACATCTATTTTATTCCTATCATGGCTATTTATTTATTTTATTGTTAATGAGGATTTTTAACCTGTCACCTAGCATCAACAAGACAACAGGAAATTTACAGGCATCTTGAAATATCTTGAAACAGAGTTGTGTTTGATTAATCCTGTGTGCTTGTGCTTGTGCTTGTTGGGGGAACTTTGATATTTATCTCAATGAAGAGGTCACTATTAAAAGAAAAAAAAAAAAAAAGATGGTTCACAATCATACAGGGATGGTTTGAGGAACTTGTCTGTATGAAGGAAAATATAAAAGCTTTGGTTATAGGATCTTTTTTCATCATGCTGGGTTGAGCTGCAGGTAGGTAGATGTCACACTGTGTGAAGCTCATTTCCGACAATTAGTTTGTGATCATTGCTGGTAATGTCTAATTAACAGGCCCACATATTCATGACGCTGTCTATATTTAGTCCCTTGCCACTTTGTGATTAAATTATTTACGCAATTCTGTTCCTGTCTTCTTATTAGGTAAGTTTTTCATTTAAAAAATATGTTATTATATTCAAAAAGTTTGAAAGTGAAGTGAGAGCTTCCAATATCTGAAATCTGTATCATCTTGTGATATGATCAGAGAAGAAAAGCTTTCAGTGGGTGTGAGCTCAGAATATAATTCTTTTGCCGCTTTTAACCATAAACAAATTAAAGGATTCGCTTTGTTTGGGCTATAAACAGTTTCACTGTATGACAATTTTACAACTCTGGGCTCACTTTTGAATATCCTCATCAACATTTTTATTTAAAACCAGGCATGGTAACAGTATTTCTCTGAATAGAGTTGGCTTGTTTATTCCCCAGCCCAGACCTTTTCTCAGCATACATGAATCTGGGATGAAAAACTGGTAGCCTTTATGACCCCTTATATAAAGCAATATCTCTCTGTGAGCTTGATCAGAGTTTGGCTCTGAGAAGGAATGTTCCTCATACCTTTTCTTATATTGTTTCTCTTCCTCTACAAAGCTCTACGAAGCTGTTCTAGCTTTACATACCCGTGTACATATTTGTTTATTTGTGCATGTCATTTGATACTCAATACTTGATGGTCTCAGCTGCAGTAGTGTGATGATCAAACACGTTGGAGAATATGAGCATGCAGGGAAATTTGACATCTTCATATGTAAATGCTACTGACAGCAATTAACGCTGTATCTGCTGAGAAAAAACTCAGGGGGGGGGGGGGAAGCCAAATCCCAGCTCTCGCTTGTGAAACATGACATTTTTTCCGTTTTTTTGGTGGTGTTGACAGTATCGTGTCTCTGAGATACTACACTTTGCTACCACCATGCATCATCAGCATCGTTTAATGACTAATTTGAAATCAAATGCATTCAAATGTTATTCAGAGACACAGCAAGACAAACTCCCCCCCCCCCCCCCCCCCCACACACACACACAGTCCCACAGTGTCTTTACTTCCAACAACATTTGAACACAACCCGCACTTGTACAGTATGTGCAGACTTCACTGTAAAATTCACTCATGCATTTGCGCGTGCACACACGTGATCCACTAGAGGTTACTATTGCTTATGCGTTATACTCGTTTGCAATGCCCTAGATTTGTCTATCATTTAGCACCTACTCTTTCTTTCAGCCTTTTATTTAAACCCACCTCCCTCCTTTGCTGTGTTTTCCATACAACCGAAGCAGAACTGTTTCCTGTAGGCAAAGTAACTAAGGTAACTAAGGTAACCTTGCAGCGCAAAAAAAAAAAAAAAGCTCATAACAAAGAGCTTCCATTTCAATGTTTGTTATTGTTTTGGTAATGGATATGAAAGTAGAACTACGGTACAGTTTCATTACAGAATTCAGTATTCTTATAACTTATTCAGAAAGAAGGAAACGTATTTTTTGATTTGATCTTGTCCTAAGCTGAAGAGTGCTCAGTAATTTGTTTTATTTACCAGCCCACATATGTTTTTGTAATTTTTGGATAAAACCTTCAATTTTATAGTTTAGTTATGTTTTGTTCCTGATGAACTGTTTTTTGGGCTTTCTCTTTATCTGACTCAGGGACTAAAGATAGAAGGAGAGGTGTTGATTGTGAGATATCTGGTTTGGAGGTTTTGATGTTGTTGAATATACATTAATTTAGCTTGACTCACACAGAGATACTCTTTGTCTGGACACATTATGTGCCTTGAGTATTTCAATTTGGAACAAAGTGGCACATAAAATTTCCTGCTTGCTTTTTAGGTGTGAACATCAATGCCAATCAAATGAGAGAAGTGGCAATATTTTCATGAAAGCCTTCATGAACTAGGCATGCATGGAATTTGTCGTATAGTATAAATCGAGTAGAGGTTGTTTCAGTCCAGCTGACTGCAAGTTACTGTTCCTAACGCAGATGAATACTGAAAAGTGCATTTAAATTTTTTTAAGGAAATGGTTCACAAAAGTAGAAGACGGGGTTAATTATTTGACTATTTAATTATACATCTTAAATTAGTTCCCCCTTAGTCTGTAGAATCTGGATTAAAATTATTATTTAATTATGGATTATTATCAGTTCATCTGGTTGCATCTATTGCTGAAGATGTTACATTCATAGATTATTAGTACATTGTTGATAGTGTCAAGTCAAACGTGTTAAGTCTGTTCAGTTGGGTGGTTTTTTTTCTATCTCCGGGTCATAAGTGAGATTAGAAAAGTCATTGATTCCCTAGCTCTCCATATGCACCAGTCATTTTCCTAAACAGATACACAAGGCATAACAGGACTGTCTCCATTGACTGGGACAGTGGTGAGGCTTTTGATAACCTCTAACACTGGTGGAAAACATTTCTCATGAGGTGCTGTTCAGAGGTGAAGCTGAAGCTTTACAGAGAAATTTGAGTGAATGAAAGTGTTCCTTTTAACCGTGAACAGTAATGTTTTGCTATAAAGCTGCAAATTTTAGCAAAACATAAAAAATTGGTATGATTTTATTGGATGGAAAACAATAATTACGATTTGGTTTTCCTGTGAAAGGATGTGGCCCAGGATTAAGTCTCCTTTCTTACAAGTATTTCTGCCTCAAATAATATGCCTGTTGGCGGCATGGCGGCATAGTGTTTAGTGCTGCTGCCCCACATTAAGAAGGTCGCAGGTTCGGTTCCCGGCCTGGGGCCTTTCTGTGTGGAGTTTGCGTGTTCTCCCCTGCCTTCGTGGGTTTCCTCCAGGTACTCTGGTTTCCTCCAACCGTCCAAAGACATCATGTTTGGGTTAATTGGTGACTCTAAGTTGTCCATAGGTCTGAGTGTGAGTGGTTGTTGGTCTCTGTCTGTGTGGTGGCCCTGTGATAAACTGGCAACCTGTCCAGGGTGACCCCGCCCTCACCCAGTGTGAGCTGGGATTGGCTCCAGCACCCCCCGCGACCCAGAAATGGATAAGTGGTTGAAGATAAACAAATAAATGAACATGCCTGTTTGAATGTACTGTATGCCCCTGTGTTGACAGGAAGATCTTTGAAATCAGACTTGGCCTAAGGAAGAGTAGTATTCCTAGGGAGGAGAACAGTCATGTGTGGACTTACCCACACAGCATATGTCATCAATAAGATTTGAAAGGCAACACAAAGAAACAAAAAGTTAATACTTCACAAGGGTCTCATATAACCTTCAGCTCCTACAGCAGCTCAAGGCTTTAGCTGTGAACAGTGAAACTGTCTGACAAACTGATCACCACCAGCTGCTTGTCATCACATTTTACATCGGGAAAACATGCTATAAATAAAATGGAAACAATGTATGCATGTATAAAAGAAAATATAAAGCAAATTCTCAAAACCAGCACAACCAACCACCATCTCACCATGGGTCAAAAGTTTACACAACATATAATCTTGTTACGAGTGGAGAAAGAAAAAGTTGAAATAACATGTATTTCAGTCTACTCTGGTTACTTGACACCTGGGGCTAAATGCAGTAATGTGTACACATAAAAACCATGTGTATCCCATTTCCCACACATTATTTTTGTATTTATGAGCACAGCATGTTCAGTGAGACTGTGCTTACTGCAAGCATTCCTTTGACCATGTGTACACTTTGCTTCCCCCCCCCTTTTTTTTTTTTTTTTTTTTTAAAGAAAGCCAAGTACGCGCTGAAGTGAAATGCAAAATAAAGACACTGAACTTAAAAGAAAGTTAGAAACTGCATTGAGCTTGCATGTGTACCTGATTTCTCAATGAGTGAGATTTATAAAGTGGAATAATGCATATGATATACGTCCAGTGAAATTTCCACAGCTGTGGGACAAAAAGAGTTTGAATAAGAAAACAATGTGTATGCATATTTCTGATTTTGTGCATAGACATGCCTTCAGACTACTCTTCCTAAGTGGCTCCATCATCCAAAGTGGGCTTGTAAGAAAGCAGGTGTTGCTCACTGACCAAAGCACTGCGGGACGTGTGTACCTGTGGGTCCAAAACCTTTGAATTGACTATATAAAACTCGACTTTATAATGAGAAACTGCTCTGTTCCAACATTTTTCTTTGAGGTGAACTTGCTAATTATTTGGGTGAATACGTATTGAGGGTTAGAAAGAGAAATGTAAGACTGCCATAAAAAGTCAACAAGCAATATGCAATATATTTCTTCATGTTCTAACCATTAATCTGTGTGTTTCACCATCATTTATGTTGATTTAAAATCCCATTCTACTCATCAATGTACATAAACTCCAACAATTAAAGCAATATGATGGAAATTTCAGATTTCTTACTACAGCACAACAAGCTAACTCACCACAATGCCTCATATTATCAACAATTGAAGACTTAAAGATGAATAAAGACTTAGAGTGGCAGATTCATGCTCAGACTTAAACTACCCTCTATATCTACATGAACAGCACAGCAAGGAGCTGGTGATAACCTCTCCATAGGAGGAAGCACAGTCATGCTGAGACAGACTTGAAAATGTAAGTCAATGAAGGGGCATCAATATACTCTTAACTGTATGGATGAGCACATGAAACAGTGGTTAATAAAGCCAAATCTCTCACTGTCTATAATTGTGCCAACTGTTTCTGAGACCACTTCGTGTGACTGGATGGTGCAGAAGTCTATTTCTGTCAAAAATGAAATAAGTGGGCGTTTTCCCCATTCATCCATTACCTGAACTGCTTATCAGTCAGGGGACAGGAGAGATTGGCAGTCTATCAAAGGGCCAACATATGGAGACATACAAGTGAGAATTTTGACCAAGTCAAAAGTAAAAGATTTTTGCCAGCTTTAGATGATAAAGTCAGATATTATTATAACAAGGAGAACAGAGAGAGGCAGTTTAGGAGAAGACGTGAAAAGTGATATGACATTTAAAAAAAGAAAAGAAAAAAACAGGCTAAATTAAGAGAAATTAACACAGCAAAATGATTACATCAGATCTGAAGATTAATGACTAGAAGTTGGTTATGAATTGTCATGTACCTAAAAATTCACAACGAGCTGTTGAGGCAATTTGCTTGAGGACCCACACAGACGAGCGGAAGATGAAAAAAAGTTCAGGAGGTGTTTTGTTGACAAAAAGTGTAAGTTGAGATGAGTTGGACTTATCTGATGAACTTGCAGGCAGAGGAGAGATGGCAGGGCGGCAGGCAGGCAGGCAGAGGCAGACTGAAACCTGGAGCTGAGCTAATGGCAGGGTGGCAAGATGACAGGCAAGCAGGCAGAGACAAACTGGGACTGGGGGCAGAGGTAGGAAAAACAAACACGACGACTCAGTACAACCCAAAGCTTGATCACATGCAAATACCAGACTGGCAAACTGAACGCCCTGAAGAGCTGGGTCATATACTGCAGAGGGTTGACAATCTGATGAAGAACAGGTGAGTGGAGAACACAGCTGGGCAGGTAATCAGTCAGCCTGAGACTGGGAGAAGCCACGCCCACATGCAGACAAACAGCAGACTAACAAGAAACACCAGAGACAAAAGAGAGGGGGAAAGCAGCTGAAAACAAAGAGGAATGAGGGGAGCAGAGCCGAACTAGACACTATTTTCAGGTTTTTGACCCTTTTGTGTTTTACAAAGGTTATACCTGGAGCAAATGAAGCTAACTCCAGTCAACATGTTGCTCTGAGAGTGTTTCGGAAAACAAAATACAGCTTTCCATGTGAGTACATGGAAATCAACTCAAACTCCTGTCATTATGATACAAACTGAAGCAAAGTGTCACAAGTGTTATGACAGCTATCTTTGTTTGGATAAATTCAGTCCAACGTTAATGTGACTCCATGTTGGGAGCAGGTCTTGCTTGTATGCGCTTGCGAAGTGTCCAGTCTTTTTCACCTAGTCACAGTTTGGATCTCAGTAATGCCACTAATACAGAGTGTGAGCATAGTGGGGAAGAAAAACGTTGTTATCATGAGAAAAGTTGCAGAACGTGTAGTATAATCTATGCAATGATGATGCAGTCTGAAAAAGACAGCCTTGTAACTCCTGGGGCTGCTTGACCCAAATACGGAGCTCCATTTTGTGTGGCAGGTAGAAAGCAGGCACACTGGGCACAGTGAGAACAGGGTCGGGCTGTGCATGAGATAGTACACAGCTATATTTATTCAAAAGAGGTGACCTACAGCAACCTCTATCACCAGCTGATCTCTTATGAAGGCCACTGCGCTCTCTGCGGAGTCTTCAATGAGGTCAGTTACATGTTTCTAGCATTGAGCAGATTATCGCTTGTTAATGTTAATTCATATTTCTCATTTTTAAAAATGTTTTTATGTATACGTAGAATGATTTTGCCTTTAAACATTAGATATTATAAAAGGAGGTTCATTGTCATCAGCGTATCCTTTACCTGCAGTTTCCACCTTGTAAACGATTGTAACATTTTCTACCTTTAATTAGGACAGCAGTTTTTAGGACAATCGCCTTTGTACACCCCATGTGAAAACAACTGTGGACTGTGTTTTATTTACAGCTACACACAGTGAAAAGGTATATTAGGGAGAGTAAAAAGGTATTGTTTGAGTGCCTGCATCATGAAAACCAGGCTTGTTGTAGTATGACCCCTTGATCTCATGAGAACAGGTCCGTGCATTGTCTCCACCCCAAAATCACATCCAGCCCTCCCTGTTTCTTCTCTTCCACCCCTCCTCCAAGGCTACACCTGTTCCACAGAACATGACATGTTGTTTCAGCTTGTCCTCCAAAGTCCTGTCTGAGAATGAACAGATTTTACCCAGCACAGGGATGATCCTCCTTCACTAGATGGACATACAAATAGAAAACTGCATTGACTGACATCACAAGGTACGTTTGAACTGTGAATTCTTTTTTCGCCACTTTTTTTTCTGTCTATTCTTCAATTTTGTGAGATAAATTGTAATAATTTAGACTTCATGACATAAACTGCAATAAATGAGAGGTAATTTAGCAGAGCAACAGTGTGGGAGTGTATGAAACACTCCCACAACAGGCCTGTCTGCACAGATGAGGCTCAAACCTTCCTGAGGGGTTGTGTTAATATTTGATGCACTTCCCTGTTGTGAGGCTCTGTTATGTTCACCATAACTTTGTTGGTTTGCTAACTGTGAATGTATGAACACTTTCCAAGAGCATGAACCCTTTATGGTGGGGGGTGGAGGGTGATGGACAGTGTAAGCTTTACAGGACTGAAATATGTTTAATGAAGATGTTGAAGAATATGTTTCTACCACTTTAGTAACAGTTTCCAAAAACTGGGGGGATTATAAATGTGGCCCTAAAAGCAGTATGTTCTTTTAAGTTAACTGAACATGATTTACATTTTTTGTTTTTTTTCAATATTAGTTATTCAGTGTACAAAATACCAGTGAAAACATGTCACATTGTCAGTAAGTGCCAAAAAAAAAAATTCATTTCTTATTATGTATCTGACAAAAAAATGTATTTTTTTTTTTTTTTTTTTTTTAAAGTGGGAGTCTTGAAATATTGAATTTTACTTTTTAGTTTATCTACAACAGCAGCATTGGATGATGAGTGAAAATAATTGGGACATAACTTTTTAACTAACGCTTGGCTTTGAAGCTTGTCTTTGCCTCGTTGTCTGCATGCAGGTTTCGCATCTTTTCAGAATCCTGTGGAGGAATCACGACAAGCTGGTTTTTCTTTAATGTTTTCTTTCTTTGTTTTGTGGGTGTCTGGATATATGATGGTACACAGAGAGATTTGCATCATTTAATTCATACGCACATACATTCAAAAATATTGCGTGAGCTAGAAATGTGATACAAGCTATCATTTTAGAGGCCAAGTTGTAAGATATGCCATTGAGCTGTTCCTGTTGGACTTTTAGACAAAAGGCATTTGGGCAAAGTAGGTTGATGTGTTTGTGTCGTTGGTAAAATCCATTCATTTGATCCTGGAGGTCACATTTCCTACCTGTAGGCCTGTCAGCCAAGACAAAGACAAACTAGTTTCACTGACCTTCCTGTTTGGGAATATTACCCCCATTAAAGAAATATTCCCACCTGTTAACCACCGACATTGACGCTCATGTGAGTGTGTATCATGTAGATGTAGTATATGAATCATGGAGACTTAAGATCATGACCTCTTAGTAGCTTTGTGTGGCCATTGTGGGGTTCAGCTGCTTCATGGAGATGAGTCTTTATTTTGGTACAATAGTGATGAGTTGTTGTTTTGAAATCAACCTGCTTTCAACAACATTTTCCAAAAGCAGAAATATGTTGACACCAAACAATAAAAATTGAAGATTATAAAAGCAACACCTTTTCCTTTAAACAGTGACTGTGTTAATTCTGGATTTTCTATTATTAGTTTTTTTTTGTTTGTTTGTTTTTTTTTCTTGTCCAGTAGATGTCACATTTTCCGACCTGGAAAACAAAGGCACAGACAGGTGTGTCAGTAAACCCATAAACATGTGAACACACACACACACACACACACACACACACACACACACACAAACTAGTATTGTGTTTTCTTTGAAAAAAAAAAAAAACAACTATTCAGACTTTCAGCCATATAAACTCCAGGAAATATAATGAAACTCAATCAAATTCAATTCCGGCAGGGACACAAACTAGTTTATTGAATATACTAAGTAAAAAAATTCAGTGAGAAATAGTTTTTGTTGTTTCTTTTGTAATTTTCTTGATGTTATTTTTGCCTTTGGCATCTGTCAAGATCGCACCAGGTGGTTGTTCTTGACCTTTTGACATTTTGAGAATAGGTTTTCAGTCATTATGCTAAAAAGTTAAATGATTTCTGCTGTATTTGATATTGACTGCAGAGTCTGTAAACTAACTTGTACAGGTGCTATGTATCTTGTGTGCCCCAATTAGAACACACTGTGTGTGTGTGTGTGTGGGAGGGGGTTCTCTGTGGTGTGGATGGTGAGGTTGGCAGCTGTGTAAGCAAGCAGCCTGACCGGGACATTAGCAGCAAGGATTCCAGCCTTTAGTCATCAAATATTTACTTCCACATAGGTGTATTCACACGGACACATGCACACGCACACACACACACACACACACACACACACCAACACACAACTCCTCTCTCATTGTGTCTGTGTGGTGTTTTTGTATCTACAGAACTTAATCTGTTAGATCTTAGTTTCAGTGTTGGGCTGAACACACACTTTATCACCTTACCACTCCAGCTGTTGTGTTTGAATTGTTGCTCTTTGCAACAATTTACCACATGACACACTGAGTTCAAGTTTTGTGCAATACCACTGGTGTTGGAGCAAATAAAGATCTTATCGAACTTACAAAATCTTTCTGTAAGGACAGTTGAGATTACCTCGAAGGCAGCCAGATGTTTTCTGGTCTTGAAACGAGAATGCCTTGGAAGGAGGCAGGTGAAGAGAAGGTCATAAGACCTTTTAGCGCTGAGTCTTCGTGCCATCTGGATCAGTTTATCCTGCCAGGGGAAATAACAGCCTTCACCTGGCAGCAGGATGGGAAACACTTATTATTAGTCCTCGTTTCACTGCATCATCTTAGCCTTTTTGGGAGAGATTTTACTGTCAGCTAATTTTCATCTCAGATACTTTAAAGTCAAGATATGATATATATATATATAGCACATACAGCACAGACAGCTTTCCCCTCCATTGATATTGTTGAAAAACAATTTCAAAAAATTGTTGAGATTTTTCATTCTGAGCTTCTCAAATTACAGATGCATCACAATTTAGACAGTTAATGAAAAGCTGACACCTTGTGGCCGTATAGTTACACTGCAACTTCATACACTGAATTCAAAAAGTATTCAGACCCCATCCCCTTTTTCCCCATTTTATTATGTGGGGTACCTTGTGCTTAAATTCATTGCAATAATTGTTTTCCTCTGATCAATCTCCACTTAATACCTCAAAAAGCAACATCATTTTAGATTTTTTTGCAAATCCATTTAAAAGAAAAATCCTAAAATACGTGCCTCCTTTTGTCTTGGCTGTGATGCAAAAAGCCGTGCACATGGATGAAAACCATTGGGTGACCTTTTCAGATGTCAAGTTCAATTGAATTGTCCCAAACTCACTTGTGCATTGTCTCGGCTGTAAGCTTCGGGCCATTGTTATAGTGGAAGGTGAACCTACAGTCCAGGTTCCTGACTGCTTTATTAAGGATATTTCCTCCTCTATCCACTTCCCCTTCAACCCTGAACATTCTCACTGTCCCTGCTGCTGAAGACCACATCCACAACACAACACCAGCACTACAGTCCCTCACTGTTATGATGGTATTAGGTAGTAATGAGCAGTGTCTGGTTACCTCGAGACATCCAGAAATGAGGGCAAACATTTCAATCAAGAGCTTTTTTTTTTTGGTGTTTTCATGTGACCTTCACTGAAGAGAGGCAGCTTTTGAGTCAGTCAGTAATGGCTGTCTTTCTGGAAGTTTCTCCCATCTCTACACATCAACACAGCCAGTGTGACCATCATGTTCTTGGTCACTTCTTTACCGAGGCTTTTCTTCCCCATTTCCTCTGTTTGGTCAACTCTGGGAAGACTCCTGATTGTTCTGAACTCCTTACACAGTAATGATGGAGACCAATGTGTTTTTGTAATTTCACTGTGGCAAAATAATTTTCTATCACTGCCTAGATCTGCTGCCCTCTAGGCAGTTCCTTTAATTTTGTGACTCTGATTTGCATTTTTAGCTGTCAGACCTTACATTTAAAGGTGTTAATGTTATTTATTTAAATAAAGAAACATCCCATAAGAGGATCATCCTTTTCTTACCATCCTATTGACTGCTTGAAAGTTATTGAGCAATGATGTGACTAAATCACTTTCTTAAAAAAAATTGGAAAAAAAGACTACTACACACATGCCTAAATATTTTAACTGTGTATTTGCTTTTCTCCTGTACCAATAATTTTCAAACAGTCCCTTACTTGCCTTTGTTTCTTGATCTTTATCACAGGAAGAGTAAATCATGTTGCTCTTGTGAATTGTTCTGGTCTTTTAGGCTGTCAACCCAATGCACTTTAGGGTTAGCCAAAACATCTGCTGCAACAGCCTCAACCCAAAGAAAGCAAGAGAAGTGAGCACAGCTGACTGAGAGCAAGGGAACACCACTACTGTAAACAAAGTTTCATTTAAGTGGACATGCCCTGACAATGTTGAAATGCTATCAAAGAAAAGAGGAGGAAAGAACTGTTGAAATCTGCTTTTGGAAACAAAAAAAAAAAATGACAAGAAAGACGCAGAAAAAAATGTCTTGCTCAGTGTCTCAGTAAAGGATAGTCAACTTTGTTCAGTTCAAATTCCAGTAACCAAACGATAAATGAGACAAATTAGCTCCACTCAGATGCCGCCGCCTCCCAACAGCTGCTTCTGGGAAAATGAAAACTGCGAGGGGGAGGAAAAGAGGGAGAGAAGCACAGGGAAAACAGAGACAAAAACAATGAGGCGTCTGGGATAAGGGATAAACAAAGGGTGAAGAACGGGGCCGAGAGTGGCAGGAGGAGTTAATAAAACAAGACAAGAAACATTTAGGGGAAATCTGAGAGCAAGAGGAAATAGCCAGTTGAGATGAGTGCTGAGAGATCAGTGTCAGAGAAGGTGATGCAGTTAGAGGAAGCCAGAAAAAAAGAATCCCAAGAGACACTCAGGAGACATTTGATGAGACAGATACTGGGAAAGAGAAGGGAAGTGAGGGGTGTGGACAGCTGACAGATCAGATTTACACAAATCTTTGGTGAGTCCTTGGAATTTAATAAAGCTCACATGTAATTGTCTCATCGTCTCAGGGTTTCCCAACAGAATTATCGCCCCTGTTTACGTGTTAGCTTCTGTGAATCACACCACAAATCTGTTATTGATACTCTTCTCTGTTTCATTTTCATATTTTCACATTTAAGAGTTTTGTCATCTCCTACTAGTCAGCCTTGTCTGCTTATTGGTGGATCTATTGAGAACCAAACATTACAATCTCAGGATAGTGTTTCTACAGTACTTGCCTTACTAGTCAAAGAAGAAGGAAGCATGAGGACGTCTCCTTCAAGCTCCTCTTTTCCCACACAAACACACCTGCTGTCCTGGACTTCACCTGAAACAACATTGTCTCTGACTCAGCTGCGTGTTTGGCTCTCTCTGTTTCTCATGGCCTGACAGCAGGCGTTGTTTTCATATACCACTCTCCCAAAACACCACTGTGTCGACAACTTTGCTTACACAGGCAATTAGAGTTGAGAGTTAACCGTTAAATACTGTCTTGGTGCACTCTTCAAGGGTATTTAATAACTACTTTAGTCCAGTGACTTCCCAGAAAAGCTGTAACGTGTCAGAGAGAACGATTCGCAGATGTGACAGTATCCTTGTGTGTGGCTGGTTACTTTCCATGAATTATGTGTATGTTGATGTGATGTGATTTTTTTTTTTATTTATTTTTTTTTTAGCCATGGCCAGTCTGATGGCAGGAATGACAATTTTGGCACACAGAGACAGACATGCTACTCCAACACATTGGTCTAGCATGAAACATATTGGACAACAGGTTTCCATAAATTCATGGTCCTCCCAGAATGAATTCAAATTATTTAATTTAGACACATGTCAGCGAGGTAAAATAAAAATAAAGTAGAAATAAAGACTAACTGACTAGTTTGAGTAATAGTTTTGTATTTATGATATTATGATATTGACACATAAAATGATTGCATTACTAACATTTTCACAGCCCACAGCAAAAATACAATAGTTGCAGTTTTATTGTATGTAAGTAGATGTAAAAGTAGTGGCAGGTTAATGGCTTGAGTATAAGGTATATTGTAAACTGCAGAGTAATAAGCAACTTCTTAAGTAAAAAAAATTATATTGTTAACAGCATTATGATAGACACAACCAGGGGCAACATAGTAATGTATGTCAGACATATTATTCTGTGCTATGATCAGGTAATATTGTTCAAATTATCCTCATTAGGAACCAAGATAAAAAGCCCCCAGATCTACTTGAGATTCTTAGTTATCCCTCAATCTGGTCTTGAAATCACTCCAAATATACAGACCTGTAAAAGTAGAAATGTCTTTTTTCGATAAGGTAAGAAGACAGAGCTAGCAGTGGACGTAAACATCTTGTAAATACTTTTACTTTGCTTCAAGGTCTTCTCCAGTGGGTAAATGTAGCAACAGACGAGGTGAATTGGAGCATGACAGAGAGAGCTAAGCCTAACAAGATGTCCGGACTTCCTTCATTTGTATGCTTGATTTAGGCAACATTGTGGCTTTCCTTTTGGCAGTATCCTGTAGTGCAATGATTGTATTTATCTGTTGGAAAGGATAGAAGGGCAAGTTTTCATATAAAGTCATTATATTCAGTTTTCAGGTGTGTTATGTAATATAATTACATCTTCGCAGGGCCTACTAGTGAAGGTTATTCCTGTCTATATATATATATATATATATATATATATGTGTGTGAAGGTTATTCTTGTCTATATATATATATATATATATATATATATATATATGTGAAGGTTATTCTTGTCTATATATATATATAAATAAAAGACCTCTCTAAATCTTCCCACATTTTAGTGTCTCAACTTACAGTTTTTACTCTTCTGGCTTGTCTGCTGTTGTGAATTTAACACCTGCTTCCTACACTGGACCAGCACCCAGCAGTGGCCAGCTGAGACCGACCGCTGTGGCTCTCAGGAAAATGCATCAGGACAGAAAGGAACCAACCATAAAATGTGGAGCTTCTCAGTTGGTCTATCATTGGCATTTCACATATCATAAATATCTTTACTACAACTACTTCTTTATGTTAACCCAGAGCTTTCATATGCAGAACCAGACGACTCTTTGATTTAATTTGACTGAACTATCACAGGAGAAGCAATGGCTCTTTAGGGGATAATGGCACAGTCTTGAATTGCTATATTATAAATTGATGAGATATATGTAAACCATTGAATTGCTACTACTTGATTTCCAGTCAAAGCCCACAGAAAAAATATAAACCATATGCTTTTGTTCTTCCTGTCAAAGACAAAGATGTTTCTAGTTTGGGAAGTCTTTAATGTATTATTCCTCTCCTGGAGTGCATATAAGATCCATTTCTCTCTGCATTTGATCTGCTGAGCTCTCACACAGATACATTCAGGCTATATCTTAGTTTGCAACTGAGTGGGATTCATTTGGCAAAGAATATGCTTTCCAAAAGGGAGTGCAGCTCATATTTGGGATTCGATTTGATAAACAGGATGTTGTGATATAATAACATGATGCAAGAGTATTATCTAAAATGTGGAGAGCATGACCAAGAAGATACACGATACAAGAGCATTATAATGAATCTTTTAATATCTTGAACATACAAATCACTTGTCTTTCAGTTTGCTCTTTTTTTTTATTTAACCATGACTTTAAGTTTTTTTAATTATTTTGTGTAATTTGGGAATAATTTTTTCTTCTTCTTCTTCTAGACTTTTATAAAAAGCATTGGTACTGCTGTTAAAAAATGAGAGCCACACTCACAAAAGGATGTGTTTGTGTCCCAGTGAGACCTTCTCTCACTATTAAAATGTGATGTCTCATTAAAAAATCTCAATAGGAACAAAGCTGCTAAATTGGGACAGATGGAAAGCAATTTCAAGTGTTAGAGGCGTTTCTGCCCTTACTTTTATTAGCCATTAAAATGGAGCGTGATATGTAGAACTTGAGAGACTGGTAGATTTACAATTACAACTGAACAATTGAGAACATTAAATGTCACTATGTGTCACTCAAAGGCACCTGAATGGACATTTAAAGACAAGTACACTCTTGCAAAGAGACCCATTGACCCTGCTGGAAGGTTTTTGTATTTAACATTGTTTCTCCACAAGACCCTTCTTTTCTCTCTCTCAGGCACCACAGACAGAGTGACATGCTACTCAAGACATGCCTTAAATCCTCCCTATAAAGAGTCCCTGAAATACCTGACATACAAAAACACATCTGTGGTGTAGACAGCAGGGAAGAAGCCTGGACTTCTATCCCTCTCTGTTTGTTGAAAGAACAACCAAAGGACTAAATCACAAGCCTGAGGGCCCCTGATCTTGACAGGCTGGGGTCAGGCAGGAAATGATGTCACTGTCACAGCAGCAGATCTCTGCTGATAAGGTTGTTCTCCCTGGGAAAGAGAAAGATAACCCCCTTGTCTTCTTCCTTCCCTCATCTTGTCCCATTAAGACTGCAGATGAAAGCTGTCCAGACAGTAAGCTTCATAGTGATATTGCCAAGAAGTGCAGGAAGTGTTTGGGTCTGAACCAAGTAGGGGACAACCCTTGATGGATCAGCAGTTCTGAGATCGCTCTCCTCTCGTTAGGTTTAAATAAAAACAATCCACGTCAAATAATGATAATGGATATGGGCTGGGGGAGCAAATGGAGTTGGATAATTGATCCAAGAAGTGATGCAGGAGGTAGACTACCCTGCAGAGAGTTGGCGTTTTCCAATTCTTTGATAACAATTAGTGTGTACACTCACTGTGAGTCACGGTTTATAGACTGTAGGCTGCTGTGTCTGGGTCTATACGGGAGATTATGTGGGTGAGTGTTGGTTTGAAGTGACTACAAATGGGATCCTGCTTGTTCACCCTCAGGAGTTTCCCACTCACTATGAAGAGCTCATACACTGAGGGGGTGGGGGGCACTGTTGGAGGTATTTTGTTATTTACTTTATGTGTAAAAGTGTGTGCGAGTATGTTTATGTCCACGATGAAGAAATTGCAGTGCATGTGTGTGTTTATACGGCTGCTTAATGAACTATTGTGGGTGTGTGCGCCAAACTTCCTGGCTTTGGCAGCATCTCCAGAAGCCTTGCTCTCTATCTCTGTGTACATTTCCCCCGTCTAGGTTTGTCTGGTTCACCATTGCTGTTCCTATGAGTGTTTATGTCTGCGTTTCCAACAGCACCCTATCAAATCTCCACATTCTCTGAGTCACAGACCAAATTGCCCTCCACCTCCACCACCAGCCCCCGCTTCCACCATCCCTGCTGTTGGTTTAGATGGACAGCTCATCTGGTTTTTATGAAGGAGGGATCAAAACTCAGTGTCAACCCGCTGCAGCCCACTTTCATCCTGCTTGACCTTGGCTGCATCGAAATGTTTCTGTTGGGAAGACAGCATGGCCCAGTCTGGACTTTGTCAGCAAGCGGGGAAAAAGAAGAAAAGAAAGAAACAAAAGTAGTTCTTGTAAATCAGCTTGAGTCCGGGAGAGAACACAAATGATGCACACACAAAAAAGCAGATTTTAGCCAAACGTTGTTCGAAATGTGTTGACTGACACTGCTAAAAGGGCAGTGACTACAGAGACCTTTTAAGATGAAGCTCATGTTGCTCCACATTTACTGGATATTCATGATGGCCACTTGATGACAAGATAAAATGTCAACAGCATGTTTACACTCCCCTGCCAAATCAGCCAAGCTAAGCCACAAATCTCTCTTCAGTTGACTGCTGAATTAATAAGCTGAATAGCATGAACTTCCTGAAGGTGTTGCTTTTCTTACTGTTCCTTCATTTGCCTCTGAAAACAAATCTCAAATAAGTTGTGATCCCTTGTGAAGAAACTAAAAGAAAAAGAAGGGAAGGATGGGGAAGGCGAGAATGAGACAAAAAGCAATATCTTACCACATGTGAAGAATGTCACCTACATATTTTTGTGGTTTAGGGTGAAAGACAAATTAGCATGGCTCTCTTGCCGTGAAAGAAAAACATGTGAGGAATGTTCAAGAGACTGCAGTTTCTGCAGAGTGGGAAACCACAGACACCGAGAGCATTAAAGGCTTACAGTTCATATTTCCTACAGCAACATCACCTGCTGAATAGAGAGAAACTTATGATTAAAAGGAATATATTTGGCGCTGTCTCTTAATGAACGGATGAACTTGTATATTTTCTGGAATTTGAATAAAGAAACAGACAGAGGCGGAGGCCAACTGTAAGCCACTTGTCTAAGCCACCTCGCTCACGCTCGTTCTCTGACCTTCAGCCGATAGAAATAAATGGTGGCCTGTCAATCTTTTTCCTGGAGGAATTTCTCTGTGATGAGTCTTTTTTTTTCCTCTCTGCAAGATGGTCTTGGGTTTTCATACTCTATACATCATTCCGTCTCCAGATGTAAAATGCAGTCCAGAGGGTGTAACCCTACATTCCTCTGGTCTACTGTGGAGGTAGAGCAGCTCTCTTCTTATGCCTGCCGCTTGGCTTGGACCTCTGCAGGGAAGCCCCTCCACTTTGATATGAGTCAAAGAATGGGCAGTCTCCTGGAAGACGATTGCCTAAGAAAAAAAATAAGAAAGCCTGGAGCAGACAGTGGAAGTCAATCAGGGACAGGAGAGAGACTGATAGAAGAAAGACTGACTTAGCTTTTCAAAAGCTCCCAGTGATTAAAATAGAAAGAAGGGGGCCACAAACGAGGGGCTGGATTTCTGTTGCGCTCTGATGCTGGGCTAAAGGACTGTGTACGCAGCCGTGCACATACGTGTGTTTTGACAAATTAGGATGTGGGAATGTTTGGAGTCGTACCTTACACACACTAACACACATTCAGTGAGTGTGTCTGCACAGGTCGGCATGCTTTTTAGTATCCATCTGTGAAATAGTGTGACTGTGGGTGTGGCTGGGTGTGTGATAAAGCCCATGTGTGTGAGAGAGAGCAAAGAAACTGAAAAGCCTAGAGGGGGATTTCCTCTGAAAGGGAAAGCTTTTCTCCTCCCCTCCTCTTGCCTTCCCTCCTTCGCTCTCTCTCTCTCTCTCGCCCTCTGCTCTCTCCCCCAAACACTCAGAGTAACAAGGGAAGCAAAAGAGAAGAGGAGGATCAACAGGCAGCTTGACAATTTGCTGCTTTCTTTGCCATTCACTCGGACATGTGGGAAGTTCATGAAGAATGGAAAAGACTTATGTCACTTTTCTACCAACGCAACTCACTGCCATGTGGATGTACTTCTGCCGTCTTCTGTTGTTGATGCATTAAAGATGGCAAGTTCATCAGGATAGAATCCTGGGAGGCAGTCTGCAGAGGATTATCAGGGATAAAAATGAAAAAACTTTGTGCCTAACAGAGGAGAAACTCCTGAAAAGATGGTAAAGTAACATCATGTTTTACTTGTTGTTCTGGTCTGCTGTTACTTTCTGAACAAAGACTTCAAATGCTCCACTGACCCAGTAACTGGGTGCATGAGCTCCAAACTTTGTTTGTTCCTGTGATTTTGGCAGTCGTGTCAGTAAAGTTTCAGGAGCCTGTTCGTGATAAACCTCCTCGAGACAAAGACAGAATGAAAAAAAAAAAAAAAAAGTATTTCAAAGGCTTTTTTCACTTGCACGATACTGTGTGTAGCAATGATGCATATTCTTTGTTTCCTTTTTTCATCAAATCTTGTCTTTGTCACATGCAAAACCAGCGCAAAGCTAATGTCACTGCACTTTCCAAACCTTTTTGTTTTCCTCAGCACAGTTGGTGGGACACATCCATAGCCCCCAGCATCTCAAGCTTTTTAAGTGTGTATACACTGACAAAAGACAGTGACGGAGAGCGGCACATTGTCTTTTGTTTTGCTCCTTGAAGCCCTTTGATTAGGACTTAATTGATGCGGATGGCAGACATACTCCAGTGAGTGGAGAGTGTTGTGGTGTATAAATTATTTGACTACTTTGCATGTGCACATAAAGGAATTCTCCAGTTCAGTGTTGCGGCTCTTTAAAACGTTCAAATTGCAGGGCTTTAAAGACTGGAGAGGAAATGGCCTAATCCTAGTCACAACAGAAACTAATTAATGACGGTGAGTGAGCCACCAGATGGGGGATGTGTTGGACTCTGAGGACAGATTGGTGGGAGGATTTGGCATCTTTGAACTTTACTGGCTCTTGATGCTTTGGAAATTATCAGATATATGCAAATATGGATCATAATGATGCATGTGTAACATATACTTCCAAAAGTTGAATTGAGGCTTAACAACTAAACTAAGTGTGTGTGTTCACTGAATTTCCGCTGTGCTCACTCACTGTAACCAATTATTCATTGCACCTTTCTTCTTTGTATGGAAAGCAGGCAGACTTATAATATCTGTTCAAACAGATAAATGATAGCTTTACAGAGAGCAGGAAGGAAGGATGTTTAAAAAAGTCCACACTTGGCTGCTCATCACGGCTACCACTGGACTTTGTTCTCCCTTCACATCCACCTTGGCACTTGTTTGACCAGCTTTTACAGCCTCAACTCTTTGTTTTACATATTGCATGACTGATGCTGTCCTCCATTACTACCCTCCCGCTTACTGTCGTGAATTGACGGAGTCTAACTGTGCTTTGCATGACCAGGAGTTTCTATCTTTGGTAAACACTGAACAATAATACAAAACCCAGAGCACGAGCATGCTGGTGTGCACTGTATTTGCATTTTGTTACTGTGTGACAAGGGCAACCAAGAGTCATTCATTCACCAGAAATGTCAAGCACTTTCTTCTTGAGACCTCACAGCATGTTTTTTTTCCTTCAGTGTACAGTAAACATGGTGACTTGCTGCAAAACTGATAAGCATAGCTTTAGAGTCTGTTGCAGGAGACAACGTTTATGCAAATTTCAGGCAAAGTCTGTGTTAGTGTTGCCCTTCCATTTTGTGCTCTGGTCTTGCCAAAACATGTAGCATGAGCTTTACAGGTCCTTCTTTTCCCCCAAGTGGTTGTAATGTCAGCAGTAATCAGCAAAGCTGATGTCTTAGATTGTTAGTTCTAAATTTGCAGCAATGAGATAGGCCTTTTTAAAGCAGTCCTTATTGGTTTGATGGGGAAGAAAACCAGAAACTGAACATTTTTACATATGAAGCAAAAACATAGCAACATTACAGTAAGAATCACTGTCATCTGGCTTAAGTTTGCCTTTCTGTATGTTGAGTCATTTATTTTTTAAAATTCCATTTTACCTCCACATTCTGCCAATGAGTTGGCTTCAGTTTCATGTTTGTATCCACCTGGTGAATGTAAATACATTTCCAATATTTGCTCTAGTTATAGTTGTACTGTATACTCCACCGTCTCCATAGCTTCTTATCCCTCATCTATGTCCATCAGTTAGTTGCTCATTCTCACTCTTTTTTTGTATTTGTTTATTCATTTGTTTAATGGGAGAGTATGCAGACTGCTGGCTGCATTATTCTAAGATTGTTGGGAATGAAGGAAAATAACTAAAAACCACATTGAGGAGCTGATGCTTAAACGTCCCATAGAGCCGGGGGGAACTGCTGAGTCAGGTGATAATTCCCTTTGTGTTTTTCATTATATTTCACATGCACAAAGGCATTTGGTCCATTGTCATTAAAATAAAAATATTGCCTGTATCACCTACAAAGTCTGGAGCTAGTTGACAGCAACAATCACAAACTGTCATATAATATAACATGGCTGCTCCATACATTACATGGTCACATCTGTCTTTCTCTCGCTCTCTCTATAAGAGTCCTGGGATAGTCATCAGCAGCTCCCTCGTCTGCCTCTAATAAGTCATCAAGTCTGTGCAATGATATCTAGCAGACAGCTAATACTTCATGCCCATTACGTTGCTTCACTTGCTGTGATTTTGCCAAATACTCACAGCGGCTCAGCGAAAATCTAAACAATAAACTGATGTGATTTATGAAGAACATATGAATAATTGCAGACATCTGCCTTTTGTATCTGTATGAGCCGAATTAGTTCTAATTTTGCTTAAGTCAGCGAGTAAAGGTTCTGAGAGCTGTCACGGAGCAGTAAGCTATATTTTCAGTGTGTTTATTATCTATGTATCACAAAAGTGGGTCAAATTCATCAGAGGCTGTGCGGTGTCTTTTCAAAACAGTTGCACTGCCAAGTGTTCAAGGTGAAATGTCTGTGTAGCTATAGGCTGCGTGTGTCTATGTGTGAGTCTGCATTCTCTCTAATAACTCTTCCTGTCACCTCCTGCTAAGACCATGTTTGATTGTTGCTGCTGTTGTGGCTTCCTCTGGTGCCTTTCTTTGACAGGGGGGCAGTTATATTTTAGCTACTTCAGCAGTCATGACAGTCAAGAATGGGTTTCTGCTTGCCCACATTTGTGACCAGCTGAACAACTTTAATCAGATCTCTGATTCACAGTTTTAGGTGGCACCCTGTGTGACATTGCAACATTTTCACCCAGGGTGCATGATGATTAATATCATATTTCTAAAACCAGTTTGCTTGTTCCATGGGCTAAACAACTAATTTCACTCTTGCAACTTTCCAAATGTAGACTGTAGACCATCTGTCTACAGTCTACATCTTGTCTTACTCTTGTTTGTACCTCTAGCAAATATTACATGGCTAGAGAATGAAGAGCCACAGATGTCAGCATTTAATACACCTCTAATAAACATACTTGCATGCCAACCAAGTAACAAATTCCTTGTGTTATAGTTTAAAGGATTTCACAATGCCGTCCTTGTATTTTTAGTGTCCAACAATTTCTTGGCCATTTTAACATTATGAGTTGAACAATGGGAGCTATTATGGCATGCAGTGGGTTTCAGAAACAAAGCATTTAGAGCCGTATTTCTGAAGGGTTGCCTTCACAACTTTGCCTTCACTTGCTTTCACAAGTGAACTTTTTTGGTCATGTTAAATGTGACAAAGTTAGTATGACCGAGTCACAGTCAGACTTTTGTAGTCAGACATAGTCAGGATTCATAGTCATAGTCAGTCTGTGTACAATACTACATTTAATCTTTATCCAAGTGCATTTATGGTCTGTCTACATCAAGCCCTGTACAAACACTGCAGTGCTCACCTCATCACGCATTGGATAATTCTTTTAACTTTACACCTGTCTGATCATGCAGTGAATTGAAAAAAAAAGAAGAAGTGCTGAACCAGCAGAGGAGAAAAGAAGAAAAATCATTCAGCATTCAAACAGTATCTTCAGATCGGAGAACAATGTGGCCATTATTTTAAAGCGCTGCTTTTAAACGTAACATTTCATAACATGTGGTTGCCATGAACGGCAGCTGTGAGTCAGCGTCTGTGATCTCGAAAGAGATGGGAGCGGAGATTTAAATCGGATTTACCCACACTCGCTCCATTGTTTTACATAGGCAAATATTTCCAGGATGACTCTCCACAGCAGCGTTGTTCTGGGCCTTTCAGGTTAGATGACAGATTGTTACGAGATCGATTGATATTGTTGGTCTTTTTTCACAGATTCACATGACAAACGCAGAAACCTGACACAAGCTTCACTTTACAAACATGGATTTAGTTCCTCTGAACAACGAAATGAATGAATGAATAAATAAGTGGAAGGTCTGTTAGTGAGACCACACCAGTTTACTTCTGGCAGAGATGACTTGGAATGGTGTGGGAGTTTTGTCTTGTAGGGGCTTTTTTTTTTTTTTTTCTTTTTTGGTTAAAAGGATTTTGAATGGCTTATCTGAATGGAGTGCCCCTCTGCTGAGTTTAACAACACACAAAGACAACACTGTCTCAGTGCCAAACAGGAGATACAGACTGTTGAAGGAGGAAAGAGGGGAGAAAATGGGGGGGGGGGGGGTAACTAACACTACGATCATGGTTATGAGGTCTATGAGGTGTAAAACCTGAATTGGTAAAGAATTAACTAGAAGTGCTTTTATTCTGGCCTTTTAAAATAAAAGAAAAGAGAACAAAAGCTGGAGCCAACTCACTTACAATCTTTTTTTTTTTCCTCATTAATTCATCTTCTACCTCTTATCCGTTTCAGAGGGTGTGGGTGGGGGGTGCTGGAGCCAATCCCAGCTTACATTGGGCAAGGGCAGGGTAAACCCTGGATAAGTCGCCAGTCCATCGCAGGGCCCAGGCCCAGGAGCCGAACCCGCAACCTTCTTGTTGTGGGGCAACTACGCTACCCACTATGCCGTCGTGCTGCCCTCGCTCACGATCTGTTCCTTTCTAATAATTCTTGTGGTTGGGTATCATTACGGATCACCGCCTTGTGTCCACACAAATCTCTTTGGCTACAGATGAGTTGGTGCTGTGCTGTCTTGGGCTCTCGTACACTGCATGTCTGTACCTGCAGAATTGGGTCAGTTTTCAGAAATCACAGGCGGCTCTTAAAGCAGCTGTCACTTCTGCCTCTAGTTTTGGTTTGGTGCCTGATGGGAGAATGACAGTCCACTTGGATTTCAGAAAAGTGTGCTGGCCAAGCGAAAAAGAGACATAAGCAAATTCTTTCAGCATGTCACACACAAGAGTTGTGTCCATTTAGCTAGTTAATCTTCTTTATCTTTGCTAATCCTTTGACTCTTTGTGGCTGATAATAGAGACATACATTGTGCTTTACAAACCATGACAGTTCGTTTATACTGTGGCTCAGAGCTGACTTTCATTAGTCAAAGCTCAAGGCAGTAGAGAAAAAACCTGCAATTACCTGCTTAATGCTCTTCGCTGAAAAACCTCCCAGCCCTTTCTAAATGGTAGAGCAGACAAAGAAAGAACAAACCTTTTTCAGAGATGCCTTTTGTCCACACCAGCATTACAGGTCAAACAATGATCTAAAGCTCTTTCTAGAATTAAATCACAGGCTCCACCTGACAATGAAGAGGGAATCCCCTTGTCTTGAATGTGTAGAGAAGGCAGCAGTGGAATGAGATCAGCAGCTGGTCATCAATCAAGCCTCATAATCTCTGCAAGCCAAGATAAAAGCTCAGGATTCAAGCCTGATTGAATGCACTTCTCTGGCCGATAGCAAGCGTAACGCACCTTAAAACAAAGATGTAGTGAGTCTGTGACTCTGTCAGCTTAAGAATACTGAGAGCTAGATTCCATACACAAATATACAGTAAAAGAAATCCTCTCAAGTGTCACAGCAGTCACTAAAATGCCTTTCATATTTACTAATATTTAGAACATTTTTTAATATGGAAAAGAGATGTTACACTGCAGCACATAAGACAACACTGCTGACATTGATTTGTTTTAATGCCAATAGATGAAAATGTTCTTCTAATGGTTGTTTATCTTCTGTAGTTTAACAGCTTTGATTTTGATATTTTTATACCAATTTGATGTGATAGCATGAAACACATTTTGAATTGGTTAGGGAGCTCAACGACAGAATGGCAGCATAGTGGTTAGCGCTGTTGCCTCACTACAAGAAGGTTGTGGGTTTGGTTCCAGGCCAGGGGCCTTTCTGCATAGAGTTTGCATGTTCTGCAACACACATTGCAGAACAAAACACACCTATCAAAGTTTCAGTGTAATGCTACTGTTAACAGAAGGCATTACTTCTTTGTATATCTTTTCACATCCAATGAATTCCCACACCAAACCTCTATTGCTACAATAATTTGGGGGAACAGTGACACAGGAATGATGCAAGGCAGGATGCTATGAAAAAAAAACCCCACCTGTGATTATGATTATGACCATAATTCTCATTATATTTATGTTTAAAATCAGCAGTTTGTAATGCCAGCTTTACCTCTTCAAGATACAATTTTGCTTTCGCTCAGAAGACTTAAGGCTGAATCTCCCATAGTTCGTGCCTGTATGGCATGCTGTCTGGCACTTAGTCAGATGTAATGAGATACAGAAGAACTCCCAAACACTGGCAGGCACCCTCCCTGCCCTCAGTCCATTTGCCTGGCTAGCCAGTCTGAGCTGGGTCCAGCTGAGCCATGCTTAGTGAAGTCTCAAGAGTGAGTCTCACTCAAATTAATATATCTAGCCAAACCACCCACAGAGAGGACCTCCAGTCTCAGACCTTTAAACTTCTTTGTTCTGAGAGTTTATCCAAACATTCAGCCTTTGGCAATTTCAGCCAGAGTCTTAAAAAAAAAAAAAAGAAGCTTATATCTCAAATTATTTTGGAGAAATGTTATGATAATAAGTCAGTGAAATTGTACCTAGAAGTTGAATTGCAGTGAAGGAGTGATTTTAAGGTAGAGGAGAGTAGATATGCTCTGATAAATCTGTAGAATCCTCAGTGTCTGAGTCACAGCGAGCTGGCTGTAGTCTGCTGATGTAGATAAAACTCGGAAATTAGATTTTCTGTTCAGGCCAGTACAGTAACTTCATGAGTTATGACCTCAGGTTCACAGTTATCTAGAAATTTGGTGGAACTGAAAGCTGAATGGCTGCAGTCATTTTAAAACAGCTGTGATGCATTATATCTGAAGAACAGCCTCAAAGGTATTCTGTTGTCCATTTCCTAATCTATTGTGACAGATGTGTACAATCAGAAAAAGGAGGCATTCCTCTCTGCTGACAGCATGCAATATCTATAAGAGATAAAGAGACTCAGAATACTGTGGTCAAATATTGACATTTATCCATCCAGCACCCCACATGAACAGCTGGTTGATGATACAACTTATTTCACAGACATCTCACACAACCACATTCATATAACCAACTGTGAGCACAAATGCTGAGGGATTTACTGAAAAATAAAGAGTAGAACTACCATCAACAGTTGTAATTTAATGACTTTTGCTCCAAATGTTTGATGTCCAAGTTACTCTCATATATACTGCTGGCCAAATGCTTAGCCCGGTCCCAGTGCTGACCAGTGTGAGGTCTTTGAAGCTGCTGCACTTGTGTTTATCCTGGGCCAGTCTCACGCCTTGGTCAGGCCATCAAGCTAAATGAGGAAGGGGATAAAAACAGAGTCCTTTGTGGGGCTGGGGGATTTACACAGCAGGGCACTGTGAATTGATTGTATGAATAGCATGCCTGCTGTGGTTAACTTCTAAGACCTGTCCAAATCCAAAATATGGAAGTGTCGAGTCCTTATATTCAGCTGTTGACTCCACATGAATATTATTCTTTTTTTTTTTTTTTTTTGCAAAGAATCATTTATTTGACCGCATGTACTAAATGAGACGGACTAGCTTAAGCCATAACATAGGAAAAATACACCAAGATTATGGTGTTGAATGGTCTGTATTAAAGGATTCAGAATCCGATTTATTAGGAAGTATGCAATTTAGGGTCAGCCATGCACCACCACATTAATGCAAAAAAAAAAAAAAAAAAAAGTTTTTATAATTGATTTTGTATGACACTTTAGTCAACTGATAGACAAATGTATAAATACATTGTACTGAGGCAGCCATATTATTCTATCAAAAAAGAAAAAAAAAAAAATATATATATATATAGTCTTTACAATTTCTACAGCTAGCTTAGATTTTCTACCAATCTAGATTGAAAATACTCCCATCTGAAAACATCTCCATCTCATCCTTGCAGGGCCAGTTCACCAAAAAGATGCCCTCATTTGTCTGTATAGTATTTATCCGTATTAAGGTGAATTCCCCCACAGCTGGTGCCAGTAGCTTATCCAATGCAGATGTTCAGATTGTTACTAAAAGCATATCTGTACATCCCGTAAACACTGGCACAGCGTGTGACAGAAATGGTGTCATTTTACAGATTATCATATATAGCATCTCTATGGGCATTTTTGATGAAACCATATGCTTCTTTTTGTGCTTTCCTCCTCTTGTCACTTTGAATAAGCTCAGATGCTGATTCTGGTCTGCTACAAATATACCACCTTAAATGAAGTGTGTCCTGGCTAGACATGAAACAATGTACACATACTGCAGACTAAATCATCTCCAGATACAGTTGAAAGAGTTTAGATTAGGCTCAGAAATACCCCTCTAGAAATAAGACAGTTTTTGATTACCTGAAAGAAAATTAGGTAAATCAAAAACATCTGTTGAGCTGACAGACATCCTCTCTGTGACTTTGGTGAATATTATGTTTAGCTGAAGTTTGTCTGTTTACAATGATATTGCTATGTAAAAATGTATAAATTCAAAATTGTACTCAGGAAAAAGAAAACATAGCACTAATTCCTCATGTTTATGACTTTAAAACCAAAATTAATTTTCCAGTTCATTCTTTGAGGGAGTCCAAATAGCAGAATGAGAGGCAGAGGGCCAAGAAAACTGTCTGTCCAGTTATTTTGCATTTACAGAGCATTTGTTATGCACAAATCTTGGCAATGTAAACTTTCCTCAAACAAATCTGTGTTACACATTTTATAGCTGTTAACCTTTAAAATTTACCTCTACGAACTAAACACTACAGATATACACTGATTGCCATAACATTATGACCACTGACAGGAGAGCTGAATAACAATGATTATTTCTTTACCACTGTCAGTGTTGTAATATATTCAAAAGCAAGTGAACATTTTTAGTTTGAAGTTGATGAGTTGGTAGAAGGAAAACTGGGCACTCACAGTGTGTAAGCTACTACGACAAAGACCAAATTACCTGGGGAAAACGTGGCACCAGGCTGCATTATGGGAGGAAGGCAAGATGATGACTGCTGAAACTTCACCAGGTCTCAATCCAATCCAGAATCTTTGTGATGTTCTGGACACAGAAGTCCGATCCATAGAGGTCCCTCAACTTCCAGGATCTGCTACTAACATCCTGATGCCAGAAACAGGCTTTGATGGGTCGGAGCTATTTTGGGAGCAAAAGGGTGATTTCCACAATATTAGGCAGTTGGTCATAAAAGCTCTTCTAGAGCATAGTGTATGATTAAAAAAGAAAACTCATAGCTGAACACAGCCAAAATGCAAAGACAAGCACATTGCACAGTATCTTAACTTGCATTAACCACAACTACACAAAAGTAAAAAAGATGCCGTATACAAAAAGCAGGCAACCGCTGAAAGTCTTGCTTGGGCCCGGAACAAGATAAGCTTAGATGCCCCCCTCCCGCTCCGGGGCAGCGGGCCCCTCCCGTGCCACTCTCTCTGTCACCTGACTGCAGCTGGAGCCCTCTCCTCTCCTCTTCCTCTTCTCTCATCTTCCCTTCCTCTCTGTCTCTTCCTTTCTGATGGAGCTACCTAACTCGGCTGTTTCTGTCAAAGATAACGTTTTGTGTCGGGCTTTAATACAAGCTAGGCTAATGGACGTTAACATTAGAGATAGCCAGTTAGCTTACATTACAAGCTAACTGCGCTGTTTCTTACCTTGCTCTACTTTTCTCGTCCCAGCTTCACCGTCACCAATTTTAAAAAAATATTTATTTAGAAAATTTCTTAACCCTTTATTTTTTTCTTCTCTTTTCTGGGCACCGGACTTGTGCTGACAGGACATTTTCCTACCGAACTTTAGACAACAGAAAACAGCCAGGCATAGCAACAGTAATCAAGGGGGGCGGGGCTTAGCGAACGCTCGGTGGCCAAACCATTTGTTGGGAAGGGGTGGGGGGTTAACAATTAGGAAGAAAACAAATAAGAAGCCTATGTAACTCAATTTTTACAAAATCTTTTCCACAAATAAGTTTATTTTGAGAAATTTTGAAAAATGACTCCATAATTTAATGAGGGCCCAGTTCTGTCTGCTGTCCCGGGCCCCCCTCTACCCTGGGCCCGGGACAGCAGACCCGTTTGTCCCCCCCTATCGGCGGGCCTGACCACTGGACCTCTTTTAGGGAAGTTGATGTGATTCCTTAACTACTAACAAATTCTATGAACCAATTTTAAGCGTATTTTCTGTCATTTTAGCAAACTTGCAAGCTGCCAACTATGAGCAAATGAGTTTTCCAGTTATTATAGTTTGCTGCCAAATTGCTTCAGCTTTTCATATGTATATTTCCAGTCAAATTTAAATGATAATTGCAGATGTTCATGAAGTCACAAGATGAAAAGAACTAAAAGCCAGGATTTGAGGTTGAAGGTCGTATTAATTACACGGTAAATGTAATCTCAAATGAAAGATTTATTTTTCCTAAATTAGATATTTTTTTGTTAGTGTGCTTTATTTGAAATGTTTTAGATTCTCTTGATCAGTAGGTGTAAAGTGTTTCTTCATTTAATTTCTGCAGACCGACTTATACAGTTTGGCAGTAGAGTTCATGGGGCTGTGACTGACAAAATGAGGCTCAACATTAATTCAGTGAACCATACTTTGTCTATATTAGGCTTATTATCTGTATGTGTTTCCATCGTTATACTGTCTTTTTTAGTATTTTGTATTTATGAGACACGTGTCACAGTTTTATCCATCAAGACTGCCCAAACCTCATCTGTCTGACCTCAATTCCTTCTTGTTATACAGAACCCAGAATCTCTGGACTCGTCCATCCAGAGTGCCCTCTCGGCTCTCTTCCCGCCTTTTGAGGCCACAGCACCAATCGTCCTCAGTCAGCTTTTTCGAACCATTGAGGAGCGTTACCATGGTGATGCTTTGCAGTGCCTGCTAGATTTCCTCATCCCCTCCAAACACCTGTTGGAGAGTGTTCAACAGGCAGCTTGTGTGAGTATCAAACTGTTGCAACAACACATAGTCATTAGTCCTCTCTCTTGGAAAAGATGCCATATGCACACACATTTTACCAATATAAACGTGTTAACGTGTCAGGAAATTAGAAAATAAAAATCAGAATTATTTAGAAACTGTGAAATTTGTTAGATTTATTATTTGAATATTTTGTAAATATTGCTGGTCGGAAGGAGATGTATTTGACTATGAACACTGACATTACATCCTTTCATAAAGAACAAAGTATGACAAAGGTTTATTACAAAGGTAACTATCTATGTAATCCAAATAAATTATGACTAGTCTTTGTACATTCAGACTTTGTACAAAGAGAAATATGTGTGAGAACTCTTTTTTAACTTTACTACCCTTTTGCATAACAGTCCTAGATATTTCATATTGTACTCGTACAACATATTGATATGCGCTGACAAAGTACTTACAGCAAAATTTCTGGGCAAGAAAAAGTAGGCAGTGGAAAAATTTGAGTAGAACAAACTAAAACAAAGTTACATTGTGTCAATGCGCTATTTTTATTTTTTGACTAGGCTGGATACTCTGATGTGGTTTTCCGCTGTGAGGGCTGGCCTCTATGTCTCCACGACAAAACAGTCATCCAGCTGGCGCCAGTAAACCCTTTGCTTCTTCGTCCTGGAGACTTCTATCTTCAGGTGGAACCTTTTGGGGACCAGGCAGCCCGCATTGTCCTCAAAAGTCTTCTGGAAGAGGGCTGTCGAGAAGTGGAGGAGACCCCTGTGCCTGAAACTTCGTACCCCTGCATCTTCACGGAAGCCTGGCTGCAGGATGTCAATGAAGGACGCCATGGTACCCCTCTGTCGTGTTGCTTGCTTTGCACAGATCAAGGAGTAATCAAATTGCCCTGGGCTAAAATAGCTATCCCAGAATTTTTGGACAAGCCTAAGGTCGTTCCCAGTTATCAAGAAGCTCCTCCTGAACCCAAGCAGATCCCACCTCCCTCCCTTTTTAACTCTTCCACCCTCCCAATGGAAGCTGCAATTCTTCCCACAAAAGACAGAATGTCAGCATCTTTGAGACCTGCAGACTGTTCTTCAAAACATACCCAACCAGACCGCGAAAGAAGAACAGCAAAATCATATTCCAAACCTTTAATCAAACCTGTTGGTTTGGTCTCTCCTAATACCTGGGATAGTCGTAACTATCGAGAGATTGAGGGTGATTATGTGGACCTGGTGGATATTGCCAAAGGGAAGAACTTTGTGGATAAACAGAGAGACAGTCATCCAAATCCATCCAATCCAGCTGTGTTCAAACCTGTTACACCAACTACTGCTGGTCATAGTGTTCCCTGTGGATGCAGCCTTCAGTATGCAGACGAACCCTGTACACCATGCAGTCAGAGGAACCTGGGGCAGGAGCTTACTGAGCATGATTTAAAGTGTCGGTACAGAGACTCTTACCTGGCTGCACTGAAAAACCCAGTCCCTTTTGAGAGGGGGAGTGTGGACCTCCTATCTGCTGTGGAAGAGGTCGGCCTATGTGAGGAGGGAGAGTTGAGATCCAAGGATGTGTTTGAAGCTCCAAGAGATGAACAAGGAGGTGTTTGCAACCACTCCAAAGAGGCTGTGATACGTCATGAACTCTGCCAATACAAACATTGCTCTGAGCCAACCCTCGAAAACTTTGTGTCTTTCCCTTCAGACCATCCTGCAAGTTCAGAAACTGAAAACCTTATGAAGGATTCACCAACGATATTGAAGTCATGCCTTGGACTGAGCCACAGTCAGAGAGTCCGGACAAAGCTTCTCTCCCACCCATTAGGAGATAATGCAAGTGTGCATCCAGGGTCAGATGGATTGTTGGAGGCCCACAACGGTGACATGAAATCACAGCAGAAGGTAGAGGTTGTGAAACCGTCAGGGAAGCACAAAGTTAAGATGAGGTCTTTGTCCACTGTGTCAGAGACACCCAAGGCGAGTCCACTTCTCTATAAACTCAACAACAGGAGCCACAGTGATATTTGCCCTGAGACCGTCTCGAGCATAATTCAATGTAAAAAAGGTGAACCGTTGGATCAGGTCACTCCAAAGCTGGACAGATTACCTGGGAAGTGGTCAAGAAAAGGCAAGTAGAGCCAGGAAAGCAACTCTTCAGGGCTCTTCTGATTTCTGCAACCCACACACACAGTTTGTACATTGTTATCATTGCACAAAAAACCATTTTGTTATAATCTGCTCTATGCTCAAAAGAATTTTAGCCATTGACAAAAAACAGACCGAAGCATGTATGTCATCTGGTCTGCTCTAGAGAACATGCTCCATGGAGGTTCATGGTTCATCAAGGCTCTTTAGAAAAAGGTTTGAAGGTCAAAGGTCAAACCTTAATATGATCCTCCTCCAAGGATTCTCCGCGCTGTCTGGGTACCCTGGTAGTATGGCTTTACTCACGTCATTCCCATTACTGAGGGAGTGAACGGAAATAGCGTGGCGTACCCCAGTGAGAGAGTAGGCCTGATACCACTTTGCAGATAGAGGGAGCGAAGCATTCTTCTAATATAGAGAGACAGCATAATAGGCAAAAAGGGGCTTTCTATGTGCCCTGCACCCACTGGCATGCACCATGATGCCCTCAGTGGGGCCTGATGAGATCTTTACTGGAGACAGGCTTGTCATAGCAAAGAGACAGAGAGAGAGCACAGGCGAGGCTTTGTTGGCTCCAAGAGTTCACATTTTCATGTCTGAAATCAAAGCCAGTCTCAGTAGCCATTGCAGTGTTTTGTTACAGAGTTCCCATGTTTAATGTTTAAATTCAGCCTGCATGCAGCTGAAAAGAGCTATTAAGAGTTATGGCTGAAGAAATGAGTGGTTTTTGTTAGGACAAATGTCAGTGGTCAGAATACAAGTCTGGTGGTTTATCAGAAAATCGTGGCACTGTCTTCGAATTCCCTCAACAGAAAAGAGCCTGATGGATTAAAATAACTCTTTAAACTAAACTATGAGTTTAAGTGCATTATTTTTGTGTTGCAATGAAAGTGACACTTTTCTTCCTCCATAGATGGAGCTGAGTCAAGACTCCACATCTCAAAGACAGAGAAGCCGTCTGTGCAAGTTCAAGCTCCTGCAATGGCCGCCATGCCTACACGAAAGGAAGAGTCCAGTTTCAGAAGCATCAGTGGTCTGCTTGAGTTAGGCATTATTTGTTTGCCAGGTACTTAGCAATAATGTGTCATGATATCAGTAATCTCATATTTAAATATGGTTGGTCACGGACAGGTTCTTTGCTCATTTTAATTCTCTGTGCAGTCATCACGACAATCCTCCGGGAAAACTTTTGTTTCTCAAAATTTCATTCCTACATCATAAAGCGTAATGCATAAGGATGGTATACTATGATGATGATGTTAAAATGAAAGTGAGTCAAAATCAGTCAATAGAACTCATGAAACCTCCAGAACAAACAATCAGATGATATAAATAATCAGTGATTTGAAGAATTAAGAGTCCTCATATTCTTCATAAAGCAGATTGACTGTACAATAATACGTCTCCCCTTAGCTTGTGGATTTTATTTCCTTTCATTGCTGGATGAGGTTGCTTGTCACTTACCTTTTCCCGTCTTGTCCCCAGGCAGCAGAGACCGGACAGGCAGAGCAGTTGTGGAGGTTCACGGTGACAGAAAGGAGTGGACATCCCCGCTTTTATCAGCTCACAGTTTATGCGAATTGCTGCTCTACCTACACTCCATACCAAGGTACTAGAGACAACTATTTGTATTATTTGTATTAAGAAATAAACAAACAAACAAACGAAAAACCCATACAAAATGCCTGTAGGCTATAGCCCTTTGTTTGATCTGAAGCATACTTGGACTACAGCCTGACCTATGCCCATGATGGGATAGTGGCATCTGTTACAATATTACTGGCTCACTGGGTGGACTCCCAGTTTAGTTGTATGTAATAAGAGTTTTGACCACTAGAGGGGAGGATAACATTGATAGAAATGTGTTTACCATTGTTAGAACACACTTTTAGTATGGTGCATGCTCTCACATCCAAATTATTAGAATCCTGGGAACTCATCCCTTAAACATTTTACAACTAATACCACAAAAAATATCCAACTTAAAGTATTACTCTGTCTCACCTAGTGGTGCCTGTGAGTCAGCTCACAGTTAACACTGACCTATGCTGACCCTTTGCCAAAACCGTATCCCCCATCCCCATCAGATGTCTACAAGCAAGCACCTTAACATTGGGTTTGATTGTCTTTTTAAAAATCCAAAACGTGTTTGTAGCAAATAGCCTAGCCTCCTGTCCAATGTACACAGCCCTCCAGCCATCCCATCCAAGCCAGCTGCCAAATGTCTGGTATGCAGTACCTCGCTAGAATTAGCAGCTATGTCCCACATGGATTCAGACAACAGTAACCCAAGAAGAGGGCACTAGTAGGGGTGTGTGTGTGTAAGGGTGTTGAAGAAGGGGAATAGGGGTATGTGAAGAAGTTTGTAGGTGTGTATGTGGGGATGTCAGAGAGTGATAAAACGATAAATACAGATTTGAAATAAGTGAAGCATTAAAGTTTTTAGAGTGATGCATCTATTACATAAAGACCTCTGTGTCCTCGTATGACATGAATGATTGTTTTTATAGGAAAGAAATTCAAGAGCTGGGAATGACTTTGGTCATCAATGCCAGGAAAAAGCCTCCCCCTCTTCATCTCTACAAGGCTCTGCTGATGGCGCAGGTTGAAACACCACATATACACAAGCCAAACACAGTCTTCATGCACAAAAAAACAAACAAACAAACTGAAAAACCAACATCAAATCATTAGCAAGTTGCTTGAGTTAATTCAAAATGCATGATGGTCTTCCCTGATTTGTCTTTGTCTTCAACTTATTGACTAACTGCTTCAGGAGCAAGCTCTTCATGCTGTGCACAGTATCGTGATGCTCATGGATAAAGACACTTGTCCACGCCCTGAAAAACAGCCTGGGCTTCAGGTCAGAAATATAATCAACTTACACGTTCTCCATTTCCTGTTCTTCTTTCTGACACCATGGATGAGTGCTGCCTTTTCTGTGTTCACCAAGCATTTCTCTTTGTCTATCAGATGGACATGGTGACTTCGATGAAAGCTCTGAACAAGACAGTGGAAGCTTCCCAGTTGACATCTGACCTCGGAGGCACCTTTACTTACAGCCATGTCGACTGGCTGCAGTTCCACCAGGTACTAAATTTTGGCTATGTGTCTACCGACTGGCTGCAGCTCTCTCTCTCTCTCTCTCATCATCACTTTTGAAAAAATGTGGAGTTTCCTGTAGATTCAGAGGAATTTGTTGTTCAACCACAATTCAGCTACTGTTCAACTCTGTGGCCAAATTTTTCATGTCAAAATTGTGCAAATGTTATCTTTCCTGCCCCACAAGGCATTTTGTTTGTTAGCTTATATGTGCTTTGGGTTTATACACACACTCATACCAAACATTCACAATGATAGTTGCCATATTTAGCCTTTGAGTGGATTGAGGAAATGTACGCAAGTACAAAGCCTTGTACACACCAGGGCATCAAACTGTAGGTCAGAATGAAGCAGCTGAAGTTTGTTAAGTCTGCAGGGTCCTGACCCAAAAACATGTTTTATTATTTTTTCTTGTGCATTTTTTTTCTGAAGTCATAACTTGTATTGTTATGAAAGGATTTCAGTGGTTTAACAACTCTTGTCCATTGTAGGTATGCAAACTGTGAGGCCAGAGAGCATATTTACTGATGCAGAGGATGCACCAGAGTAGCAGCTTTATGCAGCAGCTGTGCTGGCTACATAGTAGAGACACAAGAATTAACAATTTCTCATTAGTAAATTCAGTTAGATTAGCGGCATGGAACAAGAAAAGACTGTGACATTGTATCAGAGCATTTCTGAGGTATTTCTCTGCCAACGGTCTCCTGTATTTGAGCTAATAGGTACACTTCACTACATCCGTATGCAGCCTCATGATGGCACTGCCTGTTGGGCTCTCTGTGAGCAGCTGATGGCAAACATGGGGAAAAAGAAATTATTTTCATTACAATGCAATGTATGTCCGTTAACCTCCACTAAGTTCTGAACTTATTCATTTCAGAGACTGGTCTCTTTCATGACTGACCTGCAGGGGGCAGACAGCTTGTTGCAGAAAGCCATTAGGAAAGTGGATGGCAGCAAAAACATGGACAATGCCCAGGTGAAATGCACACACTCATACTATGATATAATCATATATTTATTTTGGAAGCATGCATAAATGTTGACTTTATACTGTATGTACCATAGGAGGTGCAGTTATGTATTCAAGAACAGAAGGCCTCAATGAAAGCGGTGCTGGAGGATGCTCGGCTGGTTAGTCTGCAGAGAGAAGGAGGGGCTGTTCTGGCCAGGATGAGGAGAGAGGAGTTCAGATTTCCTCAGTCTGAAGACTACAGGTATCAAATAATATTCAAAAAAAAAAAAAAGGTTCCAGATTGTATTAAGTCTACTTATGTTCTACTTCTAACCAATCAGAAGTGTACAAACTGTGAAACACAGTGCATTTCAAAATACTTAGTTAATCCTTTTCACACTGGGTAGTACATAAGTCTTCCACCAGAGCCCGCCAATGTGATTACATCGCAACAACATTGCTCAAATTTATCTTCTTCTACATTGTCTTGAGTTACTTGAGTTCTGTACAAACTTTGAGGAATTTTTTACTTTACTTTTCAAGTATTTTCATGTAATGGAACTTTTCACTTCACTTCAAAAACACATTCATAATTCATGCACTGCTCACCCACAGAAGTGCCCTTAATGATTTTGGCAGATTAGACCTCTAGTCAAGTGTAAATTCGGTGGAGCTGTGTTGTGAATAATACTAAACGTCATTAAATATTAACTACAGTGCATATAAGATTGATGCAGGTTGTCCTGCTCTTACACACACACACACACACACACACAAAAACCCAACAGATGGGTGAGGAAGATATAGATCAGTGTTTGTTCTCCCCCACTCTGTGGCTGGCACAGACATCAGTGAAAACACCTGTGTAATTTGAACTGAATGCTTCTTCAACCACTGTTCTGTTTCACAGCTGTTTTCAGAAAATGTAGTTATAGTTCATTTAAATTAATGTGCCACCCGATGTGAGTATGTTTACGTTTGAAAATAACTTTTCATATTCATTTTATCATTTTATTTGACAGTACCATTACAATATATTGTTAAATTCCCACATTATTTAGACCGTTTTCAATTTATTCAGGGCACTAAGCCTGTGACGGGCTTGTGCAGAGTTAGAGTATAATTCACTGCATCCAACAGCTTTGTTTAACTTTTTGCTGAGATAACATATTCTGCATATATGTCTAAGATGTCACAAGACCCTTAAAAAGTTAAATGACACCTTACAATGCATTTTGAGTTTGTATTATTCAGTTTGCTTTTGCTAATATTTCTCTGTCCTTCACTGCAGAAATGCTCTGGAGTCGGTAACAAGTCAGTATAACCAGGTGGAGGAGAAGCTCCACATGCTGGTGATGAGATCGAATGAGTCATTACAGCACCTGGAGTTCCTTTTTAGGCTCAGGGAGATGGAGACAAAAATCAGCATGGTAAATGCAACTATTCCGGTCTGTTCACACAAATAAAATGTGATTTAAAGATTTAAAATTCATTAACATGGTGTGGTAAGCAGGGACGTGACAGTTGGTTACCTTTTCTACAAATTGTCATTGATGTGACTGTAGAAATGATAATTTTCATACAAAAAAACCTATATGCTTCTTCTACACAACATCTTGCAGATTGGGAACTGGTTCAATACAGAAGGCGAGCAGAGACTGACGGACTCTTGCACAACAGATAATACCTTGATGTGCACTGAAAAGGCTATGCAGAACTTTGAACAGTTTCTCATCAAGTGCAAGGTATTATGCTAACATATCAAAGGGATGTGTGGATGTGTCCTTATTTAGCTCTCTGTTTTCTGTTCACATAACAACATTTTTGAGCTCCCAAAGCTCAAATATTGAAATGACTGCAGTGATTACAGGAAATCGTTGAATACCAGCAGAGTTATACTTGACAGGATGTCATGGTTTTCCTCAGGAGAGACAACAGTATGCTTTGACCCTGGTGACAGAGGCTGAGGGACTAGTTGGCACCAGTGACTCCAGTCCTGCTACAGATATTTTTCTTACTCTGCTCAGAACTTTCAAATCCAACATGGATGATTTCATAATGCGTGCAGCGAAGAGGTACAAAGAACTGGACACACTGGTGCATGTGTACCGTTTTTGCCATCAGGTTTGTTGCCTTTTTTATTGCTCCGGGTTTTCCTTCCATTTGACTTTTGTAATTTAAGTCTTCTCCTTTTGTCCCCACTTGCTCTTGTCTGCACATTTCTTATTGATTCATGTGAGCCTTTAAATGTAAAATACTGAATCCACTTTTCTTATTCCCCCTCTAGGCCTCTGCTTTGGCCAAAGAATGCAGTTATTTTCTGGTGCAGGTAGAGCCAGGGTGTTACTCAGCTAAAACCCTGAGCACACTACAGATGTATGAAGAGAGATTGAGTGGTGAATTCTCCACCCCGCACTTCCAGGCTCTGAAAGTTAAGGCCTGTGGTCTGGGATCTGGGACCTCTGGGGCTATGAAGGTGTGGAATGCAACATTGGTTCAGTGCCAAGAAGTCAAGCAGAGTCTTGAGGAGATGTGGAAAAAAAAAGGAGCTGATAAGAACCAGATCCAGCAGACCACAGCTGCATACTATCAAGGGGAACATGGAGGAATGAGGAAGGAGGGAAAGAGCGAGGTGGTGGAAGATGAATACTCCCCAACACAACCACTGACTCTTCCTGAAGAGGTAGTCAGTAGCTCAGAAAATGCAATAGAGAGTGTCACTGGGGCATGTACCAAACAACCTGACTTGAAAGAATGTCTGAAAGGAGAAAATCAAGCACAGAAAATACCTGATCCAATAGTTAAAAATCAGAACATACCAGTCTTTTCGCAAAACAGTGACTGTCATCCAGGAAACAAATGTAGGCTCAGAGAGCACCAGAGCGAAGCAGATCTGAGGAACACAGACTCTATTGAAGTGGCCGGAAGTAATTTTCCATTGCACAAAGCCTTGGGGCGATCCCTAAGTGAGGGGTCATGTGTTAACTCTCTGTTAACGACCATCTCAGCCTTTTCACCTTTAAATATAAGACACAAACACTGTCAGAGCAGGATAAAGCCACTGGGACAAAATTTGCAGCCTGTCCAAAACGTGTCCATTTCCCATAACAAGAATTCACCCTCAGGAAACTTGAGCTGCAAGTCAAAAGGAGACAGTACTGAAGAAGAGGAGGAAAGATCCACCGTTTCCACCCAGACCCCTAAAGATTTAAGGACTCAAGAGATGTTACTCACACCCGCAGAAAACAATGGCAGCAATGTAGTGTGAGTAATAGATCCCTCATTCTGCGGTGACCTAAGGCTCAGTGAGAAGCTATGGAGGAGACTGCATAGCTTCTCACTGTGCCTGCCCAAATTTCATCCACATATACCTACGAATGGCACATTTGTTCCTTAACTACAGAAAAATTCAATGTAAAGATCATTTCCTTTTCAAGCACACGTAATTTAAAAGTGCACAAGATCACCTGGGTTTAGTTATGAGCTAAAGTAAAATCAGTGATTTTATACTTTTCATTTCCTTTATGTGGAACAGGAAGCTGCGGAGGATAATGGAAGAGCTGCTGTCCACAGAGAAGGAATACGTGAAAGCTCTGGGTTATGTCCGTGAACACTACTTTCCTGAGCTGGAGAGAGCTGATGTCCCTCAGGACCTCAGGGGCCAGAGAGGGAACATCTTTGGTAACCTCGAAAAACTCCACGACTTCCACAGACATCATTTCCTCAAAGAGTTGGAAAGCTGCATGAACGAACCCTTCAGAGTGGGACGCTGCTTCCTCCGACACGTAGGTGCCATTTGCTGTTAGGACCATATTGAAAACTGTTTGCCTGGAGAGCTTAAGGCACCTTGTTTAGGAAAAATTCAAATTTTGAAAATTATTTTAGATTTTATTGAATATATGTTATAGATACTCATATTATCTCTAGAAGCTCTGTGATTACTACGAATGTTACTTGGTTTCCTGTTTTCAACCAGAACCATAATAATTCAACATAACTGATAGCTCTTCCAGATGTGTTCAGACTGTGAACAGATGCCCAGGGACTTTTTCTTCCAGTGTCTAAATGTTGATGTCACTGACACATTCATTGGAAATAGGAAGGTTGTATTACACAATCCGTTAGGGGAAATCTACACTTGAGTATCGTATTGTGACACATACAGTACACATGCACTTTTATTGCTGATGATAATTATGAATAACTTTACCTATTTTTTACTATTTTAGAGCGAGAGCTTTGCTTTGTATGCCCTTTACAGCAAGAACAAACCACAGTCTGACAGTCTGCTCATCAACCATGGAAAGGCTTTCTTTAAGGTGAGAACCACCGCCAGCTTGACTTTGTTTATTCTGTTTTTTTCTTCTTAAAAGAAGAAAGAGAAAACAATATATTTAAACAAGATTATGTCAGCCCTGTAAGTAGCTATAGGTAAACAGAGTTTTGTTTTGAGCCTTCACAGTCACACATGCTGTCATGCTGATGTTTAGCAGGTAATATGTATGTTTAGTCTTGCTAATTAGAACGAAGGATCAGATATTCAAATGATGACAAACTATCTTCTTTCCTAATAACATTTGTTGTCATATACTGGTATTGACCACAACAACCCCATCCAACCATGCTGTTGCTTCACCAGCTCATCTGTAGCTGTGCTGCTGTAGGTTCACTGACTGCTGTTGCTTCTCCCACACCAGCAAAAGCAGCTAAGGCTGGGGGATAAAATGGATCTGTGGTCATACCTGCTGAAACCTGTGCAGCGCATCAGCAAATACAGCCTGCTGCTGCAAGACATGATGAGAGAGTGTGGTCCGGGACAAACCAGAGAGATGGCTGAGGTCAAGGCCGCCCTGGAGGTCATTCACTTCCAGCTCCGCCATGGTAACAATCTGCTGGCCATGGATGCCATCCACAACTGTGATGTAAGTTTGTGTCATTTATGTAAACCCAAACATCCTGGTGATTATCAGAAAGGAAGATTTCATATATTGCATTACTTTGCAGCACAGGTATTCTGCATTCGCATGTTTTGTGATAAGAATGACTTGTATGCCTGTAATTCTGTAATTAGAAAAACACAATGGGGGGGCTCCATCTGCTGAAAAGAGTCAGTGTGGTGAGGGTGGGGGCTGCCACTGGGTGTTCAGTGGGGACACAGCTCTGCTGAAGAGTAGAGGCAGTTTTTCAGTCTCGTTAAGAGTGCACATAATGTCCTGTGGTGCTGGCAAACAGCAGGGGGATGAACATATTGTGGCGGGCTTGAGAAATGGGGCAGATGATGGCTGGTGTTTCCATGTGCAATAAGGAGGGAAAGGAATTTGATTCTTAGTTAATTCATGAATTTTTCTTTCTTGCATCACAAATGATAGGGAAGTTTATAATATATATGGTGATGGTGCTGATGTACCATGTGTTGGAATGAGCAATGCATACACTGATTCTGCAGTGAACTGCAAATGCATTACTGCCGACTACAGTAAATGGCCACGACTTATCAGTGTCACTGTGTTTTCCTTTTGCATACTGCAGGTTAATCTGAAGGAGCAGGGGCAGCTGATACGCCAGGATGAGTTTGTGGTGACATTCAGAAAGAAAAGGTGTTCTCGCCACATTTTCCTATTTCAAGAACTCCTCCTCTTTAGCAAGACTCGTAAGACGGATGTTGGAAATGAGACATATATCTACAAACAGTCTTTCAAGGTACACATAGTATATCCACATATTCCCACAACACAACACAACACACACACACACACACACACACACACAAATACATAATTGTTTAACTATACCCATAATGGCTATAATGTACCCTGAACCCTCACCCTTCATCATCAAACTGTAAATTCAATCCTCACCCTAACAATAAATAATTTTATGCAACTGTTGCAAAACTTAATCCCTTACATGCAGAGAAAGTTGGATATGTACATGGCCCTTTTAGACATTTATGGATATATATATATATAAAAAAAATGAACATAAAATGGAAATTTAATGTAATTAATGGAAGAATATGTTATGTTAAACTTCTGATAGTTTTACAAGTATAAAAACAATTAATAGAAAAGAAAATAATATTTATTGGAAAAGTAGTTCCAGAAAAGAAATTTTATATATATATATATATATATATATATATATATAAATATATATATATAAGTAATGAATTAGTAATCAATTTTACATTAGGATTTTAAGTTACTTTTCTTGAGTTTAAATGAGATCATAACTTCATACCATGAACCTCATGCAATGCAGAGCAGCCAACTCCTTAAATTCAGTCTGATTGAGTGATCTGATCCTCCTCATAAGATTCTCTGCCCACAACGTCATTCAAAATAGATCATTTCTTCCATGGCAGCTGTTTATTTGCTCTCTGAAACACTTTACTACTCAAATTTTTTACCAGCCCAAATGTTTTATGAATTCTCAAGGCAGTATTCCCGGGCTCTGTTTTCGGCCAAGTTGAAGAAATGTTTTGCAGTATTTGAAACTATTTCACAGAATTTGTTTTTCATTGAATGCAGACGTCAGACCTTGGCATGACCCAAAACTGTGGTGAAACTGGCCTGTCTTTTGAGATCTGGTTCAGGAAGAGGAAAACCCAGGACACATACATACTTCAAGCAGTTAGCAGGGGGGTAAAGGAGGCTTGGACAAAGGACTTGGAGCGGATCCTTTGGGAGCAGGCGGTGCACAACAGAGGTAACAACAAGCATGAGAAACTATGAAATTTATGTTCAATTTTCTTATATATATCCATAAATATCTAAAAAGAAATTATTTAATTTCACAACTTTGTAAGAGGTCCGTATGCAGGAGCGAGTGTTCATGGGCATTGGAAACAAGCCTTTTATGGACATCCAACCCAGTGAAGCAGCAATCAATGACAGAGCCATCAATTATGTACTGATGGGACGAGGTGAGCAAATACAGGCACTACCACAGATTTATTATGTTACTGCTGCAGTTTTCTACCACATTTTGACTTTAGAGCTCCCTCTGATAAAATGTACTCATAACTACTTTCTGCAGAAAGCAAGATGCTGTCAATGGGTCTTTGTGGGGCGCAGGACAGGCTCCCAGCGGGGCGGCCAAAATCTGTTGGTTCAAGAAGCAGCTCATCCTCATCCTCTTCCTCTGGAGGGGGTTCCCTGTCGCCTGTAGGATATGAATGTGGGCCAAAGAGGAGGGTGGTTGTGGGGGTGCTTGCAGGATATGTATCACCCCCAGTAGCCCTGGAGGAAGATGACCTGGACCATGAGGGTGGAAATCAGAACTTACTATGTAAGTTGCTAATTCGAACAATGCACAACATTGCAGTCAAAATATTAGGTAAATTAGTAGTTAACTGGAAAATGTATTGATTAAATTGTTGACTAAATGCTTGATAGTGGCTTATTTGAATCTATTTTTCCCTCCGTAACCATCCATCTATGCATTTGTTCACATATACAGTACTAATCAAACGTTTGGACACACTTTAATATTCATTTGAATGACAGTATTAGTAGTAGTAGTATAGAAAGTATTTCCAAACTTTTGACTGGTACTGTACATTTGCTATGTGTGTAATCAAGTCTTCACCATGTTCCAGTGGACAGCTCAGAGTCATCAGGGGAGAGTGTAAGTGGCTTCAGCAGTTGCGGTCACAGTTACCAATCTGCTCTCGGAGGCGAGGCGGATGACACATCCTCTGTCTGTGCCTCCATAATCACTGTTAAGGATCCTTTGGCATTTCATCGAGCTGAAGTTTCTGCAGCTTTCCCAAAATCAAATGCTTTGGAAAAAACCCAACCACCAGTTGCACCAAAACCTAAAATGAAACCACAGGACCAAACCACGGATCTCCCCTGTGGCAAGGTGCAGTACAAATATCAAAACCACAGTTGAGCCCTAATTCATATCATAGAACTGTAGTTGATGCTGTTAAAATCATTAAAAATGCAATTCTCCTAATACATCCTGAAAGGAAATGACTCCCAGATTAGTTCATTCACTCATTAAACTATGTTTGCCCTCCATTGTTTCCTCTGTGCTTGGTGTACTTCTTCATGTATATTATCAGTCTAAGCTTGTGTTTAGTATTAAATTAACAATGTTTTGTGAATCCCTCAGGTTCAGAACACCTGTATTGGAAAATCCACTGAGGTTTGACCGATGAGAGATGGTACAGGTGAGTATATTGTAATTCTATATCTATCATCTGTAACTTTGTATAAAATCAAACTATGCTACTCTTTCATTCAAAAGTCGTTATGTGTAAAATCAATGAATTGTCTTGGGGATTTGATCAAAGTATTCTTTTTTTTTCTGCAGCAACAGCAAGAAAAGGCAAGAGAGATCTGATAATATCTGTGTGAAAGAGAAACTATTTAAAACAACACCCTTTTATACCAACTGTCACTCTAATCCATTACCATCTTGTAAATACCCGTGTTCAAGCTCACCACTAAAAGGAAGGGTCAGAGAAATGTCTATAAATGTAATGTATTCTGAACATGATCATTGACCCGTTTTGCGCCTGATATAGCTTTTTGAAGTGTATTGTAAATCAGACTAGTTTTATAGCTCATTTGGAGGATCATAACGTTTCTACAGGTTGCATCTGTGCGTACATGTCAGAACATTGTGTAACACTATACTGCACTATGAAAACATGGCTACTTTCATTGTGGTGAAATAAAACTCACACTAAGTAATTTTGTACAATAAATGTATTGCTTTTTGTACAGGTTTAGCAAACTTTACTTATGTTCTCAAAAAACAAAAAACATATTCATTCTTTTTCCTTTTAGTTAAATGTTTTTTATAAGCTCACATTACTGCCATAAAGGAACTGACCTATGTAGTAGCTGTATGGCTTTCTATTTGAAATACAGAATATTTGCAGTCATAATTTAGGCTATACAGTAATCCCTCGACTATCACGGGTATTAAGTTCCAAAACCCCCTGCAATGGGGGAAAATCCGCGAAGTACAAACAGGATTGGCTAAAGTGATTCATCAGGGTATTGTAATGTATATTTTTTAATATTTTTACATATTAAAGCTTTTATAAAGCCTCCACACACTCTTATTAGCCTTTTCTACACTCTTAAACACAAATAAAGATGCTGAGCGATGAGCGGATGTGTGCATAGGAAGCAAACTGAGCGGCGTGGGATGATGAAAGCTAGGATGCTGGGAACTGAGGCTGCGGTCACTAAGTCAATCAGCGCCCAGGGCCGATAGTGTGGCATGTACGAAATCATCTGGGAAGACTAAGCCAAATTTCGATCAGCCACAGAAGCCTATGATGTACCGAGGGAACCGCGATATTAATTTACATTGAATATTTTTAAAAATCTGTGATGCACTGAGACCGTGAAAGGTAAACTGCGATATAGTGAGGGATTACTGTATGTCATTTTATCTGTGTTTTATTTACACCTCAGTGTTTTTAGTAAGAAACTGCCAGACAATGATTTGTAAACAATATTAATGTGTATTTTGCTTCAGCAAGAATGTTAACCTAAGCGTACATATATATAAAACGTTCAATGAACATACAATACAGATTTGGGCTTAAGAGCAATATCATTCATCTTTTCCTTTGGTGTATTATTAAAGGTTGTTCTTAACTCGAAGGTTGTATTTAAACAGAGACTATCTTGTTCTGACCACAATACAAACCATATAAAAAGTGCAGAAAACTAAATTAAACACCCTTTGCCATGAGGCTGCTGAATGTGTCCAGGCAAGTATTAGAGATAATCAAACTTTCTTTGGAAATCTGTGGCCCAGCAGGATGTCACAATTTTCTAGAAAAATGGTGATAGCATTGATGGCCGTTCACTTTAAATTGGGCAAGCCGACTGTACCTTGGAAATGACACACTGAATTGGTTTCAAGTCTGTTAATCACTGAATTTACTTCTCTGATGTAATCCCCAGCTCTCGGGCCAAGACTTGTGTTGTAGTCTTCACTGGGCTTCCAAGAGTACTTCAAACCATATGGCTGGCTTCATCCTTTACTTTTACTGACATAGTGACATTACAAATTCTATAGCTGACTTTAACATGTTGGAGCTTATTGTCAATTTTTATTGTGGAGGCATTGATGAAGATCCCAACAACGTCCCTTGACCTGAAATGTTGCATGTACAATTTGTTCCCTGGGTCCAATTACTCACATACGTAGTCCCTTCTTGACCTCATTCTATGTAAAGACAAATTTTCTTTCTGATTTTCTGTTTTAGCCTGAAACAAGACTTGAACTGTAGTTTATACGGGGCATGTTGGACAACATTGGTAGTACCCTAGAATTTAAAATTTTCAAGCTCTTCCTAAATGAGAAGGCACATTCAGTGATTTTATCATCATCAACAACAAATTAATTGCTCAGCCACATTTTCCTCCAAAGTGCTGCTTCTCTCTGGCAGGGAAGCATAATTCAAAACAGACTCCAAACACAGTGACCCTGTTTGTCATAATTAAAGGACATGTCAACAAGTGCAAAACTGGGGTGCCCTGATTTGGTTTGAATTCGTTTTTTGAAAGTAATGGCACATATAGATACATTTAATAGGCTCAGTACATTTAAGGGTATCATGGTTCCCAAGGGCCCAACATGGAAGACTGCCCTCAAAAAACAGTTTTTTATCTGTAATTTGGAAATGTGACATTCGCATTATTGACATTATTGTATTAATTAGATTAAATACCATGACAATCAATCACACATCAAGATTATTATTTTCCATTTACATTATGTTACATTACATTACATTATGCATGTAACTTCTTCTTGCCTACTAAATGTTTAGCAGCATCAGATAGGCTTACAGTTTATAGGTTAATAAAAGTGAGTCTTTATGTTGGTTAAACTTTTCGATCAAGATGTTTTCTAGTAATGTTGGGGTTAGAGGACTCAATTGCAGGATACCACAAGTAGAAATAAACAGGCTGTTGCAGAGTTTATGGTGGGTGAAAAGGGGAAGAGGAGTGGTGGGGACAGGAAGGAAGGCTGAGCAAGCCAACTTAATGGGGAAGGGAGTTAAGGCTGGGGTCACAGGACAGTGGACTGTAGCTGGTAGCAGGACGCAAGCCATGGATCTGAAACAGAGGGAAACAGTACAGTTTGTAAAGAAAAAAAGAAACATGGAGGTTAGGACTGTTCAAAAAGGCTGGAAAGTGACTGACAGCAAGACCTGAGTATACGATCTGATGAGGAAGTGTCGTCAGAGCTGGGTTTAGGTAGCAAGCTGATGATAGAGATGGATGACAGCTTCAATGTCCTGTAATCACACACAGACACACACACACACACACACACACACAGAGAACGGGAGACTCAAACACTAGGACTGCAGTTCTCAAAGTGTGGGGTGTTCCCCACTGGTGGGTAATATATACATGACAGGTGGGGTGCAAAATCATGACTATCTTTGTTAATGACTATCATTATTAATGACTTTCAATATTGACAGCAAAGACTAAACACCCACACATCCACAGTAATCATTAATGCATACATGTAGCCTAAATGAAAACAACATTAAATAGGAGACCAGAAGAAAAAAGGTAACACGAAACCAAATTGTGAAAATAATGATTAACATTGGCATGTTAATTGTAGTTGAACAATAAACAACCTTTACAACAGAAGGGTGGCAGGGTAGTGTGGAAAACAACCTTAATTTGTGACGCAGACTACAAAAGTTGGTGATAAATAGAACATGATGTTACTTGATATTACTTCAATAAATTTGAACATTTTATGCTTGGCATAGTGTATTTGCATTTTATTGTGGTGATGGGAGCAGGGCTTGAAAATTCCTTCTTGTCCCAAGCGGGGAATGACTGAAAAATTTTGAGAGTCACTCCTTAAGAGACAAATAGCAGACATACTAGAGTCCACACTGATGGGAATGCAATTTTCTTTTAGAGGAAAACTCAACCCAGCACAGTCTAGAATATTATAAACACACCAAACCAGCAAGTTCCATCAATCTCCAGCTGCTGTTTGACCTTTACTCTTTGCCCAGACATGAAAACACTGAAATGTTGGACAGCCAAGAGGCTGCAAACTGTGCTGGGCTGATTTGGAAACAGCTCCCTACTATATGTGACGTACACGGATGAATCACGCACAGGCGATAAGAGGGAACTTGTGCGCGCTTGCGTGCAGGGGGGGGTACGTCTCCACGCACGCGCCTGCCTGGTGCGAGGGGAGGGTCGCGTCACGCCCACCGCCTCACTCTGGTAACGAGGAGGACTATATATATGTAGACCGAGATAAGGACTGAGGCGATTCTCGTCTGAGCTGGAGGTTCAGTCAACGCACACTTAATTCGAGGAAAACTGCAGCAGTCATGGCTCAAGGTGAGCATCTTTATTTTTTAAACAGACAAATATCATGTTTGTTTATTTTTTTAGTAATATGTAATAAAAAGTGTAACCTCTGTGCTGTTTAACAGGCTCAACTTTTACAGTACTATGCAAAAGTTTGAGGCAGGGGTGAAAAATGCTTAAAAGTAAGAATGCACTTGAATGTAGAATTTTCAATACTGATATGGAGAGAGAGAGAGAGAGAATTTTAGCTTTTCTTTTTACACCTTCCCAAAACTTTTGCACAGTACTGTACAACCAATTAATGGGTTAAAATGCACAAATGTGGACTTAGTGTGAAGTTTGCGTTGGTCTTATCTTCAAAGCATTTCCTAATATGTTCTTTGTCTGTGTGTGTGTTAATATAACTGCCAAGGTTGCTCACCCTCAGTGAGATTTAATAATGCATGCAGCTTCTTATGTCAGTGACTGACAAGTGACTTTCACTTAGGTACATTGTTGTCATTAGCGTGCTGAGAACAATAGGCGTTGCACAGCTGCCTTCTAATATCATCGCCCTGTGCTGCTGGATTTGCTGCATTTTCAAGCAGACATTTCATCAGACATCTGAAGTCCAATGGATTAGAAAAATGCTACACCCTCATCTGTTTGAACAGATTATTGTTGCCCCGGGATCTTAACATTTATAATGACATCTTAGAGCAGCTGGAGCCTCCACCAATTTCACTGTTGCTATGTTTATAGGCACACACACACACACAACCATGCAAATATTTTGCTTTAAGCTCTTGTGAAGGCATTCAATACCTTCCAGACAAGAAGCTGACCAAACTGTCAGGTTGTCACTGAAATACTTCTAAAAGATGAAATTGTTGTTGACCTGTGAATGAGGCATACCACAGATATCTTAGGGAGGAATGTTAGCCTCTCTTTAATGGCTTACAGGCTTACAGGCTCCATCTAAACTGTATTCATTTCATCTGCATTTATTTGTATGTGTGTGTGTGCATATGGTAATGGTGACCACAGTATAACTTGTCTGAATCTTACAAGCAATGCACACTTTTTGACAGTTCACTTTAATCTGATCACTCACAGGAGAACTCAACTTAATAGAAGTATGAAGTAAAGCTTGTTGGACGTTTTGGCTTTTAGAATAAAGAGCACATTGATGAATCAATGTCACCTCTTTTCCTTCTGTGAGACAGAGCACAGAGCATTTAGTCCGCATTCAAGTGTCTGCAATGGAGGTCTGAATTCAGCAAGGGTGTTAGCTGCAAGACTGAAAAGCTCTTTTTCTTCAGATGCGGAGCTTGCATATTTATTTTTCCAAGATTAAAATAGTCTACACAGTTGACACTGGTGACATTTTGCTTTAATTTCCTTATTAGGCTTATGCAGGCTTCAGTGCTGCCACAGAGATGGTCCCATTGCAGTGTGGGTGATGTATGGGAGAGTGGGAGCAAACTGTGGGTGTGTGCAGTAAAGCTTTGTAAAGAAGGCCGGGTCAAGGCTGAGGAATGTCCATCCCCTGCATTCATATAAGAGCATTGTTCTGCCACAAGTTATGTGACATTATGGAATAAACTGTACAACAACAAAATGCATTCACATTAGCTTAACACATGCGTACCATCTGGCACTATGGGATGGCACCTATCTTCTTTTAAAGCTATTACGTAGCTGCAAGCCCAGATCACAACATAAAAAATGAGATCAGTGTTTCCTTGAAGTGTTACTCTGTTGTTTCTGAAGATATAATGTTGCAGACTTTCATTTGTTAATTGTTTTCTCATCTTTGTGAGCTGTGGAATTTTTAGGACTTGTTTACCCAAATTTGGTGTGATAAGGAACAACTTCTTTCTTTTCAAAGTAAAAATGGAAAAAAATTTTTTATAAACTTCCTAGTATTGTGAGGTATTTATTTTCCTCATGAGTCTTCAGTAAACTGTGAAATAGCATCCATGCTCATGGTTGATATTTGCACTGATCAAATGTGAGTTAAATGGATGTAGAACTCATACAGACAAAAATACCCCTGCTTACAACTCTGCAACTGTCTCAGAATAGTTAGCATACTCATCTGAAAGGTATTTGCTCCTATTATATACAGTAACATGTCTTCAATTACGAGCTGAGCAAAGGTCAAACTAGGTAAAACATAACAGCCCTGAAAAGTACGGAGGGAATGATCTCCTGCAGACATCGTGTAAAATAGCTGGAAGTCTTTGCAGCCTAGACTTTGCTTGCTTAAGTCTCGCCCAACCTTGACACCGTCATTCACACTTGTTTCCAGGGCTTTTCTTAACATCAAGACATAATGCAGGCTATGGGGAGATGTTAACCTCCAGAGGTGTCACGGAGTAGCCAGTGGTTAGTCAGCAGCAGCAGGACCATGGAGGCTTTATGCCCTCAAAATTTTTGAGGGCATAAAGCACAGGAAATCAAAGGGCAGTTGTGTGTTAGTCCCAATGCTCGCTGGGACGAGGACTGTCTGTCTGTGCTCACCTCTTGTTAAAGTCACACTGAAAATTCTGTTTAAACAAAAGTGATCACACCAAAAGCGCTTAATAAACATTTAACCATGCTCCTTTAAAATCTTTCAGAAAAGTGAAGTTTATTTAAAAATCAAATTCGTAGGAAGGAAATAAGTTTCAAATATAAGAAACCTCATTCACAGCCACAAAACATTGAACTGAAGCCACATTGAACTGAGGTTTCCTTGATAATTTGACACATTTCTGCTCAAAAACCCATTTTTCATTGCTAGACCTTGTAAATTCTCTTTAATATCCTTCATCCTGAACCTACTATACATTTTAGAATTTCATTACAGATTTACTTGATTGGAATAGAAGCCAGGTTGCAAGAATGTGACTCTCTCTCGTTCTCTCTCTCTCTCTCTCTCTCTCTCTATATATATATATATGTATATCAATCAAATGAATAGGAAAGTGTGTCCAAACTTTTGACTGGTAGTGTATATATGTACAAATTATATATTTGCATTTATTCTATAATATCTTCTCCCTGTACCTACTACTTTAATACTGAATAACAGCAGAGATATTGTTCGTATTTGTGGACTACCTGCATACTTAATATTTACCACTTTTGTTGGGTTTTTTATATGTATATATATATTTTATCCTTTTAAGCGCTGGACATTGATCGTTGGAACCTGGAGTGTGACTTCAACAACACCGACCATCGTACTGATCTTAACGGTGTCGATCGCCTGATCGTGAGGAGAGGCCAACCATTCACAATCAGCCTGTACCTTCGCTCTGCGAGCTATCAGCCAGGAGTCAGCTCTCTTGACTGTGTTGCAGAAACAGGTGCTTCTCCTTCGTTGTCACTGTACACCTCTTTAAATGACACTTACAGTAATAATTGAATGCATATTGTCCATCAGTGGTTTAAAGATTCTTAATAGAGATGTTCCCATCATGTTTTACTTATTGATGCCAATACGATGTCTGAACTCGTCCAAGAGCACCAATCTGATACCATTGTGTTTATACAAATTTTTACAGCTGCATGCTACTAACTCTGTGTGGGGGTGATAAGACTGGTGTCGTTTTGTGGCAACCCTCAGTTACGTATGAAGAGATTCATTAATGAAATGCTTTACAGTGATCATAGTTAGAGGGATTAACAGTTACTCTGCATAAAAATACAAACAACATGCGTTTCAGTAGCTTGTAGTCTGTTACTGTAACCTGTCATGTACTGGCAGTAAGTGACATAGACAATTACACTCACATACGCTGACTCAAGCTTCAATAATTCGCTCCGTAGTCCAAGTGTTCCTCAGCACCCTGTAACAGTAGCTGCCTGTTTTTGAGCACCAAAGAACAGACTTCTGCCATTTTATCTGGTGAACTACTGCACTAAATACGAAGTTACAAAGTTAAATACAAATTTACCAAATATCTTGGTTTTTGCCAATATATGTATTGGAGTAACACCTACGTTGCCAACATGGAGAATTTCAGTAATTCTTAATTTCTTGATCTTTGGATTCTGGAATTGAATCTCGGATTTGAACTTGGTCTGCAATCAAATGCTCCACCCCTGAGCAATACCCCCTACAGCAATAGGGATTTTAAGATGCTTCAGATTTTTGAAGTTAGAAATAAATCTCCAGCTTGCATTTAATTGATTAAAACCTTTGGACTAACAGAATATGAAAAAAATAAGGGTCATAATCATCCTATAAGAAACAGAGGCTAAGAGACAAACACTGGAGTTAGGGTATGTGCTGAGAGGAAGGAAGGAAAGGAGATAATTTTCCTTGTTCAGTCTGTACTGCTGCTGGCTTTTCCATTGAGCACAGTTACATGAGCTGCAATGTTCTGTTGTTGTTTCCATCGTGAACCTCACAGTTCTTTGGTTGTTGATGGACTTTGTTGTTATTGTTGGGAGCCTCACATACAGTACCTACTGTAGCCTTCTGTAGTGTCCTTAGGAACACCTTACAAATACATGAGGCAGTCTTACTCTCCCCCTCTTTCAACATTGAATAAATGTCTGATGTAGAGCTTGATAAGACAGTCGCTTTTGGCAAAACACTTTAAAGAGGAAGCGTTAATTGCCAACAGGAAAGCATCTGAATAATCATAGATAACAATATCAACCAAGTACAGTTGGATGGATTAGAAGAGGACCCCTCATCCCACCCAGTGAGAAGTGACCAAACCACCTGCCATTAGTTTACAAATGATTTTTAGTTGAGATAACCTGGCAGTACTTGATTCTGAACGGAAGTCACAGACTAGAATCTCATCCAGTTTTGACTTTAATCAGGTGTCATTAAACAGTTACACTGAGCATGCATGATAAGATTCCTTACATATTTGAACTCAATGTAGCATGGTTTAGGAAAACAGTAGAAATTGGTTTTCCATTTCCCAGACTCAAATGTTTCTTTTAGCTCACTCCCACGTACTGAGCTCCAACCATATCCCCTGTCACATGCAGGCCCTCAACCTTCTGAGCAGTATGGCACCAGGGCCGTCTTTGGTCTGTCTGCCAACATCAACACCTCCCGCTGGAGTGCTGCTGTCACCAGTCCCCCCGGGGACATGGTGGCCCTGTCCATCTGCTCTGCCCCTGATGCCCCCATAGGCCGTTACACCCTGACCCTGGGACAATCTGCACGGATTGAGTTTATCCTGCTCTTTAACCCCTGGTGTGCAGGTGGGTAAACAGTCCGTAAATCAAGCTGTCACGCAGTGTATCCTGTGTAGGAATCCTAGATTAAAAAAATGCTTTGATGATCATGTTTCATGCCAGAGTGTGATAACGACAGTTATTAAGGGGGGAGTTTGCTTACATTACTATCATCGTTCTGATAAATCTAAGGCTTAACAGACGGCTGGTTAGTTCAGCTTGGCATGAAGACCAGAAACGGTAATGGTTAGCCTGATTAACCAGCATAAAGCTCTTTCATAATCAGATTTTGCAAGCAAACATTTGTCAGACTCATTCTCTGCCAAGATAAGCCCCTTTGAAGTCTTCCTTCACTTCCTTGAAATGGAGTGAGTAAACTCCATCACCTGCAGGGTGACGATATGTGTTTTCTTCTTTTTAAATAATGACGACCAATACATGACAGGACATGCATTAAAGCAGTCATTGTATTTGAATGTTGTGTCTCTTGGCTACAGGTGATGCAGTATACATGGACAATGAGCAAAGTTTGGCCGAATATGTCTTGACTCAGGATGGCATCATCTTTAGAGGGACCCACAGATATCCCGTACCCAGCCCCTGGAACTTTGGCCAGGTACCAACACCAACATTGATGTTGTCAGCTTCACTTAATCACTTGTGCATAGTCAAGACCCAGTTATCAAATGATTAATGATGTGTTACTTAACTCCAAACTTACCATAATTTTTAGACATTTACCACTGAAATGAACTGAGATGCTTTGTCGAACAAATGACCAGGCTCCCCACTGAAAAATGGGAGGATTGTTATCAGTTTTAGCCTTCTGTTCAAGACCTGATACAATCTGACTACGTTGGCACAAGCAATGTGCTATTCATGAAGACACTAATACTTTGTGTTTTATCAGTTTGAACATGGAATTCTTGATATCTGTCTGAGGATTCTGGATATGAATCCCAAATATATGAAAAATCCTGGAAAGGACTGCTCAGGGAGAAGAAATCCCATCTATGTGTCCAGACTGCTGAGTGCTATGGTAAGCCAAATTCATTTCTGATTTCATGCATTTTTCTGTTTGCAGTTTAGAGAGAGTCTGTTGTTGCATATTTATACTTAGAGATAAATGTGTGGCCAGAAACATACCTTTAAACTTAACATGAAACAAGCTTTACTGCATATATTACTTTTCTTTTCTACTCCTCTCCATTGCCTTTCAGGTAAATTGTAATGATGATCAAGGGGTGTTGCTGGGAAACTGGTCAGATGATTATGGAGGAGGAGTGAGCCCCCTGTTCTGGAAGGGGAGTCAGGACATCCTGCGCAACTGGGAAACACAAGCCTGTCAGCCTGTGCGCTATGGACAGTGCTGGGTGTTCGCTGCGGTGGCCTGCACTGGTAAGATATGATGGAGTTGAAGCCTCTTGACTATTACTGAAAAACTATTACTTGACTATTACTGTCTCGGTCAGTCACAACCTAACACCATATGTGTGTCTGAGTGTGTGTAAATGATAAAGATTTTGTCCTCAGAGTTTGACAGCACATATGCAAATTAATTTTATATAACCAGTTTTCAGAGCTCTTGGTATTCCCTGCCGAGTTGTCACCAACTACATGTCAGCACACGACAACAATGGCAACCTGGTGATTGAACGCTACGTCGATGAAAATGGCAAAGAAATTGTGAAAGAAATGATCTGGTATGTACTCATATGTTTTTTGTATATAATGCCACAATAGAATTTAGCGCTGTCTAGCACCAATGTACTTGAAATTAAGTGCCTTTACATATTGTGAAGAATAGGCTTAACACTCCAAGAGGAGATATCTGTAAAATTAGGAGAAGCTATAATATTTATATCCTGACAGTCTCCTAAATAATAAAATATAATTATACAAATTGAAATTATCCAAAGTGACAGTGAGAAACTTTGATAGTTGTTAAATTTGTATTTTAATTTATGAACCTCAAATATGACAATGTCATCTCAAATTAAATTAGTGATTTTTTTTTCGCAATAAACTTAACACAATTTAATTAGATTTAATTCCCATGAGTTTGTAAGACCCCCCGATTTGATTATTAATGAAATGGAAATTATGTTATTACAAATGTAAGAGCAGAGTTTTTGCTCTTACCTAACTCCAGTCAGCCAGAAAGTGTCTGATGGTGTACTTTTTATCTGTAGGAATTATCACTGCTGGGTGGAGAGCTGGATGACCAGGCCTGACCTCAAACCAGAGTTCAATGGCTGGCAGGCCAGCGACCCTACACCTCAGGAGAAAAGTGAAGGTAATCACCACACCAGTGCACCCATGAAGATGTCCAAGGGAAATCCTCTCCAAGGTGAATCTATAACATCTGGTTTTGGCATTTTCCATCAGGAGTATACTGCTGCGGCCCCATCCCTCTCAAGGCCATCAAGGAGGGCGAGCTCACGGTCAAGTACGACGCCCCATTTGTCTTTGCTGAGGTCAATGCTGATTTCATCACCATCGAGAGGAAAAACGATGGCAGCACATCAAAAGTCAGTCATGATTTACTTATAGGCCAAAAGATCAGCACAAAGAGTGTGGGCAGTGATGCCAGAGAGGACATCACTCATCTCTACAAGTATCCTGAAGGTAGAGGAACCCATAATGTACTTTACTGCCTTTTTTTACATACAGGCAAACCTCACATAACACAATATTTATAAGAGGTCAAACTGTATCATTAACAAATATATCCTAACTCCACATACTGTCAGATCATGCCAAGGGGTCACTTGCTGTTTCAACTCCTACAATCCTTACCAATATTCAATTTATTAATTTAATATAAACTCTTATAATCTTAAAGTCTGAACGGACTTAATTAAAAAAACAAAAAAACAGTGCTTCTCCACTCAAAAAGACCATTTTGTTATGAAGTCCGCTGTTCTGAATGACAAAACTTAAATTTGGGAGATGCCAGGCTTCTTATTAAGTGTGCAGTTTTGTTTCTCCAACATTGCAAGGTTCTGCTGAAGAGCGGGAGGCTTTCAAGAAGGCCAACCACCAAACCAAGCTGCTCAAGCAGCGGCAGAATCAAGGTCTACACCTCACCATCAAGGTATCATCAGAAATGAGGAAGGGCTGTGACTTCGATGTGTTTGCTGTGGTTTCTAACGCCACGCAAAGCAACAAGAAATGCCGCCTGTACTTTGGATCCTGTGGTGTATCCTACAATGGGACTGCGGGAGAGGACTGTGGCTTTAAAGATCTGCTGAATGTTGAACTCTCACCAGGACAAGGTAAGACACGTCACTGGGTGGCAGTCACATGTGGTTGCTTTGTAGATCTTACCTTTAAAAATACTGTGTGTCTTCCTTTAGAGAGGCAGGTTCCACTGAGGTTGAACTACTCAAAGTACTGTGGCGTGGTCACTGAGGAAAACCTAATCCGCCTGAGAGCTTTGCTGTTGGACTACACCAGCAACGAGACAATACTGTCCATGAGGCATATTGTGCTGGACAATCCTGAAATCAAAATCAGAGTGAGTACTGTAAAGTAGCCACCAATGACAGTTATGGACATTAAAACTAGTCTGGTCTGCGTATATTTGGGTCCTCCCTTGGGTAAAAGAATTAGGATCCACTGTTAAATTTAATTTAAGGTGACCAGCATTCAAATTAAAATAAAAATAAGTCTTGAAAATGGATTCAGAAAGACTGTCAGTACCTAATACCTCTCACTGGCTCCACTCTGTAGGTCCTGGGTGAACCAAAGGAGAACCGTAAACTGGCTGCAGAGCTCACCCTTCAAAACCCACTGCCAGAGCCGCTGGAGAACTGCTGCTTCTCCATAGAGGGGGCCAACCTCACTGGGGGACGCGTGATCTCTGAGAGGTACGGATGTCATTTTGATCTGGTTTGATCCAGTATGAGTTAGCTATTATTCTGTCACACAATTGACCAGGCATAAATCAGAACACTCTTTTTTTTTTCCATTAAGACAAAAGAAGGGTACCAGCATACCAGCAAAATACAATTTGATGGAAATTTTGACCTTCATCATTTCTATTTGATTTGAATGCCTGACTCTGAGTTAGGTGTTATTTGGTTTTATGATATCTTGCCCTGGTCCCAGCCTCATTTAGCTGTGTGGCTGGATGAGATTCTGTTTATTCAGAACAGGAGCCTGTTGAATAGAAAATTCATTGCACGGGTTCAGTGGAACCAGCAGTAGATTTAGACAGGAAAACCTACATGAACGACAAGTTAACTTCAATCAACAATGGTGTATAAATGAATTTGTTTACGTTAGCTTTGGATGTTCGACTCTATGCACGGGTTTTATTTCCATGGGCAGAGCTCTTGTTGATCAAAAAACATTACAGTTATTAAAACATATTCCTAACCTTTATCCACCATCCCAGCACCATCTCCATAAATAGTCATAACTGTCAGTCTAATCAGTCATCCAAATATTTATGTGATTAGAGGACTGTGATAAAGCCCGTACTGCGCGTGTCACAAAAGTAATGTTTAAATATTTATTCCACAGGCTGGCCTCCTCGGTGGGACCAGGAGAGGAGGCCAAGGTGAAAATATATTTCACTCCTACACGTTCTGGGCTCAGAAAGCTGGTGGTTGGCTTTGACAGCAGCAAGCTGTGTCACGTCAAGGGCTACAGAAATGTCATCATTGGAAAATAGACCTTTCTTGCATTTACTGTCTATCAGACTGCACTATTTTCACTCCTTTTATTAGAACTGTTTCTTTTGCAGACATTTACTAAGGCACCTTTTTTTTAGCTATAGATAAAATACTTTTCTGTTGATATTATTTAGTCTCACTTTATATATCTAATCATTACATCTAAAACTGTTTCATTAAGAGCTTAAGATATTTAAGATGACGTGACCTGAGAACATTTTTGTACTTTAGGCCGATTAAAAATATGCTTGCTTTCTGAAATGTGAATTAGTATCTTAACTGCCATGTCCTGGTTTTATACCTTCTAAGTGCAACGATTAGGGAAGATGTTAATCATGTCCAATTATTTTATAAAAATATTCAAATTAAACACACTGGCTTTAGGCAACCTTTGATCCTGGTTGACAAATTTATCAAATGTGGAATTTTATTTGCAAGCTTGTATTTTTTTTGCACTTCTTCACCAAGATTAATGACATATGTAATATTCCAGGTGTTTTTCATTCATTCTGCCAAATAGATCAATAAATCTGTTCTCATTTTCTTTTTTTTTTTTGCCTTTACTTCTTACACAAGTGTCATGATGCTCTTCTTTCTGTCCAATTTCCTGCATACTGTGACCTCTGACCCCCGACACCTTCACCAAGACTTGAAAACTTGAGTCTTGTTTAAAATCCAAGTGTCATGGAGTCAAACAATAGTAATATGATTAATAAAAAACAAAGAAACAAACAAAAAAAAAAACACCAGAAAAAAATATTATGAATCTTGTTGTAGCACCTCTTGTACCCACCAGTCTTTCCTGGACAGAGCCAGCGAATCTGCTGTCTTAACAGTGGCAGGAATAATGTCACAACTGCTGATGTGTGATCTCGCCTGTACTACACATGAGATTGAGGAATGAAGTGCTTAAAGCACCGGAAACTGAGTGTGGTAATTTTTTTTCACTAGTTAAGATTTAGTGACAGAAGTTTTAAAAATGATTCTTCTACTGCTGAACTTACCTGAGTGATAGTGGATAGTGTATTCTCAAAAATTGCGTTGGTCCTATTGCTGAAAACAAATTACACACTAAACTACATGTTTAGTATCTGTAACTACTGTATGTGTATATATAATTATTTGTGCATGTGTGTGACTTTAATTTAAAGTTAGGGGAATTGCTGCACTCTGCTGGTCAGAAACAAAATCTCCAAGTGCTTAACAGGAAGCCAGCAAGCCTCTGCAGAATGAATGGTGTTATACAATAGTTGGCAGCAAACACAACTCTTGATTTAGTTTTTAAACAGGATGTATGTAAAACACAGTAGAATGAAATGTTAAGAGTTTGAAGAGAAATTCAAAAAGCATAACTTCCATTCTATAGTAGGAAAAAGGAAATATTTGCCTTTGCTTTTGGCAGCAGTATTCCTGTAAACAGCATAATAGGTCATTTTACTGTATATTTTAACTGAGGGATACAAAAACATCTGCAAACAAATAAGCTTGACTCACAGGAGTTTGTCACTGGGCACTTGTGCCAAAGGTTTTATGTGTGTTTTTGGTTTGCTTCAAGCTGAACTGTTTTGATTATGTAATCCTACCTTTCATACTAACCCTGTCTTTCAACAAGAAAAATCTATTCTTCAATCTTCAAAATGTTGTATGCCTAATCATACAAAAAAAAAAAAAAAAAAAAAAGATGTTTCAGGAGCCCTCATCAGCTTCCTGGTACTCTCTTTTAATCAACAATCAGCTTGCACACCTTTAATTTGATGCAATAGGCCAAAGGAAAAGAGCAGATTTGTGGGGAAAAAACACACAGCAAACTCTTTTGAAATGAATCTATTTAACAGAACAGATACCAAACAGCAGCACTTAGAACAAACATAGCCAACAGGAAAACACATTAAGAGGGAACATGTAAAAGCTGAAGACAAAAAATGTGTAGTGGTTGAGAAAATGACAGAAATAGTGGAGTGCATAACAATGCAATAGTTGTGTCTTGAGTCATTTGGTTAAGTAGCACAGAATAAACTTTATTTTAGCAACAACAGTAAAAGTCTACAGTGCCAAGTGTGAATATACACAAGGATTTATATATAATACCTTGTTGTGATGAAGGCATACATTTGTGTTTTAACAAACATTCTAGTTGTGGTTAAGAAAGGTAAATACATTAAAGTGTTTAAACAAAGATTAGAGAAATGCACTTTGAAAAGATTTTGGATGAATAATAATAATAAAAAAACAAAAACTTTTTTCACTCCTTGAAAAGCATTTACAGTGAAATACTACATCCTAGCATTTTCATGAAAGAAAATCAAAAAGAGAAATGGCACAGAGTTTCTATTATGTGTCTGCATCAGTGAACCCCAACTTTGCTTTATTTATATTTATGTAAGCTATAATAACTCTGCTGTTGTTTACTTTAAGTTTGTGAGAAAACAGTTCTGGTTGTGCAGCCACCGAGGGAGGCAAACAAAAATAACCAAACTGAATGCGTTTCTTTGCTATTATAGCCTTGCTGTAATATTAACATAACTAGATGCAAATGGCAATAGCACAGAGAACTAAACAAAGCAAACAAAGAACATAATTTTATATACTTTCAGTGAAACTGTACCTCTTATTGGCATTCAACAGCATTGGCATCCAAACGACACTATTAAAGATAGACAAATGAAACCATGAAACACAAAGGGCCCATTTAAGATTGACACCTTGGCTCTGCGATGATGCGTGTTGATGACTGTCCCTTGTTAGAGGTAAGTCATGACCATGCAGACAGACAGACAGACAGACAGATAGGCAAGCAGTCAGACTGCCCCCTCTAAAGCACACAGCTCTCATTACAGTCAGTGGCGCTGCCGGCTGATCTCCTCTTTAATTCCCTGCCCTCTGTCTCGCGGTGGGGGTTTGGGTGGTGCCCCTGCGACCGGTTTCCTGGCTCCTGCACCCGGACATTAAGCAGCCCCTGACTCCTCTCAGGCTCCACATGGAGGTAGGCAGAAACCCGGTGGTGCTGAGCCACGGTGCCACTGAAGTCGATGACGCGACACTCATACGTGCCTTCGTCTGACGGCTTGACACTAGAGAGACGCAGCTTGTGAGAGATGTTGCTGCCAACCACTTTTACCACCTACAATGGGGATAAGGGACCGTTTGTAAATGGTCAATATACAAAAAGTGAATGCATCTTAAATAAGTCTCCATATTCATGATAAAAAATGAAGTCTGTTCGTTTTCTTTGACACGACTTTGCCTTGTTCTTACTGACAGATGATGCCAGATCAAACTCACGCTAATTTTTGTGGCATCTTTAGATGTCTCCTCCAGGGGTACAACCTGCACAGAAATAGAGGTCAAACATTATCAACACAATATCTACCAACATCTTATAGCAGCCACATGTTATTTGATGCTTGCAGCAGTTGTAAGAAAAAACTTTCTTGGATTGCTGACCTTTCATTTTCTGTGGTCGTTGAGCTTTATCTATGTTTGTGTGTACATGTGTATTCATGTATACATGTGACTGTGCTTAAGTATGAGCACAAATTCCATAGCTCCAAGCATGTAGGCCTGGGAGCAGGAGTGTGCCTGTGAATGCATATGTAGAAACACAGAAGTATTCCTTTTGGGCATAGCTATGAATTATGCATGGAACAGACAGAATTTGAAAATCTATTTCTTTCTCAGTGCCAATTATAGTGTCTAGAGGCACAACATGGGAGTCTGAGTTCCCCCATGATGGAAGTCAACCTGTTCCCCAGTGCTGGCAAATGCTAATCAGCAATTATCCCTTCATTTACCATGCTAGAGGATTTCTGCCCTGGTTAATATTGCATTTCCCTCTGCCTCCTATACAATGATCTTAAGATTCACTCCAACAGTTGTGTCCAGATAAACTGAGATGCAAAAACGTGACAATGAGAAATGTAAGTCTGCTTAGCAGTTCCAAAGTTTCCAGCTTGAAAAAGAAATGTGTCTTACTGCACGACATCAAAAAATACCCTCAGCATCACATATATATTATATATATGCTACCTCTGTCATAGATAATATTATGATGGGATGTATTAAAAAAAAACAAACCATAAAGAAAAGTTGTCTTTTTATCTTGTCATTTTATGTTCACTGGCAATGACTAAATATATTTTATTTTTAAAACATGGCCAAAGTACAAAGACTTTTCTCAGTTTTAATGTACACTATGAATTAGCCCATTAAGGGTATTTTGGTGTTAAATAAATTTTTGTGTAATCCCAGTGGAAAGGACAAAATGTTTGACACACTGAGAAATAAGTACTACTGTCAAATTGTAGGTAATAAAATGGCTCTCAACTGTTTTTTGTCTAACTCAGGGGTCAGCAACCTCCAACATTAAAAGAGCCATTTGGGCGTAGTTCCCACCAAATAAAACCTACTTTAGCTCACCGGGGGTTGAGAGCTCAAAATAAATCGCTAGCCTGTTGGCAACAGGTGACGTAAACAAGGTGTGACGCATATTTCGATCGACAAAATATTTTTAAAAATATTTTACTTTGATGTTGCAAGATCACCTAAATCTCTAGAATCATAACTATTACACTGAAAAAAAAAAGAAGCTATGATTTATTCACATTATTTTCTCAAAGCCACAGGGACCAGGGTTGCCGACCCCTGGTCTAACTGAACTCCCTACAAATGAGATCAGCTAATGTAAACTTCTATCAACAGAATGTATATTTCAATTACGTGTTTTTATAAATGGATTAAAAATTGGATGTTGATCAATCTGCTATTATTATTTATCCAAAGTCAGGTTTTCATGGTTTGTTCAGGTTGTTTTGGTTCATTTGCATTAATCCTTACAGTGCCAGTAGGCCTACTTTGAGCTAACTCAAGAAATCAAATATCAGTTTCTATTTTTAAAGTTGAGTTAATCACTGGAACTGTTCCTCAGCAACTGTATCTCTGCATTAGGACATTGAACAAAAGCAACAAAAGCGATCTGTCCTCTATCGTATCTTACATAGTTGGTGATCTGGGGTGACTTCTGTTGCCAGTTCCTGTGGTCCTTGATGTACCACCACTGGATCTCCAGGGAGTAGGAGGGAGAGCCTACCCCGCGGAAAGAACAAGCCATCTCTACATCCTCACCACTCTGTGTTGTGATGTCGTGCGGCACCTCTGTGAAAAGAGCTATAAGAGAAAAAAAAAGGGAAAGTTGAGGGAAAAGTTGAGCCTAAGACATGCCTGAAAATTACAGAAATAAAAATTGTCAGGATTTGTGTATGCCAGAGCGTGCTCAGACACAATATTTCAATGATGACAATACTGCATCACACTTCAGCTAGGGAAAAAACGCATGGCAGCATGACCTACAAGTACAACGTGTTCGTAGCTAAATGAATTTAACAAGGTGCAATTCAGGGAGATGATGTGTCAACTCAACAAACTAGTAATCAACATTAGTATTAAATGGACATGTTGCCCATGTTCAAGGTTTGTATCAAGGTTTTCTGCCTGATTCCTTCAAAAGCAATTGAGGCAAGCCCTTGCGCAGGTTGAATGACTTTTTCTTTTGTTTCCAAGATAGTATAAAGAAAATAAAAAATGAAATAAGAGGGGGCTAATAACATTTTATAATCCCTCTGTTGAGCAGCCAGAGCTGAACATTGTACAGATGTAGTCATTTGGAAGCATAACCACACTTCAAACCCATGTACCTAAGACCGACCACCTACATAAAGAACAGAATTTTTTTCTGACAAGTTTTCTGTAGTGGACACTAAGTCATTACACACCACATTTTCATTTCATCACACATCATCTGAGGCAGACACAGTGGAGACAACAACTGACCCAAATAGATCCTTATTCAGAACACATAGTCAATTTACACGAACCGCTTTCATTGATAGTAAACTTCGCCTAAGCAATGCAGGAAAAATAATGCCTGCATGTGAAGCACGTAAGTTAAACAGAAAACATATATCAATTCACAATGAATTTATATGTGTGTTCTGTGTCCCAAACCTTTCTTTGTCCCACGTAAATCCCATCTTTTTAGTCAGATTACACACACAGATTTATTAAAGCAGAAGGTCCAACTTTTTGGTGAAACAGTGAACCATATCATGTCATAATTTGAGTGTGATCACAGAATAAACTGTTCAGTCTGTGGGTAATATTCTACCTTTCGCATCAACACAGTAACCCTTCAGAGAAACCTTCCAAAACCTGGATTGGTGAAGACTCTTTAGTCTAGCAGAGCAAAGAGAGGAATGAGTGATTGTATCTGTAATTGATGTTTGCTTGGCCTTGGGTAACACTTATCCTGGGGACGGAGAGGAAGATGGAGGGACAGAAGCAGAGAATAAAGAAACCTGTGGAGATGATTTTGGTATGGTTTGACTGACTTGGCCCTGGGGAGTTATGCCCTTGATGCACCGCTGCTGGCGGCCAGGCACTGGCCTCATTTGTCAGGATAAGACGTACTGTGGGGAAGGGGCCTTACAGACGCCTAAAAGGACACAAGAGGAGGAAAGAGGGGGAAAGAGAGAAAAGAAGGAAGAGGGCAGAGGTGAACTGAGGTGAGTCATCAGAAGAAAGAGCTGAGAAAGAGATGGAAAATTGGGGAAAGTGAAAAGGCTGGATGAGTAAGAGATACGAGTCCAGTTTGTGACAATAATTTTTCCTGCAGTGAAACAACTTTTCTCTTAATTTACATAAGTGTTACATACAAACACCTTATCAACAGCACTTACATACTGCATCATTTTTACTCAGTTTTAGAATGAAAATAATGAACAATGCTTTGAATATCAGTATTTGTCAGTGAAAAAAAGAAAAATGGATTTATGCACAGTATGTACTTCCATTAATGTCCTCTCAGTGATGGTTCTGCCGAAAACTGCAAATGTATTTGGACTGAAATTAAAACACAACCCTCATACCTGACAAACTACTGAGTCATCTATTGAAAGCCGCAACCAAAGCATTTAAAGAGCTCTACATTAGTTTAATTTCTTTAGTTGAAAGTAAAAAAAAAAACAACCCAATGAACAATCTGAATAAAGTACAGACAAGATGTCTCCATATTTAAATCCTTGAAATGCTTCTCTGTATATATGCAGTGTTATATTTGCGTTTATGTGTTTGTCATGGCAACATGAAGGTCTATCAGTTATGAGCAGGCAGGATATGTTGATGACAGAAAAGAAGGAATGCTCAGCATGTGACATTAAGCCCTTCTAATTTTCTGTCTAGCTACCATTTATTATGCAAATGATCCTGAGATTGCAAATTCACAAGTCAGATGAGGAAACATTCATGCTACAACTCCACTTTTATACCTTTATTCATCCTCAGTTTGAAAATGTCGATGTATTTAAAGTCTGTCTTTCTGGTTTCTCATTCTGGGAGGCAGATCTCAGACCTGTCAGCTCCAAGTGAGAGATGTGCCATATGATGCATTGCCTGAAGTGAAATTACATTATGTAAGAGTACGGAGCGCAGCACTGTGATGAAAGTCACTATTAACATAAAACCACAAGCACCAGATGAGGTTAATCATTTATTTTTGACCTTAAAGGCTGCAGTCTTATTGCAAGGTTTTCTGGTGCTTTCAAGCACATCTTGTCGTCCTCATTAATAGACAAACAACACCCAACTCCTTCTCCTCATGGCTAAAGGTTATGATATGCAGTTAAAGCTCCAGACAAAGAAGAACTTTATGCTAAGGTTGTTTCATTAAACGTATTTCAGATGACGATGATTTAGTTGTTAATGAGACAAAATGAAGAATCACAGTTAAAATTGTTAGTATTTAGTATAACAAGACAAAGAAGGTATTTATGTCACTTGTAGTTTTACAACGTTGAGATCATTTATGCACAACATTTAGAAGCAAAAATAAAATCTATTTGAGAGTTAATAATTTTATCTTACCACCTTTTATGTGCCATTTAAGGGTGACTACGAAGGTCACATTATTTCTACATATTACATAAAACATACTATTACATATTCCATATAAAATTTTATTAATTTAAGTTTTATTATTTACCTGCCCTAAACAGCTGAGGAATTTTACTAATATGTCTTTTTTGGATTTCTGGGTTTAATTTGTTCACTGTGGTGTGAAGTAAACACTAATTTGACAAAATTTTTAAGAAATTTCACAGAAAATGGCAAAATGGGAGCAAACAAAGATGCTGTAACTACGCATTGAAGCAGACACTGTTTTTTCTGCCTTTGATTGTTGATTTCTGTGTAGCGCTGTGAATAGCAAAAGGAGACAAAAAACATGAACTGCTCCTGTATAGATTTCCTGTGATTTTTGCCAAACTGTGGGATGCATTTTCTGGGACAATTTCCTGTGGCGCAGACTCTTCCTTCAAATGTAGACTGTAATCACAGCTGGCATAATGATTTAGTTTCATCTGCTGATGTGCGGTTTTCCTGTTGGCAGGAAAATCAGTATGTTACGATAGCAAAGCAATCAAATCTATTCTGAGCAAGTCCAATAGTGAAAAACAGCAACATTCATTATAAAGTTAAAAGATTCATAAATTTCATTATAATGTAAAAAGCCCTATAAGCTTTGAATAAAACATGCAAGAGGAGCTTTTTTAGGAGAAACGATGCAGCATATTCAATAATTCTTAAGCACTTTCACTCTCAAATGTAAAAACATATGGTAGAGGGAGTATGTGGATTTTATGCCATGGTGTCTAACATTTCATATATATACTGTATAACTTTGTCTGTTCCAAGGATTTACATTTCCGATTACAACGTTCAGAAAATCTCATAGCATGTTTTATAAAGCTGGTGCACAGATAATCGACTTTTCTTTCATTTTTTATATTCTTGTTGTGCAAGAGTGGCACTTTTTTTCTAATTTTGGAATGAAGAGCACAGAAGGTGTGATTAAGTTTATCATTGTCTTGAAATAATGTGTTCTGAACATATGGTGCCAGAAATGGAGCCTGGAAAGGGGTGGCATTTCAATCACATGATTTTCTTAGTATTTGATGCATGTGTTGGCACTTTTTTCTCTTCAAGATACACTATCAACAGCCAGACACAGAACACTGACAGTAGCATATGTCGCTTTGAGGAGACTGAGGAGACAAAAAAGATGTTTATGAGGCACACAGCGAAAGACACAAAAGCAAAGGTGATAAGGAGAAATACACAAAAGTAATGCTGACATTATTTTCTTAAAACGCAATTGGTTGAGGGCAGCACGGCAGCATAGTGGTTAGCGCTGTTGCACCACAATAAGAAGGTTGCGGATTCGGTTCCTGGGTACTCTGGTTTCCTCCCACCATCGAAAGACATAATTTTTGGGTTAACTGGTGACTCTAAATTGTCTGTAGGTCTGAGTGTGAGTGTGATTGGTTGTTGGTCTCTGTCTGTCTCTGTGTGGTGGCCCTGTGATGGACTGGTGACCTGTCTAGGGTGTACCCCGCCCTCACCCAGAGTGAGCTGGGATTGGCTCCAGCACCCCCCGCGACCCGAAAATGGATAAGCGGTTGAAGATGAATGAATGAACAATCAGTTGATCACTAGAAAATAGAGATTGGTGTTTACTGGCTGTCCACTGAAATCTATCACTGTCTGACAGCCACTGTGCAAACAGTTCCATACTAGGCCATGCAGGCCAAATAGAAAGGAAATAGGAAACTAAAAACAAACAAACAAAAGTGTGACTAAACTAATTAAATAAATAATGAGCAAATGATCTATCTTATCTACAGAAAAGAAATTCCTGCCATATTCATGACATGAGTAAGGATTAGAACATACAGTGGCATAGTAAAGCATATACTGAAAATGGTGAGTGGGATATTTAGGCAGCAGGTGAACATTTTATCCTTGACTTTGATTACTTGGAAGAAGGGGAAAGCAAAAGGGCGTGAGCGACTTTAACAAGGGCAAAACTGTAATGGCTAACTGACTGGGACAGAGCATCTCCACAACTACAGCTTTTAAGGGATATTAATGGTCTGTGGTGGTCAGTGGCTACCAAAAGTGATCTTGGGTGGTCAAGGCTCATTGATGCTTGTTGCTACTGAAGACTGGCCTGTGCAGTCTAATCCCCCAAATGACCTATTGCCACTCATAATGCTGAGAGAGTTCATTCTGGATCTGATAGGAGGATGTCGGAACACAGAATGCATCACAGTTTGTTGTGTCTGAGGCTGTTTAGTATCATACTGCTCAGGGTGCCCAAGATGAAGGTGGCGTGGTCAAATGATTCATGAGTTTTCTTTTCCATAATGGCCTGTGCATCCCTTATCTGGGGAGAACTGACACCAGGATGGAGTATGGGAAGAATGCAGGACGGTAAAGGCACTGTGATGCTTTGGGCAATGTTTTGCTGGGAAATCTTGGGTCCTGACATTCATGTGGATGTCACTTGTACGTGTTATCGACACATACTATCTAACTAAACATTGTTGCAGATCAAGTTAACCTCTTCAAAGAAACAGTACTCCCTAATGTCAGGGCCCCTTCAGCAGGCTAATGCTCCCTGCCAAAGTGCAACAGTAGTTCAGGAACAGTTTGAGGAATACACCAACTTTAAGATGTTGACCTGGCCTCCAAATTCGTCAGATCTTGATCCAATCACATCTGTGGGATATACTGGACAAACAAGTCTGATCTAGGACGGCCCCACCCTTCAACTAAGAGAAGGTCTTAAAGGCTCTGATGTTAACGTCTGACTGCCAGATACCACAGTTGACCTTAGAGTTCTAGCGGAGTCCAGGTTTTGATGAGTCAGAGTTGTTTAGGTAGCAAAACAGTGGCCTAAATGATATTAGGCAGGTGTTTGACTGGTACTGTAAATGATATAAACAAGAAGCATTACATGTCTATTTATCTTGTCTAAGTATTTATTGCTAAATTGCTGAAATCAGTAACAAAATGTAAAAATTCTTGAATTAAAATGAACAAGATGGAGACTATTTTCAGCCACTTAAGCGGGTTTTAGCTTAATGAGCTAATTAGCTACCTAATAAAATCTGCAAGCTGTCATTGGACAGGTGCCAGCTAGAAATAAGAAGCTGGGCTTTGTCTGTATGAAATCAAAAGCTTTTGTCTTGAATTTTACCAACACTGGTGCAAGTAAATATCACTGTAACTTTGCAAACTGTCTGCTATTCTTTGTAAATAGTGATTTAGAAGATTGGTGCCTGTCCTTAGTTTGTATCATGAAACAACATATTTGTCATATTTGTCTCTATTTGTCGCCATTCGTATTTGTTTTGTAGATTTTATGACTGATTATTCATTCATTCATTCATGTTCAACCGCTTATCCATTTCCGGGTCACGGTGGGTGCTGGAGCCAATCCAAGCTCAGATTGGGCGAGGGCAGGATACACCCTGGACAGGTCGCCAGTCCATCACAGGGCCAACACAACAACCACTCACACTCACGGACAATTTAGAGTCACCAGTTAACCAAAACATGATGTCCTTGGACGGTCAGAGGAAACCGGAGTACCCAGAGGAAACCTACGCAGGCACGAGGGGAACATGCAAACTCCACACAGAAAGGCCCCAGGCTGGGAATCAAACCCACAACCTTCTTATGGTGGGGCAACAGCGCTAACCACTATGCCGCCGGGCTGCATAGTTTATGACTGATTAACTGAGACAAAATTTATTTTTCTATGATCCTATCACTTTATGTCGTTGGATATTTATTTCAAACCAAAGAATGTTTTGAAGGAGAATTGAATTAATGAGGAAAGTAGTGCATCCATAGCCATATGAGACCACTGCATGTGTGAAGTCAAAGTCAAATCAAGGAGGAAGCTGCATTGGGAGCCCTGAAATACACTTGAGAGTCCACAGCTACAGCAGGACTGGCTTATAGCTGCAAGGTAATTCCTGCTCTTTCCCATGTCCCCTGGCAGCCAGAATTCTGCAAACACAAGATTTCTCTTTCTTTCCCTTGTTTAAATCCTTTCTCGCTTTTTCTCTCTCCTGCTTGCCAACTCAGTAACATCTCCCACAAATCTCAATCTCTTATAGAAACAGTACATTTCACTATTCTCTCTCGCTTTTCTTGTGATGTTTCATTCTTACTGTCTGCCTTTTAGTTCTTACCTTATACCTCACTGTTTCACTCAAGCCTCTCCCTGCATTCATTCAGTACCCCTCCCTATGTTTGTCCCTCACTGAGTGGGCAGTCTGTGTCTGTTCGCTCCCTGGTGTCTGGCAAAAAGAGATGCTTCCAGCACTCAGAGTAGCTCACTACATCTCTTGGAGGCTTGCCCACAGGTGCTGGCAGGTGTTCAGCATCCCAACCCTGCATGTCCCACACTGTGTGTTGTGCTCTGTGGCTTGTGACCAGAACTCAGTGGTGTATAGTTTGTGTGGATTTGAATGCATGTTAAAAATGTTAAAAACTATTTTTCAGAAATGAATACACAAGGTGTCCCTCCGTATATGAGAGAGAAAAGAGCATTCCCAAATAGTATTCAGCAACACTCAACAAAGGCATGTTCCCTCTGTGACGCACGCACGCACGCACGCACACACGCAGGCACATATCAATGTCTGCTAACCGCAAAACCTCAGCACAAAGAATCACACAATTCAAAAAGGATTAAAAATATTCTCCCCAACACAGGGAGGAGAAGGATACAAAAATTTATATGCATTCATGAAAAACTCCCCACACAATGCTGGAAGCATGATAAAAAAGTAATTTGTCTGCAGTTTTAGAAACTCCTTTTTATTTTTTCACCACACAGATGAAATATAATTGTTGTTGTTGGGTTCTTTGAGCCCATCATGTGGAAATTTTATGTAGACACAGAAAAGAGAGATCAAAAGATGTTTATGATATTACTTTCTGCATCTAAAATTAAAGCCACACTGCAGTTCACATCAGGATTCATGTATGAAGTAAACTACTTGAGGGAACTTTCCTCAGTGTAGAGTATCAAGTATACTTTATCAGAGTTATGGTATGAACTCTTGGACTATGTTTGCTAAATTTTTACTTGCTTTTGGTATTCACGTACTAAGCATGCTCACCGTACACATAAAACAAATCTCTTCATAGACCAACCGGGATAAATAAAGGCTAGGGCACCAAATCTAGGAACCAGTGGAACACTCCTGTTTTGTCAGCCTCTCCACAAACTGTTTATATGTTCCTGCGATTGGGGGTGTGTGTAAAAGGCATAAAGATCTCTAAAGCATGTAACAGTCTGTCCAAAATTAGTAGCAATTGTTAATATTAGCCTAAAGTTTTTAGGGGTTGTCTAAGTTGATGACATTGTGCCCTCCGGCAAATGAATGGCTTTTCAATTGGTTGACATATTTTGTACATTTCATAATTTGTGTATACATCCAAGTATATGATAAAGTAAATAGCAGTCACATCATATCACTTTCTCCCACAGTTACAAACTGACCTTCCTTTAGTTTCTGATTGTCTGGTCAACAAAAAACAAACCACCAAATACTTTGACAGTTATTTGAGCCATTTTGAAGCACTTTGATGCTTGCTATGTGATTGTGAACTGAATATCCTGTTTTTAGGCAGGTGGTTGTAGAAATAAAGATATATGAAGACATAACCTCTGCATCCTTTACCCCAACAAAGACTGAAAGAAACCTTGGTGTCATGTTCAATGACTAGCTATCTTTGTCTGATCATGTTGCATTCTTAAGGAAAAATGTGGCCTTATGTGACTCAGTACACCTCTCTTGTCCAGCCTGTGGTTATTTCTTGCCTCTAGCAATTCAATACTCTGACAAACTTACTTTCATGTTTGGAGAAACCATTAATGTTTACTTTTATCTGTATGTTCTTACTTTTCTCTGCATGTTCTCTGTATGTATGTAAAGCACGCTGAATTGCCTGTGTGTAAGAAATGGTCAATATAAATAAACTTGCGTTGCCTTGCCTGTTGAAGCAACAGCCCATATGGTCTTTGATAAGTTTGAAAAGGTCATGTGTCACTTCAATCCACATTGACCTACAATCAAATTCAAGTCATTAATGCTCGCCTTCAGAGTGACTTCTGAGTGTGCAGTGATGTGATATGAATGCAATCACACAGCCCTGTGCTCCCTCTCAGCCACTGTGTTCCTCTAAGATATGGTCTGCCATTGCTATCCCAACACACAGGGCAACCTCAGTCCAGGACAGACTGTTGTCATCGGTGGTTCCCTGATGGTGGAGTGGGCAACTGAATGCTACCAGAACAGGGAAGTTTTTCTGTATTGTGAGGAATTTCTTGAAGCCTGAGCACCTCATCTCATAACACCTTTTACCACAGTAACCATAACACCGTAGCTCAAGGTGAACATATCACGGAAATACGTACTATAGAAATCTATCTGGGGGTGGGTCAACCTCACTGGACACGTTTGTAGAGGTAAATATATTAAATATGCTTAAAAGATGATGTCAGTCATCCCCATGCTTCGTTATGGCCAGTAATAAACCTCACAGTATTTGTACTTGTCCACTGAGTTCTAATATGCTTCATATTTTTTCACTAATAGTCTTTCTCTTTCTCTTAAAGTTTTCATGTAAATTTAACAATCTTCAAAAAATTTCTTTTGGCTTTCTGTTTCACGGTTGCATCAGCATTTTTGATGCGTTCAAAACTTGGCTGAAGAACTTTTCATTATCTTGTTCATTAGGGGTGTGCCAAAAAATCGATTCAGTTACTACGATTCTACGATTCTACGATTCTACTACGATTCAGAATCGATTTAAAATGTCCCAAAATCGATTTAAAAAAAATAAAACAAATCTGCAGGCTGTCTGCATCCAGTTTGTATGCGGGATGTCCTGACGTCACCACGGAGCCGGTTCTGGAACATACACATGCGCGGTAAGCACCAAAACAAGGAGGAAACTACAATAATGGAGGAGGGGGTCCTGTGTCTCATCTAGTCTTGTCTGATCTGGTCTAGTCTCTACTCTCTGCAGGGGTCCGGTCTCTTGGGAGGTCCCGTCTCTGGTGTAGTCTGGTCTGGTCTAGGGTCTGGAGGGGGGGTCCGATGTCTTGTCTGGTCTGATGTGGTCTAGTCTCTACTCTCTGGAGGGGTCCAGTGTTTCCTCTCTCCATTTTCTAGTCTGGTCTGATCTGGTCTGTAGCCCAGTCATGTTCAGGTGCCCACACCGGGAATCAAACCACACCCTTCTTATTGCGGGACGACAGCGTTAACCACTACGCCACCGTGCTGCTCAGGTCACCACATACATTTAAATCAAGTCACCAATTAACCTAGACAGGTCCACCACATTCATTCATTCATTTATTTATCCATTCATGGGTAGGGGGACGTGCATTATTAGTGACAGATACGTTCCTTTTTATTCCAGGAAAAAAAACCCAAAAAAACTTTTATGTAAAATGTTGGCCAGTTCCGCGTTATTCCGTGTTTATAATGAATTCGGTTTTTAATGTCTAATTCCGTGATTCCGTGATTGCGGATTTTACTGAATGCCCGGGAAGACCGAGCTTGACATGAGCTTCGCAGTGTGCAAGGTTTGCAAAATGAGAAACCCATGTTTAACTGCACTATTTTTTTATACAGAGACTTTTATTTTTGTTACTTAAGCAATATGTAATATTGCTTTTATGCAACAGTTGAAATAATTCAATCTCAGCATGGATAAATGTTTCAAATTTAATAAATGTGAAAAAGACACTTTAATGTCTCCATTTGTCATTCTGTCTTGCAAAGCAGACTGGAGTAGATCACGAGGATCCTTTGCACACCTATAGATTGAAGCAGAAATCATTATGAATCAAATCATTTTGAATCGAATCGTAGCCCCAAAAATTGGAATCGAATCAAATCATGAGATAGTAAAAGATTCCCACCCCTACTGTTCATGCTGTAGGCCTTGAGATACAGAGAATAAAGAAAAAGTGCAGGTGCTACGTTATTCAGTCAAACTTTATTTCCAGAGATCTCTTTTAATTCAGTCTAAAACCTTTTGTCATGTGTCAATGTAGATTTCTTTTTAAAAATATTATGTCTCATTTTTTTACACTGACTGTTACAGCTCACTTCCACTTGATCTACTTTTATCTCTTACTTTGTCCTTATTATTATGACAAACATATCTGAGAATATCTTTTTGTGCATTGACTGGCATCTTTTAATGTCATGAAATTGAACTTTGGGGTTTGTGGGGACATAAATACTAATTATTAGCATCTATAATGCCAAAATTGCTGAAGAAACAGAGGAAAGATCCCAGATGACATGGACATGGTGTAGGACAGACTTGGCTAATGTTGGCTGTAAACTCTACAGAGAACTGGAGGTTAGCACAATATAGAGAAAATATGAGGCGAGCTGAATGCCTGTGCATAAATAATAATAATAATAATAATAATAATAAATAAGCTTCCTTTGGGCCTTATTTAAACCTGGGGAAAAAAGCTGTTTTTATATTCAGCCAACTGGGTACTATCTATCAACACTCGGGTTATAGTAGTAACAAGTATTCATGTGAATAATGTGAAATAAATATGGACAATAATTCGAGATCATTTGCTGTTACCAAGCAATAATAACAATAACAATAAGAAGAAGAAGAAGAAAAAGAAAGGAGAATTGAATAGTAATATGTTAATTCATATTCTTAGAAACACATTATGCTGATGATACATTTTTACTAGAGAAATAAGAAATAATATGTGTTTATTCCAGGTTATGCTTCACAATAATACAAAAGTATTTGTACAATATTCTATGTATCACAATAAGTACATTTTATAGAAAATCCTGATAAAACTGATCTATTCTACTGTAATCTGTTAACTATACACCCTAAAGATGCAGAAACTGTTTGTTTATCTCTAATGATACATAGGGCTAAGGTTACATAAGAACTGCAGGTAGCAATGATTGCAGGATGTCACATAATGATGCTCTAAATATCATAACAGATGCACTCTGAGAGCTTTATGCATACATCCCAAATTATTAGCACCTCCAAATGATGTTGTGCTCAATCAAACGCCCCACTTTCCTGTCTGTCCTTCTCCCTTTATCGCTTTATTGATCTGGTTGCTGTAAAATTGAAATGCACCTTCTTCAACATGCCTGTGAAACACGACTTGTTAACACACCGCATCAGGCCATGACAAGCCTGCTCAGCAGACATCCAACTATTACTGTAGCTTCACCAGAAATCAATCCCACAGCTTTGGTATAACATTAAATCAACACAAAAACTGACTCAGTTGGTATGTTTTCACAGTAAACAGGCAGAGAAAGGAGTGCAAACCTTATCCTGAAGAGAGCGTTGATTTCCAGGGAAATCTTAAGCACCCTGATTTACAATGTTATATAGCTGGCATAGAATGAGTTTGCTTTGCTTGGCCTTTTCTAAGTATAGATTTTCATAAAAGCAGCACTGTCAGAACCATCTTCCACTTGCAGCAGGGGACCTTTGTTTGGAGATGCAAGTACAGTACATGCATTTTTAAAACAGCCTTCCTTGGCATTTTTCACTATATTGCTAAGGGAGCGACGATAGAAGCAAGGCCATGAGAAGACTGAGGCGGCTGCTCCCTATCCAAAGACTCATTAAAAATGAAAAGGGGTGAAAATAATACGATGGAGGACATGAATATATAAACAAATGCACATACACAGCTCAAGCCCAAGCGAGACTGCACTTAAGTATTTTTTCATGTCTCAGGCAAAATGAGAGGGATATATCCAGCCTAAGTACCAGTGTGAGGTGGATCCTCTCTTTCCCTCTCGCTCCCCCTTCCTGTTATGGTTGGAGCTTGAGCTGTTTGAGGATGACTAAATTACAGAGCGCTTATTAGCATGGACGAGAAGCAAGTGTGACATCCATATCTTTCCTTGTCCATGTGCGTGTGCTAGTGTGTGAGCAAGAGAGAGAGAGAGAGTGTGCCAGGGAGGCATACAGGATAAGCTTGTCACAACCCTCCAAGCTTTTTTCTCTTTTGTCAGACAATTAAAGAATGAGGCTTGTATTTGCATGCATTTTTACAGTCAACATATCACAGGAGACCAAACCCAACAGCGAGTCAGTCCATTTCCCGACACCTGCCTCACGTCAAAAATGTTCCCACTGAAGATAAATCATACATATATGGAGCGGTAGTAGTACCAACCTTGAAAGAGACAAAATAATTATCTACAGAATTTAGGCACTATAGTTTTTGGTAAATAATAGTCACACAGGAGTACACTTAATGCATATACTGGGGGCAACTTTTATACACATTTTGGCAGTTCAATTTTTAATACCACAAGGGCAATGAATGTGAGTTTTAAATGAACTGCAGGGAAAAGTCAAGTCACCCAGTGCAACAGCGTGTGACTCCTGAAGCAAAAAAACAAAACAAAAAAAACTAAACTAAACATGATGTTTTGCCCTGAACAGTTATATTCAACACATGTTATTACAAAGCATAAAAACAGAGACAGGTGAATCCTGGCATTACATTACAGTATATATATATATATAGGTGTTGAAAAAGCACAACACAGAGAGGTATTGGAAATGATATCCTGGTAGCTGGAAGAAATGTGGATATCCTCCCCTAAGTTAAGTGCAAACATTTTTCATCTGAAAAGGTGCCACCTTACAGAGACAGCTCAGGTTCATTAACTCAATACCTCTATTTGAGTCAGATCTGTAGGGCATAGAGCAAAAAAAAATGATTCACTGAGAGCAGGAAAAAAAAAAAGTCAGACAGTAAATACTAAGACATAAAAAATCCAGCTTAACATCCAAACTCCCACCTAGGTGAGTCTAAATAGCTCGTGAACAAATCCCCTGTGGGGAGAAGTATTTCACTAATTTACTGAATGGCTTTAATAATCAGGGAAACCTCAAGGGAATTGTGAATGAAACAACAGGAAGTTTGTGTAATAAAAGGACAGATACTGCTACAGATATTTATCTTGATCTTAAAAAGCTTTATTCCAACATGTTCACCTTGTTTTGTGAATTTTGGAAAAAGCTTTAGTAGCTCCAGCACTTGGTTCCGATTTAGAAACATGTTTGCTTAGTAATATTATTTAGCAGGCGGATGCAGTCGGTGTTATTAAGTTATTGTATTCCGATTAATAGTGGGATGTTTATAGCATTCCTACATCTCTTAAAGCCATGAAGAAGTGAAATGTTGTGCAGTGGTGAATATTAATATCACCCTGAATTACTGTGTCAAGGGGTTTCTGTACAGCAATGGCTGCAGCACAAGAGAAAGCATATAAACAAATGTGGATGGGAAATAAAAACACAGCAACAGTAAACAATACGAGCAGTTTCGGTTTTTGCCAGAGAGTCAATAATGCTGCATTTGATTCAGAATCAACGATGGGCAAACCCTCAGGAGCCTCCTCTGGGAAATTTTCACTTGCTAAGAGACCTTCAACCTTCATTCAAGGTGGAAGGTAAAATAATGAAATAAGAAAGGAGCCGGTAATCAAGCCAGCAGCTGTCTGCCTGTTGCCATCAATACTCTGGGCCTATGGAGTGAATTTTTCATAGCCCTTGGGACATGGGACTCGGAGACTATTTCTGTGTTTGCCCCCCAGAGTGCAGCAACACAAAGTAGCACATGTTGTTGACAACATATGCCCGCACAGAGAGGCAGCTTCAGAGGATGCCCACTGTACTCCATCTGGACTCCCCTGGGATGAGTGACAACATTATGCTCTGTTCTTGCATTTTGCCCTTGAGAGCTTTTAAGTGATATGTGTTTCCATGGGATGGGGCAGTCAAAGCAGATTTATCTTTATTGATCTGTTCTTGGATTGTAATGTTAAATATTATGCTCAGATATTTAAATTCAACTGAGTCTCAGGGAGCTTAAACAACCAGCACCTCATCACAGATGTACTGTACAGTATAACCGACATGCTGTCCTCCACTCACTCACAACAAATTCATAGAGCTGGTTCTGTTGTCAAAAAAATTTATAAGCAACATTTTTCAACAGTTTGCTAAATGAATTTTTATTGTCAAATGAATTATATCATATCATGAACTATATTCCAATCAGTGTAAATAATGTTGGGTTTTGGATACTTGAAAGCAAGACCTTGGTCTCCGTAATGGCCACCTCCTTTTCAAAAAAGGAAAATTTTGCCGTTAATAACTAATAATAAAAAAATCTCTTGTGGAGTTGTTTGGATGTCTTATCTGAAATGCTCTCATCCTGCCAAAAATACAGATTATCTGTGACTGTGTGAGTCGCTGGTCTTGTGCTGTGGTGAAGAATACATTCTTGAATAATATCATGCTAGCTGTTAGCAAAATGTTATCAACTTGGCACTACATTACTCTGGAAATACTCACAAGCAGAGAGGCAATGTGGATGCAGGGCAGTCATTTTGAGGAGAGGCACTAGGTTGCCAATTTCAACACCAGCAATCTTATATAGCATTTGAAAACACATCAGACAAAAATAGCAACATGAGATCTCCAATGCTGAGGTGAAGAAACAGGATGAACTGCAGCAGCAAGAAACCAATTTCAAAAGAGAGGATGAATTCCACAAAGAGACTGACCCACTTATTGTTGGACTGCTGCTTTTATACTGTTATTGCACTTACATTTATCTCTAAATGTAAGTGTTGTGTATGCCTCACTGTAGCAACACTTAAAAAAATATATATATATTGGTTTTATGACTAGATCTATGTTTTTTATGACTGACAGTCAAATTCCACAATAAAAGAAAGATTCAATGGGATTCATGTTTCTGTTCTAGTTTTACAATAGGTTTGATCTGAACCAAAAAACAACAGGGATTGTATTAGATCCATACTGGGTTTGTAGTACAGGTGGTGTTCATCATTTCTTTTTCTTTTTTTTCAATGCAACAGTGACACATTAGTAATTGTACCAGCTGATACTCAGAACAGGTATTGGATTGGTACTATGAAGAAAAAAACTGGACCCAGAACTTCTCTATAAATCTCCCTTGTTTATAGCAGAGACAAGACAAGACAATATATTCAGATCTTTTGTAATTGAGCAAGGCAGCATGGTGGCATAGTGGTAAGGGCTGTTGCCTCACAGCAACAGGGTTGTGGGTTCAATTCCCGGCCTGTTTCTGTGTGGAGTTTGCATGTTTCCTCCAGGTACTCCAGTTTCTTCCCACCGTCCAAAGACATCATGTTTGGGTTAATTGGTGACTCTAAATTGTCTGTAGGTCTGAGTGTGAGTGGTTCTTTGTCTCTGTCTGTCTTTGTGCGTTGGCCCTGTGATGGACTGGTCATGTGTCCAGGGTGTACCCTGTCCTCCCCCAGTGTGAGCTGGGATTGGCGCCAGCTCCCCCTGCGTCCCGAAAACGGATACGTGGTTGAAGATGAATGAGTGAAAAAAAAAAAGAAAATTTATGTTAACTGAAACAGTTTATCAACAAGGATTTCCGTGTTTCTTCAAAATTCAAATTCCAATTTATGTCTCCTTAAAAGATTATTTCACTCACTTCACAAAAAAGAATCAGTGGAACAAACAAAGTGTATGTTGTGGGTCATGAGAAACCTGCCAGAGATCACTGTGTCATCAGCGGAAGCAGCTGTCTCTTCAAGTCTTGATATGTTAAAATCTACCCCTGTCGTGTTAACCATCAGTTCACTCTCCTGCTCTCTCCCACTGAGCCTACGCCAGCACTGTCCGCTGTGCCAACGTGACTACAATCTGTTGCCCCCCCTACCCCCTTCTCACACAGTCAGAGCTCCATTAAATTGAAAGCCAATGCAAACTGCCTGGGCTGGCCATCCTCATTAAGAGGACACCAAGGAGAAGACTGGCAGAGGATCCCAGACACTTTGGAAGCCTAATGAATTGGTACACGCCCCCACACTGTGAAAGTGGTACGTTCACGATGGATAACAGGATGAACACTGCCAAGCAGCACTAACATTGTAAGGGCCTGCATTGGAAATGAAAGGTTGAGGATTTATGATGATGCCACATGTGACTCCATCATCACTTTGTAATGTTGCCATATACATGGACGAAAATTCGCCTCGAAACCACATACTCACACACACAAACCGTTCAGAGTTTCCTTTGTCTTCCCTGCTAGGACTCGACCCACAAGAGCAGCACGAGTATCACACTCGACTCAACACAAAGCGACAAATGCGATCCCTGTAACTTGGTTGTTTACGTTCATGGGGAAGATAGAATATTGCATTGCAGGTGACTCGATCTACACTTTAGCTTAAGAGGCATGGACCAAATAAGCACTCCCCCAGCCTCTTTGCTCTGCATGAAGGCTCAGCTCTCCAATGTTTGGGCAATTTATCAAAGAGCCAGATCAAAAATAAAAAATAAAAATCTTCAGAGGATGATTTAACCACAAAGGATAGAGAAACTTTATTTTGTGGAATGGAGCTGCTGTTGTTTAAAAGTGAAAATAGAAAGCTCCACACCCTCAGGCATTTCTTCCTCATGACCAGTCTGAGTCACAGTGTAGGGACGAGAAAACAACGATTACATCCAACTCTAATTAACTCCCTGTGGGAAAAATGCTACTAATTGATTTTCTAACCTGCCTGAGACAGTCAATCTATTTGGAAGTGCTGCACTCATCTGTAGTGATCAAGCTAAAGCTAACATGCTAAGCAGAGAGGGCTCAAGGGATGGTCAGTGAGGGGCTGTGATGAAGTGATTATGGAATCTAATTAGATACCAGTAGATCTATTGTTTGGTGCTGCCAGGAGGGTAAAGTTGCTAATAAGTAAAAAAAAAAAAAACAAACAAACAAAAAAAAACCCTTTTCTTTAAAAACATTAAACTATATTTATTTTGAGATTATTATTAGTATTTTTTTATTTTTTATCATTAAGTTCTCATTTCTATGAATTATCACTGTTGGGCCTTAATTTGAACTCAAAATGCCTGATTGCCTGACTGCTGTCAAACTAAAACATATCTGAGGATGAGGATGACCCAGAACATGTAACTGTCATTGTCTACTAGGGCTGAACGATTTTGGAAAAAATCTAATTGCGATTTTTTTCTCCAATATTGTGATTGCGATTTAAAATGCAAATTTTTTCAATTATTATTTAATCCTCTCTTTTTTTTTTTCAACAAAACATCATGAATTATTTTAATATGGCCAACACAATATTAGATACATTTAGTATAGAATGCTCTTTCCCATAGGCTGGGTGTCTTTGTTAGAATTAAAAGATGTCACAATAAGATGCAAATGTTAAAATAAATAACATTTTTATTTAACTGCTCATCTCAGAAACATAAGAGCAACAAATCTTTGGCTGTGCCTCTATGTATTTGAAAGAAATAAGGTACTGTTTAATAGTATGCACTTTTTAAACATTCAGCAAAATAAAGATATTTTTAAATGACATCTATCTCACTGCTCACAAGTCAGTAACATTTCACACAAACTGAAACACACAATTTGCCTCTACTACTTTGAGAGTATTTAGCAAAATCAAAGTAAATAAAGTTATAAATAAAAATGGATGGATAAATACACATACTGTACCGTTTATCAATGCTGTGAACCCAGGCTTGGTCACCGTGCTGAGAGGAACCATATCTTTAGAAATGAACTCAGTTATTGCCCCAGTGATTTCCCTGTGCCATTTAGAACGACGCTCATACAGAGTGACACTTTCAAACATGTCGGGCAATGATGCCTGTAGTGGGTTTAGCGTGTGTGGCGCACTCGTGCTCGGCTGTCGTAAATGGCTTTGTGGTGTTTTTTTAAGTGCTGGAGGAGGTTTGCAGTGTTGCCCCGTGAAGTAGCAACAGTAGCATGGCATGTTCTGCACAACACCTGACGCTGCGCAGCACCTTCCTCTTTAAAACCAAAATAATTCCACACCGCGGATGTGCTGTTCCTCTTCGAGATTAAAGTCTCAGTGGAGTCAGGTTCTGACGGTTCCATCGAGCCAGAGGTCATTGCGCAACAGGTTAAGGTGCAGCATAAAAAGTTGATGCAGTTGAGTGGTCCACTCTCACTCTCTCTCTCTCTCTTGCTCGTGCGCGTCACATGACCACTTTTTTTTTTCACGTGGCCACATTATAATCACACGCGTTGCGATTAGAAAATCGCGTTTTATCATATCGTGATATTATTGCAAATGCAATTAATCGTTCAGCCCTATTGTCTACCTCAACAGTCATCGGTGACTGTAATGTATGGCATAGCACTTATATTGACTATCCATCTGAAACAGAGTCTAAATAACAGAATTATGACAGAATTTCATTAAAATAAATTCAGTTTAACGCCATGCTTCACAGACTAGTCCTCTCTTTCAGTGGATGTCCATCAGTGGCACACAATTCTAGTTCGTTGACATCATATATCATTCATTAATATACCTGCCAGAGCCTCAACAAAACAACAGCAGAGGGTACTGGAATACAGTCAAGCACCAACCCCAGAGTTTTGTTTCCATAGCCAGCTGTAAATATGAATTATGAGTACAGTACCAGGACATCCAACACCTTCACCCACCTCCATAAAAAGCACATAGTGCAGCACAGAGCTCCTCTCCCATTAGCTTACAGGAGGTGTGATTTGTCTCGAGGACACTGAAGGAACATACCCTTGTGCCTTTTCTTGTTTTTATGGTTCACCTTGGCTTGTCTTACTGTACAAGTTGCTATTTTGTGTGCATCACACTAGAACCACAGGCAAACCTAAGATTCATGCTTCGTATTACAAATGAATATCGTAACTGTATTCATTTCAAAAATTCACATACTGCACTGTTGCTCTTTAGTGAGTCTATGGGTCATGTGGACCTCCGCAAATCTCTCAAAATATTTGTTGTCAAACCATATTTGTCACTAATTTATGTGTATCTTCCTTTGCAATCCTTCAAGAGAACATTCATTTGCAAAATGAATAAAACATGCTTTGCATAGTAGGCTGTATTTCTCTTCCTATAGTCAAGTGATGTTAGGGAACATACCATGAAATTCCAATATTACTGGTTAGATTTTAACTGTTGAGTCCGTCTTCTGTGAAGTCAACTCAGACTTAAACATAAAATTGACTTGAATATTCCAGCATTAGTTCCAGTTTATCATAATATCAGAATTTTTGCTACATGTAAATAGCAATCTTATATTTCTATCCTTATCCCACTTGTACAACAGTTTTATTGTGTTCTAGGCCACTGCATTGTTTAGTTTGCTGTGATGTTGTTGCAACCCATTCTAGGACTGTGTCACAATTTGCTCAGCTACTTTTCATAAAAACATTTTATTCAGAAATATTTTTGAACACCTTGGTCAGCCACAAGTGCATTGCACACTGCATGGTTTTTCATTCCCACATTTAGATGCACAGTGATTCTGCCAACTAAAGAGTTGATTTTGAAAAGGCTTTCTAATCTGTTGAATGTGGGTTATTAATGCACATTAAAAGGCCCTGCACTTGATAAGTTATTAAAGGTGACATGTCAATATCAGGCAAATCACACCAACTTGCACCATACTCATATGGAAACATTAAAACATGATAAAAGTGTACATTCAGCAGTTTAATCCTAATAATATGACTGAAAATAGACTATACATACAGATTCCTATCCCCATAACATAATAATAATAATAATAATTAAAACAAACAAACAAAAAAAATCCTTAAATAGCCAAGAAAGAATATGTGCTCAATCTTCCCTGAACCCCACCCAACCACTCCTAAAGAGTGCAAATCGTTATATAATCAGCTCACCTTTCCATTCAGGCGACAGCAAACAAAACACAAGCACAAAGCAACTCACCGTTTCCAGAGACGTGGTTGTCCAGCTCTCCGTGGCCGACGGTCAGAGCCGCGGTAAGTTGAACGTAAAGTCCCGCGTACTGTAAAATCCCCAGCAACACTCCAAAAGCTCCCATTGCTTCAGCCGGTCTTGTCTTAGTGTGTCGGTGCGATGGTCACATTTAGGTGGAGAGCATCGATGAAATATCCCCCACCGGGCAGCCGGGCAGCCCCCGTAGACATGCAGCTGGAGCCGGAGAGGAGGAGGAGGAGGAGGAGGAGGAGGAGGAGAGACGCTGCCGCTGCTGCTGCTGCTCCGCTCGGCTCTGCAGGAGGAGATGAGGCGGAGGGAGAAGGACCGTGGAGGCAGGTGCAGCGGCTCACACCGAGAGGCAATTAGGCGCGGAGGGATCTCACATGCACGCTGTTAGAGTCAGTTTAAGTCTCATTTCCGTACTGGATGATGATGATGATGATGATAACACTTTTACCACTGATTTCTGGGCTGGATGCCACAAGTTGGGGCACAAACCGTCTCATATATAATCATAAAGGAATTCATGTGTATCCTGGAATGATTTATGTTAAATTTGCAGGAAATAAATGTCCCCCATCTGGATCAGCAAAGTTAATGTTGGAGTTGAAGGTGGAGACCTTGTGTTGCCTTATCCACTTCACTTCTTCCTTAGAGTTTAGAGGTCGAAGCCACTCTCATGTCTGTGTGCTAACTATGAACCTGGTATTAGTTCAGCATATAGAGAAACAGAAAGAACTGCCCTGAATGTGCAGGGAGAACAAAATCTATACCTGCTAATGTTTTTACAGCGCTGTAATAGGCATTTTACATGTCACGTGTTTAACAGGAGAGAAAACAAGAAATTAAGTGTCAGGACAAAAATAATTCACCATGTACAGGCTGGAAGCAGTTGCTAGGTAACCAGCAAATACTTCAAGAAGTTACTGGTCCTTGCTATGAAATAAGCTGTGTCCCACTTCAGGGGCTGCATCCTTGGGAGACACAGTCTATGAAGGTGGGGTTTTTCATATCCGTTGTAGACCGCAAAGGATGAAATATGAAACGCCCGTCTGGTTTATGGGGGATTTTCCCCCTTTGAGTATATAGCTGTGTCCACCTTCACTGTTTCTCCACAAGGCACGGATCCTATTATCTATCAACGATGACAAAACAACACCTTTTATACCAAAACATGAGATTTTAAAGCCCTTTTTTCATATAATGGTTGTACCTGTTAAACTCATCTGAAGCCCAATACTTTGATTTAAAACTATTTACCTCGAGCTCTCTGACTGGGTTTTTTTGTTGCCATATTATTTTTATTACTGTCACATCATGATGTGTCATCATTTTTCCACGGAGGATCCTCCTGTTGAATCCTTCTTATCCTACAGGAAGGATTTATTTGTCAGCCACGTGAAAGAGCCTTCAAAATGAAGAGAGCATTTGAAAATTGGTCTTCACATGCAGCCCCACTATTAGGACACAGAAGTAGTCTGGTCCAAAAAACACAATATTTTTATACTTTGCCTTCAGTATCAGTGAAACTGTAAAGTTCATGCTATTGCTGAGGCTTTTAAATATAATCTCAATTTCATACTATCAATATTAATAAGCTATAGGACAAAGGAAGGCTAGCTGCTTCCTGCCTTTTCCACTTGTACACTTTGCGGAGCTAAACTCAAGTATAACAAGCTTCCGACTCCAACTGTGTGTATTTAGCAAGAAAGCAAATAAGGGTGTTTCCTAAAATGTCAAACTACAAAATTGTGTAATACATCATGCAGCATTGTGCAGAATAAGAGAAATGAGGTCTCCACAGATTAATCTGGAAAAAAATGCTCTATGAGAATAAAGCCACAATGTCCTTGACAATAAACTACTGTGTCCCGCTATAATTAAAGTATGCATGTACATAACAGGATTGTTAACCCTGGTGAGAGTGTCCCAGATGTTTCCTCATGTGGTTTTGAAGTGATGGCGTTAAAAATGATCATTTTGCATTTTGATGGGTGTCGTCATAAAGACTTACAGAATTCGTGCTGCAGTCAGATACCGTAAGGAATGATTAAATGGGTGAAGAAGAGCTTAGATCAGGGAAATCCAAGCCCAGTATCTATGTTTCTGAACAGGTGTGTATTTTTAGAATCAGCTTCACGTGATACAGTGGTGGGTAGCTGTAAGTCTGCAATGAGCTGTCCAGGACTGACAGTGCAAACATGATCTTGGCTCAGTGAAGAGACAAGTGGCCTTTAGCCTATGTTCTTTCTTTCCCAGTTTGACAGCCCAAAAAAACCTATTATACCTTCTCAGATGGGAGAGTATGCCCTGCTGTCTCCTCGTGTCTCTGACATTCAGCAATCATACATTTTACATACATTTTCCGATGCTGAAAAATTACCAGAAATTGCACCAGATTCCAATTTCAATCCAATTTTATTTGTACAGTGCCAAATCTCATGGCATTTACAGAGTAAGGGGTTAATACCTTTGACAGTCCATGCAATTATCTTACTTTTATTTAAAGGCTGTTGTTTATACTGTATGTATATTGATTCTCATGGGTCTAGGTTTTCAAATTGAAAGTCCTTTCTTCCATTTGAAAAAGTCACGTATCACATTGTCTTTTGAGATTTACATAAAATACACGGTAAGAGAAAGATAATTTGATATAGAAAGGTCAAAGTATGTCACTTTGTATGAGTTTCACTTTGCGGTATAATGCATACATACACTTTTGATTTTGCTTGAGTGCATACATTAATTTTGAGATGTGTGGCATTCACCCTACTGACTGGGATTCCTCTGAGCACGAACCAGCAGGCATGAGCGTTTATTTAAGACTTCCTGGTGGAAGAAAAGATACCTTTTTTTTTTTTTAATTAAGATTTAAGGGGAGGGGGGGAGGCGTCAATTTTCCCCAACATAATGAGGTCTTTAATTCCAAAATTCCAAGGTACTGGCTGTCTTTTGTTGTTGTCCGCACTATTGGAAAATTATTTGTTTGGGGTTTAGACACTTGGGGCATTTACAGCTGAGGGCCTTCTCCAGTGACATATGAGTGGGAACTGATCGCTCAGAAATCACCTCAAAACTACAAAAGATAACCAGTTAAAATTAGAGAGCTTTGAAAAACCCGACAATTTTGCCCAGTGCAAAAGAGGCTCATGTAGCTGTTTATTTTTTCTCATGGCTAAAGCTGCTGTCTGCTCCAGTCCTCTGAATGTCAACTGGGCTTGTGAGCCCAGAGAACTGTGGGTGAAATTGAAGCTGACATATGCCCCTGAGACGGACACAACACCTGCCTGGTAGCTCTGAGCTCAGCACCTCCCCACCACTAACTGCCTCAGACAGCCCTGGCCCCATGAGGTGTGTGTGTCTGCTGGAGATGATGGTTATACAGCACAAGACCCGTTAAATGTAAAATGAAAGAAGTGAACTGGGAGTGTGACTCAATCAGGGAGTGGATTTCAAAGCCGACAGCTTCCACTGAAGCTTCGTGACATTCATTATTTATTGAGTTCTCTTTGACACATTCAGACACTTCTTTTACCTGCTGCAGAACAGAGGTGTATGCTCCTACGTCTGAGCAAACTGATGCAATCAGCAAAGAATGTACCACACAATAGTCACTCTCAACACGACCATAAATTAATGCTAGTTTTCCTATTCATTGTATTTAAATTTGTGTTTTGTGTTTTTGTGTTATTGTATTGTCATTACAATGTGGTTGTATGGCTCATTTTGAGTAACTATTGCCCCCTTGAGAGCCTTATCATTATGTTCCGATATCAGTTAAATGGACACAACAGATGCAAAGATCCTGCAGCAAGTTCTGAAGTAAAATATTTAAATATTCATCAATTTTTTTATATCCTCCCTGGACAACCCTGGACTGTCATCATAAGAGTGAATCTGTTTGGGGTAAAAATTGGCTGGTTTCTGCAAACAACCCTAATTAATTTAGACAGGATTATCCTGTCTCAAAGCTAACATATCTTGTGTTTTGATTTGAGCTAAATTTAAAAATGATGGCCATTACTGCCACTTTAAAGTCAGACCAGCGGTGCTTTAATGTTGTATAATAACTGACTGATAAATGGTATATGTCTATGCTAAGCGTGTTGTCGATGAAGAATAATCTGAAAAGTCCTAATCAGTGTGCCAGCAGTATAACAGCATGCTACATTGTTTAAAAAAAAAAAGTCAGCAGCGACTACATTCATGAAAAATAGCAACAGGTGTGAATATTACTGACATACTTGCACAAACTCTATTAGTCCATGTGCAGAACATTGCAGCATTAATTCAGTATAACACTCTTGTTATTTCCCCTTGAACTGCTTTCAGCAGCTTCTGTGTCGCATAAATGTGATCATGTTGGGACCGATACAATACTCAATTGGGGCTCAACGAAATATTTCCCAACAAAATTGGCGTCATTGTTGGGCTGAGGTACAATTATGCCAAAATAAGCTAATTATCTGATGGGTAAAAAAAAACAGCTCTTGCTAACTATACTTCCTTTTACTTGCTAGAAATCACATTTCTTTTTTTCTCTCAACTTTCAAGATTATATCACTTAACTGGCCTTAACCTGAAGCTCTTTGAACTGAAATGCATGTAATACTAGTATTATATACAAGTATTGTGGAATTGGACTCTCTGCCTCTCTCTATTTGCCATCAAATAACAATACCTCTTTTGGCTCTTGAGGGTGCAGACACCCCTATTAAACCCAGCTCCTGTATTTGGAAGCCATTTAACTGCTGTATTAATGCGCAAGGTATACACTTCAAATGTAGCTGCAGCTGCTGGCACACTCAGTCATTTTTTTATATTTTACCATATATTTTTTAATACTTTCCATACTTCTTAGTGATATAACTTCATGGCGTGTAAGGCCCCCAAAGCATCTCCTCTTATCTGACTCTCTTTGCACTGGCCAATCTTCTCAGCATGCAGCTGGGGGAGGTATTGCCACCAAAAGCATGGTTGTTTTGTGAGTCAAATGTTGGAAAATATTGCACACCATAGTGAAGATGAGCAGGCCTTGCACAGTGTGAAAAGTGTCCCTCTTTGGAGTGAATTGGGGGAGAAAGCTGAGTGAGCTGAGCAGAGCGAGACCAAATGTTCTTTATAAGGCTGAATCTCTCTCTAGCCTCAGGAATCGCATCAAAACTCCATCACAAGTATCAGCAGGGATGAAGATCCACATTTAACTTCAATATTCTGGTGTTAATCCTTCCCTTGATGCACTCCTTCATATTACTGCCAAGGTTAAACACCACTGGAAGTTCAGCAGTGACAGAGATTCACACAATGATGAAAATTCAACACAGAGCTTGATGTATGGCTGAAAAATGATCCCTCATTTACAGCTGTTAAATCATGGGACCAGAAACATTTGAACCCGTCTTTTGTACCACCAACTGCTGCTGTTTCGTTTGCTGAAACAAAGCTGCCTGTGGACATTACACCATGACTCTCACTCTCAGCAGGAGGAAAGTGTTTTCACACTCCACAGAATTCATCACTTTCTAGTCAGGCAGATCGTTGGCCAGCCTCTCTCCTCTGTCTCTACCTGTCATCTCACTGACCCTCCAGGAAAAATTATATGATGCCAAGAACGTTGCCACCATTTCTTGGTTCACTGGGTAGAGCTTCGCGCTCCAGTAAACCTTTGCTGTTCATTTCTGGTACGATTTTAACTGGCTGCCGCTGAGAGGCGAAGATGTCAACTAGCGTCCTGGCAGCAGCAGGTGCGGCACATTAACCAGCTCTCCGTTTACCGCCTTCAGTCTGAGGCTAATGTGGCCTGATAGAAACATGCAATGAATAAAGATAGCGCAGGGTGTGGTGAAGAGTGTGTTGTGCATCTCACATGAATATGAGAGTGCTGAATATTTTGGCAAACTAGTCACAGTCATTTTTTTTATTATGTGAAGCAATCAAATGGCATGATGGTAACTGTCAATAACCCTTGTGTCATTCCACATATATGGACACAATCTAAAGTTTCCCTCTTCTTTAATTGACCAGCAGTCAATAGCTTTGTGATGATGTCAGGGCCACTGCTCTGGACTCGGCTGGTTTAAATAGAGCTGGACAAGTACGATCTATTGTGGCTGTTTAATGGTGAAGTGTTAATACACCCTCATTAATGCCAGCTTTAGGCTCAGGATGTGATGCAATTTTCTGGACGCAGAGTCTCAGCAGCCTTTGGCATTTCAACACAGTGGGAAAAGATCGCTCTCAACTGCTCTTTAATCTTCTACCAATTTTTGTCTGCACGGTTGAGTCCACTTCAGTTTCCCAAATGGTCAACTCTGTGACCAACCATTTGATCAGACAAGCAAAACTAACGCATGTAATCCCATATATGAGGCATTTCATGTGCTTATCATTTACTCATGACCTTGAATCAATTCATTTACTCCTTATATTGATACAATTTCTATGATGTGCAGTGACAAAAAAACCCCCAAACATTAACTGGTTATACAAAATAATATTTGCTATGAAGTCAATATAGATGATATGCCTGGAGGCTCATAGCTAGCCACCAATATGACAGTGGCCAACGTTTTGAAACCAAAATCTAACTTGCTTCTTACAATGGTATTTTTTTTACATGTGAGATAAAAGCACCAATGTTTGCTACACATCACAGTTTCTTTCAACATCAACTTTTGATCTCAACCTGATTTTAATTGCCACTGTTGGAAGGATCCCAGTGAACTGTTTTCCTCCTGTTATCTTTGTATTAAGTTAAACAAGCCAACAAGTGGCTGCAGCTTCATACAGCTATACATATAGAGATAATTTCATAATCAAACTATAAATATACCAATAAAAATGTTTGATAGCAACAGTTGATATTTGGAAACCGTAAAGGACAAAATAACAAGGCGTGATTGTGATAATATGGTGGCTCCTTTGTTGGTATTGTCACGTCAGGTGTTTTCTTCACATGTAATATACACTGAAGAATTTAGAAACCCTTTACACAAAACAGCACAATAATTTCCTACTGCTTCAAAATGACCTGTGTTTAGATACAACCTAATAAAGCCAGTTAACTGAAGGAATGAAATTTGTTTTGGTTACAGTGATCTACTGGTTATAAGATTGTCTGCCTTTGTTAATTTTTGATGGATAGTGTCTACATTTGAAACAATCCAGGGCGTTCTGTTTTCATTTGTACTTATTGTGTCCCTTTATGTGTTAGGAAAAAAATTAAACAATGGATTTCTAAATCTTAGCTTGCACTTGAAAATCTCCCCTGGGGATGATGTCTCTTGTCCTACTCAGCTCGCCACAGAAAAGCAAAGCCTTTCAGCGGCAGCTCTTGGGAACGTGAGTATTTTGACAACACTTTACTACAATGACACGTTGAACTGCACGACTATTTCCATGTATTTACCGTGTACAGGTTTCATTACCACACTTAAACCTCACAGATTTAAATCATGTGAATAGAGGCTACTGAGAATAACCTCACGCTCGGTCTCCCTCTTTAAACATAACCAGCCTTGCTGCAGATTATTAAGGGGAATCAGTGCTGGTGCTGTGGCAACACCTTTTGTTGCAATCATACATGATGAAAATGGGCAAACTGTATTAAATCTCAAATTTCAAAAGATCTAACTATCCCAGAAAACAAGCGTAAAGGTGTAGGTTGTAATGTGAAGACAGTTCGAAGTCCAACTGCCCGTGACAGGCAGAAAAAAAAGCATCAGTTCATTTGTAAGATGATGGGATTTCATGGGGGTGTACGATCCTGCAGTATGTTTGTTCTCTGATGAGACACCTCCCGTGCTCATCAGCATTCCCAAAGAGAGAGCGAGCGAGGGCGCATTATGCAGAGTCAATCAATTTTGCGTTTGCTTGTGTGCGCAGCTACTTAATTCCATCACTATACCCTGTTGTCATGACAACACTATTATACATTGCCAAAAGGAAATGAGAGGTTCAACGCTGAGCGTTCACAGTTGTCTCAAATGCATTGGGGACGCAGCTCAACAGCATGTGAGGACAGTGTGGATCATGTCAGTGTGCTCAGGGGCTTGTGTTTTCCTTCTTACATCAAATCTTCAGGAAAACATCCCCGTTGTATTTTTGGCAGCTGCGTGTGTATGTCTATCAAATGAATTAGAGTGTGTCTGTTTTTAGAAAAACATCTGAAAAACACAATCTCAGCCTAACCCAGAGGAGAGGACTCTTTGATACTGTCAGCCAGATCCTCAAGTGTGCACACTCATGTACACGTGCCGCACACATTTACACACATTCACTGGCTGCGTGTCAGCCTTCTAACAGATGGGTTTTTATTACAGTTTCAAGCTCAGCATTGCCAAACTCACCCCATAAACTGGCATGTGCCCCTCTGGCAATTTCATGTGTCTTAGGAACAACAAGGGCTGTTGTGCCGTGTGTCAAGCTGTAAAAAAAACAAACAAAAAAAATAGCAGAAGCAGAGAGGTGATCGGTACAGTTCCAACTTTATAGCAATGATAAAACACAGACAAAGGCACAAGGGTTGTTGACAGCCGAGCTGTTTTGTTCCAAGTCTGAAATTTGATGGGTTTGTAATTTCTCTCTGAGCCTCTCCTGGCTGAGCTGCTTTGTTGGCAATAATAATTACTTTGGCCACTTCATGATCATTTCCTGACCAAAAAGGGGTCTGGTGATTTTATGCACCAGACCCAGACCCTTTTATTAATTTATTCTTTCCATAGACAATGTTGTTTGACTCACAGTTTGAGTTCTTCCACAGCTAGAATTTGTATGTATAAACTGTCCCAATGAAACCAGCAATAAAAAAGACTAAAGGCTGTAATGTACAAGCTGTAAAAGCTTTACTTGTGATGTGCATCACAAACACCAAAAACAGTGTGCAACAGTCTGAAGCTGCACGACTCAGTCGTAGGTGTTTTTAGTCCCTGGTGCAGAGGGAAAAGATTCAGGTAAAGACACAAAAATGCAATATTGTTTAACTTTTAACATTACAAGAGAAAATGCTTTCAGGGACAAGGACTAAGTGATATGTTTGTGAGAGGATAGCTTTGAATCCAACGCCTGTCTCAGCTCTGCGTCTCTCCCTTTTATTTTCAAGTCACTCCCTTTTCAGCGTCCTCTGGAAACAGTTCTGTTCTATGTTTTATTTAGGTTGCAGTGCCAAGATACTTTGAGCTTGTAAACTCAACATGCTACCATGAGGCAGATAAACGAGCTGATAAATTCTGTGTTTTATCCCTCATACCTTTGGCCTTGATTTCTTTTGTCAATTGTGTGCACTATCACTACATGCGAAAAACACACAATTACAACAAATTATTGCAGTTTCCCAATTCTCCAACCCTGCACCTCTCACATTTACAAGCTCCAAAGCTCATTCATTTACGCAGTTAGGCGTGATGGACAAATGGTCCAAGTCAATCTGCAGTTTTGCATAATATATTGTCCCACTGAGATGTATAAAGCACTCACTCAGCTGCTGTGATACTAACACAATGATATTTTGTAGAAATGGTCCACAGATTTCTACCTCAGCTGCTGTCAGTAAACTTCTGGGAGGATGATGCATCGATGGGTGAAAGGCTGTATTTGTGTAAAAAAAAAAAGAAATGCTTCACACATAATATTTGCAGGTTACTGATCTGAGCAGCTCTTATTTTCATTGACCTACTGTGACCGTTTCCTCCTAAACTGGGATTGGATGATGACTGTAGTGAGGAAAGTGTTAATTCCTTTCCTCAGATCAGGGAACCCATTTGACTACAGTGTGATGTGGGTGTGTTGTAATATATCCGAGGCTCGTGTTGGTGGTGAATATGCGCTATTTGTGCTCTTAATTGCTGTCAGGCTGGCAGTTAGTTCACACTGAGCCTAACTGGAGCATGATAGCTGGCTTTTCTATGGTCCTGTAAACACTGCCTCAGAAGTCCTGTGGGTTTTGACTCTGGACAACAGGTAAAAAGCTGCAAATCACTGAATACATTAACTGAAAACTTAAGTTTCATTCATACTGAGCAAGGAATCATACTCATGCAGGATTACATACATGCCTTAGGGAAATATGAATTATTCATTGTGAGATGCAAGATTTGTTGGGAGTGTAGCTTATTTCATGCATACCCTGATCATAAAAGACCAAATGCATAAACTTTGAAGTGACATGTGGTAGAAAAACATTTTTAAAACAAAGACTATATTGTTCTTCACCTATCTCTGTAGTGGCAGGTGTTAAAATCCATCTTAAAACTAATAAAGCTGTGTCTAATTACAGCTTTAATACTGTCATTATTCATTCGAAATGACAAATATGATTTTTAAACTTATTTCATCTTAATATGAAATAAAAAGCCATGCTTTTATTTTCAAAATTAATGCCCAAAAATTAAATGTCACAAAGCAATAAATAATTTTAAGACTCTGTGGAAGGTTTTGTGACTTGTAAAGGACCAAAACAAAGACAGCATTAAGATGATAAGCTGCTGGTTTTAGGCTGTAGCCAGAGTGTCAGAGTATAATGAAAATAAATGGTCCAATATGTGCAAAGTGGAACCGCTGGGACTCACCAGAAGGAGAGCAGAGAACAGGAAGTAAAACTTCATCATAATGAATGCAAGAAAAATGTTTTGTTGCGATTTTGGTGGGATTGTCATAACCTAAGACCAGGGGGAATTTGTCTTGTTTTCATTAGCAGGTATAGAACCTGCCCATGGAGTGACCCCAAAAGATAAATAATGCATCAGGACTTGAAAGTATTAAATTCATTAGGAGAACTTTCAGAAGACTCTCTAGATCTCAGTATAAAGTAAACGTTGCCCAGGGGAACCTATTAAGCATATACTGAAAGCATAACTCTTACCAGGTCTGGCCTGAACCCAGTTTTTCTTCTCACACTCCATCATGAAACTGAACAGAGCAAATACGCTTTTTATTTCTCCCCGAAAGCAGCCTCTGTATAAAGCAGCATGGATAAAGAAAGTCAGGCTGTGAACCCACTGGACTCAACTGATTAAAAAGCAAAACATCAAATATTATGCTGTCTCTGTGAAATGTGGCCACTTCATGTCGAGGTCATACATTTAATTTATTTCATTTCGGCTGGGAACCAACGGCCATTATGAAATAGCGTACAAGCACATTTATATTGGACACTATTTTTGTATTTCAGTTGTCCCTGTGCACTCTTTGAGCCTACATTTGTACAAACCAGAAAAAAAAAAAGAAATTTGATGCTTTGCCTAAAACCCACAGAAGAGTTGACACATTTCCAGAGATTTTATCTTTACAGTAAACAGGAATGATCAGAACTATGTCAGAACAACAGATTCTAGTTAGATGGCAAAGCTTCTTAACAAAAAGGATTTTGAGATAATCAAGCAGAAATCTGCATGTATTGAGTTAGAAAACTGAATGCACCGAAAAAAAATCAAAGGCTAAAGCATTATTATATCAGAATGTCCACGCTGATGGTCTATGTGGGTATATAATTGTAAGTGAAAGTCTAAAAATTAAAATGGGAATAATGTATCAGAAAGAATTTGAGGAATGCCAGCTGCAAAAATGGTAGTAGCTCATAGCGTAGTAGTGTCGTAGGGTATACATTAGCAATTCAATAAAAACTGTTCATTTGTTTTTACACAATATGCAAATGATGGTGCTGCAAAAATGCCCTGTTATTGACATTAATGGCATGTAGATGTTCAGACTTAGATGAGCACTTGGAGAGCAGCTTTACAGCATGCCAAAGAGCATTAAATGCTGTACATTATAATCCCATCATCATGTTACATGGCTCAGCAATGCACCTTTCGGTTATCCTGCTAAAGAAAAATCCCCTGCTTGAAAGATTTTGCTCTCACTTTCTCTGTGCTCGTGTGGTATTTTATAGCATTTATTATGCAAGAATCTTACAACAGCTGAGTTATGGACACCTTGTTACAGTGCTGTGACAAGACCATTAGTATGAAAGAAGGTTGGAAACCAACTCAGAGGCAATCATTTCAGATGGCCTGTAGCTCCGCAGACACCCTGATTAGGCTCAGCTTCCAGGTGTATAATGACCTGCCACTTCTACTAATCCATCGCATAGCCTCCTCCGCCTCCTCCTCCTTCTCCCTGACCCAAACAGGACCTCTGTTTAGATTAAACACAGGATCATTCAACAGGACTGATGTGGAGGTCAGCAGTAAATTCCTGGATAACAAATGGTCCCCCACACGAAAACACATACGTTTGGTTTTTCAAATGTTTTCATGGTAAGGTGCAGCGATGGGTATGTAATGTGAACACTTTAGCGACCTCAAATAAGCAAATCTTTCAAATGTGGAACAAGCAGCAAAACATGCTATTTAGGTTTACGTGTCATTGGTTGAATTCACAGTTTTCTTTCAGTATTTTAAAATGTTTATTGTTTTGTATTTTACTTTATTTTACTTTACTCATAACAATAAAAATTTTTAAAAATTCATTATTAATACATTTTTTATTGGCAAGTCAACTTTATAGTTCAGATGTGTTGAACTGTAAATATGTGCGTGTTAAGCTGATCTGCTGTGTGTTATGTAAATAAATGTAACTATTGGAATGATATCTTTTAGGTCACTTTCTTTTAGCTGGGCTAATTTTGCTTACTAACCTTTACATAACCTTAAAATGAAGCAGTTTTCAATTGGTGATATTTCTAAATAAGGAAATGCAACACAAGCTGGAATATTCTTTGCTTTTCAGATATATTTGTTATGAATCCAATGACTTGAGAGAAAAAAATACATTTTGTGTTTAGTATAACATTTGGAATAATATTAAACATGCGATGAAAAAATATGACCTCGCAAACATATATCGTGGGTTTTTAAAAGGAATGACTGCCGATAGGAAAGGCCTTTGTTGGGGCCATTGTGCCTGCTGGAAGTTGTAATAAAACATCACTTCAAGTAGTTTCCTAAAAGGGAAGACCAGAGGGCTGCGGTGAAAGTGAGGGGAGAGGCCAGAGGAGGAGAGGGAAAGCACTGGAGCAGATTCAGAGATAGTCCTGCAGAATAGAGATTGATGAGGCGCTGGGGCGGGGGGGGGAGGTGGGAGGGGTGACTTCAAGAGAGGAAAGCAGCTGCAGTGTGGTAATGGTAACAAATGGTGCAGGAGCGCAAACATTGACAAACACATGAGATAGTGTAGAAACTGATCAAGCTGTGAGACTCATTGAAAGATGCATCTCAACTGAGGAACTTAAACCTTTGAAGTTTTCATTTAAGGCAACAAGTAACTGGTATATGGAAAGATACTGGCAGTAATCTCATCAGTCCAATTTTGCTAAAACAACAATGTCCACATAATTGTAATGCCAACGTTTTGATTGAAATTTATGGAACTGATGTGGAGCTATAACATGTTGTAGAAAGAAAAACACATACAGAGAAACTCCCTCCATCTGATGTAGATATTATAGTCAGTGGATCCAAAATCACGTTTTTACAAGTAAAATCAAATGTCAGTATTTATTTTTTATAAAGTTACATTCAAATATTAAGCTGTGAATGAATTCAGCTAAAGTTAGTAATACGTGCACGACAAAAACATTTCATTACATCCTTCTTGGACAATGCATCACAATAAATTACATTTTAATATTTAACACCACTTTCATATCTATAGTGAATGATTGTGATTTTATAATAATGAGAACTGACTCCTTTAACTACATTTTGAAAGTCTACTTATGGAATTAAATTGAAATGCAAAATGAATAAATAAACCAGAGAAAACACACACAGAGACACGTGCACATATATGTGTGTTTGTGTGTGTGTGCGCATGTGTATATGTATATATACTTCACTGACCCTTGTGTAAAAGCTTGCTTTTTCTGCTTGACTTCTGCTGGTAAGCTCAGTTCCACATATTGATCCCAAACAGAAAAAGCCATCTTTTCAGAGGAGGATTGACAAAAGAGAATCTTATGGTTCCCCCCTGACAAAACCCAAGTTTCTGACCCCAGAGACCACCTCAGGTCACTGAGGACCAGCTTCCAAGCCTGACTACTGAGGCATTTATGAACAGGTTTAACATTAAAAATGTAATAAAATACTTTGCTACTACTCCTCACAACAAAATTAACAAAGACTATGTTGTATTTTGGAAAATAAAGCAATGTTAATTGTTGGATTTCAAAATACCCAGAAATTCTTTGATAAATTGTGAGTGAAGAGTTAATCATTGCCCTTTTGATATTATGGCTTCTTCGTGTTTACATCATGCCAGTGTGTTTTACAATTACCATTATTCTATTTATCTTATAGCAATGTATATCTCCTCAGAATTTGAAATACTTAATCATGGGTTGTTCAGAAATGGATGGCCTAAATTGTTTTTGCTCACATGTATCTAATAACATTAATCCCAGCACTTATATGATTCCCATGATTCTCTTGAATGACCCTGGAAAGTTTCCTGTCCTGTAAGTTTCCCCTATTGTGTAGGCACAAGGAAACACAACACAATGAATCCTCTGAGAAGCAAAGCCCCAATCTGATCTGAGCTCATGAACAGAGTATAAAGTTCCATAAATCCCAGGGGGCTGCACTCCATCGAGGTCAGACAGGGTTGAGCTTCTGCAGCCTTCTGCCACTGTGACACTTCACAGGTTTTGCTCATAAAAGCGTAAGGGCTCTACATTTCCCAGTTAACACCAACCTCCTGTGCCTGAGCCTCCAGCATCACACTGGTAGTTTACAGCTTTTAAAATGAAACTCAGATTACAATCATTGTAAAAAAAAAAAGAAAAAAGGACTGATTACAAATGTCCCTGACATTATAGAGGAAAGAAAAGCAATTATATGATCAAAATAGAAGCTGAGAAACCAGCGAGGAAGACTTCCTGTTTGTATCTGTCACCTGAACTGAGCTAGTCCTTTGTGTTTAGAAAAGACACCAATGACTCATTTATAGCATCATTTATGTCTTGTTACCGGGTTGCTCCCATTTGCTCCGAACCCCAAGAGCTTACTGTAACTGGGAAGTCTCGCTGCATCTCAATGTGAATGTTCATCACTTTCGAGGTTTTGCAGACAATAAACAGACGGTTTACAGGGAGATACACATAGTCTCCCGCAAGGACACAGAGCATCTGTTTGCAATCCCTTTACTAAATAGATTTGCACAGTTTTGGCCTTGCTGCCACTAAAGGAACAACAGCTTTCAGAGGACTTAGCAGAAAAATAATGCACAGATAAGCAGAGAATAAAAGGGACACGGAGACATCTGAGGTAGCAGTGTCAAGACAGCAATAGCAGACCACAATTTGACAAGTGAGAGAAAAAAGGAAAGAGGCGGAGTGTAAGTAAAATGGAGAGTCTGTCTGTCTGTGACACAGAATACAATTGTGGGATTTTCATTTTTTTTCCAAGCCTTAATCACTCGGTTGCTATGAGGATCACATTCCTGTGCAGACGTGACCATGAACAACACGGATTAGGGGCTGAGGATCACAGTGTGATGCCTAAATTGGAATACAGTTTGTCTGTCTGCATACAAAACACCTCATCCTGTGTCTGGGGCTCCGGTGAATTCTCTCGTAAAAACCTCAGTCACACACTGACCTGCAGTCATTGTAGCAGCTGCTAATGTGGGAGTGTGACAGTCGGGAAATGATGACACCTTTCCAGCAACACAGAGTTTACAGAGCGGAGATCTGTCCTGATAGGACGCAATATTTCATTGTGCGTTATCAAATATAAAAAATGTCACTGTTGTTTGTCTCTCAATTATTCAGGTCTGCTATTCAGCTGGCTTTTCATAGATCATCCTCCTCTGAGCTTTCGACCAGTGTTTCACATTGCCAAGCGGAAACACACTGAGTAATGCCAAGTAACCAATTACATGATATTATTATAATTAATTATCAACTGGTTTCTCCGTTAAATGTTTGTTAAATATTAGCAAAAATGTGTGGCAACAAAGACAATTAGCAGTGGTTATTATTTCCTTCTTGGAAAAGCAGATGCACCTGCACAGACTGCTGTTCAGACTGCATCAATAAATAGCTCAAAAGCTTCCTCTTCTTTGAATAGAATTGACAAAATTCAAATTTTGAATGCAGCGTTTGAATTTCCCAATCCACAAGATGTTTGTTCAATGCAAATTTCTGGTAAAGTCTTTGCAAAAGCTACGATTTGAACATAAATTGCAGGACCTATTTGTATATGCAAGGGCAAATCCACAACATGAGTTATCCGGTGAACACCAAGCAGAGTCAGAAATCTCTCTCACAGACACACACACACACTCAGCAATCCATCAGTAGTCCTCTGATCTGCTCATTTGAGATAAAAGAAGTCAGGCCGGTTCTCCAGGGCATTAAGGAACGCTAACACCTTCCACCTCTCAATTCCTGCACCATGTAATTCATGTTAGTGCAACTCAGAAAAACACCACAGGAAAGAGCAAAATGTATTAAAGCAAACCCAAATTAACATATCGTGTGCGACTCGGTGTGTAAAATGCAAACACTGAATATGAAATCATTCGAATTTACCATACCTTTAAAAATGTGTAGATTACGTGAGGGAAACTACAGCTGAGGAAAAATCAAGAGCTCCTTTATTTATTCCTAAAGTGGTTGATCATAGTCATTGTAGAGCATGTTTTCGAAAATAAATAAGCCCTTTTTGGAGAAAAAGACCCGTTTCTTCAGTCTGAAAGCTGAGATACACAACGGGTTCTGCATGTTATACACACTGGTATTATTCCCTGAAAATGCAGACTGAGGACTCTGCATCGGTGTCGCACACAGTAAGGGGCTGCACTTTTACTGGAACGTGTTGGAGATGGTTATTAAGAATGCCAAACTGCATCAGTCCACATTATGTGGTCCCAGCGAATCAGCAACAGGAGAAGTTGGCACGTTGTTGTTGCAACAGCTAGTAAAAAATACTACATATGTTTTGAATACATTTTCAAGAGGGAATAATTCTCACATTAGCTTTCAGAGTTTGGTATCAAATTGTGATGAAATATTTTGTGATACGACTCTGTCTCTGTTAAATGATTCCACCTATATTTTGATGATTGTTGATTTGTTGTTGATTCAAATAGCAAAATTGAGTGGTAATACACTTCGTCATCATATTTATTGTGTGGGAATGAACTATTTTTCAAGCAACACTTGCTGCAGGCTCATCGCAGTTCTTTTCAAACACAAAGCCTTCAATCTGCTTTCACTGACTTATTTGAACTGGGCAGCATGGTGATGTTTTTTTTTTTTTTTCATTTGCAGGTGCAGAGAACAAATCTGCTGTCAGACAGGCAAATCATCTCTTTTGCCAGGCATGTCTAATGTTTATGAGTCTGGGCCGACCGTACCTGCTGTGGTTGTCACTCACCATCAGTCGAGCAAGAATCCTTGTGAGCTTCACCTTGAAGGGAAACAGAGACACAACAAGTGACTGAAGAAATGTAACTAATATGAAAAGGAAGCTGCTGCAATGTGATGATGACAACGTGACAATTTCTTTAGTTTTAGTAATATGAAATTGCACATATTAATGCCAGGAGAGTTCCTTCTACTGTAAGAAACGAACATCTGTCAGTGGTCATGTAACTGTAAATTGAACTATTATGTACTGTAAATATTGAAATAATGAATGGACATCAAATTATTGGTCAACTGTCTTCCAACCTTTGCTCAACATTCATTTATTCATCTCATTCCTCCACATGTCAAGGATAACATTCCTTGACTGAATTTTTTCCACAGATGGCAAAATTATGAAGTAGCAAAAATCTTGTGTAACCTATTTGCAACACTGGCATTCCTCTCTAATACTTTGTGTTTAATTTATTCTCCTGACATAATCCTAATCTACTTCTCTTATGATTCAAGGTTCAGTAAAGATGTTGCAAATGTGCTTTCTTGTAATCCTGCTCTCTTGCCCATCCCATTTCCTAACCAAATAAAATCCTAGTGGGATCTCACTTCCAGCACTGTTTGATTCAATTATTTTACTGGCCCTCTCTCATTGTATTTCTTCAACTTGCAGAACAAAGAAATCCAAAGATCATATTTAATGTTTATGATTATGATTCATATGACTATTATGATCATTATGATGGTGATGATGATGATGATTATTATTAGTAGCAGTAGTAGTAACTAGTCAAATAGAATTTAATAAACAATATCCCCATATCTGAAATCCTTAAATGTTAAAAGGTCAGGGGCTCCCCCACTGATCGTCAGCAACAACACGTATTCCCTTGCTCTTTCTCACAGCTCTAAACAACGGCTGTGGCTGCTATAAAACATTCTGTCTGGTTCTGCCTTATCAGTTTGAACAGGCTTTGACCAAGAAGATGACAGACCTGATCCACCTTTGGAAGCTGGACTGGAGCAGGAAAACAAGCATGCCCACAGCCAGGTGGTGGAATAGAGGGAAATAGAAACGTGGAGAGAAATACTGCTGGTACACTACAATATGTATGATCTGGAATTCTTTTATGAACAATATTGTGGATTTTATTTTATTTTTTATCTGTGGACATTTAAGGACTAATGGAATATATGTGTTTAATGCTCAGAAGTTGGTTTTGGCTTGAGAGTTTTACTCTCTTTGGAATGTACATCTTTGAATCTTTGTGGCTTTGCAGATTGTTCACATCCATGAAAACCTGTATAGCACATTATAGAAAAGGGAAAACTAAGCAAAGAATGCTCTTCAAAGTATAACTATGTTGCATTGAGATTGCTTAGTTTTCATGTGTAGCACAATCATATAGCACTGGCATTATTATGCGATCATATGAATGTACTGTGGCTGTCAAAGACACTATCGGCTATGGTGGAGCACATTTGGCACTTCAGTCAGGTTTGTTTTCATCAGAGCACTTCCCTAAGTACCTGACAGTCTATAAAACAAACACCACAGTAGCCTGTGTGATAAAGACATTATTTGTGTGCCTGTCAGTCAATCATGTCAAATGTGAAAATGCCACAATTCTTACTTTGTGTGTACTGCTTAAAATTATTTTTATACCAATTTTATAACTTATTCCCTGTGCTCCCATATAAACATACATTTAAAAATAGGATGATGGTTAATCATAAATGTGTTGCACTGACATTTTGGCTATAGTAGCCATGCTGTCAGCCACTCTGTCAGTTTAGTCCACCACATACTGTATCTGAAAAGCTACAGCATAAAGGATACATCGAGCACCAGAGCTGTTGCTTTGCTGGGGACTCTTATGAGTGAAATTTTTGTGTTTGCAACCAAACAAAAAATTTCTGGGGAGATATATGAGCAAGGAAGTGTAAGCTGAAGATTTAATTTAATATCAAATTTAATTATGTCATATCAAGTTGCCATCAAAGCAACAATTTCCCTTTGCCCACAGCACAAGGACTCCACTCGGTGTTTTGAAAATGAACTTCTGCCTCCTTCTAGCTACAAAGGCAGCGAATCTGCACCATCCAAACTATATCTAATTGTCAGGCTGGTCAATGCCTAGGTGAAAATCCAATACCAAATCTCATTCACCTCCTTTCTTGTACATCTTCGTTTCAATCAGCAAATGAAGTAGTCTCAATAAGATGTGATAAGACTCATACATTTTAACAAGTCCTCTCCGGATACCTCTCTCTCCTCAACTGGCCCGTTCTCACACCCTTCGCCGGTCCAGCCACATCAAACAGTGAACAGCCAGATACCATGGGGTTAATCAGTGTTACTAATAGAGGCAGCATTGCCTGGAGACATAGCCATTACTAGACCATTGGAAGAAGGGATCATGGGAATGGAATAATTTAAATCCGGTATCCTTCATGGTTCAAAGAAGTGGGAACACTAAAATAATTAAAATTATACACTGAATAACTTTCACTGGAGATGTTGATCAATGAGAGGCCTTGAGGTAGTTTAAAATACTGCATATCTGCCTTATGGGACAGTGATGGGAATTGTATAATGATTGTGGATAATTTTTTTTCATACTGTGAAAAGTATGTTCTAGACTGAGTGAATGAAATATTTTGGTTTATTGAAACTAATGGCATCAGTGGAGAAAATACACAGGTCAGGATGGGCCTTTTCTCTGCTGTCTTGCAATATATGTGAAAAGAGTTCAGTTCTTAGTGGATTTAGTCTGTTGCCTCTGTTGCCCTCATCACTCCTCTGTGTGCTTGATTCCTCAGATATGCAGGTCAGCTTATCTGGACACTCTTAATTGTCTATGCTGTACATGTTATTGTCCACCACGTCTTCCACAGCAAGTCACAGTGGTTGTATTTACATGGAACCATTTATTCCACCAATGACAAATATAATAGCTTAATCAGAACATATCACAACACCTTGTAAATAATCGTAATGACTAATAATTGCTTTGCGAATGTCAGACCATTCCTGGAAGTCTACTTTTAAATGGGCATATAGAAACTCATCTCCCTTTCAATTAGGGATGGCCAATATTATTTTTGCCGATATCCGATATGCCGATATTGTCCAAACACTTAATTTCCGATTTCCGATATCAACCGATACTGATATGTGCAGCCATTTTTCCCCCAAACTATTTGTATGTCACATCACATATCTCCTGTCATGGAATTAATACATTACCTACTTTTATTGTGATGCCCCACTAGAGGCATTCCACAAATTAACATTGTCTATACAAAATAAGAACACTACTTCAACTTAAGTTATGGAAAAGTGCCATATTTATTTTTAACATTTTGTCTCAAACAACAGCTCTTCCTGAGATCATCCTGACAATGCCTATTATAACTAGGACAAATCTGACTTCTTCACAAATTGTAAAAAATACTCCGTGTACCTCGGGATGGTTCTTCCTGATGTGAGCGATTAAATTTTAAGTGTTGAAGGCCGAAGTCTTGTCTCCCCCTCGCCTTACAAGCGCCTTGCATTCATTGCAAATTGCATTTTTGTTATCCGCAGGTGACACTTTAAAAAAATTCCAGACCACGGACATTTTGTGTAGCAACAAGTGAGCAATCTTGTTAGCCACGACTACCCACACAGTGTTGTTGTTATTTTGCCTCCAGGTGCGGTTTGATGAGGTCATCAATGGCGCGCCGGTAAACGTTTCGGGACCCCACAAGCGATTCCAGCGTATTTGGCGAAACCCAGGCATTGCGTTATCGGGTTTTCATTATCGGAGGAAAAACCAATAACGATTCTCACAGATATTACATAATTATGATAATTGCGGGCCGATAATATCGGTCGGCCGATATTATCGGACATCCCTACTTTCAATAGATCCAGTAATAACTTATTCGGAGCTGTGGCATTAGTAAAAAGCTTTAGCACAACATCACAGCAGTAAGAAGATGACACTGCTCAGCACTACAGTGCATTAGCATGCTGGAACAGGCCTGTACAGGAACTAAGGACACGCATCCTCCAGCAATTAAAATATTGTCTTTTTCAGTTAAAGGTTATTCATAAGACATACTGTATGCCTTGGGCACTCTGTGTGGCCCCTGTTAATAAGCCACAGAGATGAGCTGCAGCACTCAGGCTGCCATTTGTTGAATAGTGAGTGAACTCCCTGGGTGTCATTGAGATGCAAAGTGGATGGGAGTGGAACCAGTACAGCAGTGGTCCTCCGCGTGCAGCTGTTCTGCTGAATATGCAGCATTAATCCAAATCAGTCGAGGCCAAATCACCTTTTCTCTGGCTCGCTGGGCTGATTCTGGTTGAGAGGGGACACAGAATTGTAACTGGAATGTGTGCAGGATTATATTGAAGTTTGCCAACATTGGATCTTTGGCTAATCTCAGTCAACATACACATCAGGCGTTAATGAATGGCATTGTTAATATTAATTTAATTTATACTAAATGTGTATATGCTTCATATTTCGTCACCTCAAACCCAATCTGAGCTTTGAGTCTATTCAAACTCACTTAGGATTATTATCTTATTAATTGGAATTCCTCTAACCTGTCAGATGCAACTTCTCCTGCCAGTGATATTGGCATGTCAGCTAATTAAAATGAATTGACCCATGAAATAGACGTGTCCTTCAGCAGATTGTGAGAAGACACATTATGTGAAGAGTGAGCTGATGAAATTGCTTTACCGGCAAGGTTACATACTGGGGATAAAATCCTTTCTGGTTATTTGTCAATACATGTCAGCATATAGTGAAGGAACTGATAACTACACAACTTGCTTTGTGTGTGTGTGTGTGTGTTAAAGGTGTTGAAGGCAACAAGTCCTTATAGGTCATTTTCAACCCTCTAATCCTAACCACAGGAAACCACTCCTAAAATAGGCCCCTACTGGGACTGGACATTAGTTGTCATGGTTACAATAATAAACATGCCAATTGTATTGAGAACACCTACCATCATTGCCATGGTAACTATAATGAAAGCTATGGCTTTAGGTTTAGAAAAAGATTGTGAAGTGTAATAAAAAATACTTCTTTTAGATTAGACTTTGTGTTATTATCATAAAGGCGCATCTGTAGTTTTTATCATCACAAACGGTTTGGTCACTCAAGGCCCTAAAACCAAAATGATGCCAACCAAAATGATTTGTGGATGGTCTGTTTTGATATGTGGAGCTCTGAATATTATAATGAGGCACTAGGTCAGCTATTTTAAGTGTTTTAATGGCTTTTAGAAATCAGAGTGCCATCATTGGAAGGTTTAATGGAAAGGTAAACCAAGCTGCTCCTACTCAGCTGAGGTTAATTTTGTCACTGAACATCAATTTATGTTTTCAATTTTCTTACACAGTCAAAGTACCAGTGGGCAGAATGTGCAATAATTTTTGCAGCTTTCATGAAGTAGAGACTTCCATGAAAGGGGCAGTGGACTCCCAGTGGAATGACATTGTCTGCATGACTGATGTTATGTGGTTGGAGGGGAACAAATGAAATCTCTATATTTGTAGCTGATCACAAAGCAGCATTCGGTCCCTGTAGGAACAACAGCTCAATGCAGCTCAGCGGCTCTGGGCAGGCTGTATAGAGAACAGTGTGCTGACAGAAAGGCTGTCCAGCTAAATGACCTTTAAAGCTGTCACATTTTCTCTTATTGTAAATGTTTTATACTACATGAGCAGCTAGCAATGGGGTTGTAATGAGAACTAAATCGAACTGCTTATGTGATGAGTTTGTTATAGAGTTTGAATGACACAGCTTGAATTGTATCCTTATTGTTTGAACATTACACCACATTATCTCTGCAGACAGAGCTGCTAAAGCCCTCTGATGGATACTGCTCTGCAGCCATGACGAAGGAAGGGAAACATACCTGACTTTACTGTTTGCTCAGGTTTTATCCTCTTCCACACATCCTAATTTTGAGGAACTAGGGTGTGATGAAAGTACACAAGCACAAGGAAAGACCTTTTTAGGGAATTGGTAAGGTAACCTGTGTCTGCCCTATTTCCTTAATCTTAGGCAGGTTTTGAATAACTAATAAAAAAGTGTGTGTAAAAGTATGTTCACATTGCAAAACTATCAATGAAATGTAGAGAGTAATGTAGAGAGTAAAAAAAAAACAAAAGCAAAACAAGACAAGCAAACATGAATCTAAATAAAGTTCAATGTGGTATTTTTAGGTGCAGTTTAATTGAGCTTATGCATTTTTCTCTCGGTACACAAGTAGAAGGTGTTTTTTGTGATTACAGTATTTTGTGCATGCTGATTCAGGTTGTTCATATCCAGACTTGTTTGCACCTTACCTGTCCACTAGGTGTCCTTGGTGATTTTCCAAACTGTCAATTACCTGACTGTCCTTGTGGTCCTTCTGCCTCACAGCTGCTGCTCATGCTGCTTCTGAACACTAATACTGCGTGAGTCTTACTTTCTCCCTTGCTCATGCCATTCAGCTGCCATTTCACTGTTCATGATGATCTTCTGTCCCCTGATTTTGTCCATGCCCTATATTGACTGTCACCCCAAGACCTTTAGCCTTTAATCTACTGTATGTTTGCATTAAAGTTCTCCAAACCATTGTGATAAATCCAACAAATGCATCACAGGATTATTTTTTATGGAAGTAGCTGGAATTTTTTGATTTATTACATATATTTTATCGCAAAAAGTGGTTCAGCGTGAATAGTCGGGTTTTAAGCTACATATGTCAATCTCCTACTCCTCTGCCGTACCTCCCTCTCTCTTCTCTGTTTTCTCCTAACTGAAGTAATCATTTCTCCCTGATGGGTGCCAACACGCCAGTCTGTCGCAGACTCTTTATAGTCCCTTCCGCTGCCGGCACCTCCCTGCCTGTGACACACTATCATTTTCCCCTCCAGCAGTTTTCAATTTAGATTGTTAAAACCAGCATGTTCTTTATAGACAGCAAGACAGTAAATCTTAAAAGCTGCTGTGAAAGCACAGTGAGTGTTTCCTGTAAAGCTTCTTGTTTTGACCCAGGGTCATAAGCCAGGCTGATCTGATCAAAACTGACATCCTATTAGTCTTGCATAACCTCACTAACACCACCCCAATGTGATTTAGTTTTCCCTAGCGAGATATGCCCTCTGCTGTAACATAAGCTTTTTCAAATACATCAATTCAGCGGTAGCCTACATTTTATTTTAGGCACAGTTAAGTGGTTGAAAAAGTTGTAAAGGTGACTCAGTACTCTTCAAAGCAGAATCTTTTTGGGTTTTAGAGAGGGAATCTACTGTAGATCAGGAGGGGGCAGAGTTTATTTGAGAAGCTTATTCACCAGCCAGTGATGATGCACATATAATGTAGAGGGCACAAATGTGTCAGCTTCAAAAGAAAAAGAAGCCCAGTGAAATTCCCTCTCTGTGTGTCAGCGGGGTTGGCTTGTATGAAGCAATGAGCAGAGGAGCTTTTTCCCTTCTGTTGCCACAAAAAAAAAGAAAGAAAGAAAGAGAGAAAAAAGAAAATGCTTGGCAAGAATGAGGGCAAAATGAAAACCTTGAACAATTACACATCCCTCCACTATGGTATCTATTACCTGATAACTTTAGAGCTCATTCGTCTCCCTTAAACACCCCATCAGCTGGTGGCGAGCAGGCGAACATGGAGGTTGTGCTTTGATGATCAGACACAGGGAGGAACTGGGCATAGTACAATCACCGGGGCGCTCTAATGAACAGTGGGACTGTTTTTATCAGCGCACGCCAGGAGAAATCCTCCATCACCATGACAGACTGCACTCACCAGGGGCTTGATTGTGAAGCGGTGTCTTCCAATTGAGCTTGCAAGTGCACAGGGCAGATCCTTCACGTGCTGTCGTTCAATAGTTTTCTTGCCATTATACCTGGTAGGAGAATTCATTATTTGAATATGGACCAAGGCTTTGAAATGTATCTTTTCTGACAGATTGTTGTGCCACATCAGGGAAAATATCAGGAGAATACAACTTTGAGACTGTGTGTCTGACTTACATGTTACTAGAAAGTGAACGGCAGATTTTGCAGAAGGATCCCACTTGGATGGCTTGGGAACAAAAATCTGTGGTAATTTCCTATTCATACGATTTAAAAATGTTAGTGTTGTCCAGGATTACTATCATAGTTATTCTCAAACTCCCTGTTGCTCCAGATTGGATTTTTTTTTTTTGTGGATTTTTACAAAGGCCTCAACCTGGTAACGAGGAGCACGTGATTTGTTGTTGGCCCACTTTGGCCATTTCAAAAAAGACATGAATTGTGACACAAAATACAAAATGAAAATAAAAGAAAGAAGATAAAAAAAATTAAAATGAGTCGACAGTTAACAATGTTGAGTTTACTTTGCTATTGCTTTCAACTGACTCGGATTCTCATGCATGGTCCGTTACCACTGTTGCTCCAGGTGTCGATAGAGCTGATAGATTTTCATGCAATAGATTGGAAAGTCAAAGACCCCAATCAACATCAGTAAGCCCATTGATTTGTCTGATAATGAGTCTAGATAGCCACTTTAACCAGAGTCCCAAGGCATATCACATCAATACATACTGCACTTAAAAACTTTTCCTCACACGAGCTTGTGTTAGAGAATTCCATGGTGGTTGTCAAATCTAATGCTGGTAGTAATAGGTTGCAGATGGCCAAACTTTATAAGTTCTAAAATAAAAGTGTACAATCTAATTGTGTAGCTTTGAGTTTATGTTTTTATTACGTTCAGGTTAACATCATTAAATATGGGCTGATATTCATTCATTCATGAATCTTCTATTGCTTATTCCTTTCTGGGTCACGGGGGTGCTGGAGCCAATCCCAGCTCACATTGGTTGAGGGGGGGGTACACCCTGGACAGGTCACCAGTCCATCACAGGGCCAACACACAGAGACAGACAGAGACCAACAACCACTCACACTCACACTCAGACCTACGGACAATTTAGAGTCACCAATTAACCCAAACATGATGTCTTTGGACAGTGGGAGGAAATCGGAGTACCCGGAGGAAACCCACGCAGGCACGGGGAGAACATGCAAACTCCACATAGAAAGGACCCAGGCCGGGAACTGAACCCACAACCTTCTTGTTGTGGGGCAACAGCCTTAACCACTATGCAGTACCACTATATAATTTTCCCTCATTTCACTTCTATTTGAAAGCAGTGGTGGTCTTGAGACAACTGGCAAACTAGTGTTGCTAGTTGTAATAATTTTAGTGATGTTGTAGTGATGCTGTTTCGAGGTGCACACAAGTTTAAAATGAACAATCATAGTTTTCCCCCAACAAAATCCCTCTTTGATAAAAAAAAAAACTGTCCAACCTGGCAACATGTAAATTATTATAAAAATAAAAAAAGGAAAAAAGAAGACTAGTGATTGTTGTTTTTACAAGTGCTATAAAAATACACTTGACTTAACTTGACAAATAATGAAGTTAGGTTCACTATTTACTACAAGTAAAAGTTCTATTTGGCTCTTGGGATGACTGATGCTTTGCAGCATCATTAGTTAGGAGATAAGGTCCAGGAAATGGCCAAAATACAGTGTCAGCACAACACAATGTCTTTGACTGATGTCCACTACAGGGGTGGCAACAACAAGGCAGTTTTATCCCTTCCAACATGAGCAAATTAGCCTCGAGACCTTGAGAACACAGTGTGCAGAGGTAGAGTCTCTGTGAATAGTGCAGAGAGAAAAGGGTAAATACTAGACTGTAGCAGCAAGACTCATTTCACACATCGTGCTACACTCATTTTCTGTAGCTTTAAATCTGCATTACTCAGCATTTTTTTTTCTTTTTGTTGTTAACATTGAATCACCTCATCAGCTGATGAAAGAGCCGGAGCCTATAGATTTGCTTTGTTTGCCCACACTCCAGTTTTGTGCCTCACCATTGATAGAAAATGAAGAGCTACACTGTCGCATATGGAAAATACAATGTATCTATTGTGTCACTTAGATGCTGAAACCTGAAAGGTAGCATGCTCTGCTGTGGAAGACACTCCACCTTACTGAAAGTCAACAGCCAGACTCTACTGATCCAGAGGTATGCCTTGAACTAAATGCCAATGTCAGCATGCCAATATGTTAGTAAAATAGTTCTGTCCGGCAGCTGGACGTGACATCTGGCAAACCTCAGTGATACTTGGACCACCACCCATCTGCAACATCGCATGCACCTATACCCCCAACTCTTCACTCAGCTTGATCAATCATTAACACCCCATCATTATTTAACACTTTGTAGCGTATGGCAGTTGAAAGGGCATGGAAGGCGTAGAAACACAGGTGGGTGCCCGTCTTATCTAGACCCTCCAGCTGTGTCCCATTTACCCATCACTGCCTCCAGTAACAGGGATTTAGTTCACAGAGTTTAAAATTAGCCCGGGCATCTATCATTTCCCACCGGCTGAATAGGGTGGTGTCGGGACCCTGGCATAGGCAATTTGTCTCCTCCCGTCTGTCTGTCCTGCCTCAAAGCACCATCACTCAAACACCCCGACTTGTCACCAAAGACAGAGTCAGCACCCGCAGAGCAGAAAATATTGCTATAAGACACATAGGCAAACACTCAAAGAGGTAGTGCATGCTCAGTGGTGAATCAACAATGCCAAAGAAAGCTCTCACTCTGCATACAACAAAGCTGAATCGGAAGGACAAGATAGTCAGTTTGTCCAATATGTCTGTTTGGGAGAAACTCAATTACCTACTACATGTTTTAGTGTGTTCAAATTCTAAATCAAATCATTTAACTCCACCAGATGTGGAAAAGGATAGAATAGCACCTTTAGAGAAACATCTAAAACAAAGAGCTTGTTACAAATGTCTGTCCGAATGGCCAAAGCTGCAGGAGCACATGAGACATCCCGATAAATCTCCCCATGTTTAAGAGTGGAAGTGCCTGAACACCGGAAAAGAGCTACAACACATCAGCTGGAGGGCACATGACCGCAGCACACAGCACCAGGCAGCCCATCACTCAGCCTCTGTCCACTGTCTGCTTTAATAAACTGTGACATTACACACAAACCTCATTTAGCAGGACCGACACCAATAACGCACCTGAGGTCCAAGATTTGCAAATGATGCCAAAAAGCAATTTCCTTTGACTAGTTTGTTAAATTAGGACTTAACTCAATTTTTATATGTGAAAATGTTAGGGTTTCTTTTTGTGGCTATAGAAATGATTCCATTGAGAAACTCACACATTTATTTGCTACTGGGTGAAGACAGCTATGCACATTCACAGCTACTCATATTCTTATTCTTTTCTGTTATTGCATATGGAACTCATAATTGACATTTTAGCAGCCTTTACACTCTCTAAGGTCAAAACAATCAGGCCCTTCCTCATAATTTAGCACTGAGCAAATGCACTGACAGAGGAATGATGCAAATCACTAAAATTCCATAACATTTATATCATTAGCATTTGCATTTTGAAGGTCGCGACTGTCCGTCATTCCTTAATTCATTCATTCCTTCATCTTCTACCACTTATCTGTTTCAGGGTCATTGGGGGGGCCGGAGCCAATCCCAACTCACATTGGGCGAGGGCGGGGTACACCCTGGACAGGTCACCAGTCCATCACAGGACCAACACACAGAGACCAACAACCACTCACACTCACACTCAGACCTATACGGACAATTTAGAGTCACCAGTTAACCCAAACATGATGTCTTTGGATGGTGAGAGGAAACCAGAGTACCCGGAGGAAACCCACGCAGGCACTGGGAGAACATGTAAACTCCACACAGAAAGGCCCCAGGCTGGGAACCGAACCCATGACCTTCTTATTTTGAGGCATTTAGGAACATATAAAAATTATAAAAGGTTACTGAAGCTGGTGGAAACTTTGTAGAAAATGACCCGACCAAAACTCTGTGTACCCACAACAATGTAAGAGCTCAGTCAAACCTACATTTACAACACCAGATTTTAGGCTTAAATCAATTTATTTCAAAAGAACCACAGCGCAACTCTGTTCAGCACAACAGTGGAGGTGGTGCAGTGGTTTCTTGACAACACCCATGTCCATGCAACTCATTACCATCTGACAAAGACACCAGGTGATTAGACCCTTACACACTCCACATGCAGCACACTGCTCATCAGTGCTCCCAGTTGGGAGTGCTAATATTCCCCCACTATTGATTGAGCAGTTAGAGTTTGTGGAAGGTGCAATGTTCATTGATTGTGGTGCTGGACTCAGGTTAAGGCGAAGGTCAATCTTTTCCATCACTCCAGAGGATTTCTTCCAGTCCTGTGGAAGAGCCCCCCTCAGTCAATAAGACATTACTGTGCCTGTTCACGTAGCAGTTAAGGACAAAGACAACAAAGGTCATTTTATATGGAAAGCTTAGCCTCCTAATGAACTTTGCCCTGCTATGCAGTGATTGAAATCACGTGCTCTGTTTTCTGACCTGTTTTCATCAAAGATGACAAAAGCTCTGTAACCTGACTGATCTCTCTCTGATCTGTGGTATAAACATAATGTGTTTATCATCACCTGAGAGTACTGTGCATGTCCAGCCTGAAGAATAAGATAGTCGATTTCAATTCCCAGATGTGAAAAGCACAGAATTGAAACCAAACCGTTGTGACAGAATTTATTTTGGTCTGTAGTCAATTTTTGATTTTTATAGTATTTTCTTTTTTTTTTTTATTGTCATATTAAGTTATTATGATGAGCTCAAGTTGTTATTACTGTGTTCATGTTATTTCACCTCCAATTTTATGTTTATTACGTGTCCTGGGGTTATGCACTCGTCTGAACAGGACAAATTACTATCTCAGAATAAAGGAGACTTGTTTCTACCAGTCCTTTTCCTCTCCTGAAGCCAGCATCAGGTAACATCTCAATCCTGTCTGATACTAAATCACTGTAACCTTCAATCTAACGTGAAGGGAGGGCACACTCCTCTGAGGGCACATAATAACGTCTTGACTCGTAAACACAGCGATGACCGTGGGCTTTTGTCAAGCAACAATCTGCACAACCTTACAAATAGCCCCTTTAAATGTAACATGAGTGCAACAGATTACCAAAAAAGTAATGTAAACAAAAGGGAGCAGTAGTTTTTATGACAAATCGAAATGAAATACTGTATCATGACATGCTGTTGTTGTTCTCTGAGCAAGGTCAATATTATACTACTGCTGAAGAATGGCCTCTGCTGTTAACCAGCTTTAATGCTTTATCTGCTGTGTACTTGACCTGTATAGCAAAACATTGTTTATGGTGGGCTAATACAGTAAAATGTGATATGTGTGATTGTCTCCCTATGGCATTGTAGATACTTTCCACAGATCATTTCCTTCCTCTCCGCTTTGTCTTTCATATTGCGCTCTAAATCACAGTCTGCAGGTTTATGTCCTTCTGCAGTGTTCTGCGATTACAGGACAGCAGACACCCAACTGCCAGTAGTGTAGCCAGGCTTTCTTGTTGTTTTTCTTTTTTCTTCAGAAAAAAAAAAAAAAAAAAGAAACTTGATGATCCACATGAGATTACATAACAGGAACAGAAAAATCCAGTTTGTTAACACAAATCTAAACTCAGGTTTTAAATGTTTGTCTTATTTCTTTGTACCTTCCGAAGGTAGCTCTATTCAAAAGGGGAACTTGACCTGCTCTCTGAGACATATACTTTATTGTCCGCTGGTGCTGACGGAGAAATGGTTAAACGCATCACAATAAGACCAGTGATCCTCTAAAAGGACAAAATGCTTATGGGCCATTCTGTATCAGCTCCTCTGAGGTAATGGCCTGTGCTTTTCTATTCTTCTGCTCCCCCGACTCTGTGCTGTCAAGCGCAACATTACAGATGTAACCTTAGCCAATTACAGATATATGTTCATTACTGCCTGTTATTCTGCATTAAGGTTGTTTAAATTGCTCACATCATCAGGAACACCGACAGCTAATGATAGCTACACCTGGTGCAAAGCAGGGAACAGCAGTATCACTTGGGACATGAAGAGCACAAGTGATACATGTGATGATATGTTCATTCGAGCTGAGACTGCTTGTTTGTTTGCAGGATAAACACAAGCTTTGTCACAGCAGCAGAAGAGCTTTTTTCATGTCTTTCGCAGGGAAAAAAAGAAGCATCACCTTTAATTTTTGTTTGCTGCAGGTGGAACTGGTTCAGTGAAAAAAAGTGGGCTCCAGTTTTAACATTTGGCAGATATAATGAGTATGAGTCAGCCTCACCGACTAATTCCTCTGGGACCAAATTCAAAAAAAGGAGTTGTGTGATCAGCGCCAGCACTTTTGCCTCTCAGGGGAAGTTGCGGAAAAGAAATTCCTGGTCAACCTGCCAATGCTGTTGAGACCGTAAGTGCTTCAGGCTCATTTAAAATACATCATTGTCTGATGTTTTTTTTTCAGTATGACCGGCAGTGCGTGGGTGGTAGTGCTAACTCTGCACGTCTTCCACATTTTGTTTGCTCTTCTCTGAGTTGTGTTCAACACGTACATTTGGCATGAACATTTGGAAAGATTGTTTCTTACTGTCACAATGGTGCGATAATTGTTTTCGGACGAGAAAGGTCCAAGGAGTATAAAGTGCTCAATGACAATGCATGCATTCCAAAGGTGGTTGCAAAACCAAGCAGGGAGAGTATGTGGCACAGCACTGCCACCATGTGAAATCTCACAGAGGAAATGTTTGCTGTGCAAACCTCTCACTTGAAGCCCGCTGTGTTCCCCTTTTACTTCTTACTGATGTCAACAACAATAAGGCAGAGAGAGAGAAGCTGTACATCTGGTCCTCAGATTTATTTTATTCAGATTGCTTTTGATGACATTCATCAGTCTGTTGCTGATAACGTTTTTACAAAATAAATCTGGTTTCAACTTTGTTTTAGCTTGAAGGCAAGGACAGGCAAAAGTAAGCAAGGAAACATTTGACACTATAGTAAAAAGGAACAAGCCAGAAACCAATCAGTTCATAGTTTAACTGTAAACATGTAATGTTACATACATTTATATTTTTTTTAACTCTCTTGTGATCAGATGTGGTCAAGAACTTGTTCTCTTTACTAATGTTATAGAGTACAGGCTTTCAAATATTTGCCTTGCTTAGTTTTAACACTCCATTAAACCCTGTGTGGGTTTTTGGGTTTTTTTTGGCCTTTTTTATTTTTTTGGATGGAAATACAGAAAGAGAACAATTTTTGGCCTTTGGGTGTTTAAGGCCACGTTCACCTTCAGAAACTCTTGTTAAATGATGCCAAGGTAAGTAAAGTAAGAAAAGCAGCCAGTGATCCTTGAGAGACAAATAATGGCAGTGTAACACAATCCAATGCATATTTTTTTCAATTATGGAATCACTGATCTTAGTGGATATTGAGCTGTCTTGCTCAAAGTTACAGTATTGCATACCACCATGAAAAGGCACACATATAGGTGAGTTTCAAAAGTTTCTGAAGGGGAATAGGGACAGCTCTCCTATCTTAATACACTCTCCTGGAACTGGTTGTTGTGACTGAGGACTTGGTGACGGTACCACCCAGGCCGTAACCACCAGACATGCTGCTGCCTCCGTAACCACCAGACATGCTGCTGCCACCAAAGCCATACCCACTGCTGGCGCTGGAGAAACCTGGAGTAAGAGTGAATACAGGAGGTGTTATCATTAGTTCAGTCAATGTGTGGTCTGTTCATTTGAGTGTCACTTATGGCAACAATGTATAAAATCTGAAATGTCTTACCTCCAGAGGTCTGCTGGACATGGATGGTTGCATTTGCGCCTCCGCTGGCCAGTCTAATGGGTAAATTATGTATAGTCAGTGCCTAATTCAAGGTTTAAACTAATGTTACAGCCCTGAACCAACACTGAATGTTCAACTTTATCTCACCTGGTCTCCTCTCCTTCCAGCAGTTTTCTGTAGGTGGCGATTTCGATGTCCAGGGCGAGCTTGACATTCATCAGTTCCTGGTATTCTCGCACCTGGCGGGCCATGTCCTGCTTGGCTCTCTGCAGAGCATCCTCCAGATCCTTGATGCGGAGCTTGGCGTCCTTCACTGCCAGCTCACCACGCTCCTCAGCCTCTGCAATCTGGGCCTCAAGGCTTGCCCTCTGCAGAAAATTATGTCACAAATCATTTAAAAACTGCAAATCCTCTTTAGAGTTTGTTAATAATAAGGTGTCATCATTGAGAAAGTCCTGAAATATACCTGTCCCTTGACAGCCTCAATCTCATTCTGGAGACGGGCAATCATGCGGTTCAGCTCAGCAATCTCAGCCTTGGTTGAGCGCAAGTCATCACCATACTGTCCGGCGGAAGTCTGCATCTCCTCATACTGTTATGAAAAATTCATGTGTATCAAGAAGATGATTCAGCAGTTTTTTGGGAGAAGTGTTGCCATTAGCTATAAAAGATGCAAGTAATATATCTTGGCTTTGCTTTTCACTCACCTTCTGTTTGTACCAGGTCTCTGCCTCAGCCTTGCTGCGGTTGGCGATGTCCTCATACTGAGCACGCACTTCAGCCACAATGGCGTCCATGTCAAGGTTGCGGCTGTTGTCCATCTCCACAATGACGGAGGTGTCCTTGATCTGGCCCTGCAGCTCACGGAGCTCCTACAGAACCAAAGATTGATGCTCATCAGCTTTGAATCAAATATTTTTTATGGTAATAAGAAATAAGTTTGCTGCATTGGAAATTGTAGGTGGCACATACAGCCTCATAGACGGCCCTGAGGAAGTTGATCTCATCCTGAAGAGCATCAGCCCTGGCTTCCAGCTCCACCTTGTTCATGTAGGCAGCATCAACATCCTGGAAAGATTATGCAAACAGGAAGTGTTATAATAAGCCAGCTTAGACATCCAGGATAATAAAAAAAACATAAAGAGATAGTTTGATGCATTCCCACCTTCTTCAGGAGCACAAACTCGTTCTCTGCAGCTGCACGTTTGTTGATTTCATCCTCATACCTGGTAGAACACAAAGCAACATATGAGTACATTGTATCCATTCATATCATCTTTCATCATATCAGGCATGTGTTGTACTATTGTAACTACTCACTTCCTCTTGAAGTCCTCGACCAGGCCCTGCATGTTCTTAAGTTCTCCCTCCAGCTTGACCTTCTCGTTGCCCAGTCCATCGAGCTGCCTGCGCAGGTTGGCAATGTAGGCCTCGAACATGCCATCGATGTTGGAGCGGGTGGTGGTCTGGTCCTGCAGGAGGCTCCATTTTGTCTCCAGCATCTTGTTCTGCTGTTCCAAGAAACGGACCTGTGCAAAAACATAACCAAAACAGATGTCTTATATATACTCTTTCAATAATTTCATGCCTTTTCTATAGTAAATTGTATTCAAATAGGGATTGCTGTTTGATGCTAGTGCCTTGAATGTCATTGACTGTTTTCAGCTCAGTGGTGAGTAAAAAAAAAAAAAGAAGTTCCCATCTTTGTTAAAGGTCTGGTTAAACACAAAAAGTATTTGAAAGGTGTGTCATTTGTGGTATCAAGTTTTGAAATGCCTCACCTTTATCTGCAAGACTGAATAGATAGCAGCATATCTTTATTGCCACACCCTTGTCACAACAATTGTGACTCACAAAGGCATATTTTTTGTGCATTCAAACAGTTTTAATAGTAAAATGTGCAAAAAAGGACCTTTGCATCTTAGTGGAAATATATTTTTAACAGAGTATGTTGCACTGCCATATGGCTTTAACATGTGGATTGAAAAGTTTGTATTGTATCTTTGTTTGCATATGACTCATCCTCCATGGTTGGTTGAGCTCCAGAAGCCTCACAGTCCTCGCAGGCCGTAAAAAAAATCTAGGTGTGGCAGATAAACTGCACAAGACAAAGCAGCTTGATATCATGAAATGAGGGTTTTTGTCTGAATGCAAATTCCTGGAGTCAATCTGCATAAAGATAATCAGCATTTAGCTCGATGCAGCAAAGACTGCGAGACAGCATCATTAACAACAACTGAACATTGAGTTACAGCTCTGTTCTGTATTTAGAAATTGTGTTGCCTATGACAACCAGGTGATAGGTGAAATGTGCAAATAATTGACTTTGGACTCTGTGGGCATAGTTCAGTTTGGTCCCTACCCTTCCTACCAGCTGGTCATGTAAAACATGGGCGAGTCACTGTAATTGTACAATACCCACCCTTGTTTGGTTAATGGGCAGAGAGGCTCAGTTGGGGCAACAGGCCATAACTTTATGCAGATTTCAGAGGGAGTAGCCACTATCTGACAGGGTCACGATCCCTGACAGACTTTGACATTTTTACAAGCTTTCCTCATCCTACTGGCTGTAACTTATTGATGGATACAACAGCCCAAAGATAAAATTCTCAGCTCTCTTTTTGTGTTAGCTGTGACAGTGAAAGATAACTTTTCATCAAGCAAACAATGCTCAGCATTTGCATCAAAAAAGCAAGGCTCTGTTGCTGTAAGTTGGTTTAAAAAGTTTTCAAATTTCTTCTAAAGAGGTCCAAGAGGATAAATAAGACATCTACAGAGAAACAAATGGAGCCCTGGTAGGATGCAGGCCCCCAGTACTAAGACAATGAGGCCTGGAGTAAATTATACAGCAAATATAAGGAAGTCGGACAGAGTTCACAAAAACCAACCTTATCAATGAAGGAGGCAAAGCGGTTGTTGAGAGACTTGATCTGCTCCTTCTCCTGGGTGCGAACAGCCTGGATGGTGGGGTCGATCTCCAGGTTCAGCGGGGCCAGCAGGCTCTGGTTGACTTGGACAGCTGTGATCTGTGGTGGAATGAAACAGCCAGCTGCCTGGCCGCTAGAGAAGCTGCTAGAAAAGCCGCCAGAAAGGCCCAAGCCACCAGAACTCATGGAGGACATACTAAGGCCAGGACTGCTGCCAGCAGAACTATAGCTGGTTCTTTTGATGTAGCTGCTAGAACTAGGTGTTGCATAGGACCTCCTGGAGCTGGTGGTGGAGCCTGCAATTGACATTGACTTCCTCATTATTGCTGTGGTTTAGATTGGCAGCGGTAGAGCAGGAGAAAACTGAAGATGTGCAGGCTTCAAAAGGAGAGCCAAGTCCCTCTGAGTGTCTAGCTGCAGACCCTGCCTGCTTTTATGGCTGCACTGAGTCAGGGGGAGGATCCTACTCAGCCACTTCAACCTGTACTCTCACTTTTTCTGTCCAGCCTCCCCCTCCTCCTCAGCATACACGCCTCTGGCTCTGAATGACAGGAGTGGCCAAGCCTGTACAACAGGTAGGGAGAGACTTTCAAAAGATTTTTCAAAGCTGTGACACACCCTGCCCCAGAACAGACTGAGAGGAGGAGGGAGTAAGGGGCTTAAGGGGTAGTGTGAAAAATGTTATTATGTAAGGAAAATGAGCCCCTTTTGGTGGTCTGAAGTGAATATTCATTCATCTTACTACTTTTCAAATCTAATGTGGTAATAGACATTAATGAAATATATAGAAATGTTTTGTATAACATACCAAACACACAAAAAAATAAAACTTTCGCACACACTCACACAGGGAGAGAGAGCGATTGAGAGAAAGAAACTTACTATGTATGACATGTAATAGAAGACATCACCCATCCTCAACACAAGTACGCCGCTGCACCAAATCAACTGACCTCTTATGTAAAGCATGGAATCCTTTGTCAGAATAACCAATGCATTATTTAATTTTGTTTGTAATTTCAGTTAGATTAGATCTGAGTTATACAACTCATATTGCACAAACACAGAGAACAATGAAACCAGCGGTAACGACCAGGGTTCAGATTTATTTACTTTAATTGTTTAATCTAATTTATTTACTTTAGTATTAAACTTCTGGAGACTTCTGGTTACTTTGGCAAAAGCTTCAAAAAGTAAAACCTGAAAAAATTGGGTTTTTTTTTTTATATCATGATGTCTTTTCAACATTAGTATGATGTCTAAATCAGCATCCTAGTGGGAGAACAAATTCTATAAACAACAGCTGCAGACATGGCATCGCAAGTTACTTACTTCTCTCACCCTGACCTCCGTGTTTATTCTGAATATGTTGGCTAGAAAGGAGACAATTCATTTTTATAAATCAATTATATATAACTTATAAATCAATTTTCAAGCAACAAAACACACTGGTGGTCAACGCAGAGCACTCACAGGTTTTGTTATTGGGTAAATCTTGATTTCTAATACTGAGTTAACTGACTTCATGGCTTTTCCTCACTTGCACCGCTGTTACAATAGTTTTTAATTTAATCTAAAGGCTAAATAGTGGTTGTTGTTGGGCCGCAATTGTCCTTTGCAACTGAAGTCTCCACTGCTCAGCTAAAGTTAAACTACTTAATTAAACCATTACAAATGCGACTGTTTTTCAGGGTCTTTTCTCTCTAAAACCAAAGTAGTTTGTTTCTACCCAAACAAGTTCATCCTGACTCAGTGACAACATCTTAACAACTAGAAATGACTCCCATTCTCCCATGTTTTGGACTGTTGGTGGTTTGGTGTGGCTCCAAGCCAGGAACACTACACTGCCAAGTGGGGTGGCTCACTGGTCAGCCAACCCCAAAGACAAACCTGAAAGTCTGGCCCACACAGTTCTCTGTTAGGCTGAGACAAAGACCACACATTCATGATGAAATACCACCAAAAGGACCCACCAGAGTTACAATGTCACAAAAAATGAAATAAAATGATTTATTTATTCTTGATCCTTCATGTAAGTGAATGAAAAGGAATTTGACTAACTGGATTAATTATTTAGTTTTCTTATGCAACAGCATCCTTGTTCAAGTAAAAATAGTTTTGCTGATGAATCACTGATGTACTTCATAGATTTTATTGTAAGATTTAGCTCTTTCAGTGTCCACTTTGCTGCAGCCAGCTGTCTCATAATCAAACACTATCCCTCTTGTTCCTTTCCTCTGCACCTCCGGTGTGTGTGAGGCCTGCATTCTTTTTCGTTCTTCCCCAACTTTTCACATGCTCATGCCTTCAATTTCTACCATGGTGTGGAACTTTACTCTAAAGCTCAAATCTCTGCTGTCCAACAGCTATTTGAAAATTTATGTGCTAGTTTTGCTCCTTACTAAGATTTAAACGGATGCACAAAATTGAGAATCTGAGGATTATGCAACCTTTACTTATCAATAACTACTCAGACACATATGCAGACACCTATATCTCTTTCTCAGTTTGCTCATGCCACAGTTACTCCAAGTGCCACAGGATAATAAATCAAAACCATACAATAGAGCAGAGGGAGGTGTCCACAACAAGCTTTAATAGTTGCATTACTCAGGATCTTGATAAACACAGCTTAAGAGTGAGGAGGCTTCAGCGAGGCAGTAAATATATGATAGGGAAAAAAGTTTTTTAAGAAAAAGTGGACACAACTAACAATCGTGGGCTTGTCTGTGCGTGTTTGAAATGCGATAGGTCACGGCCGTCATAACTGAAGAGCTCAAGTCCAGTCAAGTCTGGATCAGATGAGCTCAGCCCTATACATAAAGTAAAAGTTCATGCAACTAGATGAGTGCAATGAAAGTATACAAGTTTTTGCATCGGCCCATTATTACTTGAGTCATATTGTGGCCATGTGTGTCAGTAGGTGGGGCAGGGTGAGGGTGTGACAATGCTGCAACTGTCTGTTAATGTGTTTGCATTATTTCTTATGGGACTGCGAATTCTCTTAATGCAGTTGTCCAGCGTGTAAAAATACTCTGCAAGGGAAAGTATTTGCCTCATCATGATTTTATTTGATGCAACACTCATGTGAATAAATACAAATGAGTGTAACCACATGTAGAAACACTCATATGTGAACAAGTGTGCACAGGTGCCTCAGTCACACTCATAGATAAACAGTATTCCTGTGCTATGCGACTGGGTTATCTAACATATCCTGCCTTCCTTTTTCTACCTCATTTTGTAATTTTGTTCTACTTTGGTTTCACTGATAATTAATCAGCCTTTTTGACATTTTTTGTCAATTTATGAGTGCAAAAGCAAACAATATACAGCAAATGCGTAATATTTCTCTCATAATGGAAAACTCCAAGAATGGCTTCAGACGGAATGTCATTGAACGTGTTGCCCTGTTGTGATGTGACGTACCCCAGTCCATGCTCTCATGCTGGTACTACATCCACACAGATAGGCGTTTGGCTTTCCCACACCTGATTTAAATATAATGTGAAGTATAAAGTCGCATTAGATCATAGATTCAAGTACCAATAGAGTATGTGTAAACTGGGTGTGGGTCATTTGTCATTTGTCAGTGTCTTTATTCCTGCAGAGAAGCCATTCAGAGAACTGGCAGGACAGAGTTTACAGTGTGAATGAAAGCTTCTTTCAGTGTATAAATACCTCAGGAATGTGTGCACCCCGAAGTCTGTCATACAGACATCACAAATCCACTAAATCTAACCCTGTCAAATAAGAAATGTCTTACAAATATATTGCATCTGCAAACTGGCTTTGTAATTGGAGGAGCACAGTATACTTTGATTAAAATTAATCTACACAGATAGCTGCTGCTCTCATATACTTAATAATCCAGTGAAAGACAGACTGATAGACAGCAATATTAACTGTGGCTGTAAATGTTTTATGATTGCCAGGTGTTAATAAAGGTTCGTGTTCCTGGCATTGGATGCTGTTCTTTTTAGTGTTTGAACAGTTTTGCCTCTGGGTATTTAAACCTGATGAACAGCTCAAGCTTTCTATGTCTTGGGGCACTTTACTTCCTTTTCTTGTTTGTTGAAATTGTTTTTTTTTTAGATAACAGAAGAAAACATCTTCGGTATTTGTCAATGCATCAGGAGTGGCCAGTGATCATTATCCAGCTATTAGTATCTCTAATGAAAAGAAGGCCACTGCTACAAGTAATACTTCCACTGATACATACTGCAAGTGGAATTTTCCTTGAACCATAGTTGTTGCAAATCCTTGTATGCTGTTGTTCAGTCACCTCCATATCTAATGGGCACCGTCTTTGGGTGGAGCACGTTTTTGTCAAAGCAAGTAAGACTCATCTTTGCAGACATTACTGGACAGTGACTCTAAAGCATTCTACTGATAACATAAAAAAAGTCATAAACTTGTAGAGCCAATCATAATAATAACACGATCCAAACCTTTTACATTAAGCTGATAGATCAAAATTCAGTGAAATTCAATGATGTTTTAGTTGATGTGGTATCCAGTCCTTATTCCAGTCTACATCACATTACCTTTTTTGTGATTTTGTGCCTTTTAGAAATTTTACATGTAGACACACAGCCCTTAATGTTATTTTGCTTTCACTCCTATAAATAAGAAAGTTAAGTATCAAAGAATAGCATGGTTAAAGTAATATCACAGTAATAGTGACCAGAGACTGTTCTTGAGGGTTTTTAATATGGACAGATCTCTTTTAAAAATCTTCTATTCATCTTTTATTAAGTTAATTTTAACCCTCTCAGTGGTATGCTGGTTTGGCAACCTCAGCAAAGCCATCAAAAACAGACTAGGAAATATTGCAAGGCTTTGTCAAAAGATGATTGGCACAATCTTGGACACATACATCAGATCAGAGATACCCAGAGAGCAAGAATTACCCTTACTGACCCCATCAACTATTTCAGACGTAGTCCTTCCCTCCGTTGGTACACTTTTGCTCAAAGGACCAGATTAAATAGATATCTGAGATCACTTGTTCACTCAGCTGTGGGGTTTTTAAACTCATTATGAGCTACATGTCTCTGTATTTATTTATTATTATTTCAACTTTCTAACTCAGTGCGCTAATGATGATATAATTGTATGGTGAATGTTGTAATTTCCTTGTTTGCGTATTTATTGTGTTATTTATAGTGTGTTTATTGCTGCTGCCAAACAAATTGCCCCACGGGGACATTAAAGATTATCCAATCCATTCCAACATCCTACAACCACAAGAACATCTTGTCTTTATGATTACCCGAAGATAAAATATTCAGTCAATCACAGGTGTGACTGGTAAAGTGGCATCAATCTGGCTCTGAGCTTTGCAAGTGAGAAAATGAGCTGCTGTAAAGAAGTCATTCCATGCACACGTATCTATCACAACCTTTATTGTCCCAGTGACAGCGTTACTTTCTTCTGTCTCACAAGCACAAACAAACCATCATTGTTACAAAAACTCAGCAGCAGCACCTCTGAGTCAAGTTTCTGCATGTCTGTGTTGAACTTCCTAGCGCTGTATTTCAGTCCAGAGTATGTTGCATGCATACATTTTTCCATGGTGTAGTATCGCACATAGAATTCATCGTCAGCCTTGCAGTGTTCATCTTCATTTTCACTGCAACATCAAAGTGTGTTTTAATACTGTGCTCACTGGAGCTTCATTACAGAAAAGCGCAGAAAAACTGAAACGTCAAAGGCCTCCTTATATCTCAACTAACCTACTCACTCATAACGTGAAGAGTATTAAACAAAGAAAAGGGAGAAAATGCAAAGCCTTTGCATAAACAAACACACCCCTTTGTGCTTGCTTTGGCATCCCATCAGCTTGTGGGTGTGTTCATCATGAGGTGTTGCTGGATTGGATTTGAATCTGGGCCACATAGTAATACCACCTGCAAGGGGGACACACCTTCACAATAAAGTGGCATCTAGTCAAGCATAGAAATACCTTGTGGAGGCCAAGTGAAGAGAACTTGGCTCACCTGCAATGGATTTGTAAAAAAATTAAGTCGGTTCACTCAACAACAATAAACACTTCAAGGCACACTCTGTATTAAAAAATCTCAAACACATTTCAGAGTCGGCTGTATTTATTGATCTTACAGCATTTCCACTATGTTGTCATGTAAACACAAATCCAAACACATCCACACTGTTTTTATAAGAGTCATCAGGATATATCACTTTACAACTTGGACTTGAGCACCTTGCTAATAGCCCATAAGCTACACACACTCAAACACACAGACAACACCTCATTATAGAAGTGTGGGAACGCTGGCACAAACTGTAGTCCGACTGGATGACTCAATGTGCCTCAGACAAAGAAGATCATCATCAGAGTTTTCTAACAAAATGAAAACCTAGCAACCGAGTTGTTTGCTTGTGTGAGCGTGGATTTGAAAGCAGCGATTTTATATGATGTCATATACAATGTCTGTGACAGCAGACACCTAATTTTCCTAATTAGGTGTGCTTCATTGACGGTGCCGGAAAAGGATTACAAAATAGTTACAGTCATTTTCCCTGACAATGAAAAGATGCTTACTGTGCTTGTTGTGATAAAAGCAGCAGATTAGTGCTGCTAACGCCTCATGGCAGTACTGGTTTGCTGGTCCGTTTTCGTTGATAATGTACAAGCTCAAACCAATAACCTATCTACTACATAACAACTCTGGCAAATCTTTCACATTTCACCAAACACAGAATAAACAATGAGATTTTAATTAGTTAACTTATTAGTTTAATTAGTATACTTTGGTTGATCAAATACCAAAACTAACACCATTCTGAGCAACATTAGTGGTGCATTGTGTATAGTGCTAGTTTGCAAATTTTAGCCAGGCTAAACTAAGATGGTAAACCTGCCAGATTTGACACACATAAGCATTTCGCTAATACATGATAAAGCACCATGTGTTTTTATTTGAAAAAGACCAGTCTGGGGGCAAAACTGCAATGCTAACAGTTGACAGTGTTGAGCCAAGACAGATCCTTTCAGGTTAGGTCAATAAAATTGTTGTACAACAGCTGAAAGGATCTGTCTGGCAATTTCTGGCAATCTGTCCGTTACAACAATTGCACTTGCTAGTTTGGCTATAAGTCGTTCTCCATTCTCTGAGTAAACCAAAGAAATAACCTATATCTTAATCATACCATTTCTGACACCGGGTAGTTCCTGGGTAGTAGTGGTGGAAGGTGTTCTGCCTGCAGTCAACACATTCCTGGGACTCCACCCACCCAATCAGTCAGAGTCTCACCACTATAACAGTGACAACAGTGTGGTAAACCATAAAAGTCATGCACTTGTTTCACCCTTTTCATTCACCAATTGTTCCCTTGGAAATGTATCAAATTTATACCCTTTACAGACATTGGGACCTAGAGAATCTGTGAGTAAACAAAGTCATAATGGGTGCGGCTACTCAGTAGCTGCTCAGCTATCAGGGTGAAAGGCCCCTATACAAGGTGAAAAAGGTTTGATGTTGCAACTGGACCTCCCACACATACTTTACCGCCGAGCTGTTGACATGAAATGAAGATACATGGCTGATTGTGCCAGAGCTGCAATCACATGTAGGTTGGGATGTATTTGTAAAATTCCATACCTTATCCATGTGAAACCTTTGTCTCCCACTTTTGATCTATGAAAAAAAGCACACACAATTTGATTTAACACAAAAGTAACCACATATTCAACACTAACTGACAAAAATAAGTGGTGAATCCATTTCCTGGTTTCAGGGGGATTAGGTTGTATTCACACAGTTCACGCCCGCTGCTGGGGATTCGCCTTCTGTTGTTTTTCCTGCGCTGTCTACCAACCACTCTCTTGTCATTATATAGTCATCACTTCCATAAGTTCCTTTTTGTGTACGTTTTGTGTGTGATGGTTAAATGAATGGAGGCCTAGCTTGAATAATTAGATATAATTGCTAATCACTGTCATTCATGTGAAAAATCTGTGAGGAGTTGCACAGTAAAGATTTGCCCTTTGAAAATGTGATTTCATTGTCATTAATACAATAGCACATAAAAAAGAGAAACTATAGAAATTGCAGCTTCTAAGCAGAATTCTTGGCATGCAGTGCATGCTTGCATGTTTGAACAGGTAAAAGAAAAATGAGAACATTGCATCAAACCACTCCACCCTTTTACACCTCCACATTTGATAGTAGGAAATAATTAACTTGTGCTCGTAAACTGCGTTATACCAACAGGAGGCCAGAACTTAACAACTTATCAGCTCTTAAGACACTCGACTGCAGCACTTTATTCACACAATCAAATAGAGTCAAGTGAGACAGGACAAAGTGTGATATTTAAAGTTCTATGACATGGGTGAATGTGAACCATGAACAGTAAGGTTCATCTAATAGCCCAATGAAGACTGCTTTAATGTCTCTGTCCAACAAAAAGAGAATTAACTCGTGGTATCTGCATGAAGACGTTTTTGTTTTCAGATATTTAGGTTGAATATGTAGTTTTCTAAGGTTTTGTAATTCCCTTTCAGGATAAGAATATTAAAGTAGGAACAACAAGAAAAGTATAAAAAATGTTCACATTCCAATTTACAGAGACGCTATTTTAAAAGAGATGCCATAAACATCTAGGTTTGGATTAAATATTGCTTTCAATGTGTATTTGTGGTTAGTGGAAGATTTATATAAGACGTGCTCTCCTATTAATCATATTATTTGTACCTTGGTATTAACCTACAAATACTTTAAGTAAATCATGTAAAGAAATTCAGCATTTCACTGGTTTGGGTTGTTTTGTTTTGTTTTTCTTTTCAGTAAAGTGAGAATTTAGTGTGATCCACCCCTGCCTGGATTCTTTCAAGTGAAATTAACATGTGAAACAGTGATACTAATAAACCTTTGTTTGCGCACACCCACATGCATTTCTATCAGACATGTAGAGATCAGTGATTGTACATCAGTGATAAAGTCAGCGGGGGGTGAGTGGTTTACAGATAGCCAGGAAACAAAGCCTGAGCAATGTAGTTCTGCCCAAGACTCAGGCCCTTTTAAAGCCATTATAATAAACAACTGCCACAAAGTAATAACAAATTCTTTGAATATCACCATTTGTCATTTTTACCTGTCTTTTTTAAGAGCTTTTGTTGAGGGGGTGTTTTCGTTTGAAACTGAAAAATCTGAGAAAAAATTTTAACGATCCTCATACAGAAATTCTTACTAAGTGACATACCAATCAAACATTATCAGTGAAATTCAGAAAGAAACCAAATGTGTATCAGTATTAGATTACTTGAGGATTGTTTTCATGTGAAAGAGAGCTTTACTTGGATGGTTAAATACAGCAGAACAAACAAAGTTATGCAACATCACCACAATGTTATCATGAGGAATAAAATGGCTGTTGATCTAAGCATTTGTGACTGACATGTTGTTAAATTTTGATTCTAACTCGGGTACTATTTCATGAAGTTGAATGCCTTCTACTGCACCCAAATTTTATCAGACACCACCCTGAGAGCAGACCAGCCCTGCAGAGTCCTATCATAGTTTAGATACCCAGTTGGAACCAAACTGGTCCAGTTGACAGGTTTGTCCAGCTGTTAAGTGCAGTGTTTTAACCAAAAGTGTCTTTCCACTCCCCTGTGCCCTGTGGGACCGAATGATTTGTCAATAGGTGTCAGGAGCAAAAGACTGATGAATGGCTTGTTGAAAGAAAAAGCTTCTCCGACAAATGATATAATCAACTATGACATATTTAGTATGGTTGATGGGGGCGCAGCAGTAAAGGCCTGAAAAACAAGCTAGAAAGGTTTGAACTCTGTTTGTCCAAATAACATTTTCTTTTCATAATGAGCCATGGCTGAACATTTGCTTTTAAAGGCCTAAAGTTTTCAGTTTTCAGTTTGTTAGATAGTTTATGGTAATGTGCCTGTTGCCCAAGGGGAATTTTGAAGGCAAGTTGCAGCAGATAGCGAGTTGCACTGCTGCATTTACATGTGAGAAGCCTTTGAGAATACAATGCATATTTGCAACTTAAACCTTTAAAAATGCCTCGGCCAGTGCCGTTGTGTGAATGCTCTGCAGATACCGCCACAAGAATTACTGCGCTTGCTGCGTCAGTCTCTAATCCTGCAAACATTAACAGTGCTTTTACTTTTTTGTAATAAAAATCCTTACGTACGTAAAGTAGAGGCTCCCCTTTCAGATCAAAACATTAAATCAAGTTGGGTCTTGCTTGCATGAGGTATTTCATTAGTGCTGATGAATATTTACAGTGGCTCTGTGTTTATGACCATTTAATTCTTGACATAGTAGCTTTTTTTTTATTGTTTTTTAGACATATATATATATATATATATATATATATATATATATTTATTGCCCATTCTGTTGGTTCTATTTTAGTGCATCTCTTATGAATAGCTTTTTGGTAATTAATCAACCGTATTCAGCATTTCAGCTTTTACTTTATAACTAATATACAGACTCCTAATCTTCACTAATATTCTCTTGAAATATGACAATATGACATTATAATGTTGCAAAGTTAAAAAGTTAGAAAGTTGTAGGCCACTTAAATATAACTTGTCTTAGTGAAAGAACAAGGGGATGAGCTGCAAAATGCTTGTGTATGATCAAAACAAAACAAAAACAGTTTTCATTGGGACAAATTTGAGTGGAACACATCAACTCTCAAGCTCTCTACGACATATTTTAGACTTTGGATTTCACCTCAGCTTTCGACTGCATAAACGTGTCCAGTTCAGACAATGTTACATGATGTAGGGATTAACAGCAGAGCTCTGCTAGGAACTGGGGATTATCTTTCACCGCAAGTGTAGACAACCGGTGTCAGCAGAACTATGTCTGTTTAGATTCCACTATAATTGCACCGAGACCCCTTAGGTTTGAGTTTCCCCTTAAATGTACCTCTGAACGTATTACAACCCTGACTACACTCGGACAAATATTATGATCAAATGGCTTTAGTTGGGTTTCCTCCTAAACCTGTTGGATAGAGCCACAAAAAGATTTGTCGATCTCTGCTGACAAACAGCTACCTGTGATTATAATCCATACCACCGATAAACCTGTTGAATTTGTTAATTTGGAAGCACACTCAGTGAGTTATGGGGCAACACTTGCATATGGACAACATATGGTTTTTTGGTTTGCAAAAGCATTTTTCGAAGTTGCAGCCTTTGCAACTTTGCATACATAGTTTTTCTGCTTTGCTTATTGTATTTTCTTAATGATTGTCTGCTGTCAACTCTCTTGTGACAAATTCCTACCGTGACAGGTAGTGTTTGATTTTGAATGGTGATGTGACCTTTAGCCCTCCCTCAAAAGATGTTGCACGCAAAGATGTTGACGATGTTGATGTTTGGTTTGATGACAAGTAAATGGTCACACCTCTACCAGTTATTTAGAATGCTAGATACCCTTCCTTTCTGCTGAATGAAACCCTCCATTGGACCTCAGTTCCTTCAAAGTCAGCCAAAGAATTCAGACCTGTTTGTCAAGCAGACAGTGTTTTTTTTATGTTCAAGGTTTAAATACACTTGACAGACTTGTAAGTTTTACATAAAGACATGTGGAAACACATAATGGATGAATGATATTAATATGTCACTGCCGCTGGTATAATTTTTATGTTGGCCAATTAAATCTGACAGTTTACACAACTAAATCATGAAAACCTGGAAACACATCAGAGCCTTAAAAGAAAGTCGTAGTATTTCTTTTGCCCATTTAGTCTAGGCAATGTATTCTTCGCTTCAGCATTAATGTCTCTTCCTGAGCACAAGAATAAAAGCTAAACTGTGCCAAAGTTTGCGTCAGACATACGAATGTGTGTCATCGAGACAAAAGTTTTGTTTTAATGAGCTCATTGGCTGAGTCCAGGCCAAAACAGGTGTTCAGCATGTCCCTGTTAGTTGTATCTGTAATCCAACCATTGCATTTGGGTGTTGTTGCCTCTGCCCTCCATGACAACCGAAGTTGTCCATACAATGAAACCTTAAAAAGGCATTACCATGATAATAACTGGTATGAAAGAAAGGTTAGTGCCCTTGCATTTCCTCACCAGTGAAATTATCCAACATTTACCTTCAAGCAGTTTCCTGCAGTGCAGCGAGAAACACATCCATTTGATTTTTGTTTCTCACTGAGGTGAGGACATACTTACACTGCAGGCAGCCTTGCGGCATTCAGACATACTGTATCAGACAGAGGCATACTGTACAGATTACTTAACATCAGGGTGAAAATGGTTCCTGTGACTACATGTACATGACATGCTGTTCATGTTGGGCCTAGAGACGGAATGGGAGAATATGTGAGCTCTACATCAATCACAGTAGTGCAGCTGAGCCTCTTGTCATCATGGCATCACCCTATTTTGTGCGCTTAATTACCTGGAAATGTTTTTGGGTTTTTTTTCATCTTTCGAAGTGTTTTTTTTGTGGGTGTGTGACTTGATTTTGATTCTGTACTTGTTAATCAAAGAAGGGCTTTATTTATAGATATACTTTAGCAAGGGTGCAGCAGCAATTACCACATCAAGTTGGACCCATGTCAGGTCAGGCTTCCTTGAGCATGTTAAGTCCTTCCAGTTAAAACAAGAGCGGTGCTCCATGCTGCAAGCACACTTACAGAGTGTGACGTGCAGAAGTGAAGCAGTCTCATGCCTCCTATGAGATATGGCAGCTGTTGAACGATTACTTGTTGTAATGTGAATGCATGTTCTGTGAACTGATATTTTAGATGTAGCATGATGAATATATGCTTTATAGCTTGTAAGAACAATCGCCTCAGCAGCACAGATCTCCAATGTGTCACAGTAAATTTGAGTAGCAGCATCTGCCCATCTGATAAATTATAGGTCTGGATCATAATAAAATGCTTTGACATTTTTTCAGGACCAATTGCAATTATTATGTTTGTTTTTGTTATTTTGTTTTGTTTTTTTATTGACCAAAATGTAACTATAATAAATATATGTTGGCACCAATTGCAGCTTCAAATTTGAAGAAAGCTATATTAACAAAAGTGTCTGGACTGACAGCGAGCTGCTGACAGAGTGAAGTAGGTTGCAGTCTAAATAAGACTGTGCAAATGTATCCTTTTACACAAAAGGATCCTGAATTGCCATGACAACCAGAGTTATAGAGTAGGCTTTGCTTGAGTCACCCATGCTTCTGTTGAATGTTATGGTACCCCTAAATTTCCATTAGCATTTATAATTTGACTTTATCTAAGCAGAACTAATCTGGTAGTTGCAGCATTTTTACAGACACAGGATTATAAAATATGATGCAGTGTAAATGTACCAACCATAGGTGACAAAACAGACCATAAATACTGACCCTACAACATTAAAACACATTAGAATCATACTAACACATTCATTTTACAAGCAATACTGTTGATTTTGTTTTGTTTTGTTTTTTTTCTGAATGATTAATACAAACTCGATTACAAGCTACCTTGTAATTTCTATTTCTATGATAGAAATGAAAGTTCACCTAAACTAGTGTTTAGGTGAACTTTCATTTCAACCAGATTTCTGAAATGTATCTTTTAAACTAAAGTTCAGGGAACTCAGAGTCATGAAGTCACCACACAAGTTAAAATGATAGTTTGGGTTATTTGATGAACAGTTTTCTTAAAGGGACTATTATTAGTTCTTGCAGATGGTCCTGTCCACAGCGGCACATCCTTCACCTTCAGAGTAAGAGAGCTGGCAGCTACTGCTACTTTTGACAACTGGCAGCACACTGATGCAAATACACTGCAGGTGACACAGTGACTATAGATAAGTACCTCACTCAGCAACAGAGCACCTGTTTCCCCCTTTCTGCTAAGCTAAGTTAACTGTGTTCTAGCTGCAGTCTGACAGCTATATTTTGGGTTACCACTGTCTTTCAGGTCACCTGTGGCGAATATTACCCTCAAAATATTTGTGGTCTGACTGTATGCTGTTCAGTTGAATATTACATTTCATCATCAAGCAATCAGACTTTTTAGACGATCATCTCTGGTTTGGATGTCATCAGCCACAGATCAGTCCACAACATTGAACACCGGGTGGGACTGTGGGGCCTCTATAGTTATCTGTCTTGGTCTTCATGGGAGCTTGTGTAGCCTTGGGTGTGGCACCACCACCCATAATTCAAGTTCAGACCTGTTCCTCTGGGGTGGAAAAAGCTTCTTAAGCCACTATTTACTGGAGGGGAAAAATGCCTTTTCATCACTGAGTCACACAGTCAGCTTTTGTGTCTGTTGCTTCTTGATACAGTTCTTGTCACTTTTGATTTTGATTATATGTCGGATAAGTTTGTTTGTGACTTGTGTGAGCTTTGAATACATTTTGTGACTTAAGGTTTTGGATATATGACATTTCCTAATGGAATGCATGACCCTGAATTGCTGTTGTTTAAGAGAAACTCCTGGAACAGCGTAACCGGACAAAGGCAGGCTAAGACTTGTGGGGTGTTCCAGAAATAAGGTTGACTGAGTAGACCGTCACATCACACATTGCAAGTTTTCTCTGTTGCGAACATTTACAGGCACACCTTTTTTCTGTGTATCTGGGTGTTGACATAATAGAGTAACTATTTTGCAAATCCCTCAAAGCAGATTACAGATGTGTTGCTGTTGTCTCCCATTTTATTCCAAATATTTTCTTCAATATTCTTCACCAAACATAAAGTATTATTGTGAACTTTCCAAATGAAATGTAAAGGATGATTGAATTGTAGTTTTTCACTCGAGAGAAACTAAGTGAATGTATATGGAAAATCTGAGTTCAACACCTCACAACACAATGCAACATATGAATTACTGTTTGAAGACATTTTATTGTTGAGCAAACAGGTTTGCAGGTGTTGACAACTGTAGCAAGCTGAAAAAAAAAGGTTATTCTAAGTATAAGTCACGAGGACTATTGTGAGTCCTTTACATTGTAATATTTAGCTGCATCACAGAGTGTTTGGCTTTGTTTGTTTTCATTCATCAATCATTACATTATGTTGGTCCAAGAACAAGATGGAAACACACATACAACACTACCACCTGCTGGCTAAACAACTGGGGTGCAGTGATCACTGAACCACTGGTGGTGACTCACAGAGTTGTCAGGACTGGATCAATCAACACTTTTTCGTTAAGGCTCTCTGACAGAGAGTGGGGAGTGTTTCCACCTCATACCCATTATTTGGTGAAGGCACTTGGGGAATGAACCACTAACAAACTGACTGGTAAAGAAGAGTCGATGTGTTCAAAGACCAACAATTACGAATCTGTAAACCATTATTCTGCAGCTACAGCTTCAGCTTCAGCCTCCACCTGCTCCTGCTCTTGCTCCTTCTTCTCCTCAGCAATTGGCTCCTCGACTGCTACCTGCTCCTCCTCCTTCTTTTCCTTCTTCTCCTCCTCCTCTTTCTCCTCCTTCTTCTCCTCGGTGTTGACCACCACAGCTTCTGTCTTGGTGACTGTGGTGCTCTTCACTGTTGCACCCTCGATGGCTGTGACTGAACCGCCGCCTGCTTTGACTCCACCAAAAGAGCAGCTGACATAGGCCGGAGTGCGGGAGCTCTCAAGGCCGTAGGCGTAGTTCACAGCTGCACATTCAGAAATAAAAGGTAGTGTGTATATTTGCATGTAAAATAGACAAAAAGATGGCAAGCATCTCTTTTCTCTATGGGCTTATACTGCCATGTAGAAAATATCAACCACAGCAGTGACTGACTTATAATATTTGCAATGAGATAGAGTGCAAACTTACTGGTCTGCTTGGATATATTGGTCTTGATCCCAGTTGCTAGCCTGTAGAGACAAAAGGGAAAGGGACAAAAATAAACATTCGATACAGTATACAATGAGATATACAGACTAATATGATTGTAAATGATCAAGTTCTCATCACTAGCTCACATGTTAACATCATACCTGTCCTCCTCTCCCTCCAGCAGTTTCCTGTAGGTGGCGATCTCAATGTCCAGGGCCAGCTTTACGTTCATCAATTCCTGGTACTGGCGGACTTGCAGGGCCATGTCCTGCTTGGCTCTCTGGAGAGCCTCCTCCAGATCTTTGATGCGGAGTTTAGCATCCTTCACTGCCAGTTCACCACGCTCCTCGGCCTCCGCAATCTGAGTTTCCAAACTGTTTCGCTAAAAGTGAAACATGAAAAATTATGTATATAGCAAACTCTTGATCCTGTAGTCTTTGTAAGCATGGGATCTAGACAAATGCATGCATCAACGCAGTGCATTCAAGAAGAAAAATATCTATTACAATAAAATATGTCTTTGTGTTCTGAAATCTCACCTGTGCTTTAACCATATCAATTTCAGACTGGAGCCTCAATATCCTTCGGTTCATGTCAGCTATCTCAGCCTTGGTTGACTTCAGGTCATCCCCATATCTGCCTGCGGACTGCTGCATCTCTTCATACTGTCGGGACGGGACAGGGTCAAGTCAGGCTCACACATCAACAGGCAACATGATAATCTGGGTCTAAATTGTCTTGAAAGTCTGGTGTCAATACAGGCGTGTGTTTTTAGCATCACATTAGGTACAGTACCATACCTTAGTCTGGTACCATGATTCAGCTTCTGCTCTGCTGCGGTTGGCAATGTCCTCGTACTGGGCACGCACTTCAGCAACAATGGCGTCCATGTCAAGGTTACGGCTGTTGTCCATCTCCACCACAACAGATGTGTCCTTGATCTGGGCCTGGAGCTCACTGATTTCCTATGTGGGAAACACATTGACATGGGCAGTTGACGATTGGGCAAAAGACCTTTGGATTAACTTTTTTTTAACACACTGCGAATCTAAATTAACTATTGGCACGTATGCAACTCTGTGTGTAAATAAAGTTTGAGTATTACAGCATCATAGAGCTGCCTCAAGAATTCAATCTCATCAGAGAGTCCATCCAGTTTGGCCTCCAGCTCCACTTTCATCATATAGGCTGCATCGGTGTCCTGCAACACAAAAGGCAGTGCTGTGAGAAAAGGTTTGTTGGGTATAGGCCTGGCCCTGAGGGACATGTGGCCAATTTGTTGGCACATGGAGCACAGACGCTAATTATAGTTTCATGATCAACAACATTTGAGAAAAGCCAAACTGACCTTCTTTATGAGGACAAAGTTGTTTTCACACTCATTCCGTTTGTTGATTTCATCTTCATACCTTGAAAAGAGAACATTTAAATTAGGTTTTAATCCTTAAACCTGCCTTTTGAACTCCATCTGACCATTATGCTAAATATTATTACAATGATCAACTACTTTGATAAAACAGATTAACAAAACATGTAATTAAAAACAAATATACAAAGTAATTATTTGAATGTATGTGGATTTTATGCTAATGTAAATCAAACTTCAAACTTAATAATGGATTAGAGATTAGATATATCAGTTTCGTGTATGTTTCGGCTATTAAATTGCAGAAAAGAAACCTAAACTGGGATTGCGCTCATTCAGAAACAGTGTCATAGTTTGTCCACCAGAGAGCACTAATTGGTTAGTTTTTATACGGTAAAACATCCTGCTGAGCGCATAACTTGATCACATTTCCAGACAAATCATTGGGATTTGTATTAGTACTGTACAATTTACCAATGCTGCACACACAATGACATCCTCACTATAATCAATGAGAAAAATTAACTCAGACAACACTAAAAACTGAACGACTAACAGGCATCTCAGGTCCAAGTTGAAAACTCACTTGGTTTTGAAGTCTTCAACAAGGCCCTCCATGTGATGCAGGTCAGATTCTAGTTTGACTTTTTCATGACCCAAGTTGTCGAGCTGCTTGCGCAGGTTGGCAATGTAGGCTTCGAATATGGCATCCATGTTGGAGTGGGATGTGGTCTGTTCCTGCAAGAGTTTCCACTTGGTCTCGAGCATTTTGTTCTGCTGTTCTAGGAAGCGAACCTGTAGCGCGATAAAGAATGATCACTACATAAAGGGGGTAACTCAGTGATTCATTTACTTCATTTGTAGTAGCCAGGTTGCTGCAAGTGCCAAACTTGTAGAATGAATATAGGAGTCTGAGGGATAAAATTTGGGATGCCTGATAAAGTTTCACATGGTGAAATAAAACACATGACTGTATCAGGCGGGTAGGAGATAGTCAGTGGCACATATAAGTGGTTGACTGAGTGAGACTGCAGGTAAGGAGAGGGTGGGAATCATTCAGAAAGCATGAGTGGCTTCACTTTGTGTGTTGATGGATATGGACAAAGAAAAACATGAACATCAACCAAGAGAAAAATGAATGACCTGAACATTGTCCCCTGCAGCAACCTCTAAACGTCACATCAATTACTGGATGCTCAATTCGCCTCTTTACAACTTCTCTATTCATCACCCTGACCCTGGGTGGGGTCCCGCTACCACTCAGCAAACATGACGACGGACACACAGATCTCTGCGTGTGTGTGTGTGATATAGAGTGCTTTGTTTTGCAAACTGAAGAATCAGCCTAAGTGTGATTTATGAACAGGTTAACTATGACTCCTCATTTTTCCCTGGTGTCCCTTTAAACAACCGAGTACATCTATGAGTTACAGTGACAGATAACTTAAGAATCCGATCAATCTCAGGTAGAGAACAGTGTAAGCCCCGTCCTGTTGATTGATGACATGGCTCTTTCTGTTACTTTTTTATGTGGTAATTGCTGCGAGACACAACTACTTTTTTCTTTTTTTTAAAGGCAAATGAGATGACATTTTTCAAAACTTGAGTTTAAAGAATAGATCTATGAAATGACTGTTAGAGTGCAGGAATACACCTACTATTTGTCCACTTTTAGAAGTGCTTTTTTCACAGGATATTGCTCACAATGGGATGTACCCCTTCAAGGTAAATTCTTCAGCTCCACAACTCACTCTTGTATGTGCTCTGTATCCATGCTGATCCTGTTATCTGAGATCTATGATCTCAGTGTCTGAAGAAGCTAAGCCATCACCCAAAACAGTCAGTATCCTCCACAGAATGACTGAGTCTGGATTTTAGCAGAGAGCATATTGTTTTATACACAGTTTGTACAGGTAGAATAATCTCCACTATGAAACCTTTCACTTTGAATTTCCTTGGCTTGCAATGCATTCATTTCCTCTGAGGTTCCTTGGTGATTTCATATTTTGGGTGGACTTTACTGGATTTATCCCACCAGCCAACAAACATTACTTGCCGTTTATTGTTATTGACGCAGTTTTCTCCTTCTTGCCATTATAACATGACAACAATTTTCCTACTGGCACAACGGTTTTTACTTTTAATATCTCAAGACAACCTCCAGCTGACTGACCTTATCAATGAAGGAAGCAAAGCGGTTGTTCAGGGTCTTGATCTGCTCCTTCTCCTCGGTGCGGATTGCCTGGATGGTGGGGTCAATCTCAAGGTTCAGGGGGGCCAGCAGGCTCTTGTTCACAGTCACAGCAGTGATGGGGGCCACTGCTTCATTGGCCATGCCACCTCCTACACCTCCACCAAAGCCCACATAGCCAAACTCTACTCCACCTGCCCTTTGTCCAGATCCCCCAGCAACATACCCACCAACCACCTTAAACCCCCCAGCACCCACAGCAGCACCGTTGCTTCCAACTCCCCCATAGGAGCTGCGGACAGCGTAGCTCTGCCTGGCACCACCCACACCTTGGCCCCCATAGCCAGAGAAGGAGCGGCTGCTGAAGCCCTGGGATGGGCCCCTGGAGGACGACACAGTGGAGTAGGTGGTGGTCTTCATGGCTCTAACAGACATGGTCACAGGTCTGTAGCACTGAAGTGGTGGGACAGGAGGCACTCTGCTGAGGGAAGGAGAGTCAGGCAGATAGGACCCTCCCTGGTCCTTGTTGCTATTTATCAGGGCAGGGGAGGGACCCTGCTGAGGTGTGATTGGCTGGTCTCCTCAGCAGAGGAGTGAAGGATGAGGGGGGAGACGAGGAGAGGGGGAGAGATGAGGGAATGTCAGGCAAGAAAATCGCATCATGTTACCCATTTACAATACACAAAGTGTGTTGGAGAGAGAACAAGAATTACATAATAGCCCGTGTGCCAGTTTCTATAAAACTACTGCAGAAACTTTGGAAAACTGTTCGGAGTTTTGTCCCCCTTTTGAAATGTCACTTTCCACATTTGAATCATTAAATTGCTTTCAATCACAATGATCGTTCCTCCAACCCATAAAAATACGCTGCAACAAAGTCTGCATTGTTGAATTCTACGACAAACAAACAGACATGTATTCACACCACCAGAATATAAAGTCAAACATTGGATATCATGAATAAGTAGATAATTTTATCACATTGGCTTCTACCTTACAACAATTCTCATGGACGTGACATATTGCAAAGTAAATTGTGGTTTCCCAGTGTGATGGACTTTACACGTTTGTGGCCAGCCACTGTATCTCTCATAGTTGTGGGAGAAGCAATTTTACCACCAGGGTTTTTTAGATATGTTGCAACAAATCATGATATCAAACACGTTGTTACAAATGTTATAGAAAGCGGATCAAGCTAATCAGACATTTACAGGTAGAACAGGTAGAAGTTACAAATTGCTGGATGTTGCTACTGTCACTTAGTGGCCCGAGACAGCCAATGTACATACACACACACACACACACACACAGGAGTTATTGATGAACATTCCTTCCATATCAGCCAAGTGGAAAGCAAACAGAGTTTGTCTTTTTATTTTACTTAGGACCCCACCTTGGATTTTAACTGCTTTTTCCACCCATAGAAGTAGTGGACTGATAAATACCCATAAAAACACAGTTTATAAGTACTGAGACTGTAAAAGAGGATAGATACATGCATACATACATAAAGATTTAATAATAATTTAAAACATGTACCTCAATGACCATTTCAATCTGTTAAAAGCATGATTCTTTTGTTGCTGGGCAGATTCAGATTTTATGACTCACGATCTTTTCTAAGCAGTTCAGTTTGATACCTAATTTGTACCAGGATAACCCCCTCCTTACTCCCACCAACACCACACCCCTAATCCTTTGTTTTCCCCATTTTATATATTTCTGGAAAAAAAAAAATCTTTGTGTGTTTACCAACTAATGAAAAGAACCAAATCCCAAGGCACAGTGTTGTGTGGAAACTAAATGGGATTAGACAGAGAGAGGGGTGTGTGCGATGTGGAAAGTACATCTTAGCAAATTGAGACTTTCAGGTTTAGCACCAAAAAAAAAAAAAAGCAAAAGTGTTTCATTTGGCTTGGCTAGAACAGTGACGTGACTCCTCACAATGGGCCTGCTATGCTAAATTTGGAGGCAACCATATAAGTATAAATCAGCCAGTTTTTGTTGTTAACTCAGCCTCTCTGGCAAATTTATCATCATAACTGATGAACAGAACTTTGTTTATTTTATGTTTTCATGGCTTAAGCTTGATTAAGACTTCTTTATGCTGTTTCATCATTCTTTGTGTGTGAAGACAGTAAGAGGAGAACTGAAAAAGCTAACCCTCTGAACTCAGCTCTTTTAGGAGGCCAATGATGTTTTGTTTTGTATGAAGCTGCTATATGACACAACACGTCAGGAATGTGCCAAGAGAGACACATACATGCTAAAGTCGGAGAGCAGGGGTGGAGAAAAGATGAACTGGTGGGGGATATGAGAAGACAATTAGCAAAGATAAGAAACAAACCTACTTTACAACCTCTGGAATACTGAGCTGTTCATTGAAGACAGGATTGGATATATGATTCTGAAGTAGTGTGAAGAAAGATTCAAATGTAGTCCACTGACATTTCTACTAAAGATTGAGTTCATCAGTTGGCTTGCATGTTTAAATCATGTTTATATTAAAGTTGATGATTGTAGTGCTTTACGATCTGTTTAGTCAATATAAAAATTCAACTGAAGTTATTGGCAACAACATGACTCAAACTTGACAGCACAATATGAAAGGCTTAGCAGCTTATCTGTAAGTACAGGCTATTGTTTCAGAAATGGTTGGTCTCAGCATTGGTTGTGAGGCTGTTAAAGTCTATCCCTGCAGGTTGCCATGATGTCTGTTCCAATTCCTTCACAACTGACCTATACCACCCAAGACCAAGACATGGAGCATAGATGGTTTTCCTCAACGTGCGGATACATTCAATTTAGACTTGCAGATACATTGAAAATAAAAAGTCAAAGGCGTGGCCACCAGACTTCAGTAGGCTTCTTCCCACTGCCTGCAAGGTTTGTTTGCTTTGTGACAGGCACCCTCTGGTGACTGGATGCTGGTAGTGGATGGACACTGCACAGGAAGATGGGGGAGTGTTATGATGAGTAGTATGATAAATTCAGTCTCATTTACACCCACTTGAGTCACACTAGGGGATTTTCAGTCATGAGCAGCATGACTTTACAGGGAATTTGATTATATTCTTCTTCCTATAGCTTTTCCTCTGACACTTCCATGTAATCTAAATATTGTAAAAGAGATCAGTTCGACATATTTACCATATAGATATTATAAAAATCAATTGTGACTGGAGGGCTGAAGGTTAAAATAAGATCTATTTTACTACCTTCATTTAATAATTTTATCTTCACTTTACTAGATCTACTTCACTTTACTAGCTCCTTTTATATCTTCCTAGCTCCTTTTATATCTTCCTGTGAAATGTTGTTGTGCTGAAAATGGACATGACATCCCATAGAGAAAATATCTCTTAGTTGACACATTTCACTAACCTCTGATGGGTCGCCTATGCACTTCGCCGACTGTCCCCGCCATAAAACTGACACATAGTGTCGCATAAAAGATAAGCCAACACCCTCATTGGGAGACTTTAAAAGATCTTAGCTGAGTCAGTGTGTGGAAGAGTGATCGAAAGAGGAAGGAAAGATCTAAGAAATTTGTGTTAATGAGTGCATCACACTCATGCTCCCTCCTGTATCCATCAGGGTGTGCAAATCATATGGATAAACACAAATATGCATCTACACAAACAGATATTTTGGCTTTGTGTATGAATGCGTGAGAGCACACAGGGAAATGAAAAGGAACTAAAGAGAACAGAGGAGGGAAGCGAAGTTCATTCAAGGCCATGACAGGCTGGGCACAGACAAATACTGACAGAAATCCAAGATTTTTGAAGCACATAAAGTCCATTATTAGTTTCCAGATTTCTGCTATGTGTTACTATGAGTCAGAGATTCCAGCTTCTCCTCCTCTCTTCTCTGTCCTATCTGAGGAAAAGGTGTGTAATTCAGATCCAGAAGAGTTTTCATTCATGAAAAAGAGTCACATGACAGAAGCAGGAGGTATTTAAAAGTTAATATATTGATTATGTAGCATGTGCTAAAGAAAGTTTATTTCTAGGTTCTTTTTGTACATTTTGTAAGTTTTGGACATTTGTTGCCAACACACATTAAAACAAACAAAACGGTGGAGAAACAGTCATGAGATATGACTCAAGCTGATTTAATTCACTGTTCCGCTTAGTATGACCAGAATTTTTGATATTTCCTTAACTCTTTTCTTTGCTTTTTTGCAACTTTCTATATGCTGTTTTCCTTTTTATTGAGTAGAATTAAACCAATTCTGTAAAGATCTGTAAAGAAACTGTAGGAAATGCATGAAGGGCTGGTGTGAATAGTGAGAAAAAGTGAAACACGATCAACCGTGACATTGAAGCAAGCTCAGGAGAGAAAAGAGTCGGATTCTATTGTGTGAAAATCCTTTCTGACCTCAGCCTCAGTTAAAATGCCTTGGGCCTTCTATTTCATGTGTCTCATTTAGTTTGTGTAATCATCGAACAGTAGGCTAATTACCAAACAGAAGAAAGAAATAGGGAGAAATAAGTAACTACTCCTGATTATGATGTGGTGGTTCACAAAGACTTCATGTCAAAAACAAAAACAATTTTTAATAGGGAGATATCACAATTAGCTCTGCTAATGTGCGGATCATACCACATCGCTAAAACTTCAAAGATATCATTGACAATCCTTAAAAGAATGTCTGTGTTCAGATTCAATTGGTGAATGAGGGCAGCTTGTCTTTCCTTTCAATTGTATTCTGTCTGTCTTGTATTCTGTCTTCCGTATCAGCTAACCATCTAAACCTTTGACTTTATCTGAAGGCAGGGTGTTTCTTTTAAAACAGCAAGTTTAACTGTTAGTACACCCTATTGACTGTGGTGAAATTTGATTCCAACCACTTTCATAAACAGCTTAGTTTCCATGCTTTAAGATAGTGTTTTTCTAACTAATTTTGCACTTTAAAATATAAACCAGTGGAAAAAAAATATGGCTTACTAATATGGCTAAAAGCAACTGCTCTAGCTGCTGTATCAGTTCAGTTCAGATAGGAAGGTAGGAAAAATCTATTTATTTTGGAGCCTGGCTGACCATAAATTATGCAGCAAATGGTAGACATTATGCTGTTTAAGGGCAAACCAAAGGAATTTGGTTGCATTCTTATAAAATAAACCTCATTTTGTGAAGAATATTCTACCCTGTAACTTTTTGCTTTAACCCTTTTCCAGATTCCCTTTTTGTTGAAGCATGTATTTAATTTTGGACAGCATGTCTGCTGCTTTCTCTCATTTGTTGTGAACTGCAGTTCTTGTGATTTCTGTAGTTAATTTACTTAAACTGATTCACTCTGGTTACCCGAATGTGTGTCATACCTTTCCATGGAGACAGAAAACAGACTGTATGTTAGAAAAGGGAACATGTGGGAGTACATTTGAGCAGAAGAGAGCAGGGAGGGGGAACAGGAAAGAAAAACTTGAGCGATGTTGAAGTGGGCAGGGTCTGAACTGAATGCAGCTGTGATTGAGAGAAAAGCAGGAGTATAAAGTTCCCCACTTCCCACTGCCAGCGTCACTTTCTTTGCCGGCCAGCAGTGAGCTTCCACGTCCCATTTTTGAATTCATTTTCTGACGTGTCTGACCATCTCCAAAATGAGCTACAAAAGATCTGTCCAGCAGATGCCCTCTACCCACATCTCCATGACCCGCTCTACACCCCAGTACCGAGCTGCCAGCATTTATGGTGGTGCTGGTGGGCATGGTGCTCGCATCTCCTCTGTCTCCTCATCTTCCCTGCGTTCTAGTGCCCCAATAACCTCCTCTTCAACTGCTTTCAAGCTGAGCAGTGGAATGGGTGGAGGTATGGGTGCAGGCTTCAGTGGTGGTAGTGCATCCATGGCAGCTGGTGGTGGTGCCGGTACTGGGATCATGGGCAATGAGAAGGGAGCCATGCAGAATCTCAACGATCGCCTGGCCAACTACCTTGATACAGTGAGGACCCTGGAACAGGCCAACAGGGAACTGGAGATGAAGATCAGGGATGCCCTGGAGAAGGGTGGACCAGAAATGAGAGACTACAACAAGTATGAGCCCATCATTGAAGACCTACGCAAACAGGTGAGCATGGAAATATATATTGATCATTAAAATGAACAGGTCGAAGTTAAGAGTGAATGCTGAATTCTGAAACTGAGAAGTGGTTGCTTTTGATAGAAATTGATGCAGTAACAGTGGAGAAAGTTAGGAAGTAGAGTGTTCAATTGCTTAAAAAAAGGCTTGATGGAGACAGTATATGAGAATGAATGAGAGCATTTCTTAGTGCTCATCATCACAGACAATTTTAAATGAAGAACTACTAGTGCCAATAAATTGTATCAGTGAATTCATGATTAATGTAAAGCATAAAGTTGAAAACTCATTGTCACTGAAAAGGTGTCACACTGAGACTGGCAGTATTGCTTTTAAGGGTTATCAAATTTCTTGCAGGACAATGAAGGGTGTGGTTGCTAAGCTCTCCCCCTCCCCCCATAAAACTAATTCATGCCACAAACTGGCCAGAACTTCCTGTGATGAATCACCACCACGAGGGCATTACTGAGCTCTCACACAGCCTTCAGCAGACAAAAGCTTTTCCAAATGCTTGTAACTAACTACTTGTAAAACGCGATTCAGTTAGCCCCCTCTAGTATAGAGGGGCCTCAATGTGAAACAGATGTGTGGTAATGACACACACACAAATAATCTCAGTCTGCCAGCTGGAATGTGTGTGTGCCTGTGTGTGCATGTGCCAATTCACATAAATGCATTTGTGAGTGCACTGATTGTATAACAATCCTCTCCAGTCAGCAGAGTCAAATGTCACATTCTTCTCTTTTCTTCTTCAATACCACATAATCATACACTGATGGTGCCCCTTCGTTTTATTCAGCACATAAAGGGACGTGTATATTCCCTTTCCTCTGAGTCAGTAGACCGTGGGCACGTAACTAGAGCTATAAAACACACTCATGCAAAAAGAATTTTGCAATTGCTGCACACATAAACATATATGGGGGTATATACAAAGAAAAGACAGACAGATGGAGACCGTGCAGCTGCATGAAAATCAGAGAGAAGAAAAATTCTCAGTATGTCAGACAGGAAACCCATTTTTCCACAATGTTAAAACAAACCAGATTCAGTTATGGCACAGGAACATCATCTCTTCCTGTTCTTTGGTTTGTTGTTCCTCTTTTTTGGCTGAATGTTGCTATGGATTCAACCTTGTTGTGACCTTTGTGCAATCTGGATCTGGATTCAATATTGTTACATAACCAAATGACTGATTTAAATCATATGTTTGTCTGTAGCTGTGTGAAACACTGTTATCTCAGATCACATAATGGCTTGAGCAGACCCTCAAGTTTTGCGAGGCTTGTGATTCACCACTGCTGTTCTTTCTAACCAGTACAATTTTGCTAGAAGAGAAAACTTTGGTTTGTTATTTTGTTTTCACACACTGATCATTAATTTTGTTTTTTCTGCCTAGATCTTCGATAAGATTATGGATAACGCTCGTTTTGTGCTCCAAATTGACAATGCCCGTCTTGCTGCTGATGACTTCAAAGTGAAGTAGGTTGCTTTATATTTGTCTCAGTCTAATTTATGACATTTTTTTCAGCATTATGCATGACAAACATCCAAACAAAGCACAACTATGTTTTGGTGTCATAAGTCCACACAGCGATTGGACAGTTCATATAATAACTCTAATTTGTGATAGAATAAGATTTCTGCTGTACCAAGGCTGTAGCTCCAAGATTTCCTTGGAACCTCCGGTCTCCCATTTTGTAACTTAACTATGGAGCAGAGTATGAGCATGAGTTGGCCCATGTCTCCATAAGACTTTTTGTTTCTGCTTACTCCAACAGGTTTGACAATGAGATGGCAATCCGTCAGTCAGTGGAGGCTGACATTGCTGGCCTGAAGAAAGTCATCGATGACACCAACATGAGCAGGATGAACATCGAGAGCGAGATTGAAGCCGTGAGGGAGGAGCTTGCCTTCCTGAAGAAAAACCATGAGAATGTGAGTTAACACTACACCTTCACACTTTACTATCATTTTGTATCATGGATGAATGAGTAAAGGCTGAAGTCTATGAATATTTTTGCTCATTTCTGTCTTTCTTTCTGTCCTTTAGGAGGTGATGGAGCTGAGGAGTCAGATCTCCCAGTCTGGTGTGCAAGTGGACGTAGATGCTCCTAAAGGTCAGGACCTGGCCCAGATCATGCAGGACGTGAGGTCCAACTATGAGAAGATTGCAGTGAAAAATGCTGAGGACCTCAAAAGATGGCACGAAAATCAGGTAATGCAGCGCTAGTAGGGCATTTGCAATGAAATACACAAGTGAATTTTCTTGGTTGCTGACACACATCTGTTTCTTTTCTCAGATTGCAGATGTGCAGGTGCAGGTATCACAGAACACAGAAGCTCTCCAGGGGGCCCAGGTGGAGAGCAATGACTTATCCAGACAGATACAGACGCTGGAAATTGAACTTGCATCACAACAGAGCTTAGTAAGCATGGGACTATCTTCATATCATGTATCTTTTTTAAAATACCCTGACCATTATATAAAGAGTACTAAGACATATTTTATCACTTTTTGTATAGAAAATATTTTCCAAATAAAGGTTGGAACTTTCCCACGTTGCTCCCAAATTAGCCTTCTCCCTCATTCCTTCTTATGAATCCTTTTACAGAAAGCCTCCCTAGAAGATACACTAAACAACACAGAGCTACGAAACAACATGGAAATGGAGAAGTACAACAACATTATTATTCGTTTAGAGGAGGAGCTGTCCAACTTGCGCGCAAACATCCAGCAACAGACCCACGAGTATGAGGCACTGCTAAACATGAAGATGAAACTGGAGGCAGAGATTGCCACTTACAAGACTCTCTTGGATGGTGGAGACTTCAAGTAAGAGTTATAAAGAGGTGCAGGAGAAAAAAAACAGGTCGGGGCAAGGTGATGATGGTGGTGGAGGTGAATACATAAGTTACTTGTTTTGTGTAGTCAAGTATAACTACAATATAACATGAAACATTACTTACAGTTGTTCAAGTATTACTATGACTAATTTAACATGAATATTTTATGAACTAAAATGCCCTTATTTGTGTTTTTTCCAGGCTCCAGGATGCACTAGATGACCTGGCAGGCACACTCTAATTTGGAACAAAGGATCTGGGAACATCCCAACAAAAAATGTCCTGTTCGCTCCAATCAACGAGCTATTTTTGAACCAAAACCACATACTATGCAAACCCATAAATGATTTGAGAATTTCTGAATAAAGGCATTCTTCCACAACACTGTGAAACTGTGGGCTGTTTCAAAAGCAACCACTGCCTTGACTGCCAGCAAATGAAAAAGGAATAAAACTGCCTGTCAAACCAAAGTCATGACTCTTGTGCATTGTTACATAAAATAAGAATGTCTTGTTGTTTGACAAGTTGCTGTCACATCTATTGCACTGCGTTGCCCTCTCTGACTGAATAACAAAGTTTGAAGGAAGCACATGATTCAGAGAGATAGATGTTTCATTCATTTTTGCTGACAGGAATCGCAAGAAGGAACAGCTGACAATTTACAGGATCTAACTTCATTTTGAAAAATAATGTTTTGACTGCTCAATACAAAATTTAAGTTCCTTACAGCTGCTTTATTGATGGCTGCAAAGGCTGTCGATCGTCCAAGCCATGAGGGAATGAAGGTCACGTGACTTGTGATGTGAGTCCTGCTAGTCATTAGGAAAACTGAGGAGGAAAATAATGGATGTGGAACTTGTTTAACCTGTCACAACCACCCTAAACAGTAATCTTGATTTCTATAGTTTTTCACTCTTATCAATCAGGTTAGCCTACTTTCTCAAGTTTCCCACTGTCCCACAGCTTCTGCCCCGTTCAGAACTACACTGTAGGGTGGTGAAACATGCACAGGAGGGCGCCAATATCATTCCACTGCACTCTCCCTGGCAGAGCTGCCTGCAAGTGTGTCTGCAGATGTTTGTGACAAAATTATCTCCAAATCTCAGATCAGCTACAGCTCCTTCAGCTGAGTTTTTCAATTTTATGCTATTTCATACTTACATTTCGCAGGGATAATGTTGTATATTTTTTCTCTGTTCTATTCATTTGGCGGCAGAATAGTGGTTAGGGCTGTTGCCCCAAAATAAGAAGGTCACAGGTTCGTTTCCCAACCTGGGGCCTTTCTGTGCAAAGTTTGGATGTTCTCCCCGTGCCTGTGTGGGTTTCCTCCCACCGTCCAAAGACATGCATATCTAGGTTAACTGGTGACTCTAAATTGTCCGAAGGTGTGAGTTGTTGTCTGTCTCTATCTGTCTCTCTGTGTTGGCCCTGTGATGGATTGGTGACCTGTCCAGGGTGACCCCGCCCTCGCCCACTGTGAGCTGGGATTGGCTCCAGCACCCCTGCAACCAGGAAACAGATAAGCAGTAGAAGATGAATGAATGAATATTCATTTGGAAGAAGATAGTAGATTGTATGATAAAAAAAAACATGATTCTTTGTTATAAATCAAATATGCAACACTGCTATTGTGAGAGATAATACTGTCTTTAACAACTACACATCACAATTTTAGTTCACAAGATAATGTTTCAGTCCAATTATGAAATATATATTCAGGAATAAAAAAAACAATATTTGGCAAATGTCAATAGTTCTTGCAGCGTCAAATATATATATACATATATATGTGTGTGTGTGGATTTTATAGTATTTTTAAAAAACAATAACATTACATGCAATAGTTTTGAATGATTAAAATTGCGGTCACAAATATTTTGATTGTTCCTTAATGTGGGTTAGGGTTGTGTCCATGGAGCTGTGCGCGGTTTTATGTCCAAGCATTTGGAGGAATGAAGGGCAGAGAGGACGCAGTGAGGGAACATCGGTGCTCAGCAGATGTGGCTGTAAACAAACAAGGGAGGAGACAGGCGGGCCCGTGGACGGCGATGCGCGCTCCCGATAATAAACCTCTGACGCCTTCATCCGGGAACTTTAACGAACTCGCTCTCCAACATGGCGGCGTCAGGTGAGGTTTATGTGGGTGAACGATCTTAGTCGGTTGTGGGGAATTTCAGAGGTTTAGATATCGATACAATCAAACACATGAAGTTTTCGTGTCGTTTATGTCTCGTCGTAGCAATCTGAGTCGGTGTCCCGCGCGTGTGAAGCGGTTTGTCGGTTGTTTTGGCCTCCTAAAGACGTAACTGTTGGAGGGAGGCAAATGAACGAAGCGACTAGCACAGTCGGAGCATTTCAACCTACAGATTAGCCGCGGTCCCTTCCTGCGAAACTGTTGCTTGTGGTGCTAATGGGGTCCGCTTTTTACTTTATTTTGTGTTACGCAGACTGGATAATTTGTGACACGTCGTGAGAGCCTTCCAACTGCGTGCGGAGCTGCCACATCGTGTGTCCGTAGCGGAGCTTACCGTGGCGCTCAGAGTGGCTAAGCACCGGGCGCAAGCGCGTTTGGTGGAGGAGGGGTTGGGCCGAGGAGTCCGGGCAGCCCGGGGAGTCTCCCCACGTGTGTTGCCTGGCTCCTCGGCGTCGGTGTTTGACTGAAATTGGGCGACTGTGCCTGTTGGGTCGCGTCCTAAACACTTCCCCGGCAGCTTCACAACTTTGAGCCGGCCCGTCCGGCCGACCCAGTCCTTTTCCGATGATGGCGCACTTGGGTCCTGGCGCTGCGATGTGCACTAGGCCTTAAAACCTAGCCAGCTAAGCAGGGATACCCCCCCCCCCCCCCGTCAGCTGTCCTTTGCTGACAAAGCCAGAATAAAGACAATAGCGACCTGCGTTGATAGCGAGTAAACAACCTGTGTGTCCTCACGGCTAATTATTGGTCCAGTAGCTGTTATCTGAACATTACGCAGCTCCCAACGTGCTAATGTTACACAAGAGCGGAGCGGCAAGGAAGCTGCTGCACACTGACACACTTGGCTGTGTTAAGACCACAAGCAGCCGGGGCAAGCTAGGTTGGCCTGTACATTTTGACACGATGACTTAGCATTGTGTATTTGGAGGGAGTTCTGTCCGTCCGTGGCGCTCTCTGTTTGGTGTATGGTACGTTTGCAACAATTTATGTAATGAATGTACTGACACCTGGGATTTTCACAATAAAGCTCACAGCCAGCGTTGTTGCTCCTCTTATTTTGCCTCTGACCAAAACAAACCAGTTCTGCTCTACGGGCTGCGTGTCAAACCTCCCTCCCCCTCAAGGCCATCTCCCCCACCTCCATGGGTAGCTCACATGCTCGAGATTCAAAGAGAAACTGAGAAATGTTCTGCCGTGGATACAGGAAACGTTTATTTAGCCTTCATTTAAGCGTGCTCCTTTCAGCCTTATTTCAGCATATTGCAACTGACACTTGGAGCCAAACAATTAAAGGGGAGCCTTTTCTGGCCTACTGTGAGAGTGACAGTTGGGCTGGCAGACCACTCCCTGTGTTTTTACTTTCCAATAGAAAATAAGTCAGTGTTGTTTGCTATCACACATTGTAGACTCCTTATCTGGTTAGGCCGGATAACGTGTCACCACTCAACCTTACATGTTGTGTTTGTCTATGCAAAGACACAGCTGTCCTCACAAGTTTGAGAGAGACACATAACAGTCTTTTGAAACTCAAACTCTCACTTAGCTCTGGTTGTCAGGTTTCATCAATGTTGGATCTAATGGTTTTTTTGTTGGGTTTTTTTTTTCTCAGTGATTCATCTTAGTGGGTCACCGAAGACCTGGCATGTTTTTTCTCTGGCTGACTATGAACTGTGTATATTTTCTCTAGGTAAGAAGAAGAATAAGAAGGGGAAGACCCTCACTCTGACTGACTTCTTGGCAGAGGACAGTGGAGGAAGCGGCATAGCCCCCAGTTACCCGACTAAGACCACAAGTTGGGCAGATGAGACAGATGACCTGGATGGAGATGGTACAAGAAATGAAATATACATAACATCCTTGAGTAGCTAGTATCATTGCTTCTTTTTCACTTTTTTTTTTTTTTAGATTCATGTCTGCACCAACCTTAAATCACATGTTTTGTGTGACACATTGTTACACAAGTGATTTTGCTAATGCCGTCTTCTATTGATCTTACCACATCACTGCTATGAACAGAATTCAAGGTTGTGCAGACTTATAATGTTTGTTGTGAGTAACCAGTGGTGGTTAGATAGTGTAGATTTGGGCTTAGATAATTTAATCATTAGAACTCCATATTGTCAATCATGGAGTTTCTCACATACCTCTGTTGCATCAGTCAATGATGTTTTTTTTTTTTTTTTTTCTGATGGCTTTTTTAAATAGTTTTCAGAACTTCATCATCAGCACACTACCCCAGAACAATACGACACAATACACACACACACACACACACACTCACAAATAACTAAATAAATAAAAAATTATATATATATTTCAGATCACTTAAAACATCAGGTGAACAACATCATAATGATTTAAGTTTTAGACAATGAGTTTTCTAATATGTAACTGGATGTTGAGTTCATGTTTCAATCAATGTTGCCACTTGCTATTATTGAAGCCACAGAATACAAGAATGCCAGGAACTGAGTAGTATGTATAAAATAAATGAGAAATTAGAAAAATAACTGGTTATTTAAACAAATAATGATTTTTTAAGTCATTCTAAAAAAAATTATATTTCAGTCTTGTCACAAATTATATTAATATCTTTATAGTTTTGAGCTATATTGACAAATTAAAATATTTGGACACTGTCACCTTGGGAACTTGCATGTAATTATTCACTTTTTTCAGGCATTTTATAGACTTATTTTACAAATTTTGATCTGTTCATAAAAATGAAGGTAACATGTACTCTGTTTCATGTAACTCTGCTCATATTTCTAGTCTCAACTTCGTGGCACACGGAGGAGGATACGTACCGAGCGCCGCCCATTGACCGCTCCATCCTACCAACTGCACCTCGCTCAGCCCGTGAACCCAATATTGATCGGTCCCGACTGCCCCGCAGCCCACCATACACGGCCTTCCTGGGGAACTTACCATATGAAGTCACTGAAGAATCAATCAAAGACTTCTTCCGCGGCTTGGCAGTATGTGTAACAAGCACATGCAATATGGGATATATAAGACGTAGCACTGGGTGGTTGCAATTACTGCAGCTCTTTGTTTTGCAAATATACAGCCAATGATAGTCATGCGACAGTTTCGGTTGTAGTCTTCATTCTCTTTATAGACCTGGTCCACACAACAATCAGTTTTTGTAACCTTGTAACTGTTGACAGATCATCACATAACTTTCAGTGTTCCTCTACCTAACAGAGCCTTAAAAGCCAAGCTGCTCACATTGTGGCGATAAAACATGAAATTTTTAGTTAACATACCACTTGATTACCTTCATGTTGTGTGGTAATGTTTGCCTCTGAGACAGCTGAGCCAATTTGTCTTCCTAGAGCTGTCTACTGCGCCTGTGAGTCTTTTTGGAGATGTTTTTTGTTTAAGGTTAGGGCTGAAATTGTTGATTTGCACAATGTTCTTCATATTTTTCTTGCTAGCTTAAATTAGGTGAGCTGAACAGTGCAGGGTCCAGATCAGTAAACTTCTTGATTCTTATGTTATTCTGTCATTATCTTTACCTCAAGATCAGTGCAGTGCGTCTGCCTCGAGAGCCCAGTAACCCAGAGAGGCTGAAGGGCTTTGGATATGCTGAATTTGATGATGTGGACTCGCTCCTGAGGGCCCTCAGTCTCAATGAAGAGGTAAAAGAAAGCAGAAAGTATTAATATTTGATATTTCCAAAGTTGTACCTGGAATTGAAACAAATCACTCTGTATTGCATAATAAATTTTAGATCACTAATTATTTATTGTATTTCATTAGATAAATTATGTTAATAATTTTAGCAGTTTCCCTCTCATGCCAATGCACGTATGAGAATCACCTACTACTTGTCCCCCCCTTCTGTTCATCTCAACAGAACTTGGGTAACCGAAGGATCCGTGTGGATATTGCTGACCAGTCTAATGATAAAGGTGCACAGCTAACAATTTCTGGCTTTAGTGGCATGTATAGCATTTGAACCAAAGGAGGTACACCCCCTCATTCATCACAGTTTATGATTGAACATAGTTTTTTGTCCTCTTTACGCCTCAGAGAGAGACAGTGGGCCTATGGGAGGAAGAGACAGGGGTGGACGAATGGCAGATATGGGCCCTGACAAGACAGATAGTGACTGGAGAGCTCGGCCAAGTGCAGACAACGATGATGGACCTCCCAGGAGAGATGATGCCTTTGGAGAGAGTGAGTCGCAAAATGTTTTGTTTGTGCTTGAACTTCTGCACTAACCTCATTGTATTAATAGTCCTGGATATTATTTCTTTGTAACACTGGTGTCAGTCACAGTCAAATTTCTTCTTAATGTCCATATGATGGCAACTGTTCATTAATAGAGGCATTCCAGGTGTGAAACCCAATTAAAAAATAATTTAAATATAGAGCAGTCATATTTTCTAAAAAAAAAAAAAAAAGAGGGAGACAGAACTTTAAATTGATCATAATTGAAAAGTGCATCTATGGGTGAGCATAGGTACTGCCCTTATGTGGCTAACATAAACAGCACTAGCACCAGCAGCCCTCTTTCTGTGCAAGTTAATGCCCATTTTTTTCCTGCTGAAAGTGGCTACACTTTGGTGCTGTGGATTGATTATACACTTAATTATTTTGTCGCAGCCTACATGCATAATTTTTTAGCTGCAATTACTGCCAAAGTTAAAGGAGGCATCACAATTATTTTTAGCTCTTAACCCAGTCAGTGAAAAATAACTTGGGCACTAATTGGGTTCTCTCTTTTTGTGGTCTATGCACTCTACACATTCAGCCCTTTATTTTGAGTGAACAAACAAATTCTAAGTTACCTTTGGGGTCTATCTATGTTACATTTGCCACAGTCTCGTAGTCAAAATACAATCGAGAGGCAGTTCGATTTCTATTTCATTATTTCTAGAAGTCTCGGTTATTCATCCAGGCTGCAATACTGCCACAGAAGTTTTCAAACTGAAACTGCACCAGCAACATTTCTAAAAGTTACCTAAAAGCAAGTCTGGAGTAGTGAGGGTGCTAGACAAAAAAGTGGCAAACGTGAAGGATTTTGCTCCTGATGCAACTAAAACGTATTTGTCTGGACTTACATCATTAATGATTACTTTCTGTCTAGTATATGTGCTCATGATTAGTGAGTGAAGCAACACTGAATCATTTACTCGACCAATAGGAAACATCCCTAATTCTGTCATATTCCTTTCAGGATCACGGGACCGTTATGAGTCTGATCGTTACAGAGAGGGGTCACGCCGCGACAATGATCGTTATGATGGTGGAAGAGACCGCTACCGGGAACGCTATGATGAGAGGGACCGCAGAGACTATGACAGGGGAGGTGGGCAGGTTTTCTTTTTAAATCCCTATATTTCTCCATCCTATACAGGTTCTCATTTTTAAATCTTGCTCATTTATCAACCTGCTATCTCCCTTTCTGCTAGGTTATGACTCTCGTGGTGGAGGAGGTCGCCGTGCCTTTGGGAGTGGCTTCCGTCGTGATTATGATGATAGTCGGGGTAGCAATGATCGTTATGGCGACAGGGATCGTTACAGCGACCGTGATGACCGGTATGACAGACGGGATGACAGACGTGAGGAGAGAGGTGAGAATTTACTATATTATTACTAGAGTTTGTCAGAATTACTTATAAACTGAACACCCCCCTGAGCATTTGTCAGTCATTTTGGTGGTCTATATTTAGTACCAGTCAAATCACAGTTTATGAAAACAAATTTTTAAATCAGGAAGTGTCTAACACCGGTTTTCACACTTACCTTAAAGTCTGTAATTTCTGTCAAGAGTGGGGTTTGAACGTGCTTACTGCTATTCACAGCCACTCCACCCTGTATTAATATGACTCTTTCATTTGCTCACTCCAGCTCCTCAGCAGAGACCCAAGCTGAACCTAAAACCTCGTAGTGTGCCCAAGGAGGATGAAGGTAGCAGTGGTGGCGGCAGCGGTGGTGGTACATCCCCTGCTGCAGCTCCAAGTGCCAGCAGTAGGGCCTCATCCATCTTCGGTGGGGCCAAGCCTGTTGACACAGCAGCCAAGGAAAGGGAAGTAGAGGAGAGGCTGAAGAAAGAAGAAGAGAGACTGCAAAGGCAGCTGGAGGAGGACAAAGGCAGAGGACCTGACAGAAAGATGCGAGACAGGTCAGGGATAGACATAGGCCATTAAGTAATTTTGATTGAGTGCTGGCCACTTATTTAGTCTTGATTATGAATGAAAGTTATTAAATGCTTAATATTTCACAAGAATTTCAAGTTGGTAATGCTTTTTTTTTTTTTTCTTCTCCTTTTTTTTCTTCTCCAGGGACCCAAGCTGGCGCAACGAGGAATCTCACACTGAGCGATCTCGCACGGGAAGTGAGTCTTCACAGCAAGGAAGCTCTTCTGGAAGGGGTGAGACACTCTTCATTTAATTTTTAAATAGCTGTAGTAAAGAATGCAGTTGTTCCTTTTCTTTATTAAAATTATTTAACATTGCGCCCCTCTTGTCCTCTACTAGGGTCCCGGTGTCGAGATAGCGAGCGCTCTGGGGAGAATGAGGTTTTCAGCAGTAGGGAAGGTGAGCCTTCCTCCCCTGGGCCAGCCTCACGCCCCCCCTCCACCAGCTCCTCTAAAGAGCCACTGAAGGTGATGCCTGCACCTCCTCCCAAGGAGAACGCATGGGCCAAGAGAAGTGCCGTCAGCACAGGCTCTAGTGAGGGTGATGGAAGAGTTCCAGTCTCTCCGGTCTCACCAAGTGGTTCAACTCCTCCCAAGTTCAGGTGAGAATAGACTAAAGGCACATGTCAAAGCTTTTCCACAATGTGTGTGCATGTTCAACCCCGGCAATAGGCTGGACAGGCTTGCATAAAAGCTAGATTTATCAATGTTTGGTTCACCTCTCCCCATCTTTTCTTACTTTCTCTTTAGCTCCTCAAGTTCTGCAGATGAAAGAGGATCTGGAAAGGGTAAGGCATTCTGATGAGTGCTAGACACAAACCCCACAATAGACCACGATTAAATTTGAACAACCAAGAAATGGTGTGACTTGCGTGCACACAACTGTAAAAGGACTCAACAAAAACAAAGGAAACTGAAGAAGGAAGACGCTTATATACACAAAAACACTTGCATACATCTGCAAAAATATGCGATAATGGAGACTTTGGATACGAACAAGACTCAAGTCGTCAGCCACATTAGCAATCCTGTGATATTGTAAAGGTCAACACGTAACTTTGCTGTTCTTAGATCCTTACCACTAGTTAAGCAATAATGCAAAGTTTGGCACCAGTGGAAAGGCCATGTTGATTGTTTATCACAACCATTTATTCTCTGTACATTGACCGTTCTAGGACATCTCAGACTTGCATTCAGGCTCTACTCTACACCCTGATCAGTCCCGGCTATTCTGTGGCTCATCTTTGCTTTGAGCTTAAAGTTAACGTGAGCATGTTAATATGCACGTCCACAGCTATTGGATGTTGTTTTCATGCTACCAATGTGTAGTATGCTGACACCGTAATGTGAGAATATGAAACCACAGCGTAATCTCAAATTACAGCCAGTGAGAATTCAGTCTTCAGTTTGAGGGGTGTCCTGTCATGAACTGAAGTCTTGGATGAGTGCAAATTTGGAGAAAGTGGAAAGGTCATTCGGGTTTACTCCCGGGAACCACAGAGTGTATTTCTTGGCAGCCCATCCATTAGTTTTAACTCTGGATCAAAGTGTTTTGACACATGGACCAACTGGCACTGCGATTTCTAGCGCTACAATGCTGGCCTGTCTAAAGTTCTCTATTCAACCTTTGTAGACTGTATCTGAAAGTGTATTTTTTTTTTAACACATGACTGCCCATATAAAATTGCAATTGGGACTGTTGTCCACAATCTATGCAGTGTCCTTGTTTCTTTTTCTTGATGACTGTGGACTTGCTTGACAGCTTCATTTAAGTGTGGCTGCACCTGCTTGAATTTGCTCTCTAAGGACATTTGCATTCTTTTTAAAAGTGTTCTTTTTTTTTTTTTTGATTATCCACAATGTTGATATGAGGGTGGTTTCAAATTTCCTGTCCTGTAAACAGGGAGTTGAATATTTAACAGCCTCATTCCTTATCATGCATTTATTACAGAAGGTATATCAGAATTCAAGTGTTACTTTGAGACCAGCTCAACCACACAATGAGGCGTAAGAGCAGCAGTTGTTCTTACTTTCAACCTGTTCAGTAACTTTTATCATAATAAACATTTTGAGTAAAAAGAACATGTCTGGTAAGAGTCAGTTTTGACCTCATCTTCCTAATAAGTGTATTGATTACGAGGGGAGCACAAACCTATATCTTGCATTAGTCTGTGGTAAACACAGCGAAAGTAAAGTACAATAGGGTCTAAAAATCTGAGACCACTTCCCCATTCACTGAAATCCTTTGCCGTGTCAGAACTGGCATGTTTCTGATTGTTTTGGAAACATAACTTCCAAGCTTGTATTAAATTTAAAAGCAATGGGTGATGGTGCACAGTCACTTTACATTTGACCACTTCTCATTTGGTCCTAAATCAGTGACTAACACTGTTTGAATCCAACCCGGTGGCTTTTGATGCTGCAGTGTGTTGTGAGTGTAGTCTACTGTGCAAAGTACGACGACTTCCCTTCACTCAACTGTCTGGCTTCTCCTTTAAGATGAGAACAAGGCTGATGGTGTGCGTCGGGACCGGGGGCCCCCACGTGCACGAGGGGGGCCTGCAGGGCCTGGAGCAGGGCGGGGCCGAGGAGAAGGGCCTAACAGAGACCGAAGAAAGGAGGGAGACAGGTCAGCCACCAAGCTAGCACCTCCAAAGTACTCAAGGCAGGAAAGAGGACATTTCCTGGGCATCTGTAAAGATTGGCCTATGCTCAGTTATATAACTGATGATGCATACAGAGTTCTGGTGTCAAGGATACCAGGATTTCTGGTATGCACATTTAATACTTAAGCTAGAATCCCCAACAGTTCAGGGAACCTCAACATTACAACATAAATCTGAATGTTTGGGACGTTTCAGATGCTTAGTTTTTTGTTTTTGGGGTTTGTTTGGGTTGTTTTTTTTTTTTTGTTTTGTTTTTTTTGGAGGCCTGAGTACAGTACGATCTAGGTGCCAAGTAGAATGCAGATGCTTATGAAAATGAACATAATTTGTGCTCCTTTAGTTTCTCTTTTTGTCTGTGTGGTTTAAGGTTTACGGCAAGGTACATCTTTCCAGTGCCCAGCCATCCAGTAAATCTTAACCTTAGTATTCATTCTGATTCTAGAAAGGACAACAGAAGAGACCGAGACTATAGACCACCTCCAGAGCCAAAGAAATATGAAGAAACCCCAACCCCCGTGAGTTTTTAACTGGGTGACACAAAGATCTGTGGAAAAAAGCCTTGTCCTTACCTTGGGGTTACATTGTATTTTTCTTTCAAAAAACAAGCAAGCCATTATTAGTCACGTTGTTTCATGCTTTTTGAGAAGCTTGGCTTGTATGCCTTATTTGATTAGCATTCAAAGCAGGTTTTTACTGATCAAGGTTTGTATTTTGTCTTTTTCAGAAGTTCAGCTCAGCCAGTAAGTATGCCGCTTTGCTAATGGATGGAGACCAAGGAGACGATACCGAGGACATCGAATAGAGGGCAAAATAACGAGACAAAGCCAGGAAGCGCAAGAAGAGAAGAAATAAATGAATGCAGAAAAAAAAAAAATCTCACATAGTTTATGAAAAATCTTCTCACATGGAAGAGGTTCCTGGGAGGAGACCATTCCCTCCATCTTTTCCCCTACAAACCTGTCCTTTACTTTCAAACCTCCCTCCCACCCATCCTCCCTTCCCACCTCCAGGACTTTTCTGGCTCGAAAGAATAGTCACATACTGGACTTGTTTTAAATGGGGAAGAAAGGTGTAATTGACACATGGAAAAATGATGGTAATGTTGAATTAATTGTAATAAATAAATGGAAAAATTGGGGAAAAATGAATCTGTATATTTGTGGATCACAGATGGGTTAATGCCAGAACTTATAACACAAGATTAAGCTCATAAAGTGTTCGTTTTTGTTTTTTTCTTTCAGTTTTTGACATAGACTTGCATAACCCATAGATTAAACTCTTCATCATATCGCCTCTTGACTATTAAGTGATTTGTCACAATAAAATCGATATCTTAGCTAATTCTAATTTAAAAGTAATTTTAGTCAAGAAAATCTTGTCTTCCATTGCTAACAGTCATGAGTATTGTGACAACTATTTTAAATCTTTTTTCAACTTTTGACAAGTTCTGAAGTGAACTGATTGACAACATTTTAAGTAGAGTGCTATGCAATTCATAGACTACAGTATTACAGGAGTGATTTGTCTGTGGGGACTAAAGGAAAGCAGCAGCTGATCCTCACTGAGAATCAAATCAAGTGCCATTACTATTATCCCCAATATCTGTACAGATGTGTCAGTTTCTACACCATCTGGTAAAATAATCACTTTCATTAAAGGCTCATAATGGTTTCATGTCCGGCCATCTTAAAGATTCTTTGTAGCTGTCTTAAGTCATTCACCCTTCCTGATGTGAGGGTTTTCATGAGATTATGTGAGCTTGTCCTCCAATTTGCAATAAATTGGGAGTCATTATGTACATTCAAATTGTATGTGGTCATTATACGTTTTAGTCCAATGATTCAAAAATAAAATAATTCCCGTACAGTCCAAACCATAAAACAGAGGCTTCTCTTAAGTACCTGTGTTCCACTGATAAGGCCCTACATGCTGTTGCAACAGTGGGGTATTTGAAATCAACCATAAACCCCTGTGAGTCACATGATGGTGAATCGCGTCATCAGACGCATCCAAGTTATCACTTTTATGGGCAACAATCAGAAGGTATTTCTCCTTTACTGACTGTTCTTCTCGTGTGGTCTTAACAGCAGAACATTTTCACTGTGTTTCTTCAGTCTAAGCCCCCTGCAGAGGGCCGGTCTCCTGGTGGCAGCTGGTTAGGCTCCTGCTGAGCCCTATATCCCACACACACACAGAGAAAGCATACATGTTTTACTGTAGGATCAGTCTCCTGTAGACCCCACACAGCAGGCAACTGCACTCTGCCAGCAAGAATATCGATTGGCAGCACGTGTGTATTCAACCCATACTTTAGTATGAGCAGCTACCTTACTGCAAAATGACCCAAGTGAAAGCCACCTATTAGATTACTACTTGAGTAAATGTATTTAAGTATCTGATATGTACAATACTTGAGTATCAAGTCATATTCAGTGTACTTTAAAATCAATTAAAGTAAAAGTATTTTTAACAAGTAAACAAAATGCATTTTTTCAAAATATGTTTATTGACAATTTGCATAGTTACAAACAACCCACACAGGCCGGTACAGTTCCAGACAAAAAACGGAACAAGACCATTTGTTTTGGGCTCTGTGCCTGTAGGACTGAGTATGGGGGAGTATTCGGTGCAGCCCTCCTGAGTGCTTAATAGTTAACTTAATAGTTCTAGTTTGCAATTAAATCTTAAGAGCACAACCAACAAGAGAATTCAGAGCAGCTGGGAAGGAACAAAGCTCAAAAGAATAAATGAAACCAAAGGCAAAGTTTATTAAAATGTATACCACTGACTCTCAACTATTCCCAGGACAGCTTGGTGAATAATATAAATACTGATGTAAACTCATGACATCTGCCTGGGTTGTTTGCATGTGGGCCCTGTCAGCCTCGGTGCCCATCGTCATCTGCACGCGCAGGGTTCAGGTTATGCACACGGGACATCTCTATTTTTTAATATTAGTCCCGTAGGGCTTTGAGAACACGTTGGACTCAACATGATTAACAAATGACATTCACCTGACCTTCAACCAGAACACCCGGATTTGACACACCTGCTTTTTCTTCTTCTGATTTTTTGTTGTTGTTGTTGTTGTTGTTTTTTGTTTGTTTGTTTGTTTGTTTTTTCAGTAACGAGTTACGACGATGCTTATGGGAAATGTAGTAAAGTAACAGTAGACATTTTATTTCGGAGATGATTAAAAGTCAAAGCTGCCAGGAAAACAACAACTCAAGTAAGGCACAGATCCTCCCAAAAACTACTTAAGTGCTGTAAGTATTATTACTTTGTTACAGTACACCACTGCACGTGTGTGCATGTCTGTTTAATTAAAAATACCCAGTAATATAAATTCAAAGTGTGTAACATTTCATTTGATAATTTTCCTCATTAAGGAGTTTCTCTGGTTTTATAAAATACTCTTCACTGAAAAATACAAAATAATTCCCATGTGTTTGTTCACAGTGGATTGTCACTTATGATCCTTAGCGGCAGTATAGGAAGTATAAAGTATGTGGGTATGAGACCAAAAGATTCTTAGTCTTACATAACCAACTATGTATAATACAGCCATATATTTTCATATTTCATTCCATAAACAGACAGTAAAAAGACAGTTTTGTCTAATGTTCACATCACAATTAGATGGCAAACCTCATTATTGGGACCAGAACAGGGAGTGTGAGGGACAAAATAAGACCTGGTAGTGGTGCCAGGTGAAAATTCATTCTGGGGAGGACAAAGGTCAACCACAAATGTCAGTCTGCTATCTCCACTAGAGGAATGTGTCATCTGGTGGTCACAAAAGCGTCAGGAGAACTAGTTGTTGTGATATTCAACTAAACTAGCTGAAAAAAAAAAGAGACCCAGCTGAAATAAGCCACACTGCTCTTATGGATACTGGGAAATGTACTTAAAATTTTAGCTCGAGTATATAATGCAGTCTTATATTTCAGCAGATGTTCTGATGTTTGGAACCTGAACTATCTTTGTATATTAAAAAAAATTGGTAGCTTTATTGTATACATCGCTACCCTCCCTATTAGCAGTCAGCAGCTGCTGCACACAGGAGGGTCCTTCCTCAAATCACAACCTGACTTGCCTCTACGTTACGTAAATGGTGAAATCAGCATTAACCATGGACTCATTTTATATGAAGTGGTCCTTGAGACTACACTAAACCCCTTACTGGAGGCATCTCCGAAATCGCTGTAAATCCGTGTTGATAGTTTGGCGCCTAATTTAGCTCGCAACCACAGATTTGTCTCATTTTTTAGACCAAGGATTGCTTTGTGTAGTCTAACTGGGAGCTAAAAACATGGCTTCAGAAAGAGCTTATTGTAGGAGATTTTCCCCTCACAACCCTAAAACCACCCAGCTTAAAGCAGTGTTTTGTCTGGAGAACCCAGTTTGAGGAAATACAGTTATGTGTGTGTGTTACAGAAAGAGAGAGCTGTAGTCTGAAGGAATTGAACAAGGGCAGCACAGATCTAAGATTTAAGCACAGAGCCTATCATTGTTTTTATCGCGGTGGAGAGAGAGCAGTGTGCAGCTGAGGGAGTAAAGAGGACGTTAATGTCGGTGTCATGTGTCATTTGTCATGTGTCAATCAGGGCTGTGGAGTTATTATCGCCTTCGTTTTTAAAATGAACACAGCTAGAGAGAGAGATAAAGGCAGATCTTGACTGACAGAAGGTAGTTGACTCTCATCGTTGGGCCCATTTGTTGCAGCTGTTTACTGAAACCAAGGCAGGCAAAGTCTTCATTTCCTCACAACAAGCTGAGAGGAGGGAAAAGCTGGATCAGTGCTACGAAGCCTGCAGTGTGTTCTCATGTGCAAAGTTAGTCTAGAGGGATGACGTCTGTGAAAGAAGCTCTATCTGTTCACTCCCCCATGAAGGAGAAGACAGTTAGAGAGTCTGAAGTCAAGCCAAAGGAGAGGGGAAGGGCCTGACATCAGCAAGCCAAAACAGCTGCCCCCTTCTCCCCCATGGGGAGATGGCAAGGGGAGCCTGATGGAGCAAATAAGAGAAGGGAAGAGTGGAAGGTCTGTAAGAGTGAAGTGGGAGAGAGAAGCGCGTGAGACATTTGAGGGTCTGTAGAGGCTGGAGAGGAGAGAAGGAGGTATTGGCAAGTGGATAGGAGGGGGAGGGAAGGGAGAGGTGCTGAGTGTATGCTTGCATGCTTTCAGAGTGAGGATAGCCAGAGAGCAAGGGACAGGGGAGAGTGTAAGGGGAGAGGAGAAGGGGAAGGGTTGAGGGTAAGGCTTTTGAGAGGGGAGAGGAAAGGGGGAAGTCATCTGGGGTGGATTTCAAGGCAGGACAAGCTGTCAGGGGCAGAGGTGTGAGGAGTCACTGGGAAAGAAGGAACATGTGGGAGAAGAAGACTTTAAAAACATAAGGAGGCCACTTAAAACATGAAGCATTGAGAGGAGGACAAGGAGAGGGACCTTCTGGAGTAAAGCGCCTGTCTGGAAAGAGTTGACAACAGTTAAGAGGATTTAAGATTCAAGGCAGAAGAGGCGCCTATCGGAAGTATGGGGTGCATTCACAGCACAGGCACTGGCAGGATGACGAAACTTGGAGTTGGTACTGACGCAGGAGGAATCCCCATACAGGCAGACCCTGAGGTGCATCCAGAAATCCTTCAACTCACTGAGGTAAGTGAATCGCAGCTCTTTGGGGAAGCACCAACATGCAGATAATTGATACTGGTGATAATATTCTGAGTCAGGTTTTGTGCTTTTATGCATGAAAAACAGCATTGTTACTAAAGGACCGAGCAAAAATTGATGATGGAGCCAAAACCCCTGCTCATTAAAAACATATCAGAACACAATTTCACCCAGCAGAAGTAGAAGCAGCTGGACTTTAATTTTTTGCACCAGAGTCATCACATATTTGTCAAGGATGTCATGCAAACAATTCCAAACAATTACCAAAGCATTTCAAAATAAGATGAAGATTTTAGTCCAAAACAGTTCTTTCTCAGTTATGAAATATCCCCCCCCCCCTTTTTTTTTTAACATTAAATAGAACAGAAGCATCTCCTGCCACACATGCTCACACAGCAAAGCATACATTTTTTGCCTTTCACTGTTGCTTCATGGATCACCTGTGCAGCTAATGTGCAGATATGAGCCAATATCTGTCAATATTCAATTGTTATACTCAAGACATATGTCATACAAAAGACTCCTCTGTTTGTGTGTGTGTCTGGGGGGGGGGGGGGGGGTCACACCCAACACTACATGGTCACTGTTAATCATATCCCTCAGGAGTCAAGGTTCAAAAGGAAGTCGTATAAGTTACTGTCCAGTTCCGACTTGCCGTCAGCCTGTCTGCTGGCTGTATTTAGGAACATGTATGGCTTTGGGGGTTAGTAACATGTATATTATGGTCTTGAATAAAAAGTGTCCGTTGGTGCAGTACAGACACCAGAAAGAGCTGCTTCTCATATGTCAAAATAACATTCTGACACGCTAAATGTAAATTTGAAAAAAAAAGATAAAACATTCATCTTAAGTAAAGTCAATTTCTTTTTTCCACCCATGTTTTCATTTGTACAGAGATGTGTCTAAATGTCACAACACGTGTGATATGTGTGTAGTTTCACTGTGAACTCTTGGATCGTAGTGGAGCAAAAACTTTTCTCAGATCAGATGTGGTTTCAAATCCCCTAAAGACATTTTTCTTTCTCTCTCTCTGTGCGTGTGTGTGTGTGTGTGTGGCCAAGCCAAATCATGATACCATTGTCCCAGTTGCATGGGTGGACTCTGCAATGGACCTTCAAACACACATTCTCACACAAATATACACACAGACATACACATGCACATTTACACTCATTCCCGCACCTATTTTCAGCGTTTTCATGGCCGTTTAGAGGTAACAGTCTCTTCTCATGTAGTCTATAAATACCCTGCCAGACTGGATACCCCTGATTTGCCACCTGCTCCCGTTCCTTTCTGACTTGACGTTGTGTGTGTGTGTGTGTGTGTGTGTGTGTGTGTGTGTGTGTGTGTGTGTGTGTGTGCGTGTGTGTGTGTGTGTGTGTGTGTTTTACCAGAACCTAGAGGTGAAAGCTTCTGCTTTCCACCATGTCATCACTTGTGAAGTGTCAATACACACACACAAAAATTTTGTGCAGAGGGGGTGTGACTATTAAAGTGTATGTGTGTGTGTGTGTGCATGTAAGTGTTGCAGCTATATATTTACCACTTCAATGAATATGCACAGGGTGTATAAATCATTAAATATATGTTTTGTCCATTTTTTTCCATCAGTGCCGTTAAATTGTTTTGGGAGCACAAGCTTGTGCTGTTGTTGTCAGTAATAAATCTTCACACACAGCCACAATCATAAAGAAATCCACTATGCTTCTGTTGTTCCCTGACCTGCTCTTCATCTCCATGGTAGATGTGGAATTGCTTCTGCAGCGGTCAGAGATGCTTGAAGAATGACATAGACTTTGGCTGCAGAAATGTGAATGGGGTGGGGTTCTTTAATACTGCAATGCCAAACAGCAACACTGCTGAGAGTCATGGGAGCCTCTGGCAAGTGAATGGCTGCCCAGCCACAGTTCCTTCTAGCTGGTGTTGAAAGTGCAGTACCGTTACAGCAACTGTTCATCCAGTACCTGCTCTGTTCAGATTCAAAACTCTACCTGTGGAACGCTTAAACGACATGATGATAGTAATATATGGCTCATGTTCTTAGAGTTGTGTCCAGGCTTGCTTTTGTTTTCTTCTTCTGCAGAGAGACTTGGAGGGAAAAACAACTCGGGAAAGGTGTGAAAGGGAAGTGTATTTTTTAAAAAGAGAGAGAGAGATGCCTCCTATTATTCATGAGTCATTCCCTGTGTCAGGATCCATTTTGAAAATGTAATAAAATTTTTGTACTTTGGTGAAATGCAGATGGTGTAAATAACTGTATGGTTAAAAACTATTTGGTTATTCGCTAACATGAATGTGTTTTATTAGTTGCATTAGTCATTTAGTTTAACTACAGAACGATTATATTTCAGCACAGTTTGTAGCCGAACTGCGCTGACTGTATTTTTGCATTTCACCACAGAGAGGTGCCATTTATCTATCTTCTCATTTTTGAGCATCAGTCTGAACATATTTGTAGTGAAGTTTCAACATGGTACCGGAGAGATGGTGTTAAACCAAAATGAGATCAATTTTTGTCAGAGTTGTGTGTCACTTAAGAGACTTCACTCTGGACCAAATGAACATGGAGCCACTATCAGCTGTAAATGCAGTTGCGGTTTCACGTCACTTTTTAGCATAGTATGACTACGATGTATTCCAAAGTTAAGATAAGATAAGATAGTATTTTATGTATCCCATGTCATCGTTACAGAAGCAACCAAAGGTATGGAAAAATAGAAATGAATAGAAACAAGGAGTAGAAGTACTAGAAATAATATAAGTGGCAGTGATAATGATAAAGTCACAGTCAAGTAGTGCAAAAAAAAAGTAATGTAAATGTAATTATTCCAGAGTGCAGATTTTATTGCAGTGACAGGGAGCTGTTATATAGTCTGATAGCTGCTGGAATGAATGACCTGCGGTAGCGCTCCTTCTTGCACAGCAGGTGCAACAGTCTGTTGCTGAAGGAGCTGCTTAGTTCTCCCACAGTGTCATGAAGGGGGTGGGAGGGGTTGTCCATGGTGGATGTCAGTTTGGCCAACACCCACCTCCTCATTGGAGTCCAAAGAGCAGTCCACGACTCTGGCCCTTTTTGTACAGTGCGTCAGTGTTTAGTGACCAGTCCAGTTTATTGTTGAGGTGAACACCCAGGTACTCCTCCACAATCTCTATGTCCAGACCCCGGATGTTCACTGGCACAGTACGGAGTGGCTTCCTACTGAAGTCGATCACCACCTCCTTTGTCTTACTGGCATTAATGTGCAGGCGGTTCTGTTCACACAGAAGTTGGTGATGACCTTCCTGTACTCCAGATCGGAGTACAGATCAATGCAGCCAGGTTACAGCCCACTCCAGCTCCTTCCAGCTTCTCCCTGAGCAGTGATGGCTGGACGGTGCTGAAAGCATGTGGAGAAGTCAAAAAACGTGACCCTCACCGTGCCCCCAGTGGTCTCCAGGTGTGACTGACATCTGTGCAACAGGTAGATGACAGCACCTTCCACACCAATGTGAGGTGGTTCAGTATGATCTTCTCCACGGTCTCCATCAGGTGAGAGGTTAGGACTACTGGCCTGAAGTGTTTCGGCTCCCTTGGATGCATGGTCTTTGGAAGTTGGACCACACAGGATGTCTCTCTCCAGACTGAGGCTCAGGTTGAAGATGCACAGATTATTTGATTATAAAATCAATACATACAACAAATGGTCATGTGTTCCATCTGTCCTGGTCGGTTTATATAAACTATATAGTTTAAACTATAAATTATCCCATCTCAGGGGGTTTTTGTTGTTGCAAGAGTTACATTACAAAAAATTAATACATAAAATGAAGAAAGTGATGGGGCAGCACAGCGGCATAGTGGTTAGTTCTGTTGTCCCACAACAAGAAGGTTGCGGGTTCAGTTCCTGGCCTGGGGCCTTTCTGTGTGGAGTTTGCATGTTCTCCCTGTGCCTGCGTGGGTTTCCTCCTGGTACTCCAGTTTCCTCCCACCGTCCAAAGACATCATGTTTGGGTTAACTGGTGACTCTAAATTGTCTGTAGGTCTGAGTGTTAGTGTGAATGGTTCTTGGTCTCTGTCTGTCTCTGTATGTTGGCCCTGTGATGGACTGTTGACCTGTCCAGGGTGTACCCCACCCTCGCCCAATGTGAGCTGGGATTGGCTCCAGCGACCCGGAAACGGAAAAGCGGTTAAAGATGAATGAATGAAAGAAGGTGATAAAACTGATGCCTTATCAGTAAAGAACACCCTAAAACTTTTTGAAACAGCCCGTGTGAAACCATTATTCTCTCCCCCCTCCTTAACTGCAGTAACTAACAGAATCAGTTTCAACCAATCAAACAGAAATCTAGTATCTATTTAGATCTATATAGTTAATTTTAAGATAACATGGCCCTTTATCTTGTAATTTTAGCAATTTACAAAAGAAAAAGTGTATATTCACTCGATGGCGTGGTCAAAGGAATAGTCTGACATTTTAGGGAAGTATCTGTACTTGCTTTCCTGCAAAGTTGAATGATGAGACATTGTACTGTATGCATTAGGCCAGATAGAATTTTCTATATTTATGAAAATATGAGGAGCGTGAAACAAACCAAACAGATATAGATAATTCTAGCAGATAACTGTTGAACACATTGGTGCATTCAGCAGATAAGGAGTCCAATAACTGATGTAGAAAAGAGTCCAAAACAAAACATCTGGACTTAAACTTGCCAAGTGGCTCCACAAAGTGCTTACAAATTCCAGCTGCTAATCCCAAGTGGCCAAAATAAATGCAGTTGGTGTAAATTCAGTAATTAACACAATGAATCGCATTTACATGTGCGACAACTGCTTTTTTGTTTCTTGATGCAATGCTAGTGTTTTTATTGCTAGGGTTAAGCATTCCTGTCTGTAGCCTTTCTGCACATGCGAAAATTTGTGTATACCAAAAACATCTCAACTTTTATCGCTTTATGGGAGATGCTTTAATAGCTGATTTAGATGACGAAGCTTGATAAATCCTCTGGTATATTTTAGAGTTAATAAAACATGAAGAAATTCTTTTAAGGAAGCATGTCGGGAGTTCTGTGGAGTTATTTCACTCCACAGAATCACTTTAAAGACTATAGTCGAAATTAATCAAGTCTATTGTGTTGATATTATGTAACCACACAAAGCTCAAGGTAGGGCTACATAAAACATTAATTATGCATTCCTCTTCATAAAGGATTTAGACTGCGTTCACTTCACTGGAGAGCACAGCTGTTGTATAATGCATTGCGGTTAAGTGTATGACTTTGCTTCCACTCACAATTCAAGATGGTGGGAGAAGTGAGAGTGGTCTGGCATGGTCAAAAAGTGTTGGTAAGAGTATCTCAAAGCCAGTTCACATTCACTCATACATTTCAGACGAAAAATCAATGCTGCTCCTATTCAGAAACACTCGGGCAAAAATTCCTGAGCTTAATAAATGTTTTTTCGAGGCTGTAGAAATGTGTTGGGCCGCGGAACAGGAAAAGAAACACCAGTGTGTGGAGGTATGGTGTTTGTGGCCCACTGCCTCATACACACACATAGCACAGGCACCATCTCCCTCTTTATGTTTCCAGTCACCTCCTCCCTGTGGGCTCCAGGAAAGACTGCTTCAGCATGCTTCACATGCTGTCAGAAGGTGTTACTGTGGAGGGAGGGTGGAACTGTAACTTTATATAAAGACTGTCCCTTTTTTTTCACTTGGACAGTTGAGTATTGGTTCATAAAAAGAAAAATCTGTGGATTATGACTCAGGGAAGCACATTTATTTCCCCTTCAGCCACATACCGTCACTGGGACTGTGTGTGTGTTTCTCTGTACATGTATCTGCAAACCAGATTCTTATTTTCAGAAGCTTTATGCTTTTATCAAGTATCACTAAGTTTGTTTGAGCTAATTTATTATATAAAGAATACTCAGTATTATGTGAGCTCATACTATAAACACATCTATGTTGTGTATGTTCATTCAGTGGAAGTCTGTCTATATCAGATTTACGTTTGTCTGTTTATTTGCTTTAGCCACAACAGCTCATGTCTTCAATATCCACAGCTGGCATGGTGGCCCAACATGGTACCATCTTGCAGTGTTGAAAGAAAACTTATAGTTAGATTGTTACCAAGGAGGAGAGACTCAGCTAGTTCAGCCAGACATAAAGAAAGCCCAGACTGAAATCATAATCAAATCTTATATTGGGGAATCACAGTTTCTATGTATTGGTTTGCTTGAGTGTTCAGTCTCTGTGGACATAAGGTGCCACACTGTTGGTTGTAGAGGTTTTGGCCAATTTCTTTTGTGTAGCTAGACTAGAATGTTTTTCCTATTATTGTGGCAAGTGTTGTTGTAATTGTGCTGATGAATGACTATTGGCAATTATGAAACAAAACAAGGCCAAATCTAGTGTGAGTCTGGACTGTGTGGTCAAATTGGGCTCGGTAGACTATGTGCTATCTTTATACCTAGCACTGGAAAAAGTCTTAAAAGCTGGAAACTTAGCTCCCAGTAGACCATGTTTGTTTCAGAAACCATAACTGTATATGTGGCTTTTTTTTTTTTCATAAACCAGACAAAGAAAATGTTGGGGTTTTTTTTTCAATGCTATTTGCGAACAGCACAGAAGAAAACTTCGAATCAAATCCCCAAGTATGATGAATGTCTGTAACACATTTCATTGTAAACAATCCAATATTTGTTTAGATATTTTAGACTGGACAAAGGAACAACTAAAGGAAAGAACACCAAGCCCATCTATTCACATTATATTTACAGGTACATTTAGTTGATTTGTGACCAAACTGGCAGCACAGAAAACAGTTTGTTTTTCATCATCTTGGCTGCCTCACAGACTGAGACAGAATCGGGACAAGTTAAAAGATGAGACAACAGGAAGTCTTAAAACACAGCGTGATATGACAGGTGTTTTTATTGGAGGAACCTGATTGTACAGCAGGCACTGTAGTGCTAAACCAGTGCTCATGCTGGTCTGTCACTGAACCACCACACATCTGCACTGATAGCAGCCACGCAGGGGACACTGAACGTCCAGGGCTTCAGTTGGAACAACACTGAGACAAATTGGGATAAGAGCTGAACCAAACCACACATTTGATTTACAATATATTCCATTTTGAATAATGTTCAAAACTTCAATTGACCTTAATAACTTCATCTGATTTCTTCTTAACAGTAGCATCTATTGTTTTCAGTAAGGGTCTACTTGTGAATAAATTATTTCAAACTCTTGTTTGTCTGCAGCTCGCCAAAGCTGGGAGCCACACCTTCACAGACAGGAGCTTCAAGAAGAGACGAGCGTGCGATGTTTGCAAGCAGAACATCGACAACCCTGGGGCTTACTGCAAGGGTGAGTCTGTGTCTCAGTGAGGTCACGCAAAGACCCAGAGGCCTAAGTGACCAGCAGTGACACTCACCAAGCCATCACGGAGATAAGCTCACCCTGACTGTCCTTTCTGTCTGTTTGTCAGCGCTGATTTTCAGAGTAAAATGTGTTTCTCTTCCTTCTGTTTGCAGAGTGCAAGGTGGCTGTTCACAAAGCATGCGAAGCCAAGGTAAGCCTCATACTTCCCTTCTGTCCCGAGCAAACCGGCTCCTGTGTCAGAGTTTGTTGGGCAGCGATATTAATGTGATGTGAGTCCTAAGTGGAGTTAGCCATGTGCACTGACCTAGATGTGTGGTTAAAGAAGGCCTCTCATGGAGCTGCAACCAGCCAGGTTGCTATGAGTAACTCACTCATGTGGTAGCATAGTATGGCAGCGGCTCCTCAGAGTCCTCCAGCAACTAGGTAATGTCTGTCTACTTCAAAGTGACTAGTTAATAAAGCTGGAATTGAAGCACCGGCCTTATTAAAGTATAATATATTGTTCACTAGTTTATATTATGCATCAGCATTCTTTGTGATGAGTGCTCTCAAGATAAGCAGGGGGCAGCAGTAAGCTGTGAGCTGTTTAAATGGTCTGTATGTGAAGATAGGAGTCACAAGAGGAGAAAGCAAGAGCACAAGAAAAAGTCCGGAGATAAATATGTGGCATTTCAACTGTGGGGGGACCATTGGAACAAACTTTGCTTCCAACATACACTTTTATGTTGCCCATGCACATACAAAAGCACTGACGTAGCAGCATGCTCTGTAGCTGAAAGGCTGCAGCATGTTTTGATACAGCCCTTATGTTGTCTTAAATGATGATCAATGACAAATATGCCTTAGTGTTTTTAGCCCACAAAACAAACTCTTTTGACCGACAGGGAGCATTTTAGTCCCAGACAGCCCTGAGTAATTGTAACAATTACTAGCGAGGACAATATATTTGCTTATGTATGTTTGGGCTTAAAAGAATAGTTTGACATTTTGGGAAATGTGCCTTTTAGTTTTTTAGTCAAGTCTTAGAGAAGATTACCAACACTTGTAACTTTGTTTAGCTTGCAGGCAGCTTGCAGGCAACACAATATGTTGGAGTGGCATCAGTCTTCTCATCTCACATCATTCCAGTTGGGTTAGGGTCACAAAATCATGAAATCCAGTTAATACTACAGCCAATGTAATTTTTTAGTCTTCCTTCGATTAAAAGACTAGGTTGTATTAGAACAAGCACAATTATCATCTTCCTCCACATCATATTGACATATTTGTGTGCATCTACAAAGACGCTCCATACTGTACCTTCTGAATGAGTCAGTGGTAAAAGTCTGGTGGCATTAATTGCTGTTGTCTCTGGAGTAGGACATGTTTGCACTGTTGACAGAGAGAAGCAGTCCCTTAGTCCAAAGCTCATGTCAGGCCATTGGCAGTAGTTGTCTCTACTGTCATGTGACCCTGCTCACATTAGCTCAGTATCACACAAAACTGATTTAGCTCATGACCTTGCTGCACAGTTGTGCCTCAGTGTCCAACAGCTCACACACACACTGTTGTGCAGAGGGACCCATTGCCTTTATTCTGCAGCTCTTCAGGTCTGCTTTATGGTTGGGAGGGGGGGAACCTTCCCATCCTTTTCTCCACCACTCACACAAACACACACACACACCGTAATAGTGTACATTTGGACTACACCAGCTGTTGTGCCTCAGAAGAGGATTATTATTTTGGTCATAGTTGTCCCTGTGGTCACCACAGTGATAGCCAAAAACAAATCCTGGTGGCTGCAGCAAAGGCAGACGCCTTGGACAAGAGTGGACATCGTCACACAGGACGATGATCAATCTGGATATGAGAAGTCTGAGCGGGTAAATATAGAAAATAACAAGAGTGCCGTAGATGCCTTCCAGTGAGTGATCAGTGGGAGGACACAAATAAGTGAGGAGCAGCTGGGGAGGCAAACTGAGACTGTGTGTGTGTGTGTGTGTATGTATCCTGTCCCATTTTGGGGTATTCATAAATAAAGGGGAACACCGGGCCAAGGCTCTAAACTGGTGTTTGCTTCATGTCACGCTATCTCCATGTCTTTCTGTGCTTTCTCAAATATCATCATAGTACTACCTTCCTTACTTCTTTCATTTCTTGCATCTCACTGTCATCATCTTCTTTTACCTTTAATCTCTGTTCATTTCTATCCTGTTTCCAATATTCTATGCAGACACCTAAAGCTTCTGCCACTGCATCTGAGTTTTTTTTCTCCTTTTCAAATCGTTCTTTCATCAGCATATTACGCCATATTAGTATCATTTTCATAACAGTCACTTAAAAGTTTCAGTTTTATTTTCTTGCATGCTTTGCGCATCATCTCTATTTGTCTGACTGTCAACATGAGCTCTATCTATCTCCTCTTTGTCCTAATGCCACTTTTATTTTGTCTTGCGTCCTCGCTCTGTCAGCCTAAAGCAACTGAAAAGGTCACTGGACATCAGCACCCTGTGACTTTGCAGGGCCGCTCTGTGTACGCACATGGAGTATTGATGTGTGTGTGTGTGTGTTGACGTGCTGTAACATCTCTTTGTATCTGACAGCCATGGAGTGAGAGGGGAAAGTTATTTTGCATGTGCTGCTGGCTCAGTTGGAGAGGGAGTGTTTGTGTGTGTGTGTGTGTGTGTGTGTGAGTTATCGTAAGAGAGGGAGGGAGGTAAAGAGAGTCGCGAGTTAGAGCGAGGGGAGAGTTTGTAAGAAAGAGGGAGCAGGAGGTGATGTATGACACTCTACAGACAGGACTGCTGAGAGGCAGAGGGAAAGACTGAAGCTGCTTGTTGAGAGGTAAAAACACACTCTGTGCTGTATTTACTGAGTAGAGCTTTGACTTCTGTTTATTCGTTCGTGGTCAGGACATCAGTGTTTCCTAGCCCTGTATTTTTATGTTTTACTGAGTAGCATTCTGACAACCATAAACCCTTTGCACAGTGTTTGCTCCGATAATGCAGCATGCGATTGTGCATATTATTCCATTAAAGCCGTAGCCAGGGTGCTCTTACTTTGCCCAGAAAGAGGATTTCATTCAGTGTGATTAAAGCAAGAGCAGAAAATGAACTAGAGACTCCTGCTGTGACCGACTGTGACCTACAAAAAAAAAAACCAAAAAAAAAAACAACCACACACACACACAGATTTTAATTTTTAATATCAGAGAGTGTATTTGTAAGATTTATTTTTTAATGAGATAGTTGTTACCAGGCGCAGGTTAGCAGATTATGAGGAGTGCACCAAAACCTATTTTTTTACATTTATTTACTATACATGCCTGTAAATGTGAGAATTGTTGTCATACTTGCATGTTTTTGCACTTGAGTTGTTTTTTATTAGAAGTCACAATGCAGTTTCTGCTCTATTTATCTTTCTATTTCAACGCTGCGTACGCATGTTTGTTATTTGTTGTGTATAGACAATCATCACTGACCAAAGGGCACCTGACAGAAACAAATGACTGGACTGTACTGAGACCCAGTCAGCTGTCCTAACATCATCTCATGGATGCTATTGTTGAGTAGTGAAATACAGATGGTTACGCTGTCTGCTCTTACACCAGCTGTTCTGCTAATGTTTCATGTTGACTTGTGAATTGATGTAGTGATTGTGATGCAAAGTGACGCGATGACAAGTGTTACACATAATAATGTGGTCAGTGTGCCCTGATAACAGATAAAGAAAGTTTCCTGAGAAGTTGCAAATGTCTTTTGCAATCATTCAAAATTCAACAATTCCAAATGTTGTCCAGATGTTGTGAGGCTCTGGTTCCTCTCGGCTATCAGGTGGCATTTAGAACTAGACATGTTTTTCAACCTCTGTTGTTTGTGCCTCTCTCCCTGGGAGACCTAGTGAACGTGGTGTCCAGTGGAAGCTCCATGCAGATTAGCGGGAAGGTAGAGACTAACCCTAACCCTTGTTTTTGATTTTTTAATCTTTGCTTACATTAAGGACTGTGTGCTGACCATTTTCATGGTAATTAAATTTTAGTACTTTATTTTCCTTATTAATTATATAATGCTTCAAGGACAGTACACAGATGCATGTGCATTATGTGTATGTTTACTTAGCGCTTTTCATTTCCTCAGAGACTAAGGTGATAGGCATAGATGCACAGCAAACCTTGTTTAATAATCAAGGAATTATACAGTTCCTATGTTTGGCTTGCTCAGGACAATGTCTTTTCTGAAGCTCAGAAGGTGTCATTAACAATCAATAATTTCTGTGTATATTGGATGGATATAGACAGCATGATATGATGTATGCATACGTTTGTTATCAGTTGATTGCTTGTGTGCTGTTGCCCTGCCGTTGGAAAGGCCAGTGGACCTGTGAGATGGACAAATACACAAAATGAGTCCTGAAGTGTTCTGAGAGACATTTGGTCTAAAATAAGGAGCTCAATCAAAATAGCTCGGTGAAATCTCTCTGCTCTGTCGGTGGTCAGGAGGCATGTTCAGCTGTTGACATCTCTCTTCCATCAAGCGCTCACTCTCAATATCTGTCTCTATTTGACTCTCCTCTTTCCATTTTCCTGAGGTCTTTTTCCTCCCCAGACAGTTTATTTGTTGCTTTATGCCCTTGTTTGTGCTTCCTCTTGTTAACCTCTTCTCTGGGCCAGTTACACAGTCATTCGCCCTGGTTATGGGTGATGCTTATCATGGTGCTCTTTGTCATCTGATGTTGTTTATTCAGGGGACCACATGTTTCTATCTCACGGCAGGAATGATTATAGTTATTCTGTCTCTAGGCGCTGAATGTCGAGAGGGAGAGGGTGTGAGGTAGTAGAAAGGGGGTAGGGGGTAGGAAATGGCAAAATGAGGGATCAAAGGTCAGAAAAAAAGAAAGAGATGCAGTGTTAATGAGACAAGAAAGAGAGGGGATCCTTTCATGTGAGTCCTCCTAAATCCTGAGCCTGCCCTTCACTGCTCTGTCAATTCTGTCCAAAAACTAGAAAGCCTCCGAGCTTTATTAAGCTTTCACTGGACATTTGTGTCTTTTTGTGAGACTGAACTTGGAATACGCTGTGGTTATTTTGCTTTCCCTGTTCTAAATGGGAAAGCTTACTCACTTCTCCTTCTCTGCTGTGTGATGTCAGCAGCACTGCGTTAACTGTTAGAATCAAAGTCGTCCGTCCTGGACAGCGTCTCAAACACTCACATTTACCAAGCTCGCATGTTTTTCGAACTGTTGTATTTTCTCTCCCTGGGAGACAAGTGATGAGTCAAAATGTAGAAGTGAAAGCTTTTCAGATCCACGCCACAGCCAGTGTGTTTTAGGAGGTGAATATCAGCCAAGCAATGTAATGAAAAAAAGGTTTGGTGTTAATTCACTTTGATTGCTCTTTTTCAGTTGATCAGATCGTCAACATTTAAAAATACCAATCGCAGTTTCTTAGGACCCAGGATCACGTTTTCAGGAAGTGCTTGCACATTTTAGGCTGTAAATATATTCACACAGCCATCCAAGATGACTATATGCTGGCAGTAGCTTGATATTCATGCTACCATCAAACTGGTTTGTTCGCTGGTTTGTATTGTTGTCATGAAACACTCTTATTTATTAAGCAACAGTTGTGTCCATATCCAACCGAGATACAAAGTGTTTCAGTCTTCTCCTTAACATCTCAGCAATACTGAATTTTAGTTTTGGTCAATAACTAAGAATCCAAAAGCCAAAGCCATGAAAAAGGAGCACATTCTCATCTTCAACAAGAGGAATAAACTGGTTTTGCTTAAAAAAGGAATTTAATGTTTACTTTAAGAACAAGCCTAACTGATCCAGGCATCCAGTCCACCGACAGTCAGTAAGTCCCTGAGGGTGGGATTGAGTGCTGTCACTGGCACCTCAGTAAATGCTAGCTGATGAACAAGACAAACTGAACCAGATGGCTCTGGTCCCGGTGGCTCCAGTGTTCAGTCCACATGCATTAATGAAGAGCCTGAGGCTGGCAGAGCTACCAAAGACACGTGTATACACTCTGCATGTGTATGTGTGAACCTAGGTTGACCAGCACTGACATCCTGTTGCAAATTGCTTCCTGTTGACTCTGCTGTCTTCTTCCTCTGCCTTTATGCAGCATGTGGGTGCTCTTGGGCTCTAGGTTCAACCCAGCTCTTCTTCTTTGTGCACGTTTGTGTTTATACATGCTTACATGTGTACACTGTGTCCATGTCCTACTGTTACTTCCTGAAGCCGACCATTTTATCTACTTAAACACCGTTATTAAATCTATTAAGAGAGGATTTATGCCTATGGCTGAATCTCCTTCATTTCCCACTGTAGGTTTACAACATGTTTATGATCTCTCATCGCACACTAACAGTGGAGCGATCAGTGGGATGTGAAAGGGGCTAATTGACTTGTATTGTTCAGAGATGACTCAGAAGATCATTAATAATAACTAATAATAACAAATGGGGCCCGTTAATATTGTATACTGCCTGTCAGTCTGCACAACAATAATAACATTACATCATCTTGTTACTTTAGCAGTAGCATTTTTCGCCATGCCCCTTTCCCCTTCACCCCTCCTTTTGCTAAGTCTTCTGTAGATCACATGCCTGTTGTTGTCCTTTGTCTGTTACAACTCTGTGTCTTTTATCATATCAACTTTTGTCTCAGAGTCTGTGTGTCCAGTGAGATCAGAAAGCCATCATTTGGTCTTATGTAACAGAAAACACAGCTTCTGAACTCCTGACAATTTTTCTAAAAATACAATCATATATGATCAAATGTGTTGGACCAGCTGTCATTGTGCTTGTTTTTAAGAAATACAGTACTAAAATAAGTCTCCTGTTCCCCTAGACTCTAGGGCCTAGAGGGAAGCTAAGAAGCTCATAATTAGAATAACAGTTGTCTTGCAAATTAGCAAAAGAGAAAGAGGTTTTAATGCTAATTCCAAAACTTCCAAGATGTTTTTACAGTCTGAGATAATAAAAATACAACACAGCATATCAGGAGCATTAACATCTACTTTGTCTTTCTGCCTCCATCTGAAAAGCTGAACATGGATCACGATGCAGAAACTGCATCGGTGCCTTACTGTGGTAAAATGAATCCATCAGTGCTTGCCACAGTTTAGCAATAACATAACAATGTCACGTTGGTGTTGTTGAGTTGAGGCAGTGATATGCCTGAGAGCTATGCAGCCATTCTGTGCCTACTGAACGCAGACAGAAACAAATCAACCTCGACTGTCACTGGAAATCGAATAAGCCTACAATTAAATTCTGGAGCTGGAACCAAAAAAAAAAAACTTCCTTTTTTTTTAATCAATGTTAGCACAGGTAGAGTTTACAAATGAATTATGTACATGGTTTTAGGGTATATTTCAACAGTGTTGTCAGTTGTGAATCATTCTTATTGTCAGGCATCTGACCTGATCTCAACCTGTTGCTTGACACCTGTCAACACTGACCGGCGCTCAGCCAAGGAGGGTAACTCAGCCGTCAGTCATCCTCCTGGGATCGTTCACAGAACGAGGGTCAAAAGGTGACAGGGTGTCAAAGTGTACAGTGAGGGCCCATACACTCAGCTGGGATTGGATACTGAAATATTTAATATCATAATATATTTCTTTAATTTTGTGCTGTGGTGTAGTTGAACAGATTGTTGTGTATTTTCATCATGAATGATTTATCATGACATCATCAAATTAGCTGGGAAAGTAGTACATGCCCTGACATGCTAGTTTATATTAGCTCATCATTTTAGACTAGAAGAAGCTACGGGACTGGTCAGGTCTGTTTATATAGTAGCGGCTTTAGTCTGTTTGCATGACCTCATCCTCCCTCTCTATAAACATGTGTTTATGGTTTTGGCACACCAGCAGAGGACAAGGACTGCACACCACATGTAGACTCATCATCCAGTGAGCATCCTTCCTCCTTATGAGGAAAAGATGCAATCAGTCATTTTTACTCAGTGTAGCTCTTGATACTGAGCCCTTCTGCTTATTCACATGCGTCGTTGGCACAATAAATTCTGCTCAGTCGATCCGCAGTGATACAGAATTCAAAAAGGTCAAAACAATGTCCTCAAGCCAATTGGATTTTTCAGACGTGCAGACATTCAGGTGCTTGTCGAGAGCTGTCTCGATGGGACAAACCTTGTGTGGTTGTGTGTGTGTGTGTGTGTGTCTGTGGGCCTGTGTGTGACATAATGCGTCACTAGCTCATCATGTGAAACAGCCAAATCTGCCCTGACAGCCTCTTCTTCAAACCAGCTGCTGCAGATGACAGGAGGATGGAGTGAGAATGAATTTTACTATCCTCTCCATCAGCTCTTCATCCTTCCTCCGTACCCCTCCCATCCTTTCCATCTCTTCATCTGCACGGCTGGAGCAGGACCAAGGGCATTAAACCAAACACATGACTTGGCATGTGCCGGTCCATTCCCAGTGTGCTTGTGTGTCAGTTTGTGCAAAAACGTTTAGAAGGCCACAAAAACTAACCATGTGTTTTTTGTTTTTTGTTTCAGGTGACTCCCACATGCACCTCAACTTCAGATCTGGTAAGTTAGTGCATGTATTTTATTGAGGATAGTTTTGTATTATGCAAGACAATTACTAATTACAATAGTTTTTCTTTTTTCTGTTTCGTTTTTTTGTTTTTTTTGCAGAGCGGTTCAGTTAAATCTATATCACAGAAGAAAAGAGGCTCCCTACCAAGGTAAAACACATCAAGGCAAAAGAAAATGATAAGTTAAATAAAAATAATGGACACAGATAAATAAAAAGCAAACAAAGAACAACATTTAGAACTTAAGTTTGGCTATGTTGAGTGTTTTGACTGCACTCAAGAATGGATTGTCCCAATGTCCAGGAATAAAAGTCTGGAACAAGTGATGGAACATGTAATGGAGCATCACTACGACTTCGACCTCACCTACATCACGGAGAGGATCATCTCTGTCTTCTTCCTGCCAGACCTGGAGGAACAGCAGTACCGCAGAAACTTACAGGAAGTGGCCTCCATGCTGAAATCAAAGCACCAAGACAAGTTTTTGGTAAGTAACAAAATCCACATTGTAACAAAGGCTAAAGTAATGTTATTCGTCCCTTTAAATGAAAGAATATTTGTGAAATCATTAATGCTGTTAAAGCTATTTATTAGCAAGTGATTAACAACTAACAGATGAATAACAAATGGAGAAGGTTGTATATTTATGGGACTATCAAGAATGGTTATTGCTTTTAGTCCTAAAATGTGGTAGAGATAGAATTAGGGACTATAAACTAGTGAATCATTCCTGAAGGTTTTTTTTTTTTCATGTGCATGTATACTCTTTTGGCTGGAAAGATTTGTGATTTATTTATTTTTTTATTTACAATATTATATTTCTTGTTTTTTCTGGTCTACCTTTTCCAGCTTCTGAATTTATCAGAAAAAAGACATGACATCACCAGACTTAATCAAAAGGTACATGTACTGACTCACAATGTATTTCAAACACTGCTTCAGCTGTGAGACATCACTGAGATTTATAAACTGTATGAGACCATTTCATATTTTCAATGTTGATGGAAGGTTGAATGAGCGTATCTTCCAATTTGTGGTTTAGGTGCAGGACTACGGCTGGCCTGATCTTCATGCCCCCCCCTTGGACAGAATCTGTGCCATCTGTAAGGCCATGGAGACCTGGCTGACCTCTGACCCAAGCAACGTGGTGGTCCTCCACTGCAAGGTTTGTGTAGCCTGAATTCACAACAGCTTGGGTGTAAAAATGTCAAATGACGAAAAAAACTTTTTCATAGTCACCTTGATCTGTGTTCTGACAGGGAAATAAAGGGAAGACGGGGGTCATTGTGGCAGCCTACATGCACTACAGCAAGATATCTGCTGGGTAAACGTATTATCATTATTAGTGCTTTTTTATACCAACATGTGTAAAGATTACTTTTCATTACAGTTTGCTGTCACAATAGCTGTACTATCTTTGAATTCCTTTGCTCAATTTGATCATTGTAGGGCTGCTACTGACTTTTATTTTCATAATCAGTTAATCTGCTATTTTTTTTTTTTTTTTTGCGCAATTGTTTGGGTTGTATAAGTAATATATCATGTTTTCAATAATTAAATATCTGGTTTTGTTCAAAAACTAGATCCAAAACCCAAAGATATTCAGTTTCTGTTGATCCACTACTCAATTAAGTTCAGAAACTTTATGTTTGCTGGCAAAGACTCTCTGGAAATGTGTAAAATGTCCCATAAAGCAGTCTTTGCAGTGTAGATTAGGCTGGTCAACAACAGCATCCTTGATTGATTGTTGGCATACAGCTCATTACCTCTACAACCAGAGTACCTTACTTAGAAATGATTGCCTTCATGAATCTTAACTGTTAATCAATGCTTTCTGGTGTTGCCCACAGAGCGGACCAAGCTCTCACCACACTGGCCATGAGGAAGTTCTGTGAAGACAAAGTCTCCTCATCATTCCAGCCCTCTCAGAAAAGGTCTGACCTACTCATACGCAGCTCCTGTTCCCTCTTCTCCCATATATCAATTCACCTGGTGCTTCTGGCGGCTCCTCATTTGGTGCCGTTGCATCACTTCCTGACCTCTCTTCTTCAGGTACATCTACTACTTTGGCGGTCTGCTGTCAGGTACCATCAAAATGAACAGCAGTCCACTGTTCCTCCACCAGATGCTCATTCCCTCTCTACCAAATTTTCAGACAGGAGGAGGTCAGTTTTGCACAAACTAATGTTGGTGTAATAGCTTCCAATGCTGCAATGGTAATTACTGAGTTTGGAAAAATGAACAGAAAATGTTTTACATTTCAAAGGCAAAGGAAAGAAACAAAGGAGCCTTTTTTATAGCTCTTATTCTTTTCCTCTCTGAATTTTCAGGTTTCTATCCGTTCCTGAAAATCTATCAGTCTTTACAACTGGTCTACACTTCAGCTGTCTAGTAAGTACATAGTCAGTTATCTTGTTGTGCCGATGGGTTTCAGCTCACCTCCTGGGTTCAGGCGTCTTTCCCTCTCTCCGTTCCTTTGACAGATTTGTCTATACAGTATAAGCCATTGTGTCTGTGTTTAGGTGTAGTCTGGTCTGTGTTTATGTTAACGTTAACATTATGTACCAGAGTTTGACCCAACCGAGACATGTTTTTGACTAGATTTATGTATGGTTCTATGACCGTTCATTTCTTTTTTTTTTATTGTACGTGTGTGTGTGTGTGTGTGTGTGTGTTTGTCCAGCAATCCCCAGAGCTCCAGAGCGAGGAAACTGTGTGTGACTATGGAGCCAGCACTATTGTTAAAGGGGGACATTATGGTGAGGAGCAGCTTACAGTAATCTGTTACTGACTGGAAACCTTTATTACAATCCTCCAATGACTGTAGTGTACCAGCTGCTATTTTTCCTTTTTTCACCAGTCAGTTACTTCCACTCCCGCTGACTTTAGAGCTTTCATGGCTTCATTTTTCTTTACCGACTATCATCAACGTTTGTAACTTTTTTTTTTAAATAAGTGCCGCATCTTTTAAACCCCTTAAGTTACAAATTCTCTTTAGACTAAAAACATACTTAATTGCTGACTTTCACATCACTGAGAAAGAAATACATTCCACAGGAAATGTTAATTGATATTAACTATCACTTTCTTACTTGTGCCTTTTTCTGCAGGTGAAGTGCTACCACCGGCGGAATCAGGCAGCAGAGAGGGAGGTGGTCTTCAGAGTCCAGTTTCACACCTGTACTGTTCATGGAGCCCAGCTGTGGTTTGGCAAGACTGAACTGGACCTGGCCTGCACAGGTATAAAAAACAGAGGCCCAGTTGTTTGTTTTTTAAATGTGCAGCCGACCAAGTAAGAGTGATTTCCAATTTTGTAGAGTCATCACCAGGCATCACAGAAGGGATGAGAACGTAGTATTTAAAACCATAAATCAATCAGGACGGCACTACACAAAAATTTGAAGCTGTAGTAAACATATGGCTAAACCAAGAGAAACCTTTTGTATACTTTTATTGCTTCTGTGAAATTGTTTACAAGGATGTATAATTTAAGACCCCACTTACTCTTCAGTCCATTGCTGTGTGTATATTGAGACAAACAGCAAATGACAGTGTCAGTTTGGATGAAACAGAAACACTTGCACATGGCTCAGTAAGCAGCAATCCCATGACAGTTGCTTGTAGAGCAACATGCTGATGCATGCACACAATGTATAAATAATATTACCCACTCAGGCACGAAAAAAAAAAACAAAGCTCATCTCAGATGTGCATTTCTTTCAAGTATTATTGTCTTTTTATATTCAGTCGTATCATTCTATTTATTTCCATCATGAAAGGTGAGGGCAGTATCTTGATTTATTAGTATTGTATTTTCTTTGGATTATTTTTTTCTATCACTCTCTGTGGTAGCAGTCTGGATATTTTAGTTTCCCTTTGTGTTTGTCTTTCTCTAGATGACAGGTTCCCTCCTGATGCTACGGTTGAGTTTATTTTCTCCAATGGACCAGAAAAAATGAAAGGTATTCATTTTCAGCCTACTGTCTTGCACTGTTTCCTGCGGTACATTTTGTGCCCATAATCATTTTCCTTCTTACATTTTCAAGCACTTCATATTAATATGTCTGCGCATGAACCCCAAGGTCAAGAATACCGCAAGAATGACGCGTCTATCAAAGTGGACTTTGACACCTCAGACCCTGTGGTCAGATGGGACTCTTATGAGAACTTCAACTTGCACCACCAGGACAGCATGGAAAGTAAGAAACAAACATGCAGACAAAATAGGTAACCTTAAAATTGTTAAATCAAACATCACACCCCTCTCCTTTCTCCTGTCTAACAGATATCTCTCATACGAGGGGCCCACTGGACGGCAGCCTGTATGCACAGGTGAGGAAGCGACGTGGCCCCGGCTCAACTGCCTCTGCAGCCTCTCCCAATGGGTGCCTCTCTGGCAGCCCGACAGTGAAGCCCCATACTCCCAGCCAGCCCCAGCCAACCACCTACACCAGCGATTCCAGTCGCTTTTCAGCACCCACTGAGCACCTGCAAGAAGCCCCTCAATCTGTAAACTGTCCTGAGAGAGAAAATACTGACAGCACATCAAGAAGAGGAGACAGGGAAGATAAAGCAAGAGAGAGAAGTAGAGGGAAAGAAAAGGATAGGGAGACAGCGATTTTAGATGACAGCGACCCGTCCACCCAAGGTGGTTTGAGGCGAGAGCACTCGTGTTGTGGTCGAGCAGGAACGAAGTGTGGCGATGTGGGGTGGGAAAGAGGGCCCTGCCTTCCTAATGGGCACTGTCATGGACGGTGCAACAGCATCAAAAATCATCCAAAAAGTCAAACTCTTCCTGCTTTACCTTCCAAAACGGTGTCCCCTCCTCTGAACCCAGGCCATATGGAATTCTGCCATCGCCATAGTGCACATCCTTTACCTGAGTTACCATGGGAACGTCCACCCCCACCCCTGCCCCCACTGCTGCCCTGTCTCCATAGGCCGTACTACCCTTATTCCCCCCCTGAGCACGCACACCCACGCAGCCACACTCTCCCAGCCTCAAACCGGCTCTGCTCCGGGGACGAGTGTCACCTCTTCCATTTTTCCAGCCACGGTCCATCCGTTCATCTCTCCAGCCCTTACAGGGAAATGTTCCTCGCCTCCCCAACGTCGTCCTCTGGTTGCCCCTGTTGGGACTGTTCCAGCAGACGAGAGCATCAACCAACATCAGTTCGACCATTCCTCCCGTTACACCCTGATCAGTCTGAGAACACACACTGGTCCCCTGGAGCTGGGGCACAACGAGCAAGAGAGGCACCTCCACAATGGGAGAGTGAACATCAGTGGGAGGGGGCAAGAGAGGCAGAGTTCTGGCAGTGCAAACCAGCTCTGCCTGCATTTCGGGTCTGCCACTCCTCACTGGATCAGAGTCTGAACCCGGAGCAGTCTAGATTTACCCTTGCACCTCACCAGAGCTATCATAGCCCACAGTCTCTGGTGGATGTTCGGGATGGAGCCAGCAGTGGGTACCACACACCCCCAAGGCCCCGCCTCTCCTGCCCCTGCTCTCCTTATCAGTCCTCTCCAGCCGAAAGCCACGAGAGTCGAGGTTATGCCTCAGGGTACCACTCTGGATCAGCCTCACCTCTGCCTGCTAGTAGCCCTTCTTCAGGGAAAAGTAGGCTGCCCGAAACGCCCTCTAGATGCAGAGAGCAGCAGCATACTGAGGGTAAATGCTGAAAACAGTCAGAATGTATATATACGTGTATGTTATTTTAAATAACATGTTTGATACAACTTTTATCATTTACTTTGATGATCGTTATGTAATAAATAATTCTTGACTTATTTTATCTTACTCTACAAAGTGGATAAGGCCAAAATTGATGTAGTCGATGACATATCCCAGGGCTCAGAGGGTAAATCCGATGCCAATGACCAGTCAAGCACCCCTGAACTTGACTCTGATCATGACTACACACTTATCGCTAGCAGCAGTCCAACATATACTGAGGACAGGTTGGTGTAACCTTCTTTTTGGATGTGTATTAATCTGGATGATAAAACATATATTCATAAAATATGGATAATTGTGTTTTTCTTTTCATATTTTGTCCTCAGTGTTACTGCTGATTGTCCTTCCCAGAGCCAAGAAACCTCCAAACAGGAAGAATCCAACACAAATAGCAGCAAATCCCTCACACCAGAACCAGCAGAAACACAAACCCAAACATCCAGCATATTTATAAACGCCACACACCCCTCAAGTGAACAGAGTTTGAGTGTTGATGGCAAAATCGCTGCAGCCAGGATCACAGGAAGTGCTGATGGACCGAACCAATCGCATTCTTCAAATTATGCTGCTGTCATCATCACCCCAGTCCAAATGCAACTCAATGGTTCTGCTCTTCCCAGTGATTCCCCATCCGATAGCAACAGAAGTACAATCATGAATCCTCCTGGTAGTCCCAGTTCCAGTCCATCCACCATTTCACCAAATTCTCCTGTTGGCTTCCCAGAGCGGCAGGCTTCCCCCCAGTCCTCCCCATTGGCCCCAGACACATCGGGGCACAGACTGACTTCAGATGGAGACAATAAACCTCCGTCACCTGTGCCTGATGGCTATCACACACCCACATTTCCCTTAGCATCCTATTACTACCCATTACTAAACGTCCCACATGTCCCATACACGGGCTACACTGCAGTTACTATCCCTGCTGTCCAGCCACCACTCCCTGAGAAGAAACGCCTCTCCTCCACCGCAGGGTCCCTAAACGGACACAACTCTCTTCTCAGAGTGTCCTCGGCTCCTTCTCCCACACACCACACCCCTGGCACCCCTGCTGCGGGAGATCAGAGATGGGGTTCGATGCAGTCTAGCTATAGGGAGGAGGCAGACATCAAGGTCAATGCCAAGTTTGTCCAGGATAGCTCCAAGTACTGGTACAAACCAGGCATCTCAAGAGACCAAGGTGAGGATAGTTTACCGCCTCATGGTTTGTATTTACCATCACCAAGCAATCCAATCTTTATGATCACTGAGTGAGCGATTTTCCCCCACCACACCCCCCCTCTAATACATCCTCTCTATTGTAGCTATAGCAGTGTTAAAGGAAAAGGAACCAGGAACTTTCCTCATCAGAGACAGTAACTCCTTTCAGGGGGCCTACGGTCTGGCCCTCAAGGTGGCCTCCCCACCTCCTAACAACATCGCTGGAAGTAAAGGTATCTGTTATAAATGCTACGAAACTGGCTCCTAATAGATCAGGCTTCAATATTAAAATGAATAACGGCTGAATTCCATTTAGCTGCTTCAGTTTCAGGGTCATATTGTTGTTGATGTTGACTAAGTGGTTCATGTTATTTTTAATACCTTTGCTTTCCCTACAATGATAAGTTAACATGAGTGCTGTGAAGAAGGCCACGGGCAGGTGTCCTACATGTGTCCTTCTTGGCATCAGTGAAATAATATCACACTCCTATTCAGCAAATTCTATTTAGAAACCTGACACCAAAACATCAGTGGTTGAGTAGTTACATGATTTTCATTCATCAGAGAGTATTTTCTACCATCTAAAATGACTCCAGATTTGTTTGAGAAGAAGAAACTTGCCAGGAAATAAGTGTAAAAAATGTATGTGTGTGTGTATATACATACATTCACGAGACTGTTAGGGTAACAACAGAATAGAAGACAAATATATGAAAACTTCAGCAACACTGGAGCAGCAAAAATACACAGATACACGGGTTGCGTAATAATAATGTTAATAATAAACATTTTGATACCTTTATGTGTTTGTGTGTATAATTTTTTTCACATCCATATGGAATATACTCTGCAGCAGAACAATCAGTCTTATTTTTCATCAACGCTCCCTCCCTTCTCATACTCCTCTCCTCTCACCCAGGGGATCCTCTGGAACAGCTGGTGAGACACTTCCTCATCGAGACCGGGCCACGGGGAGTGAAGATCAAGGGCTGTCAGAACGAGTCCTACTTCGGTCAGTTATGTGGTAGACACCACTGTGATGTTACCTTTCATATATTTAGCCATGTATTCATTTCAAGATATTTAAATTAATGTTTTTAACTTGTGAAACCTAGAGAACGTAATTATTTATTTCCCTGGCAGTTCCTTTTTTTCGTTCCTTTAATTCATTATAATCACCATCTGGTTTGCCCATTTCCTCTTCCTGTCTTGTTCCTCTGTCACAGGAAGTTTATCTGCCCTGGTGTACCAGCATTCAATTACTCCCATCTCACTACCCTGCCCCCTCCGCATCCCAGAAAAAGGTAAAATCAGTAACTTCACCTTAAGTTGTCAAGGTTTTTTAGAACTAAAATGAAATATCTGCCTTTTCAAATGAATTGTTTTTCTTAATAGAGAAGAAATTTATTATTACTCATCAAACAAGCAGTTTGTTGCAACAGTTCCATTACGGATCTTCAATAACTCAGATGGTACCATTATGTAACTGAAGACAATGATGTTTCAGACCTTGTTGGAGAGCTTCAGGAGATGCAGAGTGCAACAAACACCAGCACAGCAGCTGACCTCCTCAAACAAGGAGCAGGTATTATATTACACACACTAGTTTGTTTATGGTGATGTTCTTGTTGTACAAACTGACGCAGGGGATGAATGACATTGCAATGCAATTCTTTCTTCTGGCCAGCAGAGGTCGATCAAGCCTCATATTTTCATTACCCAACCAAAGGAATGCACACATTTAATCCTCATTTTCCTCATCTGTTTGATGAAACAGCCTGCAACGTGCTTTACCTGAACTCTGTGGAAACCGAATCATTGACGGGGCCGGAGGCAGTTTCCAAGGCAACCAAGTGCACTTTGGCTCTGAGTCCACGTCCAGTGGCAACGGTGGTCCACTTTAAAGTGTCCTCTCAGGGGATCACACTAACAGACAGCAAAAGAAGGTGCAACAGCATCACACGTTTTACTCAGTGTGTTATTTCTTGTTGCATCATATCTCCGTTTGAATGAAATCCAATGCTAAAGAAAAATCAGCAAATTTTTTTTTTGTTTACACAGGCTGTTTTTCAGGAGACACTACCCCATCAACAGTGTCACTTTCAGCAGTCTTGATCCCCAAGACCAGAGGTGGGTCACTGATATAAATCAATTTTAATAGAACTGTATGTGCCTGAGTTACTCCTGATTATCTCAGTCAGTAATAAATGTTTGCCTGCCGCTTCTACACAAATGCCTCTTGTATTGCCTTATATTTTATAAATATAAGTTGATTTGTTTGTCTGCTTTTTTACTCTGATAGGTGAATGACTAGTGCTAGTGTTTGTCCAGTGTTATAAAACAGTAGCTATGTCCTTGTTATTCATGTCTTCCTGCATTTTGTCTGTCTCTATCGGTGCAACCATGCTTCAGGTGGACTAACTCTGATAGCACATCAAGCAGGTAAGTGCTTTTGTCTCTGTATGTTTTTTGGCAAGTGATAAAGCAATATCACCGGCCTTGTGGTACCTTGTGTAACTTTGCATGGCAATTAATCAAAGCAATGAGATGTACTACTCTGACTTCTGTAGAAAATAAAGTTGTCAAAGGCTATATGCTTCCAAGTCTTTTATCCTCTCTTGTTTTGGCTGCAGGATATTTGGCTTTGTGGCCAGGCGGCCAGGCAGTGCAACAGAGAATGTATGTCACCTGTTTGCAGAGATGGACCCCGAGCAGCCAGCTGTGGCCATCGTCAACTTTATCAACAAAGTCATGCTGGGGCCGCAGCTACGCAGATGAAAGAGCAGGAGAATTTGAGACGTCTGGACTATGGGGGATGTGGCTGAAATTTTAACAAATTTTTTTAAAGAAGTGTGTGTGTGTGTGTGTGTGTGAGAAACTAAGTTTTATCTTGCACTTGTGCAGGTGCCATGGCTGTGCTCGGCTGTATGACTGTTTTTATAAGAGAATTCACTTTTAACAGACATTGTTTACATGGAAGTTTGCAGTTACAAAGGAATAGTTTGATAAGCCAAAGACTGTCTAACTTTGGTAAGCTTTGCCAGATGAGATTCAAATGAATGTTATTAATTTTTTTGCGGGGGGGTCACATAATATACAACAAACTGCATGACAATCCACTTACCACAATGTTATTTCTATTCAAGTTTCTCCACATTAATATTTCAGGCTCAAGAGATGTTGGTGCTGAAGGTTTTCAATATAAGATTGTAGTAGAATGTCAGTTAAGTTGGTGATAAGTGAGGTACCTGTATTTTCTGCTCCTTATGCAGCGTTAGAAAGAGTAAAGGAAGTGATTCAGTGTAAAAGGTTATGTATTTTGAATATGGAGACAAAGTGATTGAAGTGATAACCACAGATGTAGAGACGTGACGATGAAACTACAGTTTCAAAGCAGACTGGGAGATGATTCATCTTTGTAAAATTAAAAATGCCATGTCATAGGAACTCTACAGTCTCTACATTTCATTTCATTTCATTATAAAAAGTAGGGAACAGTCTCTCCCTATCACAAGTTTAGCGTCAAGTTTGGCATCATTTTTGATTTGTTTCATTTACATTACTTTTTTAACCAACTAATATTCACTTTGGGCATAATAAGTAAGCTGTGTTTTAGAGAAAAGATTCACTTTAAGCCAAAGACTTCATTATTGTGTAAAGATATTCTGATGGTTGATTTTTTTATTTTTTTTTTAATCTTTTTGCTTTTTGTTATTTGGGTGTGTGTGTGTGTGTGTGTGTGTGTGTTTTGTTTGTTTGTTTTGTTGTTGTTCTTTTGTTTTTGTTTTGTTTTTTGTTTTTCTACAAACGAAGACAACATTTAGACAACTTCAGCACAATTATTATTTTTCATGATGGATTTTTATGTAAAAGAAGTAATATATTTTAGGCCTCTGAGATGGATGAGAAAAAAAATGGAGTATGTCATATTTGACAAAAACATTCAGGCAATAAACTGAACTCAAATATAAGTGTACGCCTCATCATTCAAATATTGTCTTTGCAGACTGATTTGTGCATTTGTAGTTTTTACTTTTTTGCAACTTGCCAAAAAAAATTTAAGTAGTGATGCCGATTAAGAATACTTTAATACACTTGCTGATTTACTGGGTTTTTCCCTTCAGATGTCAGCACCACACTGCACCATTTGTGCTCCTTGCACTCACACTTCCACCGCAGGCGGATCAAAAGGGTGAGGTCCCACCGAGATTTGAACTCGGATCGCTGGATTCAAAGTCCAGAGTGCTAACCATTACACCATGGGACCATGTATAGTAGCTCGGGGGTGGGGGCGATATTTCTTCAAACATCGCCACACCACTACTACTACTACTACTACTATTATGTCCATCTTGTATGTGTGATTATTTGATCTGTCGTCAATAATGTCTTCCGGAAACAGATGTGATCTGATGGCATGCTGCAGGGCGGGTTCACTTCATCACACTCACGCTAACTCTGTCTCGGCTAAGCTAGTTAGCTGACTTGAGCTAGCCCAGCTAATTCACAATGTTAGCAAACCGGAGACAGACAGGGAGCGGCCGGTCACGTATCCGTCTGCAGGTGCAGTCAGATTACCGTGTTTGTCTAATCCACATCGTCAAAATAGGTTATTGTCAAATATTTGTGTGGTTTCCCGAGCCGCGAAAGTTTTTTCCAGTTCGAGAATTACGTCAGTCACTTTCATTTAATGGCCACAGCTCACACGGAGGATCGGAGTCAGTCTGTCCAGATCCTGTCCCAAAACGATCTAATGGTCCCACAGTGTGAGGCTTCTGTCATTACTGATCAGGCGAAATTACAGCACATACAGTATTTATAATGTATCTGGTACAGCTGAATCCGCAACAGTTCAAAGCGAAACACTGTACTATTACTCCACCATATTAACCGGAGTTGGTTCCCAGTCTGACCCCCCTGCTGAAAGGCAGCTCGGTCTTACCTCTGGGGATCTTAAATCAAAGAGACACCCCAGCAAACAAAGAGTCTTCAGGGAACTTAGCCCAAGTTGTCCAGACTTCACCCCTTGGTGTTCAGGACCATAAGGGGAGTCGCCCCTCAGATTGTCATATTGTTAAAGTTTAACAAACCTGAAGAAATTCAATGGCAAAATTGTTTTGGTTGGTAAAAACGAAACAATTTCACTGTACGCAATATACACTTATGACGGAGTTTGAATGACCATAAGTGGAGTTGTTATATTTCTGTGACATAGAGTAAAGATGTGTGAATGGGGCAGCATAGTGGGCGGCTAGTGCTGTTGCCTCACAACAAGAAAGTCGTGGGTTTGCATGTTTTCCCCGTGTCTGCGTGGGTTACCTCCGGGTACTCCGGTTTCCTCCCACCGTCCAGAGATATCATGTTTAGGTTAACTGGTGACTCTAAGTTGTCCGTAGGTCTGAGTGTGAGTGTGAGTGTGAGTGGTTGTTGGTCTCCGTCTGTCTCTGTGTGTTGGCCCTGTGATGGACTGGTGACCTGTCCAGGGTATACCCCACCCTCACCCAGTGTTATCTGGGATTGGCTCCAGCACCTCGAGACCTGGAAACGGATAAGTGGTTGAAGATGAATGAGTGAATGTTTGATTCTGCATCCTTGGTTGTCATCTGCAGTGGTGAAGAGTGATGGTACATGTACTCAAGTACTGTGTTTTCACATTCTCAGTCAGCAAGATGTTCTGCAATCACAAGGCACAAATAAATAAAATAACCTTCAGCATTTGTCCCTATGGCCTGTGCTTTCATTTCACATTTTCAGAAAATTTTCAGATGAAAAAGCTGTTTCTTCAATGGAGGAAATTCTACAAGGTCATCCAAATGCTGTGACTTTTATCTGAAGGCTGCACACTGGACTGTGTCAGCCTCCACGTGGGCAATGCCTTTCTACTTACATATCAGAAGGCCACAGTTTATCAGGAAGAATTCAAACACCATTTAGCAAAACCAAAAACAGGCCATTACGACACACACAGTGGAGGTGTGACTTCATCCACTGTTCAGGACATCATGACACCCATATATCTTTGAAGAGAGATTATTTTTTGATTGTTTGATTATTTATCTGTGTAACAAAGCCAAAGATAGCCTAAAATAAAAATCCACAGTAGAGAGTAGTAATTATTATCCCATGACCTGGCATGTGACGTTGGTGGAAAATATTTGATGTATAACAATATTCGTCCCTTTTCAGACTTAGCCTTAAACTTCATTGTGATTCAAATATAAAACAAGTGTACACTGAACGAAATTTCATTGCAAAAAGGCTCAGCACAGGTTTAAACATGTGTAGATTATATGCAATAATCACATACATCAACAGAATATATTATGGTATTTACACTATAAACACAGCAGAAATATATGCAGAGGATATGCTGCTCCTCATAGTGTCTTCTCTTTGACTGATCCCTATGCTTTTCCTTATGTTGCTCCTGCTTTCTCCCTGCTGATTGCCCTACTGTCTTGCTTTCCTCTCTTGCCGATCCTCCTTTTGCTTTCCTTCTTACTGCTTCCGCATTTCCATATGCTGCTCCTGCTGTTTAAGAAGTCGATGGACAGCTACTTGGAAGAAGGCAACAAGTGTTAAGAACACAAACCCAGACAATTCCTTTGAAGATCTTAGGTAGCTGTGATAGCTCTTTGGCAAAGGCCCCTGTATTTTCCTAAATGTTTGGCTTTACAACAAGGACGTGCACAGAAGAAAGTGACTCGGTGGAGGGAGCTGGTAAGAGGCCAAAGTGGTCTGATGTCAGTGACTTAGATGTATCACCCTACATCTAGGGCGCAACAAGTGTCTGAGCAATAATTTGTGTTTCATGCTTTCTACATTGTAGCTGACTGCATGAATCTTTTTTGGCACTGAAGACCGGCCCAAAGAGGGGCTTTGCATATGGCAGGGCGGGTGACTCCCAAGATACTGTTCATTTCCTTATGTTGGCAGGGTTACTGGATTGATATTTCTTTCATCTTGAGGGCAATCTATTGTACCTGCAGCATTGTATTAGATAGAAGACTAAAATGAACATAGCTGCTTAGAAGAAATATAACAAAAAAAAAAAAAACAGCCATTAATTTGCACAGCTCCTAGAAAAGGCCTCAAGAGATGTAAAATGTTGGGGCCCAAATGATGCATACAACATGCTGAGCTTCCTTTGCCAGTTTACTCCATTCATTCAGCCAAGAAAGCCCCAACCCCGATTTAACAACAGAGAGCTTCTGCCAAGGACTAAAGGTGGACAAAAAAGGTGAGTATCAGTTTCAGTTCAGTTCACTTGATTGGATTACACTGACACTGGGCAGAAAAGAGGTGTGTCTGATGTCAGCAACAACAACAACAACACACAATAATAATTTGACATAGCTGGAACTCACTTTTATAACCTTTTTTTTTTTAAATCTCGTTTGGCTTTCATTTTGTTCTTGAATCTGGACAGGAAAGGCAAGTACAAGTTCTGATTTGTTAATGCAGCGATTTAATGTAAAGATATAGGAGGTGATGTATGCCACTGGGCAAACTTGTACCATACTTTACGCCATAACCTATTTATTCATAGAATGTCACTTATTTATTTATTTATATTGATGATTTTTTGGTTAAAATATTATTCAGCTAACCAACCCTTATTTATTTTCTGTCCTCTTATCAGGCTTATAACACCTGCACTTGCTGCAAACTGGCCCAATAGTGCACCTGTGTATGCATATAATATTACTGGTTCAGTAATTCCAGTTTGTCTCACTAACCATCATTTCTAATTCTGTTATCTTGACCTCACAGACTGAGCTGCTGTTACTCGCTTATTTCAATAAAACGTTAGAAAGAAAGTGGCCTTGAACAGACTGTAATATAAAAATAGAAAATAATTTTATTTCATTAACTCACTGCATATTGTCTATTTGTCCAAATCATGGACTCTAAATCCTTCTCACTTAGTCATGTTATTTGTTCTTCGTTTTTATGTTTTTCTACTATTTTAGCTGCTGCATTTCAAGGTCAGTGTAAGCTTTTGACATGGAAAGAAACTAAGTTGAACAGGCTATAAATACAATATAAAGTATAAATACAGTGAAAGGAAGCTTTGCCTGTTTAACTGTACTATGTAATATCATATATTTACATCTAATCTTTACATCATTTTCTCACTAAACATTACATGTTGTTCTTCCATTTTGTCTTGATCTACTGGTTGAGCTGCTTCCAATCATCGTGGGACCAAAGGTGAGTACAAACGTCTGACATGTAGGAAGAGTTTACTTTATGATTGGTATATAGGTGATTATATTTCTATGGATTCACCCTAATCCTCTACACCTGAGCTGCTGCCATTCATTATTGATCAAAAGTAAAAATTACATAAAATAGGCTATAATCTATATGCAGAAAAATTCTGGATGTTTAGTTTGAACTGATTAATAATATATTTTTAATCATTTATTTTTCTTTCCTTATCCTTAGCTCTTTCTCCCACCTGAGCTGCTAATGTGTGAAATTAGAAGGTGATTCTGTAACACAAAAAACTGTGAAAAAACTGTATATTACTTAATGTCATGTAACTTTTAGTCTAAAGACAAAAACAGAAACATATTGTATTTTGTAAAATTGTTCACCTGTTACCATACTGCCAATGTAATGTCACTTATTTAATTATTCAAACATCATTTGTCTTAAAAAGCTCTCTTTATCTTTTTCCACTCATCTGTCTATATACAAACTGCAGCTTTTCACTGTAGTTCAAAACCATGAGAAGGATATTGAGGTACCTAGCAGGATAATAGACTGCTGTTTACAGTTTATTAATTACCACATCTCTGTCTGCTCCTGCCACATGAGTTTTTCACTGGAAAACAAAGTGATCTATACTAGGCCATGACATAAAAACAGAGAAGGGAATGTATGTTACTGTGTGAACAAGCAAGGAAGACACTTGTCTATCTGTCTGTAATCTATTTTCCAAAGATTTTTATTTTTTTACGTCAGATGTTTTATTTTTTCCAGAAAAATATTGAATAATTATGTAACCATATTATATCATTGCTTATCACATACAAATAAGTCTCTGGCAAAGCATTGGGTTTATGTGATAATAGTGTGTATTAGTTTGTGGCATTGCAGCACTCTCATCATACTGTAGTTGCTATCTGCACCATGCCTCTAGTCACTGCCACAGGTCTGAGCCCCACCCAGGGGTGGGAAGGGACATCATATGTATGGGTTTTCATCCCCCAGAGACTTCATGGTGCCTCCCTGTGGCAATACATTGTAACAGGGCATTACATACCAACTCTTCTGGGGCCTGCTTCTGCCCCACACGAGTGATGTGAGGAAAAACCCTGGCATCACTGAAGTCACTACCCATATATGGGCCAAATTAGCCTTTTTACTGCTCTGTCACTCAGTCCAACCCCAGAGCAAGACATCCCAAATCCCAATAACCACTCCTCTACTCTCTGCTGCAGCAAGAGTGATGAATGATCGATCCCTGACTTACTCCCAGGCAACTCACTTCCCTCTGCCTGAGGGAATATCTGAATCATACCTAACTTCCGCCCTGGAAGTGACAAAATTAAAAGCAAAACTTACCATTTTAGGGCAGACACTGTGTCACCTGATGACCGATGACCCCATACCTGATCACAAATAACTGTACAGGGCAAGCTGGAGCACATACTGAGGTGTGGTAACAGTATTTATATCACATCATGATAATTTATGCTAGGGGTGGAACCGGAGGTAGAGTCATGTTGCTGCTCGACTGCGAAAGATTTATCTCCTGTTGGATGCAATTAATTTCATACTGTTATCAGACTTGGACTCAATTTGCAAACATTTAAAAATATTCAATCAATGTCTTTAAACAGAAATGACATTTACAAGAGAAAAGAGGGTATTCCAGGGCAAAGGAAGCTCTATGAGCCAGTTTTATACTTGCACAATCCTCACCAGTTTGCACTATGTGGTAGTCTATACACGTGATTCAGGTTTGTTTATACATCTATATACTCAACATGATTTACCTTAGCAGGTTTGTCTTAGTTCTAAACAGTTTCATTGATTTACAGTTTGTAGTTGATAAATGTGATTTTGAAATGATTGGTGCTGCACATCTAATGTGAGCAGTACAGTTAGAATGCATGCAAAGCTGTACCAACCAAATCTGTCTGTTAGTCTTGTATGTGCTGTGTTTTCACATTTACTGTGCTGTTTAGATGATCATTTCAGTTTTATTCATCTCAAACTCAGAGGATGAACTACATAATAAGGAATCTCAGTTTAAGAGCATTAGATTATTAATGATGCAGAAAAATCTGGAATATTTGCACATTTGTCTTCTCTCTGTGGTTGTTTCCAGAGAAATCTCATAAATACTAGTTAGAGCACGTGTTAAAGCAGGTGCCTTTGCAGTGCAAGGTATAACTAGATTTATAATAACAGGCTAAAGCCCACAGAAGACTTAAAAAAAAAAAAGAACAATAAAAAAAAAACAACAGACTGTAGATGAAGTAAATGTTACTTTTATCTGTACATTCTTACCAAAGGAAATAAACATTATATTTGATTTGCCAGAGAAGAACATTTACTGATTTGTGATTCAGTTAATAAATTAGAAGCTCCTCTACACTTTTTTTTTTTTCATTTTTCATTTTTCAAGACAGCTGGCATTTTCAAATCCAGCCCTTTTGCAGGTCCTCACTTCAGCTTTCCTGCCAATACAGCTGGACTTTGGGGTGCCAGATAAAATTTGATATGTAGTCACTCATGTAATATACTAGAATACTGTAAAACCATTTTGTTTGTTGCTCCAATAAAAGCAACAACAATACCAGGCACACAGCTATTTTGACAACTGCAACATCGTAAAACTTAGCACCGAAGTAAATAGCACAGGGGCCCATGAGTGATATAACAGTAATGGCTGCTGAATGGCTGTGTTGTCCCTTATCCTCCCAGAAGAGGGAAGTATAGGAACTGCAATATATTTTGCAAGTCGTCTTATGTAGTCCGGTCTCCATATTGCAACTCTCAGGGAGCTCTAAATGAAAACAGTTGAGCTGTGGTGTGAGGTTAAATATTTTTGTCTGTGAATGAAAGATCAGAGCAAGGCCCACTGCATCAATAGATATGAGAACTAGTCATGTAACATATGGACTACCTGCTTTGAATAAGTCTTGCTATTTTTGTGCTTTACAAAGTCTAAGAACAGCAGGATCCCAGGATCAGGGTCCACCCCCGTCTTGGCTATCTTTCTTCCGAGGAATTATAAAAAGAAAAATAACCTTTGGTCTCTTGGGTAAATATTAGAAGGAGGCAAAAGAATTTGAACAATGCTCAATGTTTTCTGCACCAACTTTGAAGACATGGGTTTGAGATATATATATATATATATATATATATATATAATATGATCGAATACTTAATTATTGATTGTATACTATATGTCTTACAGTAAGAAAAAAATGAACACTGACATTTCTTAAGTAGTTTTTGGGAGGCTTTAACAGTTGTATTTAAATATATTTGAAATGATAATAAATTATTTTTCCTACTGTAGATTTGTCCCAGTTAATTCAGCTGCATATTTTGTGCATGGACACACTACAGCATTAAAATAAATTTATGTTTGTAAAAGAACATTATTTGTAATAATAATGGTTTGTAATAATGAGGAAAACGAAAAGTTCAGGACTTTTAAATATCCATACAGGGAGAAAAAAAAAGAGGATATTTTACAAATGTTACAAAATCGTAAAATGAAGGAAGGATGTGTTATTTGATTGCTCATGGCTTTGAAGACACTACTGTGCTGAAAGCTCCTCTGGAAATTAACTCTAATGGATTCTAATGTTTTCCAGGGGGTTAAAAGACGGCACAGTTTGTGGTTGGAATACGAATTAGAGTGTGGTCCTCCATGATTTTGTGGGCCTTCCTCCAACGTCCCCTGTGGTAAATGTCCTGGAGGGCTGTCCGTGTATTGCCTGTGAGAAACTACGCTGTTTACATCACCTGCTGTACAGCTTTACAGTCCCGGCCGGCGTGGCTTGGACACCACACAGTGATGCAGCTGCTACATACACTCTCAACGCAGCACATGTGGACAGTGCAGAGGATCCGTAGAGCCACGCTGAATTTCTGTGTTAACATTAATCCCTGTTGTTGACCCAAAGGAACATGAAACTGCTGACACTCTCCACTTAAGGCATATTGATGAGGTTGAGGGTGTTTCCTCCCTGTCTTTGCTGCTTCCTGAGGTCCGCAATCATCTCCTTTACCTAGCTGTCCCACTGCCATATTAAAGGGTCTCCTCTCCTCTGCATTGTACTGCACCTGTCACTGGCAGTGCCAATGTATTTGTGTGTAAACTAAATCTTGCTACTAGTTTACATGAATAAAATTCCTGTTTGCTAGTAGAAAGTTCAATATAAGATTTGTGTACAGTCCCTGACAAAAGTCTTGTCACTTATCCAAGTTGTAGGAACAACAAATAATAACTTGACTTCTAGTTGATCAGTTGGAATCACAAATGGCTTGTACACTGAACAAAAATATTAATGCAACACTTTTGTTTTTGCTCCCATTTTTCCTGAGCTGAACTCAAAGATCTAAAACATTTTCTATATACACAAAATACACATTTCTCTCAAATATTGTTCACAAATCTGTCTAAATCTGTGTTAGTGAGCACTTCTCCTTTGCCGAGATAATCCATCCCATCTCACAAGTGTGGCATATCAAGATGCTGATTAGACAGCATGATTATTGCACAGGTGTGCCTTAGGCTGGCAACAATAAAAGGCCACTCTAAAATGTTCCGTTTTATCACACAGCACAATGCCACAGATGTCGCAAGTTTTGAGGGAGCGTGCAATTGGCATGCTGACTGCAGGAATGTCCACCAGAGCTGTTGCCCATGAATTGAATGTTCATTTCTCTACCATAAGCCATCTCCAAAGGCGTTTCAGACAATTTGGCAGTACATCCAACCAGCCTCACAACCGCAGACCACGTGTAACCACACCAGCCCAGGACCTCCATATCCAGCATGTTCACCTCCAAGATTGTCTGAGACCAACCACCCAGACAGCTGCTGCAACAATCGGTTTGCATAACCAAAGAATTTCTGCACAAACTGTCAGAAACTGTCTCAGGGAAGCTCATCGGGGTCTCGACCTGACTGCAGTTCGTCGTAGTAACCGACTTGAGTGGGCAAATGCTCACATTCGATTGCGTCTGGCAGGTTGGAGAGGTGTTCTCTTCACTGATGAATCCCGGTTTTCACTGTTTAGGGCAGATGGCAGACAGCGTGTGTGGCATCGTTCGGGTGAGCGGTTTGCTGATGTCAACGTTGTGGATTGAGTGGCCCATGGTGGCGGTGGGGTTGTGGTATGGGCAGGTGTGGACAACGAACACAGGTGCATTTTATTGATTGCATTTTGAATGCACAGATATACCGTGACGAGGTCCTGAGGCCCATTGTTGTGACATTCATCCACGACCATCACCTCATGTTGCAGCATGATAATGCACGGCCCCATGTTGCAAGGATCTGTACACAATGCCTGGAAGCTGAAAACATCCCAGTTCTTGCATGGCCAGCATACTCACCAGACATGTCACCCATTGAGCATGATTGGGATGTTCTGGATCGGCATATACGACAGCGCGTTCCAGTTCCTGCCAATATCCAGCAACTTAGCACAGCCATTGAAGAGGAGTGGACCAACATTCCACAGGCCACAAACAACAACCTGATCAACTCTATGCGAAGGAGATGTGTTGCACTGCGTGAGGCAAATGGTGGTCACACCAGATACTGACTGGTTTTCTGACCCCCCCAGACCCCCCCCAGTAAAGCAAAACTGCACATTTCAGAGTAGCCTTTTATTGTGGCCAGTCTAAGGCACACCTGTGCAATATTCATGCTCACTAACACAGATTTAGACAGATTTGTGAACAATATGTGAGAGAAATGTATATTTTGTGTATATAGAAAATGTTTTAGATCTTTGAGTTCAGCTCAGGAAAAATGGGAGCAAAAACAAAAGTGTTGCATTTATATTTTTGTTCAGTGTATGAAAGGCAAAGACCTCTAGATTATGCTTATACCAAAATAAAGGTGTGTCTCATTCATTGAGTTTTATGATTAGATAGATATAGAGCTCTACCTGTGACAAATACTGTAATTAACACATTCCCAGTTGTGTATAAAAAGAGCCCCAGCACACCAGACCTTCATGTGAAGTGCTACCTAACCTCTGACAACATGCCAAAAGTTCAACCACAGACCAAAGTGCTGATCATCAAGAGCCTGAAGACCAAGTCTGCTGCTGAGGTGGCAGACATCTTCAATGTATCCAAACGTCAACTGGCGAGGATTAAAAAAAGATTTGAAGAGACTGGTGACATTCATGACAAGCCCAGGTCAGGCAGACCCTATAAGAACAGTTTGTTGAATTCTCTCATGCAGTGGTCTCTGTGGGCGAATTAGTGCTCACAAACCAGCATTAAACAGAAGACAACCTAAAAATTGTGTTGCATTTGCCAGGGCCCAAAGCTTGCAAAAAGGATGGACAGTGGAAAAGTGGCAGAAGGTTGATTTCTCTGACGAATCATCAATTGAATGCATCCCAATTGCCGCAAGTGAACCTTCATGAACCCAAGATTCACCCAGAAAACAGTCAAGTTTGGTGGAAGAAAAATCATGGTTTTTGGGGTTACATCCAGTATGGGGGTGTGCAAGAGATCTCCAGAGTGGATGGCAACACCAACAGCCTGAAGTATCAAAAAATTCTTGCTGCCCATTATAATCCAAACCACAAGTGAGGGTAAATTCTTCAGTAGGATGACACTCTTTCTCATACTTCAGCCTCCACATCAAAGTTCCTGAAAGCAAAAAAGGTGCTCCAGGATTGGCCAGCCCAGTCACCAGGCATGAACACTACTGAGCATGTCTGGGGTAAGATGAAGATGAAGGAGGAGACTTGGAAGATGAAACTAAAGAATCTTGATGTACTCTGGGAGTCCTGCAAGACGGCTTTCTTTGTCATTCCAGATTGACTTCATCAATAAGTCATTTGAGTCATTGCCGAGATGTATGGATGCAGTCCCCCAAGCTCATGGGAGTTATACACGTTATTAATTCTTTCTCCCAAGGCACCATGACTTTACGTTCTTATGTTATTGTAGCATGTTTGTGTATTCAAAATAAAGTATAATTTCTACCATACATTATTTTTGTATGCGACAAGACTTTTGTCCAAGCAAAATCTGACCTTTCTGTCCTAATTAAATTATAAAACTCAATGAATGATACACAACTTTATTTTGGTATAATAAGCCTATAATAATCTAGAGGCCTTTGCCTTTCATATAAGCCATTTCTGATTCCAATTGATCAACTACAAGTCATTATTTGTTATTTGTTCCTATAACTTGGATAAGCGACAAGACTTTTGTCAGGGACTGTATTACCAAGACTGGTACATTTTAAAAGCATTGAAAATGTAACAACAAATGTGTTATTATTATGCATTTAATATTATGCAGTAATATATATATATTTTACTGTTCTGTCGATTATATTTCAGAATCCAGATACTGCAAGAGTCTGGGAGAAAAATCTAAATTTCTTGTGTTGTCCATAAACATTCACTGAATGGTTGTGGTAATAGCTGTGGTGTCATTCCTGAACAGATGAAAGTGGGGTTTAGCTGTGCCACACAGTAATGTTACCAGGGAGTAGTGGTATGAGCTTAGCATGCAGTCTTGAGTGTCTGCATTACTGAAGAGAGAAAAGAGAGGCAGAAATGCCCATCTTCATCAGCAGTGGTCTGCCTGTCACCAAGTACAGGATTCAGTTGCACATAAAGGTCCCGAAGGATGAGGTCTATTACAATGAATGCCGTGCTAAAATCAACAGTATTCGCACATGTTTAATCCTCATCCAAATGACAGTGACAGGCCAGTGTGTGGTTAAGGTGATGGCATCGTAATTTATCCCTTTCACACTGCAGTGTCCATTGCCCAGGGGAAGTCACTCTTTGCGGATTTTGACCAGCAGCCCAAGGCATCTCATGATGACAAACATGATAGTGGATATCACAGTGCAGGATATCCTGGGTTCCCTAAAACAACGGGAAAGCGACATTGCACTACACAACTGAACTACACTACAGCTGGAGCAGGCAACATCTGAGTGAATGCCCTAGGACATCTGCCAGCAAATCAGCACATGCTTTCAGAATCTGTCCAGAGATGGCTTCAGGTGCTTTAAGTGAGTTGGTGCACCTGGGGGCTCTGCTCACTCATTGCTCCGACATAATGGCTGGTTCTAACTGTAATTTTTGAAAGGATATGTTGACAGAAGGATGCAAATACAATGTGATACATGTGGCACATTTTATCTTCTTCATTGTTTTAATGGTCATAACCCCTGAGAGTTCTCCATGTCCTCGAAATCTGCAGCCACATTACTGTTTGGATGTGCATGCCAATATGTGTTTAGCTAATGTACGTGGCCTGTATTTCAACTATAGAATAGCCCAAAGTCAAATCTGTCTGTAAGGCATGTGTCGGCATGAGCTGTGTTATTCAAGTTATTTATGTCTCCGCACCAGTGCCACGAATACTAATTCTCGTAGTTTTAGTGAGTCAAGTGTTTTCCACTCTCCTTGTTTCCAAAAAGCTGGCCAGCTAACTGTGAAGGGCCGGATCATCTGAGGACACAAAATGGCTGGGCTGGGATACATGTCTGACATGGGTGTTGTGGAGCCAAATAAATCCCTGTTAGCAGCGGCTTGATCCAGTGCTGGTGCCAGACTTGGAGACCACCCAAGCCACAGGACAAGGATCAGCTCTCCATGAGCATGAACCTAACACCCACACATTTTACTACCAGTTATGGTGCATGAATCAATGGTTAATAAGATTATGACACGTCTAAGGTGCTGAAGGGCTAAGGGTATGGTAATTCCGAGGCTAGAACAGAGTACAAACCTGCACATAAGGTTGTTGTTTAACATTCGTGCTTGGGTTTTATGGTGTGACCTTAATCGTTGAATGGCCTGTAATCTTTAGCCACACAATGGGTACAAAATGTATAACTGTCTAATGTGGAGTGGACTGGAATATTCGAGGAATGTTTGTTGTGAAAATTCTTGTTGTTTTGGAAGCGAAGCTTTGCCGGCAAAGAATTTAGAGAGCAGAACAGCAATGTACAGCATACAGTAGCTCCAGCATCGTGCTGATTTCTAGATCGATGCAGGGGATAAATAACTTGTCAGGACTGTAAGATTCCTGTTACACATTTGTACAGAAAAGAAGTGACTGCTTTGCTTTCTCGTTTATTGTGTAAGCTGTGAGCGTGATGGGTACAGTGTGTCCTTTTAGGTCTCTGTGCTTAATATTAAGCCATTCTATTTTCAAGCACTTGGGTGCATTGCAGTTTTGAGTAATATATTATATTTTTTAAATATAAAAATCGAAGATTTTAAAGACAATTTCCAGAGTGCATGAATGGATAAAATAGGGTGGAAAGGAAATAGTACATCAGTGAACTCTTGCTATCCTAAAATGTAGCATATATTTATAAAAGCTACAAAAATAAAAAAATAATTGGCCTTTTTCTTTTTGCTCTCTCTTTCTCATTACAATCCGCACCTCTTGTTTTCAGCATGCAGCAGGACTGGTTGGAAGAGGATACATGGGACCGGACGGGGCCCACCTCTCCCCCCTTCGTATCTGTAGCTTTTACTGTGTTTACATTACAGACACACCCCTGACCTTCACCCAGGCCCCCTTCGCTGGCCCTAACACACCACCGTTTCCACCACATACCAGAGCCCCTAAGTGCCGTGAATGTACAAGTGGCGCCTAAATAAATAAGCGAATGCTGGAAGAAAAAAAAAACGATTTTTGCGAAGGGCGAGAGCAATAAACATCTGCTCGGTTTAATGGTGGCATTTGTTTGTTTAATCGCTTATTTTTAGCACATGCCGCCGTCTCTCATGCATTGCAAATGTACGGCAACATCGCCATGCAGCGGCATCGCCTCCCAGCCTACCACTGTACTGCAGAGTAGACACACCCCTCAGATACGCCCGCCTCATTGCACACATTTGCAAAGTGTCAAAGAAATAATGAAGCAGAGAGCATAAAATGAAGAATCTCGGGCCCCGCAAAGACTCTTGTGCTGATTCAACTGCGTGCTATCGACGATGCTGGTGTTGCGCTTATATTTCAGTCTCAAAATGCGGGTCTTCGCGCCCGCGACTGCAAAACAAAGGCGCTAAGGTGCGTAAAAACAAAAAAAAAAAAACCACGGCGTGAAAATGGGACGATTTCCGCCCTCTGAAACGCCACGTCGGGTCTAATGTTAGCGCGGTAATCCCCCGCGCAGGCTCTCCGTTGATTCGGAGATCGGGGGCAAAACTGTGTCGCTTTAAACCTCACGCGGTCAAAGTTGTTTACCTCTTCGTTACCTCTGACGTCACGACACACCCCTGTTTGACGGGGGCGGAGCCGCGCGTTACGGGCACAGCGGAGGCCCAAACGGAGCCGGGCTGCACGGAAATGTCACCAACCAAAACACGAGCGAGCCGCCGAGCGCACCCGTGATTGGCTACCGGAGGGGCCGGGGGGGAAATCCCTCTTTCCCGTAGAGGTCCTCAGAAGGGGGCGGTGCATAACAAAAAAGTAATGGCCATCTATTTGGGTCCTGAAGAAGGAGGGATGATTCTCGTCGGACTACCGTAGATGTGATTGACTTTAATTCACGCTAGCGTGCGCGTCTGCCTCAGTGGAAGCTGGTTTTGTCTCCGCTGCCCCCCCCCCCCCCCCCCCACCAAACACACACATACACCACCCCGTTGGATGTACACTGACCGCGGTCGCACGACGGTTAATAAGCTGAACTTGGAGCCGCGTTTTAGGGTTAAAGCTGCCAGCCAGCCACGCTAGCGTTAGCCACCACCAGCGCTGCTGCGAGAGCCAGCGTAAAAAAAGGCGTACGAGTTTGACGTTTTCTCCCCACAAGTCTCTTCACATTTTCTGAGTTTGGTAACAACGTCGTCCTCTCTCCTCAAAGCTAACCTGGCCCAGTCAACATGGAGGAGATACACTTTGCAAGAGCATGAAGACGACGACCGCCACCGACGGTAACTAAAGCGGATTAAATCCAACTCGGTCTTGATGGGGAAAAGTTGAACTGAGGTATGAAACTCGCATGCACAGAAGGAATGTTAAAAGTCGAGACCCGACTGATCGTAATGTGAATAGTTTGAGGCTACAGAAGAAAACAGGTTTAGCTCACTGAACGTGTCATTTTTTTACCAACGTGTCTGCATTTCGTACTTGCCCGTCTACTTAGTTTCTCCACTTGTGTTTCCCACCAAGTGTGTATTATGTTGTTGAAAATAGTTGTGCGTTATATAAACAGAGCTCCAGCAGGTCAGGTACTGGGGTAAAGGCCCACTCACTGACTTGCGACATGCCATTTTGCTTTTGTGTTGAACAGGATAAACAACTTGGGATAAATTGAAGAGCAGTTTCAAGTCTTATCTATTTTTCAAGGGTATGGTAAAACCTCAGGTGAGACACTTTTTTTTCCTTTGATTTCTTGGCTGCTGTTACGCATTGCACGTATTGATATTTAATTGTTGAGAAATTTCCTCTTCAGGCTGTAAAAAGGAAATTCCTATCAGTGTTCTCTAATTAAACAGTTTTGTACAGTTCTCGTGCTGTCACAACTGCGGTTCAATGTGTTATTTATGATGCTAAAATCATTTTACGGCCACCACATGTGGGAGAGGAAATCTCTGAGAAATAAATCGGTACGTAATGTATGAGCAATTTTCAATGTTACATTTAATTTAATAAATTGTCAGGGATTTGTTTACAATACGGAAATGACTCTACTTTTCAGAAGTGAAAATGAATTTGTCAAAACAATTAATTTAGCGTATGCAAATATTTTTTTTTCTTCTTTTCCAAATAGGGCCCACATCATGCAGTTTATAAAATTTGTATAAATTAGTTCATACCTTTTCAACCATATTTCTACAACATCTGTTGATTAAGACATAACATAAAAATGATTTAAATGTAGTGATTTCAACTGCTGTGTAACTTAACAGTTCTAGATGAACTGGATGAGTTGGTTATCTGATCATCACTTTCACAAACACAGTTAGTGGGTTAAGTAATTTGTATCCATATATTCTTGCACCTTACAAAAGTGAGCAGCTGACAGATAATGATCTTATTAATTGCTATGAGCCTACTGTCTTTCTTAGCCTGCAGCTCCTCTCACTCTGCTGCTCATTGCTTAAAAGAAAGTATGAAGGCACCAAATGCAGATAACAGCAAGGGGCACATTTTCCTACCTAACTATCTTTCCAGTGAGCCTGGAGCTACATTTCGCATACCTATCAATTTCTGTTTATGAAACAGATTGACACTTGGAAAATAGCAGGTAGTATGTCAGCTGTTCCATTTCTTGGTTTAGAATATGGTTTCCCTCCTTGATGGCTTAGGTGATTTACGATCAACGTCAACATATGTTCTGAAATGGAATAATGTGGAAATTTACGAGAGAACCTGAATTATTTGGGACAGGGCCACAGACTCTCTCCAAATGTATGCTAGTTATTCTTTTGAATCCATTTCCAGTGTATTTGTGTGTTGAATTATACACAGGTCTGTAATGGGCATCCACGAAATGAGCTTACTTTGTGTCTTTTATTGACTACAACCGTAGCCGATTGTTTATGGAGCAGTGTGCTGTGCTGATGGTATAGTCCACTAGACTGTCTTTACAGTGAATTGCCCCGCCCCTTACCCCCTTTCGTGACTCTAGTAATTGGTCGCTTCCTTTCACATGTAACCCTATAGAAAGAAAGAGGCTGCTGTACTTCACTGTAAAGGCCCACTTGTATGTTCTTCTGTGCATGTGTGATGTTTGCCACATATGTTCAGTTGCCTTTGAGACTAATGAAGTGTTAAGCTCCCCTAATGTCTTTGCGTCCACAATTACCTTCTGCGGTTGATGGTTTCAAGGTTAAACACATCACACAGGTAATGTTTGTTGAATAAGGATTTCAAATAATGCAGAAAAAAAATGCTCTTTGAAAGTAAAATGTATGTCACTGCTTGTTATGTAGGCCAGTGGATCATTTAGCTTGATTTCCTTTTAAATTAATATCAGCGTGCACATAGATAACCTTTTAAAAATTTTTTGAAAATGGACATTTTTCCCCCTGTCACAAGTTAAGTTTTTATTTGTATTTTGTTTTTTCTCAGAGAACTACTTCCTGAAAGAAAGACAGCATTTTATGGAAATTATATAACTTTGACTTGTGGGCTAAGTGTATTTGCTCCCACCTCACCCACATGTCTATTGTGTGACTGTTATTGTCCAGTTGGCTTTCTACATGCACAACTTGGTGTGCTTGGGAACGTGCATTCTCTGTCAAATTCAGCATAGACATAAACAGGACTTTTGGTGCGTGCGTGCGTGTGTGTGTTTGAGTGGGCCTCTCCCTGCCTCGTCTCTTTCCCCTTTCCAGAGTCCAGCAAGGGGCCCAGCATAAGGGGGCAGGCTGCCGTCACTGCCTCTCTCTCCCCTTGCAGGCCAGCAGTAGGGCCTGGGGGGGCGGGGGGGGGGGGGCGCACAGACCATAGGGTTGGACACGGGACATGGGACCCCCACCCCTTCCAACCCAGTTTAGTCCATCCTGTGCAGGGCACAGGTCACCTTGTCATGTGCTATTACTGCTGCTGTAACATGCTCCCTGTGATCGTAGAAAAGGAGCATGAGATAGACCCGTGGAAGCTGCAGGAGAGGGAGGAAAACGAAGGGACAGGACTGGACTAGTCTGCTCTGCCAGTTGTTTAGCTGCACTATAGATTCAGTTTGTCTGCTTTGCTGTTGTTTGGTCCACATTGTCTGTTTTTGTCCATTGTTCTGTTACAACTACCTGTTCTCCTGGTGTATTGTTTTTTTTCCCCACCTAAAGAAATGTCTTCACATCAAGATGATTTGAATTAAATGTCTCTTGTCACAAATCTTTGAGATATATATATATATATTTTTTTTAATGGTACTTTTTTTTTCATTCCCTCCATCTCGTCGCCTTTAAATTTCCCTCTTTGTCCTTTTCTCTGCTTTTTTTTTTTTTTTTTTGTGGGCTTAGCTATGCTTAGCTATGTGCTGCTATGGGTGAATCACAAGCCCATGTAATTCCATTGTAGCCCAGTTCTCTTTGCAGCACGGGTCATTCCAGATCTGATTTGTTTTATGTCTCTTCTGTACTCATAGTGACCCAGCCCGAGGTATGCAGTAAAACACAGTGCCTTATGTTTTCTCCCCTCTCCCTCCAACTCTCTCTGCAACTTTTCCTTTTTCTTTTCTCCCTCACTCTCATTTTCTCTTTCACTCACGCTTTCCTCTTTTATGTCTTTCTAGCACTCTCCCTCTTTTTTCCCTTTAAGAGAAACTTTTGGCAGCATGGAACAATTTCAGAACCATTTGTGGGATTGCGTCATGTGATGTGGATGGAGGATGCTCATTGGACTGTCAGCTAGGGCCTCCTCCTCTCACTCAGGCGTTCCACAGCGATCCCTCTCTTTCTTCCCGTGCTGTTATAGGTCTGGATGTGATTCCGTCTCTGACTCTTATGTGTTGGGATGTGGTCTGTAAGCCCATTGCTGACATTCTTGGGACGTGATGCCAGAGGTTTTTTATTTCCCACTTTCCCGTCTCTCTTCTGCACGTCTGTGTGCAGTTAAAATGATCCCTCCTTCAAGTGCTGACTGGATCCTCCTATTTACCCACTTTGTCATATCTTTCCTCATCCTCAATTACATTTAATTTCAAAGCCCAAGCACTAATGACTCCACTTAATTTGGTTTGTTAGATGGTGTGTCTTCGTTGAGGGGTGGGTTTGTATAATCACTTGATATTGACTTTGATGAAACTTAATCTAGCATCTGGGCTGCTCTCCAAGTCTCTTTCACAGCTGAGGTCTCATTTATGTTTCCCCATCTTTAAGTAACAGGCCACCTGACAAAGAAAACCCATGGCCACTTTCCTATTTGATAATAACATACTTCACAACGGTGCAGCTGGAAATGAAATGGTCAGGAAGAGCAGAGAGAAATAAGCTACCTTATGGGTGGTATTGGACTCCTGCCACGCACCACCTTGGCACTTACTCCTGTATGAACATCTCACTGAAGTGCAAATTCCCTGTAAATGCAGTAACTGTAGTAGGAATTCATGAATTACTATATGCAAAGGACTATGTTCGACTACGGTAGCATCCCCGGCATCAAGTGTTACTATCTCTCATATTAGCACTTTGCAAGCGTCCTCAGGTTCACACCATCTGTAGTTGAGACTTAATATCAAATTGATTGACATCTAATGCCAACTAATTAGAAGGTGCAAGTTAGAGGTATTCATTTGGGAGCCTGGGATACAGATGGTGCGACAATTTACACTGATAGTGTGGCACAGGTTGTGTCATAGACTGAGTGCATTATGCAGTCTTTGGTGGGATCTTTTTTTCAACTGGAATGAGTTAAAACCCTGCCAGGTGTTCATTAATAAATATTTAATCGCTGGACTTTTTCATGTGGTATAGGTTAAACTAATGGTATTAAAGAGATTCTGTTTTATAACAAGAGCAGTGGTTTTTCAGACACGTTGATCTTAATTTAGTCCAGGCCACCAACAGCAATACGCACATTTGTCTTCAGAATTGATGAACTATTAACTATTGAGCATAGACACTTCTATCAGCAGTGTCATGTGTTTAAATCTAGCCTAGGGCTAGCTCTAACGTCAGTTTTTGGATTATGAGACACATGCGTGTCATTCCAGCCATGATGTGAATAAATCAAAGAGGAAAAGATGAGTCACTGCACCACTGCATGCTAAGTAGCACTTGTTCTTCCTCGTCTAGTTTGTTGGGTTAAAAGAAAGGGAAACTCCCTAGCCTCTCCTCCAACTACGCCACCAAAATTGGGATAATGTCTTTATTTTGCAGCTTTCACCACCCAGTTAAAATGACAAGCTACAGTCAGTTTGCGGTACTGTGCATAATTACAGCAGACCTCATCTCTTGCTCATCGGCCACTGTTGCCGTGTTTCTCAGACTCCCAAACCTCAGTCTTACTTTTTCATCTCTTTATCACTAGATTTCACAGATGTAAGCCATCTGTTTTGTTTTTTTTTTTATGGTTGGAAAAAACTATCACTGTAGATAGTGTTAGTTTTACACTATGTGATCACTTATTCTCAATTTAAATTTTTAAAGCGGAAAATCAAAAATGCCAAACATGCCCTGGGTGTAGTAGTCTCTCTCTTATCAGACTTACCTTTTTTGAATATCTCTCTGTTTTGAACTTGCTTGGACATTTAGAGATGCCATCTTGTGGTTCTGGAAATTGTGATGGCAGTTTTCATTCATCTTCTACCGCTTATCTGTTTCTGGGTCGCGGGGACGGGGACGGGGGCAGGGTACACCCTGGACAGGTCAAGAGTCCATCGCAGGGCCAACACACAGAGACCAACAACCACTCACACTCACACTCAGACCTACGGACAATTTAGAGTCACCAATTAACCCAAATATGCATGTCTATGGACGGTGGGAGGAAACTGGAGTACCCAGACGAAACCTACGCAGGCACAGAGAGAACATGTAAACTCTACACAGAAAGGCCTCAGGCCCGGGAACCGAACCCACGACCTTCGTATTGTAGGGCAACAGCACTAACCACTATGCCAGCATGTTGCCCAGTGATGGCTGTTTTGATTTTTATAAATATTTTCATGCTGTGCAGGTGAAAGATTGTTTGTTGCAAGCCTAGCTATTAAATTGGTGTATTTTGTTTAGCCAGACAAACCTTAAAAAAAAATTCCGAAAAATTATCCAGGTCTTCAGTGTTATTCCTCAGCGGGTGACCAGCAGGGTATGGTGGTTGGAGTCCATGTTTATTATCTCAAAGACATCCAAAGCCTTAAATGTAAAGGTTTCCAACCTAAAATGACTGAGATTAAATATATTCATACCTGTTTGTACATAATTTAGGTGCCCAACTAACAGATGTTTTTTAGTGATAATGATAAGTGGTCACAGACATAAACAGCACACAATTCAGAAACGGGCTCCTTGATTTGAAAAAAGGAGTGAAGCAGGACCAGCAGAAATAAATCATACTATAAATGTGATTCTAACATGAATAGCTAATTGCTTTTTCCCCTGACACTTTTCAGGATGAGGTTTGTCAAAGATGAGACGTGTATTTATATTTAACTAGTAATTGAAGTGGCTTATGGGTGTGTATTTTTAGCCAACTTTTAAAATAACAAAAACAGACTGTTTGTGTGGATGGCCTCTCTCTGGGCGGCTGTTGTGTACCCTCTCCTCATACCATTTCTCTGTCATATCCGTGACAGCCGGCAAGGCACAGTTGCTCTTTGTGACACAGAAAGTCACTGTGACAAAGAGGTCACCCCTCCCCTTCTTGTTGTATCTATGTATATATCTCTTTCTGCTACATTGCTCCAGCATCTCCTTCCTCACTTTGGTTGGATTTTCCAATGCATCCTTCTCTCCTACTGCATTAATCTCGCTGCGCTCTTCTGTGGGCTGGCATTTCCTCCCTCTGACTGCATACAGCAAATGGCCATTCACATGGCAATAGATGAAAATTTGACCGAACGATATAGTTCAGTTTGTCTGTGTGTACGGAGATGTAGTGCAGACATAAATAGTCTATCGCCTGAAACTCAATAGCAACATAGTGAAAAGATTATAGGAGCCAGAGGATACTGTACGGTGGCAAAATCCTTACTTAAGTCATAATAGGAATAATGTAGTTAACTTTACTTAAAAAAAAAGTCTATTTATAAAGCACTTACCGAAATCATTAACTACGAAAATACTAGAAAAATATACAGTTACTATATTATGTGAATTGCAGAAACAAACAAACCTGCATGTACACATAAACACACACATTTATTCATATTGGATAAGACTTAGTAAAAATTAATACGTGAATAAATAAATAATTAAAAATGTTCAGTCTTCTCAGTCATCTTCCGAAGCAAGTTAAAGCAAGTGTGTATTTTGCAAGCCCGACTTTTATACATTTATCACAATGTTAGAACTTGTTTCTTTTCTGAGTTCCAGTATGTGGTGAGGTCAGCAAAGCACAAAACAATGAAATCACTCATGTACGACTGTTTTAAGACAGAAACCAAATTCAATAAACAGCTTAAGCAATGTAAGAGTTTCAAAATATTTTACATAAACCAATGTAACAGCCATAACAACCCACTAGAAATAATTCTTTTTCAAGAGATTTGTCTCCTTCAGCTGGTGTAAGCTTATTCCAACTCATACTAGTCATGTGGTTGAGATGAGCTACCTTAATTACCCTCAGTAGTCCTGTGCTTCACATGGATATGTGTTCTCAGTGCAATTTAATGCTACTTGAGGTTATAGTTGTTTTTGCCACATTTGTACTTGTATGTTACAATCAACAGTGATACATAATATCATTTCATTTATGATGCAAGTAACAAGATGAAACTACATATGTCCTACACGATTGGTTAACGTTAGTTTAATGTAAATGGCTTCTTAAAAAAAATTTTCTACTAGCAGCTGCCAAGGATAGAAGCAGTCCAGAAATGCAGGTAACATCTACATCTAAATTCAAATGTTTACCCTGAATTTAGATGTAGACTTTTGACGTCCAATGACAATCTTGTATGAATTTCTGCCTTCACCATTTCTTTGACTGTAGTGCAGCCCCTCTATGTTTGATTAGATGTTGGAAGGAAAGTGTATGGCAACGTTCTCCTTTGTATTTTGTACTAAATTTTCTGTTTTTAGTGTATAATCACATTGAAATAACTAGCAAATAGAGTTAAGTTTTGTTTCTTTACCCCCACCCCCTCTCACTTTATCGCTGTCTTTTATTGAGTAGTTGGAAAGTTGGAAATATTGCCTAAACATGAATAACATTCCAAGAAATTTCCATCCCAAGTCCTAATATTGTTAGCAGTAAAAATAAGTACTTGTTTGCAGAAGAAATGCAATATACATCACTGCAGCCTGGGGGCCTGTGTTTGACCACTCAGTGATGTTTAGTGCCACAAACAACACCACAGTAGTTCTCAGACCTCTGGAAAGTATAACTTCGGGAGCAAGGACCCCTATAAAAAGAAAACAAAATAAAGATCAAAACCAGTGTATAAATTATTGTTAAGTGAAAATAAATTTCCGTTTCCACTGAACTAAAAGTAGGCAATTGAATCCCTTTGATTAACCTTATAGTAGGATTTTTAAAAATAGACCTGCTCATCAGTTGCAGAGCAATTTGTGTCTTGAACTACATATGAGACAAAGAGTGACTTAAGCATTGATTCTCTAGCTTCACTTGGTTTATTATTAATCAGGTTCATTATTTTCCATTGAACAGTCCCAGTCAAGCATCCTGTTTTATGTTGAACCACAGGATATAAACAAGACTCTAAAGCCATTATATAGCTAGGACCTTTAAAAAGGATGCCTCTTATTTTCAGAAGTCTTGTGTTTCTCATGGTGTCATCGGGTTGTGAAATACCAGCAGCCTTTCTCTTGTTACCATGATCACACTAAGTCACATGTTGGACAGTTTAAGAGGAGCTCCAGAAGTGAATATAGTCCGTGGTAATGTATGATATAATCTCCCTTCTGTTGCATTAGCAGTGAGTAAAGTTTTAAAATTGTCCAGTTGTGATGTCTATAAGCACACCAGTTTTAGATGCTTCTTTTCAAAGGTTGCAGTCATGAATTGCGACCTCTTTTAACCAGCCGTCAGGTAAGAGATGCATAGTGGGTCTGTTTGGGATGAAGCTGGGCTAATCCCTTCAAGCTAATCAGAAATCAGTGTTACTGTTTTATCCTCAGGCTTCATGGCACTGTAACACCCACTGTGAGGAAAAATATTTAGCATTTTTACAGCGAGGACACATGATTGATGCATCTAAAGGCGATACACACAACATGTCTATCTTTGAAAAACAGGACATTCATTGGAAGCCCAAAGCTCAAAACCAGTTCGCTGGCTGTGCATACACAAGACTGCAATGAGTACAGATCTAGTCTAATAACCTGCTGCATTATTTAGAGCTCTCTCAATACTACTGTGCATTTAGTGTAATGGCCTGTCAAGGCTGAATGCAATCACGCAGTCCTGACTTCACCGATCAGTTGATGATATAGTTAAGGTGAATGCGTGTTTTCCCTCTTGGTTCACAGTGAGTGATGAGTGTGAAAGCCCGCTGGGTTTAGTCTGCCAGCCTACTCTGCGGGGAACAGATTGTATGCTTCATAATTATGCTGAATAATTATATTGGTCGTCATTATGTAACATTTCATTACACATGGGTGATTTAAAATCTTTCTACATACTTTATAGGTTGGACCACAGCTCACTATTGATCTTAACCAGGACTAAGTTTTACATTGTATATGAGAATGGCAACAACCAGACTCTTTTTTTTTTTTTGTTTGTTTGTTTGTTTTCATTTGAGCATCTCTTATTACCCAGCCAGGATTTTAATGTTTGTGTACTACTCACAACTACAAAGCCACAAAGCAGATAAGGTTAGGAGCACAAGTTTACACCCATGAAATCAGTTTTATTACAGAAGCCTGACATTCAACAAGTGGCAACCAGAGAAATTTTGTAAACCCCAATTACAGAGAAAAGATTTGGTTTGCCTTGGAAAGGTCCTGTGAAAGTGTGTCTTGGTTAAGCTGCATAGAGTGTGCGTGTTTGCAATGCAAAACCTGTGCCCATTCATATTACATCATCTTGATGGCAAGTGTTACTATGTAGTAAAAAGCCTTGGAATAGGAAGTCTCGTAACGCTAAAAGCAAGTAATTTTAAAGGACTCTTGTCTCAACATGTGTATTTTATGTCTATCAGTAAGGATAGACGAGTGAAAGCATAGGTGGGCGTAAGAAATGTTGTCAAATCTTTCAAGTGGGGAAAACAGCAGAGTGCAGGATACACAACTTTACCACTTAACCCCAGTTGACAATCAAAAGAAAACCCTGCATTTAGAAAGTTGGACCTGATCTCTCCAGTGCAGCAGCAGCTGTCAATGTTCTATGAAGATGGTTAAAATGTGAGGCTTTACAGTGTAGATGTAACCGCTCATATGTTATGCTTCACATAAACTTGCTATAGCTCACTGCTTCAGGAGCCCGGTGCTGAAGCCAAACAATCTAAAGTGTTTTCCTGTGAACCTATGAATTTCTCTACGGTCTGTTTATCAAAAGCCTGTTCGACCCATCTGCCGAATTCTCTCCACAAATATTTGCTGTCAGTTGCTGCTACTTCCAGTTGTGCACATACATTCTGTTACGGCGTACCACAAGGGTTGTTGTATCAGATGTTCCTTGTTAGGGTCTGCGGTGTCATGATACAAAACGCCAACTTACCAAAAATGCTTAAGCCTCTCGTCCATGATGCCGCTAACGCTGAGGCAATGACTAGATCCTCTGTTTCCTTTCTTCTTATGACCTTTTGTTTTAATAAGGACTGAGTGTCATGTTAATAAAATTGGCCAGGAACAGAATTTGGTTCGAGAGAAATGTTTGCATAATATTCACAACTGTACTTGGCAGCAAAACAACAACAACAAAGAAAGAGCTCGGCTGTTGAATTTACAGGAGTCTATGTAAGACTTTTAGGTAGAACAGTGTTTTATTAATTAGTTATGAATTATGGAGAACTCCGTCAAATCATTTTAAATTATTCAGCTGGGCCCTCACCTCATTGGCTGCTGATTTGTGACTTTGTTGAGGTTTTTATCGGTTTAGTTTCCCCCGCCTCCATTCTCTTAGCCCTCCATCTCCTTCCATCATTTGCTTCACTTTCCCTCTGCAGTGCAAGCAAAAGAAAAGAATAAGAAAGGAGCTTTGTGAAAAGGACAGTGATTGTTTGTTTATGAGGATGCTAGCCTTGCGGTGACATGCCTTTTTTCTCCCTCTTATGAGGCTGTTAAGTGAAATAGATACTCAGAGCGCTATGTAATCAAATGTAACCCAGATCCAGCATTTTGGAGTGGAACAAGGGTTTTTCCACTTGATTCATATGGCTCCAGTTCCTCGCTCCAGGACAAAAACTCTGGAGTTGGGTTCACCTCCAAAGGGTAGACTGGGACTGTTTGGATCCCTCCTGGTAGAAGGGACAGTGTTTGGTTGGCATGGAGATCGTTGAAAAGAGACGCGTCTGACTTGTGTTTAGGGCTTTACTGCAACCAGTGTATGATTATCTTAGTTTAAATATAATTTAAAAACCTCATGTACAATGAACATTTATGACTTTTATTATTTTTGTCCTCAGTTATCTTGTGAACTGCAATACAAAACAGACTATAATTTTCGAAAATATTCAGAAATTTGCTTCAGATGTTAGAAATTGGCTCCCTAATTCAGATTTTTATTTTTTGTGCTGATTGGAGGCAAAGTAAGTGAACAATTTCTATAAAGAGGAGCTGATTTCATTTGTATGGTTTTTTTTCTCTCTCTGTTTAATTCCCATCTGTCTGTTCAGTGATGGAGCCCACGGTTGTGAGTACGTCCACTCTGGCCCCAGATGAGTTTGATAGGAACGTGCCGCGGATCTGCGGTGTGTGTGGCGACAAAGCCACCGGCTTCCACTTTAACGCCATGACCTGTGAGGGCTGCAAAGGCTTTTTCAGGTACACAAATGCATATTTGATCTCACAGATACCATGTGAAGTAGACATTAATTAATTATGTTTGCACACACACACACACACACAGTATTATTATATATTGCATATTTAGCAGTTTATTGAGACATGTTCACATTGCCATGCAAACATGGTTCTGAAACCACCCACACACTCACATGCACATTAAATGTAATTGGCACCCACAGTTACATAAGAACACACACACAACCACTGACAGCATTCCTGTTCACGCTAATGCTCAGCAGGAGGCAGAGAATACAAATGAGCTCGGCCCTACAGTGCCTTGGTTTCAGCCTGTTCATTGACACACACCAGTTTCCAATTTAACCAAAGACGAAACTAGAGCAATTTCAGATTTTTTGATGTTCTGTGTGTGTTTCATGTATCTGCCTATTTTCGTCTGTTCCTCTCAGTCTAGATATTTAAAGTGAGTGGATGAAAAAGACGGATGTTTAATAATCTCCTTCCTCATCTTTCAGCTGGCCTTTGTTTGAACTCCCACCAAGCGTGCGTGTGTGTGTTTGCTCACATCTGTGTATAAATGTTCATACATAACAGTGAGGTCTAAAAGTATGAGAGCACTTTCCCATTGATTTGAATGGGGAACTGGTCCATCACTAACTAAGTCATTATGCTTTGCATCATCATTTGGCAAGATTCATTCTTTACCCCTGGATTCCTTGGCACTTGGCCATACATACGCTGTTCCACTCAGCCCCAGACTTGAAGGGCAAAATATTCATCCTCTTCTACTACAATTATTATTTGAGCAAAACACTGTCAACTGTGCTACTTTGCTACATTTGTCAAATTCTTACTTTACACACAGAACTCTTTTATCAACACAGCTACAAAGATACTGAGGCACAAACATGATTGCGATTTAACTACATTTCTAATAATTTCAGTGAATTATTATTATTATTATTTATTTTTACTTTTGTGTATTTATTTCACCAATATATCCTTGTTTTTTAACAGACTGTAATATTTATACAACTTATTTAGGCGCAGCATGAAGCGTAAGGCCACCTTTACATGTCCCTTTAACGGCAGTTGCACCATCACCAAGGACAACAGGCGCCACTGCCAGGCATGCCGGCTCAAACGCTGTGTGGACATTGGCATGATGAAAGAGTGTAAGTATCATAGGTGACCCATATGTCTTCAGGTCAATACTCTATAACCTTATATAATATGATTTACTGAATGTATTTAAAGAGTCGAGCTATTTAGGTTAAAGGTTAAACAATTTGATCTTAGTTTAGCTCTGTTGGGTTATTGGTCAGTGCATGGTTAATCATCATGGATTACATGATTCATTAGATTGTTTGTGATAGAGAATGGGGTCAGTGATTTTATTTTTTCAATGAGTCAACATTAAATTCTGACTTTGGCATTTTATCCATTAATTCTATATACTGTTAATTACATTGAATTAGCTTTTCTTTTTTCAAAAACTATAACTGTTTGTAACAATGGATAGTAAATTTTACACAACACTCTGTTTGCAATTTTTCGAGGCCTCTTGTAAATATTATGTAATATTTGGACTGTGGTCAAGTGTCCCAGGGTCTTTGTCCCCATTAGAGTGTTTACACATTCTATTTGAACTACCAGAGCCTCCCCACATTGTGTACAATAAGTATACTCCATCTGAAGTTTCAACACCTGCTGTTATGTACAATCCAGCAAGGCCTCTTCTTTCTACACAGGCTTGTTTATTTTCATTTTCTGTAAATAGCAGGTACATCTTTTCTAGTTTTCTCCTAATATCCGGATATTGTCTACAGTCCAGTTTTAAAGCAAAGGCTTCCCACTTCCGATTTTTACCCACAGTGTTTCTGGGAATACCACAAAAGCTGTGGCACCGACACTGAAATTTACTGTACGTGAACAGCATTGCTGTTGCAAAAACAGGAGCATGTTGTTTGGACCCACTTTTCTCTCTCTCCCTCTCTGACTCTGTGAGCTAATTCACTGGCTTGAACAACAAGGAGTGAACAGAACAAAAACAATGCATTCACTTGTTCATTGCAGCAGGGGTCTCCATATGGAACTGTCCCCTCCCATTCTCTTCCTCCAGAGAATAACAACCCCCTCCCCGCCACCCAGCACCACATTGACATAGTTGTCATCACAATGTAAAAAACAAATACAAACTGAAAAGCTTTTAAAGTTGTGTTTCCCCAACCAGTGTTAATTTTTTACCGGTATACTGTCATATGCTTTTTTAAAATACATTTTTCTATTCAATTTTGTAGTGGTTTCTTTGCTTCTCCTATTTTATTGATGGCAGTCATACAAAAAATAATTCTATGTGTGCATTGTAATTCTAACACTCCCTCTTTTACCACCTGCCCCCCAGTCATTTTGACAGATGAGGAAGTGCAGAGGAAGAAGGACCTGATTCAACGAAGGAAGGAGGAGGAGGCACAGCGCGAAGCAGAGAGGGAGGCACGGCGGCCCCGGCTCACTGAAGAGCAAAGTCAGGTCATCGCCACGCTGGTGGAGGCACACCACAAAACATATGATGACTCCTACTCTGACTTCTGCCGCTTCAGGGTTTGTGTCTAAATATGGTTATTCTTGTCACTATATCATGTAGGAGTTCAAACAACATAAGAACCAAGATAATGCTATAATTCTTAAATAAAATTAAGGACAGGGCCACTTCTATTACAAGTATTTCCAGAAACATTGACATGGTTTTGTGGTGTGTTTCTTCCATAGTTGTAAAAATTTGAAATTAATGTTAATTATATAATTTTATGGAGAGATTCATTTGATGTTCTTTGTTCTGTACCTCAAATCATTTCCCCTCTGAAATGTATTTTTCATTTTAATCCTGACAAATTACACACAAATCCACACACTGCCCCAGAAATGAAAATTTTTTTTCATCTGCTGTATTTTTGAATGAGTGTCACAATGAAGAGAACATGGTAATCATTAGTAAGCCTTAGGTATCTTTTGGTTTAAAATTTTGGATTTATCCTCTGGAGTCTTAAATGTGCCCTTTCCCCACATCTAGCCTCCTGTGCGCGAGGGCCCAGTGACCCGTAGTGCAAGCAGAGCTGCCTCTCTCCACTCTCTGTCTGATGCCTCCTCTGACTCATTCAGTCACTCTCCAGGTAAGGGACTCATATAACGAGGACTTCCCTTAAAATTATTATTAATAATAATAATAAAAATAATGCAGTAATAATAATTAATACTTAAGCAGTAATTTTTTCCAGTGCCATTGTTTGTATATTGGCTTACATAATTTGTTTTGCTGCTTTACTGAGAAATCCACTGAATAACTTGAACCCTGCAGATACCTGGCTTGTTCTAGTAAACATCAGTTCATTAATGCATCCGTCACTAATGGAGTGAACACAGCAAGGGACACGGTCACGAGGCCCACCGCCAACACTGAGCACACACAAAAGATTCAAAACAACTCAGCTGGCTTTTCCCAGTTCACATGTTGCCAGAGCTGTCATCTAAACTCAGTTCTACTGACCTGACACTCATGCAATTTCAGATAATCCTTTCTGCTGTGATGGGAGCAGAAATGATGATGTCATTTTTTACTTTTTTAAGAAAAATGTTCACTCCTTTCTCTTCTTTTTCTTTCTCCTTGTCTCCTCCCTGTTCTGGTTGCTGTATCCTGCTCACTGCAGAGTCAGTAGACACCAAAATGAACTTAAACAACCTGCTGATGATGTACCAGGAGCAGGGCAGCAGCCCTGATTCCAGTGAGGAGGAGGGTTCCAGCTTCTCCATGCTGCCTCACCTAGCTGATTTGGTGTCCTATAGCATCCAGAAGGTCATCGGATTTGCCAAGATGATCCCCGGGTTTAGGTGCGCATCCAGTCTTGCTTTTGCTCCTTTTCAGTTTAAATATTTATACTGGTGTTTATGTGTCTTATTTGTTTCCTGTTTGTCACTCACCATCTGTCACTTGTTGCACTCTGTGTGCAAAAAGCATCCATGTGTCCATCTGTCAGTGTTTTCAATTTGTCACTCTGCATTCAATTTAATTGTTATTAGTTCCTAAGTGTCGTTTACAAGAAATAATCGTTTTGTGTGGATATTTGACTTGTCGGCATGTAGGCTCAATGACATAAGGTGGAAAGAAAAACAAGTTAGTTTGTAGAAAGTTGCCAGATCTGTTTTCAGTCATGGTCTGGACTGGTTTGCATTAAAAACTAGCATTCTACTGATACTGACATACTGCTGCTTTATAGAACGAGAGAGAGGGAGGGTGACTTTTTCTCTGTACTTCATTTTTGCAGAGAGCAGCCTGTTTATCTGATTTTCTTTGTTATCTTTGTTGTTGACATTCAGGATAGTCCTGCTTATGTAACCAAAAGGTATGGTCTAAAAAATAAAATTGTTTTCTAAATGCAGACTGCACTAACAGAACTTTCAGACCTCATGACCTCAAATGTGTGTTGAAGACTTTGTACACTTACTTGTTTTTCTGCCTGATTAGTCGATACTGTGCCACAGTGATGGCTGTGGTCTAAAGGCCATAGATTACTGGTAACCTGTATATTACACACAGCTGACATTGTATAAAATCTTTGATGTCATGCTGTTCCTTCCCTGGATATAGTTATACATTTTCCATGGCTGTGTTGTCTATGTGAAATTTGCCCCTTTAAGAATGTTAATAGGTTATTTCTTAACCTTTGAGAACTGTATGCCCGCTATCAGAATTACGTGTGATCATGAGAACACACAACAATCGGTGAAAGCATGTGATGGACCTAGTACGCACAAGATTGTCTATACTAATGAGAAAAGAAGGAGGAGATTACAGTACCTTTCGCCCTGAGAAGAACATTATTACCTGTAGAAGGTACATACCATCACATTATGTATGACTATAAAGGCAATAAATACAATAGAAGTGGCCAGGGCTTTTTCATTGTTGTCTCTGTATCCAACCCCCCCCACGGCAACTGTTGCCTTCCAACACATTTGTTTCTCACTATGTTGACAGGGAGAAAAACTCTGCGTCTCAAGGGTTACCCCAAAGTCGTGGCTAAAACATGTCACAGCCTGTATTTCCTGAAAGTTGTCATTCCCACTGGCAGCGGGTGATAGACGTGGTCGGATTACCATTGGAATGTTTGTTCACTTATGATCTGCTCCCTAAGCCCTGAAAAACAGCCCAGACCTCCACTAGTCTGGGCTCATGTCTCCTGCCAGTTCAGTAGTTTTGTGCCATAAACATTTGAAGACTCTTGAAAACATTAGTGGATGCTTTTCACTGTGACAGTGATGATACTTATAGTGGTATCAGTTTGGCTAATGTTCATCAAATAAGACACAAGGACATGTCACAACAGGAGAAAGCAAACAAAGTAATTTTGTATGTTTTTGTTCTTCCTGCACACCATATCTGATAAAGACTATGACTGACCTTGAACCCGTGGTCAATAAAACACTGGGCAGGTAATCTGGAGAGCTTGATTTGAGTCATTCATTGTTGTTTACCTGCTGCTTTATCATTTTTCTAGTGTTGACATGATCAAAGACTGTTACAATGATATAAAGAGGATTTTTTTTTTTCCCTACAGAGAGTTGACTGCAGAGGACCAGATTGCCTTGCTCAAGTCCAGTGCCATTGAGGTGATCATGCTGCGCTCAAATCAGAGCTTCAACCTGGAAGACATGTCCTGGAGCTGTGGTGCACCTGACTTTAAATACCAGATCAGTGATGTCACCAAAGGTCAGTTTTAAAGCTGCCACGTTTACACTTTGCTGTGAAAACAGTCCAGTGTTTAAGACGGTGCATGTACGTGCTTGGCAACTTGTTGTGCTCTACTGATAGTTGGAGGGAAGGCGCACATGTTACACATTAACACTTCTTCCCACAGCTGAAAGAAGCAGTGCAGCGTTAAGGAGGTGGATCATTGCTGTGAGCACAGATAAGGTTCCTGGCATTGGCCTGTATATATGTCAATAGGCAAAGGATGCTTTTCTTTTTTTGTACTTCCAATGTTGCATTTCTGAAGAAGGCCTTTTGGGCGTGCCTTTTTGTTTGCCTTTCAAACAAGACCCTCTCTTTCTGGGATCAACCAAAGAATGTCACTCCTGACCTGCTCACCACACAAAACAGCCACTGTGTGGACAAGGAGAAGTAGTGCTATTGTGCTTGTCTTAAAATATATTATAGACATGAACAAGACTGGAAAACTGACGTTTCCTCATGTCATAATAAAAACTATATTATTATATATATTATAATATTATATATTATTATATATTATTAAGGCAATATTGAAGTCATTGGTATCAATTGAAGATGTTCAATGCCAGTGTCACTACAACATAAAGTAGGTCAGCAGCTCAGAAACTATTAAAGTTCCCAGCCAGGAAATGAGAAAATGGAGGCACGCTCATGACAATCAAGGGAAACTTTTGATCAGTACTATTTGAAACGACATGTAAACTGGCCTTAAATTTCACAAAATTCCCACGCTGTAGTTCCTAGTGAAAACCTTAGTGGCAACAAATAGCATGCAAGAAAAAAAATGCACACCAGAGATGATTCAAAGAGTCAAAATAAAATATTAATGAGTAAGAAGCATGGAATTTCAGTCCATGGAAGGCTTTTCTTCTGTGATACAGTGTGGAGCTGGTTGTACGGGCTGCACAATAGCCTTGTGCTTTTTCTTCTGTAGCTGGCCACACTTTGGAGCTGTTGGAGCCACTGGTGAAGTTCCAGGTCGGCCTGAAGAAGCTCAACCTGCATGAGGAGGAACATGTGCTGCTGATGGCCATATGCCTGCTTTCTCCAGGTACTGTTCATCTGACTGTGGAGGGGGAAACAGTGATTATGGTCTCTTACCTGTTTTTTTGTTTGTTTGTTTGTTTTTGTTTTGTTTTTTTACAGATTATATGATAATATATTTGGGGATTTTGTGGTGGCGAAGGATCAATGTCAGATGAGATTTAATATTTTTTTTTTGTCAGTTAATCACACTGATGTGATATGCTACATCGAGGTTTTCCTGTCTCTTGTGGGTACTGGCCTTTATTTGAACATACATTTATGTGTCTGATATGCTTTTTTGGGAAATACAGTGCATATGTTACACATGTAGAGTTATGCAAGCAAGCATGTGTAACTAAGTGGATATTTGCATTCTTTTGTGTATATGAGGCAGCTCATTAACAATACATGGATGTGCTCTACCTGATCTAAAATTAGTAGGCATCCTTGCTAGAATGGCTGGATTACAAAAATCATGCAATTTTATATAATTTAGGAGACTTCTTTATTGTTTTGTGATATAAATATTATGAACATAAATGACAAAATCCTCACTTTCATTTCAATTGTTCATTTCTGTAGTGTTTTGGCTAGCTCGCAAAAATCATAAACCATAAAACTGCTCTGTTGCAGACCGCCCAGGTGTGCAGGATCATGCACGGATTGAAGCGCTGCAAGACCGCCTTTCAGAGACCCTGCAGGCCTACATCCAGCTTCACCACCCAGGAGGAAGGCTGCTGTATGCCAAGATGATCCAGAAACTGGCCGACCTGCGCAGCCTCAACGAGGAGCACTCCAAACAGTACCGCTCGCTCTCCTTCCAGCCAGAGCACAGCATGCAGCTCACCCCGCTTGTGTTGGAGGTGTTTGGCAGCGAAGTCTCCTAGAGTCTCCCCTCTGAACCTCTAGAGGTACAGCAGGAGCTGGAGATGAGACCCCAGGTGGTGAAAATGGAGGAAGAGCTGAGAACGTGCTGGATGGGCTAAATGGAGGTGTGAAGTACGATAATAGTAGAGGAGAGAAAGTGGTGCGTGTGTGTGTGTGTGTGTGTGTGTGTGTGTGTGTGTGTGTGTTTGTTTGTATGTGTGGTGGCTATGTGGATTAATGTTTGTCTTGTCAAAAGAAGTCTTTCTTGGTGTAAAGGCTGAGGTTGTATGGAGAGAAAGCTGATGTTAAAAGACACAGTAAACAAGGGAACTTCATAATTTCAACTTTAACTATACATACAACATCTGTCTATATACAGTGTTTTGTCTGTATTTAAATCAACAAACAGCTGCTTCAGATGCCGGGACATTTTGTGTGTGTACATGACGTGCACACACCAACACAACAAACATACTTATTCATCTAGCCATTCAGTTGAGCTACCTCTTGGTTTTACTGGGGTTGTTTTATATTTACATCACCTATGTGAAACAGTAACTTTTACACACAACAATTTAGATACAGTACAGATTTCAGTTTACTGTTGCAAAAGCAGTGCCTGCACATTACTTTGACGTTTTTGGATGTTTCATAAATCCTGTATTTTATTTTTCATCTGCTTTTCTCAAGGCAGCATATGTATATGACTGTATACAATTCAAATACATGCCTTTACCCTTTCACCAAAGGTATGGTCAACTACTCTCTGAAAAAGCTTCCAGTACCTAAAAATAATAACCTTGCTGCTTCATGGGTCCTTTCATGCATGCAGTCTTTTGACATGCTACCAAGTTGTCTGACTAGCCTCACAGCCTATGAAGGAAAATGTCATTATATAGGTTTATGCTGCAGAGTAGAGAGTATAGTGTAATTTAGTTAGGTTTTGATAGGAATTTGGGGTGCCTGGTTATGAGGTGAGATTTAGCCACTAAATGTGTTAGCTACTCTTAGACTGCTAACTGTCAATCAAACGAAGCCTGCATTACGGCTTGTTACTCTTTTGAAATTGTTTTTCATTATTCCTCTCTTTTGTTAAATTGTTTATTTTCCTGTAAATAATTAATTGCTACCACATGTATCCTAAGCACTGTTAAAACACCTTTTATTCAAGCCTATGTATTGCTATACAGCACGTATATTATCACAAATTTTAAAGGGCTAAAATGCCAAATCTAACTGGAATAGGAAATTGAGGCCAAAGCCAAAGGCCTCTCTTGTTAATATATATAGCTGCATACCTTACTTGGAATTGGCATAGATACGGATGTAATTGCAATGGTCTCTTTTGTGTTTTATATGTTACTTCACCTTTAAAAACAATTCCATGAATTGTTCCTCCTCAGTACACAGTGAGCTCGGTGGGTGGAGAGCTTGAGAAGCTGCTTCAGACCTCCACAGATATCACACCCCTTTCATTTCTGACTGGGAAGTGGATTTTCTAGAATGTCTGAGGACCTGGTTGTCGTAGTGGTGCACACCTCTACACCCAGGCCCTCCTGTTTGATGATGTATGCTGCGCAGCCCTCTAGTGGCTGCATTTTGTAAATACCAGGTGTGTGTGTGTGTGTGTGTGTGTGAATGTGAATGAATACACATACATATGTATGTGTGTGTGAGTGTCGCTGTACATAGGGCTACATATTTCTCAAGGCTAATTTTTCAAAAGATATATATGCAAATACAATATTGACCCTTTTTTTTTTGTTTTGGATTCATTATCATAATGTTCTGAGACACTATGCTCTTTGTTTTGACTTTGATAATGTTTTTAGGTAAGAATGAGTTAGAATGGCTTCACAGGGATTGCTTGTGTATTTGACTCTGTCAGATTATTATTTGTGTAGCGGTTTGATGTATTTGAAAAATTTCCGAGGTTCATTTTCAGAAAGAGGACAAGCTAAACACACCGTGCTGCTCTCTAATATAAGCCATATAGATTGCCAAGCTAGTTATACACCTGATGCATTACAGTACATCGAGATGATGACTCCACAGCCTTGGATATTCTCATCATATAATCTACTAAACACGTGCTATCAGTATATCTATGGCTTTTGGAAGATAAGCTTGTGTATGATAGGAACTTATATGCCTTCTCTCTGCTGTCAATCATCTTTGGCTTATGCTTCATCAGACAGCATCTAATGGCTTATGAATCAAACTGCCAAGAAAATTTATATGCTTTAGACATAGAGGCCAGTAATGTATGGCTTGCCGCATGTGGGATAATGATAAAAGCATACGCAACAACATGTCGTTTATATCAAGGCAATTCCCCAAAGAAGCAATGAGTCCAATCCCTGCCAAGTGCAGATAGTTTCACAAGAAGCAACTTCGCTTAAAGGAAATCATTTGCAGAGATGACACTTAAGTCTCAAACTTTTACTTAAGTCTTCTATTTGCTGTGTGACAGAAGACATCTGTTAAAATTGTCCCTGTGATTGGCCATACAGGCTTACTTTGTCAGACCTAGAGCTTCCTTCATCTCAGTGGACCAGGGTTACTCTGTGATCTTAGAGGAAGATGGAGAGAGAGAGAGAGAGAGAGAGAGCGAGCATATGTTTGTTGTTGAACTCAACGTGTTGTCACAACTTCTTCTGGAAAAGATGTGACAGTTGTTGCTTTAATAGCCCAAATGGGTAGAGAAAAAAAAAGTAGTATGTTCTCCGTCATTGTGGCTTTATTCCAACTTTTTTCACTTTTTCAGTCACTGTGACCTTCAGCAAAGTGACAGTCAGGGTTGGACAGATAGATGATCTGCATGGCGCAAATATTTAATAGTGGATGGTTGTTTCTATATTCACAAAAATTAGCTTCCTGGAAAAACAAATGAAAAAATTCACGTGTCCCACAAATTTCCCTACTGTGATTGAACTTAAAGGAGTCGAGGCTCGAGTGTCTTTAGGCAGTACCACTCATATGTATAGTATGTTAGCTTGATGAGGGGTATGATGTGCTTGGTTACTGAACACTGACTTTTGAAGTTTAGAAAAGTCTCCATGTTGATTTTTCTCTGAATACATACTTCTGTATGTAGCTATTGGTTTGATTTTGTTCTATTTTCTTTTTGAGATAGAAATGCCGTGTTGATTTGTGTATGTTTAATACAGTGGGAGGTTTGGTGAACATGTAAGTGCCACGGGGAGAGGTCCCTCCACATAAGAACAGGGTAAGAAGAGGAGTTCTCTTGGGGATTTGAAAACTGAACAGGAAGCGTCTTGAGGATGCATCATACAGCTGCTAATTGAACAAGTGGATTTTGGTCAGTACCACACAGCATCATGGGAATTTTGCCTTCAGCCTCTGGCAGTAGAAGGGAATCCCCCGTTTCCCTTTTATGACTGAAAATGTGATTAAATGTTTGTGGACCTGTTTCCTCATTTAATACTCACCAACACCAACTTACTGTTCACAACGTGAAAATGCAGTTAAATCTAAATCTGTTGCGTCCCCAGAGCTTCCTGTTTGGTTTTACCATGGAAGGCTGCTCAGAATCCGTAAGTTTAAACTCTGCATCGTGGTTGTTAAAATACTGGAACTAGAAAAACCATAGGTCAGCGGAAATCTACACAGTAAAATTAAACAGATCCATCTTTGGTGAGATTTCCTCAAGATTGGCAACATAACACAGTAACAATGCCTGCAATATACAACTCATGGTACACTATCACCAGCAAGCTTTACAGTTTATCATATTCGTAGACATTTTAGAAGTTTTTGTATAACTGTTGCCATTACAAATCCTGTCTGTAAAACATGTATGGTATCATTCATAGAAATCAGTTGGCCATCTCCAGCGCAAAAAGGCTTTCAAGTCTTTTCATTATTATTATTATTTTTTTAAATTGAATTTTTGTTCCTCCTATTAGGACAGGGATTGTAATGGAATCAACTTAATGTAGTTCTTACAAAAAGGAGTGTCCACAATGGATGTACACCATAATCTACCTAAAAAACCTACCTCTCTTAGCTCAGATTTTTTTCAGCATTAAGCATTTGCCTCTGTTTTTACTTTTGTAATATTTGTATTCATGTTGGTATTTATTGCTGTCTAATGAGTCATACTTCAATGATTACCTCAGAGATATCTCACAGATTTGGGAGAGTCCAGCTAATGAAGTCATTCATAGATTTTTTTTTTTTTTTTTTGTACAGGTTTTTTTTTCCTTTCTCAGATTTAGCTTTTTCTTTTTTCTTCTTCTTTTTTTTTTTTTTACGCACAAAATACCAGGAGTGATTTTTTAATATAGTGCCTGCACTCTGACCAACGGGGCTCAGACTGGCTAGGATGAGGTTGCATTTACTCCAGAAGTGATGTCCTTCTCTTCCTTTTTGTCCTTTTTGCTCTGTCCCTGGGATATTGATGCAGTTTTCAGCAACAGACGCTGTTCATCTTGTAGCCACATTGCTGATTTCCACTTCATATCTGTATAGTTTTAAGGACGAAATGAACAGGAGAACTTTGTGGTGTGATTGTAGCTGTGTAGAAGGAACAACCTGACGGACTTTGTGGCAGTAGGAGAAACGAGAGGTGTGTTTGCACTCCACTTGGTATTGTTAGCACGGTCTTTGCTCTGTAGTACACCATCCTTTCCTTTTCTCTCTTATTCGCCCCGTCATTTCCTCCATGCCCTCACTGCGTCTTTACCTCTCCTTCTGTCCTAAAGTCTCCTCCCACACCTTCATCATTCCCTGCCAATGTTTAGTCACACGAGGGGAATTGGGAGGGGTAAAAATCGTCAGTATCCACACATTGCTGCTTTTATCTCAAGTATCACCGAATCATGTGTTATTGGCACTAACATAATGTAGGCATTATCCAAAGTGTCGGCCTCCAGCGGCCCGACAGGCCTCATTGGAAGATTGTCCTTTCAAATGTACACAACTGGTGCTTATTCTGGAAAAAAAACAAAAAACTAATTCCATTCAGATCTGAGTCTCGTATTAACGGCGCAACTACTCACTTTGGTAAATTTAAACCTTTTTTTTTTTCCCCCTCTTTGTTTGTTTTTTTTTTGTTGTTGTTTTTTTTTTTTTTTTTTTTTCGTTCATGTCAAACTGCTTCAGGTAAACACTGAATGAAATTAGAGAGTTTTATTGATCAGTACATACTGAGGAAGAGTGTCACCATGGTCAGATCTACCCTGAGCTGTGTGCCATAACATGACCCTTTTAATGCAGGGGAGGGTGTTAATGAAGCTGGCTTCAGATGTTACCCAGCACAATACGAATGGGAAGGTTGTCTAAGTATGAGATTAGCTTCTTACTTAGTACTTTGTCAGCCATGTTTATTGACCTTTTTTTTTAAAGAATCAAATCTGAATTTGGCATTGAATTCTAACCCTGCATTTTGAACCCAAATCATGCCACATTCAATTAAAATGCCTGAACCAACAAAAGCACTTAATGTAATGTTTGTAACACATGCATACTGACAAATCTACTAGCCATAAACTGCCTGTGTAGGTCAGCATGATTATGGCTGCAATTATCAAAAAAATTTAAGTCACCTAAATTCTAATGTCATTGCAATTTATCTTTTGTCTCATTTTTTTTCAAAGATCTTCTTTTTTTCTATTATAAATTGGTGTTTATGTAATGTTATTTTTTGTCAGATGTTTTGCAAATCAAAAATAAACAGTTGTACATAGCAGCAGGCTTCTGTGTGTTTTTTTTTTTTTTTTTTTTATAAAATTTTGAATGGTTTGCTTCCTTTATGGCTAAATGCTGCTTTTTGTAATTCATTAACTATGAACTATTTGCACGCCATCCTTCTCGTATGAACCTACAGACATGTTTCCAAAGCATCCATGATGAAAATAAATAAAAAAGTGCTGTATTTAGGTTTTCATCCTTGTGTAGTAGACTATGCAGAGCTATGGCAGTAACACAAATGTTTAAACTCAATAATAAAAACATGAGAAAATAGTATTTGACTCCTGAAATGTAAAACATATATTTGCAAATTTAAATGACCTTATTACATATATTAAAACTGCCAGGTGAATAAACTGTACTGAGAGGCCTGTATAATAATATAGCTGTGTCAAATATTTATTTATATCATGTTTTTGGTTTCAAGACATTCTTCTATGTAACTCTATGGCAAATGTTTGGTACCTCCTATGCCACATAGGCACATATGTTTTTGCAAATTTACCCACTAATCTGACACAATGTCTCCCTATTCTGGGCCGAGTAAACAATCATCTGATCATCTTATCAAATCTTTTAATATTAAAACTGAAAAAAGCAATTTGTGGGATAAACTGTATTCACATTTTTTATTGTATTCCTAAATATTTCTGCACACAAATTTTAGTGGATAGAATAAGTTCAGTGTCCCTAATTGTTATTGCTGCTTCTTCTAGTTAACATCAGCAGAGACTAGTGACTCTTTTTTCACATCACAGTGCCCATTTAAGATTCACACTAAAATTTGAATGATATTCATATATTTCTAATCTCGTCCTCTTCTTTAATGCAATTATCTTCCTTATATTTGCTTGTTTTAATGTATCCACCAGAGGGCACTGCCCATCATATTTGTTTTTTCTCCCTCATTGACCTGATGACCTCTCTGATTGAACACTGAGGTCGTCCAGAAAACAGTTAAGCTCATTTAGATTACCCCAGACAGTCTCACTGCTACACTGTGGTGTGTGTGTGTGGGGAAGCAGAGAGCTGGTGAACGCACACCGCAGACTTGTATCAAGACATATCTGACATGTGTACAATATGGCGGAGGAGATTTGATCTCACCTCAGCTCTCACCTCTTCGGCTGGTCGTGCACACAACGAGATTGCATGAGCGGCGATGTGCAGGCGGAACAAATAAAAGGTTATCAGAGAAATACAGTCATTGCACGACAGTTAATTGTCAGCTCTGGTACAAAGCAGGGGCACTTCTTTTGCCTGCTGATAAGGTTGCGCTCGTCCTGAGCCGTTACGTCTGTGCACGAGGTTAGATGAAGGAAAGAGAGGTTCTGGTTGCAGCAACATCCCTTAGGTGAGGACTCTGGCTGCATTATCTCACAACAGAGCAAGAAGAAACTGAACACACTGTATTTTTCCACAGGCTTGTGTTTCTGGCCTCACAGCCAGACAGCAGTTTCATGGGTCATGTACATTTCAAAGGTGAACCAGTGAAAATGTCATTTTCAGACATCCACAATGGTGCTATTAAGAAACAGACCAGATTACATCCAAATTATTCTAACTTTTCAATCAAATTGACTTCCTTTGAGGCCTAACTACTTAGAGCATTTACAAATGTTTGTTTAAACAATATATACATATGTTATAAACCTTCTGTACATTTATCACGTCACTTTTCTTTCCACCAAGAAAATCACATCTATTTATCAGCTTTATTAAATGTTTTCTTTTAAAACTACTCTAATCAACATTTCCGTTTTAATAGCAGATGTGCTGCTTCAGCATATTATTCCATTATCTGTTTTTACTTTGGAGCCATCTGAAAAGGGATCTGAGATAAAGTTGCAAATGAATTTCAGCAATTAGAGAGCACATCAAAAATGTTTCTTTTTGATTGACCATTTTGAATGCATTAACATAAAATATTAGGTGACGGTAAATTGAGTTGCTGTTTTCAGCAGAAAAAACTCCTCAATTCCACGGTGCCCACAGTGCTGACAGACAGAGTTTTGTGAACATTAGGGAGCCTTTAGTTGCCAGAGGCAGATGTTTCACACTGGAGATGGTGACCAAAGACAATTAGTTCAATGAGTAAAATGAAGTAAAAGGAGTTTTGCCTTATGTTGCCAGGTTGGGTAGAGATATGACTATCATTTGGTGTTGCTCCACGTCTGGTGGATGCGTGAATAGATAACTGTTAGCTAACACAGAAGGCACAAAAGATGTATAAGGTTAGTAATAATATGTCATTGTGTCCCTCCCACGAGGCAAAAAAATAAATAAATAAAAGTTATAAACTTCTGCTTTTATTATTACTTTAAGAAGAGAAGTAGAAGAAGAAGAAAAAGGAAATATCTTGTGGTAGTAAAATGTTCTCCGAAATGAAATAGCATCATATCTATGTAATCTGACAAATGTGTAATTGAAGAAATAATAGTCAAAAGAAATCTGAAAATGAAAATTCTATTGGTGCTCTGTCTGTCTGGATGCCCCCCAACTGTGCACTCAGTGTGTAGGGTTACACCAGGACAGTTTCTTGGAAGGGTACTATGTGTTTTTGTTTTTGGGTGAGGCAGAGACCAGTCATGGGTACCAGATAAAGACACACACACACACACACACAGTCTAGAGTGGCCTCAGTCTACAAGTACAATGGGGTGGTCCTGAAAGACATTTATTTCAGTCTGTGAAGGATATTAATACTTACAGGCGGTGCCTCCATATTATCAGAGGCTAATATTGCCGTTCTAAGCAGCACATGTGCACACTGATAGATCGCAGCCTCTGTATGAAATCTAACTGTATGTTTTACTGAGAATGCCCCTGGCATAATAAGGAGTGTTTTATTTTTGCGCCCCAGCTTGGGGTATGACTGTTCAGCTGGCACATAGCCGCCTGCAGGGATATGTCAGTTGTGACTTTCCAGTAATAACAAGGGCGTGTTGTTTTCTGTGTGCATATCTCTTGTACATGTGTGTGTGAGGGAGAGGGAGAGAGTTTTATTTCAAACCAAACACCCAGTCACAACGAGAAGACAAAGCAGAAAACGATGAAGTCGGATCAGTAACATGACGCTCATGCTATGCATTGGGGGGGGGGTGTGTGAGAGCCTACAAGTCAAACCAGAGAAGATCTCTTACTCTTTTTTTTTTTTTTTTTTTATTCTTTGCCCACATATCTAGATTGGATGTTAGATGCCCTTTATGCAAGTCATCCAAATATCATTAGTGCAAAACCCGCCATGTGGTTTTGGTTCAGAATGTGAGGAACGCATGAATGGCCCGTGGATGTTTCTCTACTCTCTGGCCCTCCATGGGGCAAAATAATATTCTCCGCTCTCACAGTGCTGAAGGTGGAGACGGAGAGAAAATACATAAATACAGAACATCAATAAACCTGCGTTTTATGAGAGATTTTGAAATGAGGCACTCATGAGACACAAGACACCCCTTCACTGTTAACAGTAGCTTTGCATGCAAGTACAGGGGCCACAGGGTGAATATCCTTTGTATTTATTTTTACAAAGCTGAGTGATCGCATTCTACAAATTTGTTAAGAATGAGACAGAAATAAATTATCCTTTATTATGGGGGGGAAAAAATGTTGGAATGAAGTTTTTTTTATCCTCTTCCTCTTAAGCTGGACATTGTTCCACAGGAGAAAGAAAAACATCTTGGCTTTTCTTTTTCTTTTTTTTTTCTTTTTTTTTCTTTCTTGAATTATTTTCTGTTGTTCTCGTACCCTCTTTACTTTCCAGGCAGGAGGAAGAGGGCAGTGTGTACGCATGAGTGTGTGTTTAAGGAAGTGTTCTTCTTGGAAAATAATGCCCGCAAAGTCGCATTAACAGCCAAACATTTCCTCCGTGTTTTCCCGTGGCCTACATTTATATTCCAGCATTCACACACACACACACAAAGAGAGAGACAGAGGGAAAGACGGAGAGCATGCCACTGTGTTTATCCACTTTTTAGCCACTTCAGTCATGCGGTTTCTATAATGGCCCTGATTTCATTATACGTGGCGTTTGGGTGGAAACAAGTTCAGATTTATTTCTACAGTACGAACACTAAACACAGATTTGTCTTAAATTGCAGTTTTGCTTCCTAGATAAATTAATAGGCCAAAATTACAGATGAACTGCGCCCAGAAAAACTCCCACCACACAAAACACACAGTTTTAACTCCCCTGTGTTATCGTCTGCAGTAGTTATTTGTCTGGAATCTATTATTGTTCCTTGATTGCCACTTTAATCATTGATTTGTTGTGTCCTGATGCAAACACCAAATATGAATTTGTAAGAAATGATTTCACTCAATTTTGATAAATTTGATTTGAGCCAATTAGCTGAAATAAATTTTTCTCCTGTCTTGCACACTCGCAAGGGCTCACCAAGCAACACATCTTCTCACAAAGGAGACTGACCCCCTCTAAAGAAAAATCTACCCATGTTCTGTCTGTGCAGCAGATTAGTCATTGAACTTGCTTGGACATAAAAAGATGCCATCTTGTGGCTCTGGAAATTGTGATGGCAGTTTTCATCCATTCATCTTCTACCGCTTATCCGTTTCTGGGTTGCGGGGGCTAATGTAGCCAATCCCAGGGGTACACCTTGGACAGGTCGCCAGTCCATCACAGGGCCAACACACAGAGACAGACAGAGACCAACAACCACTCACACTCAGCTCTATGGACAATTTAGAGTCACCAGTTAACCCAAACATGATGTTTCTGGACAGTGGGAGGAAACCAGAGTACCCGGAGGAAAGCCACACATGCACGGGAGTACATGCAAACATGCAAGAGGACCAATTTGTCAGCCTGTCAGCTTTTGATATGGGACAGTCTGATCACGCAGATTGCGATGCCATTTATCTTTAAATGGATACAACCTCCTGGACCAGGACACTGCTGATGTTGTTTCTGTTATCTATGACTGTCCCCCCAAGTTAACCACATCTAGGATTGTCTACTAGCTTGTCAGACATTTTATTTTAACCTTAGTCACAATGTTTTCCTAAACGTAACTGAGTCATGATCATTATTATAGTAACCATGGTGACAAAGGTAGGTATGCTGCTCTAGGTACGGTCTGCATGTTCATCGTTGTAACCACAGCAACGGAGCTCCTATACTCTTGTAATACCCAATTTCAGGAAATACTCCTCTGGGCTGAATCAGAGGGTTATGAAAACGACCAATGGTTGTTCAGTTTGGAGGAATTATTTGTCTCTACTGTGAACTGAAAGACGTTTGTCCAATTAGGATTTGGCTGTCTTGCTAATGCAAATTTTTCAGTTGGACTTCAAAGGAAATCTATTTGTTTTTTAAAAACCAAACCTTAAAGCTGCATGCCACTGAAAGGTCATTGGTTTCATTCTCAAGAACTGGGGAAATCTGAAAGAGAAAGTGAACAAGCATGCTGACATTGTGCCACTGAGCACAGTGGAGGAGTGTTTACATTCTGAGCTGCTGCTGCAGAGTTAAATATGTGTGTGTACGAGTATTTGAAGTAGGATGTTGCTATAAAAATCCTGCAATCACTGCTGACCTTTTCTGAATAAATAATGATTGGAAAAAGGATCTACCCTAATCAGTGCAAAATACACAAACTGGGTAACATTTCTGAGTTTAAGTTACATAAGAGTGAAAAACAAACTCCTTGAACTTTGGTGAGGCATATATTGGTTTCAGTTGATTTTTCTCACCACATCAGTTTATTTTGTGATGATTTTCTCGTCATTGTCTGCTGCCGTTTGTTGTGGATGCTGAGCTGCTACTCTGTCTGAGAACCAGAACACGTCTCACACCTTATTTGATGTTGAAAGATGGAGAGAAAGTTTTCGATGCAATCTGAAAGTAAGAGCAAGTTTCTAATCTAAACAAGAGGGAATGTTTTGAGAATGCAGTTTTTCTTACATCTCTGATGTACACCACACCGTCTCTGGATTAGAAACTACACTACACACCTGGCTTCATCCCAAATGTGTCCTCACATGGCTCTGAGGATATGGGGTGTTGCGTAGGGCAGATTGTAAAAGTCTTTGATGCAAATTTCTGGTTTGTTGCTATATAAATAAAGTTGGCTTTGCTTACCATTACTGATTTTCAATGGCTGGGAGTGTCAGTTGGTCCATAACTCTGACGCAGTCCAAAGTCTCAACAGTCTTGGGCGCTGCTGGAAATGAATGACATACCCATTAGCTTTGTATGGGCTTTGTGTAAATCTAACATGAAAAAATAAACGGACAGCCAAGTAAACATTATACCTGGTATACATTGCCATGTCATCACTGCCATCATGAAGTATGAAAAATGAAAGACAGGATTGCCTTATTTTTGGCCATCATTGTCTTCTGTTTGTTGTTCACTGAAAATAGTCCCTGTAGTCACAAGATGAGCTGCTATGTGGTCTGAAAACAAATACAGCCTCATAACACACAAACCAGATGGCAGACTTAGTCTTGTTTAAACTACAGCAAATACTTTGTGTAATGTAGAGGAGAGGGAGGCTTAGTCTGAAATAAATGGCCACACAACAGCAAGATTGAATCATTCTGGTCATGAGTCAAGGAACAAACACTAAAGACTACATAAAATCATTGTGTTCAATATAAATACAGTGTATCTGTATGGTATTGAATGTAAAAGTTGTAATATACAGCTGCATGGTTAGCCATCAGACTGGTATGTGTTCATTGTGCATGTGTGTGTTTGTAGGATCTGAAATGTCATTGTGTGGCACTCGAGCAGAGTGTCTGTGGTTTCCTGCACATTTAGCACATATCGGGCTTGACTGAAATCACAAAAACACACATGTACAAAGCACAGAAAATATTGCCTCAGGTATAACTTTGATAGTAAGATGTGCGACTATAGGCAAGCGAGTCTGTCATTTTTCTGTAGTGTGTCTGTGGCTCTGCAAATCAGGTCATTTCAGGGGAAAATTGGTACAGTTAACCCGCAGAACATACATTTGCTGTGTGTATGTGGTGTCACATAAGTGTCGATGTGTAACATTATGTGGATTTGTGTACGTCTCACATATGCATTGCGTAATGCAAGCTATGCTCACTGGCAGTCAGATATGGTTTGAATATGGGTGTGTGGAGTGTGCAGCTCTTTGGCTTGGGGCTATGGGTTTCACGCCTCTGCAGCGCGGCGCTTTCTCAGTAAAAACCAATGTGTCTCTGATCACAGCTGGAGGCAGGGGGACACCTGTCAACCTCCTGATGAGCCCCGTGGTCACCCTGTCCTACATACAGCAGAGAGACAGAGAGAAGACACGTATAACACAGCGGAGAGAACACTGTCTGCAAAAAGGCACCACAACGGACGAATATTTTCATGTAGAACAAAAGCTGTATATTGACAAAGGTCCACAGCTGTATGCAAAATGCTGCAAAAGTCCCAAAATATGTCCTTTTCCTCATAACAATAAAGTTCCTCCTTACATCCTTTAAAAGTTTTATCTATCTATCTTTTTATATCAAAGAGCAAGACAAGACTGGGTTTGTGCCAGCATCATTTGCTCATAAGTTCTTGAGCTGCCCAAGGATATCAAACCACTGGAGTAATATTTTTCAGGCTTTGCCAAAAAATATGAATAGTCCGTTAGATGTAGAGCCTTCGATGACAGTTCTAGGAGTGGTAGACTCTAATGTTATAAAAACTAAGAAGGAACATAGTGTGGTGTCATTTGTCTGCCCACTGGCAAGAAGATTGATCTTGCTTAACTGGAAACAGAAGACGGCTCCAACACATTTAAACCTGATGAAGGATGTAAATGAAACACTCGGAATTAGAGAAAATTAGATTCTCCCTGAAAGAACAAGGAGACATTTTACAAAATATGGCAACCCTTTATAAATTATTTTTACTCCACTAAATCATCTGACAGAAGTTAGCATGGTTCCTTTGACATAAAATGGGAATATTTTATCCATTTATTTGTTTGTTTTAAAAAGAAGAAGAAGAAAAAAAGTTTTTTGGCAGAACTTATGACATATTAAAATGGATAGCTACGAATAACACCCCAGGCCAATAAAGAACACTGAACACTGCGTTTGAATATGAGCTGCTTCTAATATTTCTCTTCTTACTTTAATTTATCACTTTTCTTACACTGTGTTACACTGTTTGGGTATATATATATATATATATATACACACATACATATATTTACATATATACATGTTAAGAATTGTGGGCCTTGTAAAGTTTTGTCATTTTAAATATGCAAAAAGACAATAACTTAGATATACTTAGATAAAAAAGACAAGACAATGCTGTTCTCCATTACTATGGCTGCACAAACTTTAAATATATTTGTCATTGCCTCTGCCACTTTATCATTTGTTTAAGATTTAATTCATTTAGTGGCCCAGTTTCAGTTTTTTGGCCCCTAATCTTTATTTGGACTTTCTTTTCCTCAAGCAGCTTTTCAGAAAGCAGTTGTGACAAGTTACAGGGAGAGCATGAAGGCGACAAGACAGACAGGAGACAGCACAGGTGGGCAATGTGTATTTGTGTATCTCTGTGTGTGTGTCTGTGTTTGCACTGTGGTGATGTCGGGTTGGGGGGATGGTGGTGGTGGTGGTGGGGGGGGGGCTGTATTTCCGCCAGCACACAGGTGCATAGTGTCATGTAGCCCCCACTTTGATCCTGTAAGCACACACACACCAACATACACTTCAGATGTTATGATAAGTGTCATCTCAAACCGCGTTGACAGTAGAGTTTCTCTAGAGATACCAGTAGGAGGGGATTTCACAAGAAGTGGAGCCTCAAAAGCAAAAAACCTCTGAAAAAAGTGTGCACGTGATCCAGGTGTGTGACGATAGCAGGTGTCAAAAATGTTTGCCTCACCAAGTATGGAAGAAAACTTGAGTTCTAAATCTAACAAAATTACTTATCCACAAGTATTTTGTGCGATTGTATGTGTCTCTGAATGCATGCAGCATGGGGAATGTTTGTAGCTGCATGTGGTTTTCTCTCCATCTCTTTTTTGTTTTTTTTTTTTATGCTATTTTCTCTTCCTACACTGTGTGTACGCTGAACAAAAATGTAGCTGTCTTCTGAAAAATGGGAGTGGCACAATAAACCACATGCAGATGCTTTCTAGTGTAAAAATACTGACAATGACGAAGACACAGATACATAACGTACAGATGCATATCTTGGCTAGGTTTCCCTCAAAATAGGTTGTCAAAACTCAAAACAGCTCATAACAGTGCTACAGTGTTAAGTTGTATGGATAAGTAAGTTGCTATTAAACAAACAACAAAACAAGCAACAAAACAAACAAAACAATTTTTGCAAATTCCAGTTTTAACATATAAGGACGTAGAGCAGGACAAAAACTGAGTAGCCAGTACCATCTTAGCCAGGGTGACTTCATGTTATTTCCACTACCTCTAACCTCCTCCCACACACACACATGCACCAACACACAAACACACTGAGACACACGCGCACACACTGGGGATCTGCAGTTTGTCATCCTTGCATTGGTCTTATTCATTCAACCTCTTTCAGCCGTTCAAGTTCCCAAGGTTGATTCATTACAGAGAGGCCACTTAATCGGAGGCACATCCACCCAACAGCGGATCATCGGTTCTACAACAGCTGAGCAAAACATCTGCTGGCCCCCCCAGTCCCAGCCAAGTTGCTCTGGAGTTGATTTAGACCAACATTTGACATAAACCGATAAATTTGTTGATTCCACTCCCAGAAAAATCCACCCTGTCCACATATTGTTACTCTCAGAAAGTACCCCCACCCCACCCCACCCCTTTTTTTCATCATCCTTTCTGTGGTTGTACTTCGCCCCTGTTCTGTGAATCAACTGCCTCCCCTCCCACCCTCCCGTTCCCCCACCTCTATACAGCTGTTCCCTTGCCTCATGTTGCACATTCTTTCATTCTTTAGGGCTCTGGATGTCAGGGACCCATTACTCTCCCCTAGTGCTGTGTGTGTGAGAGAGAAAGAAGCAATGTAACAATCTGAGAGGGATCTGGAGCCTGAAAGACAGAGTACAGCTGCATGGAGTGAACCCCCCCCCCCCCAAACACACACACACACACACTCGCACTCCCCCAGCTGTTTGTCTCTCGCCAATTACTGTGGCCCCTGCTTGTCCTGTAACCCACACCCCCCATCCCCAGCCCATGAGCACCTTCCTATTCCTGCTATTTTTAGCTTGAGAGACAAAGAGAGACGGGGGGCCTTCACGGCCGAATCATGGAGTCCACTGTGCCACTGCTGCTTTCATATCTACAGCATTCAGTCTGTAAATATGTCTCCCACTCTTCAAAGCGCCCTCCCTGCCTTTCCCATCTTTTTGGCCACAAGCTCAGGTAATATACTTGGGAATGCCAAACAAAGGAAGAGTGCAACACAAAAACAGGCACCGACCCGACAAACAACAAAGCAATTAGCCAGTGTTTGGTCTGGCTGGAACAACCGTGACCTTTCAGGAAACTCCCCTTTCCTGTGAGAGATGGACCAGCTCACCACTCAGGCTCCACTGAAGGCTGGGGAGCACAAAAACCAGCTCTTTTGGAACAGTACAAGCACGTTTGACACAGTAAGTGGCTAAATTTCTTCAAGAGGGCATCACAACCTGTGACGGGGATGTCTGCAGCAGTGGTATAGCGTAGAATTTTTTGTTTTATGTTTGGTTTTGAACTGGTGTTAGTCAAGTAACCTGTTCCACATTGCAACAGCCACCCAAAAACCATTAAAAAACTACAAGACACTGGGTTATATGTTGTGAAATTTTATATATGTCAACCATTTACATATTATTGAGCATTAAAGTTATGCATAATTTATTTATTGAGTGCCAGGAGATGTCAGCATACAGGTACTGAGGCCACAAACCACCACACCACCACACACTACACACAAGACACCATTCCTTAGTACAGTGGTTCTCAACCTTTTTTCAGTGAAGTACCCGCTAACGGTTAGGGGGTACTCAGTTAAAAAACCTTAAACCATTTTTAAGGGCTTTTGAATTGATTGCTATATTTAACATATATTTTTTAAAAATCTCATGTACCCCCTGGAGTGCCCTCAAGTACCCCCACGGGTACACGTACCACCATTTAAAGAACCACCGCCTTAGTAGATGGCCCACTCTGAGCTTCAAAATTGCTTTTATCAACAGAAATATAACCAGACCTGAAGAATTTGGAAAAAAATTCTTCCAGATGGCATGAGGGGCAATCATAAAAAAGATTCATAAAAACAGATGATAGGGGGAAAAAAAGATGGTCATTCACAGACTGATAAGACATTTCCAGTATTTTCCTTGCCTTTTTTTTTTCAACAGGTCTGGCAGATAAAGACAACCTCCTTTCCGACCTCTCCTCCTCAGGGTCTGCGTGCACCTTATGTTTCCAGATGATGAAAATCCCATTGTGTTCCTCAAGGACTCCTAACCTGTTTCTTATCAGCCTTGACGTCTATTTTTTGCTTAGTTTTATTTCTTTGTCTCCTCTTCCTCTTCGTGCTCCAAAAGGAAGTGTTTAGTTATTTGTATCCACTCAGCCACAGACTTGCGGGTGCCCAGTCCCAATTGATTACACCAGATCAAGAGGAATTTGTATTCGCTTGGCTTGAAACCGGGCTCATCTAATTCAAACTCTTTCCCTTATTTAGCTCAAAACATGCATTCTGTCTTAGGTGAAATTAAAACAAAAACACACACAAAATTAATTCTGTCATTATTGAAATACTTCTTTCCAGGAAGGCAAAACATGCATAACAGTTTTTCTTGCTAAATTTAATAAGCACAACCAATTTGTCACTTTTTAAGCATTTTGTACATCACAATGTTCTGACCTTCATAAAGTTTGTTTGAAGAGAAACTGAGGCAAGGTCAAGCCCCGGCTCAGAAACTATCTCAGTTGCCATGAGGACAGAGGGATATGACCCCCAAAACATGAGTTTCCTTTGGCCAGTGTGTTTTCCCAAAGGATTAAGTTACATTTGAAGCAGAAAGCTAATCCATAGTGGCGGTGCAGTAGCGAAGGGAGCCAGACCACACAGCAGTTGAGGTCAGCAGGGTTGTCAAACTTTGTAGCGGTATTTCTCTTCCACAGAAAGAGACAGTCATGGAGCACACACTTCCCAAAATCAACACAGGTGTATTCAAACAGACACGACTAAGCCTGATAGCAGTACTCTGTGTTCTGCTTACCTGTTATGTCTGGTATTGTTGTGGCATTGTTTTGTCTTTCTGAGAGGTTTGCCGTAGGTCAGTTGAAATATGTGTCAATTGGTAGAAGAGAGAGAGGAGAATAAAGCAAACGAATTAAGTGATTAATGTAGATTTAGGAGTTTCCTTACATAGAGATATCTGAACATCTTATGGGAGAATGACATATATGCACAGGAATGAGTTTTTCCATCATTCATTTTTCAGAAAAAATATTAAAATGTATGATTATAGAGAGTATAAACTAAACCATTTGCAGATATGACTTAGATAGATAGTACTAATTAGTTTCTCAGATCTTTGATGGAGATCTTTTACACAGTTAAGAAAATTAAGGTCATTTTACCAAAGCATTATTTTAACTGTAGTTTATGTCCTCGGGCCAAAGGGCCTCAACCTGAGTCTGGCCCATATACTTCTGCATCAGGGCAGATTCCTGTATTACTTAACAGCCACAAGATTTCCATTGTGTGTGCCAGATATGGATGTAACACATGATAATCGTATATATGCGGCAGATTAAGCCTGTGGAATCAGGCATTTACTGGTCCAGAAGAAAAACAAGCATGTTGCCCAAGTATGGTCCAGGTCTGGTGTCCATCCACAGAACAGCTTCTCTCTAGATGTTTTTTTCTTCACTGCATCTTTCGGACTAAACTCCACTGGCGTGTGATGAAAAAAACGAAATAATTTTAACTATCTTTGGCAGATGAATTGATCATTCTATTTTCTGCCTTTTTTTTTTTTAGAATATTTGCTAAGGCGTTGTTAGATCAGCAAATTCAGGTATGAGTATTTGATTTGAATTTTTATCCTGTGACTTACTGGGGCTGTGATTTTTTATGATGCACGAAGCTGTACTAAAATCGGGTTCAGTCATTTTTAGCTCTCTGATGTAGGTTTATATGAATGAATATCCCCTCAGAGCTCAGTGGTGGCAATACACTGAGAAAACCACATGCACTAACTTTTCTTTTCCGCTTGAATTTCCGGGGAACGTTTACCAGAATTACTGTACCGAAAGAAATATTTATGTCATGCATTTGTGTTTCCAATCCAATTGACATCCAAGAATGTAAAGCCTGGCTTATTAGAAAAGATGGGATCACACTGAAAAAACTACCATAATTAGTTAAGTGTTAGTTAACACTGTGGAGTTGTTTTCTCCTTTATCACTGACATCCTGGCTGTTTTCTCCCTTGTTAATATCACTCAGCCTGAAATGTAATTACAGTGGTGAAATATGTTGCCTTGTCTAAGTAATCACACCGAATGCTTCATTTGTGTTTACACGGAAGTTAGAGCTTGACTGGGTCATGGTTTAAAAAAAAAAACAGCAACCAGTGTAACATACTATCGTTATCTGCCTTTGATAAGCGCCAAGAGTAAACTGCTGCCTTTGAATAACTGATGTAAAAACAGGATTTAAGTGCAGCACATGTTGTGGGCTACATGGTCAGTTTGTATGAATTTACAAGTACAGGAAGGGTGAAGCAGTAAATAAGGTGTGGGTATTATTATATGTCTCTATGCTGCTGAAATATAAGAATAAACCAAAATAAACTGCTAAAATGAACCATACATTAAAATCAGACTCAAACTGAGGAGGGCGAATCATTACAAAAATAAAAACAATCATTTAAGAGCCGTTTTAGCCATTTCAGATGATAGTGAGTTGGTTTTTTTTTTTTTTGTTTTTTCTTTCTTTGGCTTTGGAGCCATTTTTATCCCATCAGCAACAGCACATGTTTGCAAAATGTATAAATTATTCTGCAGTGGCCAACAAAAGGTGACACTGAGACACACAAGCAACAGACTTGTTTTCTGGTCCACTGTAATAATGCTGTTGCATTAATAAATGAGAAAAGTGTGATATTGTTGCAAAATGTTATCCTTAATGCAACTTTCTTGTTTGGGCCCTGTGTACTTTGTACATCCTAAAGCAACACTTCCTGCTATTGTCTGTGAGACACAAGCTGCTACACAATCCATCGCTCTCTCTTTCTCTCCAACACACACACACGTACACCCACACACACATATCACTCCTCCCCTCCCTCCCCGGAGGTTCTGGTTGAGGGGCAGCACCGACAAAATGTTACAGCGGGATGATAGGGCAGAGCAACTGTGTCTTGTCTGAAAAAGGGCGAGACAGAGTTAGTGCACATGAGAGGAAATGCAACAAAGAAAAGTCAGAGAGCTCGTTGTGTGAAGCAGTTGACTGTGACTCTCTCTATCAGTGCACAGCCGGCTCCAGCATTGCAGCACCACTCCCCTGTCAAAGCAGGATCTATCCTCTCCGTGAGCCACTCAACTTGTCCGATTGCTACCATCTGTGATTGAGTGGACTGCTCTGGGAGCACAGTGGGACCTCTCACTGGATGTCAGCACCCAAATCTGGTAGGATACGTCACACATTTGCATGAATATTTATCTTTATCTTGATATTAGTATATCCTCTGTGTAAAAAGAGCAGCACAAATAACATGTGTTTTCAATGGTTGTATATCACTGGGGAGATCAATCTTTGGGATATTCTGAAGGGAAGATTCATGCTGCAGCTCTGAAAAGAGTTTTGTTTTGTTTTGTTTTTTTCAAACTGAAGATTCTTTGGTTTATCTTTGGTTGCCCTTGCTATGTGCAGATAGTCAGCTTTGGTTTTTCTGCCGGGAGAAGCTTGGGTTTGTTCTGGGTTCAGAGTAGCAGCTACACTATGGTATCAACACAAATGTTTTCAAAATTGTATAGACATACGAATGTGAAGGAATGTTTAGAGGAAAACTGTGGTCAGCAACAAAAAAATAATTATTGAACTTTTTTTGGGGAGGGGGGGTTTGTATTTGATTGGTTTTGGAAGTGTTGTTTCTCAGGACAGGGAAGGGGAGAAAATTGGAAACAGACCCACCCACCCTGGAGAGCTAGTCTGTCCATGGAAAGTAGAGTGCAAAGAATGATACACACAACAACAGTCCTTTACTGCAGTGCTGAAGGAGACAAGCACAGAGAGACAGAGATGAAAAAGAGAAAAGATAGAAAGTGGTTTTAGTTTTTAAAGCAGAATTATTTAAGCTGCTGTCACAACACCAGCCATCCTCTGTACTCAATGACTTTACATTCAAGCTGGAGTAAAAACTAAATGTTGACAACGCTTAAGCTGTCAAATGTTGCTTATGCATGCATACAATTTCTGCCCACAGGCACGTGGTTTTTAAACATTTTTTAACCAGCCATGGGCATCACATCATCTCCACTTCCACATGCTTGAAGCCGCATCATTAGAAAAATGGTAAAACGTTGGGAGAGCCCGTTGTATAGCAGGTTTTCCACCCTTCCCTTGTTTTTGTGCACTGTACATAAATCTTGCTCCTCAAGATGAAATGCTGGCCTCAGCCATGTGCCTGCTCTCTTGCCGAAAACAGTAAACTTTCACTCTATTTTTACTCTCCCATGCTGCTCCATTTTTAGAGACTTGTCTACGTGGTTTGTTGGGCAACAAATCAGCCTTTAACTGTGTCCTTTTAGAAAATAATGGGGGCAGAATCATGCCTGTTTTTATCACAAAATTGTGTTTCAGGGAGTTAACACCTGATAAACAACTTAGCAGACTAAAGCTGAAGGAAGACTGAAGCTACTGTGTCCAAACCTGAGTGTGATTTTTAAATCCTGGGGATTCTGTGTTTCAGCATAAACCCCAGATTACGTGATAGACAAATAATGTGTCTCTCATTGCAAACATTTGTCATATTGTGTTTCACATATTTATTCTAGAAGAACTGTGTATTGACAAAAAAAAAAAAAAAAAACTGATAACATTTTGATAATCAATCAATTACCAAAGATGTTTAAAAAATATGCTCTTTCCAGAAGCTAAGTGTAAATATTTTATGTTTTTGTCAAACTAAATCCAGGAAAATTGATATTTTTATATATGTTGGCCAAATGATTAACAAATTGCCTGAGAAACTAGTTTGAGTAGGGGAGAACAAGATTGCCCTGTGCAGTAATCAATCTGTACGGTCAAACTGTGTAAATAACTCAGTGAATCTGAACGTCTGAATTTCTGTCATTGTGATCAATCATCAGATGCTGAGTTTTGTTTGTAAAGCTCAAGGGGCAGAAGGTTAAGAGGCCATAGTAAGGAAGGGCCCCTCGGGGGACTCTCACTCATCTCTGAGATGGAGTCAGAGCATGGGCGTCTAAATCAAGCCAAGTGGGTGTCGCCTGAGGGAGCAGAGGGGAAACAAAGCTGCGTGTTTTGATTCTGAATCAACAAGACTATAAAAATGATAAAAATGTCAACATTTGTGATTAAGTTGATTAAGTCATTTGTCTTTGGATACCTCCATCAACAATGACTTGTTGAGCTTTTTATTTCTTCACAAATGTCAATTCAATCAAACCGTAAATTTAACATCTTTGTTTTCCAATGACTAAAATTGCTTTTGGATTCGCACTGGTCCATTACATTTTTCAAGTTCCCAAAGGACAGTACAGTAACTTGGCTCTTCAATAGGCCAAAAGTGTAGTGATTCAAAACAGATCACCTCCCATTAAGTCCACTCTGGTCTGAAGAGGGTTCTCAGCAGAAGCTGCCAACTGAGGTCAAGTGAGTGCTCTACATGGACAGAGTAGAATCTCAAGATGAGTACTGCATACTGAAGAATGGCCACTAGTGAATTCACTGTGAACTCCGCTCTGCTGGGACTTTAGCACCCCCCGCCACCCTGATGGATAAGCAGTTTAAAATGCTTATCCATCAAAAAAAAAAAGAAGAATTCTTACTTATTTTTAAATGGCAATCAATAGATGCAACCATTTCTTTGAGCAACACCCCCTGGTGAAAAGATATGTACAGCAGTTTATTTTAATGTTACTTCCATTGGTAGTCTAATCCTATAGGGAAACACTGTCAGAGGATTTTATGTGTGGAAAAAACTGTTTATGCGTATACTATTAAATATTATTGTGTGGAGATGGAAACCACTGTTGGTATGAGATAAAAGGCATTTTGACAGCAGAATTTGACCCTAACCCTAACCCATTTCACACTCCCCCTTGTTTAAATTACAATTGAGGGATAAAGCTGAATTGCCATGAGTTCAAATGCAGAGATATTTTCTGAAATATATTGCTTTCCCCATTATAATTAGCTTAAAGATCAGATTTTTTCAGTAGCCTGGCAGCATAAGACTTTTCCAGAATGAGCAGCAGGATCACAGGAGCCTCTCTGAAAGACAGTTTAACTGAAATGTATAGTAGATTTAAATTATACGTCACAAACCTTTTCAATGGGGTACAAACTGTTCTGAACTCTGTTTTGACATTTTTCCATACGTGTGAACACAGGAGTCTGAAGGCGTCGTAAAGCAACACTTTCCAGCATCACAGTCAGTTTCCAGAGAAACCAGGCTAGTGTTAAGTGCAATCTCTCCTCTCTGTGGGCTGACTTTGATTTGCTGTTGGGAATGGAAAGGCTTCAGAGGCTACCCACTGCTGCGTACAGCCTCCAGCGACTTCTCGGTTCAAAGTTACCACATAGCTGCTAGGTACAGCGATGTAGGGCCTACTTGCACACATGTGATGGCCTTAAGTATATGGAGTTCAAAAGAGCGAAAGAAATGTGCATCTATGAAAACCACTTATTTACACTCGTAATGGAGCTTTTTCCACGTACACACCAAGACAACACGGCTTGAAGATTTGTCTTTTATCTCCTCTGCATTTCACATGAAGTTGTGGTTTAAAGCCATTTTAATAGACTCTTTGGCCAAGCTGTAAACACAACATTGACTTATTAACACCTCAGTATCTCTGCCTATTTCGTTGTGATGGCCTCATAGTAGTGTACATTTCAATTATCATAATGCAAAAAAAAAAAAAAAAGCTGCATGCACAGAGCTGAAGTAATAGAGAAAGAGAGAGAGAAAGAGCAAGAAAGTTCACCCTGTGATTCATCACTACATGATTTCTTTAATGTAATACGGTAATTTTAGATATAAAATTATATTTTATAATTATAAAAAATAGTTATTAGTGCAGCTTGCAGTTTCTCAGTGCAGATCTCTAGCATTGTACCAGTTTACTACAGCTACTCCTATGACTCAATCTGTCTCTTCTGTGTATCACACCTTTTTCACAGCTATCAGTCAGGAAGGAGGTACCTCTCTTCTGCTGCTCTTTCCTTTTGTTCATTTGAAACCTTTTTGTGAAGAAAGACAGAGTAGTTTGTGGACCATATATTTCTAAGTTCTTTATCTAACTTTAAAACTTTCCACAGTATAAATAAATGACTTTATCCAACATAAATATAAATAATGTTACAGAATAAAGACATTCATTCATTCATTTATCTTCTGCGGCTTATCCGTTTCCGGGTCACGCGGGTTGATGCCAGCTCCAATTGGGTGAGGGCGGGGTACACCTAGGACAGGTCACCAAGTCCATCACAGGGCCAACACACAGAGACAGACAGAGACCAACAACCACTCACACTCACACTCGGACCTACGGATAATTTAGAGTCACCAATTAACCCAAACATGATGTCTTTGGATGCTGGGAGGAAACCGGAGTACCTGGAGGAAACCCACGCAGGCACTGGGAGAACATGCAAACTCCACACAGAAAAACCCCAGGCCGGGAACCGAACCCACAACCTTCTTGTAGTGAGGCAACAGCACGAACCACCATGCCCCCGTGCTGCACAGCATAAGGATAAAGAGAGCTAAATTGCCCAAATGAAACTTATGAGCATGAAAGAAAGACAGAATAAAGTAGCTAAAAGTTGCTTGTTCTGCGTGTATCTATGTGCGGCTCTGAATGCACTTTCGATGAGTCAGTGCATGTCTGTGTGTCTGTAAGGTAGGATGACCCCCTAGATAGTGAAAAAAAAATAATATTGTTTGTGGACCCCCAGTCTCCACCCATTTCCAGGAAATCTGTCTAACTGATAAGTACACACACAGTTCACTATATTATACTGCAGCTTTTGTACTACTGACTCCTCTAATATTACGAACATTATCCACATCAAACTGTCAATGCCAGAGAGAACAATCACACATGCGCCACACAGAGCTACAAAAGCTGCTTCTGGGCGTTTGTTTTTGTATGAGTGTGTCTGTTCAGCTTTGGAGGAATGCCTCGGTTGGATTGTGCATCTTAATTATTCCTGTCCCAGCCTTTTTAACTCTAATCACTTTCTCACTCCTCCTATCTTTCCTGGACTCCCCACTTTTCTTTCATTCTTCTTGGCACTTTGCCCTGTAACTGCTGCTCCCTCCATCACCGTATTGCTTGACTGCATTCCTCTCATTCCTGCTGGCTTCCTGTGACTGGAAGAAGAGTGAGCCCTACTGGCCACAAAACTTCACCTTAGAGTCTGACCCATGTATGCCATATGTGTCTTTTCAGTTACTCACTTTTCTGGCTTTCCGTGTTTAAAAAATCAAAAGTCTGTGAGTTTTTCCACAGCACCTTGCTCATAATTTTATTGTACTGAAGGATGGCAAAGTGAAGGCTTTCATTACTGTCCGTCTCTCTCTATGAGCCGGTCGTGAGTCATATTCATATACACTCACCCACACACAGATCCAAACCTTCGCATGCTACATAGCAGCAGCACTGCCCTTACAAAATGACAGCAGAGACTGTTCAGAAATAGCGTGAGGGAGCGATATAAGTAGGAAGAGCACTTCGACCATCTGATGGTGACGTGTTTACAGAAAAACAAGCAATGGTGAAAACTTCAAGTCCAGCTAATAAACACTTACAGTGACCACAAGCACCACTGCTTTACATAATGTTCCATTAACATAAATTGATTCATGTAAAAAATGATGTACAGATCTTAGCTCGTGAAATTATTTGTACAACAAATTGGTAAATTATTTAATTTTGAGACATATGACATTTAAAAGTTAAGCTGTTTGCAAAATTCATGGATAATTTAACTCAGGAAGCAACCATTACCAGCCACTCTCTACATCTGCAAATAGAAGAAGGTCTGTCTCAGGCATGTGCCGTTTAAAAGTGGATGTGCGGCTATAAAATTCAATTTGCTTGTACGTATTTCAAATTATTCAGGCCACAGTCAGCCCCATGACTGGGGGATGGACTGTTAAGCCGTGCCAAGAGCACAGGGAAAAGACATACTGTTGTTGAAATTACACTGACTGTTGTTGATTTCTGTTTCTTTCTCTTTTTTTTTTAACTGGCCATAATTTCCCCCTTAGGAACTTAATTAAACTGATAAACAACAAACATATTCACTCAGGAGAAGGCCAGTTGGGCTCCCATGAAATAAAAATCTGCCTCAGCTCATAATCTTTTAGTAGTTTTTTTCATCACACTGGTTTATCTTCGCAAATCCACAGATATGGACTTTTGTGTTGTGTTGGCAAAGGGCGAACTTATCCTCAGGAAGGATGAGGACTCAGTAAGAGACAGTGAGAGTTCAGTCTCAGAGAGTGCTCTTTGTTGTGTTACAATAAACAACACAGTGCAAATTAATCAACTTTATGATGGCGTATGCCTGGATCTATGTCTCAACATACCCCAAACTAAGCTAAGCTGGGTTTTCCACAAGCCCCTAAAATGCAATACAACAAAATGTGAAAAATGGCACATATGCAGTACCGTTCAAATAAACACATTGCAATAAAACAAACTGCTTGTTAAATTGGCAGAATTTCAAGGGTTCACTAAAAACTGGACTTAATATATGAGATATTTTTTCCATGTACCTAAAGGTCCAGGAGGCTGTGCAGCACCTCCTGCATGAAGTAGGTCAAATGTATTGTTAAAAGAGTTTGGAGAATAATATAGTAATTGGGACTTCATATGCATATATATCTTTGGACTGCTGCCTGTCTTTCCAGTGAGGGATGTCTCTCTCCAGTGTCTTTCTGCTGGACATCTTCAGCTTCCTGACTTCCTCAAGTATTGGATTATTAATTTGAACTGACTCTAAGAATATCAGATAGGAAGAATAGAGGAAAAATTCTCACTTCTGTGGTAATCTTCAAAAATATTTATCACTAACTTGGCAAATATTGCACTTGTCAAAGATCCCAGAATAATCCTCAAGGTGTATTTACACTATCTATCTATACATGCCTGTATAGATAGATAGTGTAAATCTGTCTATGCCTGCTGTGAAACTTGTGAATACAAACTCTACCACATAGCTGTTTATTCATTACTACCAATGGAATATTTCAGTTCTTTGTAAGATTGCAGCTGTATTTAATATAATTTTTGTAAACAATGGCAACATTGTGTCCATTGACAGAGGTGACAAACATCGAAGTGACCTAAGTAGCTCAGACCATTATTTAAGGGCTATAGGTGGCTGCGCTTTGACATGTCAAAGTAAGAAAAACTTATTTACTGCAGTTATTTCAGTTTGAGTGCAGTTCACTAATGCCGTTGTTCATGCTGTTTCACTGTCACGCAGTCATTTCAGAACAGAGTCACATATTTGTGCTGAAAATTACCGACTGTACAGTACAAAACAACCTATTTGGACAGGAAAGAAAAGGGATTCTAATAAATTTCTGGATGATTTCTAAAATACATTGAACTCCTTTTTGGCCTGTCCTCCATCCCTCCAACCTTTGGTGACATATAAACAGACATGTTTGAACAGCATAAATTCCTTGGCTATGATAATATGAAGACTTTTACAACAGTGATCATGGCAGTGGACGGCTTGCAGTAACAGATCCAGACTCTCTTGTGACTAATGTCTCTCAACTGATCTAAAAGTTGCTGGGCTAGATAATCAGATTTTTTTTTTTTTAACAACTTGACTTGTGACTTGCTCATATTAACAATGACTTCACTTGTCTTGCCACACTTACAGGATTCGACTTGCTTGATTCTCACCTCGGTCCAGTCTTGCTTGAAGCTAAAAGTTTATAACAGTGTAAACAGCTAAGGTCCCTGAAACATCAGTGATCCCTACACACACACACACACACACACACATAGCAGCAGCATCCTTACCCAGCTGAGTGCAGCAGATGGAGCCCTCACACCAGCAGCACACACACGGATGGAAGTGAGACTCCCAGCAGATTTATCAGCAGTTTCACCGCACACACAGAGGCAGTGAGGAGGAGACCCATGACTGGAGAGGAGCTCTCAGGGAGTCGGTCTAGTCTTTTTTAGTCTTTTGGAGTTTTTTGTTTGTTTGTTTGTTTGTTTGTTTTAACTCATAATCATCTTGAGGCGCTGAGCTTGTCCTCGTGCAAGTTCAGAGCTCTGACGGCGGCGCGTGCCTGACGGTCAGAAGCGAACCGTAAAGGAAAACAAAAAAACACAACAAAACAAAATAGACCAACATGAGAAGAAACGGCCGGTGGACAGACCTTTTATCCGTCTTCTCCTTTGTCTGACTTTGTTTGTTGCTGAAAACGCGTCGCTTGTGAACGTCACCTCGAAAAGGTAGGCGAGCTTCCTTCGGTTTAAACTGCCGTAGAAACGACGGTTTAAAGCTAGAAAACACTTTCACGGGACCTGACTGACCCCTTACGATCATTCATGTCAGCTGGAAGATTTCAGGTGAAAAAGTGTACTTTGAGCTGAATACGAGCTGCCATGAACAGCCTGTGTCCGGACAGGTGAAGACAGGTGGATAAACAAAAAACAGCTCCCCTGGCAGATGTTGATTAGTGCAGAGATATAAATGGCCATGCTGATTTTCAGAATCAGAGTTGTGTTGATATTGTGAGGACGGTGTCTGAACAATGAATACTCTACTCCCTGTTTTGACTCATTGGCTGTGTTCGTCTGGGTGCCCGGTTGATTATACTGAGCTGACAAGCAAGAGGGCTGTTTTAAGGTGCTAAATATGGCTAAATAATTGTGTGATTGCGGTGTTAAGGCCTCATTGTGAGTGCAACTGTAGAATTTCCTACTGAATGTACTTCTGCCCATAACGTCTTTGAAAAGTTTGACTCATTCACTGCTAGGCAACAAATGCTTGGTTGTATGATGGTCCAGGGGAGGGGGGGAGGGCTGTGTTTGTGTGTGTGTGTGTGTGTGTGTGTACTGTATTATGACAAACGTAAAAATTGTTAGATCCCACCTGAGCCCCCTTCAGTCTCTAGAAAATGAAAACACACACACACATACACACAGCAGCTATGTGTGGAGTAACTTTTTTGTGTGTCCAGGTTCCCTCTCTGGGCGGGATGAGGTCATAGCCCCGGTGCTGTTGTGGAGATACAGTTACATTAGTTTCATGTGGGCTGTGCCAAAGGAATTGACACCACCTACACTCCTCTGACCCCTTTCTCTTGCCTGTTAGATCTCTCCCGCGCTCCTTCGTTTTTTCCTCTCATCATCTCGGATAACCAGCAGTGATCCTTAGAGCTTTGAATAGGTAAATGTCGACCTGTGTGCATGCATGACTGTTTGTGCAGGGTGCCAACACTGTATCCAGATATATGTGTGTCTACAAAAGTGTATCACTGAACTGAATCTTTGATCATAATAACCAACCCTTCCTGCAGCGTGGCCAGTGTCATCTTACCCAAACTGTTAATCAAAAGGCCCCTTTGCTGCACACGTTGTGACAACCAGTGGGTTTGGCTTTGTCACACTAATCAACACTGAACAGGCTTCACATGGCTGAATGTTAAAATGAAACTTAACCACCATCATCTTAGAAAAAAAAACTAATTATTTCCATGAATGAGGTGGAAACCCTGTCTCTCTGTCTGGGATGTTTCTCTACATTTTTTAACACGAGACTTAAGATTTTATCATTAAAACGTCGGCCTCTCCTCCTACAGTTGGCATTAGTTGTCAGGCGTGCTCTAGCTGTCAGATTCTTTTATTCATATGATTTATACATTCATTCATTCATTCATCTTCAACCGCTTATCCTTTTCCGGGTCACGGGATGATTTATACATAGCTTTGGACACACTTTCCTATTTGAATTAGAAAGTGTGTCCAAACTTTTGACTGGTAGTGTACATATATATATTCAATTGCTCTGGGATTGTGGTTTCTAACAGTCAGTCTTTTTTTTTACTTGCTCTTGAGGTATGAAACGAGGTTTCACTTTACATACTGTATGAATTACCTCATACAAATTTAGTACTTTGTATGAGGATGATGTGTTTACTGTACATTCTAAGGAGTAGAAGTAGAGTGAGGTTTGCGTCAAACAAATTTTCAATGTGCATTTGAGCAATCAAATTAGATTTGTCAATTAGACAAAGGGTTTGAATTGTTCCTTAGAAGCTTACTGAAATGCAAATTGATTAATTGATTCTCAAAATAGATTCTAAATAAATTTTCTGTTGATGGAGGAATAGATTACTTATCATTTCAGCTGTTGTCATTTTCAGTGATATTCCGTGATCAACTACATGATTATCCAAATACATTTTTGCATGTTCATGCCCAGCATTATCATTTGACAGAATGAACAGTAGTTTGCCTATGTTGTGCCTGCTTACATTACCGTTTATATTTGAAAGGTTGAATATCTTGACGACACGTTTTTATGTAAAATATACAACACACTCAGCCTGTATTCTGTGTATATGTCTGGATGCCTGCCTTAGAAAAACTTAGCTCTAAGTCTGAGGTTACTCCCTGTTTCATTTGAAATGCTTTATGACATATTTGCATACTGGCTTTTGTTCATCTATAGCGCCTCTCTGATCCTCCGTGTCAAACTCAATACATCTCTTATACCTGTCTTGATGTGTGAGATTTTTGTTTGCCCCAGCTGCCATTCCATGTGAAGTTATTGTTTACATAGATGAGTGGTAATGGACCCCACATAATGAGTGAATGCATCACTTATTTATAGATCTGAGAAGGGCAACAAAGGTCATGCAAACAAAAAAGTCATATTTAGTGATCATTCATCATGCATCCATTTTGAGTGGCAGGCTAGTTGTGAAAGTGAACATCAACCTTTTCCCAAGTCAGATAACCTTTAAAAGTCCCAAGTGTTTTCCCACTGTCCCACAGCAGTGCACTGACAATAGAGACAGTGTTCTGGACCAGCTAGAGCATCGGATCACATTTCCTGTTCCTGATTTAAGATCAACTCAGCTGACTGCTGATACATTCTACTCCTCAAAACCACAGCAACAGGGCCATCACTCTGCAAGTGTATCACTTGAGTCTGTGTGTCTTTGTGCGTGTATTATGATATAGAATGTATTAGGGAAATCAACAAAGTTCAAATAGAGACAGTAAGTTTATCAAAACCAGCAGTAAAAGCATGTTAGAGCCAAAGACAGTAACCCTATTCTTATTCACTGCAGGGTGCATCTGAAACAAAGAAGCCCGTCTGTGTACATGGGCTGTTAACCTAGTGTGCAATAACAGACTGTGATACACAGAGTACTGCGGACACAGGGGAGACTTACAGTAAGACTGTGGCATGAGAAACTTTTCTCTCAGTTAAATTCTTCATATGCCTATTTACACCTACAAAGGCCACATTGATCCAGGTAATATCTGGTAATGTCAGTATCACAGTGCAGAGGTTAGTGGTTTGAGGGCTGAGCTGAGGTGTGCAGACCTGAATTGGTCCATGTTCACATGATCAGTTGCTGTTTCTTTTGAAATACATGAAGGAAGTCAGATGATGTACCCCTCAGGTCAAATAGTAGCTCATGTCCTGATTTGCATAATTGTGGGTCAAGTTAAAGTGATAATTTGTGTGTGGTAGGTGAATGAACGGGTGAGTGAGAACTAATATTCAGAGCTACATGAATTAGTAGCACCTGCCACATTATGAAAGATTCACTGTCAATTCTGTTAGCAGCAACAAATATTGCCAATGTTCTCTGGCAAGAGAACGGTTCAATCTCATGCCAACCTTATGACAGCACCCTGGGCCAAATGTTCCTGCCCCCCCCCGAAAAAAAGAAGACCTCCTGGAACCCAAAGAAGAAATAATGAAACAATTTCAACAATTGTCAGCCTGTTTTGCCTGTGAGAAATCAAGCTAGAGAATCATACTAAAGAGCATTCTGGCTTGTGACACTCGAATATACACACATCTCTACAGTGAGCTGGTGACCTCTCACCTTTTTTCCCGTGCCGCCTCAGGGACTCAAGATCAAGAGAAGTAATTTAAGTGTCTGACCTCTGATCCTTTGGTTGAAGAGAGCGGCGGGGACAGTACAAAACAGTACTGACGACTATGAGAGAAAAAGAGAAAGGGCTAAATATCACAGGAATGTCATATCTGCTCATTCTACTTTCTTGCTGACACTCAAGTGCAGGAATGTATTAGTCTTACAACGTGGCCTAATGACCTGTTAGTTCATCAGCCTGGGGAGGAGAAAGGAAATGAGTTGTGCGGTATGTTTTATACACTTAAACTGGAACAGTAAACACATGACTGTGCTAATGATAGAGGGATATATTTGATTTTAGATCTGAAAGATTTAGTTAATTATTCGATTATTTTATCAACAGAAAGGGATCTGGCAGATATCTCTATAATCATTATAGATGTTATAATCATATATTATTTTTACTGTGTAAATGTCAGCCACTCGCTGGCTCCAACCTCATGGTTTCAAGGTTTTCAGATTTTCTTTGTATTCTGATAATTTAGAACTGAATAGTTTTGGGTTTGGGGCTACTCCAAAATAAATAATCAACAAAATGAGAAAACAATTTACCACATTATACATTTTTTGAGGAAGCGTTGCAGCATAGTGGTTAGCACTGTTGCCTCACAGCAAGGTTGTGGGTTCGGTTCCCGGCCTGGGGCCTTTCTGCGCAGAGTTTACATGTTCTCCCCGTGCCTGCGTGGATTTCCTCCAGGTACTCCAGTTTCCTCCCACCATCCAAAGACATCATGTTTGGGTTAACTGGTGACTAAGTTGTCCATAGGTCTGAGTGTGAGTGTGAGTGGTTGTTGGTCTCTGTCTGTCTCTGTGTGTTGCCCCTGTGATGGACTTGGCGACCTGTCCAGGGTGTACCCCACCCTCACCCAGAGTGAGCTGGGATTGGCTCCAGCACCCCCTGTGACCCAGAGTGAGAGAAGCACTAGAAAATGAGAGAGAACGAGTCAATTTCTTTTTTTCTTATTTTCCTAAAGAAAATCAGTGACAGGTTGGCAGTCTGGAAGGATTTTATAGTTGTCAATTAAAATTTCAATAACACAGATAACAATAAATATAAACAAACATTTTCATCACAGAACTGAAACTGTAGTTATTACTGATATCCTTGAAACACATACAGCAAAAATGTTAGTCTGAAATCCAGACAAATAAGTCAGAAAATTCCTGGACTGTAAACATTTTGTTCATGATATGGAATATATTAACATATGTAGCAATATTACATAAAACAAATATCATTGAGCATCAACACCTCAGTCATAGTGATAGTGAACTTGTTTTCTGACTTCATAAATATGAGGTTGAAGTTACTGACAGCCACCTGCACACACCATACACATACAGAGAAATGTGTGGGCAATTGCTAATGCTATTAATACACTTACACACACACACACGCCAAATACTAATGAAAACACGTGGTTTGATGCTATTAATATGTTGAGAAACGGCAACGCACAAACCCAGTGTCCTGGCACATATGTGCACATAATTACATACAATAACACAAGTGTTTACTGGCAGGTGATACTAAAAATAAACTGGCTCAGTTACATACACTTCAACTTGCACAAAGAGCCACAGTGATCTCGTTCCAGAAACAAATGGGCGCTATTAATACTCCAACACCAACACGCAAAAATTAATGCACATGTGTACATGTGTACACTGTCAACTGTTGCACAAGCAGATCCTACTTATGCAAACACAAAAACCTGTTATGTACACTCAAAAGAAACAACTGCAAGCTATTAATATCTTGGCATGTTTCAGATGGACACAAGCACTCACACATGGATGCACATATTCACTCAGAGATTGATACTCCAGCTGCTCGGAAGCAGAGGGACAGAATGTCCCCAGCAGCTGTGGATTCCAGTGAACGTAAGGAAGGGGGTGGGATGGAGAAAACGACAGAAGGATAGGTGGCGGCAAGGGGAACTGGCAACTGAAGGTGACCAGTATGGTGGAGAAACTGTCACAAACCTGTTTCCATTTCCTGACCAGCCATCCAGATTTCATAGAAGCCAGGTTATATTAGTAGTTCTTCTTTTTCATGTGACACATTCATTTTGTTGTTAATATATAGACCAGAGTGTGAATATAATTTATTTACACTCAGCACAAGAAAGTGCACTTGATATTTTAAAAGAAACAACATTAATAGTAATAGTTCTCAGATCTTCATTTTGTTCCTGAAATCTTTTGCCCGTTCCCTTTGCTGCTCATCTAGCAAAGCATGACCTCAACCCTGCTTCCTGTCTTTATGCATACAAATAGTAACTACCACTTAACCTGATCCGTTACTTCCAGATTTAACTCCATTCAATACGCCTCTAGAGTTGACTGCAGCCCAACAATAGTCAAGAAGATTTTAGGGCCATACTGTAGATATAAATACTGCTGAGAGATATCTGTGACTCTCTCAAGCTGCAGGAATGAACCAGTGAAGCCATTCAACCAAAATAGCAGCTTCTGCTTGCCTAATTGAACCAAGAGGATGTTATGGTGCAGGCTAACTTTAGAAACAGGAAGTCACTGTTTCTGTTTGTGAGTCTGTGTGTACAGCAGTAAAGCATATGCATGTGTGCAGGTGTGTGTGTGTGTGTGTGTGTGTGTGTGTGTCTTAGTACTTAACTCTGTTGCTGCAGAAGGCCTACAGAAAGAGGATGGTGGTTGTGAAACAAATATGCTATTACAGAAACCAGAAGTTTGTCTCCTGCCTATTTTTAGCACCAAAAAAAGCACAAATGAAAAACAGAGCATGCATACAGATCTTATCTATATAACTTCTCTTGTTACAGATTTTATCTTGTGAATAGCATTTCTTTTTCATTTTGAAATATGTCTCTGTATTTTTAGAACATATTTGATAAATAACTGACCATAGTATGCACTACAATTGGGATACTTTTTTGTAATGTAATGTTAGATAAAATGTATTACTGTAAATCTCCTCTTGTAGTGAGTTTTTTGTAATATAATAGGATGGAATTAACAACCTTTGAAACCCTTAAGGATACAGGTGGAGGAAAACTTAACTCTTTGGCTGGCTCTTTGAAAGCACAAGCAGCCACTGAGTTGGTTTTGTGTCCAGTCATATAATGATTCACTCTCTAAATCTGTCCCAAGTCACAGCTTTGGTATTGGTATGAAAACTCAACAAAAGATATATAAATATATTGAAAGTGTAACAGACACAATTGAGTGAGGGTAAATCATGTGACTCTTTGAGAACATTTACTGTTACTTTGGTCAGAATTCACATGTATACGGCTGACGCAGGCTGATGTAAAAATATACCACAGGTGTTTTTGTTCTGTTTAGTAAGACTTACTTCCTGATCATTTCATTTCTTCCTTTAAGGGACTTCACTTGTTTGGTAATTGTGTGTGTCTTAATGCGTATGAGTTTAACTGTGTGTCAGAGAGTGTATGTAGATTATTTGAGTATCCACCATCACCATCCTGCTCCTGATTTCCTTTGAAAACACAGCAGACATTCTTCAGTAATACATACTGTTCTGCTGTTTCTGGTACTTCCTGTTTTTTGTGTCACTTTTTAAATAGCTAAAAGCTCGAAAGAACCCAAACCTGTCAGCGTCAACAGTAACATACACTCAGGGATGCATTAACCAGCTGAAAGTCACATAAAGTTTTCACTGATGTACTGATGGCTCAGCTGACAAAGTAGGACTTCTACCTTGTGCAAAACAAAACAGAGACATCATATTAAAAATAGTCTTGTCATCTGCGTGTTTCATTAACTGTCAGTGAATAGCTGTACAAATAATGACCCATCAAAGTTTTCGTTCTTACACAATAGTTTGTGTATCTGTCTATTGTTTTTCGTCTCACACGTAGAGAAAACAAAGCTGCTCCCATGCAGGTATTATGAGCTCCATTGTGCAACAGATCTGGAACCATTTGGCTTAAAATGTACAATACTGTTGTTCTGTAAATAAATCTGGTGTTGTTAACTGCCCACCAGTTTTTTTCACATTCTACTGTGTAACTCATACTCAGTAATAAGAGTTTGGAAGAGTTTTCTTCTCTGGGAATGAGGGCCAAGTACATTTTCTTGGATCTGTACAACTTGCTGTTTGACTCAAACAGGAGGGAATTTCAGTGGCATTTGGGTGCAGCCTGTATGTGGAGGTTTGTCTAGGGCTGTTTTACTGCACCACAAGAAGTTAGATCTGAGAATATTGTTTCTGTAACTTATGGAGGTGTTGTAAACAATGAACCAGTTTTTGCTGGAATTACAGCTAGCTGTAATTGCACAAGTCTTCAAAACAGTCTTCAAACTCTAAAAATACACCCCTCTTGACTTATCTCTGTCTGTTTCTGGTATTTTGTTCTTCTGAATGTGCCTTACCCACATAGTTGGCTTGATAACGTCATCTTATTTAACTCATGAATAACTCCCCAAATAAGTGAATTATGATAGAAAATGCAACTGTGGTATGAGAGGCAGTGTTTTTACTTCAAAGTTGTTACTGTGATACAGTGTTGACCTCAACAGTTAGTGTAATTCAACAGAGTATCCAAGTAAAGAAATGTCCCCTTACAGGAATAATGTGAGTAATGCTGAGTAATATTCTGGGTTGCACTCATTCAGGCGTATAAGCCCAGTAAATTTCCACATCCCTCCCTTCTTGTCACTGTCCCTCTGCCCCAGAGGGAGCAAGGTGTCTATTCCTTTGTATTAGTAACCAAAACATTTCCTCGCAATGTTTATCGGTTTCAGGTATCAGGTGATCCACAGGCTTCCATATGGTTTTGGCTTGCATCATGCATCATGCATCACAATAGTTGAGAATAACCTCTGGATGTTGTCTCCCCAGTACCAGTTATCATCAGCCTTCTCTTGTACTTTTTAAGTCATACCATCAGGCCCATTTTGTGCGATACATACCACAATTAAATCAGTTGTGATGAAAAGTAAAGTTATTCTGACATATTTACAATAGGCTTTGGATTGCATGAATGGATCAAAACCTTTTCACACTCCCCTGCACCTATAAAAAGACATCTGTCTTTAGTTAGGGCACTGAGGCTTGGTTCACTTGTCTCACTTGTGCTAAATTTAGCTTTTTATTTCTTTCATTTTAGTTAAAACCTGCAAGGGGATGACAGATTGATGTACCTGACCCAAATGCCTTGACCACACTATGTTCAAATCCAACTCACCACTCAATTTTTTCCATTTTATTTTATGCCTCTATTTCCTCAACACACACAACAGCCCTCTCTTTTTCATTGCTGAATGCAGTGTTGGACAATGGCCAGTTCACTTGAGGCAGGAAGACTTGAATGAAATGAAATATGACTGGTGAACGTGCAGAGTTCAAGTACAAGTACACATCTGGGTATATACTTATGCCAAATAAACTGAGTGCACTCTTGATCTTGTTTATGTAAAACATAAACAGTGAATGGTGCCCCAATTGTCCTTGGACTTTTTGTTGATATATGTTGAAAAAATTTTTCCTCAGGTGTTACAAACTCTAAGCGATCTGAAATTTTTTGATGCTATAATCTGAGATGATGATTGGTCTATGGCATTGAAAAATCATCACATATTACAGTATGGTGAAAAGTCACATGATCTATGAAATAGTAGCTGATGTTTCACAGCAGAAACAATTCTCACCTCTCAATAAGCATAGACGTTTGCCCACTATTCACAATGCAATTTGTTGTTTTCTCTTTTTCTCTGAAGTGGATGTGATAACCAGCAATCAGGTTTCATTATCAATAAGTGGGGACCAGCCCATGGACCTAAGTGTCACCCAGAGGTTGTTACATCCAGGCCCAGATTCGGCCATGCTGGCTCCCCGCCCAGGCTTTTTCCTGGGACCCCTCAATGCTCAACATTGCCCTCAGTTTTCCCAGCAGCGCTTGCAGGTGAGACCCAACTTTTGTGTCAGAAGAATAACACTCTTAACAGCCCTCTCAGCTGTCACAATCACCCAGCATGACCAACTCCTTAATGTTTCTGTCAGAGGGTTAATATGACTGAGTACACCAATGACATTTCACACTCATGTCTTGCCACATCATGCAACATTAACACATCGACAATTCATTTCGTGTGCAGGATTTCCTACTAAATCAACCATTAGGCCAACAAGCCAGCCGCCTTTGCCAAACTCCAATAGGACCAATTCTCAGCACTGTCCAATATGCAAATCCTGTGGCAATATTTAACTGTCAACGTGTTTGCCAGTGACTTTAACAGTTGTAATATTCCTGCCTTTTTGTATAAATCTCATATGTATAGCATAAGAAAATAAGGTCAGTCAGTGTTAATGTGTCTTCCTGCTTGTCCTTGCAGTATAATATTGAACAAAGGCAAAGAGAGATGGAGGAGGAGCAAAGAGAAGAGCTGCAGCAGCTGATACGAAAGAATAAAAATGAGCAGAGTGAGTATCACATGTACCACAGAGACTTTACTGTGCCATACTGTAATGTGTTTTCATATGTTTGCTGGAAGACCATCAGGTTGTTGACGTGTTTCTCATATGAGTCACAGCACACAGTATGTTTAAATAAAAAAGGGGATTTCCAGAAGTGCTGTGATGTATTCTCAGATTCCTAGGAAATTTGTGCTCATATCAAACCAAAATCAAACAAGCAGTGGTTTCAGGAAACGTTGCACTGTTTTTATATTTGGCATGTTTGGGAAAATTAAGGGAGCATAAAGAAAATAGACCAATATCCTGGGTCATACCACTGACTTCTGATTCAAACAACATAGTATACATCAATGTGAAGAAAACTTCAGATTTCAGCATCAAAAACACGTTTATTATTCATTCTGTCTCTCTCTCTACACTATTGCTGGTTTATCTATTGTATGGTTTGTACATGACCCAAATCATTGTCTTCTTTACTAATGGGTTTTTGTTTTGTTTTTTTAATTGGCAGGCGCTGTATCCAGTCCTCTGGTTAGGCAGAAACTTCGGGAACATATAATTATGAAGAACCAGCCCACTCATGATAGGGTTACCCCCAACCACAGCAGTCCGAAACAAGGGTACAGGTGAGAAAGACAAACTAGCATAAGCACTAGCAGGAATCCTGTGATTTCTTTGAAAGCAGAACATAGACTGTGAGAGCTGCAAACACAGCACACTCTCTGCAAAAAAAAAAAAAAAAAAAAAGGCTATTTTGGTAATACTGCAGTTTCATTTATGTTCATGCATCTATATTCTCTATTTTGACATTTGGTGGCTATTTTTATGATTCTCATGAGCTGCTGTTAAAAATAAAACATATTTTATCTTATTTTCCTTTATCTTCATGAATAAGAGTCTGTCTAATATTGTTTTGGTTAATTAGACTACCAGTTCCTGACATGTCCCCAAAGACTCAGCCCTCACAGTGTGAGCAGCGTAAGGACATTGCTCTGCGCAGGACAGGTGAGATGGCTCTAGCTGTCAGTGTCTGTGATGACCCAAACTTGAGGTTAAAGATGTGAAAGTCACTGGTGATTTTCCACTTCAGGTCTATTCTTCTTGTGTTGTATTCTGTGTAATTTGAGTCAGATGGAAAGTTATCTGACTGTACTTTTCAGTGTCTCAGCAAACTGTCATTATGTATGTATTCTGGGTAGAGAAAGAGAAAATTAACAGTAGTGAGACGAAAGAAACTCATGAATCAACAGGCCTGCAGGCGTAGAGACTCAGCAGCCATAAGAATAGGAGCAAAGCAGATGTACAAAAACCAAAGCAGTTACATAACGTTTAAGTAAGGTATGTGTAAAATGAACTGCGTGAGAGTCCTGAGCAGGTTTCCCTCACCGTGTGAATGACAGTGGGAGTGGTTTTGTCGGTTCAAGTACACTAACGATTCAAAAACCTACTATTTATTTGCATTGCCTCAGAACCCTTAGGTGCCAGCGTGCGTACACACACCCTCCAGTGTTGGTTTTGGCCTAGTGACAACACATAGCTGCCTTTTATCTGCTCTTTGCCAGCTACTGATTGATTGTTTTGTTCGGGCTTACTGGAGCCTGACCAATGTAAACATGGGACTTTTTTAATTCTATTGAGCTGGGTTGAAGCATTTGCTTGGTTCAGCTGTGCTGCAGATTGCTTTAACTTTGTTTTGTTATCAAAATTATGCGTGTCAGTGTAGTATTACTGTGCATTACCGAGTCGGTGTATTCCTGCTCACATCCAGTATAAGATCATATCGTTTATCACCAAGTTCTGAGTATGAGAGCTATACATGTGTATCATTTTATTTTGTGAAAACTTAGTAGTGCGTGTGCTTCTACTGATGTTCATGTGTATATGTTTGTATGTCCAGTCTCTGAGCCCACTCTGAAGTGGAAGTTGAAGAAGCTGATCAGTACTAGGCCAAACCCCCTGCAGCGTAAGATCAGTGCCCCTCCTGCTGTCAAGCACAGGACTGAAACTCTGGGTAGCGTATCTACATTTATCTGGATCATTCTTATGAACTATTGCTTCTGGTTTGTTCGTTTTTTGTTTTTCCCCATTTCAGCTATTTAAGTTACTGTTGCATCAATTGTTTTTTTTTTCTCATATGTATTTATTTCACTAGAAGAATGTTGTGGGGTTTTTTTAGCAAAGTGCAACATGCAATTTCAACCCATACTGTACTGACATGGTTTCATAAATTTTTCACTTGGCTTTATGCTGTGGGAGTACACCTGCTCTGTTGTTGGTTTTCATGAGTTTAGTGGTATCTCTTCATTTTATCATCTAGACTCATCTCCGAGCAGCAGTAGCACTTCAGCATCAGGGTGCAGCTCACCTAACGACAGCCTCCACTCAGATAATGGCGCCCTTCCACTGGCTCACGAGGTGAGCTTTTCTTTATATTAAGGTTTTGTCAGATTTTGTCATGGACACTGACGTATGATTGCACTGGTTAAGGTTCAATGCTCAAGGACAGAAGAACACAATTCACTGGGCCAGATGTTGATGTTTTATCTTCATCATCTTGATTATTTATGCATTTCCTCAAAAACTTTTCCCTTCCTGTTTTCTTAGCAGTAATTACTCACTGAATAAATGATAATAGTGGGTTTTTCTGGTGATTTTATATCTGCAAAAACCATCAACTGCAGAATGTGTTTATCTCTAAGCTTAAAAAGAGAGATGCACATTTTTATCTATTTCATCTTTTCTCATCTCTCACCTTTTTATAAATAAATTCATGCGGTCATATAATATCATATGTGACTGTCTGTACAGAAAACATGTAATGACTAAATGAAATTTATATTTCATTTAGGCTCAGAGGTTGCTGCTAAAAGATGGTAGCTTGTCCCATTTCACCTTGCCTCCTAACCCCACTGCAATGCCCAACATCACTGCTGGACTTCCTGCACAGGTGAGCAGTGACGCATTTTGAGGGTTCCCATTTAGCCTATGGTTGAATTACCAATATAAACTCACGTATCAATTTATCATATAGACGTACACAGTTAAATTTGTGCTGTGGACCCTTATAGAGATATGTGGTGTATTCAGGTTTTCACTTCTCTCTTGATCTCCTTAGGGCTTTCATATCTTTTGAATGAGTCTTGTGTTGGTTTACCCATATCGCTAACATCTTGTGCAGTCTCTTTACAATGCAAACCAACCATTCAGCCCCCACTTTATGCTCAAACCCTTAATGTAGCTTTTTTGTGTAAGCTCCAGACAAGACATGGGTTCCTCTAATTCTTAGTGACCCCACCAACATTGTTACCCTAACCTCTTGACTTTTGTTTTTTCTCACTCACCAGCCTGACAAGCAAGTAGCCAGGCCACTAGCCCTGCATCAGGTCTACTTACCTGTGGAAAGAAACAATCCAGCCCTGGCCCAGCACCTGCAGCCTGTGCTCATACTGGAACCACACACTGGACTGGTGCACCCCCAGCTTGTGTCCTGTAAGTTTTAAAAGTACAAATGTGCACCAAAAGCAGAAACACTTGCACTAATGTGTAAATTTACAGAACATATGCAGGTGAAAAAGGAGCATTTATACCTGAATTATCTTATATTATAATGGTGCAACCTAAACTTAAGGGGCTCAAGAGACTTTATTGGATTTTGTTTATGAATAAGTTGGTTATTTATTGGTGTTAATATTGAAATAAAAGAACTGTGGAAGCTCAAAGTCATAGTATTGTGCATCACAAACGCAATGTCCAGACCTGGTTTTAACATGTGCCAGGTCATCAAAACAGAAGTGAACCAAGTACAGGTCTGTCTGCTTAACTGAGTTCCTCTGCAAGTCCCCCCCGTTTCATAATGAACCAAAATTAGTTTTCGTCTTATGTTTCCCATACATTGATTTATTTGTAGATTAATGTAATTTTTTACTATTTTACTAAGTGTCTGAAACAGACGCAAATACACATACACTCACATATTGATCTGTCTGGCATTCTTACAAAACATTCGGTCATTTGGTCTTAGCAAACACAAATGATGTATTTCCGTAAAGAGCTTGAAAGTGAGAGCAAGCTATCACTTAAAATTAAAATGTTTGTGGAGACACGTTGTTAGTGTAAGTGTGAACTGATGTACTTTGCGTCAGATATGTGTGAACAAGTGAACATCTCAAAGAACATCAATGTCCTTTAGCCTGTGCCTCAATATAATAAACAACACAAGGGTGCCCTCTACTGGATCTTTGATACTACTGCAGATAATAATAACACAAATCTGATGCAAACACAACCAACATTAAATCATCAGCAAAAGTAAAATGTACACATTTTCCTCCATACTTAACTGCGTCCATCTTGTCTTTTTTATTCATTTTTGGAGGGCTTTGAATGCCTTTATTTCATAGAATAATTATCAGAGAGGCCAAAAGGAAACAGGCAGAGAGATATGGACATGAGCTGCATCATAGGTCCCTTGGTTGGATTTGAATCAAGGACACAACTACATTAACCACTTGACCACCCGCACTGCCCTGTATTGTCTATTTTATGTCCATTTTATTGTGTATTTTTTCCCCTCAACTCTTATATATTTATATATATTCCTTCATCCCTCCCTCACCTTTACCCCTATTTGCTATCTTCATTTCTTACCCTCGCCCTTACTTTTCCTCTCTGCAGTTCATGGTTTGAGCTCCATTCCTCTGCAGCAGCATCAGCCCCACCTGTCTTCCCCCTCCAGAAGAGAAGGTGTTGTCAACTTGCCTTCACATAGGCCTGTGGAGCGAACACGCTCAGAGCCACCACCCTACAGCCACTCTCCTTTTTCTCTGCATACGATGCAACATTCAAGTGCTCAGCACCAACTGCTTCAGCAGTACCACAAGAGCGGGCTGGAGAGGTTCAAGCAGAATGCTCACTTGGGAAAGGTGACAGGAAACACACATGGACAGAAGCATCGCATACAGAAACTAACAGCAAACTAGTTGTTTGAATACATGTATAAGACTTAGGTTGTATGGGTATAACTGTATTACTTCCCGTATAAAATCTTTATGTCATTTATTTATTCAACATCTGTCTTAATATAGAAAGAAACTAATTATTATTAGCAAGTTGTAAACATGGTTTAACTTCTGTCTTATATTAGCCAAGCAAGTCCATTGAGAAGCCTCGTCTGACACAGATCCCATCAGAGGACATGGACCTTGAGGAAATTGGATCAGGATCTGGTTCGAGGTCAGGATCTGTGTGCGGCTCAGAAACAGGCTCAGTGTGTGAGGACGGCAGCCACAGGAGACAAAGCACTGCAAGCACAGACTCCGTTTATGGCACTGAGTCCACAACCTCCTCACGGGAGAGCTTGATTGAACCCTCACATTCCCTGAGTCAGGTAGCCTACTACTTGATAAAACTCTGCTAACACGCAAACGTAAAGAGCTTCCCAAAGGGATTATGTATTACTTCAAACAAAATCAACTCAATGTAGTATAACTTGGTTGTGTTTAGTGCAGCTCAATGGTTATATGCAGGATGTGCATATTATTCCCATCGCTTCAGGAGTTTGATGAATTGTTGTCTTAAGTATTTAGCAATTAGTATTCAATTTAAATAATTATTTATAATGTAATTAATTTATGATATTTATGAAACAGAAAAAAGAAATTGTGTTACAGTTATGTTCATGGACATCAGAGGGCGCTGTAACTTTATTTATACCAGATTTAAAAAACTTTATATAACTTAAAGTATTGTGATACAGTGTTTGGCAGTTCTTCCTTTTCTTTATCAGTTGCTTATTCTGGACAAGCAATATTTAAATTAATCAAATAATAGGTTGCTACAAGAAGTAGGATTTCTGGAATTTTTTATAAAATTAGTCTTTGCCCTATACTGCCTATGTTGAATGCTCCTTCATTAATGTTTCTCCTTTTGGGACCACAGAGGCAGGTGATTCTGAGAGCAGGACTCCAAGTGGACCCGTTGAGTACACCTGCCCTAATTTGGCCTCACCAGCCTTTGGTTCGGACCAGGTCTTCCCCAGCCTCCACTTCTCTATCTCCTACGCATCCACCCACCAATATACCTTCTCTGTCACTATCCACCCCTACAGCAGACGTCCAGTTACGTTTCACCACTGGTGAGTGACATGTTCTTGATCAGGAAAATGTGACACTATGCTGGTGAATTTGGGTTTCAATTCATGTACAATCAGATCCTGAAATACTAAAGGAGGTTTCATGAAGTTATGTGCACTTGTGTGTGTTTGTGTGTATTTAGGTCTGGTTTATGATGCTCAGATGCAGAAGCATCAATGTACCTGTGGTGACAACAGCCGCCACCCTGAGCATGCTGGGAGGGTCCAGAGTATCTGGTCCAGACTGCTTGAAAGAGGCCTCAGGAACCAGTGCGAGGTATGGTACACACACATACACATGTTTTCCTTCAGATGCTCTTTCTATAGGTGACATTAGGATTGTACTGACTTTATCACCTCATTCATCACAACTTAAAGCCCAACTGGCCAAAATGATACTAAAAGATGCATATTCCCACAATTAGTAATGTGTGTGTATGTGTGTGTTTGTGTTTGTGTGTGTAGCGTATCCGAAGTAGGAAAGCAACCTTAGAAGAGCTGCAGTCAGTCCATTCAGAAAAACACGTGCTTCTGTTCGGCACCAACCCTCTCAACCGCCTCAAACTGGACAGCCGCAAACTGGCTGGTAATTCAACTCAAATAATCACAAACTTACTTAAAAAATTAATTAAATAATGACATTCATGTTATGAAATATCTCTTGCAGGAATCTTATCTCAACGGATTTTTGTCATCTTACCATGTGGAGGCGTTGGGGTGAGAACACACAGGCACGCACGCACAGTTGCACAGTTGAGATAACACTCATTGACATGGTGCATTCTCTAGACCCTCACCTTACCTTAACCATTACTGCTAAACCCAAATGACCTAGCAGTAATTTTACCCTTTACCGTAAGACAGCACTTTAGAGGATGTGAGAACCAGCAAAAATTTCTTCACGGCAGTGGTTTCAAACTAAAATATTCTAACCACACAAGCAATAGAAAGAAAATTACAAATACACATATGAATGGACACACAAGTACACATCATGCAAAACCAGTCATGTGGGAATCTTTCCACTTATCTAATTGCATTACTGAACTGCAAACATTACATGGCTGATTATGCCTCATTACACAATTAAGCTAATAATGCTACAAATTGCTAATGCTATTGTCTTTGGCTGAGATGACTTTGAACCCCAATCGGAAATCAAAGGCTGTACAAAGGTGAGATGTTGGAGAAAGGGAGAAGAAGGAGGGAAAAAGGGGGTACAAACAGAAACTGCAGCTTGCGTGCCAATGATACTGAGTTTTATTTAGTGGGGATGGATTAAGGCAAACCGAGAATGCAGAAGAAGAAAAAGATAAAAAAAACTGAAGGTAGCAAATTTAACAATGAACTGTTAAAGAGGGAGAAAATAGAGAGAATAAATAAAGGACATAAAGCAGTTTGTCTATAGACATGATAAAATGCAGATAATAATGCCCACAAGAAACTATAGGAAAAAAATGAGAAGAGAGGAGACGGCTCAGTAAGGAGAAGAGAGGAGGTAGGAAAAGAAAAAATGGAGCTGGGTGTCAGTTGATAAGACGACTGATCTGCCTGGATTTCCGGCCTTTGGCTAGTCTGGTGAAGAGGAGTGATTGGAACAAGATGGCAAAGTCTGTGATAAAAGAAATTCCTCTGATTTCATTGTTCCACCACAGCACACCACCAGAAATATGAGTCTTGAAGCATTGAGTAACAGAGACACACGTGACAGGTTTTTACTGAGAATAGATGCAACAAACAGAATGTGGATTTGGAAAAATAAGTGTCCTAGCATTTTTTTGGGATCACACATTTAAATATTTGTCAACACACCAAGAACATACCACACTGTACGCCATTAAAAAAAATCATTGAAGTCTCTTAAGTCAGTTCTTAACTACCAATAGCAGACTCCACATTGGCCAGCAGCTCGACTAAATGAAATGGGACTTTACAGTGAGACTGTATGGTAAAATTGCTCAAACTGTTCTCACTGGATTTCAGTAAAAAAATTTTGGTTCAACCAAACAAGACATTCCATGTTTGATGAGTGTAAGTACGCAGCAACCCTAAAATTTCAACACAGCTCGCTTTATCTTCAACTAACATCTCCGGCGGACTTTTCAACTGACTCCACTTGTCTCGTCACTGTTTTCCTGACAGGTAGATATTGATACAATCTGGAACGAGCTTCACACATCAGCAGCTTCCCGTATTGCTGCAGGATGTGTCACAGACCTGGCACTGAAAGTCGCACAAGGAGAGCTGAAGGTGTGTCTTCCATAGCTACTACTTAGTCATCTCTGACATGTGTTTTCTCTGCATGCTGTGTAGTACGTTGCAGGGTAAACACAATAATATACAGTATATTTTGATGGATATTTCAGCTGTTGACTATAATTTACATGAATTTACAACAGTGTACATATGCAAATCTTTAAAAACTGTTTGATTTATGAAAGCACCGAGGTGTTGAGTGTTTTCCTCTCCTCTTTCAGAATGGCTTTGCTGTGGTGAGGCCCCCTGGACACCATGCAACCCAGTCCTCCCCACAGTAAGGACAACAGCATGCACACACGCACACACATGCACACACACACCCACACACACACACACACACACACGCACACACGCATACACATACACACATACCAGGAGCCAGGAGGTCTCCGCAAATATTTCAAAGGCTTTATTACGGATCAGCTACACTTCTGAGCAAGAGAGAGTGAGAGGGCCCTAAGTCTCTCTGCCTTAATGTGTGTGTGTGTCCATGTGTGTATGTCTGTATGTGTGTGTGCACACTACCTGATTGATGCCTGGGGCAACCTACATCCGCCACTCAATTTCTTTCAAGCTTTCAGTCAGGACACAGAGCAAAGCACCTCAAAAGAACTGTGTGTATGTGTGTATGCGTGAGTGTCTACATGTGCCTCTAATGTATGTGTGTGGACATGTGCACTTGTGTGCATGGGTGCATTAGTCTTTGATAGGAGGCATTAGCCAGTAACCACATTCAGCTGGAACTGTATGCTCAGCACTGTCTGTCGCTGGTTATTTATGGGATGATAATGATTTCTTTCTTGATGAGCAGAGTTTGAGCAGCATATATGATATATTGTCCACACGTATACACACGGCCACAAAAGCCTTCACAGTTTATGACCCATGCTGACACTGCCACTTTTAACAATCCTCCTTTGTTTTTCATATATCAACACTTTCTTTGCATGCCTTTACTGTAGACAGTGAGTGGTGAGGGAAATGCTGTGCCAAATTGTGAGTTCATTTCTCTGAAATCATCTCACAGCCAGCCATTCACACTGTTATCATTTGGAACATGGAGGGAATTTTCTGTTTGTCACAGAATTTATGGTTTCTCCATTTCTCAGGAGTGCAGGATTTTAGACTCAGCATAATGGCATGATATAAAAAAGGAGATTTTTGTTTGTCAGTGGTGAAAGATGAAATGCAAAACAAGTTGAAATGATTCATCCTCATTTCTTAAATATTTGCAGTAAATGTTTACGTGGCAGGAGTTTCCCTCTATGACTTGCACTAGGAGTCAGTTGCAGTGACAGACACAACCTGGACTGATTAGCCACCATATGAGGCTAGATAACTGGAGACATGTCTTTGAGGTTCCTAAGGTCCATATGGTGATTCTGTGATATTAATTTAGCGGTGATGTCCCGATAAACACATGTGGCTGCCTTTGTTCCTGTCTGTTTGTCCACAGGGGCTTCTGTTTCTTCAACTCTGTGGCCATCGCTGCCAAGCAACTCCAGCACAAACTCAACGTCAGCAAGATCCTCATTGTGGACTGGGTGAGGACCCAACACATCACCAGCTCCACTGGGCTGCACATGGGCAGAAATAAACACACATGCACCGGCATTTAAATACGTCATAGGCACATACATGGTCTCAGAAGCTGAGCAGCCCTGTACAGTAGCACAGCTATATATCATTTTTTCATTTGGACACTCTTATCTCTGGTCGCCATGTGTGATCTGAGCTGTCACGTAGGCTCAGAGTAAATGCAGGTTCACATACAGTGAAATAAACACACACATGCAGTTATTGATCCGCAGCCAGCTAATCTTCTCTGTTCTCCGTGTGTGCACACGAGCCTGCAACATGTCATGACGCATATTGTAGTCTCTTATATATTACGGCATCAAACACTAATTACTACCTGTTTCATCTTTAAGTTTAAAACACATATGCCATTGTGAGGGAAAAGGTGCAGTGGTTTTATGAGAACTGTCATTCCTTCATTTGGCAGGATGTTCACCATGGCAACGGTACCCAGGAGGCTTTCTATAACGACCCCAGTGTGCTGTACATCTCTCTACATCGCTACGACGATGGCAACTTCTTTCCTGGTAGTGGTCATCCCAGTGAGGTAGTTACAAAACTCTCCTCCAAAGCAGTATTGTGTTTGTTTATTTATTTGTGTTGCCATGGGGATGTCTTAGTGTTTTTGTCTGTGTGCATGTACCTAAATTGTTAAGAACAACACATGAGAAACTTTTAGATCAGACACAAGCTCTTTGAAGAGCAGACTCCGGACAGCCATTTTAGTTGGACTCTTGAAGATGCAGAGTTATAATAATATCGCCTCGGCCTCATGATGAAAGATATAAGAAATATTTGTGATTCTAGTGGGACTTCTCACGACCCTTATGTTTTGCATTTACTTGTCAAAACAGGAAGAATGCTTGTAACTTTATTTTTTTTTTTTTTGCTATACAGATGATTCAAGCCATAATTATAACGTCAATTAATATTTTTCCTAATGATGACGTCTGTCCTGCACATGAAAATGGCAGCAGCTCCAATAAATATGCTATCTTGCACTATAGAGGGTTTGAAGATTACCTTTACCCATTGGAGTCCAGATTATGTGATCTGGTGTCAATCAGAAAGTGTTTCTCAAGAGTTTAACCTGAAAATGTTACAAAGTTACTAATCAAAATATAATTTAAAATACAATTTAAGATCTTCACCTCCTTCCACTTTCAAAGCTGCATTTTGTTTGTTAGTGAGATAAAGTTTTCATCTGTTCAACACGACATTTCCAAATGCTCCAAAGGTGTTTATCCAGTGAAGTCACGGTGAGCAGATGCCACCATGTTTTGGTGTAACCACAGTAGGTTTAATACCCTACATCAATTGAAAAATTGCATGGCTTTGGACGTCAGAACCTCACAACAGGATGTGTACTGTGGAATTGCATGCCTTTGTTTGCATACAGGAAACTGAGATGCCTATGAATTCTGCCTGCGGTCTTACCAGAAACCAAGTGTGATGACTATCTCCATTCAGATGAATTGACCCCAACCCACAGTGGTGTTAAGCAACCATCCATTCCCCCACATCCCCTCCTCACGCTCCCATCCTCCTCCACAATAATAAGAGGATAAAATAGTCAGTGTTTTCCCATAAAACCCCTTGATGAGGGATGGTACATAAAACGCTCTGCTGGCTTGGATGTGGCTTTGCCTAAAGTGGCCCCTCAACCTCTGTTGCGCTGTGTGGTAAACCTCTGGAGTCTCACTGTCCCCCGTGTAGGTATATAACACACCATGGGGTAGGAGCGTGATGTCATCGCTATAACAGAGAGTGCAGCGTACCACACAGAAACCAGCAGAGGCCTAATCCAGTCCAGCTACTCTGAAAACATGAAAGAGAGAAAAAGGACAGAGGAGCACATGAGACTTGGAGCAATAGCTAGAATCATGTGTGTGTGTGTGTTTGTGCGCACATGTGTGTGCACGTGGGTACATTACCAGTTGGCAGAGGACAGGAGGCCTCATGTGTTTTTCGTTTGCCCTGTGAACATCCCGTCCACTGAGAGAAGAATGGAGACAGACGTTCTGTGATGCTCATCAGCATTCTTTCTCTTTCAAACATCCTCTCACACCCGTACGCACGCACATATACACACACACAAAGGAAATTACCACGCCTTGATGCCAAGAGCATGTCAATCAACCTCCTCATTCTCCCCTCAAACTGACACATTGACTGATGGTGAAAGGCTCAGAAAACAGCTAAATGGCTGCTAGAAGGACTACAAAGAGAGATGCAGGAATCCTCCTTCCAAGACTTGAGCTTCAGTTCACTCATCCCCAAGTATGCGAGGTCAGACTGAGATGAGCTCCATCAACTCTGCATGGTTTTTTTGAACAAAATCTACATGTAAATCAGTAACACAGAGAAGTATGCCATGTTAGTTTTATATGACGTGATATTTACCAAAACCATCATGCATTAAATATGTTATATAAAAATACATTTTTTATGCATAAATATAACATTTTACAACATACAGTCCGTATGACCAGCATTTGCCAAATATGAAGCATTTTCCAGTATGTCTGTAGCTCAAAGCTTGGGAACCATAAACGGGTGTAACTCTGTTGTGGCTCCGACTGATTTATAAGGCCATTTGACAAATTGTATCAAAATCAAAATGGAGAGACAGGGGTGTTGAATTAACAGCCATCCGTCTTTCATTTAGGAATCATAATCACTCCCTGGTGTTGCCTTAAAGAGATGCAGTCACTTTCTCTCAATTGCCGCTAGTTTTGCAACATGCTGATTTGGTGAACATTTGACACAAATCTGTCATCGTCACAGTTTCTGAACTTTTTTGGGACTCATTAACTTTCTCGACATTCACAGAGTTTGTTTTTTTTTTCTCTCTCTCTTGCTCTGGCTCCTCCTCCCCTCACTCTGTCCATCCAGGTGGGTGCAGGTGCAGGTGAAGGCTTCAATGTGAATGTAGGGTGGACTGGAGGATTGAACCCTCCCATGGGAGATGCTGAATATCTGGCTGCATTCAGGTAAAGATTTTATTCTTCAGGTCTCTGTTTGCCCTGTCATGTTTCTTACATACTGTACTCTTCCAAAATTTTAAATCTAAAAGGTCTAAAATTAAATATATGTTCATACATTGCTGTAATTAGTTTACCAAAACAGAATACAGATTCACATTGTGGGTTTGCCTTTTTATTGGACCTTTTAGACAGACATGGGCTTCACTTGGTGTCATTACTGTATAAAAATTGACTCTCACAATTTTATGTGGATTATCCACCCCTGAAAATATTACACTGGATTTTATGTTTCAGTCACATTCCAGCCGCTATGTTGAAATGATTTTCATGCTGAGAGTTTGCTGAGCATGAAAATTCCTCGTCCACAACCTATTTATGTGTTGCCTGCTGTTTTCTATTGTCTTGTCTAAGTGTTCAAAAAATACAAACAAATATAAGAAATTGCAACTGCACACAGTAAAATATAAACCCCCTCATCCCACCCATCCATTATTCCTGCAGGGTCAGAGTGGGAGCTGTAGCCAGTCCCAGCTCACATTGGGTGAGGGACGGGTCCACCCAAGACAGGTCACCAGCCTATTACAGGGCCGACATATAGAGACATGCAGACAAACAACCATCCAACCTCACACTTATACCTGCAGGCAATTTACAGTAACTGACCCCAAACATGCTTTTCTTTGGATGGTGGGGGGAAGTGGGAATACCTGGAAGAAGCCCACACAAGCACAGGGAAACAAATCCACAAATAAAGGCCACAGGCCCAGAGTTCAAACCCAAGATACTTCTTGCTGTGAAATAACAGCGCTATCCACTGGCCCTTCGTTGAAACATGGCAGCCATTACTGTAAAGTCAAGACAGTTTGTACTGAATGGGAAAATCACTGATAGCAATAACTCTAAAACTAAAACAAACATACACACTCTCACATTCATGAAACACACCTGTGCTCTCATCTCACTTTTCATTACATTTAGTATATTTTTCCAGAGTGAATATGGTTTGGTTCTGCTCTGCACTGTAATGAACTCAGAGTATTTCTGTCAGCAACACTGGCTCACCACCAAATGATTAAACAGTATGTGAGCACTACACGGTGCTGCATGCAGCACACACAGTGGGTGGGCTCCTCGTCAAAGGAAAGATGCTAATGAGCTTCCCCATACTGGTAAAATCCATAGACCCAATAGGCAGGCTCAAAAACAGTAAGTCCAGTGTTTACTGGAGACTTGGAGGCTAATTAAGAGACAACGGGTCCTTTCCTAAGCAGGCGTCTGGTTTTGGTATTTTTTCATCCAGTTTGGGAAATGGCAAGTGCTTCATGTGTAAAACTTCCTCAGTTAACCGCACTGTAGTACTGTGCAGTATTGTGTGTTACTCCTAGAAGCTTTTCCCCATATCAAAGCTCTGTGGTGAAGGAATGTCCCGGTGGTCCAGTGGTTTGAGGCTCATACCGTGTAGCTGTGATATCCGGGGTGCATATCCGGGCAATCAGCTTATGTCATATGTTATCACGGGGGGACAAAAAGTTATTTACTGCCCCTATCAACAATCTAATGAATGATAAAATGCCATCTGGATTTGGCAAAATGTAACAACAAAGTCAAGACATTCTAAGAAGCAAAATGCATGATAGAGTTGAGAAAAAACACATACTACACAAATGTTTGAGTAGGTTTTCAGTAAATGCTGCCATCATTCTGTGGATTCACTGGCACGAATAAATAGATAACACGCTATACAGACAAAATTTAATGCATCATGAATTCATGTTTATGCAATTAAGTATCCAGTCCAGTGCCAGTTGTGTAATTCAATTTGAATACAAGATTTAGACAACAGAGCGTTCCAGACTGTGTGTTTCTCTTGGGAATGGAACGGAAGACCTAGCCAGAGTATGGCTATTGGTGATGTGTGTCTCTGTGTTCGACTGTGTCAGTGAAAGGGGAAATATTGTGGTCGAGAGTGGCGGTAGGACTCCAGTACAATCAGGAGAAAGCTCAGCTGCATTGAGATTAAATGTCATGATGTAATATGTGTATGTATGTGTGTGTGTGTGTGTGTGTGTGTGTGTGTGTGTGTGTGTGTGTGTGTGTGTGTGTGTGTGCGTGCGTGCGTGTGCGTGCGTGCGCGTGCGTGTATGTACGGAGGATTACTAAGGTGGTCAGAACGTAAGGTCAGTGTAATCACCGGTAGCACGGCACACGTGCACAACATCCAGTTTCAAAGGAAGAGAATACATATATATGTCTTTTTTTTGGCTTTTGTGTAGCATGCGTGGGTGCGTGGACATATTTTTTTATGTATATTTCTAGGTGGCTACTGACAAATGACAGACTATGGAGGAGAGGAGAATGTAGCAGAAGAGAGGACAAGAAGTGGGGGGTGCATTGTTAGGGAATCCAAAGGCGGCGTAATTAGGCCCAATGGATCCCAGATGGCTGGCTGTCAGTGACGTGAGAAGAGGGACGAGCTCCTAATAGGAACCAGACCCACACAAGCGTCTTTGAACTGCCGCTGAAAGAGAGAGAGAGGGAGAGAGAGAATCAAACGCGGCATGGGCCATGCGCTCTTGCTAAATAACTGGCAGCGGGAGACAAGAGGAAGTGAGGAGAAGAGCATAGAAGCGAGGAAAGTGGTCTGCCTTGAGTAGAGTGTACAGTATGTGGGCGTCACAGCCCAGATATATCAAGGGTCTCATTTTTATCTGCTTGTGTCATTTACAAAAACAGAAACTCTTCAGTGTTACCCACCCACCTAAACATGAGTGATTTCAGACTTAGCTCCAACTGTTTTGTGATGTTTATGTATCCAGGAAAGGCACTCAAGCTTTTTTTTTTTTGCACACATTCACACCTGGGAGCTACCCCACCTTATTGGGTTGGCTTCTTACCAGGAATGGATCAAGAACAGAGATCAAGCACTTGGAACGTGGTCTTTGATAATTTATCTTTCATCATTTTCAAATGGAGGGAGTTTACAGTGAAGTAAATGTTTGCAGTTAACAATCCAGAGAAAAGTCTTACTTTGTACATGTGTTCCAGTTCACCAATCCAATCCACCAACACGATGCAGTGATTTTTAAGGAGAAAACTTTTCTTAAAAGTTTGGTCATTACAATAATAAATCAATATTAGTTTAACTTAATGTCAAATCAGTTGTGCAACGGCTTCCTCACTCACCTTATTATACTGTACTCACTTCTAACAAATCATAAGCATGTAATATTTTGATATCATGATATCTTCTGTATTCAGACCACAGGGTTTAAACAGTTACAACATAATATAGATCTGCTTGTCTCCTCTTATCCTCCTTAGAGCTGTGGTGATGCCCATCGCCCACGAGTTCTCCCCTGATGTGGTGCTGGTGTCAGCTGGCTTTGATGCCGTAGAAGGACATTCGTCATCACTTGGAGGATACAAAGTCACAGCCAAATGTAAGGTCCAGTCATCCCCTCATTTTCATACAGCATATTCAAATTAATGCAGTCCTGCCCACGCACAAGTTATTTGGGCTTGTCTGCGGTTGGTAAAAACACACCCTCCACTTGGCAGCTGCCCTGTTATCATCACTTAACGCTCATTTTCAGCTTCCTGACATCTAAATGAAGAATATCAAAACGTGTGGTTGCATTAGCATCAGGGTGAACGTGCTGTATAATATGACAATGTGGGTTGAGATACTGACCTTTCAATGTCTTGCTAAAGCTACATGTGTGTGTTTGTTTTCAGGTTTTGGGTTCCTTACCCGTCAGCTTATGTCACTGGCTGGGGGTCGAGTGGTGCTGGCTTTGGAGGGGGGACATGACCTCAAAGCCATCTGTGACGCCTCTGAGGCCTGCGTCAGTGCTTTGCTGGGCATGGAGGTGGGATATGTATGTTAGTGTTTACAGAAATATTTGGGTGCCGCCGCAGATATAAACAGTATGATCAATTCAGGGTTGTGTCACAGGTGGAGCCATTGTCCCAGTCCATCTTGGACCAGAAGCCCTGTAAAAACGCTGCCCTCTTGCTGCAAAGAGTCATCCAAGTTCAGGGTGAGAAGTTACTCAACACAACACAACACAACTCAAAGGATCAGTCGGGGTGTTTGCACTCTGAAAATCTCATATTTGAACATATTTGACTGTTGTATAGAGTCTAAGTGCTGGAAAAAATTTTTATTTTTTTTTTTTACCTAACCTGTCATGATTTATCCTTTTCTGTCAGCACCACCATCTGTCTTAGAGGCCTTTGATATCTCACTTGTACAGATGCAAAAGTCATAGAGACTGCTGAAACATTGCAGTAAATATGAGATGCAAATCTAAATATATTTTCACCAGCCGGTTGAAGTGAAAATATGAATACTGGCTGGTTTTGGCTGAAGTTCTTACTTTAAGATTTCAGCAAAGAAGCATCCAGCTAGGAGCCATACTGCTATGTTTAACACCTTATACATGTCAAGCTTTTAGTTTTTATAGGCCAAAAAGTAACAATGTACAGTTTGAACAACAAACAACATCCTCTCTCCTTAAAGCAGTCAAGGAAAAAATCCAACTTCTCCCCTGTAATAAAGAGCAACAGAGGGGAGATTGTTAAACTATCCAGAGATTTTAATCTCTGTATGACTGAATTTTTGTATGAATAGACTGTGCTACTATTGTGTTGTGTTATTTTGAATCCACACACCCACGACTGGATACTTGTCCAGGTAGTAGATAGATTTCTCTCTATGTTACTTAAACAATTAAAAATTTCAACTTCATTGTTTTCTTTATAACTTCAGTTTCCGTCTTTGTCCACTTAATAATCTCTGCCCTCTGCCTCCCTACCGGTCCCGTTCTCCGGCCACCTCTCCTCCTTTACATCCCTGTCTCCCTCGAGCCACCCCACACGCAGATAGACCACCGCACACACACTCGCACACACGCACACAGACACGCACAAACAGCCCGCCCTGGCTCCAATTATCTTCAAACACTTCTCTGGCACACGACCTTCGCAACATCCCCTCCTGATTGCGCACAAATGTTATCCCAACCAAATTAGATTAATTAAAAATATTTGCAAAGCCACAAGAATGTTAAGCCCATAATTTAGACCCGGGGTGAAATATGTGTGAGTTGCATGCACAGCCAGAACACACACATGTGCATAGATGAACACATTTGCAAACACTGATTGATTTTTTACTTCCACTGTGTGTCACAGGACTGAAGCCTGGAGACCTTGAGAGAAGAGATTGAATTTGAGTTTACATTTCTGAAACGATCAACATGGCTATTTAGACCACAAGCTGTTTATATCACAGTCAATGTTTATATTCAGATCAAACAGCTACAACTGCTAGCTCAAACACCGAATAGTGCTTTTTATTAATGCAGTGGAGGCACTTTCCCTGAAGGAACCATTCAGGATGAAAAGAACACTGAAATACCAACGATGAAGGCCATTAATCTTTCTCTCTCCTGTTTCCTTCCTCCTCTCCCCCTTTCCATCTCTGTGCTCCCTGCAGGTGAGTACTGGCAGAGTGTGAAGGATTCGGCCGCCACAGTGGATCTGTCATACCTGCAGGCCCAGAGACGACGGCTGAGACGAGACTCAGACAGCGAGGCCGTCAGCGCCATCGCCTCGCTGTCCATGGGATCCCTCATGTCAGACAGGTAAGGACGATGTCACATTCAATAACATCTGCTTTTACAGAGTTACAACACGGCACGTCATGCAACATAAAATCTCTCTCGTTCTCTCGTTTATTAAGGAAAGAAAAACTGACAGAAAAGGGTGATTCTCTTTGAAGAAATATACTCTTGACAGCTGCCTTCGACCAAGTCTCAATGGGCACATACACATACACGCACACACTCTCACACACACACACAGAGCTATGCATTTGGACCATCAGTAGAACCAGATGTCCTTCTCAGTTCAACCACTGTATTCATTGCCTCACAAAAAGTTCTCCACCTGTGTTACTACTGGCTGCAGTCAGACGACTCTGATTCAAACACACACTGAGCAACAGCAAACTTGGACACCTGGACAACATTCATATTCTCATGACGCCTTCGTGGGCTCTTCCTGAAGGGGATGTCACTCACTTGATTGAGAGAAAGTGAAATAAAAAGACACCCAGAGGCGGACTAATGAAAGATGTACACTCTTGTAGCATTTGGAGCTGCCTACATGACTTAGCACAAAACACTCAGCTCTGCAACTTTAAACGTTCACCTTGTTAATGTCTCCAACAAAACCTGCATGTGACCACTCGGACTGTTGTAACCTCGAGGGGCAGAGGTCGCCTCGGCTTACCGGAGCTGATCACTCAGAGCGGAAGGAGTCGTCGTGGCAGGACGTGCCTGTGAAGAAGAGCAGGCACATGAACGCTCAACTTAAGACGTGTCCTGCTATGATGATGTCATTTGTCTGCAGCTGACAAAGATTCATGAAGGAAAAGATCTTCTCTGATCTTTTTTTTTTTTTTTTTTTTTTTTTTTTGCACTGTACCGTTCTGTAATGTGAACTGGACAAGATGGAGAAGACTGACGCTGACAATCAAATGTCTTGTTTGCTCATATTTTGAATTCATTTAAATATTCATTCATTTGACCTATGACATACTTTTTTTGTGAATGTCAGCATAAGAACTTTTTATTTTTTATTTTTCGTTTACGCAACCAATAATCCAGAGTGAAGCTACAGTGGAGTCTGCGATACATATGTTTCAGATTGTTTTGTATGTCCACATATTTTCTGAAATCTTTCTTCTGTTTTTTCTTTCTTGGGCTGTCAGGCGAGCACATGAAGAAAGACTCTATGGCTGCAGTTATTGTTATCGCTCCCAGACAGATAACAATAGATGCATCCAAAAGTGCATCTTAAATGTATTTACATTTTACCAACTGTAGCTTATTTCTGTGGCGTAAGTCACAATGAAGAGCTAATACCTCTAGTCACTGGAGTATCAATATCAGGAGAGAAAGTTGCCACTCTGAAAGAGATTATCTACACATAAAAAATCACCCATAATGCCTCAGTGCAGCTTGACCACTCAGAAATGATTGTATATAAAAATGCAGGTCAGGTCTTCTCCGTCAGGACGGTGATTTTCATTAAGTTGGATGAAAATCACACCCAAAGCCATGTGGACACACACAAAGTGCACTTAGACGTCCCTCAGGCTGGGAGGGTCACAGCGACTTGGATGTTAAACTGAACTTTGATCATTTTTATTTAGCGGACCAGTGTTTCTACCTGTGGATGAGCATTCCTGCTGTAATTTGTAAATTTTCTTTTCTACATTTCTTTCTTTTGTAACAAGGACAAAGAGAGCTATCCTTTGTTCGCCATTTTAGTCGCACTGTTCTGTTTAATGTCAGTGGGATGCTGAGATGTTTTGCTGCCTGGACCAAACAAGTACATTCGAACTGTTAGGATGGGGCAATAATACGGAGATAGTTGAATATCCACACAATGCAATTGGACACAGGTTAAGTGCAACCAAAGTTTATGAGAACAATGTGCCGTCCATGGACTGGCATGGCTTAAAGAACTTCAAAGACTTTCAAGAGTTTCTGAATGTTTCTTCTTTCTATCCAAACAGTTGAACAGCACCAAAAAGGCACAGTATGGATATATAAACAAATTCATTTGTCAAGAAAAAAACCTTCACAACTTCTATTTAAACTTTCATACTTTCATACTGTCTTTGAAGTGCTCCTTGCATGTGTAACACAGTTTTGACGGTGCTATAGGTTTTTTTATGCACTATGTTTGCTCTTTTTCTTTCTTTCTTTATGTTGCATGATGTATGCAACTCAAACCTTTGTTAATCAAATGAAAATGTGAAAACACATGGCAGTGAGAGTAAATGGAGCTGTTTCAGCTCCACGTCGTGGAAGACAGTGCTTCAGGAGTCTGGCTTTACGAAGCCTCACGAGTCCATCGGCGACAGTGACCTGACAAAATATAGTCTTATCTTTTGTCTTAATGGCTTATTTTTGTATTTGATCTTAAAAATGAATCCCAGGAATCACTTAGAGACCAAATTATCTTCCCGTGTGCCTTGAAATATCATGCTGACCGTCCTGTGTGAAGGTGGCATCAACAAACTGGATCTTAATTAAAACTGCAGGCTAAGTCCAGTTTTACCAGAACTGACTGACTGTGTTTTTTCTGTACAGTGTACATAATGACTTATTTAGTTTTTTTGTGTTTTCTACTATTTTTGTCTCCAAAAAAGCCTTAATAAAGGTAAATTGTATACACTTGAACAAGAAGTATTGAAATGTTTATTTCCAACGGCATCTTCTTTTTTTTTTTTTAATTCATTTTTAATTTCTTAGCACTGATATGTCATGTATTCATTTCGGTACCAATATATTGCACTGATATATCGCACCAAAATGTACTGGAGCTGAAACAATGATATGATCAGCAACAGCACTTTGGCTATAGATCACTCCATCATAACTTCTGAGTTAGAAAAAAAAAATACTATTTTTTTTCATTCTTTATTGAAAATAGTCAAGTTTGCAGATATGTTTTCAAAGCGACAGAAATAGCAGACATACACTGACTTTGCATCTTAAAATACAACTTTCTGTCATGCTCACTAATAACAGATAAACTGAAGTAAAAAAAAAAAAAAAAAAAAACGTTGAGCAGTGATCAGTGGTTTTAAATCATTTTCCCATGGACATATTTCATCAAAGCCAAGTATAATGTATTAGCAGAGTTACAGTGTCCATACACCAAATTCACAAACAGATACACTTCAGAAAAAAAAAATCTATCCAGTTACTACAGCACAACAAAGAAGATCTGCATCAGATTCCTCCTGCTCTTCTTCTTCCCACAAGACGGGGGGATTTGAGAGCCAGAGTGATTAGCTTATTAGCATTTTAGCTGTAAACATTCATTGGCTGTGACCGCCCTCTAACCATCACTGTGCCATCATCATTAGTCATCTGAATGTCTGTCTGGCAGTGAGTCATCCGATCTGAAGTGTCGGGTGGGTGATGGTTATCATGGTGTTACCCAAGGCACTCGAACCAGCAGCCATTTTGTTTCATTGTCACCGCAGGCCAGCTGTTTGTTTATTTGTTTTGTTTGTTTGTCTGTTTTTTGTTTTTGTTTTTTCTTGTTTTCATCATTCAAAATATTCAGCGCTTGACTGGACAGTTATGTCTCCTCATCAGTGTTTCAGAAACACTTTGGCGAAAACAGTTACAGTCAGGAATACATCTCAGTGTCATGAGTCGAGCACGTGTCCGGAGAAAGAGGAGAAAAAAAAAAGGAGAGATTCTTAAAGACAAAAAATAAAGTGGGGATGGCTGGTGAGGCAGGAACAAATTTCTACTTTGTGTGTCAAGAATTTTCCATTTGTGGGTTTTCTGCAGAGATGAGAAACACAGATGAGTTAACATCACTCAGCATAACACTTTTCAGATAAGAGGACATGGATCATTGTCGAGCAGTGAAAAAAAAAATCCAGTGAAAGCCTGGAGTTATGTGTGTAGGTTATAAAATCTGTATACAAACAAACAAACACCTCTGTTTGGAAGTGGGAAGTGGAAAAATCCCGACAGCTCCTCAACTTCAACTTCTCATGTTTTAACAAGCAAATTTTTCATCTGGATCACACTCATGGCTCCTTAATGATAGTGTGTTTTTCTGCGCTGAGTGACACAATCAGTCCAACAAGCACAAGCTAAATGTATGTTTGTGGCTGCTGTTTCATGACAAAATGAAAGCACACACATCTAAAAGCTTTTTTCTTTCTTTGTTTTACACGAAGAGTCAACCACACTGCCAGGTTAGATGATGGTTTTCACGTCATCATTTTTGATACTGATTGTGGTCTGTTTTTTGTTTGTTTGTTTGCTTGTTTGTTTTTTTCAGCTGTAGCCACTGGATGTATTTGCATCCAGTAATTACCTCTCTAAAGTTTAGTTTTAATTGGAAGTCTGTCCTCCCTGCCCTGGATTCAGACTGCCCACCTGAACATATATCAAGAAAAGATTTGTAGTTTGGAAGCTTTTTTTTTCCCCATTTTACACTTTCGAAATGATTTGATCTTTTAAGTCACAAATTCTTTTTGCTTTTGTGAATTGCATGTGCTCATGAATGTTTGACAGATCCTGATGTATTTTGGACTTGAGTTTTGTTGCCTACGTGTCAAACCAGAAGTTGTTCCACCATAGTTCTCTATTCCTGCAGCTGCCTGGAAAGGCCAACACATACAAATAAGCAGATATGCATGCAGTAGTCAAATGCACACACAGAACCCACCCCCCACCTGCGCTCAGTTCATAGTTTGGCTCTCTAAAAATAAAGATGACTATCAGAAGCCACAACTTCTGGATGGGGCTTTAAAAACGCAGATGAGCCACACAGCACTCTACATCTGGTCCCAAATCAGTCCAGAGAGAAAGCCAGTGATTTAATATGCACAGAAGAGTGTCCAACAGCTGGTCAGTGCAAACTGTAAAACATATACACACCCACACAAACACACAAAGACACACACATGGACACAGCAGAGCCAGGGGTTCCGGCAGAGGAAAGAGCAGTGACAGGCATTTTGATTATAGTATAAACAGAAAGGAGAGTATGTTTTTTTTCCATCTCAAACAAAACACTCTTCATTCTAAAATTCTCACACCGAGCCAGACACCCACATGTCATGAAATCTGGCTCATCGAAATGCTCAAACCTGTCCATCATATTGGTGTGTGTGGGCATGCTATAGTCTCCCAAGGAAAATATTTTTGAAGTACAAAACGTAGAGGGAACTCACACGTTCCCCTGAAGCACAATGATGCTGTGAAGTCAGGTAAGACCCATTATATATTTATCTTTGCGGAGAAAAAAATACAGGAACACAAATTACAGCGAGAAAAATCAGTAGTTGATGAAAAAAAATACAATCTTATCATGAAACATCTTTGTAATCGTAGGTAGTTTTCATATTTTAGAGGCTGCGACTCAACTGACATCTTTGGTATTTTGCAACATTGTATTCACATGCAGGAGGGACTGACTCTCCAACATACAGATATCCTATTAAGTACACAGGCTGAAAAAAAAAAAAAAAACATGGCACAGCCTCACACATGGAGACTCTGACTGACTTTGAAGTTTCCCTCATTCTTTCTAACCTCATCCCTTCCTTCAAATTGAACGTTCAGGTCAGTACCAGGCCTTGACTTTCTGGCACTTTCTGTGGCAGCCCCTGCAGAGCTGATGACAACAGGCAGAGCAGGCAAAGTGCTGGGTAATAACTACCGCGCTGCGTTCAAGGACATTCGGCTCCATGTGCAGGGGCCTTGGCTCTCCATCTGCTGCCCTGAGCGGAGCCCTCATTGTTTGCTGCAGAGGCCGCTGGAGGTTTGATAATAACGCCGAGTGGAACACCTGGAGTACGCACACGGCCTGCGGCTGCACGTGTGTGTGCGTCTGGACAGTGTAATGTATAGATGGTGTACTTGTAGTATTATGTGTGATTCACTGAATCCTGTATATAATGTGCCTGTAATGTACTCACAGCTCTGCGTCAGTATGTGTCTGTGATGTGTTTACCTTGAGCTGTCATCTAGCTTATTAAAGGTTTCTATGTGTTCCCTCTCGCACAGCAGCACACGTTCATCTCTGCAACATTTTCATTTTCAACTCATCACTCTTTTTGCATTTTAATACTTATTACGTATGTTGTCATTTTATTTTGAAGGACTTCCTGGCTGCTTCTAACTCTTATCAAACTAAAACCACAAGATGAGTGAGATAAAATCACTAAAACAATATCTGTAAGCATATTCCTGTTTACTAATCTACAGATGCCTTCAGATGCATGCACACACACACAAAACACACACACGAACACAAAAGCTAATTAAAGCCCACTATAAACACACTCAAATACACACACAGTGCACATGTACATGCGCTGACACACACAGGCCCATGTGCCTGACCCTAACCCTGGTACACACACCTTCCTAATACCTCACAACTGTTTCCAATCTAAAGGTTCCTGCTTGTCTGGGCCCCGGCGGGGCCTGATTGCACGATACAAGATCCTGAGGAGAGAGGGCAAGGCTGCAGGGAGAGAGAGAGGGAGAAAGAGAGATGTGCCCGCACTTTTTTTTTCCACCCTCCCTTTCTTTTCCTCCTTTCATGCTGTACCTGTGCAGGAATCTGGTGTCTGTTAAAACGGCTGAAAAAAAACAGACCCTGTGTGAAGTCGATCCCACAGATTCTGGAAGAAAACATTTGTCTTAAATACATCAGAGGTCTGTCAAACACTGGAGCAGCACAGTTTAGATTACCATGATAATGGGCTGTTAGTTCACTTTAGTTAATAAAATGAAACAACCAAGGCGCTCAGAGACTCTTTTTTACCTTTAATTAGGTTTGATCTAACTCGTTGCATTCATCATGTTAAGTGTGGCTCATGGTTTTTATTGTGGCCATTGGCTGCAGTCTTGTCACACGTTTTTATAGTTGTTCATGCTGATCAGTGTTTGGATCTTTGTCCTGGTGTATTTACGAGGAGAAAAAGATTTTGTGTAAGCACATTTTTGCTGCTAAACTGGCTGGAGTGAGAAAATTCACAGAATTTATTGACTTTTTTTTTTTTTTTTACAAGTCTATCCTTCTTGATCTTTTGTTATCTATTATATTTCATTGTTGATCTTTTTTAATTTTTATAATTAAAATGTGCAACATTTTCTTCTAACATGATAGATTCTATACTGTATTATTATTTTAACCTATAACTTTTGTTTGAATCTTTACTTTTTCAATATATTGTTGGAAATACTTGTTTTTGACCGTAAACATTGCTAGTATTTTTTTCTTTTGATTTTATTAATGTTTAATTTACAAGAGAACTTTGTCTTATCTGAGTAGCATGTTGTTTATGGACAACAAACAAAAAAATAACAGTCAACAACTAACTGCCAATTACACAATGCAAAAACAAAGACACTGTAGCAGCTGTAGCAAGTAAGCAATTGAAAATAAATAGTTTCATTTTATTATCAAACTTATTCACATTTATATTGAACTAACTGAAATACAGTTTCGTTCATAAGATTTTATTAAAACGCTCAAGCATATTTTTACTTACTCATATTTACTAATATATTTAGAATTTCCAAAAACTAAAATCCTAAAAATAAAAAAAAAACTGTTATTTCTATTAAGGTTTTCTATTTTTGCTATAAATACATTTCATTAAATTACAGTTCACAATTATTGTTTCCCTGTTGAACTTCATTGGTGCTCACAAATTGAACTTCCGTCAGTTTTTAAGTATGTGTTTTCCAGCAAAAACATTTGCTGGCTATGCTGCATTTCTCCTAAAAATTATCAAATCAAAAATTACAACATGTAAAGGTCGTGAGTGTTTGTGCTTTAATCTATTTGCAATGAGGTTCCTTTGAACACATGAGCAGTACACATTCATGGATGTTTATTATTTCATCCCATTTAGCTTGTTCAGAAGTTCATCAGTATTTATTTGTTGAGCTGAAAAGTTCATGTTAAATAATGTACTGAAGAACTTTTGTTATTCCTGATCTGATCGTGAAATGAAAAAAATAACTGATGAAAAATGTGTGTCCATGTGCTGATGACATGAAGAGCACAGGCGCTTGCATTTTTCTGAACACTGCTATTTACTGTGTGTGTGTGTGTGTGTGTGTGTGTGTGTGTGTGTTTGTGGGTTCAGTCCATACCTGAGGGGCAGCAGTGGAGCGTCTTGTTGCACTGGACTAAACTGTGGGACCAACTGGGGAGAACAACAGTGGAAGTGGGAACAATGGAGGGAAACGGAGTGAACTGAAAGACGCTTTAGTTGCACAAAATCCAACTACAAACATTAGTGGATGCTAATAGAGTGAAATGTTACGAGAGACTGAGCAGAATGGGAAACATATGCAAAGGTTTGAGATGAAAAGATTAAGGTCAGGCCAGAAGATGTGAATTCAGAGGTTCAGAAGTCAAGAAATGGGCGCAAACACAGACAGGGGTGGTGGGATGGAGATGTGGACACGAGAGGATTTAGGAGAAAAGTTTGAGGGGATCCTAGTGGCTGGTTGACATGGCCCAGGCCCCCTCCATCCTCCAGACAGAGAAGGCGTAGCTGAGTCTTTCGTGGGCCAGGTAGTTGCAGCTGGCCAGCTTGGCGTCCATCTCGTCACTTTGCAGCACCTGGTAGAGGAAGTCGATGTAGCGCGAGGCCAGCTTCAGAATCTGGATCTTGCTCAGTTTGTCTGAAGGTAGCGTGGGGATGATCTTGCGTAGAGAGGCGAAGGCGTCGTTCAGGGACTGAGTACGTTGACGCTCTCGCACGTTGGCTATGATGCGCTGAGAGTGGAGGTCCTCGAAGGGCTGCTCCGGCCTGGGGCACAGCGACGTGGGGGCCAACGACACAACTGTCGAAGGGCTCTTCTTCAGCCGCTTGGGCCCGGACGGCAGCACGCTGTTGGGGCTGCCGGTGCTGCTCTCCTCCGCCTGGCTCAGGCTGTCCTTCTTGGGATAAGGAGAACGTTTTCGGTTTCCCGGAAGGCTCTTCTTCGATCCTCTCTCCATCTCCTCTTCGCTGGCCCCCAGCCCTCCTTCAGGGGAGTTGGTGCAGGAAACCTCTTCTCTCATTGTACCGTCCACCAAACACTTCCCACGCTCCGCTGCAAAGACGGCCTGTCGTGCGGCACTTTTTCACCGTTTGCCCCTGCTGACAGCTGTAACAAACCTCAGCTCAGAAAGCTTGTACAACAAAATTCTTCTCTTCCGTCAAATAAAGTTACAGCTTCTGAAGCTCCATCGGACTGGACGTTGCTCTGGCTGCCCTGTTCCCCAGTTACCTTGTTAAATTTCTCTCTTTCACATTCCCCGCTCAACCTGGCAGACAGAACAACAACAAACCATCTGACAGGCAGGTCCACCTCTACCTCTTTTATACCCAAACACTTACCCAGGGCCAGCGCCCCCTTCTCATTGGCTGCACCGACTTCCAGAAGGTGCGGCCCAGCTCAGACAGGCAGGGAAGCAGGAAGTTAGCGTTATATGGGCGGGTTATAAAGTAAGGGGGTAAGTGGCGCTCTTAGCCAATAAGAGGTGCTGTGTCTAATGTTGCAGAGATGTCTGAGGCTTTATGGGTTCCAGATTTGGGCTGGAGCGTCAGTCCGCATGCAGCCTCATGCCTGCATTCACGTTTATCAATTCGTTATCAGGCAGAAATGAGCCTAAACATTTTATTTCCAGCAGCCACCAGTGTTAGCTTTAACGTTGACTACGTATTATGTGACATTTTCCCGACAACGTATTCTGAAGAAACGTTTTGGGTTTTTTTAAACAGCAAATCTGTAACATAACCATCATAAATCACTGGTTCAAAATGTCTTTTTATTTTCTACTTTAACATGGAAATAACTGTGAGTTCACACCAATATTTGTCTGCCACGATCTTTTCCATGCTGATAACCAGACTCTATAAAAACAAGTCAATCCATCAAACCATGTGCCACAACCTACAGTCAATGAAAATACTGAAGATTAAAAGGCCGAAGGAGGATTTATGGGTTATATATTGTATTTACTGATTTGGTATTCACGTTTAAAAATGGCATAAATTACACATCCTTCTATGACAGATGGTAAAGAAAGATTAAAAAAATAAAGGATTGTTCATAAATCTGTTTGGCTGCAGCAGATTTAAGCAGATCTGAGAGAAAATGTGAGATTGTGAAAGAACGCATCCTGGGAAGAGTTTCAAAAGATTAGTGTTTTCCTGACACACGATTGTCTCTGAAAACTCTGATGAACAATGAATTACTAAAACAGCAGACCAGTGCTTTAGAGTGTTTTAGAAACACTCTTAATGAGTAAACTCCTCCAATATCACGCCTGACATCAGCTGTCCTCCTCCTCTATGGCAGATCAGGAAGGGAGCGCAGACAGGACCCTAAATAACCCCCTGACCTAAGTGGCCCAGTGACCTCAGTCTGCTGAGGTGAGAGAGCACCTAATTGTGCCATCCATGGCCTGGAGGTAGAGCCGACATATGTTCCACCTTGGCACGGTGAACCCATGCGAGTCTGCAACCACTTAAACATATTTTCTACACGTTTGCAGTCATGACACAGCAGGAAGGCTCCTTTTGAGAAAATGACAACGTGTGGCTCCCGTTTTCTCCATCTGAGCACAGACAACAAGCTAGAGGGAACTTAAAAGTGAACAAGTCTTGCAAAAATCTACCTTTGATTCCCAATCAGTTTCCCAACATTGTGTCCATTTATATCTACAAGCGTCACAACATGGGTGACTAATGTGTGGATCATGGCGGAGACATCTTGTGGGGAGTTTTCTGCCGCTCTAAGCTGCAGAAATTCTGTAGTTTTTGATGACAGCATAGTTAAGTTGAAGCCTTTACATTTTCAAGAAGAGTCATCACGCATTTGATGTTTCCAAAACTGACTTCAGTCACTGTCCAGAGATGAAGACACGGAGAAGGCATTTTACCAGAAATAGATATTATTGACCAACCAACCTTACATGAGCTTTAACTAAATCTCATGTCATTCTCAACTTGCTGTTTGACGGCTTCCAGCCGACAATTTGGGTGTGATTGCAGCAGCATTTGAAGGGCTGCATGTGCGGAGGGCAGTTCAGAGGATTTTTGATGAGCCCCGTGATTGCACTGGTTTACATTTCATTCAGAGAACGACGCTGAATGGAAAGTGTGCTTGATCCCAGTTGGGTTCAATCATCTCTGAAGAAAAAAAAAAAAATTTCATCTGGCCATCAAAGTAAGTCTGTGGACAGAGACAATGAATTACACGAGGTTGTATTTACATAATAGGCCAAGTCAACTCCAGGATTAACTGGTATTAGAACTGGGGCTTATTGGGAGCCCTGGTGGAGACAGTGGAGGGACAGGAAAGTCATTGTTGCTGAGGCTAATCTCGGGAGCTGCTGCTTACCTTTTAGAGAAAGCGTGGCTGTGTGCCACCATCATGGAAAAAATTAGCTAATGAAACGAGTTGGCCAACAGGAATGTCGTGGCACATAGGAGAACAGAAGGGGAGAAAAAAGAAAGAGGGAGAGGGAAAGAGAATGGGAGAAGAATGGGAAAAGGGGAAAAGAAAAGGAGAAGAAAGGAGAGGGAGAAAAAGGGGAGGGGGCAGGGGGGCTGTCCAAACAGAACCAGATGCAGGAGTGTGGAGGCTCGTTTGATCTCTGTCCTCATAAGCTGATTGATGTTGCACATTTCATTTCCTTGTCAGAGTCTTGACATAATGTTTCACTAAACACTCAGGTCCTGCTCTCCTCTTCGTTTTATTTCCATGGGGGTCATAAGTTACCCTTTCTGGAGCTGAAAACAGATCATACACATATCAATATATATCAGTGTATATAGGCTTGCACATACACACAGGGGGGTGGAGGTTGGATATCAAAGAAGACCAATGTATTGTCTATTTCTGTCTCCACACCATATGGTTTGGTCCTGACTGAAATACAGCACTGAAGGGCAGCCATGTTGAAACTTTGAAGTTCCCCAAAAAAAGAAAAAAAAAAAGGCTTCTTAAAGTTCGTAATGCAGCCAGCTCAATTATCGTCATACACCACTGGGCCGACGCTCTGCAGTGACATCCTCAGCTGGTTGGAGCACAGCAGGATGACCAATCATAAGCGGTGTGTTTGGAAATCCACACTGGTTCAACAAAAGGAGCCAGTCATTAAATTCCTCCTCACCTTCACCCTCCTGGCCGTCGTTATTAATGTTTGCACACAGCACACTACCCCCCCATCATACCCATCCTTCCACTGTTCCATCCCTCCAGAGGAGCCTATAGTGGCACAAAAGCAGACATCTGGGACCCATTTCCCTCCTGGAGAAGCCCTTCCTGTGGGGTATCCACTTAGAGGGGTTCGGGAGGAGCAGGGCGGGGGAGTTGGGGGAGGGTGGGGCCGGGGGGTGAAGGTGCATGCTAGGTGGGGGTTAGTGGGGATGGAATTGGTTGGGGTAAGGGGGGCAGACTTCTTTCAAACTAAAGATCAAAATGATTTTATTTTTGGACAGAATCAAGAATCAACACCTGGTTAATAAGCAGTGAAACTAAAGGAGTAGTGCAACATTTTGCAAAAAAAAAAAAAAAAAAAGTATTAACAAGAGTTGTACGAGAAGAATTGTACCACTTTCAGGATTATTTGCAAAAAATGAAACTACAGTCAGCATGACATTATCGTAGTTGAGCATAATGATTGGAAACACGAGGAAGTCAATCCTGTCAGCTGTTGTTTTGTTTTTTTGATGTTTTTCAGAAGTATTTTTCACATGTTCATGAGCTTTTTAGTCAGAAAAAAAAAAGATCCACATCCACATGTCCCAGTGTTCTGACAGCTTCCATCTGATGAGGAGATGCTGACATCAACTGACATGATCGATGCTTCAGAACAGACTCTAACCAGACCTTGATGGGTGACTTTTTGGTCAGATGTTAACCTACATTAACATGTTTTTCACATAGAAAAGAATCACTTAGTATTAAAAACATGTCCCTTCCCCACTGCGTGTAAGTCTGTATTATTCTTGTTTAGCGGTGATTTATCTTCTAGTATTAGTGCGTAATTCATCATAACATTTAGTACTCAAGCTTCCTTCGAATGTCCCTGCTTTCATGTGTAATTTAGCCAATATCCTGCTCTGGCCCTGATTACAGTGTTTAAGCGCTGGGGTCCTTCCATGGCACATTACAAACAGTCCCAGTGGAGCTCACAGCTGAGCTGGAGATTCGGCATGCTGGGCTGGTTAGTGGTGAAAAGCAGGTTAGGGTGGTTAAAGGCTTGGGTGGTTCATCCTGGAACATCCAGGGAAGAAGCAGTGCATGATGCCTCAGTGCTTCTTGACTGATTTTAAGTGATTATTCAGAAAAACTTATGAGTTACCAAGTGCCCCAAAAACACTTTATTTTAAGTGCCTCCATCAAGCATTCATATGCAGTGCGATGTATTGTAATCAGATGTGTTTATATGTTTATAGGAAGCCACAATAGACGTCATATTTGCTTGCAAATACAATAATAATTAGTTGCAATAAACCATTCATTAAATGTTTATGTATTATTTGTAAGTCTTGATATGTTTTTAAATATAATGCTGCCAAAGAAGTCTTTTTCGGTGGTGTTAAGTTTTCTATCCTGTAATAATGTTGTAAATAAATGCTTAACAAGTTGTCGATCGATTTGCTCCAGATCAACCTGTAACTCTTTCCAGAAGGTGAGTGGTCAAATGGTCCAAACTGTCGTAAGCTGGCGACCTTAAACTTCTGCTTATTGAAAGCTGATCACAACCACACAGCCACTAGCTCAGCAACAAGTTACGAATTCTTTATAAAGTGGTTGCTTATTAGAAGTGGCGCCCAAGTTTATAAAATTTGTCTGTTCGTTAATGTAACACAGACGTAAACAACATACATGAAACATGAATTTATAAACAAACGGTAATGTCACATAAAAGCATTGACCTTTGCATGTTGATCATAATCTGTTCTGTAATTGTAAAACTGTTCCCAGTGAAAGTTCATCCTGCTGAGTCCAATCAGCCCGGCAGAAAGACAGTGATGTTATCCAGCTCTATATATAGCGAACATCACATGATAGTCATAAAGACGTCTGCTGAATCAGCCACTCAGATTTGACGAGTTAGGTTTACTTACTCTTTTTAATACTAATAAGAAATTTGGCAAGTCAGCAGATTAGAAAAGACCATGTGGCCGCAGGGGTTGGAAAATCCTGTTCAGCGTGAACTTCAGAAATGAGCTTATCAGGCCACAGAACTGTTACTGAGAGAGGAACTTCCATAAAAAACGTGTGCACCTGAGCAAAAACAACAAAACAGAGAGAGAGAGATGAAATTGATATTTAGCATATGTAAAATAGCAAGGGCAAAGTCCAAAGATCATTGGGTGATGTTTTAGTAAATACTGATTAGTACAGCCTGTCCTCTGCAGTATATCTGAAAACTGGAAATTGAAAGGGCAATTAATTTGGTCTGTGTCTGAACATGGCTCCTCTGTGCTGCAAATCAATATCTTCACATAAGCAGCCTGGCAGGGAGCCAACGCTGCTGCTTCCAACCTTACACTCTAAAAAGCTGGCTACTGGAGGCAGTGTCAAGCTGGGATCGGCAAGTTAGACACTATCGTGCATCCACTCCCGTCAAATGGACAGTGCAGCAGAGTCTGCAAGGTAGAGAGGAGTGCTGTGTTTCCACAACAGAGCTGTTGCACTGGAAACATCAACAGAGCTGGCTTCAAAGGGGTATGCCTTCACATTGAATCAATCCCCACTTCCATTAGATTAGATGACCTTACCAAAGTTACATTGCGCTAACGTTTCTTTATGGTTTCTCAAATCCCTCGCTCTGGTTCTGGTTCCCCCTGTGAAGCCACTTCAAACAGCCTCTGCCATGGCATATCCCTTTGTGCTCTAAAACAGCAAATATGTGTCTCTCTAAAATGTTTCAGATGCGAGCTTGCAGTGCTCCCAGAGGCACAGACAGCTTTGCACACAGACACACCAGAATCAGAGGGGTGGAGCGATAACTGAGCGTCAAGGTATAGAGCATCTACGGTGCTGTCAACTCAGCAGAAAGTCTGACTGACAGATGTGTGAGGGGAGAAGATGATACGGTGATGCAGAAAAACAGGGGAAAACGCAAAGAGAGAAGAGGCAAATAGTGTGGGAGAAATGCTGCAGCAGTAAATCAGTGTGGAAATAGGAGGAATGGGATGGGAGGGGGGCTGCAAAGGTCTAGAAACATATGTTTCAGTTTGTAAATAAAACAGTAAATTGCTATGGATATTGCTTAAATATCTGTGGGCTTTGTACCACGCTTGCGGAAGTTCCTCGGAAATCATTCTGGGACTGCCTTCTTAAAATGCCAAAGCGGCTTCTTAATGTCAAAGAGGCCATCTGGTTCTCGACCAATTCAAGATGTTTGCTTTTCATTTAGCTTTTCTTTCCTCCCGCCTGACGCTTCTTTTTTTAGATCAAATGTTTCACTTTTGGATTATTAATACCGATGTTTGCAATCAAAATCTTTAGCCAGCATGCACGACAGACACAAAGCTGTGAATCCCCCTTCACTTTTTATCAGCCGACACACAACTAGTGTAAAACGAGTATTTCGATTTTACCTTTCATAGAGCTACACTATATCTAAGGAGCAGATAGTAGTTGTTACACCACTTCAATCATTTTTATTTACTTTGGATATGAAGATTTTATATATCTAAAATGTGTTCACCTTCTTATCAAAACTAAAGATTACTACTTTAAGCAGCCAAAGCAGCCATAAGATGCAACAATAAAATACTGCGGTATTCATGCATTATTAATAATAATTGCAATTGTAAATTTCTGCATGACTATGCTCCACAACAAAATTATAATATATTACATGTAATAAATATTTTGATAGTTGTTACTTTGACTTAGATACAGGAATGAATACCTTTTGTAATTATAACCTGATAATAACTGCAGTGTTGGCAGCAGTGGAGGTCTTAGAATCTGTGAAATGAGTAGAAGTACTAATAACATGCTGTAAAAACATTGAATACCACCAAGTCCTGCATTCAAAGCTTCAGTAAAAGAACTGGAGTGAACTGGAATTGAAGTGAAGCGATATCAATGCAGTAGTAAGCAAAATGCTGCCATAGAATATAAATACCCAAGAAAAAATAAAGCTCTTCACAATTGTACTTCAGTTAATGTATACATTAAATGTATTAGTATAAATAAGCATTTTTAAATACACTCCTCAAGCAGACATTTCACTGTCAATACTTTACTACTTGTGCCTAAGGAAAATGATTAATGACTGACTTTTACCAGTAAAGGTGGCATGTGAGGTGTAAACCAATAAATGCAAATAGCCTGCTCATTCCATTGTGTCAGAGAGTTCACAGGAACAGGTCTGAGAGTGCACAGGTGGATGTTTGCACTGAGTTTCTTTCTTTCTTTCCTCCATGAATAAATTCAAATACTTGGATTCTGACATCATCTGTTGAAGAAGTGTGTGTGTAACACAAAGGAATACTTGACCCCCATGGGTTGTTTGTTACAAACTTTGATTCAGCTGCTCTTTAGTATCCAATTGTACAGGATGTTTAGGATATTTGTGTTGTTTGAGTGTTTAAACTATTGTTTCCAGTTTCACCGCACTCTGCCAGACAGCCAGTCAACACTTGAGACAACTTCCTTCCTTGATTTGAGTAGAAAGGAGTCCCATAATTGAATAAAACAAGATCCCTCCCTCTCTTTACATACCACACACACACACACACACACACACACACACACACACACAAACACACACACACACACACACACGTTTTACAGGATGGTGTATAAACTTAATGGGACGCATTTGGTTCCAAAGCCCCCAGCTTGCTCAGTGGAAAGTGAGCCGGATTGTTTTTCAGTTTCTTAATGTCGAAGTTTATAACAGCCAGATAAAAAATGTTGCCATGGTGATTTAACCACAACATTGCAATTACCTTGATGCAATGAGACTCTGGGGGCTTACAAACAAACCAGTTTAATGCAATTAACATATAAGTATCACCAAAAATGTCCTTAAAACGCAGAGGAAGGATGCAGGAAAGCAACAAAGAACGTGAAATAATGATAGTGGCTTTTTAAGGAAAAAAGTTACTGATCTTTCTAGTGAATAACAAAGCAATGAACCAGACTCACTTCCCTCACTCGCAAGCATGGAAGGAGTTTTTTTCCTCAACATCTCATGGATGGACTTAAGAGACACACTTTCACCAGATAAATGAATCACTTAATAAGTTATAATGCACCAAAACCTGATAGTGCAGTAATAATCCAGTCCCACATTTTTAATGTCAACTTCAAAGTCCTTCAATCAGTCAGCTACTTTAACAAAATCATACAGCAAAAAACTCTGCGTCCCCACCCCCCACCTTCCCTTTGAGGGATAAAATAAAAATGTGGATGGATGGAATAATTGCCAGACTTCAAAGTGCAGGTTATTGGTCTGCATTTGCTGTTACGATTGCAATGCTGTGGGGTGTTTTTTCGTCATAAATGTGGCTTCAGTGGGTGGGAGAAGCTGTTCACTCTTCTCATGGCGCAAATCCCACTTCTAATGCCCAACACTGACCCTCCTGACCCAGGCTTGTAGGGGGAAGAAGAATGTGCAGCAACTCCAGTCTGCCTCCATGACACTTTCTCATGTTTCATGGAAGTCACGAGCCTTATGAAGACAATAGCTATATATTTTTTTTTTTTTTTTTTTTTTGCTGTTGCATTTCCTTTGAGGAATTAAATGCTTTAAAGGAACAGAAACTGTAAAAGATGTCGACACATTTCTTCTATAAAAGAGGAACGGTTTTTAGCCACTGGCCTAGTTATTTTAAGACTTTTCTGCAAAAACACACAACGTTTTACATGGGATGTCAAAAACAACACATTTTTTATTAAAATGACTACCCGCTCCTGTACAAATACACATTCCTACTTTCAGTCAAGTGATACATGTGGCCGAGGAAATACAGTAAAATAATCTCACTAATAATTCCATGCACATCAATGGCAGCGTGGCAGTTACGAGATCTAATGCTGTCATTTTCTTTGAATGTTTTAAGTCACACCGATAAAAAAATAATACAAAAAGCATTCTTTACATGAAAAATGCCCCTTCATAGTTCAGAAATATATTAAATCAGGGCATGTGGTGCTTTTTTAGAATTGCAGATGAGTTCATTCACTTTGATGTCACAGGATTTTGTGGTTGCCCATTTTTGCAGACCCTTACACACAGTTAAAGCAATGCATATTATATATTAAAGCATTGAAATCACCACTGTGATATAAGTACTTCATCATTTGCATGTGCAATCTGTGATTGAAACATGGCTGGTTTGAGGTTATTTCATCATTCACTAACACAAAAAAATAAGATAGAAAAGAAAAGAAAAAATACATTGTTATATTGTAAAGTAGGGTTGTGATGTACACATACTGAGTGTTTTAATTGTTGGAAGAGTGACCCCCTCTAATGGCTACAGCATGAAACTGCACCTGCTAATTACAACTGGCTGTCGATTTGAAATGCCCTTCACCCTGTAGTCGATAATAATGACCATATTTTTCATTTATTTTGTCATGAGGAAATTTTGCATATATATGACTAAGTATGAAACTGAGGTGAAAATGTAAAAGAACAAAATCCATCATATAAAACGGGGTAAGATTTTGTCCATAAAGCGACTCAATCACAACAAATCCTGCACAATAAAAGGAGAGGAGGCCTGGGTGGAGACACTGATGCTCATCTACAATAAAAAATATTCAACACTCTCCCCTGATTCCTCTTAAAAGTGTCCTCTTTCACTCCCACGCTGTGATGCTCCAGCACAGTGAGCGAACTTCAGAGTCTGACTGACCAATGTGGGACATTTCATGTTTTTAAAAGTCACTGAGGATACTGATGTCAGCAAACTCATTGCGGTAGCGCCGGGCGCTCAAGGCGAGGAGGAAGGACCACTTCAGGCTCATGAAGCTCCACACACAGGACAGGTAGAGACTCTGAGGGTCAGTCAAGGCTGTGGGAGGGGAACAAGCACATATTAGATTATCAGAGTGGTATATTCTTTATTATCATACCTGGTCAAAGACACTGTAAATAGCACCACGTAGATCATCACAGCTGCACTGCATTACATACAGTCAAACTTATATTGGAATTACACCCATATTTTACTCACTTATACAGTGTGAGACTCCTCAAATACATATTGTATGTGTGATATATATTGTATGAGTTGGGATTATTGAGGGTAAAACCAAAAATGTGGGAATCTCAAAACCAAAGAGGAAAGAAAATCTCCCTCTGGTAGATGAGGTCTTTTGTTCAGCAAACTTGTCATCACATACTGACTTCTGAAACTGAGCGAGAAGTGCGGTCTGTCTCTGTATTTCCAGCTGTTTAGGAACCACTCCGCTCCAGCTTGAGAGCGGTGAAAAGTTCTCCTAAAAAAATCTAAAAATAACTTTTCACTTCAGAAATCGTATATTTTGGACTTGAGATGAACAATTTTCTATCTTTTAAGTCATGAAAGAATTTTGAACAGTTTGGAACTGTTTCACCTCATCCCAAAGGTGCCATATGGGGTTGAGGTACTTGAACAGACCAGTCAAATTCTTCCACACCACACTAACTAAAAGGGGTTTGTGTACTTTGCCAGAAAGGAAATGGCCCCGATTCCCCAAATTATGGTTACAAAAATTGAAGCAAACAATTGTCCATTGTCTATCTTTGTTTGCTGCATTAAGAGTTCCCTTCACTGTAACCAAGGAGCCCTGCACAAACCATGAAAAACAAAAACTACGCAAACACAGACAGACAAGGGGTTCCCTTGGTCTAATGTTTAACAGTTATACAGGAAATAAGACACAAAAAACTATTTCTGAATTGATTGTAGCCTTAAAATGTGCCACATGCAGATATGATGCATCCAAACATTTTCTCAAAAATTGAATTTTCTCCATTTTTATGAATGGTAATTGTAGGAAATCTGTAGGTTAAGTAGACATAATTGCATAATAAAGAAAAAACAGCTCAATTGGGACAGTTGTCTCCTTCAACACATCATCCACTGGACCTTCATCCATTTATATTTATGTGGAGTCTGACTGATCACACAATTGGAAAAACAAATGTAACACCAGGTACAACACATTAGGAAACATCCGCACTACTCTAGTCTCATGTGCATGATGTGACCCACTAATATAGGGGTCGACAACCCAGTTCCCCCACACTTTTGGTAAAGAACAGTAAACACACACTGCGCTAATGTGTGACAGGAAATTGATGGAGAGGAGCTTACATTCTTTTTTGCTGATGGCAATAGACAGGAAGGAGATGAAGGCTATGACTGCCAGCAGAGAGAAGAAAACACCAATGTAGAAGAAGAATTTTAGGCCCTTCAGCCAGGTCCTCCAGTAGTCCTGCAGATACATGATGTGAGTGATGAGGGTCCAAAGTGCCAGCACACCTGAGGGACGAACACACAGGAGACTTAGCATTCAAGCTACATTATTTCAACACACTGACAAAATCCTCACCCAGAAATTTTCCTGTTATTGTTGCAATAAGGGACTGAAATTACCAAGGACTCAAAACAATGCATTCAAAAGCTATTGTATCAATCAAACCAACAAACTCAGCAGTTAGCTCTGGACAGTACAAATACAACAATGTAGGTAAAAAGAAGGACAGACTTATTCAAATTGTTCTCTCCCTATAGAGATTCTGTTTTTTGAAATCTGCCAAGTTCTTTATTTTCCCCCAAATTCACAATCTGTTGACTGATTGCAGAAATAAACATTGACATGGTCTCAGAATCTAAGTTTCATGTCTGACCTATAGTGCATCCTCTTTACAGGGTCAGTGTGAGCCCCACTACCAACTTTTGTTCATAAATGAAGTGAATGGAAACCAGCAGCAGGCTAGACTTTTGAATGCTAATCTAAAATGATATTGTCAGTAAAGGGTGATAATTGTTGACATTGACATTTATTTGGATGATCATGAACTTACAGTGGCGCAAGGCATGAGTGTTCATTTTTCAGCAACAGATACATCATGATGCAGCATGTTCCCATTTGCTGAGTCAATGAATCACACTTCTTTCTTCCTTCTTTTGATTTACAGCAACCCCAGCATCCTCGAGCTGAGCTACATTTGTATTATACTGGATTTCCCCCAACTGGCTCTCCCAGAGCAGTGACAGGAGGAGCTGAAGTGTAGCAACCTGAGGTCAGCTTCTACTTCAGTTTGAGTGTTGAGTGGGGTAAACACTTTTTCAGAATGAGGGTGTACAATTAACACACACATATTGACCCATGTGTATTGGCAAAACAGGCCTGGAGCAGTTTGCAGCCAGAGTAAATATACTGAGAGTATAGTCTCTAATTTTCCACTTCAGGCATCAGTTATATTTCATGTTGTTCTTCTAATTTCTCTGAGAATTGTGTTAATTTTATCTGTGTGGGTCACTGATCTTAGTTGTGAGAGAAAAGGAATAATTCAGTGTCTATGATCATTTGCAAATTTATGATTACTTATAACTTTTGATCAAAATAAGAGGCCATATGAGTCTGTTTAAAAGCCACTAAAAGTGATACCAGTACATCCTGTGAACGGATGTAGAGAGCAGAGTTTATAGCTAACTTGTGGCATAACAGTGGCTCAAAGGTCAGACTGGTGGACACAACTGTTAACAAAGTCCATTCAACAATTCACACTGTACAAATCTATTGAAATAGATAGATAGATAGATAGATACTTTATTAATCCCCGAAGGGGTTCTTGCTGTGAACCACAGTTAGAAAACGACTCACTCCAAATTCACTGGATCATAATATTGCCATTTTGGTGACATTTGAAACCAACCATATCCAATCATTTGCTTGTGTTTTCATGTCCTGCATTAAAGACTGAAATCTACTTGTTAGAGTCAAGTTTAAAATTAAACTCGCAGAAATGTATGAATAGCAGAAAACCAACATCTGTGTCAAAATGTGAAAAGAATACAATTCAACTTAAGATGCTTTGAAAAGGGTTTGGTATTTGGTAAGAATGGGTGACTGACCACATATTTGGAATAAAACATATGCTTCAAATAATGTGACTTGGAAACCCACTAAATTCACAGTAAGGGATCTACATTACAATGTCTCTGCAGTGCAATAATATCATTTATGACATTCCTATTTCCATTCATTTAGCCGAACGCTGTAAAACCTGCAGCGAGACACACTGATCTGATGTTCAGGAAGGAATAATCTGATTTGACCAAATAACCCCACTGAGCCTTCGACAAGTGGGATCTGTATTTATAGTGACCAGTCTGAGGATGACGTGGGGGGACTGTCAGTGCTGTTCTGCTGCACATATGAGTAAATCCATGCACCCTGACAGGAGACAAAAGACAGATCTGAAGGACAAACAGGCTGGGGACAGACAGCAGCAGTGTTTACCTGACAGTCCTCCCATGGCACCGGTCCACGGCTGCTTGTACACGATGTTCCACACCAGGAAAGCCGAGAAGCCCACCAGGACACCAAACGACGCGTAGCCGATACTGATGTATGTTTTATTTACAGCCATTATGGCAAAAATAAACAGAACAAATAATAAACAAATGCAGAGGCGGAAAATAGCGGAGACGCTGCCAACGAGCGCGTGTGTTTGTGTGTGAGAGAGAGAGAGAGAGCAGCGAGCTGTTATTATCAGAATAAAAGCACCCGGTCAATCTGCAAACCTCAGAAGGCAAAGTGTAACTACAGACACATGTCCTGCTGACTAACGGTGGTTGTCAAACATGACAAAGCGTTTCTTTTTTTTTTTTTTTGTTCAGCTGTAAAAACACAACCACACTACGTCATCTGCTGTGAACCAAAGAGACCTGCGGAGTGCGGACAATGTGTGGCTGTGAGTCCGCACAGCGCCCCCTGCAGGACCAGGTTCAGGTCACCCCCTCACCCCCTCTCTCCATGAAGCCGTCTGAGGTCTGCCTCCGGGTCTGGAGTCCCACATCACTCCTCCAGATTTGAGGAAGCGGGCAGGAAGCATCAGTGCAGATCCATCACAGCCCTGCCACAAACATGTTTCACGTTGTCCCCTCTGGACGGCCTTACAGGACAAAACGACCAGAGCTGAGATCAGTTTCTTCCCCCAGGCCGAACACCTCAGTCAGCCACACAGTATCAGTAACCCTCTGACACCAAACAGATATTGTCATTACATCGGAGACTGCACTAAATACTGCAAAATCACTGAATCAGCTGCAATAGTACATGTAAATAATAATATATAACATATGTATATAGAAATGTTTACATTTCAGTTTCCATACCCATCCACCCCTTGTATGCAGTTCCATCCAATATTTACTTTTTGTTTCACTGCACTCATGCAATCATACTGTACAGTGGCAAAGGGAAAATTTTATTTTCACTGTAATTCAATTTGTAAACCACACAGGAACAGGATGTATGGATAATTTGGTAATTGTTTTGCAACACACATGGGTTTTCATGGCAAACTAACAATAACTGGTGTCCAGTCGTTGGACACCTCACATCTCATTGCTTTCACTTCAATGATCATGCAGATTGACTACAGGGGTTTATTTGTCATAAAAAAAAATAAAACTTAAAATAACATGAGATAGTAAACAATTGAAAAAAATCATAAACATAAACACATAAAGGCAATAAAAGTCAATAACATCCATAAATAAAAGGAACAGAGCACCAGAGAAATATAAAAGATGACACCAATAATGAAAAGAACTTATAGTTGTAAAAGCAAAATTCAGACATAAACCATAGAGTGATGCAAAAGTAAATCCCAACTGAAGGTTTAATGAATTGAAAGCAAAACGATTAAAAACAAACAAACAAACAAAAAACATTTTTGAGTTGCTTCTTAAATATACCAACTGATTTGTTGATCTAATATGTAGTGGGAGTAAGACATTTAATAAACCAACATTAACTGACTGACTGAGCTGTCAACTGCAAACATCGTTATATGGTAAATATTTTGTATTTAACCACATATTTAAACAGGACTAATGCTCAGTTTTCTGCAGCAGATTTATGAAAAACATATTCAGTTTGAAATTGTGTTCATACAGTTAAACATCATGAAGCATCATTGTGATGAAACAATTCAAAGGATTATACTTTTAAAGAGTTATTCAGAGTAGGAACCAAAACAAAACACTAGGTTTAAGCAAGACATTATCCCAGAGTTTCAAAGTAGTTAGAAATGAATATATTTTCTTCAAATTCACAACTATCGATGGAAATTGACACATTTGACCCGAACCAGTCCAAAATTGTGATTCTCCTTGGGATTGTATGCCATCCCATCTGGCTGCACCCCTAACCACGGAGCCTTTAGGTGAACAACCAGGCCACAGGTAGACCAGTTGACACACAGATGTGCCCAGCAGATGTTGCCTGCTCTGCCCAGTCGGAAAACCAGCTTTAGTCAATTGGATTCATTTAATTAAATGTCAAAGTACATCAAGACAACAAGAAGCAGGGAGATAGGCTTGACGGGTGGTATTTAAAATCGAAAAGCATAACATAAGACACCCATTGTGCATGAATTCATTTATTATTTATTAGATATTTTAATGAGAAATTTGGTAAATACGTTTTAAGTAGCCTACTTCGGTTCCAGCATCCTAGAGGAGCTGTTTTTCCATTTAGAAATCTGTTTTCTTTATTATTATTGTCATTTGGATGTTTGGCCTCACTTATAAGTATATTTTCAGGCACATTTTTGTGTACATGCGATGAAACACATCTAGAGGGGATCCCGAAACACGGCTCACACCGATGGAGGGCGTTAATTCAGCGCTGCATCCGGCAGCCGCCAAAAAACACACGCCTAGAAGAAGAAGGAGGAGCAGCAGCAGAAGAAGACGACGAAGAAGAAGGGGGGCGAGCAGCTGGTGACAGCCCGAGTGAACCGCTCCCCCAGTAGCAGTCAGTAAACTGGAGTAAACGGAGACGCTTTCGGACAGGTTGATGGAAACGCTGTACTGAGGTCCACCGCTAACAGGAGACACGCTGTACAACTTTGAGCCGGCCGGCTCACGCCTGTGGGGTCGGTCCTGTCTCTGGTCCCGGTCATGTTATCGTCCGTGGAGAACTGAGTGAACACTGTTGCTTCGAGTTTAGCATAGGTAACGTTAACGTTAGCAGCAGCGTTAGGTGTTAGCTCGGTGTTTACGGTGGCATCGAGCAGTCCGTTGCTGTAGCCTGTCACCTTGTCGACAAAACGCCTGGTGGTCGGCTGTCTGCCAAAGATGGGTGACATAAACCCATCGACATCTCACGCATTTCAGTCGGAGGTGAGTGTTTTGTGTCACTGTTTTACGGTGAAGAGTTTGCAGTCACGGCTAACAACGCTAGCAGACGTCAACTTGCCCGAGGTCTGTCACCACACGGTGTAGCAGCTGCTGATTAGTTAGCGTTAGCTCACTAATATTAGCTACTGCTGCAGAAATAAGACAACTTTCACGCGTTTGGTCCATCTTACATCTTTGAGCCAACTTTCACTACTAAAAGTTGACATTTGGCGAGTAAATGAGTCATTAACCGTACTTCTGGTGTACTTAGATGACTGATGTCTCCGTTAAAGCTAGCGTTAGCTCACGATTACGTCGAAAAGGAAAACATTCCTTCATTATTGCGGAGCATGCTAACATTAACATTAGCTAACTAAGCTTCATAATCACGACATCTGCTTTTATTACCGGCTAACAGTTGGATAACACTGATGCTTCGAGACTATTGAAGGGTCTGTGATGTGAATTCATTTATTTAGTTTTGACAGCTAAACTCCACCGACACTTGCAAGTTGCTAGCCTCTTTAGCGTTACTTATTTGCTGCCCATTGCTAGCGGAACAAGCTAACACTAGCTGTCGTTTTTAGTTGGTGCTAATCGGCGGGGGTTGGCAGCAACGATTTCAGGCGAGTCCAGAGAAATGTGTTTATGCAGTTCATTAAGCTTGAGCCCATGTTGCTATGCTATTGTTTCGTTTCTTTCCGTTTGTTTACGTCGCAGCGAGCCAACCCCGAGTGTGAGTATGCTGGTTGTTTGATGATCAGTAAGTGTTGGCGATGTGTAGGTTTGATGCATCAAATGTTTCGTTTCTTTGGCTGTGTTTCAGGGCTTCAGTCCGCCGTACAGGAGGAGGAGGACAGTAGAGGATTTTAACAAGTTTTGCACTTTTGTCCTGGCCTACGCCGGTTACATCCCATACCCCCAGGAGGTGAGTAAATGAAGCGGCAGCTCCTGCACGCCCATCCTCACATTAGCACCAGCATTTTGGGGCTTAGCTGACTTATTTTATTTTATGTGATTGTAATTGTAAAAATTGGCTGTGTAACCACCCCGAGTACCGTTTCTTAGTGTTGCATCACATTTCTAAATGTGAGCAAGCTGAAGTCAAATAAAATGCAAAGCAGAAAAAAACCTTCACCAAAATGTAGATGCATTGGATAACAGAGTAAAACAAAATTGTCCTATGTTCAGTGAAAAGGTGCTGCTGGTGGTAAATTAATGAAGATAAGTCACTTATTTATTTTTTTAAGAAAAAAACGTATATGAATATAGACGACATGGATGTTGTATTTATAGTAAAATCTTTAAACCTTAAAATGTGTAATCATTGCAAAGTTGATATTAGATTGGGGTTTTCTTGCTTTACTCGAATTGTATTCTCTGTTTAAAGAAAGGGAGGTAAATATCCAGACAATGAGATTATCTTAAGTGGAGTCTTTTGTCTCCAGCTACAAGTGTCTTTTTCAGTTGAGACACCTTCTGCTAAGAACTAACCTCAAGTATTCATTTTACACAACAGACTACAGCAGGTAATTTATGTGGTGAGAATAGTATTTTGTTCACTCACACTTTTTCAGCATTGGATTCAGCATCCTGTCTTTTTTTTTTTTTCTCTTCAATACTTCCACAGAAAAGACCCTCCAGGTTGGAGGGATGTTCTGGTAAAGTTGTCACACCCATAAAGACTTCATCAAAGTTTGTTGTGTTACTATACTGTTGCAAAACATTTAAGAAAAAAAAAAAGAAATATATATATATATATATGTGTAAACTTTCATTACTTTTAAAACCAAAAATTGGTAACATGCAATAACTTTTTTTTTTTGTATGAGTAAAATGTCTTTCTTTTTGTTTGACAGTTCACTTACTTTTCATCACCATCAGTACCAGTGGTTTCTGAATTATGAATCGTTTTTTTTTTAGTTGTGGATGTTCCTTTGAAGGCTTTTTCTTTAACCATGCTGCTTTTCTATTTTTCTCTGAGGCCTACTACATTTGTTTTCACCCCTCCTTCCTGTGCATATTTTGTCACCTGGTTTAAGACTGTCTTGTCATCAGTTGATACTTGGTGATTGGTTCTGTGCATCACATCAACCTGCTATTGTAAATCCAAAATAATTTTAGCTATTCAAGAATGAGAGATCATGAAGATCTAAATTGAGTTTGAACCATGTGATAGAAATAGTTCAGCCCAACATTTAAGCTGTCCTGACAGTACTTAAGCACTCCCTGTACTGTCATTACTCTTGGCCTGTTGCACTTCAACCATAACACTAACTATTTAACATTGTTATACAAGGGAACTTATGACATCAAAGTTTCTCTAAGACATAGTGAAGCTCTTTCCCAGTAAAAATACAGCAATCATAGTTATAACTAAAGACAGCTAAATCTTAAGTCCTAAACTACATCTTACCCACATGTAGGTGTCTAAAGTGCAGTGCATCACGGTAATGCTTGGTCCTCTGGGCATGTGCTGTTTGATAATCATTTATATCGTAGTTAGTCATTTAATTTTTGAGTGGACTCATGTTTGCAAAGCTTATTTATTTATTTATTTATTTTTAAATTACTGACCCCTACTTGTGGATTTATTGTTACAGGACTCTCCACTGCGCAGTAGTTCCAGCCCCCCCAACAGTACAGGCAGTACAGCTGACAGTGATGGCTGGACCCCAGGACCTCCAGCCTCTTGCCCCCAGCGCCCCACCAAAGTATCACAGGACAGGAGCAGGAAACGTCCACAGCCAGGAACCATGCTGTCCAACCACACCAAGAAAGATGTGAGTTGAACTGATAACTCATCACACCCTCACACCTTTTGTGTTTGTCTACTTTCAAATTTTTTTCCCCCTGTTTCTTTAGCATGCAATCGCCACCCTGCACCCAGATGACCGCAGGAAAGCAGACAAGCTGAAGAAGAAGAAGAGAAGAAAGGAGAGAGAGCATCAGGCTGGAGATGAAAGTGAGACTCAGCAGGCCCACTCATCAGTTTCAGAGCTCCAGTACCCAATATCTTTTGGTGGCCGAGCAATCAAAGAAGAGCCAGAAGATGATATCAGCATTCCCCTCCACCCCCAGCGACTGCCAAGCCCTTCCCCCTGCAAGGAAGAGCCCAAGGAGGAGCGTCGATACTGGGATGGCCGAGACCTTGAAGAAGGAGTAGTAAAGGTACAGAAGGTGGAGGGCTTTTCAGGAAACAGAACGGTATTCCGCCAGGGAAAACAAGTGGTGTTCAGAGACGAAGATGGATCAGGAGAGGATGAGGACATTATGGTAGATTCAGGTGAGGTCTTGTGAGGGTAAATGTTGCATTGTTACAAGTTTGACAAAATGACAAGCATTGATTCCGTGGTTTTTCTCTCATTTCTTTTCAGATGACGACTCGTGGGACTTGGTCACATGTTTCTGCATGAAGCCTTTTGCTGGCCGGGCCATGATTGAGTGTAACAAATGTCACACCTGGATCCACCTGTCATGTGCTAAGATCCGCAAGAGCCATGTGCCAGAGACATACGTGTGCCAGAGCTGCCGAGAGACACACGGAGCCCCAGATGCCCGCCGCTCCCACCGCTCACGTGTAGGCCCGCGCAAACACCTGCTAGACTGACCCCAAGCTGAACCGTGAACTCTGAACCCTTCCTCTTTTGCCTCTTCTCCACCTGCTGAACTGACCCTTCCTCAAATTCAGGTCTTGGGCAGTTCATTCTTTGTCCCTCATGGTCAGACATGACCCACATTTTCTATAAAGACTGTGGTGGACCTATCCCAAGCCCTTACTCAATTTGAGAACGGTTTGAGTGCTGTTTTAGATTTACTAAGGTTTGTTTCTGCTTCCCTACAGACTTTGTGCGTAAGGCAATCACCAGATGGATGTCTGTCTGTAGATAACATTAGAATAGCAGCAAACCGCTACTGTTGGGACTTGGTGTCTCGTGAACACTGGAAAACATTAGAACTGCCACATAGAGAATACCCTCAAAACTGCCACCCATTATGGTGCATGCTGGGATTTGTGGGAAAGACTGTTTGCACTTTTTCACTTTTTTCCTGGTTTTAAAACCATCTGACCTTTCTGTAATAGGGACAGGTATGTCTTTCTGATTAAACTGGATTTGATTTCTCAAAGATGCCTCTGTTAATGTTACATAATTAACCGTGAAAAAAAAGAAGAAAATAAATTAAGACTTGTGTTAATTGCTTCAGATGGTGCTATAGTATTAAGCTGAGGTATAATCCAATAGAACAAAGATCTAGGATAAGAGACTAGACTGTACATCTGCTTCATCTGCTTGTTGGTCTGTTTTGTTATCAAAGACACTGTGAAAGAATATCACCAAGGGTTTAAGCCCGTACAACAGAACCAAGCGCTTGTTACTCTCCCTTCCATTTCACAAGCTGTCTTCCAGCTTCAGCTACCCATCACTATCAGTGTGTTGATTGGCCACACACACATGCAGCTTTCACATGCATTGTTCTTTAATAGTGTTCTCTTATAATAGCGTTCTCTTTTAATTTCATGGTTTATAAAAACCCCAAATAATTGACAAGATTCAGACAACATAGGTTTTCAGTTTTCAGTTGAGGTGTGTTTTATCGCCTGGTGTCAGCATGATTTAGCTGTATTTCCTGACAAGGTTGGAGAGTTGTATTGTTCACAAATGCTTTTATTTTACAAACCGTTCACAACCAGGTTTTCAGAGAAAAAAAATTATTATAAAAGGGACCTCATGTGGCCACGTTGTTAAAATTATAAACAGAAAAATGCTATCATAACTGGAATGGTTATTAGTGAAATTCACTCCAGTCCGATTGAAATTATGCATGTGAGTGTATTTGTTTGAATGGCCAACGCTGTGTGAGGATGTTGCATGAGCTGTTAAAATTTGTTTCAGCCAAGCTCCATGGTTTTTGTAAGATGGGGAGATTGATATCGGCAAAGTACTGTAGGCAGGGTTGGTTTGTTTGTCAAATCAGAAAAACAGATCTCAGTCTCTTATCACCTTTCACTAATGTTATTACAGCAGTATTCAGTTACTCCCATATGTCAGGAGGTTTATTTGGGGGGGAAGGGTCTTTTTTTGCTTATTTCTTAAACCTTGCTCCAATTTGGATGAAAAATTTTAAAGCTTTGTTATTCATGTGCCATCTGCTGTTGGGCCTGTCTGTGTAGGCTACATGTTGTTTCTGATAATACAAAAGCCATACTGTAGAGTGACAGATTTTAGAGTCAGAGCCTTGGATATTAGACCAGGATGGGGTTTTACAATGCAGCATCAATGACGTTACCAGGGAACGACAAACACACAATGAATGTTTGGTTTGCGAAGAACACAAGACTCTCCCAAGAGTGTGAATTGGTTTAACTCATCTCTGCACTCCGTGTTCTGCTATTTACAAATGTTCCCCAACTGGTTCATACTCAGCAATTCCGCAGGCCATGGTGTTTTTAAGAACTAAAATCATCCTTTACTTGCTGTTTCTCAGGACATTCATGTCTTGAAGAGAACCTGAAGACACCTCCAGGCACAAATTCCTAACGCTCTTCTCCGACTTAAAGACATCAGTGTAATCAATGTTAGCGACTCTCATTGTGATACAGCTCGTGTATTCTGACCCTGGGTTGTCTTATCCCCTTATTGAGAAAGCGTTGTCTATACTGTGGTGCAAACTGTTTCTGTGAAACTATGTAAACTATTGTAAATAAAGAGTTACCATTTTAATTTGTTGCCTTTTGTCTTTTATAGTTTCGATGAGTTTTGAAATGGACCTGACTGCGTGGTATGCTCTTGAAATCAGACACAAGATCTGTTTTGTTTGTATTTATTGTAGTCTTTACAGGACAGAGAACACAGGTTTCTCAACCATTCACTACATTACACTGGGTGGGTCAGTTTCGACCATGAGCTGACTAACAATAGGGAGCAGCCTTTCTGTTGGACTCATGGTGGCACTAGAAGAGAGATAACCAGCTGACCTGTCAAAAAAAAAAAAAAAACTTAGCACACTGACAGCTAAAGAGGGGACAAGTACTACAAAGAAAATCAGTGCAAAATGTCTGCTGTAATTGTAACCCCAAGCAAAAATTGATGTCTCACTGTAGAGACTTGCAGTGACAGACGTCTGTCTAACTTGTCACTGATGGCAAAATAAGAATCCTGAAGAGGATGCCATTAGAAGTCAGATCAATCACTCTCTTTTAGATGTACTCTATAGAGTTCAGTATAAAGCATCAGCAGCATCTTTCATATCAACTAGCTTTAAATACTGTACTGTATATTTTGTGAAAAACATTATCTTTTATATATTTAGTAAAATACCTTTTATGTCAAGTAAATTCTCTGTAGTTCATTTCAGTGTCCCCAGACAAAGTCCAAAACAAATGAGTAACTCAGTGTGAGGATTAAACACACTTTTGTGCTACAAATTCTGTACCTCAAAGAGAAAGTCAATGACATTTTCCCATGTCAGCGTCACTACGCTGATCTCATTTTAAATAGCTACCTATGAAAATTAACTGAGGGCAGTCTATCAGCTAAGTAATAATGCTGACTGAAAAACACAGTTAAAAATTAATTCAAATAAGAAAGAATAAAAAATGGACTGAGAGCAATGTCAAATTAAAAGATATGGCACTAGAATAGTGTACACCAGGGCTATTCAACAATGTTACTTAGGGGGCCACATTTCTTTAAAGCTAGGTGCCTGGGGGACAGATAGTTATCTGAGTTATTCTCATTATCTGTACTTATATATTGGTACTATAGGTGGGCAACATGGCAGCATAGTGTTTATCGCTGTTGCCCCACAACAAAAAGGTTGCAGGTTTGGTTCCCGGGCCTGGGGCCTTTCTGTGTGGAGTTTACATGTCCTCCCTGTGCCTGCGTGGGTTCCCTCTGGGTACTCCGGGTTCCTCCCACCGTCCAAAGACATCATGTTTAGGTTAATTGGTGACTCTAAATTGTCTGTAGGTCTGAGTGTGAGTGGTTGTTGGTCTCTGTCTGTCTGTGTGTGTTGGCCCTGTGATGGACTGGTGACCTGTCCAGGGTGTACCCCGCCCTTGGCTCCAGCACCCCCGCACCCAGAAACAGATAAGCGGTAGAAGATGAATGAATCAATGAATGGTACTATAGGCGCCTTTTGTAAAAGAAACCAATAAATCAGAATATAATTAATATTGCTTTATTATCTCTTATGTACAGATTTTGTAATGATGAATGTGTAAAACTTATGTAGTTCACACTCATTCTCTATGGGGCTTATATATCTGCTTTTGCAATTCATTTGCAATAAATTCAATGGCAGACCAGTCAAAATTGACAATTGTGCCATCAGTTGAATAGAGCTAGTGTACATGCTAAACCTCACCTTTTACATCAAATTTGTGTAACGATGTAACTGTGCAAGAAAAAGAATAAATTTTGTTTAGTGTTACTCAGATCAGCTCCAGCAGCAAGTTATTGTCTGTCATAGTAACAGCTTTAGCAGCAAACAACCTACATAAGGGATAGTGTTGATCTGGATGTTTTCTGCTCTCATCCAAGCCAGAATATTCTTCATTCATATCTCCTTTTTTCGAAATGAAGACAAATTCAATTTTATAACGTACTGATATCACTGTCTTTCCTCTTTTCCGATATTAAGAGTGATGGATATACTTTAGTCTTCACCGTCTTCATGTTAGAATTTTGGCTGCACAGAAATAATCAATAAACTTAAACTCCAAATGGAATTATTGCTTTAAAATTGCAGTCTAGCCAGGATGTTTGTAAAAATTGCGGAGAGAATTTGAGCCCGTCTCTCATTGGTTGAATCCCTATGCTATCCCTCCCCCTACATCAAAATCCACAGCTTTACAGATATAAGTTTGGAGCACCAGTTTGCACCTGCTGACTGACACCTCAATGAGCAGCAGACATGCCACTAAAAGGCATGATGAATTAAGATGAGACAATGTCATCAACAAACAAAGACACAAAAAGGAGTTACACAATCTTCCCTCAGTCCTGGGTAGCCTCAGGGTCACAGTCATGAAACATGTTTCTGCATAGTGTTGCTCTTAACAGTTAGTGAAACATCTGCTATGTTACAACATTATTCAATTCAAAACTACCAGGGTGATGCACACAGAAACACTATAAACGGCAATGACAAGGGGTAAAATTACAGCACAGTTCATATTTGACTACAAATGTCAAGAAGCTTTTTTAATATGTACACATAGTTGTGCTCATGGTTGAGGAAAATGATCACCACATCCACAGTAACTACAAGTTCCTCTGTGTAGTGCGTATATAAAACTATGTTCAAGGCTATTGTCTGATGTCCAGCAGCTGGCAGATGTTTGAGCAGCCCTGTCAGCCAGCTAAACACTCAAAGAAACTGTGAGCTGACTCCTGTGTTTTGCTGAACCTGGGAGATGGCCAACAGGAAAGGGAGGTTTGGAGGAAGTCGATAAAGGGATTCACTGATACCATGTCAGAAGAGAACTAGAGGAAAGAAACTGACTTAATTTCGAAGCGTCCCCTCCGTTCATGGGTTCTTCTGTGTACACTGAGTCTGTTTTATCTGCTTTTACCCTCTGATGCTCCAACCACAATGAGCTCCTACGACTCAGTCTCAATTCTGTGAGCTAGAAAGACAAAAAAAAAAATATTCAAACTTGGTGCTACCGCGGGGGCTTTAGCCATGATGTAATAATAATACAGAGTGGCTGCATACTCACATTGCTTGGGTATTCGTAGAGGATCAGTGTCTGCAGAGATGACTTGGTGCATCACACCTCTGAACTGGTAGAGTAATTTAAGACTCTTCTCCTCTCCTACACATGGGTCATAGAAGCCTGGAAGCCCTGCCTGCAAACAGAGAAACCATTCGTATACAAAACATTCAGATTTAAAAATGTGCAGCTTCAAATTCAATCGTGAAAGCACACACCTTCGAAGCCTCTGTGAGGATGAGTTTGGAGTCTTTGACAAGGCACTGTAACGGCACAGTGACGTCAATAACCTTTGCTTTCTCCTGCTTCTGGCTGGTGTCAGACACAAACTTTCCATACCAGGCGTTGAGGATTATAAGACCTAGACATAAACAAACAGTAAAAGTGTTTGCATCCAAATTTAAAACTAAATTGTGCACAAATAATATACAGACTATTTACGTGTGGAAATTCCTCCTCCGATGTTAGTTTGCAATCAATAATTTGTAGCAATGTGCACCCAAATTCGATACACAGACCATCAAGAAGGTGCCATGAACACATCACACAGAGTGGCCCTTCAAATAATCACATGCTCTCTTTACATAAATATAACAGAAAATCCATTAGCACACTGACATCATGCTTTTGATTTATTTGAGTTTTCAACCTGGTGCGCTGTGCACAGATTTACAAGTTCAACCTATGTAAACACTGCAGCATGGAGATGGGCTACATCATCATCTCTTGCTGCGTAGCAGGAGATGATGGAAGTCAGACTTAGCTAAAGAGACAGTATATTAGGCCGTTGACAGCAACTAAGAGAAATGCATTTAAATTACACATTTGGATTTTTACCAAGTCCTAATTAAAAAGGTTCTCAGTATCTCAACCTAGTGTAGAGTCTGTGAGTGTATACGAGAAAGTGTATGCGAGAAAGTGTGTGTGTGCGTGTGCGTGCGTGTGTCTTCCCTGACCCATCTTGGATTCTTCTGCTTCTATGATTCTTCTCACAGACTCCTGCATCAGCAGAACCTGCCAAGGAGCCAAGGGAGAAAGGGAAGGCGGAGGAGGAGGGCAAAACAGGATAGGATAGAGGAGGAGAGAGGTTTTCAGACGAGATGAGGAGAGCTGAATCTAGACACAATGATCAATGATCCCCCCACACACAAAAAATAACGGTGTGTTTGCATGCGTGTGTGTGAGTGCTCACAGCAGACTCTGCCTCCTGCTTCTTCTTGGCAATGTCTGTGGCGGAGCTCTTCCTCTGCAGCTCCAACTCCCTGAGAAGTACAGAGACAGACAGCGCAGACATCAACAATCACCCACTGGTAATTACTTTGGAGGCATTAAAGAAACCTTTCTAGTGTTAATGACAACCACAACAGAAAAGCTGCATCTTTTCCTACATCAGAGGTGCAGCTTTGCTGTCAGCTGAAGGACAAAGCTTCATCATCTTAATATTTACTATGTATTCACACAAATAATATTTAAGAACAGAATAAAACTTCAGCAGAGATGAATTACTATTAATATAAATGAAAACTAGCTGAGTAGCAAGAAGTGCAATGCTGCATGAGGATATTGAGGAGTACTGACTGCTCTTTCTGTGCTTGTGTATATGGGATGATGATCAGTCTATGGACGGCCATGTAGACCAGCAGGGGTCCCACAGTGGCGTAGAAGACAGCACTGGGCAGCAGCTGGTCTGTCAGGTGGACTGGAAACAGGTACGTTTGACTGGCACGTGCCAACCTGAATAGAAACACCAGCACAAACACACATGCACATCAGATTATGATGCAGCAAGAACAGGGACCCACAGAAGAATGAAGTCATATTTGGCCTGGCCAGTACTTGATCTTGAGTGTGACCCCCTGTGGGACGCCAACGCTGACAGTGGCTGACAGGACACTGTGCCGGCTTATCTTCCTCTCTGCTCCATATTCCACCACAGTGCCAAACCAGCCTGTCCTGCAAAGGGAGGGATACAAAAATGAGAGCAGAGACTGTTAAAGGGATGGAGGACGGCAACCTGGGCAGAATTAAACAGCAAGGACAGCTGGATTAAAACTGTTTATTTAAACTGTTGATTTTTAAACACCTTACACATGTTTTTTTCTTTAGTATTAATTTTTGTATTTAATGAACACTCAGTATCTTGAATACTTTTTAGTGTTTTTTTACCCCCAGCAGAACTTTTAATGCTTCTAATGGCAGTCATTAATGTCATTAATCTAATGGCATTTTTTTTTTTGTTTTTTTGTTTTTTTTGCTTGTTGCCCCTAGTCAATTAAATTCAGATTTTAAGGCTACATTTTTGATAAAGGCTACATTATCGTATTTTATTCACAGATTATTACAAAATAATATTTTTTTTCTATCACAATATAACTAGCATTTGAAAATACAATCAGTTTCCTGAAAACTATACAAGTTATTTTTTTTCCAAGAAAAGCATATCTTGCAAAAACAAGGACAACTTAACACCAGGGAGAAAACTAAACCAATACTAATGTTTCCAGACACATCATCTAAAGATCTCTGCAAATGCTCAATTTTACTTAAAAATGCACGGATAAGGATGCATTTGTGCACATGACTATACAATGTCTCTTTCTAGGTGTCTGAATTTTAACCTGTTGGTTTAAAGGGCACTTCAGTGTTTAGAAACAACATAAAGAGACATACTTGACAGAGCCTTTAACTTTAGTCTGGTCTTCATCCTGGAACTTGTACTGGTAGCTCATCATCAGGTAGGAGTGAGGCACGCCCAGCTGGAAGACAGTTGGGATTGGAGGTCCAAAGAAGCATATATAGTTTGAAAAATTGCAAATCACAAGTTTCAGTTCAGCAGATTTCAGCCTTAGTTCAAACCTTATTCATCATGATGACAGCCAGTCGCAGAGTGTATGCATTCCTATTAATATATTATGCAAGTGAATGTGTTGGTGTGTACCTGCAGGGCTAGGGTGAAGTGACTGCTCTTGGTATCTCGGACTAAGCTAGTAGTCATGGCGCTGTTGGGCCCCCAACGCCACTGAAGGTAACCCATGGTGTTCTGGTCCAGGTGGCGTGCGGTCATCATAGAACAGCTGGGCCGCAAACCTCGTGGTGAGAACTGCAAACCACACTGGGCTGTCAAGAAACTAAATAGAGAAATGACAGAAAGCTGATTAAAGAGAAACTAAGTTATACAGAATGCTATTCTCACACTGTATGTTCTATTTTTCCTGCTGTCAAACTGCTGGCCTTACCAGCGAGGAGTGACATTGCGAAACACCTTTAAGCCAATGAGTGGTCCCAGGATGTCTCCGGCACCCAACTCCACCTGAGGAGATGAAAGCATAGAGACATATAGTGGAGAACCTGTTTTATCCCAATTTGACATGAGATTGTGAATTAATATTTCTGCTTTATATTTTGTATGTGTGTACCTCTCCCCAGCCCTTGGCTGAAGTAACCCTTCGTACAGTCATGTTAATGTTGCCCCCTCCATTCCCATTGTGTGTAGAGAGTGAACCAGACAAAACTGCTGTATCAGAGTTCGTCAAAGGAGCCTGAAAAAACAAAAAAAAGTGGGAAGCTGACAAAACAGGTAATACTAAAGTGATTCTGGCCCATGCTGAGTACGTTTGGTTGGTTATACCTCTATGGACTGGGAAATATGCATCTTGTTGATTTCAATATGAGGAAAGCCTCCTCCCGGCATCTCTTCAAAGTCCTCATCGTAACGATCAAACAGGTCCGTCGCATCCACACCAACACTGATTGTGCCCTAGATAATGAGGGTGTGAAGGAGAGAGATTGACAAAATTAATTAATAAAGAAGGAAGGAGTCAAAGAACATAATTAAATCAATATGGAAACCTTCACAGTCAAAATTAATTTGTGAAGTGTTGAATAAAAAAGTATTGGCCTGAGCAAGAAATTAAAGTGACAAAGAAATGTTATGTAGTCGTGACAGAAGACCTTGGGGTTAGTTCTTTGCTGCAGTCTCCTCTCCTCTCTTTCTCTCTGCAACCTTTCGTACTCATCTCGAATTTCTGCTGGAGTTCTCTTCCTCTCCACAACCTACACAGCATCATTGCCATGAGATATTGGTAATGAGGATACATTAATATTGTATGTATAATAGGGGAGCAAACCAACCACTCAACGGTGCTATGAAGGTTATATCAAATAGAATACACACCTCCCAGCCTTCCACCTCGAGTCCTTTCTTCCCAAAAATGTCATAGATGGCCCTGGAGTGAGCATCACTCAGAACTGAAAGACAGGGAACAAAGTCATTCTTCAGTTCATGTCACAGTATCATGCTTTTAATGTCTGCTTAACTTCAGCTGTATTTTTTTTTTAAGATGAATAAGAGAAAACGCTAAAATTCAATTTACCTTCATATGCCTGGTGCACCTGGTTAAAAAGCTGTTCAGCTTGTCTTTTCAGCTCTGGGTCTCGATGTTTGTCAGGATGATAAAGCATACATAGCCTCCGATATGACACTTTTAGCTCCTCCAATGTAGCCTGTAATTAGAAACAGGTAAAAGTTTCTCAAACACTCTGATTATTAATTTCCCAATTGATGGTAAAATGTCAGAAAAATAATTATAATAATGTCCGTCTCACTCATGACTGCTGACAAAACAGGGATCCGTTTAATTATCCAATTTAGATAAATCTAAAAACAAGCATCAGTCGGCTTACACTGATCCCTACTGTTGGGCCACAGTGTCTGCCTCAGTACCAAATGTTACCAAACATGATCCAGATAAGCGCCCAGGTGGAAGTCCCTGTGAGGCCTCCTTAGTAGTCTCTCATAGTACTCCTCAGTGCAGATATGGAATCTGGGCTAGGTGAAATTTAAAATACAATGTCTGCATTCTGAACAGCTTATCTTTTGATAGCCTTCACGTCCATAAATCTGCAGCAGGAGCCGGTCTCAGCCTCTACAGATGAAGGTGCTGATGGAGAAGACCGCTACTCAACTCATCGATGATGCACCGACTGCACATTATTTTCTCAAAGCAACCATCCCACAAAAGACCACCACTGCCAGGCTGCGCTATAAGAACACAGAAAGAATCGTACCTCTTTCCTGACGTTGAGTAGAGAGTAATAGTCCTGATTATTTGACTCAAAATCATCATCTACGGACGCCGCCATGTTTGCCTTTGCGCCGGCCCCGCCCACTCATCCAGTGTCCTGAAAGCTCAGTGGTCCGCCGCGTGAAAGGCGGAAGTAGTCCCATCGCCCTCTGCCGGTCCTGTCCGAGTTTGGGCTTTGTGCTTAAAGATTTGACGCTTTCAGGAAGGAGGGGAGACCACCTTTGAGGAAAGTTTCTCCTTTGAGAAGGTACTGTTCATGTCAGTTTTTAAACCATCTGGTCACAGTGTGTTTCTCTCCTCTCTCTCTCTGTTGTCTGTTAGGAGGTTCTCTGAGCGCTCATTAACGCCATGTTGAACTAATGCACCAAGATACACCACTTTTAATGACTGTAACTCAAAATTTAGCATGAATAGCTTTATTAACACCCAAGTAACAGCGGCAGCTTGGATTTGCTTACATTTATCTGTGTTAACTAGTGTATTTAAAGCAACCTGTGAACTGCCCCCGCCCTCCCCCGTAGTGCATTGTGGTCTTTCTGAAATCCAGCCCTAGTTTTGTTGGCCTGTGTACGTGAATTGATTCAGGAATGCATAGGAACGTATCATCTCTATAAAATGAAATAATCATATCCTGAAAACTAGATTCTGTCCCACGGCCCGTCTTTAAGGAGGCGAGAAAGTAAAATTACCTCAAATCAGTTGCCACACTTTGAATCCATGACTTTTTTTTTTATGGCTGTAAGAGATTTTGATTTGGGGCTGTTGTTGCGTTGTCTCGTTGGTAGCTGTTTTTCTGCAGAATCGCTTTATTTTAATGTTGTTGTTGTTGTTGTTGTTGTTTTTCTCAATCTTCAACCCCCAAGGATGCGGACATCAGTCACAATAAGTCTTTACTATATTTTTGTGTATCCATTTATGTCATAGTTTTAATTCATGGTTAGCATCTGTCAATCGTTATGTTGCGCATCGGTCGAAACCTGCAAATTTGTGTCTGTAAATTGTTACGTTCAACCAGGCATCAAACGGTTATTCGAAAGTTTAAATGAAGACGAGCTTGTTTTCGGCTTCACGTCTTTTATGTGTTCTTCATTGTCATTCATCCTGCTTGAACTCAGTCGACGCCAAGGACCTTGTGTGCCTCCGCACGCGGAGGCTACGCAAAGCAAACGTCGCTGAGGACGAACCATTCAAAACCTCTGTTTTCCGTGAACTATGTTTACAGAGTGGATGCTGTCAAACAGAAGTCTTGGGTGCAAAGGAGATATTCTGCTCCCGAGGCACAGAGTCACAGTGTGGGCTCGAAAAAAAGAACATAATGGTCCCGGTTAAGCCCCCACTGTTTAGAAAGGACAGCGTAGTGTAAAACAGCTGATTTATAAATAGCCCATCACTGAGAACACAAGCTCGTTATTAACTTCACCTAACGACAACGATACAACGATTTCCTGCCAGAGCCAAAATGGACATCACCGAGGGGGGACCGGGGGGTGGGGGGAGTGGTGGTGGGGGCATGTTTTTCATTTCATCACATGAGTTTTCGCCTGACCTATCATCTCTCGGGTTCAATAGCACGGCCGAAGAAAGCAGGTAGCGGCTGCTCGCAGCCTGTGTAGGCGCGCGTGGAGCTGTCCTTTCAGCACCGCGAGTTTCAGCACCACAGCGAAAAACAGCAGCCGTTAGCCCACGCGCACCTTACAAGTCTCTCCCAGGCAGTTCTTTTAATTTACATTCCGGCGGGGGGTATTTATGGGGAGACGCGACCTTATATCACAGGTTTTCAACAGTACACTGGGTTTGCATGTGAGGAAATGAGCGCCCACGCGACTCAGCTTGTGTGTGTATGTGTGTGAGTGTAATGTATATGTGTGTTTAAGCCATTGTGTGTGTGTGTGTGTGTGAGAGAGAGAGAGAGAGAGAAAGAGAGAGAGGGAGAGAGAAAAGGAGAAGATGATGATGAGCATGATGATGATGATGCTGTGGGAGGCTGTCAAGGTGTCCTCGAATACAGACGTCGTTCGGTGACGTGAGAGGAAAGAGAGGGAGAGAGAGCGAGGAAGAACACGCGTGAACGTCGTCCGGTGAAGGGGGGTGGGGGCGGGGCGGGAATAAACGGAGGGATGGAGAATTCCGCGAGTCACCATCATAGATCCCCGCTGTCAATCCTCGTCGTTTGGACCAATGGGCTCGCTGGAGCCGGCAGGCTCGTCCCCCCCACCCCTTCTTCTCAGCCCCGCCCCCCTCCTTGAGCTGTCCTCTCCGTGCACGCGCGTGGCACCCCCTCCCCACCACCACCACCTCCACCACCACTAGGTCGAGTCGAGGAGGAGGAGGAGGAGGAGGAAGAGGAGGAGGAGGAGGGATGAGGCGCGCGGTGGAGGGGAAATGGCTGCCGAAAACAAGCCGGAAGGTAAGAGAGAAATAAGGGTTTTTATTTTAGGTGGCAGAGTGCCGCTATTCGGGGTTCGGACGAGGCGATGAAGGGATGGAGGCATAGAGGAGGAGAGAGATAACGGCGGGGCTTTCCCTCGCTCCTAGCCCGTCCCGAAAACACGGACGCTGGTGCTGAAGCAGCGACTGTGTGGAGCACGGTTAACCGACAGCGGATAAATAGGGGAAGGAGAGTTGTCCTGTCGGTTGGCTCTGAGTGACTCGGGATGGGGTAGTTTTTCACCGTCCACTGTTGGCCGGCGTTTCCCTCGAGTAGCTGCTTTATGAGTGCCTTTTTAGCGTTTAGCATAAAAGGGAAAGGATGAGAGTGGTTCACGCTGAAGGAATTCAGATGCTATCTGTGCGTGCGTGTATGCGTGTGTGTATGTGTGTGTGTTCATCAGTCCCTGTATTTCTCTTTAAGTATAAAATAGACCACTAAGTCGTAGATTTCCATTCTTGACAACCTCGTAAACTAGTCCAACTGTGTATTTATTAAGTCACAATGGTCTCTGAGTGTGTGTGTATATATATATGTCTGTGTGTGTGTGTTTATGTTTGTGTTGATTTGATGTTGAGCTTATGGTTGCTAAGGCGGTGAAGGTGAGGGCTGCATTTAGGTTGGGGAGGGGAGGAGTGTATGTGTGTCAGTTTTAGGTCATATTACATATGCATCTAGTTTAAATTTTTACACCCTCAACTAAACTCCTTGGCTCGTTACTGTCACACACAGCCACCATTTCATTCAAGAGATTATTCATTCATTCATTCATGAATAATTTAAAGAATGACCAATATCACCATGGTAATATTATCTCTACCTCAACTAATGGATTAAGGAAGGCTTTATTCCTGACTGTCTCTGATGTTTGTTTATAAACATCCCCTGGTTGATAGTCTGTTTTAAGTATCACTTTCGTTTCCTTGCCTGTTTAAAGTATTGCTGATGTCACACAGGGATAAATTGCCCCAAAACGGCTGTCAAGCAAAGAAATACACCAGCTGAACATATTTTGTTTGAGGCAAAATTCCATAACAACTCAAAAGCTATAATAACATACAAGAATGACCATTTGCTGTAGACATCACTTCATCATTGTAATATTCAATATTTAATTGTTCTGTTCCTTAACTGTTATTATTTTTTATCTCAGTCTTATTGAAGTGATACTGGAAATGACGGAGAGTCTTTGGCCTTCTCTCCACTAGGTAGCAATGCTGAGCAGGATTTCTCTAAGGGGCAATTTTTGGATAACTTGAACTACACAAGTAGCTTCAGACCTTTGTGAGGCACATTTTCAAGTGCACAACACTTAAAGTGAAACACACACACACACACACTCATATATGTGTGCAGGCAAGCATGCATGCATGTGTGTATGGGGCCAGAGGCAAAGTGAAGGCCCTGGGTTGAGAGTCCCGTTGCGTTAAAAGACTAAAACTGTAGATGAGACAGAAGGCCCATGGGCAGATCAACCACACGATAAGAACCCCCCTCAATGCCCATACTGTAGTGTACCTACACACAGATGCAAACAAACACGCCACACTGACAGTATAGGTTTTTTTGTTCATTGTTCCCTTAGTGTTATGTGCAGGGAGAATGTAAAAATTTACAAGCGTCAGCCATGCTGAATAAAAGCCAAATGAATCGCTGTGAAGAAGACAGTGGGCAGCTATCCACTATTTCCATCCCTTGGCAGATGTGCATGGTACCGATCAGCAGAGTACACCAGTGGGCATGAGAACAATATCCACCATATAGCTTGGAAGACCATCTCCCTCTGCGCTGGTTGGTCTACTTTGTATCATAGCAACAGTGGTCAGGGAAACAGAAATGATGAGAGCGAAGAGAAACTAAAGCTGGGTACAAGTTAGTTACACACACGGAGGCAATGTATCTACTGTGGCTAATCGATCAGGGGACACAATGGATGCAAGTTAGTGGATCAGAAAATGGATCAGCCCACATGCATATCACTTGGAGTTTTGTCTCTGGCCATTAGAGAGGGAAGAATGAGGTGAGGTACCCAACTGCCAAGGAAACCAAAGTCTGGAGCGTCTCCTAAATATGTCTTTCTCTCTCTTTTGCTGTTTTTTGTAGGACTGAAGAAGATAAGAAATCCAGAGCGAATGGTCAGGATTGCTGTTGGTTACACAGGACACACCCCTCCCAAGAGTGACGACACTGATGCCAACAGTAAGAGACATACAAACACCCCTCACCATGTTTGTGTGTGTGCATGTCTGTGAAAGGGTGTTTAAGTGCCGCTCGCACATTTGTCTGTAGCACAGGGTGACTCTGGGAGCAAGTATAAAAGCCTTCTGGCAGAATGATGTGATGCGGGAACTGAGGTCTCCTTCTCATCTGCTCTGTAACAGATCACACTTACACACACACACACACACACACACACACACACAGAGCAAGCACACACTCTATCGCTGTGTGTCTCTGCTGAGACGTCATTCCAATTCAGCTCTGTTACACATCATGTTTATTCATGCATGCCAGTACAGTATTAGTGGGCACACACACACACATGCACACACACAATAAGGCAGGGCTTACTTTGGCTATCAGTAGTTTATTGTCATACCTAATCTGTACACATGGCATTATGTATCTATAATCCTCAATAGGCCTGGTTAAACTAGAAGTGAAATGAAGTGTGTAATCTGGGGTCGCTGCATGGGTGTGTGTGAGCCTGTATGTGTGCTGGGTATGTGTGTGATTGCTATGGTGTTTTAGAGAGACTATAAAGGCAATGATTGCTTTGATTGGTTATTGATTCCAGAGGACATGACACAGATGCACGTACCTGGCTCTATGTGTATGTGTATCTGTTAGGGGGACAAATTGGAGGAAAATAAACAGATGTGAAGAGAGGTAGACAGGCATGGTGGTTAGTAAGGTGGTGGGTGTTACAGGTTTAAGGATGGTAGGTATACGAGGGAACCACCACCCCTCCATCATACGCACACACACACAACCAAGCCATTTTTTTCATTTCAATAAAAGCTGATGGCGTCATACCTACTCCAGACTGTTTTATATTTTTGAGAGGGATAGGAGAAAACGTAACAAAATGGCAAATTAGGAATTAAGACAATAGAAATGAATAGAAGAGAATAGAATAGAACAGAGAGTTCTGTTTGGGATGACTGTTTAATATGAGCTGAGACTTCCTGAGCCTATCCCTGTCTCCTATCTGTTCTCTCGTCCCAGCTGGAGGATTACTGGAGGAAAAGTTTATCAGCAGAATGATAAAATTAGCATGCACGCCCATCTCTCTACCCTCCTCCCCAACCTCCACCCCCAGCCCCCACTCACCCTCTTTCTCTCGTCTCTCCCTCCCTCTTTCTGCACTCTCACTCATCCCATGCTATGCTCCCCCTTTCTTCTCCCTGCCCTGATGCTCCCTCCTGCCCTCCCACCCTCCCCCCTTCCATCCCTCTATCTAGCTGCTGTGCAATGAGCCTTTCTTTCTGTCACATTAATTTCTTCCCAAAAAGAGGGAAAATGTGAAAATTTCCCCTGATGCCTCCTAATATCAGTGGGGGGAGAGTTAAGAGTTGCATTTGGAACGTTTTTCTCTCTCTTTACTGAGGAGAGTTTTATAATTAACTGACAGCCATCTCACAAGGGCATTGGCTTGTTTCTGTGTTAAATATGGAGATGACAGTTTTATGAGGTAAAATATTCATCAGTTGGAGGCTGTGATTCCATTCTAAATTATGGCATTTGATAGGGTACCAAAGCAATGTTTCACTTTGGTTGAACACTTTCACTTTTAGCACGCATACCTCTGTATGACTTAATGAGCCATCAGTTTCACATTAGCATTCAGGTTTTGTCACTCTTTCGGACTCTCTTTTACTAGATTAGCAAGTGAGCGCGTGATATATGTACAGCGTCTTCGGGGTGTAAAAGCTCATCAGCATTCAACAAATCAGTAACGTTGGTTTTCCAGTCCTTGTCAGCGGGGAGTGTAAAAGTAAGAATAGGTTAGGATGATGGTTGTGTCCATGAAGGTGTTAAAAGGGATTTTGGAACCAAGGTCACTGGTGAAAAAAAATGACACTCTGGGACAAATACTGTGATGCATGTTCTTTGATCGACAGACACTGCATTTGTATGTGTGTCTGTTTGCATGTGAATGTGTGTGTGTGCACACGCCTGCATGCGTGTATGTGCGTGTGTGTTTGTGTGTGCCTACGCATGTGCTACGGTCTTGTTTGATGTGGTGGTTCTGGTACATTTCAAAGGCGAGGCTCTGATGAGAATTCTTCAGAACAGCAGGGGGAGGGAAGGGGGTTATAGCCAGGAGGGGTGGGGTTTAAACGCTGATTGGCATTCATAGCAGAGAGGCTGGAGTGCTGCTAAAAAAGAAATTAGGCTTTAACTAAGCTGCACCATTCAGCTGTTTAACTAAGCTGCTGCACCGTTCAGCTGTTTGAAATTCTGTCTTCTCAGGCCTTCTATTAATAAATGCATAATTGATTAGGGGGAGCATACGTGCCTGAACACACTTCCTACTGGCACAAACACACACACATGCTCAGACACCTACATACTTGCATAAGCACACACACATAGACGCCACTCCTGTCCTCCTCAAGTAGTCCTCTCTCTTTATCTCTGGGTTACCTTGTTTCATCTCTTCTCCTGTGAAATTCTTACTTTCTGATTCTTCTCTATAAGTTTCTTTTTTTTCTTCATTAACTGTCTCTCTCTGGCTCATTGTGTCCCTGCCTCTCTCTGTCTCCCCACTCTGACCCCTGCACCCCACCTATCTCTCTGTTACTCTCACTCTGTCGTCTACCCTCAGGTAAAGTATAATTCCTATCTTCCCAGGGGAGTCATGAATGGACACCGTCTACTCAAATGCTTATCAATAACCTTTGAGTGCTTGCTGTCTTTGACTTCTTAGCGGCACACCCATTGGGCACGTAAACAGGCGCGCACACACAGACACACACACATGCGCACATGCGCACACACACAGACACACACACATGCGCACACGCGAACACACACACGTACATACACACTCACACACTCACACACACACACACACACACACAAACACAAACACACACACACACACACACACACACACACACACACACACACACACACACACACACATACATAGGGCTTTACCTTTGTGTGGACACTTTGCGCTCGTGAAGTGGTATTTTCTGTGGCGCAGTGGGATTTTTTTTTTCTCACCTGCACCTATTCAGTATTTTGGTGATTCTCCGCGTGCCGCAGTGGGGGAGGAGAGGCTCAGTAGGGGCTGTTTCGCAGGTAATCCAGCAGCAATATGTAATTTTGGTGGCGGTGCACTCAAATTGCTTTCTCCAAAATTAAGCAAATCTCTGTTATTTATGTCTTCCTTATACATTTTCTGCCAGTAACACTTTGTATTACAAAATAATTAAAGGGAAGGGCTGGCTGTAAATGTTGTTATTGTAAACAAATCCCCTGAATAGACTAAAATTGACAGTGAGTTAGTCCATTTCTCAATACATAAACTCTTCCCAGTCTTGTTTATGGCTCTCAGCCCAAAGGTTCCTACTGGAAACTTAAATCAGGTCAGAAATATTGCACGTTTAGATTTTTTTTTTTTAAATGCCATTTCCAAAACAAACTTGGAACTGTAGTTTGGAACAAATATACTCATACTAGAGAAAGTAGTGAATTTGTTGGGGACTAGTTTCAGCTGTGGATTCAGTGTATTAGTATTAACAGCAGCAGAATGATTTTTCTCAAAGCACACCACAGTGCCCATGTTTATCGTAAGAATTGGAGGAGTCTGTCACTTAGTTCAACATTCCTGTTCACTGATGTGTCTTAAAAGTTTTTGAACAACAGTGCAGCTTTATGACAGCAAGAAACATGCTATACTAGGCTTTGGTTACACAGCCAATAGTTGTGGACAATAAGAAAATAATAATTCCAAGTGGGTAAAAGTTACCTTGGTTTTACCACCCTCCAAAATGTTGTTAGTGTGTGGATCATTGTGGTTCTAAATAAAGTAGTGTGGTCCTCAGTAGCCCATAGCGGTATTTGGTCTTTTGTGTAATTGAACTTGCAATTCTCCAGCTCCCATAGAACGATGTTAATTTCCTCTCAGGAGGTTCTAGTGTGGAGTCTCTGCTCCATTATGGAACAGTTTCTTTAACACTTTTGGGAGAGCATTGCTTTTAAAGGGGATAATAGATGCCCATGTGATTGGCCATGATTGTAAACAACCCAAAATGTACTTATAATGTATGATAATAGATTCTTCTTAATCCAGATCTGTTTCTTGTTGGGGCCTCAGGTGTGCTATTGTAACCCCACCTGCCATCCTAAAATAAGTGCGCTTCCCACTTTTGTGGACTGCACACTTAATTGTGCACATTGATTGACAAAGTTATCAACTCCACTTGTTTGCATCACTGGGAATCCCCCATAAGTGAAGAAGATGTAATCAGAAACATTCATTAGGAAGAACGCACTTACTGGGCAATATAAAGCACCAGTTATGCCAAAAATCCTCAGTTGTATTTCTGATTCAGAATTCACAGGAAGCATTTGCAGATCAAGGATGATCTGTAACTGGAACATTATCTTTGAAGAAAATTAATTAAAGCTCATGTCCTTCATCAGCCTGAAAAAAATCTCTTAGCAAATTAATTGACATAAGGTCACATTGTGCCATTAAAAGCTACACAATAAAAGTTTGTTTTGATTCACCCAGATTCCAGAGATGCTGCATTTTTGTATTCTTTGCTCACATTCCCTCTGTGTCTGATGAGAAATTTCTCTCCTCTTCCTACTCATCCCTCATTTATCTTCCTTTATCTTCACCCCTTGTCCTCCCCCACTTCCCCTTCCGCTCCAGATGAGCCAGGCCAATTGAAGATATACCTTCCTAAGAAGCTGCTAGAGTGTCTACCCAAATGTTCCTCTCTGCCCAAGGAGCGCCATCGCTGGAACACCAACGAGGTGAGAATGAAACACACTCAAAGGGGAAATATCTGTGACAGTGAGATGAAATGTTATTTTTACTGGTGACGCATATCTAGCTCATGTCACGTTGAGAGATGAAGAGGAGGTAAACAAACACAGTGGTAGCTTTTCATTATGGGACCCTAAAACTGTGACACTAGGAAATAAAAAAACAAAACAACCTGAGCTCAGAGACTGTACATTCCATTTGGCGTCATGCTGTCTATTTCACTTTGTAATCCAAACAACTCAGGGTTATGGTACGGGGATCATGGGCTTGTGGGCCTAAAGGTATAGGATTTAGAGACTAAGAAACAGCAAATTAGGTTGCAGAGTGAATGTGTCCACTGCTGGGTGTTATTGGGTAAAAAAAAAAAAAACTTTGGTCAATAGGATAAAGATTGTTCTCCGAATAATTGTTGCTATGCAACTGCAAAAAGCCTTTAAAATCTGTGGCACTTTTCTGCACTTCTTCTGTCTTGTGATATGTGTGAGAATGATGCTCTACTTTACAGTGGGTAATGTTGTCCTCCGAAAACAAAAAAAAGGAAGAGCTGTCTGTGAGATAAAAACAACAAAAGTAATGACCATGCACCCAGAGGACTTGATCATAAAAGTGAGTTAAGTTTAAGTAACTTAAGGGGGGTTTTACACTTCACCTTCCCCAATGTAAACCACATTTCAGAAATCTTAGCATGTGCTGACTGTCAAACTTTTCACGCAGCTACCAGTATGCTTTGGGCCAAAACCAGCATAATATTTGGACCCTGAACACTGTATAACTTAAATTCTGCTGTTGGTTGAGTGATACAATGTAAATTCAGTCCAGATTAGGTTGGGAAAACGCTTTACTTGTGGTCAAAGATAACCCTGAGGTAAACATTTGAGTTGTGAAAAGCTTTACCGAGTTGCATGTTCTTCCAGACTTAAGTTGTTAGCTTAGGGAAGTGTTTGATGGGTGAAAATGGATGCAGGCATTTATCGTCAATAGCCCCTTGTTTATGCATTGCACAGCTCTCCACTGGTGGCTTGCTCCATTCATTGTGATGCGGTTGGCCTCTGCGAGGACATTTCCTGCATGTGCAGGCTGTGCACTCCATTATGGATGTGTGTTTGTGTGTTTGTGTTATTGATTACCAAGTCCAGCATTATTATGCAATGCAAAGCTGATTTGGCCTGTGGTTTTTCTCTCAGGAAAGTCATTACATTTTTCATGCAATCCATCTCAATGAAGGTCATACTGGGAGTTAAGCACGGCGCCTACTGAACAGTGCGCTCATATGAATAGGCTGTGCGTGTATATATGTGTGTGTATGTGCATGCACACATGCAGATTTGTACGTGTGTGGCTCAGAACAACATGACTGCAGTTGGTTTGGAACTTCCTTTCATCAGCCTAACCAAGAGCAATTGTGCACAAGGCACAGGCACTAGAGCAGGGCACCTTGTTGCTGCCACCTTTTCTGCCCTTTCCCCCTTTTTCTGTATAAGTCTCCCTTTCAGCTTACCATCTAGTCCTCTCCATCTTTATCTTTCATCCCCCCGCTTCCTGTCTCTGTGGCTCTCTTTCTCTCTGATGAGGAGGTACAGGCTCAGTTCAGGGGGAGGTTGGGTGTCCCTCAGCGGATTCCTTCAAAGCTCCTCTTCCTCCAAGGCAAAAACTTTCCTGCATAGTTAAACACTCTATTGTGTCTGCTGCTGTTCTTGTGTGGTGTTCGGGGGGGGGTATTGATTTCTTTTTTCTGTTTGTTGATTTGGTTTGTTGATTTGTTGATCAGGTTAAGAGCCAGGGTGTCATCCTCGAGAGCACACTATCTTTCATCATCAATAACATTACCCGGTCTGCGTACTTCCTTCTACGTAACATTAATCGACTCCGCCTCTCTCTCAGCCCCCACACTGCCGCCATCCTTGTCCACAGCTTTGTGACCTCCAGGATTGACTACTGTAACTGTCTTATCTTCGGCCTCCCTCAAAAGCCCCTCCATAAACTCCAGCTGGTTCAGAACTCTGCTACCCATATCATCACCAAAACCCCCTCACACCACCACATCACTCCCAACATCCGCCACTGGCTCCCGGTCAAGCAACGTATAGAACTCAAACTCCTTCTGTACACCTTCAAGGCCATCCGCAACCTCACCCATCCGTATTTGTCCGACCTTCCTCACATCCCCACTCCAGGCCGTTCCCTTCAATCCTCCTCCTCCATCCACCTCACTGTCCCCTCTGCCCGCTTCAGCACCATGGGGAGCAGAGCTTTCAGCCGCTCTGCTGCCCACCTCTGGAACTCTCTGCCTCCTCACATCTACAACTCTGACTCTCTCCCCATCTTCAAGCCCAAAACTCAAAACTCACCTGTTTAAGATAGCTAACTCACTTTAACTTATATTACACTCTCCATTGTTTCTTTTATGTATGTTGATTTTATTTATTGCCGTGTTTATTCAATGTACATTGTCCTTGAGTGTCTTGTAAGGTGCTTATAAATAAAATGTATTATTATTATAATAAAAATTTTAAATCACTAGTCATCAAATTTTATATACAAGATGTTTTTAAGTCCACCTTTGATTGTAATGTAATATAATTTTGTGAGATTTCTCGACCAATCAGTTGTCAGCTGTCAAAGTAGATTTATTTATTTTGTCATGTCCCTTCAATTGGTGCATGTTTGTGTGTGTTGGCTTAAAATTTAATACTGTTCTGGTCTAGATATTGCTCGTGAAGTGTGGCGATGTGTTATTGACAACTGTCTGTGCTGAAATGCCCGTAATTATTTTGTGTGTAGACATACGTGTGTGCAGTTTTGTGGGTTTCCATTGAATGATTCGTTTTCATAGGCTTAGACAGAAAAAAAAATAGTTTTGTGTTCTTCATTTTCACCGTTCTGGTATTTTGGTTTCTGCATGCTGTTTATACATGTATGTATTTAGAATTAGGATTATCCTTTGTGTATGTCTGTGTGTGTGTTTGTGTGAATAAGAAGTGTGTGACAGACAAAGAGATTACCCTTCTGTGTTTGGATGCTCCTGATTCAGTCAGATGCAATCTTTACAAGTTTTCATCTGATGTGTCCTTATTCTCACCCTTTTCTTGGCATGTGTATGGCTGTGCAAGCATGTGTGTGTGTGTGTGTGTGTGTGTGCATGCATATGCAGTTGTTTTCTTACACATTGGCATGACTGCCTATGATCCTCTGATCTCTGTTTTGTCACGCATGGCTCTCCCCGACGCCTTGGCCTCCAACAACCACTGAGCTGTGACCCCATACATTTTTACCCTGTCCACTCCTCCTCCTCTGTCCTTTCCTCTCCTCCTTTTCTTCCCTTTTTTACTTCCCCTTTCTCTCTTTTGTGTACCTACTGATGTGTGAAATTATTCTGTGATGGAGGGATGGATTCCTCCCTGAAGGGCTGAGCAGAGGCGTGAGCCTTTTGTTCAATAATAGATTGGGGGTGTATGTGTATCTGTCCATGGTAATAGACTATAGACTAGTTTTAGATAACAAACCACACTCAGGTGGACAGACTGACAGCAGAGTCAGTTTTAATGATCCATTGGGAATGACTTGTTTGGTTTCCGCAAATACGTTGGAGCATTGAAATAAGGAGGCGATCAAACTTTTTTAAATGTAGACAAAGACAAACTTCAAAATCTGTCCAGTGGATTCAAGCTCATGAAAATATATGATTATTTCTTGTGGAGACCCTTGACATTCAGACTCATGTTTTAAGAGGCCGGTCTGAGTTGAATAATAAATAGAATTTCCTTTAGAAAAAGTTCATTCAAACTGTGCACGTACATCCTATGTATGCACGTCATTGCGTGATCCAATGTGCATTTTAAAGGCTTCTACTTCAGAGCAGCCCTCCCACTATGATTCAAATGATGCAACTGTCAAACGAGTAGGTACAGACCTTGGTGCATCACACAGAAGACAGCCGTTTGTGGCACAGTGCTTGTGCATTTGAGTCTGCTTTACATGTCACTCAAATGAATGGGAGCAAAAAGCAAGTATGAAGAAAACCTATTGTTCTGGTATCAGGGATACAGGTATGAAACCTGCAGTGTTTTATTGTAGAGCCCTCTTGACATAGTGATATTTGTCCCTGTATATTTTGAAGGCATCTCATTGACAGTTCACACACGCTCATGTCTGGCTGTGCCGCTGCATGACACTAACATGATTGCTTGAATGAGAAGCATATCAAAAAGTATATACATGTTAGACCACTACCCCATCTGCCCCCATGTGTGTGTGTCTGTGTCTGTGGGTGCATCAGGGGTAGGTGTTGCCATGGCAACAGATTGGTCTGTGTCTCTGTGTGTGTGCGTACGTGTTTATGTGATGCATATTCCTACTAATGGTATGATCAATGTTGCATGTGTGACACAAGCGCTGTTTATTATTGTGGATTACATTAAAGGCAATCAGGGAGATGTGACATCGTCATTATGTCTGCTTGCAATAACAAATGTACAACAGAGGAAAAAACAGCTGTTGACGGGGAAAAGCTCTAAATCTCAGGTAAAAATGTCAGGAACTCACTATCACTCACCTGTGCATGCTGTAGCAGTAGCTTTTGTGAACTCCAGTTTGTAACCCAAACAAAGTGCTGCATGTGTGAATGTTTAGTGTATTATTTATGTCATTGTTTTTTGTGAGCCATTAAATAGATATATTGAATTAAATATGCATGCATAGTATTTCGACATTTCTTTGTAGATATACTCCTTTTTTTCTTTTCCCTGTGGGTAAAATATAAACAGTAGAAGTGTGTGGAAGGGAAATTACATGTGAGCGATGACATTAAATGTCAGTTACCAGATTATGTGGCAAAATACCAGGGATCCATTGTGGAAACCCAAAGCGATACAGTTCGCACACAGCCAGTTGCAGGCCACTATGTTCCATTTATTCTGTGGTGAAGGGTGCCCTTGATTTATGACTTTGATGTGTGAATTGCTAATGTCCAGCTCACGCTAGCTAAGGCTGACACTCCTTTTTCTTTTCGGGCATATCAAAATAAAGGCAAAAGTAGCATGCCTTTGGAAACTTATTGAAAATTAGATTTTTAAAGGAAATGCATGTCATTCATGCATTTGTTAACATAACATGCTCGGGAGAGTCTGTCAGCGTGTGCATGTGTGTGTCCCAGAGCCTGCCTATGGCTGTAACCTCTCCATTTGACATTGAGCTCTATGCTGTTTCCGTTTACCAGAGTAAAGCATAGTTTAATGAGGGGGCAAAATCGCACACACTCACACATGCACACACATGCATGCACATATGTATATACACACACAGATGCGCACACACACACACACACACAATACCAGAGGGGTGTTGTGTATCTCCATGTGTTTGATTCCTATTCTTTTATTTTTAATCATTCCTCTGTCTTTTGGGTTGAGAAATATTTTATGTTTGGAGAGCGCCAAGTTATAATCACTAATTAGTCCTCCAGGCTCTCTCTTTCCCTCCCTCTTGCTCCCTCTCCTCCTCCTTTGTCTGTCTCTCCATCTCTCTCTGAGCCAAGCATAGCCCAATTAACACCCAATGTCATTTTGTGTCTGTTTTGACTTCCATTTCCTTGTGAAGTCCAGATATCTACACTGTCCTGCTGACCAAACCGGCAATTTGAACCAAACGTGCAGCATCGAAAAGAATTAATTGGATTCATTATTTTCATAAATGTAAGTTCCTTATTGATACATGTAATTATCCAGCAATGGGTCTGTAGATGCCACATAGATGGTTGGGAATCAGTATTTCAGTGTGTTTCAGTCATGCAGATATCTCAGCACATACAAGTTCACAAGAGGCTGGGATTACCAGGTTTTACAAGTCTAGTCAGTGAAAGCCAGGTGTCTGAGGTAGGAGTTAGAGCCTCTCCTCTTCTCTCCCCTCCCTACCCCCAACTGGAAGCCCCATCTTTTCCTCCTGTTCTATTTTTTCCATGTCGCACAGACCCACTATTTATCTTGCCCACTATAATTTGACACAAAATATTGTTAACTGGAGACACAGAAATATATTAAACAGTAGGAATGTGTGACTGTGGGGGTGTTGTGTATGTGCTGTAGCTTGCTTGTGTGTGTGCGTGCCTTCCAAATTGTGTCTTTTGAGTGTGTCTTTTGCGTTTTTACTTCCTGTTCCATTCCAAGCCCAACTAAAAAGAACTGAATGACCAGCAGTGTCTGCTGTAGGTGGTGGAATTAGGCTGTGCAGTGGAGACAATACTTTTTGTATCCTTAATTGTCCCCGCATAGAGCCTCTGTAATATCTGAGTCCTCTGTAAATTAGATTTAATTCATTGGAGACAGATAAAGCATTACAATGTATGGCTATGTGTGTACTTGTACACACACACACACACACACACACACACACATACAGAAGATTGTGCAAAACTTTATGTAGCTTCATAATTTTTTTTTTTACTTAGATAACTTTCTGCTCGGGCAGCACGGTGGAATAGTGGTTAGCGCTGTTGCCCCACAATAAGAAGGTCGTGGGTTCGGTTCCAGGGCCTGGGGCCTTTCTGTGCAGAGTTTGCATATTCTCCCCGTACCCATTCCTCCCAGTACTCCGATTTCCTCCCACCATCCAAAGACATCATGTTTAGGTTAATTGGTGACTCTAAGTTGTCTGTAGGTCTGAGTGAGAGTGTGAGTGGTTCTTTGTCTCTGTCTGTCTCTGTATGTTGGCCCTGTGATGGACTGGTGACCTGTCCAGGGTGTACCCCACCCTCACCCAATGTGAGCTGGGATTGGCTCCAGCACCCCCTGTGACCCGGAAACAGACAAGCGATAGAAGATGAATGAATGAAAGTTTCAGCTCCTCATACTTTGCTAGACCTTTTGGGTAAAATATATTTTTCAGCAGCGTGAGGCAATTTCTCATGTTTATATTCCCCAGTAACAGTGAAATGTCAACAAAACGTCACAATGTAAATGAAGAACTGCAGGTGCTGCAGGAACCCTATTGATATTGATAAGGCTTTTCTTTAGTATCTTCATTTTCTCACTGTATACACTATAGACTTGTAAAACTGTTGAGGATTTGTCAAGTCAATACATATTTCATACTCTCTGCTCCTGGTTCAGGAAAGTAGGTTCCAATCCAACTTTTTTTTTTTTGTCATAGTGAATTTGGAGTTTCAGTTTGCCTTTACGCACACAGGGCACACAGCTTCAGTAATGAAAAAAGAAAATTATAATCTGACAAATTAAAAAAAAAATACATCTAAATTCTTCCTACAATATTTATAAATTACTAATTCTGAGCCAGAGTATATATTTGTATGATGTACAAGTCTAACATAGTCTCAGATAGTCCTCTCCTGATACCCTGAAACCTTTTACTCATCCTCATTTGTGTGTGGCTCCATATGTACACTTATTTTGCAATATTATACTGTAAATTCACATGATAGGTATGTACTGAGTATATTTGTGGACACCTGAGATGCTTTCTTTGTGAGTCATCTGAGAGGTTTTTTGCCCGCCAGCAATCGTGGGCAGGAGCTATGGCACCAGTGTGGAAATAAAGGACAGATAGATGTGAAAACTGTAACTTACCTTCTGTTCAAACGGTTCATCAGCCCTTCCTCTATGTCACATACTTTGTGGATATATTTAACAACTCTCCAACTACTCTGCCAAGCCTTTCTGAAAATACACCAGCCTGACAACTGCACAAAAATCTAAAAATCATAACATATTGATAAGTAATGTCTGAATTGCTACTCAACATAAATTTTTTTTAGCTGATATTGACATAATGTTGATTTGGTCCCTACATATGTTTATAGCTCTCTTATTTTTAGTGTAACATAATATTATCTGCTTGACAATCTGCACGATTTTTCTATTGAGTTCACCCTTGTTGTAGGTTTTCCACACAGCACTATTAACTGCCAATCTCATAGCTATTCCAAACAATGACATCATACAAACATTTGTACACCACAATTAAAAGTTGTCAGCATATATGTCCAGGCCCAAATAAAAAATAAATAAATAAATAAAACAATCAAACTTCACATACTGATTTGCAAAATGAGCTGCAAAGTATATCTGTAAAGTTGCTGTGAGGTCAAACTGTCAGTTATGTTGAAGTGATATTGCACAGATCTGACTGTGCTGGCCTCATAAGCTTCGACCCACTAATGGCCACTTGCAGTCGGTAATTCCTATTTTTAATTAAAGCTGGTAGGAAAATATGATTGCAAGTGCAAAATCAATGTAAAAAATACAACATCATAAAAAAATATGAACTTGCTGTGGTGGTTTCAGAATACTTGAAATTCTATTCACTCATAATCAGTTTGCTCGTTGCTCATTTGTTTGGATAACAGAGGTATGTATGCGGGGAACAGTAAATATGAATATTTAGTATTAAATCTGAGTTATCAACCCCAGAGTTGGTTAATGTTTAACATTCGCTGGTAGCATTCCTCAAGGTAAATCACTTAATGTCTATGTTTCCCTGTTAATCAGTTGAAAAGTCATATTATTGTGGAGCCCTCCTGCTGTTTTTACTGCACACTGTGAACAGTATTCATCAACATGTTTTTTGGCCTCATGGAGTTTTGCTTCAGGAAACTCTTTAAAAACACAATATAAGAATTTTGAAGCTAAAATGGTTGATACATTTTGCTAAAGTTTTATACACAACTTTTTATGCATGAAAATATGCAATAAAGTTTCTTTGGTCTTAAGACACAGACCGGAAACTAACCTTACACTTCATCTGCTTTTCAAATAATACTACTTATGCCACCGAAGACCTCAGTTGTGTTTCCTCGTCATGTTAAAATCACACTGCAATGCAGTTCTAATGTGATCGCATGTATGAAAACTAAACCAAGCGAAAGTTTTACCTTTGGCCTTTTTTTTTTTTTTTTTAAAGTTTCTCGATTTGGTCTCAAGTGTCCCACAGATCCAGTTTATCACAGGAGTCAAGCCAACTGGCTGCCAACTGCATCATATCGACAACAAAACATAGTGAATCTCAAGGTGCGATGTCCACTAACATTATCCTGGAAATGTACATATCTGCAAGATTTACCCTGGGAGATGAATACATTTACTGGTAAACATACCTTTTCCCACATTTGCCCTAATAGACATAGTGTGGGATTGTCCATGCATCGTGTGTGTGCTCCACAGTCAGTCTGGGTAATGATATCTGAACAGTTCCACTCAGGAGACCACAGTATGTGTCCGGTGTTTTCTCCATTCAGACTGCAGTTTTATTTCGTCTCTCCCTATTGCCGGCCTCATCCTCCTCTCTCCTGTCTCCCTCCTGCTGATGTATGGAATGTCTACTCTCATATGGAAAGTGTTTGTAAAAGTCACCATAATCAAATTTCACTGATTCCTGGGGGATTAAACAAGGTGGCATTTGTGTGTTTGTGTGTGTGTGTCTGTTCGTGTGTGTGAGTATGTTCTGTCTCTTTGCATATACAATATTAGCCCTGTTCTAGGTTGTGTGTTGTAATGCAGCTGTACCATTAGACTAAGACCAGCTCAGCTGTAATGTATCATCCATCATCTTGTACTCCAAGGAGGCAACTATATAAGGGGTACTGATGCTACATTTGCATACTGACAGTGCATATATTTAATAGTTTGAATGCAAAGTATAGGCCAGTGGGTGGGAGGGGTGATAAACACTTAATATGGAAGAGAGGGCATCTTACCTGCCTCACTAGCATTGTGGCCAAATGACAGAGATTGAGAATAGTGTTCAATCATTCCGTTGGGTGTTTTCACCTTAAAAGTTTTATGCTAGTAGTATTCTTTGAAATTCCTCTTTAATACTTGGTGGCAAATTAGTATCTGGTGGAAGTGTTAACTCACTACTGCAGCAAACAGGAAAAACATGACAAACGGCAAGATTTACCACCCAAAAAACAAGCATTATCTAGTGTTAAATCTTACTGCATAGTTACCTCTTGTTGGCAGCATATGAGTACTGGCAGTATGTTTACAGAGTGTGCCACGTAGCAAGTTTCAATACTGTCCAATCAACACCACTTTCTCTGTGAGACTCGCCGGCCTCTGTCTGCTATAAGGTATCATTGCATGTTGAACTAGAAAGTCATAGTCCATTACAGTTGATATGAGGTGGAAAGTCACCAGGAGCCCAGCAAGCAAGGACTGATGTCTGCTTCCTCTTAGTCTTTAAAAGCGCATTAATTTAGACCAATTATTAAATATTTTTGCAAGATCTATATATATATGAAATGAAGGAAAACAGATCAGGTTGAAGCTCATAAATGTTTTTCGAAAGGTCACAATAGTTATCCTTGGCCAGCAAATGGACATGGCAGCTGCTCAGCCCAAACTGTAAAAACCTTGGTTATATTTCTCATCACCCCTGTTATTTATTCATGTATATGTTACATTATAGAAGTTTAAAGATAGCTAACATACTTTGCTACCCATTGCATGAGTCACAGTACTTGAAGAGAAGGTGATGACACTGGGCTCTACCTTATACAGTGCATCATCACTGTAAATATACTTTGAAGAGGTGCTCTTTGAATCTATTGATACTCTACACCATACACTTATGAACTATTAATGGCACAGCATGTGTTCATCAGATATTATCACCTCCATCTCCCTGTTTATGTCTTTTCTCAGATATGGATGAGCACAGTCTGCTTTTCATGCAACCATTTGTTCACTTCATTTAAAATAAAACAAATCTATGCTTTTTAGCGCAAAAAAAATCAATAGAATTAGAAAATTCAAAAGAAGTTTCAGACACTGCCCAAATTTTGCTAACTACTAATTTGTTGTTATGGCGATTCAATTAAAGAGGTAAATTAGTAAACTCTTTCTGGGATTTAAAAAATAATGCATCGAGCCAAAGAAGAAAGCAGCCTCATTTTAATCGAGTCCAGCTGCAGTAATAGTGAATTCTATGGGGAAGGAGTTAAATTAGATTCTGTATCTTTACTCTGTTGCTTTTGGTATTGTTTAATTGTCTGTAATCAATGGCAGTTTGCCTAGTAAAAATGCATCATTTAGCTTTTAAAAAGTTCAATTTCAGAGCAAAAGGTGAATTTTGGGCATTTGCACCTCGACTCATTGAAAAAAAACTGGCAATCAACAGAATTGGGAACGCATGTGGAAATCCATCACATTTGTCAATACCCTTTAAGATTAAGGGCCAAGCCCAAAGTACCAATCTTTTTAGGTCTAGAGCCTTGGACCCCATTCTATGTAGAGATGGATCTGACTGGACAACATTGAAAGTCAGTCAGTAGAGTAGCGCTGATAACCTTTAATGTTTACTTTTGCTTATTTTAAGTCCACCTGCCCTTCTCCCAGTAAAAAGCCTCCAGGCCTGTTGTTGGTGGGAAAGATGAACCCGAGATTGCAGACAAATTGTACATCTCTAATTTGATGCTTGTCTTTGGCAGTTTGTGTTTGAAGCCTGAGGAGAGTTAAATATGCATGGCTTCAACATGGGTGGCTTCAAGTTTTTGTTTTTGTTTTTTTTTATCAAAACAACAAACAAATGGCATGAAATCTTTATTTGGTGGAGACAAACAGAATTCAGAAATGATCTTTTTCAGAAGAACACTCCATGTGAGTTCCAGTAGTTAACTAGATTTGTTTGTTTCTTCTGAAATGGAACTACAGTGATATTTACTGAGAGAATGCACACATACTGAACAGGTGCGCAACCTCACACATACAAACACACTCACTCACTCACACAGACATGCTCCCATCCTTGGTTGAGAAAGAGACAAACCTAAAGATCGCCACAGAGACCCATCTTTCAAATTTATTCATTAAACTCCCAAATGCTCCCCTTAACGAATGTAATTAGAATATGGTAATGAGAGAGGGCTGAACCAGGGAGTGTTGTAATACGCTTAGCAGCACAGAGGGAGAGATACAGATAGAGACAGGAAGGGAAACAGAGTAAGGGAGTTAGAGGAGAGAGAAATAGAGAGACTGACTGACAGGGTGCCAATTTATGTCTTGTTGTAAACAAGTATTTATGCCAATGAGAGGTGGTGCACACTATTTCTTTTTTTCCCCTCTCTCTCCGACTACCCCTGTCTCTCTCTTTTTCTCCTTCCATGCCTCTCTATATCTCTGTGTTACTCTGTCTCTCCTTAGCATACCAAAACCTCCTCAATAACAATAACACCAACAGCAGCAGAGCAGAGACGAGCCTCACAGGACAGAATGACTTACAGTCAAACGAGGCATCAGGGTTAACACAACCACTGGAGACTTCATTTAAACACCACCCCCTACTCTCTCTCCCACCTTCCCCATCTTCTTCCACCCCCCCACTACCAAACACACATTTATCACGAGTGATTTCAATGACACATCTGCGTGCGTGTAGTGTGGGTGTGTGTGGTATGCGGTCTTTCCTAGTTAACTTTTATGGGAGTTTTTGAGCAGTCTGACAAGCTTTATCCAAGACACCCTAGCACAGCAGGGGCTTCAGCATTATGTTTGACACCACACACCTGTTGCTGTCTTTGATGTGTTCATCCCCCTACTGAGACAGAGGGGTGCGTCTCCTCAAATGCAAATACAAGATGGGAAGAAGAGGACAAGTAAGGTGTGTGAGAGGGGAAGTCTTAGAAAAATATGATTGATGTTCCCTCGGTGGATTGGTCCTGACTCTTTCTTGCTCTCAGGTCTCTGCTAAAAAAGTTTGTGCTACTTTCCATAGTTTGTGTGTGTGAGTTTGAATGTATGCGTGTGTGTAGAAACCTTCAACATTTGGACATCTAATCTTGGTGAAGGAGAGATGAGTGGGAAACAAGACAGGAAAAGAGAGAAGCTGGTGAGTTTGAAGGCAGGGAGAACAGGAAAGTAAAGAGGTCAGACCAAAAGGAGAGGGAATGGGGGAATGAAAGAGTGAAGGAGAGAGGAGAGTGGCTATTTCATTATAAAGCTGTCACTCACATGGGCAGCAGCGACCACATAGACTCTTCTGAGACAAAACCTCTTTGGGCTTGTGTGTGTGCTTTCATTCATGCTTGTGTATCCTAGCATATGGTCATGTCACTGGACGTGAGCATTCATTGTGTGTGTGTGTGTGTGTGTAAGAATGTGAGATGTTACAGTTATGCTGTGACAGAGACAAATGTGACTCTCTCTCAACCAGGTGGCAGGGGTAGGTCCTGGCTCAAGGTCAAACCTTGTCCTCCAGTGATAGACCAGCACAATATGTGTGTGTGTGTGTGTGTGTGTGTGTGTGTGTTTGCGTTTAAGTACTAGCATGTGTGTGTATGTGTATAGATGTATGAGTGTGCTTGTCCATGCTGTGCGTGAGCATAAGAGGAAAGAGAGAAAGCCAGGAAGTTTTTGTTTTGTTTTGTTTTGTTTTTTTCAACACAAGCGACATTGTGTATTAATAGACGTCCCATTTATATGCGGGTGCGTACAAATCATGTCCATGGATGTGCATGTGTCTATTGCCTCATGTGTGATGAGGTGTTTATATGATAAACACAAGGCAAGCTTGAGAGGAATTCTGATCAGGGGCTTTGCAACAGTTGTTATGGAAACAGCATTAAGCAGTTGTATTAGCCAGTGGAGGTAATATAAAGACTGTTGAAAGTACCACACAGTAGGGAGCGAGGCAGTTTGGGAATATAATACAAACTACACATTATTGCTCTGGTTTACAATAGACTTGATGAAATTTTATTGTGTGGCTAGAACAGAACAAAATTATCTTTGTTGTAACTCACTGTCTGCCTCTCTTACTGTTGAGCGCTACACATTTTAATTAGCAAGGTTAGAGGAACATAGAGCAAGACATTATTGGTCTGGTTTACAATAGACTTCACATCATTTACGTCAGCTTAAAGCATAACACAAATTAGCAGGGCTCCAGCTGCTCCCTCTGCAACATTATCTTAAGTTCGGAGTGTTCAGAAAAGCACTCACTGCTCCATGACATTGGAGATGTTAGAGGTCATTGAGGACTGACTTAGATATTACACACAGAGATGCTGAGAGATTGGGCCTGTCACGCTTCTGTCAATAACTGCATGATAAAGCACCCCTCAGTTCTAATGGATTAATGATTATTGCAATTAAAATGAAATTGTGTAACAATATAGGTTTAGTATGAAATTTTCATTGTTATACTTAATTTCCATGATGAACATTGTTAAAAATAGACCGTGTGCAATAAGCTGTTGTTGAATTGATGGCAGAAATAGTACTCCATATCACTGTTAAAACCAATGAGAAGTCTGTAGTCTGCAAATAAATAAATAAATAAAAAGAGGCAATTTGGGATAGAGGGTCATATCAACGTCATACACTGACAGGGTTGTTCTGGGAAGGAGAGAAGCAGTGGAGGTTCTCTGAAACAAATTACAGCATCAGCAGACCTCCCCTGGTAATACTAATGCAGTTATTTCCCCCATATATGTATACAAGACTTGCCACGCTCAAGGAGAAGGGTAGGAACCGATTCTGTAGTTGGGAAGGACACTTGAGTTTTCTACCTCCTTGTACCGCCAAAATAAACTGTTCAATGCCAAATGATTTCTGTGTTGAGAACTAGCAGCAGCCTTCATTTGAGGCACTTCGAAAGGATGTGACAGTTGCAGTTTACAGACAACTCTGTTTTTTCCAGATCTCTGTCAGGGTGATGCTCATGTATGCATGTACACACACGTACACACACATACATACACACACACACACACACACACACATACAAGTACAGACGCTTAAACGGATCCTCCCAGGGGAAGGTTCCTGGATAGGTTGCAGTATAGCACCCCCACCCTCCACCTCCTCTGGAAATATCCCTGAGGCCAGTAAGCGTGTGCATGTGAATGGGCTTGTGTGTGTGAGCATACGTGTGTGTCTGTCTGCGTTTCTCTACATGCCACCAGTGTCTCGGAGGGAGATGGTCTCAGTGATGCGTGAGTGGGTGGCTGATTTCCCCAACTGCATCGCTCACACCAATCTAACTTCCCACTCATGTGCTTTGCTTTGTTAGATATTTCTTAAGTAACTCTCTTTCTCTCTCCCAGACGGACAGGAATAGGTGTGTATTGGGAAAATGCGTATGCGTGTGTGTGTGTGTATGTGTGTGCATTTAGCGTGGCCTGTCGTAATGTATTATCACGTAGACTCACAGAGACATGCAAAACGTCTGGGTTTCTAGAGTAGATCTCTGGAGGAAGATTTTTGTCCCTGTCCCTGTGTCTGGCACAGCTAACGCGCACACACACACACACACACACTCAGAGTATTCCTGAAGGGTCACTGTGTCGGCAGGCATGCTCAAAGCGCTCCATCACTGGTTTCCACTGGGACAATAACTGTGACTTCCTGAGGATCGACCTTCACCATCTCACTTCTGTCACTCTTCACGTGCACATGTGTGTGTGGGTGCCTGCATGAGTGTGTGTGTGTGTGTGTGCATGAGCTGGTTGAGGAAGTGAGCAGCAATGTTTGTGTGTGTGTATGCGTGTATGTGTGGGTGTGTTTTAGAGTGTGTCAGGCTGCAGTTTCAGCTGACTCTTCTGTTTCTGGCTTTTTAATGGCTCTTATGGGGCAGGCCCTTAATTGCAAGTCTCTCTCCCTCCTTCTTAATCCTCCCATCCTTCTGTCTCTCCCAGCCCCTCGCCTCCTCTCTTTTTCTCCTTTCTCCTCCTGCCTCCCACTGGCTGACAGTCACTAGGGGAGCCCAAGTGCCTGGCTGGGGCTATGGAAGCCATATAGGATATTGACTTGCTGCGGAGTGGTTTGGGAGGAGGAGAGGTGGCTGCCTGTCACAGCTAATGAATAGATGCATAAATGAATGAGGCACTCCTCTGTGTGTGTGTGTGAGTGTGGAGGTGAGATAGTGTGTGTACTGTTGTGCTGAGTTAAAATGTGCCTGTGTGTGTCCAATCTAAACTTGGTTCTGAGCAGTTTTATGAGCCAGACAGACATTAACAGGCCTGCCTGATAGCGATAATTATTAAGGGTGTCATGGCAGTCCATCCCACACACACATATGTATATATACATACATAGACATATGTGTGCATGTGTGTGAATGACAGATGAGCTAGTGGGGGTGGGGATGTAAGGATTGAATGAAGGATCTTAAAAAAAACAATCCAGTTAAGTGCCAGCACCCTCCAGCTGCTCTCTCTCTCTTTGTCCCCCTGCCTTTTCCCCCTCTGCCTCTCTGTCCCTCCATCTCTTCTGATCGGTGTGTAGCTGAAGTGCTCTCATGCCAAACTGGGACAAATACCTAAAAACACATTCACACACAGACACAGACAGAGAGGAAGAGAGGGAGACGAGGTCTGGAGAGGAGACTGTTGATCTGAGGGGGTAGATGAAGGAGTGCTTGAGTGTTGATGTCTTCCTCACTATTGCTTTGTGCCACATTTCAAACACTGATTGCCTTAAGAGGACAATTTACATTTCATAGTCTTTCACAACAAGTGGGTGAGATGGGAGTCAGAGATAGGAAGAGAGAAAAAGATGTTTCAAGGAGGAAGCCAGGGGTAAGAGAGTTCACCATTCAAAGGGGGAAAAGCTGTGTTGAATGAGCAACAAGAAAAATGTGAGCCATAAACAATAGTTTTTTTGGCTGCATATCCATGTGCCTCTGATACTATACATATGGATGTTTTGTTTTAGCTCCCTCTCAGTAAAATGCACCTGTAGGATTTGAACTATCTTTTACCATATTGGACACATGTGAGCGTAAAAGAGGAATGGAAATGGAGGAGTAAAGAGAAGAGGAGAGCTGAGCTGAGGAGATGAAAAGAGAGCCGGAGGAATTAAGAATCAAGTTAGGAGGGAGCTTTATCTGACAGGAAACTGTGAAACGGCAAAGTACAAGAAAACTTTTCCTATCAGTGCACTCTCTCCACTAGTGTATAAGTCTGCACTCCCCGTCTGTGTGTGTGTGTCTGTGTTTTTATATGTGTGTGTTTATGTGGCATGTGCGTATTTAGGAGATAGCTTTTCCTCCCCAGTGGAGGGAGACATCAGTGTGTCGGTGAGCGTGATTGGTTGTTGGCCCTGAGGGTATGTCCTCTATATCTGTCTCCTGACTGGCTACTCTGTGACCAATCAGGCACCCAGACTACACTGTGGCAATCAGATAGTGACATATTCTCTGTGGGCATCGCCAGGTCATCTGGAAATACCTGTTATGTTTTATCTCCCTGTGACACACACATACGCATTCCAATACACACACACTAATATAACCTTTCCGTCTTGTCTTTGTCTCGCTAGGAGATTGCTGCATATCTCATCACTTTTGAGAAACATGATGAGTGGCTGACGACATCGCCAAAAACCAGGTGAGGAGTTTGAAGAGAATTGTTTTCGCACGCACACACACAAGCACACATGGCTTTATATACAAACAGAATAACTCAGTCAGCCAGAGATTCACATGAGTTTAATCTATAAGACTGAGTACCCATGTTTCATTATTGGTGTATGCTGAATGTCTCTGGAGTGTCCCACTCACTGGCTGCTCTACATGTAGAGAAAGCTCTAGAACATGGCTGGACTGTAAAGCACCTAGTCAGCTGAAAATGGAGTATTAATGAATGTAAATGTATTAGGATAAATGATGTATAATTCAGACACGGGAGGGTGAAGGGGGGTTTAAGATGAAGGAGAGCACTTGTGTGTGTGTATATATATGTTGGGGTGAGAATGGGGATTCACATGGTAGAACTGAATATTCATTGATCCAAAAAAAACATAGGTAGCTCTTTTCCAGAATGGGAAGCGGTGGCACCAGGAAGGAAAGGAAGAGAAAATGAAAGACAAAAAAAAGGCAATTTGAATTATTGATAAAGCACCTTATTGACATTTCCTTTAGTTAATACAGATGTAGATGTGATCAAATAAAAGGGGAGAAAGACAGAAGAAAGAGGCAGAAAAGTAAAGTAAGCAAGTGAAGCGGTCACCTCGTGGCCCCGTTTCTGATTACTGACACTGCTGAAAGCCTGAGGTGATGCCTCTGTGCTCCCATTGTGTGAGCTGAAGGACTCTTCTCAGGAGCAGCCTGAGGCTGGCAGCACAGTTTATGTTGTGGATGGATTTCTCATTGATTGGTTGTGCTGCCATATAGCCTCAGCCTCCCAGAAGCAACAGCAGCAGCAGTCATATTGGTGTTATTGAGCAGCAGTTAGATATAATCCCATTTACACATGACACGAGGCACGATTAGAACAGATTACACCTAATCCCATCAAATGGAAAGGAGCTCAGTTTACGGAGCCAGTGACATTTATGTGCATGCAAGTATGCGTCTGTATATGTGTACCTGTATCCATATGTGTGCATGCACTTACACACTTGTGCAGGGCAATATTAAGTTAACAATCAATGACCTTCAGTTCTCCTCTCAGTGAAGTACCTCATCAGTTCAAAGTAATGAATATTACCTCCTCTCTCCTTCTTCTATCACTTTTTGCATCTACTCCTCCTTCTCTCCTCCCTTTACCGGACTCACTTTCTCGCCCACTCTTTCTCTTTAGCTTGCCGTCTTTTTTCCACTCTCCTCCCCTTGCCTTCTCTGTTTTCGCTCTGCTACACTGTGGAACAGTGGAAAAGCTTTTTATATCCCACACATCACAGCCCAGTTACAATCAATAGCATTTATGTCTGCTTGAATCTGAGGGTTTGCGAACATGGGCACCATCCACGTGCAAGCACCTCCACACACAAACACACACACAAAAATGCATGTATTTCCCACCCACACGTACACACAGGCACACATCTGATCTCATCCATCTTCTCCATAACATAATTAGAATCAGCAGCTCTGAGATGACTCACACTGCTCGAGACAGAGGATAAACTCAGCTTTGATCGGAGGGTGGGGGTCTCCACTCCACTAAGAAACTGGCAAGCTCACCCCAAAACAGAACAGATTTAAGGTGTCAAAGAAAATCAACTCAAAGTAAATTCAATTTCACTACACACACTGTTCTGAGTAAATTGCAATCATCTCAGTCCATATAGATGTGTCTACATCAAATTTTAACACCGAGGAGACGAGAAGAGAGGCAGTCAGAAAATAGAAGAGCAAAAACAGAGTTTAGGTTAGGAGTAGAAGGGACAGATGAAATGAGAAGAAGAGAAATGAAAAGAGAACTATAGAGAAAATAAGAAGATTGTATAATTGGAGGAATAAAGACTGCATGTTGATGGAGAAGAGGAGGTTATCGCGAGGAGAGCGGAGGTGTGTAAACCCGTGTGTGTGTGTGTGCGTGTGTGAGTATGTGTGTGCATGAGAGTGGGGGCACTTGTGAGTATGTGTTAGTTCATTGATTGTTAACATGCGTCTTCTCTTGCTGTTGTCATGTGATAAGGCAGAGGAGCAATTTTCCTCCACCTACACAAACAGACAAGCGAACCCAGAAATCCACTCACACACCTGTCCTTAGAGTTTTAGAAATATAATGATTGATTGCTGAGCAGCAGGTTTGACATTGAACTCAAAGAACACACGGCTGTAGGTCCTGCCATCTCTAATATCACTGCAGCATCTCATCTCCTCTCTACATGCATGGCTCCTGTTGTGTGTTTGTGTGTGTGTGTGTGCATGCATGCATGTTCATACCACCAGGTGTATATAGAATGGGAGCTGGGAGGCCAATGTTCCTGCTGTGCTGATAAATCACCCTACTAAAATATTAACACGTAGTAGTGTGAGTCTGTGTTTGAAACGCGGGGGGTGGGCGTGGGGTGTATGGGACCATCTTGTTTGACTGTTGGGTGAGTAACATTGACGTCACCATGTAAACCATGACCATGTTTTTGTTTCAGTTGGTATGTATGATTCAGCAATGCAGGAGAATTTTGATCATTTTGTCATTTTGAAACTGCAGCCTGAAAATTGCCTCTGGTCAGTTTCCATGGAGCTGAATGCTGTCACTTTCAACAAAATTACCACAACATTTATTTTGTTCAATCAACATAATAAAAGGTTTTGTGCATCTCTTTACCCTCTCCTCTACCAGGCCTCAAAATGGCTCTATGATCCTCTACAACCGTAAGAAGGTCAAGTACAGGAAAGATGGCTACTGCTGGAAGAAAAGGAAAGACGGGAAGACCACCCGAGAGGATCATATGAAGCTCAAAGTGCAGGGAGTAGAGGTGAGACGCTGCGGTGGAAAAACAAGCTGTTGATCACTTGTATAGTTTCCCTGCCAAGCTTGTCCTTAAGTTACTCTCCTTCGCTCTGAGGAGGAACATACATGTAACACAAACGTAGGCACAAACACACATGCTGGGAAGGTACAGGCTAATATGTTACCTGAGAGCATGTGGTGTCCCTCTTTCTTTCCCTCCCTCCCCTGCTCTTCCTTCAGTCTCCGTCTCTCTCTCACTCACTCTCTGTCTCCCTCTCTCTCTCTCTTTCTGAAAGATAAGAGTGTGTTTGGCTTGAGGCCAGGAATGATGTCAATGCCTCCTTCAGCAGAACAGAGAGGGGTATTGATCCAGTCTCAAGGCAGCGTCTGTGTGTGTGTGTGTATGCACGAGCGTGTGAGTCACATCAGCCAGCTCAAAAATTGATTATTCAGCAGGAATATACCAAGAGGTGAGAGGAGTGAGCATGCATGTTTTGTCAGAAACAGAAAGGATGAGAGAGAAGGGAATGTAAAGGGGAGTGTTGGGAGGCACATGGATGTTTACAGGAGCCTTGGTAGTTTTGTTTTATAGGTGAGCAGGACGTAGGAAAAACGCCAGGCAGAAAAACAACTGTAAGGGGAATAATTGAGATCAAATGTTCCCATTTCCTTCTCTACTAGTTATGACTCCACTCTCACATTGACAATCATGGAACATATATTTTTCTGCTTTTGTGCACCAACACTCCCATACACACGTACATATACAAAGGCAAAGTGTTTCTCTCCCTGGTAGTTGCTCAGTAATTGTTTGTGTCACCTCTTCCCAGGACCCCCCCCAAGCAAGCAAGTGGTGTGTAGAGCAGAGTATGGGAATGAGGGAATGAGCTGAGCAGTGAGATGAGCAGAGGGAGCAAAGGAGGATGGGGAGAGGCAGGAAGCCAGAGAGAAAAACATAACCCTGGATGGAAAGCCTCCTCATATTGAATGGAAATATATGGAAATGCACTCTGCCTTCAGCAAAATACACTTTAGATAGAGGGCAGGCTACTTCTGAGAAGAGGCAAAATGGCGAGAAAATATAAGTGTGAATAAGTGTCTATGAAAAAGAACACAGGACATAATTTAAGTTTGATTATATACAACCTTATTGCTGAGTATGTGTGTTTCTGTGTACTTAAATAAGCAATTTATATGTGCACATGTGTATATTAGTGTGTGATTCATGTAGTTGGGGTATATCAAAAACCGGCCCTGATGACCTTGATGGAAGACTTATCCGTCATTATTCCTTCCAACGCTGTCTTGATTAGGATGAAGTATCGAACCTCGATACATTTTGAGTGTTCGCCAAGATTTCTGAAGCACAGAATGTAAATATTTTCAAAAAACTGGAACCTGACTTTTAAGTTTGTGTTCACATATTCATTTATCTGATATTTATTGAGTTAGATACTAATTTTGCTCATTTTATATTGTTGCACTCTCTCAGAGTTCCTGCGTTACTCAGCATAACATTTTTATTATTCTTCAATCTATAGTATTAAAAAATAAAACATACAGTTAGTTCAGAAGCTCAAACACAGCACTGGCTCCAGTATTGAAACTTTTCATTTGCAGACCAAAACTTCATACCAAAGACAAGTGTTACAGACCCTTTGAAGCTGTGCTGGGCTGTGTATCAACCTCTGTGATTGTATTTGGGCAATATTGACACATATGCACATAAACATACACATATCTTTCGCTATTTTTTATTTGTGTATTCTTCCTCTGCTAGATGGAGTCCATACTGAACTTCCTAACCATCCTGCCTGCCATGACACTCCACTTCAATCCTATGTCTCCCTCACTTTCTCCTCCTCTTCTTTGTCCTTGTCACTGTTACTGATCTCTCTTGCACTGTCTGTAAGCTGACAACATTGTGACTTTTTCCGCATTCGAAGTGGGTTATGTCTAGCCTTGCTGAGGCAGTAAATTTCACAATCTCTTGTGTTGTAATTGTCAACATCAGATTTATGGTATTTTAGAAAAAGACATTTGATTAAAAAAAAGCATACAGCGTGTTTGCAATTTATCTTAAGCAGGACATTCGATGCAGCCTAAGTGGGTATAACCTAAGTTCTCCTCTTCTGTTCTCTCCTTCACTGTTCTCTCCTCTTTTCCTTTTTCGCTTTTTGTCTTGCTTCCTCCTTTCTTTATCCCTGCAATCTCCTTTCCTCTCCTTTCCTCTCCTCTCTCTAGTGTCTGTATGGCTGCTACGTCCACTCCTCTATCATCCCCACCTTCCATCGTAGATGTTATTGGCTGCTGCAGGTAAGCCCAACCCCCATTCCCTGCTGACCTTTTCTTACATATTTATACACATGCAAAACAAGACTTTGGGGGGATTTATAGTGAGGTGATAATTTGTTAGTGGCTCGCATTTATAGCAGGATAGTTTTCAGGGCTTTTCCCTGATATTATGGCTTTTCTATACCATTTATTCCAGCTATGTTAAGACTTTATTCACCATTCCATGTTAAACTGGACAACCAGAAAATATATAGTGTGTTATTACACTTTTTACACAAACCTTCGTCGGTTAAACTGTCCATTATATTTTCAAAACAACACTAAGCCAAGCCATAAACCAGCAATAAACATCCTCCTCTTCTGAATTAATGAGGCAGCCTATGGTGAAAATACTATCACAAAGCTGGAATCATAATAAAACTTGATGTTGTTTGACTGAGTGGAGTGTCCTGTGCTGAAATGATTAGACCACTAGAATATACCTAGAAGGAGCTCCTGTCCAATGCTAACATACAGAGCAAAGTAGTGAAAGCTATTTTTCACCACAAGATGACTGGAACTTCCCCAGCAATCCTGACTCTCAATACTTATAATGAGGATCAAGCACCAAGGCCCGACTCTGTATGTGGTCCTCTCCCAGAAAACAACCTGGAGGTAGAGAAAGACCACACAACATGCTCACTAAACACACACACACACGTGCACATGTGTCCCCCCTGTGTATAAAGCATGTTGTTTTTCATAGAGATGTTGGACTCACTCTGCTGCTCATGTGAAAGACAACAGAGAGAAGAACACACACACACACACACTCTTCTTTCCCTCTACTGGCCATGCAACCTATGGTCACCAGGAACTCATCATCTTCAGGCGACAGGTTACATGATGAATTTTAAACATGTCTGAATACATTTACACTGCCTCGCTCTTCATCTCTCTCTGTTCATTTCAAAGAAAATACTGAAGACCTAGCAATGTTCATTTGAAATATAGAAATGCATATATATTTATGTATTCTTCACCAAAATTTCCTGCATAATTTGTCACAAGCAATTTACAGGGACATTCCAGACACTGACTGTAAATTGAATATGCCCTTCCTCAATATTTCTTTTTTCCGCATCCCAAGCTAGTTAGATCCCTGCAGTCTGAAATTATGAAGGAAAATGCTAGTTGTTTTATCTGTGATGTCCCATTTTCTACTCTTTGCACAGATATCAAAACACATCAGTGATTATGATCATAAATCAGTCTGTGAGTGCTGTTGCATTGCACAGTGTGGTTTTTTAGCAGCCCACTGTGCCATCCTCTTTTGGAGAGAAAAGTGTTCCACCTCAGCAGGTCCTCCCCCTCACCTGAGTCTGTCTACTGAATCTTTCATCAAGAGGAGCTTCATACTCTCTCTATCATGCACACACACGCACACACACACACAAACATGAATGTGAATGTACCTGTTGAATCATTCATGGGGTAGAAGGAAATTCCATAGGTTTCCTAGTGACCCACTGTATAGTGAGAACTTCTTTGAGCCTCTGTTTATTTCATTCTTTCTCTCTAGATATATTACGCACACTCACATACACACAAACACACATGTCGACACTTGCACAGCCTCTGCAGGGTTAGAGAGAGTGATGAGTGGGCTTGAGCTGTTAAATCTTTTATGGACAGGTGAGAATATCTTATCTGACACGCTATGTCCGACCTCTTTCCTGACCTCCACTTGCTCTCTTGCTTTCCTTCTGCATTTCCCCTCCATCCACAACTGTAAACAGACTCTGTTGTTCTGTTCTCTCATTCCCTGTATGCTGTAAGAACATAACATTGACTTAATGTGTAAAAGGCCACGTTAAGGCAACGCAAAGCATACGTATGTCTTGTGTTGTGTTTTTTGTCCTGTATTGTAGAACCCAGATATCGTGCTGGTGCACTACCTGAATGTACCGGCGGTGGACGATAGCGGGAAACCATGCGGTCCTGTCCTCTGCTCCATCAACACAGACAGGAAGGAGTGGGCCAAGTGGAGCAAGGAGGAGCTCATTGGGCAACTCAAACCCATGTGTGAGTTAGCTTTACTTTCATCTCTGCATTCACCTCCCTCCTACTCTCAAACTCTCCTGTTTCAGCCCTCATGCTTGTCCTTAACCTGAGGATGTGAGTCACCTTGGGCCAATAACAACACCACTTTTCATTGTACAGTAGTGATGAAAAAGGTGATAGCATACAAAATCAATCTGCGGGAAACCAGTGTAGCAAATCTAAAACACACATAATTTGATAAAATTATTTAGGCTTTATAAACAACTTGGCAGCCGAATGAGGAAGAGTTTGGAGCTGTGCCATGACTTATTAGATGAGACAACAGGTGCTTACACAATTCAAAGGAGATGATATCAAAATGTCTCTCTTGCATGAAAGAAGAATATAGAATCTCATTGGTGTTAACAATTTTGCTCATGTCTTGTTGTTGCTGAATGCAGAGATAAATCGAAAAAGCAAAAGGCAACAGCTGGACCCACCAAAAGGCATATTCAAGCACTCATAGTAGCTCCATTCTTATTTAAATCATGCCAGTCCCATCAACATGAAATGATAACAGCACTTTACACAGGAGTGATTAATTTCAAGATAACATTGTCAAAAGCCACCTTTGGGAAACAGACATGCAGTACATACATGCCACTCAGCCAGGCTTAATACAGACTTGGAGACAGTCAGCGTCATGCTGCCACCTAGAGGTGAATGCACTTTACATCTGAGAGAGAGGGCTAGAGATAAGACAGAGGGGTGCCCAAAATATCCAGCATGTATTATTCATAAATTAGCATCAGGGAGTATAAACACATACTAACTCACAAACATACCTTTCTTTTGATCAGCTTTGGAAGGGCAAATAAGGACAGCTTCGCAAAACAACCTGGCTTGTTGACTAAAGCACTATTTAAACTCTCAGTGTTCATACTAAATAATTCTCTCTTTTGTCCTTTGTACCTCTCTTAATTTGCTCACACAAAATTACTTAGTTTTCCCATTTAAAAGCATTTAATTTAATGTAGAAACTGGTAATACCCTCAAATGTAAAAAAAAATGTCATTATGTGTAGAAGAACATTATTTAAGGGAATTTTACATATATGTATTGAAAATAGTTATTTAAAATTTTTGTCACAGATGCACATCACAGTGTTCATGAACTCAGTCTTCAGTCACTGTAGATACTGAACACTGGAGGGCGCCATTTCACACTGTACCTAAAAAACTGACCTGAGCAACCAAAAGGACAAAATATGACGACAGTATCCACTGGCTTAAATTGTATTTATTTATTTATTTATCTATTTATCTATCTATCTCTTTATTTATTTATTTATTTGCCTGTTTGATGTGCCTTCATTCAGGTGCTGGAAGCAGCCTGCATCAGAAATGTTCCAGTGTCAAGCAACGCATCATCTCATCCAAGCAGGAGTCAGCAACAGGAGGTGGAGCTGCAGTGGGTACTGGCGTAGCAGCAGGCCAGAGAGCTGAGGAAGCAGATGGCACAGAGGTCCAGAACAGCGATGTGTCAGAAGGCCAGACAGAGCCTAGTCCTGGAGGGGGCAGGAGCAGAGCGGGCGGGGGAGAGAGGAGGAATGGCAGGTTAACCAAACCCTCTTTACTCCCACAAAGCAGCATGGAGGTGTCCTCTTCCACTTCCACCAACCAGGTGGAGGTCCCTGACACTACCCAGAGCTCCCCATTGTCAATCACCAGTGATATGGCCGACAGCCCTGCTCTCGCCATTGGGGCTGGCTTGTCGCAGAGCACAGCTGTGTTCATGTCTGAGGTCACCACTCTGACTGGGGATTCAGTTTACTCCGCTGGCCACACCCACCTGTTGGCATCCACCCATGAGAGTACCTCTGCTGGAATCTTGTTGGCTGTTGCCCCTGAAAATCAGAGGTTTGCTTCGTTTCCTGGTGGTGTGGGGTTGGGGGAGGGAGGAGAGCTGGTTCTGTCCAGCTCTTTAGATTCCAGTGGAGGAGTCAGCCTTCCTGAAACCACCATGACCTTTGACCCTGATTGCTTCCTTAACAATCCTAAGCAGGGCCAGACATATGGCGGAGGTGGAGGGAAGACTGAGGGGTGTAATGGCAATGATAGTGGACTCCACTGTTCTTCTAATGGGTTTGTCTATAACCCAGCCCTTGTCAACAACATCAAGACAGAACCGACTCCCTTGGAGCAGCCACTGGCCACTCAGAGCAGTTATGTGGGAGAGGGGACAGGCCTCAGCCCCAGCACCACCCTGGAGCAAATGGACTTCAGTGCTGTCATGTCATCAGCCTGCGTCCCAAGTCTGAGTCAGACTGCGCACCACCCCTCCCCGAGCCTCTTCCTCCAGGCTTCCCCTCAGACAAACCAGCCCTCTCAACTGCAGACCAATGGTCCTGAGGCAACCCAGGAATCAGGTGAGGCCCAAGCTTATATAGGTCTGCCCACGGTGCCAACAGACTCTCCGGTCACTAATGGGGATCCGCATGCACACCTCCACCAAGCCAGTCCAGACCAGCAGGCCCTGTGTGGAAGGAATGGACAAGGAGCAGCAGTGAACTCTTTTCCCCTGACCACACAGGATACTACTGTTGACCAGTCAAGCAGCAGGGGACATCGAGAGGTGGGGAGCTTAGACAAGGCTTCTGAGAATGGAGGAGAGTTACTACTCAAGCAAGGAGATCCTCATGAGCCCTACACAAGTGTGGACAGTGAGCACTACCTGCAACCCACAGATGACAATGGAGGAGGAGAGGAGGGCGGAGGAGGAGCTGGTGGAGGAGGAGGAAGTGGAGGGGGGGGTGAAAATGAGATTCTTTGTAATGGTGTAAGTTTGCCAGGGGCCAGCAGTTCAGTGGTGGCCAGTCCTCAGTCGATAGCTACTGGTGCAAATATCGAGGGGGCTCTCTATAGCTCTCCTCTTCCTCAGCAAGGTGGGGGTGTGTCAGCTACAACAGCTGGAGCAGGAGCAGCTATAAGTCTGGAAGGTTTCGAGGCGTCATTTGGAAGCCAGTTCTCTGATCTCATCAATGATTTCATCTCAGTGGAGGGGTCTGCAGGTGGTGTGGGAGCAGCTGTAACTGGGGTTCTGATGCCCCAGGAGGGGGCAGCAGGAGAGGAGCAAGGCACAGGAGCAGGCCATCTGCAGGGTTCTGAGGTGGAGCAGGGAACTTTGGGACTCCTCCAGGAGACTGGAAGGCTGTTTGGTGTGACAGACTACTCCCCAGAGTGGTCTTATCCAGAGGTTAGTAAACCTAACATAATTATCATTCATTATTTATTCATGGTTCCCTACAGTAAAATCAGTCCCTCCACCACATGATTGATGGTGGCTTGTACGGATGTTAACTGAAATCATGTTCAGCACAATTTGTGCTAAGACCACCGACCGGGTTGTGTGGTCATTAATGACTCAGAATATCTCAGACTCAGCTGATTGGGTTTTGATGAAATTTCAATATTACACTGCTTCCCCTGAGTGGCTTCATTAATGTAACCATGTACCACTTACAATATCTCAGACACCAGTTCTGTCATTGAACTATGATGAAACTTGTGGAAATATAATATCTTAGCACAATTTCTAAAAACATTTTTTTTCAAAATTTCTAAAAACACGACAGCATAGTGGTTAGTGCTGTTCTCCCACCATAAGAAGGTTGCGGGTTCAGTTCCCAGCCTGGGGCCTTTCTGTGTGGAGTTTGGGTTAACTGGTGACTCTAAATTGTCCGTAAGTGTGAGTGTGAGTGGTTGTTGGTCTCTGTGTGTTGGAGGTGTGTGAGCTGGGATTGGCTCCGGCACCCCCTGTGACCTGGAAACAGATAAGCGCGAGAAGATGAGTGAATGAATAGCTTGCCAATAAAAAATCTGTAAAAGAATTTTAAGGATTAACTATATCTCCATTGTGTGCACATACTTTGCTAATATTTAGCTTTTTCTTCCAGGATCATCAGTGTTACACAATACTTATTCCAGTTTTTGCATTCTTGAAAAAAAAATCAAACAAATCCAAGGGTTATCATTTAATTTATAGAATGAACAAAAATCAAGCACTGCAAATGCCAAAAAGAAATGTCAGCCAAAGGCTAATAAAGGGTTTGAATTTAATCCAATTTCATGACTCTAGCATTTGTGAGGGGTAAAGTTTTGTTATTGTTGTGTATTGTTTTTTAATGTATTATTTTTAGCTACAGTGAAGAAAACATATGGCAGTGTCATCCGCACAATTTATACAACTTTGTTCCACTTGGATGTAAGGAGCTGCACAGCCTCTAGGGGCTGCTGCCAGGCTTTCTAGATTTGTCATCAACAAAATTGTAATTACATAGTAAATGAGGCAGGTTATACCATCAGTTTAAATTTATATAAAAGGAAAGTGTTCCATTTTTATGCCACTGTGTCTCTTAGGTATGCTTTAGTGACAGATGGCTATTTGATAGGAACACATTTCATATAAACACACATTTTTTTCATACACATGCAGACACACGCTGCCACATGTGTGTCCTTGTTAACCACTTTGTTTTAACCTACACTCCATTTTGTAGATTTTCTGTAGAAAAGGAAGCTAGACTGTGTGATAAGCTGAGGGTTGTGTTGGTGCCCCGCAGGGTGGCGTGAAGGTGCTGATCACAGGTCCATGGTTGGAGTCGAGTAGCGAGTACAGCTGTCTCTTTGACCACATCAGTGTCCCTGCTGCGCTCATACAACCTGGGGTGCTGCGCTGCTACTGCCCAGGTAATACACCTGTATCCACACTCTAACACAACTCACTGTTCTTATTCTTCTTACACACAAGCACAAAGTGCTTTTCTTTATTCCTAAAATTAAACATTAACACACCTTTAACCACAATAATACCTTTAAGATTAGGTCTCCTTCAAGAAAGTTGATCATGAAGAAAGTCCATTGATGTCAGCTGCATATTCTTGTGCAGTCTCTTTGTACAAAAAGTTAAGAGTTTCAAAAAAAGGACACTGTGAGGAAGGACACTGACAATCATGCAATGTACACAGTGCTTACAAATTGTTCTTAGGATGGTGCAACAAGTCATATCCTGCCACATTAAATATAATCCTACAGACCCAGATGGGCAGGAAGTAACATTACCCAGTCACAGTCTATTACCATACTGTCCTAAAATTATTCTTTAAGAAGAGATTTATCTCCACATATAGTCAGCCACACTGATGTCTTACTTCATGTCTGTTTCTAGCCCATGACACAGGACTGGTGATGCTGCAGGTAGCTATGGGCGGTGAAGTCATCTCTTCCTCTGTGGTGTTTGAATACAAGGCGCGTGACCTTCCTGCCCTGCCTTCTTCTCAACATGACTGGCTGTCCCTGGATGGTGAGAGAATTTGTTTGTGTATTTTTAGGCAGCAAAGAACAGTAACACTTTTACTGTCTGCTGTTATTTAGTCAATCATGATCATGAATTATACACCATAGATACCCTAAATACTATACACAGAAAGAGACTTGTTCTGAACTGTTTCACTGTGTGCCTGGAGAAAACCTGTTGGTGAGTGCAGTTGTTTGGCTGTCATTGTGTTGCTCTTTTCTGTTGGATGCTCTATCCTGCTGTGTGACGTTTTGTCTACAGACACTGATGTACTGACTAGTATTGTGACAATGCTGTTGCTGTTTTATTGAACTGTCTTCTGTCCCTGGAAGCATTTAGTTTTTTGCTGTGGCTCCAAGTCTGTGTGCAGATTGATTATTATTATTATTATTATACCTTTTATTTTTATTTAACAATGTTCAATGATGCTTTACAGGAGGCAAAACAATAAAAACAGCAAAATCATTTCGAATAATAAATGAAATCACATCAATAAAAACATGCAGAGAAGAAGAACAAAATTATTCAAGAAGGGATCTTAGCTGTTGAGCTTTTATTTGTGACCTGTTTTTTTTTTTTTTGTTGTTGTTTTTTTGAAAGGTGTGAGTTATTTGGCAAGATTAATTATAACTTTAGAGTTTATTTTTGTTAGGTTTGTTTCGAGCCTAGTCTTGTCATCCTAGTCATAATGGAATCCATACTTATACCTCCTTCCCGATGTTGCGATTTTAATGTTTTTTTCTGAATCAGCTCTGGTTACAATTATCCGCACAGCACCTGCGGGTGGGGGGGGCATCTGTGCAAATATACCTCCCGATGTAACTGCAGCTCGGAGACACACGGGTCTCCTCAGCGAGGCATGTCCTGGACTCCTCTGTTCGCCCCCGTCTTTGTGTTGCGCAATGCGGCAATGCGGCTCTCCAGTCACAGCAGGCTGGCAGTTTACCGGAGTGAAGGGCAAGGACGTGTCACCGTCCCCGGTCCGTCTGAGAGTCAAAGCGTCCAGACACCACTGACTCTGTGCTGTGTCCCCTCACAGACCGCCCTATGTGGCTCTGTCTTTGACTTTCAGCCGGGATAGCAGGACTCGGACAAGCGCTTCTACCTATTTTCGCTCTGATCCTTTGTTTGCCCCCTAAATACACCATCGAAGGGTCAGTGCCAGGAGAAAATAGACCGAGATAAATATTTGAAGTGAATATGCATCAGCACGCAGCTTTGTCACATGCCATTGCTCCGGTTTAGTTTGGTGTGCAGTCTATTGTTATGCCGATGACGACCGAGCCCCCTGCAGCTCTGAGTCTGGCGGGCGGATTTGAAGCTTTGCTCTCCCAGACACAACGTGGAGGCTGTCCCCCCCCCCCCCTTCCCTCTCTCTCTCTCTCTCTCTCTCTCTCTCTCTCTGCACTTAGTTGTGTTTTACTCGATCGGAGTAGCAATGTGTGAGTCGCACACTTCAAACTAACGGGGTTGAGCAGAAGCGGGAACAAAGAGAGCAGCTGACTGAGACTTGCTGTTTGGGTTCGTAGCTTGTTTGATTTTTAAACTAACGATAAGTTTAAAACGCGGTCTTTCTCTTCCTCTTCTTTCTTTTCTCCATTCTGAGCCCAGGTCTGTGTTGTTTGTTGCCGAGTGAAGTTTTCTTTGTCGTGCTGCTGTAGACTTATAGAAAATGTGCCTGTTGTCTCAAAGGTCTGTCAAAGCCTTCCGCTCCTTTTCTGTATATCTTTTAACAGCTACATGTGGAGCCCAGCCACTGTAAGTGTCAGACAAAGGGAAGTAACAGCCAACTCAAGTCCCCACGCTGTTTGTACGCTACATGTTTGGATCTAAAGGGGCTTGGTTTGTGTTGGAGCCGACAGTCAGTTCAGACCCGAGCAGTTTCAGCACCAGCAGGAGTGGAGAGCGCCACTCAAGTCCACAACAACAAATAAAAGGGGGCTAAAGTGGCTCCTGTAGAGGCCCAGACATGTGGACAGACCTGCGGACAGACCTGTAGACACAAACATGTGGACTGAACTGTGGACAAATCTGCAAACACAAACATGTGGACAGACCTGCGGACAGACCTGTAGACACAAAGATGTGGACTGACCTGTGGACAAATCTGCAAACACAAACATGTGGACAAACCTGTAGACACAGACATGTGGACACAAACATGTGGACTGACCTGTGGACAGACCTGTGGACACAGACATGTGAACGCAAACATGTGGACAGGCCTTTGGACACAGACATGTGGACACAAACATGTGGACAGACCTGTAGACACAAACATGTGGACTGACCTTTGGACAAATCTGCAGACACAAACATGTGGACAGACCTGTAGGCACAGACATGTGGACACAAACATGTGGACTGACCTGTGGACAGACCTGTGGAAAAACCTGTGGAACAATCTGTGGACTAATCTGTGGACAGAGACATATGGGGATGTTGATGATCACCAACTGCTTGAATAGAGATATACATACTGAGCTCTATATGGATCCAGTGCCAAAGAATATGTTTTTCTGTTGAATAATTTTTCACTAAATTATTATGAAAAAAACCCAAAACAAAACATAAAATGACCTGTTACCATAATTGACAAAACATTTGCTGCACATGTAGTAAATACACATTCGAAATGTCGATATAAAAGTCTTGCCTTAAACTCAGGGTGTTGGTCAGCAGGCACACGTGTATCAGTGCAACCGGTAATAACCATATAATAAACTTTGGAAAACCGCTGAATTTGCACTCAAAGGCAGGACAGTTAGTGATGACTGTAAAGAAGACATGTACCACCAGCAGTGTAGTTTGTTAAGTATGTACAAAAAAAAAAAAAATTATGAAATAGGCAAATTTATTACATTCCATTTAAATTATGTGGTTAAAACCATTAGAAGAACAAATTGCATTTCATTCAAAATAAAGTCATTCTTTTTTAAAAGTTTAATTCCTAAAATTATTTTCAAAAGAGTTTTTAGTGTGTCCTTCCTTAATGTGTTCTACATTCCTCATCCACATCAAAGTGGCATGCAAGACAATTAGATTGATAAAATCTGACACAGAAAGAGACTGTTTTATTATTGTTATTATTATTATTATAACATCATGTTATTGTTTAAAATAACTACTTTCTTCTTATTACGCCATTCCTGCTTTTGTTCTGTACACATTATATTTACATGCTTGTTATTTAACCAGAAATAATTTTTTATCTTTGTGAATATATGTGTGAATTGGTGCATCCCTGTCTGGATATGTGTTTGCGTTTGTAATGGGTGAAGACTGATCTTTCTTGTGCGTTACATGTGGCAGCTAAAATAGTGAAGTGTTGCTTTGTATTCAAATAAGGTGTATTACTGGAATGCCACTCCCCTTCTGATTGGCGGGCTTTAAAGGGAGGAGCTTGAGCCTTTGTGTCACTGGCAGAGCTCCACCCTTTCAGCTCACTTTGTCTGCTGCAGACAGCAGAAAGAAAAATAAGAGTGAAATGAGAGGAGGGGAAAATAGGGAGACTGAGTGAGGGAGCAGCAGGTGGGATGACATAATGTTCACTGCAGCAAAACTGCAGCAGCACTGAAACAAAGGGTCACATTCACACACAACCATGCCACAGACCTGCAAAACTTAGAAATCGTTTAGGCTGGATGCTCTTTTCCACTCACACAGATACAAACAAAGACAATTTACTTGCTTCCCCAGTTGCTACTGTTGGTGAAAGTATTTATTGGATATCAGCCCTGATTTATTTTCCAGTGTTGGTGAAGAGATTTTCTCTTTAAGCTTTTTTAAGTAAGATTTACTAAAACATAACACTGAGTCATTTAAATTAAACAAACAACTGGGGGATGCTTACGGTTCTATGTCTCACCTTTATTTTTTGTAGATACCCAGTTCAGGATGTCTATCTTGGAGCGTCTGGAGCAGATGGAACAGAGGATGGCTGAGATAACCAATCAGAACCCTCGCTCAGAAACCATGGCAACCAAGGGCGGTGGAGTGGAGGGAGGAGGAGCCACTGAGCAGCAGTCTCAAGTAAGACAGGGAGAAGGGTATTAGTTAAGATTATATTTTCCTTTTCAGCTACACAATATATTAATATCAAATGAGAATTGCATAAAAATGCATGAAAAAATAAGAAATGAAAGTTTGTGTTATTGAGATAACATTTGTTTTGTTTTTTGATGATAATAGTCAAAAAATTCAAGCACCTGCAATAGTAAAGGTTGTGTAAAGAAAAAATCTGAGACCTTACAGCAGCTTAAAGCAAAAGCTTTATAATATAATGCCATCAAGTACAAAAGCACCACCTGATGCAGTAATACTAAAGATTTTTACTTTTAACTCGCTATATCCCCCTCCTTTCCAATCTTCCAGATTTCTCCTGATCAGGGTTCATTCGAGGGCCGCGTAGTGGTGGTATGTGAGAAGATGATGTCTCAGCCATGCTGGGCATCTTCTAATCAGCTCATACACAGTAAGAATTCCAGAGGAATGACCTTACTCCATCTGGCTGCAGCTCAGGGCTATGCAGGGCTCATTCAGACACTCATTTGCTGGCGGTGAGTAACTCACAAACATGACACACCATTGCAAATGCTCTGACTGTGGTAATTATGCTAACTTTTGTTGTTTTGCTCCTCAGCACGAAGCATGCTGACAGTATTGACCTTGAGCTGGAGGTGGATCCTCTCAATGTCGACCACTTCTCCTGCACTCCACTGGTGAGTGATTGCATTTTTTTGGATGGTGGCATGTCTATTTTCAAAGTCTGTGAGTGACTGTTGTGTTCTTTTGGTCTCTCCAGATGTGGGCTTGTGCTCTGGGTCATACTGAAGCAGCACTGGTGCTTTACCAATGGGACCCAAGAGCTTTGGCTATCCCTGATTCTTTGGGACGCTTGCCACTCAACATAGCTCGATCTAGGGGCCATACTCGATTGGCTGAGCTCTTAGAGCACCTGCAGCAGACTCCTCAAGCTCAGGGCCAGCCTGCTGACACTTGGATGGACAGGTGGAGAGGAGAGTCACAGACCAGCGGAATAAGCAACAACCCCACTAACTCAGGTAGGAAAGCTTGGTTTTGTGTAACATATCACTTAGAGGGAAAGATTTAACTCAGGGAGAGGGTCCATATTTCCTGGAACTTCACTGGTTTGTGGAAGCGTATAATACAAAGTTGTAATTTTAGTTTGTTTTGTTTTGAGTAAACTGGGCTTTGAATATGTTAACATTTCCAGTTGAGTCAGAATCCATGTCTCCAGTATTAGACTTGCTCTTATTTGTGACTATCTTTGTTTCCATAGAGCTGAGGAGAGCCAGGACAGAGAGCCAGCCAGACAACCAGAATCAGAGCTGGAGCCAAACGGGACAAAGAGCCCCACAGGGAACCCAGGGAGAACAGGGAGGCCCACCCCCAGCCAAAAGACTCAAGCCCAGCCCAGACACCCAGCAACAGCTAGCTAATTCAACCCCTAGCACCAACACCCGCAACACTTCCCCTAGTCCTAACCCTCAGCGGTCCCTCAACAAACCACAAACTCAACCCTCCAACCTCAGCTGTCAGAATGCACCTCCTGCCAGCTCCAGCCCTAACCAGCCTCAGCTCCCCGGCACCCCATTCTCCCTCCTGCAGGCCAGGATAGGGGGGTCTGGAGGGGACACCAGGTGGAGTCTGAGACAGACTCTGGGTCAATGTAGCCTAGCCAGGAGGATTCTAGGAAAAGAGCGACTGGCCATCCACTTGCGCCAAAGAGTGCTGTCTGATAGGGGAGAGGAAACAGAGCTGCTGACCTATCAGGATAACACAGAGGACTTGCAGGTAGGGCAATCGGATCTCTAGGAGCAGTTTGGATCTTGTTCTTTAATCAAAACGGAACTCTTTGTATTGTATATGATGTATCCAACTGACTTGCTTGTGTGCCATGTTTGTGATAAAATACATGAAACAAAACATTAAAAGATCTATGAAAACTAATCTCCACAAACGTTGACCCTCAATGTGAATAAAGCAAAAATGTAATTAATGATAAGCTCACTAGGCAAAAAAAAAGGGCCGGAGAATGGTAAGATTACATGTTGACAGTAAACTGGAGTATAAACAGACACAGATAACAGCTGAATATTATGTGGATAATGTGTCTAGACTGAATTTGTCATTATAAGGACACCTGATGCAAGTGTTTCTGTGCTTTTTTTCACCAGATAGCGTCTCTCAGTCCCTCACAAGCTGACATACACTGAAAGAAATTACTGAGTACATTTGCAAGAAAAGGACACACATGCATAAAATTTTTACTGGCAGGAGCCCTGTACTAAGAGGATAAACATTATATTAAAGGCAGAAAATCATTCTTAGCAAGTGAACAGCACAGAGCTTATTATCCATATTAAGAGACTTTTTTTGGTTTCTATATTGTTGTTTTTAGATTACTCATGGAGCTTTTAGCAAGAAATATGTTTTTTTACGGATTTGATTTGATTGAGAATTCTGGTGATTACAGTCACCTAATAAACCGCCACAGGCAGACATATAACTATGTACACGGATGCAGTGAAATCAGATTTTGAAAGAATAAAGCCAGCATATGTTTATCTAACTGTTTGTTGGTCAACACTTTAAAACATAGAAAACCCATACATAATGAGTCACTGAGACAGAACTTCAAAATCAAATGGTAATGAAAATATGAAATTAAGCAAAACATTCACTATAGTATATTTCTGCACTTTAAGTACATTAAGTACATCAAGTTGGGTGCTATCAAAAAGGCATGAAAACAAATGTTTTGGTGATTTTCCTTTTAAGGCAAGCAAGTGTTGGAAAATATACAGATAACTCCTGTTGTGTGTGTTGCAGATGGACATTACAATGCTAGCTGATCACATCATGGAGGCTTCAACTGGTAGGCTTAAACAGGATGCTATAGAGGCTCAAACAGACTCTGGGAAGGTGGGAATCAGCAGTGATGTCAGGTTACTGTCTGGTTACCTCAGTGAGGTGGAGAGGTGAGGAAATGTATTCTAAAATTCATATGTATGGCAATTAATTTATTAGTTCCTGTAAATCTTTTTTGCCCTAAAACTGCTGTTTTCTTTCTGTTTCATCAAGATTTCTGAACTCCAAGCCCCAGATTCCCAGTCCCAAACCAAACTCTCTCTCAGGGCCTGAGGATCAGCAGAGTCCTCAGGCTAAGCAAGCCCCACCCTCCCCCTTTGACTGGAGCTCCTTCATCTGTGCAGCTATGAAAGAGGAGAGGTCAAAGTCTGATTCCTCTTGTCTGACTGAAGCAGAGCAGGGAGAGCTGTATGAGACCATCAGGCATGCCCTGCACTCCCTCAGAAAACACAAGGTGAAATGCTGAATTTGCCCAAATGATTGTACAGATCATCTGATGCACTTTGTCACAATTCAAATCCTTTCCTTTCTCTCAGGTTCTTCCTTTTAAAAAGCTTGAGATGAAAATGAACTATTTAATATGTTAGATATGTATACTAATTCTTAATGTGACTCCCTCTACACATCAGGGTCCCATTCAGGAACAGCGCAAAGAGATTGCAGCAGCGATTCAGCGCTGCTATAAGAGATACAAGCAGGTAAGGCTTGATGTATAGCTAGTGAGTTAAGAATTATTAGATATATATAATACATATTAAATGTTTATTATAGAAACAGCAGCTCCTATCAGACAGTAATAAGTAGGTTTACTACAGTAGTGACTAATATTCACAGACATTAATGCATTATCAGACCTAATGTATTATTAAATGTATCATAAAATTGTCAATTTTAGTTAGTTAAAATGATTTTTAGAATTACCCATATGGGCTTCTTTAATAATGTCATTTGTGTTCTCTGCTAAGTTTTTAAAAGCCATTGGATGACCAAGTTTGCTTTTACACATAGTTTAGCATTAAATGTTAAGGACATTTAGTATTCTTGCAACGAAGTAGGCATATCACAAATTTGGGCTGTTTTCAGTCTGCAGGTCATGATTTGGAAATGGGGAGAGACATATATTTAACCACAAAACCTATTTGAGCTGTTGGTGTTCTGTCACTTCATGTGTTCAATGTGCTTTCAGAATCACACATTTTTCTTTGGACATTCAGTTTTTGACTATTTTTGATGATTTGTTAGGACAGGTTTGGGTAAGGGGCCTAGCATTAAGAGTTATATGCTGTAGATACACTGGAGTAAATCTTTTATATATATATATATATATTTATTTATCTTTATCATTAATCTTTATCATTAATTTGCAAGTAAAATTGTGTTTACAGATTAAACTTTACAAACTTGCGTGTCTTGCTGACACAGGCTTGATAACGCTGGTGTTTGCTCTCTCAGTATGCACTTTATAAGAGGATGACCCTGGCAGCCATCCTGATCCAGAGTCGTTTCCGGAGTTTCCATGAGCAGAGGAAGTTCCGACAGAGTCGTAGGGCAGCGGTCCTCATCCAGCAATACTACCGCTCGTACAGACACTCCCTCGGGTACTGCTCGTGCATTCACAGACATACATTCACACATCAAGGCTGATTTTGTTTCTTAAACCCATGTCTTTCCATACAGCAGCCTCCTAACTAAAAAACAGAACCAGGCTGCTCGCAAGATCCTGAAGTTTCTGCTCCGATGCCGCCACAGGTGAGACATGAAACTTACAACACACTGTCAAACACCACTGTGCACACATCCACGAAATCATACTCATACATTTTACATACACGAGCACTTACAGGCCACTGACACATGTGCGCTCACTACATTGGTGCTAATAGTTGGTGTTGTTTTACTGTTCCTGCGAAGCCCCTTGATGGACCATAGGCCTCTGAAACAGGTGAGTCTCTCTCTCTCTCTCTACTCTCTTCCTCTCTCCTCGGGGCTGATGCCTGTTTGCATGTCAGCGGAGGGAGGGGGAGAGGAGGTCCTGGATTATCATCCTTCCCTCTAGCTCTCTCTCTTCTTCCCTCCCTCTCTCCCTGTCTCTCTCTCTCTGTCTCTCTCCAAGGTCTGCTGAATGATGTCGGTACTTGTGCATGACTGACAGATAGATAGAGGAGTGATTCTTGCATATGGCCTTCCTGGGGGCATGTTCTGACTGACATCATTAGGGGACATTGTTTTTTTGCTTGGCCTGCCAGTCTCTTTTATTTGTGCCTTGATGGGTGGGGGAGGATAACAGGATGATTTGTATGTGTGTGTGTGTGTGAGCGCGCGCCTGTGTGTGTGTGTGTGTTGGTCAGGCATTGTTAGTTTGTTGAATTACTTTTTTCTGCTGCTCTGAGTATGACCTACTAAAAGGAGGGAAGTGCACTTTTCCAAAGAAGGTGTACAGCTACACACAACTGTTACATGAAACACAAACAGACTAATGTGTATTTGGTTTTTCTTCAGGGTCAGAGAGCAGAGAAAGGCCAGGGGTCCTGAGAACCCACCGCCAGACCCCACACACAGTCCCCTCAGCCTGTGAGCAATCTATACAACTTCCCTGCCCTCCATCTTGACCTTTTTCTTTCTCCTCTCTTCCATCCTTCCCTAACTCGATCTTTATTCTGTATCCTATCCTATTCTGTCCTCTCCTCTCCTCTCTTCTCCTTCTCTCCCTCCTCCAATCTCACCCGCTCTCCCCTCCCCTCTCACGAGGGAAAAAGAAACTCTTCCCAGACAGACTGAGGACAGGATAGGTGTCCATCATGGCAGCTCAGACAAACAGACTGCTGGGTAGAGCCCAGGGACCTGGCTCTGCTCACAGCACTGATCCTCCTCCACAGTTTCACTGGGAGGCCATCACATTAACCTCATGGCATTCTTTGCACTCTTCATGGGTATGTTTCTTTTCAAGAAAAAGTCAACGAGTCAAATATGAGAAGACGAGGAAGCATCTGATGATGACATCTTGCTATTCTTGGCAATGACTGAATGCACTGAAAGGCACCGAAGAGCTTACTCAAGAGGCTACTTTGACATTCAGAAAATATACAAAACCTGTTCCGTTTTGTATCTAAACAGTGATCCATGAAAGAATAAGAAAACATAAACCAAAAAACTCAATTCTATGTTGCATTTGCATGCAAGGTTTTTTCGCTTATTCCTCCTCTCCATTGTCCCGAAGAGCTATAGTGGCAAATCATTCTGCTGATATAGTATATCACAACATCACCCACCACTCTGACTCACAGGCTTACAAACTTATTAATCAGTCACCCGATCCAAAGGGGAGGAACTGCACTTGAATGTAAGAGGGGCATTGTTAGATAAAGGGTTGGGGTCAGAATAACGATGTCTTAATTTGTTACATGGACTTTGTATGGAGTCGTTCTCAGAGGCAGCACTTTGCTCGCCTGACGTGGTGTGTCCGTGTTTGTTCAATTCAATGCATGTGTTTGAGCTACAAGCTCCTGCATGCTTGCCAAACTGCTTTAGTGTTGTTTCTTTTGTATTTCTACGTGTAGTTGTGTCTCACTTACGTCCTCATCAACTTATCCTTGCCCTGTGTAATGTGAACTGTGTAAGGACAAATGACTTATTTTGGGTGCTTTTTTTAACTTTATTTATTTAAGGGTCTAATTATTAATTTAATTGGCTCAAGAGTGATTTAGCTTGAGACTGGATTTCTCCCCTTGTGTGGTAAAATATGACATGTTCCGATGGTTAAATGTCTCTGTTAGTTTGTTCTTTGCGTGAACCTCTAAATCCTAAATGTGGTTTTGAGGAGAGAGTCACATACCATTGCCTTGACTTCTTCTTGACTCTGAGAGGTCTGTATGCTTGCTCTGTACAGGACATGGGTCCTATACCTGCCCCTATACAGGGCATTGGTCCCCATATTAGCCCATATGGGCAATCGAATCCATATTTTGGACTATTGCATATTCCTGTATATAAACTGACGAGGTAAGGGGATATGAGGACCCTGAAACTTTTTCATAAGAGGACTGTATTTAAGATTATAAATTATTTTACTCCCATAATGAGAACTTAAGACACAGACTTGGGTACACAGGATGGCTGTATTGCTTGTATATAATGTAGATATTACAAACGGAGTAATGTGCATGAGATTTAAGACAAAGAAACAGCAAAAAGAACACGTTAGTGGCTATGGACTGTGAGAGGATTTTAACTGCTTCACTTTAAGAGTATCCAGTATAAGTGTTACCGAAAAGAACATTTTGTTAAAGCATGCAACTGAAAAATCTAATGTTAGAATTATAAGTGGGAAAACAAAGTTAGCTGAAACAATGATCTTTCAAACAAAACATTTACACTTTGTGCTTCTGTTTCTTGGCTAGCAAAAATTAAACCCTTTTTGCCAGTAGTGCCGATTATTATGAATGCTATTTTGCCTAACAATATGTTATGTTGGGGAAATCAACACCCAAAAGATATCAGTAAGACCCACAGAGGCAACACACACACACACACACACACACACACACACACACACACATACTCACACAAAACAACAACAGTCTACAACAGTAGAAGAGACCTAGTACTAGCTCAACCTTAGACCTCCTACAAGTTCTGAAGTTTGTCTGAGGCAGACTTATGTATAGATGATGGTGATGGTGATGATGCAAGTATGAAAATGATAAGAAAAGGTGATGATGATCGTGTTAATGTGAATGCAATGACTGATGACCCAAAAATGGGAAGAGGGCGCTACATTCTTTACAATGTGGTTGTGCTTCAGCAACATACTAGCTTTTATTAAGACCATTAATCATACCTACAGCGGATCCAGCCAGGCCTCCAGTCAAAGCTTTCCATCCCCAAATAGAATGTCTCCTCTCCACTTTTTACATATTATTTAATGAATTTTTCTTTTCTCCTCATTGTCACTGCCATTACTCTATGACATGTACTTTGAACTTCTGGAAAGCTCTGTTTAGAAAGTGCCTGCTCAATAACAGAAAAGTGCAAGCTAATATCAGGAAATATCTATTGTATGTCCTCCAAAAGGTCTTCAGTCACCTGTTTATTTTCCTAAATTGTGTGTTGAAAAGTGAACTTGAAGATTTTAAACTTAATCCAAGTCTGAGTTAGAAGCTCTAATTTGTCAATGATATGAATGAATGATCATGGCCTGACTGTTGCAATGTGTTACTTTATGCGGCAAACCGGTAATTACAGTATCACTTTATTCCCCACTTATGTGTGCATTTTGCAGTGTTAGAGGAAAAAAAACCCCATAAAATTCAGCATCTGTGTATGAAAGACACCATCACGAGTCTATTTAACGTCCCATTGTCGCTGTTGGGAGGAAGATGCATTTTCTTGCATGGACTCACTTTGTCTGTCTGTCCTAAAAAAATGTCCTGGTGGCATTTAGGTGAGAGCATAACCTAGTAGTTTTCCAGAACAAAAATAATTCATGCATACTTTCGTTCTTTGTCTTTCTCTTTCACCCAATGTCAGAAGTGAGCACGCGCACACACACACACACAAACACACACACACACACACACACACACACACACAGGTTAACACATTTAGGCAAACACAAATGTACACATTCAAACACAAAAAAGCCACACTCTTTCTCTCTGTGCTTATGTCTTTGGGAACAATAAAATCTCTCCCTTAGATCTTACTCAGGGTTGAAGAACAGGGAGATGGTATGTGGAGTGTAATGATTGCTGACACAGAGTGATACCCCTGGTGACTGTGTGCATTTGTGTATGCATACAACTTTGTGTATATTAGGGATACTTCAGTTGTTCATTCACTATTTAGTATCCACATTTTTTCAAATTATGGTCTTGATTGACAAACTCCAGGTGATATATTAGTTCCATATTGAAGCAGCAAATGTGATCTGTTTGCTTCAACCTAGCTATATCTACTATCACTTTTTCTACGAGAAAAAAATCTCTCAACCCCTTATTTTATATGATTTTGCTTGGATATAACCTAAATTCAAAGCAAGTACCAAATGATGTTTCTATTTATACACTTGCTCTTGTCTTAAACGCACAAAATTCTTATTAGAACTAATTCTTAAAAAATGCAAAACCCGGTAATGGCCATGCATCAGCTCAATTGTCTTAAGAGATAGTAAACTGAGGAAATTTACAATTGGAAGATCTCTATTATGTGTGTTTCACATGTTTTTGAAATCTTCATCACACTGAGAGCCATGGTTTGGACAGCGCTGTCAGGAGCATTCATGCTATGGTATCACTTGGACCTTCTCTTAAACTGCCCCTCCTCTCACATCAGCACAACTAAAGAACACTGCTTTGAACTCCTTCACATATTGTGTACACACACAAATACATATACACACCAACTCCAAAAGCTTGCGCCTATCAGCACACACCTAATACAAACACACACACACACACACAAACACAAACAGACAAACACATGAAACTCAACACACAGATTGCTGAGACTTCATCAATATGTTCATGTTTTGGAGAGGACGGTGACTGTAAAAAGAGTATGTAGTGTTAAAAAAATGTTTAAAAGAGTAAAAAATTAAGATTTATTGCCATAGTAGACAGCTGGTAAACATGCACAGAGATGGCCTCTGTCGTCATAAGTCCGCCTAGAAATTTATGGTATAACCTTTCAGGCCTTGTTTTGAGAGGGCATGGCCAAACACCACATTGCATGCTAGAATGGTAGATCCTTATAGATAATCTATGGCTAGACCTCTCCTCTCCTTGCCTTCCTCTTCTTTCGCCCCGTCTTCCCTCTCTCTCATCTCCTGCTGTAGTCCCACTTTGCCTGCTGTTGTGTTCTCCATGCCTATCTCAGTCTTTCATTCCTCTTTCTTTTGTAGCCTAGTTTTTACCTTTTCATTTTACAAATGTGCATGCACAAGCATCACTAAATTGTTGATGTTTTTAAAAGAATATTTTGTTGCTGAGGCCATGCAAAGTGTTTTGAATATTGCCCTTATATGTGGAAAATGTCTTCTGAATGCTTTACATAATTTCTGCTGTAAAATGAAATCAGAATAAAAAGAAAATTTGCACTTTAACTTATTTTTGCCTGATACTCATTCCCTCTGTGGCTTATAAAATAAACCAAATGAAGGTGTAAAATATCTTCTTTTATTTGCAATAGGCTACAAGCTTTCTGGTGAGCTGTCTGCTCTCAGCAGGTTGTAATCTGTAATAGACTAAGAATTACGATAGAGAAGATCCAGATTATTTTTTTTTTTGGTGTTCGCTAGTACAAAGCACACACCCTCCCTAAAAATATATTTTTTTGAACAATTCCCACTTTTACCAGGTGAGGCTAAAGAGAAATCTTGGTAATAACTATGTATGGTGTAAATTCTTAGCATGTTTGAACAGGAAAGTTTGAACTTAAACGAAGTTTGGTATTGAAAAAAAATTGTTTTCACTTGAATTTCGGTATTTTTAAAAATAGGTAGTTTTGTTGCTACTATGTGACAGAAGATTGAGGAAAAATAAATCTAAAACAAGCTGACTGAGAATCCCAGAGCCGCTGCCCGCACGTATACAGTGATTCGTCGTTCATGAACGATTCGTTCATTTTGAACTAATTGATCTCTGTGGAGGGGTCCGGTCCCCGGAGGGTGGAAGGGTCTGTGGAAGGCTCTGGTCTCTGTGGAGAGGTCCGGTCTAGTCTCTAATCTAGTCTCTGGAGGGGTCGGTAGGGTCCGGCCCTACCGGAGGGATCCCATCTCGGTGGTGGGGTCCGGTTTCTGGAAGAGGGGAAGGGTCTGGTCTATGTGAAGGGGTCCCTCTTATCGTCATCTCTTATCCTGCTGTAGCCCAGTCCATCACTCATACTACGGACAATTTAGAATCAATTTACCAATTAACCTAGACATGTCCGGGCTGGGAACTAAGGAGCCCCAGACATGACATGGGGGGAAAAAGATAGAACGTGCGCACGAAATACTAATTTGTTCCCACGAAATAGTATAACGTGCGCACGAAATACTAACTGTTAATTAATAATATTAATATCATTCCTGGACTACGGAGCCCCTAAAGGCACATTGGCAGATTTTTATGTAAGTTTCTCGTGCAAACGAGATAGTTTCTAGTGTGAGCTTGGCTAGTCTTTTTACAGTCTCGTGCGCACGAGAAACTTATATAAAAAAACAAATCTGCCAATGTCCCTTTGGGGGCTCCGTAAACTGCTCATGTGCTGTCGCATGTTTTCTTATAGATACACAAAGAGCCCGCCCCCTTGTGTGTCCGGGGTGGGGGGCTAAATTTGGGAATCGAACCTGGGGCCTTCCGCGTCAAATGCGTTAATTACCATTCCACAGCTCCGTCCCAAGCATAGAAGGGGGCGACTACAGTCGCAGATGGCAGAACTGTGCATGTATTCCCAGATGCCACTAAGACACAAGAAATGCATGCCGCAGCTATTTCCAGCAGCGCTTCGGGGTAGCCGTGAGCGTGTGACGTCATAAAAAGCCACACCCCCAGGTAGCTCCCACATTAGCACAGAGAGCAGCAACAGTGGGAAGTTTATTTGGTTTTCTCACCATTCCAAGGATAATAGTAAAAATTAAAATATGTGTACTTTTAACCTCTAAACAAAATCCACCCACAGTGTGGGGTTAATGTAAAGCTTTGTAACTCAGCACCATGGAGACAATGTCCCCAAACACTGGAATAAACACGGTTTTCAGTCCGGTACACTGGAACATGAGTCAGACCTGCCGGAAAATTACTGGGACTGTGTCATTACATCACGCCAATGTCTCTTTACCGTAAAATGTTGGTGACGCTTTTTCCGTGAGGTCCGAAACGACATCAAATTAGACCCAAACTTTCTTTCGACAGATGGATGTGTCTTGTTAGAAGAGTAACTTTGATATTTTATGAAGAAAATCCGATTTTTTTTTCTTTAAATTGAAGGAAATAACTCATAGCAGGGAGCGTCGCCGGCCAAATCCACGGTAATTACGGTAGAAAGCGGAAATGTCGTCAAGTTTGCAGCTGATGAAGGACGTGGTTTGTTCCGGTAAAAAGTGGATTTCGCTGCTTTCTAGAGAGACGGCGTTAGACTAGAATTTATTATGGTTTAATAGACACATGTATATATTTTAGCACTAGATAATTAAGTTTAAAAAGACAATGACACGGTAGTGTTTTCCATCGGAGAACTGGCCTCAGTAAAGCCTCCCCCCGCTGCCCAGCTCTCCATCGGCTGAAGAAACAATGCAGGCCTAGCTTGGAGCTAACTGTAGCTAGCGGAAGCTAACTGGATAACGCTGCTCCAGCAGACTGCAGTGGGCTTTAAACCTTGGACGAAGCTGTTTTCCGACGCCGTAAAAACATCCAACCCGGTATGGGGCAACAGTTTCAGTGTTTTGTGTGCTTTTTGATGTCTATTCTCGCCTTATTCAATCTCTTTTTTTGTGAGATTAATCGCGGACTATTGAACAGCATATTTTCAGAAAGTTGACGCCGTTAGCCTGTTAGCATTGGCGAGTGAAGTAACGCTACCGTGTTTATTTGGTCCCGAAAGCTCGTCTGTGTGGAAGTGGGCTACCGATGACTGGGCCCATCACAATGACATTGAAAGGTTACTTTTGACCATCCGTTTGTTAAGTTCTGCTCTGGATCTAATGTCCGCCATAGTCCATCACCATGGTGGAAAATACACTGCTCGAGCTACCCTAACAGTGGTGTAAATTATGCAGTCGGACTTATGACATACACGCTCATGTTACATACAATAAAATATAATATCAGTAAGTTTAATCAGAAATCCACAACTTCCCCGTACTAGTTTGCAAATTATCCAAGCAGCAAAGACGATGGGTAAACCTAAATCCAGAAATCCTGCCGTAGACAGAAGGCCTTTTGTACCGATGTTGTAGGATTGGCTTCCAGCCGACATATTTCTGATTGACTGATGTGAATTTTACTTTCTTATTGACCCTCTAACGATTTGTCTTTTGAGTTAGAGGTTATTTAGCTGCGTGAAAATTAATTGACAATACATTGGTATGGATTTAGTCCACTGTCAAGCTAGTTGGCATACTTTTCATTTCTTTCTATCTTTTATTGACAAAACAAGTCGAAGTTAAAGCAGAACACATAATCATCATGTTAGCTGTTGCTTGTTGTGATTTCTCCTACTTTTCTAGCAAGTTTTAAGATCTATCCAAATGATTATCTACTGTTTTGTGTGTAAGGGTTATTGAACTTTGAAAACTCCTTTGCCAGTTTATTGTTACACTTAGCTAAAATTGAAACTTACCACAGCAGTGAATAAATCTTGCCCTCACTGAGGTTTTACATTTTCAGTTTACAGCTGAGTTTTCAATGATTGATACAGATTATTGAATTGATTAATCAATGATTTAGTAAAATATCAAGAAAATATTACAAAATAGCTATCAATAGTTATCAGAGCCTTATTTATTTATTTGTTTACTTATTTTGCCAAATTTGTTTTCAACCTAATTTTGGAGTCTGTAGTTTATGATCCAGTTGAAGTGCTCTACGTTATAGTCAGTAGTTTTCTGATGTTTATTATACCCTCACTCACTGCTGTAAATGGGTTTGTTGCATTTCATTAATTGTACCTTTATTAACTGAATGTTTATAGCAGGGCAATTTATCAACATTTATTATAATAAATACTATTTACCATTTTTAGCATTGTAAGGGTTGTAGGTGAGTTTGGGTTTAACAGTACATCACTAATTCTTGTCAATCTTTTTTTAGCTATGAGCTCTCAGCTGCAGGTCTTCTCCCCACCTTCGATCTCCTCCAGTGCCTTTTGCCGCGTTAAGAAGCTGAAGGTGGAGAGCAATGTTTGGGATGTATCCACCACCGAAGCTTACAGCTCCTTAGCTGGCCAGTCAGCATACACCTTCACGCCTGCAATGGCCGTACCACCATTCGCACCATCTCTGGTTTTCCCTCCTACAGCTCCTGGCTCCAGGGGTCAAGTGGTGGTACGGGCAGCTGATAGCACTGGCAGTCTTCCCCGTGGTTCTAGTCGGCGTGTCACAGAACAAGCAACGTCCTCCTCTTATGCACATGCTGAGGTGTCTTCTGAAACAAGGGGGCACCGGCATGGGCAAAAAAGAAAGATTGAAGAGGCCAATGAAAGCAGTGGGAGTGGATGTGGGAGTGTCCAAATACTAGAAGAGCTGTCAGCTCCAGCAGCAACTTATTCCACCCGTACAGGTGCTGGAGGAGGAGGCACAGGCCAGTCTATACCCCACTCAGCTCCAACCACCAAGAGCAGTAGCTCTAATGGTGAAGGAGATTATCAGCTAGTACAACATGAGATCCTCTGTTCGGTGTCCTGTAGTTATGAAGTGCTGGAGTTCCTGGGAAGAGGCACGTTTGGACAAGTAGCCAAATGCTGGAAAAGGGGCACCAATGAGATTGTGGCTATCAAGATCCTGAAAAACCATCCTTCATATGCTCGTCAGGGCCAAATTGAGGTAACCAGACTTGTTTTACTGAAAAAGTATGCGTGTACCCTTTCTTTGTTGACAAACCTCCCTGTACAGGGGTAACAATGTGCAATAGGTGGATACAAAACTCATTCATTTATAACATCAAAATGTCCTGACATATTCTTTTGTAGCTTCTTATGATAATAATAAACAACATTTTATCAATGCTGCATTCTCCTTTACCACAGGCTTCATGTGTGTTAGAACTGAGCAGCTGTACATTAGGGCTACATGATATGCAAATAACACATTGAAATTAATTTTGCAGATATCGTGAGACGATTTCTTTGGGAATTATTATTTTTGGATTCTGAGTTTTCAAAGCCCCTGAAAAATTATGCTGGATCTCTTGTAGTATGAGAACTCCAGCATGCGTAGTTGTCTTAAGGGAAAGAAAGGAATACCTTTGGAACAGTGGGGCAGATACCTGCGCTGGGTCCTGATTGGGACTTACCAGTCATAACTACCGGTACTGGATGCAACATGGATAAAGAACAACTAGAATATTGTGCTATCAGTTGCTGTGCAGTTAAATTCTGCACTTGCTCTTTTGTTTGTCATATTGTCCGCAACTGTTTCCTCTTTACACCAGCATTTGCTTACGCAGTGTATTTGAAGTTTTATGTCATAGACATTTTATAGGTGTGTTAGTACAGTACCAACTCCGATATGTAGCGTAAACGGCTGTCTGGACAGAGATGGAGAACAATAATAATCATTTTGGAGCAAAGACACCAGATCAAACTTGCAACCACTGAAACAGATCTACACATTAAATAGCATAATTATACACTTAATACTTCTTGCATTTTATTGTGTGAAATCTGTGTTAAACAGCACGTATTTGCGAGTTACATGGGATTATTTCTTTCTGTCATAGGTGGGCATCCTGAACCGGCTGAGTGCAGAGAACGCAGATGAATACAACTTTGTGCGTTCATATGAATGTTTCCAACACAAAGGTCACACCTGTCTTGTGTTTGAGATGCTGGAGCAGAACCTTTATGACTTTCTAAAGCACAGCAAGTTCAGCCCACTCCCCCTACGGCACATCAGACCCATCCTACAGCAGGTTGAGTGAAAAAACGTTTATATTTTTTAACTCATTATTTTAACATCAATTATTATGCAATTACCTATTGCATTACTTCTGTCTTGTTGTAGTTAATGTTAGATTTAGAATCTGAAAGGATCTCTGTTACATCTAGAATGTTAATGTGTTTGTATCTTTAGGTGGCTACAGCACTAATGAAGTTGAAGAGTCTGGGTCTGATTCATGCTGACCTGAAACCTGAGAACATCATGCTCGTCGATCCACTTAGACAGCCCTACAGGGTGAAGGTTATTGACTTTGGCTCAGCAAGTCATGTGTCTAAGGCTGTCTGCTCAACCTACTTACAGTCTCGCTACTACAGGTTAATGGCAAAACATCCAGTTATTTTTTTTTTTTTAACCTAAATGCACCTTCCCTTGCAATCTGAGGAGAGTGCTGACAAACTAGCCACCATTTTATGATACAACTTGGTTGCCAAGCCATATCTCTGTGGTACTAGTCTTTGAATCGTCTCTTTGTTGTCTAGGGCTCCAGAGATCATTTTGGGACTGCCGTTCTGTGAGGCCATTGACATGTGGTCTTTAGGCTGTGTGATAGCAGAGCTGTTTCTGGGTTGGCCTCTCTACCCTGGTGCCTCTGAGTATGACCAGGTCAGTACTAATGTTAATGCTTCTTAGGCCTTGGCAATGGAAGCGGAAAAATCTCAAACAGCACAAGGTAGCCTATCAGAAGGAACTAAAGGTGCAACTTCTTGCTCTGTCATGAAAGTGTTTTGTTGAAACTCACAATGTTATATGCCAATAGAAACAAAAGTGCAGCAGAAGAACAAACAGCAATCTGTAAGGTATTAAAGTTAATCAGACGATTTCTGTCATATCAACGGAACTTTTTGTCTTTTTACAGATTCGTTACATTTCCCAGACTCAGGGCCTTCCAGCTGAGTATCTTCTGAGCGCCGGGACTAAGACCAGCCGCTTCTTCAATCGAGGCCCTGACTCCAGCTATCCACTGTGGAGGCTAAAGGTGAGTAAGACCACATATGAAATCTTAATGAACTTCTGCCAATTAAGTTGGTTAAAAACAAAAACACAGCAAAATATGTTGAAACTTGTTATGTCAAAGTCATGATGCCCCTGATTAGATTTTCTCAATAGAGTTGAAGGACGTCATTTGAATAATTTACTAGTCAAATACTTTTCATCTTAAAATAAATGGATTACACATTGTTTTTCCAGACTCCAGCAGAGCATGAAATGGAGATGGGAATCAAGTCCAAGGAGGCCAGGAAGTATATCTTTAACTGCCTGGATGATATGATGCAGGTAGATGCATACCTTAAATGTAGTGTACTCTAGTTTCTGCACCAGTTGTTACACTCCACACATGTAATGAAACGCACACAGTAAGGAATCACATTACTCTCTCCTGTTTGGTTGACTGCTCTGCGGGTTATTTTGTGAATTTCAGGTCAACCTATCGTCTCATTTGGAGGGGACAGACATGTTGGCTGAGAAAGCTGATAGACGAGAGTTTATAGACCTCTTGAAGAGGATGCTCCGTCTGGATGCTGACAAAAGAATCACACCAACAAAAACTCTGGGTCACCCCTTTGTCACCATGAGCCACCTCATGGATTATCCCCACAGCTCCCAGTAAGTGTGTATCAGGATACACCTATTTTGTTTCATTTATTCAAATGTTATTGCTGAAATGCTGTCACTTGATACTCTCTAGTGTGAAGTCGTGCTTCCAGAACATGGAGATCTGTAAGCGAAGGAGCTCTTATGACAGTGGCAAATCCTTGTACTCCACCAATGCAGTCCCGAGCGCTGCAGCCGGCAATCTCACTGTTACATTCAGTAGCCAACTCAACCAGCATAACCAGGTATGATCTATGTCTCTAATATAAATGCTTAGGTGTTAAGTGACCCGTGAATTGTCATTATACTTTATACATCCTTGCCTGTGTACACCAATCATGTCATCTGTGTGTATGCAGATATACATGTACAGTACAATATGTTAAGTTCATGCGCTACTGTGTTATAATTGTATAAACTGCACAAGCCTTAGAAAACTTAATAGATGTTTGTGAAGGAGTCCCTTGCTACCTGCGTCTGCAATAATGTATGGAGGGAATTAGGGAAATATCCTAGAATCTGGAAAAAGAAGAACAAGTGACCAATCAGGAAATACTTAAGTGAGGCTTGCCGTCCTATAGCAGAGTGTCTCCTGTCGTGGTACAACACTGGAATGAACTGTAGCTGCAAGCTACCAGTCTGTAGCTTGCAGCTATAGTAACCTGATAGCCTCCTGTCATTGCTAAATCCATCGCAAGGACTGGAGCTTGGGCCAATTGAATAAAGCAGCTGCAAATAAAAAAAATACTTTTTCCTTTTTTTTTTTTTTTTTTTTTTTTAATAAGTACAACAAACAAAGCAGCTAGATATTCTTGTTTGGATAAAATTATTTTAATCATCCTGTGCAGTTTAAATAGATGCCGATTAACTACATATACATGGAACACATCCATGATGCGCCCATTATGTCTGCAGCTCTCTATATGCACATCCACTAGGGAATGTAATTGAGGCCCCACTCTGGTATTAATCAGTGGTGTTTTTAATTTCTCTAACAGGTGCCTTCTGCGGGGGGAGCGGTGCCTTTGCTGAACTACCAGCCAGCTCTGTATCAGCAAGCAACCATCAACATTCCCGGGCTGGCTCAACAGAGTGTCCCGATTCCAACACGTCCTGCTGGGATGTGTAGTCAGACAGAACCCTTCCAACAGACTCTCATTGTCTGTCCACCCTCTACTATTCAAGGTAAATGATACAGTTGCATTCAGAGAAGAATAACAACACAAGGGTAGTGAAGTCATGTTTGAAGGTGAATCAAATACCACAACATGTCACTGTGGTTTATTTGTTTTCCGTGATTTGGAAGCTGTTCATCCATAACTCATCCTCTTATTTGTGTCAGACCTCTCTACTGGCGAACTGATTATTTTATTTTATCTGCCTTTTTTAATTACTACTGTTAAATTGAAGACTGAGGTAGTGGAAATCTGAACTGAAATAAGGTCTGTGGGCTAAAGTATCCAACTTCATTTTAGAATAATCCTGCTCACGTATCCTGGTTTCTCTAACTAGGAATACTTTCAAATACCTGTTGTGACTGTGTTCTCACATTATTTGTTGACATTGGTTTTTCTCACATTACAGGGCTACAGCCATCCAGTAAGAGTTCCAGTTTCCCTGTGAGGATGGATAACTCTGTACCTATAGTACCTCAAAACCAATCTGCTCAGTCATTGCAGATCCAGCCAAGTATGCTCACACAGGTATGAGATTTTGAGCTGTATGTTTTCATGTGTCTATGCGAGGCTAATCCTTTAAAAGATTTTGTTTACTTATATGTATGAATGTACCATCAAACAAGATCCACAACCTTTTTCATGTTGGGTGATCCATGGCATCACTGATATGGTGATATGGTCATGTGGTGGCAAATTTAGTTTCACATCTAAGACCTTTGTAACCTTTTGCAGGATTAACCAGAGAATGTAGCACCATTTTCTTCCAGTTGAGAAGTAAGCATGATCACTGCCAGTAGTCAATCAATTAAGAAATTTATTCTATTCATCTGTAAATCTCATGTGGTTCAAAACATGCTTTTGGCTTTCTATCAATATGGTTTAGCATGGGTCAGCTGATGTTGACCTGGCTTGGTTTACTGATTGGATTCATCTTAGATGGAAATAATACAGATGTTTGAATGCCACATAACCAGGGAGAGAGAGAAAGAGAGGATAAAGGATAGTTAAGAGTAAGAAAAAAGATGTTATTGGTGGAGAAAAATAATGGAAAATTTTTACTTGTATGAAAAAGGAAGCGTTTGTATATATGAAAATATGGAGGACTGGAGAAGGAACTGAAACATAACATTAGTAATATTTCTGTGAAACGCTTTGTTTTAATGTAAAATGTGGAAATAATCAACATGAACTACTAAGATGACATATCTGAATTGGTTAAATGTAGGATGAGGAGACCCTTTTTCATATGGGGCTCTCTGGTAGAAAGAGAGTGAAAGTTGTATGTTAATGAGTTTTGTCGATTTGTTGCATCAGGGCAGTCTATTTACAGCATTCCCCTATTCACCCTAACTGTACAGTGCAATTTTCCTTCTGCCATCCACCCATCAATCAGTAACTTGAAAAGCCACCGCCGCTGTAGAAACCTAGGACATCTAGGATTGATGTGTCACTAGCACCAAGCTAAGAGCAGTGGTGTCCAGTTTTGCTCATTCACAGAGTAATGAGGATTTCTGACCAGTGTCCCTGTTCGGTTTCTCCTTTCATACCTCCCTATCCTCTTGCTGTCAGCAAAGCTGGCCAAACTCATTGGCCAGGGAGGAGTGAATAATACTTTTTTTTTTTTTTTTTGAAAAGTTTCCTTTCAGTGGGGATGTTGGTTTTTTTCAACGCCTTTACACAGTGGAGTAAAAAAAAAAAAAAACAACAGGAGATGTGGCTTGAGTGACAGTCAACACTGTTTTTGTTGTTTGTGCTTCTGCTGATTGCATCCTGCCTTGGGTTTGTTTCCAAAACTGTTTGGACTGTGACTCTGGACCAGGCCTCTCCTATTCCCAGTCTCCTGTCTGGGATGGAGGCCAGATGTGTAGTGTGAGAGACTAATCTGGCACAAAAAGCTAGTTAATTGCTATTTGCTAAAATTAGGAGTAATTGCTGCCCCCTGCAGAGGTCATGTGTCCAGATGGCCAGTGTGCATTCCTTGTGCAGCTGGTTTTATCCACTCGATCCATTTGTCTAAATTTGATCACAGCCTTGAAGGACATAACTTCTCCTCCCACCTTAACCCTGCCCTCCACTATCCTCCCTCCCTCCTCCAGGGTTCCTGCACACCCCTGATGGTGGCCACCCTGCACCCACCCTCAGCAGGCTTACCCCCCCAGTATTCTCTGCCCCTTGGGCTTGGTACCGGGGTGGGTCGGCCGACCCTCCTGGAGCACACAGCCACAGTGCTGGTAAAGCAAAGATGACATCCCTGAAGAAAGACATGCATATGCACACTACTCCCTCTACCACTAACAATGCCATCTCTCTCCTGCCCCACTTTCCCTTTTTTCTTTTCATTTGTTTGCAATTTTATTTCTCTCCCTCTGTGTCACATGTTGTATGGGGATAGTCTTTATTTTATGTATGGTATCTCCACATCCTCCCTCTTCACTGTGTGGACTTGTCATGGATGTCAGAATCATGGTTGGTTAACTATTAGCCATTGGAAAATTACCATTATCCCTCCTGATGTTCATGTTTTTAAATTCCCTTTTGTGACATTAGATCAGAATTAACTAAATTTACAATCTTTTCACTCCAGTCGGCACCCTCTCCCCACATCATTCACATGCTCTCTCATTCCCTCCCCCACAGTCTTTCCCCATAGGTGTGCTGAGGGCATGGAGCGCATGTGTTGCTGAATTGGTCTGCGCTTTGCTTGCAGCTTCTCTTGTCCTGTCCATCGTTGATTTCAGCAGAGGAGGTTGCAGCTATAAAGCTCACTAAAATCCATACTTGTCAGCCTGACTCTCTGACACACATCTCTTGTTTCAGCCCCAGAACTTGTGGCATGCCTTTTCCCAAGACAGCTTATCAGCAGACTGTTTGGCATCAGTGAACTAAACTAATCTCTCTCTTCAGTGTTTCTTCTTTAACAGGCACCATGGTTCTGTGTATATTTGTCTTGATATCTGATCTGACTGTTTAGTGTCTTGTTGTCTGTGGTTTGCATGTTATTATCTTGTGGATTTGTTGCAGGGCTATGCAATAATATGAGAATGGCTTGGGAAAGGTTGCTCGCTTATCTAGCTTTGTGCTTTGCCTGTAGAGCAGGTTGCCCATATTTTGCCTCTTTGTCTTCAGTCTTTGAATTTGTTTCTCAGCATGGCTCAGTTTGTCTGGCCCATTCCAGTAATCAAATAATGTCATTTCATTAAGGGCTAATCCTTGATATTACATTTTCTGAGGTGTGCCTGTCTGTTGCTTTTCTCAGCAGGCCTGGCCCACTGGCACCCAACAAATCCTCATACCATCATCATGGCAGCAGGTCCCAGGGGTGGCCATCCACCAGTCAAATGTCACTGAATCTCCTCTGGAAACACTCCACTCAGATGCTTCCACACAGCTGGGACACAACTGGAGGTCAGTCAACCATCCACTGATGTCCAACTCGCAAAACCACAACATAAGATTCAAATTTCCTCTTTAAACTTTCATTTTTGCCAAAACAATTGGTTCACTGTATTTCGGTATATCTTTAATTAAGTGGGCACACATTGCTGTGAGTCCCATCAGGAGAGTAAACATGTTCATTATTGATGTTTTAATTTTAACATTGGTGTCTATCACTAACTCGTTCGTTAACAGGAACACAGCCCAATCCAGGACTCAGCAGGAGAGGAAGAAAGTGAAAGCCAGACGTGGAGAGAACAGAAACAGGTTGGTACAGCCCAGCAATGTTCATCTGATTTCTACTGATGAATACAGACTGAAAAGTAAAGTAGGGCAACAAATTGTACAGAAAATGTATCTCTGTACCATCAGGTTTTTTTTGTCACAAATAATTATGCCAGTTCCAAATGGATAGTTTTCTTCTACTAATGTTTTGAGTTTACCTCAGCAGATGATCAGTAGATTTTACCATGGTATTCACATGGCATGGGCTTAAGTACATCCCTTTGTCCTCTGGTTTTTAATCTGTTATCACAACCACAATAATCACACTAACACACACACATATTTTCTTTGTCTGTTAAGGGGTTTGTCGGCAGCATCATTACTCAGCAGTAGTGGCGTGACCCCACCCAGTTCCAGCGCCACATTGTCCCAGCCAATCATCATCTCCGACACACCCAGCCCAGCAGTCAGCATCATCACTATTCACAGTGACACCGACACAGAGGATGAGCGCAAGTTTCATCCTGCTAGGTAAGCAAAAGAAAATCCTCTGCACTAAACAAATGTTGTTTAGTGCATTTGTTGTTGTTATTTTTTATCCTGAACATCTCTATCGGACATAAGGCTCACATTGTCGCTGCATTATATACTTTTCTCATTTCCTTGCAATGACCTGCAAAGTAACACAGTTTCTCTGTTGACATAGTGTTGGTCTGAGCCAGCGCACTAACGTTATCAGCTGTGTGACGGTGCACGACTCGGACTCATCCACAGCCAGCCCTTTGACTCCACTTCCCCGCACACTTAACCCAGCTAGCACCATGTCATCACGCCAGGTCAAGTCTCTGGCCGTGGTGGCACCTTCAGTCAAAACCCAGGGGTCAGAGAGAGGAGCAACTTCACGTGGTCGCTTAGAAAATGGTGAGTGTGTGCCTTCGTTGTTTGTCTGTGATCAGTCATTTTTATTTTGAGTGAAAAAGAAGCAGAATTTCATGTCCGCTACTTTATATCCACAGTGAGCTACATAAAGCCTAAGAGATCCAGCCGACAGCCGTGCAGTTCAGGGGAGAGCATGGAGCATCATGGACTAGTGCCAAGCCAGTCACACCCTTTAAACCTCAGCCAGGTCAGACTGTGTTTTATGTTATTCTTTTGCAAACACAGCAATGATTGTTATAAATTTCAGTGTGTAAAGGGCCGTCCACACCAATGAACGATATTGTTGTGTTGCTTCTTGGTGGCATCTTTATACAGTTTGTCATTCTTGTCATACAGAGCTGGATTTTTTTGTACCTCAATGATAAGCCTCTCTCCTACGTCGTCCGCCATGTTGAATGAGTGTGTGAGTGACGCAGTGACGGGAAGAACGTCTCGACCTGTCATTCATGATGGATTTTGATTGGCTGTCAGTGTTTTTATTGTTCATCAAATCGCTTTGAAAGTGATCCAAATGATATCGTCCACCACTATCGTTGTCGTTATAGTTGTAGTGTGGACGCTGCCATCCACTTGAGTTAAGAACGATTTTTAGGACAGATTTCTGGTGTAAGAACTGCATCTTTTTCATTATGTTACAACCTTGAAGCTTTTTTAGGTCACAATAAATGTTTTTTCCTAATAGCTCATAACCAGCTCTGATTTTCTGCCTCTCATTGCTGCATGTTTACTTCTTTCTTTGTAGGTCCAGCCGGTGGTTTCTTCATCTCAGGAGCGTTCAGGGGCATCCAACAGCGACTCGTCTTTGCATCGCCAGCAGACCTTTCCCCCAGCCGTCTCGGCCTCTCACTACAACTTCCCAGAAGTCTCTGCCCTGACGTCGGCCACAGCCCCTGGCCCCAGTATATACTCCTACCCAGCATCCACAGCCCTTTCCTCCGCTTCTCAGGCCATGGAGCAGCTGCTGGGCCATGGTCACAGCAGCCACGGTCATTCCCCCTCCGCCTATGCAGCAACATACACCTCATCTTCCTCCTCCAGGAGAGACTCGGCCAGTCGCAGGGATTCGGTCAGCAGCCTGCTACACGGCCTCCCGGCAGCCTACCAGCATCAGTTCACCACTGGTTCTCCCTATGTCAGCGTGACGCCCCGGGCCGAGGCTTACAGTGCCTACCAGCTGAGCCCCAGGCGCCTCACACAGTACCCGTACCTATAGGGAGCCACACACATCTGGAACAATGAAAAGGAAAAATACTTCCCTACTTACTAAGACAGAGGGAGAGTTCAACTGTATTTCTAGTAGAATAACTGTTGGTCACTTATTTGTTTGCTGCTTTTGTCCACAAGGCAGAATTTCACCTCCAACTGTGGACTGTTTTAGTGTTTTTGAAATGTTCTTTGGTATTATTTGATATTGTATCAATTTAGTTTCCCTTTTAAAAAATATTGTTTATAGTTCATATATTATCCCCATCTTATCCAAATGTAGGCATTGTGGTAAATGTATTTTACACCTGTTTATCTTGAGGCTTTGTGTGAAGAGAGCTTTTCCTCCTGTCACAATGCAATGACACTTTAGGTGAGCTTATAGACGCCCGACTCGCGAGGCTCATGAAGCTGACAGAGCAAGCTACAAGTCACGAGCCTTGTTGCCCAGTTTTCACACTAATCCAGCGAGGCCCAATGTTTTTAGCTGTTATCAACAGAGACATTACCTTAGCCATGTCTTTGTTTATTCACAAATGTCTTTTAATATGTTTAAATTATGTTGTCAATGTGAGGTAGGAAGAGGAATGTCAATGAAGAGGCTGAAGAAGAGAGGTGTGGTAAAAACTGTGATGGATACATGTTAATTTAAGTGCACATGTGATAGTCTGTTTATGTAGTGACAGTCTGTAGGCGGCATTAATCATGTCCTATTTTAAAATGCATCAACTTGAGTGCTGAATGTATTTATGAAGTACAGAGGAGAGGGATCACCATCCTGAGGAGTGACATGAAAAGATTTAGATTTTAATCATTTAAATAAGAAAAAAAAAAAGATAAATTAATCTTGTTTCCCTTCTTTCTCTCCTTGAAATATGAAAAAGCCAGTTCCACATGGACCGATAAAAAATATTCTATATTATCTGTGAATCTTGATTGTGTAGGACCTGCTCATTATGGAAATGAATTTATGGCCAGTTTTAATGTAAACTTTTTTTGTCCAGTTTCTTCCCTTAATACGTTGGAAATGCTTGCTAGATGGTTGTCACAAACGACCCACACTGCTGTACAATGACTGATGGATATAAGAAGATGCAAACGTAATGATTTTCCATATACACGATAACTACTGTCACTGTTCATCCTGTCTGTGTTCAGACTCCAGCCCCTGTCTTGAGTCAGCGGAGGTGAATCTGTGGGTCATGAAAGTTGTTTGTTTTGGGGGTTTTTTTCCAAAGTGAATCTTTCACTGTTGTGTTTGCATCAGTTTTGTGTTGTAATGTCTGAAAATTTAACTGTATTTCATCTTAACATAGTATAGTTAAGAGGCTACTAATTCAGGGAAAAGGTTTCAGCTCAAATAATCCACTGTCAGTGTTTTCAATAAAATAACCACCATTTCACAAAAATGACTTCGTTATGTTTGTTTAAGCAGGCTTAGTGTGAATTAATAAATGAATAATGCCTTGTTCTTTGTTTTTTTTTGCAGTTTGTTTGTTTTCTGGAGTCCGAGAAACCTAAGGTCACTCCTGCTGGTTCCAAGGATCTGATATCAAAATCAGAAACTCAGTGTTTGTTTGAGAACATGGAGAAGGCGTGGGCGGTGTGGTGATCTATGATGCTTACTGAGGCAGAGTCGGTCACTTTCATTAGTTTATACATCACTATTGGCTCACTGCACTTTACTGAACACTAAATGAAATATTAATATTTGTCTCATCACGCTGCTGCCAGCAGTCCACAGTTTGGCTCCCAATAACTTTGCAGGAGTATCAAACATTACTTGAGAAAATACGTGCTACATGAAATATTTTCACAATAAAAGTTAACTGGCAGGCATGCCACGTTATTGCAGAGTCTTGGGTTCGATTCCCTATGGGGACCTGATCTGCACGTCAGTCTCTACTTGTTGGCAGCAAAGCCCAACAATAATACAAAAAAAATAGTCATCAACCAGCAGATATGACAGCTGTCAGAGTTGACTTTTTCCATTCACAGCTGTAGTGAAACAGTGATGTTACCTGAGGTCATTGGGTGTTTCAGGTCTTTAGAACATCACCATCCTCGCTCAGGTGACCCAGCCACAGTTGATCAGGCCTCAGCTTGTGCCCTAGTAGCACTCGACCACAGATCTGCCCTCTTAACCACCTCCTCAATGGATTTCAAGGGGAGTGTCAGTTTGCAGGTGTTTCCATAGAGGGCGACATTGCTCAAACTCCTTGGCAGTCCTAACCATCTCTACAGGTAGCAGCTGACTCTCCTTTCCAGATCTGAAGAAGAAGAAAGCTTTATTGTCATTGTTACACACACACACACACACACACTGAGAGAATCAATGCACACACAACAAATTTTTTTCTCAATTTACACTCTGAAAATAGACATGTACGTACAGACACACACACACACACACACACACACACACACACACACACACACACACCCTGCACATCTCTGTTTTTCCAGAGTGAAATGAAGGCGCTGCTATAGCTCAACGCACCTTGGAGCAATTCGAGGGGGGAACGGTGCCTTGGGAACGGTGGATGGAGAGGTGCCAGTCCACACTTCACTTTTCTTTGGCCGGGCTGGGACATGAACCGGGGACCCTCCGGTTCCCAACTCAGGTCCCAACCCACTGAGGTACTGCCGCCCTAAAGATGGCGGTGATCGGAAACTCAGAGGAGTGGCCACAGTATCCTTGGGAAAATCCCATGTTAGTATATCCACGCCTTGAATTTTCTAAGAAGGCTAAACTTGTCAACATCCCTCAGCCATCCCTCCAGCTCCTCCCAGGTGTTCTTGATGGAGGCTGTGTCCCTGAGGCTGCTGTCAAAGAACTTCCCCAAGCTTTTTAATCGGCCTCTCAGAGATGGTAGGGATTGGTGTTCCTGTGATGGAGACCAAGGATCTTGATTTTGTTGGCTTGAATGACATACTGGCCCATCCCATCAGCCTCTCCAGCCCCTTCAGGACCCATGGGCATGGGACCACTGCATTCTGGTTCAGCAGATTTCACCAATGTTTAACGCTAATGCATACAGGATCACTGAGATGGTGCAGCCTGTGAAGATTCCCACCTCCAATTTGTGCCACTCAGATGTTGTTGATCTTGCCAAGACTCTCAGGCTGTAATAATCCAGGATGAGATGGTTGTCATAGTCTGAGGCTTCCTCTCTACATCCCCCCCTTGGCTGTTGCTTCTAGAACCTTGTGCACATCCTTGTCAAACTTCTGTCACTCTGCTGTTTTAGAGGCTTGGGGCCATCTGATCTTTTTCTTCTCAGACTGCCTGCTTGAAGGGACTCTTTGCACCACTTGGAGGCTCGGTTCCTCTTCTGTCTCACCAGGTGCTAGGCCTGTATGTGACAAGGCCCGTATGTGACAAGGCCCTTACATTACTCTACCAAGTAATGTAAGGGGGGGGGGGGACCAAGGACGCTACCTGGGGGATTACACTCCAGGAAATACTACCTCAGAATGTGATGGTAAAAAGAACTGGTAGGACACAGGTTTCTGAAACAGGACAGACGTACTTTCTGAATTACCCACATATTCTTTATTTATAATCCAAAATTAAGCAGGCAGGGACTGGAGCTGCAACAGAGGAAAAGATTAACAAATCGAAATAAAGTCAAGTGAATAACATAACAATCGCTATAAGGGGGGTTAGAAATACTTTTATTGCAATATCTAAAAAAAAGGCCTTAACGATACAATCTAAAAAACAGTTACATGTTAAAATATCTAAAACTCAGTCCAACATAAACTAAGCAAACTAAGAATGCAGTGGGCAGAGACCACTGTTGGGGAGTCAGACTACACTGAGGGGTGCTACCACTACTCACCTCAGTGAGACACAGCTACACAGCAGTCCTCAAAGCAGTTATAGTGTAGTCAACAATTGTGCCCCAGTGCTTTTACTCACATGCATTAGGTGTAGGAACCGCACCCAGGGTGCCTAGCCTCCCCAACAAAATGGTGCTCCACTTCACTGCAAGAAAATAACTAACAGCAAAATTAAAAACATATAGCAAGCCAATTATGTTAATATTCAACAAAATAACTCATAATTTAACAATGCAGACAAAGTAAAGAAAAGACAACCAACACACTATAGGCAAAACAGGCCATTAAGGGCAGAACAGCAGCAAATCCAAAAGGAAGCCTACAAAGAAACTGAAGTTAATGTGACTCACAACACCATATAAAACAGAGGTCGTCTCACCACGTTGAATCACTATGCTGCGGGCCGTCCAACTATACAGAAGGAGGGGGGGGGGGGGGGGGGCTTATAAAATTGCAGAATAAAAGGGTTACAGTCAAGTAAAATTGCTTCCTTTCATACTTGCCAACACACCAAACACAAACAGTCACCACACACGCCAGGAGCAGGAGTCAAAGGGGGTGATCACGTGCTTACTGGTGCTTAATATCGCCTGGCCCTGATTGGAGGGAGTGGTTTGGGAGTAGTGCAGCCTGGAGTTGCGTTCACAAACCCTACTCAACAGTATGTCAGCAGCATACTCCACTACATGTGCATTGTGATGCTTGCATTTCATCCTTGATTGATGGCTCTTTAGGCCCTTCTAATTCTTGCAGATTTTTCTACACAAGCACTCTCGTCAACGTTTGTTAATTGCTGTTGTTAATTAACCTTGAATCTGTCCGGTTGGGTTGCTCCCCGCCCTTCCGGGCTCCCTTGGGGGTATACCTCCTTTCTTTGCTTTGGTTCCTCCTTCACAGGAGGAAGGAGGAATTTAGTCCAAATTACATTTTATGTGTCTCAGAAATAATCCGGCAAATAATTGTTGATATTTGATATGACTTAATGACATTTATAAAATTTTCTCTTTCATTTATGATTATTTAATAATGGTGCGTTTGTTGGCTATTTGTTGATCAATCTTATCTCATCAATTAGCAAAAATACCTTGAAGGTTTTCTGACATCACAACCACATTTTAGACGGCGTCTTTATCTATTTCAATACAAAATGTATCTACTTTTGCATTCAGGCAAATAAACACTGGAGACTAATAATGAATTCTTGTAACAACTTTTATTAAAATTTACAGCATATCTGGTTTTACAACAGTTTTCTTCATTTTCCGAACACAAAACAATCGATATATTAGACAAACGATTTCCTTTGTGTTGTATAAATAAACCAAATACCACAGATATATAAATAATTTGAAGATCATTTACAGTGTATTATGGGATATTTTACAGTCACGGTGTTCCTTATGGCCCCCAACAGATTCAGTTCTTTGTACTTGAGCTTTGTACAAAAGTCAGACGGTGCAGCTCATTCGCGTTCAACTTCATCACAGCTTTAGAAACACTTCACATCCAGGACTCCGGTCCTCTCAGGCAGCCCGGACTGCCTGCTGTCCTCAGGCCAAACCTGCAGAGTCCAGCACCGCAGACCGGCCCCCTCATCCAGCAGGACTGCAGAGTCCCTGAGAAGGACTAAAGTCTTTCCTCCAGTTCAGTGTCAGCAGCTCTCCATCCCGCCTCTCTTCCGCTTCACACATGAAGAATTGTTGGATGTGTGAAGGAGGTCGTTCTTGACTCAGAGCTAAAATTAAAAAAAAAAAAAAAGGGGGGGAGAGATCTTTTAATGATCGTGATGCAAAATGACACTGCAGCCCCTCCACCTCCCCGGGAAGACTGCAGCTAAAACCAAAAGCCAGCAGGCAGTTCTGGGGCTCCACAGCTCCACTTATAGCTTGGACTGGACCAACTCGGCCTGTGTGTTATCCAAACGCTCCACAGATCCGGTCTTGTCTCCCAGATGCTCCTCACCTATCTGGTCCCAGATCTCCGTGTTGACCCACAGGGAGCCGGGCAGGGTGAAGTTGGCCCCGGTGCAGGTAATCCAGCGGCACAGCGGGCAGCACACGGTGCGGATGTGTCCCTCCAGCTTGGACAGTGTCGCCAGGCAGGGGGCGCAGAAAGTGTGGTTGCAGTGGAGCATCCGAGGGACCCGCTCCCCTCGGGAGAACTCAAGACAGCACACGATGCACTCCAGGTCGTCATTGACCAACATGGTGACGTCAGTGAAGATGAAGATAACCTGCAGACCAGACAACAGGAGTCACATCAGATATTCTACATATAATAAACAACAATCCAACGCGCCGTCTGTATCAGAAGATTCCGCAACCACGTTGGATCAGGACTCACCTCCAGGATCGGGACTCTTCAGCAGGTCTGGTCTGATGTGGGCTCAGACGGTTTGTTGCACCGGTTTGCTCAGATCACCGGCTTTTAAAAGCAGCTCACCTGACTCTTCCTGTGACGTGGAGAGGAAATATTTCCAAGGAATCAGCCTTTCATGATAAACAGGGTTCTCAGGAACTGAGCGCAAACATGCAGATCCATTCCAAGTTTCAGTATCTAATCCACAGATCACAGCGTCTGTGCGCATTACTCGGATTCACTCTCTCTTCTATCAAATAGTTTATTGGGTAAAGATGGAAACTTTGACCATGTAAAGCAAAATATGTGAACCATTAGGGCTAATTTGGACAGAGGTGGCTCACAGCATGTTTTTCTAAAACGTCCTGCCAAGCAGGGTCATTTATTTGCATTTACTATGAAAACATACAATATCACACAAGATCAACTGAAGCATGGGAATTTTTGGGCAATTTTCTTTATAATCACACAAACGCACTCCCATCATCATCATCATCATCATCATCATCAGTTCGGTTTTTTTTAAGATGGCGCCAAGAAAAGAAGAGCAATAGAAAGGCCAATTTTCTGCTTTCAGGTCATTTTTCAGTTAAAACATTAGATCCACAGTAGAACCATCTGTACTAAATGCAATGCACGACAGTAAATTATCAGCTACTATGTGAGCCTGGGCCATGGCCTGTCTGCGTGTGTCTGCAACACCTTGCTGAACAAACAACTCCACATTTCTTCCAAACCATGACAGACAAGCCAAGGCTGTCTATAAATAAAGGGAACAACCCAAAGAAAAAAAAATTGGAATAATGTACAGGAACAAAAGGTCGTCTTAATGCGTCACCTCATTTGGACCTATATAGAGAGGTGGCGTTCTGGTCAGCTAGGGCCAATTTTAAAAGAGATACTGCTCTCTACTGAACCTTCTATGAACTGGCTGCACTGCTTGGCTCAGGGGTTCACTGAGGAGAACATGTGGACCCACATCAGACCTGAAACTTGTATCTACACTAAGTTTGTGTCATGGGATTGTTTGTCTATTTATGGGTGTTTGTCAATTCCATGTTGAAGATGCATCATGATTAGTGACATTTTTGTCTGATTGGAAGTTATCACAGCAATGCTGGCACAGACTAAACCGGTTTTAAGGCATGAATAAGGTTGAAACCAACTGCACGTTCTTTCCTGGTATATCTGCATGTCCAGGCTTATGCCTGCAGACAAACACAGGAAACTGTGAAATCCATTACGTGTCTTTTGGGATTCTGTCTTTCTTGCACGGTTGTGCGTCTGGGTTTGTGTGACCTTTTGTTGTTCCACCCTGACTAAATATCACGTGAGATGAGAAGTAAAAAAGGCAGAGAAATCCTTTCTCAACTCCTTTGCACATTAATGAAAGCTACGTCATGGAAATGTGTAAAACTTCAGGGCCAAGATTTCAATTCCGTACTGCACGGACTCCAGACTCTCCCCAAGTCTGGGACCAGGAGGGACTGCAAAGGGACAGTGATGGACAGGAGGGCGAGTTATCTTTAAAGAAAAAAGCTTTTATCAGGGATTTTTCTAATGGTATATTTAAGTACAGCTCAGTAAAACATATTTTTCTTGTTGAGCCCTCCAGTGTGCTGTGACGACCTGCTGCCTGCTTGTCCTCAGTTCTGCACTCTCCCACAACCCATGAGCCAAGTTTGTTCCTACTGCTGACATCAACCTCTGAAGCACAGAGCAGATCGCAACCGTTTTATTAACCCCCTCCAATTCCCCCGGAAGTAGTCCCATCCACTCCCCCCCCCTTCCCCCTCTCAATCCTTCCTGGGTGGGTCGGCTTTGAGTTTCTGTCTTCCCAAGTCCATGGTTGTGGTGGTGGTGGTGGTGGTGGTGGTGGAGGAGGCGTTTGACCCAAGACTTAACATCCATCCCCCACTTAGTGTGTTTGTAGAATGTGGAGTCCATTAGCTGGCTCGCCTGCGGGGGGAGCGTCGCTGTTCAACGCTAGCTCCTCTCACTCCTGAGCTATGCTCCTCAGCACGTATTTGACTGTGTAGGCAAACGCTGCAAAACCTACAATCACAAACAGGTTGGCTAGAGCTCCACCTAGAAGTCCATGGTTGCGATTGGCCTGCTGCAGGCCAGGGGCGGGGTTGGCTGCCCCGAGTGGGACGGGGCCTCCATTGATGGCAGGGAGGCCATAGTGGGCATGTTGAGGGTCACCGTCGGGCACCACATCAGGCAATGGGAGGGGCTGAGTACGGACGCTTAACTCCTCCTGGGCCTTCTGTTTCTGCTTCATCTCCTGGTGGACGGAGGGACAGAGATGGGAGAATATAAGGATGATGAAAATAAATAGAGAATCAAATTGGAAGTTAAAGATCACCTCATACTTACATCGACCACATCAGGAAACAGCTCACAGAAAACTTTGTCCTTGAGGTTAAAGGCCAAGCTTTGGGCAGACAGCTGTCTTTTCTGGGAAAATGAATAAAATGCATGTTGAATATCTGAGTCACTAGTTGTGTCATGTCAGCGGTGATGATCACTTGGATAACCTCACCGTGTAGTCGGAGGTCTCAATGCTCCCAAGGGTGGGGCCCTTCTCAACCATGAAGCTGAGCAGACCCGTGAGGATTGTGGAGACTGACCACGCGGGGTTCCACGTGTCTGGATGGAAATCTGTGATAGACAAACATAACCTGTGGAGGAAACACACAAAGTTCGAAAATATCGACCAAAGAATTTTTCAATAAAATTTGCACACTGTGGTTAAATGTCTTCAAACCAAACAAAAGGTAAAATCCTATAAATGGTTTTGAATTTTTAGATTAACACGGTAGTGTCAAAACAAACAAACAAAGCATTCCGTATGTTTGGTTGGGCACCTATTAGTATTCGAAGAGGAAACAATGTGGCTCTTTGTTCATGGCATTCCAACCTTAGCCTGAAGTGCGATGGAGATTATGCAAATCAGACCGATGACAAAGGGAAAAGCAACCAAATAGTAACCCCAATAAACCAACTGGTGGTTGGCGGTAAGAAAAAAAAAGGGCAACACAAAAACTATGATGGGGCCATGTGAAGTGATAGATGGATAGGCGTCATCATTGTGCAAGTCAACAGCCTGTTAGCATGAAGGATATTTGAGCGGTACTTTGGGTTATTGGGCTTAATCACAATGCAGAGTTGTTCAGTAAATCCACCCTGGCAAGGACACAGACACTTGCTGCAAAGCACACAACTGCAGAGTAAACATAGCGGGGGAAATAGAACACGACTGGTACTCGACCAATCAGAAATGTTCAGAACTGCAGGCCACTGGAAAGTAGGTGGAAAGTGCCCCTGGTTGATGGTGCCTGTGGAAAGTTCCTAGAAGCTAAAGTTGCAGCATTGAATAACGGCCAAAGTTTGTTTGGTTTTTTTTTTTGCAGAACATCACTTAGACTTACATTTTCATCAATTAATTTTTGGAGATTTTTTAATTAAACTGTGTCTTAATCAGCATCTGTATTTGTTAGTTATGGCCAAAAATGAGTTTTGGCTGTCACCAGTGCTGAAACATGAACGTTCTTATAATCCTCATTATCTTTCAATTCATCAGTAAGATAGTAAATTCTTACCTTGTGTTACACTTAAATCTGCCATTTGGTGTTATCATATAGATACTTGGTGGTTTAAAAGGAAATTCTCGAGGAAATATGAGTTTTCCATGATAATATCCTCCTGAAATGAAAACAGATATGTTATCACATGACAGATGAAAATGCCAGTGGAAATCTGAGACTTCCTCCAGCATCACAAATCCTGTGCCAATGTCACTATAATTTAAAAACATGGGCTTTTACCTTCATATGGAGTTTTCTCAGGACCTCTGACTACATAGTGCCTAAAGAAGACAGGAAAAAATTTGTTAGCCAGAAAAATATAGAGTAGCTGCTCAGCTATCCATTACATAATTTCCTTTGAAGTCATAAAAAGGGAGGTGGTGAAATCTCCATCCTCTGTTTCAATTCAGCCTCTCCTATAAGTTACTCTATTTTTTTTACCCATTGTAAGTATTGTAGTGCACATCATAGTGCTCTAATACAAAGATGCATATCATACATCTTAAGTTGCAACAGTCTGATCTGCCTGTTATTTTCTCAATAAAATCAATTTGGTTTACTAAACCCCAGAAAACTGAAAAGTGTTCATCACAGTATCCAGAGTACCTGATCACATCATTAAAATATCCTTTTTTGGGTCATGGTCTTAAACTTGAAAATGTTTAGTTTACTATAAGGGGTCCTCACATTTGAGGAACATCATATTTCAAACTATTTACCTGCTTGACTCATTATTTATCTAAATATTTGGCCATTAATTTTAAAATGGTTGCAGATGAATTAAGCACCTACTAATTCAAGCTCCAAATTAAACTCCAGAGTTCCCTGGACAAGGGTTTGGGTTTACTTCATCAGTCAATGTGGAACAGCAAAGGAGGGGAGGAACGTATTTACATGCACATCACATGCTGTCACATGCAAAGCATATGACAATAATTTTTTCTAATTTTACCATTTTCAAACATTCTGCCTTACTAAAATGTAACTCTCATACTTCTCCTCTAGTTGCTGCCCTGCACAGACATGTTTTACATGAGATTTAAGACTTCTACTGGAATTGTTTGGTTGGAAAAAAGTTACATAAAATAAAACTATCTGCAGTGGATAAAAAGGTACACATGTAGAAAATTAAGGGTTCCCCTGACCTATTAAAAGACAAACAATTATAATATTTTGTTGTTCTTTACTGAATGCAACCTTTAAACAGTCACAGTGCTGGTGGAAAAAGAAGGTGAACCTTTTGCAACAGTAACCTCAACCAAACTCTCCCATAGCTGCCAATTAGACCTTTCCAACATTCAGGAGGGATTTTTCAGACCAATGACAGTGTCAAGCTGCTTTTTGGCAGATGTCAGAGATCATGAAAGATAACATGCTCCAAGCAATTGTGCCTTAAAAAAAAAAACAAAAAAACAACTTTATCTGTTACTGAGGTTCATTCACATACCTTTTCCAGCCTACACTGTGAATGTTTGCGGCACTAAACAACAGATTTCTGTTATTGGTTAAAATAGACTTCAATAAACATTGTTCCTTGGGTGAAGTTTACAACACACACACACAAAGGGAGCTTAGCCAATTGTCATTGTATATTACTGTCAATTAAATAACTTCATTGATATGAATTATTAAATACTCTTAATTATTATTTAATTACTATGAATGATAAACAGTGAACAGTGATCATGCCTTCTTTTTACTCAAGTCTGACCTGGCTGGACATGGCACTTAAACTGTGATCCAATGTAAACATAAAAGGGGTGTGTGTGTGTGTAAGGTAAACACCTTAAATTTTGGCAGATAATGTCCTAACTTCTCAAAAGTGAACATATCCACCAATGTATGAACAAATATATAGTGTGTATATATATATATTATAATGCTTTAATGAGTACTGTTTGCACACTTAGTGTTGTACATTTCAATTGAAATTGATAATCTTTTAATACATTTGCAAAAGAGATCTGGGACACCATCTGTGAGGTCCTGGGTGGGTTGGTCAAATGACCTAATGAGTTTTTAAATGTCATAATGTAAATAAATTGGTGAAAAAGTGAGTGTATGTATATAAAATTACATTTACAACAAAGCATAATGTGTACAAAGTGAATGTCCAAATGTTACACCAGGAACCAGGAAAGCCAACTTTTGACTCATGCTATTATGTATTACTTGCTTTTACGGTAGGTAAACATATGCAGAATGTTGGGTTATTTTCCAAGGAACCCATTGTGAATTGAAGTGAATTATCCACCATCATTTCAAATGTGGCTTTCATCTGACTTATTTTACCTTTACTTCCTATTTCTATCTCGTTAGAGTTTAACAACAACTTTATGGCTTGTGTGTAGGGCTGGGCGATAAATCGATTTTATCGATTAATTCGAATTTGTACTTTACGTCGATTTGTTTTAATGAAAATCGATTTTCTCTTCAATATCTGCCACCAACGCTCCCTGCTGGTCTCCCGTAGTTCAGAGTGCGCGCGACCCCCGTGCATTTGATATACAAACAACATGGCGGCAAGCGATGAAGAGCTCGTTCTGAAGAAAGGAAACATATCTTCGGTTATTTGGAATTGGTTCAGGTTTTCGGCGTCAGACATAGAACAAAAAACACCTCGCTGCAAAGTTTGTTTAAAGGCTGTTGCTACCAAAGGTAGCAATACTACTAATTTACTGCAGCTGCTCAAACAGAGGCATGCTGCCGAGTGGGAGAGGTGTTGTTCCCTCCGAAAAGAACAAGACTGCGGCAGCCCAAGCACCGCTACCAAAACACAACCTAGCGTTTTAGAAACATTTACAAACTGTATCCCGTATGATAAGAAAGGGGCGCAGTGGAAAGCTGTCACGGATGCAGTTGTTTACAATATAAGGCTACTATTTAATGCTGTTGTTTAATTTTATTTGATGCAGATGTTTAATTTTCTTTACATGATTCAGGGAATCAAAATAGTGACCAAATACTTTTTGTATATCACAGGCACCTTTTTATTATGCAAAACATGTTCAGGTAAAAGTTTTGTTTGCACTTTATTTTATCAACCTAAAAAAAGGTCTTGTAATTTTATGTTTTACTTATTTTTTTAAGTTAGTGTGAGGGTGCATTGTGTCAGTTTGAAACCAGATAAAGCTTAATGAAAAGGCAGGCAATGGCAGACAGGGCTTGCCATCTCTTTTTTTGGCTTGTTTATGATTTCCCTTTAACCCAAGAAGGAAAAATGAGAACAAAATAAAATTAAAACTTGTTTTGAACAATTTATTTGTCATGTGCAAACTGATTTTAAGTAGATGGCGGGGATCGATTTAAATAGTGAATCGGATTTGTTGATTTTTTTTTAGGCCATATTGCCCAGCCCTACTTGTGTGTTTTGATTTTTGGAGGGATATGGTGTGTGTGAACAAATATGTGCGTACGCTATAGACTTTTTATATTATTACCAGCCACAGAGAGTGTGAGGTGTTTTTTCTTTTCCCCATGCAAGTCTATGCACTCACTGTGCACTCACGTGACTATGAAGACCCCTTTGGTAGCAGGAACTATAGCAGAGGCTAAACTGCCTCTGCTATAGTTCCAGTCATGTCTGCATTATTATCTGTGAACAGATTTTGTCACCTTGAGTGCAGCTGGTGATCCCGTGACATGGTCTTTAATTACATGAGCAGAGCTGTGACACTATCACGGTGACAAAATGTGTCTACAGACAGACATATAAAGACCCACCAAAGGGCTCAAGGCTGCTTCTGTGGTGATTCTTGCTTGTGCGATCACCAAATTTCATTGTAGTGTCAGTATAACAGCAGTAAAGTTTGTTCATTCATTCATTTCCTGTAAAAGCTTGTAAAACCAGTCAAACCAGTTTTTGCAAGCCAACTATTTTAATCCAAAAATTCAACAGAACAACAGGATTCATAAGAACTACTCTTTGATAGTCAAATAATAAGCAGGTAAGTGTTTATAGCTGCCGGCACTGTTCATTCTAATTGACTGACAGTTTGAAATTCAAACTATGTGGATTGCCACATGCAAACATATGAGCAGCATTTTTTGTCTGTTTGGTTGTAGATATATTTTTTCTATGAACCAGTTGACTTAGTGTCAGGCCTGGTGAGTGTTTATACCCACCAACATACAAGATGAACACCTTACCATTCTAGGATGTTGGAGGGGAGAGGCTCTGCACAGATGTAAGGCACAGGGTCTTTCTTTATCCTGAGGTAATCCTGCTTAAGTCGCTGAGTGGCTGTGGTTGGAGCTCTCTTATTCCCGTTGTTGTTCATCTGAGGATTGAGAGGACATGTAGATGGGACACACTAAAATTTATCTTTGTGTCTCTGGTCTTAACAAATTGTTATTGTAGCACCAATATCAGGTTGTATTCCACTGCAATACTAGAACAAAGTATATCCTTCCTTTACTGCAGATGTTTCAACTCTGTAAGTGTAATTTCTCTCTGGCAGTTCAGTCTTTTACTGTTGTATCGTTTTCCTGCACTTGGCTGGCTTCATAGTGTCCATGCTGTGTGGATGTGAGTGTGGATTAGACACACTCTGTTTCACCTCAGATGTTGAAAAGATTTGAATAAACCTCCAAATTTAGTGAGTAAATACATTTTTTTGTTAGAATTTAGTTTGGAGGAATTGGTACCAGACTGCTGAATGAGATTTTTTTCTGTTTAGCAGTAACAGCCAGGCATTATCTTAGCACAGTACTGCTGTATTGCAGTAACTGTTGCAGACTTAGTTTCAAACTAAACAGCTGACAGTGAGTGTCATGGATAATCTAGATTACCTTAGTGATGCACTTAAATAACCATCACCTTTCAGAAAATGTGTCCTTTGTACAGCAACATTTTTCAATTTCAATACTACAGACAAACCTGAGTGCAAAGACTTATCTGTAGATAACTTAATTGATTAATAAATTGTCCAGTAGGTGAAATACCAATAAAAGGATGACTCCTGGTCAAAGGCCAAAAAGTTGTCAATACACACGTTTAATAAAAACCAAACAGCTAAAATTCACCTTCGGAAAGCTGGAGCTCAGCTTCATTGACTTCAACGGTTAAAATGAAATCCAAAACACTTTTCACAAAGCTGCGGAAGCAAAAAGCAGTCAAATGATTATCGTTTAAGTTATCGGATACAAATTCCACGGCAATGTACTTTGTAATGGTCCTCTACCTTAACCCCATGAACTCAACCTCGTGTAAGCCTGCTGTCGTGCAGCTAACAGCTGACATGAGCAGGACTGTGTCAGGGGTCAATTCGTTTCAGTTTCTCTTCGTCTTTAATGACAGTTTACTGAAGGCATCGTGTGTTTGAGCTGAGGCTAATCCGCCGCGCTGCTATTATCACCGGAACAGATCGTCAAGTTCAGACAATCAGACAGACCCCGACCCCCCTCACCCACCCCGACTGTAAACAAACCGGACAGACCAGCTACAGACTGCACAACAGCGACATCACATGTGGCTGGTTTTCATTTTATGTTATGTTATAAATAAATAAATAAATAAAACACAGCAATACAGCGCTGTCGGATCAGGGAGCCATTCTAGACCCAGATGAAGTTCCCAGGTTCACTGGTCTCTGTGTTAGCTACCAACGGCTAAGGCTAGCTAACCTAGGCCACAGCTACCTGGCGTTAGCAAGACCAGCTCTGTTATTAACGAGAGATAGCCCTCCAAGTCCCTCATATTTACCTACTAAAGGGTGAGTAACACACACGTACCTCTCCAGACACTCCAGTGAAAACAGGTATTCGTGGCTGGACACGAAATAAGGGTGTAGTTTCTGTTGTCAAACCCCCAAACCGATAAGACGATGGCACCGACGTAGCTTTAGCTTTCAGCAACAGCAGAAGTGACACTTCCGGTTTTTTTCTTCTTTTGTGTTAAAGCGGTTGAAGACAATTTAGAAAGCACGCTGCTGCCACCGGTTGATCGGGAATGTCAGGTCTTATTATAATGCCTCTCTCCATATATAATAACATCTACATTTCAATATTATTAATAATCTTACTTACATTTGCAGTCTAGTGATCAAGAGATGACCAAAACATTGGAAAATGGTCTGTGTGTTTTATGAAGATTTTCTTCACTCTGGTGCTTCTTTCTCACTATCATGTTTGTTTTCCAAAGTTTAAAAGAAAACATAAATTGAGATGCACAAAAACATTTGGTCACTTCTGGCCATTAATTTTATTCCTTCTACCAGTCGCAAAAGGGTTTGGAAATTTGCAGTTGACAAAATGAAATCATTCAGAACATTAAACAGATACTTCACAGAGTACGATGACAGACTAGAACAACTGCTGCAAATTCACTGTCATTAGAAAAGATTCGCTCAGGTCATTTGAAATTTCATTTCAGTTATATAACATTATCTTTGACATAATCAAGGTCAGTTACGTTGGCCTTGGTTGTCCAAATATATTGACAATTTTAAATTGAGAGCAATTGCAAACCAGAAATAAAATCACAGTGGGTCAGCAAGGCTTTGAGCTTTTGCTTGCACTTGTAGCACCCAATCCCCAGCATCCAAAAGTCTTTTAAGGGTAAACAATGCCACCATTTTGGTTCCCGAGAGACTGAAGAGATGTCAGATGAAGTGGTGGACAGTGGTGGTTACTGTGGCTCCTGGCAGCGGCTGAACTGTAAGCTCCTTCTCCTCAACTTCTCGGGCTGGAGAGACGCGAGGACAGAAAACTCGCGAAAGACATCAACACAGGAGAAGTGATCTGCAACAGGGGACACTTAAGTCAAGGATGCGTACCGGGGGGGGGCTCTGATTGACTCTGGGTCAAGTTTTTGGGTTAGGTCTTAGGTTTTAAATAAACCAGGAAATAATGAAATCTCCAGTAAGAGAAAGAGAAAAACAGAGCAGATAAACTTCTGCATTGTGCACAGATGAAAGAGTGAAGCCCCCCATAACATTGCCTCCAGACAGAGTGAGGCTCCTCAGTTTAGCTTAGTGGTACATACACACCTATTCCTTCAGGGAAATATAAGTTTCTTTCTTTGTAAGACTCATTCATTTATAAAACATCTTTTGTTTATACAGACAAGTCCTTTGCTGACACATACTTGAGCTGTATTTTATGCTTTTTTTTTTTTTTTAAAGATTATGTCCTGGATGAGAGTCTTGGTTTGTTCACTGAAAAGAACATTATGATCTTACAGGGATGGAGTAATCACATCATGTCCTACATTAACCTGATATGTATTCTTCTCATGTTGAATTCACCTAATCAATAGCCTATGTGGTTATTTTGCTTAATAGTCTAATTAATTTTTATAATATTACTGTTTATACCTAACCATTTCTCATGAGCTGGTTTGTATTACACATTCTAGTGAGGTATAATTTTACTACACATTTCCAAATACATGTGAATACTGAATTATAGCTGAGTCTTAGCTGATATTCTTTGGACATACACTTTAATAAATCATTTCTTTGTACTTCTAAATGAACAGTTTCACCTGAAGACACAAATAAGATTCACAACAACAAGACAGCTTCACATATTTTCCCAGAGAGACTGTGCCTACGAAAGAAAGGGCAACAGATCAGGACACCCTAAAGATCCACAACCATGAGCGAGAAGAGAATCACAGTATCACACTAGTGGCCCTTGTAAGACGGCCCAGGAGGCTTCACTCACTCTATCCCGAACATCCTTGGTTTTAACTCTCCTGCTGCCCATGGCAACCCCTGTGGTAACAGAAGCAATGATATGTCAGTCAGTGGTTATTTCCTCGATTAGACACGTGTTGTTCACATTAATTTAAGGTGAGGAATTAGACATTTCTTACGCGTGAAAGCATTTTCTTTCAGTGATGGTGTAACAATTTGTGAGATTACATAAATGTTTTACACACTGGAGACACTGAATTATTCAAGGCATAGTGTTACAGCTGCAAGCTATAAATGGAAGTTGTATTTGATACTCACGAGATCCTAAACACTAAAGTGATCTTTAACTTGTGTAAAATGTCCATGTGCACACCTCAGTTTCATTTGTTGGCAGGAAGATAATCAATTTATTGCTTTGAATAAGCCAAGTGTGACCCAAAAGTTTGTTAAAGACTTAAAGAAACACCAGACCAGATTGTGAAAAATAGTATTCTCCCAACATCTGGCAATATTTTTTAACAGAGCTAGATATCTAGAAATGATGATAGAAAATAATCAATATTTTATTAATTGATCATCTATAATTTTCTGTTCAAGGATTTCAATTATATTGCTGCAATGTTGAGAGACTGTTATGGATATGAGATAGGAAACGCAACAAGCAGGCAGCAGGGTTAGTTCATCAAGAGTTTCTCAGTTTTATTGTATGCATTTTTCTTTTCTTTTTTTGTCCCCTCAGTGCTTCTAAAGACAAGGAAGAAAGTACTCCAAAGATATTCAAATGTCACTGAACAGAAGAAGTTCAGAACTGTGATACAGTTCTGTCAGACAAGTATTTGTTTTTTTTTTGTAAGTGAATAAAAAGAAAAACATTAAACAGATCAAACAGTCAGGATCTGTGATGGAATGCTGAGAGGCAGGCAGTTGGCTCTGAGAGAAAATACATGTGTACTATTTACAGCATGTTTGCACCTTTAACCACTCCTATGTTAATACACACAACATTTAATACTTCTGTCAGGACCTGGGCCCATAACAGTTTGGTCACAGTAGCTTAACATCACCTCGTGCACTGGTTCTACTTGCAGTACATCAAACTTTTGCAGAGTATATCCTGCCATATCAAAATCTCTCTGGTCAGTCACATTTCTGTAACATCTTTCAAACACGTGAGTACACCGACAGTGTTTCTACCACTCTGTCACTTCACAAAGCATGATAAGACTATGCTGTATCTACTCTGAACAGTTTCAGTTTTAAAAAATGGTGATATACATCAATGTCTGACACTTTCCCTTTAAAAAGTCTTTGGCAGAGGAAAATAAAACTAAAACAACAACAACAACAACAATAATAATAATAATAATCAAATAAAATGACTGTTTGTAAGTTTTGGTGGAAACAAACAAACAAAAATGACAGGAAGGAGGAAGTCACCACAGATTTGGTCCATGGACGGAAGATTGGCACAGAGGTTAAAAAGGAAGGAACTTCTGACACTGGAGGGGTCATGGTGGTGCATGCTTACTCCACAGGACTGCACTGCACGACATGATCAAACCATAGAAAATTATTTCATCATGCTCATAATGCAAACAATGCTGAACTTCCCAAAAATAATTCTGGCAAAGCATGCAGAGATTACTGTTAGCAATGACCAGGGAGGAAAGCCAGAAATAGAAGTCCTTTGACCCCACAAGTGTGTACAGTAAACTCTTTGAAAGAAATGTGCTCCGTGATGTCACCACAGATACTCCCATAGTATTTACAAAAAAACTTAGCTGTGTTGTACTCAGGAGTCACCTTTGTTCTGTATATGGCAGTGAACAGAGGAATAGTAAAATGTAAATCCAGTTTTATATAATCCCTCACTGCAAAAAAACCTCTATCTGCACATCACTTTTCAACTAGAAGTTCTTATCCTCACCAGTATCCAACAAATGACTGCAACAAATAAAAATAAAACAAAACAATCAACTCCAACTACAATTTCTATAGTTAAGCCAGTAAAATCTTTTTTGCTGGCTTGCTTGGATACCAAATAATTGAACTCAGAGCAATCTAAGGCCATTCTAAAGTGAAAATGAAAGCAAATTGTCCTTTGTGAGTGCTTTTACATGATGGAATCCAAAGACTTCTTGTCATTAATTCTAAATAATGCTTTCAGACTAAAATGACAATCTTTAACAGAAATGCAGAAGAATACTGCACCAAAATATGCATTGCACTGGTCCTCTGGGGAGATAGACATAAATAATAGTAATAAAAAAAGAAATAAAATAGACCATTGATAGATAGAAAATAACTTGTGCAGACAATAAACAATGTAAAAAAAACATCACACTAACTGAATGAAAAAAGATAATACTGTAGATGGGAAAAGTGCAGTTTTTTTTCTTAACATAATGTAACATAATATCGTATTATTCAACTCTGTCTCTCAGCATTCTTTGACACATGCACTCATTTACTCTCCTGTTCACTCACTCACTCATGTCACAAAGTATCTCAGGAAGCAAGCGAGGGCTCTTCCCCACAAGCCCTTCAGTATTTTAGTCACAGTTTTACATTTCCCTTCCTGACTCCTGTTTGTATACAGTTGACTACCCTGCCCACCTCCATTGTAGCTTCTTAGTTACTCATTTTTTCTTTAAATAATGGAACAAATTACCATTTTCTTCACCTCATGCCACAGCACATAGCTAAAAGATTACCCATATAACCTCTAAATATGTGTATTTACATCTCCGATTAACAAAATATGGGTAAGTTAGATGTTGGATAGATATAAAGTGTAGGGGGTTAATGCAGCAAAAATTCTTCAGAGGTAAGAGCTGTTAGGCAACAGTAAACCCACACCCTGACACAAGAGATTACACCATGTTATGTTAAATTAGAGGATAATCCTGTTAGCAAAACACCAAAAACAAATTTTACTCTGTGTGACGTAACTAGTATAGCATGGATAGTACAGAGTAACGGCAAGCAGAAACATAGCAGATATGCAGAGATATGGAGGTGATGACTGTATCGTCAGTAGGGTTAAAAAGGCCCATCAGGGGTCTCCCATGGCACAACACATCCCCATAGTGAGCAAGTGGTACTTTCCTCTCCTCCCAGGCAGCCCCAGGAAGTTGCCCATAAGCCCAGATCTATGTAAGTAACAGACTACAGATCAGTGTCTAGGGGCAACTTCTACACAATTATTATTTCGGTCAGTCAGGAGGATAAATATATGTATATAAATACATATCCTCAATGCATAGAGCATGTTATGCTCTTGGATACAGAAATGACTAGCATTCATCTATAGTGAGGCAGATGAATTCCTGGATGCATTTCTTATACTGCTGCTCAGTAGGGCTGCTGCTGGGGTATTGACCTGGTTGACCCAATGGAGCCTCAGCTTCTCGCATCTCCTCGTTCATCCGCGCTAGACGTAATCTGTTGAAGAGAAGTAAGAATGGTAGAAAAAGGATGGAGGAGAAAGGGAGGACAAACAGAAAACGAAAGGTTTGTGATGTTTAAGTAGGTGGAGAGCATTCAAGGTGGTGAAATGGTAAAGAGCGATGAGGAGAGTTCACAATAGAGAGAGGATGAGGGGAAGGAAGAAACAAAGAAAAGGTCATCAACACCATCTTACAAAATGACAGAAAAATTATTAAATCAAAATTAAAGAACATTTGAAAGATTAGACGAAGGGTTCATTTTAGTTATCAGATATAAAACAGTTGATAATGTCTCACTGTTAACTGGAATTTGGTTGTACATGTTACAATTACAGCCTCCTCATGCCTAAGAATGATTACAGGGATTTACAAGGTGACGATGTCTGCGTTGGCAGCCTGCACAGCGATGCTTAGAGGATCGTGACCCTGCTCGTCCACCTCCGTCTGTGACGCTCCTCTCTTCAGAAAGAGACACACCTGGCTGTACAAGACAAGATGTTGGCACAGACAAAGATCAATACAGTGGTTGTTAACTACAAGTATAATTTGTATTTCCATTGCACATAAGCCTGAACAAGGATCAGAACTTAGGGAGTGCACAGGTAAACAACTATTAACCCTTTAATTTTTGAGGCATTTCTTACCCAGTGTGTCCCAGGTAGGTAGCGTGGTGTAGCGGACCTCTACCTCTCATGTCCCTCTGGTTCACATCGGCTCCATTTTGTAGCAGGAACTCACAAGCTATCAGAGACCCCTGGCAGATGGACAGACAGCGAGAATGAGCTTTGGTGGTGTCAGTTTATTTAGCCATGGAAAGGATAGTTATTGGCCATTTAACATTAGTGCGGACATTTATTTTGCCTCTATCAAGCAGTTTCCTCCACAGATCCTAGTCACAGACAACATGGTCAGTGAGGGTAATGTTTTTCTGGTTTTTAATTGTTTATTACTATGATTATGCATCCATAAAACTGGGTTAAGAAATTTTAGTAGATTGTCTGTTTTGAATTTTGAACCCAGACAGTCTCCATATTGATTTGACTCTATTGTAGTAATTACATCAAATAAATAGATAGTTGATCTCCACTCCTCTCAATCTCAAATACTTTTGCTGGCTGAACAGACACTGGGTCTCACCCCAGTCACTGCCTGTATGAGTGGTGTTTTCCCCTCTTCCTCTTCGCTTGCAGCATGTACATCTGCTCCATGTGCCAGTGCCTCAGCCATGAGCGCCAGGTTGTGTAGACGCGAGGATCGGTACAGGAGCGCCCCAGGGTGCAATTCTCTTGGATCCTCTGGGTCTGAAGACATTTCCTGTTCTATCTCCACCTCACCACTGGATGACTCCTCCGATTCCTCCTCTAAGGTTACGTAATGAAACAGGATTATGGTAATGATAGAAATAAGAGAAAGAAAAATCTGGCAAAACTGAATCATTGCTGCATCACACAGTACTTTTTTTTTTAACCATAAAATCTCATTTATATTCTCAACAACATTATTATAATTATTATTTATGTGTAAACAAACACAAATACCTTCTTCTGTGACACTGTCCACCACTGAGCCAAAAACCAAGATGTCAGTGCTGCCATCAGTGCTTCCTCCCAGACCGCTGTCACTGCTAAGACCTGCAGGGCCAAACATCGCCAAGCCACGGACATGTTAATCATTACACAGCACTTACTTTACTACTCACACAGGCACTATCACTGGAAGGACTCCACATAAATTTGTGAGTTATTTAGTCACAGTACAGAGCTCTTTTTAACAGCTTACTGTAGATAATAATGTGTGTAGATGTGTGTACTGACTGACTGTTTACTGCACTTACTGCGAGGACCTGAGCCGGTGTCGAAGTAGGAAAATAATGAGTCTAGCTCATCTGGACAGAACAGGGAGTCCCGGCGAAACTTTGCTGCTGCTGCTGCAGAAGGCAAAGAATCTGAGTATTACAGTTTGGACTATCCATCTTTTTATCATCTCTCTGAGACAAGCCACTGTCCCGAGATACTTCAACACCACCAAAATAATCCCGGTGTCATATAAGCCTGTTTGAATTATTACAGCCCTGCTGCCCTGACCCTCCACAATGAAACACTGTTCACGTGATTAAAACACAACTCTGCTGCCAGATTCTTTCAAAACTAGATCTTCAAATCTGTTGGTAACTATCATCAGCAAAAAGAATGACACACTGTACTGGAAGGAGGTACACCAACACTGTGAAATGGGCCATCAGAGATTGCACTGAAGCAAGCAGCACTCCCCCCTAACACTCTCACAACCTTTTGCAGAGGCAATGGTGAGAGTGTGCTGTCATATTGCATCACCTCAACAGTGACACTAAACCTCTGCAAAGTCAGAGCAGTTGTCATATGAACTTCCCTACTCTGTATTCAGGGGTTTCATAGAGCTGATATCTTCACAAGGCACTGAACACTGCCAGAACACACTGCCAGAGACCCTCGCACCCTCTTAGGTTTTATATATATATATATATATATATATATACACACATCACACTCTGATGGGTTGCAGCTTTATTTCAACTAAAGACTCTTAGCTTGCATATGTTTATCACAAGTTAATGCGGGGTGCAACCGCATATTGTGCTTATTATATTTTAAAGTTGCTTTTTTTTTTTTACCAACTCAACACAAACTCAGGCATGTGTTTCTCAGATAAATCCTATGCATTTGTAGTATATTTGTAATGATTAATGTATCTATATTCATGGGTGTTGGCATAAGGTTGGCTGTTGGGAGAGCATGAAAGCCATCAAAGTAAAATCAATTCCCTGCACTGACCTGCTGACAGATTTGCATGTGATGCGCTGCCTGGCTCATAGCGGTGGTATTTCCTGCGAGCCTTATTAGGGGCGCGGACAGAACTGTTGTGTCGCTGGCACTTTTTCACTGTCCAGGGGCGTGACTTCCTTTCACCTTCCACCAATGCCTCACTTCCACTCATTTTTCTTAGGAAGCGTTTCTCAACGTATTTGGACTTTATCCAGGCTTCCTTCTCCTGCCTGTAGAGGGATTATCACATATGCAGACTCTTGCATCATAGGAGACATGATGTATACAGATAATCAAGCTGTCTTCATAGTGACATCAATCTTCTGGCCACAGGTATCTAACTGTGGAGTTCAATAGTGTTCATTTCAGAACAAAACACTGACCTTGAACTGGAGGGTCCAGGTTTTTTCACTCCTAGCTCCTCACAGCCTCCTTCATAGATGTGGTTAATCACAGTGTTTCCCAATTCACACATCAACTAAATGTGACAGAGGGGAGAAAGAGGAGAGACAGATCATGTAAAAGAGTAATTCAGGTTGTTTTAGCAATGCACTGGAAGAATCAGAAATACAACTTCACTGGGACAAAAACTCTTGGCACAGAAACAAAAAAGCTGTAAGCTTGAGTCAGAGAGACGCACCTTGAGTAACTCTGGCTCCCACGAGTCTAATGTCAGTGAGCGCACTTTAGAACAATGGACGCCTAAACTCCTGATAGATGGAGGAAGAAAAAGAGAACATCAAACAAGTGAAGGGTGAGAAATTTACCCTCACCTTTATATATTGTATATAAGTGCACTTGTTGCTGTTCTTACACTATAATTTGGCGTTAGTGCAGTTACCTGTGGATCCCTGAGCACTCGATGCAGAGCAGCACTCCCAGGTTGATGGAGGCCCAGCATGGAGCCGTTTGGCCACAGTCACAGCACAGTTCATTGCCCGGCAGACTCTGTACCCTCTGGAGGAGGCTTTCTCCCCCTCCCCTCACTCCTCTATCAGCCCTCTCCCCCCTCTCTCTGGGTTCGCTGGCAGAGTCAATGCTGCTGGTGGAGGGTGAGGCTGTCCGATCCAAGTGCTGCAAAGACATAGGGGACAGGGCATGGCCCAAATTGTAATGCAAAGAAATTGCCCATGTGCATAGTTAGTTCTGGTATCATGTGACTTTTGAGTATTGTGTAAACACATGCATGTTCATACCTCAATGTAATAATGGTCAGCGATGTCTTTGTAAGCAGAGGCAATGCTTGCCTGGACTGCCTGGATCCAAGCCTGTCGCAGCTTCTCCGATTCAGCCTGCAGCATACAGCTCCTACAGGTTTACAAATGGCACTTATAAAATGTCCACTATTATAAATCTATATGTTATTCACTTAGCTGTTTAATTCACTCAGAAAAATATAGCCAGTGAAGAAATAAATCTTTTGGAAGACACACATACACACACACTTACTTGGTGGGTGACACCACCTCAAAGCAGAACCTCCGCTCATTGTCTTCACATGGTTTGACTGAGCACAGCCTCAAGTCCTCCACCACAACCGTCAAAGAGTCCTGAGTGTAGTGTTATAATGTTACACATATTTAAACAATTTAGAAAAAACAAGTTACTGTCTTCAAAAGTTCTGTTTCTCTACACTCTAGAGACTCTGAAATCTGTAAAACTAATTTGAAAACACCCCTGTCTTCAACACCCACAGTGGTGATGTTAAGCCAAATCAGATTCCTGCTGATTATTTCCTGCTTTAAACAATCACTTTCACGTACACATTTATTTTATCTGTATGATATATGATAAAGATCACAAAGTGGTTTTGTGTCTGACAGGCAACAACACATCACGCAGCCTTACATGTGAATGTAGGACTATTTCTCATCACTAAAAATAGCTCTAAACCATGGGAATATAAAATCGGGGTGTCACTGTTGATAAATTTGTTTAGGAAAGATGCTTTAAACTGGATGATTTCCTTCCTTGCCTTCCCATGCTCTTTATCGTTATTTCATACAGATGAAATCAAGTTCAAAATTATGCCTTTATATTGCACATCAGCTCTGGCTTAGTTTAAATGTTTAAAATCAAAGTGTACCTTGAGTTTCTTTTGGTAGACCAACTGACTGTTCTGTATAGAAAACCATCGCCTGCAAGAGATATGGGGTATGAAATTAGTTACTGTCAGGTAGCATGACATTGGCATACAGCTGTCAATCAAAAGTCTGCATACTGATTCTACGAAGGAAAAACACTGTTCATTACATTCATAATTCATAACTTTAAAAAACCAATAAAAACCAACGGAGAGAGTGAAATCTAGATTCTTTTTAGTTGGGCAATGAGAGATACATATATCTTTAATATAGTTTAATACATTTAATTTGACAAATGGTACTTAGATAATTTCTGAATATTGCAATACTCTATGTTCAACTGTTGTTATCTTTTTATTACATTTTTTTACTTCTCCTTTACCTATTCCAGGTCTTGAAAGCATTGCTGGCCCTCTTGAAGAGGTAGCCCTCCATGACGACACCATTGGGTGCATCCACATTGAATTCCAGCTTGGGATCATCATAGGAAAAGTCCTGCAGGGAGAAAAACACATGTTAATGTCTGGCTTTCTTTCTACTGTACAATCTCATTTTGAGGAAGTGTCCGATGAACTACCAAGAAGTAATGTAATGAAAAAGTAGCATTTCCATTATTTAGCTAATTCCTATGGATACAGTAAAAAAACACTTGTGTCATCATGGAGAACAAATGGACTCAACTCCTCACCTCCACAAACCACACATCAGAGACAAAGTTTAAATCAATAAGCTGGATAAAGATACTGTAGTGATCAGGTGGGGTAATACTACGGGTGGTAAAAGTCCAAGGAACACGTGAAGAATGAAACAGAGATTGGGCCTGATCACCACACGCAGTAGCTCTGATATAATGCAACTGCTGAGCTATTCCTTTGGTATGTTTCTTTCTAAAATGTGTGTGTTCCCACAGACATCAACATCAGTCCATATCCTCTTTACACTGTCCATCTGTAAATTAGTTTAGCTATAAACATAGCATCAATACCTGTAAACTGAAAAATCCATAATATTTTTTAATCTGTTTTTTCCATAGAGAGTTGGACTCTACAAAAGATGTCTTCTACTCAGTGAGGTGATTTAAATGAGAGTCAAAACTGAGATTAGGTCTCATTATTGTTAAAGGAGGCCTTTGGTTTGGAGTAAAGTAGTACAGGCCATATGGCAGACACTGCACGCACAGACACACACGAACACACACCCAGGCCAATGCTGTGTTGCGGTGCTGTATATTTTCTCTCTTGAAAAGATCAGAGAATCGTTCTGTGTTTTCTTTCTTTCTGAAACCCCCAATGACTATAAAAGCAAAACAGATTCTGTTTTCTACTTTAACTGTTAAAAGTGTCAAGGCTTTTTCATCCATCATCCATACAATAATTGAGAATAACTTTTTCCCATCATTTGAGCGCTGTGTGTAAGATTCAGAGAAGCAGTATCCACAGGTGGCATTGGGACACAGCAAAAAAGGTTGTACATTTAAATACTAATCAAAAACATCCTGCATGCAATGTTTACATGATTTTCACCGACGTTGAGGTGAACAGGACAGAAAGAAAACTACAAGACTGTCTTTTTAAACTCACTGATAAAACAGCAGATAAACACACAGTGGGGTTCAAAAGTCTGGCTCTTTCCCATTTAGGTCTCAGACTTTGGAACCCTACAATATACAAAGACAGTACAGTATTTGTCAAGCTCACACATGAACACTTTAATAGTCACCATGGTGTGTATTATGCTTTTGTTTTTGTTTTTCCTTAACTTTAATTAAGCCAAATTTGTTGTATAAAATCTGAAATACAAAATAAACGTGATGTGTGTGAGTTAAACGAATGTGTTGATTCAAACCAAAACAAAATATACCAAGTCTCTCACCAGCGAACAGTCCCGTCTGCCAAATATCTTCATCTTTACCACACTTGCATCCAGCAACATTTCCAATTTGACACTTACAGAATAAATAAACTCCGAATGAAGTAAAAAAAAAAAAAAAAAAAGTGGGGGGGACTAAAACATGACAGCGTCTGCACTGTGCTGCAGCTTATGGACCGGGAGAAACGCGCTTCCTTCCCACGCACACTTCCAGCCGACAGCAGCGCGCACGTGCCGCTGCGTCACTCCCCACCACCTGCTGAACGCACCGGCCTCTAGGGTGTGGCGCGAGCGGCTCATTAGCATACAGCTGTCGGCCCTCGCACCCCGCTGACCCCGCCGCGGCTGCGAGATATCAAACATGTATCTGGGGATGGGATGGGGGGGCTGCCCGCCTTCCTGCCCCCGGGCCTCCCCCGCGGCCATTCTCAGTTTCATCCGCAGCTTAGCCGGAGTCAGCTTTCCATCTGTCTGCGGACCTGATCAGTGTTCCTGTTTAATCAAGCTGATATTATTGCTCCCCAAACACCCGCCCGTACCCCGCTCTTCCCACCTTAAATCAGCCGGCACGGTGCAAGAATGCAGCGCACCAGTGTCCAAAGGCTCAGGGCGTGTTACACGACGGCCTTAACCTCCAACCAACAACCAACAACAACACCAACACATCCAATGACTGAGCAAAAACAGGAGGGAAGCAAAAGACTCAGAAAACTTAAAGAAATATTTCGGAAAAAAACCCTTAACTCACATGAAGTGATAAAATGGGGGGTATATTGTAATGAAACGATAGCTACACAACTTTCATTTAGATTTGTTTACTCTCACAGTTTTCTTACTTTCCAACTTTTGTCTCTCCTTTTACTTTTACTAAGAAAAGCTGTAACAATGGAGAGAAATGAACTGAGGCACCAGTCCCCCCGGGAAACACAATGAAGTCCCTATAAAACACTGCTGACAGAGAATAGAGGACACAAGAGCAGTGTGTGATCTGTGGTGTGTGACAGGCGAGTATAAAGATGGGGAGGGGTGATCATATTTCCTATAACCAGGGAAAATGGGGGTAAGGGGTGAAAGGAGAAGCATAAACAAGTAGAGGATGAGGACATGTGAAGGATTGTGAATCCAGACTGATCCTCTGCACGGGCAGGGAGTGATAAAACTTATTGATCTGGTTTAATGTCCGTAAGAATGTCACACATGACAGGCAAACATATCATATCTACTGTGTTTTCATAACAACAGATGCTCATTTATTAAAATATTTAAAAATATTGTTGAAAAAGTGTTACCCTGCAGTATCTATGACTTTCTTCCATCTCAGTTTTGGCGTCCAACCTCTCCCACTGAAATAACTTGTCCATGTCGACATCAAATGTATCCCGAAGAACTACTAACTAATTCATAATGAAGCCATCTTATTTTCTGAGTATGATTCCTGCAGTTGCTTAATGACCTATTAATAAACAATGTATGTCATCTATAATTTAAAAACTCTGCTGTGGTGTCGAGGCTCCACTGCATTTGAATATGGAGTCTAAAAAAAGGAGGAGAACGCTCAGGGGAGAAAACTTGAGATAGCTCTTGGCAACGTTTTCATATGAATCTGTGTGCCTTTTTCTGTTGCTATTGCTCTTCAATGTTTTGTTTTTTTTAATAGACACAACGATAATCATCTCATAATTATAATTTGATAAATATCTATAATAATCTGACCTATGTGGAGTTTAGCAAATTAACCAGGTATGACTTTCTGTGTAAAATGCCTTTACTCATAGGCCCAGTGTTTTGTGAACAGGAGATAGATATTTTGCATTGTTACAAAAAGCTCATTTGGATCAAAGATGAGAATCGTAGTCAGTGTGTTTAATCTATGCTCTCATTTGGTGCAATATGGAAAAAAAACACATTGGCAACTGATTTGGGACTAACAGATTAAAACCACAAAATTAAGGGCCCGTATACTAAATATATATTTAGGTGTAATTCTTCCATGGTTTAATTCTCCTTCTTAATCCCTGGCTGGATTTTGAATTCCTCTCCTCCCCTCTGTGCTTTCTTCTCTTTTTATTCATCCTCCGTTCTTTGTCTTCTTGCTCTGCCACTTCACATTCAATCACCTACTGTTGCGCCGTCTGTTGACTTTGGCAGCTGGAAGTGGACGAAGGAAAGGGCCGAGGTTGGTATCATGCATAGTCAGATATCTAAAGTCATTGGTGAGATACTGACCTTTTACTAGAGTTGGCATTCAGGAGTGGATTATTCCTCACTGTGTTTAACTGCCTTTAACTACCTTTGCCACACACAGCACATGGACAGAAGACAGACCACATGTGATGATGTGTGTGATGTATTGATTAGCTGCTCAGCATGAAATGAAGCAGACATTCTGTGGCATGAGAGGGGTATGAAAAAGGTGGTGAAATAGAAATTGAGTTTGTTTATTTCACAGAAAATGTTTGATAAGAATAACTAAGAACTAATCACTGACAGGACAATAAGGGATTTAGAAAAACAGGCGGAGAGAAGAGAAATGAATAACAGAACAAATCTGCTATACTTTGAAGCTTTTAAATGATTATGGCTCAATTTAACAAATTAAAATAATAATGGGAAACAATGTCCAAACACAAAAGAAGAAATCATCGTTAGAATTACCAAACTTATACTTTGACAATTACATCTTCTTAAGTGGCTTGCTGAAGTGTTGACAATTCCTCTGGGTTAGGTTTTTGGATTAAATGGAACAGCAGTGTTGAAAGAGACATACAGGCAGAAGAGAAGAAAAATGGAAAAGAGAGCTCAAGGGAAAAGGAACAAATTAAACACAAAAAATAATGTTTGTCCAATGAAAGGAAGTTAGATAAGTTTAAATGGTATAGAGGAAAAATGTGTCACACATCAAGGGTCAGAAAAAGATACATAAAAAAGGGTGTTCAAGAAATTAGGTCGCACAACAGGAAAAACAAATGCAATGTAAAGCTGTTTGCCCACACAAGCAGGAACAAGCCACACCCAGTCAACTGAAGGGAAAATTGTTTAATAAGATGCATTTCATTGATGATGTTTCCTCCATTACGTCCCAAGATGCTTCCACACAACGACAATGACATTCACATCTCACACACGCACATACGCTGCATCTATTATTATTGATTCTTGCTACAGTTGGCAGCATGGCCATAAAATGTCAATCTGTTCTACACTGCTAAATAACTACCACACTCACAGAGATTGAGACCCAGACATCTGCCGGTCCATATTTTAGGGGGTACCACTATGTTTGCCAGTTAAAGCCAGACTGTGATGTAAACAGGAGTGTTTACAGAAATGTAAATGCACACAGAGATCCAGAGAGGCTGCTGCATGTGCAGTGTGACAGTTACTAAGGGCTCTTACACAAGCAAGTACTAAACTACAAGTGAGTCCAAAAATTGGATCACTGTTATCATCATCATCATCATCATCATCCAGCTCCACCAACTATCTCAAAAATCCTCTGAGAATCTTTAAAAACCCTAATATAATGCCCGGTTGATATACTGTTGCACAGTTCAAAAGGAGATTTGTCTTGATACTTTTGTGACAAGTAGGCTGAGGATAGATTTTAATGCTGCAGATGGAAAGAAAAAAAAAAACAAAAAACAAAACTCACCTGCATCAGAGTCTGGTGTTGGAAGAACACAATCAGGCAGGGGCACAGTGAAGAGAGGGAGAGAAATGTATCAATAAAAAAAAAATCACTATTGTCCAACTTCACCAAAATAAACATGTCCTAATGAGAAACTATGTGTCCTAATTAATGTCTTTTCCGGAGGGTTTTTAAACATAGTTTTTTGGGGGGATTTTTTTACTCCCTGAAACACACAAGGTTTCCGAGAAGCAATTGGGTTTTTTTTTTTTTATTTTAATAGTGGCAGGAGGAGAGGTTGCTGGAAGGCCATTAGGTCAGGCACAATGCCATGAACTGGTTCTGGCAGGATGCTTTCACTTGGCAATTAAATCAGTCACAGGGATGAGCCAAATCAGGCTGAAAAACAGCCATACTGTTGGCATCTCTTCAGGTAACAGATGGATGACTTTAGTGCATCTGTGCACAAAGGACTGAAAGAGTTGTTTTCGTTCAGATGAGGAACCTCTGAAATCAGTCTGCTGAGCTGTCTTTGTGGAAACTGCTTTCCTTTTTTAATCCCTTAAATTGAGCCTGACGGAAAGAAATACAGTCATGCTCATTCACTTGTTGTAGTTATTTCAGAGACATTGTTGCGCCTGAACTACAAAGAAAATGAAAAACAAAGGAAAATAAAAAAGTGATTTACTAACAGACAGGTGTAAGAATAATTTTGCTAAGTCATGCTAACTGAGTGTGAGAAATGTTGATATGAAAATCAAGTTCAATAAAAATATTTTTGACAAACAAATCATCAGGATACCAACAGTTGATATTTCATTTCCAACTTGGTAAATATAATAAAATGACTCTGAAAGAAAAGTATTTTCTTTTACATCTTATATCTTATTTAAGATCTTTTTCTCATCTGTCTAAAAACCCTGCATTTGCTTTAAAAAGAATAACAATCCGCTACCATTGATTGAAGTTGACGTGTCTTGAGAGCTCAAAACATTCTTCTGAATGTTTATGAGCTAATAATGTCTTCCTTGTTTGAAAATGTTTGTAAAAAATATACTGACGTCAATGTATCGTTACAGGATTTCTGTTTTCCACATCATTGTATATTTCAGAACAAATGAGGTGTTTCTCTGTATTTCACTGTCTAGTTTCAGTAGTAGAGCAGAGTTTTGATCTAATTGTGCAGAAACTGAAAAGCCTCGATGTATCTAGGAGAGGACAGGGAGAACCTGTGCTAATTTCCACTGACTATAGAAATGTAAGAGGAGGATGTTGTGCAGTGTTTGTTGTTTTCTCACTCTCTGCTGGATGAGGGCGTGTTTGTGCTCCAACTCCCGTTTCTCCATGGCTGAGTCGATGACCAGCTGATCCAGCTGTCAGAACAGAAGACAGCAAGGTCAGTGTGGCACAGTAGGTTAATGTAAACAAGACTCACACACAGGTGGAAAGACACACATGAAGAACTCCTACACTATCTTTTTCTGTTCCTGCTTTTTTAGCTTGACATTAACTTCTGATAAAAAAAACAAACAAAAAAAAAACATAGCATATTTTTACTGATGATAACTGGTGTGTTTTTCACTATATTCATCATGCTTGTCAAGCTTAAATGAAAAAGTTTAATAACATACAAGTCCAGTGATGAGACACATCATGTGGACTAACAGGAAAAAAACGAGCAAAGAGCAGAATAGGTTCATTAATCAAGCACATGCAAGATTTTTCTTGCTGTCAATAAGGGGGAGTTGAAAAAATATAGCAGTAGACTATACTATTACAGTAAAACTAGTGTGTGTGAAATATCCATGCGTTTCCTTGGCTGGGCCTACAGGGCAGACATTGTTTACTCTTACTTGTGCAGCCAGTTTTTTCATATAGGGGTCAATCTCATCCAAGATGTTGAAGCCCTGTTGGAATAGAGTGTACTGGGCTCGCATGAAGGACAACATCTACAGAAAACACAGGGAGAGAGTAAGTACTGTAACCACTCCACTGCAAAACACACACACACACACACACACACACACACACAATACTGATATTTAACACACAACATATATAATAGTGTGCACATGTCAATCTGATAGTAAACAGACAAATCTGCATTACTTACTGCATCCAGGATTTCAAACTTCTTCTTGGCTTGAAGAACATTAATCTGCCAAAGCAGAGAGGGAAAGAAAAATGTGGATTATATATGATTTTAAGTTTGGATATTTTAGATTGACAGGAGGATTATACAGGGTTTATATAAAAAAAAGTCTGCCTTTTCTGCATACAGGAGAATTAAGACTTGCATGAGTTTGGTTTCAGCAGCTGTTGAGTGTCAGCTCCACCTTGTGCACAACACTTGTAATGCAGCTGTATTTTGTGCCTGTGTGCACAATGTGTGTATTTTTTATAATTTTTTTCACCTGTAGGACATAGTCCAGCGCCAGATGCCTAAAGGCTTTGCGACTAAGGATAAGGGCCTGTGTTGCTTCCTCTGCCTCATGGACCTTGTTCCTGGGTGCCTGGGCATTCTTCACCTGGGCCAGTTCCATGTCTTCTCGAACCCGGTCAAACTGCTTCTTGGTGTCCTTGAATTTACGCACATCCCTGGTGGAAGACAGACAAAGACAAAGAGATGGTTTTAAGTCCATTTACATTTGTGACAACCACAGGAGCTTGTAGGTCTCTAAGTCTGGCATGAAGGACCACAGTATTACAACGTAAACCAATCAGAGGAGTTCCCTTTGAAAACTAACAACTGGCCTTGAATGTGACTTTTCTAAAAGTTACAACTGTGTATATACACAACCTGTTATGTGAACGTTTGATGAAGTATGATAATGGGTTACCCTTCAAAAGCTTAAAGCAACCACCAATGACGAGCCCTAATAAGATGTTTGTTTTGAGCATCAGGAGGAAGCTACTTAGTGACTATGAAGTATGAAGAGCTACTCACTCTTTAATGAAGGTGTGAAGCTGCTGCTTGATCGACCTCTGAGCCTGGTCAAACAAAATCTGTGGGCAGAGAAGGTGAAAGAGTTGGAAACATGAATATATTATATAAGCAGCGAACAATGCATTAAACCCAAAAGTATGCAGTTGCACATCTCACCACAAGGTGGCAATATGAAACCTTACAGGTTAAAATTGTAAAGCTTGAGCAGGGACAGAGGAGGGGAAATGAAAGAGGCATGGGACAAACACACGTGCACTGGCTCCACAGATTTTTTTTGCCTCCCACGATCCCAGATTTCTCTCCCTGCTAACAACATTAACAACAGTCCAAGTCCTCTACACTCTACTGTCCTCAGGAAGAAGGAAATGTCAAGGGCTGAGAGAAGAGCTAGAAAGGATGTGGTAAATGAAGGCAACAGTGGTCCCTGTGGTGATCTGAACACTCAGGACTGTAAACTTGTGTATGAGAGGGCTCCAGCAAATTCCAGGAACATCCAAGATCTCTGTCCACAAGACTGCAGTCCTATCATCAATTAAAATGCTTGGCAGAAGCGTCAAGCTCCAAGCCATAGGGACATAGTGAAATCCTACATTTTACATATTTTATATGTAAAAATAAGACAAATAGTCAAAAAGATGAATATATATCCAGTTGTCTTAAGAAGCTTCCTCTGGCAACTTCCTCAGCACAACATGAACAGAGCCATAAAAACTGGTTTGCACCAAATCTTGCCAAATTAGTCATAGGACTGTGCAAATACTGAAAAGTTTGGTACTTTCCAGGGTGGTGTCACCTACCTGGCAGTTTCACAGAACTAAATGTCATGGTAAAAAATGAAAAAAACCAGTGTTCTGTACAGTGATCCGAACGATCCTACCAAACCTGCCCTGGATTAAAGTGGCCTAGCTGGGACCCATTCTGCAGCTCTATATGTCTACACTCAGTTTTCCAGCAGCCTTGTCCATGAAGATTGTAGCCTCTAAGATCTCCCATGTCTCTGTGTTTGTCACTGTTGATATTTAACCCTGAAACTCTTACATCTATTCTACATAAGAACTTTAAAAAGCAATACAGTATGTTTTTCATGTACTATAGTTAAAGGAAGAAGCTACAAAAAAAAAAAAAAAAATTCCTAATCATCTTCAATACAAGTCTGATTTTGATCAAATTTCTGGAAGGATTATATCTGAAAGTAAGGACATTTGAATTAGTGGATGGTTCTCGTTGGTATCTGATGGGAGCTGGCATGGTGTAGAAATAGGCATCGGTGGGTGGTCCAACAAAGACAGATTTCCTTTCACTGTATCCCTCCCTCCATTCATACTGTCTGCCAGACAAGCTATTAGTGTGATTCCTGGGTGTTACAGCGGAGGAGTGGGACGCCTGTGTTGAAGAGTAGCAGAGGGGGAGCATAGAGGTAGAGATGGAAGGTTTTTTGTTTTGCTTTTTAAACATGACCGAAAGCTGCATTGCCCAAAGTTTTTAAAGGTAGTGTGTCTGTATGAAGTGATGAAACACAACAGAATTTTCATAAACATAGGCAAAGGGGGAAAGACAACAAAGAGAAAATAAAGAGGAGATTGTACTGCACTAATGCTGTGGATGGATCTTATTTTCTGTGCAGCACTTTGATGTGATTTATAAAGCTCAGGGTTAAACAGGCTTGACCCTGGTGGACTGAAACAGAACCATGGAAGACAAATATGGGAAAAGATCAAAACTGGAGGGATCAGGAGGAATAATGGAATTTTTTAAATTGTGGTCAGTGTTGTGCTTGCACATTGCTCCTCCAACTAGAAGTGTTTTACTTCGCAAATGTACTATTTTACCTTCAACTACTTAAGTCAAGATCATTTCAGTTACTTAAACAATACAGTGCAATTGTAAAAGCAAAATGGGGAAGATAAGATTGTCAGATAAAGTCAGAGCATGGCACAGAGGTGAAAACTACTTGAAGATAAAAGTTGCTGTTTAACCACAGTACAACAGTCTGCAGGACAGCAACACAAAGACACAACTTTGTTTAGCTCCATTTGCAGCGCGGCTTTGTGGATTATAATGTTGATCAGTCCACTTCATAAATCCAGACTAAAATATCTCAACTGCTGATTATTTTTTCCAAAAATCATCTACAAAATGTTGTGAAACAATCCCAATTTCCTCAGTGATGGCAGTTTTCTCTGACCAACAGCCCAAAGCCCGAAGAAATTCTCTTTAATCATATAAAGCAAATCTAAAGAAAATCTTGTCAAAATATTTCCTGGCATTTTAACAGGGGCTTTTGGTATTTTTTTTAGATGTCCAACCTTAATATCTGATGACCTCTGATAGGAAGTATACAAACCTGAACACTAAAGTACAGCTGCTAGATGGATATATAATTTGAAATATCACCATCTCCCTGTTTATGTTTGATATCAGTTTTGTCTGATACATGGAACTTCAAAAATTTATCACATACAGATATATGAACTGTAATATCTTGTAATATTCTGATGTAGATTTACATTTGAGCGTTCAGGATACTGGGAAGGTTCTTATTTGTAGAAATAGAAAAAATCACTCTTGGGTTGTGTGAGTTAAGTGTGTGTTTTTGTGTATGTGTGTGAATTATAGCCGCCATACACATCTGGTGAGGTATATGGTTTGAATCAGACAAGTGTATGTGCACTAGCCAGCATGGACAGATTCTGTGTCACAGAGTGAGACCACATTTAATTTCTCTGTCTAAGTTTGTTGTGTTTTGTTATACTGGGCCCAGGAGGGACTGGATGTCTGATGTTAACATACCAAGAAAACTGGGGTGTGTTCAAACACCACTCTACCCCGACCTTTCACCTATGGCTAAAACTATGTGTGCATAAAACTGTCTTACCATGTGGTAGTTGACAATCTCCTGGAGGCTTTCTCCACACTTCTCAAGGCATTCCTGCAATGACGACAACACACACAAACACACAATGAAAACGCTGATCTCCATTCAAACAAATTACATACAAGAAGTTTTTTTATACAGCCACAGAGCAACAGTTTGTACTGTTCAAAAATATGTCGTGGGTGTATAAGGAACATAACACAACAATTTAAAGATTCTATAGTTACTGACAATATAACATAATTATGCCTCCACTGCTGCTGCTGTTGCTACCCAAAAGCTACTGGGGTGTCACACCCACACTGACAGGAAGCAATGTCCAAAATGTTTTCCTAAAAGAAAACCATAAAGCAGGTTTCAGATCTCTCTTCTTCCAGCCATGTAAACTACCAGTGTAAACATCTCCTGTCTGTATGTGGTCAAATCTCTTGTGTTTAAACCAGCTGGATGAAAAGAATGAGTCTGGACAATAATGTTTATCCTGCTTTACTGTTATTATTCATGTGGGGAATCACTGGAATGTACAAGCAAAGAGAAATGAGTGGTCACTTGTTGACAAGTTGACCCCAAGACATTCTTCTGTTGATGCACAGATTGCACTGAAATCTAGTCTTATCCACTCACCGATATCATCTCCTCTTTCTTGCACTGCTGAGACAGGTCCTTGATGCCGTTGACAAAAAGCTTGTTGGCATTGACATAGGCCCTACCAGCCTCGATCATCCCACTGCATAGCTTCACCAGCTGAAACACAAAAATCATTACTTCAAATACCCAACAGGAATGTCTATTTTAGGATTCATGTTTCACACAATGCGATGCAGGGATATTAATAGTCCCAGCACTGACATACATCAAACAAATCTTAGAAGAATATTTAGTAACATGCAAAATCTGAGTGGATGTTCAAATTTAGAATAATCTCCATTTCTGTATTGAGGCCACTGCAGGCTCGATTGAAGCTGACGTGTCAGGGTGTTTTAACATTTTGATACAAGTGACATTTAAAAATGCAAACAAATATGTTGATTTGGGGCCTATGGTCTTAAAATGTATCATATGCTCATTATATAAATTGTGTGTGTATTTTTTGTCATTTTGACAGCTGACCTGGAGCTTGGCCTGTATGTAATATCAATTTGTAGTTAATAAACAGCCACTTTTACACTTTCATTATTTCGCTGCATCATTGACACATCCTGGGTCAAATTACTGGCTGTGCAGTAGAATCACGTTGTGTGAAAAAGAGTGTAAATGCTCTGGCAAAAAAGTTTTGTTTTGCTGCAGGAATTAAAAAGGGCAACATTGTATACAGTTGTGTTTTCCAATCTATAGGTGCCTGGGGTCCCTTAAAGGAAGTTAGTTAGAGAGTGATACCACTCTCACATGTGTCTATTAAATATAATGTTTAGCCTTACTCAGCAGAGAGACTAGGACAAATAACTGGGCACACAAAACCAGCACTGGGTTTTGTGTGTTATGAGTAAATTATGAGTCCTAGTGAGTCAGTCACTTAACTGTAAACATGATTATTACCAGTCACAGTAATGCGATGTACTTTTTTTTAAAATACAACCCAACCACACGAACTGGCAACTTCACCACTTTAGTTTGGTACACTGTCATTACCGCTGTAATGCCACAGCTGTGCGCTACAGTATCAGAACATGTGGACGAGAGAGTATGGCAAACCTTTCATTAGCTCATTTGGTGCAGTAGTTCCCAAGGTTGTTGCAATGTGAGTGTGGTTTACTGGGTGGCTGAAAGTAAGACCTTTATGCCGCACATGTCGGAGATGAGAAACTGGAGACTGAGAACAGATAACTACGCAATCAGAAACCATGTGGCTAAAAAAAACTCACACGTGTATGTGGGTATTGCTGAAATGAGCTTTTAGTGTGGAGTTTGATTTTCACAATGCAGTGTGCTCACTTAGTACAGTATACATGATTCCCTTCCCGTGGACATGAGTGACATGGTCACCAATCTGTGCAAAGCACAAGGCAGCATGATACTGTTGCTTCCAGGCTGGTCTGACAACATATCTGTCAACAAATTGGCTGATATGAGGAACGTGACCTGATCATGTGTGTTACTAAGCCCCCAGGGTCTCAATAGGCCCATTGGACAAACAGTGTATCTGTCAGGATTTGTTGATAAATGGCCTGGAAAAATCCCAGGGGTCCATTGAGACTAAATAAACCCCATCTGGTACCACATGACAGACCTTTTTCAGGGCCAAATTACAGTGTACGAAGAGGATCTGATGGTTGATAAATGACGAAGATAGGTGGCAGCAACCGTTTTGCTAGTTATGAATTTACAAATAAAATACTGAGTAAGAAGTTAAAAATACTGTACAACCATAATAATTCAGTGTAATGCTAAAATAAGATACACATCCCGGCATGTATAGAAACCGTTACAGTAGACAGTAATGAATGTTTTCACACTGGTCATTTCGACACTGCAGGTTCAGCCATCAATAATCTCATGAATGTTTTCCACTAAGAGTGTCAGACCATCCCTTTAGCAGCTTCAGAGCATCCTGACTGAGGACCCCCACTGAACAGAATAAATCACCTCCCCCCTACCTGACCTGGCATGGCCATCTTTCACTGGCACTCAAATGAAGCTCACAGTTCAGAGGGTCCTGACCCCTGGGGACACATGTAATCTGTAGATGTGCGTCTGATGGAGTGGGGGCAAGGGCATGTATGTGAGGTGTCAAAGTGTTGCCTGCTGGTTAGCTACTTTAAGAGTGGGGGCTGTATGTATGAACCCGGGGGACTGCAACATCAAGACAAAATCTTCTCGACAACATGTTGACACCATCTTTCTTTGACTTGGTCTTTTTTATTATTATCATTTTTATTAATCCTAAACACAATAGGACGGACTGTACACCTGTGAGTCAACTCAGTCTGACTGACAAGAAGTGCTTGGTCAAAGAAAACATCTACAGTGAAATCTCTTGTTGCTGTACGAAAGATGGAGCACAAAAAGGGAGTGGTCACTCTATAACAACATTAACACAATCTCATTCTCTAAATGCTATCCATCTGACAAGTCTATTAGTTTATCTGAAGGGGCATTATCTCAGCTCATAGACTCTCAGGGGGCAGTTAGCCATCCATTCCTGCTGCGCCTCTAAAGTTACTCTTTAAAAATAACAGGATGGGACGATGATGGAACTAAGAAATTTCTACTCGTGTTGATGTTTGCATTTTATAAGTTTCATTATTAATTTAGAATATTATATGAGGGGAATCAGCAAGTGTTCTGTCTAATCTTTTTAACTTTTTAATCACCCACCTATGTTACATCTTTTGTCTTGTCATTCATTGTGGTCACGTTTAAAAAGAACACAATTTAGTGAATATAATCAAGAGACATTCATTTCCATTGCAAAATAATCTGATCTGATTAAGTCAGTAAAACAGAGTGGGCTGTTATCTTTGAAACTCAAATACTTCAGAAAACAATAAAAACAGCGTTTGGTGGATTCACTGTGTCTGTGTGTTATATTGTAGTGTATGAACCTATTAAATATAATAACTTGAGTGTGCAGTGTTTTCCCATTTGCCTTGACATATAAATAACAGTAAGTGAGAACACAGTCAGATACAGAACAGGTTTTTGAAAGCTAATTTTGTCAAATAGAATCCAATTTTTTTTGGGGAAACACAGAAGTTGCTTCCTTACTGAAACCAAAATGTGAATCACAATAACATCAGTGACCTTCATCTTATCATTAACAGTTGGTCTACTCTTTATTTCTGCTTTTCTTTGTGTGATGCCCTCAGTTAGATACACGTTCCTTCAGTGCTACATGGGCTGGTTTGCTTGAATCCTGAACTGCATCAGTTCTAGACCTAGACTCAGTATGGTGGAAAAAAGTCTTTGTAGACAACCTCAACATCTGATATCTATTGTTCATTTCATTCAAACAATGTGAATCAAAGCCACAGTTAGCTCTGTGATGTCTGTGTACTTAGGCAGGTATTTGTATAATTTTCTCTAAAATATGATGGAAGACCTAAATGTCAAAACCAGTTCAAAGTGATAGACACATGCGTTATAGTTCAGATTTGACATTTCATTGATTGTCTGTAGTTGAGTTCGTACCTTGTCGAGCTTCGCCTCGATCTCCACCACATCTGTCTCCACATCATCAATGCCAGCCCTGCAGAGAGAGGACAAGGCCACACAGTTATTTCAGATCTGCTCTCTCAAACTCTTCAAACCAGATGGACTGGCAATTCTGCGAAGAGGAACCACAAATGAGGCTGAAAACCAATACACTCACAGTCAGAACAAGATTACAATTCTGGTCTGAGAGATTCTTGGATTAGTGGTAACCCACAATATCACAGTAACTAATGGCAAATAACTACAGATGATTTCAGTCAAATGTCTGTGACATTCAATAAAGCAGAACAATGGGCATAAGATAGAGCGTGGATATTAAAGCATGTGTGAAAGAAGAACACTAAATTTATAGTGTATTCCAGTGCTTTCAAAGGCAGGCTTTACTATCAGAGCATTTATATTTAACCCCCAGTGCAAATCCAGCTGCCTCACATCACAGTCTCATAGAGTTGAACATTAATCCTGATGATTGGATCGACGGAGGCATCACTCTTGAAGATTAGTGGCCTCAGCCGAGTAGCAAAATCAATGAATGACATCATGCAGACACACACACTGGTACTTATGTATCCATAAGATTAGCTGTTAAAAAAGGAAGCAACAACAAAGAGGGTTTTATATATTAGGTACCAACATCTAGAAAAGAAAAAACTCTAGAATTAGGTATGATTATAACTTTCCTCTTCATGTACACTAAATGTGAAGATAATGGGGCTTGATGGCCCTCAGGTGAGCGAGACGCCAATACCAGCCTTCCTCTTGGGGTCTTCTTCTTCCTTTAGCATGCAAGTAGACTTTCACACGTTGATTCACATACATGCAGACATCCAGGACCACATTTACAGGGTCAGTTGTTGGCAACTCCTTACATGTGGGGCACAGAGGTTGTACTTGGGATCTTACTATGTCAAATTGCATTTCAAAAAGTGTTTCTCCAAAATATGCAATGACACACAAATAGTAAACTTGCTGAGGCATTGTTCTGTAAAAGTAGAGAAAGAAAAATAAAAATGCAGTATATTTCCTGGAATAAATAAAATTGAAATGAATTTCCTGGTTTCGAGTCCTCTGGATCAACTGGAGATTATTGGTGAAGCCTGATTGAGCCAAGAAGCATCGCCACACCCTGTGCACGTACAGGAATACATCAACATCAACCCTGAAGCTGTGGGGGATGATGATTTCATCACACAATCCCAACCCCACCCTCAAGTCCAGCTTTTCTGCACGTACAAAAACACCCTGTCAGCTGATCTTTTACATCATGGGTGAAAATATCAGCGTGGACTCAGCGCAAGAACATGTAAACCAAAAAACACCTGCCTCTTTAATTTTGTCTTATAAAAGTTATGACGCAGTGAGGGGAGGGTTGGTGGGGTGGCCGTGGGTCAGCAGCTTCACTGCCTCCTTCAGAGAACAACATTCCCAGAAATTCTTTCTACTCTTGAGCTTTTTTACAGTTCTTGGCCGTGCTAGTTCCTGACTTGCGTCGGTCAAGCATTGTTCTGTAAAAGGAGAGAAAGAAAAATAAAAACTACTTGTCTACTTCTCCTCTAATTCAGAACATTGGATGATGAAGAGGTCACTTTTTCTCTGTCACAGCATGTGTGCTTGTGTATGTGTGTAGTTCTCACAAAGGGTTTATTTGTATTTATTCAGAAGGAAAATGAAAGTTGGAAAACAGAGGTAATGGGAGCATAGACCCCACATTAAGATCCGTCAGTATAATTTATGCAGATAATTTACGTTATGCAGAAAAATTTCCATCTATCAAACTGGCATACAGTTTATGCTCTTCCGCTGCAACTTCAATGAAAAAGACAACAGTGAAAACACAAGCTAAACACTGAGCCGAATCCAAGAGCATCATGTCTCCCATTAAGTCATTCTGAACCAAGTACATTCAATGTCAAACAGCTGTTCAATACAGAGGATAAGCTCATTACAAGCGTTTGGTGTCTCGGGCGGCACACACAGCCAATAAACCGTCGCTAACATCTTATGACAAAGACAACGAGCATCTGATAGTCTAATGATAAAAGTTTTCAAGTTCAGTGCAGATGTTAACAAATAAAATGAGCTTGAATTTTGTGTGTGTATATCAGAGTACACTGGGAATTAAGAGGAGCTTTTAAAATTGATATACTAATACAGTTGGCAGCTCTGTCAAGGTGAATCCCCCCCCCTCAGCCAAAAAACTGAACTACAGAGGTAAAACGTGTGTTTGAGATCATGCGAAAGCTTGACAGTCATATTCTGTTTCTGTTTTTTGTCTTTATTTGCCCCTCTTGATACTCCCAACAGTTCACTGTATATCACCTATTGATGTGTTTCCTCTAACTGAATGCAGCACCGAGTTATGAGATTGAAGTGAAGTGAAGTGAACAAAAGGAAAACTGACTCCCAGGGATTATTGGTATTGCTATAAGACATGATGGCTGAATGAGGCAAGGCATTCCAAGGCAATGAGGATGAAGATTATATGTGTATGTGTGTGCACACGTGCATGTGTGTTCTTAAACATTGTAAAAAATACCCCAAAGCTGCTCAGATGATGATGATGATGATGATGCAGGGGGGGGATGGGCTTATACTCCCTGCTAGTGGTTGCATACTGTACAGGGTCTGTCATCACAAGTGTGGGGGGAGGGGAGCCTCACATGCACTTGTTCCACGTGCACTCCCAACAGCCCCAACAAGTATGTACGCTTCAGCCCCGTCTATTCTTGTTCTCTCCATACTGTGTGTACTCTAGCATGAAGCTTGCATGGCTCTCATCTCGCATCTCCTCACACGAAAGGCAAGGATTCAAGCTCAGAGGCATAGCGGAGAACCCCACATCTCCCAGACCCCAAGTGTCACATGGCATCGCACTCACATCAGCATCACTTCAAGGACCAGAAGGACAGCGGCAGAAGGAACAACAGGCACTCAGATACCAGACAAGCCCAGACCCAATGACATTATACAGGGGACTAAACCAGGGGACTGGCTAAAAGCTGACCCAAAAGGCAGCATTTCATTAGGTCTAATGGGCCACTGAATTAAAGGTGTGTGTGTTTGTGTGTGTGTGTGGAGGATAAGTCTAAAGTTAAGGTCAACCTGTTCTGTGGTTCTTCCTAATCTGAGCCACTTATGTGTATATTTATGTTACAGATCTGCCTTCTTTTAAACTGGATAAAAGTATGATGAACTTTTCTAATGTATTTCTATGACAAATCACTCATCACACATCAACAGTCTCCTGTAACATTATTTTAAGATTATTTAAGCCGACTCAGCAATGCAGGTTTTAGTGAACAATGACCTTGTTTTCCATTGATATCAGGTGGATCCTCTGTCCACACACACACACACACACACACAACCCTACACAACAGAAAAATGGAAATAAACAAGTATATCAGAAATGGAATATGACAGTCAAAACACACACACACACACTGACCCAGAAACCTACTAAATACATGCTTTCATGAGAAAACTCTTAGCCTGCTAGGACAGCAGCCAAAATTGAGTGTAAAATTTCCAGTCTGCCAAATTTAGTTCCATTCACACAAACTGGTACCTGACTTTTCTCTAAACAACGAAAACGGTTGTTTTTTCTGCTGTTAACCAGCAGCTGGAACATTTATCTAAACAAATATTTTCCTGCATAAACTTACTTAAAAGGATCATCATGCATGCTTAACAGCATGGAGTTGTCTTACTCGCATGCATGAATATGTAATTGCACTTGGTGCTCATGGGCTCATCATACGCTAATTACCATGACATTGGTTGGGAGCAGACATGTCAGACACAGCACGCATGGCAGCAGTGAGTTACATGGAGATATATGCAAAAATGTCCGCTGTCAGAGATGTTAATACTGTGGTAATGATCCCTTTAGTAATTCTATCAGGTCATTATTGGCATTTTTGTGTGAATAAGCTAATAAATGTAAGTGTCTATTATTAATAGTATTGAATGAATTCATCGGATTAGCCACAAACACACATTCCTGCCTGGGGAATTTATCAACATAAAATATATTATATTATATATTATTAAATGTTAAATGATTATATCCATGTTTACCTCCTAAAATGTATAGCTAATTACAACCTTTTTTAAGATCCCACATTTATTAAAATAAAACACAAAAAAAAACATCAAAAGCATTCAGACATCCCCAAACCAGACTCTTTAGAGAGTGAAAGATCTAACTTTCTCCATCACTCTTAAAAAACAGGTCAAAAGTACATGTTTCACATAAAAATGTAAACTTTAAAGATGACATCAGAGACAGTTGGTACTAATGAGCGATGTCAATACTCCTTTAATCCTACTCTTCCATAGGCCCTATATAACTGTCGGACATGGGCTTACTCCTGACATACAGTACTCAGTGCTCTTGGACTGCTGATTTCTTGTTGTTAAGCTGTCTGTTCTGAATGTAAACAGACCCAAACTGTACATTCTCATTTATAAAATATGCACACATTAATAAACTCTTTCACCACACACCACACACATGTTCAAACTACACACTAACACTAACACAAGCGCGCACACACACACACACACACCCCGAGTAGCAAGCTCCATGGCAACCATTCATTGACCCCAATCACCATGGCAACAGGCATCAGCATTACTCACACTTTTTTTTACTGACCAATTTCCTCTTTGTCCGATGCGTCTGTCCCTGTGCATCTCCTGTCCGCTCTTATAGCTCATCCCTTTTTCATAAAATGCTCCTTCTGCACCGATTTGTGATCTTGAGGAGCCTCTTTTTCTGAAAACAGCCTAAATACAAAAAGCTGCTCGTGCAGTTGGTCTTAGTGTGTTACAGTCGTGAGCTGCAATTCCTCCTACCACAGTCTAAGTGCCCTTGGGTAGCATACTGGTGCCTGAAGCCCACAAAAGGCTCTGCAGTCAGTCCTTTGCTAAGTTATCATTATCACAAAGGAGTTTTCTCCTTGTATATCAGGGTTTTTCCTGCATGGAGAATTACAAAAGCACCTGCCTCAGTCAAATATTGGGCCATTTCCAGCTCTTGACAGACTGATGTCTGTAAAGCCGCTGCCAGAAGAGCTGTCCTCTGGGAAGTTCTCTCAGCGTGTGCCATGCCCCGATATTTTGGGGTTGTACAAATGTTCAAAAACAATAATGTTTCTTTCATATCCATGCATGACCAGGTTCTAAAGAAGGTCTCCTCAGGCAATTAATGTTACATCCAAATGAGTAACTAATTTACAGCACTTAATTTAAAGCCAGAAAAAAACCTGACATGCATTATTCTCTTGTCTGTCTGCATACCACAATGCTAAAACTACACTGGTCTCCCACTTTGATATATATTTGCTCTGAAATTTACCCATTTTAGGACTAAATGAAATGTGCTAGGATGCTTAAGATCATTTGCTTTGTCTGATAGGGAACACACGCAGGTGGTTTTGGGGAGGGCACTGTAACTGCAGCCCATCCCCTCATTTCTTTGTTCTCCTATCCTAGTCCACATTCAAATAGTCCCCATATGAAAATCAATTTTTAACTCAACTCAAAAAGACATTTATTGATTTAGGATTGTTGGATGTGACTGTTTTGATGATATTTTCAATCAGTCCCAGTGCTTTGCTGTCATTTTTCTCCATGACATCTGTCTCCCCCCAGAAATCCTCTGCTCCCCTTCTCTCTTTGTCTCATTTTGCGCATGCCTCCTTCTGTCCGTCTGACGGACCGTCTGACTGCTTCCTGTCTTTCTGTAACACTCCGTCCTTAGCTGTTGGCATGGACAGTGCGTGTGTCTGTGTTTGTGCGCCTTTGTATAACAGTGAGAAGGAAATACAGAGATAGAGAGAGAGGGTATAACGGTTTGTGAGAGGACAAAATGCAAATAAAAAATTCTGTCCACAACTCTTCTGTAATTCAGAGATGAACAATCTCAGTTTTCATGGCAGGAAGTCACACATTTATGAAAAATTCAACTCACTTCACTCATTGAACATTCACACATGTATACTGACTCAATTAAAAGAGCCTCCAGTAAATTATCCTCATAAGAAAAAAACAAAACAAAAAACAGTCATTTGCCTAAACAGACTCGCCTTTTCACACCAATAACAAGCCACACCAAACACTAGTATCTTATGTGGAGTTAACAAAGACGCCTTCACTGCTTCCCTGTGAGCCCCCTCCATCCTCCCAACACACAACAAACATCACACTCAGTCCCTGAAAAAACATTTGACCGCGCCTGATGGCTGATGAGACAAAGAGACCAAACATGATGCTAACAAAAAGGACAACCATCACTTGTATCCTTGAGCCACAGTTGAATGGTATTACACACAAGCTGACTAGAGACAAAATAATGTGCTGATCAAGAGCTTGTCAGCAAAATGGATAAAGTTTGCAGTCTTCATTGAGGCTAATTTTGGTGAATGATTACTTTAAGAGAAAATATAAATTTAAAACACTATAGTGAAGTTGAATCAGCTCAAATCTAATGATATTTTAATCATATAGAAAACAGAGTTCCTTTATTCTCATAGGTCTTGGTTAGTTGACTTTTTGCTCACAGCAAAGATATCCAGTTCTTGCAAATAAGCAAAGATATTGGTTGGAAATATTTACAGTCCTCATCAAATATTTCATTCCGGAAAAAAAAAACAAAACAAAAACTTTTATGTAAAATGTTGGCCAGTTCCGTTTTACTCTGTGTATATAATGAATTCCGTTTTTAATGTCTAATTCCGTGATCATGGATTTTATAGGGCCCTACAGTGAACACTATGTGGATTTAAATGTGCAATTGTATCCTGATGTTTATCTACTCTGGGCCTGGTCTGGACAGGTCTAGTCTTTAGTCTCTGGGGGGGTTCCAATCTCTGTGGAGGGGTCCAGAGACTAGACCAGAACCCTCCAGAGGCCAGACCCCCCCAGAGACTAGACCAGATCAGACCAGTGTGTTGGAAGCTTCAGATTGCTAAGCAAACTGATATATTTTCTCTCAAATGTCTTGTAACTGCAACTCCAGCCAGGTGGAACATTTTTGGGTTTTTTTTCTTGGAAAACCCAGCGTTTCTGAGGGGGGCAGGAAGTGAAATGGGGAAAGTGGCTGTGACCATTTTCCCCAGGAAACTACACAGCTGACTTTGACAAATGCAATGTGAGTTGCATCATCATCAATTGACACTGATTGTTATGTTTGAAGAAGGTTTTAACTCTGAGTGAGAGAAAGAAACAGAGGGTCATAATGTGATCTATATATCCACAACACGCCCCACCAAACTCAACCACAATCATTTCCTCTATAAACACACAAACACACACAACTGCCTCCATCCCTGCTGGTGATCCTAATGTTTATCTCAACCGCCACAATGTTATCCAGGTAAAACTGTCAGGAAACTCACTCGGCGCAGAACATGTGTCCAAACAAATTTTAGTTTTGACAAGAAACTTCCCAAAGTTGGGCCTTCGGGGGGGCGTATCCTCTGTCCCAGAGGAAGGGGACCTGTGGCGTGAGTGGAGTTAAGAGTTTTGGTATTGAATCATTTAGGCCTTGTGGGCACATTTGATCATGCTCCACTCACACTCAGGAATGTGCACTCACAGGCTCACTCTCCAAATACTGCACATGATAGGCCTCATCTCCTTAAACTGGGGGGTAAAAGAAATAGGTGGATGGTTAGAGAAGACAGCTTATGTACAACTCTGATCACCCACAGAAAAGTCAAGATCAACCCACCCAAACCATCTATGAAATTGGTGATTTGAACTGAGACACCATGATGACTCCAGGGACAAAATCTAAAATACAGCAAGCAGTGATTCTGCTGCTGACTGAAAACAGCAGGAAGCCAAAACAGCAAAAAGTAGGCCTGCACGCTCATCATCCCAAACTCCAACCTTTTTAACCTCCACCGATATCCACAGGGAGTATAAGCACACAGAGGCAGCTTCCATGTGAAAGGCAGGGGAGGAGGCATACTCCCTGTGGTGTTAAAGCACTTTGTTCCCAGGACTCTTTAGCTTCTGTCCTCTAAGCATCCATCTGACTCACAGCCAGCTAAGAGTGAGGGATGACAGAGGAGTGGTGGCGTGTAAAGATGGATTCACACGGTGCCAAAGCCATGGACATATAGTGAGACAATGGACCCCTGAGGACAGACATGTAAAAGGCCTCCAATGCCCAAGACCCACAGACTGAAAGAGACATATAACGACTACAAACTACATAGCTGTTTTATGTCTTTCTGTACTTGTTTTGCATCACATTTTAAAATAAAATGACCATTGTAAAAATTAATTTGTCACAAACTCCCCACTGTCTCAATGAATAAACCAAGTGTAAGATGATCATAAGCCTTCCTCTCTCTCTGTGATTGTCACTTTACAATGACAGACTGGTGTAAAGACCAAAGCTAAATGTAAACAGCACTTACCATTTTAGTGTAAATGTAAATGTACTACTGTAAATGTCTACAAAGGAATGAAGGCAGGCCAATTGATACAAAGACGTATATACAGTAAATGCAGTTGTGTCCCTATAGAAAAGAACACACAGTTTCATTGATGAGCTATAAAGAATCAGTATAAGTAAGCAGTACATTTGGATCTAGGTCAAGTAAAAGATCTGTTGTTGGGCCATGAACTGATCTACTGAACTTCTTTCCTGCTGCGACTTCACACTAGAGGAATCAATTATCCCATTTATGTGAGTGATCCCACACAGGAACATGCAAACATACACACAAACCAAGGATTTCATTTCAATTCAATTGTTTTGTTTTTGGAGTGCAAGTACATTCTTTAAATAAATCTGTAATTTTAGACTGTGAAACATACTTATCATTCTCACCATACAGTTGGATCTGCATTGCGCAATCTGAACAGATATAATGATGCTGTAATGTCAGTGACTAACCCAGCTATGTATCACAACCCCCACACGCCTGGAGCTGAATGCCAGAAAGAAAAAATAAAATCAGAATGAAAGCGCATAATTTCCTTTAGGATATTTCAGCGCTTTCACTATCTTAAACTGGATTTTCAGGACATTGTGTTCACCAAGATTCCAGCACGCGACTTTACTGTAAAGAAAATAAAACTAGATAAACAGCCAGTGAGTTGCAAACATGACTAGTGATGATAAAGAATTTGGATTCAAGCGACCACTGCTAAGCTTCTGTTCAAACTTGTGTTACTAAATCAACACTCAGCGTCAAAACACCTGCCAAGAGAAAATCAGCATCATCAGCAAACACTTTGTACATATGTGGGCAAAGAGAATACAGATTTTAACAGGCTGCTTTAAGACAAGTTCACAGGTGAGCTGAATCTAAATCTCTCTGAACACGAGGAGTATCTGCTCCTATTAACTCAGCTCAGAACATGACTTCTTTCTTAAAGAATGTCCGGCAAAGATAAGGCCTGCCTTTTATTTCGGCTCTGAGAGACATACACAGACTCACAAGTCTACATGTGTATAAGGTAACATAAATATAGTGTATTACCGTGTGTAAGATTTAACTTTTCAAAGTTAAAAAGTGAACAGGGCATCCGATATGTTGAGGCAGGGGTAGCTTAGCTGTAATGTTTTGGAAATATTGTCGAGTTGTGTGGATTCCTAAATACTAATCTTAATCTTATTGCATCCTTTATTTGTCAAGAGGAAAAAGAGGAAGAAGTGCGGTAAGAGTGAAAGAATGCGGCAAAAAGAATGAGGAAAAAACGTACATTCAGTTCAAAAGGATAAAAATTTGTGTTTCTATGTGATTTATGAATACTTATTTATGATATGCATATGAGCACATGCAGATGCCGAGATAACCTCTGCTACAGTTTGTGGTTTAGCTTGATTTTTTTTACTCGTTTTACTGCTGCAAAATTTAACAAACAAACAAATAAACAAGAGAAAATCCATATTTATGGCATCCTAAAAAACAGAACTGCAGCTCAGACAGTGTTCAGTCCAAGGTGATTATGTTTGTCACACTGGTTATGGCTTAGCATGAAAACACTGTGACAGCCCGTTTTAATATTGATCATCTCTCTTCCCACAGTCACCTACAGTAGCAGACCAAATGTACATGTTCTAAGTTAAGGTGTCTTTTCATGGCAATGTGTGCGTGTGTGTGTATGCCTATATTTTCTGTATTTTACTGCACACATGAGAGAGCATCTGCTCTGATCCGGTCAGGTACCAGAGGAAAGATGTGCAACAGCTCACTTCCCTCTTGTTATCTTTGGCAGCACTGATTAAACATCAGTGGAATAAGCCTCTCGCTGTCAGGAAGAGGCTCAGGCTCTGCCTGTCTGGTTGACATTAAGTAATCATCTGATCATCGACATCACGCTCATGCAATCTGATCAGATTGGCCACAAAGTAACCTGAGGTCTGCTTTTGGTTGTCTGGGTTTAGCTGTGATAGGCTACACTGATAAACTGTACTTGTACCTGTAAACAATAAGGGAATTGAACTTTGCTGTTGCATGTAAACCTGCTGCTCCTACAAATTTGTGATGTGGCCATCTGGCCACCTTTACACAGCATTTAAAGCTCCCAAAAATCCCATTTGACTCAATCTAAGCTGTCATGCATGTCATCACGAGGCAACAAAGAAATAACCAAAATAACGATTATTAGAAAAAGGAACACTTGAATGTAGATCAGCATGATAAGACCTATCAAACTACAGAGACCATTTCACATTTTTTGGGTCATGTCTTTTTTAAGATAAGATAAGATATTCCTTTATTTGTCCCACAGTGGGGAAATTTCCAGAAATTTGTTTATGACCTACTCCACAGTCACCACCAATGGGGTGATTGAGACATTTACTTTTGAGGTAGCTAATGTGTCGTCCATATTCACATACAGTCACATACAGTGGGAGCTACACATCTAGAAATTTGCCTTAGCGGGCCATATTATGTTCGATAAATGTGCACTCTGACAGCTTGGTGACCTGTTCAGATAAAATGGAAGACATTTGCTGATATATTAACTTCTAACAGAAAGCCTCTCTGGTGTTGACAAACACTGACAAAGTCCAGATTAAAGCAGATTGTCCTGGGGGGTGAAAGAGACAACTGTAGGACTCCTAATTATGAGGCTGGAGTTTGTTTTTGTTTTTTGTTTTTTGGCTTTGTTAAATTGTTATTTTCAGTTTTCATTCATTTTGGGGAAGTTTAGGCACCATAACCTTTTGGTTCGGCTGTCATAAAGGCAGTGCATGCCAATGCATGCTGGGAAAGGTTCGTGCAATGGGTGCACTGGGTGTACCTGGAAAGTCTTCACAATGGGATGTGGTGGTTTGAAGAGGAGCTTCTTTAATACGAATATAATAGGTGTAATCACACTTGTGCTGAACCGTCTGAACCAGTTCCAGCTACTCAGTGTATGTTATGTTCATGACTGTTTGGCTGCAAGTTACCAAAAGGACAATGCAGATGGCTCACTGCAGATTGTTTGCCTTATTCTGTTTTTTGATTGTTACATTTTTCTATTTATACTAAAGTCATATGATCTACAGTACTTTTGCTTTGTGAATTCCTTGTATGTGAAAACACACTTACCTCCCACAATAAACCAGATCCTGATCATATCTAATCATAAAAGTGAAGCTTCAGCCATTTTAAACTGTGAAAAGCACAAGTGGGCTGTTCTCGTGTCTGCTGACTAGAGGTTATTAAAGTCTCACTCCACTTCACTTTCAGGAAACACTGGTGGCCACAGTTTCCAAGCCTTGGGGCATGTTTCATTACACACGACACTTCTAAATGTCAAGACACCAAGAGATCAGTCTAAATTACTGTGAGCACAAACACACAAAGAGATCCACTGGTTCTGTCAGCTAAAGAAACAGTGAACCTCATCTTCAAATCCTAAATGACTCCTCAGCACATTTCTAAGAGTCACATGGACCTGAATGTCTCCATTGAATGGCTCTTTAATAAATCACATTGACACAAATGGTTCCCTTATCTGTGTGTAACTATCTGTAATTTAAGAAAGGAAATCTGCTGTGGACACATACCCAACCTGGGAATGACAAGATAGAGAGCTCAGTTATGATGAAATTGCAGTGTGATTTCAATTATCTTTTCAAATTTTTTTTTCCCCATTCTAAATTAGATTAAAATTGTGAATATCTGTTGGCTTTATTGTGCTATTTAATCACTCCAATCAGATTCTTGTATTTTTGCAGAAAGACTTTTATGGCTACACCCAGAGCATGTTAACTACAACACACATAATGTGTGGCATTGGTCTGATAGGAGAAAAGAGAAACCTGATGGAAAATGAGGGAAAGGTTGACGATTGCAGATAGAATGAAGAAACAGGTTTACACTAACACAAGGGGTGGTCTTATGCAAGACCCCCGCACACTGAGACAGCTAGACTAACAAAGTATGCAGGATAGAGAGCTGGGGTCTGGAAGATGTATGAAGTCACAGCCAAAGTGTTTGTGTGTGTCTGTGTGAGGTGTGCATGCATATACACACCATACAGTGTGTAATGGTTTTGCCTTTAAACTGTCATTTGATTTTTTTTTCCATTGCAGAAAATCATTGGTAAAGATTTTACTTTTCAGGTAGCATAATTTCCTGATTACTTTTATGAAGGTTTCCCGAAAAGTACAGAACAGTAATGGAGCAAATATTTTCAGTTTATGAGCAGTTGTGGGGACCCAATAAGATTTTAATGGAAAATTAATAGAGCCCAGTCTAGCTGTTTTTAGTTGTTTCTTTTTTAAGACTGACTATCAGCTGGTTTTACAGATAACATATTGGCTGCATTGTGAAAAAATAGATTCTGTGTCATGCTGTTGCAAAAAACAAACAAACAAACAAAAAAGTTTGTATAATGGATAAAATAGACGTTTAGACACGTTAGACTATAAATGACAAAATATTGGTTTTCAGAATTGGAAATCAATTGACTGAAGTTATGCAACATGAAAAAGTGAGATTTAAGTTAAATTTGCCACTTCTATTATTTGACACATCCATAAAACAAATTGGAGGAAAAAAATTTTGGTGCAGTCAAAGTAGAGACCTGACTGCCGAGACTCCAATTTGGTTTATGGCTCTCTCATCCAAAGCATACCACAAGTTGTCGTCACCATGAAACTCTTAGTTAGGCTTGTTTCATATACTGCTGGGCCTTAAAGATTTCTCTTACAGAACTCCCTGTTCAGCTAGCTACATCTGTCTTCTCAAGTGACATATGCACACGCACACACACACACACACAGACAGACTGTAATTCCCGTCATGACTCTACACCCACATATTGTAGCGATGGTATATGAAGCATGGTCATCCTCTCTTCCTGCTCTGAGACATGTTGTCCACCAAAGACTGGTGACTGCTTCAGCTGTTGTGATTTTTTTTTCTTGTGTGCAATGGCCAATGCATCGAACAAATGGAAGAAAGCGCTCCCCATGTCAAAGAGTGCATGTGTGCATGTGATTTTGTGGGGGTGGGAATGATGGGTCCAAGAAAGTGTGGGACTGCTGACATGGCAGATGGGAATGTTTTCGTTTGGTTACAAGGAATTCCACTGAGATCGGAGGCAGGGACACAGACTGAATAATGTAAGGACGGAGGATGAAAAATGGGAATCCATCGGCTGCTAAGAGAGCAATCAGTGATCATGCCTACTCTCGTGTCTGTATGGAAGACTGACTTGTCAATCACACTGATGTGGCTTTAAAACTGCAGGGCTGTTTGGATTGACTGAGTCAGAGCTGGTGCTGCCGAACACACAGCAAGATTGTGTCAACAACCTGCAAACAATCAATGAGAGATCCATGAGCACACTGTAGCTCAGATTATACAGGAACAACTGAGAACATGAAAAAAATCATAAAAACGCAACCCACTACGTGAAATCTTTTTACTGAAAGCGCAGGAAGTTAAAGTCAATGGTCCAAAAATTCTGACGCAATCTGGTTTAGATTCCTCCACATAGCATCACATACCGCCTGGGGCGACAGGAATGGGGGCGTAGAAGGAGAGAAGGAATGAGGGAAAGAGCTGAAGAAGGCACGAGAGTAAACAGGAAGAAGAAACGACACATTAAAGCTGAGAATAATAAAAAAGAATGTAGAGGAAAAGCAGAATGCACAGAACTGAAAGAGCAGAAATAAAACAATGCCAGAGAAAGTTGGGGCCAAATCTGAACCAGCTGTCCAACTGGATCCCAGATGTGAGAAACTGAGAGTCAGTGCATGCACACACACACACACACACACACACACACACACACTCCAGTTTACATGAGACGGCTGTGAGCCAGTCCGGCTGGGACCCCATGACTATTTCATTTGTCACCTCAGGGAAACTGTGGCCAAGCAGCACCCACAGTTCAACATGACAGCTGTCCATTACCTCTGCTCAGCGCCCACTTCCTTTTGTGGTAACTTCTTGAGAAATTAGCAATTTCAGTTCATGCTTAGGTGCTTAGATGGATGTCGTGCTCACAAAGAACCCTTATGACACATTTGTTGTGTAAATCTCAGGACAACAGCACTTCAAACTAACAATGAAGAAGAAAAAGAATCTTTCCGTCTTTAGTCTATAACGCCTCTGTATCCATCCATCCATCCTTTCGTTATCTGTGCTGTCTGTCCTTCAAACATTCGTCCTTAAGTTATCAGTTATCTCATCAGTCGTGTCAGTAATCCATCATCCCGCTCAGCCGTAGCACTTTGCCGACCTGCTTCCTCCTAAACACACTCAGTCCAAGAACAGTCAGAGACAAATAATCTACTGAAACCAAATCCGCCTTGCTTCCTCAGCCTTGACATTGATTCATATCCAACCCACATCTGCATTACCAGGTGAAGGAAAGAGTAAGTGAGGGAAGAGAGAGAGGAAAAAGTGTGAGAACAAGACAGAATACCTGTCGGATAGATGTTGAAAGAAAAACAGAGGAAGACTAATGTGTGTAGCTGCTGCACTGAAAGAAAGAATCTCAGAGCAGAGGGATGAGACATGTTCACAGATGAGCTCTCACTCCTGTTTCCATCTTTTCTTTGCCGGTCAGGTTATTTTTGAAGGCGAGCAGGGCTTGGTGTCACAACATAATTCCCACATTGTGTGTAGATGACAAATATTCACTACCCTTAAACGTCTCATTTCGCAGGACCACAACTGTTTGTCACAGCAAACGTCAGAGACAAGGATTTCTTTGACTATCCCCTGACTGTTTTTATTATATTCATAGAAGCAACAAAAGAATACACAGTGTGTGTGTGTGTGTGTTTCTGTGTTTGTCAGTTTGTCATGGACACATTATCTTGTGGAACTGGATTTTCCCAATACATTTCTAAGTTTTGATGTGAGTCACTTGAACTTCTTGTAAACAGTGACGATAGCAGCCGAGATTCAACAGCATGGTTTAGTTTGGGAAGGATTGATCCCACCTTTAGGATGATTTTTTTTTATTTACAAAATCTTTACTAATCAACTCTATTGTATAAATAATTGAAAAAATTGTGTATGAAAAATCCAAAACAAACAAAAAGCCACCACGAAGTTGAAAGTATTGTTTTTTTATGCTTTTAGCAGTCTGGCCGGACCTTTCTGATTTGCAACGTGAGAAGCCCTTGGCTTATTGACCCTTTCACCCAGAAAATACGACCATATAAACGGTTGTGTCACACTTTTGTAACATATGCTGCATACCACAAGTCTTCCTGGTGTGTGCTGTGAGTGCAAACACATGCTGCTGCAAGTTTTAACTGTTTTTTATGTGTGAATGCACACACATATATATTTATAATGTCTTGAGAGAGTTTGTCCATGCATGCCTAAATGTGTGGCAGTCAGCAGTGGGGTCTGGCCGTCACAGACGCATTCCACATACTACATGTTGGCTGGTCCTGCTTGTTTCCCCCTGTGAGATTTAATGACTTCCTGGGGAGTGAACTCTCGACAGCATGTTTTGGAGTTCACAGTTCAAACATGGTTTCCATTATTAAGTGCTTAACGTCCATACACCTATACCAAAAGTCAGTCTGATTATTTCTCTGCCAGTGGTTAAAACAAAAAATTTAACTGCCTGAGAATGCCAAATCAGCAAGGAGAGGTTTGAAACTGGGATACCCTTGAAATCTGCAGCTCAGTGAAGACAAAAGTGTTGAATTTGGCACGACACCCAAAGATGCACAAATATTTCTTGCAGAGAAAATCCTATGTAGTGCCAAAAAGAAGTAGAAGAAGAAAAAAAGCAGCCCTGGAACAAGATGCAGGCAATTTACTTTATAGTTTTGTATCAAGTTTCAACAGGCTTTGGCAGCATTTTTAACAAACTCCTCATCAAATCCTGTGGGGACCCAGTGGGAACCAATGATTGCAGTGAGAAAGGTTCTTTACAATGAACTGCAGGACAGCAGACGAACTGCAAGAAGGTCCAATTTGTGTCACAGTTTTCGCTCTTGTTTTGCTCAGATTTGAGCTGGGCATTTGTGGTTAGTCACTTGAACTCTATACCAGTCACAAATCACAACTGACCTTGCACTTAGGTTGTTTTTTCATGTATGGTAATTTCAAACTGACCCCCCCCCCCCCAACACACACACATTGTTTGATGTCCTTCATATAACTTTAATGGGATGAGTGTGATCTAAGAAAATGAATACTGGTTTTTCAGGTCCCATTCTGCTGTAGACGATGAACACATTCTTATTACAGTCATTACTTTAATTAGGAGTTTTTAATTAAATTGTCTATTAGCCTCTAGTCTTCCTACATATCGATCGTTACTCTTTAATTGGAAAACCTAACTCAGAAACAGAGTTTTTACAGTTGTGACTATGAACTGGGTATTTGTTTAACCCCCTGTCCTTACAAGTGATTGTCCTATCAAAGTGTAACTGTGTAACTGGACAAAATGGTTGACTGAAGTGTCCAATTTCTACAGATATTGAAGCAGTATGCAGTATTTTAGTGGGGAAACATTACCCCTACAAAAGGCCCAGAGGCATAGCATACAACTAGCATACTACAGCAATAACACATTGTTCATGGCCAAGAGCATATTTTTAGCAAAAACGTTGTATTTTGGAATTACCACCCACCCAGTAAGTTTCTAAATTTTAAATTTTCACTTAGAAAAGAGAGCTAAAAAAATGTAACAGCTCTGTGTTTTACAAGGATTAGGTGAAATCCAAAACCACTGTTATAATGGGGCTCATAATACTATTAGCAATACAGCCTTTGTTTTTAATCTAAAAAAAGTACAAAGCACTCGGTCTAAGGATCCTCCTGTGAAGCATGACAGCAGCCTCATTACCATCAGAAAACTGACTTAAAATAGCAGAGGCAATAGTTTAAAGGTCAGAGTCGTTGATTAAACCATAAAACTGTGGCGAGTGGCACCTGAACTGGCTACACAAGTACAGAAATCCAGTCGAAGGCTTCCAAGTCATTTGCACCGCAATTTAACATCAACTATTCTGCATTTTTATTTCAGTGTCCTTGCTCACTACTGCTGAGTGGAGCAGGAAATTGTATTGATGTTCTCAGGGTAAGATCCTGCATGGTGGTGTGTGAGCTTTAATAGGGTGTGTAGGCTATCCAGTTGATTTAATCAGTGAGCGTGGTTGCTGATAATCTTATTTCATAAGTGGGTCCCACACTAAATCCCCCGGCGACATGTGCAGCAGAGCAGCAGAAAATCTGCTGCACTCTGGATTCAGAGGAAGTGTCCATGTGCTGGACTGATGGCCCCTTGTGAACATGTCAAACTGCTATATCCCTGGCATAGAAACAGAGTTAGCCGACACACTAGCCAGCACACGTGCACACGTGTATGCATGTGTGGAATAAATGCAAACTGGGTAAGGACAGTGAAACCCAGTATAAGCTTCATTACTGCACTCATAAGAATGTGCCGTTGCTGAGATTCAGGTAGAGCATGAGAACAGCGTATTAAAATCAGATAACAAGGAATTCATCATATTTTATCAGATTTTAAACTGGATTTTTTTCCCCAATGTAAAACAACAACAGCTCATGCTGTTTCAGATTCAGACATGATTTATTCATTCATTTTTACTTTAGTGGGTAGTAAAATATTTCAGATTATTTTACTCACTTGTGTATTCGCTGTCAGTCAATAAGGATACCAAGACCAATATATAGATTATAGCATCCTGGAGAGACACGGAACATGACAGCAGTGCCCAAGATGTAAAACTGGTTCTCTGTTTTGATGTTTCCTGACTATTTCTGTTGCAAAGTTTTTGCTACAGCATCCAAAATCAAGGGTCAACACCTGCATTGACGACAAACAAAGCTGTGATTGTCTGGTAGTGGCTGGATGGGCTCATATAAGACTGACATTCCTGTTAAGCCTTTTTGATGTGCTGAAGGCTTAATTCAATCAATCAGCAGTGACATACTGCTCTTTGTTCATGCTCTATGTTCAGGCAAAGCTTGCAGATTTCCTCTTAGGTCTTTGTATGCGTTATTGACCTAAGTATTATATCATCTGAAATATGTTTCTGTATGAATGATTGCTTTGGATTAAGCTTTCAGGTCCTGTTTAATGGTGAAAACCCAATCTCATGTGAGAGGCACGTGGCTATTATGGATTTGTGCGCAGGCAATCAGCCCAAATCTTGCAAGGAAGCAGTTTAATATTTCCTAGTAATTTTGGCCTTACTGACATCATGTTGTCATCTAGGAGCTTTAAGTCAATGCTCACACATGTACACATGGGTGTAGCTGCCCTGTTTGCTCACCTTGCCCAGTACTTTTTTGGTTAAGGAGAGAAAGAACAGCATAAACCTGCATATTAGAAAGGTTAGACAACACCAAGATGCTGTGACAAAATGTAACAGCCCGATTTTTTATACTTTTGGCATAAAAGACATGTATCTCCCATTTTGCCCTGGCATTTAGATACACAGTAGGAACTAAAATATTTATGAGAACTGATGGAGGATGTCAGACATATTTATAAGGCCCAACACTCTGCACTGTCTCTCTGTGACACTTGTGGGTTATGAGAGTTTAAAAGGTCAAATGGTGGTTAAATGGTCGCTTTTTTGGAGAGCAAGAGGAAAAGTTACTGATCTCAACTATGCAGTCCAGCCTTTTAAAGCTTTTCAATCATGTATGTGAAAAAAATGTGGAATTATTATCAAGAGCTGAAGTAAAAGTAAAACTACTGCATCATACTGAAACAACAAATGAATAACTGTTTCAATTCAGATTAATCGAATTATTTTAGGAAATGTACAAAAATGAATGTGTAGTATCATACATATAAGGGAGTAAATGAATGGCCACAAATATCCAATTAGCACTTAAATACTTAGTTTAATTAGTATTGAATACTTCATCCTGGATGTTATAGCACTGAAATACAATACTATAATAGTTTTAGCCTTATTTGAAATCTAATTTAAATATTACATGGTTCACAATTTCAGACAGTGAGTTCAATACTGTGGACAGTGCTATCATATGTCCACTTATATATTCACAGTGACAAATATAATGCTACAAAGTGACTTTAAAAATTACTTGGTTGTGAACTTAGACATCTCCTGTGTACATGGGTGCATTAAGAAGAGCGGTTGGGAATGGGTGTTTTGACATAAGCAACTTAATGTGAGTGGTCTGGAAGCACTATAAACACACTGCCAAGGACTTGATGTTGTCGAGAAGATCTATTTCTGGTAAAGTTCAGATAGTCGCTGCAGCTCTGAGAGACATTTTCTCAATAACAGTCAACCAGAGAATGACGTTAGGTGTATAGTTAAATGCTGGCACTCTAAACCTCCAGAACACTTTCCAGACATCATCAAATTAGCAGACATGTAGGACGTCAATGTCAGCCATCTCCAGCAACAGGTAATCTTATTCAGCATTTTAATGAAATTTCTTCTCCACTGTGAAATCATCTGCTCACTTTCAAGGTTGCCATTGAACAGCTGTATGTGTTTCTGTGATGGGGCAGATATCAGCCTAGGTAGTTGCCATGCCCATCAAGCAACTGATCCCCCCTGGTATCTACATCCCATCCTCTGAGAAGGAATGACAGCGTGGTGGACATTTACATACCTCACAGGTGACTGACTCACAAGAATTCATTATCAGCAAGAATCGAAGTGATGATGTCTGTGAGGAGGATTAGAAGAGATGATGACGCAAGCAGAGAGTAAAAATCCAAATGGTTCAGGGAAACCAGGATGCCAGAGAGATATCTAGAGCATCAAAGAGCACTTTAATCTGCAATAAAAGGAGATGTGTTTTTAAAATAATCCAGGAAACTAGCACTGAGAGAGGTGAAAGCCTCTATTTATATAGTGCTTTTAAATCTTTTACCAAATTTGGTTTACTCATCACTTGCTATATATAAACCTGAGACTTACTTTTCCCTGTATGTAGTCTCTCTTTATTTTTAAATAAGATTTATTTAAAATTAGGAAAACTCAAAGTCTTCAATGCTGCAGATTCATGTAATCTAAATAAGGAACATAACACAATCAATTGAATTTATTGAAGCAGCACAAGCAATAACATACTTGTTAAAGTGAAGGGGAAGGGTTTGGTTCGCTATGCTTAGTAAGAACTACATAGTTTATATTTCTCCCAGGATATGGCCTTTATGAGCTGCCTCTATTAAAAAGCACACTGACCAGTTGTGAGTTCTAACCTGTTTTTCTTCTCTCTGGATTTAACCATAGCGACATCAGAGAACTGTCACAGCTGACAGGATCAAAACAGATACCAGACACTTCAACTAATATGACTAATATGATTTCACTGGCAGCCATGATGCTCAGAAATAACCAGATAGATTAAAAGATTTAAACATGTATGTACAATTATTTATTAAGTCTAGAGATTGTTAGCTTCATCTGGCTTTGTCGGTGTGACATGTTGCTACATGAAGCTTGAGCAGATTATTTGAATATTAGGTAAACTGGAGTGCAGGTTCGGCAACTTTCAGGTGGAGATGTAAATGTGTTAGTGTAACACAATCGTGTCTAGCTGTGTGGGAAATTATGATTACAAACAGAGTCCAGTCTGATTTCAGTCTTATTCCAATTTACATGGCCAATGGTTTTTGAATTGTCTAGGTCCTGCAGTTTTGTTTTATAAGAGATTGAGTAAGCAACAATTAAGAACAATGCTATGCTGTGCCTCCACTCCAACTGTCTCTCTCCTCCTTTGACTTCCTTAATCCTGTTGGCTCACTCGCTTGACCTGTGCAGACAGACTGATACAGTATGAGGAGCGAAAAAGACTGACAGAAAGAGGCCGGCAGGTTCAGTTGGTCCTGCACATCAGATAACACCTCATTCTTACTGCTTGGACTGCTTTTATTGTGACACTGATGACAAAATTCATGTACTATAATCTTGATCTTATCAATAAGTGACGATTTGGACATGTGACACCAAGACCTGCAGTTACGTTGATCAATCTTGAGTTTTATGGATCACTTCACTCTTACTTTTACTTCCCATGAAACAACGCCTTTCACAAAAAAAATACATGGACTGGCACAACAACAACCTTGTCAGAGACAAAGAAGTTATAAAATTCTTGGAGATGTAACAAACAAATTATCTTCATGAGAAATCCACAATAATGGCACTGTCTTTTCAAAGAGTCAATCTTGTCTCCCATTCTTAAAATTACTGCCCTCTTTTCTCCAGCACTCATATGTCTCCTTTACAGCAGCTGTTGCTAGGCAACATCTTACGCCTACATATGTATAATAATACTAACATCGTCACAACACAGTCAATGAAAAGACTAAATATAAATATAAGGGTAATGTAATGCTGAATCCTTTAGAATCAGCAGATTAGTAACTATAAGGTAATTTTAAAAAGTAAAATAAAGTGTTTGTAAAATAATTACTGTAATGCACTAAGCATTAGTTATCAAAATATTATGTTCAAGTCATTTACAGATTTACAGTCATTTATAATAATGAGCTTGGTGAAAACTTGTCTGATCACAGTTCTCTGCTTCCATCAAAATGACACAACAAGCAACATCACTTGCGAGAAATGAGCATGGACAAGTTGAAAACAAGCTGAAAACTAAAACAGCAATGCAACACATCTGAAAGCATTGAGCCTCACAGGAATCAGATTACAACCTTTTAGTACCAACAAACTACAGGCAGGTGCACAAGCGTCATCTCAGCCTTTGTTAGAAAATGAATGAAAGCAGCAGGTGACTGTTCAACAAAAGACAGGTCGGTAGGTAAAAAAAAGAATTTCATAAACACAAAAAACTGGGGAGAAGAATGGACAAGAAGCCATGTGTAAGATACCCAGACATACTGTCAACATTCTTTCATGCTCACACAATCATGCACCTACACATAAAGCACTGGCACAAGTCAAGACCTGTAGCAAGAGGGTGTGTGTTTCAGCACCATGTGTGGGAAGCAGACAGGAGTGGATCTCTCTTTGACACACTTTACGGATACGTAGAGCTCTGCTCACTCCGGCTTAATGGGAAATTCAGCCAACAACTGTCTTAACTAATTACCTGGAAAAGTGACACAACACTTACAACAACAGACCTGCTCTCACTTCTTAAAATGAGTGTTCATTAAAGGGCTATGAAGGGGTTGGCGTTGTCACACCTGTAGAAAAGCCTCTTTTCAGGACAAGGCACATTGGACTAGTTTTACAGTCAGACATCTGCCCTTGATGGCACACAATGTCCTCAAGACCTGTCTCTGTCTTCACTACTACTGTATTCCTCTTCTTCCTCACTGATTATATGGACATGGTTTTGTCACATCAGTTTACCCTCTGGGCATGGCCATCCTTGTTTTCAGCACGGTTTCAGATAGGTTGTGCATCATTATATTCTGAGGAACAGGATTATCTTGAACAATTGAACTCTTGAACTCTTATTTGGAAATAAATGTGAAAAGAGAAGGTTAACTAACTCATCAAAAATAAACCATATAGTGATAATCTACATGCTGAAATAAATCCCCCCATCACTTGTCACTAGATGCAGATACCAAATTCAGCAGCAGACAGGCAGCCAGAAACCAAACTAAAAGACATCCAGGTTTCTCATGCTCCCCATTAAAGCCATATCCCAAAGATGAGCAAAACTGACCCTAACCTTATAATATATGACATTTTCATCACCATTATCACCGTATTATGCAATCACATTTTCCCTACTGCTTGTAAACCTGATCCAGGGAAACATCAGCTTCCTTTGTCAGTGGTGGAATTTTCCGAACAAAAATCCTCACAAGATCATGGGAAAGTGAACCTGGCTGAAAAAGGGAAATGTCTGAATGTGTGCTGCTTTTCTGTCTCTTCCTGTGACCTTCATTCTGATCCATTCATCATTTCTGAATGCCTGTCTCACACAGCCACGTTCTTGTTTTCCACTGTCTGCCAATTAGTTAGTCTGTGGATAACATACCATTCAACAAGCAGCCAGAAAGATGTGTGTAAGGTAGAGAGGTCGAGGGATGGTGAAACGGCATAATGACAAACAGAGATCAGATAAGATGTAACAGAAGCTGACACAGAAATGGAAGAGAAGAACTTGAAAATCCAAACATGTCTAAGTCTATAAACAGAATATAGGCTACTAACACTCTGAGTAACACACTGACTATGGATCTGCTGCCCAACAAAAACTGGCATAATTAACAGGGGATCCCAGGCCTGGATGCTGTTAGAATCTCCTCTGCTAGTCTCCCATTAGCCTGCACAGGACTGCAGCCAGACTGGCACATGGACCGGAGTGTGGCCTCAAATCTCCTGCAGGCAGGTGAGGGACCAAACAGCTGGATCTGTGCCCAGGATGCAAGCTCCATCCCTGTAGCGACCGAGTGAGTGCACTCCTCTGCCTGCTGCCTGTCTGTGAACCAGACCACTATTACTACAACTACAACTACCACTGCTGCTGCTGCTGCAGGGGCATCTGCTCTCCAGTCTGCTGCCACAGAAAGACATGCCGGGTGACTGCAGGGCTTCTGTGAGCATGAGAAGACTGCACCCAAGCTATATGCCATTCTGCAACATTCACTCACACACAGGAAGACATTTCCTCGCCTTATAAAGGGGCCACATGTAGGAGGCATCCTGGCTAGAGGCTTAATTGCAGCCTGACAGGAAAACCAAAAATCACTTCTAATTTCTACTCAACCAAAATGGATCCTCACCATGTGAGGTAACGAATGTCTTATGAGAAGAGCTAATGTCACACAGCACATAAAATAAAAATTAAACAAACAAATAAAAATCAGCACACGTGAACGCATCACACCGCCGATGCCCATTTTAACCAAAATACTCCAATTTAAGAATCTAAGAAATAAATCTGAATATGTGAGCAAAACTGAAAAGTTGACAAAAAAACGGCATCCTGCTGTTGAGCACATGAGTGGATTCAGACATAAAACACACAGGCTGACACACATCTCCTACCATTTACCCTGTTGATGCCACAATAAATTCTGCATGAGAGGACGCGTTTAACCCAACGTCTAAAAAAATCATGCGTTAAAGAAGGTGTGCCATTTTTGCGCACCGCTGTGATGTGCCCGAGAGGCGCAACCTCACCTGAATCGGGGTGAATCCTTTATACATTCTTCAAAGTCCACCGTCATTTTTTTTGTGTTTTCTCGTGTATTCCCACTTCAGTCCGCCAATGTCATCGCCCGCAGCGGGATGCAGCTTGAGCCTTTTTGGGTATGGTGTTGACTGGCGTCCCCGGACTAGCAGCGGTGTGTCCCCCCTTCCTCTTCTACTGGTGGCACCGTGACACAAAATGCGAGCTGAAGGGCGCGGTGGGCGGATTACCACTACACTGCTGCCTCGGCCGTCCACACAAGCGAGAGGCGTAGCTGCAGCGTAAAGGCAGGAGGAGGGGAGAGCAGAGCAGAGCAGAGAGCCGGCTGGTTAGAGCCTGAACACAGCTGGAGAGACACGGAGAATCGTGGGAGGGATGATGCACACGCACACTTTTTGGTTTCTAAAGTTGATTTCATGAATGTAGCCCAACAGCCTGAGGTAGGGACAAAATAGCCTCATAAAGTATGAAAATGTTATAATCAAGAAGGGGAATAGACTCAGGCGAACTTAAAGCTTCTTGGTTCATTAAGGATGAATGTGACAATCAGCTTCAATTTAAAATTTACTATCTTCAAGGAGAAATTTACAGCAGCCAGGTCAAACACAGAACACTCTAAGACTTGGGCTAAAGACTAAAACTAAATATATTATGGAAGTAAAATACAAAGAATAAACGTTAAACTCCAAATATGCTTAAAGGCCAATGGCCCAATATCAATGTCAGAAATAAACTTTGAACTTTAGAATTCTAATGAGTCTCGGAATTGTTTAATTATACCAGTAGATGTAACGTTAATCTTTAAATCTTATTTTCATATTATTATATATTACATTTAGCGTTTTTGGATCCTTCATTAATAAAGTGAAAAAAATAATAATTTTTTTTACAGAGCAAAACTGACTTCAACTATCTGTAATTCTCTTATTTATGTTGAATTGTAACCGGTTTGTTGCTTTAGTTTAGCGCTTTTAGCCCACCCGTAGTTGACCCATCTCCACTACATTATGCTCTTTGGCTTCAATGATTTTTAAGAGCAGATGGTTTTGCGACTGGTCAGTCGTGGATTACGACATTATGACGTAAACAAAAAGGGACCGATAGTTTGTCATTGCGCCTAAAACTATACAGTATATTAACACTTAGGGCTGCACATGCAGTCAGTTGGTAGTGTATATGATTCCATGCTATAAAGGCACAAACCAGGAAGCAGGATCAGCCTGTTGTCCAAGAGGTTGTCAAAAATGGACACAGGAGACGTGCATGTGTCTCTGCTGCTCATTATCATTGTCTTTACTGTCACGGTGGGTTTGTGTAGGTTGTCTTATGGAGATGAGAGTAAAATACGACGAAGCACAATCCACTAATCTCTCTGGAGAGAGTCACGGGGGGGCTGCTAGAGGGATATCTGACCTACTTCCGGACTACAAATACAACTATGAGTTTACCCGGAAGTGTGGGTCGTGCTGTCGCGTTTGCTCTTGTGTTGTCTCTGTGCTTATGTTCATCCCCAAACACACGAAGGCTTCAGCAGAGCTTTGGGAAAGTCGACCCTTTCATAAAACGAAAGTCTGATCCTTAAAACCTCTGCTTATTTTTTAGTATTTTAAGTGTAACATGATCGAAGAGTGTCACAGACATTTGCAGAGAACATGCACACGTGGGCACGGTACCTCATATTTTTTCAATACATTGGAACAAAATACAGGTAGGTCACAGCACAGAACGAGTTATTTACATCTTGTTTATTCCTGTCATAACAATAATTCACATTTATATGATAACTGTTTCTTCCACAGCGGTGCAGTAAAAGTGCCTGCACATCAGCTGGGGAAAAAAGGGATCCAGGATCACTTGGAGGTAAGATTTGTTTAATTCTAATCCACGTTGCCATAATCCTGCAGTGCCCACTTTTTTTCTCTTTCTGTGTTTTCAAGACCATACAACAAGTTTAATTGTCATAAATGCACCATTGGACAAACCATTGAATAAGTTCCTGTTGATGTGTGACCTTGACTGTAAAGTTCTTTCAGCAGGTTGATTCATTAGCCTGGTTAGTGATTTATACAAGAGAACCATGGTATCATAAAAAGGTGAAAATATGTTAAAACTCTACATATAAAGTTATATTATTAATTGTATGAGGAGAGCCAGACTGTTGCTATTATCATTACAGATATTTACAATGTCCACTTTATTTACCAAGCCTACCTATAGGGCTTTGTGTCAATAGTGGTCAGTCTCATAAAGCAAAGTTTTGTTTAATAAATGCATAAATATGAAGAATGGAAGTGTAAAATCTCACAGGGGTAATGGGTAGACTTTCAGCTCACCAGTCTGCAATTCATTTATCCATTCATTCATCTTCTACCGCTTATCTGTTTCTGGGTTGCAAGGGGTGCTGGAGCCAATCCCAGCAATTTGGGAATAAAATATGGAAGGAGAGCACACAACTTAATGGCATACAATGTATTCAGTGGTACCTAAAAATCTGGGTAAACCCTTTTGGTCCAGGAGGTTAACTGTTAACCACAAACTTTAAGTTTTTCAGTTGGCATTTAACAACTGATATTTGCTGCATATCATTCCCCATCATTCTCTCCCCTCATTCCCTGACAGTTCTTGATTGTGTATAGTAAAAATATAAAATGTCCAAAAAGATGTCTTATTATTTTTATACATTTTAGACCGATGGTGAAGAATGAAATAACATACAGAATTATTTAGTAAACAAAAAAGTCTAACTAAAGAAAGGGGTTTTAGATTTTTCTAAATGGCCACCATTTACCTGCTCATGACATTCAACAAACTTTGAGATACCTCACCTGACAATTCCCATATATATTTAATACTTGCTGCATGCTTTTATTTCAACCTTTGCTTTCCACCCATCCTGAACCATCCCATTTGGGATTAAGTCAGGTGATTGTGGAGGCCAGTTCATCTGAGGCAGCACTCCCTCACTCTATTTTTTGGTTTAATAGACCTTTCATAGCCTTGGGGTGTGTTCTTGGTCATTGTCCTGTTGGGAAACAAGTGATGGTCCCACTAAGCACAAACCATATGGGATGTGATCTCGCTGCAGAATGCTGTGGCTGCGGTACTGTTGAGTGTGCCTTCAGTTTGAATAAACTGCCAACACCATCACCAGCAAAACACCCCCACATAATCACACCTACTCCTCCATGCTTCACAGTGGGATGCACACATGCAGATAAAATCTGTTCCATTTTTCTGCATCTCACTAAAACACAGCAGAATTGGGCTAATAATCTGAAATGTAAATTTACTGATTTCAACTGGTCTATTGTCCATTCCTGGTGTATTTAGCCCCAAGAGATTCTCTTCATATTGTATCTTTTATTTGTCTCCTCCAGACAGTTTTACTGGAGATGCATTCATGGAGGCTCTAGTCTGAGGTTCTGTTAAATTGTGATTTCTGAGATGGGTAACTAATGACCTTTTCCTCTGCAGGAGCAGTAAATCTTGGTGTTCCTAACATTTCATTTAATTTTGTGGATTGACTTTAAGACGTACCTGTCTTAAAGTAATGATGGACTCCTGTTTATCATTACTTAGTTGAGCAGTTCTTGACACTTGACAGTACAGTGTCTAATGGTACTACTTACTGTTTACCAACAGGCAGCGAGGTGGCATAGTGCTTTTGCCTCACAGCAAGAGGATTGTGGGTTCGATTCCCTGGCCTGGGGCCTTTCTGTGTGGAGTTTGAGTGGGAGTGTGAATGGTTGTCTGTCTCTGTCTGTCTCTGTCTGTCTCTATGCGTTGGCATAGCGATGGACTGGCGACCTGTCCAGGGTGTGCCCCGCCCTTACCTGGAACATGGGTTGGGATTGGCTCCAGCAACCCCCAAGACCCTTACAGATAAGCGGTAGAAAATGAGTGAGAGAAAGAGAGAGAGAGAGAGAACACTCCCATGACACAACACAACTCAGGGTCTCAGGAAACAAATTCCATTAATCAATTTTTCACAAAACACTCTTGTAAATTAAACACATATCAGGTCTCTGCCTCATGAAGCCACTTAAGTTAATGCCAATACTGTGCAAAGCTGTTATTAAGATAAATTGAGGATTATTAGAATAATCAAAAAATATAGACATCTTTTGTTTTAACACTATTGTTTACTTCATAATTTAATTTGTATTATTTCATAGTTGTGCTCTCTTCTGTATTGCTAAGTATGAAAAATCTATGAATCGGTAGGTGTGTCCAAACATTTCACTGTTACTGTTTGCCTGACAATTTGTGACTTTATGTTTTTAAATTTATTTTTATCATATAAAACCCTGCAGCTTTCTACCTTTCTGATATTCTTTTTGTTTCTGAGCAGGATGCAATAAAGAGGTTGAAGCCCGTCAACCCAGTCTCTCTGTCAGTCTCCAGCAGGACAGACACAGGGGTCCACGCTCTCTCTAACTCTGCCCACTTTGACCTGCAACGCAAAAACAACAAGCCGCCATTTACTGAGCAAACTCTTGTTGAGGCCCTGAATTTCCACCTAGGAAGTGAACAAATCAGGTGAGATGGAAATAATCACTCAGGTTAAGCATTAGTTATAAACAAATCTCATTGCAGAGGGCTTCAAATGTAACGCAACACAGACTCATTGAGATCACACATTTAGATTTCTACATTACGCCGTTATACTGATCTGAAAACATTTTAGCTTAGCTTCGAGGAAAAACCTTTTAATATTTATATCCAGAACTTTTTCTAATGTATACAGTTAACTGGGCAGGAGATTTAGACATTTGTCTTACGCAAGTATTGGATACTACCTATCCTGCACACGCTTAAAGCACTCTTATGGGCAAGCTATTGACTTCATACAATACGTACAAGTGGATGGATAATGCTGAACAGAAAGACCTGTTCCCACTGCTCATCTCGATGAAAAGTGGAAGGACTTCAAATCTCATTCTTGTATCCTCACTGTATCACGTGCTATGATAAGATTTGCACATGCTCTTTGAAAATATCAGATTTTCTTCTCTTTTAGTTTGGAGGGATGAATTTGATTTAATGTCAAAAATGTATCTTTTTGAGGCTTTAGAGGAAAATTAAATTTTAAAACGGCACTTAATGTGAATGTTTCAATTCAATTTCTCCGTTAGACAGTGGGGTCCCCCCCCCCCTTTTTTTATTTCTTCTGCATACATCTTTGCATTATTTAAAACCCCAGTCACTTCCTTACATATGACTATTTTGGTTTGAGCTGATGTGATACTTTGTAATATTGAAACAGCAGCTTTTTTGTGTGAGGCCAGACAAAGGCTCAAGATTGACGTACAAATATTGAGGGATAAAACGAGTCAGTGAGAAACGAGAGGTAAGTAAGGCAAGATCCCAACATCCCACTAATCCCTAAACCTGCAGACAGAAGGCTAGAAAGGATGATCCCTGCTCTGCTTTATGATCTGCAGCACATGCTCGCTGTTCTAATATAGCTAAATTGAAAATCCCATCATGATTAGTATGTGAAACTAGTAATACATTTTGCTTTCATATGGTGTCAAGATATACTCTCCATAACTGACAAAAAATATATAAGTTTTTCTTCCAGGATCAATCAAAATGCAGCTCCTGGCTTGTTAGATTTTGGTTCTTGTCCTCCTGAAATAGAGAGGCAAAGTAGGTGTGTGTCATTTAGCCTTATATGAATGGTTTAACTACTTAGTAGCAAAAATGATGCCACACTAAAGTCCTCATTTCAAAATGCCAAATGTGCGAGGCCATGCTTTGTACACTCCTTATGAAAATTTTATATATGTATATGCCAGACAAAGGCACATGTGTCTGTGTGTGTTGTGTGTGGTTTGGGGGCCAAGCAAAGGCTGTCACTTCATATTGTAGGACGCTCTGGAAGCAAACGCAAGGGTTTCCTCTGCCACGTGTCACACCCAATCTCCTCCCCTGAAAACTTAACCTAGTTTCTCTTGCTCTGCACACACACGTGCCCTACTAGACTGCACATATATGTACATGTGTGAATTTTATCTGCATTGTTCTCATAGTTCCATAACTTCCAGTACACTTACACACCCATTACACTCATCTTCTCCCACTTTCTCCAATCCACAAAACACACATGCACGACTGCATCCTTTGACCAGGCACAGGCAGGTGTGGATGCACTCAATAGGGTGCTCGTGTGCTTTGTGCAGTGACAATCAGAGTCGCACAGCTGGTTAAGGCTCTTTGTTCTCTCATTTTACAGATGTACACATTAAGGATTCCCACTTGTAACTGTACATTACATATCTCTCCTACTGAACATGTTGTACCACAGAAACAAAGGAAAAACTGCAATATAACCCTTATAGCCTTCTTTCTTACTTGCATGTATGGAGATTACTCAATCAACCCCTTTACCAAGGGACATGTTTTGATTGTTATTGGGAATTTACATGTGATTTTCCCTCCATTTCTTAAGCTCTTTTCTGAGTGTGATTGTGCCCTAAAACAGTTCGTTGAGAAAAGATCATTTTAATTTGCCTAAATTTTATTTAATCTTAATAAAAGAAAGTGAATAGTTGTGTAGCACAGCAGGGTTGCCTTAACATGGCTCATTTGAAATAATAGAATTGCATATTTCTATATAAACTGCTGTAACTGTAAGATTTACAGATTGTTCACTCATTCACTTACACTCATTATCACAAGAGCTTGAGACCACCAAAAGAAGATCAGAAATGCTAGGGATGTTCTTCTGTTTACTGAAAGAATTCTTCCAGACTCATTAATCCATCCTCACTGCTTGATTAAATTAAAAAAGGAAGAACATTTGTGTCTTGCAATCATTTTATGGTCCCTCCTTCCCCCTGAGTACACAGTCGACAGGAAATGTCCACTGTCAGTGATGCTCCCGCTGGAATCATATGAAAAGAGCTTTGGCTGCATATTTGATGCCAACTGTGTCACCATAAGTGTTTGGATCCTCAGGGCCCCCCTAGCAGCCATATTAGCTGTTCACAATGGGTGTGGCCCTGTGTAAAAGAAAAAAATTGGGGGGTTTTTTGGACAGTGACTTATGCAAAGTTTTTCTTGTCAGCAGTATGTAAGTATGAATGCTACCCGTGTCCAGAAACCTTATTTTATCTGAAACGTGGTTTTTTGAGTGTTTCTGTGAATATCTTGTAAAAAATGTAAAAAATGCTCTTTAAGTATTTTTTCCACACCACAATAAAGGAGCAGGGCTCTTTGTGCTGTATGTTGTATTAATGAATTTTATGAATTACAGAATTGCTGCTCATTACAGTTCTGTCTCTTTTCCAGGATCACACATGCCCACCGTGTTCCTAACACCTTCCATGCCCGTTTTAATGCTGAGTCTCGGACCTACGTCTACCGAATAGCCTTGGGAATCCCCCACTACTCTCTGCTTCCCCTCACAGAAAACAATCTCTGCTGGAGCCTCTGGAACACGTGAGTTATAGACACACCTCTTTTCTCTTTGGTCTGTCTGTTCATCCTGACCCTCCCTAATAATATGTCCGTCATTGAAAATGAGGATTCTCCCTCAATGTGTCATCAGAGGTTTTAAACAATAAAAATTTTATCCTAAAAAATACAAATCAATCTCAGTCACATGGGTTCTTTTGCATACCCGCACACATACACAACTGGTCATGCCCCCAATGAGCTCAGGCCAAACCTTGCAGAAACAACGGCACGTTAAACATATGAATAATCCACACATGCCATGCCGGAACTGCAAATTGGGGCAAGTCAAACTAAGTACTTTATCTTAGTCGACAAACAAAGGGAAAGGAGAGATAGAAAGGAGAATTGGATGATGTTGGACAGAGTATAAAAAAGGGGAAAGAGACAGGGCTTAACAGCCCGGACAATGTTCTTTAAACTGCGGCTGGACCAGAGGGACTGTGAAGAAACACATTTTGGAGAGTACGCATGAGCATTGGTCTTCTCTTCTCCACTTTTTGGGGAAAAGTAGGACAAGATAAGCTGCGGGCTTATACACATGCAGAACAACACCCACGCACATTACCCTGAATGTCTCTGTGTGTGTTGTTTTTTTTTAAATTTCTCTCTCTCTCTCTTTCCCTCTCCCAACGGCCCGCTTCCCTCCTTCGTTCCTCTCTCTTTTCCTCTCTGGCATCTTGCATTCTTTATCCCTCTCTCATTTTCAGCATCCATCTCATCCTTCCATCCCTAAGCATCTCTGGCTCAGCAGCATCTCTCCATTCTCTCTTTGATCTGCCTTTCCCGCGTCATCACACCCCCTCAATCTTTTCCACTGCAAAAAATATTAATTTCCCATGTTTAGTTTAACGCTGAATTTATTATTGAAATTTAGCATTTCTTAAAATATGTGCAAATATCAACTATGAAAACCCCAGAGGTCACACATGGCTTCATGTCTTTCAAGAAGGCTTTAAAATCCAAATTCCAGCTGAATTTTTTTAATTATTGAAAGAATATTTGCATGAACTAAGTAATCTTTCCACTGTTTTCTTTTTTTATATAAACCCTAGTATTATATAATCAACTTTCCAAACAGAAATATACACACTTCCTGAAACAGAGGAGCACCAGGTTAAGAAAAAGTATAATTAACCCCTAAAAAAATCCAGCGACAACCCATGCCACTGTAGAAATGATGTTAATACACAATATAACTACAACTGAACTGAAATGTAACATTGTTACATTTTCTATCAATATAATCAGTACCTGCTGTTGTTTTAGGTATCATACCAGTGCAAATGTTACTGATCTTGCCAGTCATCAATCTGTAAATTTGTCCTCTCTTGCAGAATTATGTCACCCCCAAAAAATCACACCATGTATTTATTCAAATGATGATGTCTCTGATGTCTGTTTTGGATCACAAATTTTTTAAAACCCAACAAAACATATAGCTGAAAAGCAGAAAAATAAGCAGCAAATGCTCACACTTGGGAAGTTGAAATTCTTAAATATTATTACCATCTTCATTTGCTAAATGACTACTATCAATTGAGAATGAATATTTTTCACATCTACATTTGTGGGGAACTCTCTTCAAGATTTTAAATCAGTGCAGTAAGATTTTAATTAGGGAGTCACTCAGCACGCTCATCCAGTTTCTTGCTCACTATATGTCTGTCAGAGCACTTGGCCCACTCTCTCTCTCTGCTTAAATGAGTCGGTCGTCGACATGCTGTACTCCCTCACAAGGCTTTCTGCCGGAGAATTTTATATTACATAAATAATTTTGAAAGCAGAGACACAGTGACCCGAAACCAGTTGTACTTACATCAAACTGCAGCTGCAGGTCACTCACCGGTCGATTTGCAATATCATGGTGCACCTGCCAAAGCTTATTTTAAAAGTTGGTTGCCCCTAGATGCATTATTTCCTGTGATCACTTATTAAAGAAAACATCTCTTCTTTACATCCAGGGAGTTGGATACGGGAGCCATGCGTGAGGCCGCAGCACTGCTGGTTGGGACTCACGACTTTAGCAGCTTCAGGGCAGTCAGCTCAGAAATGGCCTTTAAAAACCCCGTCAAAACACTGGATGTGGCTGATATACAGCCAGGAAGTTCTTTCACACAGGCACACTTCCACAGGTGGGCATTAACAATCCTGGCATGCCTTTTCAATTGAATCACTGTACGATGTCATGTTGAACGTACCTTAATATTTTCCGCAACAAGCCAAATATAACATTTTCATCGTTGGACATAAAAGAGCCTTGAACCTGCTTTCTATCTTCCATCATGTTGTGACTCCAGTGGTTGCAAAAAGAAGTCAGAATGTTTAGAAGTCTTTGGGCAAATCTCCCAACTTCTCATTTGATTTATTGCCACAGAAAATCTTTATTATGGTCTCAGTCTCTAGTTTCAAGTTTTTTAATAAATTTTCATTTTTCATTTTTAAATGATGACAAAAGCTATGGATCAGGGTGTCGGTGTCGGGAGACAGATCGCTCCACACATGGTGACTTTCCTTAAAACCAGGACTGCAACGGCCAAATTACTAGATTGAGTTTGAAGTTGAGTTTTGAATCATTTGGAGTCATCCCTGCATGGCCAGCCATCTCCCTTTTACGCTTTAGCCAGAGGAGTGTTTGATGTGAATCACAGGTCAAACACACTCAAATTTAATCTTCTCCAAATAAAGTCTTTGCCAGAAGACCTTGTTGTTTACAGACCTTAAATTATAGACCTCACTTTTTAAAAAAAGGCAATAAAGGGTGCAGGAAGTACTTCCTTATTGTTTGATAATGCTGATAAATACTGTCCAAGTGTTTATAAATTCTTGACTGTGTGTGATTGCAGGTTCATACACTTCAGACAAGATCCACTATAATCTGTAGCAGAGATGGATGTAGGGTGGGTGGGAGAGGGAGGGGGCCTTGAGTGCTTTGTGAGATTACACCGGTTCGGAGATCACTGTGCATCCCAGGTACCACTTTCATGGCCAATAATTATTTGCACTGAAAATATGGTGCAGCATAGTTAGGGGGAGCGGGTAACATAAATGTCACATAGTCAGTGGACCCCTACACATCTAGTGTAGTATAATGTGAGCGTATGTTTTAATGTGTTGTAAACTGTATTTGAGTTCTCATGAATGATCAGACTTGGCTATCTTTATTTGCAGTGAGTTGGCCTATATATTAACTTTTTCATGAGGGTCACTATTCTAAGTAACAATGATAAAACAAGAAGAAACCGAGCAGTGAATAATTGAAAAACCAAAGGTTGGACTAAATTTTTGATCCTAAAACAGGGAGTTCACTTCTGGTTGGGGCTTAATGTAAATTTAATTAGCATTAATAATTAAACCTAAGTAATAAATACACGTAAGAATTCTTTGTAGAATAATATGGTCATATTCTCCGTGGTACCTTACAAGTGCAGTGTTGTCAGAATGACGTTCTCACATTCTTCCTCCTTGTACAATATGTTTGTGCCTCACACTTTATTGTAATCTTAAAACACTAAACATCCTTCTCCTTTTCGATTTCAAATTTAAACTATAAATTATTTTTGGAAATTTCTGATTTTCAGAGAAACAGCTCAACAACTATTGAATGGATTGTTATGGAATTTGGTGCCTGTCTGTATCTGTGTGTTCATGTGCCTCTCAGAATAAACTGTACTACTTTTGGTGATCCCATTAGGATTATATATGCACGTTTTTTGTTATCAGGTCATAGCCAACATCAGCTGATACAGAGGCAACATGAAACTTTACACCTTTACTTATCTATATATAGAACTCAGCAGCAGTTGAAAGCAATGCCAACGTTAACGCTTTTTGTGTTTCCATTTCTATTAGTTTCTTTTCTTCCACTGAAGTTAGCGCAATAACTAAATAGTGAGTCACTGTGATGTCAAGTTTTCCAACAGTCACTTAGGATCCATGTCAAAGGCTTGAATTGTTTCAGTTTCCATTTTTTTGAAATTTGGTTCCATACAATACATTCAATTTCAAATTATGCTTCAGATTCAGTTTTTCACTACAACTGTGGAGCAAATCAAAATCAAATGTGGGATTCATAAAGCTTCTATTGACACATATTCCTGCCCATATTGCATTGTTACCATCATTATGTCAAGAAATTGGTCAGAGAAGACAGATAAAGATGCATATGTGTGACTGCATCATGAGACGCAGCTTCACTCCAGCCTCATCTAAAAGATATTGTCCCCCACCAGAGTCAATAAGCTAACAGCGCTGCTCTATAAATCTGTTTCTATGCTCCTTACATGTCAAATGTAATCAGACAGCAAGAGCTGAGTCAAATTTGCATTTGACCCAATTCTTCCTCTGTGTCTGGTTGTTCTGTTTACTCATTTCAGCCCAAAATATAAATTCAGATTTCTTGGGGGTGTGGGACACTGAAGCCACAAACATCAGTAAAAATAAAACTAAAACAGATGCATGCCATCAATGGCACGAGACATAATCCTGTTGGTGCCTAAGCTGAAGTGGCATATTCAGCATGTGACATTTCACCAAATCTTTGCATGGGGACAGTCAGAAAGATACTTATCTGATACCTGGTATAAGAATGAATGTGATATCAGCGTCCACCTCTGTCCACATAGTGAGGGACACATTGACGTGTAACAAAACACAGATAAAGAAGAGATGCGTAACAGATATAAGGCAGGAGTTTGTATTTGGTATTTGGTAATGGTAATTAACTTTAATATTCTGGTCGCATTTTTAAAGAAACATTTCTCTCCTCTCCCATATAGTGCTTGAATAATTGAAAATACATCTGACAAACATGCATGATATTGTTTTTGGTTGCGAAGTGACACTAAAACCTTTGGCAATATTTAACCTCAGTGATGCCAAGTGGACTTGCTGCCTTCAGCCATTAATGTTATTAATGTAACACATGGATATGACTTAAACCATTGGAGCACTTTTCATCCAATATAAAAACAACTTAAAGGATGCTGTGATATTTTTTTTTATACTGCTGCTGCTTTTAGTTAAGTATATACTTATCTAATATTAGCATTTGAAATATTTAACAGCAGTTTTGTCTCATTTTCAGACACATCCCGATTTGGGAACTAACATTTAGGAGCAGGTCTTTCCTCTACAGACAGGTGGGTACCTTCTTAATGTCCTCATATTCTTTAAAATGGCTAATACAGTTCTGCTAATGTGCTTGATTATCTGAGCAGTTCATCATATGTATCGCCATCTGCTGGTGATAAATGGAAGAATATGGATCATGAATACTTAATAAGACATTAATAGTGTGTTTTAGTGCAAAGTACTTACTTTGGTCCTCTGCTCCAGGTGCGCAGGATGACAGGAGCCCTGGTGGCAGTGGGCCAGGGGCGGATGTCAGTGTCCCAACTTAAGGACCTACTGGAGGCTCAGGACTCTCTGGCCTACCCACAGGGCCTGGTTGCTCCTGCCCGTGGCCTCTTCCTCACCAGGGTGGACTACAAAGACACAGGTGAGGAGCCTTGAAAGCCACTGGCTAAATCTCAAACATCAAAGACAATACCAACACTGCTTAACTGTGCATCATATATGACAAGACTTATCTTTCTCCTTAGACCTGCAGCCCTTTCAACAGACATCAGAGGCACAACATCCCTCAACTGGAGACTCAGGGGATTAATTCTACTTGAACAATTCATTCACACGAATGTATTCCATATTACTGTGTATAATGATTGTAATAAAGATTTTGTATATATATATGTGTCAATATTTTTACTGAATAAAACACGGCAGGGCACCCTGAGTACATTTCCACAAAGAAGCGCTAGACTACAAAGAGATGGACATCTATATGTTCTTTTAATTCAACATATTAAGAATACATAACTTTGTCCATGAACGCAGCTCAGCTACAGAATACCATACACCTTGAACCTATTTTTGTCTACACGTTACCTTCAGTTACAACAACTTGCTTGAAGCCCGGCTAGGCAGTATTACTCATATGTATACATGTATTAACTGGGTTTTGTAGATTCTCACATTATCATACAAGGTATACAACAGGTGGAGAAGAGTATTAAGTTCTATAGGCAAAACTGCTTTGGGTGTCCATGGCTCTCATAGTGGTTCTACATTATGGATCAACAAAGTGCACACACTCTCGCTGAAAATGTATACATCCAAATGTCCAAATAAAACTGCATACACTGCCTAATAAGCCAAAAGTCTTCACAGACCATTCTCGTGGACTTTCAGCAAACTCAATTGCTTCTAGTTTGGCTGCATCTGCTCACTGAGTTGAGTGATTTTCAGCAAGTTGTCTGTAAACAGTCCATTAAAACCGGACTACCACAAGCAGTTTTCTCTGTTCCGGTGGGAGCCAGATGAGGTTTGTAGAAGGTTCAGACTCATCAATCAGTCCTTAATGTTCCAGTGCATTGATGAGATACACCAGACATCACACTGTTTCCTTATTTTGTCCAGTCACCCACTGATGCAAGGTTAACTCATTTAGGCTCACTGTATTTGAAGTGCTGCGTCTGTCAAAATTGAACCTCATGAGGAATGTTTTTGCACTTCTTAGAAGTGTCAATAATTCAGTCACACTATTTCTTTAACCTAAAATTTTAAAATATGTACACAAGTACATGTTTCCTATCCATGTGACCATGTTGGAGCAACACAGTGAATCTGATTGGCATAGGTCCTCAAGTCAATTCAGCATTTGGTTTTCAGAAGATAATTCACACATCCTAAAGACGTCCATAATTCAATATATATTCAAAATTTCAAGTGTTAGTCAGAATATTAAGCCCAATGTCTTAGAATATCAACAACAAAATCATATGTATATATAATGCACTTGAGGAAGGCATTGCGTATATTTTTAAACTCACAATCCTTAGTAACAGCACAGTCTGGGTGAAGAATGTAGCTGAGCTTAAGTCAAACTGGAGACCCTGATTGAAAAGATTGTGTGGGACAGTGAGACACAAAGGGAAACTGATCACATCAGACCTTAATGGCCACAACTGGAATTAAAATGAGGTTTTATGAGACAGATGAAGGAGAAAAAAAAGACGACTAATGATTAATGCTCAGCGGTGGTGCCAAGCCTTGTTCTGGCAATGGCCAATAGTTTTTAAGATGACATGGATAAAATGTGTACAAGATGTGTGGCTGGCTAACAATTGCTTACTGGTTAAACACCGAAACACCTAAATATCCATGACTTGAAGTTAGTGTATTATCACTCTAGGCAGCCTTTTTTGGCATATGACTACACACCCTGATGCTAAAAATGAGGTTAATTTGGGATTAATTTGTGGTATGTGAATACAGGTTGACATTATTTGATAATAGCTATCACAGGTTGATAAGTTTGCATAGACCCTTGAAACCAAACCACCACCATCTTAATAACATAATCTTAATGATTTAACTACCACTTGGATCAACATACCCAACTTCACCCTTTGTACAGGTTTTGGTAGATTAAACAAAAGCACGGTAAAAGCTGTAATAGTCTACATGATATGGTTACATTCAGTTATACTTTTGTTCTTTAAAATAAAAAAAAAAGTGGCACATAGAAATTGTTATTTCTCTATCGGGTATTTGTGAATCTCTTTGACAGAATAGCTTGTATCATGCCACTACTACAGCCAACACCAAAAAGTGTTTTTTGATCCATGTGTATTAAGTACAGAGTCAACTATGCCTGTCTTTGCAGCATCACGATACACAGCAATAAACTCATAAACTTTATTCAAAGTAGTACAAAGAGTGAAATGGGTATGTTCCAGAGACTTACAAACTCTCGACTGAGAGGAGACATATCCACGTGTAAACATATGATGTGGTTGTGGTTTTCTCTTTCCTCTGACAGCTAAAAAAAAAATAAAAGCATAAAACACTGTAGGCGTGTACAGTCCTTAGAGAGCGAAGAGGGGAAGGGAGGTCAGGTTGGTGTCCGTCATGCGATCACACCCTTTTCTTTAGCTGGCAATTTTCTCAATTTCATCCAGATCGTCGGTATCTAGTTTCTCTATTTTTTTATCTGTAGAGGAAAAAAGCACAGAAGATGAAGGCTTGTGTAGATGTTTTACAAACGATCTATCAGACGCACCTTCACAAAAAAAGTATTATTGAGACAAACAACACATGCCACAGAAGACAGAGCAAATTTGCGCCATCGGCTTGAGCTTGTTAGTAAAAGACCAATAAGTGTGTGTGACTGCTGTCAGACTTACTGAAGTGCTCTTGGATCCTATTGAGGATGTTCATGCTCATCTTGCTGTCCACCATGTTGATGGCCAGTCCCCTTTTGCCAAATCGACCCGTGCGGCCAATCCTGTGCAAGTATGTTTCATTGTCGGGGTTACCATCTTTGTCCACTGGTAAGTCAAAGTTGATCACCACGGAAACTTGCTCAACATCAATACCTGAATGAAAGACAGTACAAGAGATAGCTATGTAGACTAATTATAATCACACAGTTCAGTCCTGCATTCAGTTAACAATACTATATTCAAGGAGTTTTCCAGATACTAACTTATACTTTTCTTGCACATTAACATTTTCTCTCAGTTTTCCCACATCTTATTTCCAAATCCATGTTTTCTCTATGCTACATAACCTGCCTGATATTTGTGACTTGTGAAGATGTGAATGCAAACTGTTAGCAAATATGGACAATGTACATCTCTCAGTGAAATAAGTTATAACATTATGTTCACTCTTCCCATTCTGTGCAAATAGAGAGCTTACCTCGGGCACAGACATTTGTAGTGACCAGGACTTTCTCCTTGCCGTCTCTGAAGCGTTCAATGACAGCAGCCCTCTGCTCCACTTGCATCTCTCCACTGAGCAGTGCCACTTGATGGCCTTCTCTGGACAACTCCCCTGCCAACCAGCCTGCAGTCTTCCTTGTCTGGATCACAGAGACATTAGCTGTAGCTAATCATTGGCCAACTAGGTACTTGTACACACAAAATCAGTGTGTAAAAATACCGCAGTGACACCCTGTGCACTGAATTTTCTTTATTGAGGATCACAGAGTAGGAGCTATTTGTGAGATTTTTTTTTTGTTTTTTTGTTTGTTTTTTTAAATCAGAAAAGCACTCAGCTCTACAAGCAACTAATTTCAGATAAAACCTGTATTCATAGGTTACTGTGTGTGGGGGGAAAAAAAAGGGACAGTTAAACTTCTATGTGAGCTCACATGGCAGAAGATCATGGCCTGGGCAATGGTGATTGCTCCGTAGATGTTACAGAGGGCTTGGAACTTCTCCTCTTTGCTGTTGCACAACACAAAGTACTGTTTGATGGTATCCAGCGTCTCCTCCTCTCTCTTCAGCTTGATGATGTTCGGGTCAGGCACAATGCGCTGGGCGAAGTTCCACACTGTTTCTTCAAATGTCGCTGAGAACAGCAACATTTGGCAGCTTTTAGGCAGCATCCTGTGTGGCAGGGGAGAAAACTGAAAATTCAGTAGCAGCAGAGTTTAAAGTGATTAAACTGGATACCATCCATGACTTTTTTTTCCACATTTCACAGTATTTTTATTTCAGCTGACCTCTGGATGCGGATACTCTGGTCCTGGTGACCCTGTGTGGCGATCATTACGTCAGCTTCGTCCAGCACAAACACCTTGATCTTCTTGGGGTCTATAAACTTGAACTTACTACACCAGTCCAGCATGGTACCAGGCGTGCCAATAACGATTTGCTCCTCTAGCTTCCAGCCCCGCTGCACTGGAACATGAACAAGAAACAAGTGCTCATTACCACACAATGCAATCTCAGGGGCACGTCTGTTTCCATCAAGAGGGACAATTCAATCTCTGACACTGCACATGGAGCATTGTATAAAACAGGGAAGTCTTACATTTATTTCCTCTGATGGCGTAGACTAGTTTGACCTCAGGATAATGTTTGCCCATCTGCTCGATGACCTTACCAGTCTGAAGTGCCAGTTCATAAGTGGGTGAGACACACAGGCACTGGAGAGGAATGAAATGAGGGAGATTAATGGGATTAATAAACTGGTAATTTAGTTAAATTGTCAACATCCAATAATTATTGTGGAAGGCAGAATTAGATTGCTCGAAATGAGAAAAGCGTTAACAGGAGGGGTCTTGCACATACTCCAGTGACAAGTCACATACATCAATTGAGAATTTGGGATTTGTTAGAAATTTAGAATATCTAGAACAACAAGTGTACACTAACCTGCGGATATTTATTGTTGGGGTCTACATGGCTAAGCATGGCCAGGACAAAGGCAGCTGTTTTCCCTGTTCCTGACTGCGACTGAGCAATCAGATTCTGTGGACTAAAGCAAATGAAGAATTAGGATCAGAGACAGTGGTGGCAACCTCTTTGTCATACTGGGGCAAAGTGAAATAAATTTATTTCAAATTGCAATATACCTATTCTAAATTAGAAATCTCAGGAAAGAGACCCTGCACTTTGTTAGAAGACACCATAACATTTGCGTTAACGGATACTCACGGTTCAGCCAGCATCATAGGTAAGGCAGTCTCCTGGATTTTGGATGGCCGATTGAAACCCATGCCGTACACACCCTGGAGCAGCTGAGGTTTTCTGCATTACAGATTAAATTATTTTAAAATCCTGACTTCAGCAAAGTGTGTTTAACTTTCTATGTAAACACTCCAGATTAGACTCAAGTTTTGACCGCAACCATTAGGGGTGTCATGATTCTGCAAGTGCTCAATTTTATGGTCCCTTTAGCACAGATGGCTATGCTATTTTAAGAAAAGTCTAGTCTAATTTGATCTAGCATCATTGGTTTTATACCCTGATAACTCATTCAGTTTTTCAATTCTTATTTGATTAGATGGGCTGTATGGTATAACAAGTAATATAATGTCCATCTGTTCTTCGCAACTTACCACACCAAGTCCTTTTAAATTATTTACTAATAAAATAAAGAATTTATTAAATTTAAAACTATTTATTGAGAATATAATTTAACAAAAGCCTGTTTCAAAAGTAAAATGGAAACTTACTAACTACATACTTCCTTGTGTCTTTCAGCTCTAAATGAGGACGGAAGAGTTGACTTTGTTAACAATGTTGTTTTCATGGTCAAGTCTACTTCTAACTCTACTTCTGGAGATGTCTTGCTACATTTGTCACATTGCCTGTAGAGTTTGCTATGTACACATAAAGCTTACAAACTGTAGTTTTCTTGTCAACAATGCAAACGAAGTTGAGGGAAAGCAAAATATTACCACACCAGTGATTTCAGTAGGGGGTTCAGTTCAGTTAATTTGTCTTTTCCAAAATCATCCAATTTCACCTGATTGGTATTCTAAGGCTCAGAGTACCAATACCATGGCAACTGCTGATAAGGCTTAGAGTACCAATCAGGTGAGATTGGATAATCTTCCACAGCACACCTGATGATTTCTCACAGAACACCTATGTGCACAGCGGTCGGGAATCACTGTTCTATATCAGCAGTTGCCATGGTATCTTTAAAATGGTTGGAGATTCAACTTAGAGGAGGTCATGTTGTGTCACCACACTTCAACAGGTGTGTGTCAGTGTGTTTTCCCTTTTGACAACTCTGGGAAAAGGCATTGTGAGTGTGGCAACATCCTGGAGTGCACATCTGATTTCGAAGATCGCAATTGTGACGACATTTCCATCATCATCCAGTTTACAACAGAGATGGGGACACCCCTACTAACACTGTATGTGCCCATACATGTCCTATAAAAACTATGAATGACTGATAAGTAGTTAATGGTGTGCACTAATGAGTGAAAATAATGTAGGAAAAGGAAGACAAACAGGAAAATAGATGATGCACTTACAGTCGCAACTCCTCAAAGGATTTGACAGAGTAGAGTGGAGAGTTGGGATCCTTCTGAAGAACTTCCACTTGGTTTGTGTTATTGACAAGATTATTCCGAATTAACTTGTTCAACAATGACTGTGCTGCTTTGTCCTCTTAGAAATGAAACAGAAAAAAATATGATTACATCATCTGTTACAATTCGAGAGGCAACAACACATCTAGATTAAGAGCAATACAGAATATCACACAGGTTGAGCAAAATGTTGCCTTTTATGGCATTTAAATATTAAAGCTCACCTTTATCATCCTCATCTGTTGTCTTGTTTTCCCCTTCAGCTTCTGACTTTCCAGCTGTACTGCTGGAGTCTGATGCATTTGCAGCAGTACCTGCAATGTTAAAAATGGCATCTGTAACTATATATATTCCTTTAGCATTGTTGGGATTACTGGTCTCACAGCTAAATCTTGCACGTAATTTAGAAGACTTTACTTACCATTTTCTTCTGGTTTCTCTTTAATTTGAAGGTTGCCGATCTGTAACGAGGAAGACCAGAAAGTCAGTGCCTTTAATGATATAACATGAAGGGGACAGACTGAAGCCAAGTCAGTGCTGCAACACCCTCGCCTGTACTATTTTGAAGTCGCTTGCATCATTTGTTAGCCGGCTAAATGCTATAGCTAGTAACTCATTGAGCACGCAGCATCTCAGCTCTGGCTAACTTTCTTTAGCTCCGGCCACCAGCTTGTTTCGTCTTTACACAAAAGAAAATGGTACCGGGACAAGCCGCACCACGACCTTAATTGTACTACTGTCGTTATCCAACTACAAACGCCAACAATAACACCTAGTTGTGATTTTTCCGTGAACATTTCAGCACAACAGGCCAGTGCATCCTCCACACAGGCTAACAACACGTTAGCTCGTGTTGCGTAAGTTCGGGTTTACCGATTCCGCCGCCGCCTCTTGTTCGTCCACCGCCTGAGCCCAGGAGTCCGTGGCCATTGTGGAGACAGTTTCTTCTGTATTTATTATACTTGGGATTACTCAACTGGGAGAGCTAGCTCAGAAAGCCTAGTCTATGATGTGGAAGTAACTCTTTTCCACAATGGCGTGCAGAAAACGATTCTTGGCAACTGTGCAGCAGCTATATGTCCGGGCAAAAAGACGAGCGCTAACAGAGAAGTGTTCCTAGGTTAATGTCTGCTCACAGAAAGCCCTCTGGGATAAAACTGCTGCTTACAGAACTATACCCCCCCAAAAAAAATAAATAAATCAGTGTAAAACGTTAGCCGTTGCACACACACACACACACACACACATAAACTCCATGAAACGAGATGCTACAATTCAGTAAATTGGACGTCCAATTTTAAGAAACACAAATTTCCTGAACCTGGAGGTGGCGCCAAAACGTTTAGCATAGATTAAAAATACATGCGTGTCCTGAATAGTAAAAGTCTGAACACACAAACACGCACGACCTGACATCAAACATGCTGCAGGTCTTTATATCAAGAGTTCAGACATGAGATCAGGCAGCCAAAAAGAACAGGTAGATTTGGGTTAAGCGGGCAATTTACCTGAACTTTACTGAAGCCCTGTTTGGCTGATGGAACTGTGTGAAAATATTTTCATATCATTATTGCTTGATGCCTGCATTTTAATCAATTCATTTGAATGAAATAAAGTGATGATATTCATCATATCACATATCTTTTTTTCCCTATTGGCCGACACGGTGTATTATTGCCCCAAGGCCATCTAGTGGTTAATAAGACCGTATGTACATATAAAAATCCTAAAAGTGGGCAAATACTGGGAGACAGCCTTGGATGTCAGGAAAGTGTGAAAATTTTTAAACCCATGTTGGAAGTTTATATGTGTTTTCATTTTGTCTCTGTTGCCATTTTTCTGAATCCCACTTTTTAAATGAGAAACATGAGCAGGGAGTGATGGAAGTTTCTCTGCTGACGATGACACATACCTCTCTTATAATCCCACTTTGGCTTGTGTTTTCAGATCAAGCGGCTTTAAAAAAGTAACAGTTGCCACAAGACTTCTGCCAGTACACAATTTCACATTATTTCACCTCGTGCATCAAACTAAGTTAGTCTAGACCTTCTCTGTGGTAAGTATACATTACTTTCTGTGAGAAAATCTTTTCCAAGCATTAACAAATGTTTTTGCACACAAATTAATTGATCATGTGTTTAAAAAAGAATAATTTTAATGTTGAATATACATTATTGACAGTTTACTGATGTAATGAGGGGATAGAAACAAATACTTAAGAACAGCAAATGAAAAAGGTCAGTGAGATAAATGTACTACTGAAATGCAACCAATAGACCATCATCTACTAACAGCCTGTGGTGAGGGAGAGAGGCTGGATATCATAGTGAAAAATGTCCATTGCAGTTTTTTGGGGCACATGTATTTTTTTGACAGCTACCATTTCTAGTAGAAACAACAAATCAATACATGATTATCAAACCAGGTATACTAGATTAAATTAACTAAACAGGATGGCCACAAAAATATGCTGATGTAAAACTGGGTCACTCAGAAGTGTCAAAAGTCTGTTGGACTTTTTCTCCTTCTTTGTAATTGCTCCTGTCTAAGAAATTACGCGTGTTGTTTTTATAGGGTTTTGTAACACAATGAAAAAAATCATTGGGGAACTTTAGAGGTGCTGCTACAGAGATTTTGTTACCTTTAGACAGTATGTACCAACATGAGAGTTATATCAGTCTTTTCCAACTCTGGGCAAGAAATTACACAGTCCAAGTGTATTTCCGAGAACTATATCTCAAAGTGTGCAGCACAGAGCTAAGCGTTATGCTTTTCATCACAAATGATTCAGCAAGCCAAGCTTTTCACTTATGACATATGTACCTGTAACTCCATTTAACAGTGAAGTTGTAGCATATCACAGAAGCCCTCTATCCCAAGTTGGTGCCTCAGAGGAATCGGCACTATTACCCAGAGCAGGACTCCACTAAGGAACCAAGCAGGGACACTTGGGGTTGCCTCTGGAGCTGGAATGGAGTGAAGTGGCTGCTCTTTAATTGAATGCAGAATTGATTTCACACCTTTCCACTGCTCTACTGGGGTAGATAGATAGATGATGACAGTGGCTTTGGTTTGTGCTGTAGGAGATTACATTGATCTCCGTTCTGCTGTCATCCAATGGTTACCACCACAGTATGTGTGTGTGTGTGTGTGTGTGTGTGTGTGTGTGTGTGCGTGTGTCAGTCTGTGTTTATCTCCATGAACGTGTGCACATACGTTAGTGGATGTGTGTCAGCATCTGAGAGAAGATACAGGGAGTCTGTTAGATCGTCAGTTTGGAGACAAATTTGTCAAAGGCTTGAAAGAGCTGATTTTATTGTTGCCTCCAATCAGCTGCCTTACTGGAGGTATCCATGGCAACTGAAAGAGTAAAAGTAAGGTTTGAGGTCTCCCAAGAATTTGGAGGAGACAGTGAGAAGGACTTTGTATTGCCACATAAGGACTAATTTCAAGCACTGAATATGACATAGTGAATATCAATACAGAGTGGTCATGGTTTTCTGTGTGAACAATACGTAGAAGGATAAACACTCAGCCCATGAATATGTAATGTAGGAATGCCCTGACTCCACTCCATCCTCTTACATACACTGTATGTCCCTGTTAATGTAGGCAGCATAGCTACTCACCTATGCTCCATACATTTATATAGAGTAACACACCTGCCCCCTTAAAAGATGATTGGTGTCTGGTTAAAAATGAAATAAATATGCAATAAAAAAAATAAATTCATTAAAAAAAAATCAAAGAATTGTTAGATAATGTAAAGAGTGTGAGAAAAAGTGCAGGAAGTAAAAGATTTGTTTTCCAAATGATTTACAATTTATGTGACATTTAAAGCCTTGACTCAGTTTTTATAGTTTCTTTTATTATCCTTTCTTTCTTTTTTTAGTCACATGCAAAGTGTGTAGTTTTCAGCAAAGATTCATTTTTCATTAGAAAATAAATGTCATTTGTCTGAAGTATATTTTTCTATATGCAATTATCATGTGTCATATACTCCATAGTCCATGATGCAAATATATAATATTTATTCATTCATTCACTGCTTTTTTGAACTGTGAAAGGGTGAACAAGCATAACCAGTAGTCATCTGGACTTTTCGCTTGGAGCATAACACAAATGTAAAGTACAAAGTATTTTTGCGGACCTTGCCTAAATGAATTACTGCAACTTCTGCTGTGACATGAAATGGGGGGTTACAGTGGTTTCCAGGAGACACCCGAAAGGGAAAATAAAAGCTAAGACAACTAATAAAAACCAAAAACAGCACCAAAATGATAATGGGGAAAAAACCGATGAAGCACAAAAGGCAATAACCCAAATGTTGATGTTACATGAAACTGCAAATCAGGATCAGGACCAGGGTGGACCCATAAATGCAGAGTCAAGGGTGCATATAGGTTCAAGCCTTTTATTCAATCCAAGGTCAAAACCAGGAAATCCAATCAGCAAGGGAGGTACAAAATTCAGCAGACAAAAAGTCAAAAACCAGGATCAGAAGCAAGGGTCATACATGAGAGAGCTCACTAGAGAAAATGGCTGAATGCTGACAATAATGATGGGACGATCTGACCAGAAAGGGGAAGACAATCAGACACAGGTGCAACACGATCAGGCGGAACCAGGTAATCACACAAGAGGGGAAGCTTCACTGGAAGTGGGTGTCCTGTCTGCCCACCTCTTACTGTCTGACTGTGTAACATTTCTTTCTGGTAAAGGCCTTCAGTCCTTGCCTTTTGTTCACTAAAGTAACAGTCCTAGACAACTTGGGGAATTGACCAACAGACCAGGTCATAACTCTTTATGGGGTTTGGAAAGGTGAGTTGGGAACCCTGCAGTGACTGGTGGGATAAAGCAGATTGGGAGCATTTTGAAAGCCGCAGTAAATTGCAAACCATCAAACAAACATTAGTATTTATTCTGAGTCATGTATTTGTACACTGGAAAAATATAAGTTCAATATTTATATTCACTCTAGCTTTCATGGACACCTGAAAATGTATCTGATTATTCAGCTATTAAACGCTTTATAGTGTTCATCAGGTAGTTGTTTATTAGTCATTTGGTGCCAAATAGGAACTTCGTTTAAAATTGACAATTAACTGAAAGATACTAGAACATTGATCAGTGGTTGTGGTTTTGTTTTCAGAGTAGTAAATTCAACTTATTGTTAATATTGATGATGCAAGTTTATCTGAACTTAATATTGATTATAATTAAATGAGGACATTAGGTTGACATTAGAAAATATGTTGGTTTAGATATACTACAAGTTAATGGAAAGCCAAGAAATGCACAAACATTTTACCCATACTGTAGGTAACTGTTCGATTAGACTAGAGAAGAACAGAATAGAATACAACAGAATAGGACTTTATTGTCATTGCATGACCAAGCATACAACAAAACTGCAAAAAAAACTCCCTGTAGTGCAAATACACAATATAAAAAAATAAGGCCAATATAAAAATAAAACTGTAATAAATTAGGGGTAAATATTCACTCTAAGCACACTGTAAACTGTAAAACTTCACCCTGTCTGAGCAATTGCACAGATTGAAAATTGATTAGTCAGTCAGTTCAATAATTAGTTGATTTAGACAGTCAGTCTGAAGATGTGACCTTCAGCTGTTAGACATGAAAATCTTGAGTCCTCTGAGTTATAAGGCCTGGCTTCTCGATGCCATACAAGTTCATGTGAAACATTTTTGATGGGATGGAGGCCAGGGCTCTGTGCCGGCTGATTCCTTTCAAACTGTCTGAATGATAATCATCAGGGTCTAACAGTTGTAATGTATTCTTCTCAAAATGGCTACTAATATGGTGCCATTATAGCCTGGCTATGATACTAACACTATGTAGTGATAGCAAATCTGTGTGTAAAACTATGCATCAATGGGAGTCCATCTCCTCCATCTTGTTTCCTTTGTCTTTAACATGGCAGCGTTCAGGTCCTTGGTTGTCCATTGACAGCTAATTAATCAGAATCAAAGGGAGACAAATCCTGTAAACACGGACAAGCTGTGTGCACAGGACCATAGGAGAGAGAGAGAGAGAGAGAGAGACAGACAAGCAGAGAGGGAAAGAGAGAGATTAAGGGTGGATTCTCCCCAGACTTCTTCTGCTTACTTTCTTATGGTAGGAGTGATTAAGATTCATACCCCTGATCCTTTGCTCTGTGCCGACTGCTTGCTCCATGCATCTCTAGCAAGACAAAAAGAGGAAAAAAAAAAAACAACATACTGAATCTCCACACCCACACCAGAATTAAAATGGTGATGCAGCACTTATTTCCTGTCAACAAGAGAGCACATACAGAGAAAGGGAGAGAAAGTGAGATGTTGTGTTACAGAGGCCAAGAAGGAGAGAGGGAGAGAGAGAGGAAGAGAGAGGGAGTAAGGCACTGACAGCTGGTTGGTATTCCTCAGGCTTAGCCAAGGAGGTTGATGGTGCAGAGTGGACATCACCCAGGAATTTCAATGTGGATAGAGTGGCTTGCTGTTGTCTGAGTAAGAACTCTAACATTTATATTCCAGGCGTGACTTTTTTTTTTCTTCACAGAAATTACTTTTCCTATGGCAGATTATTTGTCACCCATATATATGCTTATTTGTTCCAAATTTGTTTTCTTCTTTGAGAAGAAGAAGTGACCGAATTGTCACTTTTTTTCTGGACACAGGTGGAGTCTAAAAATACTTTTAAGAAATATTTTATTACTTCCTCTTTACCTTCCTTCAGTATCTTAAAAGTAGTATTGAACAAAGATTAGTGGAAACAGTAAGTACAAACAAAGATTTCAGTGTGACTGTCTGAAAAATATGAACTGTGATCCATTTGAATAGTCCACCAGTATCAAACTCATTATTGTGTTATATAGTATAATATTGTGTTATATGTGACTGAAGGCCAGTTTACGTCATTATATTTACTGCTAAGGTGTGGGAAAGGAAAGATGGAACGATCTGTACGTTGGGCTGAGCCTCCTGGATGATCCAACACAGTGTGAGTCCCAAGGTTGGTCAGGCAACAAGCATCTGGATCCTCCTTCCTCCTTTACCCAGAGAAGACCCAGTATCACTAAACTCAATCAAACCACCAGGTAAACAGCTGGATCATTACATAACACATGGTGGGATATAAATAGCCCTGAGTTCTCAGAAAAACTTGAAAAAAAAGATTTGGTAGACTTTTTGTTCACTGATGCAGTTTGGAGTTCAACAGTCATTGACAATCATATGGTTTCATTCATTCATCTATTGGGGCCAAAGAGCTTCAAGGCTGTCAAGGCCCGGCTCAACAAATTTCAATTCCTTAATAATTTATTGATGGCGGGCAGTCAAATTGCATATCAATAATGTAGAAGGGCTCACTACAGTGTTGATACAACACACCCTTTCAGCCGGGCCCATTCATGCTCACAGACCTGCAGACATATGTACCAGGTTTAGTCCTACGTGGTCTGGTGTTGCCACAATGCATGAGTCCAGTCTGCATCAGTGAGCTGTGTAGCTTAAACTCTTTCTCATGTTTTCTTTCATGGCTCTATCTTTGAAGGAGTATGCATGAAATAGCCCAAATTTGGGGGGGGCTGGAGAGAAAAAGAAATACACACAATAAAAACACTGATATGAAACCGGCACAAACCAGTAGAAGTTTGGAACATTTAGTATTTTTCCTCACATACATGACCACCTCCGCTCTCTGTGAGTTACACAGTTATAGTCCATGTTTTGGCCATGAGCCAATCACACATATATTACAAATTAAGTGACCAATGGCGAACTTCCATCTAGGTCAACATCTTTTATTCAGGAGGCACACGTACACAGTTACATGCCATCCCGCCCCGGGGGCCCTGTGGAGACCCGCTCTGCCACCAAGAGATGGCGCACCATTTTGTTCTGTTTTGAAAACAATCTCCATGCATGAGATTAGCTGGGGGGTGGGGGGAGGCAAGCTTGTCTCTTTGTTGTGTATCCCAGTTTGGATATTTCCTGGCTGGTGTGTGTGTGTGTTAAATGGAGATTTTGCTCATTTCAGAGGCAAAACAATCTCAATGGAGACATCTCATGCCCATTCTGTGTATGAAACTGTAGTGCACTGCTGAGGTTGAGTAGAATGCTCAGAGCATCTCAATCTGCCTCCGCTTACAGCAATGTACACTTCACAATACAAATCCCACTCATATGTGCATGAAATAGATGCCGATGTGTTTGGGTCAAAGTTAAAAACAAGGCATATGCTAGAGTCATAAAGGAACCCATCTTTCATCTGTTCATGACCCCCTCCCCCTTCCCCCCTCCCCCCGTGGTGCACTGCCCTGTGATGCATGGCTAATCTTTCCTCACACTGAAACATACATATGCTTTCCATAAACTGTTCCCTGGGAGGTAAAAAAAACTGCACCAATTAGTGTGGTGCTGATGACGTGGTAGCAAGCAGCAAGAAACAAATAACATCCCGCTGAATGTACATAAGCAGGAATACAAGTATGTAAAGTTGGTGATGAGGTTTTATGTAGCCACTGCACCAAAATGCAAAAAGCTGTCTCTCTCAGCCGTTGGTTTCCCTCCACAGACTTAAAGCAGCAACAAAGCAACTAGGTAGAGTGTGAGAGACACAGAGTGAGAGAGCGAGAGAGGGAGAGGAAGAGAGAGACTGGGGATGTGGTTGCTATAGAAACCATCTGGTGGGTCTGAACTGTTTCTCCCTGGCATTCATTTCGTCATATTGAGCCTCTGTCTCTCTTCCTCTACTCTCACTTTTGTTTATCCCTCTCTTTTCCTCCTTCTCTCCTGGCTCTCCATCTCTCCTATCTCCTCATCTCCCTCTCGTGCTGTTCTCACACTCTTTTCCGGTCTGCCTGCCTGCCTTTCTTCTTCCCTCCTCCCTTCCCTCCTCTAGCTCTCCTCACTTTCCTTAGAAAGAGTGTTTAATGACAATGCAGAGAGGTGCCATCTCTGGCTTTTTGGCTGTTTGTCCATTTCTATGACTCTGTCCTGACATTTCCATCTGCTAAACCTGGATACTTAGCCCTTTTTCAGACTACAGCAATTCATGAGAACGATTCCCACAGTGCCAGAACTTGGATAGGATTCAGGGTTTTGGGAGATGAGTGAAAAGCTGGAGTGATATTTGAGAGAGAACTTTCATGAAAGATTGACGTCATCTGCAATCATGATTTAGCTGCAACCAAAGTGGGTTTTACCATCATATCATAGGCAGGGTTGTTTTTTGGTCAAATGCTCTGATTCAGCTCTATCCAAAAGAATTTGACATAAAGCCTCACTTGGGAGCACGCAGAATATTCTGGTATGGTGCCTAAAGAGATATTTATTCATATTTTTCAACCAGGACTGCATTTTCCTATTTCCCCCTTATCAGCGGTTGTCCTTGTGAATTCCCAGCAGGATCTCAATCACTAGAGAATACCTGATCCCAATGCCAACTGAGCTTTGCCACAGCTAGAATACACACACACACACACACACACACACACCTAAACGCACATGCATAAATACACCAACATATGCACATTTACACACTTGCAGTGGGATGACATGTATGGCGTGTTTCCTCAGCCATTTGCATGCCTGACATATTCTACGACTGCATCATATGATTCACACTGAGAAAAAGAGGAGGTGATTTTCCCAGTGAGTGCTTTCAAATGGGAGGTCATCATGGGTATTCCCCTGCTGCGATGCAAAGGTCAGATTCAGGAGTCCAGAGGAGAGACTAGAGCACCGTTTTGTTTAGTTTTTTTCAGCTATAACTATGTGTGTGTGTGTGTGTGTGTGTGTGTGTGTGTGTGTGTGAGTTTACACAGAGTTTGAGGAGTGCAGGCTTCCTCTCGGGGTCTGTGACCTAGGATTGCTCTCCTCTTCTTTATCTTTCATAGCCTCATGTTGCTCCTGCTCTTCCTTCCTCTTCTTCTACACCTGTCAGAGCTTATGTAACTGATCTTGACATGTGCCAGCCCCCCTTTCATAGCACCAGTGATTAGCCTCTCATCAGTCTTCAACACAAATGCCATTTGCCACAATATTATCCAAATTGTGACCGGTTGATAAAAAGCTTCCCATTACATTAATGAGTATGATGGACTATTTATTCTTTGTGTGAATCTGAGTATGTTCCAGCAGTGATGACCACCCAGTTCAAGTGTGTGCTTGAATTTGAAGTTATTTGACCAGCCTGAAGTGAGCAGCATCTGCTGCATCTCAGTGATAAAAGCATTAAGATTACAATCCAAGGATGTAACATTGAGGATGTCTGCAACCTGCAACTGAGACAAGTCTCGATGTTTAAATGGGACATGTGTTAGTTATGTAAGAAGGATAAATTAAGTTATGTTATCTTTTTGATCTATTCTATTTATATTCCAGGATTTATATTGTGAATGCAGCTGTCAGTTGTGACAGAGATGGACAGTAAAAAGGTAAATCTTTGTGAACCATACTTGTGAACATTTCAGTATATATGCGTATCAAAAATTGCTTGAACAAAATGTTTAAAGGATTTTGGCTCTCCCAGATTCATATTCTTAGATAAACTGAATATCACAGCTTGTGGCTGGATGAAACCTCAAGCAAAACTCTGAGCTAAAAATGTCAAGAATGTCCTAAAAGTTTAGGAAATGATATGAAAGTAATTCAATAAACTCTACAAACTCCTCTTCATGCTGGTGCATCCATTAAGGAACGGCTTTACTCCTCAATTACTCAAATTGTGGTCACAATCATGGATGCTAACTTTTTCATTGCTGGGATTTGCATTTCATCTGCATGCGTCATTATTTCCTTTCGTTGCTGCATCAGACATATTGATATCATGTGTTACTTACTAGTTAGGATTTTACAGTTGAATAAATTTCATAACTGGAAGAGACAGAACCACTTATTGTCAGTGCAAATGTGTTTTTTACATGATTTAATGTAATCATGATGATTTAATTACATTTCATTTGAGCTGTAAAATGACCTGTTATGGTTGTCACTGTTATTCATCAAATATATTTTAGGTTTGTGCACTTTGGTTAGGCTCAAAACCTCTTTTTGCTGACAGACAGAAGTCAGCCTAATGGTCAGTTATTAAGAAACTACCCCATTAGTGTCAGTGTTTGTGGGTTCACACCTGTTCCTCTTTGTTAAGGCAGTGTCTTTTTCTGTGTTCAGGGCTTGGTTGTCATGATTATTAGGATTATGCAGTGTAACTTTGTAGTTTTTGTGGCAAACGCATCCGCAAAATCAACAATTCAGATGGTGACTCTGTCGGCCGCCTCATGTTGCTTCTTTTTTTCGAGAATCTGTTAAAACAAACACATGCTGGTAGTTGGTATCTAGTTACTGTGAGTCACGTGTGTCTACATTTTTAGTTGTGATTTACTATAGGTTCTCACTGCCTGGACTGCTGCTGTTTCTATAGCAGGTACTGCAAAATTATGTAATGTGAGAAGGAGAAAAGTTTTCAAAACTCAGGAGGATACAGAACCGAAAGAAAAAATAATCAAAGCAAGACTATTATAATGTGGTAATTCTTCACTCTTCACAGCGGCACGTCGCGGGTTAAGTCCTGCAGGTTTGAGTGTATAGGTAGAGTACATGACCTTGTGTTGAGACTGATCATAGCCAAGCTTGGTCCAATGACATCAAACTTCCACTGCAACATTTTGAATAAAAAGATCCATCAAGCAGACAAGCATAAAGCATTAGTCCCTTGATGTAACATCCTCTCACCCTGTGTGAGCGAATAGGCTGTTACTGCAGTAGGCACCATCGTCATGGTTGACTGCCGTCATGGAAGAAGGGACTATTTTGGCAGGATAATGCGGTCACACCACTGAGTGAATAGGAGGTCTTGAGAGAAAAGAGATAAGAGAATGGAGAACATTCCATTAAAGACAGTGATGGTATCAAGCCGAGGCTCAGGGAAAACTATTCTGCACCGAAACCTACCGCATCACCCATCGAGTGCAAGGTGCATGTTACCATGGTACCCGGCCGAGGCAGCCCCTTTCATGTCTGTGAAGACTGAGGAGGCAGAGACTGGCAATATGTTAGTCTTGCATGCAGTCGGAGCTGAAACGGACACATGTGCCTATGCAAATGTGCACATACATATTCGTAGTACACATCCCGGTTGGCTGGGGTTAAAGATGCTGTATGCTGACAGAGGCTCGTCACATAACATGAATCATTTAGTCACCACAGCAGAGTTGGAAATGTCACATCTCATCAGCGTTCCTCATGCCTCGGTGCCCCAGCAACATTTACATCTCTGGCAATGGAGTTAAAAGAAGAACTTGATTAAAGATAGGAGCTGAGATTTTAGATGCAAACAGACTTTTATTGCATTGGGAAGCAGTGGTGTACATTTTCCCCACAGAATCATATGCAATACTAGAGCACTTGATGAGATCGTAGTCTGTTGCACAGTTGTCCAAGCCAAGTGTCTCAAGTCTCCTTTAAACAAATGACAAAAAAGTATAGATTACAAATTCTCAATGAAATTATTTGCTCATCTTTCTTCCCATTTCAGTCTCCCTCCATATCTGATCATTCCAAGAAATGGGATTCTTATTTCTCACAGTGGAAAATGCTGACTTGACCTTCCTTGGCAGCCGGATAGGCAATCTAATAACAGCAGGGGAAACTGTACAAGGAACATATCCAAAAGTCAGCCAAGCTATTTACTGTTGTCTTCATCTTTCTGATACAAAACTAGATTTTTTTGTTTTTTGCTACAGTTTTAAAACAGCTTAAAAATCAAAAAGCAACATCAAATACACCATTCCTTATTGTAAACCACAATCAACACTAAGCAGTAAATAGTACTTTATCATAATCTTTATTACAAGATATTAGGCCACTGTACAAATCAGTGAGAATCGTACAGTACAACGCAGAATTAAGACTGTTTTTCGAGGTTTGTCATTCAAAGCTGTATACGAGGTGCTTCAAGAATACACAAGAGTTTCAGAACTTCTGACGTGCATGCATGATTTCATATTTGCCATGCATGTTTGTATTTCAGTGTTTTAAGAAAGAGCCCTAAAAAATGGCAACCCAACAAAAGAACTGAACTGTATGAGTAAATGTATAAAGCACAAAAAAGAACAAGTTATCCGGTACAGTATATCTCTCATGAGATTTGGCACACACGATAATGCACAATGCAATATAAATAGTTTATCAATAGGGTGTGTACAGTCAAGTTACAGTATCAACCAATCCAGGTGAAAGCCTGGGAAGCTTACAAACAGGTGGGAGGTACACTGTATATAAATGACTCATTAGCTGCAAAATATGGTAACAAAAAACACTCAGGCAACATCGAGAATTGTTAGGTGAAAAAAAAAATCACTCTCATTCGCTCAAAGTTTTCTTGACATACAAAAAACACTCCCTCAGTCCTTAAGTCACTGCAAAAGACATATTCCAAAAGGATCAATAAATAAAGTCTTCAACACAGAGAACAAACCAGTTTACCAATTCTCACTTTGTGCAAGAAAATATGGGCTACCCTTTCCATATTTACAAACTCTGTTCTTCATTTGCCCTCAATCAAAATGAAGAGAAGAAAGAATGGTACCATAGGTTTGATTGATAAGATATAGGAGAAATGTGTGCTTTAGTTTTTATATTAGAATTATCTCTGTATCCTGTCCCTGATTTCTGCATTTCAACAGCATTGCCTCCTCTCTCCACTTCGTGTCCCCCCCCCCTTGTAGACTTCTCCGCTTTTGGATTTATGGCGAAACCCTGTAATCGAGGGTTTGTTTGCTTGCTTGTGTGTCTGCCTGTGTGTAGGTGGGTCTGTATACTTTGTGTGTGTGGAAGGGGGGGGTGGGGGTCCACCTGTGGGTCTCCTTTGCTGCCATTTCCCACCCCTGCCAGTGTGTGTCACCAGGATGGTCATGACTGACAGGGAGAGGAGGGTGTGGAAGTGCTGCTTGCTGCCACATGAGGGAAAGTGCTTATATACAGTGTCTTTGGATTAAAACTGTTAAATATCACCATAAAAAATTTCAAGAGTGTCTTTTTTGGGGGATGGGGGGTGGGGGGGATTGGGGTGGTGAGCCAAGCGCTCTAAGCCTCTGTCGGGGTCTTCTCTGTTCCATTTTTCAGTGCTTCATCGTCGCCATTCTCATCCTCGATCACAACTGTGGATGACAGGGGAGAGAGTTAATGAGGGGGGCTCATCTTGGTGTGGTGTCTTGACAATTCACCACTGACTGACAGGAAGGCATGAAAGCCCAGGACCACCAGGATCCAGAAACCCTGCACTGCAGGAGCAGGAGTGCTGTTTGAATGGCATGACAGACCAACAGGAGCATGCGAAATGCAGACAGATGACCAGAAGCATGACTGCGTGTGATGCACATCTGTGAATATCTGAATTTCGTTTTCATCACTGTGCACCTGCAGATTTTTGCTTTCAACCGTCTGCCTCTTCCCCACGTCTGCCCATGTTGTATCAACGCACTACTGTACGTGCAGCTGCCTGTGCATGGATGTGCCATGACGAGCAGAGCCATGTTTTCCTCCAGGGTTTCTTTCATCAAGAATGCAGGACACACAAAAACAAACAAACAAAAAAAATGCACAAACAACAACAGCTTGAAGGCGTCACGTTAAGACGAAAAAATAAATAAATAAATCACAGTCACACAACATTTAAGCATGTCCAGCACATCCAAACGCTCATTGAGGTGGGGGACATTCAGCGCAACTCCGATGAGCGCGATTCAGCGGGCATTCATCAGCACGCACTGCGCATCCAACTCGTGTTGCAATGCGAATAGAATATTTAAAAACCCAAACACCTCACACACACATACACACACTCACGCACACAATTGCACACAATAGAGCTTGTCTCTGATCTTCCACCCTAATGAAAACCACGGCTGTCTGGCTGCACACTGAGACAGCCAATGGTTCACCTATGTGCGCTGTCAACACATCACCACACACAACCCCCCCCCCCCCCCCATCTTATTCTTATTATTAGTAATAATAATCATCATCATCATTATGATAATAATAATTACCCCGTTTGCTTCTGCCTATTTGTCCGAGTTTGGGCGGACGTTTATTCTGCGAGCCGCTGAAGAAGTTGTTGGTGTCTTGAAGACGACAGGTGAAGGAAAGGTGTCCCTCGTCGCCCTCATTTCCATAATGACTCATTTTTTCTTCGTTGAAAGGCAGCACTTCCGACATCTCCAAACGCGTCTTTATCACTAAGGCGCACAAAAGTGAAACGTGTAGCCGGTTCACCAAAGCTTGAGCCCCGCTCGTCTACAACAAGCAAAAGGAGATGAGGGGGAAAAACACAATGCAATCTGCTGACACGATCTAGCCCCTTTCTGTTTACCCCGAAGACACGTGTCTGTCTTCGTAGGTGCGCAACAGAAATATCAGTAAACCCCCCCAAAAAATGTCCTCAGTTTCCTCGCTCCAGGAGCTTCGGCAACATTATTGGGAATTTCCAGAGGTCTTTTTCTTTTGTTGTATTTCTTTTTTTTTTTTTTTTTTTTTTTTTAGTCTGTGCGTATTTCTCGGAAATGGAGGCGCACGTACGGAGGACAGTGGAGCGCCCGCTGGTTTGGAGCGGCTGAACCCGTCGGACGGAAAAATCTGAGGAAGAAATGGAAATTCAGGAGCGATGCAAAACACGGATCACCGGGAGACCTGGCGACGGAGCGGTACGGACGGAGGGAGGGCAGGAGGGGTGGTGGTGGTGGTGGTGGAGGGGGCTTCTGGTGCAGCCCAGGGAAGCTTCCCGTTGGAAGTCGTGATGTGCAAATGCTCCACTCTCCGGGATCTACGTGCAATCCGACAAATGGCTGTCGTATAGTAGGAGATGGCACAGAAATGCGAGCCCCGCTCGGATGTTTTGGAAAACGTCGTTTAACGCGCCACCACTCGACGAGGTGGAGAAGTCATTTTTCTGTGCCTGTGTTTTGTTTTGGGTTTTTTTTCTTCAATGTCACAAAGGTAGTTTATTTGGTCATATGGAGCTTGAACAGTCCACCTAGTCAGTGCTCACCAGAGGATGGCGCTATTTTCATAGACTGGGATGTGACTTTGGGGCCCAATGTCGCATTTCCAGTTCAATCCTTGAGGGCCTCCTCTGTTTTCAGCATGATTTCAAGAGGTCTGTAATTGAAATTTAGACAGATAGGCTTTGGAGATGTTACATTCAGTGAAATGTCCAGATAAATTTGCAAATCACATATTGCAATGGACATTAAAAGACTTTAATCGATTTCCCAAATATGGAAACGCAATATCACATAAACAAATAATGAAAAGATGACTACATCAGTTCTGGTTTTCCTAAAATGACCCCACTGTCTCCTCAGACCTTATAGGATCCAATTGAGAACATGTTTTGCTTGTTTTCCCTCCACAGAAAGTGCAAAGTTACAAGATCAGAGTGTTGTGTGAAAACTGGTGTGCTTTGTTAAACAAAGCCCCTGGGATTGTCTTTAGGTTGCAGCAAATGCTCACAGGTCCTGCCTCCCACTGCTCTCTGTACTGTTTACATTAACCCGTTTTCACAGGAACAGCATCACAAAGGGCTGGTCTCACAAAACACAAGTACGGGTACAGTAAAGGACATTAATATTGACACGTGACTATCCTTTCTCAGGGGCACTTTAATCAAATATCATTACGCCGACAATGAAATGAAAGGCGATATTCAATATTCTGTCAGGTACTCCTAAAGCAGGTGTAGCTTTGACACACCTACTGTCTGTGCACTCACAGGGACCATGATTTTATCAGAGGATCATTTTTCACATCGCAACATAACACTGACAAGTCTATATTGTTACACAATATGTGGTTATACTTTCACCAGAACGTATTTGTCTCTCTTTTTCCCACATTTTCCCATCTTTTGACCTGTTTAATCCCAAATTTTTCTCTGCAAAATAACTGCATACTTTTCATTCCTTAGACCTCCCTCACAAATAATATGTGTGTTGTTCTTTTTTTTTTATACAAATTATATGCCCCACCGTCAACAATTGTTGCTGGTTGGATTAAAAGGGTCCAACCCAGTGTGACTTTTACACAGTGACCAGTGCAGCTACACTGGACCTGGGCCACAGGACCATGATAAGTGCTATTGTAACAGGTATAAGTGGAGGGCAGACACTTTCAATCACGTGCTCTACAACCTGATAATGGATATGTTCTTGCTGTGGTTGGTTTAAAGTATCTGAAAATTTGGGATTAAGCATTTCTTTTCACCACTAAATGTTAAGTAGAGTTAAAAAAAACGTAACAGTCAACACTGGAGGCCAGACTGAGCAAAACTGTTTAATTCTCAAAACCCCCAAAATCTTTAGTAAAAAAACAATCTCATGCTTCAAAATCATTGGCCATTGCTCATGCCTCCCTTTATCAGAGGCCAGTCTGTTTTAGACTGGCCTCCATAAGAGTCATGATAAAGCTTCACATCAACAGGGAGGGCTCTTCCAGGTATTTCTAAGCCTATATTCAGATAAGAAGTCCTGTGCAGCAACATGAGGCAGGTGCAGTATGTTTGTGGCTACACTTTGTTTCACCAATAATGAAATACAAATCTGAGTCCAGTTTGAGAAACCCCTGACATATTATAGAAACTGCATATGAAACAGAACATGCATGTGAATAAGCCTGAGGATTTAAAGTTTGAGTTTATGAGTGTGTCAGTATTTTCCCTAACGCCTCCACCTGTGTGGTCTCACCCTGATCGTAGACCATCATTGACATGGCATCCTGAAAATAAAACTACGGCCACTGCTCACCTACAGAGTATCTTCTGGTTCTGTTTCCATCTACCTGAACTCAGCCATACCAGTTTAAGCCCCTCTTATGCCAGGATCTTGGTGTTTCCATCGTTTTCCCTCCCCTTTTGTTGTCTTGTCTTCCTGCCTTGTTTGTGTTTGTCTGGAGCTGGTAGGAGCTGGAGTCACCACTCACCTGCACACCTGCCAGCCATGTACAATCAAGCCATCTCCACTCCACCCTGTATAGAAGCCTGGTCCAGTTCACATTTCTTCGCCAGGTTGTCTGCTTGCCTGTGTGGTGGTGTGCTTTGGCCCAAGATTATTTGTCTTTCGGAGTATTAGTTTGATAAATGTCATATCACCCTGGCCATACCCACCTGGGTCCTTGTGGACTTTCTCTGGCCCCCTCAGACTCCAACTCCCCCCCAGCTCTAGCTCCGCCCTTCTGTGTTTACAATAAAGGACTTTCTTCAGCTATGAAAAGCTTTTCTCAGTGTTTATCTGCACAGTGGGTCCAGGTTCACACTTCCATCATGACATTCTCATCCACTTTGTTCTTCCAAGGAATGTCATCTGGCATTGTCATCTCTGTACAGAATCCAAGATCAATCCAGCCTGATCCTGTCTGTAGGTTCCTGATGGTGAAGCAAACTAGCAAACACGCAGATGGAGTCTCATTTCCCATTTCTCATTTCTCCTAAGACCCTAACGTGCCGAACTTACGCTGCACTTTGGGCATACAGTGAGTTTTGTGTTGTAATTCACCATGTGACCACTGGAACAAATTGGCAGTGAGAGTGAGTGATGTGGTTGTATCCCTCCTTTTATATATTCATAGGAGAAATGTATTTTTCATTTCTACAAATTTTAAAATCACCCAAGACCACAATTTATCAATGAAAAAATTTAATTTTGTGCTACAAATTGTCTCAATCTGAACATTCACTGCCAGTATTACATTTGCACTAGGTCTATGAAATTTGTTGTTTAGCTACAATTTCTGTAGCTGGCAGGGACCAAATCTCAGGGCCTGATAATATGAGAATACGAAATGGATCACCATTATTCAAGACATTATCAGAATAATCGGAGCAGTACTGACTATGAAAACAAATCTGCCTCTGGGACAACAAAGACTGTCTATCTATCTCAGTGGTTGAAAAGCTCTGCATATTTTCCACAGAGCCACCTTTGTTCTTTGACAGCTCAAACATTTTCAGACACAAATGGTTACTTTCATTATGTTCATTTTATCACTTTCTTCAGTATCTGGTGCAGGGTAAGTAGGATCCATAGATGGTTTGGTCTATCCAACGACGGAATTTCGACACTGCGGTGTAGACGCCCGGAAACTTAGCATCTCCGCAGCCATTGCCCCAGGACACCACACCATAGGCACGCCCACTGCACACCAGAGGGCCGCCAGAGTCTCCCTACAAGCACAAGAGGACACCTTCCATCAGTTACCTGGTCACAATGTGCCTCATGGAAAACCATTTCAGATTCACACAAGTGTTGTGCAAGAGCTGCTTTAAAATGAGCCGGACTTAACAATTGGAGACACAGGATGCAATAAATTTTCCCAAAAGTATGAGCAGTGGGGCCTTGGACGAGACTCTGTCAAGTGTTTACTACTGCAGCCATGTCATAAATGTCCCAGCCATGCCCGTTTGCTTCTTTGGATTAAATCAGAAAAACACAAAAGGATAGAAAGGCTTCTAAATGTCTAGAGAAAAACATGGCATTTGCCCAAAAATAAATGCAATTGTATTACTTCAAACAGAAACATATTTTCATTTTATGTTTTACATATAGTAAAGACTTTTGTTTATTACTGTTGAAATGTTATCTTCTCTATATAAAACTGTAAAAAGAACACATGTACCTCCGTTGCGAATTTTGAATATGTGAATTGTGTTAGATATGTAGCAAATTCACTTGAAATTTTATTTATGTATTTATTTATTTTTAATAAGGCTAAGTGGAGACCTTTATGGCACAACAGAGACTAAGCTAGGCTGAGAATGGCCTGTAAACAGTACATTCCCGTGACAGGGAAGCCCCAATTTAATGCCATTTTCTGTGTATTTTTATTCTATGTATTTCATATGCTAATCTCTATCTTCTACTTGGGAATACCAACACACAAGGTTGCCTACTCTAGCGTTAAATATAACACTTTTTAATTAGTCATTAAGTTCCTTACCTAAGGCAAAATATAGCCCACTGGTATATCACACGTTGGATTTCATGGAATTGTCTTCTCACACTAAAGGCTGGTGCAGAAATTCTCAGATCATACAAATAAAATCAGAGCATGCAGTTTTCTGGCGACCACAAAATACTGTACCCCAAAAATACAATGAGGTTTTTTGTCCTTGTGCTATTTCAGGGTTGCTTTTCTACCTCTTTTGCAACTATCATACAATTCCTGAGGGTGGACTGCCACTTGTTTGATGAAAGCTTGTCGCTGAAACAACACTGACACGATGATCGGTATCCTCATGCTGTTGTAGAGATGAGCTTCTCAAAACTGTATTATTGTTTTGCTCTGACAGGCGCTGATAAGAAGAGGATGCCCCTGTGCTAATTGATATACAGTGGGAGCCAAGGACAGTGCCAGAGAAACAGGTTTAATAGCTTTATAAAAGTGTGTTTGACACCATGGGCCAGATTGGACAGCCATTAATGTGCAACTCCCATTTAGCTCGAAGCTGAAACTGATTAAAATAAATGCATTCTGCTAATGAAAAGAGGGATAATAGCATTTGTTCCCTGTACCTTGCAAGCATCTTTGCCTCCAGTCCTGTAGCCAGCACAGATCATGTTTGCTGTTATGTTTCCATTAAAGGACTCACTGCTGTTACATCTTGCTGTGGAAACAATGGGCACTGTGACCGTCCTCAGTGCAAAGCGGGCCTGGCCTCCACCATGACTGTTGTAGCCCCACCCAGACACCCGGCATATCCGGCCTTCAACCAGACCTGTCCCCTGCCTGGGGAGAGGTGCCAACGACACATATTTGTTCAGCACCATGGGGGCCCGCAACTGGACAAAAAAAGAGGAGAGTGTGTTAATGATTTTGTGCGATGTAAAAGGGCTCAGAAATCTATTATCGAACTCTTCAGCCTTCCTCAGCTTTATGACATTTTTTATGGTAATTTGGAAAAAGTTTTAGACCCATGACCCAGCTCTCAACCCAGTTCCTGCTGCAGCAGAAAAGCTCTGATTAAAATCACATCACTGTCTATGTAGCACCAATCTGAAAAACACCTAAAAAGGAGAGAAAACTGTATATTAGACTAATAATTGTGAGATAGTTGGAAACTCAATAACAAATGGACGCTAGTGTTTCTCTGTCTGTTTAATGAACAGGCAACTGTTTGCTAATGGTTTACCATGTCAATTTTATAAGATGATATGTCAGTGTTTTGTGTTCAGATTGTTCTGCTGTCTCAGGAGGCTTAAAATCAATGAATGCTGCAGTCAAAACAAAAATACTGTTTTGCACGAAACTAACATTTTAGTACTGCTTTGAGATTCAGAGACTAAATGGAGATTCTGACTGTTGGAGCACTCTAAGGTTAAATAAAACAAAGCACAATCTATGGACATTGATGACATTATTGGGATAGATCCCAGCACTGTTGCTGCAGTACCTTGATGAGCATGATGTCAGCGTTGTTGGTACTCCTGTTGTAGAGGGGATGGGGGACCAACCTGTGGGGTTTCGCATACTGCTCAGTACCCTCAAAGGCATTTACTATGTAGTCACCCGCCACTATCATCATGTGCTCTGACCTAAACAAAGTCACAGAATGGGGCACACAGGTTAACCAATCCCGCTGTGAAGCCAGAAGAGTTTGTCTGCCAGGAGACAATGGCTGACTGCATGCAAAGAGGGCAATATCAGAGAAATACAGCCATTTTCCTTCATCAAGAGAAGGACAGATTCTCCCTCTCTCCCTCTCTCTCTCCGTCTCTCCCTTTCTCTCTCGTTCTCTCTCTCTCTCTTTCTCTCTCTCTCTCACACACACACACACACAAATGCTGTGCCAAGGTCAGATAACTCAACTGCATCTGCATGCTGTTTGACTTCCCAGTGGCCTGTATATGGGTTTACTTTACATATTGATCAAGCAGCATCATTTTGACATTACCTACCCAGAGCAGAATGGGTGTTTGCTTCCAGGCATCTGTTTGAACCATCTGCCCACAATATATAAAGTCATGCCAAATTAGCCACTACTCAGTGACTTCTACAGAGTGTATTGGAAAAAGTGCCAGAAGAAAGTCACTGCCCATGAAAGTGTCTCAGAAACAGTTTGATCTTTACCTCGAGCAAAGTTCAAACACAACTGTCCGGCCAAATCTGAGATTAATAAGGGAGGTGGAATTTAATACTAACCTGCTAAAGAGACAGAAAGACTGCCTTGATTCTTGTTTGATAATCCTTGAATTAACCACTATCTTGGGGTTCATAAAACCAAACGTTGTGGAGTCTCCAGCCATCCTGGTAGAGAGATAGGTGCAGCAATACTTTGAACTAAATGATGATGTCAGAATGGTAACACCCTCTCAATGACAAATCACGCTCATTGTGTTTACTATCTTAGCTGATGGGTATGTCAGTAATTCATAACCTATTACTGTTCAACATGAAATGTTAGGCGCTTACCAAAGTTGTTTGGATTCCTCATCTGGAGTTCATGAATACTCCTCACAGTAGTTGTTATGTAATTTCACTCTGAGCTGGGTATTCATGTAACCTTTCCACAATGGAAAGGTTACATGATACAAAATATAAATCAGTGACTTTTCAACCTTGAGGTTGACAGCTATTGAGCATTCTTACCCAATGTCACAGTGCGCCGCAGTCAGCACCCAGTACCTGTGAACCAATGATCCACCGCAGAAATGTTGACCTCTGGTGCTCTGCAGTGAAACAATGTATTTGATGGAGTTCGGAGCTGCGGTGTAACCACCTACTATACGTCCCTGCATGAGCACATGGCCTGTGTGAAAACACAAACATTGAAAATGCTAAGGAGGAATGGGAGCTGTGGCAGGTCAATTTACAATAGTTTGAATAAATCACAATAATCTGTGAAAATCACCCACACTGTAGGATATAGAAGTACTAAATCAAAGGCAATTAAAGCTTTTCAGGTGTTGAAGTTATTGCAAGTCAGTACTCACAAAGCTGGCAGAGAGTCGACATCAAAAGGTTCCCGAAAATATATATTTTTCCACTCTTTAGTAGAAACTCAACGCAATGTGTTTTTTGAGAAACTGAAGTGGGTTTTTCATGCATTTGTCTAAACCGCAAAATATCATAAACATCCTGCTGGTAAGAGCTCCCCAGGTAGGGATTTCAGTCACTAAAAAGTCCATCGTAAGAAACACAGAGAGAGTTCAGTGAACAAAAGAGAAACATAAAGCATGATACCCTCCTAATCCCCTCTTTCTCTCAGCCTAACAATTAGTGGTTTTCTGTCACCTGGGAGGCCACTGCGCAATGAATGTAATTCAATATAACCTGACCTTCTAGAGTCACCACCTTACTCTGGGCTCTGAAACATTAGAGTGAGGGCTCTTCCTACCTGCCTTATGCAACAGCCTGCCAATTATACATTGGCCTCAGGCTGTACATACAGAGATATGATAGGAACAGTGGTGACTATTTCCTGGAAACGTCTACAATTGCTGTCTGTGCCCATGGGTGGAAAGATATTTGAATTTTTGGTGATATGGTACAAGCAAAACTTTTGGAGGAGAGAAAAATGTAAACTTGTTTACTTGGATTGTATAGTTTAGAGTGTATTGTATAAAGCTGCAGCTAGAATCTGTTTGTATTGGGTGGGTATAAAGACTATAGGGAGAAGGGAATACAGCTGGTCAGGGCTGGTAACAAAATCTTTCACCATGCACTGCTAAAGTTACATCTCATTTGTTTAATCTGTATAAACGCATAAGTATTAAAATGCAGTTTCTCATGAAGTTATGTACTAGACCATCTCTAGACTGGGACCAGTTGCCAGGCAACCAGCTGAGTCTCAGGATGTTTCTGCCTCCAGTCATGAGACAGTCTGGAAAATAACCCCTTAAAACCGAGTACTGTAGATGTAATGTGTTATTTAATTTGTTTTTTATGGGTTGGCAGGATTTGTTATCTTACTGCAGCTAACTGTTGCTCCATTTTCAGTCTTTATGCTGAGCTAAGCTGCTCTGGGTGGTAGGGTCATATGAATCCTACAAATAGTCATGCAACACTGAATAAGCACATGTTGAACTATTCTGTAGAAAACCCTCCTGCCCCTTCCTTTCCAGGAAATAGACCAGTTTAAATCAAACTATTCCTGCTGATAAAAGTGGTCGACTTCTTAACATCTGTTGAATGAAAACATAAGACGTATATACAACACAATCAAACATTTTAAACTGAGCAAAGCAGAAAATTTTCGGCTTGCAAAGCCGAAAAACGTACTCACTGTGGACTGTCATGAGGTCCAGCAGCACAAGACATGAACACATGAGCAGATTCATCATAGCTGTAACGGTGCTGGGATGTTATCCTATTCCATAACAACAGCCAAACCTCTGCAGCCACTCAGCCTATGTCCTCTACTCCTATCTGCTGACCCAGGCTGAGCATCCACTCCTTTCTGAAACTGTAGGAGTCTCTTTTTACCGGGGGGGGGGGGGTTAATTTCATCGTTCATCATGTCGCACCAGGGTCCAACACAGTAGCATTGATTGAAAAGGAAAGAGACAGGAGAGAGAGCAACAAAGTTCACCTTCAAAACTGCCCAGCACTCCCCCCTCCAATCCCTGCACGATCCCAACTCTTTTTCCTGACCCTCCTGACTTGTCGAAAGGCTTTACATTGTTGCCATAGCAACACAGGGTACTGTGCCAAGCAGGTTCATCTATACTGTATCAACATGCTCTGTCTTCTTCACCATCCAGGCTTATCTGTGCTGAAATGTTTCAACAGTCTACTGCATGTGTGTGTGTGTGTGTGTGTGTGTGTGTGTGCATGCATGGCTTTCTTTTCTATCTGTGGAGAGATTCACATCTGAGTCAGACATCGTAGATGTTTTTTATGCAGCAGAGACACATATAATTGTTTCTCTGTATAAGTTGGAATCACCAGTTAGCACTGACTCCGCATCCACAAAGGTAATAACTCGTTATCATTAGTCTGATCATCATCCACAGCATGGGAGGAGAATCTTGCCTGACCTCCTCTTGTCCCACATTTAGAGCGAGCTGAATAATTGATGCTTCAGCCTGTAGAATGGGAGAGGCGGCTTTGTGTGGCCTCCCACTGTCAGGTGTTTCCTGAGCACTAACCCGACTTCTCTGACACTCAAACACAAGGTTATTTCTTCTATTTCAAAACTTCAAACAAACGTGGGCAATCTCAAGCAAACATCTTGGAAATATTAACATTTAAGCTCAGTTAAGCCAAATTAGAAAAATGTCTTCTCACTTACCTCACTTAACCTACTTTATTCATGAATAAATAAATACAATCTATACCTAAATCTACATCTTTAGTATATTAGAGTGAATTTGTCCATTGTAGGCTACAATGGCTACAAATGAGACATGCATTGCTTACACCGTCACTGGATATTTTATACAAAAACTGACTCAGTTCGAATGGATTTCTCATAAACTGCACTTTCTCCTGATATATATCAGTGCAATGAAATGTAATAAAATATTGCCCACTGCTTGTCCAAGCACAACAAATGATATTCAGGTTTACTGTATTTGAGCAGTTGCAGCGATATCCAAGATGACTAGTGGTTTGTGGGAGACCGTTTTTGTTTTGTTTTGTATATTTATTCTTGCGATGAAATAATCCTGTAAAATACACAGTTGAAATAATGTTATTATTCCCAGCTGCACGATTAATAATATGCACCAATAATGTCGTCCACCATTGTTGCCAAAAACTCTCAATGTAAAGTTAAGATGAAGATTAATTTAGAGAAAAAATGGGGGCATTCAGTATATCCAGAACAAAAGTTTACATTGGACAAAACAAGTCTGGGTGGTGACAATATTTCAGAGACACATGGTCTCCTGTGACTTACCACATGTATGTATATACGCATGTATATGCACATGCAGTTTTGTACTCCTGTTTGTTACCTCAGCTGTGCACCTGAGGGTGGGGGAAGCACGATATCACCTTTCACATTAGAGTGACACCTTAGGGAGTAGAGACTCAAGGCTGTATGGAGGCTATGGGTTACAAAGCCAACACTCAGTGTGTTGGAAAAAACCTGTTAGGGACATAAATGAGAGTGACAGTTGGGGATATGAAAGAGGGGAGGGAAGGAGAGGAGAGGATGAACACTGAAGACAGGAGTCTCTGCTGGATAAGATTTATGAACACTTGGGGCTAGACTGCAGCTCTGAGTTAGCTCTTCTCACCATGAACATGACTGCTTTATGTTAGCGATAAGACTGAGGAAAAAACAAAAGCATGTCAGACATAGGAGTACATGACATCCCACATTATTGATTAATTAATAACTAAATAATTAATTTAAAAAGATTCATGAGGAGAAGTTTTTCGTTGTTGTCTCATAGGTTTTAAGTTGTCATAATCAGATAACATACCAACTTATGACCTGCCCTCTGTAGCATTCCTGGATAAAGCAACCAACATGTCTGGGGAGTATATTCTATCATTTCTCTGGCTTGTTGGGTTTCATTTCCATTAAGTTCCACTTTGTCTCCACGTCTGGACAATAGGCTGAATCTGTGAGAACAAAGGGCTTACAAAGACAGGCATAGTGAAAGATAGGGCTATGGTCTTTGTTTTGTTTTGTCTTTTTTTTTTTTTTCATACTGGGTCAGACTTTCTGCTTTCTGTGTGCGAGCAAGGAACTTAGATATTTGGATAATGGCAGGAACAATGAAAGTGACAGGCATAGCTACAGTATAAAAGAAGCTTGAGAGTTCCCAAACTGGATGTCCCGGTATGAGAGGAGTGTGTGACAGTGGGTGTGCATGTGCGTGGATGCTAGAATTGGACTGTTTTCTTACTTGACTCTTGATAAGGTGAGGCAATTTAGTTTATGTATTGTTTTTGATCAACTGTGATAGTGTGAAACTTCAAAATAATATAGCATTGTCACAAATGTGAAATGTTCCCCTCTTTACATGCACCTGTAAACTGTAAGTCTCAATGCACAACAAGTCCCTTTAATACTAGAATACAGACATCTGGAAAATAATGAGAGAGAATATAGATCAGGAATGTTTTCTGGACTTTTTATATTCCTCAGAGTGGCTCTAAATCAGGCAGGAAATATAACAGTAGCAGAAGAATAACTACTGAAACTGATCAAACCACTTCTGCACTACAGCAGTGATTTGCACTGTCTGTCTGTCTGTCTTCTGAATTTATAATTTTGTTCATGGTGGGTGACAATGTAGGAAGTCCTCAAAAAAAAAATTGTTGTTAGCTTGCCTTTGTCTCAGTACATAAAGAGTCCAGTGGGAAGCTTGAGTGTGATTCTGAGACAAGTAAAGTGCTTTTCTAATTGAATCCAAGTTTTTCTCTAATCCATTTTTTTCTTTCTTTCTTTTCCTTTTTCTTTTTTTTTTTTGGTAGCTACTAAGATGAAGTTGGGGCCATCTTGTCACCTCTCGCTGCTCCTTCTGCTTATTATTGACCGAACAGGTGAGAAGCAATTTCAACTGCAGGCAGACGTGTATACTGATTTTTAATTGACAACAATGTGACTGAATTAAGCCTTTCTGGCTCTGTGTGCCTGACCCCCTCCTTGGCTTTAAGGTGTTTATGGTAAACGGATCGTAGGGGGGGTGGAGGTGGAACCCTACATCATCAAGTATCAAGCCTCCCTCTTGTTCATGGACTACCACTTCTGTGGGGGCACCCTCATCCACCCACAGTGGGTGGTGTCTGCTGCCCACTGCTGGAGGCCGTAAGTCACTGCAGGTTTACACATGTGGCTCTCTGACTGAGGGCCCAAATCACTGGATGGCTCTGAGCCCTCAGTCTGTCTCAAATCTGTGTGGGAAAGAATATTTGAACAATCTGGAAATACCTTTATGTGACCTTGAAAGAAGCGATGGATTATCTGATTAGTAGCCAGCCAATGTACCTGAATCTTGAGGCAGTTTGAAAATCGTGACCTCTGCCTTCTGTTGTGTTCGTAGGAGCCACCTGATCCAAGTGGTCCTTAGTGAGCACGGTATTTACAAGGTGGAGGGCTATGAGCAGATTTTCAATGTCTCCTTAGTCATCAGGCACTTCCAGTACCAACACTGGACATTTGACAACGACATCATGCTGCTTAAGGTGAGTGATGACGGAGGAAGAGGCAGTGATCCAGATAAAATTTGATATAAACATTTATATGAGGCCCAAGCTAAAGCCAAAATCAGATGTTGATTTCTCTGTATTCTCAAGTATTGCTTGCCAGTCTTGATGGACCTGACCAGTCACTCACAATCTGTACTTTTCCCACAATGCCTTTCAGTGAGTATTGTTGGAATTCACTGGCACTTTTGCATGTTAGCCTTTTTTGGGATTCTTGTTTATATTAAATGTCCCCAGGCAAGAAGAACATGTGCCGTTGCGACATCCAACGTCCATACTGCTGATTTGCTTTTTTGAGTGTGCTTCCCTTTTCCAGATATCTGTTCACTTTCCACGCTTACATTTCTCTATTTTATGGAGAAAAACATTGAATTAAACAACTGCTTGCAGATTCATTTGTATCATAATTCTTCATCCATCTCTTTGTCCTTATTTATGTATTTTCGATGATTAACCTACTTGCAAAAGAATCATCCAGACAATCTGTAAAACTATCAGCACAGGTCCAAGGTCCCAGTACACAACTGAACAACTGTTCAGTTGTTGCTATGCAATGTACTGAACTAGCGCTATTTCAGACAGTTACTTTCAGCCATTTTATATAATGATGTTCTTCAGATCCTTGTGATGTACCTATTTATTTATTTATATTTATCTGTTTATGATCAGTGTTATTACAGTATTTTATCAATCAATTGCACAGCCAGCAGAGGCCATTTTGAAGGGAAGCCAACCTCTTAACTTACATTGAAGAAACTCCTTTCAACTGCATATACAAAGCTACCTCCAGTATTAGCCTAATATGTTGATTGACTGTGAATGACTGTTCTGTTCTCTGTGGGTCAGTTGGACCGGCCAGCTATCATCAATGCCATGGTCGAGCCAGTTCCTTTGCCAGATCCGGACTCACCCCCGCTGGCTGACCTTGCCCGGTGCACAGTCAGTGGCTGGGGTGTGACCTGGCTCAACAGCTACAGCCTGTCACCTGTACTGAGGTCTGTGACCGTGGACATTTTCTCTAACTGTTGGTACTACTACTACTTCAGGATCACGGACAACATGATCTGTGCTGGCTCAGTCTTTGGCGGAAAAGATTCATGCCAGGTAAGCCATAAGCTCGTGTTTGTCCACAAGAGAGAGATCTCTTGAACTGGTAATTGAATACTTTCAGTTAAGCAGTAGGTGTGGAAGAAAAAGGGTAAAACACAATGACTGCTGATGATGAGGTAATACCTGAAAATTATTTAGTGATATATTGTAACATTAATGTTTCAGTGTCACATACATACAGAAAATACAGGCATACATACATGTTGGCTTAAATTTTCATCATGTACTGTTTTGAATGTGTCACATTATAGGACACAAACCTCAACGCATAAGGTGAAAACACAGGACTGAAGCTATAATATTGCTCTGACGTTAATTGAAAGCAACAATTAAAATCAGGTATAAATTGTAGATAGTGGTAAAGCTGCATTAATAAACACTTTTGGCCACTTGGGGGCAGTGGAACACACTAAAAGCTTTTGTATCGCCTTATAAACTTATCAAACATGTTGAAACTCCAAAAATATTATTATTACATAAAACTATGAATGATATATTACATGAATATTATATATTTGGGGTCTGTTCCAGCCAACTGACAAGTTTAATTTATTACATTTAATTCCATCCATTCATTATCTACACTGCATGTGCCTGACTTCACCGTGGACAGGTCATCAGTCAATGACATTGAGACAAACATTCACACTCACACTCAGGCCTACAAGTCCCCAATTGACCTAAGCGTGCATGTCTGACCTAAGCTGGAGGAACTTACTTAGCCTCAGGGAGATTATGCAAAACTCCCACACGGAAACCTCAGGTCCAGGAACTGAACACAGAACAGAGGAGATCATTGTAGGAAGATAAGATCAAGTTTCACAATGATGTGTCACCACTTCTCTGGAAAAAAAAAGGCCTGCCAGCTGGCGTGCAGGACTGAACCACTACCACAACCCTACAAGAAAACAATACATTTTCCGTTATGATCAACCGAGAGCCACAAAAACTTCATTTCTCATAAGTACAGTTTTTATTTTTCATTAAAATATGTTGCAACACCCTGACACATCTCATAGTGCTCACTTCTCCATTCTCAGGGGGACTCTGGAGGACCTCTTGTCTGTAATGGTAAATTTGAGGGTATTGTTTCCTGGGGCATCGGCTGTGCTTATGCCTATTACCCTGGAGTCTATACCAAGGTCCGAAACTACCACAGTTGGATCAACTGGGTCATCCAGAACAGCTAGTGAGCTTCTTCGAAACAAGCTCAGCCAAGACTGTGAGGAAGATTTGTATAGATCCTGATGAACCCAGTGGATTTGTGTTGCCTTTTTTATATTTCTTTTCTGTGAACATGAGGATATTTTCCAAAAAGATGATCTGTGACATACTGTGCATGAGTGCAAACTCATTAAAGCTACCCAGATATTCTATTGTGTTGTCTGAAGTGATTTTGGAATTCATTTTGAAATTTTAATCCTCCACATCACCAATGACTAATTAAAGGAGTGAAAGAGCAATTTGACTCAACAATGAAGATTGACATTTCACACACTGTCCCCTCTGTTTATGATTATTACACTAATAAACAGCAGAGGAGGAACCAAAAATATTATATTTGTTTTCCCCTGACCAGCAAACTGGACTAATCTCAACTTTACTGTTACCACTGGTTAAAATAAAATCCAACCCAACCCAACTACCTCCCTCTCCTACTGATGATATGACACTGTAGTGAGTTATTGGCTAACGCTGCACCCTCACTCCCTTCCCTCTGACTATATTAATCTGTGCAACAACAAAATCTTTCACTTTCATTTTTCAAGAACAACCACACAATCATCTGGAGGCAGAATGTCTGAACCAACCATCAAGGATCTTATCAAAAAATCTCTGGAGGCAAAGAATCAAGCTTACTGCCCTTACAGCGAATTCAGAGTAGGGGCTGCTGTCCTGACAAGTAATGGCCAATCTTTTACAGGTAAAGTGTGTTTGTACATTTGTACAGAATGATTATTGGATATATGAGTTTGAATTCAGGTTCAGGATGGACAAAAAAAAAAAGTTTTTATTATAGTATGTGTTTTTCCACGTCTGTCAAGTTCTTAACTGTTATTTGAGCTACATTATTACAGAGCTTGTGTTACAGTCAAGTCTATTATTGAACTGTTGTTGTTGCTTCAGATAAAATGATGGTAAAAGTCACCAGAATGTACTTGTTTATTTGTTATGTATTTATGAAGTACTTTTCACAGATAAGAGAGGCACAGTGTTTTAAAGATCCCCTTTAATAATGTATTGCTGTATTATTCTGGGTTAGTTTACAGCAAATACCATTAAGCAGCAAATGAGCAGTGTGACTGGAATGATCATTATTTGTGATTTTAGGTTTCCTTATTCCACCATTCCCATTTGCAGGGTTTGAGGCCACAGACTAATAGTATGCTATGATCGTTTGTCTCTCTTCAACAAGACAAAAGCAACAACTTTTTTATTTTGTACTTTTATAAATTCATGTTTCTCAGGAACTTAAGTGATATTTTGTCACTATTATGTCACTAACAGTAATGTATATTCTTACATCGATGTTAAATTGTGAGGCAAAGACTCCATTGTCCTGTCCATCTTGCTGGACTGAGCAAAGCTTAGCAACTCACGTGTACCTCAGTGGGACTGTCCAGTCAACAGTCAAAGGGGCAAAGTGCCATCAACTGTCACTTGTGGATATGTAATAAACAGACGGGCTCTCTGAAGGCAAACTGCCAATTTCCTCAACTATCTTTCCTAACATGTCGGAACTTGATGTCATCATCTGCAGGTTGCAATGTGGAGAATGCTTGCTACAACCTGGGTCTGTGCGCAGAACGGACTGCCATGGTTAAGGCAGTGTCAGAGGGCCATTCATCTTTCAAGGCGATAGCAATTGCCAGGTACTCACCAATTCAGAACCAAGAACAATCTTTTTATTTATGTATTATCACGGCTCATCTTTAACAAACACTCTGTATTTTTCAAGATAAATCAAAACCATTTTAGCAGCTGTTGCAGCAAGAAGGAAAGAATGAGCCTCTCAAGTACAATGTCAACATGCAAACATGCCCCATGCACCCTGACTATTCATTTAATCAACACTGTAACTCATTGCCATGTGTCCTAAATAAAAAAGAGGGGTTGGAAAAATAATTCCACAATTCAAAATCAGATGCATGTGTGCCTATTTAGTAGCATAACTTTTTTGTTTCTGTTTGGTTTTTTTCCATGCTCTTCGCAGTGATATGAAGGAGGAGTTCATTTCCCCATGTGGTGCTTGCAGACAGTTCATGAGAGAGGTATTGTCCTTAAATGCATTTTTAGAGGAGCATTTAGTTTATAGTTCATGATGTTTGAATCAAATCAAATTTTATTTATATAGTGCCAAATCATAGCAAAGTTACTTCAAGGCACTTTATATATAGAGAAGGTCTAGACCGAACTCTTCATTTTCAACACCCAACAAATTCCTCGATGAGCAAGCACTTGGTGACGACGACAAGGAAAAACTTCCTTTAAGAGGCAGAACTAGACTCAGGGTGAGCGGCTGTCTGCCCCGACCGATTGGGTTGGGTTGGGTTGGGTTGAGATGGAAAGATGGAGGGATAGAGAGTGAAAGAGAGCAGTAGGAAAGAGAACATAGTATAAAATTAGTAAAACATACAGGTGTTCAGAATACTAATGACTGATACCAGTAAAAGCATGTTAGTAAATATCAGAGTGTTGTAAAGTAAGAGGTAATTTCTTAGGATTTAGTTTTTAAGAGACAGGCAATATCTAGACTGCATTGTGCTAATAAGAGGATGTCCCATCTATTGTTTGGAGCTTTGTGCATGGATTTGTAACTATGAAGTCTTTTCTTTACAGTTCGGAACAAAATGGGATGTGTACATGACCAAGCCTGACTGCACGTACAAAAAGATGACTGTGGAGGAGCTGCTGCCATGCTCCTTCGGCCCCGATGACCTGACCGAGGAAAAAATGACCAAATGAATAACAAGCATCCACTATAATACCAAACACACAACTGTTCTTTCTTTGAATTGCCATGACATGTGTTGTGCTGAATAAACATCCATCTAGTGATATACAACATGTGATATTTTTGTATCATTTATGAATTTTAAATGCAAATTTGTCCCTCATATAATGCAGCCAGACTATTCACTGAACTTTTTTTAGTCCATTTAACTAGATTAAGACGTAGAATGCTGTGTTGATGTAGATAAAAATATTTATTAGTTTAAATTAGCATGAAGGAAATTACATAAATAAAGCAGGTCATCCATATTTTCAAATTAACTGTTATGGATAGGAACTGAATGAAGTTCAAACAAAGAATTTGTATATTTAAATAAAAATTATTTTGAGTTACAGTGTACAGCAAATGTTATTTCAGAGCAGCAAATAAATCAGTTATAAAGAGCAGACAGAGGGGGTGAAACATTTACACTGCCAGTGCAAATTAACTAAACATTTATTAGTGATTTTAGGTCTACTTAGGCTACTCCATGCATTAACATTTACAGTGGTTTAAGGGCACACACTTAGAGAGGGGAGGACTACTATACTAGGACTTACTGTTTCTCCCTGATTCAGACAACTGGCAAAAACTTTTTATTAAAGGGAAATTTACCCCAAATAAACAGTTGAAAGTCAAAAAGGCAGATTTCAACATTCTTGTACGACTTACTAAAAAAATAAAATCAAACATCTTAAGAATTCAAACTTGACTGGTAGCATATTTAATGTTAACTCCTTAACCAAAACAGCAGCAAGACATAGCAACCTGGTCTGAGCAGAAAAGCATCAGGATGAACCCTAAATGTGTGTATGTAAATACTATTAGTAAATTCATTATTGCTGTTTGCCAGGCTGAGATATTTTGTTTGTCTTATTGTATTACCAGAATCAAAAAGGTCACAAAAGATCTATGATGGTCAACAAAGGTTAACATGTTTCATTGAAGGCTCCTGAAACTTCACAAATGAAATAATTTCTAAATAAATTCAGCACAGCAGGATCAGTTTACAAGCCTTTATCCCTACTAACCTGTTTCTATGTGGAGAGCTGATCATATTTAGTGTGTTGGTGTGAAGGTTGTCAGTGCAAGAATTCAAACTAATTTTGGACACTTTTACATTCTATATCTCTTTTGTTATAGACTTTCTCCTGCTCCGCCTTTATGAAAGATATGAAGTGGTGTCGTACGTACTCAGTGCGACTTAGACTAAGCATATTTTAATCTCATGTCTACAAGTTTAGTAAAGGTTTGTATAAATTGTTCAGTGCTGCAACTTAACTCTGCAAAGGAGGAGCTAAAACGTAATTTGAACCCATCAACAAAGACTTTAATCATTACGCAAGACCATAAAGTGTAACTGCCACTATTTGTACCAAATTTACTTTGACCTTAGGAGGTGTTAGCGGTTTCATCAAGAGAGGGCCATGCGGGGACATGTAATCTGGGCAGGGTGCCCTCCATTAGCCTTTCCATCCATAGTCCCAGCCTGTCAAGTTTATGGTGGACTTCTATGCTAGTGGCCCTACTGGAGCCTCTCTTGGCACCACCCCCATCCTCCCTGGAACATGACCGGGATCGAGAGTGGGAGCTAGACCGGGACCTAGAACGGGACTTTCTCCTGTTGTCCGAGGAGAATGAAGACTCGGATGATGAGTCGTTGGGATCGTCCCCCGTAAAGACGGGTCTAAAGAGGCAAAAGTACTTCTTGTGGCCATTTAGAGCAAGAACATGTCCTGTGTAGTCTGAAGTCTCTTCATCTTCATCAGACTGGGCCTTGCTTTCTGCTGCCCAAGAGGTTGAGCGGAGTAGAGACGGCATCCAATTGCAGTGTTTATCGATGTTGAGGAAAGAGAAGTGGAGGGTCTGAGTCCTGTAATGGCACAGGGGTTTTAGGATGGATAAGTCGAGCAAGCAGTCATTGATTGAAAATGTGTAACCGGTGCCATTTTAGTGGACCACAAAAATAACGAGGAAGATACATTTCTGTACCATCATTGATGATCTATGATTTTGCCTTAGTTTCACATTTATTTTATATATTTATATTTTATTCATGATAAAATTCAGGGGGCACAAGATGCCATTTTAACAAGGATATGCTAAAAGGCAGGCACAAGCACACTTAAATTACTAGTATTGTACCACTCAGACTATTTTCACTTTGCGTTCCCGTTTATCCAGAATCATGTGGACCTTGACTTTTGATCAAAATTAAATCAATTCAAGCTAATATTTCTGCCACATTTAAAACCATTTCCTCAAGTCATTGCTGAAATCTTGCATTCAAATGAGCGGTACAGACACACAACCCAAAGACATAAAGCCTGCAGCGCTGGCTGTCAGTAGTTTAGACGCTTAATGAAAACCTATACATATTATACAGAGTGCTGAAACTTACCCAGAGAAAGAGAAAACCTCTTTGGCAAATTTCCTGAGCAAGGCATTCTTTGACACGTTGGCAAGCACCAATAGAACGTTGATGTGTCCAGGCATCAGCTTGACTAGATTACTGATGTACGTGATGTCTGTCAGCTCTGTCACTTCCACAAAGTCCTTTTTAGGAGGACGGCTACATGTACCAATGACAAAGACAGGCAGATGTTAAGTTAACAGGAAGCAGAAGGTAAGTGAAAAAAACATTTCTGTGGAATTTATCCCTTATTTTTTTAGGTGGCCTTAGGAAGGGGTCAGGTCACAGTCAAAGATGAGAGGGATCATTGAATCTGTGTCGCAATGTACTTAAAAAGTTTTTCCCTTCAATACCACAATGGAAACAGGATTGACTTCAAAATATTTGATGCAAGACAGGGCTAGTATCTCAGATTGAAAACGAAACTATCAAAGGCGTTTCCTAGAATATCAATGTTGCAATGAGCTACACCCAACCATTGCATTTGGCTGCCAAATTTACTCTAGCCACAGGAACTCTTGTACACACAGAGAAAACACTCAATATCCACAGAAAGAGGCTCCAGGTTAAGGAATAAAACCCAGAAAATTCTTGGTGAGATGTGACAGTGCTAACCACTGCAATTTAATTTCAATATAATTTTGTCCTCCTCAACTTGTCTGGGAAAAAAAAAAAATTGGCTCTTAAACTGGTAAATGCTTCACTATCAACACCAGCTACTCAATCATATGTGCACACATGGTGGGAATTTAGACCTGAAAGATGTTGGCTGCAATCTTGAAGACAGGACTGAACCACATGCAGGCGATTTTAACCACTCCAAGCTAAAAACAATGCTTCCCAAATTCCATCAGCATGTTTCCTGCAAGACGAGAGGAAACAAAACCTTGGACCATGTTTACACAAACAGGCAGGAGCTTACACTGCAACCCCCCTCCCCCACATGGGACAGTCAGACCACCTTTTGTTTCTCACCCCCAAGAACTCCCCACTCATCCAACGTGTGAAGCCACCCTCAGATGTTTCCTTCCTGAATGAGCTAAATCACTTTTATGCTCACTTTTATGTCACAGGGTGATGGTGACCACGGAAGACCAGCCCCTCTCACTCAACACTACAGACGTCCATGCTGCACTGAGCCGGATCAATGCACGAAAGGCTGCTGGCCCTGAAGGCATCCCTGGGTGTGTGCTCAAAGTATGTGCGGAGCAGCTCGCAGGGGTTTTCACTGACATTTTCAATCTGTCCCTCGACCAAGCAGCTGTGCCAACATGCTTCGAATCCACCTCCATCACTCCGGTACCGAAACACTCCAGCCCGACGTGCCTTAATGACTACCGCCCTGCAGCACTCACACCCACTGTTATGAAGTACATCAAGCGACTGGTCCTGGCACACCTGAAGACCTGCCTTCCACACACACCTGTACCAGTTTGCCTACCACCACAATAGGAACACAGAGGATGCAGTCTCCATTGCGCTGCACTCAGTGCTCACACATCTGGACACTAATAACACTTGAAACACAAGAATGCTGTTTGTTGAATTCAGCTCAACGTTTAACACTGTCATTCCCTCCAAGTTAATCACTAAACTTGGAGATCTGGGCATTAACACCTCACTCTGTCACTGGATTATGGACTTTCTGACAAACAGACCACAGCATGTTAGGTGAGGACACACCTGCTCCACCACCATCACACTAAACATGGGCATACCACAAGGCTGGGTGCTGGCCCCATTCCTCTACTCCCTCTTTACCCACGACTGCAGGCCTGTACATGGATCCGACTCCATCATCAAGTTCGCGGACCACACGACAGTGATCGGTCTCATCAGCAACAACGATGAGAGAGCCTACAGGGAAGAGGTACAGCATCTGGCCACTTGGTGCGCTAATAATAACCTGCTCCTAAACACCAGCAAAACGAAGGAGCTCATCCTGGACTTCAGGAGAGGAATAGGAGGCATGTACGATCCCATTCTCATCGAAGGGATGGCTATCAAACGTGTCTCCAGAGGACACTAAGGAACCACCACCTGTCTTCGGCCATACTGGTGAACTTTTATCGCTGTGCGATTGAGAACATCCTGACCAGCCGTGTCACATTATCAAAGACTCCTCTCACCCTGCCCATAGACTGCTTGCCCTTCTGCCCTCTGGCAGGCGCTTCAGGAGCCTCCGGACCAGGACCAACAGACTGAGGAACAGCTTTTTCCCCAGAGCTGTCTCCCTATTGAATTCTGCCCCCTGCTGACCTGCCCCTATACATCACCACACACTCAGCGTAAACTTTATATTATGTATATTTTGCACATTAATATAGTATAGTATGTTCACTACACATCAATATGTACATCTTATATCCCTTGAATATTCCCTGTATATCTGTATAGTAGGTATATTTGTATTTATATTCATAATACATTACACATATAATATTCATAATTTATATTCTGTACATAATGTTATTTGCACTTTCTGCCTTTGCGTTTCTGGTTAGATGCCAAACTGCATTTCGTTGCCTTGTACTTGTACATGTGTAATGACAATTAGACATGTACAAGTACAAGGACAAGTTGTATCTAATCTAATCTAATCTAATTTAATAATAACATCTGACAGTTAGGAAAAAAGTATATGTCATCGAAAGGTTTCTGATGGTTAATGATACATCTATGTAATAAAATGTTACAATCTCTATCAGTGTTGCAAAACTTACAAGGCAATGAGGTAGATTTAAGGGGTCTGCTCAAATCAAAAGTAGGTCAGGGAGTAAAATTGTTGAGAAATTAGTTAATCCAATTTGGCATCATCTGGTCACGAATTAACCGATACACTTGCCAATGAAATATACTTGTGTGTATTTAAGACGAACATGCAACATGTGTATCCTCATCTCTTTTGCTGCTTTTTTTTCCTCTCTCACTATTGCTCAGAATAAACTATGAACCAAATAAAACTACTCGCTGTCCTGTTGAATTAATCAGGGTAAACTGTCCTGTGGTGTTACAGAAATTATTTGAAAATGAAAGGATGCATCAAAATTACAACAATCCAGAAAAGCCCAAAAAGTCCTCGCATACACAATGACTAAACAGACTAAACAAAATCATCTTCTACAGTCTGTGGATACAGTAGATTGTCTGTTTGGAACTCACACTTTCGTTTTGAATCTACTGTGACTGCATTCAGAGTCTACCTTGTGTTTGCTTCATGTAATTACATTACCTTGAAGTGCTGGCCCTACTTGTTGGATCATTCTCAGTTTGTGGTTGTTCCCTTGGCTTAGGTTTGCGGGGTTTGTTTTCCCCTGGCTCACTGAAAATATACCACAAAGAAGAAATGATTAGTGTGGAGAAAATCCTAACTATTGTGGCAACACCACCAAGCCATCATTAGAGTTTAAACCAGGAACAATCATGTAGACTTTAAAGTTAAATGATGGAAACAAACGCTAATTAACAGATTTCTACTGTAGGTCTAATTAGCATCATTAGTTTCAAGTCAAATGTCGAGGCTTAAAGTTAAAATATCTAAGAGAGTGGCTTCTCACCTGAAGGCCTGGATGATGACAGTGCCAAAAAGAATGAAGAGAGCTGAGAAGATCAAGGACAGTATGGGCATCATCTCTCGCCTTGAGACACACAAATACAAAGCAGCCCAATATTAACCAGGGACAGCCATTACTGTCTTCATTAGACCCATTCAGATTGTTCTGTGTCATTAGCTTTGAGGAGATATATCACAGCTATAATGGAAAGCTGTAAATTTCTACACACAGAACCCCCATCAGGCGACAATCCTAACACTTTTATGGAGCGTGATTCAGCTTCTGATAGAATATCAGCAAAACTCCAACACAGTGTTTTTCTTTTTTGCTGTTCCTGGCAGAGTGTTGTCTTACCAGTTTGAGTAGAGAAGGTCATCGTATATCTGAAGAATGTAATCATAGGCAGTATTCATCCACTGAATAATGAAAATCTGAAAAGGGATCAGAGATAGAATAAAAATGAGCGCATGTCTGCGCTGAGCTAGAGTGGTGGTCTAATAACTGCGGTGAATGAACGGTGACTTACAGGGGCCATTTCGTTGTTGAGTTCTGGCAGAGTGGCGTCTGAGCTCAGGTAGGCCGGGTCTTTCTGGAGGAGCTCCAGCTGTTCATGGAGGCGGTACTTGTCTTCTTCACTGCCGTTCCAGCCACCGCTTACAGAGCGGTACAGGACCTTACCAGCCTGGCTCCGCCTCTCCAGAATCACCACCTGTCAATGCATGAGAGAGCACTTGCCTCTGTAAGGGGATACAACTTAAACTCTGTGCATTCAGGGTAAAAAAAAAAGGGTTTGAGTAGCGTTGATGTCTGTTTAACGGGAAAGACATCCCAGTTTGGATGGGAAATTGTAAATTATACCAGGAGTCTTGTTTTACTTTACATATGTAAAACAAAGGCCTGACAAAGTGTTTCTGCCACCAACCTGAGGTGAGAGTGAAGCCTGGTTGTGAAGCAGCACATGACAGAGGGGCTGCTGTTGACTCTGATAGACGTATGCAAAGCGGAAAACGTCTTTTCTGTTAGCTGAGGCAAAGTCCAGGAAAGCCTTATTGCCTGCAACAAATGCTGGGTCCTCCCCTGTGATCAGCAGCACACAGTACCTGCAAGTCATTCACTCACATCAGTCCAAAAAGTCTTGCCTCTCAATGCATCATTTCACTTCACATTGACAATCACCCCCGCGACCCGACCCCGGATAAGTGGATGAAGATGGATGGATGGATGGACTGCCAGTCACAGTAATGCTTGACGTTAAATCTCAGCTTCTTACAGTGGACACATCACATTGAAAGCAAAATCTGGTAGTTTGGCTTTGTTTATTTTTATTTCCCTTTAATCAAGCACAAAGGGTTATATAGAGCAAAACATTATCAACTGACTTACTTCCTTCGTCGGTGGAACTGCTTGACTGGACACAACTCATCAAAAAGCTGCTGGTTGATGAGCCGAGGCACCTGCAGGAACTTGTTGTTGGAGACAAACTCATCCATGATTTGTCGCTTCATCCCTCTGGCCTGGGAATAAGACAACATTGTGCAATGTGCAACATTTAAAAAAAGTGAAAAGAAATTAGCAACAAGTAAAAATAGGAAAATAAATTACATTAGTAACTTCCTCCCGGATTTTTTTTTTCCACATTTTTTGCAGACAAAAACAACATAGATGATTCAAGCTGTGCCTCCTGTATATCCCATTGAAATCTGGCCAGATTGTCTGGATATTGCAGGAGGCATTGTGTCAACATTGTTTACTAACGGCGCATTGGTCTAAGGTACAGGCTGTGAAGGGTCTACCTGGATGATGTCAACAGGCTTCTCTGTGTACTCCTTGAACAGCAGCATGGTGGGAGCATACGTGTTTATGTTGAACTGTCGCAGGAGTCGAGTGCAGTGCGTATTGCCTTGGTCCACGAAGCCGAAGCGCACATAGTCCCTGAAGGCAAACGCTGTTAACTGGAGAGTAGATTACAAGATTACATCAGTCTAAAAAAACATGTCAAAATAAAGGAGAAAAGTGGATAAGAGGGAAGAGAACTCAATGCAAACTGAAATCTTCTTTTATAGAAACGGATTATACATTAGATAGTTACAACTGAGATATCTGAGTAGTTGAAACTGTTGTCATGTGTTCTTTTACCTGCCACCTGCCACCTGTACAGTTCCCTTCCTGTCTCATCCTAACACATTTAGTGGCATTCAGGGATGAAAATCGCCTGTGCAATCGGTGTAAAGAGGATACAACAGTGGAAGAATTATTAAATTGTTAATGAAAAGAAAAATTATCTCAAGTGGAAACAGCTGCTCAAACAGATGCACTTAGTTGCTGTTGAGGTTTAATTTTTCTGCTTGTTTAACCATCAGGACCAGACTGAACAGTTTTCTACAATAATAAAGGCATACGTGTGCGTGCATGAGTTAATACAATGCTTACTTTGTAGAGCAGGGGAACAACAGGGACCTGGTCAAACAACAGAACACTGGGCTTATTCTCTGCATGCCAGTTATCCAGGAAACTCAGGTAGTTGTTATCCGTGATCTGGAGGAACAATGAAATTTTGTTAATTAAAATTAACTCATCCTTGAGTCCTACTGGACATATTTGCCTAACCTCAAATAATTCAATCAAGGTATTACTGGGATGTTGCATTCACGAAAATGGGACCGACATATGGATAAACAGAAAACAATATGCCTCTGGCTATGTCTGTTGCTAGGTTGATACCATGAAACTGTAGCATAACTGAAAACCAGTATTATCTACCACTACCCTGACTCTGTGACACTCCATGATGAGTTATACATCAATATCTTAACCTAATCAGGTCTCTATTTTTAATTACAATCGGCTGGCAAACAAATTGTTCATGCATACAAAACATATCCAGAAGTGACTGCCGATTGGGCAATAAATCCTTACAAACTAGTAGTAGGGTATTTGTGCAGTTACCTTTTCAACCAACTTATTGGGCATTAGATCTTCTATAAACTGTCGCAGGTGTTCCCGTACCACGGCCTGATGGAAGAAGGTCACCCTGCCGTTCACCAGCCCGATGATGGAGGGAGCGCGGTGAGCTCCCAGCTGATTGGCCAAGCGACGCTCATAACCTAGGTCCACAACACCAATGCCCACACCTAGTGTAAAGGCATACACAGACAGCTATTGTAACGGGATCACTGACATTTCTTTTTCTTTTTTATTTTAAACTGAATTTCCTTTTAAACACTTTATAGGTCTGTTTTGAAAAACTGCACTGCACAAGAGAGGTAAGATAGTTTGCTTAAAGCTGCATGGTATTTTTAATAATGGATCACATTACTAGAGTAAACGTAACACAAAGGAGTTGTTTAGAGTAACGAACCTACACATAATTCTCTTCCTACACTGCACCCTTACCTCTATGGAGCTTCTCGCATTTTTTGGCTTAGTGTTTTATTGTGCCTTGGCCAACGACCTTATGTCTCAGTTGTGTGCAATATCCAGGTGATGTGCATGTTGTACCCCCTTAGTTTAATGTGCTGACTAAATCTGAGCTTACATCCTGTTAAGATTTTGTAACACTCATGTTTATGCATGGTGAATGCAAACCCCACAGGTTGTGATGGGTGTCTCTAAGGAGCAACAAGTCACATTAACATGCAGGATATATTGTGTCTCCACAGCAGACCACTATATAACAGTTAAAGAATACGCATCGGATTTAATCTGAGGTGCACTGGGAACACTGTGCCTCAAATTGGCAGAATTATAGCAACATCTTAAAACACATTAACAGGGCCAGACAACTCAATTTCTCCCCTACACTCTGTGACAGGGAACAAAGTAGAGCAAGTACACCCTAATGAATAATTAAAGGAATGGTCAGCTCTTTGTAAAGCATCTTAATGCCCAAATTACATTTGTCCTAATGGCCTGCAACTGAGGGAACATAAACCTTTCATTATGATGCATTTAGGAAAACCAATCCCAAGCCTGGTGTTATGTCAAGGGGAAGACTTATGAGAGTTTAGTCACAGAAGATTTACCCAGCGGCTCCAGCTCCTGCACCGTCTCCTTCCACACAGGCTCAATGTGGATGCATGCAAAGCACCACTCAGAGGTTACTTTGATTAGATAAGGCCTCCTGTGGCTGTCTGGAAGGACATCGCTGTTAAACTGTGCATGGTGAAGCAGATATTTGCTGTCTGCAAAATCCCTGGACCTGGAGGAAGGTCAGAAGCAAGAAGAGAGTGAATCTTTTTTAGATTTAGCCTTCACGTTAGTGTCGGTATATGACCTAAGGGAAAACTATCTTTAACTCCAGTTTGTTCACTCAGTTTCACTCTTTGTGCAAATGTTGAGTAGAAGCAGGGATCCTTCTCTTAAGCAAATAATCAAGTTCTATTAACAGAAACTGTACAAAGAAATGGGAGCACATTTTTTTCCTTCATTTAGTCCTGATATTTCTTTTTGAGAAATTTCCACCTGAGGTTTCTAGAGTTCAATTTATCTTTAAATTGCTTGTCTTCTAGATCAACTAGATAATTAATTTGAAAATTTTATTTAGCTTACAACGGTTTAAAACTAATGAACAAGCATTACCATAACTCACACTGATTGTCTTATGGACTATTTAACTTACAAATTTTGACAAAACCTGAAGAGTGGGATAATAATTACTGTATCTAAACATTGTGGCTCCAGAGTTACAGAAGTAGAGTTTTGTTCTTTTTTGTTCACGATTATGAATAACTAAGCTTAAATGAGTAAGTAATAAATTAACCCTACATATACTGGCTGTATAGCAGGGACAACAGAACAGACAGACAAATCAAGATTGAGAATCCAGACCTGGGGAAATGGAAAAAAGACTCATCGAAGTAGAAACTGTTGTGGAAGCTGCGGAATCCTTGATGCTGCGACTGCCCAAAGGGCTGGTTGTCATCCATCTGCCCATAGCGGTCGAAGTTGGACCTTCGCTCCTCATTAGACAAAATCTGTGCAACCACATGGAATGAAAGGCAGAGGTGAGAGGAGGGTGTCACTGATATTACCAAACGATGGATTAAATACAGAAAGTGAAACTGATTTGGTGAGTGACTGCTTGAAAGTGTCAGCTGGAACTTGGGTTATGGCTAGTATGAATACAATAAGCTGGGATGCATCTTCACCCACCTCATATGACTTGGAGATCTTAATGAACATGTCTTCAGCCTTAGGGTCCTTATTCTTGTCTGGATGCCTACAAAAAAAATAATAAATAACAGGCCACACAGGACACCATTAAAAATAATTAATAAACGGTTCACTGTATATCCTCTTTAAGTGGACCAGATCAGGATGAGTTAAATGAAGACAAGCACCAGTTCGGGTATCAAAAGGATCAGATGTGTCAGATGGATCAGATGGACATGCCAAGGTGTGATGGTGCTGTCAATCACTCACCATTCTCTGGCCAGGCTCTTGTACGCCCTTTTTATTTCTGCCTGACTTGCACTCTTGCTCACACCAAGGATTTTATACGGGTCGTAGTCAGAGGCCGTGTTGACCAAGTGCACGCTCAGAATCAGCAGAAAGATGGCGAGCAGGACTCCGTGTGTCCCAGGATGTCGGCTGCTTCCCCGGACCGTCATAGCTCGCCGCCGTCCTCGTCGAACGTTGCAGTCAGTTCACCGGCAAGCGAGCTGGCCGGTAAATAAAAGCGTCCGGGCTGCTCTGTAGCGGACTAATGTCCCATGATAAGTGCTCACATAATCGCTCCCTGGACGCTACCTTTGGCTACAGGCGACATGTCAGTGTCTCACTACGGTGAAGCCATTTTTTTTCTAGCTAACGCTGGACATCTGGAGACCGTCAGTGTCAGCACTGCAATAAAACATCCAGCTTCCGGTATCGCATTTCAAAATAAAACCGCACATGAGTCAAATGAATTGGTCATAACATGAGCTGCTGCTGGGGTACACCCAAGATGGAGGGAGTGTAATGTGGGGGGTAGACTGGCATAATTATGTGACCCGCTATTTGGGTCAACACAACAAAAATTTCGAATCTGAAGAACAGCATCAACTGAGGCAGATAGTCAATCAACTATCTTAGAGGGGCTGGAAACACAGAAAAACAAAGCGGTATTAATCAGTCAGTGAAGTACTTATACCATCATTTAATTTCACTCTGCTATATATCTGGCAGTTAACATCTTGAATAAATTATTTAATTCTTCAATGCATAATCGGCAAAAACCAAAAAGTGCGTTGTTTTTGAAGTCAAAGTTATATTATTTAAAGAGCAATTTATGTCTACCTAACGAAATGATGTCGAACTACCATGCCTACCTACAAACCTTGCATTTAAATGTTATTATTATTGTTGATGTTATTTTAATTATGGGCTCTTTTAATTTGAAGTAAACAGATATATAACATCGCATAGTGATCTTCCTAAGCTATTGACATAGCTCGCATGCCTCTGCTAGCTGCTCTCCTTAAACTGCTCCTATTAGTTGTCCTATAAACAACAATTGGCAGCAGTAATGTACAGTTATGCACTGGTCTCACTCCAGTGGAACCAGTGCATTCTTGGTGTTAAGTATTATGCACAAAAAAATAAATGAATAAAAATATTTTGTCCATTGGAACAAATGTTAATAAACATGTACCTTTTATTTTTTCCTGCCTCGCTGAGGACGTCACTTCCGCTTCCTCTCCGCCGTTGCCATTGTCAGACATTTATGTGTCATTGGTGGCTGCAGCACAAAGCTGCACACAGCGGTACCCGGCTGTATCTACCTTTATTTCTCTAACTCACTAGTTTCGGTCTGCGGGTTGGACCAACATGAGCAGACGCTGTGCGTTTACGTGCTGTGCAGTGAGCTAACTGAGCGCGGAGGGTTTCATCCTGGTAGCTACCGTTAGCTCCGCAGAGCTGCAGCCTGTCTGTGGCCCGCACTGACTGAACCATCTGCGGGACACACTCCGTTCACCCAGCCAAGGTAACCCAACACATCCTCCTCAGTTAATACTGCACTGTTACGGTGTATATTCACAGGGTACGCTTTGAGCTTAGCTAGCAGGGGGGACTACAAACTCAATCTGATGTGATGCCACTTTGCGAACTCTCTCGGTAGCTTTTTTAGGACAAAACCTGAGGTTTGATGACCAAAATGAAATGATACGAGCTGACTGTGCTGCTACCAACTTAATGCCTGGAAGGTTGACAGGGAGTGGAACGTTTCTGGAAAATTTCCATGGGAATTTTGGCAATTTTGAGTTTTAAATTTTTGATTTTGAATTTCCAATTTGGTAACTAGAAAAAATTCAACTAAAACTTAGTAGAAATGAAACTTAGTGAAGAAAAAGGGTTGTAAAAACACTACTGTAAGACCGTGCAAAGTCCTATAAATAGTTAGTTAACAATTGGAATAGCCTTTTAAATATTTAACAGTTGATTTAGTTGAATAGATGTAATTTTCTCAGTCAGCATGCAACATCAAACCATAATCTACAATCTTGTATGAACAGAAAACCAGCTCGCCCCTGTCATTTTTGAATTGTCAATGAAATAGTGTGTTGTCAAATTTAGCATATCAAATTTACCAGCTTACAAGCCACTGAATGAACACTCTTTGATTTAGTAACTGTCAGTTGAACTTTAATACTTTAATTTGCTTGTTCCCATTGTCAGCCAAACTTTTGGTTGCAAGTTTTCTGATCATGCTTGTAGAACACCAGTCTAATTTAGGTAAACTTTATGTATTGCATTAACATCAAAATCTATTGTTTTTCTCGCCACAGACTCAGCGCCATGAATCTGTTACGTCTAGTGTGCCGACACAAAACAGCTCTGGTCATTGGCATCATTTGTAGCTTCGCTGTAGTTCTCATCTTCTTGGCCAGATGTACCTCAGAAACCTTAAAACAGGGCCACCCAGATCCTCCAGGCTTAGCCCCCCGTGCCAATGGCTTGCAAACACATACAGAGCAGCATAATCCCCCCTCAATATCCAAAGACTTGTCAGCATTCCTCGTTGTCCTCATCACGACGGGACCCAAGTACACAGAACGGAGGAGTATCATCCGCAGCACCTGGCTTGCAAAGAGAGACTCCGATGTTCTGGCCATGTTTGTAGTAGGAACTCTGGGGCTTTCCAATGAGGACCTGCAGAACCTTAACACGGAGCAAGGGCGACACAAAGACCTGCTTTTACTACCTGAGTTGCGAGATTCTTATGAGAACTTAACACTCAAGTTGCTTCACATGTACTCCTGGCTGGACCAGAATGTGGAGTTCAAGTTTGTCTTCAAAGCGGATGATGACACCTTTGCTCGTTTGGACCTCCTGAAAGAGGAGCTAAAAGGGAAAGAGCCCAATCGATTGTACTGGGGTTTCTTCTCAGGGAGAGGCCGAGTGAAAACAGCTGGGAAGTGGCGGGAAAGCTCATGGGAGCTCTGTGACTACTACCTACCCTACGCACTGGGTGGGGGCTATATCCTCTCTTCCGACCTCGTACATTATGTACATCTGAATGCAGGATACTTCAAAACGTGGCAGAGTGAGGACGTGTCACTCGGTGCCTGGCTGGCACCTGTGGATGTTCGACGGACACATGACACACGTTTTGACACAGAGTATAAATCACGTGGTTGCAACAACAAATATTTGGTCACGCATAAACAGAGCTTGGAGGACATGCTGGAAAAACACCAGACCCTGCAACGTGACGGCAGGCTCTGTAAAGAGGAGGTAAAGCTGCGATTGTCCTACGTTTATGACTGGAGTGTGCCACCCTCACAGTGCTGCCAAAGGAAAGATGGCATACCTTAATTGCTGTCATTTTTCAAATGGTTGAAATTGACTTTTGATTTGTGTCATCTGAGTCTAAAAAATTAAGAAATCATTTTTCTACCAATTCTCCATTATGACATGACTTAAAACTGTGTAACAGGTCCTAGAAATTATTGTAAATAAGTTAATGTTATATGAAACCTCGTCACTAGTTTGTAAAACCTCTTACTATGTTTATGACACTGGCAAAAAGGTTTTAACAGTCTCCAGCTTAATTAGGACCAAGTCTACTAGTATGTTACTCGTAAATTATGGAGTGGTTTTTGGGTTGTTTGTTTGTTTTTTTTGAGCACTCCATAGTTGCCCTTCTTTCTGTTTCCACAAATAGAATGGGATTTTAAACTGTGTTACAGCTTTTATTTTGAAGTCAAGTACAAACAACTTAAAATGACCAGGAGAGGATTGGCTGAAAAATATTTTCTTTTAGCTCTCAAGTAGGAGCCAACTTTCACCTTTTGTCCTTCCTGACCCTATGGCCTTGTTATTTGGACCCATGATAATGTCATTGTACCTTGCCATGATGTCTACATCTTTTTGGAAAATGTTTTTTTTTGGGGGGTATTTTATTTATTATTTATTTATTCCACAGCACACAACACACTGGACTTGCTACAGAAGCACAGTGGAAGTGGTTGCTGCTTGTAGTAGAATTTCTACTTATGAATATTGTTGAAAAGTCATATGTAATTCAGAGTTAATGGGGAAGAAAAGTTCACTTTGAAATGTAAAAACTTTGTTTACAGTTGGGGTTTCACAATGTGTGAGATTTTTGCTGTTGCACAGAATCTATAATAGAAAATGGCTGAATGTGATTTATTCTACAGGCCTTCTTATTAATTTTACTGGAGCCTGTGTGAGGAGATGAGGCAACAATCACACTTGATGTTTTGTCAGTACATTTAAAGTACATTTTACCACAACAAGTCATCTATTAATGTTTGTTTACAGCACTCCAATACTCCTGATATTCACTACCAGCCAGCACTTGGTCACTTTTTAAACAAGAAACTCCTGCAAAAAGAGGAACATCCATGGTCACTGCTGTCATGTCATTATATGACCATTTTCTTACTGTTGTCACTAGCTGACCCTGATTCAAACCAATTTAAGTTACAGTGGCTCTTGTTATGTACATTTTCAGCATTCCTGGATATTTTATTAAATTTTTAAAATGTATTCCTTTTGCTTATTTTCTCTTTCCACCTTTTAACAACACTACAAAGTATAGTAACTTAACCTTGTATGGCAACACCATGCTTTCTTGGCGGTGTTCAAAAGTACAATTTGACAGGAAACTGTGTTCCTGTAACTCTGGTTGTCACGATGAAATAGTCTGGACATGTTTCAAAGTTCCTCTCACACGGACAAACTCTGGTGTGTTTCTTAGGTTCTCCTCCCATCTTTTTTCCTCCAACTCACACTGCAAGAGAGGAAACATCTGTCTGTTCAGCTCTTGTTTGGAAATCCTCCTCAAGAAGATTTTTTTATTCACAAGTCTGCATATCTGCCTGCTCACACATAGCCACAAACTAATTACAGTACTACAAATATTGCTTTCCCTAGGGTGTGAGGTTTTCTATAATTTGGTCTTTATCGGACATACGTACAACTTGTATTCTTTGCTGCCTCATGTGTAGCTTCACTTCCAAGTCAGAGGGAGGATGGAGAGCCAGTTCTACCTGCTTGTGCCTCTCTCTTTGTCTGTGTTCCAGCACACGCATCAGCTCTGGCTTTACTCTTGGAAGGAGACCTCTGAGGACACACAAAAAAAAGGCAACAGAAGAGTGTTTATCTGCCCTAAAGAAAACAATTTTTCATTCATTAGAATAAAAGGTCAAAGACATTTTCTAAGCACACAAAAGGGCCTTCTTTTTGACAAATCCTGTTCATAAATTTGTTTCAATCTGTGGTGTTTGAAGATGCCGATTACTGCACAAGTATTACATTGGGGAGGTCAAAGTAAAATCCCACAAAAATATGTGGTTGTAATTCAAAAAAATTACTTTTTTGAGCACTGAACTCTACATTTCACATCACGTATGTTACAGTGATGATGCAAATCAACTGTTGTATCAGCTGTCTGGGTGGTTGGTCTCAGACCATCTGAAAGTTGAAGGAGTTAGATGTGGAGGTCCTGTGCTGGTGCTGACCTTTAATTTTTCAGGTATTAATGAAATGATACCGTTGGACATTCAGCATGTTAATTGTATGTTCCCTTAAAAAACAGTGTGATCCTGCACAATAATCATGCTGCACAACTGATATGCCATAACCTATCTATCTATATCCATATATCTATGTCTAGATATATAGATATAGATATATATCGTGCTAAGCAACCAAAAATATTATAAAACATCATTTATTAGTGTAGGTCAGTTTAAAATGAGGTTGTTGTTCATAATTCCAAGTTTCTTCTATACAAATATACTTTGGCTTTTTCACAAATCACACTGGGTTTATTTTATTTTACAATATGCATGCATTGCTTTTTCTCTTAGACAGACTACCTGTTGAGAGATTAGCAGTGATCTCTGTTGCACCTTTGACTCCATCAGTATTAAACACCACCTAAGCATGTTGCGTATCCCCAGCTGCAGCCCTGGTCAGCAGGATGGAGAAGCCTGAGAGGATTCTTTGACTAGGGCAGGGGATGGGAAAACTTTCTTTTCATAGTTTCAACTTTTACTACACAAGCACTACAATGTACATGCAAAAACCAGGCCACTTGGAGCTGATATGGGAATGTTGAAAAAAAAAAGTACAAGGAGAAAAATAGTACATCTCTGAAAACCAAACCTTCTACATAGAGTCAAGATAATCACTCTCTGTTACAGTAAATGATTTGGATTTGACTGTAGTTCTGTACATTTGCATGGAGCTGCCCATGTGACCTGCTCATATGCAGCAGCAGGTACAAAGCTCAGTGTTTTCTCACCGTCTGTGACAGAGGAGCAGCTCTTGGTGAAAGACTCTGTGTTGGCAAGAAGCCATGATGGGATTTGGCAGCTTTCTGGGCTTGATGAGGTCACCGCCCTCCTGTTGTTGAGTCTCAATCACCTGGTGAGGTTGGACAATCCAGCAGTGATGTCTCTCTGACACACATTAACAAAGGCCAGCACACACAGTCACATCACTGTTGCCTTATGGGCAGAAAGTCGCAAAATGTTCATCGAAGTGGGTTTGGGTTTGGGTTTTTGTTTTGTTTTTTTCTCGAGTGGTGGGCTATGACGTCTGACCAAATGTAAATATTATGGGTTCCTTTAGATGCACCAAAGCAAGATAAGTCTTTTTTCTTACCTCTTCTATTTAGTGGACCCCTTTTTTGCGACATCTGAATGAACAGAAGATGTGTAAGTTTTTTCCATTAACAGATTTATCTTTGAAAATTAAAATGACAGACAAACCATTCTGCCTCCCCACCAACAATCAAATAGTTAAAAAAAACTTGTATGCACACACACACAAAAAGAAATAAATGTAAATTTTTTTGTTGAAATTAGTTTATAAATCACATGCAAATATTTATAAATGAAAAACATGACCCAATATAATCAATATTTTCCATGTATAAAAGGTGAGTTATATTATAGAATCTGTCAGCTTCTTCCATTCAATGGCCTCACAAAATAAATCCATCACAAAAGCTTCCTTTTCTCCCTGTTTTTAGAATAAAGATCTAAATTGATCAGTCTGCGAGTTAAGTGGCCCTATGGACCAAAATCATATATCTATAATTATATTTCTGATTATAAAAGAATAATTAGAGGGTAAGATAAAGGGAGCTGTACATCACATATTCCAGTAGATGGCACTAGCACTGTCTAGGCTAACCAACAGGCTCAAACAAACGTAGAAGAATGTAAGTCAGTGAAACCGGAAATGTCAACCGAGTGACTGCGAAGTGGACTATGTTGTGTCTCCACTTTATAATTAATTATGGATTGCTAATCTAAGGGAAGAAACGTTCATATAATATCGACACGGAGCAAACCGCGAACATGACAAATGGTAGGTGGACTGTGTGAAGAACAATCCGAGCAGCAGAGCGGGTCATGTCAATTAGCCTACTCCTAGCACAGAGGGCTAACGCTAGGTTAGCTGTAGACGTGGCCCCGGGCAGCTCTGTCAGTCGGTCTGCACCTAAACGGACACCTTTCTTCATTTTAACTGTTTTTGTCGCACATTTATGGTGGTTATGGTTCCACTGTACAGTTTGTCGACCACAGGGATGTGCATTTGTTCACAAACCTCCTTGTGCTCGAAGCCCCGTAATTTTGTATGGCTATCAAGCTGTTTAAATTCACACAGGTACGTTCATTAAAGCATTTAACTCTTATTAGTTTTTAAAAATGCTCTTCCACTGACACGAAAGTTATTGCTCGGACCTCTGGACTCAACAGTTCAGCTAGATTATGTTGTTAAAAGGAACAAATATATGTCAAACAAAATGATGCTGATTAAATGACTTCACACATTACAGGCACCAGCAGACATAGCATAATAAAAGCAAATACCTAATCTTCAGTGATCCATGTCGGAGCAAGGGCATATATGAAATGGTGACAGGTCGTGGAGATGGATGGTTAAAACTTTATTGACTTTCCAAGGTGTGTACTGTTAGCCTTGTAAATTCAATACGAATGTTTCTACAGTACATGGCATCAAATACAGTCCGTCTTGTTGCTACTCTTCTTGCAAAAAGAATATTTCTAACATGTACTGTAGTCAAAATGCTTTCAGATTCACAGGTGGTAACTTCTTTGTAGATCACTTCATGTAAAATGTCAGGAATTCCCATAAGACTGAGAATTTACCGTTGTGGTTGTTGTTTTCAATGCATCTGTTTCAGATAAGTGTTGTGGTGTGGTGAATGGACTAAGTGACCATCTGTCTGTCTGTCTGTCTGACTGGCACTGTAATTTCGATATCCCCTGCCTTTTCTCTGCAGTGTACTCTTTCGATGGCATCCTTGTGTTTGGGCTGCTGTTCATCTGCACTTGTGCGTACCTCAAAAAGGTGCCTCGCCTCAACAGCTGGCTCCTGTCTGAGAAGAAAGGAGTGTGGGGTGTTTTTTACAAAGGTATGATGGACAGTAAATGCTACAAATGGCCAAATGCAAATTTTTGTGTCATCAAAAAGTGTTGTTTTATGCTGTCAGTCCAAATGTTGTATATACAGTGGTATGCAAAATGGGGTCAACTTGGGTAAACTGTATATATGGTCAACTATTTCAAACTAAATCAAATCCTGTAGTCAAGAGACATTGAAAGTAATAAGAAATCATAATGGTTCTACTCTACAAACCCAAAAAGCTCAGCAAACTATTTAATTTGCTACAGGGTGCCCAATCATGTAACTGGCTTAGGGTTAGGAATCTTGAAACCATCTTAATGCATTTTGTGCCGTTGGAACTGTATTCAAGTACAATAGAAACTTGAATGACATAAAGAGATTTAAGTAAATAAACTATGACACAATGGAATTTGTCACTCATTTTGTTATACACTTCATACTGTGGTCTTGATAAATGCTCCTAGTTATTGTATCTTGCCATCGTGAAAAATGTTTCAAAGCAATAATGAGGACTGGCACACTTTTATAAATCTTATAAAGGCTTTCCTAGTATAATTTCTACATAGTATACAGTGTCGCAATTTACGTTGTGTTTATATTCTGAAAATGCATTTATGTAAACCACTGAGAGAAAACTTTGTCTGTTGTCCATTCAACACCAATTTGACCATGTGCCTCCAATATGGATGATGAATGTAGTAAACCTGAAATGAATTAGTTTATCCCTAAATTAAGATATGCTTCCTTAAATGGTGGACATTTGTCTATTTCTTGTTCTGTCCTTATTATGGATGTTGATAGTTTACCTGCAATTTCCTTTAGTCATTTTCTTGAATTTCAATCTCCTTTCTCAGCCGCAGTAATTGGGACGCGGCTCCACATTGCTGTGGCGATATCCTGTCTGGCCATGGCTTTCTACGTTGTCTTCTTGAAATGATAGTCAGCCTGGACTTGAAAGGACTGGGCGGGTGCATGATGGGGATGGACTCATCTCAGTGGTCATGTGCTAATCCTTGTTGTGGGACACTTCTGGGATTAAGTGACCGATGAAACCTCACTGCCCTGTGGAACCCATGTGAGGAACACCCAGTGGTGCCCCCCGGTGGTGACTGGGTACATAATTGCTCCCTTAATGTGTGTGCACTACAAAGAAGAGCGTCCTGAAAACTACTCCACAGGACAGAGCCTGTTTGGTTACTTGGTATCATTCTGTAGTTGGTTAATGCTGTTTATTGTCTCCATCCACACCCTGTAATTATTTATAATGAAGGATGCAGGATCAAATAGCAGTGTGTGTGCATTATACCTTGTACCTGTACACAGCTTCAAACTAGCCTAGCTGTATATATGGAAAAAAATATGACCAATAGAGATTTGCCAGAGGTTATGTCTGATCAAATGGAAAATGATCAATTGTGCTTGCTCCCAAGTATGCTGTTCTTTCTGTATCACTTCTGTCAAGAGTGGAGGGGAAGATAGACAATTCTAATATATAAAGATGTTCCTGTGTACATTATACTTTACATTTTTGGATCTCTTAACTTTTCTTAACAGTGCTGTTTGGCATCTCCTACTTTGTTTTTTGGTTTGAAATACACATTTTATACAAATAAATATTCTGTTTACTTTGATGTCTATTAGCAGCTAACTGCTTTGAATGGCATAAATAGTTACAACTTGGACTTAAAGTCATTTAGGAGTCAAAGTTCTAGCACAATTGTGTGCTGTCACAGAGAGATGAATAATAACAAAAAGAGGCATATATCACGTCATGTGGAAATTTGATAGCTACATCAGACTTGCCTAAAGATTTAATTGCAATGCCAAATAAGGATGGTGCTTCTTGTGCCATCTTAATGCATACTGTTACTCTGAGTTAGATTTTATCTACATGGGTTTCTTTTTATTACTAAAGAATAAATTGATTTGAGAAGAAATGTAATGCAAATTTGAATAAAACCTTGATCAGTCAATTTCAATGTTTGTCTTTATAAAATAAAGGTTATGTTTCAATTGACAGATAGTGCCTATACAATGAATTCAACCCTTTCCAGTCGATGTTTTCATCTTTCATTGAATTAAACCTTGATTCACAGTGGATGTAATTTTGGATCAGCAGGACACACAAAAACATAAAGAGGAAAGACCTCCTCAAATTAATCACACTGAAGTTCTATTATTAATTAATAAGAGTTTTCATTTTACAGTACATTGATCTTTTTCAGCTTTAAAGATCTGGACATTGCAAGTTTTTCATTCTTTTCTTTGAGTACGTCCCACTTAATAGTATTCTTTTTAAAGCCATTTCTGTGCAGGTTTGACTTCATGTTTGTCATTGTTGTGTAGCTTTAAAATAAAGCCTTTGTCATAATCTTGTTGCAGGATTTCCTCCAAACTGTCTCTGTATCAGGCTGCTTTCATTCTTTTCTGAAAAACGCTTCACACTTTCCGAAGAAAAGCCCCAGAAAAAGCCCCTCAGCATGGTGTTACCCGCCCTCTGCACCAACACCACCACCATGAGTCATGAAATACTCTATATTTCAGCTTATGTGCAGTGTTGGACTTTCACCAAACACATCATTTAGTGTAAAGGTCAAAAATATTTTGTTGTAAACCTTTTTTTTTTTTTCAGTCTCTTGCCTCTTTCTGTTAGCACATCAGTTATTTGCCAACAAGCTGTGAACCTGAATTTGCATGCATGTCTCCCATCCTTCCTAGTAAGCTCTTTACCTCCTTTACACTTGTCTAAAGCCTTTTGATGCCTTCTCCACTACTGCCCTTCCTCAGAAGCATTCTCAGTTTTTTAAGAAAACCTACTTTCTTAGGAGCACAGTTCTCTTTGCAGTTTTATCACATTTGCTCCATTAAGGTCTGAGCTTACTGTACTCAAAGGGATATTCAGTGCTTTGTATTGTCTAGTATCCGTCCCATTACTGGTTCTTTTCAATGTCATGATTTTCACAACAGACTTTTTTTTCCACTTATAATAGTAGGAAAGGAACAAGTGTTTCTAACAATGGCTCTGTTCTATTCAAGTGTGACAATCAGCTGTGACGGTGAGCCAGCATGCACAATGGCAGGGCCCTGAAACTAAAGCAGCTACATGCAACTCATTCATTTTGTTCTGCACAACAAATCTTTTCCCATAAACTTAAAGAGTTTGTGTCCAGGATGTGAGGGGTCTGAAAAGGTGTTTGCTGCCCGTTTCCTGACCCTGGACCTGTACAAGTCCTGGATGGTGGGAAGATCAGCACAGATGATCTTCTCTGCAGAGGGAGAAGAGCAGTAGGGAGGCCCCTGGGGGAGGCCAGTGCTGATGGTCCTTATGCCGGACGGGATGCTCCCCAGCCTCACCTGCTGTTGCCTGTCAGCCAGGAAGCTGGTGATTCACTAAAAGGTGGTGGCGGGCACAGTGAGCTGGGTGAGCTTCTGGTGGAGGATATCTGGGATGATGGTGTTAAAGGCCAAGCTGAAGTCCACAAACCGGATCCTGGTGTACGTCCCTGGGTAGTTGAGGTGGCGCAGGATGTAGCGCAGTCCCATGTTGACTGCATCATCACCTGACCTATTTGCCCGGCAGGCAAACTGCAAGGGGTCGATCAGGGGGCTTGTGATGTCCTTCAGCTGGCTCAACGCCATTCTCTCAAAAGACTTCATAACCACAGACATCAGGGTGAGAGATTTGTGGTCATTTAGTCCTGTAATGGTGGACTTTTTGGGGATTGGGGTGATGGTGGAGCATTTGAAGCAGGAAGGAACTTCACAAAGCTCCAAAGATCTGTTAAAATATCTGAGTGAAGATGGGGGCCAGTTGGTCAGCACAAACTCTCAGGCAGAGGGGGGACACACCGTCAGGTTCTGGAGCCTTCTGGGTTTTCTGTCTCTGAAAGAGCAGACAGACATCTTCCTGACAGATGTTTAGTGCAGGCAGGAGGTCGGAGAGGAGGAGCCTGGCGGCTGCAGGTAATCCTTTAGGTGAATCGGTGCATTCATGTTGTGGCATTAAAATCGTATCTGCCGATTACTGTGGAAACTTTTGAATTGCATCATTGTAGTTAAGTAGTAAAACAAATTTGGGTGTGGTTAGTTTTTGTTGTTGTTGTTATTTTGTTATGCGCAAAAGCGAAATTGTTCACTGTTGCCAGAGCGTCAATCTGAGTTAAAGTGTGAGAATATGTCCACCCACTGACGGCGGGTGATTCCCGCTCACCCCCACAGTTAAATCGGGACATCCCTCGATTTCCCAATAATGACTCAACTCTCGCGAGACGATAACCGCTTGTGGATGCGAACGCGCGGTTGCGTGCGCGCTCTCGGTCCCCCCCGCGCGCCCGACCCAGAGCAGAGAGAACAGAGCAGGGTGAAAAATCCAGCGACAGCTAGTCCGGATTGAGCCTCCTGAGTTGAGCCCGCCGCCCGGGGAAGCGCTATCCAACGGCCCGACGTGCACGAGAGGTGGAGGCCGGTTTTTTTTTTTTTTTTTTTTACGTCTTTGCTGCACAACTGCACCGCCAGCCGGGAGAAGTTTTTCTTTTTTTGTGATAATCGGGACAGCGTCCGTTTTGAGTTGCAGTGTGCAGCGGCGGCAACACACCAAGTCGTGCCCCCCCCTCACACACACGGCTAGGAGGAGAGGAGAGAGGACAGAAGTTTCCGCTGGCTTGTTTTGTCACTGTGGGGCTGATAAATCCGCAGGAATGTCGCAGAAGGAGAGACCCACTTTCTACCGACAGGAACTCAACAAGACCGTGTGGGAGGTCCCGCAGCGCTACCAGAGTCTGTCCCCGGTCGGCTCCGGCGCTTACGGATCCGTGTGGTGAGCAGTAGTTGCAGAGTAGTAACGGGAGGGAGCACACACACAGCCCGGTTGCACAGCAGTAAAACGGGTGCCCACCTCCCCGGAGGCCCGGGAGAGCTGAGTGCAGGTCGGTGTGTGGGAGGTGGGAAATAGTAGTTGGGCTCTTTGTTGTTTACATTTTCGTACTTTGGCTGTTAGGAACTGAGGGCGCACCTTGCACGCTTCGGACACGCTCGCATGTCTCTGTAGGGCAGGTGGGGATTATTTTTGTTTATGTGCACATTTATTAATTTATTTTGCCCTGATCTCTCTTGGTTGTCCCGTAAACACTTGTATGCCCAACCAGTCGCCAGGAAACACGCTGGCAGCTCCAAGAACAAGTTCACCTACAACCCACGGTTTTCCTCGTCGATGGACCAGCTCTGTTTTTAATGGGCCACCAGTGTCTTCTGATGACTGGCATGTCCGTGCTTGCATCATCAGTCAGAGTGGTGCCTCCTCGTGAGATATCATCTGTGCTCATGATAATAGAACAGTAACAACACCGAACGAAACAATCGCTTTCCTCTGGAATGGCATTGTTGTCCTGCACGTACGACCTGGCACTTTTTACACATCCGCACATAGCATGCATTATGCATTTTCAGCTGGGTGCAGCCTGCAGAGTACCAGAAGGTCACGTGGTTTTCGGAAAGTAGGGCCCCCTCGTGCACAGTGAGAGCTTTCTATAGGCGCTCATCCTACGACGATGATGACTCTAGTCTAGAATGATGTCACCCTTTCTCCCCTTGTGGTGTACCCATGACTCACAGTCCCGAGGTTAGGTAGTGGATTCAGCAGCAACGCCTTTTACTCACCACAAAGTCATGGACAGCACTACACCGTAATTCTAACTTCACTGTCAACTATGACCCAGCTTCTATGTGCGTGGGTATTTTCCCCCAGTTATTAGTCTTAAATAAAGGCTGAACCATGACCCCATTAAAGTCAATCCCTGGAAAGGAGACACCAGAGCAAATGAAATTCATTAATATGTGTCAACATGATAAAAAAAATCTATGAGAGAGGTATTCTTGTGATGTGAACTAATTATATATGTGAAGATGAAAAGCTCAAGAGTTTGTACAGTTAGGTCAACTCATTCTCTGCTCTGTAGTTGCCTTTGAGGAAATTCCATTGCATTTTCCTTTGTACGTCCCTGACAAGAGCCAGGAGTTGTCAGTTTATCTCTCAGAAACATGATGACAAAGCCTTTTGAGTTCTAGAGCATGCTATAAATTTAGTGTAAAGTGGTCCAAACAGCAATGTGTCATTAAATCCCTACAGAAAATATCTGTAAAGTATAAATAACCATGCTGCACTTACTCCAGCATGTGGCGGCTGCTGGTCAGCTGGACACGCTCTCAGTCACATAACAGGCAGAGTCTTTGTTGTTGCTGCCATGATGTTCCTCTGGTTTTCAGCTTGAATTCTTCCCAGCATTTAAATATTCAGAGAAACTGAAATGTGGGGTTTTTAAACAGTTTTCTTCATCAATCTGCCACTTAGTTACAAGACTTCTTAAAAAATAATCCCACCACCACACTCTCCTTACTCTGACCTGTGTTCTGTTTTTAAAATGTCAGACTTGGAGGAGCTCCAGAGTTAGTGTGTGGAAAGAGAGCTTACAGTGAATGCTGCTGGAGGGGATTACAGCATTGTATGTGTGCCTCGTGTTTTTAGGTTAGGTAGGTTTTAGGTCCTTCAGAGGTTTCAGTACCCAGCACCACATGCATTTCCTCAACAGTCATTCTCAACTTTGAAGCCATTTTTCATGGTCTCATGCCTCATCAAATTCTTTCTATGGCCATTTGTAGCTTCACATATTTTGCTGATCAGGACAAAATTGAACAATGAGGCTAATCTCATTATAAGCTGCAATATTGTGGTAAACTCACACTTGGTTTTAACCTCTCAAAAATGTGCACTGACTTGTCAGCTCTCCAAACAAACAGAAGGCTTAACCTTGAAACCAGCAATTTTATGTGACTTTAGCTCCAACACTCATGTGAGGCACATCGACATATCTGTGATGTCAAATGAGTAAAACCATTCATTTTGGTATGTTATGAATCACGAATGTGGGCCTCAAAATATCCTGGCATGCAGACATTATGTCCACTGTGATACTTAAAAACTGAGAACTTTTTCGCTGCTTTGAAAACATGAAGTCAGGCTTTTCCAAAACAATATTCTTCTCATGGGATCCCGTTTTGTGATATAAAAGTAGAACTAGAAGGTTTTATTGGCCAATTTTAGCTCATAGCAGTGATACTTTGTGTGTATGTTTTCGAAATAACTATCAGATGATACATTGGGGTCCAAGGCTCTGACACCACTTTTCCATTCACTTGTCTGAGAGCCCACTGTAGGTCTGTTTGTCATCATCTGAAATTGATAAAATAAGTGAATATTTGCAGAGCATTTGTTTCTATTAATGTTATCTTAGTCAAGGAACAGATCTGCCCAGCCTGCCTGTGTGGCAGTGCTTTTATAGGATATTTACACTCAAGAATGGGCATGCTGCCAGCTTTGAAAGTGTCTAAATACATTGCATTCCTAATACTTAGGCCCATGATCCGTAGACAGATGTTTCAGCATATTGCTAGTGTTTCCACTCCTGCTTCAAGTTACAATTTTGCAGACTTAACTATTGCTGTCATCATCTTCTTGAAAGAAACCATTCTGTCATGGCTCCCTCTTGTTGCAAGTCTCCAGCAGGATAGTTGCATGAGTTTAATGTTGTTTTTTTGCAATGAGCTCCTATGAGAAACAGAAACGTGGATTGATTAAAGGAATTGATAATCCCGGAGGCATGCAACGCTGATGGCTCCAAGATATAGAGTTAGTTCTAGAACCCCATCCGTAAGCAGTGATCAGGCTGTGATATTAACGAAGGGTATTACTTGTTTCTGTTTTGTAGTGTGTTTCTATCCTCTTTTGTGAATATTTTTGTGAACATTTCCTTTTGTATCCAGAGCGCCTCCTAACAAAATTTTGTTTTGTTAGGAGGCTCAACATAATGGCAATAAAGAATTCTTGATCTTCTTGATTTTTAAAATGGAGTTAAAATTTTTTAGATGTTTACAGAACTATAAAGCATTTATAACGCATACACACAAATCTATAAGCTGCAGAAATCTTTGGTTTCAAGAGTCCCAATTTGCTGCATCTGACCCATTCACAGATAGAGGAACTCTTATCTTTTAGTTGAGTTAAAAAAGTTGAGTCATGTTGCTTGTTGTCTGTCAACTTTCAATTATCATGGGTAATCTCCATACTTAAAGACCTACCAGAAACCTCTGAACATAACCCTCTCAGACCATGTGTTTCTGACAGCCAGTTTATCTGGGAGATGAATATTGGAGGAGTTTACTTTAATTAGTAGCTGTGTTTGTAGAGCAGATCAGAAAAATTAGTGTGATTATACTGTATGCCCTGTAATAATTTGATTACAGCTGAGATAATTGCTTCTGCTGAGTAAACACTGAAACCAGAATATCTTTTATGTACTAAGGTTATAATCATGGTAAGCATAGTTTTTTTTAATCAGAACTAGATTATTAAATCACTATGTCTGATACATGTACATAGAATAAAGAACAGAGATCAATGAAACCCATTTTTTTTTAACATTGATGTGTGAGTGGCACGGGCGAAATAAGGTTACTTGAGACACATTACTGTCTCTTAGGTCATTCAGTGCATAGCAAAGGGTTTAGATTTGGAGTGCATCATGATGACGTGTCTCCAACTACAGGAAAGTGAGATGATGACAGGGAATGTGGAATTGATCATCTTAGTATTAATCATTTTCAGATGCATGCAGATGTTTTGGTAATTTTTTCTCCCTGTAGAGCTGGTTTTCAGTATGTCTGTTCTCTTAAGTGAGGCTTGTTATCTGACGTTGAAGTTGACATCATCTTTAACAGCAAAAATGGTAAAGATGATCAAATCAATTGCAGGGAAAAAATGGTATTCACTGTTTTTCTTTTTTCTCAAGATTGTAGACTACCAGTCATGACCGTCAGCAGGAATGTAATTGCGTATCTGAGTCTGTCATAAATATGTTCATATATGTGGAGTATTTGCATATTAGACAAGGTAGTGAAAAACACTAGTCATACGTAAGTTAATCTTAACCATAGAAGTACAAGAAATGCATCAGTTTTGGTAACTGATGTAAAATTTTATTAAGTCAAGTGTATAGTCAATTGATCATTTTATTCACTAGCCTTATATACTTTCTTCCCCTTGAATATTATTCCATAAAAAAGGGAACTGATGGGGATAGGAAGAACAGGACACTTCCTACATACATCTCAACAAGTCATCTACTGTGCACATTTGCCTCTGCAGTAACCTTGTCTGTTAGTCAACATACAGCAGATGATCACTGCTTCGCCATCACGCTGACCTGAAAACGTTTGCTGGTTTTACAGCCCACATTTTTATGGCCTCTTGTTATTGCACTTCCATTTATTACAGGCTAATTGTATGCTGTATGCTTAGAGCTGTTTTGTTTGTTCTGCAGATTAGCAACAGTTTCAAAGACAGTGTGCATGTGTCTTTGTTTTTTCCTTTACCTTTGGTACAGTCTTTGTTTACTGAGTCTGACTCCCTGACAAGTGGCATGCATAGAAGTTGTTCTGCAGGCTTGGGACATAGAGTACATTGGGTGTGGAAGATTATCTCCAACTTACTGGAAAAAACATGTATTATCAACACTACTTTTTTTAAGACTACTTTTGGAGGAATTACAGAATAGAGTTTAGGAGATCACCATCATGTGCATTGAAAAGGTAGTCTTTTCAGAGTTCTGTTTGTGAAATGTATCCAGAGGAAAGGATACTCATCTACTCCCTGTCATTTAGTGTTCGGCCAAGTAAGACTGTGCAGATACCTCAGTTAGTTCAGGTAGTGCCAGTGATTTGCTCTTTTGTATAAATCACAAGGTGAGACAATCATCCACTTGCAATTTAGCTGACGTGATTGACCTGGAAGGAATGTGGTTTATTGTAAGTGGCTTCTGTTCCTTCACAGTACAGGAAATGCAGCAATGTCACGCTTCTCAGGGAGGCAAGGCCCATCTGCCCTCCCTTCTCTCTTTTTCCTGCCCTCACTGTGTCTAAATGTCTTTCTGTCTTGATTTATTATTTTTTTAATATCCTGGCAAAAGCATGGCTTCATTATACTCTTAGACTGTGATGTGCAGTTTTTACTAACCATGCTCACTTCAGACTTATTTTGCATCAAATCAACTGGAACAAATTTCACTCTCAGCTTGCACTCTCTTTGAAATGTTCTTTCTGCCCCACCTATGTTGTCTTTTTCTTTTGCCCTGGCTCTACACTGAAAGTGGGGTATTTGGTTACAACATTATAATAAAATATGTAAAATAATAAACAAAGAGAAGAATGAGATCCATTGCCAACAAAACTATGTCACCTGGGGAAAATTGTGTCATACATATAATTATATAATTTATTGTTGTGTTAGTACTGGCTTTTACTTGTTGTAATACCTCCGTTGTTATGTTCGAGTTTTGCTAGTTTTAAAGACATTAATGTCCCTGTTTCAGTGGATTGCTTCTATTAATAGACAGAAGGAAGGCAGCAGGACATTTTTTAAAAAGAATTAATCACAAACTCGCAAATGGGGCTATAATAACTGACTTTTGAGCGCTTAGTGGTGTTGGACATGATGTGCTAAGCCAGATAGTTGAGGTTGAGTACTATGTACGGAGTCAACAGCCAGGAGCGAGTAAACAACATTAATGTTCAGTGAGCAACATGTTGTTGTTTCCTTTTTTTTTTCTAAACAACTGTTAGATTTTCACACTGTTTTATTGTCCATAACACTGTCGATATTTAATAACATGTTCAGTCATGTTCCCCATACAGCCTTCAGCTTCAGAGTATAATAAGATTCGAAACCAAGAGCTCAGTGTTATGCAATTACCTGTGCTTTGTTTACTGGGTTATGGCCGCCTACACAGTCTAGTGAAGTACCTCATAATCAGTCCAGTCAAGGGAAATGTTTCAGCATTGATACAATTTTTATTAGCTTGATGTAATGAGGCAACTTTTTACTGTTAACAACTTCTGAAAATTGGTTGTTTTCCTTTTTTTTTCCAGTTCAGCATATGATATGAAGACATGCCTGAAGGTAGCGGTGAAGAAGTTGTCTAGGCCCTTCCAGTCCATCATCCACGCAAAGAGAACCTACAGAGAACTGCGCCTGCTCAAACACATGAAGCACGAGAATGTAAGTTACCTGCAGCCAGCCCACCACTACCTCCACCCCCAAGCCTTAAATATCTGGCTGGTTTGGCTCGGGTGTACAATATGTACATTGTTCTGTGGTTAAAGCCTGGAGGAAAAGACTGCAAGACAGTTCTCACTCCCAGTTGGTTATAATGATGATGTCTGTTTGACTTGCAACATCTGGCGTTTGAAGCTAATCTAACTCTGCTCTCAGGAATGTGTGTATGGACACCCATGTGACATAGGAGTTGACAGGGACCTCAAACTGAAACTAGTGTACATGTGTAATTGCCAACCTCAGTTTACTGGAGGTAAAATTTCTTGAAGCAATAGTCCAAGCTCTAAAGCAACTAGAAAAATTCATAACTTCCATTGGCACAGTCTCCTTTTGTGAAAAGGGTAAAAAAAAAAAGAATCCCATTTGAGACACTATAATGCAAGGTGTACATGGTGTAAGCATAGATTGCTAAGCAGACAGCCACTCTGTAAACATCCAAGGTCTATAACAGACAGGTAAACGACAGAGCAGAGCTGGGTTTGCAACCCAACACCTCACTGTTCCAGTGTCCAGGTGACTAAAATCCCTCCTGCCACAGACCAAAACAACAGGAGCTGAACAGCGTGGATGGATTAATGAAAAAGCCACAAAGTGATTAGCACAAAGTAATTTATGATGTTAGTTTAGCATCTGACAACATAAACACACACATGATCACACTGACCTCAAATGGTGGAGTTGTGATGACAGGTGAGACAGGTTTTTCCACTGTATGTGATTAAAGCATGTGACACAGCACCACTCTATGAACATCGTGTCACTAAACATTAGGGGTGTCACAATCTTGACTGCAAATTGGATATCGATTGAAATTATATCATGTTTTCGACTTTTGAAATCAAAGGTGGAATTGTGGATCTAGCCATGCCCCCATTATCACATCCCTCAGTTGTGACATAACACACATGTGGAAGTGCAGCAAGTCTACATGAAGTCCTTTAATTTGAATCTGCTGTGAGTTAAAAGACACCATGACAACCACTGATGTAGGAGACACATTAACTAAACTGAACACCTCCGTGAAATCACCTGTGTGGAAATATTTGGCTTTCCCTTTGAGTTATGTCAACAATGTTAGCATTGTGGACAGGAAAACTACAGTTTCTGAGACATCTCTACAGGTATTATTAAGAAATACACTTAACCATGAAAACAACATCATTAACACAGTCAACTCTTCCATCCTCATTCAGAGCTAAACTACCACAAAATTCAACCTACGCTAAAGCAATAACTCGCTATGGGGGGATTTGTGGCATCAGCCATGCAACCTTATTCTGTGGTGCAAAATCCTTTAAGGAATTTAAGTATTTAATTAGTGTACTGGAACCAAGATATGAAATGCCATGCAGGTTGCATCTTACCACAAAGGTGTGCCCTCGATGTTGTTGCAAGATGGTTCTTTTGTGCATGAGGTTTGATTCATGTTGTTTTACTGCTTTTTGTTTTTGTTTGTTCTTTCTTTCTTTCTTTTTCATATTCTGTAGCCTTTAATTAGAAATCACTGCTTTGGTTTTGGTTTTCTCTGTCTTTTGTTTGCATCTGTAGGTACTCTATATACAGACACTTGCCCACATACATAACCCAGTTCCAGTTCCTGTGTGTTACTGTTGCATTCAGCTAACATTTTGACCAAATAGAGAGGAGCCCTATGTGTTATGTAATGGTGGTGCTATGATTCCTCAATTTCAAGTACTAGTGATGAGTTTCTGTTTGCTGTGTGGGAGCAAGTCAGCTGGAGATTGGTGCGATCAGGATGTGAGTAAGACTATAAGTATGTGAATAAAGGGGAATAGTTGCTTTATAAAATTTGAAAAGTAATCTGATGTTTTCATTGTACGAGTAGTGGAAATAGTTTGACCTGAGAGCTTCACGATGAGTTACAGGGCGTGCTGCTGCTCTCTTTGGTATCACCAATCTGTGGGCACAGTAAAGGGAAGCAGTTATAGATGATACACTCATAGAAGAGAAAAGAAACTGCAGCTTGAGGAATTATGGAATGGAACGTCTCAAAAGGGAAAACCCACCAGCAGCAGATACAGAACAACAGTACAGCCAATCTCACAGTGAAATAAAAGCAGTTTATTTAATTTCTTATGAAGACTATCTTACCTACCATAATTGCTTTGAAAAACTGAGTACACACACCCAGGAATTCATATATTGACAATTCAGTGACATACGCTGATATCTCATCAGCCTAATAAATGACAAAGATGAAGATATTAATTAATTAATTAATTAGCTAATTAGCTAAGATTAAATTGTTACATTTTCTGCTCAAAATTCACAAAGCATTACATTCCTAGCATCTGGATTTATAAACAAGCCAATATTTCTGGAACGAGTTGAACCCTCCTGTTTGGCATTGAAAATTAGTTTTGCATGGTGCACTGGTACCAGACCAGATTTAAGGATTTTGCTGAATCACAGCGTAGGTCATTAATCATTGTGCTCAGTGCAGCTTAATGTCAGCAAAACACTGACTTGTTATGGAAAAAAAATTATAACTTGATCTGGTGCTGTTGTTGTGGCTCAGTGGGCATATTTGAAAGTTAGTTAGGCTATTTGTGACCAGCAATGAGGGTGTTGTTATCAGGTTCTGTGTCATCATAACAAAGAAAAATGCCATAAAGCTGTAATTCTTTTTTGTTTGTTTGGGGTTTTTTTTTTGTTTTGAACATAAAAGTGTTTTAATCTCCACCTATGTTTTTACATAGGGAGGGATTCTGTGTTTTGCTCTCACTGTTGCCAGGAGACTCCCTGAGTTTGGGTTTTTGGAAAGCCTGAGTGGACCAATCAGCTATTTGTTGTGGTTCTAGTCAACCAATGAGCTTTGAGTTTGCACCCAGTGTGGGCGGGCTGCTCCTGTGTTTTTATAATACCTATCCACCTCAGTCTCTCCCTCTGTGGGGGTGAGGGTGCTCAGAGCTGCTTTCTGCAAGTAATTGCATCTGTATGTGCTCTAATGTGTGCATTCACACTTACTGAAGATAAACACATAGGATCTTTAATATCTTTCCTTTTTGTTCTCCCTCTTTCCTTCATTTTGGTCTAATGAAGACCTTGCATAAAACAAGATTCATGTAAATATGTTGTTTATATGCATCACGTTATTTGATTCCACACATCATGGATGCTTTTCTGGCCATGTAGTCAAATACCTGCAGATCTGGCAAATGGATTGTATAGCAGATTTGTAAGATTTTGTAATGTCTGTGAATAAAAACACGCCCAATATATTCAGAATTTAAATGATGTTAGACACAACTGGCCCTTGTTGAAAGGGTGTGAAGGTAGATGAGTCGACCTCAACATATATATATATTATACATTGTTTTCAAATAGATATTTTCCCTTGGTCACATGTACTGTGACTTGCAGTGTCATCAAATAATGATGACTTAATGATGAAATAATGCTTCCTCTGAAATGGTGTTGTGGTTACTGCCAGACCTGTTTGTATAAAATTTAACCACTGGTTAAAGCAAAAACAGGATGAGCTAGTGTATTTTACTTAAAGCAAAATATTGAACGAGCCCTTGACACATGAGTATTAGTAACTGTCAGGATTCCCTGCATGTTTGCAGGGAAACACGCAAATGAAACTTGAGATGTTGCAGAACAGGATAACATCAAGTACTCTGATTCTTTGGAAATGGCACAAAGTTCACACACTTTTTGACTGTCAGTTTGTTGTTCTTATCAACAAACGATTGTGGTGGCTCTGGTATCAGAAAGGAAACAGAAAATGTTCTTACATTAAAGATGTGCATGCGGATGTTCAAAGTTATCAAGTGGTTGTTTATCAAACAGTAAATGAAAACAGTTTTTGCTCATTTGCAATATGGGTCATATACCCATATACCCATATTGTGACTGTTTTCTGACCTCTCAACCTCTCCTTTTCTTCTTCAGGTGATTGGCCTCTTAGATGTTTTCACACCAGCGACAAGCTTAGAAGAGTTCAATGATGTGTAAGTCTTTTACTCTCCCTTTCACTCTTGCTCTTGAGTTTTTTTTTCTCCCTCTGTGTCGATTCTGGTGTTTGTGTTTGAAATTCATTTCACAGCTTGTTTGTTCTAATGCAATAAAACCCTTCGCATTGCCTGAAGATTGGACTATTAGCACGTCACCAAAACTAGAGTTACAAATACATTATAATCCTGCAGCTCATAAGCTTCATGAAAGTTCAGCATGTGGTGGGCTGTACCAAGGTGAATAGAAGGGGAACATGTGCGCTGTGCACATCACAGCTAGTCTCCATGGTAACAGCCATCTGGCAGCCTGGGGGGTAATGTGAGTGTGTAACTGTGTGCAGAATACTCAATCAGTGTCCTTGAATTCTCTGGCGTCATCAGCATGTTGCACATTTAAGGAAATGTGAGATAAATGTACAAAGATGCAAACAGCCAGAGCTGAAGCTGCAGAATAAAGACTGATGGTTCTCTTTCAGGTGACTAGTAATACAGACTGAAGCTTGCTGAAATTGATTCCTACAATTCACGTTTCTGCTACAGTTCTTCAGCTGATCTCTGATCCACCTGTACAAACATTCCTCTATCAAGAAAAGAGTAAAGCGATTCTGCTTTTCCCATCCATCCTCCCTTTCCTAAAGCTGCAATGAATTATGCACGAACAACCGACTATTCCTATAATGTAGGCATAGTTGCACAGTTATATTATGAACACTTATTTTCTCCAAAAAGTTACTAAGTGCTGGAATCAATCAGAACACGAGAAGTCAAATAGTCAATGAGCAGTCCGGTAAGGCATCAAACATGAAAAAGAGAAGGCTGTTTAACAAGGGCACAGACATACTGGAATTTGAAGGCCACTTCTGATTGGATGTTTGATTTACAGATACTTGGTGACCCACCTAATGGGAGCAGATCTCAACAACATAGTCAAATGTCAGAAGCTGACTGATGACCACGTCCAGTTTCTCATCTACCAGATTCTCAGAGGTTTAAAGGTTAGTGAAGTTCACACCTCAACTAATGCTCTTTCTCCCAAAGTTGTTCTAAGATTAGCCAAAGAAATGAAATTCTCCTTTGTCTGAAGATTTGACAGGGAGATTTAACTAGAGTTACGATTCTCTATAATATGACCTTTGACACATGCTACACGAACTATTAACAGTATTAACAGCCACTCTCAGAGTATCTGAGACTGAAGTTACTGCAGATCAACATTTTTAATGGCACACAACACTAGATATCATGATTGCTTGTCTTGCTGAACCATTGAGCATTCATTTATAGATGTAATTGTTATTGAAAGTATATTACACAACAGCAATCTAGCAGAATGATGTGTGAGAAACTACAGTTAAAAAGAGCTTTCCTTAACCCATGAAATGAAAAGTACTTAATTTGTGTCACAAACACACACACACGCATAGTGTGTATAATTGCAAATTGTCATTATTCTCTTCTCTCCCACAGTACATCCATTCTGCAGATATCATCCACAGAGTAAGTGATGACAGAAACATAGGTCCTGCACTGCACAAGCGTAATGAAAAGGCATCTATTATAATGTGCTTGATAGACAGGGACACAGTACAAGACTGCCAGCAGTAAGATCCCTGTACGTGTTGTTCTCCTCAGGACTTGAAGCCCAGTAATCTGGCTGTGAATGAAGACTGTGAGCTCAAGGTCAGAAATGAGCTTTCTCTAACTATGCTTATCATTTTGTAGAAAGTGTTCATTGTTGTTGTAGCAAGTGTTGTCTCCTTGCTTATTTTTGTCTCTGCTCGAAACATCACTTCAACCAGATCCTGGACTTTGGTTTGGCACGACACACAGATGATGAAATGACAGGTTACGTAGCCACCCGCTGGTACAGAGCCCCAGAGATCATGCTCAACTGGATGCACTACAACATGACAGGTGCACACACAAACCCTCAGCTGAAAGCAACATGACGTGTCTGATATTACATAATGTAATGGAAATGAGTTTCTGAAGTCTGTGTGTTTAGAGTTTCATTTCTTGAACATGAATAGGGAAAAAAAAGTTCAGGATTTATTTTTTTCCCACGTTGGCCTCACTTGTATTACATAAGAAAAAATGAATGTGATTTTAGGGGAACAGGGGTAGATTTTCAATTTTGGTTGTTATTCTTCATGATGTTAAGGTGCTGCATTAGCCACAGTGTGCCTCGCTGGATGGCATTTGATTCTGCTTTGTACTTGGCCTATCTAGTGTTGTGATGTTGGCATAGTTGGTCAGATAGAATATTTGTAGCACTTTATTAACAGGCTACCTGTTTTTATTTAATTTCCTAATATTAAAAATAAGGTACTTCCAATCAGCAGATGTGGCCTCTTTTTTGCTCCCCACAGGAAATTTTCGGTTTTCTTTTACCAGGACTTTCTCATCAAATACAGCTCTGCTCTATCCAGTAGTGGCTCTTTACATTTGAACAGCAATGGCAAAGAATGTTCAACAACTGATGCATTTTTTGAGAATCTGTATTAAAGAGCCTCATATTAAATATTTCAACCTGAAATTTACATTTCACATGTGCAGGCTTACTGGTCCTGAAGTTGTGTATGCTAAAAAGTTGCTTTGGACAAAAGAGACATGACACCATGAAGTAGGTAAGTTGTATCTTGTGTCTGAAGAATTCACAATGCTTCATTTGCTTTTATTTTAATAGTGGATATCTGGTCGGTGGGTTGCATCATGGCTGAACTACTCACAGGACGGACGCTCTTCCCTGGTACAGACCGTATCCTTCAACCATCTTCCACTGTCGTGTAGAAATGAAATGGTTTTTTTGGAGTGGACTTGTAGGTATTGGGTGGATCTTGAAGTAAGGAGTATAAGGAAACAATCTGTTCTCTTTTGTATATTTTTTGCAATTACATTTACAGAAGCTGCAGTTTTCTTCTGCTGTGCCAGGCTCTCACAAAATGTTGCATGCGTGTGTGTGTTTGTTATTTCACAACATTGAAAGAAGTTAGTGGAGCTGTCACCAACAAAGCTTTGTTGAATACACAGCAGTCTTTCTAGTTTTGCTCATTATACCTGCCTCATTGAAAAATAAGTTTACCTCATGTGTTGGAGGAAATTTGACAGGGCAAGAAATCCAACAATCCCACAAATTGTTATAACAGTTGCAATGTGAAGGAGGAAGGCTCAGTATTTATTTATTTATTTATTTATTTATTATAGATTTAAAAATGGGGCAGCACAGCCGCGTAGTCGTCAGCACTTTTGCCCCACAATAAGAAGGTCATGGATTTGGTTCCCGGCCTGAGGCCTTTCTGTGTGGAGTTTGCATGTTCTCTCTGTGCCTGCATGGGTTTCCTCCCACCATTCAAAGACATCATGATTAGGTTAATTTGTGACTCTAAATTGTCTGTAGGTCTGAGTGTGAGTGGTTCTTTGTCTCTGTCTGTCGGCCCTGTGATGGACTGGTGACCTGTCCAGGGTGTACCCCGCCCTCACCCACAAGTATTTCAACAATAGCCCAAGTACATTTATTTTTATCGAGTTGGGTTTTGTACAGTATGTAAGTATGTAAGAAGAAGAGACACTAATATTAACAGATCACTCCAACTGACTTTTATTGACAGTTTAGCATAGTGTTGGCGTATTAATTGATGACCTATTTATAGTTTCAGATGTTTTTCAAGCAGATCGGTTCTCTAGTTTTAGCCTCTCTGTTTTTCAGTTTTTCTCCATTGTAATTGAAATTGTATTAGAATTTCATGTTATGCCACAATTTCTTGACTTTTAATAGTACCAATGCTAAAATTGATAATGGTAAGGAAACTAATAATTAAGTGCTGCTTTTTGAAATAAGAAATGATCTAATATGCACTCAATAATTTGAGTTGTAAATACTATGGTTAACATTTTCTTTCTAACTGATCAAAAGGTTTCATCTGAGACAGACAACAGGTTTGGCTTTTGTACCTCTCACCCATCTCTGTTTATCCACCACCCTCCATCCCTTCTGTTTTCCTTCATGTAAGTGTGATAGACATTGATCAGTTGAAGCTTATAATGATGCTCGTCGGAACCCCAGGGCCTGAACTCTTGATGAAACTCTCTTCAGAGTCAGTGAGTGTCAAGAACCATCTCACCTGGATTTTTTTAACTGCCCCTCCTGCCTGTGTTTGTGTTGCCTCTGTGTTGCCCTGGCAAGAGATGAGACATGCTACTCCACTACTTTATATTGATGCTACCACCTCCGAACTATCCTCTTAAAGTTTGTGTTTTCTAAACAGCTTCATTTGCACTTTAGCACAAGGCTTTGGTCCTCACTTGTCTCTAACATGTACTATGACTTCTTACAGTCTACTAATCTCTTTCCATGACAGAGTAAGAGGCCTGTAGGGAGTTATAGAGTCTATATGCCACTCACAATGCAGCTATTGGGTTGCTGTATGTTAAAGCTCAGAAACAGTTTTCCTCCCTCTTCCATCTTGTTCATCCTTCCTCATTTTGTGCCCCTCTTTCTTAAATTCCCTTTCACCCTATGTTACACAAACTACCCACACCACCCTTACTCTTTGACTTGCTGACATTCATGTTATGATGCCCCTTGACTCAGAAGCTGTAGATATAAACCAGCTGCAGCAGATAATGCGCCTGACGGGGACACCCCCAGCCTCCCTCATAAGCAGGATGCCCAGCCATGAGGTGAGACATGTGCCCTCCACTTTCCCAAGTGACTCTTACCCCAGGTGGAAACATGGCTGAACAGCAACCATCCATCAGCCTGTAAAGCCACATTCCTGTTTAGACAGATATCATTAGGACGGATGTTTTGAAATATTGACTACCAGTCCTTTTCTGCATATCAGCCTCTGCCCTCACTCCTCTTTTTCTCAGTTTCCTCTCTGACTCACCGTGCTTTACACAGTAAGGCTTCCCAAAGTGCTTTGCCAGTGCAGCTAGTGTATTCTGATCCTGAACTTGGTCACCTGTTTTAATAATAAAAGAATTAAGCACAATATTTGTTAATATGTCTGATTTGGGTTTTAATTCAATTGCTGGAAACATGGAAGACTGTACAGTATGTTTCTATTTTGGTTAATTCTGAATATCAATGTATGTGATTTTCAGCTATCGCATTATTAAGGCTTTTAACTACTCATTTTCTTTCGAAGCTTTCACAGTTCTGTTCATTGATTCTCACAGGCGAGGAACTACATTAATTCACTTCCCCACATGCCCAAGAGGAACTTTGCTGATGTGTTCATTGGTGCCAACCCTCTTGGTAAGTTCCTTTCTCACCACAAAGCTCTCACTGCAGGAGCTCCTGGCTCACAGAGTCCCTCTAGTGGTCTCAAACACTTTTTGTGGTGGTTATCAATTATTCTACATGTGAAAAAACAATATGTAAGTTTATAACAATGAAATTCCACAGTTGTGACATGTATCAATGCACATTAGGGCAGCTTAATTATTTTGGTATGTTAAAAAAGGAAAATATGCATTTTAGATCAGGTCCAATTCACACAAACAAACAAAGAGGAGTAAACACAAAGTCACACAGACTACCAGATAACTCACTGATGGGACAGCGTTTCTTGTCATCATGCATTATAACCTATATGGTAAAAATCAAATTCAGATGACTCATAGTAACTTGTACAACAATGTTTAATGGACAAACCACCAAAAAACAGATGAGGATACTAATACAACACTGTGTTCATTTAACTGTTGTCTCATAAATTGGGGAAAATCTGTGCACCCACAGATGGAGAAAATTTTGGGGGTGATTAAACCAAAGTAAATAACTCACAAACTTGTAAATTTGCTCTTTATTTTCTTCCCTTTCTAAGCTTTGTTTTGACCTTTTTCATGCTCACCATTGTTCTTGTAATTGTTTTTGTGTTAAGCGGTGGACTTGCTGGAGAGAATGCTTGTGTTGGACACAGATAAGCGAATCACAGCGACAGAAGCACTTAGCCATCCGTACTTTGCCCAGTACCACGATCCAGACGACGAACCTGAAGCAGAGCCTTATGACCAGAGCTTTGAAAGTCGTGAGCTGGAAATTGAGGAATGGAAGAGTAAGTTGGCACATGGTGGATTTGGATAGAGAATTTTTACATTCATGTCTTCACTATATTGGTAAATAATTTCCACAAATTCTGCTTTATTTTTCTCAGAATTAACTTACGAGGAGGTACTCAGCTTTGTGCCACCATCGTTTGATGGAGACGAAATGGAATCCTGAGAAAGAGGAGGCACTGTTTCTCCCATATTTTGTTTTCCAAGAAACACTCTTTATGGACTATCAGTCTCATGTGACTATCCACCACTCTCCTCACACAGATGCACAACCCTGACATTCAAGTGCCTGCCATCATCCATCTCTGGGAGACGTTGCGATATCAGAGGTAAAACTCTAGATCCTGTTCATCCTGCCCTCACTTTGCTGTTTTTCTTCTTTTGTTTACATTTCATCCTAGTGTGAAGAGGCAGAGATGATTTCGCCATATATTTTGAGTCAGTTTTTGTCCTCTACAGATTGTGATATATTGTGCCCCCTCATTGATGCACAACTAGAAATGACATGTTAGTATCTCAAAGAAAATTGGAGAAATTGAACTTCTTGACATGCTTTTTATAAAGCCCTACTTCTAAGCAGTAATTGATACTGTAGGAAAAGGCTGATGTTATGATGTCAAAAGTTTATCCTTTTTTCTACAAATTAAATTGCATCTAGTTTCTATCAGTGCATAAAACTGAAAATAAGAACAACGAACAGTATATGTACAGAAATACATTTGACAAAATAGCTGCTGTTGGGACACACCTCAGCAGGCCCCTTTGACAGTATGAGTTTTATCACTATAGTCACTAAAATAGCATACAAAAAGATACGGTATGTAATTTATTACCATTGTGTACAGAGTAGGTTAAAACGTGTAAAAATTTCACCTGTAAAAGTAAAATTCACGGCTTTAAATTTCCAAATGCTGGATTTGAAAGTTTATAGGGCCCAATTTTTAACATTAGAAGTTTGGAAAGAATGACTTATGTAAAACATTTTAAAGATTTAGTTTCATTTCCACTTTTTCCCTCCATGTCAGTTCTTTTAGCACTTGTGTTGTTGTTTGAATGTTTAGACGATGTTTTAGACGATAGTTACCAACAGGACCACTTCAGCATGACAAAGCCAGAATAGGCTTAGTAGTGTATTGAAATTTGATGTTTTCCATCACATCAACTGACAATGTAATTTAATCATATTGCATTTATAAAACACAGTACTATTAATGTTTATTGAATGTTGGGGGCAGAAGTTGGCCCTGTATTTATGATCTTTTGTTATGTTATTTGTATATTGATGTAAAAGATAATATTATTTGTCAGAATTTAAGGTTCTTTTTTATTATTTATGGACAGCTTACTGTATCAGAAACCAAATGTATCAACAGCATCAACATCAATAATTTCATGTCAGTTGAGCCATGGTGACTGCAGTTACAGCTTGTGTATCCGAGCCAGCAATGTTATTCACTTGTAGTGTACAACAAATCAGTTTAGCTTTATCATGTAAACTCTGCTCATCTTGCAGATGTTTCTCATGAGTTTTGGGTTTTAACAGTTCATAAAAATCTATGTATCTTATTGTGTTTCCTGAGGTACTGCCTTCCAAAATGATTCAATTTTCAAAGAAAATTGCAAAAGAAATGATTAACTTTAAGAAAATTAAGTATTACAACTCAGTCAACCTTAACAGTGACCACCACTGTGTACTCCCCATTCTGCAGTGTGAAATCATTTATTCAGAAAGTGTTGTGTGGACCATTTCAGAAAAAAAAAGAAACCCTACCATTGTTCATATGTGACATACAAGCTATATGCGCTCTGTTTATTGTTTCAACCAAACAATATCAGTGTCTTCACAATTTAATTTGCAACGGCTTTCCTGTAACTGTTTTCATGTAGTCCTTTTTCTAATGTATTATTTTATTTTTTTGTGTGTTAAATCAAGATTTGATGGTATTTTGTAATATTGATTGTTTTTATGAGCAATGCTAGAACCATATTTGTTATTCAGTTGAATAATTTTGTAGGGCACGTTTGTGGAAAAGAGTGTACGTTTACTCACTGGATGCTGAGGGGCAATGCTGAAGCCTCATACTTGTCTTTTTAAAACAGATTTCATCAATTAGATAGAATATTTATCTTATTCATATCTCAGTGTCAGCAGTTAATTTTGTTATTGGTTATGCTTTCCTTGCCTGAGATGTGTTTATGTCTTTTTACGATGTTCTTTATCACATGTAACAAAACAGCAGGCCACACCACCTGTAAATACCACCATTAGAAAATAAAGACTACTATTTTTCAAACCTGTAATAGTGTATCATGTACTGTTTTGATTTGGCTGTCAGTATGCCACCACTGGATGGCAGCATAGCACAAATAAAAGGAAAACTAGGGCAGAGGGGTGAAGTTTAACAAAAAAAAAACCAGATTATTAATCTAAATATTTCACTTTCTAATTTAATTGACCAAATCAGTCTCTATATGCTTTATATAGACTAAATGAAAAGCCACACAGGCTGAGTCCTGATTCCTGTTGTTAGCAACACACTAGTACAACCATATTACTAATGATTAGGCATTGTTGATTAGTTGAAAGTGCAAGGGTAGGTAAATAAATGAGGAAAACTAATAGGCCTATTTCATATATTATGTTCCTGGTATCCCTGAGTTGGTTTGTGTTAGGCATATGTCAGGCAAATTTAATTTAGACTCTTCTGTGTAGAACAGACAGCTGACACATTGTGCCTCATAGACTGATTGATGGTTTGATGTCTAATGTGACCAGCAATTAATGTACATGTAGCTTTTTTTGTTTGTTTGACAGAGCATTAGGTAATAGAGATCAAGTGATTGGACTCTTGGCTTGTCTGAAAGACATATATAAGATTTAGATGGAGCTTTAACTTGCACTACAATTAAAAAAGAGCTTACCGCTGTGACAGCCGTGTGGCTAAAGATCTCATAAAGAATGTCCAAGGCTGAAATAACACCACTGTGAAGCTGTGCTGAGGCCCCAAGAGCTTTTCAGCACCAATTCAACAGATGAGTTGCATTCTTATAAATATATTTATGTTTAACTGTATATTTTGCTCATGGTTCATTCTTCCCAATAGACTAGTGTTTAGAGAATGTATCCACACGCACATATAAATACATGGCCATGACAGCTGTCCAACTCTTTCTTAGCAAGTGAATGTCTCACATCCCTGCTGTTCTGCATCTTCAAAGCAGCAGAAGAGAAAAGGGGCTCTATCCACTTGGTTAATAATTCTGTGTATTTCCCCCAAAGGTACCTCACACCTACCGTCAGCAGCCGACCCCCGCTACACACTCCGCCCCCTACACCTCAGCCCACTCTATTGGGTTGTTCTATTTCCCGCATTTTAGAGTTTTGAAATTTCCGATTGGCCGTAAACGCAGCTCATCCTTTGACTGGTAACCAACATGGAAAGAAAAGGTAACGTTGCTAACTAAACCAAGACGCTTCTCACTCCCAGCATGTGTAACACACACGGGTGTTTCTTCCTGCAGTTCATTTGAGCTGTTTATCGGCTGAAAGACTGTAAGCAGAGATGTTATAAGGAGTCAGGAAATAGTGGAGGAAAAGTAAAAGTGGACCATGTGTACGGGTGTTGACTGGAAGCTAGCTGTAGCGGTGAGACTAGCATCTGCTCGGGGGAAAAACTACGCGCCCAAATGTTTATCCAGATTATTATAAGAAGTAAAACACGTTGTCCCTGAAGTACAAACTGATTTTCCGGGTCTAAGGGTGATATACAGGCACAGTGTGTGATACTGGCAGCGGAAAACACCACGTTACAGTTAGCAGCTAACTTAGTGAGGATCTTATTCTGTAGGGGCAACACACCGCCAAGGCCGGTTCACTTCAATATTCACCCCACAACAGTTACACCACAACTCCCAGAGCTGCTAATACCACATTCATTTGTTTGTTTAACACCTGCAGCCCGGGTGACGTTATGTACCCTTTATTTAAAGTAATGAAATGCCCATAAGGTGTGAGAGGTTTGGAGCTGATCACCGGTTTTAAATGTTTCTCTCTGCTCATCAGTGCTCGCCATTCAGGCAAGGAAGAAGAGGACAAAGCCCAGAAAAGCCGGCAAAAAGTACGTATGAAAGCTCACTCCACTTTACTCTCATCCCAATAACAAACAGGAAGGACACTTGTGAAAGTTGGCCAGCTTCCACATTGTCATAAAATCCCTGATTGGTCATAATCATCAAGGCAAAAGGAAACGATGAGCCATCAGGCTCTCCCACCTAACAGCTGTCTGTGTGTGTCAAGACCAATGCTTTAGTAAGTGCAACATATACGTGTTGTGTGCTTTGACTTTATAAAAGGGGATGATGCAAATAACAACACAAGTGTTTGTAAGGAAAGTGACTTTGACATGATGCTCTGAACTAGTACCTGATTTGAATCCACAAGGAGTCTCTAAAGTGGACTTGAGCTCATATGTAAAAGGGAATGTGTTGGGGATTAAATATGTGATGTTCAGTAACTTAAAATAGTATTTAATTCTGACTTCTCAGACCAGACACTGATTTTATGGGGCTGTCTGGTAATCAAATTGAAAAAGTTCATTTAACTGGTAAATTGACCTCACAAACCTTCAGATATGATGGAAAGCTAGATAGATAAGTAACAACTTACCTACTTTAATTATCATTTGGGAAAATTCTAATTGTCCAGCAGCTCACTAACATCTGTATTTTAGATTCTGTCCTTGTCACAGGCAACTTCCTACGGCTGAGGCGTAAAACAGTTTGATAGTAGTGGGGAAAAAAGATGCTTTGAACCCATTAGTCCTGCCACAGAGTGAGATGAGAGTAGAGCTGCTGCTGTAGAAGGGTCAGGGTTAAATTGTAGTAGTGGTTGATATTGTCGAAGGAGTCCTGTCATCTGACGGAACATCTGTCTCTCTGCAACAGCCAAGAGTGCAGACTCCTGCCAAACACAGCCCCATATTTTTTAACCAGCTTGTTTAGTCTCCATCTGTTCTACTGCCGCCCCAGTATTAATGCTGCCATTTCAGAATTAATTTGGAAATGATCATCTGTTGCTGAGTCCTACAAAAAGCCAACAATGGGTGTGCTGCATTGCGTGCTAAGTCCTATTTGCCAAGGCCAGGGTGTGTTGTTTACCTGTCTGGTAAGGCTGAACAAATAAATAGCCACAAACCACTGCAAAAACTACTAATTGGAAATGGTGGTGCCACAATAGAAATGTTCAAGAAACTTAATGTGTTGTCTTGCTGTGCAGATCTGACAGGGCTGCTGAGTTTGCACACCATTTTCTCCTGTTCTGTGTCCGACAACTTGAAACCAAAATATTGGTTTGCATTGACACCACAGGCAGGGTGTGCCATGCGGCACATTAATTGGCTTACTTGGATTATCATGTTTTTATGATTGTGAAAAGCCAAAACCAAATTTGCTTAATCGTCCAAGCCTACTGGCAATGTCAATTACGTGAAATGTGCTGGACTGTGTTCAAAAATTTCAGGAAATATCAGAAATTTGCAAATAAATTTATAAATTTAAAATAAACCCTGCTAATCAAACAAGTTTCTGCTGCACCAGTCCCTGTAGCATTAATCTCCTCCTCTGCCTACTAAACTGTCACCAACTGCATACAGCTAGTGTCACTTTTGAAAGTTTTCACCTCACAATCCATTTCTCCACAAAGGAATTGCTCACAATCAGTTTATTGTTTAAATTTAGCTTTGTCACTCATTCATTAATAATTAATGAGCTGTTAAAATTGATCTCAGTATTGATGAAACACATTAAAGGATTTAGTTATATTCATATTATATTTTTTTCATAATTTCATCTTAATATTAATGTAATATTAATGGGTGACTCACTTTTGTTTTTTCCCTTTGTCTAAGTGTATTTGTATTAACAACAGTTGACATGCTTTGGGGATGTTAGTATGGATTCAATTAGTGAAACTGGGCTGTAACTTGGAACCAGTTTTGTTTTGGTTTTTGTTTTGCATGCTTCCTGCTGCCAAGTTGGAAAACCTCTGAATTACACCTGCATGTGAGTATTAACATGAGTTATTAACCCAAAATGAAAATTTTCTGAAACAATATAATCCGGACTAAAATTTTACAAGGTTAACTACAGTGAGAGCAACACTGTGCATTGTGCATCACTTCTATCCATCAATGACTTCCAGGCAATTGTTGAGCATCCAAGCTGAAGTCAAGTCCTCCACTCTCTCCTTCTTACACTTGCACCCATCAAGCTTCTTCCCTCCCACTCTCATGTGTCAGTTGCTCTGTTGTGGCTGATGTGCAGAGAGGAGGCAGCAACCACTGTTCATTTGAGGAGCCAGGGAGAGCATAGCAGACCTAGTTTCAGGTCACAGCAGTCTCAGCCGAGCTTTAAAGTGCCACTCGCCATTGCCAAGTTATCCTCAGTACAGACTCGTAACATAGCTTCAGCCGAGTCACCCGTGGGTCATGTGGCTCCTGGACTGGATCTTCTCCATCAATACAGCTGTGGTGAAGCTAGCCAGCGGTCTCACATGCAAGTGAGTATTGCTGCAGTTCCTTTATTTGTGTTTGAGAGAGATTGCAAGATGTAGGGAGATAGATTTAAGTCATGTTCTCATGTCTGTACTGCTTGTTGAATGTGTGAAGATCAGATTCAGGGCAGTAGTGTTTTGAGTGTGCGTGTGTTTGTGTGCATGTGTGTATCACATGCCAATTTATAGAGCTTGGCGGACTAATTCATCACTGATTTAATTTTTTATCAAGAAGCAAATTTGACTTCCAGCTACCTGACTCCCTACTTATGTGCTTTGCTTTGTATATGCCCTAGTGAGCGAGAGCAGGACTGATGATGTTCTTGATGGGTCTTTGGTGCCAGGGTTAGGGGTTTATCGCCCACTCCATTTTTCTCTTAAGCTTTCCACATAGTTTTTGCATCACTTCAGACATGAACCCACTTATTTCTTTAACTTTCTGTTTCCACAATTGTAGCTCTAGGAATGCACGTGCTGTCAGGAGACTGAATAGGAAAAATCAGCGTTGCAGAGTATTTACCCACGCAGTATTTACTAGCTCTATGTTGTGTTTTGTATTTTGCTTTCATTTTCATCCCTCTTCTCTCCCAACCAAAGCTGCAGTTCATTACATAACCTATCAAATCTTTTATCATCTGCAGTGCTCTCCAGCTCTCTGTCCCTCTATTTCTCTCCCTTGCTCTTTGTCCTTACCCTGCAGGTTAACCACTGTGCTTTATTCCCGTCCCATCAGTGGTAGAATTACAGAAAGATGCATGTGTTTGTGTGCTTATTGTGAAGGGGAGACGGAGTGCTTTAGGCAAGGGAAATGTTGGATTGTCAGCTGATATTGCAGACAGGTTTGATGTTGTCACTGTTAACTGGGAAAACCTGCAGTGGCTTAACTGATGCAATGTTATACAAAGCTGTAGTGTCCCCTGTCTAAGCGAGTGTCTGTCTTTATGATAAGTCACGCTGGCCCATTTTATATATTAAACTGTGGTCATGGAAATCTCCTTATTTAGTTTCATATATTCCATTCCCTTGGGAAAAAACATACATGGAGACTTGTGTTTTCAGCAGGTTTTTGCATGCTAAAGAGACCACGCTGCAGCACACTTACACTTTGTGTGCATTGCACCCTCAGTATGGTTACCTTGTGCTGCTGTTTCATTCTGCTGTCCGTGCACTTTGCATTGATTTTTTTTTTTTTTTTTTTTTTTGGAAGGGGGGTGTGTGTGGTTGGTGGTGGGGGTGTAAACTTTTTGGTTTCACTCCATCCAAGGGCTCTTTCTTCCTCTGTGCTCTGTTTGCACTTGAGTTCTGATAGGAATGGATGGGCGGAAGCAACACAGCCAAGAGAAACGAGGACACACTGACACACTCTGTCATGTCAGATGTGTGCACAGGAGTGATTGCACTGTCAAGCCATGGTGGTTCTGTATTACATTTCATCCCTCAACAGCAGAATTAGTCAGGCCTTTAGGGAAATGTGGCCTGCACCTCACTTACACTGCCCATTTATCAGGCAATTTGTGTGCAAGACACATTAGGCAGCAGGTAATAAAAGAATTTAAGTGGTGTAAATGTCTTACCAGGTTCCTGAAAGGCGGGATTATGTCAAATAGAGTCATTTGTGCAAAATGACAAAAATGAAGTTTTTTATCATGTGACAGAGAATTAAATATTAGAAAAGACACATAACACTTCAATCACGAATCAGCTTATGATTCTGTGGAGAAGGCAGATGTCTAATTTTAATCCCTAACTTCACTATCTGAATAGTGTTTTTGAAAAAGGTCAAAAGCATCATTCACAAATATATCACAAAAATACTTTCCATCTGCATCCAAACAGGCCTTTTCCATAGCATGCATTTTGATTTGTCATTGCAGGAAAAGCATTTGTGTAATGAATGACATCAATGATGGTTCAGTTCTCTGAAGTTTCAAGTCTTTACCATCATGCACAATGGTAAAGTCTTGAGACTGGCCCATTTAAATTGAATTAAGCTGTTATTTATCTTTTGCAATTAATTGCCTGCTATGATAAACGTCTGTTGTTGTGTAAATAACATAAATGTTAATTGTTCAACAATATGACGCTATGTATGCATGACAATATAATATCCCCATCAAAGGAACTCTAAAAGAATCGCAGGAGCTGCTTTATTTATTTATTTATTTATTAATTGAGAAGGCAGAATGTGGTACAAACTCAAAAATCACATCAACACTTTTCTATTTGCCTTAATTGTTGCAGAACCATATGTGTGTGTGTGTGTGTGTGTGTGTGTGTGTGCACACACACATATACACATACACATAACAATCCTGATCAAAATCTTAAGGCTGGTGTAAAATATACTAATATTGGCATTTTGCGCTGGTGGATCGTACCCAGGTTGTAAGTAGAGCTTCAAAATGCAAAAAGAAGAAACAGAAGCAAAAGACAAGAAACAGAAAGTAGACAATTTATTGAAAACTGCATTTAAAATCTTGAATAGCCTTAAAAAGCTCAAAATGGCTTTCATGTCATTTTCTGTCAGACATTCACACTGTTATGACCTCCTGATGGCAAAGGCAAAAAGGCTTTCTGGTTTTGAACGTGGCAAGATTGTTGAGCTGCACAAGCAAGGCCTCTCACAACCCAGTCATGGTCTTAAGATTTTGATCAGGAGTGTGTGTGTGTATATATATATATATATATATATATATATAGATTGGCTGCATTGATTGATTAATATTAAAATCACAGTGGACAAAAATGTTGGCTGAATGTAGTCAGAAGATCAACATGACCACTCAGCTCCACTTTTTAATTGCATATTACCAATACAGTAAGTAGGCAGATTGCATATAACTGTCTCAGCAGAAAGCCATTTGTCATAGAGAAATTCAGCTCTTAGATATAATCAGAGTAGAAATAATATGATCAATGAAAAGAAAAGGATTAGATTACTAAAGAGAATAAAATAAGTCTAAATTCATGTTACTGCAAGAGATCAAAGTCCCATCAGAAAGTAATCAAAGGTGTTTCAAGGTAAAACTACATATTTTGGGGCAAAAATAATCTTTTGTTGAATAAATCAGCATATGCTGCAGATGCCATGAGGGAGAGAAGCGGGGGATTCAGTGGAGAGCGCAGTTGAACGTTAGGGAAAAGGCCCCTGGTGGTGGAGGGCCCTGAAGCATCGTCAATGTGCAGCTTAATTGGTCTGGGATCGCCTGTAGATTTCTAAGCAAAACACATCTAGCATATGTTTTTGCAAGTAGTTTTTTTAATCTTGTATGATTTCTACTCTAATGATTTAATTTATATAGTTTTAAACTGCGACTGATGTTGTGAAGTACAGTAGCATCAAGGAAGTTGCTCTCATCAACATTTTAGGGTAATAACAATGGACATCCCATTAACACTGTTTCTGTGCAACAAATGTGTGATTGTTAAAATGGCAGGCACACAAGATGGTGATCGTGATGATGGTAATGATGGACAGATGAAGAACTGAAAGAGGAATGGTGTTGTTTTGGTCAGATGAAAAGGAGGAGGAGGAGGATGGGGGGGGGGCTGATGTCGTATCTCACCTGCAATGCAGTGCTAGGCTGCATCACCCAATCATGTCCCAGCTGTCAGTGAAGGGGCTGGGCCAGAGGCTGACGACAGCCAAGGAGAGTTCTGGGTCAGAGAGAGAGGGAGTGAATTTGTGAGAGGAAAAACTGAGTGAGAGTCAGCGAGTGCACAGTGGTGTTCTGTGCTCCAGTGCTCAGCCTGCAGCAGAGATTAAATTCTTCTCTTCTAGCTCTACTTCTCCACCTCTCTGTTATCATCCTTCCCAACTCTGTCTCACCATCCTCTTTTCCTCTCCCATCTTCTCACTGTTTACCTTTTCCTATGCAATCTCTGATTTTTAGTTATCAACATTTATCACTCTTGCCTCCTCCACTTTTCACACTCCATCCCTCTTGCTCTTTCTCACATCATCCACCAGTCCTTTTTTTTTTACTCCTGGCGGATGGAGTGAGAGGGTTACACCTATAAGTTCTCTAAAGTCCTCCTTCCTGCATCACGTCCCATGGGCATCCGTGCGTCTTGCAGGTAAGAGCATGATGTGTGTGTGTGTGTGGGAAGGAGTGACAGCCATAGACAGCTGGAGGTTATTTTCAGACAGGTCCAGGTGTCTTGAGTTTTGCAGATGTCCTTGAATTATCTTAGTTGTTGCCCATGATATTGTGTGGCGATCAGAGGGCATTGAACAGTCTCAATTCACTGCCGCAAGAGGAGAAAACATATATGCACGATCTTGAAAAGCAACATCATCTGCTGTGTTTTGGCATTCAATGTAGAAATCTTATTGGGCTCAAGATAATTAATGTCATGCATATTTGCAAAATAGTTCTTTTCCTTTCAGTTAGAAATGTGTCCCTCTAACCTCCACCAATCTCTCTCCTCATTTTATTTCTTGCTCTCCAATTACTCAATATAGTGTTCATTATGGCATCTATATCTGAGATAGGTTGTCCTGGGATGGAAGGTCCTTCTATTAGCAGACAGAAAGTTCCTCTTTTATTCCTAGTCATCAAGAAATGTGGAAATGTGTCTGCTATCAGTGATTGAAGTAATTCTACTCTTCTTTTGGTTATCAATATTTGTCAGTTAAAAGTTTCAAATTTTCTATTCATATTAATTTCAACTAGTTCTACACTGTCACCAGGCGCAGGTTTTATAGATAGGAAGAGTCAGTCTAAGGAGTGCATAGAAGATGCGCTTCCTCTTGTTCTGTAAGGTAAAGAAATTATATTTTCTATATTTGCAATTGAGCCAGTGTGAGTTGGTTTTTCTCCTCACATTATTTAATTTTTTCCTGATTTCATCTCCAAATATGTCATTGACAAAATAAAAACCGCACTGTTCATTGTGGTTATTATCCCTCTAAAACTTGAATGCGTTAAGCATTTGAGATTCAGCAGGCAGGATGGTGACTGGAGAAATGTCTTTTGAGGCTTTGGGGATGAGGCATTCAAAAAGATTAATGCAGATGGTGTTCTGTTTATGTTTTTCTTCAAGTAAAATTGTATTGTTGTTTGCCTTTCCCACAGTCTGCGTGGGCTGTCAAAGCCACAGTTACTGTCAGACCTAGAGAAAAACTGGAGGTAGCACATTCATCCTGAACAATAGTTAATGACGACATGAGATATGGCTTTCAAACGTAAAATCATAAATCAGTTTTGATGTCTACTCACCTAAATGCTGTTGCCAAACAATGAGGTTGAGAAAAGTCTGAGCTCATATAGCAGAATTAATGCCCACTCCAGTGACACCCTTTGAAGATTTAAGAGAACATTATCATGGCAGATGGGCTAAAATGTAGAAGCTTTATAACAGAATGAATAATATGAAAATATTTTTGTCTCAGCCGTTTCTCTTAGGAGGATGCCTCCTACATTCACAGACCAGATATCAAAGGAAAATCTGTATTTTGCTTCAACTTGTTTGAATTTCCTTGCTGCATTTCATTTAGTTTTTTCCTCTCACATGCTGATATTGGTTACTGCAGCAGAAATACTGTGTGAGTCAGAGACTAACCGAAAAAAAAGAAGTCCCTGAATTTGATGATAATTTCAAAACACCCAGCCTGTTGTTGTCACAGAAGCAGCACACCCCTGATTTCAGCTCAACATCAAGAAACGGCAACAAACATCTGAGTTCATCAGGTAGCTAAATATAAAACAGCTTTCTCAGCATGGCTTTGCTAAGATACAGCCAAAGTGGTCCCTCCGCTCAGACTTAAGCCAGTGAACTGGTTAGCTAGGCATGCTAATCCGAATGACTTTAGCACTGTTTGCAAGCAAATCAAAGCAATCAAAATAATTTCATTTGCCTCCACCACAAAATTCTAATTATAAAAGCCACGATTGTTCCCAGAAAATTGCTTTCTATGAGGGTTTGAGGGAAAGTCAGGTGCATGGACCCACTCATAGCACACGACTTCTTGCTTTAATCCTTTTCAGCACCATCATCAGTGGTTTCTGTTTGCCTCAACAGAGTAAGCTGAAACATCAAGTCTGACTGTGTAGGACACAGAACCCATGTGCTTTGTATGCACAACCACCATTGGCACTCTCCAGCAATGTTGTCATTTTGTTTTTGTTTATTTCTTAATTTAGGACAGATGGTTCATTTGACAACAAGCTAAAATAACATTATCCCCTTTCTGTTAATACAAAAAAATGTAAATGACAAAATGAATTAATGTGGTATTTTTTATTTATAGGTACAAGTTTTTTGTATGTATAAAGGACAAGGTTTGTTCTCTTCCAAAGCAAAGTCCATTCAAAAGTTTACATTATTATAACCATTTCTAATTTTTTTAAGAAAGTGATACTTTGTTTGTGGTCATTTAACGATATAATGGGCTGACAAGCCAACAGTTTCTATCTATCTAGATATATATATATATATATATTATTAAATCCTGTATGTGCTTTTCATGAAAACAAAAATGGTCTCTTGTAATTCTTTAACAAGCATTTCTCTAAGAGCAACTGGGGGATTGATTTTAATGATTAATTCCACCATGTTCAGATTTACACAATACAACCTACTCATTTAAACACTGGAATCAACCTCAGTTATTCAACAATACAGTAAATGTTTAATGACCTTAAGTCCTGGTTGATGGTGCTTCCTTTTTTGGTTTAGTTGTGATGCTCCAGCCTTAGTGGGTGGGTATGAAGAAAAATTTGTCACTTGTCTCTTTCTGTCTCAGCCATTGAGTGCCACTATTGGCCTGTGGGTTATCTCCCTCATGGTCAGTTTATACATTTCATTTCTCTCCTATGATCCCTGTCTTTCTGTTTCCCTTTCCTGCTCCACAGACCAGAGCCTCATGGTCGTGGAGGCGGCTCTCAGCCAGGTCAGGCAGACTCTCCCCTCCCAGAGCAGGATGAAGAGATTCTGGGCTCTGATGATGATGAGCAGGAGGACCCAAACGACTACTGCAGGGGTAGGACCTCTCACGCTTGTCCACTCTTCAGATATTATACACTTTTGTATATATCTAATAGACTAGATTTATCATTTAACTTCATTGGTATAGGTTAGGACAGGGATTCCCAATCGCTGTGCCGCAGTGTGCCGTAGAAGATTATCTAATTTCACCTGATTGTAGAGTACCAATTAGGTGAAATTGGATAATCTTCCACGGCACACCGGTTGGGAATCACTGGGTAAGGGGTCTAACAGGATGCTAAGTCATGGTTTGGTATGTATCTTGGTTTTGAAATCACACTTCGGTACATTTTCGGTACAGAAAATGGGGGGGGGGGAACAAACCTAAAAAACACAGTGTGATCTTGTTTGGCATTTATTGTCAAATTGAAAACATTAAACATAAAACAACTGCCTAAACAAAGGATAATTCATTTTAAATAAAAATATTCGTGGGTCTAGGTAGGAATAGACAAATAAGAAATAATATAAAGATCAATTAAAGTTTGATTAACTAAAATTTGTGTGGGTAGCTCAAGCTCAGTGAGGCTGGTCTGTGCTACATGCTAAACAAGGTTACTAGGATAGCTCACCAACAACATATGGGGCTTTGAGATAGTGTTTCGTCACCCGGAGGAAATCAGGAGGGAGAGTAGTTCCGCTTTGCTTTAGCATGGTAATATTTTCGATACGCTGGGTACACGTACCATTACACCCCCTAGTATAGGTACATTGCAACCTGAGTATAGGTAATGGTTTCTTGAATTATCCTGTTGATTCCAGCTTGATATCAATGCACATAAACCATGAGAATTTAAAATAAAGTTTTGTTGTCTGCATGCACACATGTACTATCCAGGTGGATATCACCATGTGAAAATTGGAGATCTGTTCAACGGGAGATACCATGTGATCCGTAAGCTGGGCTGGGGACACTTCTCCACTGTGTGGCTGGCCTGGGACATTCAGTGAGTTGGCTCTACACCCTGACTCTGTGAAACTGAGACAGTCACATACAGCTAAGCAGAGGTCTTGAGTGAAGTGTGCTTTCATAATAATGTAATACTCTAAAATAGTGTTGGCTTGTCAAGCTGTAGAAGACATATACTGAGTGTCATGTATGAGTTGGTATGATAGTTTACCACAAAGGTCTAGTACAGTTTTTAGGTAAATTATACATTTGCACATTATTAGAAGCTTTATATGTGCAAATCCTGCAAGGTAATTTGTGTTGTCATGTGTAAAATTACTTTTGTGCATGTTTTTCAGGGAGAAACGCTTTGTTGCCATGAAAGTTGTCAAAAGTGCTGAACATTACACTGAGACGGCTCTGGATGAGATCAAGCTGCTAAAATCTGTAAGGCACACAGTTACTGTATCGTGGCATATTTATCTTCACCCTGGCTCACATGTCAGTTATTCCAGTACCAATAATTCATCCTATACTTTATATTTCTACAGGTGAGAAACACAGACCCAAGTGACCCCAGCAGGGAGAAAGTGGTGCAGCTTCTCGATGATTTCAAAATTTCTGGCATGAATGGCACACGTATCCTCTGGGGGGCAACAACCACTATGTTTTTTTTAAACAGAGAGACAACAAAATCTACTATGACTAATATGGTCCTTGATACACTATTATTCTATTTCTTGTATATAAACTGCATTTTCCTTACATCTAATCAGTCAAACTTAATATAATTGTAATATATAATAATAGTTGTAGTACAATATTAATTATATTACTGTCCACTTTTGAGCACTTAAACAAGACATTGGTTAGCAAAACCTGCCAGTTGACCATTTTATAGTGTTATGTACTTTATAGCATATACAAACTTGATCAAAATGGTGCATACTGACTAGTTTTACAACAGCGCCTGCTGTTTTTCTAGCTACCCTTCTGTGAAGGAAGGGAACAGCCGGAACTTATTACTCATCGTCTCTCAATTTCTCTTCCCTGCTGCTGCTCTGTCTGTTTGATGGCTTGGACTCTTTCCAAACCAAATAGCTACTTTAATGTTAAACATACAATGTTAATATTTCAGCACCTTGTGCAATATATTAATTTAACTCATCCTTGTTACTCGAAAGGCCACGTTTGTCTGATCATTTTCAAGGATAAAAGGTCTCAGGCAGAATTCTACACATAATTACTGATTTGAAGTGCAAACATTAATGGTAGAGTGCTAGGAAGATAGTGCCAGTCATCTGGCAGTTAAACATTTTTTCATACATCCCAAGATTCATGGTTTGTCCTTCTATTAATGGTTCACAGATGTTCATCTGACACTGGACTAGTTCCACACTTTGGCCTGTCTTTTAAGTGTCACAGTCTCTGATGCAGTGATAGTCGCTCCATCCCTTTCTCCCTCCTGCCATCCAGTATACAGCTGCGTATTTGGGCAGCATGCCCAGACATCCTCCAGAAACTGAACTTGATTGTTGTTGAGTGTGTAGAAAGCATGTTGACATGGCCTCAATGGTCATGGAGGTCAGAGGTTGTGCCTGGACACAGTATGGGCAATATTCAGTGTCTATAAAGACCTTTTGAGTATTTATAGACTCAATGTAAGAGAATGTTAACTATTTGGCTGCAGGTGAAGAAAATGTGGATTTTGTGTGCATGATGAATTTTACTGGGTTGTGTCGACCTAGGGTAGAATAAACTCAGAGTTGTTGAATTGTATCCTTGACTATGCATCTCTTCAGATGTTTGCATGGTGTTTGAGGTGTTGGGATATCACCTGCTGAAATGGATCATCAAATCAAATTATCAAGGCCTGCCCCTGCCCTGTGTCAAAAGTATTATACACCAGGTAGTACACTGTACCACTAGAGGTCTTTTGCTTATTTTTTCCTTTTTTGGGAATTATATGATTTCATATTTTGGTTTGGATGCTCAGTCAGACTCTGGACAGTACTATTAGAACGCTGGCCTGACCAGAGAAGAGTAGGAATACTGGTGTGAGACACATGTTTAAGCTGACAATCTATGCTGTACTGCAGGTGCTGCAGGGCTTAGACTACCTCCACACCAGGTGTAAGATCATCCACACTGACATCAAACCAGAGAATATTCTGCTGACTGTCAATGAGCCCTACATCAAGAAAATGGCAGCGGAAGCTACACAGTGGCAGAAGACCGGCATTGCACCTCCTTCGGGTTCTGCAGGTCACAACCTTTCTTATCCTAAGCTCTCCACAGACATGCTGTTCAAACCACAACTTCTATGGTTTGATCTGCATGTTGCTGACTACCACAAGGTTTACTTTGTAGGTTTTTCAGTAGTGCCAGTGCATTTTAGTCATTAGTGTGTTGCTCATGTGGTAGTTCAGTGCAAATGTGAGTTATCATCATCAGATTTATTGATTTTTACAAAATGTGACATAATTTAAATAGATTCTATTAATTAAGAAGTTTAATTGCACTTGATTCCACAACTGCATTTTAAGAACCACACTGAAATAAGATAATTTTTGGCTAGTGTGTGTGATGCAAGCATTGAGAAACATGAGGGTTTTGATTTAAGAGTGTAGAAGTGTCGTGTATGAGTTGCCACTGGATAGTTTATGGAAATTACTAGCTTGGTCAGAGGACTGCATGACTCCTGCTAGGCAAAGTGTTGCTGCAAAATCAATCTATTAGTGCAGGTTGTTGAGCATAAACACAGCAGCCTGAACTGAATACTAATTGTTGAAAAGCAAATGATATGCCACACATGTTGTTCACCAATGAACCCGTATGATTTTTGTTTCCTCTGTCCTACAGTGAGTACAGCCCCTCCACCTAAACCCGTAAGTTATGTTTTTAAACTACACTAAACTGCATTATGAGGCTTTGTTGACAATATTATTTGGGTTAGGTCAAAGTGCAAACTCTCCTCCTGTCCAGATGGCCAAAATGTCCAAGAACAAAAAGAAGAAGATGAAGAAGAAGCAAAAGAAGCAGGCAGAGCTGCTAGAGAAGAGGATCCAGGAGATGGAGGGAGGAGCAACACCTGAAGGAGGTGAAGAAGAAGATGATGAAGAGACGACAACGGAAACCACTGAAGACACAACTTCTTCTGCCACCCTGTCCATGTCTGCCACACTGCAAGACATTGCTATCCACGCTATCACAGGTGAACATTTAGATAATATTCTGCATTCAGACAGAGGACAGTAGCTAACTCTTTCAGCATTTTTTTTTTGTTAGTTTGTTTGTTTGTTTTGTTTTTTTCGAAAGTGATGTCAATTAAACAAATAATCTGCACTCCTCTCTGTCACAGAGACAACTCCTGATGAGCAGTTTCAGCAGATGGCAGAAGGAAATGAGCGAAGGCAGGATGCAGCTGAAGAGGAAAATGGAATGGAAGTAAATTACAATGGTCACACTCCCACACTGGAGGGCGAGGCCAAGCTGGAGAGCCAGGTACATGGGACCAAGCAGTCAAAAGAGGAGCAGGAGGATCAACAGAATGCCAACGAACAAGAAAACCATACAGAAGCCAATGACGCATTAAGTGACAAAGAAGAGCATCAGACCTGTAACGGTTCAGCTGGGGAACCAGATACCAACCAGCAGCAGCCTGCCATAATCAGCCCAGACTCTGTCCCTGTAGAGCTAAAGGACGGTGCAAGGGAGGAGAAGAAGGAGGAGATGGATACTCAAGGAGATGCCAAAAAAGCAGAAGAAGAAGACAACAGTCAGGATGGTTGGTTAAGCTTTGTTTCTGTTTGTAGATGTAGTATATGACTTCATACTTATGAGGTTTGTATAAATTATTATTGAAGTCCATAAGGACACTTTCTTATTACCTAAAATGCTCAGTAACTGCTAATAGTTTTGTTCATTCATTCATCTTCTACTGCTTATCTGTTTCCGGGTCACGGGGGGTGCTGGAGCCAATCCCAGCTCACACTGGGTGAGGGCGGGGTACACCCTGGACAGGTCACCAGTCCATCACAGGGCCAACATACAGAGACAGACAGAGACAAAGAATCACTCACACTCAGACCTACGGACAATTTAGAGTCACAAATTAACCTAGTCATGATGTCTTTGAACAGTGGGAGGAAACCCATGCAGGCACGGGGAGAACATGCAAACTCCACACAGAATTGCCCCAGGCTGGGAACCGTGGGTTTGGTTCCCAGCCTGGGACCTTCTTGTTGTCGGGCAACAGCGTTAACTACTGTGCTGCCGTGCTGCCCTATTGTTTTCTTATAACATATATATTCTTAAGGACCCGTTACTGCATTAAACAGTATGAAGGTACTGAGGAACAGTCAGAATTTAATTTAATGGGAACATTAATGCAACCTGCATGGTAGCAAGGAAAGTATTTTTTTTTTTCCTGCCATGTGTCTAATTCTTATTTTTGCCATTTTCTTTTTATTTGTCTTCCTCCATTGTCTTGGACCCTTTCTGCTCTCCTCTCTTTAACAGCAGCAGCAGGCAATATGTTAGTAAACCCCCTGGAGCCTCTCAATGCTGACAAGCTACAGGTTAAAATCGCGGATCTTGGCAATGCCTGCTGGGTGGTGAGTGAAAATATATGATAGCACTTTTTTGTTTTCAATGAAAGACCCTTTTTGGATTCTGTAGAATTTCCCTTTGTTTTAAATTGGATTCCTTCTGCTCAGTTTCTCTCTTGTTTTCACAGCATAAACATTTTACAGACGACATTCAGACAAGGCAGTATCGTTCTCTTGAGGTGCTGATCGGAGCTGGCTACAGCACCCCAGCAGACATATGGAGCACAGCCTGCATGGTAAAACAGACACCAAAAACAAACATAAAACTAACTGTAAATTATTCCAACTCTTTTAGTCAAGTTCGGCTTTGCTCATGAGAAGAATTTTTCTATTCTTTTGGAACTATTGGTGAATTGGGAGATGGGAAAACACTCCTTAAAATAAAAACACAACACACTTGTTGAACAGAAATACTTTGACAAAAGAGGGAAACCAACTGTTAGTGAGACGCACACTTCAAAATAAGCAATTTGCATTTCATTAACCCCATCCAGCTACTTGCATTGACTTATTTTGTGCATGTGTGTGGGTGCGTGCGCATACATGGACACGCATTTTCCTATTTTGTTTTTCTTCAGGCCTTTGAACTTGCTACTGGAGACTATCTGTTTGAACCGCACTCTGGAGAAGAATACTCCAGAGATGAAGGTAATTATCTGCTATGTCTGTTGCCAAAATGTTTATCAGGGTTCAATTTGAAATTAATTACAGTGCAGACGTATAAATTTAATATGAATGCTAGATTGATTTGAGGAAACCCACAGTGAGAAGTCCAACCTTTTGTGACAATGGTGACTAATTTCTTGATCTATTAATGTTTGTTTCTCTGGATCCTTGTAGACCACATAGCGCTCATCATCGAGCTGCTGGGTAAAGTTCCTCGAAAGCTTATCTTGGCAGGCAAATACTCCAAGGAATTTTTCACCAAGAAAGGTAAAAGCACCCACCTCGCCACCAGCTGCCTGCCTTAGCTAAATCCAGCACATCTTTGAAACATGCTCTAATATTTGTTGCAAAAGCTACTAACTCAGACACAGTGCCTTAAGGCTCAAGGGAGCAGCCATCTGCTCAGATTGAGGGCAGAACCGCAATTACATGTTCACAGTAATGATGCAGTGAATTTACACTCTTAAAAATGTCATTATTTTTTGTCCATATAAATATACCTCCAACTGTGGCATTGTTAATATTTTCTCTCAGGTGACCTGCGCCACATCACCAAGCTGAAACCATGGGGTCTGTTTGACGTCTTGGTAGAAAAGTATGAGTGGTCCAAAGAGGAGGCCCACTCCTTCAGCAGCTTCCTCCTGCCCATGCTGGACCTGGTGCCTGAAAGGAGGGCCACGGCAGCCCAGTGCCTCTCCCATCCATGGCTTGCATCCTAAAGGCCACTGTTGCACACTGCCATCTTTATGTTTGAAAGCGTTTGAAGGTTTGAAGTTACTGGGGTTAAAATCATAAAATAAAACACACACACATTCATGTCTGCAACAGCCTGAAACTGCATTGTGCCTGCATCCTCCTGTCATGGCTCCCTGAGGCTGCCTACACACACCTGCAAACATCTCAACAATGGAAAGAGACTGCTGCTGAGTCTTTGTCTTGTTATGGATTACACTGGTTACAGAAGGAACTCACGGTGTTCTGCCTATATTTCTGGCTCTCTTTTAACTTGCTGCATTGTGCTTACCGAGTTTCCTTTCTCTTTGAAATTGAACCTGTATAAAAATGAAGAAGGCAGTGTTCACAAATAATGCCATGAAAATCACAACATTATCATTTAAATTATTGAGTACCCAAATCCATTGGTTTGCCAGTAATTATAGTATCAGTGCCAACATTTGCCTTTGGCCGTCAACTATGTGCAAAGTGAAGAGAATTAATAACTGTGTAATGCTAACAGGCATGAAGGGCGACTAGGAAACCTGTTAGCGCTGTTAAGTTTCCCTCTTGCTTAAAACCTTTATGCATGTGTACACAGACAACAGTTCGGGATGAGGATGCATTTGCATATGCAATGTAACCTGAAAAAAAAAGTCTCTGACTTCATGCATGACTTGGCGAAAGACAACCTGCCAAATCCTGTTTCATAACTCGATTTTACCTGTTAAATTTTTTCTCCATATACCGTGGTCAATTTTAACAGTCCGACTGTCAATTCACATCCTGTGTATAGCACAGGGCACCAAAGAGTTGGCCTTTAATCCTTCCCTCTGCAGCATTAGCTTGGCGCAGTTTCTGGAGCAGACTCAACTGTGAAGACTGATGGCAGAAACTATGAGGTTTGAGCTGGATTTTTTTTTCTTTTCTTTTTTTGTACACTTTTTAGAAATGTCTTGAGGAACGAAGGCGATTTTTCAGCTGTATGAAAGTTAAAGGTTTCAAGACATGGAGGTGTTTGATGGAAGATAATAATTATAAATGCTGTAATAATGCTTTGAATCCCCTCAAAAACATTTTGCTTATTTTTCTACAAAATCTCTCCAGTTCATGTCTCCTTCCTTTGTCATTTTTTCTGAAGGTAATACGAATAAACATTTTTCAAAATCTACCGGCATTGCTTTAGTTTCATGCAGAAGCATTGTTGTGAGAGGGTGGATTTATGATTTCAGGAGACAGATTTATGTAAAGGTGTACCCACAGACATCTAAAAGCAAGATATGTGTGGCACATTGGTAGCAAATGTTAAATGTTTTCATGACCATTACAGCTACAGAATTATACCATTATTATTGTTTAGGAGAGAGAACAATTAAAAGTAATATCCTGATTAAAAAGTTTATTTAAATTTTGATGTGCTGGATGAACCAAAATAGACTCAGCATTTTTCGTTAGCTATTAATAAACTTATTGCAAGTTCATCATAAATTGCAGTAAATATTTTTATTTTAGCATTACAGATGTTTTCATGTTGTAGCAGAGAAAGGGATTAATTTAAGCAGCTTTATATGCATCTGTAAATTATTTTGGAGATCCACATCATTGAAATTATTTTACCCAAAACCAGTAGACAATTAAAAGTTCCAAGAGCTAGAGGGCAGCAGCAACTCCATCCACGTCTTTGAATGTCTGTTAATGGGCAGTTTTAATGAATTCCTGTAGTGTTTGAAGATGTTTTTATCTCCAGGCTCAGCAGCACTCCCGAGCTCCTGTCCGTCTCTGATCCCACTTGTCCCCAGGGGCGTCTATGCATTATCTATAGATGAGATAAGCAGCATTAATGAAAAGATGAGGGAAACCCATCAGTGTCAAGTATTATGAACAAGTATTCTTTACATGGTATGGGAAGGTAAGGGTTTTACCATTGTTAATGTCTGGAGGCCACTGAGGCCTGAATCATTTCAAAGCAATCCATTTAATGTTTGTTGAGAGATTTTGATAAGAACTATGTGTTGACTTAACTGAATAAGTGAAATTAGTATTTGTGTTGCAGGAAAACAGAGTTTTGCCCTTGCTCACTGATATTTTTCTCAAGGGGCCCTGAATATCTGTAGGGAGAATGATAGCTGTGTTTTCTTCTTTTTTTCCTCAAACCTGTTCATTCATCTTCAACCGCTTATCTGTTTCCAGGTCTCGGGGTGCTGGAGCCAATCCCAGCTAACACTGGGTGAGGGCGGGGTACACCCTGGACAGATCACCAGTCCATCACAGGGCCAACACAGAGACAGAGACCAACAACCACTCACACTCAGACCTACAGACAATTTAGAGTCACCAGTTAACCCAAACATGATGTCTTTGGACGGTGGGAGGAAACCAAAGTACCTGGAGGAAACCCACACAGGCATGGAGGAACATGCAAACTCAACATAGAAAGGAACCAGACCAGGAACCGAACCGGCAACCTTCTTATTGTGGGGCAACAGCGCTAACAACTGTGCCGCCGTGCTGCCCTCAAACATCTGTGATTCAGCAATTACACAGAAGTCTTTGAACATTCAAGGACCCCTGGCTATTCACTTTAAACCTTCCTCTGGCTAACTTTCTCTGGCAATCTTTTATATTTAGATCTACTCGCTTTTATTCAGAGAAACCTACAAGTGAGGGACCTTTCATCAATGTAATGGAGACCTCAAATTACCAACAAATACTTCTATTCATGCAATGAAAACAGGCAAAGAGGTGCATAGCTAGCGTAGGTTGGGTGATCAGGGTGTTGAGAAAGGAAAATGGCCTTGAAAAAAATCCAGAAAATGGAAACAGATGCCACTGCTCTGTTAGTGTATGGTAGCAACAGGGACCATAGACCAGAGCAGTCTGGACTGAAAGTGCATTGCCAACACTATTTTTGACCCACAAGTCACTTTTCATGCAGACCTTGGTGGCCTGATTTAAATTTAGGCATCCATGGGTAGCTAGTGCAGGCCAATGAGCAATGGAATGACATTAAGTTCCAATTTTTGGCTCATCAGAGACCTGACAGGTTGATGCATTATGGACTGTAAGGATTTCCCTGTGTGTTAGGGGAGACCTGCTATAGGAGCCTGGATGTAGAGAGCTGGGTGGCACACTAAGTCAGGTAAGGCCTAATTTTTTGTCAAGTTGTCAAGTGCAAAGTGGCAAAAGTGGGAGAGAGAGGCAATGAAGGTGGTCAGCTGGCTGATGGCCATGAGGAAAGTTCAGCCTCAGAGAGGTTTAGTTGAAGATTGCATTCATTAATTCATGTGGATATATAAGTGAGACAGACTGCGTGGTTGTTTGGCAAGAACGACAGACACAGGTCATCTGTAGAGCAGTGACATGAGAAGGTAACTGGATCCAAGGAGGTTGTTAATATGCAAAAAGAAGGGCTCCCACTACTGAGCTTAGGGGTGCCCCTCTGGGGAGGGAAGGAGATAAGGTGTACCCAGTGAAATAGATGACCACTTTGCCTGAGATGCACGTGTCAGAGAGATTTTTCTCTCTTTACCCTCCCTCCATCTAAATACCTTTCTCTTCAACCTGGAAGTCCTCGGGCAGCAGCTTGTCCTGCCGGCTGCCCAGGCTGAAGGCCAGGAAGGAGAGGACGAGGGAGTCCATGATACTGATGATGGCAAGGATGTAGGCCCAGCGCACGGTGCAATTGCCCAAGGTGTATTTGTCAGTCCGTTGGCCACACATGCGCTTCACCTCCTCTGAATCCCAGCCATCAGGATAGATCATACAACCAATCACCATGCATGTGCCTAAGAGGGAAGGACAGTGGTTTGGTGCTGTATTCCTGAAAAAGCCACCAGAAAAATTAACATACAAAACACACATGGGTAAAAACAAGTTGCATAGCAACTCCCTTTATAACTCCAGTCCAATGTTCTGATCCATTGTTGACCTTAAAGACAGACATCCTTGTCTAGGAAAGTCTCTTCTGCATGTGAACTCTCAGGTGACCAGGTGAAACATTGGTGTGTGCGCACACACACACACACACACACATAGAGACACACTTTGCTTTCACTTTTTGAGCCTCACACAACCTTTTACTTTAAAGGCCCTAACTCTGACTCTCTTCTTAACAGGAAGAATTTCAACCTGCTACTTCTTATCAGCTTACTATCAAATCCAAATGTCAGCTGTTGAAACAGCTGGGACTTCTGGACGGCATAGATGTAAAGTGAGAGAGCTTCCCAACAATTCCCTTATATTCAGTATCTAAGCCAACATCCTATGGGCAAAACATTCGAAAAACACTGAAAATATATTTTATCCTCAGCACATATCTTAATCAAAATCTGTTTTGGTGCATCATAGAGTTATCGGTTCGTACCTCTGGTATATACTCATGGACAGTGCATTCCCCAGACCTTCACTATCAGAGCTAAATGCTGAAACACAACCCTTAACCCAGCCCTAACCAAAACCTAATTTGAATGCTATTCCTCAGAACAAGTCCTCACTCAAACAGACCTTTATCTCAAACGGAGACCAAAATATCCCTTATCACAAGGTCCAAAAAAGATAACACAAACACACTGAACGTCAGGTGTGTTGAGCATGAAGAGGAGGTGTAGCAGCACAGCTGGAGGTTAATTTCATTATTTGTAACATTACAGGCTTGTTCTCTCACCTTCTGTTCTCAGGCTGCTCCATGTTTCGTGTTGATGTTGTATGCTTGGTTTTTATTTAGACATGGCCTTTAATAGATATCCTGGTCCAAGTACAAGTATTCAAAACCATATTTATGCTTGATCTTGTTACTGCTTGTGTCTACTTGTATTTGTACATGAGGCCCAAATGGAAAAATAATATAATAATATTCAGTCACTGTAATTCAGTATATTTCTTGCACCAGATGATTTCTTTATTCTTGACATTCACAGGGAGATATTATTTTACTTTTCCATAGAAAACCTGAGTTTTGCTGTACTTTACTGTACTAAAGATTTGACTGTAGACATCTGCATCTGGTGTGCTTTTCAGTAAATAGCCTGAATATTTCTATCATATATTCATCATACACATAGATACAACATTGTCTGTTAGACCAGATAATGTTTGACTGCCTTTTATGTGCAAAAATAGTCAAAAGTCTAATCAAACTAATGTGGCGGACTATTTATTGATTTATTCTTATTGGGTTTTTGGACTGCTGTTCTCTCTTGTATGTGAAATAGCTGACATGGACCACAATATGGGACCTAATAGGCCAAGTTGATGCATAAAGTGCTTAGAGAAAGTGCATGTTTTCATGTGACTGACATAAATGGTTACTTCCCTCTCCTCAGCTTTTGTTAACCTTTGCCCCCCCACCCCGGTGCTCACTGGAGGCCAGCTGCATCCAGGCGCAGATCTTGTACACGCTGCCGGCGTTGCAGAAGAAGAAGAGGCTGAAGCAGACGATGCTGCCGACCACCAGCAGCATGGAGATGCCCACGAAGAACATGGCCGTCTTGAAGGCGCCGGACGGGATGGAGCCGAAGTCCAGCGCGCTCCCTTTGCAGGTGAGCTCCGAGGTGAGCGCATTCCCGATGCAGTAGTGGAAGAGTCCGAAGTATCCGGCCTGGGGGGTGTTCACGCTGTCCCCGATCCAGTACGGCTGGATGAACACCACCACGGTGATGACGGCGAAGGTGATGGTGAAGACGGTCCACAGGACGCCCATGGCCCGCGCGTTCCGGACGTAGTTGGTGTGGTAGATCTTAGCGGCCTCCTGGGCAGGCAGCATGGCGGGATCCGATACCTGCTTTCAAAAAGTAATTGGATTTATTTATTGATTGATTTATTTTATTTCCTCTGTGCGCCTGTCAAAGCGTGACCAAGTTTAAAAAAAATATCCATCCATCCGGGCCCTAGATCAGACTAGTTTGTCCAAAGTGTGTGTCGCTCCAGGTAGAAACACACCTGTGGGGAGGATGCTCCACCTGTCACCGCCCTCAGGGGGAGGGGGGGGCGGGCTCTGATGGGCTGCTGGACTGTGTTACATGGCTCAGTGTGTGTGTGTGTGTGTGTGTTTGTTTCAGCAGTGAGAGTGCTTCCTCTCGTGATCAATGATTCATGGTCAACAGATCTGCAGAACAGAGTGACAGAGTGGAGCTCTACAGATGGCCAGCTACTCTTTTCCCCTTTCACTCTTCAGGCCATGGGTTTCTTCATCACTTTCATCTTTTACCTGATTTTCTTCACTTTTTTTATTTTAAGTATTAAAATAGAAAAACACCCATCAGCCCAAACCCACAGTGAGATCCCCTGCAAGACTGATGTGGATGCAGTGAGACAAAGACTACAAGTAAGTTCATTGACAGGAGGCTTCATCAGTCTGAGTTAGTCAGATCAACAGGGGATCTTTTAAACTTTAAGCTAGAGAATAAAAACTAATAAAAAAATATAAGGAAATTCCCTCCTAGTCCTCCAGCAGCCCGTCAGAGTATGGAAACACAGAAGGAATTTATAGAAACTGTGCTCTTGATCCTTGATAAATATACATTATGTTCTTAGCCTCAGCTAAAACCCCACAGTTTACTAACCTTATCTAAACACCAGAATGCATTTCCACACAAATTAAAAAAATGTTGTTAATGTTTATATGGACATTTGAGAATTGATTTGAGATTGATGAAATGAAATGAATGAATGAATGAATGAAAAAGATGAATATGTCCTCAAAGTGAGAAGTATTACACAGGCATAAAGAGACTGGTTTATAAAACCTGTTCAATCCTACTGTGAATTCTTATTTGTGCCTCAGGCTAATAATTCTTTATAGAAAAACAGAATTAACTTGAGATGTAGACTTAGAATAACCTATTTGTATGTTCCACAGTTAAACGCTAGGTGGAGCACCAGACTAACTTCAACAGCATATGCTGTCTGTCACACCACTTTGTTAGCCACTTTGCCTCAAATCACTCAAATAAATCCCTAAGTTACCGAGATCTTAGTAATAAAAGTCATATATCTTTGGCAGCACAACTCATAATAAAGTAAAAAGAACAAATCGGTATAAATCCAAAGGAAACTGGCCCAATTTGAACCTTGTACCTCCACCCAAAAGGACAAATGTTTTATAGTTATACTCCATAAAATGTTTGTGTGAGTGTATGGATTTGTCTTAGAAACATTAATTTATAAATAAGCTGCAATACCAGATAGTCTGAAAGATTCATAACATGACAAGAAATTGCCATATACCAAATTTGAAACTTATCTTTAAAAGGATAGGTAGATTAAATAGCACAATAAGACTTCATAAGATAACACGAGTTTATAGTTAAGAGGATAATATATTGTCTTCATTTTTTTTTAATGTTGTATCTTAAGCTGTTGTTTGTATGAAATAGTACTTGTTATATCCTGTTCAAAATCATGATCCCCAATATTGATCATAAAATTGCTCATCTCATGACTACATCCACCCAAAGCACGTGAAATATGTTTATGGCACTAAATTTCACTCACAAGCTTGAAGTGAAGTTGTGTTATCTGTAATGTAACTCACTCCTTCGTCACATAATGTTTCTCCAAGCTTGCTTCATCTGTGAGTTCTCAGTACTGGCTCTGATACTGCTGCACTGCGACAACATATAAATATACTGACTAAAAGAAGCCCTTAATCATGTTCAGTGCCCTTTAACATGTCCAGTGCTGTCATGTGTGACATATTGGTCACTTTCATAACTTAACAAACTGATATCTAGAGGTACAAAGGACTTTGCTGAATGAATGATGGGTTAGTTGAGTTTGAATTTTAGGGTGTTTGCTCACTCTTCAGTTCCAATTAATATTTCTTTTTGGTTTTGATCTTTCAGTGATACTGATATATTAGAGAGGATGATAAATAGATCTGCAGTGGTTTGTGTGTGTGTATGTGTGTGTCCTTGTGCGTACAAGTGTGGCCACAGCCATGTCAGTGCACTTAGCTTTATTAAGTGATACTGCCCCAGTGTGAGAGGAAGGCTGTTTATAATCAAGTTAGTTGGGAGCAGCAATCCAATTTTCAGATACAGAATTGAATGAGATTTCACGCATGTGTTTGTGTGTATGTGTGAAATTGTGTGTATGTGACAATATTTGCAGACAGAGCTTTCAGGTTTTCATGCTGTCTCTGAAAGTGTGTTCTTATATTCTGTCTGTGTGTTGTTTCTTTTTTTTATGCGTCTGAGCACACAGTGTTTGCTCTGTGAATACATAACATGATCGAACATGTGAGCCTCAACTGAGAAATGGGTACATTATCTATCACAGAGGAAAACAGAGAACAGAGAGCCTTTAATGAACAGCACACCTCACTGACAGTGAAAAGGTCACATCCACGAGATCAGAAATACAATTTATTTTACTAGAGTAACAAATTAAAAACAAATCTTTAGAAAAACTGGTGTTTCTGAAGTGGAAGTGTGTGTGTGTGTGTGTAATTAACCCTTCATTCCCTCTTTGGGTCCATTTGCTCTGGGAGCTTTAGAGAGCACAAAGAGGCTTTTCTGCTATTTCAGCATCTCTTCCTGTCCCTTTCTGTCTGCCTTTTTTTAGAGGCAGTTTCCATAGCAACAAGGTGCTGGATACCCTTAGAGAGATGGGAGGGTAGGTGACGGGGTGGCAGAGAAGTTGAAGACACAAAGTGAATTAGGCAATTATACTAATTTAATGACAGACCGCTGTTACACTCAACTTTAAAACTTGCTAGTTGATCATAATTTAATAAAGATTAAAATCCCAGCTGGACTCTGAAACTTACAGTTCTGCTTAGTTTTTTCATTCCTAATGTCCACATTGTCGTGGCATTATGGGTAATAAGTTCCCCCAGGACAATAAAAATGGCTGGGAGATTGGGGGGTGTCTCTTCCCCCTCAGTTGTCAGCCGACACAGATGGACTCGATTAGTCTTTTATGAATGAATGTGTGTGTGAGTAAAAGCACTGAGCTTTGGGGAGGACCAAAGAATGTCTGCTTCTTGTTGACCTCTTCTCTCATCAAACCCACACACTCCAGCTTCATACGCTCTGAAGCAGCAGTAACTCAGTCAATGAGTGTCCCCCTAAGGCTACAGCAGCCCCTGTGAGCCGCCCTGTAGCCTCCACCCCTGCTGCCCCCTGTTCACAGCCTAGCAGGAAGAGCTGGGGCCTGGGTAGAGCTGGGGCGAAGTGTGGGTCAGTGTGTGCCCTGGGGGTTGGTAGGGGGAATGTGGGTCTGCTCTACAGTGGCTCATGTGCGTGACTCATTACTGATTGCTCACCACTGTTACAACCCCCCGGGACTGGTGGTCAGCATGTGAATACAAACTGTGTATGATCAATACCTTTGTAGGCTCAAGTACATTTATCCTTAAAGTACAGTGCATTTCTTTCCTGTCCTGTGAAGCACTGGTGTCATATGAAGGGGAAACCCTGAAAGCTCCACTGACATTATCATATAATGGCATCAGACTACATGTCCTCATATCAGGACATAGCTTACACATGTGTTTCCAGTAAGCGATGCAGTTTTTCTGTTAGACGGGAAGTAAGCCAATGGGGAATAAAAGTGCACATAAAGCCTTCCCTGGTTTGCACTTTGAAAGAGGTGGGCTTACTATGTAAACTGCTCCTCATCTGTGCTGGAGGCTACATCAGCCACAGCTAGTATAATACACCCAAATCTCTGATTTAAACCCAAACTGGGTGCATTTATGGGTAGTTTAGGTCCTAGATTTTCGCAAGGAAAAACAGTTTGTGCAGTTATTGCATCAGTTTTGACACTTTGATATATTTAACCTTGCAAATCCACTTATGTTTTCAAAGGTGTCACAGTTCTGCTCATGGGGAGGACAAAGAGGAGAGGACAACACATTTATTTTAACCAAAGATTCAATTAACAAAATTGCAATCAACTAATAGCAATATGTAGTATGTAAATCAATAACATCTGTAGTGTTTTGAGTGTTGAATGATTAGACGGTGAAATGTAGAAAACAAAGAAAATAAACACAAGGAAAAACCCGATCCAAACATCCAACCATATGCCCAGGGGGAGGGAGAGAATCTGACTAAATCCACCAGTTTATATAGTCGAGGCGCAGCAGGCACAGGTGATAATCAATAATGCGCCTCCTGTTTCCTACCTGAACGGGAAGGACAGAAAAAACAGGAAGTCAGCAGGGCTGTCACAAAGACCAAGGCTAATCTAACCATAGCAAAAATTAAAAACAAACATTCACTTTCTTGTCAAGTGTTGGATTAAAGGATTGATATCTCTATTTAATATTTCACTATATAAAAGTTACTCGTCAGCATTCATGTAGTGTAAAGACTGGGAAAAGGGGGAAACGGCAATCTTGGCCTGTGTGCATCACTAATTCACCACATTCTCGAACAAACCACTGAAACAAATGAGATGTGAGATGCAAATTACAGAATGAGTTGCTGATATGCATATTTTTGGATCTTCGTTCAATCATGGAAGCAGTTTTCCCCTGATCAAAAAATCTATTCATTTAAATAAAGCATGCATGGGGCACACTGGTGGCTGAGTGGTTAAGAGCATGTAACATACGGAGGGCACTGAGCCCTGAGAAGCTGGTCACTGGCTACTCCTGCATCATCCAACCATTGATTGCATGTCAATCCCCCACTCTCTCTCTCTTTCTCTCTCCATTTCCATCTCTCCACTGGACGCATCAACAAAGGCATAAAATGGCCCAAAATTATGATAATGATAAAGTCTTGAGGGCATAACTAAATATATCCAAGCTGTTCTTGCTATCACCCAGCCAACAGTAAAGACATTCTATCACGTCTCACTCTGTAAGCAGAGATAGTAGAGCTTGGCGGGGTAATGCGACAGAGCACTGCGGGGGGTTGAACATGGAGAAGAACTGATGTGCGCCCCAGATATCTAAAAACACATAAGCAGCTCCTCTGTCACACACGTATGAACACAAAATACACAAACCATCAAACTTCAACCCAGCCACATATGAATAAAATAAGTAACATGAGAAAACTGCATAATTCAAAAGCCTGACTTTTCATTTTGCCGCTACAATATACTCTCTTCCAACCAGTGAGTCATCAAATGTGTGCTTGCGTAATCCTGGCCTATTCAAACTCTTTTTCTACGGTAAAGAATGGAGGATTATTTTATGGAGCTTCAAAGCCAAATATAGAAAACGCGTGTGAGGGATTATAGACACATCAAAGAATAAGGATGGAGAAAACATTAGGGTGCAGTTTCATCTTCCATCTCACACGCCCTGCTTTATGTCTTATTCTTTTTGAGGGGGGACGACTTGATGCCAGGGTTGGAGCTGTTAAATACAACATTGGACGTCATAGGCATTAAATCTGTCTTTTAGTTTTTATGTAATTTCATACATAAGCATGATATTGATTTAAGACACCATAGTGTGTATGTGATTATACAATCCTCAGAAATTTGGCAGTGGAGAATCTGGGCTTTTGTGAATAGGTGTTCTTAACATAATTTTCCATCAGTTTAGCAACAAGTTCAAAACAATGTATTCAAAATCTGAAGAATAAGCTTTTGAAAGACTTTGGGAAATGGAGAGAATCAGACACTGCTGAAATGACAAGAAGAACATTTATAAAGATTTACATGCATGTGTGAATAGCCTAGTTTTACTTTATCTGTGGTGCCCAAAGACTTAGGGAACTATATTTGCAAAAGTTTGACAGGTTTGTGGGGACCTTGCTGCTAAACTCACTAAGTTTAAACAGATGTTTGAAGGAAAAGTCACGATGCTGTGGTTAGAGTTAGAATTAGATATGCAGTGGTGATGCTTAAGGTTATGGTGAGGGGCTGGGGAAGACATTAGCCCAATGATGACTGCCCTCAAATGTAGTTTTGTGTGTGTCTGTTTGTGTGTGTCTGCAGGTTTTGCTGTAAAAAGCAAAGTGTCACATCTGTGCTGCAGACAGAGGGTGACTGGAGTGACTATTTGAATGCCTCTTATCCAATCAGGATGCTGTTAATTTTGGCTATATGTCACCCTAAATATACAGATTATGTTGCAGTTTAGCAATTGCAATATTAAAATGTCCTTGAGGTTTTATAACTCATCACAGTGTGGTTATGAAATAGACTTTTAACATTGTGCAGTAAGTCACTGGGGAGGAGCTGGCACACAGGGGTGCAAATCAGCAAGAGTAGATTTGGACACTGTAAACCTGCCTGAAGAGCTGGGGGGGTATGAAATGCACTTAGCATATGCTTAGAACAACAGCACAGCCTAATCATGTAATAGTACATATAAGTTGGTCTTAAAAGTTCACCAGACAAAGTAAGGTGAGCGTGTTTATTTTGTGTGTGTGTATGTGTGTGTGCACCACCCTTGTTTGTGTGTTTTGTTGTCCCAGTTGCAGTGGTTGGTTCCCAGCTGATCTAGGAGGATTTTAGCTTTATCCTCATAACTGGATGATAATCTTGTGTGGGATCCAGCACACAGTTGCCTCTGAAACACCAACATCGCCACCTGGTCCTCGGGACACCAACACACACACACAGTTAGAGTCATAAGCTTCTCTTTGCACACACTGAATGGTTTTACAGTTTGTGCAACCATTTGTGGAATCTGTTTCATAATATTAAAATGATCCTTGTGCTTGGTGTTTGCGACTGCAGAGATTTTGTTCTGTATTCACATAAAAAAATTGCTATAGCCATCATATAGATGAAAGTGCAGGCTTCTAAGTGGTCATACAGTTCAATTGTAATATTATTCTATTGCAAAGCCACCAAGATAAAACTCTTTGTCTGGACTTGTCAAGGAGTCGACTGAACTATGTGTGCGTAACTTTGGAAACTATCAAAAAAACTATTGGGGAATAACATGACAGGGACTGGCAAACTGTCAGCTTGTACACACATGAGTCATTTCTAATGAGGAGGATGATGTTTTGGATAGGTTGCAGTTTTTCAAATGGAGATCTGGATTCTGCCAACATAAAACACTGCCCACATCCCCGACAGCAGCAGTGAAGTCACTTTGACCATTTTATTTACAGCAGTCCAACAGAAACCTGGCTCGGAGAGTAATTGTGGAGGATCATTAAGAGAGAATCAGGGAAAGGATTTCTGCTGCTCCCCTCTGAGCTCTGACTCAGCAGGGGAGGGAAGTGAGCATCAAAAACCAGGGCAAATCAACTGCGTGTTTCAGCTGCAACATAATAACCTCTGCACGAGTTCAGACCTTTGACCTCAAGGTGTTTAAAGTTGAGGCCCCTCCTCTCCCTCTTGGGAAAAGCCTGCCGTTGTATATGGCAGTTTAACGGACTCAGATGTGGCCGCTGGTAGTCCGCGTGCTGCAGGTTTGTAATCTTTACTGCTCCCCGGGGGTGTGCCACTGGGCGGGGCCATGGAGGCCTCCTCAGACCACTGATTGGCCTGTGCTCTAAATAGGGGGCGCGGCTAACTCAGCGGTTGGCTGTACTGCCTGCCAATCCAATGGTATTATGCTGCTTTCAAGGCCTACTCATGTAGTTCTATTGCCAAAGAAAGTGTCTTTAAATGGGAGGAAAGAACAATTTGTTACTCGTTCAGCTTAACTGTGCGCCAAAGGTGGAATTTAATTAAGTACTTGAGTTAAGTACATTTATTCAAGTACTGTATTTAAGTACAATTTTGTTGTACTTACTCATTAGGCCTACATGTGACCTCTCCACAGATCAGGTTGAAGTATTATACTGTCGCCTCAACAACAGTAATATATGCATACAAAATGTTGAACTCCTACTTCTTCTTTTCATATTACTGCTCCACACAGCAATGAGTGACCCACTTATAAATTGTCACACTTTGTAATAGACTAACATAAAGAATAAAATGTAGTATGTGGATTGTTAAATAAATAATAATAACAGTGCAGTGATATTAGAAAATAATATATCACAAACCACTCTCCTTCCAAATGAACGTGGTAAATATCATATGTTTTAATTACTTCAGTTCATGCTTTGAGTTTTTTGTATTGTGGTTTTGTTACAGTGCAAAGAGTCTCTCCACTGATTTTACACAATTATTTTATTTAAATGAATGAAATAGTCCACTAACAGATTTTTATGACTCAGGGTTGAAATAGAAACACTTTCTCTGAGGCTGGGATTTAAACTCAACATCGTTCATGAAAAGCACTGAGGGTGTAAAGAAGCTGTTTAGTATGAAGGCCAGTCTTAAGAGCTTGAACTGCAGAGGACAAAAAGTCAGGACATCTGTCTGCTGCATCACATGTGACCATTGTTGTTTTGATGTCTAATGTGAGTCCTCCAACTGTTATGGAAGTGGCATGCAAAATCACTGGAATACATAATATTTCTTTCACAGATATCTACATTTTTTCCGATATGGGTGCGTGTTTTTTTGAAAATTATTCATTAGGGAGGTGATTTTTTTTTTGTGTTTGCATAACATCAACTCAGCAGCTGAGCAACAATGGTAACAGCTGAGTATAACAAGTGGAAATTGATATTTTAATCGCCATTTTCCATTCTGGATAAAATCATCCCGTGTAACTCTTTGTAGTGAAGGGGCAGTCGTTGTGTATTGATTTGGGAGAGGTCCTAGCCTACAGTAAGACAGTCCCCGGTGAAACAGAAGTGTCCGACACTCCATGAAGGCAGCACCCCCCCCCCCCCCCCCCCCCCCGTGACGGGCTCTGCTCATTCAGCCCGGTCTCCTCTCACTCTGAGCGGCTGCGGGCTTCGAGCAGCGCCCCGTGCTTCACCCAGACTCACTTTAAACAGGATGTAGTGACTGACACGGAAAGAGACGAGAGGAGAAGAGAAAAGGAGCAGCGGTGAGCCAGAAATGAGCGCCTCCGCGGAGGAGAAGAAGGAGAAGAAGCAGCAGCAGCAGGAGAAGACAGACGGAGTCCCGGTGAGGCGACTCACCGCCGGCAGGTCCTGACTGCTGCTTCCCCCCTAACCCCCCAACCGAACCGAGAGCCGGAGCACCGCACAGTTCACCCCTGCTGACAGCACCACACGGCCCGGAGAAAGCCCCGCGTCCCGTCGGCGGACCTTGAAAGCGAGATAATGGCGAGTCAGGGCGACTGCTGCGTGAAGGTGGCGCTGAGGTAAGACCCCGACGTCTGTCGCAGACCACATTGTGTCTGAGGCTCCTGGCGAGTAATTGAACGCATCCTCCCGCACACCTCCGGGCTCTTTTCCCCATTCACGCTCCTCCGTGAGTCTGCGGGGCTGCAGGGGAGAGCACTACACTTTGTTGTGCAAAGACATGGGTGGTGCTCTACACAGCTTTGATAAGGCAGAGCATGTGTTGGTGCCCCACGCTCCTCCAGGACTGTTTCCATGTTGTGTGTTTAATGTCCAACACCAGCTCACCCTCCTGTTTTAACATTGGGTGAAGCTACAAGGGCAGATGCAGCCAGGTGCAGGGAAGGGAATGGGCGTTTCTCCCCTCACCAATATCTGTCTTATTATTCCCACAGGCAGCTCCATGTAGTTTCACCTTCTCCTGACCTAACAGGGTCTGCTCAACACCTTGCATGCGTATGGCTGAGTTAGATAATATAATCACGCTTTGGCAGCAGATGGTTTGTGTGTGTCTGTGTGTTTTGCCTCTGCAAATGAATCGAGCACAAAGAGATGCTCTTCTTCAGAGCTGTATCATTCACTGCCTTTGTTGGTGATGCACTGTAAAGCTTGGGCAGCCCACAAGCTATTTGGGCTCATGTGAGGAGGGAAAAGTAGCAAATGGATTGTGTGCGCCAGGAGTAAAGGTTTGTTGAAAGAGAATGTGTAGATGTGCATGTGCTGGCACTTGCTGGGTGGAAGCCTCTGAAATTCGAAGGCTTGACCAGAGTGTGACTGCTGCTGCGTCTGTAATCATGCTCAATTTACAGTGTGTGGAGCTGAGGCAGTGGTCCGACAAACCCCACTGTTCTTTTAACTCATTGCCATCAGCTAATGATTCCCATTGGTCACTCTGCGTCTGCAAAGAGTGAATCTTGAATCAAAATTGGTCACACTACAGCTTCTGTTATTGTGTAAATGTGAAGCAGCTACAACAAAATAATATTAAAATTGAACTATTCCTCATCATGGACCCCTTTGAGGTTCTCAGACCCCACTTTGGGATTCACTGATTGCACTTAATGGGGGCTGGGGATGGGGGATGGCTCAGTAGTGTACCTTGCAACTGATGGCCCCATTTCCCCAAGGGACGTTTCAGAGTGACTTGTCAATCAGCCGCTGAGTGAATCTCTTATGTGTGTTTTTCACTGTGACAACTGTAACAGGAAGTAGGGCAGAAGGAGGTGTCGACAAAATAACAAAAAAAAAAAAAAAAAAAGAGAGGAGAAGACAGCTGGTGGCAGTTGCTCAACTGAAGTTATTGATTTAAGACTGGAAGATCTTATGGAGTGCAGCGGATTGAATGAAGGCAACAAATATCACCACACAGAACAAACATGCTGAAATCACCACATTTAGTGGGTCAGATTAACTGTACCTTTAAATCAGACTCATTAGTATGAGCTTCACATTGTAATTAAACAGCTTGTGTAATTATGTCTATGGTGGTCGGCCTATTTGCACTGCTCCTTTTCATCATGCAAGATCTGTGTGTGTATTTACATGCCCTGTGAGTGCCACCGAAATGGTCTGTGTGTTTGACAGGAAATGGGAAGCACACAAATAAACACATGGAGAGGGATAACTTCTTACAGAGGCGGTTTTCCCAATGACCTTTTTTCCCCAGAGAAAGTCAGCCGCTGATAAGAGAGGGTGGTGTGTAATTGCTCCCATGTTGTGCTGCCCCCAGGCAGGCTGCATAAAGAGAAGCACTCTGAGTAGTCTGTGTGCATGTTTAAATCTGCATTTAGAGGGCAATGAGGTTGTTGTAAGGGCTAACGAACGCTCATACACACACTTACACACACACACACACTGTCTGAGTCTCTGGCATCCATTTCCTGAATGTCTGCACTGCCTTCCCTACACAATATCCATATAACTAAGACATGACCTACAATCCTGTATCCAGACCTGACTGCCTGAAGAATGGATTGGACACACACACACACACAAACAAACTCAAGTCTATGCTTTTGCATTGCAGTCAAGCCAAACTTGACTAAATGAATGTAATGTAACTCCCTACTAAGTGGTCTTGGTTAAATTGCTTCTAGTTTGGCACGTGAATCTTTACACAGCTGCATTCATTTATGAGACAAGCTCAGCCTAAGCCAAACAGGCCAGAAGAATGAGTAGATCCCCACCCCCCTATACACAATCAGACCCGCACACAATCACATGTGCAGTTTCACTTCACCTCGAGACATGCCACCTTGAGCTGATCTAAGATTGCGTGCTGCCTTTGCCGCTTATTAAAAGCTTTATGTTTAGGGCTGACTCGGGGACACAATTAATGTGAATAATTTGCCTTTTGTGTGTATGCACGTATGTTTGGTGATGTTATATGAGAATTAAAAGCCGTGTTTAGATTTACACCTGCACATCGATCTCCACCCCAGCTCTGCCATTCACTCATTTCAGACCTGAGGACGACTTGTCCCGCACCAAAGTGCTAAGTCAGCCTCCAATGCTATGTATAAATAGACACAAAGACAGTCAAAGACCACAACACCACTAAACAGATTTGTCTGTGTAATGGAGTTCTGACCTGAGGAATCACTAGTGAGGAGCTTTTTCAGTCCTATGTGTTAATGCGTTTGTGGTTGAACAAAAACAGTAAGTGCAGAGAGTCAAGTACAAAACAATTATTGTTCTTTTATACCCCACAGGTGGATGACTGGGACATTTATGACAGTTATGATGCAGAGCATTTTGGCTTTGGGTGATGGCAATGCATCTGAGAAAAATCTGATTTTTGATGTGGGGATTAATTAATCAGGGTTATGCAGAAAAATTAAAGTTTTTCAATTATCCAAAAAATGTGGTGTGAACTTGGCCACTCTCTGACCAAAATACTAACTTCAAAATAAAACATCAGTGTGCAACTGCGGAAGAGGCCCTCACAGCTGATACACAAAGGCTTTAAATGGGAGTTTAAAAAAAATAAAACATGGTTTTGTTGTTGGTCGTATGTCCTGTGTCGGCTACCAGTCTCGCCTGTTTCCTGTGTATGTTAATAGTTTGCTTCACTGGATCTGTCTGGGCTTCACACCTCCCTGGGGGGTTGCCTTTAAAACGCCTGGACTTTGGTGAGAAACTATGTCTTTGTGTGCTTGTGTGCACCTTCAGCAGGTTATCAGCCTACAGTGTTGTATAAACTAGTCACAGTGTTGTTCAGTATTGTAATTTTCTCATGATGGAATTCTCACGTTTGGTCTCAACATCCAGCTGGCCTTCACCCAGCTCACTGCAGGCTTACAGTCACCAGTCAGGAAAAGTGAAAACAGCTTTGCTTTGTTGATGGGAGTCGTTTTTGAACTTGTTTCTAGTCACTGATTTGGCTTTAACTGAGGGAAGAGGAGCAGGAAACATGACATAGCACACACCCAAGTTGGCTGCCCGCAGCTGTGCATCGCTTCCTCCTCACGGTGCTCTGCTGGTCACATGCTTTTTTGTGTTTCTGTTGTTGCCCATTGAACCTATTAGCTCTAACAGTTCTGTGTGAATGTCTTTTGTGGCATCAGTGCGAAAGAAGCTTCCTGCCTAGCTCTGCTCAGCACTTTGTGCTTGTGAACTGCTGTGAGGTAGGAGGCCTGACACATGAAAGTTGGTCGCAATAAAGTGGATAAATGATTAAAGAGTATGACATAATGATCTGCCCAAAGAAAGCAGGAATCAGAACATTTCATATCACTTGTTTTCTTGCAGTGGATTTGTTGCATAATGAGATTTTGCAGGCTCATGAGCTCAACCAACAGTACAACAGGCCTAAGGAGGTGAAAAAGGCTCTGTTTGCAAGCTGCACTTCTTAAACCTGGTTTCCAAACAATAATGTAACTCCTGTCACTATTCACCTATCATAGGTCCTGAGAGTAATGTTAGATTAATTTCCACACACATTATGTATCCAAACTAATAGATCAAAAAATGCTGAGAACATGGGGCTTGGTGTTAAAATGAATCATGCAACCAGTCTGTTGATGAACTTCTCCCTGTTGAGTGCATCAGCACTCCCAAATGGTGTGCTGCCGTTGCAGAATAACTTCCTGTGAGGTTGCCTCTTGACTATCCACACTTCCTGTTCACTTCCTGCTCTGTGAGCTGCTGATGAGCCCGTTGACATGATTCAGTTAAGACTGAACACACGCGAAACTGACAAAAAGAAGTGCCCCAAGAGTTGAGCCTTTATTCTATATTGAGCTACATTTCAGGAGTTAGTTTATGGATCTGTGGCCTGAATGACCGTATCAGAACTCCTGTGAAAAGAAACAAAAAATGTTTTCTCTCTTTTTTTGACCGAAGTAAGCCTGTTGCCCTTCACTAGAAATGAAATATACACATTGATCAAGTGTAAGCTTCTTCTCCCCCTAAATATTTCCTGAATACTTGTACTCTTTTGCTCAAGCTTGTATGCATCATGAGCAAAGTAAAGCATGAAACTGACTAAATTGCTGCTACCCCTTCCAGCTCCATCCACCTACTATTCGCCCACTCTTACATGCGCACACAGACAGAGACATACAGACACTGACACACACACACACACACACACACACACACACAGATCTGTATTTATTTGAATTTATCCATTTGAATTCAGATAAGAATGAAAGGCGCTTCAGTCTGAACATTTGCATTTTTCTGTTATCAATGTCTCATCATAAGTCAGCTGGAGCAGGCCTTCTAAAGCATCCTAACTTATCATTTGTGCTGCTTAGACAAAAGAAAACCTCTGTAGCAAACTGAATATGCTGTAGAGAAAGTAATTAGGCTCGTCATTCTTTAGCATTAAATGTGTGTGTCCTCAAACCTTCCAGGTCTGCATATTCTGACAAACTATATTGTGTGTGCTGACACTGTTGTGGTCACTTAGAAATCACAAAGTGTTTGTGTGTGTGTTCATGTTGGGGGGGTGAGGCGTAGCAGAGGCCCTTTTAAACAGAGCATCTCTTGGGTGAGCGTAGACAGAGGACACAGTGTGAATGAGTCTGATGTCACTGCAGGTCTTTGTGCTCTCTGTGCTGAGCTAGCACACACGCACACACACAAAACATGAACAAAGAATTAGAAGGCAAATGGGGATGAAGTCAGGTCCAGGCTATATTTTAAGGGAGTAGGTGGAGAGGAAGGGTCTTAAGGCAGAAGAGGGAGAGGTTTGTAGAGTGAGATGTTGTTTTATAAATTACTCTCCCTTGTTTGAAAGGGGCATAGCTTCCTGGAATACAACATGACAAATACAGAGGAAAATCAAAAAGCAAAAGAAGCAGAGGATGGTAGTGGGTAAAGGACAGTGGAGGGGGGCTCATCTGTTGTCAAAAGGGCTACTGTAGCGTGCAAATCACACATGAACTCTTAGCCAAACATGCAATCTGTGTGTGTGTGTGTGTGTGTGTGTGTGTGTGCATGGATGCATCCGTGTGTGTATGAATGTATGTCTGCATATGTCTGAGCATTGTGTGTATGAATAATTTGGACACAGCTGCATGTGTTTGCCAAACTCCCGCGGAGGGAGAAAGAGGCAGAGAGATGGAGACCTTCCGGTGTTGTGTCTAGACTGTAAAGCATTTATTTCTCTATTTTAATCACTAAAATGATATGCTGTTCTCCTTTTTAAATCAGCAAACAGTAAGTATTGATTAGAGCAGTGTGAAGGTCAACGTCTGTGCTTCCTCTTCCTCATCCACTTAACACACAGACAGACAAACATTGAAATGTCTCATAAAGCAGAGGACAATCCAGTTGGGTTAGCTTTTCTGTGGAGCAGCTTTACTGTGCTTTTTCTAATTATGTCCAGTTGAAATGGATTTATTGAGATTCACAGTGATTTTCTTACGGAATTCATGCCAGTGAATTTCATTTAGCTTTACTTAGAGTGCATGAACAGTAAAATTGGATATGGCTTGGTGAGGAAATGTGGAGAATGAGGATTTACCAAAAGATGTGTGGTTTTGTGAATTTTTGCCACATTTTTGCTTCAGTTGAGTTGCGCTCAGTGCCTGAAGGCGCTGTTGTGTGTGTCTGTGTGCGCGCATGTGCATGCGCGTATGTGCGCACGTAAGAGCGCAAGAGGCCAGCTGGTCCATAATCACCTTCAGAGTTAAGTAGCTTAGTTACTGCTGGAGTTTGTGTCTGAGCGTGTTTTGTATTGTTGTCTTTGAATAGGGGGATGACCAAGGGGTGGGGCTTTGGATCTGCTGAATTCAGCACAAAATAAAAGGGTGATATATAAACATTTTAGTTTAAAACAATGAGACAAAACAAATGAGTTAGGCTGAGGCCTGTCCCATCTTAACTTCAATAATTTGTCATTCAAGACACTGTAGCCTCCAGTCTGTCCCCCATCAAACATGACAAGCTCACAATTCAATAGCCTCAAGTTGTTCTCCTTGTCCCCCTATTAACTGATGCTGCTGTCCTTCCTCTCCATCATGTGCCTCCACTGCATCTTTGTTGTCTCTCTGACTGGGCTTACTGGATGTGAAATTGTCAGTCTAAAAGAAACTGAAGAAAACAGCCCAGGAGTTACATAATAAAATTGCAAAATAATCATGCATAGAAAATATTATTGCTCAGTTCATGTAACTATTGTAAACCATTGCTGTATGCTAAAACGCCCACCATATAGGCTAAGTCCTAAGTGCAGCGGCCTGGGGTTGCGTAGCCCCTTTGCTTCATGCAAGCTCCCTCTCTCTGTACCTTTCCTGTTAGTTTGAGGCACTGATATACACAGTCGGCTGCAGCATCACTTTTCTTAATTGTTATCGCAATGTTTCCTGCTCATACCTGATGAGTAGAGGGTGTTAGCTGTTATTTTGTACTAAGTCACTATTTCATCATCTGGCCTTTTTTGATAGGACAGTTTGAAGAGTGACAGGAAATGGGGTGAAGAGAGAGGATGGAGAATGTCAAGCATCAAATGACACCAGCTGGAACTGAGCCAGCGTCACCGCCAAGGACCTCGTAGCGCTCTGCCCACTATGTCATTGGCACCCCCCATCATCTGGCTTTACTTCCTTATTAACACAGCTGACATATTGTTCAGATTGACGTTTTTAATATACAGAGAAGCACAATGTGCTTCGCATAAGCACCTGGAAACATCAGTCAGTCGAGCTTGTGTATTTACATAGAGAACAATTGTATGCAGAGAAAATGACTAAGAACAGTGTTTAAAACTGTAGCAGAGTAAACAAAGCTATAAGTCGATAGGAAAAGGAATGATACCTATTTGCTATCAATCATTGTCTTGTCCTCATCTCACCTCATTGTCCTGTACATCATGCTTCATTGCACTAATGAATACATTCCAGCTTTTGAGTTCATTTATGATATCACACACCTTTTTTCAGATGCTGAAAGAGAATACGTGTGTGTACATATGCCTGGCAGAAAAGGTTTCCAGCCCCTGGCTAAGTTCACATACCTACAGACAGACATGGCAGCTGGCTACATTAGCACTCATGGTAAAATGCTGTCTGACAGAGTGGGAGGCTGGGCTGGTGGAAATGCTAAACAGCCCTCCAGGGAGGCAGAAAGACAAGCCGAGTCATGGCAGCAGTCTGTGTCTTAGCCCCATATTTTGTACATTGTGTGAAAATAAAAGGTGAATATAACCATCTATTTACACAGGTGTTCTTATTTGTTGGACATGTGACCTTTACATCCCTAAAATAATATCAGCTTAGCAGACAAATACAAATAGAGTACAATTCCTGGAATTTTTTGATGACAAAATGTGAAATGGTGTGAAACACCAAATGTGAATAAAAATGTTGGAAATTTACATATGTGAATATTTCTCACATCTAAAAAAGCATTTCAAATGTAATTGATCCACATGTCAGCAGATCATAAACCACTTTAGATTTTTCTTTTACCTTTGTAAGGATTTTAAACTCTTGATCATTAAAAGCAAAACATGATCACAATTCCAAGCCCTCTTTGTTTCTTTGACCTTGATCCATTTAGGGATTCCCTTCTGGGTCTCCCAGTGGTGTGTCCCTAGGCAGTTTGTAGGCAGTCAGTCGAGTATATCCCTAATGCTTCCAAGATTATAGGTATTCACACATCGGCACATACAGACATTCCACACAGTCGTGGCTAAAAGGATCCCCCAAAAAAAACAAACAAAACCAAATGTTATCTTAATGGGCAGTGCTTCGTTTTTCAGACCTTTGTGACCTTGACAAGGCTGTGTGTCACGAAAATGTAATGTAAAAAGGAATCTAATTTGATTCTTTCACATGCCTCTTCCTCCCTGGAGCTGCAGACAGAAGACTGGGGGGTAGGGAGAGGAAGTGAGGAGGGTGTGGATGATGAGGAAATGGGGAAGGGTTTGACCCAGAATCAGCTTTGATGATGTGGACTAATGTGCCCCTGTAATGATCTGCCGTTGTATTTGACAGTGGAAAGAAGTAAATTTCTTGCTGAGTGACACAGTTTACTGCTTGATTTGGATCAATACTAAGGCGATAGTAGTGACTGGAATTTAATTGAATAATTTTTCTTCTTTGTTTAGTCATTACTGCTATTATCAGTGTAAGAAATAGCGTTAATATAATTTCACATTTCTGATGTAATATATCAAAGATTTTAAGTATATTAATGTTTGATCTGTCTGAATAGCCTGAGCCCAGGGAAAATGAATATCCATAATGTTTTCTTTCACAAGCCACTCTTGGCTTCACCGTTCATTTTGTCTTTGCAGTGCTGGTTTGTTGTCATGTATTCCATCGAATAGAAGAACAATAGACAAACAGTCACTAGTGAGGACACTCCTTTCGTTAGACAGGCTGTAAACTCTCGATGACAGTGCGTGTCATTTGAAAAGAAATTCTTTATGGACAGCATGAAAACTTAGAAGTCACATGCTTGATTTTTCTGGAACAGTCAACCTAACCCCTTCCAGACAAAGTAGGACAACCCTGTCCTTGAAGTCTGGCTTGGTTAAGAAAACGGAATGTTAGCATTGATGAACCAGTTCACTCATTCATGCTCCAGGATGTCACACTACATGGTATCACAACTAGTCAAACCAATGAACATAGAGTATTTGAGCCCTGCTCTCCCTTATCGCTAGTTACCAATCACAGCATGCCTCAGGCTGAAGGGTGGTCGGTCTGTGAGGTTAGTTTGATGGATATGGTTAATGCAAAGGCTTCGAACAGTGGCTCGCCTGAATTGTATGTCTGAGTGTGGTGGTAAATCAACTGCAAACACAAAAGTAAAACAATCCATCAGTCTAATCCATAAATCTCATGTCACCATTTTATTTCAGGTAGCTGCATAATCAATTCATCAGGAATATATGACTGATCAAATCAGGGAGAAATCAACAGAAAATTATTATGCTTCCTGTATGCTGCTTACATTAGAGCTGGAACTAGCATTTATTTACTTTAAATCTTACAAAATTTCACAGCTTTTTTGCAGATGAAGAATGTGATATGATCAAAAGTCCCAGAATGGCCACTGGTTGACCTGAAAAATTTGCCACTGTCTTTTGGTCAATCTGCTAATTTTATTAAAAGGAATATACATGTGACGGACATAGTGGTCCTTTCAGTGGTCTAGTGGGGACGATGAATCTCACCAGGCATGTGTGTGACAGTGTGACAACACAGACACTAAATGGGAGTGGCCGAAGGTTTGTGCTCCGAGTCTGCCTGCCGCCACCTGGGCAAGCAAGCTGTCCACACCCAGCATGTCCTGCTTATGTTCACATCTAGATCTTCCCCACTGTTTTCTCAACCCTCCTTAAGTTCATACATCGCTGCTCCAGCTATTCACAGGTACTGACACCTCAGCCCCTCACCATGCTTTTGTCTTTTATTCTGGTGCCCTAAATCAGACACCAAGTTGAAGGCTATCAGATCATTACCCCTCATTCACTTAAATTCGATGCCAGTTTATTTCATTCATACCAAACATTACCCTACTTCTGCAGGGACAAAACACAGTGAGGTGCTAATCCCTGCCATCCCCTTAGAAAGGTTTGGACCAGCATAAGACCATGTGTGTGTGTGTGTTTGTGTGTGTCTGTGTGTTTGGCTACCAACCCGTTAGCCTGCTGTGATGATGAGCCCATGTGGAGACCTAAGTGCGACACAGTTTCGTTGTTAATGGCCCGGTCCCATAACCTATTATGGGAGTGTCTGTTGTTAAAACACTCATGCACATATACTTAACTGATAACTATAAGAGCACCGACATTATGGAGAAGGCCACTTCGTTGGATTGTGAGGGATGGAGGGAGGCAGATGGACTGAGTGAAGAGATGATCGATCAGGAAAGAGGGAGGGAGAGAGACAGTTGATGGTTTTATATGCGGAATAAGTGCAGACAGCTGATCCAGGAAATCAATTGGAGCACTGATTAAACGGGCAGCAGGACAGAAATGCCTGCTGTAGCTCAGTAATCAGAAATGAGATCTTTCAGCTGTAACATGCTTATGTTTCATTGAGGGTGTCACTATTCATGTAGCTCTTTGATGAACAGCCTTTATTCAATGAAGACTTAGATGAAGATTGTTGGAAAATCTATAATTAATTTCCAAGTCATCAAAACTACTGTAAACTGACTAATAAGGATGCAAAGCATGATTCAGAATTATTTTCTATCTTCATGACATTTTCTAGGTGGTACTTTTTAAATAGTTGGAGACCTTGTGTGTACGTATATGTATTTCATGTATGAATACCACTCTTGCATGATCATTATTGGACAAATTATGTTATGGACAGCCCCATGGATGGTTGATCTTGTGTAAAAAACTACTTCCATTCCTCTATTCTCATCCATCAGCTTTGGATGCTCATTTTGTTGAATGGGGTTTCTGTCAGTTTGGACTGTAGCTGTCAGTGGTCCATCACCCCTCCATCCACATTGAAGCACCTTGGGACCTCTCTCATTTCATCCGGTTGTCACTGATATGCCCAGAGCTCCTAACCTGAAAAAGGCGAGGCCAATCTTCTGATTTTTCAGGGCTTTTCATGTCAAACATACAGCAATCTTCATGATTTGCCTTTTTATTCTGACTCTTTGTTCTTGCTCTCATTTTCTCTTGGCCTTTGCTACTTAAGTCATTCTTTTTGTTTAACTGGTTAAGGATTTGAAGTAGAAAGAGGGCAGAAACAGTGAGCACAAATGATAGATAAATGGTTCAAAGGGTGTTAGTTTGATGGCTTTTCTAAAGTTTTGTATCAGGTCTACTGTAGGACAACAGCTGGTTTCCCATTTACCAGGACGACTGTAAAGATTTCTTTATACTTACACTTTCCCCTTAGGTGCAAGGATAAATTTGAATGAATTAAGTATTGATGACCAAAATGAGCATTTAAATTTTGGTGTTGACAGAAAAGTCACCAATCAATAGTTTCACATTCAAAATTCCAATATTGCTCCCAATATTAGAGATTAAAGTCCAAAAGAGGGATCAGGGTGCTGATCATTTTCTGTAGGAATGGTAATATAGTAAAAAAGTAAGTAAAAACATATTCTAAAATGTACATGTAGTATTATCCTCTTGGCTGCAAACATCTTTGTCAGTAACGTTATAGAATTATCTTGTCCTGGTTGCTTTGGTAACATGACCTGGATGTGCACCTGCTCTCAGTGATAAGAATGCAGCTGAGTTGCCATGGCTGATTGTTAACACTAGACACTTAATCTTGCAAATGATACAAATTGTTTTTCAACATGTAGCTAAAGTGCTTTCGGGGACAGTGCAGCTTCCTATCCTATTTTTATGAAAGCTTTTCAGTTTCAGTTTCTCTGTGTTGGAGGCAAGAAGTGAGGAAAATATTCTCATACCTGGAGTTGCTGGCCATACCATGCACAAACACGCATGGCTGTGTCAGTTGGGTTAATCCTAATCTGAATTCAGACAATGACAGAGCACTAATCGGAGGTACGGCACAAGCAAACAGAACCAGATGGAGACACTGTGCTCCCGTTTATGTAATCACTGTCGGCCGATTGCAGGAGGTTAATCGCTTTCAGAAAGGGAAACACAGGTCTGATCAGTAAGTAATGCCAAAAGTTTCTGTTAGTTGAAACTTGTACATGGTGTTTATCAAGCTGTAAACAACATTCACGTCATCTTAGTTCAGACTTTATTGTCCCTCAGGGGAAATATGTTTTACAGCAAAGATAAAAACACAGCACAACACATAAAGACACACAACAGTGTAAACAACCTGCCTGAATGAAACCGGTTAGTCTCAGTGTGTTGGGCAAAACAGAAGTAAAATAATAGGAACTTACCTGCTGGCATTTAACATGAATTGCTTCTCAATGGTATGATTGCACCTTAGTGACAGCTTAGTGTGGTTTAAAATAGTTGGACATGTATGCCTCCCAGGTAAAAAGATGCACCTAGTAGCTCATATCTGTTAGGAGAACTCAGAGAATTTTTCCAAGAAGAATAATTAGAGATGGCTTTAATAACTGTGTTTAACTTTGTTTTTCTTCCTATCTGTGTTGTCAGGCAGGAAGACTAATAAAATGATTTTGCAAGGCTGACATCCATTAACTTAATGATGAAAATACACACAGGCAAACAGTTTTTTCTTTCCTGACACCTTTGTTTAGCACCAAGGATAAAATATTAGACAACATAATGAACACTGCCTGTTCAGTTGGTGACAGTGGTCGCTGCGGGAGGACCTTGTCTAAACCAACACTATTGGAAATAAAGTGTGTGAGAGTGGAAGCCAGAGAGGGTATGATGACAGACTTCACACTCATCTCTCTGTTGAGTGGTTTTTAATGAGTGGGATGACAACAGAAGGATACTAAGGCAGGTTTCATCACCTTTATATTATGTTAGCTCACATGGAGAATAGAGGGGTCAATGGGGCACTGGCATGGGGCAGGGTTTAGTATTTCAGAGCTACAAAAAGTGGTTTTTCATTTATAGCAAAATCATGTTATTCCTAGAATCAGTGGCACAGAGTTTTGTTTTGTGTTCATTCAAACTTTGGAATGAACTTAAGTTTTTAATGGTGGTATCGCTTCATTCGACTGTTTCTGACCACTTGGTGAATATTTGGTCTCCACAACTTCCTGATGGAAAAATGCTCCACTGTGTTAAAAATCAATTTGCAAACTGTTTTTTGTCTTCTAATTGATGCTAGACAGGAAGGGAATAGTGGCTATATTGCAAATTGTGTAATAAGGCCAGGTAACAATGTTGACGAAAACTAAAGAAGCAGCTAATCTAAGAAAAATGTGCTGAAAGATGCTCAAACATCTTGAAGATACCAAGAAGTTTCCCTAAATTATGCTTTTGTGTGCAGACAAGGTATTGCAAACACAGAGTGCTACACAATTGCATTTGTGTGCCTCACACATCCATGTTTGTGTGTCAAACTCTCAGCTGAGAGTTGAGATGTGAGATGGGAAAGTAAAGTAAGGAGTCGTTTAGTTGGGCTGTTACTGTGCTTATGAGTGGGAGGATCCTGGAGGTCCTGAGCAGTGATCTGACATCAGTGCTCGCCCTGCTCTGTTAAAGCTGTTCCTGAAAGCACAAAATCAATCTCAATCTTCTTCCTTCCTGTACATTCATAGCTTCCTACTGTGTCCCCCTTTAATTTACCACTGACCAGAGTCTTTACAGCCATGTTTCTCACCTGCGCAGCATATTTTCTACCTGTCAGTACCACTTGAGATGAACGGCAGAGTCACTGTTGAGTCTTCTGTCAACAGTCACTTGGTCTGCTGTGTGAGGGGAGGAAGGAAGATGGTGTGTTTGCATTTAAAGCAGTTGTTAAGAAACAGACACAGTGCGCTGGCATCTCACACCATATAATGGGATATGTGTTTTCCCATTATCAAGGCAGTATTTGATCGATGGACAAACACAGAGTCAGAGGGAGGGGAAGCATGGCAGCAAGGAATAGTCCACACCAGCGATTAGTCTTAGGATGTTATCAGCAGAAAAAGAAAATGGAACAGGCCCCTTCCACTCCCTCTGCCATTCAAGCTTTTGTCCTGATGGTGTGTTTTCACTGGCAGTAAACAGAGGGAGGGCTGCAACAAGCAGAGTTGTGAGGATGAGGACGAGAACACAGTAACAAAAGAAGAGCAGTGTTCACTTGCTTGTACAGTGGCAATTAAGCTAAACAGATAACAAATAAGTGTCAAAGAAGAAAGAGTAACGGAGGTCTTGTCAAATAGTCTTCGATTGAGGAATTTAAAGAGAGTGTAAGTTGTCTGCTGGTGAATACACAGAGCTAAAAGAAACATGGAGGCAGCGACTGGCTTCCTCCACTGGCTAAGTTCCAGAGGAGAGACAACAGAGCTCTGAAACACTCACAGCTCAAGAGAATACGATTAACTCTGTCCCTTTATGTGTGTGTGGATGTGTGGGCTGTGGTTTTACTCAAGTGTTTGCATTAGGGAGATCAGCTCTTTGGCTATCACTGGTCTCATCTTCGGAGGTTGACTGAGCATGGACAGACACACACACACACACACACACACACACACACACACATATATATATATATATATTAAACACATTAAATGCAGACACAGAGGCATTACTGGCTCTGGCTGTTACTAGCAGCGATCACGGCACCCTGATTTTATTGCTGCTTTGGGCTTGTCTGTAACAGACTTGGCATTTGATCCAGGCTATTTTCTGGGTTCTGACTGGTTAGCAGGTCAACAGTTGAGTTTCAGTTGGAGATTACTGTATAATTATTGGGTATCAGTGCTTTTAATATGCCATTTTTACACCAGGAGACGATTACAATCATACTGTTGTGTATACAGACAGACGCTCACACCCATGCAGTCATTGCACATTGGGAGTCTTTGGGCAGTTTGTGCTGCTCCCAAGGAAACTGGACTCGCTTAAGTGCAGTGGTGCCAGCAGAGGGGGTAAAAACTGTAAACTGCACTGATACTTTTGTTTGTGTGTCTTTCTTCTTGGCTTTTTCAGAAAATATTTGCAACTTATTTTTAATTTTTTTATTTCATGTTGGGATATTATGACTTATATTTTCTTAAACTAATGACTTGATGTCAGATTTTAAAACCTTGACATTATTAGAACTCTTTATTAAACTGTCTTAATTCGTTTTTTATGATATAATTTTTTTTTGTATTATTGTAATTGTCCCTCCTGTTTACTCCTAATATGATCAGAATCAGAGTTGGAAATACTTTTTTAATCCTTGAAGGGAAATTCTGTGTAAAGACAAATCTTTGACTTCTGTTAATATTATGGCGTTTTCTCATTTTAATATTCTTATAAATATTAAGACTGTATTCTTAAACTTTAAGCCATACAACCGTTTTGCACCGATGCAAATACAAATTTCTAAAAAGCTTGTGAGGATTTTTGAAGCATTTTGGCAGATCCTCTGCCTCTCTTGTATTGTACATAACTTCACTATTTAGTACAATATCAATGATTTTTGTTGCTATCAGGGTTTCATGGGACAGTAATTCTGTACTTGCGTGTGTGTTTGTTTGCTTTTGTGTTGTTCTGAGTCTGGTCCTATTTAGCATTAGTGGGTTTGATATTTATTGTAATAAGTGAATCCCCCCAGAGCTTGAGGATAATGAGTTTTCTAACTGTCTCTGTTGTCTGTGTGTCTGGCATAACTGAGTTTGGGGTAATGAGTGAAGACATCATGTATTTACCTCACATTTGTCAGTGTATATCGATTTCATAAATACGAGGAGACTTTACAGGTGTGTGTGTGTGTGTGTGTGTGTGTGTGTGTGTGTGTGTGTGTGTGTGTGTGTGTGTGTGTGTGTGTGTGTGTGTGTGTGTGTGTGTGTGTGTTTGTGTACGTCCCCAGTGTATTTGAAACCACTTTCCTATTAGTGTGCAAAGATGAGAAGCCATAGGTGCTTCAATTTGCCGCATCAGGGGTGCACAACAAGCTTCTCTGTCTTTCTCCCTCTGCCTCTGTCTCATACAGGCATTTAGTCATGTTGTATGGACTATTTATAGCTGTTATTTCATGTCTGTGTGTGCGCAGTCTAAGACTGGATCTCTGTGGGTATAGGTTGTGTGTCTGTATAGTGAGTGAGTGTGTGAAAGATGTCTGCTTCTCCAATCAATGTTATAGATCGGATCTTTTGTTGGCGCAGCTGGCTTAAATGTTCTTTCAGCCGAGCTGCAGTGGGATTATTTGTGTGTATGTGCATGTTTGTCTGTGTGGATCGATTATTTATAGCTGTTCCATTTCTTCTCCCTGTGGATCACTGATCACTGAGGCTGTTGTTTTTGTGTCTTCTTTTTTTTTCTGCTTTGCTTATGTGTGGCAGACATGTTCATGTATTCTTATTTCATGAAAAAATACTGGTCTTATTTGTAGTTCTTTCTTAAACTTCTGATGTCACTGATATCATTTTTGGCCCAATGGATGAATCTGTTAAGGTATAAGATGTGAGAAAATTGTGAAAAATGGCCCTTGAAGGTTAAATCCAAAACCCAAAGACATCAGTAAATCATCACACTTGAAAAGCTGTAACCCTCCTTTGTTTATATATGTGGGAACTGTGGAGTCGGTGAAACAATTTAAAGTATGACAAAAGCACTGAAAAAGCACTACACACAAAGGCCAAACCAAATATAAATAAGCCAAAACAAAGCTGTCAAGATGACTTTGTACTCCTCTCTATGCAAAACTTTAAATATAAAACAAAATCAAACTCACACTGCTGTATGAATTTATGTGTTTACAATAACGAGAGTTTATGTTTGTAGTCTGTCGGATATTGGTCAACAGAGACAGACCCCAATAGCAGAGATGTGGGTGCACAGACTGTGTCAGAGATGATATGAGATGAGAAAGAGAAATGAACTCAGTGTTGTCTGTGCAGGGTGCTGAGATAAGACACAATTCAGAAAGTGTTGCTTAGAATTTCTTGTTTTAATTTAAGTTAGAAGTTAATTATCTTAATGGAGGAACGATTTGTCTGACAATTGCAAAATGTGATGTGCCAAAGCCCGAGTGTCTGAATAAATCAATGAAATGAATGTGTAATAAATTAGCAGAACCATTGCCGTCCTTTACTGTAATCTACATTTTGTAAAGAAGCTTCTTTCTTCATTTATTTATTTCTTTATTTCTCTCTCTCTTGTAAACTTCTGACCCATAAATATTGCTCTCAAAAGACATGGGGAATTGAGTATAAACAGAGAGAAAGGGCCGAAAGAAGAACTCCAATGATTTCAGAATACAGCTGGACACACACACACACACACACACACACACACACACACACACACACAGACACGCGCAAAGTCCATTGTGCAGAAGCAACACACTCCTCCTCTGCCACATCCAACTCAGAAGAATTGGCTTGAATAGCATGTGTCCGGTAGTTTTATGCACATTAACCTCAGTGTCAAGGTCACATCCAGTCATAAAAGGGTGTCATTTGTCTGCAAGCTGCTTTCGGTGTCACACCATCTGCCAGGAGTTGGTCTATGTGAGCTGTGAGTTTGAACTCTTCCTATGTCTTTAATTACTTCCTGGAAGGCCCTCCACAGCTTAAACCTGGAGTAAAAAATGCTGTTGTCAGCACTGTGTGTATGTTTCTGTTGCACTAACAACGCGGTGTTACATGGATTACTGTGAGTGTTTGTGGTGGGTGTGGTTCCTAATATACACCTTTGACAGAAGAAGCATGTGTGTGGTGAAGATAGTACAGTAGGTTGTGTTTTGAACTGTGTGTGTCTTTGTGGTGTGCCCATTACCCCTACAGCCGCTGTATGTGGCTGTTGGGGATTTCTCTGGCTTTGTAGGGCTTTATACAGTATGTGTGTCTTTGTTGTAGCATCCCAAAGGGAGTTTCTCGTGTGGTGTCAGTGTGTGGGGGAGTTCATTTGCATCCCCTGAAGATTGAACCAGAGGAGGGGGAGCTTTAACATGTGGAGCGGTAAACCCATACCCCAATACTGCTGCCTCATGGCTTTTTCCACAGCTTTAAGTGATTACCTCTCCACTGTGTCCACATTATAGTTCTGAAAGCCTAAGATTAACATAGGGGCCCATGCCACATATCTTTAGTTTTATGTACATTGCATTATGTTAGTTAGTTTTCTCACAATTAAGCAACACTGCACTGTTCCTTCTCTAACAGCTGCATCTCCACTACTCAGTCATCCGTCTTGCCTGCAGTACTCTCTCTACACTTGCAAACAAGTCAAAACGATCCTAAATTTAAATGCTTGGCCCTCATTCTGTCAGTGAGTTCAAGGATGTGGCTCCTTTCATTTGCCTCACCTAATCTGGGATTATGTTACAACTGGGATGTCAGGCGAAAAGCAATTAACTGCAGTGAACTACCTGACAGGGTGGAAAGCCCAGCGGAGTCCAGTGCAGCAGCATTGACAGCCGCTGTTATAATGACTGAGGAGCCAAAGTCTGCTTTACTGTCATCGGTGGCTCAAATTGCACTAGTTTTTCTCTGAACTGTGCATTTTATGCCAATTTTGTACACATTGTCTGTCTTTGTGACTACTTAAAGATATCTATTACTCATGGGAATGTCTTATTTGCCTTTTGCTGATCAGATCACAGGCTTAAATCAATCAATCAGAGAGAAGATTAATTTTACTCACGGAATTAGACATTAAAAATTTAATTGGTGGCAGTAGTGTGCCAAATAGGCAGGTCCACCATCAATACAACTGACAGAAGAAGACCATTTGAATAAACACAACAATTTAAATGAAATTTAAACAATAAGAAGGTCGAGGGTCTGATTCCCAGTGTGGGCAGCCAAACATGTCTAGGTTAACTGGTGTAAATGTATGTGGTGACTTGAGCAGCATGGTGGCGTAGTGGGTAGCACTGTCGCCCCACTACTACGCCCCGCGTAGTGGTAGTTCGATTCCCGGTGTGGGCACGAGTCTAGGTTAATTGGTGACGAGTGATTGACTGGGCTACAGCAAGGCAAAACGGACCCCCGCAGGTCCTAGACCGGATCACACCAGACCAGAGACCAGAGACGGGACCCCCCCAGAGACTAGACCAGACCAGACTAGACGAGAAACTGGACCCCTCCAGAGACTAGACCTCTCCAGGGACGGGAACTCCCCCAGAGCAGACCACACCAGACCATACTAGAGACTAGACCAGACCAGACGAGAGACTGGACCCCTCCAGGGATGGGAACCCCCCAGAGCAGACTACACCAGACCAGACCAGACTAGACGAGAGACTTGACCCCCTCAGAGACTAGAGACTGGACCCCTCTAGAGACTAGACCAGACCGGACCCGACCAGACCTCTCTAGGGACCGGAATTGTCTGTATTTCATTACTTAACACACTGTCTCGGGGTTACATTTGCGTAAAATGCTAAAAACGGAATTCTCCAAAAAAAAAAAAAAAAGAATATGGGGAAAATTTCAACGGAATTTGGGAAAAAATAAAACAGATTTTATAGGACTGTATTTACTGCCCTTTTCTGAATGATATAGTAAATTGGCATAAACCCAAGACTGAATGAATGAATCATACTTTTTTATTTACACCTCAATGTTGAATGTAGATTTTTATTAAGGCTACAATAACATTACTATTTAGTAGAAGTTTTGTGTCATTGGCAGAGATGCTAATGATATCCAAAACGATCATGCTAAATCTAAGCTCATTTGTCACCGTTAAAAGAACTCCAGCCAAGTGTTTAAAGGTCTTGGAAGTACCATGCTGTAGAGAGATTTTTGCAGCAGCAGAGGAAAAAACTCACTGTTTGATAAATTCTTACAATTGATATCACTTGAGTTAGTGTTAGTTGTTGCTAAAGACTGGGGACATGGAAAATCATAGAAACTGATAGTGTACGTCAGAAAGAAGTGTAGTGACCAGACCTCTGAAGCCTTCTAAATAGCTACAACTGCTACCAGCTTTACAGAGCCCACTCTGTACAGGTGACTCAATTAAATAGGGTTGCTTTGTTGGTAATGTAGAGTTGTCAAAGAAGAGAAATGATTTTGATCCTCTCTGAAAAACAGAACAAAAAAACAAAATACAGTCCATTTTGAGTCCTGTTATGTGGAAGGAAGACAGTGATAAGTGGAAGAGAAGGCCACATATTTATTGAGGCTCAAAGTATTCTTGAAGTTTTCACAACAATAAATGACTCAGTTTCACAATCAGTGAAAGATGTCATTGTTGTTGAAAAAGCAAAAATCACAATTATAAATAATTATCTTGCCAGAGCCATGTCTGATTAAATGTTGACTAGATTAATGAGGTGCTTTCTAAAGCCACATTTATTGAATAGATGTATTATTTCACAGTATTGACCTACATGTGGATGTCTTTCCACTAACTCTTTATAATATGAGTTCATATTCTCGGTGGTTCTTGTGTACACTTTGTGAACTTATCATGAGGTTAAACGGGAGCATGTTTAATTTGTGGATCAGATTGTCTTGCTTGATCTACATGTTGCATGAATATATTAAGATACCTCAGATGAGATTTCAGTGGCCTTTTTGCTGAGTTGATGGCGACACTCATTTTACATGTTTCAATCATGACTATATGACTATATTATATCCATTCATTGTGTCTCTTTCATCCTGATGTCTCCTCCCAGGATTCGTCCTCAGATGGCCAAGGAGAAGATAGAGGGCTGCCACGTATGCACAATGGTCACGCCTGGAGAACCGCAAGTCCTGCTGGGAAAGGACAAGGCCTTTACCTATGACTTTGTGTTCGACATCGACTCAGAACAGCACTGCATCCAACAAGCTTGTGTGTACAAACTCATCGAGGGCTGCTTTGAAGGCTACAACGCCACTGTGTTTGCGTATGGTCAGGTATGACAGGGAGGCTTGGATCCTATTTTTTGTGATCTGTTGATTTAAAAAAATGTAATTAAACTTAATAAATTGTCATAGTTGTAGTGATTCAGAAGTATTTCATATTCAATACCCATTTTAAAAAGAAGTAACCTAAATTTTCTTCACAATCCTGGAAGGAGAAACTCTCTGTGTCACATTGTTGTATAAACTTGAAGAACACTGATGTCTGATTTAAAATTCATGTAAATAAATAGAACTAACTTAAACACCAAAACATAATTTACCAGAGTTGTAGGTTGTGATACAAGTTTTTATCAATTATATACAGTCAGAATCAGAATCTCTTTATTCACCTAATGTACAACGTACACAGGAATTTGTCTTGGTGTAACAGCGCCATATGACAGGAAATTAAAAATGAGAAATCAATTATCAATTATATACAGTCATATACTATATTGCTGTGGTTCCTTAATCTAAAGTTGAATCTGGAATACAACAAAGTAGAATGTATGCCATTAATATTTTTTAGGTGGCTGTTTGAATGTTTTTATGGTTGTTGTGAAATTAGGTTGTGCAATTTTTTTTCTAGCAAGGAACAGAGATCCTTTGTTGTATCTTGTTAATTAGAGGTTTGGTTCCACAACCCCCAATAGGTGCATGTAAAAACAAATTACAAAATTACATTTTTAACCAAATTTTTGGTAAATGAAATGTCTTCCAGACTGGTTCGGGGAAGACCTACACCATGGGGACAGGCTTTGATGTAGGTCTGAGTCAGCAACAGCAGGGTATCATCCCTCGTGCTGTTCACCAGCTGTTTGAGGGTATTCAGAGCAGGAGGATGCGTGCACAGGAAGCCGGCACCCAGCCACCTGAATTTAAAGTCAGCGCGCAGTTCCTAGAGGTGGGTAGTGCTCACATGTAGAATTGTATAGATTTACAGCACATGTACAACCATGATGAAATAACATTCTGCTTCACAAGCCAATATTAATATTCTAGCCCCCAAGTGTGTGTGTGTGTGTGTGTGTGTGTCTGAGAGAGAGAGCGAGTGCTGGGACTGATATTGGTCCACAGTGACTCCAACCAGATGGGGCAAAACAGTGAGGCAAGGGGATCGTCCCCCTATTCCCCAAACTGGAAGTGACAGCCTGATGACAGATGGCGCAGGAATGTCTGCTTGTGCTTTGTTGGACCTGATTAATGTTGGCCATTACCTCTGACATTACTCCTCATCACTGTTCAGAAGGGGATGGTTAAGAGTGTGGGAGGGATGCTTGCATAGGCTCAGTGAGATATCTCAAGAAATGATTTCCTCCAGAGGTTTCTGTCAGGCAAATGTGTGGGTTATTCTTGAGATATGAGTGTATATGTGTATGTAATTATTGGATACATGGATCTAATGTATACATGCATAAGGTGTGAACACTTAAATAATCATTTTGTAATAACAATAAATTTTTTTCTGTCTTCTTTTTCTGCCTGTCCTGTTCTGTTATTAATGTAATTCTTTGTTGGTCCTCAGGTCAAAAGGTTATCTTTGTTGATGGTAAACAGATGGGTGTGTGTGTGTGTGTGTGTGTGTGTGTGTGTGTGTGTGTGTGTGTGTGGTCAGCAGTAGGTGGGAACAGCTGGGCTTTCAGCTGACCTCTTACCCTCATTGGTTTGTGAGAGGTCGTTCACAGACAGGGGAGCTGTGTGTAAATAAGACACACCACCGCTGCGGGAAATACAATAGAATTTGCATAAAAGATGAAATTGAAAACAATTCACAGCATCAGTACATAAATCTTTAAGTTTATTGATTATGTCATGATGGCGTGTAAAGCTGAATATTGCCCTTGTATTTGGGATGTTTAAATTGTGTAATAGTTCACGTCTATTAAAATGCATTGGTGACTATTATTTATTGTAGTTGTATAATGAAGAGATCCTGGACTTATTTGACGGCGCCAGAGATCCAGACAGTCGGAGCAGGAAGTCCAACATTAAGATCCATGAAGATGCCAGTGGCAGCATCTACACCACTGGAGTCACCTCCAGGCTGGTACACTCAGAGGAAGAGGTGAGTGTGTGTTCGTATTTGTTTGTTTCTGCTAGTGTTTTTGGTTTAAAGTTAAGGAAAAGAAAACTTTGAAGAAAAAAATCACAATAGTCATGATTGCTATTCACAGATATGGGCAATCTCTGATTCTGCTTCAGGTTTTATACGCTCAGAGAACTTGAGTAGAATTTCAAAATAATGTGGGAGTTTCTGTTTTACATTAAATTAGATGGATTAACTGTGAAAAAGTGAATGCTCTTAACTAACACATACCTCCAGCAGTTTAGAAAGCTCTTTACAGGACCATTTATTTGACCATGTGATCAAATAGGTTGAGGATAATAATAGAGACCAGACTTTAACATGCTAAGAACCAGAGCTGCTTAACTCACAAGGCAAATTTTGACATCACATGTATGACGTTCGGCTTCCTTGTGAGGTTAGTTTATATACAGCCATGTATATGATGAGGTGAGTAATGAGTGTCAAGAAGAAGAACTGATCATCACTGACGGTATAGAGGAAGGAGGATGAGATGGGGTCAGGAGGGCAGGAGGAGTATCTGCTGGATATGTGAGATGTGTCGAGCCAGTGGAAAAGAGGTTGAACAAGTCAGGCGGTGATAGAGCTAAATAGTGACTTGGAAAACATATCCACCAGCAACTCTATGGTCTGTCCAGGTTTCTTATCCAAATAGGTGACACAGTCAAAAGATGTGGCCAAATAGTTAAATAGAAGCAGAAGAAATTGAGAGGCATGACAGGCTGTGGCACCTTTGTCTTGACTGCATTCAGCTTTGTCCATCACATTTCCCAACATTCAAAGCAGCTCGGAGAAAAGTGTAGACAGGGGGACACTCCTGTGGGGAAGAAGAGAGAAATTGTCAATTCAGCATGACTTGATGAAGTCAGAGGGGAGAGGCAAGGAGGAGAAGGAAAAATTAAATGACACCCCAGACAGTCAAGTAAAGATGTTAGAATTGGCAGTTGCCCAAATTATTGGTTTCCTTCATGCAAAAGATACACAAACATGGGTGTCGAGCTTTGTTTCAGAAAAGTGATGATGTTGGTGGAGTTTTTTTCTCCTCTTTAGTTCAATGTTCTTCCATATGTGTGTTTCTGTGCTGCAGCTGCTGCAGTGTCTGAAGCTTGGGGCTCTGTCTCGCACCACCGCCAGCACCCAGATGAATGCGCAAAGTTCCCGTTCACATGCCATCTTCACCATCCACCTCTGTCAGATGAGAGTCTGCCAGCAGCTGCAAATGGTGAGGATTGGAGTTGGGGATGGATGGTGAGGTGGATGTTATTACAGTTTCATTAACAACCTGTTTTAGGTTAAAAAGTATGTCAGGATTACGGAAACACGTGTATATATTTCTGAAAAAAAAAAAGAAATATGTCAGAGATGATAGCGCAAGCATGAAAAGGAAAATTCATTCAGCAGTACAGTTGAAGCAGCTTTCAGAGTGCTGTAATTGTAGCTATTTTCAGATAGTATTTGTTTTGTTTTTTTTTCTCTTTGACCGCCCCCCATTAGCAGAACGGTGGAGGGGAGAATGGGGAAGTAAATGGTGTGGACTCCAGACCCATCACCCAGCCAGAGTTCGAGACGCTAATGGCCAAGTTTCACTTTGTGGACCTGGCTGGGTCTGAGAGGCTCAAACGCACAGGAGCCACTGGAGAGAGAGCCCGTGAGGGAATTTCTATTAACTGTGGACTGGTGAGACAGACAAATATTCATATAGAAAATGTGTCATAAAGAAACTGAAAGTTAGTGTGTGATTTTTACCGCCTGTGTACTCAAACACTGTGCTTATATACATAACGTCGCTCTTAGGAATATCAGCATATTTGTGATCAGTTTCTGAATGTGCATGTGTGTGTATGTGTGTGTGTGTGTGTGTGTGTGTGTGTGTGTGTGTGTGTGTGTGTGTGTGTGTGTGTGTGTGTGTGTCTTGTAGCTGGCCCTGGGAAACGTGATCAGTGCTTTGGGAGATCAGACCAAGAAGGGAGGGCATGTCCCCTACAGAGACTCCAAACTCACTCGTTTGTTGCAGGATTCACTGGGAGGCAACAGGTTTAGTTACACCCACACAAACGAACACACACACTAACATCCTAAACCCCTTTTTCTGCTTGTCATTGATGAGTAACTTTATGCTCTGTGAAATCATGATGGACATTTTTAGAAATTTTCTAACATTTCTTGGAAATGAATGATCTACTGATAATGCAGCGAGTATTAAATATTTTTCTGTTACTCTCGTGGCTACAACAAGACATTGACATTTTTGCAAAACCTGAGCACTCTGCATGAACAGTTACTTACAACCTCATCCATCGCTCCTTCATCTCCAGTCGCACAGTGATGATAGCCTGCGTCAGTCCATCGGACCGGGACTTTATGGAGACACTGAACACACTGAAGTACGCCAATCGCGCCAGAAACATCAAGAACAAGGTGGTGGTGAACCAGGACAAGACCAGCCAGCAGATCAGCGCTCTGCGTGCTGAGATTGCAAGACTTCAGATGGAGCTCATGGAGTACAAGGCGGTGAGATACGGAGGAGGGGATGGGAATCAGAAATGCAAAAAGAGTTGAAAAAAATAAAAGAAAACAAGAACAAGAAAACAAGAAAGAAAAATTTAAGGTGATTAATGAAAGGGGGAGAAAAGATGAGGAATGAGAAGTGGCAGCTTGAAGAAGAGAGTTAACACATGGCTGTCAGTGTAACTGATGCAATTGGTCTGTAAGAGAAGGATGAGCAAAGTGACATGATGGATGAAACTGAAAATAACCACTGAGCAAAAAAAGAAAGATGGCAACACTAATTGTAAATAGGATGGTATTGAAGTTAAAACAGATACTATGCCTGGGACAGCAGCTTATGGCTTAATCCAATTAAAGATCATTACTGCTACACACATCTATTTATGTCTTTTCAAACTCAGCCTCAAACAGAAGCTGAGTATGAGGGAGATTAATTGGTTCAACCTCATCATTTCGCACTTTAATGCAGAGATAATTCAAACCTTCAGCTTAATTGTATGTGCACATCAACTAACACGTACTTTTTGACAGTAACCGAGGAATATGATGAAAGAAAATAGGAAGAAAATTTCTTCTTTTTCATCATATTTGACTTTGTGGACTTCAAGGATCAAGCAACAATTTAGTCAGCCTGCAATACTGTTAAGAAAGTCACCGCGATTACCAGAGGGAAGTGACTGTATGACTGTGACAAATGACTGCGGGCTCACCTGGATGTTGTAATAAGGGATGTAAAGTGACTGGAGTCTGGAAGTAATGGTGTGTTGGACTGGTGAAGTTAATGATGTCTGCAAGCTATGACTGGATTAGATAAAGATTGTGTGTTTCAAGCCTTACACAACAACATTTTTTCTGCGCTCAGTCATCCAGAATACAACAATGGCTGCTTGAAGAGCCACACGCTTAACAGCTCATTTTAAACAATAGCATTGTGTTTGCTTGGACTGCAACATCAAGTGTATGTGAGGATCAGTTTGGATCTCCTCTCATGGCCTCTGTGTTTTGGCCCTAAAATGGTCGGTTCTTCTCCATGCAGGGGAAGCGTGTAGCATGTGAGGATGGTTCAGAGGGGTTCAGTGACCTGTATCAGGAGAACGCCATGCTGCAGAGAGAAAATGACACGATGCGCCTCAGGGTCAAGGCCATGCAGGAGACCATTGACCACCTCAACACCCGAGTGACACATCTGCTGGCCAATGAGGTCAGCTCTCTGCTGACCAAGTCAAGTACGTCAGAGAAATGTGTATATATTTCAAATGTCTAAACACCCTGCTTGAACTGTTGGTCCTGAGTTCACTGTTTACTGAGTCAATTTTTATCTTTATCTGACGTCTAGATGAGGGCAATGAAGAGATTGGGGTTCTAGTCCAGAACTACATCCGAGAGGTTGAAGAACTTAGGTAAGAGCTCAAAATCCTACACCATCACTTGATATAACCAAACCTCAGTTTCAACGTGGATCAGTGCATTTACAAATGAAATGCTGACTGTTCATATGAGACCAGGTAAGACTTTAGTGCTAAAACTGCAAAGTATATTGAATTGGTAAAAATAATTAATTTTATTGCTTGTCATTCTAATTTGTGTCAAAGGTGTGCTTGTTAAAGAAACGAAGAAACTGTAACTTTTTAAAATAAATATTTTCTTTCTCCCTCCTGTGTCAGAACCAAGCTCCTTGAGAGTGAGGCCATGAATGAGTCCCTGCGACGGCAGGCAGCCCGGCTTTCCTCACGTTCACCATTCCCCTCCACGCTCAGCCCTGCCCCAGGTCACCCCCCTGGCTCCTCCCCTGCCCCCATGTCCATGGAGGCTGAGATGACAGATGTGTTACGCCGAGCCAAACTAGACATCGAGAGGCTTAAGAAGAAGGAGAGGAGGCAGAGGAGAATGAGGTGAGAGGAGGGCTCTCTTATTGTCTTTTTTTTTTTTTATAACTCCAGGAAGTCCTTGCAATAGAAACCAAATCACAGTACAAGTTTCACAGAGATTCAGGGAACTATCTTCATCTTTATAATCTTTATATCACTAAACATCTCACATTTAAGTAACGTTTATTTCTCGCTTTAATCCTGAGTTAATGAACTATATAACTATATACACTTTGCGCCTTATTACTTGTCTCCACCTTAAGAGGCACATCTCAAGGAGATAAAGGCTTTGGGACATCCGGCTTCTGAAAAGAATTGGGATGTAGCCAGTGCTGAGAAGTAACACTAGCTTGGACACAAAAAGCTGTAATTTAGTCAGCCAGCGAGTCTTAAGAGAGAACAGGATACAGCCTCAAAGACTAATTGAAGTTTAATGGGATACAGACAGAAGAAGATGGGAATTCAGAGATGGAATTGGAAATAGGCAGGATGGTTGTAAAAGAGGTAGAACAAAGCTGATAGTAAAGCGTAAAAAGCTAAAAGAGATGAAGGTTGAAGACTTTCTAATGACTTTAAAGGGCTAGTTTTACTGCAAGCATATCACTTGTCAACATACCCAGTGTCCTAATGGTGGATGTTGAGAGGGTGCCAAATGAAGGAGACAAAGTGCTTCTATAGGGTAATGGACAAAAATAATTTAAAATACTGTAGCTGATACATATTTAGAACCTTACTGAAAAATGTTACAAGTGTTTTCTTCATTTCTTTTTCTATCCCTGCTTGACCAACATAATTTGGTTCCCTTGTAGTCCTGAACTGGAGAAAGGTCTAAAGAAACGAGTGAAGCTGCACAATCATGAGAATGGGGAGAATGGGCAGAATGGAGAAAATGGACAAAATGGTGAGATCGATTCGGATGACAATTACATCGAGGTAATGGGCAAAATTTCTCCACGCTAATGAACATTTCAAACCTGAAACTTTCAGATTAAAGTCTAATGTCTGTGTTTATTTGTGTGTGTGTGTATGTGTGTGTGTGTGTGTGTATGTTTGTGTGTTTGTATAGGACATCATGTCTCCGCTGCAGGAGGAGAGTGGTTGCGATGAAGATGAGGGGGAAGATGAGGAGGAGGGCAGGGAGGAGGACGAGTTTGATAGCGATGAGAGCCTGGTGGATTCAGACTCAGACTCAGATGAGAAAGGTCTGTTTATAACAGCTGCTGCAAAAAAAGGACCTGACCTTTTCACTATTGACGTCCTGTTTTTTGTCAGAATGTTGTATTTTATTTCTTATAGTCGTGCCACCTTTTATAAACCTTTTGAAAGGAAAAAAAAAAAGGCCTAAATTCAGAATTAAAAACAGACAAATTTGTGGCAAATCATTTTAAATGTTTTTCTTAATATACAATGATGTTAGTAAAACACACAGCAGATACACATCATATAAAAATGTTAAATGTGTTTCTGACCTTTGCCTTCCATCTGCAGCTAACTTCCAGGCAGATCTGGCTGACCTGACCTGTGAAATTGAGATCAAACAGAAGCTGATAGACGAGCTGGAGAACAGCCAGCGGAGGCTCCTGATGTTGAAGCTGCAGTATGAGGAAAAGCTCATCCTGCTGCAGAACAAGATCAGAGACACTCAGCTAGAGAGAGACCGTGTGCTGCAGAACCTCAGTGAGCACCATGGGATTTTTTAGTTTACAAAATGTTTGGGTAGATGAAAACACACCAGACGGTTTAAAAAAGTAAGAAGTGTTATATAAGGTAATGTGTCATTAACATTACTATGTGGCTCAACAGTGTCCATGGAGAACTACACAGAGGAGAAGGCAAACCGGATCAAGCAGGAATATGAGAAACGTTTAAAGGAGATGAACCGTGACCTCTTGAAGCTTCAAGCGGCACAGAAGGAGCACGCGCGTCTCCTCAAAAATCAAGGGCGGTATGAACGGGAGCTGAAGAAACTCCAGGCTGAGGTCAATGAGATGAAGAAAGCCAAGGTAAAACAAAGAGATGTGAGAGTTTGAGTGTGGACATATCTGACTTTTTCTTAGCAAGAGTGCAGTTTACTAGTTTAGTGCTGTTTCCAGGTGGCACTGATGAAGCAAATGAAAGAGGAGCAACAGAGGAGAAGGATGGTGGAAGCCAAGAGGAACCGTGAGATTGCTCAGCTCAAGAAGGAGCAGCGACGGCAGGAGGTCAGTCAGCATCTGGGATTTATTCGCCCTCACCCAAACATACCCAAACATTTAGTACACACACGTACACATTTCCTCTCCTATTTCAGATCCATATTAATACACACACCAATAAAAAATTTGGTACATTTAAATGAATGAAATTGCCGCTGTGAAGGATGTCACATATGTAATATGTATGTGTATAAATGCAGCAAGGTCTTCATCTGTGTGTCAGCCTACTCATTGAAACCATAGGAGGATGAGTACATTGTGTACAAGTATCATGAAAAGATTTGTATGACACTGTCATAATGTGTGCCTTATTCTTAATCATTTTAGGGTTTCATCTTAAAAACCTTTCATCATCAGCACCTTGTAAGCCTGTTGTGCTAAAACTCATGCTGTAGTAAGCCTAGGAACCCAATTATAGCGTGAACAGAAATAAACAAAAGTAGTTTAAGTATACTTAAATTAACATATTAAAGAAAAGTCTCTCTGTCTTGCCCTCCTGTCTCATCAGTACCAGATTCGTGCACTGGAGTCTCAGAAGCGACAGCAGGAGCTGGTGCTGCGCAGGAAGACCCAGGAGGTGACGGCCCTGCGGCGCCTTGCCAAGCCTATGTCAGACCGTGTGGCCGGGAGAGTGGCCCGCTGGAACCAGACTCCTTCGGTTACAGACTCTGGAGCTGAGTTATCAGCAAGCACTACAGCCAGCTGCTCTGAACCCGAGACTGCGAGGACTGTGAGTGGGCTTGTGAGACAGTGGAACAACAAGAACAATGCAATGGGATACCTGGGAGAGAACGAGGGGGGCATGGATGGAACCAGGGTCATTGGGTAAGATGGGCTAGGATACATGTATATACATGTATGTACGTTTAACTGGCGTAGAAGTTAGGTACTTAGAATTTATAAATAAAGTTTAATTCAATTTCATAAATGGCTTTTTATATATTATATGATTGAGGTGTATGAAGTCAGAAAATATCTATTTTAGTTTCTTCATATGATGAAGTAGAATGTCTACAGGTGAAGTGGGAGTAGTGGCTCCTTCCATCTCATGTCATCTCTCTCTTTCTCGTCCTCTGTCTCTTTCTCTTCAGCAGCAGGAAAAAGCTGCAGAGGAAGCCAGCAGGCCTGGGCAGCATTGGAGCAGCAGGTAGACCCAGCAGCTTCTCTAAGTCAGCCCGTCAGAAGTGGCAAACCCTCGAGCGTCGCATTATGGACATTGTCATGCAGAGGATGACCATTGCTAATGTGGAAGCTGATATGGACCGGCTTATTAAGGTGTGAATGTTACTCTTCACTGGTAGTGTATATCAGGTTAAATTAAATGTATCTTAAATTCTGACAATGTGCTTTGGCACAGTTGGCTAAATCCCACACACATTTAGATGGTCAGTAGTAGCCATGGTGATTAAAATAACTGTTGTACACACTGAAGCAGTTCCTGCCCAGATTTGGTTTTAGAGGTTACTCAGTAGGTGACACCTGAAACTGAAGTCAGGGACAAGAGTCCTTCCTCCTTGCCTCGTAGATATACAAGTCAATATATACAAGATATAAAATCCAAATTTTGTGTCTGTTTTGTTGAGACAGAAGCGTGAGGAGCTGACAGCACAGCAAGAAGCGCTTTCACATAAAAGAGAGGTGCTGATGGCAGAAGGGGAGGGGCCAGAAGCAGAGGACCGCCTCCTTCAGGAAATTAATGATGAGATTGAGGTGTTGAATGCCAATATAGACTACATCAATGACAGCTTGTCTGACTGCCAGGCCACAATTGTACAGATAGAGGAGACAAAGGTACAGTCACACAGCTCTTTGTATATTTGCTGTCCTGGTGTGAGGAGTATCAGGTGGCCTCAAGTGATATCTGGTTTTGCATGTTCCTGCAGGATGAGCTGGACTCTGTAGACACCTCGGTGGTGATCAGCTCCTGCTCCCTGGCTGAAGCGCGCCACCTGCTGGACCACTTTCTGAAGGCTTCCATAGACAAGGTGACAAAACAGAGAAAAATGCATATACGGACCCTCTGTTACCATTAAATATGGTGTATTAGGAATTTGTTGCTAAGCCCTGAACTCAGTATTAAGTGGTAAGCCTATGTGTAATGGCTGTGATGCCATCTGCTGGTGTATGTTTGTACTACATGTTGGTGTTAGGGGTGTGTCTCTTGATGTAAAAGAAGTTATTATGTAAACGATATTTAGCAAAGTGTCAGGAAACCTAGTAAAAGGGTCTAAAGACCCAACGAGAAGTACACCAGAATATAGTTATCCTGTGTGCATGAGAGCCAAACAAAACAATCTACTTACGTTCATTAACCCACATATAACTGCTATGGTACAGTCCACGGCAGAGTTTGCAATCAGCCAGCTCACTAAATTGGCTGTTACTCCACAAATTCACAATAAAGGCAATGGCATCTTAGTTTATGTAATGCTCAGATATCTGATGGGACCAGCCACGTGAAAAAGACTTGTGGAGCGAGTGAACACTGCTCCACTGGCACACTGGGATTTGAGCTGATAGTCCATATGGTCCATCTGCTTATACTCCAGTCCTTTAGCAGGCCTTTAAAAAAATTAAGTATTTGATATTTGTCTTTTTTTTTTTTTTTTTTTTTTTGTGGTGTTCCATTCTCAAAGATTAGTTATACCTTGCTGTGACATAATTTTCACCTTGTTTGGCCATTCTGTTTGGGTGTGTAGAGCTTACAGGTGGCTCAAAAGGAGGCTCAGATCAGACTGCTGGAGGGCCAGCTGAGACAGACAGATGTGATTGGCTCATCCCACAATCACATGATCCTTGATGCCCTGAGAGAAAAGGCTGAATACATCCCTGAACTCCAGGCTCTCATCCACAATGTACAGCAGGGTGAGGACTGGTTTTTGTGCGTTTCTTTTCCTCTTTCTCCTCCTGTTTGTGTTGATATACTTGCTTCCAGACATCATTCACACATATAAATATTAATATGCTGTCTTTTTCAATCATTTACTTGTTTTGTTTTTTCCCTTTTGCTGTCTTTTCAGAAATGTTTTGATTCTTTTTGTCTTTGTGCTTCCAGAAAATGGTTACACCAGCACAGATGAGGAGCCGTCTGAGTTCAGCCAAGCCTCTGATAGCAGGTGAGTCTACAGTCTGCTCTCTCACACAACATCCTAGATGGATGACATCCATCTTATTTTTTTTATGTTTGCTACAGTGTTGTATGTTTGGGGTTTTTTTTTTTGCTTGTTTTTTTTTATTTGGACTTGGTGTTTCAAATTTCATCTGAAACATAAGTACTCCTTTTCTCATATATATGTTCACATATGCTTCCCTGACTTTCCCTTTCTCTCTATCTGCAGTGTATCGCAAATGAAAGAATCCAACAGCCAAGATGATTTCAAAATAAAGGTACAACTGGTTTGTGTTTTTGAAGAACAGACAGAGATATATACATTACATCCCAAACATCTTAATGTTTTTTGTGTCCATTATCCTTAAAACTAGATTACAACATGACCTGCATTTCTTCTCAGAATAGCTTTAGTTCTTTTGTTGTCAGAACATCAGGCAGATTAAAGACTATATTTTGCAATTTCCAAACCCGTCAGACCTCCAGGAATCATGACGACCAGACATGTTGTCAAATGATGTTCATGTTTTAATGAAGTGTTTGTTGGGAAGCTTGTCCAAATTTCTGCTCTCAGTACACAGGATACACCCCAGTTAGTTAGAGCTATTCCTGTGTGAAGCCATGAGGTGGCAGTATAAGCAAATGCTAAAAATGGAAGATAACTGCTATGACGCCAATCCATTTTATATTGTCGTTCACACTGTGTTCTCTCCTCTTTATAATGTTTTTCAGTTATTTTTTTCTTGATAAAGATTTTTCTCCACAATGGTTCTTTTCTTCTTTTCTAGCTCATTTGTTTTACTGTTTTTCACATTCATTTTGCCCCTCTCCCTGCTGAATGACGTTTTCAGGCTGTGTCTTAATTTCCTCTTGTGCCTTAGTTAAATTCAACCCTTATCTTTATTTTATGTCCCAGTTTTCCTATCCTACTGTCCTCCTCTTTTTTCATTTCAATCTCCCCTCTATTGTCCTTTGTAAAACAAGTATGCATATTTTTACCCAGATGGAGCCTCGTCTGTCGGCTCAGATGAAGGCGGTGTCAGCAGAGTATTTGGGCCCCATCCTGGACCCCTCATCAGGCAGCAAGCAGCAACACATCACCAAATCTCTAGCCTCTCTGACCGACATCCAGGAGGATGGCCTAAGTCTTATGACAGGAAGTCTGGGGCTCAGCCTGGCCTTACGAGACCCTTACCACAGGGACCGGGCATCCCGCACCATCAGCCTACCTGTCAGGGGGCACACCTTGTAAGTTATGAAGATTTGACCAATAGAGGTAAAAAAAAAAAGTTAATGAGATGAAGATGACCACAGTTATCCTTATGTGTTACTTGGAAGGGGCATTATTGAGAGGCTTGCCTCTTGCAATGGTGAATTATAGCAACACCCCACAAGTGGATTACTGCAGTAATGATTACTGCAGTGTTGTGGAGGGTGGAGCACTCTGCAGAGCTTCCCATCCTTTTTTTCATACGTCCACAGCCCTATCAGATGAGCTCCAGATCCCCTTTACCAATACCATAACCCTTATTACATTACTCTAAGATGAGTAATTCAACCATTTCATTTTCTATTACTCTTCGGTATTAATAAAGTCCTTGCATTTTGGCTATGCTGTGACCCTTATTTACAATTACAGAACTATTAAGTATCAGTTACTTTTAGGTAGTTATCAACCCTTCAAGCTCACAATGAAAATATATTTATTACTTTTAGCTAACTTTTAGTCTTGCAAATGTTTATCAACCATATATATCTATATATGTAAAGATATATATATTTTGTAAGAGTTTACTGTCTATATTTAACAGCAAACTAGTCGTAGTAGAAATTTTAACATGTAGTGTTCAGGTATTACACTTCACTAAACATGTGGCAATATTTTACTCTTTATTATCTCAAATTATGCAAATGTACCCTGAAATACTCCTGGTTAGGGATCACAGTTCCACAGTCAATATACTTTAGAGAGCCCAATATCAAATCCTCATGATGCCAAACATTTATTTTGCTTAAGTGCTGGAAAATTAGCGACTAAACATAAAACATATTTAAAAAAACAGAATTACATTACCATCAGTAAACACCTTGTGGTGTGTCACAAATATCCCAACCAGAGAGAATCATTTTTTGTATTGTTTTTCCTAATATTGGAGATGAAGGGCCTGTATTTCCTACTGCATATTTCCAAGATGGTAACCACTGGAAACCTGCCATAGGCCTGACAATTTTTAGTTTATAAAACTGCTTCAGGGAGAAGTCAGTGAAATTTGCATCCATCCTTTAGGATGGAAAGCCTGCTTGTGTGCGATTTGATATTAAAAGAACTGAGTCTGTCAACTGTTTTAGTGTGGTAGAAATACCATCAAATTGTAGAATACCCTTGCTTCACAGACATAGAATATATAGATTTCTAACAGTTTACATTGATAGTTGTCATCCATCTATGTTCATCACATATGCACTGCCTTGGGAGCCTGCTTAGATTTCTTGTGTGTGTCAGTCCCAGGCAGTCTCGGGGTTATGACACCTCCCCCATAACAAGGAGGAAATCGTACGACCGTGCATACAGGTACATGTAATGCTTAAATTCAAGTTATTTTTTAGACCAATAAATTTTTTGTACTTATAAAATGTAATTTACTCCAAGTTTTTCTAACTCTGTCCTTAACTCCTATTTTCTAACCTCCCTCACCTTCCCTTATCAGGCCCACTGACGGATATACTCCCCCCTCTTCACCTCCTCTGAGGACTAGAAATGACCGCAATGTATTCTCAAGGCTCACCAGTAACCAAACCCAAGGCTCTGCTCTGGACAAGTGAGTACATTCTTGGACAGACATAGATTAAAACACGCTGGTTTTGTCCTTTTAGCCACATATACTCATCTAAAAAGTTCAGTAGCACTTTGAACCATTCCTTTCTTTATTTTATCCTCTTCCATTGTTTAAGGTCCTCACTGGTCCTGTTGATGGGCTGAAAGTCAAGGTCAGGCCTTTTGAGAGGAAAGGTGTTTTGTCTGTGCTGTAGACTCTCAAAAAAAATGCTTGTCCATCTGTTAATCTTCAGATGAATCCCACCCTTAGAGTACTCAAAGGGACTTTTTCTTCTGGCATTAATATATATCCTTTTTTTTTTGTTTGGAGGAGGGCATTCACAAAACCCAGGTGTTAAGTGCTCTCAAGAGGCATTAGAGAGCTAATCATCCAAGACAAAACCAAAGGCAACACATTGTATTTAGAAGCAATATCAATAAGCTGTAATTGCACTGTTTTCAATCTATACGTAGGAGTTACAAGGAAACAAATGCAAATTAAGAGGGATGCATCTCAGATAGTAAGAGTCAATTCAATTTATGTAAGGCAGTAATAGAGAAGAAATATACTTCATGATATTGTTTTATTTTTTTATTTTTTTTTGCTGAAAGGTTTAGTTTAGTTTTTGAGACTGTAGTTTGTCGTTAGTTTATACTGTTAACATGTGTAAAGGTTAAGCTATTAACAGTGTTTTGCCTCACCAAATGGAGATGCAATGTAGATATGAGATGCATGTTAACACCAGCTAAAAAGGCGCTGAGTCTGGAATGAGAAACCAACCTTTTCCTTTCCTTGCTCCCAGTCAATTCCAGCTTTCGGCTCTGACAAATGTCAGCAGTTAATTTCAGTCAGTGTTTAGCTTTGCTGTTAAGTTGTTTGGTTGTTTGTTTTGTAATCTTTATTATTCCCCAACAAATTTTAAGCTTTATTGACTCCTAATTTGTAGCAAGGATGCTGGGTGAAATGAATTTGTGTGTGTGAGTAAGAGTGTCTTGTTTTGTCTTGTGTTGTGCATTTCGAGTCTGCAGGTCCTCATTATCTAGAGCAGGGGTAGGTAAATGAGTTGGCTCTTGTCATCTTCCCATGCAGCTGCTATCATTGGTAGCCATTTTGAATTGACTCAGGTTGACAGTGGGGTGTTTATTAGGGATGGGAAAGGAATTGATGGCTCAATAAATCAATGACTTCAAAAATTGTATAATTAATGTGACAATCATTTTGTTTTTACAAAAGGGAAGCATTGTTATTTCCATTGTTCTCAGTGGCCTCAGGAAATATTGTGTTATTACGGAATATAAGGCTTTTATTTTCCACATTTGTGCCTTACATGTGCTGAGACAACATTCATTTTAAAATTTGTGACACCTCAAGTCAGGGCCATGCACTGTTAATATGTTCCTGAATCGTTCTGTGGAAGAGAAACAACGCTTATCAGTGGACAGTGTTGTTTGTTGGATAGAGATGCTTAGTACACCTCTGACCCTAAAGAAACAAATGAACAGCCTCCCACTTTCTTTGTTTGTTGCGTTGGGTGTGCAGTGTGCATGGAGCAGGTGATCCTAGATTAAAAGTTGAATAGTTCCCGCCGATGATCGAATAGCATCTTTGCTGATGATGGACATCCCTAGTATTTATGTAAGTGTTCTTTTATGAGGTTCCCACATGGGAAGGTTTTGTGGGATACAGGAAGATTTTTTTATGTTTACATTGTTACATTTAATTGGAACATGATGAATCATGACTAAACATGATTTTGACATTTGTTCTTTTTGGTTTTAGTGCAAGTTATAACTGAAGTGATAAGTGGAAAACGGCGTAAATGATAATGATAATAACCCCAGGTTAATCATTTTAATTGTCATTTATTTTCATTTGCTTTCATTGTCATAACAATACGGAAACTGGCTTAAAGCTTCCTCCTTATTCATCTCACGCATAAATCCACAGCCAAATTAAGCAAATTTATTGAAAAATAATTTGACAACTACTGGAAATTATCTGTATGAATTCTGTTTAATTGGGTGTAAAATGAGAGGATGTGTGCTATGCAAAGGAAGAAGATAGCGATGTTCACAAGTACATCTTTGCAAGTCCACAAACCTAAATAAATAATTAAAATGAAATAAGACATTTTTGTGATTGTGACTGTGCATGCATTGTGGATCCTTCTTGTCTATATCATATTTGACCAGACTGGTTTCCTATGAGAATGGGATTGAGCATTTGACATTGATTTAAAAAAAACATACAAAAAAAGAGGAATATAAATTTCAAGCAAAGTTGCCTTGTCCTCTGTCAGATGAAGAGGCTTTGGATTCCAGATCCTATTTTTAATCTACCCATTACATTTACATCCTCCAAAACCAACAAATTTTAAAAGGATTTTGTCTTGAGAGTCAGAAATCTATATGCTAATAGCCAACACCATGATGGCAGTAAATACCAAGAAATGAAGGAATTTACCTTTTAACACTCTTGTTCCCTCCAGACAAAACCAGAGCCATTTTTTTCATGATACCATTCTCAGAATGTGAAGCACGGACTCTCATGGTGACAAAGCAGAGGCTATAAAATATTTACAATATAATAACGCTTTCATTGCACTGTTAGACACATACCAGCTCTTCCCCTTGAATTAGTGTGGCAGTATGGGTGTATTTTTTTCTCTCAACAGCATTGAGTGGACTCACCTGTGAATTTGACTGATATCCTTATCTTCCAGTTGACTTGATTTTCACTAAATCAATGAGTTAGTCCTCTTTGCTTTCCATTCAGGCTTTTTATTTCCTGAGTCTTTGATTATGATTGGAAAATGGAGATGTATGAGTGGATGCTGACATCATGGGAGTCATAAATAGAGGGCAAAAGTGTAGTGTAGGAATTATAATGTGAGGTTTGACCTCTGTGTATCACGGTCTTGGCTTCAGTGCATCTTCCTTGACTATGCCCCCTTTTCTTTCAGTAACCTTTTTCTGCTTTTTCCAAAATGAATTGTTTGACATTTGCAAAATGCATGTATTTGTTTTCTTGCTGAAAGTTGCCTAGACAAGAAGAAAAAATTCAAAGTCTTTTCTGTACACAGAATATAAGGTTCTTAATGTAGTTTAACTTAGCATGAAGACTGAAAACAAGGAGGGGCATCCAGGCAGATTCTGTCTAAAGCCAACAAAATCTGCCTATCAGGACATCCAAAGCTCCCCTTAACACTTACAACTGTTCGAGTTTAAGTGTGAGTGTAAAAAAGACATGAAGTAGTTTTAGTTCACTAAAAACATATTTTCGTATACGTGCGGGTATGCAGATGTGTTACCTTCGCACAAGGTTAGTCGTTTAACCCTGTTTCCAGTCTTAATGCTTTGCTGAATGCTACCTAAACAAAAAGAAATTACATTATTATCAATCTTATTTATTTATTCTTGACAAGAAAGCAAAGGTGCATTTCTCAAAATGTCTATTTCTATTTTTCTTTAACTTGTAACCTTTCACATTAGCCCTAAATGTGAGTCCAGGCCTATTAAACCTGTGCCAGTCCCTTTTGTGCAGGTGTGTCTACAGTAAACATGCTTGACCAAGGAAAACTTATTCAGACACTGGTCAAAAAATACAGCCTTTTCAGTGATTACCTTTCAAAGAAAACATGTTTCACGGTAAACTGACTGTTAATCACTGAATGAGCTTTATTGTTGACTGAGCTTTCCTGCCAGTTTGCTCACTGCTTTATAGCTAAACCCTTCCTGTAGTCACTCCTTCCTTTAACCCTTTGCTGCCAGTAACCCTTCTGTCTTCCCTTATCGTGTTTAACCCTTTCCTCTTCCCGTCCCTCCCCTCCCTCTCCTTGCTCCTCTTCTGCCTCCAGGTCGGATGACAGCGACTCCTCGCTCTCCGAGGTGCTCAGGTAGAGGAACCGTGTCTGTCACTCTGTTTTCCCTTTTACCTGTTAACTCAACTGGTGCCATCTCATCTCCTCCAGTGTTCACTCGCCTGGCCTCTTCACCACCTCCACCTTTATCTTTTCTTGGGTCGCTGTGGTGCATGTTTTAACCACAACCGCAACCTTCTTTACCCGTTGGCCTTTTTCTGCGTGCTGTTGTGTTTCTCTGTGATGTTAGAAGACCTGAATTAACCAAGTCACTTTCGAATAGGCTGTGAACAAACAAAGATGAAATGGTGCAAATTGGGGCTGAATAACTAATTGGACTTGCAATATGGCAATAAGTGTAATATCCAAATCATAGCAATTTTTTGGTGAGAGTAAAATGGGTCATTCAATATCATAAATGAAGCATTGTGTTTCTAGAAAAGTGCCTTGAGCTACAGATCATATTCTCCAGACATAAGGGAACTTGTCTGTTTGCCCCTGGACTCACATTATATATGCTTATTTATTGTGTTAGACAAGAAAATCTATACCACTTCATATTTTTAAGGCAAATGCAAAATTACAACAAGTAGCTGGTTATCTCAGTTTAGCATAAAGAAACTAAATTAGGAGGAAACAGCAAGATGTGTCAGACCACAGAGCGCCAGCTAGCAGCACCATGTCCTCATCTTACTTCCAATAATAAGGAGAATGAGTCCATTTCTAAAAATGTCAAACTGCACTGACTGGCCACTTTATCATGTATGCCTTACTAATGTCAAGATGGACCTTCTTTTGCCCTCAGAACTACCTTAATTCTTAATGGCAATGATTCAACAGTGTGCTAGTAACATTGCTGGAAGTAGCCAGGAGATGGGTATACTGTGGTCATGAAGGGATGGACATGGTCAAAAACAATACTGAATAGTAGGCTGTGGCGCTTAAATGATGCTCAGTTGGTACTAAGTGGCACAAAGAGTGCCAAGGAAATATTCCCCACTCCATTACACCCCAGATACCAGTCTGAACAGTTGGCACACAGCAGGTTAGAGCCATGATTTCACATTGTTTATGCCAAAATCTGACCTCATCCATCCGAATGTGCTGTCAGAAATTGACTCATCAGACCAGTCAACATATTTCCAATCTCCTATTGTCCAATTTTAGCAAGCTTCTGTTTCCTGTTTATAGCTGACAGGATTGGCACCCAGGGTGCTGCTGTAGACCAACTGCATCAAGGTTTGATGCTTTTCCTCGTATCTCGGTGGTAACAAGTGGTAATTTCAGCTACTGTTGCCTTTATATCAGCTCAGCCTTTCTCTTGTGAACCTAACAAAGCATTTTCGTCCTGAAATCTCCTGCTCACAGGATATTTTTCATTTTTTTAGGACCATTCTCAGTAAAGACTAGCGAAGGTGTTGTCTGAAAATCCCCAGCGGATCAGCAGTTTCTGAAATACTTAGATAAACCCATCTAGCACAGCCATGCCACATTTAAAGTAACTTATATCACCTTTCTTTTGCACTCTGATGCTCACTTTGAACTTCAGCAGTCTTGATCGTCTTGACCATGTCTACTTGACTAAATTTTTTCAGTTGCTGCCATGTGATTGGCTAATTTGATATACTGCATTAAAGTGAGTTGAACAGGTGTACCTAATGAAGTGGCCGGTGAGTATATACCCTTCAGTCAAAAAGAAAGCAAGTATGTAACTACTGCTGAAAAATAGTTCTCCTCTTCATTTTGAGTCAGTTCTTATGTTTCTGTGTTTTCCTCACATGCGCAAGTAGATTCACCTCTCACCAAGGCCTTTCTGGCTGTTTTTCTGTGTACTGCAGAGAGCACACACTGATCTCCCCCCATGTTTTCATTAATCTGCAGGTCTCTTGGTGCATGGCCCCGCAACATCCATTAGCAGCTCTTACACAGTGCATAACACAGTGCACTATAATATCTTCCACAGGCGCAGATAGAAAGGGAACAGTTTCTACCATTTGGAAGACATAGCATCAAGAACTAGAGAATCGCATTAGATAGAAAGTATTTGAAACACTGCAGACTAAGGGTCTCCTGGCAGGTAAGGAAAATATTCTGTACAGTCTTCAGCTGTAATAGCTGTAACTAGCTGACTTTTGATTATACATCAAGGCAAAAATAACATAAGCTGAATTATCTTCTTAACCAGTGAGGATAGAGCGCGCAACTTCCTCTGACTACAGGTTTGGGTTAACAGAGTAATAGAGTAATAAGATTCATTCAAATGAAATGGCAATTCGAGTCCTTCTCTTATTTTCTCAAATCTTTCCTCCCCTCTTTTTCTGTTCATTAGTTTTTTACCAGGCTTACCAAAATGAAACTGGACAAAGCAATAGAGTGAGGCAGATAGTATGTGATGTTGTGTTCGCTCCTTACGCCTTCCATCACAGCTCTGCAGAAGCTGATAATCTGACCATGCTGTCGACTTGTTAAATCTCTCCACTTACTTACATGTACCACAGCCCCCTTAGTCCCAAAAGGCAATTGCCTGTGGAGGTGCTGATCTGAGAGTCAGGTCCCACCGGACTAGGAGAGAATGAATGCTGCATGTGGTGATGATGACGTCTCAGGATGCTGCGCTCTGGTTTATTTGAGTTGCAGTCTGCTTTGGAGTTTGTTTAACAGGCTCTGGCCAGTCTTAGGAATTGTTTTGTGCTTATTCTGTGCAAGTCAGTTTTCTTTTGTTTTGCTCTTTTTTTTTTTTTTTGCCAGATTTGGCAGACATGCATGCATTTTTTTCTGGCTGATGATTGATTTCAGTTTGGTTAACATATTGTGCACTATTAAATACACATGCAATGTATGGTTTGGTGTCTATATTTATGATCCGATGTTTTTATTTGTGTGTGTCTATGTTGTCTTCAGCGTATGTGTTGACACTGCAGAGGAGCTTGTCGCCTTATTTGAAAAGTTTCAAGCACAGTCCTCTGTATTTTGCTTACTCTGTGCAGAAACAAATCTGTCCCAAGTTTTCTGTATAATCATACATTCACTCCCCCCCTCATATCCACGGGCTCTCCCTCACTGTTGAGCACTCTACCTCACTTTCTCCCACACGCAGATATACACACTAACCACCAGTCATGTCATTAGTAATCCCACCAGGGACCAATTTTCCCACATTCCTCTCTCTTCTTCTCACCCTCTCCCTGCTCTGTCTCACTCTGCTGACTGCTCTCCAGGCACTCTGGGACTGTGGCCTGTCAGTGGGACATGGATTGGGAGGGTTGTGTGGCTCAGAGGTTCAGCAATAGAGATTGAATCCGTGTGTGTCTGTGTGTGTCTGTGTGAAAACGACACAGGAAAAAGAGAAAGAGCTCTTACTGTTCTACTGCCTTAATTGGTGTGTTTCACAACAAACAGAGAGCAGAGGAGCTGCGGGGTCGGGGTGAAGGCAGACTCAGAGAGATTGGCTTCAGCCAACAGGAAGTTGTGTATATGCTTGTTTGTGTGTTTAAGGCACATCCTTGTTGTGTATCCAGTGAGCTTTGTATGGGTTTGCATTTTCTCTGTTGAATGTTACTAATTTATTGTGTGAATTTTTGTGTTTCTGTGTGCATGTTTGTGATCCTGCCTTTGTCTTTATAGTACAAACATCTGTAGTTTTGCTCACTGATTTATGATGGGAAGGGTATGACTTTGCATGTGTGTGTGTGTGTGTGTGTGTCATCTGTAGGGGTGTGATCAATCCCATTGGAGGTGTGAAAGGGGGTCGGACTGCACCCCTGCAGTGTGTTTCTGTAGCTGAGGGCCATTCAAAGCCGGTCCTGTGTGTGGATGCTACAGATGAGCTGCTATTCACTGGCTCTAAAGGTAGATATCCTTCACTGTGTCATCAGCTTGCCATCCAAAGGGTGTTTAATAAAAAAAAAAAATGGCAGTGTGCAGTTGTACTTGTCTGTCATTCTCAGACATGATGAAGCATTCCTAAATTTTTGTCCTCCTCTATTTGTTTGTCTATGGATTAAATAAATAAGTTCTAATACGTCATCTAATTGTAGCTGCCCACTGTTTGTTTCCCCTTGTTTTCCAGTGCGTGTTTATACAAAGCTAACTGTGAAGTCTGCACTTCACCCACATACACTTACATTTGTGTACATGTGTGTTGATGATGTCATCTCATTCCTCAAATGAAAGCAAATGTTGCCCTATAGCTAAACATGAATTAAGTAGTGTCTGTTTAAAAAAAAAAAAAAAAAAAACATGGGCCTGTTCGAACTTCCCCTCTTCCGTTCGTCCTCCAGATCGCACCTGTAAGATGTGGAACCTGGTCACAGGTCAGGAGATTGCCACCCTCAAAGGCCACCCCAACAACGTGGTGTCAGTAAAATACTGTCCTTCTTCCTGTCTGGTCTTCTCTGTTTCCACCTCCTACATCAAGGTGTGGGACATTCGTGACTCAGCCAAGTGTGTCCGCACATTCACGTAAGTTTCATTGTTGCAACCAGCCAGATGGAACTTTTTAAAGCTGTTAAACACAGGGATAAGGCATCATAGCAGATATTTAATAGAAGTGATTTAGGAATATGTCTTTTCTGTTCAGTGATCTGTTTCAAGTTGTAGATCAATTAAATGAGGGAATGTATGATTAAAAAAATGCATCTATGTCAATTTTGTCTATTCATTTCTTCTACCTGTTTGTCCTTCATTTGTTCATCCTTTTCCTCGCCTCTTATCCTGCCCTTTCTGTCATTGTTTGGCTTGTCTCTACTGTCCACAGTTCATCTGGACAGGTGGTTTCAGGTGACGCGTGTGCTGGTACCACCACCCGTACAATAACATTTGCACAGGGGGAGTGTCAGATCAACCAGATAGCCCTCAACCCTACTGGATCTGTGCTCTATGCTGCTGCTGGTAACACTGTTCGCATGTGGGATCTCAACAGGTACACTTCATTCATAATGAATTATTCATTCAACTACTTATCCAATTACTGGTTAAAATATGAAGGTAGTTGTTCATGAATTCTGGCAACTCACATGTTCAATCACCATCATATTTCGTTCAGCTTCATTTGTACAATCACAAGTCTCTTTACAGCCACTTCAAAATTCTGTTAGACTTGGATGTGGCTGTATGTATATTTATTTATCTGATATTTATCAAATAGTAAACATCGACAGTCATGAGATTAGCAGAAACTCAGTGGCCTACTGGTTAAGTGTCTACATGGTTGTTTTTTTTTTTGTTTTTTAAACCAGGAATCCATTTCTAACCCATGGCAATTCCATTTTCTCAGTCTTTATGCCTCTACAGATTGGACTAGACAGTTTATGCTGAGGGGCTCAGACCCATTAAATGATGCATTAGAACCACCCAGAATAAAGAATGAATGTATTAAATATTTTTTCAGTATCATCTCTGCCTTTGGCATTGCTGTGTCTCAGCAAATTTCCTTCACTCGTAAGACAGGAAGTGGCTGCATATAATTCAGTGAAATAAGCATAGATTTTATGGAATAGATTTTCTAAGCAATGAATTTCACAGACTTCGGCTGCTCTTCATTCGGTGTGCATGTATGTCTGTTTTTGCATTGTGTGTGTGTGTGTGTATAGGATGCAAGCAATGGGAAAGCTGACAGGCCACATCGGCTCCGTCATGTGTCTGACAGTGGGACAGTCTCTCCTGGGCAAAGACCAAGTTATCACTGGCTCCAAAGACCATTATGTCAAGGTAACAACCAGGCTCTGGAATTAACAAGTATCACCCACCACATATCTCAGAGGTGCAGAAAGGTTTTGTTTTTGTCATAACCTCCTTTTTGTCTGCTTGTGTTTCAGGTGTTTGATGTAGCAGAGGGAACCTTGGGTAATGTTGGCCCAGCTCACAACTTTGAGCCTCCGCATTATGATGGCATTGAGTGTTTGGCTGTGCAGGGAGACGTGTTGTTCAGTGGCTCGAGGGACAACGGGATCAAAAAATGGGATCTGGAGCAGCAGGAACTCACTCAGGTGTGCTTGTGTATGTGTATGTGTGTATATAAGATAATAACACATATATAGTAATATATAAGACATGTTTAAGTTTTTTTCTTACCGTTTCAAAGATGCTGAAAACATCCAAGTGCTTTTAAAAACTGAGGCAACATGTGCTCGTATTTTTTTCTACCAGTATGTGAAGGCAACAGGGTTGAATTGCGCAGGAAGGATACATGTGGTATTTTAATGTTCCCCTGGAGCTCATCTATCAAAATTAAAAACACATCCTCCTGACTGTGCTTCAGTGCTGGTCATGACAATATGTGATGTTAGCCTGCAGAAACTCTGAGGCTGTTTTATTTATTTATTAATGTTTCATTATGATCTCTTAACTCTCATCGGGTGAGTGAAGTTAGTCTGTCCATGTCAGTATATGAAGTGCAGTTGAGTGTCAGTACAGTGGTTAAAAAAAGAACGGGGCTTTGGGGCATAAATGCAGTGAGATTCTTCCTGTCAATAATGATGCTGAAAGTGTTAGTACCATGGAAGTGTACTGTTGCTGTTTACTAATTCACTGACAGAAAATGTAGTGATATTTCGAAGATGTCACTGTGAGCTGTGACATTTTGTGATGTGCATTTTGCAACAATAAATGTAAAAACTAAATTGATTGACCTATGATGGCACCCACATATTTCTGAGGAGGTTTTGAAGTGCAGGCGGGGCTTCTGTTCCACCACTGCCATCATGGCACTTCCTGACTCCGCTTACCCTCTCGCTAAAAAATGGACAAAGAAGGTGGGGCATTCATGGAGCTGAGATTTTGGTGCGTACCGGTTTGTGGCAAACCTTTGAATATTCACCCGTCATTCAAAGCGAATTGCTTTGAGTGACGGGTTTCCACAGACCTTTAAGCCCTTATACAGTTGTCATGAACAAACAAATTTGATTTTAGAGCCTGCCTCATGTGGTATTTAGAAGAATTGCACTTGGCTTTATTTTTGTCCTAAGCTGCAGAAAATATTTCAATTGTATAAAACCTGAATTTATTGTTAAGCTGTGCTCAGTACAGTGATTCACTCAACCCATGTGTACCTGTCTCTCTCTTACACACACAGACACATACACCAAAGATGTTCTTGCTTGTCAGATCAGTTAAGGGCAACAAGATCATACATGTTAATTTGCATACAAAGTGGGGAAGTGAGATCTGATCACAAGTGGTCCCTCGTGATGTATGTGCAGATGAATTTCAATACCCGGTGTGAACTGATGATGTACTTGTGATCAGATCACCTGAGAGACGTTTCATACCTCATCCGTGAAAAATTAAAAAAAAACCCAAAAAAACACAAAAACCAGCAGAAATAATGACTTAATCTTATATTAAAGCTCACTGGCTAACATGCTGCGAAGGTCCTTAAGGGTTTCTTAGAATTGAAATGAGGACAATACTCAGCGAAACCATTTGCGCACTGAGATGAGGGGATATGAGATTATCATTTTGATGTCGAGCTGGTAGGTAATTCCATGTGTTTGATGCACAAAAACTATAAGCAGAATATTGTTATTGAGTTTTTGGAAAGAAATATTGCATAGAAAACTGCATAGATAATATATATGATGATGAATGTCCAAGAAAACCTTATGGGTATGTTTATCAAGCCTCTGCAGCACAGAAATAAGTCGGCTTTTTTTTGGCTGATTTTAAACTAATTGTGGTTATTTTAGTGATGTTTCACATTCACCCTGCAGCAGCAAAAATCAGACAATAAGCCAGAGCAATGTGCTTTCCATCAGGTTTGCCCAATGTGGACAAGATGCCATATTGGGCAAGATGCCTTTAACCAAATTGTGCAGCATTCTAGCCTTTTTTTCCTGTTGTCACACCTACTCCGTCCATATTGGTGGAGACTGTATTTTACTTTTTATTCAACAATGGCTCGGCTGTGACAGTAAAAAGCTGTGCTGCCAGCAAGAGAGTTAAGTTGGTGGACAGCTTCTTGCTACCATAATGCCCTCTTCATGTCTTCCTTTTACGCAGATTGTTTACTCTGTGGAGGGAGTCAAAAGAGTGTCCTCATATGTAATGTGGCATGAAAGCAAATGTGTGAACATCAGAGCTTTGCACCCCACACAAATCATAGCTACAGGTGTCAGAAGAAAGACTGTGTGTGTGTGTGTGTGTGTGTGTGTGTGTGTGTGAGTGAGAGAGTGTCTTTGTATGCTAGCACTAACTTCAGCAAAGTCTCCCGAGCATTCTCTGTTGCCTGCATATGTTAATAATGCATATTAGTGCACCTTGTGGGTGGATGTGGCTTACTCATTTGCATAGAAATATGCATATTAAGCAGTTATTTCTCTGGTTTTTGTGTATAAATTGAATTTAGCCATTGTTTATCTGCAGAGGAAAATTAAGAACTTTGGACATTATTATTTTTACTCAAAGGCTGAAATAAACCAGCTGTGGTTTGTAGCATATGACCTTAAACTCATATGTGAAGTAGCCACAATCCATTTTACAGCCCCACTAACTCAGAAGTCTCTGTCTAATTATGTAATAGGATCAAATTGTGGCTTGGGGTATAATAGAATATATTACAGTAGACTCTGAAACTCTTGCCTCCTCCAGGATTGCTGCTGCAAGCTGTTCCGCTCTGACCCCGTGTTAAAATGCATACACTATCATGTATCTCTTTGGGGAATATGTGAAGCAATTTGTTGTATAATTACTAGACATTGTGGTTCTGTGATTCCCAGTGGCTTGATAAATAACCTAATATACCTTCTAAAAGTTATAAGTGTGATTTACTTGGTTTTTCAACATGCTTATGCAACTGTTGCTGCAGTATTGTGTTTCTCTTGGTGCGTTTTTGGCGAGCGTTAACATATTTTACCCACTGGTGTTAAGTTGTTACAGATACTGAGGAAGATATAATGTATGTGAGAAGTTTTTGTTTATTTTTGTATTTGTTATTCCTCATCTACAGCTCCTATTCCACTCTCAACCAGCAGCAGATGGGTATCTCTCTTTTGAACTGCCGCGCCAATCTTTTCGCTGTTTTTACTGGCCGTGACAGTGTGTGGCTGGTATTGTTTTCAACTTGTGAGTCTGTGTGTGAGTCATCATAGCCAAATGTGCTCTTGGAGACACCTGCTTTTGCAGGAACTACCACAGAGGCGGTTTTTAACACTTTTGGCGAGTGTTTAATGTCTGTGGATACATTTTTGAGCTCGATAGCATTACAACTGTGCAAGATGCCTTCAAAGAACTTCACAGGTGTATTACTGATCAAAATGAAAGTAGATCAATGGTCCAAGCCACGACTGCTCTGCTGAAATGTCATCTTGATGGGCATCGTAGCTAGTGACTCTGTTGTGCGGTGGGCTACAGATTTTTTTCTTTGTGCATACAGGTGCATTTCTCACCAGATCAGATTCCACCTTTTAATGACAAATGTCTGCTGACCTCAGCAGTCACATTGTCCACATGGAGGAAGCATATAAATTATTGAACACACAAATAATTAATACATTGACAGGACTGCACTTTTTATATCACTTTAATAATGATATCAAGCACTCACTCTCTTTCACTACAGTCCACATTTACACATACACACATATTTCTACGCTGAAGATCACATCATTCACCATCAGGGTGCAATTTTGAGCTCAGTATCTTGGCCAATCACACCGTGGTGCACTGAGAGGCTGGGGATTGAGGCACTGACCTGTTTAGTGAACATCCTGAGCCTCCTCCTAAGCCAGTTGCCTAATACCACAGCTGCCCTCAACAATGAAATCACTGGGAAAAAGGGGAGTGGTCACATATTATAAGGCTGAAACCAGTATACTTCAAATTGGATGAATTTATCATTGAATTCAAACTTTAAGGCAGTCATCAGGAACAGAGTGGACTTCACTTTGGTCTGTACACTGAGAGTGTAGTGTCACGAGGCAAACAGTCACAGACATGCTCGTAAGTTAAAGAAAGAAAAGCTGTTGCTTTTCTGTTTCAGCTTAGGAAAAGTAATTAACTCTTGTACTACACATAAACCAACAATATTAAACATGATCACTGACACCAGATGTGTCTGATTAAGCACAGCTGACCAGCAGAGATTGAATGTCTACGATAATGAATCTACAAGATTGACAAAAATCCTGTGTCCTCTGAATGAAATGAATTCACAGGTTAATGCTGTCTCTAGTCTGTTATTTTTCATGAGACAGCAATATTAATGAAAAAAAGTTCCTGTCCATTTGCATCCACGATTACCAACAGTTTACCAGCTTTGTTTTTTGAAATAAATAGAACTAGCAGGAGATCTTGTCATTTCAAATTGTTGTTTTTATGTTGCACTATGAATGACTGAGTCATGTTGTGTTTGTTTGTTTGCTTGTTTAAGTCTGCACAAGATTATATGGTACTGAGTAAATTATAAAATATTAAATAATGTCTCACAAACTATTAAAATTGTATTCAGCTTGGACTTGTACAGTAACAATCACTAAACAGAAAAGGATGTGGAGCCTTTTTTTCAGATGACGCCTTCACTAAAATAGGTCTGACTTCTAAAGTTTTTGGTCAGAAAACTATTCAGGGTAAAAAGCATAGTTTTATGAAAACGTGTACAGCGTAGATTGTGGTACTTGTGGAATAACAGTGGAAATTAACTTGCATTGCATTGTTATGTGTATTAAAAAGTACAAGTAATTACAGGAAGGACACAACAGGAAAAAGTAGATAAACGTAATAAAAGTGATCATCTTTTGCAAATGCAGCACTTTTCAGAGCTAAATTATTATAGGATTAGTTGACATAAATTAAAAAACAACAGCAAAGCGCAAAGAGTAGGCATAATAAACGTTTGATAAAGCTTCATATAAAATCCAAATTGGATTTTGGATGTTTGTTCTTTATTTAAAGACACTGACAGTATTTAGCCCAATCATGTTTTACATTTGCCCTTTGTATTGGTGCTTTCTCACAGATATTCACTTAATTGTTCATTTTTTCTTTCATTCACTGCATAAATTACACATAAAAATAAAAGATGGTTGGTTTTGAAGTGAGTTATAGCTGAGCTGATCTCTACAGCTTTTCTATGATCATAAAATAAAAAAGTTGAGAAGAAAGAAGAAGAAGAAATTACATTTACATGTATGCAAAAATTGTGTGATTCAACCTAAAACCAGGCTTAAATATACCTTCACACTTACAGTGTAGTAACTCTGTGATTTGAAGGTTTGGGTTAGCTGAAAGTGTCAGTTCTGACCATTTGTTGGTTATTTCTCTGCTGTTGCTTTTTTAATAGGCTCATGTCCATTATCTTAGTTAATCAGATAATCCCACTCAATTCATGAATCATGATTGAAGTCACTTACATTTATAAATGCCTTGAAGAAATGTGCTTATGTTTTACTGATGATAATTTATGTCCATTAAAAATGAAACATTAAACATTTATGTTTTGCTGTTGCTATTTTAGGAACACAATAACCCAAAGGACTCAAATAAGTGCATGAAAGCCTCTCTATTATTATTTAACCTCAGAACGAAACATGTCATATCTTTCTCCCTTTGAGTCTTGATGTCTCTCTGCTATGTCTCCACAGCAAATCCCTAATGCCCACAAGGACTGGGTATGCGCTCTGGCATACGTCCCTGGCCGGCCTATGCTGCTGAGCGGCTGCCGGGGTGGCATGCTGAAAGTGTGGAACGTAGACAACTTCACCCCCATAGGAGAGGTCAGGGGCCATGACAGCCCCATTAATGCTATATGTACCAACTCGAGGCAGATCTTCACTGCATCAAGGTAAAAAATAAGTTGCACTATTCCACCACCATTCATTTAAAAATATTAAAAGTGTGCTACTGATGTAATGAAGGGATTAAGATTCAGATTTTTGGATTATTTCTTATTTGGCAGTAAAAGACACCTTTTTATCTAAATAAAGGCATTTTATTCTAAATCCTTAAGTATAACAAGTTAGTTTTATAATAGTGTGAGCTGATTGAAGTATAATCAACTGAGACAAGCACAGGCATTTTGTGAACAAGACCACAAATGTTTTAGTCTTACTAAGAAGTATTACCTCTGTAGCCAATCACTCATGTTGCTATAGAGCTCCATTGAAATCATCAAAAACACACGTCAGCCACAGTTTAGCACTGACTGACATTTCACACCTTCACAATGAACAGAAGTTTATCTTTAGTCTAAAAATGTGTATTATCCCCTGCTGGTATGGAGAGCCCAACAAATGAACTATTTAGTCCTGTTGTATGTTATGTCATGAATAAAACTGAATGTAAGCTCAATTTAATACATCGAGAAATAATGACATCTTTTGAAATGAAAGGGCTTGAGGGTGAGTGGGTGTTGGAAAGTACAGCCTCTCTGTGATCACGATGGGTTTTGTATGATTTGCTGACAGTAGTTTTTCTCCTGTTCTGTGTTATTCTGAGAGCTGCATCACGCTAGACTAATGACATAGTGCAGTCTTTGTAGTCTATCTGTGTCCATTTCTCTCTCTCTTCTCAATTAACTGATGGGCTTGCACTCAAGTTCATTAGCTTTCTATAGCCTCTTCCTTCTGTCCTCTCTTCTTCCACCTCTCTTTTTTCATCATGTTTAATCTTAATCATCACATGCTCTTTTTTCTGTTTTCCTGTTCCCTTCTCTGTGGGTAATTGTGTCCTCATGTTTGATCTATCTAACTCTACCTTCACCCTGCTCCTCTTGTTCTTCACCCTCTCCCTTCCTCCTTCCTCGTGTCAACCTCAGTGACTGCAGGGTGAAGCTGTGGAGCTATGTGCCAGGCTTAACCCCGTGTCTTCCTCGACGGGTCCTGGCCATCAAAGGCCGGGCCACCAGCCTCCCGTGATTGCCTTCTCTCCGCTCACCAACCCTCCCTTCCTCTGGTACTCTATTAAACTAATTTCCACCTTTTCTTTTGCCTTTCTTTGTATTCCTATTTCTATTTCTTTACATGTGTGGTACCTATACTTTCTGTTTGCTCCTGTTCTGTTCCTTTCCCTTTTTCTGTTTTTGCTCTCAGTCTTACCTTTTTTAAATTTTTCTACGTATTTTTTTTTCCTTTCATCATGATTCCTGGTTTCTTTTGCAGACCACTGCCTCTGCCTAGACAAACAACTTCTCATTGACTGAACAAATGACTGCAAGTCCTGCTCAGAATAATTTATGTATTTCTCGTCTGTGCAGATCAAATTTGTTTGCTGCACCTATTGTTCTACCTCAAATAATGCAATTCATTTTCTTTCTTGCTCAGTATTAGATGACAAAAACCATTTCCATTGTCGCATTTGTTGGTTCAACATAAGGTTCTAGTCAGTTGGCCACTAGCATAGCTTGAAGCAAAAAACCAAGAGGAAGCTAGCTATCAAGTGGTTTGTAAAAATCCAACTTTTAGTTTCTGCAACATTTATTTTTAGGCATTGATAAAAAGAGATACAAACTTAAATACTGAGGTTATGCTGGTTGATTGATTTCTATTACATTTTCTTTGTCCCCTTTTTTCAGTCTTTATGCAAGGCTAACTGGCTGCTAGGGGATGCTTCATACGTATTCAACCTACATCCATCAGAGTTGTAACAATGGTCTAGTCTAAGAATGATAAGCCGAAAGAAGCAGATAAGCATAATTCAGAAAAGGTCAAACTGTTTTTAAACATTAGTTCTCACACAGAATCCAGTCAATTGACATTTAACATTTTCTAACACCCTCCAAAGGGCCAAGCTAACTTCTTAAACTGGTGTTAATGGAAAAGCTGATGTAGTGCCTAACTGATCAGTCCATGGTGTCGTGAACTGCACTGTGGGAATCTGCAGGAAAGTGAAAATTAAACTGCACAGTCAGTTGGGAGTAGAGTCGTTGGGAGGTTGATTAGATTTACTTGTTGCAGAATTATAAATCATACTGCAAAGAGGTTGGAATGGTGGTGTTTTTTTTTTTGTTTGCTTTTTTTTCCTGACACCGTTGAGAAGGGTCTTTATTGAAGTGTGTGTGGGTGTGTGTGTTGTGTACTTTGTCATTGTTTTTGTGATGCACAATGGGTTGTTTTGAGAGGAAAGATTGTCTGATTGATGTTTTATTTTCTCTATTTGTTGTGTTCTCCTCACTCCCCCCGCCCCTTTCTCTCTCGCTAGTGACAAGACAGTGAAGATCTGGCTGTCAAAGGTGTGGAGGAAGAGGTGACAACTGAAAATGGCTCTGTTCTTTTGTCAACTACTTTCCTGCACTTTCAGTTACTGATATGCTCACATTAAGTTATAAGATGCATCGCTGACATCACTGTTTCCAAAACAATCAAGGTGTCTTTTGTCATGGTGCAAAGTGATAAGGGTGAGTTGGAATATTTTATAAAATGCAAGAGGACCTTTTCTGCCCAGATTTTTTTTTTTTTAAACTACTAATTTCAAAGTGCCATTCAGGTGTGATGCCACTTGGACAAGATAAAACACATTTTCCCAGCCATGGATACACCAGGCAGAACAATATCTCTTCTGACATGAAAGATACCACAGTCTGGTATAAAAAGGAAAAGAAAAAAGTGTCCTTCTCCTATTTCAGCAAGGTTTCAGAAACCTTGTGTAACAGTGAGTGACAAATTTTTTTTGGAGACCCGTGTATTCGTGTATCTATTATCTAAAAGTCGGGAGATGGACCACTTTGAAATCCCAGAGCGATGCTGCCTAACAAATGGAAATTTTGTGCTTCATTCAAGACTGTTTGTGCCCATCAGCATTGTGGCTGTGCAAACACTGAACATTGGACGGTCATTCTGTGTGTTCATCACAGTGGATGACCTTGGGTTAGACATCACTGGAAAATGACGTAAAACACCATGGCTTTATACAGTGTATCACTGAAAGTGAACTACATCCAACAAGGAGTGTTTTATTTTTATTGTTCTATGATTTTTATTAATTTATTATTTTCCCTACCTCAATTGTTTTGGACATTGGTGTGAGGTAGGAGGAAACATTTTTACGGGTCTCCACACACAAACGCCTGGTGCTTGACATTTGTAAGTCTTCATTTAATACCTGGCACTTCATCTCTGTGTGGATGTGTCCTTTGTGGCCCTCTGGTTATCAGACTGTGTAGTTGCTGACCTTGCAAACAGCAAAGCACATGTCCAGTAGCACAAATAGAGGTAGCTCAAGCCCCTGGTGGATCGGACCGGAGGATCTGTATTATCTGTTTTGTAAAGTGCTAACTGCAGCAAAAATACTGAAAAGGAAGACCACTGCGGATGCACTTGACACAAACAGTATATACAGTTCAGACATTTGTGAGATATGTACTCTATGTGAGGCCAAAGTGCCAGATAATTATCTTAACCATCCTACATCATATGGACCACACTTGCCATTTATCCTCCATGCAAATGGTAATAGGACCCCCACCAGGATCCCTCTGCCTGCTCTCAGCTCCACTCTGATTTTCAGGATTAGTGACAGTGTCAGACTGACCAGCCTTACTGAAGAGTCCACTTCGTAGTCACTGAACTTCTCCAGAAAGCCAATTTAATTAGAGGTCTTGCAGCTCTACCAGCTGCTTTTCAGGCGCGATTACTTGGACTGAAAGTAGGTCATAAGTGAGAGGGATTGCATTTTCTTATGAAAATGCAAGTTTTCTTCCACCCACTATTTGCTGCTACATTTAAAGACAGGAGGAAACTTCCTGCACCCGTGCACTGATATACAAATCTGTTTGTGGCAGATTATACGTGTGCGCATACGCACAAACTGTGGACACACACGAACACAATATTTGTGGGGATGTTTCGGTTATCTGTCTTGCCTGATAGGTCTTGGCATCCCTCATTGCGATTTTGTGTCTTTTTAATAAAACAAATTCAGCACTGCAGTACTCCACTGACACACACAAACACACACAAACACACACAAACACACACACACACACAGACTCTTGGACCATACTGTACATACACACACAGGCAACAGGAATAACCAAGGTCGTATGAGTTATTTTGATTATATGGATTTACATGACTTTGAGTTTGTGAACTTTTGTGACGCTTTTTTCTGTATCTCTTTAAATGACAAACAGCATTTCAAAGCCTATAAGCTTGTCATACAGATGTCTTAACGCAATGTAAAAACACACCTCATGTCTGTTAGTATCATAAATCCATTTTTGTTCAGCTCTGAAATACCACACCCTCTGTAGGAAAAAAAAAAAACTTCTTTGTTTTTGTGCACTTTTTCCTGATAAAAGATCCAGAAACGTGTTGTTACATTAAAAAACTTGGATCATAAAACATCGATCGTACTTTCGGTGCTAAAGTAAATTGATACTTTCAATATTCTGCAAATTCTCCTCCAATAAGTGAGTATTGTATGCACTGCTGATGTCTGACGTATCTAACATGAAACTGAAGTTGTTTAGATTGTCCCAAAAGCAATGACATGGGTCTTTGGTTTTATATTGGGGTGGGGTGTTATGAATGCAGATGTGTGGATGGGGGTGATTTGTCCAAACATTTTTAGTTTTAATATTTAGCTATGTTAGAAACTCAGGTAAAAGTTGAAGGATATTACGTAGTCATACCTTTGTCGTTATTTGACCCTGTGAAGTAGCTCTTTGAACTGATAAAATGCCTTTCAGGGGAAAAAAGGTACTATCAGAGGTGTATTGGCTGTTTTTGTAAAATACTCATTTCCATGTTTTGCTTTTGCATTTGACTTTACTTATTATATATGTGCTTTTCTGTACAAAATATACACATCTTAAATTACTATTTTCCCAATCTGGCCAAAGCTTCAAGTCTTGCAACTCTGAGAAGATGTGCACTGATTTTTTTGACTATAATTCCTTGTTTATAAAATATGTATAAGATATGTTATTTGTGTAATAGTCTACCTGGAGTGAGAGGTACAAATATGGTCTGCTGGAAATTTAGGCAGCATAACACAATGGGTTGTATACTTTAACCTCAAATCAGACTCCACTGTACCCATCACTACACATTCTGTATTTATCTGTACCAATTAGCCCAACTGACCCTGTTCTCCAGCTTCCTTGTTTGTTTCACGTGATAATGCTAATGCAATCTTTATCTTTCTTTTCTCCCCACCTATCCAGACTCTTACTTATTGCTAGAAAAGATTTTGTAGTGCTGTAGCTCTTGGCACTGTCTTATGTGCCCCATGCTTGTACATTGCTGAAGGATGCATGATGTTAGTGGTGCTCATTGGCTGATTGGACGCTTCAAAACATAGCAGCCCTGTAGACAATACAGTCTAACAGTTAAACACCTGAGTGAGGGTTTACTATCAAAATCTCAGAAGGATCACACCGTTTGTCGACACTTAATGTATTGCATATAATGTGCCACAGAAGTCTGTGGAGGATTTATTGTAGCCAAAGGGAAGCCCTGTTATTATTTGGCGCTGGCTCTCCCATAGCCAAAGTTATTCCAAGCTCCAAAGCCTGGATATCAGCCGATGCCGGTACCACTTCATGGCTCGATTAAGTGTAAATATGTGTTTTAAATGTTACAAAGTGGATGCAGTTGAGGTTAACTGACGTCTTTCTTGTCAGCTGGTCTCGGTGTGATCTTTGTAAGTTAGGATTTAAAGCACTATGGAAAATGAACATTGCTGTGAATACCCTATAAGCTGTTTTCTAGAAACATATTAAGCCTAGTTTTACACTAAGTCTACAAAGTCTTCATTAATGAGTCCCAAACCAGACTGAAACCACTTAAATTGTACTGAAAAGAATGCATCTTTTGACATGCACAGTAGGTTTAGAAATGATATTAATGTTTGTGCTGATACAATATGTAAGATAACAGTCAAGATGGAGATAGTTCCTGCTATGTCCCTGCCTTTAAAGTTTTATAGTAAATGTTACCTGACATTGAGAATTTTCACTTTGATTGAGCAGCATTTAAACCTATGTGGATGCGCAGGAGAGAGCTACATCCTTATTTCCCTGGCTGCTTGCTGGCATTTACGCATTTTTCTTGATATTACTGACAACCAACAGGCCATATTATTCAATGAGGGATGTAATCAGAGACATAGGATGATGAGATTTACCCTTCATTTATCTCCACTGCATCAGACAACTGGGGAAAGATCATACCTGATTACATATAATTTTAGAAAGGGAGTGAGCATGTAGTGAGCATTGTTTGATCAATACCTTTTTCTGAGCCCAAATGGATATACAGCTGGTGGCAATTTTATGTAATTTAGTGCAGGGGAAATCTATTGTAGGCTTTTGTAGTTTCTCTTAGCATCTGGTTTAAACTTGACCAAAACTTGTCTGATTGTAGTCACAGTCTTGAAGCCAGTATGTTTGGAACAGAATATGTTGAAGTTTGTTGCTCCTAAATGATTGTATTTAAAAAAGAAATAAATTAAAGACTCAGTGGGAATCGGTGCATGAATCCCCAGCCACAGTTCCCACCTGGGGACACAAACGAAGCTGGTAAAGCTTTTCGCCCTTTGCTATTGCTTGTTTTGCTTCTCTGGTGGTCAATGACAGCACTGGGGGATTTATATCACATTTATTGTGCCTACATTTGCAGCTCAGATAAAAGCAGTATTTCATCATGTCCTGACACTTGTAGAGGTGCTTCGACTTTTGTCAAAAGGATAAATAATCTTCCAGGCTTTATGTACGTTTGGATCATATTAGAGCAGTGTGCTTATTGTCTTAGCACGTGGAGAAATCCAAAGCTTCACAGGCCTGCCACGACTAATAACATTTGGTAAGCTATGATTGGACAATCGGTGTTCGGGTGCATGCTTAAGTGAGTGGTAAGTTAGCTGAAAGAAAACAACATCAACAGCACCAAACAAGAAACCTAAATTCTGTTATTAATAGTTTTAATTAATCCACCTGCTTGTCATTACTGAACAACAAAACAGATTTGAGAGTCAAACTGCCAGTAAAACTGACTGACTTTGTGATCACCACCTTTACTACGCCCCGGTCCAGCCCAACCCAAATTTTTGGAGACTACAATGAATAATATAACCTTAGTAGTCAGTGTTTCAGCTTCAGCCTTGTGCCTCAGCCAACAGGCTTTACTGGCGTAAAGAAACTGAATTTGTTTGTAGGACATTTAGAATCATTCTCTTAAAATCCTCAATCCGTACCAGGTTTATTCAGGGGATTTTAGATTGTCCAACACAGCGTGGTATTGTGTTCTCAGTCAGTCGACATATCTGCTCACTTTATCATTGTAGCTGAAAAGACTTTCAACTTTGCCTCAGGCTGCAGAGTGGATGAGATCGCATTTAGACAGAATCATGAGGGCTGTTGATCAAGAGGGCACTTATCTGCTGCTCGGTGGTGAATTGCTGTCACATACCAACACATGTCTGTTCTGCATCTGCTCTAGCAGTTTCTCTTCCAGGTGTGTGTGTTATGTTGAGGCCACGTATGGTAACACAGTATGCGACACTGTCTGTCAAATATGTACTCATGGGACATAAACGCAGGGTCAAAGGTCATTTGTGCCTTTTATTGCACAGATTACTCCCGCTTAAGAGTGTAAATGGGTGTACAGTTTTTTTATATCTGTGATATTGTGCATGCAGCCGAGCCATGTAAAATATGTTGTAACTGTAAATGATGTAAATACATATTTAATGAAGGATACGACATTCCCTCAAGAAAATAAATATGTTAAAAAGAACTTTCTTTGCCTTCAAGTGTAATGAATACTTGCCACCCCGCAACCAGTTCAGATTTTATTCAATATTTAACTTTTTCCTTTTGGCAGAATGGAATTGAAAATATTTGTTGTTCCCAGCCTCTCACATGTATTTATGTATATACATATGTATGTACTGTATGGAACTATTTTCTAGATAAAACACTCAGTGTTTTATCTAGAAAGCACACTTTTATCAGGAAGCTCAGTCCCAGTTTGGATGATAAACCAAATCACAGAACCATTTTCAACACATAATTATCAAACAATATTTGTTCAACCAGATTTATTAGCCTTTTAAAAGTATTAACCAAGCTCTCTGTAGATTATGCCACTCAGCTCCTGATTTCCTTTGCCTGACATTAAGACGATAGAAGATGGGAATGAAAATGATTTTCTGCCTTGCAGATGGACTAGGAGTTTATTGATCATGCAGGGTAAACAAACTAACTGGTTCTAAAGGATCGGATGTAGACAAGAGGGGATGTTTTACAGCCAGATGCATTTCTCTCTTCTTCAGGGCTGGAGGATACATACTCAGAGCTCATACATCTTCATTTCCTCTGCAAACTCTGATCATTAACTTGTGTTGGGCTACACTTGCCCTAGCCATGACGGGCAACACAAGTGCTGTGATGTACAACCACCATTAATGCTTCAGAGGAGGAAAAACCAATTGAAAATGCCACTCACAAAGAAAACAACATCCATAAACCAACCCTGTCACATCCCAGCTGCATGTGTGCCATCTGTTCTCTTCATAAACTGCTGAAATTTCATGAATGTGTTAGTCTGTTTCACTACAGAGCTGCACAAGTGTGCTCTCACTTACTGATCCATCAATCTCTGCCTTACTCAAGCAATCACCCTTTAACTTCAAATATCAACCTGAAATTCCGTCAAATTCCCTCTGAGAATCGTAAATTTCCTATTTCCATCGCATTTATTGGTGAGTAAAGCAATTCTTTTAACAACAGCTTCACAAATATGCCAATGTGACTATGTGCACAGACATAAATCTGTTTTACAGTTCTGGAGGATGAATTGTCATAAAATCCTGTGCAAGACATTCACAGTCCTCAGGACCAACATGGACATGCCAGGGCCCACAGCCTGCGTCTGGTTCACATACTTCCAAATCAGGGCTGTTTTCTGACAGCTGCAAGATTTTCTGTATGTGAGCCAGAATGAGTGCAAAGCTGAAATGAGGATGTAGCATTTGTCAGTTTTGCTGTACATGGACCAAATATGGACAGTGGGAGCCAATGTATAGCAGGCCAGCCAGAAACAAACAAACAAACATGTATTTATTTTGCTATTTGGGTCGTTAAAACCACTATAATCCATCAACACTGATCAAATGTGTTGTATCTGTTGACACCAGTGATGAAACTATTGACCATTGTTTCCACATACCCGCAGCACTCTCAAACAAAACAAACTGATATAAACATGCTGAATACAAATATTTGCCCAGGTAAAAATGGCAAACAGGAAAGGTTAGTTAGAAAATAACTAGTGACTATAGTACAGTGTAATTTATTAAAGCAACTACAGAGCATCCCTAAGGGGTCCATGGAGCAACACAGAGGTGGACAGGGTAAATATTGAACCTAGATTCATCAAGTTGAAACAAACACAACCCCAAATGAATGCTAATGTTTCCCCATGCTGGATGTGAACATAAGAAACTGTTTGGTATTAAGTTCCCCATCCAATTATAAGTTGATCATTTTGAAGTTAAAACACAAGGTGGAAAAGACACGTAGTCACGCTCCTTCACATTAGTCCAACATTTTTTGATGGTTGCATAAAACAGAGCATAAACAGATGATAGTAATTATGCAGTCAGAATGTGAGACTGTGATTTTGTTTTTGTTTTTTTTCTTTCTTTCTTTCTTTTTCCACTTTAATTGGTTTACACAGCTATTGCCCATTAAAACAGATGGTGAAAAGGAACTGAATCATATGAATAAATCTAGAGACCAATAATTGGCAGCATTGGGGAAACAAAATTGATCCAGAAAAGATTTTCGATGGCTTTATGAAGTGGATAGATACAGAAAAACCAGAAAAACTAGCTGATGTAGCTGGCCATACTGCACATATACAGTCCACATCTTATATAAGGGAGGGAACAAATATGTAGAGAGCAAAGCTGAACGGTTTTCTCACAGAGTGATGTAGCCTTGAAAGCAGATGTAGATGCCAATAACAGTGAAAAATCCTGTCTTTCAGGAGAACATTTGACACTAGAGATTACTGTATTACTGTATTTATCTGTAAATTCCCACTTAGAGGGAGACACATTCAGTGCCTGGAAATTTACTTCATGTAATGTGAACTCAAACTAATTTTCATGGTGAAGAAAGTAAGTAAAGTAAGTAAACATCTTCCAAGAAAAAAAAAAAAAATACAAATACAAATACAAAGGGGGGCGGGTATAGAGTTAATATTTCATTAATTCCAATAAAGGTCACATTCGTGTTTAGTGTGCCATCCAAAGAGTTAGGAAAGGTTCGATCCTGAAACTCCTGGAGTCATTCAGTGTCAGCAGAGAGTGTGCTTTCTCATCAGTCATTAAACAACTGCAGCCCGAACAAATGTGCTTTCATTTGAGTTCAAGCTCTTGACCAGATTAATATCCTCACTCAAAAAATAGTTTAGTTCCATTTATTTTCATTTCCATCCAGGAATGATAATGTTGAATCCCACTTCAGTTAAGGTGTTAACATTATTGGCCATGTGCTTTTGTTCTGTTTTTTGAACTGTTCTGCTTGTCAGGCTGGCCTTTGCCTCAGAATGATGAATTTATTTTTTGGTTAAAATAAAGTCTATTTATGCACCAGGATTGATAAAATGAATTGCTTAATTTACAGATGAGGGCTAAATAACAATAATAATAAAGGAAAAAAAAACTTTTCTGAGATGTTTCCAATTACAACTGATTTATGCAATCAGATTACAAAACTGTGTAGCAACACACTTATTTATTCATATGAAATTTCCAGTTCATGCTAATTTATCTCTCTCTTAAAATTTCTCCTGCTTATCCTTCAGGGTCACAGGGGATGCTGGAGTCAATCCCAGCCAACGTTCCAGGTGAGGGCGGGGTACATGCAAACTTTTACATAATTAATTTCCTGTCGTTCAGCCTGTTTCAATCCACTTCTTGTTGTCACATATTATATATTTGTCCCTCTCAATTTGTCTTCTTTGATTGTTTTCCTTTTGCAGGCTGTTCTTTCTTCCTCCAAGGCAGGAAGTTGTAGGAGACCAGAGCTGTGAGCAGGTATGTAGCCATGCCAGTGTATCCTCCCAACACCAGACAGAGTGGCTGAACCAACACGAACAGACAGAACACATTCATTGATGCCCGGTCATCAAGCTCCACTCGATCATCCTGTGTTGCTTTCATGACCCCAAAAAAGTATATCAGAGCCACAGCGGGGTAAAAGGCCAGTTCCACCATGACGCTGAGGATGAAGTGCTCTCACACCCTGGAAAGCCTTCAGAATTTAACATGTACATGAGTTAGAAACTAGTTTGGAAGATTCACTGAAGCACTGACTGAGATTATTTTCAAAGACACACACTTACCTGGATTAGATTTACACACAGTCCCAGACCGAAATCCCTCTGAAGTGTGAAGGTGGATCAAACAGGACAGAACAGACGTGGACCTTTGATCCCTCATTACAACAGACCTGTCAAACATTATCCACAAAGTGGTCCCTATCAGGACACCCAGCAGCTGTTACCTTAAGACACAATCTGCTGTCGTTCAATAAAGCCTGCCTTAAAAAAATAATGTGGCCACATCATGCTGTCTTCATATGAATCATCAAAAAAAACCACATCACCTGTCATAGAGTCAAACTGCTTGTGTCAAATGAATAAGTCACAAATTCATTATGCTCCACACCCAAATAACCTCTTTTACGGAACTGGCACTTTTTACTATGTGGCCTTGGTTTGGTATGAAATAACTGCTGCTAAGAACAAAAGAAGCAAAAATATTCATGACTATTTTGTCACATCACAGGTATTGGAGAAATATCCATCAGTGGAGGGATAAAAAGATGCAGGTTTTCATCAAGCAGTGAGTATCCAGAGCATTTTAAAGGTGGCTCATGATGAATACTTTCTCTCTGAGAAAGTTTGGACACACTTTCATATTCATTTGAATGAGAAAATGTGTCCATACCACCACCAGCCACCAAGAAAAATGGAAGAGCTTCATTTACACATTTCTTTTTGGTGGATAGAGTTTCTGTGACGTTTGGGCTTTTCGATCTAGGCTATAGGCTATAGCACAGACTTAAGTTTCTGATTCATGTGTCTTTAGAGCAGCAGCCCTCGTGTACTCATGAATAATGTCTGATGAAGGGTTGGAATAGTTTTTAAGGGTAGCAAATTGTGCTTATTTGCTCAACAGCACCGCTGACCTATGATATAGCAATAAACGCTCTAGAACAATTTCATAGCTGGGCTCAGTGAAAAGCCATCCATCAATGTCTGTGTATATTCTCATTCATCCAGGTCATAGTCATATCCAGCCAACAATTGAATTGAACGCAACTGGACTTAGGACTTAGGTTTCTCAAAGACGTTTCGCCTCTTATCCAAGGGGCTTCATCAGTTCGTAACGCATCGGTCTGACTAGTCCTCACAAAACAGTGGAGTTGGACCCAGGTATTTAACCTCCGTGGGAGTGTTCACAAAGCTCCTTGTGACAATAGCTTGTTAGTGGAGTCCATCCATCCATCTTCTACCGCTTTTCCATTTCCGGGTTGCGGGATGCTGGAGCCAATCCCAGCCAACGTTCCGGGCGAGGGGCGGGGTACACCCTGGACATGTCGCCAGTCCATCACAGGGCCAACACACAAAGACAGACAGAGACAAACAACCACTCACACCTACAGACAATATAGAGTCACCAGTTTAGAGACAACATGCATGTCTTTGGACGGTGGGAGGAAACCAGAGTACCTGGAGGAAACCCACGCAGACTTGGGGAGAACATGCAAACTCTGCACAGAAAGGCCCCAGGCCAGGAACTGAACCTGCGACCTTTTTATTGTGGGGCGAGAGCGCTAACCACTATGCCGCCATGCTGCCCACAGTGAAAAGCCAAAATATAGGGTTAGGGTTAGAGTTTAGTGAAAAGCCAAAATATAAAAGCAAATGATGGGATTTAAGTCCCTTGGCAAACTGGATCTACAGTACAGGTTTTTAATGGTGGGTTATTAAAATTTGGACGGATTCAGTCCACCAAGGGACTTAAATCCCATCATGATAAAGCTAAGAGAAGCGTCTGCTAGTTTATTATCCGTTGTGCATGAAGTGTTATCAAGTCAACTTTGTCGAAATGTGTTTGGTTTTTTTAGCAGTTTCTTTCTTAGTATTGGTCCATCTACCCATCACTTTCAGAGCTGTTTATCCAGGTCAAGGTTACAGCTATGCAGGATATCCCAGCATGCAAGCAGCATGACTTCACTCTTATCAGACTGCTGGTAACATCTGTTTCTGCGGAAGGATATTACAGATTTAACAGCATTTGTTGTTGTTTTTGAGACATACAAACAGGACGTTGGTCCAAGAAAATATGTGATAATTAAAAAGTAAATTTGACATACTCGTGATAATTGTACCTATTAGTCATACTTAGTTTGTTAAATTTAATTAAGGTTTTAACCACAGTCTCGAACAGGGTTTCAGAGACTAAATAATTTAATAAAGACTGTGTGTAATTATGCCATCCACAGTATTGACACGGAGCAGCCAGAGAGCAGAGTGCTGCCTCTGACTGTTTGTAGAAAGTCCCAAGAGTGAATTACCTGTAGGGAGCTTTTCACTACTTCTTAGTAGCATCATTTTGACGTCGTTGTGAGCATTGAAACTTGACATAGACTTATTCAGAAAGGGCAGAGAGAAATTATTCCACATATAATGCTTTAGTAAAAAGACTGGACATCAGGACATCCAGGCAACAGGATATTTATGGCAGCAGAAAAATAACTAAGTCATCAGACCTTTCAGACACTACTCACCTGATTTAGGGCAGCTCCAAGTGTTGAGAAGTTCTAAATCTGTTTGACTGTGTATCTACTATCAATATGCTTCGTGAAAATGTATTTAATCATATTATTAAATAGCTGCCAGCGACGATGCACACTGCAGTTGTTTGCCTCCTCACTGCTGCAGCCTGTTGGAGCATCAGTCAATCAGCCACCCGGACCGCAGCGGCCCTCCATAAATACTGTGTAAGTGTGCGTCTGTCTCTGGGTTTTCACTTTGTTTTTTACTGTCAGAGCAATCATTCACTGAGGGCTTCCTACGGATGTTTGCCAGCTCAGGAGGGGTTTGATTCTGGATTAAACCACTGGGCCACAGCGCAGGATTACACTGAGGGAGGGAACAGGTGGCCCTTTTAAACTGAGGTTTATCAAACCCCCCCCCCCCAGCATCTCTGCAGGACCAGTGAGGTACCCAGAGAGAAACACAAAGTGTCAGTGGTCAGATTAATTCCAGCTCAGTCATGAATTCAAACCCATTGGTTGTACCAGATAATATTAATAGTAAATACTCTGAGTGAGTGCGAGGAGAAGTCTGCTGCGAGTGCTGTTTTGAAGACACAAGTATTAGTCAGTTGCTCTAATGGGGAGTTGTTTGCAGTGGAAGCTTTCAGAACATCAATCACATTTTTTAAAGATGTTTTGGATACACAAATTCGATATCCTGTATTTGAAACTGTGGTTTTGCTTTATTAGCTTCTGAGGAATTTAAGATTATGAGGTAGATTATTTCTTTGTTGTAACAATGGTTCTCGGCAATAAATCTTATACCTTTGGAAAGCCAATTTATTTCCCTTTTAAATTGTGCCACATTTGTAAGGAACATGCATTTGTGGGATGAACAGCAGAGCTGAGTATGTGGGCTGTGCCCATGAAAAATTTGCCAACAGCCCATTCTGCCATTGACCTTAGGTGTTTGGTGGATTGGGTGATTGAAGTTTGTAGAAACAAGCCATATTCACAATTTAGCAATTAATTCCTTTAACAAACAAGAGCCTCAGTAGCATATGGAAGAACCATACACAGCCGCAACAGCCTGGCTCCTCCTCCTCATGCTGGTCACCAGCCTGGTCACACACTGCTGTGGGATGGCATCACATTCTTCAACCGGTACTTGTCGCAAGTCAACCATAGTGGTTGTGTTGGTCACTCTGGCACGAAGAGCACGCCCAAGCTGATCCCACAAGTGTTCAGTGTGGTTGTGGTCAGGACTGCGGGCAGGCCATTCCATCCTCACCACTCCCAAACTGTGGAGGTAGTCTCTGATAAACGCCGCTCTGTGGGGGCGAGCGTTGTCATCTTAGAGGATAGAGGTCGGTCCCAGACTGTCACGATATGGGATTGCCATTGGTTGCAGAATCTCATCTCGATATCGCTCTGCATTGAGATTGCCTCCAATGATGACACCCTCGTTTTTCCAGTGAGGGAGATGCCGCCCCACACCGTCACACTGCCTCCACCAAAAGATGTTACTCTATATGTGCAGCAATCGGCATAGCATTCTCCACATCTTCTCCACACTGACCCTACGATCCAACTGCCATAGGCTGAATCTGGACTCATCGCTGAACATAACAATGATAACTGCATGTGTTGCAGACACTAGTGCAAAGGGGCCTGGCGGTGAAGGGCAGTCATGGAAGGCCTCCTGGCAGCCCTATGAGACCAGAGATTGGCTGCGTGCAGTCTGTTCTGGATGGTCTGGGCAGAGAGCTGTCGGCCATATCGTCCTGCAAACTTTGACTGCAAATCTGTAGAAGACAGCCTATGGTACCCAAGTGGTTGACAGGAAACAGCCTTCTTGGGGTGTCGTCTTTTTGGCATCCCCACTTTGTGGCCTGTGTCTGACATCTCCCGTTATATGGAACTTGGCCGTCACTTTGGAGATGGTACTAGGGTTCACTCCAAACAATGCCACAACTTGGTTTTACGGAACACCGGCTTGCCCTATTGCACGGGCCTATCCAGATCAGTCAAACGTGGCATGCTGATTCTTGGAGCAGACACCTACTGACCACTGTAGCAGGGCCGATGCTCACAGCCCCTGCCATCAGGTGCCTGCAGCATTTGGGGGTACCAGAATCTCAAAACAGGATTCAATAGCAACAGCAAAATAAACTGTTTGGCATTGGCAGAGAAGATTTGACAAATTTTTCATGGGCACAGCCCACATACTCAGCTCTGCTGCTCATCCCACAAATGCATGTTCCTTACAAATGTGGCACCATTTAAAAGGGAAATAAATAGGCATTCCAATGGTATAAGATTTATTGCCAAGAAGCATTGTTACAACAACAACAACAAAAAAAATCTACCAAACACAAATTTCCTTACTTTTTGTGCTAAGTTTAGTTACAAAAAGGACAACAGAAGTAAAAGAAAAACCATCACAAACCTACTGAAAATATTAACAAATTCCACAAAGAACTACTATCTGGTGACCACATGTAATTACAAGCAGGCCCAAAGTTGGACATCCATTTCTTGTTTTTCTGTGAAACAATGTTAAAAAAAAATGTAAGAGTTGGGTTAAAGGAGTAAACAAATGTTTTAATTTTTAAGGTTGGGAAAAAACAAACATAAAGCACATCATTTGTTGTTAAGCGCGTCAGTGGCGAGACAGATGATTTGTCTGTTTTAACATAATTGCTTCCAGAAAGGCGATATTTTTGGACAATGTGACGCATGTAAGCATGAACACAGTAATTAGAGCTTAAGAAACTACAGGAAGCTGAGAGAATAGGACAGAGGACAGGGGACACTTGAATCCCCTATGGTGTTATTAATGTCACCAGCAGTACAAAGCATTGACCACCTCCTGGTCCATCACAATCAGTCAGTAACTGCATTTGAAGGAGATATCCAGAGTTTTTTTTAAGCCTTTGTTGTCGATTATTTGAAGATAAACACGAATATAGGTTTTGTTTCTCATGAACTGACTTCAAAATTTTAATTCAACCTCTCAAAAAAATAGAATAAAATAAAATAAAAAAATTTTTAGTTGGATATTAGTTCATAGTTATTTTTAGTTTGAGATATACACTTTACTTGCAAATTAATTGCTGATCGTTTGTTGCTGCCCGTCAAAAATGTGAATTTACTCAAATTAAGCTTTTCTGCCAATTTGTATTTTTAACGTAACAGCTTTCTGAATTAGTATGAGTAATACTTTCTGTTTTAATCATTTTGAATTTTAAACTGTTGACTGGAAAGCTACTTGTTAAAGAGCTGATGTGAGTGTAGGAGCACTCAACAATATCATCATAACCTTGGTGATTTTTACATCATCAGGGCTTGAATTGCACTACAACTGTCCTGTATGATGTTATGACAGATGCCTTCAATTATACTTAAAATTTTCAGAGGGCAAATTATGTTACTCAGTTTCAACAGTGGTCCCCCAGTTGGAAGGAATATGAGTAAAACACTTGACAAGCTAGCTTCCAGGGAAGGGTGTTTACAGTCACAGATATACACTGATACAATATAATGTTTTGCTGCAAGACAAAAATTGCATGATTCTCCTAAAAAAGTTGACACTCTTTGTGGTGTTAAACTATCAGGACAAATGCAAACAAACAAAAAAAAGAAAAAAACTGAATGAAACATTTACAGTTCTGATACCACAGGTTATTTCCCAAGGCTAATTAGCTCTAGTGGGTCATCTTCTTTCCCTTCCACACATTTTTTTTTTTTTTTTGTCATCTGGCCCTGCTCCTGCCAACCCACTCCTTGGAACATCTGCAATAACATGCTCACCCACACTAAACAGCAAGCCCTCAAAATAAATGAATCATCCTGGAGAGAAAAGGGGTGTGTGTAAATGTACATGTGCCTCTTTATCTCTGTTTATGGGTGGTGGTGTGACATATGAGAAAATAATTTAGATTTATATGTGCCCGTATGTCTGAATGAAAGATTATGTGCGTGTGTGTGTGTTCTTTATCCTCAGCTGGAGGGTTGTGTGGGCAGAAGCATCCTGTGTTGGGGTAAATTGATTTCCAGAATCCACACATTAGGAGCTCTATGCAGGAAAGAGCTGTGAGCTTCTGCAGCCATTTATGAAAGGAGGTAAAACGGTTTATAGCTGTGTGCATCCCTGTGTGTGTGTGTGTGTGTGTGTGTGTGTGTGTGTGCATGTGAGTAAAAAGGGAAAGGGGGTTATTGAAAATGTGGATTGACTCAAGCAAACTGATGACTTTGTTCACCCAAAAGTGAAAACTGTAGTTTTAATGAAACTCATTTTGCTCCTGATGCAGTCATTGGTCCAGTTGATTATTTTTTATTTTTTATTTGTTTATTCCGGCCTCCAGTGTTTATGTAGATTTCATGTATGTAAGAGATATGGAGCTCGAGATAAACACACACAGACCGACCCACACACGCACACACACACACACACACACACACACACACACACACACACACACACACATTAAAGAGCCATACTTTTCTGAAAAAATTACAAATCCATCAGTTTCTTGGCAGGCAGCTGCGCCATTTTAGCATATTCATTACAATGTGGTTTATAGGGCAGGTCTTAGCTGCATACAACAGGCTAATGATGGATGGTGGCCATTAAATTTCTATGTCATTCCCTCTTTGTAATTAATATTGATTTTTAAATCAGCCAGCATGAACATATTTTAATTGCTAACTGCATTCCTTAAAAGGCCCGCATGCCTCATCCGTGATAGAAAACCCCAGACAAAACTGGGGACACACAGTTTTGACCTATTTATAGCTTTAACTCAAACCCAATTCCGATGTGACACCTAAGGATGTAGAATTACTGCTGAAGATTTTGCTTTGTTTCTTATGGGAGCTGTCCACTACTGTGGTGCTGAAGTCTCTTCTTTCTTTCCCTCTCAAAGTTGCTTCACAGCAGCAGTTTACAAACTTTTCTGGCTCGTGTCTCACTGTAACACCGCGTGGGGCCACTGGAGATAGAATTACAGCAGTTCAGGCAGCTATACCGCTCCAAATAGACTGGAAGTATAAAATGGTCGGATAATGACCAGATCATCTTTGATAAAATGCAAAGAAACAAACAAAGAAAACCTAAAAATATGTTTTTGAAATGTCATTCTGTAAAACCTTTTCAGACCCTGTCTGTTTATTCTGCGACCCTTTAGGAGGTCCCGACCACCCGGTTTGGACCCACTGTTGGCCACTTCAGGACACAATCATCTTTATTTCATCATTATGAAATATGAAGGTTTCCGCGCTGGATGTTTCTACAGACGAAGCCTTCAATATTAAATATCAGTGCGTAATGCCTTTCCCACCCCCACCCCCCCTCTCTCTCTGTGAAGATGTTGCAGGGTGACAGCAGCAGCGCTGGAGCATGGGCAGGGTTTCCAGCACTTGGATGTAATTCAGTGTGGGAGGAGGATGGGTGGCTTTGTGAGTATCTTGTCTTCTCTCTTCACACGCTCTGCTGTGCGCACACTGTGAAGAAGACAAAGCGCATAAAACAGTCAGTCCAGCTCTCCATATGAGTTGCAGCCGCTCGGTGAGGGCGCGACAGTGATTTCATTTACTGTCCCTGCATTTCCTCTTTTGTTTCTGCCTCTTATTTTTTTTAACTTAGGCTGTATGACGGACAGTTAAAGTTGCCACCTGCTTTGTGCGGGTGTCCACTCGCTCACTCACTCCGTGCACCTTCCCTCCTCCCTCTCCTCCAGCTCCAACACTGGTGAAGTGGCTGCCTCACCCGCTCGGAGTGGAGGCCGTCTGGTCTCCGATCTGGTCTGTGGAGTCACCGAAGACTCGACGCGCTCCGTCGGGGCGGCCAGGCTGCGCGCGTCTCGGATCGGACCCCAACAACCGCCCCGAGCTCCTGCGATGGAGATGATGGAGGGAGACGTTATGGACAAGCTGGAGGACATGTCCTCGGTGTACGACTTCGACCCGATCACCGGTAACATCCCCGCCACCAAAGTGGAGATTACCGTCTCCTGCAGGTGAGTCTGAGCGGCACAAAGTTCGGTGCGGAGAGAGACTGTGTGTTGGAAAAGTTGTGAGGGTGCCCCACCCTGTGTGAGGGCTTGTTCGGAGAGGGTGTGATCCGGAATCCACACAAGTCACACAGCCACATAGTCTTTTGTCAAATACATCGTGTTAGGAGGAAAACGGCAGATTCCTGGTTTGGGAAGGAGCTTGGATTCCCTTCTTATTAGAATAAAGTGAATAAGGTCTCTCTATTAGACTCTTTACAGAAAGCTGCGTGTTGTTTTGATAGGTTCATGCATTTACATCAACTACTGTCAGCTCTAAATGAACAAAAATGATGGAAATCCTCTAACTAATATAAATCTGTGTATTTTGCCATAATACAGTTTAACCTCCGTTCATGTACGAAGGATCAGAGTATAACAATCTGAGGTGTCAACCAAGTGATCAGGATTAGTTTGTGTTTCTTTTGGTCTGCAGCCTTTATGGTGGTCCAGATGGACGCATCTTCTGATCTCACATCGTTTCAGGCAGAAACCTCTCTCGCTGCCCATCCCGCTTTCCTCACAATGTACTGGATGTTAAAGATTCAAAGGTTTACATCATATTCACGCAGTGTTTGTGTCCTTGGCCTGAATCGTAGTCTCATTCTTTATTAATTTTCTCTACAAAAGTATTTCCTTTTCAAAAAGCCTAAAATAATTCCTCCTCTTTCCAAATTGATCCCCGGCAGTGCGAGTTCAGTGAGAATGAACAGTCACACCTCCTCTCATTAGGAAAAGTTTTAGAGTCAAGGTTTTCAAGCCTTTCAGCTCTCTGACATACACTCACACCCATGCAATGGGAACCCCCCCTCTCTCACACACACACACACACACACACTGTAGTCTTTGATGCTGGGTTTTAGGCTGGTGAGCCATCGAAGCAGAGTGAGTTTGAGCTATAACAAGCTGTGTGTGCATTATTGATGGGCTCTCTGGCGTTGAGAGAAGCTTGCTGCCACATCTCTCCTCAGCAAGAAAGAAACCCAGGCAAGAAAGGAGTGTGTTTCAATTTACCGCACTAACAATAGTTTGCTTGGTTGTGCAGGAAATGGTGGGCGATGGTGGAGGATCAATTTATATGGAGAAAGGAAGGCAGGCAAAATGATGGTAGTTGTGTTGTTTTGGATTTCAGGGGGGTTTTTGGTTTGTCAAGATGAGCCAGTTGGGATTAAATGCCTCAGTGATGAGCAATTAAGCACCATTCAGCTAAATTAAGTCTTATTATGACAGCCCCCTGCATTTATGATTATTCTACCTCTGACAACATGTGTGTGCATGTGTGGTGGAAAAAGAGACCAGTGGCACAGATGCCTCCTACCTGAGAGAAGATGAGTCTGAGAAGAGGGCATTAAGCATTGCCTTCACTGCTGCTTGTGTTTGTGTGTGTGTGTGTGTGTGTGTGTATGTGTGTGTGAGAGAGAGAATCAGAGTATTGAAGAGTATTAAACAGAAGAAGCTGAGAGTTCACGCTAAATAAACCGTCTACATTTGGCACATGTAAGATCCAAACCTTGAAAATAAATGTAAATGATTATAATGCAGTTTGGAGGGAATGTGTATGTAGCACACTGCGAACAGGCTGGCTGATTAGTGGGTGGCTTCATTCTGTTCATGTTCAACATATGGACCAATGAGTTATAACCTGAAGCATGTAAAAGGTGGCTCCTGTAACCTCACCGTCAAATGTCCTCTATGCACTTTAGTTCCTGTGATACCGTGATAAATATTTAATACTTGCCTACTGAATGGGTCCCTCCTGAAGTAGAGTAAATCAGCAGTTCAATATTTCTGTCAAATTCAAATACTTGCAGTGGGAGTTCAAGGCCTCACAGATCCTTTGTACAGATGTTGTGTGCGTCAGATTCCTATTCGTGATAAAAGACTCCCTGTTGGGCTTTCTTCGCTTTTCTCCCTTCCTCACCACGTACTGTGCTCTCTAAAACCTCCAAATCCTGATGATAGCTGTTCCCTCCGGGCTAATACCCCTTATTACAGGCTACACCCCCTGCTTTTGACAACATATTATTATCAGGACCAATGACACACAGATGGGGGTGGTTGGGCGCTGGATCAGTAAAATAGGAGGGAAATGATAGGACTTAGTGTGCCTATCAGTCACGGAGGGAAGAAGAATGAAGGATTTGGTGGCAGGAAGTGATTAATGAGAATTGTGTTCTCTTGGATTTATTCTGCAGTAATAATTCAGATTCTCTACGATGGCAATGCATGAAGACATGAATTTTCCCATAAGCCTCACTGAGTGGTTTCAGCTACTTAACCTCAGTCATGCTATCTAATTGAACAGGCAGTCCTTTGGGATACATCTGTCACTGTGCTCACATTTATCACCGTGCATCATTTCCAGCACATTTTTTTGGGGGGAAAAGCCTGACCTTCAGGAGCTTTGTCAGAAATGGAAAAACTGGTGAGACAGTTTTAAACAATAGTTGGTTTCTTTTCAAACTGATGTTACAACTACCGTGGGGCTTGTCAGTCCAAGGTATACTTCCTGGGTTACAGGGGTGCAGTTGGCACGTGTTCAGGAAAACAAAAGTTTAAATCTTCCTGCCACAACTGTTCAGACCTTTGCTTTCAATCTCTCAGGTCCCTTTCACATCTGCCCTCCCATTCCTGCTCCAGTCAATTCCAACACTAAGAAGGGGTGCTAATATTTCTAATGTGGTATAGGCCATCTGTAAATCTCTCCCATCAGCTGAGGAGAGATTGCCTGACCTGAATGAAGAGTAGGTCAGTCAATGGAGGAGCATCAGCTTGTGATAAGAGATTACCTCACCTACTGGAGCATTTCAAGTTGCTGTGAGGTGCAGCCTCCACAGCCACTGCAGGAAATTCACAGGTTCACCAGGCCAACTTTCCACAGCCAATATTTCACTTCCACCCTCCTCAACCTGCCCCCAGTCTGTGCATCTGTTGAATTATACTTCCTTTTGAGTCACTGAATCAGGCATCTCCTTTTCCAAAAAGAATAAAAGAAAAACCAAACGAAATAAATTTTGGAACACAGAAGGATGTTTAAAAACAGTTGCCTTTGTTATGAAAGTATTTACAGAATCCCAAAAGACGCCTTTCACCATCTGGATCAGAAAATATTCTATCTGCTGCATGACGAATAAGGTTTCCATCTGTTTCCTAATTTCCAACTCTTGACATGTGTCAATGCTTGTTTTCTACACTAAAAAAATTCCTCCACCAAGGAATTTATATTCTCACCTGTCTGTTTTCTTGTCACTAGGCTTACAAAGTAAACCGTACCAACTGTACATTTTAGGGGAGATCTGAATTATTTGTCTGCAGGATAAATGACTCGTGCATGTATTTTAAGAAAACCCATTCTCTGAAGTCTGGTTGATGTTGCTGGTCTTCAGTCTCTGAGTATCCTAGTTTTCACAATACAAAATAAACTATGAAAAGTGTTTTCACTATCAAGGAATATAAGTTATAGTGAAATATGATATATAACTTGGGGGATGACATTCACTCCAATCGCAGCTTTGGAAACGAGCAAAATGAGTTTTTTAGCAGCAGAGGACTGTTTGAAGCTTCTGAAACTGTACATATAAAAATGGACTGGAGTTCTGTAAAATGACTCTGTGACTTTATCTTGTGGAGAAACTAATGTTTGCTTTTTGGTTTCAATATAAAACCCGAGACTCTAACAGCCATCTGCTGGTTAAAGAGATTAAGCTAAACCTCTTTGATGACTCATTCTAGTTTTAAGATTTGGTAGGAGGTGCATTTTTGAGTAAAATGGTCATTTTTAAAAATGTTTTGAACAAGACAAGCATTTTATTAAATATATAACAATAATATTGCATTGATTTCAGCGCTGTGGGTTGATAGGAGGAAAAATGGTGCCAACCAGCATCTGGTCAAAGTTCAAACTGGCTGAATGCAGAGCAGAGAAACTGCTTACACTATCAACTGATTGTCCTTATCTTGAGAATGACACCTAATGTAAGAACTTCCCTGAGATTAAGACGGATCTTGTAGCTGCTGAATTTTCAATCTAATCAGGAGTTTAAGGTAAAGATAATCTGTGGGGATATGGGATTTCTGAGTGCGGGGGTTGCATGTGATGCTATGATTAAAGTCATCTGTTACACATTGTGGATGCTCCGCATTTGCATACAGATTTATGCTTATGAGTGTAGTAAAGGCCAACTAAGATCTGATGGCAAAGCTGATGCATATCATCCCCTGATTGCTGACGTCACATGTCTGGAGGTTTGAGCACTTGTGGTGTGAGTGTGTGCCGCAACACGAGCATCATCACAGCTAATTAACTATAACCAGAATATGGTGGATAATGCACAAACTCAGCTTCGCAAATTACAGTATAATTATCCTGCAGATGACCCACCCAAAATCAAGAGTACGAGAAACCTTTTTGCATCCCTCTCTCCCATTCTCTCACACACTTGCCGACAGCAATTTTGTTGCACAACCGAATGGGCACACTGCCTGATTGACTTATACTGGTTGGGGAAAATTAGGTGTGGAGAGAGAGGTACAGGCAGGGAGGAAAAAGCAGTTGTTCAAACAAAGACTGAGAAGACACGCTGAGATGAGAAAACATTGAGGTGGGCATGCTCATCACTGCACAGTAACTAAAGCACAGAGAAGTGAACTCATTAAGAAATGCAAATAAGAGACCGGAGTCTTTGGAGAGAAAATAGAAACCTGCACTGAGAAATATTTTGGTTTATTACCATCAACAGCACTTCGGCTGCAGGAGCCTTTTAGTCATTTATGTGATGCAATGTTTCTGTGAGATGTGGGCAAGCACTCAATGAGAGGAAATAAGAATAAACAGACTTACAATATAAATGTCCAGGAATTTAATGGAGAGAATTACATAACGTGCCATTTTTCAGCCATGTTGGAGCAGTGGGAAGAACAATCACATTTGCAGGTGTCTTTCTAACTTTCTCTTTCACTCTCTTTGGATCTGTTTCAGGGAAATACTTGGCTCTGTGGTTGCTAATTCTCACCAATTGTGTCTCAATACGGCTTGATCATATTATTGATTATGAACATAATCAAATTATTTTCGTTATTTTCCAACAATATATTCCACTTTTGCAGAAGAGAAGACTTTTAGGATTAGAATATTTTTACCCAATTTAGTTATTTCTGTCCTCAACTATTATTTCAGTGACAAGTCTATCTATCTATCTATCTATCTAATTGTGTAAACTGAGTTTAGAAAATGGAGGAACACCTGCAACATTAATGAGTCTGCTTTTCTGTGAATCAGACCTCCTGTACAGCCCTGACCTCTGGGGCCACTGGGGGCCATTACACAAAATTTGTTGTTAGCTGTTCACAGCCTTTCTATTTCACCTCTTGTGTTTTGCTCTCAGCTTTCCCCCCCCCCCAGAAACAAACGGACAGCAGCATGGGTGTGTGTACTGATTGTTTTGGAAAGAAGCAGTTTACCACAGCAATGTGACCCATTTCAGAGACAAATCAAAAGACTTTATGAAGCTTAGACGCAGCGCCCATTAAATATGCATCTGAGCTGTTGTTTCTGCTTACAAATGATTTTTTCTGTTTCTGTGTGGAAGATGGCATTGATCTACAGAGTCCACATTGTATGTTGGTGTGTCTTTGTGGCTTTGTTTGCAATCGAAAGGACATTTGGATGCAGTTACAGCATGAATCACTCTTCCTCTGAAACTGGCAGAACTAATCAATTATTTTCTGCCCTCTCACTTAGATGCACCTTGGATGAGTGCATTGGAGACAGCAAGCATAATTTCTGAATATAATTCAGAACTTTTCACAGTTTAATTATGCTGTGTGCCTATGTAGTTTCCTTCCACAACAATTTCTCATTCCCATCTCCTGACATATTGTTAAATATAGATATTCCAGTCAGCCAATTCATGTTTTGAGATGTAGAAGAGTAATGAGTAAAACATATGGAGGCTGCAGGTGGATGCTGGGGCAGAAATGGGGACGAAGAACATGCAGCAGAAACAATGACAGACAGAGGGAAAGCAGGGGGACTCTGCAGTTTAAATAGACCGCCAAATGGAGAGGGGACCTGACTGGAAAATGGTTATGGAGAAATGGATATGTGACGTGAGTGTAGCTGTGCAGCTTGCGTTGTCTGACTGAACTAGTTCATTGGCATTGCTCCTTATATATTATATATTATTACCTTTATTTGAACTTGTAGGCCACTGAGGTTTCCCTCATTTGCAGGGATGAAGAGTCTACATAGAGAAACAATAAGCAATAAGGAGAATTTAAAATAAATAACAATTGCAAGTTGAGACACAGTAGTCAGATATTATAATGTTAAACTGTATAAAACAGGGAAGAGACTCCAACTGCAGAAGGATATTCCCAGAAACATATCGATGTGTGGTCAGGACCCTGTTAGAGCCAATCATTCAATATGCTCCACTAACACAATATTCAAACATTCCATGTATTACTGGTGGTGAATTGGTTGTGGTGGATGGTAGGCATAACTAACAACAATCTAATATACAGTATAGTTGTGAATAGACAACAGAAGCACTTTGGTTAAGGTTGGGGAAGAATGTTAGAGGTTGTGGTGTTTAACAGAGAAAAAAAATTATTATGAATTCATAATCAGAATAATGACATGCTGGATTAACCACGCATCAATTTCAACAGAGCAGAGAAACTATCCTGTGTATTGACAGCTGTGGGGCCTGTATGTGACAACTGCCCTGTTTCCTGCAATGCCGTCTGTACACTGACAGGCAGACTGTGACTAACGCTTCACTAAATCAATAAAGTGACTTTGAGTGTGCTGAAAAGATTAAATGTGCACATATCAAGATCTTAAGTCTGCTGTCAAAGTGGTTCCTTCAGCTCTTTGTTTTATACCAATTTAAAAAAAGACAAAAACTCATCCTCCCTGCCCCCAAAAATACAATTTTTGTGGTGGTGGGGGGGGGGTACCATTTCTTAACCACAACACTAAAGATACAGATTTTTGTCCATCACTCCTCCTGGCACCCAGTACTCCCCTCCAGCTCTGACAGCAGCACTGTTCAGTTGTCAGCATCTTCACACAGCCCTGGTTGTAATCAGCTGTGTCAACTCTGCTGCTGAGAATAAACTGTCTCATTCCTGCAGCCATCAAATTCTTCCATAGTCCACTCTGCTATTGGTATCAAGCTCATATCTTCTAGCTGTTATGCCTGGGAGAGAGAATACCCATGAATAAAAATGGCGACTGGTGTGGCTTTGGTCGACAGCCACTGAACCTAAGTGATGTTAAGTTCGAAGTAAGAAGGGTAATGCTCTTCTCGAGTGTTAATGATGGCTCACTGTCATTCTGGTTTTAGTGGCTGAGAGGCTGAAATGGGGCTTTGATCTGTACTCTGGCTGACAGGCTTGCTGGCTGACTGACAAAAACAGAGGAGCCATGGGAAGACAAAGTCAAATTTATCGGTGAAGGACTTGGGGAAGTGGAGGATGACATACACATACACTCTCTCTGTCCTAGATAGCTAAACAGACTACGACCAGTAAACACCTTAGAGTTGTGGAGAGTGGCCTGTGGCATCTGTTTTACTGTCATGAAATGTAATGTTTGCCTGTGAGGCAGATGTTTCTGAATGCCTTGTCAAGTCCAGTTTACATGAGGAACATAAATACAGCTACAACAAATGGTCCGTAATTCAATACGTATATGGCTGCAGTGTGTTGTTGTTGACAACCTAAAAAGCCAATCTTCAAATAAGTTGTGTTATTTGTGAAACTGAGCCGGGTAGTCTCTATTTCATTTTTTATCACTTCAGCTTGACATCAAACTTTTATCATCGCTCTACTCAAGCCCCATGCTATCAGCCAGCTTTACTCTGATGGATGACGACTATATTGTAGGCGAAAACAAAACACTAAGAGAGTGTAATTGATGTCCACAGAAGCAAAAGGTGTTGAAAAACACCAAGTAGCATTATTTGTCAAAAGACAGAGGTTCAAATCTTGGATAGAAGCGGCACTGTGCTGGAATAATTGGAGTGAATGAATGTATGACAAAGAAGATAGAAATTCATTTGTATACATAGTATTCCGAATGAGAAAGTGAGAACTTTGCATCTTGAGCTTCTCTTGGGTCATGGTTCAATGATTTATACACATTTCATCCTCCTGTGTGGGATAATATTTCATCTGCATCATCTGTCTAATTGAGGAGCCATTATTAACATCTGTTCAGGGTGTTTGTCTCCACTCTCTGATAAGCCTTTTATCAAAATGGCACCAGACTGAGGGATTGCTTTTGGACTCTAATTATGTTATTGTATACTTTGGCTCCTTTGACTTTTCAGAAGGAGCCACTGACAATGTAAACAAACACAATAAGCCACAAATCTGCAGGCACTAAATATTATGGAGCTTGCAGCAAATAAGTAATGCCCGTGAAGAAAACAGAGGCTGTAATTACATGACTTGTGGAATGCTTCGAGATTCCTGTCGAGAGATAAACAAAAGCCTAAACAATGATTTTCCATTTTCCCGCTTGAAAAAGATGAGGAGATATACATTGAACTGGCAGACAAACTTTCTAATTTTGAATGAACACTAAATGATACCCTTATTATGGTGCTTGTTGTTCAGCTTTCACTGCGCTTCAGAGACTTTGTTAGAAGAGCGAGTGTGTGGAAGAGACAGATGTATGCATGCACATACAAGCTACTAAACGTACAAAAGGACACGCACACATCATTAAACCGTGTAAGTCACAGACTGGCTCTTTCACCTGTGTGGCAATAAATCACTGTTAGCGCTTTGTACATGTGTGATATGTGTGAAATTGCATATAGAAACCTTTTCCAGCAGATTCATTACAGGGTCACTTTTTCAAACATATTGTCTCCAAAGTCATAGCAAAGACTTACCTGCAAAAGATTTCCCATTTAATTTTTTTTTTAATAAACATAAAAGAAAAATAACAACACACCAAAACCTTTTTTTTATGAAGAGGATAAGCATACAATCAGCCATTTACGGGTATGTGAGCCCCACTGCCAGTGCAGCAGTGGCACAACATCTGTCCTCACCATATGTGATGTAGTAATGGGAGCTTAATAGTTCTCAGTCAGATCCATTGAGGAAGGTGAGTCACAGATGTGGACAGCTACCATCACATCACCATTCAAAGTGCACAGCTTTTTCTACTACTGCTATGAGGTGATGTATCCCCTTTAAATACAGTTGACTCATTTTTACATCCAGTCACTGGTGGAACAACAGCAGGCTTGTTTATAGGTTTTAAGACTTTCAAAATAAAGTTTCTTTGCAGGGACTTCAACTCATCATGAAATAGAGACTTGTTCTAACCACGAGAGGGATCCCTGCAGCAGTTATGGCTTTATTTTTTCAAAACAGAGTACATACGCAATTCATTTTAGATGACAACTAATCTTCAAAACCTTTGCATATTGTACCTGTGGAGCCATAAAAGCTGATTTCTTGACACTCCACAACAAACTTGCGAGATTACGTGTGACGGTATAATTATTCCAGCACTTTTATCACACAGTTGAGACTGAGAAATGAATGACATGAGTCTAATGCTGGCGTTGTTTATATTGCTGGTTTTACCAATTGTGTCAGCATCTTGTGGTGAGTGAGTTAGTTCCCCCCTCAGAGTAGATGTGAGATTGTTTGCCTATTCTGAGCTCAAAATGCTATTTCAGCTCTGTCCCCCCTCCCCCCCCCCCCCCCCCCCCCCCCCCCCCCCCCCCCACTGCAGGATGGGATGATTGGCCAAGATGGTCCTATGTGGTACAGCAAAGCCGGGGATGTGTGAAAAGTGTGTGGGTGAGATGACTGGATTTGATTATGGAGCTACCAATGCCCAGAGGGAAAATAGATAATGGATGAGTGAAAAATGTGTGTGTGTGTGTGTGTGTGTGTGTGTGTGTGTGTGTGCATAACTTGTTCTCCTGGCTGCATTCATAAGGATGTGATTGCATTTGTGACAGTTTAGGACAAATATTGTTGTGGACTTGAATTCAAACAAATGACTTTAAGTGTAGCTGTATATACATTTCCTTTCTGTTGACTCTGAAGACAGCCAAGCTCCCTCAAGGTATTACTGCAGTGATAGCACTTTTTTTTTTTCCTTACCTCATAGCCTTGGCTGTGATCTTTTTAACTGTGCTTTTCTTTTGTTTGTTAGTAAATAAGTCATTAAGAACTTTTGAAGTGTTGTTTATCTTCTTTTAGAGCTTCTGCAATTTGCATTGGTAGTTATGCTGTTTTAGCCATGCAGCACTGAAATATTGCAACTATAATTGGAAAGATTACCATGAAACATTGCTAACACATTCACAGGCCACAGGGGATTACCAACTGGGTGAAACAGGTAATTGTGTAAGAGCGTCAGATCTCACGGGGCACAAAGCAGAATATTACTTAACATTAATAGATTAATGAAAAAATTAATTGGAAATGTAAATTTCTATCAAAACATCAACTAAAACAGATCCTGTATGAAGCTGTAGGACATTTTTTTTTACTTTGTGTTCGTTGCTATTATACTAAACTAAGGAACTAAATGTGCTAATTGTCGAACCTTGCCAACAACTATACTGTTAGATAAAGGTTGGAAATGGCTTGATGTCAAACGTTGACGTTGGGTTTTTTCCATGACTAGAATGTTGGTTTATATAGATTTTTTTTCACTCAACAACACAACATAAAACTAAAAAATATCAGCCATCTATGTTAAATTGCCTCTATCATTAAATGTTCTGACATCACCTAACCATAACATCAATGTCAGAGTCCATACACATAGATCAGCAGCAGCAGGGTTCAGTATCAACTTACCTACCATAATTAAAGAGCTAAAAATGCTCCCCTGCTTTAAAATCATCCTTATTAGTTTTGGTAGCTGACATAGTGACTTACACCAATGAGTGTTTCATGTTGGTCACCAGCTGTGTGCCAGTAAGGTTAATTTAGAGATTATTCTCGCCTGCTTTAATGTTGTGTGTGCCACAGTTTTTGGAATAGCACAAGTAGCTCATTAGCTAAAGGAAGATGTCTTAGGGGCAGGTAGAGGAGGAACATCCAACTGTGAGATCCCCAGTCAGTGACCCATTTCACTGAAACGATCACACATTTTACACTGACCTACTTTGAAGTAGTGTTTCTAAAGTTTTTCTCTCAGGATAATTTTTTTACAGTGTGGGCTTGCTTTCACTTCATCGCTGCATTTACTCCCCTATGTAAAAATATTAAGGCAGTGTGCTGAACTTGACAACTGTCCTTTACCTACAAAATCAATGCCGATCTCTATTGAGGGGCAGCATGTAAAGAGCACAATGTTGTCCCCTGCACCTAAAAGTTCTAAAAGTCAAAAGACATATTCAGTCCACAAGAAAAAAAAATTGACACAAAATGATCAATGAACCAGTTCATCAGGGTCAAACCCTACCGAATACACTGTTACCTGACCTCTGTTGACCCGGGCTAAGGCACAGTCCGTGCTGCTGGAGGGTTTTGTGATGAACCTGAGCTTCTTTGCAAGGCTGCAAGCTTGCTGTGCCTGACAGACTGAGCAGGAATCTCCCCAGAGGAAAATCCTGGCCTGAATAATTCAACGGCTGGTGGGAAAAACGATCCTGCTTGGTTCTGCCATTGATCTATTGCTACAGCATTGCCAGCACCACAGCTTGGAATAAGGCGATTGAGAAGAGCCTCGTTTGTGAATTTCTATTGCTTGCAGTTTTGCTGTACTGGAGGTGTAACATGGATGTAACACCATTTCTAAATGATTATTATGAATTTGCAAAGGTGGATGTTTATGTCACCATGTAATAAATATTTCTGTTGGCTGAGAAATAAGTCAAATGACAACAAGACAGTGATGAGATGAACTACTGTGATGAAGGGTGAATGAAAAGTATGTTTGATACATCATGCAGTTTGAATAAAATGGTTGTGTGTGGGGTTTAGCCACACCTTCTCTCCCTCTCATATAAACATATTACTGGCCCTCTTCTATTTCCACATTTCTCCTGTCTCCTGCCTTTCCTATTTTCTCCCTTCCCCATCTGTTTACTCCATCTTTTTTTTCCCCCATCGTTCACAGTTTTTTTTAACACCTCCTCCCTCTCCAAGTCTCTTTTTTTACCTTGTTCTTCCTCCATTTATTACTCATTCCTTTCATTTCATCTCACCTCCAGTGCTTTTTTATTCTAGAGGTGGTACAAGACTCTCTGCACCACAATCCATCGTAATTTAAATGTCCTTGAGGAAAACATTCTGCTTTTGCTTTCCTTCAGTGACAAATGGACAGTGTTGTATAAAAAAGCCATATTTTCAAAACATCACGCTTATAAGAGCTTAACATTTTTGGCATCTCAATCATAAATTTTACTTTCATAAAATGAATCTGGAATGGGTTTGTAAAGCTAATGATGATTTATCCATACATGGATCAAACCAATAATCCATTGTCATGATGCATAGTTTTTGTAGTGAAATTTGTTGGCATATGGTTTAATTAATACATATTTATGTCCTGAGTAGAGTAATACATACTGTGCCCCTGTCTTCTTCCCCTGCTGAACATCTCTGCCCTGAATATCAACTGATTATTATGGTGTTTCAGTTATAAGATGAAATTACCATGAGAACTTTTTGATAAATAATTGTCATCTGTGACCTCAGCGACAAACACATTTTGTCTCCTGTGACTGCACCACAGGAACAGGCACTAAACCTGTTTCTCTCTGTTACTGCAGAATAAAATGTGTGGGTTGTATTTGATATAGTTTAATAGTGCACAGATATGGCATTAGAAAAATGAGCAGTAAACAAGGGAAGCTGAGACATGAAAGACCATCTAGTGATAGGATCACGTTGCAATATCCGTCAACATGTTGATGTTATGAGCCATGAGTAAGCTGAAATCATTTCCATGTGGAGCTTGTGGGTCAGAAAACTCTCATGTTTGAATTCAGCCTTCATGTCGATCACAACTACAGAACAGTAAAGTTTGGGGACTGTGATCTGACACACCAGCTAAAGTGCACAAAACCATTACACAAAGTGTCTATAGAGGGATGTTGTACATTCAGTCATTTTATTTTGTGTTTTCAATGTAATACAGTTCAGCTCAAGATCTCTGATGTAAATTCTGGCTTTGACTGTGACAAAATAAATGTCTAAACCTATGTTTAGACATTTGTTTTGTCAATAATCAAATTCAATTTTATTTACACAGCACCACATCATAACAGAGTAACTTCAAGGCATTTTACATATAGAGCAGCTCAGCACCAAACTCTTGATAGAATTATTTAGAGACCCAACAAATGCCTCAATGAGCAAGAACTTGTCATCAGTGGCAAAGAGTGGCTCATACAACACTGGTAGGTATTACCTCAATAATGCAGATTCTTGCAAATAAAAGTGTCATGAGAGTCACAGAGAGAAAAAGGCACAAGGATGCAGTTTTTGGTCACTGGGAGAACATTGGGAGAGTACAGCTCCTACCCCTGTCTACTTCCACCATAAACTGGCAGGAGGGGTCTGTGTGCGTGACAACAGGTGCGGATGTGAAGCCTCCTTGAGCTTTTGGAAGGAGGCTTCCGCCTTAGGGTTCCAGTTGAATGTTACTTTGACTGATGTGAGAGAGGTGACAAGAGTGGCTACCTTCTGTCTCTGATAAAATGATGGTAGAAATTGGCAAACCCCAGGAAAGCAGCTGCAGCTGCTTCCTGGAGGTTGGAGTCAGTAATTCTGGCACGGCCCCGATCTTCTCGGGGTCAGCCCTAAGCTGTTCCTCCTCCACGACAAAACCTAGAAAAGGCACTGAGGAGACATGAAACATACACTTCTCTGCTTTTACGAAGAGTCGATTCTCCAGTAATCTCCATAGGACCAGGTGGACGTGCTGTATGTCTCTGGAAAAAAATCTGAATATCGTCCAAATATACAAACACAAATAGCGTATCTCTGAGAACGTCATTGACCGGGCATTGGAAAACAGCGGGGGCATTAGTGAGTCCAAAGGGCATCACCAAATATTCCAAATGGCCGAGAGGAGTGTTGAAAGCAGTTTTCCACTCGTCCCCCTCCCTAATCCTTACTAGATGGTATGCGTTATGTAAATCCACTTTGATGAAAACCTTGGCTTTGTGCAGGCGGCTGAAAGCAGAGTCAGTTAGAGGGAGGGGGTACGGTTATGTCATTTAGGCCTCGGCAGTCTATACAGGGTCTGAGGGACTTGTCTTTTTTCTTGAAAAAGAAAAAACCAGCACCTAGGGGTAACGAGAAGGGCCGGATAATCCCTGTGGCAAGTGAGTCAGAAATGTATCTTTCCATGGCCTCACGTTCGGGCTTGGTGATGTTGTACAGCTTGCTGGATGGCAGAGCCAACCCGGGGACGAGACCAATGGCGCAGTCATAGGGACTGTGAGATGGAAGAGAAAGGGCGCAGTCTTGAAAGTGATGGTACTCCGGGGGCACAGACTCCTTTAGGCTTTACTAGGCAGGAAGCAAGGAAATGGCCGGCAAGGCCACGTTAGATGCAAAGGCACAGGTCCACACTGCGCTGACGCTCGGCTGGCTTAAGCTTCATCCTGCCCAGTTGCATGGGCTGACTGGGGGCTGAAACTTGGGACGGAGCCGATGCGGCTACATTGGTGGAAGCTGTGGGTGGAGGAGCACAGCCCAAAGGAGGGTGGTGAATGGGGCTATGGGAAGCCTGCAGGAGGGGACCTCTCCTACCTAGCCTTTCCCTATGTGTTTCATGTAACCTGTGTCTGGGCGGATGGACAGGGAAATAAGCTCTTCCAGAGACGAGGTCTCATTGTGAGCGGCTAGCTCGTCTTTAAGATCCTCACTAAGGGATTGTAAAAAGAGGCCCTGTAGGGGACAGTTGTCCCACCCACTCTCTACAGCCAAAATCTGAAAATCTATAGAAAAATCCGCTACACTAGCTGACCTTGCCGAAAGGAAAGGAGACACTTAGCGGCTTCTTTATTACATAGCGGGTGATTAAAAACCTTCTTCATCAGAAATGAACAGGGGAAAAAAGTGGCTAACCGGAGAGCTGGAAGAATGCAACGCCACTGCCCAGGCTGAAGCTCTTCCTTCTAGTAGGCTCATAATAAAGGCTATTGTGGAGCTGTCAGAGGAGTATGTGAGAGGTTGTTGGTCGAACACTGGCACACACTGGTGTATACATTTTCTGCACATCCCTACATCACCTGAATACCCAGCGGGGGGATGAAGGGCTCCCGAGGCAGGTGGAGCTGGTGCAGCTGGAGAGGAGCCGGCGTCGGTCAGCTTGAGGCTGGAGAACTGGGCTGATAGTTGGTCCATGCAGTCGCCCAGCTGAACCACGCTGCTTCTGAGGTGCTCCGCCAAGAGAGTGCCCTGAGCCGCGAGCGTCTGATGAACCTTCTGATTCTGCAGGGTCCATGTGGCCAGAGTATTCTGTCATGGCTCACCAAAAACTGGACCCCAATGCAGAAACAGATTAGGTAAAACCAATTCTTTACTAACAGTCAAAGTTCAACAAAAATAGCCCGTGTAGATAACGGTGGCACTATGCTAAGAACAACAAAAAGAGGAAACGGAGACTGAGCTCGATGTTCCAAAAAGACAAAGTCACAACAGAGAGAGATGACAAAAGGCGAAGCTGAACATACAAGGAGGGGCAGGGGAAGCAGGAGCACAGAGAACAACAGGGCAGGCAAAACAAAACAACTAGACAAAATATGAACCATGACAGAAAGCGCACCAGAGGAACTCAAAGGAAAAAATGTGCACAAACAACTTACTAAATCTTTTTTTACTCAATTTCAGTTTTGTTTATTATTCACTCGATTAATCTGCAGGTGAACTACCCATTGCTGTTTTTTTGTTTTCTGCAGAAAAACAGACACACACACACACACACACACACATGCAAACGCACTCACACACAGCTTCCCCCAAGTGTGTTGTGCTACATTGTGCATTGTGTGCAGGCAAGAGGTCACAAAGCCCGGGCTCTATGAATACAGTATGGACTCATTCTACACCCACAAACTGTCCTTGCACCAGAAAAATACACCCTCGATATTGACCTTTAACCCCTTGATGCAAGGATAAATTTCACAGTCTTTTCTCGGATGTACATTTCTGGAGAATACTGTGCTGAGATCGTTGGTGGAGTGTGTACAATAATGTGAGCCTTTGTATGTTAACCGGAAGTGCATGAGTGTCAGTAAGATTTTACACCAGGTATGGCCCAGTTGCAGAAAATGAATGCCAAACAGACATGATACTTTTCAGTGTGATTAAGTACAACATCTGGACTTATTTCACTGGTAAGCAGCAGAAATGAATTGGAGTTGAATATCAATGAGCTCCCACAGTTTTAGTTATTAGCCCATGACAGCCTATGAATGCTCACTTGTACTCTTTTCCAAGTCAAGAACCCCTTCAGCTCAATATACATGTCTCGCACCGCCTGTTCAAAAAGAACCACTCATCCCCACATATTTATCATCCTTTTTTCAACCTGCACTCATAGCAGTTAGAGTTGGAGAGCTGAGGAACCTCCTGCATGTTGGTAGGAAGGAGCAGTCTAATTATTGTGGCTTGTGTCAGATCTCTGTAATAAAGTCAGTCTGTGGGTCTGTCTAAAAGGCGTTTGCTTCTTCTCCCTGTGCAAGAGGAACGCCGTTATACTCCGTCTATTTCTGATCTAATCTCAGAAGACTTCATTTTTCTCCCTCACTCTCTCTCCTTCTAACTCCACACACATTCCCTGATGCTCTCCTCTCATTTCCTTGTTCTTACATTTGATTTTCTCTTACACTCCTGCTCCCTTGATTTCAGAAATTCCCTTGAGAACACAGACATACCCAAACCCAGCCCCTGCTTCCTCCGCACATCTCAGATCTTTTCATAACTTCATTTGCATAAAGGAAGTTGTGTTTCAGGAAGTTAGTTTGAAATTCCCTTCAGTATTGCCAGTCCCTTTGAAAAGTGTTACATAACACCTAATGCAAATCGGGTGACACTTAGGAAATATTTCATGTCATAGCTGTAGTTTTATTATGCCACAGTGAAAAGCAGATTCTTTTTCAAGCACATTTAAAACTACCCCACATCTAATTGAAAACATAATTTTTCATCGTCCTGGTGAAATGTTGGAGCAATTTTTTGCAATTCATCAAATTTCTTTACAGTCTTTCTTTTTCAGCTTTGCTCAGCAACGTACAAATCAAATGATTAGAGACTTCTTTCCAAGCTACAATCCTGCTGACAGATTATTTCTACTTTGTGGGAGAAGCATCAGGAGATTTCACTGTTAACATGAGAGGACTGTATTTTAAAGTAATTACCATAGTCTGCAGTCCTGCAGCCATATTCTCTTTGAAAACCATTTTCAAAGTGCTAAAATTAAGAATATTAACTTCAGTTTAACTTTTTTTGGACTCATTTGAGAATTTCCATGGACCCTTTGTGACAAAACTCCACAGTTTTGAAATGTTGCCTCTGTTGTTTCGGTTTCTCATTGAGACGGGGGAATTTGGGGAAATTTACTTCTGCATTTAGGGCTGCTGCATCGGAAGACATATGCTTTGGGGGTTACACTTGAAACAGGATAATAAAGCAATCACTTTGATGAGGTTTTTGTTTTATCAGACCTAATTTTTAAGTGCACTCAGCTTGAACTCTTGGTGGCAATGTGTTGGTTCTTGAACCTTTGTGTGCGCACATACACACACACACACAGAATATACATATATAGCTATATAGTATTAATAACATAAAAAAAAAAATCTGTAAAAATGCTTTTACGGGCTAAATTGGAATGATTTGTGTGAGCTATCCTAACTCTTGAGCAACAGCAGGAGGCATGCTCGCTTTAAAATAAATGGAATGAAACCCTGAATAGTGTAACTGCTAACATCTGTATTTGTCCTGCTGCTTCCGGTCAACATGACTGCTATGAAAAAGGTCTGTTACGCCAGGTCTATGCAACTTTCATTCACATAAATTCAGCATGCCAAAGAAAAAAAACAATACATTTTCCCTGGCAAACAGAATTTACAGTATTTGATGTTGTCTACCTATACGCAGAGCTGGTGCAAGAAACAAAAGAAGTCCTTCAAAGAGAAATGCAAATAAATTCAAAACCAACACAAGCCTAAGGAGGAACAAAACACTTTTTTAAATCACTGCCAATGAAAAGGTTTGTCAATGCATTCGTGACATTGCGTCATTGAATTGAATAGATTGTACAGGTGTTCAAAGCTTTGGGGAGATGCATACTGTATGAATTGTTTAAAATGTCTTCCTTATTCAGTAATATGTGATCATTAAAATGCTCAAATGACTTATTTATAAAAAGAGGAGTCTAAAGTATAGCATCACATTAATGCCTCTCACATCTTCAGACATAATAAAGACAGCTTAGTTTTACACTAGTTACCTTAAAAAAAGCCTGTTATTGAAGTGTACACCTGAGATTAGATACATAAAACATCCTTTGTATCATTACTTATATTTCCCTGAGTAAGGAGCATGATGGGCACATTGTCCCTTACCCCTTCTGGATTCAAACCGCAGGCCCTTTTGTCTCTCTGGGGTTTGCATGGGTTCATTACACGGGTGGGTATGTTGGCTAATTGGTGATGCAATATTTCCCATAGGTGTGAATGTAAACCATTGTATATATGCTGATCTGCTGATTGATTGGTGGCCTTTCCAGCTTGTGTCATGCCCTCATGCCCAGTGTCAGCCTGGATCTTATTCCTGTTTCCCCTGCAACCAAAATACTTTTTTCTAAGGTTTAATTTTCAGGTTTCAAATGCAATGACGCAAAATGTTTTTGATTATTCAATAGGACCTGACCCTTCAGAGTAAATAAGAGCTGTACTCTGTGGGCCTCTTCACTTTTTCTTGTGCTTTCTTTTGTTGTTTGGTTCATTGAATTCATTCTCCGTTTGTGATGTTAGATATGGAAATGCTGGGCTTTCTTTGATGGTGGTTAACACCATGATGACCACTATTCATTTGATCTTTGCAACATCAAAATCATGCAGCATTGCATGTATTAGTGAGACCATTAAATGTACCAAAATAACTCTAGTAGTTTGCTGTGGATGAAATCTTAGTTCATCACCATAGTAACTATCTATTCTGTATCTATTATGCTCTATGGAAAATCTATTATGCTCTATAGAAAATCATATTCATATCTTTGGAAAAAAAGAAAAAAGCCCCATCTTCCTTGGCAATTACTGTATATTTCTAAAAACATGGCATTATCACTCTGAGTGGGCCTTGAGCCATAAAACTGCAGCTGGATCAGCAGGCTTTATTCCTCAAAGCAGAAAAAATAAGTATGTTCTATTTTGAGAAATTAAGTGGATGTACCATGTTTAATTTAGAGACTGAGACAATTGTCTTACACAAAGCAGCATTATTTACAGTGACACAGCTAGGTTACAGTTCATTTTAACTAACTTATTTGGACATACAGTATAATGTTAGAGATATATTGATATATTGATACATTATATCACATTTTCTGTCATATTCACAATGTGGACTGCAACCTGTTTTGGCTTCAGCATGAGGGTCTCTTTGTCTCCAGAGGACCTTTTTCCTACCAAACATTGTGTTTCATCTAATGTGCAAACATGTGCTTTACCAAAGCAAAAGAGTGCATACATGAAACCATTTTTTTGTGACTGTGCCGTGTGACTGACTGGGAGAGAGTGATTTAATCCAGCTGCTGGTCACATCTAAAAATATATGTGTTGACTGAGTGAAACATGGAAAATAAATGAGCAGTGTTACAGGGATGAAAGCAATTTGAGCTACGTTTAACATGAGAGATAATGGAAAGACCATTAGTGGGATGATACACAGCCAACAGATAAACAGGAGGTGGAAATGACAGAGACAGAGAGGAGGCAGTGGTGGGTGACACAGTTTGGGCTGATTCATTTTAGACCAGTGTGCAGGAGAAAAAAACATGAACTCAATTGGGAACGAGAGGGAGAACAGGAGGAAAATGCTGCTATAATTGGTTGAATCTTTGAGTGGTTGAGTGATAATGTCTGCATAGTACACACTGAACTGAAAAATGCAAATTCTGAAGTCTGCTGTTATTCTAATGAGCAAAGCAACTACGATAAAAATGTGTTTCAGTGAGACACTGAATCCCAAAATAACCAAATCAAATACTGTAGAATTCCTACGTGTTATCTACTCAGATGGAAACCTTTGATTTTCCTCTCCAGTGCAGACAAATAGAGCTGGGTAGGTGTTGTTGAAAAATTCTTTGACATTTGCTTGTGTGCTCAAATGAACTTATTCTGAGCAGGAAAATTCTCTTTTGGTTTCTTCTCATTTGTGATGATCATGTTACAGGGTTGATGTGAGACATGTAGAACCAGAAGCTCTAGATATAAAAATACAAAAAACGAAAGGTCAGGGCCAACACTATCTTCATTAGCATTCGTAAATGATTTTTATACAAGTGAGAAATTAGTGTCCCCCTCTGCATGCATGTCTTATTAAAGAAAAAGGGAAAATTCATGAAAGAGTTTGGTGTTTTTTTGAATTTCTGACTTGTTATAACATACAATAATATACCACAGCTATAATATACAACAGCTCAGTAAATAGCAGAAAGCGTAAATAGTAGAAAGAATATAAGGGAATATGTTAGTATTCCAATTCATGTATCACATTTAGTAAATCAGCAGTCCTGACACCATGTTCAAGCCAGCCCCCTTTCTCCTGGCCTCTAACTCTTCCATACTGCACTTCTTTAAAAAAAATAAGCATGTGCTTGGAGTTCTGTCAAATTTAGACAACGGCTGCACTAAGGAGTTTAAACCCACACAAAGTAAAATCATTATTATGGACATAGAAAGCAGCTGTGTTGAGATGAATGTGAGAGTGCAGCAGTGATGCCTTTAAATAGGACTTATAAGCTTGTGTGTATGACATTTGAAGTCATGGACATGGTGTACTTGGTGTTCAAGTTATTAAGTTGTGAGGACCCAATAGCTGCCCTTCATGGTTTTTGTACTAAATGAGATTCATTTGGTACAAATTGATTCTGAATATTGAAAGCAAAATGTTGCGACAGAGCTGATTGCAATTTGAACCAAACTTAATTTTGACCATTTTCATTTGAATAAGAATGGGTCAAATCTGGGTTTTTACATTTAGACACCAGTCAGTGACATATAGAACACCAGTTAGTCACACAGTTTTAGAGATGTGATTCAGTATTTAAGAAAACATATGATGTGTTATGTTGCCAGACACATTAACTTGGGGACTCAATATTGAACAGTAACAATGGAGCAGAAACATTACATTATTTGCTGGATGGAAAGAGTCCAGATGCATCTGAACACATATTTGGAAAGAGGCTGAATAAATAAAACTGAACAAAACATCCAATTACAGCAACAGTACTTTGCTGACACATTTTTGCATACAACCACGGTAAACTGAGAATGACAAGATGTTTTCCAAAGTCCCTTTCACTATTTTTGATTAGGATGGAATGACTTTTAAAGTCAGTGTCAAAGTCTGTTTTCTGGTTTATTGTTTTAATAATCTTGCTCTCATAGAATAATTTCATTACTGGTTTTTAATTGAGGTCAAATTGTACTTTTGATTTAAATGCTGCAACAATTCAGTCACAGTCATTATAACCATCATCAAAATGAGCTGGAACTGTCTTTGTAACTTTGAACATCAGTTGAAACAGAGGCTTTCAGAATTTTATGGGTTTTCTTTGTTTTTTCCAATCATTGTCTCCCCTCACTCTTGAAATCTATGGGAAGGAGAGAGGGGAAAATACAGGAGCACAGAAAAGATCAAAACATACTGAGGCTGATGAAAGAACCCGTCAGAAGATTTATGACAACAGAAATCGCAGAAGGAAATGAGGGAAGACAGAAACAGAGAACAGGAGTCAGAGTAAGCGGCACGCTTTGGCATTTTGAGTGAGGGCTCTCATGTCGCTGTAGAGAGTGAGCGAGCAAAAGAAAACAAGAAGGGTAATAGTTTTGGGTACATACTGGCCTCTGGCAGGCATTTTGAAAAGGTTAGACAAGCACGATGGAGGTGTAACATTGAAACTCAAAAACACAAGCTCAGGTTGAGAGATTAAGAGAAGCAGATCTATAGAACATGCATTAAAGTAGTGGAGAGCCCAGGAAGCGACAATAAAAGGCATCAAGCAAAACAAAAAGAAAGAAAAAAAATTCCTTCCTCAACCTCTTTTTCATGTGTGATGGCAGTCGGGCAGACAGTCAAAAAAAGGATGTTACAGACATGTCAGGTAAGCTAAGATCCTGAAAGGCTGAAAATCTTTTTCCGCTTGATGCAGTGAATTTAGTACTACTTTGACCAATATACACTATGTGGTACTGTTTTAACTTGTGTTATAGCAAGTGTGATGTTTATTTTTTATTTTTTATTTTGAACACACCATTAATACACCACACACTCCAAAAGGGGTGACCGCAGATCCCAAAAGGATTAACTGCTCTGTGGTGTCTCAGATAAAAGACTTTTGCATCTCTGGGCCCACAAGTATTGTGATGAATAACAATTGTATATCCAAAGGCTTGTAAGGCAAACCAACACAATTAAAAGCTTTGTATGTTTTGCAAAAATAGTTTTGAAACGAAATATCAAAAACATCTAAAGCCACTTAAGAGACCTGAGGGACAGGTTGAATAAATCCCCTAAAATTAGCAAAGAAAATAACAGATAATACTCCTCTGAGCGGCATGTGATCTGAGCCTACTGTCTCATCTTCTACATGTCATTCTTTTCATGTTAGAAGCAAATATTAGCATAGAGAAACTATTTTCACAAAAGAGAACGTTCCACAGATTGACAGCAACTGTAAGGTGGCATAGGACAGATAGGCAGAATAGCTCACAGTGTGAAAGAGACCACTTGTAATGACCTTTTTGGTGTTGTCTTTCTCCTCGCACTTCACACACATGTAATTTTCTGTTTCCAGCCTTCCATGGAATTTAATGGTGCGAGCACTAATCAAATGTCAGGTCAGATGATTCCTTTAGAAAAGTGATCTGTGATAGTTAGCGCCTGACAGTAAATGTCAGGCGCTAACTACATAATTAGTGGAGAAATTGATGGTACTCATTACAATAAAAAAACGGATTTATATTTAAATCTGCTTGTCCCCAGAGACCGCCACATATGACTAAGTTGAACAGTCAAATCTACACACCGTAATCATCCAAAGATCAAATATTATGCAAATTTTTGTTATTTTGCAAATATACAAAAAGTTTAAAGTTGAACACCGCATGTCTTTGTAAAGAGGTGTGTATCATCGGTGTTTGGAGGGCTGAAAGAGATAATCATTCAAACTGCCATTGTTTTCTGCATTGATATGTTCTTTTAAGTGTTTGCACTAGCACATTATAGAAATCAGACAAAAAAGAGACACAAAAAACAAATCTATACTGTCATCTCCAGCCAAGTAGTAAAACCACCTTTAAGCAGCGTGGAATTATTGATTAAAAACAAATGGAAATATCGATTTAAACTTCCTTTGCATGTGTATCATGAGTGCAGGGTTGTCATCGCCATACTGTCGTTACAGTAGTTGTCTGTTTTTCTTTGTTTTCTAACCTTAACCCTAGACTACAGGAAGATTTAGTGCACTTCAACAGAAAGTGTAGCTCCGACAGTTGTGGAATATACAGGATGAGTTTTATCACCTCATGTATCCATCCTACATTTGTGATTAAAGCTCCTCCACAGCCATACTACACCCACCAAGGTGCTTTCACTTTGGTTTGTAAATGAGGCCTCTTCTGTTTTGTTGCACCTATTAGGTGATGAATGCCTCTTGTCTTTCTCATTACTTTGTAGGGATTTGTGACCTTCCAGCACATTGCAGCTCCACCTAATGTTAACGTGTGCAGGAAGCACAAACAGCATATAAACTGCTTATATTGGCGTAGCTCTTCAACTTCTCTAACAATACGCTATTTACTGGAAGTTTCTTTTTACTTCTTCTCTAAGGTCTAATAAAGTACGACTCTGGCCACATATTTCTCTGAATAAAAAAAAAGGATACTTTTTGTCTTAACCTGGCTGTACAACAACCCAGTGGCAGCTCATAATTACCCAAAGCCTTCCCAAAACTTTACTAATGAAAAATGTTAAACTTTTATTCACTTTATTTGGCTACACAACAGAGGAAACCACTGTTAAATTTCGGTTTTGAACGGATCGTTGTTTCAAAAAGGTTTTTTGCTTAAGAAGAGAAAATCCAACAATAAAGACTTCAATTTTTTTCTTCTTTTGTTGAATTTTGGATCAGATTTAAAGTTACATTGCCACATACCCATGTTTTTATTTCGTCTTTCTTCTGTGTTTTTTGTTTATCTTTTTTATTTATTTTATTTCCTTGAGCTATTTGGAGGGTGTCATGTTAGGGTTTGATGCAAAGTGGTGGTGGTGAAAAATGTCCCAAGAGGAGTTCTCAACAATCACTTCACAGACGCAAGCTTTGTATGTTTTCATATTAATCTTCAGTCAGACGGAGGATGAGTTGGGGTTGACAGAGGAAAAAGAAATGTAGTGCAGCAAAAACCTCGCTGGTAAAAAATGTGCATGGTCAAACAAACGTAACTAACAAGTTAACAAATAAATGCAACTACTGCAAACAGTGTTTGCTGTATTATTAATGATTTTGGAGGACAGGATTTGAATTGTAATTACAGTGTTAAAACTATTGTTATTACAAGTACTGTATATACATGCAAAAAAAAAAATCAAACAGCACCAGGGTGAAAGTGAAATGATCCTTTCAGACCTGAAAGCAAGTTGTCTGCATAAGTAAAAGTTGTTTTTCTGTTTTTATTTTCCAGAAATCTACTGGACAAAGACACGTTTTCCAAGTCAGATCCATGTGAGTATGCTGCAGAAGCGGAGTCCCTGTCAACGTCGTCTTTGTGTGTTTTTGTGGATTTGTTGGCGTGTGATTTGGGAAATCCTTGTTTGGCTTAAGATTTGTTCATTTTACTGGAGCTAAGACCTTCACAGTGATTTTCCATTTTGCACCTGCCTTCATTTCTCTGATTCTGATTCTGTCATTTCTGGGTCCTTTTCTTTCCTTTTAAAATATTTCATCTCTTTTTGTCTTCATCTGATACTTTCTCACAGTATGTGTGCTGTATACACAAGGTGTGGAAACAAAACAATGGAGAGAGGTGAGTACATACACGCACTCATATAAAAAGAAGAAATGACTCATGCACAGTTAAGATTTTGCTGTGTTCACCATGAATTTGTGTTTGTGCGTGTGTGTCTATAGGGCAGGGTGTTGTATTAAGATATTTTTGACAGCGAACGTCCAGTATTTGACTTTAACAATTCATTAAAGCAGTTCTGCTATGAGTTGTCAGAATATTTCTGGAAATATTCTCTAATTGGAGACTTAAACCAACAAAGAGAAACCCTCCCAGTGTAATGATCAACATGTTGACATTTGGGAGACTAAACAGCACACTGGAGAGGCATTAAGTCAGCTCACACGGCCTGGTTTGGTTAAGTCTGTTCAGCAATACCATCCATTTTCTCTGTTCATCGCGCCATTTTCCATTTTCCATTCTTTTGCATAGACTAAATGAGATGAGGCACCAATAAACTTACTATTAAAGATGAAATCTATACCTTCTCTTTACAGTAAGGACAGAATTGTGTCCCTGTTTCAACTAAACAGTAGGGAGGGTTGTATGGAAAACTCCCATTTATTTGTGCAAGTCATTGCGGATCTAATATGGCCGACAATACTTTAGTTTTTAAAGGATTAGTAACCAGCTCCATAAAAGACTTCAGACATGTGTGTCTAGGCTTCCGCTGTTGTCCAAAAGCTATTAAAAACACACTGGAGAGCCACACTCGATGACAGCGTTCCACATTTTGAGCCAATCTCAGATACATTTTACTGCTAATGTAAATACTCAGTAGGGCAGCTGATTTGTATTAATTCACAATGGAAAGTATTTCCAACGAATAAACCGTTGTATTTCCTCCTCTTTGAGTAATATAGGCTCAGTTCTTTTGGAAATTACTAAACATTAAAAGATATTAAACAACATATTTTACAACATCATTAAGGATTTATGCATTTAGAAAATAGGATATAATTGTTTTGGGACTAAGGGCCAAGAAATGCTAGGGAAGATAATTTGTCCTCAGATATGGACTGACGCACTTTGGTCTTTTAATGAGAGTTTTTGGTAACAAAAATACATCGATGGGTCAGCAGTTTAACTGCTTCAAGATACTGAGCTACATGGTGCCTTTCAAAGCAACTCACATAAAACATATATGGACGGAGAAAATGGGGGACCAACCTAATCCCTGTGGGAATTAGAGATAAAGCACATAAAAAACAAAGCAAGCAATATACATACTAAAAATATTTCGGGCTCGATTTCCTTAAGGAAGTCAATTTTCAACTCTGTCAACCAAAAGATGATCAACATTTCTCAGTCGCAGAAGATGGAAAAGACCATGACAAACACTGTGATATTTGCGAGTTTGTGTTTCTTTTGCTTATGCCCATATGGCTTATTTTGTATCTGTGAGTAATTGGAACTCTAAAAGTTCTGTTTTGATTTTATGTGTGTTTATTTGTAAATTTGTGTTTGTATATTTCTATGCATACTTATGCACATGTTCCCATAACAGACTATAGATGCCTTTGGCATCAGCACCCACGCTTGAAACGCCCCCAAGTTTAGAGATTTGGTTTACTGAGGATGTATAATAAAACAGAATTGAATAGAAATCACATGTATTTATATAGTAATTTGACCCTCACCTGTTGCTCGTGTCTTTTCCCACTCATAGCAGATGGCTCTGTGGGCTCTCATTCAAATGTAACTGAGAAACTGCGGGGGACTTTGTCATGAGCGTGTGTTTGAGAGAAAATGTGTGTCCATACGAGTATATACTTGACGCTTAAAATGTATGCACACGTAAAGTCCTTTCATTATATACTCTGCTTCATGGTTCTTTCAAAAGGCACTCAGTTCTTCAACTTTGACAGCCACTGATTGTAACTGAAGGCTGTTAATCTAATCAAGCAGATGAAACATAATTAATTTAATGAGCATTTCACTCTCATTTTTAAGCCAAATGATACTTGATTCTGTCAAGTTCATTGATTTTTGTCCAAAAAGAGAAAAATTTGAACCAGTCTATTCCATACAGTACGTCCACAAACCATGACATCCATCATCACTCTCATCATCATCGTTGTCATTCTAGCATGCTCCAGAAATACACTCACCATGGTACACTCCCCTGTTCCACATGGTGAACGCCACCAAAGAAGGAGTTGTGGGACTTGTTCCCAGCCCCTTGTGATGTGTTAGCAACAGTTACACGTACACTCAGGAGTCAATACAGAAGGGAAGTCTTGAGGATGGGGAAGATTCTGACCCACTTGAACGTTGGGGCTGACAACTGAGTGGATAATGAATAAAGTTACAGTTTCAAGTTCGTCATCATGATGTTTAGTTATCAGCCAACTGACCTTTGCAAAGACCGATTGTACAAGAAGCTTTTTACAGATGTCTTTGGTCTTCATGTTGTGATACATGATGACACGTTGTTATGTTATTACTCAGGATATTCAGAAACACTCTACATACAGTAAGAGAATTTCACAGATTGCACTTACCATTTAAGCCTTTCTTTTCTATTTGAAAAGATCGTATTTTGAATGTACATTTTGTATTTTGGCCAATGGGGTCATGGAACGTGCTGCCCCAGAGAGTTCAAAACGAACCCCGTAATTTTCTTCTCCAAATTTTATTGAAGCATAGATAATAACTTACAGCTCAACTAAAATTCCAACCAATTCCAACTTGCAGCATGCACTGCAGCTTGAGTAGCCCACCACGCACACAACAGTGGTAAAAAGCAGTTTTTCTGTGATCATGAATATGCAGCTTTAAAGGCAGAATGAGAAAGAGAGGCTGGGTGCTGCTAATTTACAGTGGCATCACTGAGATGCGACATGTCTGACCTTTTTCTCTTTTCCTCCAATTTGCCTGTGACATCTAATTCTACCACATACTCTGAGTTTAGTGCTCATTGTGTGTGTTTCTGTGCACTATGTATCGTGTTTACATGTGTTTACTCCTTACACAATCACACCTCTGCCTCAAAGTGCTAACAAACTTTGGGATTTATTTCCCCATGAAGTTGTGCAACACTTGTCACATGTGTAAGAAATAAATGATTTTGGCTTGTTCTCCTTAAGCCAGCAGTAAATGCTTTATCATTCCTGGGGGGTTTAGTAGTAAGTTTGTGTTTCTCTTGTTGTTTTGGAAACCCTCACTAAAGGTAAGACAAAAAAAAAAGCTCACACCAATTCATACTACAGTCATTTACTTCTGTCTCTGAGAACACATCCACCACCCTCATTATATCAGCACTATGTTACCATCTAGTGAAGATGGCGGAGGGAGAATAAGAATCCATAATTACCAAAGAACTACTGGACACTTAGATGACACAAATCCCTGGTGGTGGTCCATGTGTGCTCCGGGGAAAAAAGATAATGAAATCTTAAGAACAAGAAACCTACAATGATAATGATGGTTTTGACTAATTTCTTGTAACTGTTCTCCTGTTCTTGTTCTCGGGCCTTTATTCTACACCATATTGGTGCTCCCAGCGTATGTGCTTTAATGATATGTTCCCATTTTGATATCTTCCACTGTTGGTTTTTATTGCATCTGTTGCTAGCCAGAGGAGTATTGTTTTCCATATGGAGTGTGTATGTTTGTGTGTGTACCCGTGCTGATGGTGCAGGTCAGGGACACCATACCAGATTCTCATTAACCAGCTCCAGAAGCCCAGCAGTATCTAATGAACTCTGCAACACTGGATTGTCTCTTCCACTCAGCAGGGAAATCACATTATAAAGCCCATCTTTGCCATCAGTCTTTTTGCCAACATTGCTGCTCACAGCCTCATCAACACCTCAGTGTCGTTTCCAAAGTCCAGGTGGCTCACAGATTCAACATCCGTTCTCTGATTTCTTCCACTCCGGTGTTAAATTTAGAGCTTCACTTCACTTCGCTTCACTAGAGAAATGTAACCTTAAAAACACAGAGTTCAAATGGGGGCACTGAGTTTTGTGCAAAAGCATAGAAAGTATGTAATATTATATCAGTGGACTTGTCCTGTTTGCCCACAATGTAATGCACTTGTTGTTTTTACTGTATAAATTAAAAAACAAGGTCTTCTCACATATCCACAAACAGTACCTGTTTTCGACATTATGGATATACTACATCGAACTCTTCTTGAAAATGGCTTTCTTAACATTGATTGAAGTTGAAGAGTTTGGCATCTTTCTGATAAAACAGGCCATGTTTGACTCAAGCACTTTCATTCATTCATTCATCTTCAACCGCTTATCTGTTTCCGGGTCACGGGGGATGCTGGAGCCAATCTCAGCTCACATTGGGCGAGGGCAAGGTACACCCTGAACAGGTCGCAGGTCCATCACAGGGCCAACATACAGAGACAGACAGAGACCAACAACCACTCACACTCACACTCAGACCTACAGACAATTTAGAGTCACCAATTAACCCAAACATGATGTCTTTGGAAGGTGGGAGGAAACCCACACAGAAAGGCCCCAGGCTGGGAATCAAACCCACGACCTTCTTACTGTGGGGCAACAGCGCTAACCACTATGCTGCAACAGTTGTGCATAAATCTTTATGTTTCTAATAGAGTGAATGTCTCTATCAAATAAAAATCTCCTCTCTCAAGGAGAGGAGTTGTAACAAAATTATTGGAGGATTATGAAAAATATTAATTCCATAATTGAGGGTTAATTTGTTTCAAGCCAGAAGCCTGATGTCAGAATTTAATTTCTCATGATTTTAGTTTTTATTATGTTCAAATGGTTCATAAATCTTTTCATTAAATTAGAATAAAAACAATCCATTCTTAATGAAGCTGTGTTGGTATAATTGCCTCTCATCGCCAAACAGAAAAGGGGCACTCCAGGGATTTTACCCATGACAGTTGAGTTGTGATGGTCAGTGCTGCTGGAAAACAGATGTACGTTTATAGCTCTGGAAGAGTTTATTTCCAGTAATAACTGAAATAAGGGTCATTACTTAGGCTGACACCAAAAATGCACACCAGAAACTCTACATCAAAAACTGGGAATGTTCAATTTAGTTTTGAAGAAATCTTGGAAATGTTAATATTCAACGAAGCTATGAAAGGAAATGCTTTTTTTAAAGAAACATAATTATGAGCTGGATCATGTTAAATGTCGATGGCTGTTTCAAATGAATAAATCTGCAGTTCATCACACCAGAGACTGGGATTCATATCCACAGTCACATCAGAGTTTTAAGACACAAAAGAACTTTAATTACAATCTACCCATTATCTTTACGAGGGAAATGGTGTGTGGGGTGTGTGTAATGCTTACATTCATACCAACATCAAGCAGCCAACCTTTCTTTGGATGCTATACTACATGCATGTGCTGGTGCTTGGTCTTTGTCAACATTGACCCAACATGGCATTTTTTCTGCGTTTTGCACTTTGGGAGTGAGAATCTCACTAATTAGGAGGTTTTCTCTTCCTCTCCCTTCACACTCTTATCCCACTCCCACTCTCCTTTTCTGTTTAAATCCTTAACTCCACTTTTGTCCCCTTTTTCCAGCTCTATTTTTCTCTACGCTTCTGCCCATGTTGTTTTTCTTTGTCTCTGTCGAATGAGGAGTGAGGATACAGCAGCAGTTCGGGAAAATGCTTCTATTAATCAGCCCACTGTCAATTTATGTGTTAATAAGAAAGGAAAGGGGAGAAAATGTGCAGACAGCCATGATCTGTATTTGTTTTTGTATTGTTGCCTATCACTCTTTTCTCCTTTCTGACATCCATCCATCCTTTCTCTTTCTACAGTTTGGCAGAACGGAGGTGATAGACAACACCTTGAACCCAGACTTTGTTAGGAAGTACATCTTGGACTACTTTTTTGAGGAGAAGCAGAGCCTTCGCTTCGACCTGTGAGTGATTTGCTTTGAAGCCGTATCATTACTGTATCCTGTCTGCTGCCCTCTGTCCTTCACTGTGGTGTGGTTTCCTTTTCCTCTGATCTGTGGTGATTGAGAGTCCTGCTGTTAGTTAGCTCAGTGTGCGGAAGGTCACCCTTCACTAAACTCTGCCCCCATTCAGCAAGTAGGCTTACTCAAACATTGGTTAGCAACTCAACAAGTGTTTAGAATTCTTTGTTAAAATACATTAAGTATATATAAAGTATTTCAAATTTGTATCCATATTTTTATGTATAGTATTTTAACACTGTATTTCTTTTACATGTACACATGATATTCCACCTTAGCGTCAACTCATCTCCCCAAAGTCCATTTGGAAACACAACATTGTGTACTTCTAATCTGGGTCACATTTTGCACTTTTTAATAAATCATGAACAACAAATGAAATAAAACAAGTGGCATATTAAACTTTAATTCTTTTTTACACTCTCCTCTGTATGAATTAGTAATGGAATTCCAAATGGACTGTATTATAGCAAACTTCTTCATTGCTGTAGTTGTCTGTAATAAAATTCTGCAGATCTGCGCTAATATCAGACTTTGACTACCTTAAACAACATGTTAGAATTTCTGATGAAACAAGCAGTAAGCAGCTACAGTTTTATAAACTCTGGATCCTCTTCCCCTGCTTACTGCTCTGCCTCTCCTGTGGTGTTAGCAGAGTTACTGCTGTAAAGAAAAACAATTTGAAAGATTTGGATTTTTCCGGATTTATCCTCTTTTTTTATGAGAATTCCCTCACCCCTTTTTTTCACATTGAGCCACTGGCCAAATAACCTACTGCTTAAAGCTGCCATATGAAATTGATGTTAAATAAAAGCCTTGGATGTACTTGCAATAGTTGTGTGGTGAGTTTCCTTAAAGAGATCACACCACGTCCAACAGGATCTTTTGGGAAAATTACTGTTTATTGACCCTGTGATCTGCCCTTCAGCCCCACAGTGCTTCAGGCCAACTGGTCCCAATTAGCCCTTGTGCCTGGTTGGGCGTCATGATTAGAATTGCGATATAGCTGCAATTTTCAAATTATATCAAAACATTTTTTCAAACAGTTTTAATCAAGCAGTTTCCTTCTCCTCCTCTGCCTGTCCGAGGCAGAATCTCTTTAAAACAGTCTCTTATGTTACTATTATCATTCTACCAGCCTCTTACAAGCTGAACACGCAACTGTATTTTGTTCAGCTCTTCCACGGATGCAGCTCTGCCTTTAAATAATATAAAAATAACTCTTATGATTTGAAGCTTTATGTCAATCAATAAGTGGAGAAACACAACACTGCAGTTTGTGCACCTTGCAGAAATTACTGCTCCAATTTTAACTCAATTTCTGTCTAATTCTGTCTGACTGATCTCTAGGAGAACAAGATCTATCGTTTCATCAGAGGTTTAATTTTAGTACATCACATTACTCCTTTTCCCTCACTTTCATTCACATTCACATGCAAATCAGACCAGGTCCCCCACTCATTATTATGGAAGAGGAGAGAGGTTGTTGAACCCTTCCCCACTTATTGCGCCTCAAAGATACCAGCATCTGAAAAGACACTATGATTCTGTCCTCTTGGCTCAATTTCACATCTTCGTCTTACACATCTCTCCCCTTTGATCTATTTTATCTTTCATTACATCCACAGAAATTCATTCATTCATCTTCTAACGCCTATCTCTTTCCGGGTCACATGGGGTGCTGGAGCCAATCCCAGCTCACATTGGGTGAGGGCGGGGTATACCCTGGACAGGTCACCAGTCTATCGCAGGGCCAACACACAGAGACAGACAGAGACAAACAACCAATCACACTCACACTCACACTCAGACCTACAGACAATTTAGAGTCACCAATTAACCCAAATATGATGTCTTTGGATGGTGGGAGGAAACCGGACTACCCCAGGCCGGGAACTGAACCCACGACCTCAAATCAAATCAAATCAGATTTATTTGTATAGCGCCAAAACATAACAAAGTTACATCAAGGCACTTTACATATAGAGCAGGTCTAGACCAAACTCTTTATAAAGACCTTCTTATTGTGGGGCAACAGAGCTAACCGCAACGGCACCCCCACAGAAATACAAATTTGTGAAAATATTATCCCGTTCTACATTTTTCCATGCTTTGATTTGAGCATCGTATCCTGAGCGTATATCCTTTCATCTGCTGCTGATGACAAATCACCAGGGTTTGTTTTAAGAACTTCTCCTCTAGGAGGGTATCAATCAAACTGTCCTTACTCCGATAAGAGTGTCCTCTATTCTTTAGTGAAATGGCATTGCTGCTTTTACTTTGTTTCTTTTCAGGTATGATGTGGACTCCAAAAGTTCAGACCTGTCCAAACATGTGAGTGCACGAGCTTATTTTAACACAAAACCACTGATAAATGGAGGCCAGTCTTGAGAAAAACTCCAATTATTGGCTTGAATGGCTGTGAAAATAACAAAACTAAATACTGCTTGATGGAACATGATCTCTGACATGGTTTGAGATTGGCCAAACTGTTTTTATCAGTGGTCTAATGGTGGCCATGTTTGCTTTTTTGTTTCTCTGTGTTTTAAATAGTTGTTGCAAGTTGCATGTTTTTTATTATGATGAAATAAAGCAAACCCTTTTTATTGCCTGGTCACAGAAATGTACAAAACCTTTTTTTTTCTATCTTAAATGGGAGTCTTATGTTTTAATTGTGTTATAAGCAATACCTGTGTCCATGAATTTTGATTGAAAATACACTACCATGTATTTTACTCTTATAGAGTCTACGTTTTATTTGTTGTAGTTGTGGCACTGCAATGATAGGTATAATGGAATAACTTGCTGTGTAATCAATCATATAAACACAATGCTTTTCACCACTAGTTTTCATTTTAAGTGATGCATTGAGTTATGCACATCACTGTTCTGTTTCACAAAAAAGAGTGGAAGCTGTGATACCAGAAAGCATTGAGAAAATTCAGTCATCAAAATAATCTGCCTTGGTGATTATTTGATGTGTTTGGACAACCTGGGTTTGCATTTTTTCATCGTTTGCTTCAATTCTGTGTGTAGTCCTGTTTTTACGTTCTCACTTTGTCATCTTGGACAGTGCTAGGAGTGCTGGGTTTTTGGTGTAATCATGTTTTCTTGGTATGTGATGGTCTTTGTCGTTATTGTTGTTGTTGCTGCTGCTCAACCTCTCTGGAAGCCTGCAGAACTCAATGTAGGTCCCCGCGTCTCTCTCACTTCTGACAATGCATGGTTGCTTTCTCTCACATAAGCAATGGATGGTGTCATGGATTAGAATGAAACAAGTGAGAGCCAAGCTAAGCTATCCGTGCAGCTCTTAACATCGATACAGTCCTAAATGGCTCCACAACAGCCAGGATATGACAACGATTTTGTGTTTGAACTGTTTTTTTGTCGTAACATGTGCTGCATGTATTTGCAACATGATGAAGATGGTGAGATTTTCCAGGCTCTTTCTTCTAACACTGAGTGGGATTAGTAGGCATAACAGACAAGAAAATCACTGAAATGACTAAAAACTATCTCTATGACTGTAAATGTAGAGCTATATCTCTATGTTGAATTATTTAGTGTGCTGTCTGTCCGACCTAAAGTTAAAGACTTTCTTCTGTATTGTCACACATTCAGACTCAATTCAAAAAGGATTTTTTTGAAGATTTTTTTGGTTGTTCTGTCAAAAAGAAGTCGAATATATCAGATCAATGCTGGATGATGTATAAAAAAAAGACATGACAATATTTGAAGTCATGTTTCTCTATAAAAAGTGTCTACTTCACTGTCCTGCACAGTTGTGAACCATGTTTTTTTTTTTTTTCAACAGTTCATGATAATTTGAATCCCCTCATCTTCTCATGTGTATTTCTTATCTTCTACAATTCAAACCAGTAGTTCCCAACAGGTGGATTGTTGTCCAAATGAAAGGAAAACTACTGAAATGCAACTAAGCCCAGACACAGCTATAATAGTCTGGATATATTCCTGTTTCTAGTGGTGAGACCGACAACAACATGATACTAGACGAGTGATTGTGGTCTTGTAGCAAAATGTGGAATTGAGCATTAAACCCCAATCATTAAGTTAATTTGCTTTTCATTTTGTGAAATAAAATTCAAGGATTGCATGGATACAATTGGACTGAATGGGCATTCAGTAGGGCTGACTGGGAGCAACAATTGTCAGTGGAAACTTTGGGGTGAGGTCATTTTTAGTAAAGTTGAACGTAAAAAAAAAATACTGGAATTTTTACGACAGTGCACATCATCTCTGGATCTTACCACTGATGACTGAAAACAGTGACTTCTTGGTTGCAACGTCGGCTCTGTGAGACTTGTGACCTGGTACCTAAAGTGTCAGGGAGCAGGTTGATTCTGAGGCTGGACCGGTTGGGAAGCACTGCCTTAAACCATGTGGAGCCTTCATAGCTCTCATGGTTATAGCAACATTTGAGTTCAGCTCAACCAGTTTGTGTCATATTTCACACTCAAACTGGACATGGCATCACAGGTAGTTTGGCTCTGAGGAAAAGGAAAGGACTGTTTCTGTCTCACAGCTGACAGAAGCCATCAAATCTTTAGGATTGGCATAAAATATAAAGTGTTGACAAAGAATCAGAGAATCATTATGTCTTTTATCAAATGATGCTGCACCAAAAAAAAATGTGTTTGGGCTAAACACATGGATGCATGCACCAAATTTCTGAAGCATGACTGAACAAGCTTCTCTGGAAAAGGCAAATTCTTGAATTTCTGATTTTGCATGGGTTCCAGTGGTAGAAGAACAAGAAGAATGATTTGAGTAGTCAAACTTTACCATGCCCTAACATTGATTTGTCATTCTTCTACTCTGCATACACCAACCTTTCCTTCTGTCCTTCCTTCTCTGCATCCATCCACATATCCTCCCTCCCGCCATCCTTCCAGGACTTTCTGGGTCAGACATTCTGTACTCTTGGGGAGATTGTTGGATCGCCAGCCAGTCGACTGGAGAAACCTCTAGGGTGAGTAAGCGTTTCAGCAAATTTCTACACTGCCTATATACTCCTCACTCAAATTGTGATTGAGCAGTAGCATACCAAGCTAAGAGGCGAGTTGACAAAGAAAATTGCTTTGGAATAAAATGCAATGGCCCTTCTTTGATATACTTCAATCACACTACTGTAACACCTTTTTTTTTTTTAGATATCTACTAAAGTGGGTGTTAATTTGTTTGGTAGAGTATAAAAGAGAAGACACTACGGGGAAAAACTAATTTAGGGGCATAAAGATAAAGTGAGGAGGGGGAGGAATAGGCAGAGGGGTGATTTAGAAAGAGATGAGAGGAATGTACATTGATCAGACAAAGGATGGGGGAAAGGACAGGGAGACAACAATTCCTACAGATGTTTTCCACAGATAATTATTGTCATTAAAGAAAATGGTGAAGCGTGCGGCAAAATTACCCAAATTACTGATAGTTTCAGAGGCTTGTGCTCACACATCGGCTGAGAAAAAAAGTACTGTAAATGGGGTATCTTGTAATCTGTCTTTAAACAGATTGCTGGCTGAAGTCATTTAAATGTCATATTCAGTAACACTCGCCTGTTGGCAGCTCTAGAAGTGTTCCTGTTCAAAAAAGTTAATTGATTTACTGATCTACTCATTGACCTCTTCATTGAATAATCTTATATAAATTATGTCAAGTACCTAAGACAAAATTCTATCAGTTATATAAGCAAAGAGAGAGGGCAGATGTCATTCCTTACAGTGGACATTTAATTTTTAGATTTTTTTTTTCTTCTCTTCACTTTAAGCAGCTGTGTAAATCTTTGAGGCTTTGAAGCGTTGCTGATGTCCTTCACTTGTAAGTTGCTTTAGATAAAAGCATCTGCCACATCAGTAAATGTTATGTGTATGCCTAACAGAAGGGGACTCACGGGTAGCTGAGAGACACTGAGGCTTGCAGACAGCAACAGCAACAACAGCATCTTATATTCTAATAGAAATAGCTTTGTTTTCTGCCTCATGACAGAGCTTTGTTGGCTAATTCAATTGGTTGTAAAATGGTTGATTATCTTGATTCATCAATTTTTATAGACAGTTCCAAATCATAGTGGTTGGTAGAACAATATAAATATATTTTGGGTTGTCACATGGTTCCTTCATCTGCAGATACATGTTTAATGATATTTCACAACACAGTGTAGCACACATAGAAGCTATTAACATTGAATTAACAGACAATGCTTGTGTTGACAAAATACCTCACGTTTTATATCTAATATTTTGAATTACACAGTCTACTGTCATGATTAAAGAGAGCATAGTCCTTCTACAGCACCGGATTACGGCACAGTTGTGAAACCTTTATGACAGTGTTAGTGTGATTTCCCTAGATCGCATGAATTTCACCAGTACAAGTACAAGAACATTAATTCATGAATTCATTCATTCATTCATTCATTTATGAGTCTTGTGTGAGCCCACATGGGTTTATAAGAAATGCAACTGATCATGCGGTAGTCACTTAAACAATACACAAACTCATACATATGCATATACACATACACATGTACGTCGTTCCCTCTCTCAACTAATAATGTTACATAATATCGCAAACAAAACAATCAACCAAACAGAAGATTTTGCCGCATTACTCCAACCTTGGAAATAAAATCAGCTACCATGAGTTCCTATGCTAAAATATAATTCCCATTTCTCATAATCCTCCAAATCAAAGAAATCAATAAATACAGAATATAATACTAACAAAAACACTTCTAATGACTGTTAATGACCGAACACTATAGGATCTATAGTGGAGACATTCAGCAGCTTTGTTTCCTCCTCTTTAGAGGAGACTCTTTGAGATGGGAGAAGACAAACCCATTAAATGATGCATTGCCCTGGTTGGTTAGATATGTTGCCCAGTAGACTTTTCATATGTGTGCGGTACTAAAGCGTGATTCATATTCAGTATGGGGATATGAACATTTGGAAACGTCAAGACATTTGACAAATTCAGCTAAATTTTGCTGATGGGATAATATCTTAGATCCTTTGCTTGTTTTTCATGTCTGTGTCAACAACTCCTCTGCCTCTCATCTGCGTACACAAGACATAAATCTTGGAAGTGAGTGTTGGAGGTTTCCACCTGTCTGAATGAACACAAACACACACACCTTTTACAAGATTTACACACTTCCTTCATTGATCATGCACCTTGGTTTAATTAGCTGGGGGTGGTGGGGGTGTTCAATAAATATCCAGGGAGAGGTTGTGTGTTTAGAAGTACATGGACACCTATACAGAGACAGACAATGATGAACATGTTCAAAACAAGAAAATTGCTTGTCTGATTATACACAGAAGACAGAAGACTCCAGGAAACAGAAGAAAGGAGGCATTACAGTTGAAGGAAGACACAGAGGAGAGTAGAGCCTATTCTGCAAAAATGAAAAGCATGAATGCAATGATGCACAATTCTTTCAGAGTTCAAACACAGGACCTATTCAATCTACTGAAGACCAGTCAGCGCACACACACACAGTGAAGGACACATGTAACAAACACGAATCCTTTTTTTTCTCTGGCTAACATGAAGTACACAAAAATAATTACATGGAATAGAGGCTCTCATTGAACACAAATTCATGTTGGTAGAAACCTCCAAGTTATTAGCATTTATATTCTGGTATCACAATCCTGATGAAAAGGCACCTAATTAACAATTAGCAATGAATGTGTTAGATGGTAGCTGTGGTTGGCTCCAGCACCCCCTGTGACCCTTACAGATTCAAGAGTTGAAGATGAATGAATGAATGAATATATCAGACAAGCACACAGCAAACACACACACGCACACATGCACTAACAGGGAGATTAACTTGGTGTCCCTGTTATTGTGCATATATGCGTTCTTCACTATCACATTGAATAACTTTCTTAAATGGCACACTCAGAGTTGTGCGTGTGTAATATGGTGCTGGTCATAAAAATAAAAACAAACTAATTGCCTATGGTCAATATTTCTGTGTTAAAAAATCACAGACTTTATTGACTACTTGTCGACTAGCAGAGAATATGTAGTGAACAGGTAACACTGGAAAAGAGTAAGAGAGGCAACAGCTGATATACAGATCTGTTTATTTATTTTTTATTAATTTTGTCATTTGGGTCATTCAAAGGTTGTCTAAAACGGATTCCCACAACACTATAGGCCTGATTTAACATTCACACGGATTTCAAATAAATCCTGAAAAATGAATGCGAACACTAAAACAGTGTCAGTATTAAAAAGTGCAGTATGTGACCTGTGTGTAAGTGGCATTGTTTTCCTTTACAATATCAGTGTTCTCATGACGTCTGCAGGTGTCCACACAGACAACTGAAGCTAAATTGGACAGAAATGTATAGAAATATACATTTTCCCTGTTTTTTAAGCAGAAAAGTACGGGTTTATTAAATAAAACTAATTATTCGATTTGGAGGTGCCAATTTTAAAGACCTGCATGGCACTTGCTGCTCTGTTGGAAGGTTTAGTGGAACACATGAAAGGAGCTCAGCTACTTAATTCATTTCATTAGTTGCACCAATGTTTATCCTGCTGTGACAAGTCAAATCTCTGCTGTGACATTTTTTAGAACCCCCAACCCAATTCAGGTGGCATTGTATTATTTATGAAAAGGATGTATCTTTTTAAATTTTGTGGGATTTGTGTTCATAATGCAATGCTCTATGTGACTTGCCTATTCCCTGAAAGGATAATGAAACATAGTGTGTATGTGTGTGTGTGTGTGTGTGTGTGTGTGTGACAGAGAGACAGAAAAAGAGAAAAATAGAGCGCTTCCTCCACACAACATTTGTTTCATCGTAACATCAAAGGCACTAGCTCTTTTATGATTGCTTCAAATTTTACAGTGTTATTTTGCCACAGGCCTCAAATGCATATTTTATAATAGAGATTAAAATTCTCTTGTCATTTATACTTACATGGAAAACTGATTAGACAGACAGCAGTGAGGAAGAGAGCTACATGTGTCATTTCCTCACGTTATTTTTATTAATGAAAAAAATCCAGAAAAAAGTTTTTTTTTGTCTTTGCCATAGTATCATTGATATGTGAGTTCTACTGTATGTTTATTTATGTCTATTGTTAACAAATAACTGATGGATCTATATATTGCGCTCACATTCAGGGCCAGATGCACAATACACGTGCATATGCCCCCACAAAAAGGGGTATTTATGGCAACAGAATGTGCCGTGACAAATTGTGCCCCTTGTGCATACTCGAAATGTGAGTAGGAGATGTCATTCGTTATGAACTCTAATACGTTAACCTGTTACACTGTATCTTCCCACATATTACAATATCAAATGCTTTTGAAAGCCGCCCTCAGACATTTCATTTCAAATGCTTTTTCACAGTCTATTAACTATGTTTTCAGCATTTTCAGATAAACACCATTTTATTTTCTTACTGTTGTCATTCTACCTTTTGTTGTGGAACCTTAGTATGTAGTAATTAGTGATGTGTCGTTCGTGAACGATTTGTTCATTTTGAACTAATCTTTTGTATGACTTGGGATTCACAAGTCATCTAAGTGGGTGATTCCTTCTATTTTCCCTGGTCCACAGGCTCAGATTCGTTCATGCAAGGGTCTTTCTGCCGCATATTGTCTGTGTAGGAATGGCTGATTCATTCACAACTCATAAAATAGGGTCTTCGGGTCTGAGTCTCTCATTCACTTGTCTCAGTGTAAAAATGAATGAATCGTTCATGACTCATAACTACGGATCTTTGGGTCTTTCGTTCATTATTCATGTGGTTACAGCAGTAACATGACCAGTGCTGTTATTACTGGTGAGTTGAGCTATCTGACGTTAGTACGAAAGCTAATGTAGCTATGGGATGGATGTTTAATTCACCTTTCCGTTGGAACAAATTTATACACTATGGGTCTTCAGTTACCAGGTAGGCTAAAGCGATCAGCCATCATAGAATGAGAATTTTTTAATGATAGGCAGCGCGCTCTCCTACCGGCAAATGAAGTAATCAGTCATTTCAACATCAGTAGGCTATGGCTACTGATGGCCCTCAATGCTTTTTCAGTCATTACTCAAATGACAGCTACAGCGCCACACTGGTTCCAATGAATGAAATGAACGAATGACTTGAAAAAAGATTTGTTCATTTCACTGAACGAGATTAAAAGACCTGAGTCAGTAAAAAGATCCGAACCTCCCATCGCTAGTACTGTAGTAATACCTTGAGTAAAAGAGGGCCTTCAAACCAAGGGATAAGATGCCATTGATCCATTTGACTAGACCACATGGCATAGAGCAACTTCTGCTTTTCATCTTTGTTTATGCCAACTAGTTTAAAGCTTGTGAAAAACTGCAACGCATGCGATATATATGTTTAGACTTTCGTCAGGATTGACATGCTACACATCATTAGCTCAGATTACTTCTCCGTAATAACTGTTCAGTTTGTTTCACAGTATCCAACAGTAAAAGGGTATAAAATATTCAGACAGTGGTAACTTGGTTTGTTCCTCAGTTATTTATATTAGTTCAGTCTATAAGGGCATGCTGATCAAAATTACATTTTTCATGTGAAGTCACTCAAAGAATATTAGGCAGCTTCTTCATTTAATGAGCACAGATTTTACTGGCAGGAATGTGGGTATCACTGTCTTTGTCCTATGAATTTGTCATCTGTGATGGCTTTCTTCAGTGACTGACCTGATCTGCCCATTTCTGCCCTTGAACAGAAAAAAATAAACCCTGTGAGACAGATCTGGCCTTGAACCTTCTGAAGGGCGCTGGGCAATGATCTGTCCTACCCACTGGAAATAAAAAATGTCATCAAATGCATGTAGCTATTTGGCTTCAGGCCTTCTGTTCTGGTTCTCTGGCCTGGCAACAATCTAATGTTTCCTGTAATGTATTGTTTACAGACTGTTATTGAAGCTACCTGAATATACAGCAAACGCACACACACACACACACAGGCAGCAGGGAGATTCATTTGGTGTGCATATATGCATGCTTCAATATGTAAGGGAATTACTTTGTGTGAAAAAGCATGCTCAGTGTAATATTGCTCCTTTAATAACGCTATAAATACCAAACAGTTTTTGCAATTTTCAACCATTTTCACAATTTATAAAACACCAGCTACCAATGAATTAGGCCACCACGTTTTTCTCTGGCTAGATGACAAAAACATACCCCCTTAATTTCTGAAGCAAACTTGAAGAGAATAATTGAGGCCTTTTCTACTAGAGCACACATATTTCATGAAAATGTGTCTCTAGCTTTCAGTTTTCTTTCTTTCTAACTGACCAGACTAAAAAGGGGAAGATGCACATTTATATGCAAACAGATGACTACAGGTGTGTCTCCTTTCACCTGTGAGCATCCTGTAAGGGAGTTGAAACCATGAGTGCCAGCACATGTACAGAATTTAATGATTTTTATTTCTAAGATGCCGCCGGACCATGCATACATACACTTGCTACAGTATTTAAATATAATCTGTAAACAGAGTTTTTCCCTCGAGCCTCCAGCATTTGTGATAGAGAGCTCTTGTGTTTCTTCAGAAAGTGACATTTAATTTCTTTATTTCTCCCTGTGAGCCATAATTACAGTACTTGAAAGGAGGTTGAAAGGCTGGTCAGTAACCTCAGTGTGTGCAAGTGTGTCTCAGACACAAACTCAGACAAAACCATTTCCTCATTCAGAATAAACAGCACCTCTCTGTGAGGGGAATTTAGCTGATTACCATAAAAAGTAAGACCTGGGAACATCCTGCTAGCTAATTTAGCATGCTTCTGCTGTTTGACTCTAGTGTAATTGCAAACAAAATGTTTACACAAGTGAGAAATTAATTTTGCAGAAAAGGCCTATCCTTCTGTTTTAACTGAGCTTGCTCTTAAAAAAAATCTGTCATTACAGAGAATTGCAGTGAATAGCTGATATGTTGGAGAAACGTCTCACTGCCAGCTGTTGGATTACCAGTTCATTCCCCATTTTACTTTAAATTCTTGATCATCAACATCTATAGTCTAATGCAATTCACTAGCAGATAGGAGTATTGATTCGACTTTGCTGACTGAATTGGTTATTCCCTGATCGTTCATGTAGTGGCTGCAGGTCAAGTATCTAAGCATGTACAGTCTAATATACTGTGAAGAATACAACCAGCTGGCTTTAGTGATCTGGGCTCACAGGCAAATCTTTTTGGTGTGTTCCCTTAAAATTGGAGTGATTGTGGTTTTTCCCCTCATTTTTTAACACAAATCCCAACGCTGTCAAAACCATTGACAGGTAAATTTAGTATAAAATAGAGTGCTCAGCACTCCTAAACCTGATCTGATCCAAAAATGGCCCAGCCCGGGCTTAACCAGAAAGCAAACAAACAAACAAAACAACTAACAACTGAATTGCTTTGACATTCAACAAAATGTCTGGATTCAAATGACATTCCAATCACCCACATCAATGCAGTCATTGTTTGCTCATTAGCAAATGTTTGCATGCTAACATGCAAACTAAGTTGATGATCATAGTAAACACACCTGCTAAATGTGCTAATTTGTGAACGGTTAAGCATTTAGCTCATCAGCACAGCATACAGTGGTCATAGTCTCTTAGTATATTTCTATGTTTTGTTTTGTTTTTTTTTTTAAGTTTAAAGGCATGTTTACAGTGACTCTCTAAGCAACAATGTTCATACATCAAGGATGAGATTAGTGTTACCCTACATAAACCATGAATTAATAGATAGTTTCAAAAATATTACAGTAAACCATCTATAAAAAAAAGATTAAAAACAAACAAAAAAACATCAAAGCGCAACCATGTGAAATGCTGGAAGTACATAACAGGCCCACATAACTTATTTAACCACAAACCTCAAATTCTCTGTAAAATTCCTTATAAATACAAAAACAATTCAGGACACCTTCACAAAGGGTGTTTTTATTGGCTATATTTATTCAGAGTAATTTAACTGTACACACAAACACACACTTTCTCTCAGGGAAAACCTTGCATCTGCACAGTTGCAAGCACCCTGTCCTGGAGCTCACCATAAAAACCACAGTTTATAACCAATGCCCACAGTGCAGTTCCACTGCAGCAGATGGAGGTTAAATGGCTCACTTGGGGCATACTGATGATAGGAAAGAAGCCAAAGTGGAATTATTTTCATGCTCTTCAGCTTTCCCTTACTGCCTCACTCAAACTGAGACATTAAGAGTGCACCTTTATCTTTCCCTGTATCCCTTAGGCTGCTATACCATCACTACTTCAGTGTACAACAGTCAGTTCTTTAAAGGACTTTAATAACTTTGTTTGGGCGCACAATTACACTTCAAAGAAACTGATATAGTCTGTAATCATTGCCTATGTTTATTCAGATTACATTCATTCATTCATTCATTCATTCATTCATTCATCTTGAACCACTTATCCATTTCCAGGATGCAGGGGTTGATGTAGCCAATCCCAGCTCACACTGGGCAAGGGTGGGGTCACCCTGGACAGGTCACGCCAACACACAGAGACAGACAGAGACCAACAACCACTCACACTCACACTCAGACCTACGGACAATTTAGAGTCACCAATTAACCCAAACATGATGTCTGCTCGGACTGAAAATGGAGAGAGAGTGAACAAAACATCTGCGGCTTCCTTCTGTGTGCCCTGCAGTAGAAAGGAGAAACTGACAGCTAATGAGTTTGTTCACAAAGCATAGGCATTCAAATAATATTTCAAAGGCCCACAAACAGACCACAGTAAGGTTATATGTATATTAGCGTCACTGACTAATTGCATGCTCAGGCTGATTGCATGCAACAATAAATTTTTTGAATCTCCTTGTGTGATGAGTGATAAGTGTGACTTTTAGTGCACTTCACTTTTACTATATCAGTATTTCAGTATGTCAGTCAATTTTACTATCACAAAGTAGTGAAATGGTGGGAAAATGATTTGTGAATAAGAATGGAGGCACATGTGTCAATGAGAAATCAAACCTGACACGCCAGCCAACAACCCCAACGCCTCAGCATGATGTGACAGCTACTGTGGGGTATTTACGGCCACACCAACTTTTGAGATGGTAGTTATTCTACAGTATTTAGTCTATTGGAATTCTATTTGTCAGTTCTTATATGGTGAAGGATTATACTTAGATGAATTTTGCGCTTTCAGAGATTAGAGATCATTCATAAAGCAAAACATTTCTCATACTTCTTTAAAGCACTGATGGAAAACTCCTTCTCTCAAGCATTTGTCAAAACTTAGATACAATAACTCAGAGCTTAACAGTAACATTTATAGAAACAAAGCTAGTTATCCAAGTCCAAATATAACTGCATAAAAAAAACTTGCTGTTTGCATTTATGTAACATTTAATATTTTGACAGCTGCACTTTTCATTGTTCACGCTATGAATAGTACGTTAAAGTGTCACGTTTCAGCTCTAGTTTGACTTGATTTACATCAAAATAGTCTCTGTAATATGGCTAGTCAAATAATACATAGGAAAAACAGTGTGGGAGATATCCCAATTTTAAAACGTAGTAGTTGAAAATTAAGGTAAAAAATTGAATCAAGCATAGCTCTGAAGTCAAGCAATATCACACATCTTAGTTAACATTTTATAAAGTCCTTTGCAGTCTGAAAATGCCTGAACCATATGACCTGTAGACATCAGCAGAGTCTTTGTATCTTCTTTTGTGATGATGTGTCAGGCCTTCACTGCCACTGTATTTTTGCCTTTAGTCTATAGCCAATAGCATCTCATTTTATACTTCACGAGTTCAGCCCCTTCACAATGAAACGCTCTTTGGCTTTTTCTTGGATGATTTTTGCCACTGAAACCTGGCCTTTTTGTTTTTGAGACTTATAATGGTTTCACATTTTGTCATGAATACTTAGGTTATATTGTAATGTCCTCTTTGGATCATTAACAAGGACCTTGCATCCTGGTAGAGAGCAGGTTTTGAAAATGCATGTAAACTGAAGTCAGAAAAAACGTGATTTAATCCATTCACACACCTTTCCTTTGTACCTTTCTGTTTAGACTGAGAGGAAACAGCAGACATGCAACTGTATGTCATAAAATGCAGTTAGAGACACACAAATGTTCCAGTGCTCCTCTTCATGCGAGAGCCTCTGTGACCTCTCCGATGATGATCATGTATTTTTAAAACTTCTTTTGGAGCTGCACACACTCCTCCTAGTGGACAGGTCATGAGTCAACCAAAAAAATAAATAAATAAAAAACAGGAAAACTTATGGTGAAGGTCATAATTACCCATGAGCACTGTGGGAACATTTGACCTGGGAGTGACTGCTGATTGCAACATTAAGAGTGATAACAAAATGTAAAAGTTATCAGCTTCCATAGTCACCTCTGAACTCCTCATATTGACCTACTCTAGATAAATCTGAGACTTGGAACTTCATAATTCATTGATAATTTGATTTCAAATTGAATGCGTTGAGGCAGAGACTGCACAACACAAGAGTCTAACGGCACAAATGTCTATGGTCTGGACTAAGTGCCTTTAGTGCAGCATTAGCTGATGTTAAAAAGGTCATTTAAAATTATTTTTTGCCGATGCTGGAAGATGAAAGGAATCACCTGTTGGTTTTCTGCTATGTAACTTGGCTGCTTTATGCTTGAAGGCATTTCTACTCAGAACTGGTCATTGAATTTTGCTGTACAGGTAATAAGTATCAGTGAGCGATAAATTCAGTTGCCCTCATAAATCGATGCTAGCTTCATACATGTTGCACATGAAAATAGAATATGATACACTCTTTCATTCTAAGTAAGCTCTTCCAACCACCTTTTGCAAAAAACACGAGGCAGGTAGGTTGGACTGTCTCCTTGGCTTTGCAGCATTATTCTGCCAAAGTGTTCAAATCTCCTCATGCCATCTGACCATTTATATTGACAGTAAAAAAAAGCTTGGTTCACTTATGAAATTGCAAAACAATGATAAAAACAATTATGACACATTCTGATGGCTATACATGGTTATAATTTTGTGACTAGTATAATTATAATAATTATAATAATTATAATCATGAACTGTTCAACATCTTGAGAAGTCACACAGGGAGGGAAGGCTGAGAACATGGCCTCCAGCCATATGTCAGTGCTCCAGCATACAGTATTGTCTCTGAATGTGTTGGTATGGGTTTGAACTTGAGAAATAGAAACAGAAAAACATAGAGCATACGGTGCCTTTAAAAAAGTACTCACCCCCTTGGATGTTTTCCCATTTTGTTACCCTTATAAATATTCATAATTTTTTGGTTTTTAGGAATGCCGTTTAACTTGTGATTGAGCTTCTAGAGACATTTCTTTGTACTACAGACACTTAAGACAATCATTTCCCTAACAGACAGCTAGCAGCAAGTGGCTGGACCTCTGTCGAATTAAGTCAGTTACTTTAAATTGGTTGAATATTATGCAATCATATATTTTCGCATTATATATTATATATAATCACATGAGATTTGCATTGAGCTTGAGATTTGCTTGAACCAGTCACAATAATGGACATCACTGGCTTCCTTCCCAGTTTATCACAATTGATTTATGTGCTGTAGTCTGTAACTTTTCCTGTGTGCCAGCAAAACGCTCCGATTCATTATTCACACAGATGCAGCAGTCCAGAGTGACACCTCTTAGTCACCCATCTCAAGCACAAAGGCAGTCCCTGAGCAGCCCAGCTGGGAGCTTGCAGCTTAAGTGCCGTGCTCAAGAGCTCTGACTTTGACTTTAATTCACCTTACCTGTGCAGGCTTATCCAGCAGGTTTGCAAACTGAACAGTTTAAATCCCAGATATTTTTATTTGACTTTTGTTTGTTTACGCTCACCTTTTTCCATTTTATTTTCTCATCTTAGCTCTCTTTATTCCTCGATTCCTACAGTTCACCTGTCATAAAACCACACATCTCTTTGTGTTTGTATGGCTACCACCTATTTGTGTTTGTAAAAGTACTCTGAATGAGCCATGATCCACTGTGCTTCATCATTACCTATCTGGGATATGCAGATGCACACAAACACAGGCGATGGAAAAAATAAAAAATAAAAATAAATAAATAAAGCTGTAACTGCTCCAGTTGGCGCCTTCTCTCTGTGACATTTTTATGTGATAAGGCTTCCATGTATTTTTGGCTCCCCTGAAAAAGGTGACATTTTGTTCTGTTTATGAGGATTGAGTTTTCAGCTTTGTGGACCCTGGATTTCATTTTATTGGCACAATGTGCGATTGAATTATTTCTGTTTGTGACAGGTGCAGGTGCATTTCAAAATCCAGATTAGCTGTTGTAGTTTTGTTTTGCTCATATAGACAACATATGGAGAGTTGGAGAGGCATCATAAAGCGGGCTGTACTGGTTTCTTTAGTTTAAACTTGCTCTAACTGAAGTGTGAAAAATGAAAGACTAACACCAGCTTGCACTCTGGCACAACTGTTTGGTGAAACAACTGACAAAACAAGATTGCGAATACCTGTTTAGTTAAAAGTCTACATATAACCTAACACACAAAATTGGGTTTCATAACTATGTTTACTGGAAGCCTTTAAAAGTTGCATTACAAAAATAACACAATTCTCTTCAAAATACAAACCTATGCCAGAAACCTAACATGATGTCAGTGTTATGATAATATTTACTTTCTTTATGCTCATAAAATGAGGTCGAGCTATTCCCCCTATTTTAGAAAAAATTGGCAGTTAAATTCAGAGGGGATGCTGACCATACATATGATTATGTATTTTAAGTTATATCATAGCTTTTATTATATTCCCCAGCTTGCTCTCTAAGATAATTGAAAACTACCATAATGGCCACCAAAATGATTCTAAATGTTTTTCTCTTTCCTCTTCACATAAACATTAATGACTGACTTGACTGTTAAAACAGGGACTGAAGACGTTTAGACAAAAGACAAAGACAAGATGAAATAAACATCCAGAAATAAAAGATGAGCAAATATGAGAATCACTATATGAACAATAGATACAATCCCGCTGTTAAAGATTCATCCCCTAAAATATCTAAAGCCACAAATGTACACACACTCTCACTCATTTTTGTTTTCCTCCTCTAGCGAGGTGTGCTAATGGAAGTCTAGAACAGTTGGCTGATAAAGCTGTCATACTGCCTCCCTGTGTTTCTTTTCTCTCTCTTAACACGGTGATAAATCAAGTCTGTCCAGAGGCATCACTTCCTCAAAGACCAGTCTTTTGTCTGGTATCACATGCATTCACACAGAGGTTCACACAATACACACACATTCACACGGACAAATACATTAGGTCCATGTGCTTCGGCTGAGAGCAGCTATTCATAGCTTCCAAACACAATCTGCTCACCTATCCCTCTCTGCTTTATTCTCTTACATATCTTTAATCCCCTTTACCCACTCCCTCTCTCTCTCTCTCTCTCGGACACACACGCACGTCTTCTGCTTTGTTTAGACTACATACCAGAGGATTCAGCAGTGCTTTGCTGACTCTCTGGGGAAGTTGCATTGGCACTCTGGGTCCCTGTCACAAGAGTAATGTCTGTTCTGGGAACAACTGCACTGTACGAATTGGTTATTTGTTTAGGACAAAGATCGTACAGTAAATATGAGGTAGAAGACTTATTTCCCTGGGGGGATTTTCTGGTCAGAAAAGACTAATGGCCAAGCGCATATTTACTACTACAGGGCTTCTTTTCCACATACCTAACCTCTTCTTCTCCTCATGCTCTGTCTGTCTCTCTTTGAGGTTGAGGCAGATGGGTAGCTGGTGGGATTTTTTTTTCTACAGCTGCAGCTGCCTCTCTGTCTCCTGGGAGGTTTATATTAACTAAGACTGGAGCAGATCTTTGATGGAGGTGAAAAGGCCTACAGATTGCCCTTTGCAATCAGGCCACGGAATAACATTTAAGGAAAATTTAGTAGCAGGTTACTAGCGCTATTCATCCTGCAGGATTTATAAGACTCTGTACAGGGTTGTATTAATTATTATAGATTAAATGCGATTAACTATGATAAACTTGATAAAGAGATTTTGGGCCTAATTTTCCATACTGTGTTTTGAATTGACTCTTCACTAAACCTCTCCCCCTGCAGAGATTAACTAATCAAAGCATAGCAAATTTAATTAGGCATGACATTGCGGCAAAGGTTTGGCTTAATCTGCATGCACCAGGGGCATGTGTAACTCAGCATTCACAGTGTTCTAGAAAACATGAGTAAACATGTACACAAAATGCATTAAGCAATGGGGCAAGAGCTGTAGTTATCTTGATTAAATAAGTTTAATTAAGCATTTGGAAATGGAACCTGAGCACAGTCAAGGGTATGAGATGAGGGAGCAATCCCTGAAATCAGTGTGTCAGTCTTTTATACTAGTGTGTGGATTACATTATCAGACTGGCAAGATTACAGAAGCTAGTAAAGATTTTCCCGTATTTGATCACTCCCAAGAACATTGATTAAAGGTTTCACAACCAGTGACTTACAACTGCCAAAAATCTGTGGTTGTTGACTAGAAACAATGTCCCTGTTCACTGCTGTATGAATCATTGTTTGAAAAAAATTTGAGTGGTAATCAGTCTCTGTTATCTTTGTAATTAAGCAATATAAAAGGGAGACAATGAATATCAGCACCATCTTTGTGCCTATCACAGTTTTGTTGACATCCAGTACAATAGTACAACCGTGTGTGATAATTGTTCCGTAAGTGTGATTTATTAGATTTATTAGTTGACAGGAATAAGCAACAGCTTATGGTTTGTTAATTTATTGAGTTATTTATTTCTTCTTGCCAACAGAAATAGTTTCACAGCAGGACTGGGATTGGACTGTTGCCAGGCAACAGAAGCATTTCCCCAAACACTAGCTACTGGCAACTTTGGATAGACATATAGACGTATATTCCTCAAGCCAGAGACTTTGTACATTTATCTTTTCGTTTCTATTTTTTGCGTAACCAGTGAAATATCTGTTAGTGGTATGTGTCACTCTGACAGGTCAACAGATTGATCAGACAGTATGACAGTATGTGTCTCCATCATTTCCTGCGTATAAGTATAGTCTTCATCTTTGCCATCTGTCAGTTTCAAGACACCAGGTGTTTCAGGATGTTTAGTAGGTCATTATAAGGTACACTCACTACCTACTTTCTTTATTTAAAGCATCTCACCTATGTCCATTAACTGTCATGAACTTTCTTGCTTTATTAACACTCTCTGTATGGCCATGGCTTCTAGGCTGTGGTTACTATAAGACATACTTGTTCCTGTCTCTTTGTACATCCTGGGTAACAAACAGAGGTTGTCCGTTGCAGGAGAACTAGTCCCCCAGGCAGAAATATGCACAAGTATTTCAAAAACAGCACACTGTCAGGTGGATGGCATTTCCTGGCTTTTCAACACATATTGCCATCCCAGCTTTCTTTCTTTCTCCAACTGATCTTTATGATTTTTTTGTTTGTTTGTTTGTTTATTGGTAGAGAATGAATAGATTGTTTTAGGATGAAAAATGTCATACTAGGCCTTTTTTTTTAACCTCTTGGATTGTCTGGACTTAGTGTTGTACAGTTTTTTAAAGAGGTGCTGATGTTGAAATTAGAAGGTGATGCGTTTCTTTGTCTTTTTCTGTCCTTCTAATTTCTTTACAATACCTTTGAAAGTATTACTAGCTAATATAAATTCTGGTCCTGACTTGGCTAAGTCTGTAGTCCTAGAAATCTGCTCTCATTTAGTTGTCTGGATGTATCCATAAAACTGCCTCAAGATTGTAAAAGCTCTTCTCTAATTTGTCTGGGCCGCCTGCACATAAATATCCAAGTCCTTTTCCTTCCCTTGAGCTACCTCTGATATCTGTACTTAAATGTTAATATTACAAATGTGGTCATCAAACCCTCAGTACCCTCAGAGATACTTAGGCTGATGGCTGATAATAATGCAGTGGTTATTAGATATAACACCTGTGAAGTGGAAATGATACATGTGGTGAAGTCAAAATGAAGTTATACACTCTATCAGCTCTGAAATGTATTGTGTTACATTTCTTAAGCAGTGCCACCAAGTGTGACTCCATCAACAGTGACAATCACAGGTCAACCTAGCTTCAAAATATAATAATGAATGGCTGTGAGAACACTATTCTTAGTCTCGCTTGGTTCAGAAACTGGTTTCAATCCTTGCAAATGCAGCAAACAAGTGTTTTCATCAAGAGAGGAAGGAATGGAAGGAAAGAAAGAGGTAATATTTTCCAGTACAGCTGACGGAGAAGCCTTTGATGCTGTGATGAGACGTGATGGCTCTAATGCCAAAGGCAATCTTGTGTTTGAGGGCTAGGTGAAGTGAAACTGATGGTTCAGGGGCGCCGCGCTTCATGGAAATCTGCACACTTGAGAGGGATTGCCTTCCAGGAGTATCACAAGCGTGATTCAGGAACCTCTCTGATGGCAAAGGTTGAAAAAAAAAAAGAAAGAAACGTCTTTGAACAATGCTTTGGGAGGGTTTGTCTTCCAAGTCATATGCCACATTTAAACAGACAGGTTTTAATATTTCTTTTGATGCTATTTGATACTTATATTACACAAATATAAGGTAATGAGGGGGAATAGGGTATAAGGACCAGGAGTTATGTCAACTTAAAATTCAATACATGATAAGTAATGTTCAAGCGTTTCCGCTCTTGATTTTCTTTTTCACTTTCTTGTTTAAATCAGTTTAGAAAAGCTTCCTGTTTCTAATTTTTCCAAATAGACAAGGGTAAGTGTGGGTCAGCTGGGTTAATTTGAATAATTTTTGCTGCTAGGTAGAAAAAGGACTCAAAATCCAGTATATGAATTTTTTCTTATTACATGAACTAAATCATTAATGTATGGGTATAATGTGTATGTTGTAGAAAGCTTTGATTCTTTCTTTCTTTTGATTTGATTTTGGTAAGATGGATCAGATTCAGTTTTGTGTTTTATATCACAATTACCTGTTGGTTTCCTGTGTAACTTGGACAAACTGCAGTGGCGACACATTAGTTATCGGGCTGCATCATATTGAGAATAATGCCTATATCATAGAACATTAATTGGATTATGTGTGGAGAATGAAAATACGCAGACACAATGTTGCACTGACGCATCTCTCAAATCATAGAAATGAGTGCTCTACATTAGAGCTGTCTTTTCACATTATGAAGTACCTGTGACAGGTCCCCTAATGCATCTTATAGCCTTCTTTGTGGCGTAGTGGGAGAGAATATAAATCAATAAAGAAAAAAAGGGGGGGTAATAGAAATCTTTCAAATTGATAGTGCAATCAGATGTTAAACAAAACAAATCAAAAACATATCTTGCAAAAAAACAAAAACATGGATGATGTGAAGTGAAGAAGTGTTTTCAGTCTTGTCGCCTCAGATTAATGTGTTTTGTTCCCGAGTTTGATTTATTTATGTCAATGCAGTATTCGCTCTTTAACCCAATTTAAAGTAAGTGACTCCAATAATGAGAGCATAATATGTGTTTTTCTCTGGGTAAATACAAAAACTCTCTTTGTTATGATGATTAACTGCGTGCAGATATCTGTCAAATAAGGTTCAAATGTCAGCTCTGAGACAGAATCTGTGTTCACAATGAGATATTCATTAAATATCTGGTCACACCAACATTATGTGTGACACAATATTAAAAAACTTTCCCTTTGTAGACCTTCATATTTCTCCACATTGAGTCTGTGATTTTGATAGATCTTAATAGCCTTCAAAAGTAATCATTTTTTACACTGCTGACTCATCATTAGGTTTTCATTCTGAATATAAAAACATGTAATTCGCAGTTAGGTTCACTGATGAACAGGATGAACAGAATTCGTGACTGAATAAGGACATTATGGCTCCAATGAGTTTTCTATATATTTTTAATATGATATCCACATGTCATGAGATCCATCTTCATCCAACCTAAAAAAATATCAAAGTATCAGAGTTAATTAATTATGAATACAGAGCCTTTGTGGCTATTAAGTGTCTGACATTCTCGAGCTGTTGCCCATTTTTCAGTTGGGAATCTAACCCTTGAAGACCTGACTGGTAAATAGTCAAATCCACCGTCTGTATCTGTATCCTTTTAGGGTTAACATAACAAGAAAGCAGATGTTCAGTCTGCTTTAAAATAAAAGGGGGGGGGGGGGGGGGGGGGGTTGGAAGAAAGCTCTAAAGGTACAAACAGTAAAAAACAGCCAGTTTATAATTGCATGGAAACTCTGTCATCATGGCAGCAATATTATTGCTCTTATTATTTATCCTCTATCTTCATTACTGCCATATTATACTGCTGTATTTACATTCCAAAATCATTTTCCATGAAGCTGTTGAGTCACAAAAGTTGAACGAGGTTCAACTTTCTGTGGCAGGCAAACCAGTGCAGCTGTCCCACTGAAATGAATAATGGGACTTTGTTTTATTTTTTTGACACAGCGCTATTGTCAGTTTGAATAGTGGGCGCTTGTGAGAAGGACTGTGGAGCAGGTCAGACAACCCCTGCAGACCCATTCACAGCAAATGGCAAACAGGTTTTTCCTGCCCCAGAGCTTTGGTTTAAAAAGGTGTCTGCTGTGTGGATGAGAGTTCATCCACACAGCAGACACCCTCGCGTCTAATATTTTTGAGCAAAACTCAATTTTTTCCTCCCGCCATCAGTAATTGATCATCTTTCTCTTCTCCAAGCTAAGCTATTTGTGCAAGAGAAAACAATTTTTCTGTCATAGGGGATTCAACTGGAGCTATCAATCAACTTGACAGATCAGGTTTTTCTGCACTAAATTAACAAGGTCAGGGACAGTGCTGAAGATGGATAGTTTGATCAGGTTACAGTATGCTCTGAGCTCAAACCTTGCAGGAATATGTTTGGAATCAGCGGACTGATGGGAACACATCAGTGTTCTCCTGCACTGAGCCTAGGCTGTTTGAACATTTGGAGACAGCTATTTTGGCAAATAGCATTGATTTTATTCCAAAACGAATTAGAGGACTCAGCAGCACTGATGGCAAACAAAGCATTACAGAGATTGGCTGCCATTGTTACGATGATAATTGCCTGAAGTGTCATTTGCTTTCCTACAGCAAGAGGGGAAGTTTTATTTTGTGCTTGTACAAGCAAAGGAGAACCAAGGCAAAAGAATTATAAAAAAAAAGAAAAAACACAATGAATTTTTTTCTGTGACTCAAAACCATAATGATATACAGCACAAACACATGACATGGCTACTGTACAATGGATGATAATTAAACAGAAGAGGGACATTTTTCATAAAGGTAACTACAAAAATCTGTTTAATGTCCTCCTCTTTGGATATTAAATATGTCTTTTCATCAGACGTTTGCTCATCTGGCCTTTTTTAAATTTTTTAATTTCCAGTTTGTGAATGTTTCCAGGTGTTTGCTTTGACGGTTTCCACTCTGACAATGCAATGCAATATTAACAATAAGCTGATTAATAAGACACATCACTCAAGCACCACTGCCCCTAATTACCGCATATCTGTCTCTAAGTATCTTTACTGCCATTGAGCCTGTCTATAAACCACATACTTTGAAAGACATGGCAGCGTTGCCTTTTGATGAGTTGTGTGCTTTGTTTGAGGTATGATGGATGCTGGGTCACAGGCAGAAGCTATAGTAACCATTTCAGTTAATTCCTTTGCTTTCCTGAGTGGCTGCTCACTCTTCCCCTTTTCTATTTGATCAATGGCACCGTCTCTCTGGAGGCTGTTGTAATAAAGTCAAATGAGGTCTCGAATGGCTGAGGCTTTGTAGAATCAGCAGTGGGTAAATGAGGGAGTGGAAGTCTCAGGTGGGGCTCTGTGTCTGCTCTCTGTCCTCATGGCAATGAAATAGTGTTTTACTTTTCCCTTCGGCAGAGTTAGTGAAGACTAATTGTGTTAGGGAGGCCCTGCTTCACTACACATTGTTGTATGTTTGGATGCTCATGCTCAGTTTTAAAGGTTGCAGAACTGGTGGTGTGGAAGAAACATGCTTCATCTCTAAGCAAATCAAATTGTGCTCAGTTCGGCTGCTGAATGACACAGTGGCACAGGAGTGATAATTGAAATTGTAATCCACGGTATCTTCTTCAGCCCCCAGTGATATTTGTTGGCTGGAGAAATCCCCCCAGAATCCCTGTAATCCTTAGTATCACCTTCCACCAGGCAAGATTCCTCTCCATTGTGTGCAGGTACTTAGCTTTATAAGGGATTGTCTGAACTCCCAAATTGGCTGTTTGGGGAATTTAATGGCTATAGGTGTTGGAAAGCGCTCCATTCGTACTGGGGATGTGGCTCACAAGTATTCACCGCTCTATTGCTCTATTTCACTCCATTCTGCAAAAACAGCATTAGGTCAACAAAACAGAGCACTAAATAGATAGTATGACTTAAAGATAGACTGTGGAAGCCAGTTAATGAATGTGGTGGGTCTTTGATCATATATTGTTTGATTCTTTATTGCTATTATATCAGAATCTACAGCATTGCTCACACTGGCATGACGGACAGGATTGACATCAGGGCACTTAAACTTTAGGCACCTAAACCACCGAAAAACATTTTAAAACCTTTTTTTTTTTTTTTTTTGAGAGAGACAACCTTTACATTTTGGTAGCCATTTCATTTCTAATATTGACTTATCATCCACTCTCTTTTTTTCTTCTTCTTCTTTTTCTGATTATTTTAAAGGAGTAAAATCTCATTTAACAATAGCTGTGAGAGGCGCATTGATTGATTCAGACCTTGGCCATCAGAGGAACTGGGAGAAATCCTGCCACACCACTGAGGCAGTCGACTGTCAAAAATATCCATGCAGCTTTTCCAACCACACGCTGCTTGTCAGAGGGACTGAGTTGATCAGCCCACCCAATATCAATCAGCTCATGTCCTGTTAGTGTGGGTTATTGTTTGTTTGACACAAAGTGCAGCAACTGAGCTGTACATATGGTTCAGTTATTCATCACAAAGTACACAATTGCAGCCGCTGCTACAAATAGACTCTAATTCTGTTGGAAACACAAATGTGTCACACTTTCCTTCTCTGTCTCTGCATCTTCTTTTGCCTCTAGAGTCCTTAGAGATACCAGACTTCATTATCTATATAATTCAAATGTTTTATAGCTGCACCATTACAACAACGGGGAATATATATGATGTCTTCTTTTTGATATGCTTTTTTTTTTTACACTGGCAAACATCAATTAAAACTTTGAAATTTTGAGGATTTAAAGTTAACTTCTAATCGTTGGTCTTTGTTTGGATGCACAGAATGAGTTTGACATCATCCCAAGCATAATTCAAGCTCCCCACAGACGTGGTCTGACTCATTAGATTGTACGGACACAATCTGAAATGACAGTGTTCACCTGCATGTGATCCTGAAATGATCAGATGATAAAAGCTGTGTTGAGTCGACCACACAGTAAGCTCATCCTGAATCCTGATTTTTTTTTAACTCTAACAAAAAACAAAAAAAAAAACAAAAACAAAAACAAAAAAAAAGCACAGAAAAGACTGGAACCGGAGTATTACCTCTTAGCTATGTCCTCTGCTACTCAAAATTTTAACTGCATTATATCTTCATTTGTACTGTTTACCAGAAATGTTTGTTGTCAACCTCTAAATATACAACACATCTGCAAATCTCTTTCATCACTTTCAATGAACCAGAGCCATAAATATAATCTGTGTTCATTGTGCTGCTTCCTTAAGAGAACCCAAAACTCAGTAAATTCTAATGACCATAAAATGATGTCACTCAAATACTATTAAATATTCCATCAACAGCAGGCAGTTTTCACCTTCAGTAAAGGATTTCCAGAGTTGGAGCTTCCCTTTCACCACCCATTTACCTTTATGCTCCCCACACACCTGATGATAATCACAGACAAGAAACAAGAGGTTTTTCTGGCCGTATTTGATCAGGTAGATTGAAGAGAGACAAGATGACACTAGCTGGAGCTGAACCACCATCGCTGACAAGGACCTTGTAGCCTCCTATTCATGGTCCACGCATGTTACTCACTACTCCATCGGCACCGCGATAAGCATCATCTCTGTTCTCTAAAGAACACCACCCATGGAGCTTTTGCTTTCCTGCCCTCTACTTGACTGAGTCATTGTGCTCTATGTGGCCGAAAGCTCAGTGAAAGCCACCAGGAAGCTAAACGCTCTGCTGTCCTTTAGTCTTGATCACCATTTTAGACAAAAGCTGCAGAGAGGAATGGATTAGGTGACCTGTGGGTGGGAAACAACAGAACTAAATACTGAAGGCATTAAACTGACAAACATGCAGCATACTGAAGAGTAACGTGGCCAGTAATATTCATTTAGGTTAGTCTGTGGGTTATAATGTGCACAAAAATCGATCTTTAGATCAACAAGAACCTTTTGTATTCATGCTCCTAAGAGATCAGTAAAAAAATAAATATATATATAGTATTTACTATTTTAGTTGCAATTTGAGTAACATGATATATTCAAGAATTCAGTAAGAAAAGGTTGTTTGCAACATTATTTCTTCATTGACTGCTGGACAGATTTCCCTAATAAACATAATAGCATAATTGTAAAATTAAAGGCAATGTCAGTGTGCCATTAAAAATAAGGAAGCATAATGTATCAAACAATGTAGCAAATTGTGAGATTAACAAAGCCCAGTTGTCTTTATGAGCTATCATTACATTCACAATCGCTCAGCCAGGAATATAACAGGCAGCGCCAGGAAGCCCCATTTCGAAAATTACTGCTATCATCAGAGAGCACAAGTTTCCAAAAAACACCAGTATCACTTACAAATGTGTCAGCAAAGCACAGAGTACAGAGTAATGTTAGTTATCACATAGTTAGTGTGAAACAATCCAAACTGTGCCACATAAAATACATCAGCATTTTAATGAGACATCAACTCTTACTAATGCTTTTGTTGAATTGTTTTCTTCTCCTGTATTGTTCCAGTTCGGATCTATTCACTTTGTTTTGTTTTCGATCAAGAAAAAGTTGGGGATAGTGCGTGGTGCATTGTACTTTTATTGTATCAGCTCCATCAAGATATTCTGAACAAACCAACAAATTTTAAACACTCAAGCGACACCTCTCATTGTAGCCTGTTTCATATTATTAGTGTGTGTGTGGGGGGGGGTGCTATTGAGCAGATGGCTATCTATATGTTTAATGTTGGCTCCAGTATTTCATACTTCATCTTCATGCCAAAGTTGGGTCCTTGTCTGTATGCAGTGACAGAGGACACTCATGAGTGTGAAGAACATTTAATTAATTTCCGTTGTACGGAGGTTTCTATAATGGGCTAATGGCAATTGTGTGACATTGAGCATGTTAATACCAGCAGAGGAAATATCAGTTCTTTGATTAAGTTCAGTTTTTTGATTTTCTCTCAGCTGGACTGTGTCATTGATGGTAGATTACAGGAACATGATTAATATGTAATGGAGTCACTCCACTCCCTTGCCCAGTCATTTTTCTTCAGGATTAAATGAATACACGACTTTTACAGGAAGATAATTACAGTCTGAAAGCCTTCAAGAGAATTCAGGTGCAGGATTTGGCAGCACACTCTGTTGTCAAGTGAGCTGCTAGTTGTTGATAATGATGTCCACGAGGTGAAGGAAGTAAAAGTTTAATCGATGGTTATTGGGATTAAAATTGTTGTATCAGAGTTAAGGTAGAAAGCATATTTAGATATGATGGAGTAGGTGTGGGGGAGCAAATGTCAGGATGTCAGGATGAAGGATGACATACCCTTGGTAAAAATTTGAACGTTTGAATTTGAAGTTCATAAGATGGTTGTAAAAAGCAGTGTTCTCATGAAGTACGATAAACTCTAGGCCCAAAAGCTGATTTTTGTCACAGGTTAACTTTTCTCGCCACAAAATTGCAGCTGGTCAAACTGTGGAACTTTGACACATTCAAAGGCATAGCTCAAGAAATAGGGTTTTTATGTCTGTGAGCTGAGAGTTGACAATTGGCCAATTATGTCCTTGGAAGCACACAAAGATACTGAGTGTCCTTAAAAGGAAAAGCTCAACTGAAGTAGCTGCTTGACTTTAAGTAAGACCTTCACACTTTTTCTTTGGACCCTCTCCTTGACTCGACAATTTTTCAGCAGTCTGATATTTGTCCTGTTAGCTGATGAATCAATGTGGTGGAAACAGGATAAATAATAGTGAAACAGGGCTGTTTTTCCTTCCATGTTGCAATATCAATCAACCCATTGAGAGTAATGACATTGAATAATGACATTTATCCATTGTAAATAAAAACAATTGGATATCTGATATCATTCATATCTGACACATAGATACCAAAAAAAAAAAAATCCTGTTCCAGTCCCACACTGTAAACAATGTCACTGTATAATAGCAGTAAAAGTCTGGGAGCAGGGAGCAGTGCATCTCCTGTAATTTATCTTAACAGTATCAGACCGTATTATGGATCATAGTACAAGGCAGTAGGATAACTGTGGGTTTTGGTAATATTACAGTGCATCTACTACAGTTCATTTTAACAGTACTTTATCATATTAGGGGTCCAGTAGACTAAGATAACAAGAAATGCCAGTCTAGCAGGTTAAACTAATGAAGGACACGGAGAAAGAGAGCAGCACAGAGAAGACATAACCAACAGGAGCGTTTCTCTGATGCTCTTTTTCAGAACCAAGAACCACAACTGACAGTCATCAATTTCTAACTTAACTGATAACTTATTTAACTTGGTTAAGAACTTTATTCAACGCCATAAAATGATAAGAAGACAAACTCTATAACAGAGCTTGCTTGGCCCCCATCTGAGCAACCTGACTTAATAAACGGACTATTGTTGTCCATAGTTGAACAATCAAGCTGACAAAACAATTCTGGATGCTGGCAGTTGCAAGACATAAAAAAACTTCTCCTCCTTGGTTGAACCTGCTACACTCTGACTTCTGCTGTCTTCTTTTTTCTCCTCATGCAAAAAAATACTGTTATACCATTAAATTCCCATTTGCTATTGTTAACCCAGTAATAACTGTTCGTTGATGACTGTTTAACATTATTGTACATTCATTCATTCATTCATCTTCAACCGCTTATCCATTTCTGGGTTGTGGGGGGTGATGGAGCCAATCCCAGCTCACACTGGGTGAGGACGGGGTACACCCTGGACAGGTCGCCAGTCCATCACAGGGCCCAGTATTTTACAATTATTCTAAAATACAGTTAGATTCTGTTTTAATTCCACTCTAAATACACAGCAATTTCTGCAGTTTTCTCCTACATAATTAACAAGTGCCATGTATCTTGTTTAAGTGCTTTAATGCCCCTAGTGTGTCAATTCATACTGTGAGGAAACATGAGAAGGTGGCAATAGACAATAAAAAAGGCAAATAGTGAATTCTTTCTTTAATGTTGTTGACCTTCTCCTTCAGTAAAAACCATTCATCTTTCCATGTTTATCGCTGGTGAATTTGCCAGGCTCCAAGTCAAGGTGTTGCTCAGATCGAAATCAATGAAAAGTTATCCTTTATTCTAGACTTCACTGGGGTGCTCTTCTGGAAGGCCTCCAGCACAGTCTCTTGCTCAAGAAGTCTGATCATATACAGTGGCCCCTGGCTCTGGACACAGACTTTTGTGCTCCAAGAGTTTCTACCTCAACTTTTGTTGAGTTCTTACGCGCATATTCCTTCATATAATACTGTGTAGTAGAGCTTCTTGTAAACCACATTTTATTTTCATGAAATCGTTGAAGAAAACAGGTCTGAATTTTTATATTTCATTGCATTACTGATTTTTGCTTTGAGCTGAAAGCCTCACAGAGCTGTTAGCTTGGTTATGTGCTCTCTGTCCTGTTCATTTCAGTTAGACATTGACCTTATTTTGTGTAATGACAAACTCTCATTTGAAATTAAATCTCTTTCTCACTGTAACAAGATCCTTGAATGTTAATCTAATATTCTTCTTCTTATTATAATATCCCAACAACAAGCTGTGACATGGTGAACACAGTGAGACAGAGGTCAATGTAAACTATGACCTTTGGTATATAGGGACACACTTTGGAGGCTAGAAAAATAAAATAGGAGAGAAGCCTGCTTTCGAAACACAACTAATTTCATTCTCAGTCTGCCCTTCTCCTTTTCTTGTCCTTCCCGTATAACCAGGGGAAAAATTCATTGAGCCAACCTTTATTCATAGCAGGTTTGTTAGTTTGCTTTAGTCTTTGACTCCCTAAAGATTTCTGTACTCACAGGGTTTCACTGCTGTGAATAAAAGTGATGTGTGTGGTCACATTTATGAATGTGTATGAATATGTCTTTGTGTATGTGAGTTTGTCTTTAACATACTTTCAGTAATATCTAGGTTTCCATGTTCCCTATGGAGAGGCATATGCCTCTGTCTCTTAGTGTATGTTTGTGTGTGCGTGCGCACAATATACAGCGCTTCTTTATTTAATATCGGAGGTTCAAAAACACTTCTATGTGTTCCCTGTGGTTCTTTGAAGCTTTGCGTTAATGGTAAGGTTATATTATGCATGCGCCACTGCTTTGGCTCCTCTGTGTTTCAAATAAAAAGACAAAAAAGAACTTCTTTCCTTTCAGGTGTCCTAAGATACTGAAGGAAAAGCTTTCTGATTTGCCCAGGTGCAGTTCAAAAAACAAAACTTACTTCCAGCATGACACATTTATCAGATTACCATTTCAATAATATGAGGGAGCAATATCTTCAGAAGCCTCCCCTCTGAGACTGAGACAAATTATAAATCAGGTTACCAGAGACTTTCCTTCTTTATTTGTTTCTCTTTTTTGCAGTTGGAAATCAATAGGAACGTTTAAAATAAGATCTCCCCAAATAATTTTCATCTCAGTATTTTCTCAAACAACAACACTGTTGTGATCTTTTGCATTCACACATTTATGAGAAAAATAAAATCCAATAGGAAAAAAGTTGCAGGTTAACATTGACTTATTTGTTTTTGTTTCTATGAATTTTCCTGGAAGGGCATTATTAATTGTATATACAGGTACAGTTGTTTACAACTTAGTAGCCCAGAGGCAGCAGCTAACAGCAACACCTCCAATAATTGTCGACCAGTACTACACATAAGATGCATCATTAAATTGTTTTTATCGAGTAAATAAACCATTTGCAGCTGATGTTTCATGATGTGTTGAATAAATAATGGTCGATGAGCGCAGTCCCAGCATACACACACAGCACTAACCCTTCTCAAGCAGGATTAACTCTAGTGGCCAGTTCAGGAATGACCACAGACTGTACACAAAGAGAGAAGTTATGTTTGGTGATTTGAACTGAGGTGTTGTCTAACAGTATCATATAGCACCAGCTTGTCAGCACAGCAAAGATGAATTTTTATCATCCAAAAACTCTTTTCCGTTTATTTTAGCCCTTCAGTGTTAAAATAAGGGTCTGGTTTTTGGAGGATCTTCGAGGGAATTAATTCAGTCGTGGGAAGTGAAGGAATGAGCAGAGACAAATGGAATGTGTTCATTTGTCTTTTGAAAGATGTATTTTTGAGCAAGTCCCTGATAAGGAGCCAAGTTTGTGTGTGTGTGTGTGTCTATGTGAGGAGAGTTATTGTGATAAAAACACTCATATCACAGTTTTCTGCATCACTCACTCATGCAACCAGGATGGGATCCCCACCTTAAGATCGATGGGAGTCTTTCAGTATTTGGATCAAAGGTCTTTATCTACTTCTTAAAACACAAAGAGCGGAAAGCACTTACACACACAGCAGGAGAGCATTTAAAGTCCAGTGTTTTGACCCGAGCATGTTCTGTCCACAATGTCATGTCAACTATATGGAAATTGGCAGAAATTTGTCACCATACCTACAAGTATAACAGCTTTGTCACTGAACTGGGACTAGCATCAGCGTCTTGGATGCTGCAAGAGCTTGACTATTTCTTTTTCGTAGTATATGCTTTGTAATACTTTTCTGTAGTGCTGCTTTGCCGGGCAGTATGGCAGCATAGTTCCTCACAGTATGAATTGACACACTAGGGGCATTAAAGCACTTAAACAAGATACATGGCACTTGTTAATTATGTAGGAGAAAACTGCAGAAATTGCTGTGTATTTAGAGTGGAATTAAAACAGAATCTAACTGTATTTTAGAATAATTGTAAAATACTTAGCCCTGTGATGGACTTGCGACCCATCCAGGGTGTACCCCGCCCTAACCCAGTGTGAGCTGGGATTGGCTCCAGCACCCCCCACGACTCGGAAAACAGATAAGTGGTAGACAATGAATGAATGAATGCTGCTTTGCCTTTCTTTTGCAAACATATTCAGGAAAAAGTAAAGCAATAGCTACAGCTTCAAGCCATTTATCCAGTACCGTGGATGACCGTGTAGTCTGGATGGCACTGATTTTCAAATGTTTTGTTTAGTCTTTTTTTGAAAGGAGGACTGCTCTCACAAAGAAAGTTAATGGGATGTGTCCCATTTTGATGCTGTTGATGAAATGTGTTAAGCGGCACCACATAAAACCAGCACTGTGGATGCACTCGGCTGGACAAGCCATCCATACGTACTCCATGCTGATGTCTTCCAGGATTAACCTCCACAATATACGTCAGGTTTTACTGTAGTGAAGAATAGCGGAAACAAAAATGATGTGTCCCTCCAGATCCCCATTTAAGAAACAATGCTATTGAACACGGATCAAAAAATGTCAAGTGAAGCATTAATCATCCGGGGAAAAATAATATTAGCAACCAAAGTTTCAGTAAACATCAAAATGCTCATCTGTGACAATTAATGACCTGTGATACACTTGTATCATACGAGTGGGAAAAATGGAAGCTGTTACATTTTCTGGGGACACAAAAATAATGTTTTATGAATATAATTTAATGTGAGAAATTGGCCTCATATGAAAATGTATTATAAATACCTATAAAATGTTTTATATTGACAAGAAAGAGGAATAAAATTTTTTTAGTATATGACTGTATACTAACTTTAACCCCAAACTCTTTCCAGTAGTGAGAAAACAGTGACAAGTCAATAAAATTCCAAATGAAGAAAAGACACATAGCCTCACACAAACACAGGAATGATCTACAATATCTGTAGACATTAAATAAAATTTGAAATTATGAAATAATTGAGAGAGAAGAGTGAGTTGAAATAGATTTCTAGGTAATTTAGTTCACCTTTTAGAAAACTAGTTCACCTTTTTCTACCCCTATCTAATACTTAAGCTGTCAGTTTGAGAGCTTTTCAGTCAGAGAGCAGATTTTTCTCTCACTAACTCATTACAGAAATAAAGTATTGTCTGCCCCAAGGATAAAACGTTCTGAAAAATTAAGAGAAAATAGAAAGCTGCTAAGGGAACAACTGTAAATGTTTTAAAGTGGTCTGCTAGTTGTGTGGACTCTGATTTTCCTTAAACTGTCAGTAAACAGTAGAACCTAGAAAGAGTGGCCTGTGTGTGTGTGTGTGTGTGTGTGTGTGTGTGTGTGTGTGTGTGTGTGTGTGTGTGTGTGTGTGTGTGTGTGGGGGTGGGGTGGGGTGGGGGGGGGTTCTTTTTCTTTTTCTCTTATTTCTTTTTTTTTGCATCTTTTTGACTTTTTAATGTTCAGATATATGAATTCCATTTTCTGGGCATTATGTTTCATTTCCACCTGTCACCTTAAGGACTGAAGAGATGTATTCTCATTTGCTACGTTGCCAGGAAAATATCCGAAGACAGAAACATTCACATTGTTCATAGAAACTTAAAGATATTTACCTCCTATGGCACTGAATAGGACAGTGTAAATTCTATAGGAATAAAGTAAAGGGTAAAAAACACAAAGAAAAGTAGGACCATGGGATTAACACCTCTGCATTGAAGCGAAAGACGGATTTGTTTTTTCTTACTATCTTTTTATTTATTTTTTTTAGAAAGTGGGATGAATCAACAATAACATTGTAACATAGCTGCATATGTGGACCATTTAGTTTCCCCAACCTTTTATGCTGTTTAACTGTCTAAAATACTTATTGAAGTTTTTATCATGAAAACTAACCTGAGGCTAAGGTTATAAAAGTTGGAAATACAGAATATAAAATATAAATGTTTATAATTTTTTTAAACATTTGTATAAATGTTTGAAAAATTGAAACGGTTAAAAATTTTGGAAATGGTAAGAAATGTCTTGCTAAATGTGCTAAATGAAAGGGGCTTCTTGCTAGTGAGTATAATCAGGAGGACAGTTTGAGAATGAACATGTCTTAATTCTCACCGATTGATCAGTGGCGACCAAAGAATGGGCAAATAAGAGATGTGCTGTTGCTTTCATTTTTAATAAACTCTTGTTGTTGTCTCTCTTTCTTCTACAGAGGGATTCCAGGGAAGAAATGTGGCACTATCATCCTGTCTGCAGAGGAGCTGAGCAATTGTCGGGTGAGTAAGCCATAATAATCTCTCCTGCCAAATACACATTAGCAGGACAACAGCTGTCAGGCAAAGCTTGGTTAAATGAATTCTCTCATGAAGTAGACTGAGCAGGATGGAGGCTTGAAAGGGCAAATGAAGAGCAGGCAAGAAGACACAGACAAGACACTTCCTGTTGCCTTCATTTAGTGAACCAAAAAAAGAGCTGGAAAAAAATCTGACTTGGTTCCAGTATACATTTTAGAGGCATCTATCTATCTATCTATCTATCTATCTATCTATCTATCTATCTATCTATCTATTTTTCTGTCTGTCTGGAGATACGTCTCAGGATCTAATAGAAATGGGAGTTATTCTCAGTCTGCAGTCTAATGAAATGGCCCGGCAACATTATGGGGTGAGTGCTGGCGGTCCTCTCAACCGGAACTGTTGTGTAAAGTGTTGGATGCCTCGTTGGACTCACAGCGCGCAGAAAGAGCAGGAGAGTGCAAAAGACCAAATGGCAAGGAGAGAGATAGAAATAGAGAAGAGGTAAAAGACAAAGAAATGAAAGAGAAAATGAACAATGATGTGAGTGTGTGTAGAAGAGAAAGGGAACAAGTGAGACTGATAGAGACAGATGCAAAGATGGTGAAGTGAATCAATATAGGACTATTTCATGCTCGGCGTGTACCAGCTCTAGACCATAAAAACAGCATGGCTGACTATAGTGTGTGTGTGGGTTAATTAAAGCACAGCCCTGTATGACCTTGTCGCCTGCAGCCTGTGACACAGACACTCACACACACACGCACACACACACACACACACACACACACACACAAAGAAGCATGTTCACACACACACAATTTTACATATAATATATATTATCACACAAACATGCACTCTTATTTCACATTTCTTTATCTTCATATGTACAGAAACACCCACATCAACATGGATGGCCTGGCCAGAGCTGCAAAATGCTTTGTTACGTTAACGTCACCAGCACAGGCTGGGATTTGATATAAGATGGATGACATTAATAATGGAGAAGTGTTTCTAATCAACACTTTCCTATCAGTTATGAATCACATATCTGCCTGTATGCTGAAGGGGGTTGCTCTTGGTGATGAACCCATGATATTCATGTACACCAGTTTTACAGAACTGTATGCTGTTTTTCAGCCAAGTGTTTACTTTGCTACTTTGGCTCACTCACTTTTAACACTTCTTACACTGTTGCTTTTGGTTGCAGTTGGCAGCAAAAGGATCCTAAATTTCACAGTTCACAACAAAAGGCAACATAAAAAATAAGAGACAAACAAGTGGCTAAGGAGTTAGATATTTATTTTGAGAGTCTGGGAGGAGAAAAACTGGGGGTGAATGTGAACTCCAAATGAATGTTCATGTTGTATCTGTTGAATGTGTAAATGGCTTAATGGACTGGTTTGTCTATAAATGTGATGATATGTTATAGCTGTTATAGCTCGTTTCTGCTCCACTCATGTACTCAAAATGTCAGCTAACGTTAGACTGGCTGAATAGTGGCGTTGTTAGTATCTTCTGGATTCAGTCATAGCATCCAAGCTCAGAGTCTAATCATACTCTCACCACATTTCAAAAAATGCCAAGTATTTGTTTCATTACTGGAAAATATTTTGACAACTGTATCACTTGTCTATAAATCAAAGTTGGGAAACATGGAACCGCTGAAGTAGAGCCAGCAACACTCACTTATCTTCTTCCCCACGTCTTGGTGGAGGGTTTTTTTGTTTGTTTTGTTTTTTATTTTTGTTTTAATTTCTTGCAAAGACCATCACAGAGATGGATGCATTTGAGGCTCAAATGTTTTTAGTGAAAGGCTATTGCACAATCAAGGGACTTCATAAATATGGAATTTGCATGCTATTGAAACTCTTAAATTTAGCCTCAATATCTGCAGCTTTAAAGTGAGACTAAGTACTAAGTATCCAGACTAAATGAGAATACATATTCTGTGTTTTCATTTGTGAGAAACACTTTGCTGAAGCTACTTGATCCTCATCTCGTGTAAAATATTCAAATCCAAAATTCCTTATGTATCATATTACACATTTCTAATGAGATCTCGCATAGAATCTAAAATAAATACTTATCTGCGCAACATGACTTTGTAATTATGGCCAAAGCGGTGGGTCCAGCCAAGAGGTTGACACACATTAAACATTCATGAACTTTATTATTCATCAGTTTCCATTTGTGATGTAGTCTCAAGTAAAGAAGGAATGTGGAGTAAGAGTGTTTGCTTTCCTTAAATTCCCGGCAGTAAGAAAATTATTTGTAAGTGGTCTCGTCAGTTTTACATGGTTTTTAATCAAAGACTGCAGCATTGACTTACTCCAGAGTTTTTTTTAGGGTTTTTTTCTGTAAAAACTTTGCCACCCAAATAAAACCTCTTTATGATGCCGACAATGGAGAAAGTGTGTGGTCTGCAGTTTGTGTTACTTTTTGTTGAACGTACTGCAGTGTTCACCAGCATGAAAGGGCAATGCATCAAGCAACCCTAGCGAGGACTTTTTCAATTCTTTCTGGAAGATGACAGTTTGGCTTTTTGTAAATACACTCATTTGTATTTTTATTCAAAGTTGGATACAAATCTCTACTCTCACGTCTGTGCTCTGCATAAGGCCGGACACAGCTAACTACCTTACCATAGCGAAGACTGGAAAGACACTGAAACAAGTCTGTCTCTGCCCAATATGCCTATTCGCACCTCTAAAAGCTTACTAATTAACAGGGTGTATAACATTTATTCAAGCTGTACAAACAGGAAAATTAAATGATATTGGTGATTTTGTACTGAAAATTCTTGGCTGTGTTATTTTGTTTGTTTTTTTTTCCTATAAAAATATATCCCTTAATTGATAAAACACGTCATCTATAAAAGAATAGAGTTGCTAAAAGAAGATGTGTTTGGTTGAGGGTCAAGTAATGCTCAGAGTGATGCTCAGAGTGATAAAGAAAATGTGTTCAAGTTTTTCCAAATGTTAACACTGGAAAACAAAATGAAAGCAGTATCATTTACATAAATGGATAAACAGCACAGATTTTCATAAAAGGATTCATGGTGATGCTCTGAGTTTTTCAAGAGCAATAGATACAGGTTCAAGCCCTGGTTCCTCTCTCTCATAGCTGCCCAGTCAGGTGTGAAGTGCATGTAAAGGTTGCACTGTCATTTCAGTAAGCTACAGAAATGGTCAGGCCTTGCGCGGCCTGACCTGACGTCTGCTTAACTCTTCAGCATCATTTCATCCATGACAGCTTTCAGAACCAGTCTATTTAAAGAGGAAGGCACTGATCCTGACAGCTACCAGCTTTTACACACATTTTTTTAAACTGGAAAAGTGCCCACACATGTAACGCAAAGACAAACTGAATAAGAATATCACAAAAAATGAAATTTACTGTGATAAGTTTGAAACCATGGACAAAATAATACCTCTAAATGTAATGTAGAAGTTCTTTCTTAAAGTTTTCATCTTACCATTAAAATAATTGTTTTAATCTTCCAACACTATCAACACCCCATGCAACGTTTGTGCCACAGCTAAAGGTCCATGCAAATACAACATCAACAATCTTTGAAGGGGACTTCACACTTAAAAAACTCTCAAAACAGATTTCAGTGTTTGACTTTTTACTCCTGATCCAGGAGGATTTTTGACAAATCCACAATCGGAAAAATCTGTATGAGTTTTTGGAATTGGTCAAATACCAATGAAATAATTATAAAACTAACACTAAAGCATAAAACTCTTTTAAACAATTAGAAATGTACAAACACTCAGGAACTGATAGGTCTGCTAATTTTCATAGCAAGAAAAAAACAAACTAGGGTCTTGATCATCTGGAAGCATGCAATTAAACCTAATTGCAATATCCTGTAATGCTTTCATGTGTGAAATTTCAAGGTAATGGCAACTTCCTGCTCCTGCCTTCACAACTATACTTTATTATAAAATCATCTAGCACCCATCCCAGCCTCATTCCAGCAATCCAATGTAAGCCTGGTATATGTAGAAATCCATTTCTAACATATTTACAAAAGGATAACTGAGCAGTGCAGAGTTGTGGGTTTGCAGTCTGTGTCTTTGGCCACAAAAAGCCAAAATACTGTACAATGATCAGTTACAACATCAAAACAGTAAACTGGTTTCAATGTTGAGGCTGGGCAAACAAACATAACACACAAAAGGGCGTTGGACATCAACCAAATCAGTCTCGGGCTGTGTCTGAAACCACCCCCTCACTCCCTACTCCCTACTCCCTATATAGGGAGATGAATGTAGTGGACTATATAGTGAACTCATTCACAAAATGAACAATCACTTTCGGACACTACTTTTGGCGCCGTTAATTGTGTCATCGCTGTCGCGCAGTTAAAACATACCCAACTCATGGCTAAAGACAGAAAAAAAACCTTTTCTGTTTATCACTGCATTTTGTTAAAGGCTTTTGATAATCTTGCACTGCACTGTAATTTTTATTCTCGTATTTGGTCTTCTTTTATTATATTTTTATTTTCAATTCTCTTGGCTCTTAGGTAACAGTTTTTAATTGTAATCTAACGTTACGTGAATGTCTGATTATACTGTGTTTTGCACGATGTTAATGCTCTTTACATTTATGTAAACAGTACGTTTAATTGCCTTGTTTTTGAAATGTGCTATAAAATAAACTATTCTGTTCTGCTGGAATCGCCATTTTTGCCGTGAGCGCATTGCATCATGGGATATCTTGCTTGGGTTAGTGACCATCGGCTGTTCACTACTTTTCACAATGCATTGTGTGATACTTTGAGTGCACTACATTTTGTCGCAAAACATTCGGACACCACTACAAAACGACGAGCTCACTATATAGTGATTAGGGGGTGGTTTCGGATACAGCCACAGTATACCAAAAAAGAGGCATCTGTTCGGCGATGGTGCCAAAAAGTGGGAATGGCAGCCACAATAAAGAACTGCTGAGGTTTGCAGTCAAAGTTTAGTGCAAATTAAGCACATTTAGTGCGCTTTAGTGCATATTTAAACTGTTAGAGCTGGACCCAAAAGGGAGGAGAGCTAATTCGTCCATGAGTGGGTGATCAGAGCTGGACAAGATTGACAGTGCCCTCCTCAGAACCTGTCGATAATAGATATCTGCTAAAGAAAGCCATGTCAATTATTTTGCCAGACACTTAAATAACGTTAGACAGTTGATTTCTTTAAGCGCTGAAAAATACCCTTACCAAGTTATTCAACTCAATGTTAGGATGGAGTCCAAAAATAAATCCATTTGTGTCTTACCCACATCAAAAGTGTTCAGTCTGTATGGAAACAGACACTGCTGAGGTTTGTTGTAGGACATTTTTCTGATCTCAAACATCTCAACAGATTAATTATAGCTGTTGAGATTGAGTGAGAGATTTCCCCAAATTCAAGGACCACATTACTCAAGCCAGTCGTAGAAAGCAATTGAAACTGCAAAGTTTGCTTTAAATCACATTATTGATGGTGAATAATTCACTCTTATATTAAATTGTTCAGTCCAAATGAGGACTCACACGCTTGGTGTTTATACAAGCACACATACACACACTGTTTTTCTCACGTACAAACACCATTACATTACTCCCCCAAAAGTGTGAGTATGTCTCTACCTATCCTGCCACTCCCCCCCCCATTTAAATATTGATATTCTGATTCACTCCATATTAGCAAATGGCTGTTGATCACAGACCTTTGCAACAGAGTGTGATCGTGCCACAGAATCCTAATGAGGCAGGAGCAGATGCATATTTAATATCCCAAACACAGTCCATCATCAGAGATACTTTTATGTTCCTATTAGCTTCACAGAGTTTTCCTGCTGTATGCTTTCACCTCTGTGCTTGGAGAGGCACTGCTGCCAAATTGTGCCTGTTCAATATTGAGAACCATTTGACCAGCAAGTCATATCATGGTGTCTGGTTTAAGATCAAATTTTTATCATCCTTATATAAAACCAAACAGTATTGTAATTCTACATCTTTAGTTTAACTGTTCCCTAAGTCCTTCTTTTCTAGTAAGAGTAAAGGTGTGGGGGTTAACATGACATGAAAATGTGGGTACTAGCTCAACATGACATTTTATATTATACAGGGTAGAAAAACAGAAAGTGCCATATTTCACAAACTTGCCTTAAATGTTGGTGGTGAGTGTGGGGGAAATCTGAACTGTGAGACCCCAAATGCCCTGTTTTCTTTAGATATGTGGCTCCTGACTGACTCCTTCAACCAATTAGCCTAGTCTTTGAAGGCCTCATTTGTGAAGATCCTGTGGAGATAGCCAGGAAGTCACCTGTGGCCATAAACATGACCACAGGATGGGAAATCTCATCTGACCCCCCTCAGGTAAACAGCTGACAAAGGGCTATCAGCACCATTTGTTCTCCCCAGAGGTTACATGTATAAAACTGAACGTAAGTCACAGGGTAATGGTCCGACTTCTCTAAAACACCTGGGGGAAAGAACTCTGTCCCTGCTCTGCTGACTAGTTAGATACAACTCTGACTTGTTTCTTGCTTGTAACTATTTTAATGTAGTAATCTGTGTTGTGTTCTGTTTAATGTTTGTTTGTATTAAATCTTTCAAGCTTGGCTGCGAGTGAGCTTTTTTAAACAGAGGAAAAAAAATTTATTAGAATAATAACTCAGAGGTCACTTCAATTTAAGGGCATTGTCATGACATCACAGACAAATCGGCCTGCTGTAAACACTGATTTTGCATTTGATTCACTGCAGTCTAATGTTGGATTAATATTTAATCTCAGCAAGTCTGTTGTTTCCCAGTATGTTTAATTTTTCTGAGGAGAGGCACCAAAAACATTCTAGAAAACCGTTAGTTAAATTATGCATGGGTGTATACGTGTGCCTAATATTGTGGTTTGCATGTGTTACACGCACACAGAGGTTGGTGCATAGTTTGCATGCACAAGGAGGCAGAGGGGTTAGATGTTTGTGCTTGAGACTGTTCAAACTTTATAAATACTGCAATCTGGTGTAAACTGGAAGACTGAGCACGATGTTCAGCACTGACTTCAACACAGTCAGCACTTGTTGAAGTCAGACACTTGTTGAAACAGAAAACACAGTGGAGCAGCAAGGATTAAATAAAATCTGTTGCTACAGCAAATATTTCTATTTTCACAGTTTAGATTATCTATATGAGAATTTAGCTGCATCTGAAAATCAGTACACAACATGGGAGCTGACATTCGCCTGGAGGATTAAAGGAGTGTTGGAGTGACACTTAAACAGGATGGGAGAGTGAGGTCTGATCATGTGTGTGTGTGCGTGTGCGTGTGCGTGTGTGTGTGGGTGTGTGTGTTGGGGGGTGGGGGGTTCAAATGGCACAGAAGTGGTGTGTCAGTGTCCTCAGGGTGAAGGCAGGAATACAGATAAAATGCCCCTCGCAGCTGGAGTGGAGGGGTTGCATTCATGAGTGTGTCAGGGGGAGGTATGTGCTGCACACTGTCTGGGTGTGTGTGATAAAGAAACAGAGAACACTGTGGCAAGACGCATACGGGAATTAAAATGGGCATCAGCATATGTGCACAGAAACCCTCCTTTCTTTCACTCTTACACACAATCTTTCACACTTGCAACCTCGCACACACTCTGCTGCTGATTGGCTGCTCGGCACGCAACCAGACACAAGGTGCAAGCTGCCACATTTAAAAGCTATTAAGTTGTCATTACTAGCTCTGTGGCTACCCAGTGTAAGGCCTTGGGCTCTGACAACAACGGCAATCTACTGTTTTAGCATCTGAGTGCACTGTTATGAGCCCACTGCGTTCCAGAGATTAGCTGCAGCCCATATGCAAAAGATAAATCTGGTCCCACCCCTGAACTGCCATCACACAGGGAGAGCCGAGAGCACTGACGAGTGATAGTGAACAAGTAGTACGAGTCTTAACAGCACATAAGTAATTTATATTTAGGGTCTGATAAAAGCTCTACAATTCATGATAAACAACTGGTGGAGAAAATGCACAATGTAGTCAGGTTATTTGTTGGGGGGGGGGGTTGTAGTGATAATTAATTTCCTAGCATCTGCTGGTCTTTGATTTATTTGCAGTGGACATTATGACTCTTTTACAGTGTTGGTTAGTATATGTTTTATATCCACAATAGCCTTAGGACACCATCACACACAGTAAAGATAATCAACTCTGCATTAAGTGTGTAGTTTGTGCAAATGGTTGTTAGTTGCCAAACTAAAGATAATAGCCCAATGTAATGTTATTCATTAAATATGACAATTAGAGCTAATGTTTGGGACTGCAGTCTGGACACACACACACACACAAAAACTATGTATTGTTCTCCAAAGGAAAACGTTAAGAAAGGACTGCAGAGATGATTGTCATGTTTAACTGCACCACTTATGAGAAAAAACTTAAAATCACAATCAATGTTCCAAAAAAACTGGCTTACCAAATATTTGGCTGTGGATTTGTGTGTCTTATAATCAGCTCATGGCTACTAACAGCATAAAATGCTCAAATCTCCAGCCAAGCTCTCACATATTTACTTCTGTTGTCATTTAACAAGGAAACGTGAATAGAATAAAAATGACATCTCTGGTTCTTCACTTTTGATAATTGTTGTCTTAAACTGTCCTTCATTAGTTGCACGTTGGAAAATTAGTGCATGCTTTTTTAGGTTTTCTCATTCGCATTGTGTTCAGTGTAGGCAGAGCAGAGTTCAGCTTTACTGTCCAACTCATTTGTCCATGTTTGTATTTGAATTACATTAGTTAATCAATATTTGTGCCTTATTAGGCATTCATTCATGTGTAATGATTAAACTAATCATTACTGCCTGAATTTAGAGGTAATTACTAAAAAATACTGTCATAAAATGATGGATTGATCTGCTTCTCTTTGCTGAAAAATACATAGATCTATCTATGATCCTAAATGGAGAACAATTGTTGAATCTTCCTCATGTTATTTTATTTCTTGTTGTTATTTCAATTCAAGAATCAAAACAGCGCTAAAACATATTAGAAAAATGAAGCCCAAATATTGTATTTCCTGTAACATGATTCAGTGGAAACACATTGCATATATACAATTATATTGTATACATATTATAACATATTGCTGCAAGCCTTCAGTTTCTGTATGGAAAGAACAATGACTACTATTTTTACACTCCTGTTTAAACTAATTGTACTCATTTCCAGCAATTAGATGGTGACTCATGGTGGCTTTATAGTGACATGTTGACATAAAAGAAATAAATCACATGACACTGAACCCAATTGAGATGGATATTTGTTAATTAATTAACAATGCTGTGTAATTTAATCATGAATACGCTGCATGTTTTTGATATTTGCAATGAAAAATGTAGTCACTCATACTGCCAATCCCACACCAAAATCCTTTTACTTCATTGTTTTGGGTTCATGGTATAATTGTGTCTTAATGGCAGTGAAATTCATAATGCTTACATGTTATCATGCTCAATTAACAGCCAGATACACAGTTCAGGATGACAAATGTCTGTGATATATCCTATTACAGAGGCATAGTCATTACTCCAGCACCAGCAGCTGGACAACTTAACTTTGTAAATTAAAGTTGGAATGTAAATATAACAAAAATTTAATACAAAAGTCGTGTGTGTCCCTTTGATATTTATAGTATGTCAAGAGATATAATTAAGGGTTAACACCCACCCACTCACCCACACACACACACACACAATGGGCCTAGTATTCCTGTCTCTGAAATGAAAAGAGGCATTTCCAGCATGCAGTATTCATAATCTTGTTGTGTGAAATAGAGACAGCTGCCTCCATCTGTTCTCCTACTGTAAGATGCGGAGATAAAAGAGAAGAAGTAGGTGAAGAAGAGTGAATTAGGGCACATATATAATAGGAAACTGTGGTACCCCTCCCCCTCATGCAGCTATTTCTAATTCCTCTCTCTTTATCTCACTATCTCCCTGCAGGACAGCGCCACCATGCAGTTCTGTGCCAACAAGCTGGACAAGAAGGACTTCTTTGGCAAGTCAGATCCGTTCATGGTCTTCTACAGAAGCAACGAGGATGGAACGTGAGTAGTTAATGCAGTCCTCTTATTCCAAGCACTTTGAATGAAGCAGCATGTGGTTGAGGATGCAGTTTGTGGGCCACTTAGATGTAGAGGTAATGGAAAGAAACTGCTAGTGAAAGTATTTTACATTTACAGCAAAAGTAAATGGAACATTACACAGTCATGGCCAAAACATTTGGCACCTTTACACTTCTGTCAGACTATGCACCACTTCTCCTAGAAATTCATTGCACTTACAAATACATTGGTATTCACATGCTTGTTTCTTCTGGTTGCATTGAAGTAACACAGAAAAGCAAAGGGGGAAAAAAAAAAGCCAAATTTGATCTTATTCCACACAAAAAGCTCCAAAAAGCTCTATTTTGGTCTCATCTGTCCACAAGACGTTCACCCAGAAGGATTTTGGCTCCTTCAGGTAAGTCTTGGCAAACTTTAGTCTGGCCTTTTTATGTCTCTTTGTCAGCTGCGGGGTCCTCCTGGGTCTCCGATCATAGCGTCCCATTTCACAAAGCACATCATCGTCATAGAATTTTGGGGCAAAATGTCGGGCCCAGTTTCAGAAAGCTGCACAGGACAGTGACCCAATAGCACAATGACATATTTCATAAAGCCCTCAGAAATGATCAAAGACAAACTGCTGGAACGTCTGAAATTGCCAACAAAAAGTCCAGACCTTAATCTCATAGAATACATGAGAGATCTCACAACAGCAATTCAAAGAAGGCAGCCTTCAAATCTGAAAGGCCCGGAGCAGTCTGCAGAAAGAGAATGGTCCAAAATTACAGAGGAATGAGAAACCAATTCACGGCAACAGGAAGGGATTATTTCAGTTATCCATTCTAAAGTATGTAACACCAAATATTAAGTTGAGATGCCAATAATATTGTCCAGTCCAGCTTTTTCTCAACTTCTTTTTGCGTTACTTCAATGCAATTAAAATAAATAAACATGTGAATACCAAAGCAGTTCAATTGATTGTTAAATTGTAACTGCAATCGTTTTTGGAAGACGTGGTTCATTATTTGACATGCACACACTCACACATATATTTATATATAGTTTAGTTAATATATATATAAGTGACTCCTGGGCAGCAAATAGGCAAGACAACTAAATAATGTAAAAACCATAAAATCTTATTTCCTGGCATTTTTCAATGTCAGGAAGAACACTGTCAGTTTCTGAAGGATTTCACATAGGGATGCAAACACTGCTATCCCCACACACTTTCCCAGATTGCTGCTCAGCCTCCCAAGGGGCTCTCCAGTTGTGTCAGCATCAGCCCAATCTAGCCAGAGATGCTTTACACACTGCTTTGTTAGTTGTTTTTCAGCTTTTCATAGTATTTTTTTCATACATAACAGGATAGGTAATGGATCCCTGCAGAGGTGCTAGAAGTATCTTCTTTATGCCAGAGTGGGGCACAAATTAGACGACTGTGTGGCTAAAGGACTCACTGGGTTTTAAAATGCTTGAGGCATTTAGCTTAGCACAAGTGATCCAAGGCTTTGGGGGAAAAATGATCCACATTGTTGCTTTTCCAGGGGATATTTGGGGAGTATTTGATAGGAATTTATGGGGCTCTGCTCTGCAAACATTTCTGATATCAAAGCAAACCATTTGCATATCATTGTCACACTTGTGGTCAAGGGAAAAAAATTAACAACCAGAGAGAATTATAAATTTTTCCTGCTAAAACACAAAACTGGGATACAGACCAGACAGCAAATAAAGCAGGGTGCAGCCCTATTTAAATTCACATCCCTCCTGTCACTGTAGGATTTGACATTGTGTTTCCTGTTGCCTCCATCGCTTCAGTTGCATGGTTGCATGCTCCTTCTTTTATATGCATGTTTATCGCGTGATTTTCTGTTTTGTGTAATTTATAAATAACAATTAATTTTCTTCTTCTCCTTCCTCTCCTCCCTCCTTGTCCTCCTCCTCCTTTAGGTTTACTATCTGCCATAAAACAGAAGTGGTGAAAAACACATTAAATCCAGTGTGGCAGCCTTTCACTATCCCAGTACGAGCGCTCTGCAATGGAGACTACGACAGGTACAATGAACCCACCCTCCTGTTCTTTGCCCTCTCTGATCCCCGCAGCTGCTATTTATCCCTTCACTGCTGTAGTTGACTCTATATCCCTATAGTCCAATGTCCTCTGACCTGCTTGGGGTGTCCCTGTTATTATGCCGCTGTCTTTACAGAAAATCCCTGTGTGACATAAATACATCATACGTTATAACATTTTTGGTTGATTGAAATAATCTAATTAAATGAACAGTGAAGATAGTTTGTTGCCGCACTGAGTAGGAACAACATACAGCATTTAACAAGTTTGGAAGGTAATTTTGGCTTTTTTCCAGCCAGTCCAAGAAAAGAAATGCTGTAACAAAAAAATTTATCAATATGAACATACTTGTCCGCTCTTATGGTAGAAACTAGCTAACTAGCTATCTGACTAATATTTTCTAGGCCAATAAGTAGCACCACTGCTGAAGTATATCCCCATTGCTTACTTATTTCAGAGTGTCAGCCAACAATAATGCATTAGTGCTCTTGACCTGGGGAAATTTACACTCCAGCTACCCCAGCCAAACTACATTACAGTTATGTTTACCAAACACCATGTTCAATCATTATTATTAAAATTGTTCCTCTTTTAATGTTAATGCACAAGCATACATTTCCAGTTGTTTGTTTAGATTATTAGATTATATTAAAACGTATACCGGTCTAATCTTAGATCCATCCTTAAAATGCAAAGACTTCTGGCCATAAGCAGAAATGCTGCTGATTTATTTCTGCCTTCCACAGCCAGTGATAAATTTCAACTGGAACCTGCTTGCTTAGGCATCATTAAAGTATAAGACAGCTTTTACTGTGCATTCATACTAAATTCAGTCAGGTGGGGACATTAAGAAGTCAGCATGGGACAAGACCATTTCAAGCAATACACAAACTTATTTGCTTAGTTGAATAACCACATATATACAACATAAAAGTCTCATCACAGCAGTTAACATTTCAACAACATGGACAGGATACAAATCATGAGCTGATTGTTGGGAAAAGAAACAATCAGCTCGGGTCGGGTGTAAATCTGCCATGGTTTTCTTTATAAACCATTTGTGTTCCATGCAGGTATGGAAAGCACAGGCACTGAATAAATAATAGTGACAAGGTTATGTATATCTTTCGTAATAATTATACAACGAATGGCAAATTAATGTGTAAGTGCCTGGTCAACAATATTTTGACTGTAATCTAATTTGAACTGTTTATTACGCTTTGTTTACATGCTAAGTATTTTTTTTTATTTATTTTTTTTTAGTAAAATAAATGGCTGTTTTTCTCAGCAGACCCATGATTAATGTGGACACGTTATGTCAGAGTGGATAGGATTAAATTTTTCTTCCAGTTTATATGCCTGCTTCTAATTTAAGAGACAATGCTGCAGAAAACAAGCTATAACATTAAGGAGCAGTCAGGGAAGATCAAAAAGGAGTGACAGATTAATTTTGTTGGAAGAAATATTTCATGTGTCATTCTGTATTCTTTTTAGGTCTCTTCACTTCTTTCTCTCTATCTTAATTGTGTCCATCCTGTGTCCTGTGTGTAGTCAGAAAATAATAAGGGGGATGAACCAGAAAAAAACATGGTGTGTGTTGAGATAAAGATAAATTAAGATTGCATTCAATCTCAAACAAAGAAGCAGACAGGCATGGAGCTATTGATGGGATTCGTCTCAAGAAGTGATTTGATCCTTGGGAAATATTAGCCAAAGCTTTGTGACCCAGCCAATCACACATGAGTCCAAGAAGGGTCACTATATGTCAGAGCCAATAATACACAAGGGACTACACTGGGATCAAACACACTTGGCAAAATGAGCTTGTGCCATGCAAAAACACTCACACACACACCAACAGACACATGGAGGGAGAGTATGATGAAATGTGACAAGCCACAAGCTGAAACAGCCTAAAATGCTGCAAGACTTGAAATATCGCCAAGACAGTGCTATAATCAGTTATATACTGCTGCGTGGGTGAGGAATAAACTTCACTTGTGTCGGTGTTTGCATGTTATTTCTATGAGGTGGACGGAGGAAGGTCTGTCGCTCTTGTTAATTATATAGTTCTGAAGACATAGCAATAAATAACTTTTTTAACCACTTCAATGTCGCATTACCATCCAAGTGTTATCCAAACAACAAACACACTCAGCTCCTCAGGCTGTCAATGCTTTTGAGCTGTGCATCAAATGAAATAGCTGTGGTTTTTAAATTACAAATATAGTGCCAAGGAAAATGCAGCTGAATCAGTTCATACCAATTGCCTTTACTGAGATTATAAGTTTATAACAAAACAGGGAATAGATCCTTCAGTTGTTAAAGATCAGTTTGTTGAGCAAAAGAAGTGCTCAACCAGCACAGTGTCTGCAACAACTGACAAACCACAAGGATGAGGACACAATGATATGACTCTGGGGCCTGGTCACTGCAGGTTTAAAAAGATCTAGGTCTGTCCAAGCAAAGACAATCGGAGCTGTTGGCGAACCAAACCAAAGGGCAAGTCAAAGGCCAGGACAAACGGAACTAGCAAAGAGCAATAAAACAATGAAACAAACACCACAGGAGATGCAAGAGGGCTTGACATTAAGGAAGACAAACTGTCAAAGAGGAAAGGGAGCACGGATACTAAACATACCAGGAAAGGGTAGTCAATAAGGGTGGTGCAAACATTCACAATGGTGAAACAGGAGAGGGATGAAGTGAAGCAAAAACAAAACAGGAAATAGTGCAAAAATGAAAAATAACAAAAACACAATCTAGGAAGCTGGCCTGAACCAAATGATTGAACGCAGCATTAAATTAGGGCTGCATGTATCATTTGCTTTGGTCTTTATGGTCCACTGTGTGACCCAAAAACTCTTGTCAAGGGCTGAATCCAAATGTCCGCCCTCCAGACATACACACTGAACCCTCAAAGACTCTGTCATATATCTTCTGACATACTCACCAAAATCACGTCAAATGTGTGGGTCCTTAACACTAAAGTAAGAAATGCACTGACACATGACTTGGGTTTTCGATTCCATGCTGATGAATTGAAATGTCAGACACTATGCGATCTCAGAGTAGTTTCCTGTCAAATGTGATTGGGGTAAGTACAATTCTGCCTTTACATATAATTCTTAACACTGGTACTGTTCATATTATATTAACCTTAAACCTAAGACTGTGCCTTTTTAATTTAGCATATTTTAACAACCAAATTATTCAAAATAGTCTCTCTGGAAGTCCACAGAAGGGACATGACACTTACCGGAGAAAATTTGGGATCAGCATAAAACTTCAATCAATCAATCAATCTGTATTTATAGAGCACTTTTCATCCATAAAATGTAGCACAAAGTGCTTTACAAGGTTAAAAGGGATGCCCCATCCCACCCACACCCCCACATACACACACCCACCCATCCACCCACATACACCATAATGATATAGACATAATAACATGTGACTTAAAAAAACTTGAACGTGAACTAAATTTACATAATAAAATTTTATATCCAAATGAAGAGTAAAAGACTAAATTAATTAGAAAATCAATTAAATGTATTGTTATTTTATAAAAATATTGCTTTGGGGCACATCCAGATAAACTATTCTCAAGGGCCATTAAACAACTACAGAAGAGTACATAATTAAAAGAGCTTCAGTCAAACCTCAAATGGTGTAAATATTATTGAAATACATAATTAGTTTTATGTGTTTATTTCGACACTTGAGGACATTACATTCTCCCCATTGCTCCACACTGTCACTGATGTGACCTGTTTGTCTCTCTGGTTGAGCAGAAGCTTAAATTGAAGTCACGTGATATATTCACTTACTTACTCCGATTTGTTACACTTGGTTGCATTTTGTTTTATTGATATGACAACTTCCCTATCAGTGAATGGTAAAAAACACAAAAAACAGCATATCTATTAAGTTACATTGTGTTTCCATTAAGCATTCAATTCTGTTTCAATTCAAGTTGAATATGTGCATAAAAACAGTTGGATATAAATGATGGAGTCACACAAGACACTGATTACTTGTACAGGAGACCCCTCCATGTTTATTGCTGCTGTATCTGGATGGAGGTTTGATGCTTGTTTCTTACTGATTCTTTCCTGGGTTGGCGCTGGAACGTCTCTCTCTCTCTTCTTTCAAAAACAGCTTATCAATTGAAAGTGTTAATTTCTACAAGGATCTGGCTGGAAGAGCTACTAGTGATTTGTTTTGCTCTAATTCGATCAGTATGGACATACTTTCCGTCTGACTGTCCCATCAGACAGCTTAAAAGGTAACAAAGGGAGAGGTAAGTTGTCTGCTTAAAGAGATGATGCATACTTTCCACCTATTGCGTGACTTTTTTCTCCTATGGATATGAGCGTAGGTAGCTGAAAAACAGTGCTGCACTCTATTCTTTCTGCTTGAATTAAGTGTCAATTACTTTGAAATGTTCTAGATGTGAGATCAATTTTAAACTTGATTGTATTTTTTTTATATATACTTATAGCATGTGGAAGGGTGCGCACTCGACTTCCTTGTTACATAAAGCAATGACTGTCCCTTTGGGGTGTGTGTGGAGTTGATTGTAGATCTCGACTGAGCTGATTTGAGCTGGCTACCTTTCATTCCTTTTTTCTCAGGCCAGTGTAGTGATGCATATTCATTTTGCATGGAGTGTTAAGTGCTGCTCACAAACATCGGCAAACACAGTTCTTTTTGGAAATTGTTACGAACAGAGGTTTAGCTTGTTTATTAAAATACTTTACTCTCTTTTTTTGTTGGCACAGCTATCACTCAGAATTTTCTTCTGCAACCCTCTGCATTTCACCATAAAATCTCTAAGAGGCAAAGAGATGCTTATGGGAAACAATACGGCCCAGATCTGATTCATTGCTAAGGGCTATCAGTTTAAGTCAGATCTGTTAGTAACCTAAATTGCCTTGCAAACACACAGACGAGAATGAAAACACCAACATCTTCCAACTCTGTTGATTGGTCTTGGTTGGTGGTGCTTTGATTAGGTAAACTGTCCCGCAAGTGACAGGATCCAGTTGCATCGATAGTGACAGCAGACTACATTTTGGCAAAGAAGAAGAAAATATATGCAAAGGCAAACAAAGAATAGGGAAAGTAATTGGTGAAGAGGCAACAAAGAGAGTGGAAAAATGTAGGATACCAGCTAACAGGCAGCAAAGGCAAGTATATTTGTAGCATAACAAAAGGGCGAAACACTGAAATCCAATATGTCAAAGGCCGGTTCCAGGTGAGTAAGTCGAGGGGAAGAGTGAATGTGAAAATTCAAGACAGAAATGGAGGGCATGTCCAAGTTGTTAGTAGTTCAGCTCAACATTTGATGTGTGAGGAATTTAAAATTCTTTCCATCTCTCTATATATAAATTCTTAACAGCACATATATACAGTGTTTTTTAAGGTGGTATGTAATTTAATGCAGATAGTTCATTAAAAACATCAAAAGAATCAACTCCTCCTCATTAACACGGTAGATCTGCTCAAATATAGTCTATTTTGATATTTGGCGGGAGATCACAGCCAGATCTGTGTAATTGGGACTGAAGGATTGTTGAGTGTCAAATGCTGTCTCCTTTTTTTTCTCTCAATTATATGCACCTCCATTACAGAGGATGAGTCACATTCATTAAAGATGCCTCCGAATACTAGATATCTGTGGCAGATTAGTTTTGGAGTGTATATTGTTCAGAGGGTTCAAGGGGCCTCTCGAGGGTCTGGGGACCTGAGTCCAGCTCTAACTTAGGAAACACAGATTTGAGTCTCTCAGTTGGCATGATGGCAGCCTCCATCTCCTTTGTTTTACTAGTCAATTTCATTTCATTATATACCGGGGAAGTATGTTGTAATCTTCTTTCTGCCATCTTTTTTTTTTTTCTATCTGTCTCTATTTTAACCCATTTCCTTTATTTTGCCACGCTGGTTGAGAAGCATCATGTTTCATCCACCCAGGTGACAGGCACTTTTTTCTCTAGCTCATAGCTTTGAAGATAACCTCAAAGAGCAAACTGTAACCAAGGACTGACAGGGGCCAGGTGGCAGCGAGGAAGTTGGGCTTATTTCAGGCATCTTTAAATTCCTCAGTGACAGGAAAAACTCTCTGATGTGCTGCTTGCTTTCATTTTCTTTGGATCTGGGCTGGTGTCAGTACCTGTGTACGATGAAGTGGGTAGAGCAGCGGAGACATGGGGGTGATATCAATGTGACTCAGGAATGAAAATGCCAAAAGTTTTTTTTTTTTTTCTTCACTCTGCAGGGACATTATATCTGCTACATTTGTGTAAAATATCATCTGTGTGTCTTTTTTTTTTTTTTGACGTTTCTTGTTGGAAGTTAACATGGGCTGCAGTTTTGAGGTTACAATTTTTGGTGGAAGTCCCTAATGCAAGTTGGCATTTTCTTTTGTACTGTGCAGCCTTGTTTAGAAGCTGTAGAGTATCCCAGGTTGTTGGATTTTGGGGTTTGTCCTTAAGCTCTTTGATTACACTGAATTTCATTCAGTCATTAACATGTTCACTGTAGGGCCGATGTGATGAGCCTTGTCTATTTATCAATGAAGACTCCTAGGCTTCAGAGACTGACATGAAACAAGCGCACACACCTGTTGCTGCTGTTTCCTGTCCGTGTTAATTACAAAAGCCTAAATGAAGTAAATGAAGTTATTGTAGGGAGTGAGGTTGTTTTTCCCCAGGGTGAAAACATCAAATTCAATTCCTGAAAAGAAGTTTCAGGCACATGGTTCAAATGTTATGGGTGTTTTCCTAGGTCATTTCATTTTATTTATTTCTTTTAAGCTATCTTATATGTTCTGTCTTTGCATGGGTGGAAAATGAATATGACAGAATGTTCAAACTTAGTTTCATCAGCTCATCATGACATTTTCCCAGTAATGCTGTGAGGCGTCAAGCTGTGTATTGGTAAAACTCGGAGGATGGCAATGCTTTCTGAAGAGAGGTGGTGTACATGCAGGAAAACGTGCTGTTGTCTTGCCATATTTAGTAGGTTAGACTGACATTCCTTGTTACATTACTGATCTTTCTGTTTGTGCTTTTGGAGTCATCTTAGCCAAACCCCCTTTTCAGAAGCATAGCAACATAACTAAATGAGCTCTGTTTAGATAGTTTATTTATCGTCTAACTCTAGATGAATATCTTGACTCTGAGATGACTGTGTAACCTTTTCAGCTCTATGCAAACTGACAATTTGAATAATAAGTCTTTTGAGATATATTTTGCTATATTGTCCGAGTTCATATTGACTGGTATGTGGCCATACTTTAGGACAACTTTATATATTATAAGTGGATGTTTTTAACACCTTTTTCATGAAACTGTGAGATTATGTAACTGACTGTTTCCATCTACCATTCTCCTTTAAAGCCTAACCTGACTGTATGGATGGGGCTGTTTTTTAATTACAGAACAATCAAGGTGGAGGTGTATGACTGGGATCGGGATGGCAGGTAAGTGTGACTGCTTGGATTGTGGAAGAAGTTTTTAAAAGTAAATATAAAATTCAAGAACATGTGTAATCTACATATAGGTAAATTCAAAGGGAAAAAAATCATAAATATTCAGCCAAGAAATACATAGTTTCCCCGTCGCACAGTTCCATTTCATCCTGTTATTTATGCTATTTCTTTGTTCACTTTTACTCCCTCTCACAGCCACGACTTCATCGGAGACTTCACGACCAGCTACCGAGAGCTAGCTCGAGGGCAGAGTCAGTTCAATGTATACGAGGTGAGAAATTCCAGCAGTTCAACAGAAAAAAAATAAAACTGTTGGCTCCTGAGATATGGATTCCCTGTATGTTGGGTGTTCTAGAGGATTTCTGACAGGAGTGACATTTCAGTCTCTGACATCACCATTTCCCATTACTCTAGCAAATTCCTGTCTGTAGATATCTCCTGCTCCTTCAGTACACACATGCATTTTTTTTCAAGCAGTTACAAAATAGGCTTTTCCTTTTATCTCTAATTCTGTAGTGTCTGTACATATCACTCCACCTTCCTCTTTCTTCTGCCCATGTTCTTCTTTTCAAAATCCAAGATTTTGTCAGTATAGTCACCTGGGTGTCGACAGATGTAGAAACGGAACTACAGTATTAGCAGCAGCAGCGTGAAACAGGATTAATAGCAGAACAATCCAGGGATTTAGAATTATCATAGCTATTTCTCAGTACTTCTTATGAGATAGTTTACCATGACTCTTAATAGCATACAATATGGCTCCTTATGCAAATTACAACCACAGCTCTTTTAAATATTTCATGCTACGTTTCCAGGTTGATGGGCAAAGTCCTACATTTACAGAAATCAGTCCTTATTTTTTCCAGAAGACAATTGGTTTTTAAAATTTATGAGGGAATGAGCTCTTGTGACCATTTGTGAGACCATTTAATCTCACAATTGCAAGTCAAAATATTAGCAAAAATTAAGGACGTGTCAATACTTCCATGCCCGTGTGGTTCAGTGACCTTTAGCTGGAGGACAAATACCTGTCTTTTGGATGTCAGCTCTATTATATGCTACTCTTGATTCCTCCCTACCTCCCAGCAAGACCGAAAGGCCCTTTAGTTTTTGCATCAGCAGATTGTTCAGTGTGTCAGACAAATTGCCATCCCTCCATGTTAAATTAGGGGCTGTCACTTTCATGCCTAGCAGCCACAGAGAATCAAATTAATGAGCAGAGACGTCTTTGGTGTCCAAATTGACATTTCTCTCGTTCTGGAGCGGATACAATACTGGTAAATGTATGTAGTGCTCCATAAGGCTCACTGATTGATGCTTTACATTCATGTTTAGTGGCTTGATTGAGGATTAAAGTGTTTCTATATTAAGTGCTTATATGTGATTGCACATGAGCTACACTTATCTGTTTCATCTACTTCTTGACATGCCATGCACATACACTTCTTTTGTGAATTTGTTGGAAAAGAAGAATTTAGTAAAGAACAGAGTATCCTTATTTGTTGAAAAGAGCGAGATGAGTAACAAAGTTTCAGTGTGAACACATTTAACAATGCATACTTGCAAATGTGAATTATTAGAAAGACTTATGATTGCAAGCTAATAATGTTGCATTTAATTGGAAAGATTAAAGATTAAATGGTTTTGTCACAGTTTGAATAAAAGGTTTTTGGGTAAAGAGGGCAGCCAAGTAAACACTTCTATCAATTTTGTGCTTTAATATACTTTTACTTATGTAAAAATATAAAAAATGTACCAAGATCCAATGTACCCATCATTGTTTATCTTTTAGGTCATAAACACCAAGAAGAAAATGAAGAAAAAGAAATATGTCAACTCTGGAACAGTAAGTATGCCTCTGGCAGCTAATCAGGACTTGCACTGTGCCTTTTAGCTCCCTTCTGATAAATGATTCCTTCTTTAATTATCATGCAAGTCCTGGTTCCTTGGAAATAGATGCCAATCTGTTCTTTGTCCTCATTTTAAAGAGCAAAAAATAGCTTTGTTGATTTAGCAATTTTGAAATTCAGCAGTTGCTGGGTGTATAAGTACTACCTGTGCACACACTGGCTTACCTCCAGAGTCGATGGCAACTGCTGACTTGAACGCTATCAAGCTGGTATTTAAACTGTATAAATGTAGCCCAACTGGAAGTTAAATATTGAAATATTTTGAGATCCTGAATGAAAGTTTTTCATTAGCTTTAAACCATAATCATCAAAAATTAAAACAAAAGAGCTTAAAAATATTTCATTCTTTGTGAAAAAAATTTAAAATATTTCAAAATATTAACTTTTTATTTGAATTTAAATAAAAAAAACCTTTTGCATGATATTGTAATTTTATGAAATGCACCTGTATTTTGATGTTTTGAGAAATGTACAGGTGTGTAGTTTGTAAAGACAACTAGAAGCAGTAACTGGGACAAAAGGAAAGATGAAAGCACTACAGGACTTGAAGGACACTGTGAGAAAGCACAGTGGGCAATGCCAAAACCCACTTGAGACACCTAATTTTCACACAAATTTACCTAGCAATGAGGACATGTGCAAGTAATGCATACAAATCTATTTTATCATGTCTTCAAATTTGTCCTCTGGTAATATAAAGGAATCAATCATTAGAAAGCAGCTGCTTCACATCTTTTTCCCAGGAGAGCATCGTGTGCTGAACCCAGTGGAGAAACTTTTTTTAAAATTATTGTTTAAGAAGCAAATAACAGGACTATTGTGTTTAATCAGATCTGTCCTTGTATTTCAGGTGACACTGCTCTCATTCTCAGTGGAGTCAGAGTTCACATTCTTAGATTACATCAAAGGGGGGTGAGTTGAATGACTATCTGCATACTTTACCTTTAATGGTCTTTATCTTCTGTTTTTGTAATGTTCAAATCAAATGCTGTGGTTAAACATGGGACGGTGAAATTTGTCCAGTTAAACAGGGGCAGCAAAATGGGTGTAATCCTTAAATTCAAGCCAATGAACCAATCACACATTTCTTTCACGTTCATGTCTGCCTGCGCAGAGTGAGGCGTTCATTCAAGATTCTGAGTAATGCTAAGAGTTATTATGAGGCTATGCAGGCTCCTACTGCATTTGGAAACAAGATTGATAAGCAGCAAAGTAAGTAATTGTAGTTAAGTTTTGGGCCATAAAACCAAAAACAGTTGGAAAACCCTAAAAAGGGCCATTAATAGTTAAAGTGTTACTTAATGGTCTATATATGTCGTTAAGCTCTTCAACTAATATAAAGCCATTTTATGTGGTTTTATATTCTATGTGTTTAAACCCTATACCAGTCCCAAATACATTGCTGACATGTGGCAAAAAAACACACAAATTATTGTAACAGAGAATACAGCCCAATAATTGTTCTTTATGGATTATTTTGTTTTCATCGCAGATTTAATAACAACTTTAAAAACAGTTTTCAAATGATAATTCTGCTTAATTACAGTAGCAGTGGCTGGCAGAGGTTACTGCAAAATAACAGTGATGAGATTGTAATGAAAAAGGGAAATTATCCTTTAAAGTATTACTGACACATGCAAAAGTCTAGTAAGTCATATAAGAAAGTCATCTTGGTGGTAATTTTGTATCAAAAGAATTATTAAAATCAATGTATGAGTAGTTTTCATTAAAGTTTGTAATAAAATTTATATAGTGCAGTCCTTATTTGTAATATAACCAGAAATACAGGGCTCCATTGCAAGTTTAGTGAACTGAATTATAAGTTCACAGCAATAAAATGCCAAATAAATTTTTAATGAGCAGTCTGAAGGAGAGAGTATTCATAGAAAGAATCGGGTTCTGACCTTATAGTTTTAGAGCAGGAGGTAGATGTGAATATCAAGTACTTCTCAGGTGAAGTGTGTCTTTCAGACAAGCTGGGTTCTGCTTTGATGTCCCCTGTCCCATCGCAGCAGTTAGCCTGTCAGGGGTTTTCCCAGGCTGTAGCAAGCCTGACAAGTGTGACAGGATTCACTGAAAGTTCCTGATAACTTCAAGGTTTATAGGTCCCCCTCCATAAATATCCTCCTCATCAGTCGATGCTAAATGACACATCAGAGATCTACTTCTTGCCAAAATGGAGGCTATTAAGAAAATGGAAAAAAATTAAGCAAGTGTGTCACATAAACTGCCCAACCTGTTCGTTGCTTGGAAAAGGTGAATCACCACATCTTTCTGTGCTGACTGTGCCAGCTGAGGCACTTTTTGGTAGTATTTTACAGCTTTCACTATGATGAGAAGTGAACTCTGAAAGCTTTTATGTCTGATTTAACTACCACTGTAATCATAAGAGGACAATAATAATTTAGCTGTTGAGATAGCTCAAAAGCATTTCACCTTAGTCTCCACTGAGCAAAATGAAATGTCATCAGACATGTTGATTCGTCTCACTCTCAAAGTCTGCAGCACTTCGACTGAGAGGACAAGATATGCCTGAAACATAATGACAGAAACCTCTACACTGATTACGGCTCAGTGGCCTCATGTCAGGTTAATAATTTGAACACTACCTTTTACCAGCCCAGAATTTGAATTAGGCTGAAGTGGTGTTATGAAAAGGAAAAGCTGAAAAGCTGAGAGCTGTTCACCCTTCAAAAGAGTGACATGAGTCTGACAACTATGTCTGAGCTTTTTTTGAGATTTGATCTTTAGTTAAAAGGCTTAAAGTGTGGATGTGTGGGACTCAGCAGCTAAAACTTATATTTTAGAGAAGGCAAAAAAGTGGAAGAAAAACATTTCCTAGCGCAGTACGTAGCGTTTTCTAACATGACTTTCACGTTTAGATATATTCCAAATTCATGAATTAATAAAGTTAGATTTAATTAATGCTGAGGTTAGCAGGGTCAGGCTGTGACATATTCACTGTCCCCACCCTAAACTGAAAGGTTAATGGGAATCTTTAACTCATTCATTTCATTTAGCATTCCTCCGTCTTCCTCTCTGGTGGCTCTCATCAATAATGAGAGGCAGTCATTCAGCCCCTGAAGGCCTCGTCTCATTGTCGTAAATTAGCAAAATTAGCAAGAAGAGGGGGGTACTTCATCAGCAGGGAAAATTGGATTATGATTTGCTCTTAAGTGCTCCATCAGACTAATCAGCTTGTTACCAAGCTCTGGCGCTTCAGCACCTCCTGTTACTTCTCATCATGGAAGTGAAAGTCAGATAAACCAGTGGGCAAAATCAGTTAAATTCTATTGAAATGCACACAAAGAAGAAATGGCGATGATATTAAATATCGATTTCTTTTTAACCATAACAACATCAGAAATAATTGTCACTTTTGCTGGCTGATGTTTCTCCGTTTTAAAAATAATTTGTTCTGTTTTTTTACAGACTGTGTGTGTCTGTGTGAGTGACTGCTGGAATTTGATGAGGCCTGTCACGTTGTCATGGGCAGCTGTTCTGTCATTGATGTTTTTCAGTGTCCGCCTCTCTATCTCCCTTCTAGGACTCAGATCAATTTCACTGTGGCCATTGATTTCACAGCATCTAATGGTGAGTGATAGTAACGGTAAAGTGTGCAAGAACAGATTGTAGTGCTCTTTGTCTGTGGCATGTCCAATTTCCGAATCAATCACACACACAGGCTGTGTGGTTCACACATGGTCACCTATAAACAATAGTCTTTTCTAGAAAGCTCCAAATAATGTGTCAGTGTACACTAAACTAGAAAGGTGCTCCAAAGTAAAAACTTCTGCTGAGACTAATGTCAATTAATGTTCACCTGATTTCAGGGAAACTAACTCACACTCAAGTTTATTCATTTAACTTTTTGAGTGACCGAGATCCGTCTCAAAGTTTGATGGATTCTGTGTTCCATCCCTTCTTTAACTGAATATGTTGGTTTGAGGAATCCTGTTAATTGTGATCAGTGGCAGAGGCAAATAAGAATGAATTTTATTAATGTCTTGCACTGCAGAGAATGTGCAGAAGAACAATATATTCATTGTCTTGTAATTGTACCTCCTCCACCACAATGACCTCATGACTGACTGATCAACAGGTAACCCTTCTCAGTCCACTTCGCTACATTACATGAACCCGTATCAGCTGAACGCCTACGCCATGGCCCTGAAGGCTGTTGGGGAGATCATTCAGGACTACGACAGTGACAAGATGTTTCCCGCTCTGGGCTTTGGAGCCAAACTGCCCCCTGATGGACGAGTATCACATGAATTCCCCTTGGTGAAGTCAACCTCATCCAATTTTATTTATTTATTTATTTATTTGGTCAAGGCTACTTCAACAGCTTTTTTTTTTTTTTTGCATGACCTTGTAATATGAAACAAGTAAACTATGTCTGATTAAACCAGTGTACTTTAATTAGGATGTTGCTGCTTCTTGGTTGATAAATGTAGTGATCCAGACCATGAAATTGATTTTCTCTTTATTTGCACCACACTCTCCTCTCTAGAATGGAAACATGGAAAATCCATACTGCAATGGTATCGAAGGCATTTTAGAGGCATACCACCAGAGTCTGAAGACAGTGCAGCTCTACGGGCCAACGAACTTCGCTCCTGTGGTGAACCATGTGGCCAGGTGAGCAAACAATGCAGGGGACTGTATAAGGCCAAGAAAAGCACTAACATGAAAGCAGATTATTATTATTATTTCTTACTTTTTCTGTAAATGTAAGACCTTTATGATTTAGTCCACCAACTTCCACACAAGGATCCACTTCCCTTAGTCAAGTTTATTAATATGAAGCACATAATAAAACATTTACAATCCTCATTTATGATTTTCTTTTTAGTTTGGTTCTACCTCATCTATTTGGATTTTCCTTCGTGTGACTTTTTCTGCTTGAAAGTCTTATATTTTGATTTATAATATACATTATTAGTAAGACCAATCCAAAATCTAGCTTGAAATTGTTTAGAAGCAAATTGATCAAAAATTTATAAAGAATCTTTTTTTTTTTTATTTCTTTTATACTTTTAAGTTATTAAGGATATAGAAATGGGAATATATTTTACTGCTGGACTTATCTGGCCTTATTCCATGCTGTACGCTGACAGTATCTTTCCTGCAAAACACAATGTACAAGATGTGACATGCTTGCATATGAATTTAGATGACAGCTATCAAAAGAGTGACAGATTTAGTTGATGAGACAAATGACAAGTGGGCCATTAACATGTACTGACATATTACTCACAGTTAGCAACTTGAAAAAGTACGAGGTTTCAGGATCTAAGTGGATTCTCACGACCCACGAGCCCACCGCCACCTCTTACTGTCTCCGTTATTGAGCCACAGCCAAACAATTCTCCATCTGATTACACCAATGCTCTGTTGTAATTAAAAATGTCACTCTGATAAAATGGAGTCACAGTTTTCAAATAAGAGGTGGGGAAGCATCAGTGGGGGAGTACACAACCATCATTAGTATTCAGCATCTGAATAGGTGAAGTCAAGTAAGAAGAGATTTTAACAAAGGTGTTAATTTGTTAATCAAAGAGCATAGACCAGATTTGTTTTATACTTGATTGTTTGGTCTGATTAATCATCAGGCATTTTATGTGTTATCTGAGCTACGGCAACAACAAACATCATTTGTATTGAATTTGCATGTTGACATGCATCACACTGGCACTGTCATGGATTTATTTCCTATATTGATCTTTATATTTGTTTTTGTCATAAGGCCTTTTCTTTTTTTCTCTACATGTGTGTGTGTGTCGGTAGGTATGCAGCAGCGGTCCAGGACGGCTCCCAGTACTTTGTGCTCCTTATCATCACAGATGGTGTCATTTCTGATATGGCCCAGACCAAAGAGGCCATTGTAAATGTAAGAATGAGAAAGGGGGGGTGCAACATGCTATCCTGCACTTACTAAGGCTAGATAGGAAGGCAGATCAAAGATAACAACTTTGTATTGAAGAAAGCTGTGAAAAGAAGGTTCTGAAGCACCAGTTTTGTGATATGCTCATTTGCTTTTTGTCAAGGTTTTGGATGACAAGATTTATTTTTTTCTCTTAAATCTTTAGGTTAAACACAAAACTATCTTATTATAAATACACTGAAAATAGAATTTAAAAAAACATTTTCTTGTCACTATCCAAACCAAACAAAGTCAGTGTTGGCTGACATGAACCTATTGTTGAGGACAATGTTTGGAAACCTCCTGCTTGCAAAAGCTCTCTCAAACAACTGCCCTTTAAACCAAACTTCATAATTTTCCCCCTCCAATTATACAAATGAGATAAATCAACATAAAACACGTTGGTTCTTTGTGTTAAGCTAAGCAGCTGCTGTCTGTAGCTTTATATCTAATAGACAGACATTGGGCTAGTATCCATCTTCTCATCCAACTCTTTTCAAGAGAGCAGGAAAATGTATTTCCCAAACTATGCAACTTTTCAGTGTAAGTGAATCGCTCAGTTATTTTTTCCAGGAATCAGGGATTCATCAAGAAATAATGAAAAATTCCCAACACAATTATCTATGGCAGTATTTGTGCAGTAGCTCCTGTTATTAAATTTGCAATCATGTATCATGACAAGCAGAAAATACTTCTCTGCATACGAAGAGCATAAACCAGCAAAGCATATCATTTATCACTTAAATGATGAATTGTTTCAACTCTGTTAAATTATTGAATGAGAAGTTGTTCTGCAAACTCCAAAACTTCACACAAGTGATACTTTATGCTGGAACTCTCACAATCAATTTATAGACAATACAATTCACTGACTACTACGCCCAAGTAGGTCATGTCACAGGAAATACTTTTGTTTCATTGCGAATCAATGTACAAATGTTCCCTTCTTACCACAAAAACTACACACTATTAAAACTGAAGAGGAAACAGTTATAAAACACAAATAATATTGCTGCCTCAGTAAATTAAAAAAACAATATTGTGCTTTATCCCTCTGAGCTTTTCCCAAAACTTGTCCTAACTCTTTTTCCCCTCCCACCTTTAAATAGCAAGTAGCTGGCTTCCTTTTCCTCTCCTTGGTCTCTTCCTCTTTTCTCCATTCTTCCTCCTCCTCTTCAACCTGCCGCAGGCACAGAACACCCAGCAGACTGGATTTAAAGGGAATTTGCGACTGTTAGTCAAAACATTAGAACAGCCACACCTTCCTTTTAAGATCTTGCCTGCTGCTCTATCTCACTGCTTCCAGTCTGACTGTCTACTGATGCTTGATGCTTCCACCGCTTGTCTCTTTTGCTCTATGGATCCCGGGCAAGGGAGGACACAGTGCTGAGGTTATATAAGCTGTTCCCCATACTTATTCATGCTAGAAGGTATCTTCAAGAAAGAGCAAGAAGAGTGACAGAAAGTGTCAATGTTCACAACTCAGAACATCCAGAGCGGGTTTGCATTTTTATGTGCAGGGTTTTCTCTCTTCTTTTTTTATTTTTTTGATTTTTGTTTTGTTTAACATGTAGGCATGGGGCAGGGCAGTTTGGGAGTGTCTGCGTCCCGCTTATGTTTTCAGTAGCAGACCCGTGTGGTGGAATAGAGGGTTTTTATCAGTCCCAACAGAATCTGCTATACTACCAAAATGCAGCACAAATTAATCAGTCAGCATCCTGCCTCCTCTGCTCACAGCCCAGGTCCCTCAGCTGCTTCTTTCTCTCTGTGTAGGTGTTGGACTCCCTCACTCATTGAACACAAAGACTTTTGCTATCACTCTCATCTCATCCCCTTTTAAAGATCAAAATCTCTTTGTCTTCAACTGATCTCTGCATACTTCTGTCACCACACTCACACACTAATTTTATACCAAAATCTCTTGCTGCCTTTGATCCCCCCCCCCCATCCCTTTCTCATCTTTTTGTTTTATCTCCCAGTGCTTTGTGTGCCATCTTTGTCAATGCCAGGACCTACCAAAAGCTCTTTACCCATTTTCACTTTATGTTTGAGGCTGAATTTTGTCATGTAAGAAGTAATGCGAAACAAAGGTTAGTGTGGAGAAGACATTTATGTACACATGGGTGGTCTTTGTGGATTGATTTCTTCATTAAGCCCTTTGATTTTGCAGTCTTGGTTTGGGTTGCTGTTGTTGCAGTGGAATGAATCCAGAAACAGCTTTTGTAGTTTCCACATATACGCCACAGCAGCAAGCACCGGCTACACCTCTATATAAACCATTTAGTGGGCTCAAATTTCCAAATCCTATTCACAGCAGTTATTATATATACTCATTAACTTGTCACTGTAACTGTACAATTTCACTTCCTGCATATTATAAAGTTATGCTTAATGTCCAATAGTTGACAGTTTGTTTGTTTTTTTTGTTTTTTTTTTATTAACACTTTTTTACCCTTGTTTTACCACATGTGGCATAAATGACTGAGATAACTAGCAGTTACCATCAAAATCTCTGTTATTTAAAATAAATGAGTGACTGATTTCAGTGGTAGACAAAAAGAGCTTGTGCTTTTTGGCCAGCTAACAAAACTTTTGCCAGCTGAAATGATAGTTGTTAGTGGCAGATTTAATGAGATATAATTAGCCTGATAATAAAGATAACATTAGCTGCAAAAATTGGTTGACAGTACTATTTTGGGCAGATTTTCAAATGTTTCTCACTGATTTGTTTCAAAGCAGAAACTCAGTGAAAGTGTGCCAATGTACATGATAAGCTAAAAGTACACGTCCTTGCCACATAGGTAGCCCAGTCACCAGTTTGTTATCTAAATAGAAAACGCATAGATAAAGAGTCAGCATTGTTCTTGTGTTGCTATAAAACTGGAAAGTCCAAGTGGTAAACGTATGAAGAAAAAAAATATACGCTGAGAGTATTATTTTGTTCTAATGTCTCTGTTTGGCCAATTTTTTATAATATCTTTGTTAAAAGATAAAAGATATTGCAAATAGCTACTAACATTAGTCAAACCTCTGACAGAAACCAGTACCAGCCTCCTCAAAGCAGAAAAACATTACTCCATGAATATGCCAGTAATTAACTTCTTTTTTTTTATATAACCTGAAAATCAAAGGAACTGCCTGAAGCGTTGCTAATTCAGCCTGTTCATGTAAAAAACATTTTTAATGCTAAAATTATCCCTGCAAAAAGACAAACTCTGAACACAGTTCCTCTAAAAGAGAAGTAATTAGCCATGAAGCCAGTTCACTGAGCAATCTACCAATTGCTTATCAGATTTATGTAGGTAAACACTGTTTGCTCCAATCCTTTGACTCGCACTGTTTTGCTTTTTGTTTGTTTTCAGGAAAAGCAAAAGTCTAGCTTTTTAACTGTGGTGTCTCTCTTTCTACAAGTGTCTATATGTGACATTTCCATATGTGATGAATTCAAAAGCCTGATATTTGTATCAGGTACTCAGCCGTGATTGGACAATTGTGGTTTCAGGGAGGAGTTTAGTTAACAGTTGGTTGTTCTAGTAGGCTTATTTTTTTAATGATGCCACCAAGACATACTGAGTCACCAAAAGCACTCAATCAGGTGGAAATTCATCTGCCCACTGCCATCACTCCTCTTACATTAGTGTCTGTTTTCACTGACATTTGCTAACATGAATAAGTTACTAATCTCAGCGGCCCCTGGGCATGTGCAACTACATTAATTACCCCATTGGCTAGCAGCAGATTCAGTATGTGGTTAGTGAAGTTCTCAGTGAAGAACTTCAAAAAACTTAGGCGGAGGGAACGGAAAAGTCAGTCTGCATTTAGGAGCATCAGTTTTCTCACTCTGCTGCCTTAATGACCGTTGTCAGAGCTTAGGACAGAGGATCTAGTGATTTCTGTCTGTACAAATATCCTCAAACCTGTCTGTCTGTGTGAGTGTGCGTGCATGCACAGCTACATGTGCAAGGACACGGGTCAACCAAAGCTTGCAAATGCATGACATTTGGTTTTAAGCGCTCAACCAGAGTGAGTTATTGAATTAATGAGTGTTCATTGACACTTTATTTTATTGTCTTATTAGACACTATCTCCGCTGCCAGTCAGTGGCAGGAGAATGGCAAAAGTGGTGCATGGTAGATTGCCAGATTATTTTTAGTGGCATTTTATGCTCTGATATATGCATATGACTTCAGATATGCACACACACAAACACAAGTGTGTGTTTATGTGTGCATGTGCGTGGGAGGACAGGCACTGACAGAGGTTGTGTTGAACACCAATAATAGCGCTGATATGCTGCTGGTGATGCACTGTCGACAGAGGCGGCTTTGATCCCTGTGGCAATAGGAGGTTGCCTGATTGCCACAGTACATTTGTCTTGTGCCAGAGATAAAACTGCACTTGTTATAACAGCTTTGTGAAAATATGTGACTGCAGGAAACTCATTAAACATAATAGCAGCTTTTGCATTGAGCATTTATGTTGCCATTTATCTGGAAATTACAACAACAAGCACTTACATGGCCTGCCAGAGAGCAATACTCTCACCTCGGTGCCTAATTTGTAAAGTATGAGTTCCTGGAACGTACAGGAGGGGGGAGTTGTAGTATCATGTTGAAGTTGTTGTTTAAACTGAGAATATTAGCAGCACGGCCAGCAGCCACGATGGGCTGCCCTACCTGAAGATGAACATGTCAGGTGTGCTGTTTGTAGCTACAGGTATTGGGTTGATTTGTCGCTGTCAAATATGAGCTTGTGCATTAAGTAGCCAATGTGCATTTGGGAGGCAATCAATAAAATGTCAAAGAGGACAGTGTGTGTGTGAGTGAGGCAGAAAGAGTGTCGCTTAGATGAAAAGTGTGTGTAATTCCTGGTAAAATGATACTTACAACATGTAAGTTGTAACATTGTCTTTTCTGCCCTCACCCCTAAAACTGGCACAGCTTAGAGGTTGTGTCTCGCTTGTCTTCCTCAAAACTTTTACCCAAACATCACCACTGCTGAAAATATGGGCCTATCTTAAGCAGGAAAACAACATAAATAGGAATTAAAGACTATCAAGACAGATAATAAAAAAAATATGCTATTAGACAACATTTCTTTATCCTATTTATTTTATAAGGACACAGGAGGTGCTGGATCCAAATAAACAGGGGCTCGTCTCAGTGTGAGAGGTCCTGGAACATGTTCCAGCAAGCTACGACACAAATTAAGCCCCGATGTCACTCAAACCAAAATTTGGTGATCTCTTATCTTCTCATCTATTGTCATCACCAGGGCACCCGGAAACGCATAAGTGGTTGAAGATGAATGAATGAATGAAAATATCAGCATATTAGCACTACCAGCTGGTATTAGCATTTAACTGAAACCCCCACTGTGCCCAATTACAGCCTCACAGAGCTTTAGAAAGGTTTTTTCTGGTTAAACTTGAACCGTAAAGTCAATGGGCCATATTTTATGAATGTTGCAGGGAGGAATGCAAGTGTCCTTTCTTGTTTCACACCAATGCATGTGTGATTTTCCTGCCCAGAGACCACGTTGTTTGAATAGGAGATACACCAGCATGCCCCAGATGAGGTGCAGCCCGACAATTTATTATTATGCTGTATCTAAGGGTAGATTTTCCATCGAAATATTTTCTCATTTAGAGGACAGTTGTGATACCAGTGCTAACATCTGAATTGCCTCAAATGCTGCCTATATCAGCCAATGGTGAGAATGCAAGTCTATGCACCAATAAACATGCAATTTATAAATATAAGCAATTAGGTTTCACACCCAGATAAAATGGCTGCAAAGAAGTCATTCTTTAATCTCAAAGGTTCACATCCGGCTTTCATTCATGTGTTCATGGTTCACAATCGGTTGACTCTGCCATATAATTATGAGGGCAGTCATATCGTAGGGTATACAGCACAAACTGTACTAGGGGTGGGATTCTTTTACTATCTCACGATTTGATTTGATTAAGATTTTTGGGGCTACGATTCGATTCAAAATCAATTTTCGATTCAAAACGATTTGATTCATTATGATTTCTGCTTCAATCTATAGGTGTGCGAAGGATCCTCATGTTCTACTCCAGTCTGCTATAAAACCGGTGATAACGGAATCACGGAATTAGACATTAAAAACGGAATTCATGATAAACATGGAATAACAGAACTGGCCGACATTTTACATAAACGTTTTTTTTTTTTCCCGGAATAAAAAGGAACGTATCTGTCGGGAAAATGCTCCGCGAGGGTCACTAATAATGCACGCCCCCGTACCCATGAATGAATAAATAAATGAATTAATGTACGGTTAACGCTGTCACCCCGCAATAAGAAGGGCGCGGTTTGATTCCCGGTGGTGGCACTTGAACATGTCTAGGTTAATTGGTGACTTGATGTAAATATATGTGTTGACCTGAGCAGCACGGTGGCGTAGTGGTTAACGCTGTCGCCCCACAATAAGAAGGGCGTGGTTCGATTCCCAGTGGGGGTTAATTGGGCTGCAGCAAGGAGCAGCGACCAGATCCCTGCAGAGAGGAGAGATCAGACCAGACAAGACGGGACAAGACCAGCTACTAGAGACTAGTCCGGACCCCTCCAGAGACTAGAGACAAGACTAGATGAGAGACCAGACCGGACCCCTGCAGAGAGTAGAGACTAGATCAGAGACTGGACCCCTCCAGAGACTAGAGAATAGACCAGATCAGACGAGACACCGGACCCCCCCCCCCCCCCCCCCCAGAGACTAGACCAGAGTTTATAGTGGATATTCCCACAAGGTTGTGGGACGTATGCTTTATTGTTATGATTTTGCTTAAATGTGTGGAAGCATTAAAGTTTTCAGGTATAACTAAAGAAATTGTCTATATTTCATTACTTAAAACACTGTCTCTGGGTTAAATTTGCGTAAAATGTTAAAAACGGAATTCTCAAAAATTAAAAACCGAGAAAAAAAAACAACGAATATGGGAAAAATTTAAATGGAATTTAGGAAAAAATAAAACAGATTTTATAGGGCTCTAGGTAAAAACCAAAATGAGTCCAAATCTTTGCCTTCAACGAGGACGGGGCTGGTTGAATCTCTCTTTCCTCCATTATTGTAGTTTCCTCCTTGTTTTGGTGCTTACTGCGCATGTGTATGTTCCAGAACCGGCTCCGTGGTGACTTCAGGACGTCCCGCATACAAAATGGAGGCAGACAGCCTGCGGATTTGTTCTATTTTTTTTTTTTTTTTATCAATTTTGGGACATTTTAAATCGATTCTGAATCGTACTAAATGAGAATCGCAATTCTTTTATGAATCGATTTTTTGGCACACCCCTACTGTACACAGAGTGTTCTTTGACTCGGTGTGGTTGGGAGTGGCTGGGCAGGTCACTGAGGATGGTCGCTGTACTGACTAACAGGCACCTCCTCCCTTTCCCTCCTCTCCTGGCTCACAAATGCCATCATCTAATCTAATCTCTTTTGCACGTGTCGCAGGCTATCATTATGTTGATCCAGGTTACATATTCTAGGGTTAAATCAGTCATCTGTTTATGCTTTATACATAAAAGAAATTTAATACTGATACTACTCCCCTATGGTTGTCAATCACTTGTGTTGTCTGTGAATATAATCTCCACTATCACTTTGTCCTAACTGGCATTGAGAGTGTACACACACTGAGTGCCATTCCAAGATTCAGAGACATAAAATATCTGGGCAGAGGAAAGCATAAACACATCCTCTCTTGCTCTCTAACTCACCTTCTTTTGTCTCTGTGCAGAGAGAAAAGGTCATTGAGCTATTTAAAGGCTGATACAGAACATTAGTGTGGCTGTAATCTACATGGGCAAATATGTAAGTGCCATAATGTCTGATCTACAGCCAGTGAGCTGTACAGGTCAGTGGTGATGTGGACAAGCTCCTTTCCCCTTCCTGAATAATAGAAAAGTTAATTTTATGCTGTATGTTTTCTGTCACTTACTCTCTTTTGATTTCTCTGCAGGGTGCCAAGCTCCCCATGTCCATAATCATAGTTGGAGTGGGTCAGGCTGAGTTTGACGGTATGTAGACTCGTTTTAATTTAAGATGGTCATAAATATTGTATACAAGGTAAGCACATTCAACACATTTAAAATGCCATATTTTTTAAAAAGTAACAAAAATTGTTATATTCAGATGTGTTTATACCATCTACATAAAGTCAGTAAAACATAATACAAGAGCCAATATTAACATTTTAATTCATACATGCACTACATTATACCCAGCACTAACCTTTGTATCACTAATTCAGAGAAATGCCCAAGAGAAAATGACTGTACAAACTCATTTCAGCTGGTAAAGCATTGAGTGCGTAGGTGGATGCAGGCATAATCGTGGACGAAAGGGCTGAGGTTAATTGCTGGGTTTGCGGTGTTTAGTGTGATGATTCTAAATTGCACAGAGACGATAACAAAGGACTTATTAGGTGATTAGACATGCAATAAAGATAGATTAAAGCTGCAGTGGTCAACATCCTTTCTCTTCCTGATGCTCAAGCTAATATGTATGGCATTGTGATGAAAAATGGTACAATAACTAAATCTCCACATCAGCACTACGTCATCTTTGTTTCTGCTCATGGTGGCTTATGTTGCATGGCCCTCACTCTGTGTATGCATGTGTCCCCCAGCTATGGTGGAGCTGGATGGTGATGACATCAGGATCTCATCCCGAGGGAAACTGGCAGAAAGAGATATTGTTCAGGTGACTGCTCATCATCCTTCCCATAATGACAGAAACTCGGTATTCCCTGCAGATGTGGAGAAACTGGACAGCAGAAAGAATGGGGTCAAAGTTTACAGAATTTAAAAGGAATCACTCTGCTATCTCAACATCCAGATACAGTAGAGAAGAAATGTTTATTAAATTCGGAATATAAAGTATTAACTACGTTAAGTCATTTACATTCGTACCATTAACTCAGTGGTACCTTTGTCACTGCTGATGCTGATGTTTTTATTCACAAAACTAACCTTTCTATTTTCATGGTGTGGGCGCTGTGAATACGTGACTACGCCATGTAGTGATTTATAGTGCAACTGGACCATTGACAAATATTTTGACCATCATCTACAAAGTAAACTGACCATAAAATGAGATATTGCTCATCTTGTGGATGATTTCTAAACAGTCTCCCTGATGTGCTCTGACAAATGATACAGACATATAAGGCAGAGAAATAGAAAAAAATGACTGAGGATGAATAAGACTTATCTTTTCACTGATTTCATTCCTGTCACTCCTGAGGGAAGCCAGTGCAAAGGATTAGTGACAGGACAGCTTCTTAAAGCTGACAGATGTTGGCTAACATTGAGGCTTCAACATGATCCCTCTGGGTTTTTCCAATCAGAATACAATACTGCTCCTAAAACCTACTAGTGTACATTGTTAAGAAGTAACATAAGCTTTCCAAGAATCACAGCACTGGTCCAGAAACCCAAGATGTTGTCAAACACAGCTTCTTCTCTTTTCCCTCAGTTTGTTCCATTCAGAGATTATATGGACCGGACAGGCAACCACGTATTAAGCATGGCTCGGCTCGCCAAAGACGTGCTAGCAGAGATCCCCGACCAGTTCATCTCCTATATGAAAAGCCGGGGGATCAAACCTAACCCAGCGCCACCTCCCTACACACCACCCGGACACACACATCACCACACACAGATCTGAAGCCCTCTGCCCCGATGGAGGGCTGACAGTGTTAAACAGCAACTCAGAGTCCACAGAGTATGGAAGCTCTCTACCTCCTGTTTTTTGGTGCAAATAGAGACAACGCACCAGGAAATGGGTGTTGAATTTTGTGCCGTATGCTCCCAGTGACTATTGGAGCAGCATTTCTTTGTTTTGTTTATTTTGTTCTTTTGTTTGTTTGTTTGTTTTTGTTTTTCTGTGATATATTCATTTGCCTGGTTTCTCTTGAGGAGAAAAGAGGCTGCAGTCTTTAAGGGACTCATTGGTTAACGCCTTTTAATCAACACTGAGGCAGTGACTGTTTCACAACTAATTTGACAGCAGGTTGGTTTAAAAAGGTCATGTTGTGGTTAAAACTTGTGCCTGTCTGTGGTTGTCTCTCTAAGTGTATCGGGACATGTGAACTTTGACCAATGCCTTGCTAGTCAGTCATTTGTGTGGCCTGATGCAGTGATATTTTTTAGGCACCTTTTTCCCTTCTGGAATTAGTTTTTATACTTGGGGATTCTATATGTATTGGCTAATGCCTCAGTTACAATGGAGGAAAAACTACAGGTGGGTAGTTTATAGTTTATTACGTTCAACATTATCAGGCTTTTCATACCACGAGGTATCACCTCTGATCTTCTTTACTAATTGAATGTTTATAAGAGCATGTTGTTTGAGAATTTAATTCCCCATATCCAGAATATTTATTCTCAGATATTATTCAGACTGGCATGGATGTTTGATAGATCATTTTTGAATACCATCAACTCCATTTCAAAGTGGTCACCCATTATTTTTATGTTATTACATATAAGAAGCACAACCTGTCTCTACACCAACATTTATGATAATGCTACAGGTTTATCATATGAAATGCCATAATATTAAATACAAACCACAAAATTTATTCACGCAAGTCAAATATCTTTGTACTGCAATTTAACGTAAAATACTACTGAAACGGGCGTGTTTAGGGTTCTCATTCAGTGCAGATACATCCCCACAGAGGACATCCCCCAACATGAGTAATAATTGATGAGTTCTAAATGTATTAATTACAAAATATATTGGCACGTAAGTAAAAGACATAAAATGTAAAAGGAGAGGAAAACAGGCACATTATATTAAAAATCTTGTATTTTTTAAATAAAAAGCAGGGAAAGCAGCCCTGACCTCCAAATGTTAACAATGAGCATTTGCTATCATTTGGTGGTATACACCACTATAGCATAACATAAACAGGGATAATAAGAGCCGAAATTAGGAGCTAATATCGGTGACCTGCTCTGTCTGTAGTCAGTTCTCAATATGCAGTTCCAATATTGTTTTTGTTTTGGTAGATATGATATATTTCTGTTACATCAAAATACCACATTCCTATTGACATGCAGAAAACATTGACAGTGGGTGTTCTTCTACGTTAGGAGCATAAGTAGATGGTATGGAGAAACTGGAAGAGGGAAGGAATTGAAAGGGCTCATATCTCATTTTTGCCCGATAGCCTGACAGTGGGTTAATCCAGCCCTGACACAATCCCACACACACAGAAATGGGAGTTCCCAGTGGTCACACATCAACAGCCACATAACCTCTGCTGTCATTAACTTCACGCTTTAAGTCTGCAGAGCCAGTGCGCCTCTTTGGGCTTCAGGTTTCGCAAGTCTCTGGTGACAGACGTGGTAGCCAGAGCTTCACTGCTTTCGTTACATTCGGGATGTAAAAAATTCTTTCAGATGTAAACACATTATCGATCCATCAGTTCATAGTTTTCAGTCACGTGACTCGTGCTGACCCCTGGAGGGCAAAAAAACCGGGTCCAAGATGGCGGCTAACACTGGAAATGCCAGAGAGCAACAACGCAAACCTGTCAATTTCCAAACGGTTTCAAGCCACGACTATTTAATTCATCTCTCTAAAGAAGAAAACACAAGATATAAGATTAATCTACAAGTTTTGGGCACGTGCGACCCACACACGGCACCCGCCGCAGTATTTCAGTCGTTAAAAACAGCGAAGTCCCTGCCAGACCTCCGATTCAGCGATGTTTCCATTTATCTTGTGGAGAATCCCTCCCCTTACACTGCCGCCAGGATGACAGCATACAAAAGTACGGACAGTTATGAGGATTTTCAATCTGGATGGGTCAATAATGCTGCCGTTTGGGAGGTGAAGGGCAAGAAATTCTTCATTGTCAAAGCAAAGGTGAGTGCCAGCGTTAGCTAACGTTGATGTGGGTCGTTAGTGTCAGTTCACTTCTAGGGCAGTAGTGACAATGCATGAATATTTTGGTTAGCTTGACAGTACGGTACCTTATAACATAAATCTAATCCCAAATGTCAGGTAAACCATTCCTACAGTTTAAATGACCCACTGTTGACAGCTTGGGTTGCTGTGGAGAAAGAGGGACTGGTGTGATTTGGCCACTGCACCTGTATGGCAGGTTTGGGGAAAAGTGTTGTCATATAGCTGCCATACTCTACGCTTTGGTAGCAGCTATGAACAAACTTTACCTTTGATGAAATGTTCGCTGCAAAGACGTGTGTACTTCGATGGTTGCCATTCTTTGCCCTCCTCGGGGATGGAGGCACGTCTTCAGACACAATCTCCTCCTCTCTGGGTTTTCTTTCTCAGACGGGATTCTGTTAAAGCACAACCCAGGCTTGTCTGCTTGTCGATTTGTGCAGCCAATTGCACAGCAACTATCCGGCATTTTGGTAAAAGTTAAGCCAAAATTAGCAAAAAAAAAAAAGTAGCTTGCGGGCAACGGACAGGCAGAGGAAGTAGCGTCTTTTGCCCTCCAGGGGGGCGTTCCCACAATGATGTGGCGTCACGTGAAAACTATGAATGGCATCTTTTGTAATTCTACTGCTTATTACCAGCTGATATGTCAGTTCAGTGTGAGTGGACAAAAGCAAAATGGCTTCCACATAGCAAATTCAATTTCACCTCAATACCACAGTAATGAAGATACGAGAGGCATCTGCGCGCAATGCAACAACATTCCCTGTCCATGTGTAGCCTTAGAAAAAGATCACAAAGCTGAGAGAATCTAAAAGGGTATGACCAATATAATTCACCAAAACCACAGGGTACGTACAGGAGTGTAAAAGCCACCAGAAGAAGAGAGGTTTTTGATAAAGGTACAAAATACAATAAACCATTCAGATCTCATCATATTGTTTCTTCTCTATTCATTTTTTTTTCATTGTTAAAATGAACATTGTATATTAGCTACATTGACAACCTTACCACAATGAGGCTTGAACATGCGGGGCAGGACCATCCTAAATTCAAAAATGATCATGAAGAAAACTGACAGCAGATATACACATACTGCAGAGAAGGATTTCCATTGGACACAGCTTCTCAATTTATTTTTTTTGTTTATTCTAAAACTGAAATGGCTCAACTAGGATTGCACAGATCAGATTGTTGATAAGTTTGATTGACAAATTCATGGATCCTGGAGGATGAATGGAAATGGAAAAATCAAAACTGGTGGCATTCCGGCCACTCTTACCGTTATTTTTAGTGGGCATTACTGTGTGTTAGCAGACTACCACGCTGATCTAAGATGGTAAACAATGCCTGATAAACATCAGCATCATCATCATGAGCATGTTAGCATGTTTTATAAATTAACACGTTCACCTTTAATTCAACTTTTTTACAACTTTTTTGCTAAAGCCATCACTGGCAAAAGTAAAACGTAAAGGCAACGCTACAGTTGTGATAGTGGACTGTAGACAGTGTCGTTCCCTTGTAAACTGACAAAATAAAACTGATAAAGAATTAATCTTAGCAGATTGGATTTTATTCAAATGTTTAATGTAGTAAACTGAAGGCCTTAATGACATAAAAGGCAGCCACTCAAACTCATTCAGCCTTGTACTGAAAAGCCATTCAGGTGTTTAAGTATGGCTCTCAGGGAGAAGAGAGAAAATTAGTTAATGGCGGTACAAAATGCAAACAACAATTTGCTTGTAGACCTTTGAGTGGCAACAGTGAAGTGTGAGAATATACAATTTCCGTTCAAAAAGTCGAGTTTAATGCTACTAACTGGTTTGCATGTAGATCAGCACTCACAAGGAATGCTTCTTGTATATGTCCAATGCACTTTGGAGATCATCACTCCTCAGCCTCTTCATTTATTTCTGTGCTTCATTTATTTTTGGAGTGTGTATGAACACACCACCACTCCAGCTATCCATGTCATTACGATGACTTTGTGCCCACTTTAAGCTTTAAGTTCGACTGCATGTTCTCTCGGGGTACGATGAGAGTGTTTCACGCCATGTCACCATCTGTAAAATAGGAATCAGCCCAACCAGATTACATGCATGTCTGTGCCAAACATGGCAGTAAGCTCTGTGGACTGTTTGCTACTTCTCTCTTGTGCCTGGGTCTTCAAACATTTCTTGTCACACCAGTGATTAAAAAAACTGTAGCTACTTACATGTTACAGTTAAAATATTTTTTCGTGATTTTTTTAAATTTTTTTTTTTGGAGGGGGGGGGGGGTCTAATTCCACAGTTTCTCGCTGTTATTTATATCTCTTGAGTTTTCTGATTTGCATGACTCCCTAATTTCCTTTTCGTTTTTATTGTACATGATTATTGTCATATGGTGGGTTGTGAAATGCTTTGTATTGGATTGCCTTAAATGAAAATGAATTAAAAAAATGATTACTTTTATTAAAGTTCTTGGAGTCTTATCCTTTGATTTCAGTAGGAAGTGTTGTTGTAATTAGTGACTGAAAAGAAGAAATTAAAATCAGGCTTCTAGTTGCTGATCAGCTCAGAGGGGCCAAGTACCGACATCTTGACAACGTATCAATTTCATATGAAGTTTGCATTTGTCTTCTTCAAATTCATATCAACTTACTGGTTGATGTTCAAAGCTGATCCAAAACTACCCTGGTGCATTTTGAATATCATCTTTAAAGTGAGGTGGGATAGGATCCTACAGGTTCTTCATTTCCAAACTTTTAACAAGGTTTACTCTGATTTGTTCTTGGTTTGAGCCTCTCTTTCATAGTAAGGGTTAACTGGACAACAGCAATGTGATTTTCCTACTGGGTCATCAGAATTAGTGCAAAATGTTTAAGATGCTGAATGAAAAGTTTAAATTACTACCCCTCGGTGCATGTGTCAGCAGTGAGAACGTTTGAAAATATACATTTTTTGCAAACGCAAAAATTACCTTTATGATAATTAGTTTGTTTCTAGGCTACCTAAATGTGATTAGTAAATTTACCTATATTACTATTTACAATTCAGTTCAAATGACCGACATCCTTATTGGTGTATTTTGACCAAAATTGTGCCTTGACAAGATAATGTTTTGAAAATTTAGTAAAGAAAACTTAGGAGACACGGTCAGACATTCAGATGGTCCATTAAACTAGAAAAGAGTTCTGAGTTATTCTTTAAGAAGAAAACAAAACCCTTCTGAAAATGCAAATATTGTGTAGCACTTGAATACGTGATCAGCTCTTTTCCCAGAATGACCAAGTCTCTGGTGGATTTCTAAGTTTTCTCAAAGTTTCTCTTCACCAACATAGGGAGCAAACTTAGAAACATCCTGAGTTTCTTTTCCATCATGCAATCCAATATTCAGTTTGCATGATGTTCTATGTGCATGCCTTGACTCAGCATTTTGTGGTGGGGGTTGCAGGGGTGACAGCCATCATAAAACTGCATCAAACTAAAATACCTTGACTTAAATCCCCTCTCTGCAGCAGAATACCACCGCTCTCAAAATTGCAGGTTGTGTATGCATGACGAGAAAAATGCCTCATGAGAATAAAACATACACTATCATGTCAGCTCATCAACTTCCTGAGAAAAACTAATTTAACTTCCAGCCACTTTACTTAGCTTTACTTAGCTTTGAGATACACTTCAAAATACTCTGGAGTCAATTTCTTTTGTGGGTCAAAAATAATAGGGTCGTGGTGCAGAAGAACAGTCATTTACAAAAATTTCTGATATATGTTTTATACTAGATGACTATTTTGTTGAAAGGCTGAAAGAATATACAGACTGAAACTAAAGAATTTGAAAATCTGTTAAATAAAATGTGAAACTCTCCTCAGACGTCTTCTTAGTGTGTCAGTGCTCTTTGCTGCATTGTTCCTGTCTATCAACAAGCTCACACACTTGTTTGTATAATAGAGTATATAATGTGTATTTCACAAACAACAAAAACCTCAGGGTAAGAATATCACATGAATATAACTCTTAAAAATTCAGGAACAATAAAACAGGTGTGCAAGTAACACACCAGTTGTAACACATAATTCCACAAAATGTATCAAGCACAAAAGTGAAGAATTCACACCCAGTGGCCTCAGTTTTTGAAACTGAATGCACAGTAGAGAAAGCATCAACCCAGCTTACACTTTTTATGATAAGTAAGTAAACAAGCTGCTGGTTAGTCTGACATTTAGGCCATTTAAGAGTGATATCAGCCTTATTTTTTAACTAACTCTGGCGCTGAACATCACCAGTTTACCCACAACTCCAACTACAAATCACATATAATGTACAAACATTAGTGTGTTGGTGAATTTTTGATAAAGATGTCACTTGAAATCTATTTTGCCCCTTTAAACTTAGCTTCTGAGCTCAGGAAGTTTATTAATTCAATAGTTCTGAACCAAGGTACTTGGTATTTGGACCAAGTACCTTGGCAAAATTAAGATTGTCTAAATTAAGTCTGCAGTTATTATTTCAGTAGGATACACGTTAGTTATGTATGTTTGTTAGTTGGTTTTTGTTGTTTGTTTGTTTGTTGTTTTATTTTCAAGTTAAAATAACAGGGAAAGGATTTAATGTCTCTGATGTGTTATTAAGGCTCCTCCTAGAGTCGAATTCCTCTAAAAGATTCCTCCGTGCACTCTATGTTCAGATCTTTCAAATGTCTCGCAGACATTAACACCTGTAATAGCATCTATTTTAGTTCATGCACATTGAATATTTGGCTTGATTGTTGTTTGCTGCATGGCAGGCATCAAACAATACAGCATACTGACAGATGGTTGGCCTTTAACCTTTCTGCATCAGCGGTGTGGCCGAACTCAGGAGCTCTCTCAGCCTCCTACAAATGAGATGATGATGGCAGGAGCAGCTTGCATGTTAACAACTATCTGACAACTGCCCGAAAACCAGTTATACGCCCTGGCAGTCATTGGTGTCATCAAATGGCTGCCTAATAACACAGATGCTCATCTGAATTAAGCCCTGAACATGTCAACTGAGTGAATCTGCGATGGACGCGTGACCTGTCCAAGGAGTATCCCGCCCTCGCCCAGTGTGAGCTGGGATTGGCTCCAGCACCCCCCGTGACCCAGAAACAGATAAGTGAAAACCCTAAAAACTGATGCTTTTGTTCTTTATGTTTTAGAAATGTTAAATAGTAATGTATTGCTCTCTTTCAAGCACAAGAACAATTTAAGTTGCCAGAGATGGTATAGCTCACTGTTGTATCACAGCTGCATATCCAAGAAATTCTCCAACCTGAAAGACTGTGTATGAATTTCTCTCACCCTGACATGGAAAGGTCATGGTACAAAAATAAATAGATAAATGATACTGTGTTGAATGGTCAGTTTGAAATAATAAACAAACTCTGTTCTCTTGGGTGTTATTGACCCATTCAACTTCAGTATCTGAAGCCCATGAAAAGGAATAAATGATCCTGGTATCCCTGCACTGTTTCCTCAATGTTATGACAAATTAAATGAGTAAATATTGACCTAACACAACACTGAAGAAATCTTCTCTAAATTGGAAAATGTGTATTTCTAGAAATGTTCAGATCTCTGGAACCATCTTTGTGAGGTTATTATGTTACTGTACAGTTTTACAGTGATTCATACATCAACAGACAGGCAGGCTTTAATAGTTGCACACAATCATAAAGCTGCAGGCAACAATGAGCAAACCAGTAGCATGATTATGCATGTTCGCATAAAGTTATAAATTCCCAAGATAATCTTTCTCCAACACTTAAAACTTTTATCATCTACAGAGGGTGCTGACTTTGTTGTTGTTGTTGTTGTTGTTTTTAAACTCAATATCACTGGAGCACCAGCCTGTGCCAGGGAAGTTGTGAGCTCATTATCAATTAAATTTTTGCTCTTCAATGAAACCCACTCCTTAAGTCTCCTCTGCTGCCTAGAGTCTCACTCTGTCTATCACGAGCCTGTCTGGCCCAGCCTCAGAGACAACAGCCCCAAGAGGTTTGGACAATGACTGGATCGCTACCCTGCTTGCTCATCACAGTTACCAAGACCAGGTTTTTATTCTGATCTGTGCACCTTATTTAAATCCAAAAGTGTGTGATCATATCAAGTGCTGTGTCTGGAAAACTTAATATATGCAGATGATGCAGCATAAAGTATTAACATTTTTTGGGCTAGGTGGGAATCAGCAGTTGCTGATTGCTGATTCTTTACTGTTGTACGCCGCAGCTGGACAAACTGGTGGAAAGAGCTGGCCCTGCAACTGGAACCAGTTTAGACTCACTGGGAGCAAGAGGAAGGCAGAAACCATCTTTAAATACTCAGACCACCCACCTCATGACAGCCCAGTGGATCAGAGAAACCACAACAGTGGACTGTTAATCCATCTCTGATGCAGGACGGAAAGACACAGGAAGGTCATTCATTCCCACTGCCATCAGACTTTACAACTGTAGAAGGTAGCATACCAAACAGCAGTGATTAATAAAGGGATTCTAATTCTTAATCTGACTCTACAGTGCCTACAGCTACAGCTGAGGATTCAACATCTAGTTGCTATGCACAGGAACTGGCTGCTCTCAGAATAGAAGATGCCAGATGAGGTGAACAAATGTTGAGTCTGACCTACATGGAAAGGACCTCAGGTAAAACCACATGCAAGTAGGTAGTACAGCTGAAATTTCCAAAGGTTTTCAGATGTCATGCTTGATAGGAAAAGCCACTAGAAAGCAAAAAAAGTGTGTTTCTGTGATCTACCTTCTAACAGAGTTACATATCATCTGCTTTCAGGCTTAATTGGTGACTTTTGTCTCCAAGGGCTTTGGTTTTGCTGAGCGGAGTTACAACAACAAATAAAAACAAATGATCCGCCATTTGAAAAGGTCAGTCGCATCCAGACAAAAAGGGATAGCTACTAACGTCATGTGGAACTGTATCATAAACAATATAATCCATGTAAGATGGCACAGCCAGGTCACAGTGTAGATATTCAGCTGGACAGCAGAACTGAAAAAAAAAGAGGTTTTATTTTGACTCAAAAGCTTCTTCTTGAAAAAGGTGAAAAGATTAAGCCAAGTGGCGTCCTATCTTGGTCAGGAGACAAATTCCCCGTTTTCCTAGCTTTCCATCCAATTACATGGGGATTTATAAACTGGGGAGGAAGTGACAACTGTTCTGACAAAGGGATAATTAGTAACAGAGAACAAGTAGCTGTGTCTAATCCTTGAGAATTAATGAATAGACTTGAAAATCCATGTTTGTTTCCTCCAGAGAATCAACACACCAAAATACACACAATTAAAAGATAAGTCCCAACCATCAATGGTATTTTTACTGTATTGTGTAAATGTAACCCCACTGTCTCCCATTGCCCAGTCTGTGCTGAATAATTCATGAGCTGGTGCCTGGTGTCAATCTAGAAACAGAAACTAACAACAAATTATAATTCCTTCTCCTTTTTACAGAGTGACGTCCATGTGTGCTGCCAGTATGATAATTACTCCCCCAAAAGAAAACACAAACTCAACGCAGCAGAGGCTGGGGAGTCACAGGAATAAACAAAGTTAGAAACAGAGCTCAACATCAGCTGTTATTTCAAAAACTGGGCTATAAATATTACCATTCCAAACAAAGCACCGAGTGGAATATAACATCGAATAACCAGAGATGGATAAATCTGATACAAGTAAATCACAGAATATGCAGCAGGATTAGGGAAAGTTGTCTTTGATATGCAGCAGATAATCAAACAGCACATTTTCATGCGAAACAACAAGCCAAGAGCACGTCATCTCCGCTCATGGCATGTTATATTCTCTCCTGTTCTAGTCTACAGCAGTGCTGTAGACTAGAACAGGAGAGAACAGAGGCCATACTGAGTCTGCAATATTAATGGCAACCAGAGGAGATCTGAGTTCGCAGTGAACCAATGCAAAATTCTCAACAAAAAAAAAAAAAAAAGGCAACAATCCAAAGGGGAAAAAATTCAGCCCCAGAGCACTCACAATAATCAAACATGAATATTTATATTTCACGATTAGGTTATTTACTGTAACGGCAGGGAAACAGCATTATGATGAGTTGATAAAAAGAAAAAACAAACACCACCAAAGCAAAACAAGGTCATGCATTACCACACACTACTACAGCCATGCAAAAGTGCAACTGCGCATACAGCAGCGTCATATTGCCCAGAATGTAAACCTAAGACCAAAACACCTGAGCCAAAAGTTTCTTTATTGTAACAAGCTAACCTTGTTGATGAGAAGTGCTGATCTCAGGCGTATCAGGGGAGGATTAATCCACTTATAGCAGAACATCTATGGACTCTTGGCTTGATGTGAGGTCAAATACTCGGCCAGTTATCACAAGAACTGTGCAGCCACAGTAGATAACATAACTGAGCCCAAGAGTGGCCGCTTGAATGCCCACCACACTGAAAATGCATGTTTCATAGATGTCACAATAGATCACACTTAACAGTATCAGGAGTCTTTAGCCTATTATGTAAGCACCTGTACAGTAGAGAACAACAGGACCTATGGAACACAAAATATACATGAAAAAATTATTAAACTAGAAATTTAGAAGAGAATATGTATCAAAAGAGACATTTAAAACCAGAACTATGTGCTTTGTGAAACATAGCAGGTGAAATTGGGTGGAATAATGTAGGGTGCCATGCTGGGACTATAGTGACGGCATTGGAGGGGAAAAAAACATCATCAGTGAAGAACTAATGAAAAGCAACAACACCTGCAGCTGTGGATCAGGTATTTCATTAAACAGAGCCTGAGGAGAGGATCCCAGCTAAGCTGAAAAGAACTGAAAGCCTCTTATTTTTACCTTTCGTCTTTCCTGTATACTGATTCAAAAGCAGCAGAAATGACTCCCTTTGGTCCCACAATCACGTACCAAGAACACAAACTCACACCATACACCCCAAAACATAATTAGCCTCATTTAATGGGGGAAGACACACACATGTAGATTCTATGGCCTTACCACAGCAAAGGTATTCCCCTGTCTATACAGCATATATTTCTTTAAGAGTTCAAAAGAAAGTCTCTCCTTATACTTGGTATATTCTTGTCCCACTTTTTTATGCAATCGCCTGCACTTATTCATTATTTACACCAAGGCACCCTACTGAACTGAAGTTGTACTGATGCCCGCTTTGGATAAAAGTACAGTTGCTCATTAAAGGTAAATATTTTTTCCACTTTCTTTTATTACATGACAAAGCTCAAAATTATTGGTGATATAAATGATAAATAACTGCACTAAATAACCACAGATCCTGCAGTGACCTTATGTTTAATGTAGTTTGAGATTCTCAGCCTTACATACTCACATGAGAACCAATCATACCCTCAACAGGTGAAGCATGGGCTAATAAATGTGAATTCTGGTATAAAGGAGTAACTTTGATTTGTTGATTATTTCATTTTTGGAAGCCAGTGTTGTGTGTGTTACAGTTACACTGACTCCAGTGTGTCACACGAAGACACAGATTTGACTGTGACATCCCCACTGATTATCCTGGTCCATGGTTCTTAATCAAGCATTTATTCTTTCAGAAGAGATAGAATTGCATGACTGAGCAACCCAATTTTCATCTCATCATCTGTCATGGTAGAATATGTGTGGAATGTGTGAAAGATGCAGACTCTTTCATTGTTGCACAATTGTATCATATCCCACTTCAATATTTCAAATTTCAATGTATATCCATCCATCTAGCCATCGATTCATCTTCATCCACTTATCCGGGGTCGGGTCGCGGGGAAATATGTATATATATTTATATATATAGTTCCTTTTTTATTTTTCATTTCTTTCTGTCTTTCCCTTGTCCAAGTTTGAAACATCGGAGTCAAATTCTTAGTATTTTTACGCATACCTGGCAATAAAACTATTTCTGATTCTGATATGCATTGCATCTGCCCCTATAGTGCAATGGGATTTTTTTTTTTTTTTTGCTGAACATATCTTCAACAGCAACAAAATCTGATAAGAAGCCAGCAGCTGTTCAGTTAATCAAAAGAAACACACTCCTTAATAATTTTGATATAAATATTGAGGGTGGATTGTTAGGTTATGGTAAAGACCCTTTTTAACACCATAGCTGGTCTGTAGCATAACTTCTCCTGATTCTGTCTGATGCCGAGAGGGACTTTCGCTGAAGTGGGAAAGGTTGTGTTTAGACAACTGAAACAGTTTTACAAGACGCAGCTGAGCTCAACTGGTGGAAAAAAGGGAATGGGATTGGAGAACATGCTGATTGGTGTTTAGCTCCTGTGTGGAGAGAAAGGCAGGAGGCTAAATAGTGTGATGAGGAATGAAGTATTCTTGAGTCTGTTTCAGTGGTATAAACAAAGAATATTTAACTAATAAGAACTGAAAAAATGTTGACTGGAATGCATTTTGTTGACAAAGTTGCGTGTCTGTGCATGCAAACGTTTTCATAAGTGAGCACAGCAGGTCTTTACGCTAGTTTCCAGCTGCTGAAAGCAGGAATATGAATAATATATTTGTTGCAGAAAAAAATAGAATTGTGTTGTATCAGTGTGTGTGTGTGTGTGTGTCTATGTCTATGTGTGCACGAGAGAGATCCAGGGTGGGGCAGCACTCTCAAAATTGTCAGTGGGTGAATGTTGCCACCATCTGGGGATGAAGTGCACACACAGGTTGTGTACGTGTGTGTGTCTGACCATCCCTCAGGTGATCTATGGGTCAAACTGTTCCACATTAATTTACAGTATGTAATCAAGCATATAAGTATTCCATATCTCATCCATAAACATTTCCGTATCTAATCGTTGTGTCGGTATAATGGCATAAATTCAGGTTGCCTCACTTCTGCACGGACTGGAGTTCCCTTGATGGGAGCAACAACAATAACATTAGCATATGAAAGCAATCAGTAGCATCTGATAGTTTATCTCTTCCTGCACTGTCTATGAACTACTGTTTACTTGCTGAATGATGCCGTAATAGAGCAGTAGAACTACAGTTTCTGCTTCCAGAGACAGTAATTCTCAGTGTATTTATGTTTGTGGTTGTCTTATGTCTATTGTTGCTTATTACATCTCATTTTGGTCTTGGTAAAAAAAAAACTTTATTTACAGTCTCTTTGTGGTTGTTTTGCAGTTGTGGTAAATTAATCATTATTATTATTATTGTTGTTCTAAATAACAACATGAAGACGAACAGAATTCAGAGCTTGCATTTTGTTTTAGAAAAACAAATAATTGTAATAGCATGGCGATAGTGCATCAGAGTTCATTTAAGTTTCTCTTTCTTTTCATTGCACTTCCTCATTTGCAAGAAATTCTTGTTTTCCTCAGTACACCATCCAACCCTGAATTGTACTCTGGCTTTGTGACCTCACGCTTAAAGTTATCCTCCCACTCCCCTCATGACGCAGACTGCCAGCTCAGCTCTTGAGAAAGTAAACAGCTCAGAACTTCTTTAATCTCTTGCTTCACAAGGCCAACTTGACTACACCATACTCCCTATAATGATAATCCTACCCCGTAATTACTAACAATAATGGTGTTGTTGTTGTTGGTGATGCTTTTATTTTCAGCTCCAAGTATGACATTATGTGCCAGCATATGTGCTTCCTGAAAAATGGAGAAAGATTGCATACACATTCATACATAGCATTCGTTTCCGGTAAACATGTGGCAATCATCTGGTAAAAGTTTATGCTGTGATCCAGGTTGGACTTTATGGGGGTAATGGACTAAAAGGAAACTTCAGGTAAGGTGTGACGAATGCGCCCGGACCGGAAACGGTGCAGCACCGTATTCAGTCCGACCTCTCCTCCACTGAAGCGGTGAGACGCAGTGATGGCTCCGGCAGAGACGGCCAGGGTGGAGCAACAGACCAGAGATATAATTCTGTGTCTGTTTGAGGAGGACGGAGGCAGTTCAGAGGACCGGCTGTTCCAGCATTCGTCCGGTTACGAGACTGACGGTCCAGGTCAGTTTGTGTCTCTTTAATGACGTATTTAATCTGATTGCACAGATGTGTGTTTCTGTTTGTGTGTAAAGACAGCTCCTATACGAGCACGTTCGTTCCACCTCAACCATAAAGCTCTAAAGGGATGATCGCGTGTCGGGCTATTTTATCATCATTCTTATTTATTTTTTATTTCATTTTAACAGTTTTCTTTAATTTGATCTCTTTTTTCAGTAAATATTAAACAGCACAGTGGGGGTGTTAATGTCACCGGGCTTGGAGTTTGTTTACCGGTATACACCGTCATATATTACTGATTATATCACCGTTCACTTCCAAGTGTTCAAATCATGTTGGAAATAATGGAGCAGCCTCTAAAACAGCAGCTTGTCTCAGACTCATGAACACAACACAGGGAGTGGATGATGGAATTTTAAGGTAGCACTAAATTGGGACTGTTTGTGATGGAGGGATCGATCCAGTGAACTAAAGACTCAGTTTCTCTTCTGTATGTGCAGCACACAGCAGCCTGCAGCTCGGGTTGTGCTAACAGCGCTCCTCTGCTGGCTGCAAAGGAAGGGGAGGGCCGCTTGGACCTATTTTGACACATGCACAAAAAAAAAAAACAAGGAGAGAGACAAAAGAAAACCTTGCAAGATCATTTAAATTCACATTTTATATTTTTATTCAAATTTGTGTATTGCATCCACTTTGCTGCATTGCTCTGCCCTACACAAAAAGGTGAAAACGACGTAGGAAGACGTATTAATAACATAACAAGTGACCCGGTATCATTTTAAACATCCCCAAAAAAATAGACTGCTCTAAATATTACTGCTTAATGTCCAGCTCATCAGCTGTGTGTGTTTTGTGTGTCTTGATTGTGTTGCAGAGGATTTTGATCCAGTCCTGATCGCTGACAAACTGAGAAGTGTGGCTGATTCCCTGAATGATGACGTCACCTTTAGGGCTTGTCTGAACGACCTGAAGAAAGCAGCAGCACAAGGGGTACACACACACACACACACACTTATGAACAGCCTCTTCTGCATTTGTGCCTAGAGCCTTTGTCTTCCATTTGATAGGAATTTATTAGTGGGCTTAAATTAGGAAAAAATAGATTTACAAATCCATTCACAAATAAATGGACAATTAAGTAATCTAATCTAGTCTAACCAAATATAATAAAAATATAACAATAATAATTTTAATAATAAATGTATTTGAAAATAAAAGATGAATACAATCTGAACACACTACAGGCAAGGTTATACAAATATACGATCAAAGAAGTGCTTTTGTGAACATAGAATATATTAAGTGACTACAAAATTAAAGAAACCAAAGAATGATAATACTCTAATTTAGTAGAGAAGAAATATTTGCTCAACCTGGTTGGTTTTTAGAATTTCAGCCTGTAGCCTCTCTACTTTATGTTATCATGGCCACACAGCTCATTTTGGTTATATTTGGTTATATTATAAAGGTGTCAGCTGTCAGTAAGTAGCTAAGATACATGGTACAACACTGCTGTCATTTTGCTTGAATGGAGAAACATGAAAGAAATCTCAGAAGTCAAAAGTTTGCTTCATAAAATCAACACAAATTGAATTACTACATACCAACCATGATTAGTAGGATAAAACGAAACTAGAAATACAATTCATTAAAAAATGTGTCCTCTTAGGTTAATGCTACTCTACCTATGTCACTTGGGCATTATAAGAGATTAAAACTTAAAATCTTGTTTTTTCTACATAATAATATATCTTTCATGTTGAATCTCACGTTGTCTGCCCTCAGGCTGCAGAAAAAGCATTTAGCGATGGTGTGGAGGCCTTGTGCCAGGCTCAAGTCTCTCAGAGGGCTGAAGTGGCTCCAGAGATGCAGCTCATCAGGGCCTCAGTGGCCCTCGGGCTCTATATCAACAAATCCTCCCCAGACCTGAAAAATACTGTCCAAAGCGCAATGATGACTTTCCTGAACAGTCGTGTTGGTTCATGGGTAGCTCAGCAAGGTGGATGGGTAAGTGTGTTTTCCAAATGAATTGAGATCACTCACATTTTAGGATTATTTTGGTAGATATTTATTCAACCTGATTGTACTTTTAGTTTCATCAAGTGCATAATCTCTTCTGGGTCAGATGTTTCGGGTTTTTTTTTCCAATTCTATTTAGAAAAAGGGAACACCATACTTTAAAAGTGAAATAAATTCTACTGAGTTCAACTTTGTAACCAGTTATATAATACAAGTAAATTTTACAGGGTCCAAAGTTTTAGACCAGCTATTTATTAGCCACACCACATCACACATACTGCACACTCAAACCAGATCATACTTACACAGCTCAAGTTAGAAGGTAAAAGCATAATAACATAAAATGCACTGGAGAAAAAAGTAAGCAAAATATTTTGTATTGTTTGTTAACATCTATAATAATAATAACAATAATAATAATAATAATATAGATGAACAGAACTCAGATCTGGCTTTTTGGTTTATTGAGTCCTTAAGGAAAACTTGATTTTGGTTTTGATAGCACGATCATCATAGTAGATCAGATATAAGTTTATTTTCTCTTTCTTTTCCTCATTTGCAAGAAATTCCCTTTTACTTCGGTGCACCACCCAACCTTGAATAACTCAAACAAATTGCATTCTGGCTTTGTGCGCTCAGTCTTACAGTAATTCTCACACTTCCCTCATGACACAAACTGCCAGTGACATTCTGGCACTCTGAACCTATTGATGTACTAGGCCAATTTGACCACACCATACTCCCAAACAGCAAAAATAGTTTACCATAGTTTTAATTCGTAAAATATTTGCAAAGCATGCCAGGAGTGTCAGATAAGCCTCATCATCTGACTGGATTTATAGTTCTTTGTGTAGGCAGTGCCTGAAACAACATGCCTTTGGCCTTTGGCATCAATCTGACATGTTTACGATCTAGCTTTCATTAACGTGTACTGTTGTGAAATTAATTATGATTGAATAAATTCACTAACACTGTAGCCAGGTACGGCTTGAATACAGTGAAACCAACCATTAGCACACTGCAGTCTGACATGTTCCAAAACTTGAGACTACACAATTAAAAACATGCAGCCACAAGAGTAACATTTTTTGTCAAGATGTCAGTAACATTTTTAGTTTCATTCTAAGTGAGTTCAACAGTAATTTTGTTTTTGCCTGTGTTTTTTTCCCCAGAATAAAGTGACGTGTAATTGAGACTGACTGTAGCTTCTTCGTAATGACAGCCGCTGTATTGGTTCGTATTCTGACTGTAGAAGGTAATCATAGGCAAAAAGGTTTCACATTTAAGTTTCCATTTCCGCAATATGACTTTAAGCCGATGTTGAAAACGAACATAATAAAATGGATTGCAACTGCTACTAAGAGAGTGAGAGTAAATATCTTTGGCCCAATTGCACTGTACTGCATGGATTAATTAATAGTATGAATTGATATCTCAATAGGTCAGAATGAACGATTGATAAAATAATTGGCACTGTCATGAAAATAACATAAAACACTTAAAACAATCACACATAAAAACATAATACTAAATTTTTCCTCCAAAATGTTACTATGGGAGTTCCTTGTTTATTTTTGTGTTGCTCTTTTTTTTTTTTTTTGGCTTTTTGTTTATTTCACACTGCCAGAAAAGCTCTTGTTGTGCAATTGATTTCTGCATTGAGAAGTTACAGCATTAAGTTGATGTTGCAATATGTTACTTATGTCGCTTAATTATGGATGTGTGATCAATATATACTATTTCTTTGGGCTCAATCAAGTGGAAAGTACTTGAATTTTTTTCTGTCACAAATTTCAAAACAAGAAATACGGGTACTGTATTTATTTGATGTCTTAAGATATGAAATCCTGATGTTTTGTTTTCTGTTTTTTACAATCTAGTAAATGATTTGGTTTAATTTCCAAATTCTTACATTCAGTAAAAAAATTAAAATGCAATAATTCATACTCAAAGCAGGGTTGTCATGGTTTTATATGCCTTTGGTGACACTAAAGTTATATGAGAATTAGCATATGTGGAAACTCTGATGTTTAAATTGGAAGTTTGTCAGCAGCCATACATGTCCACACACGAGAGATGGAAGCAACACAAAGTGAAAGCACTGCATGATTTCAGTTTGCAACTTTTTGTAAACTTTTGTAAGGATTTTAATAAAAGTATGGAAATAATATGGGTATCTTTAAATTATTGATATGATACTAACATTGTTGTATGTTATGGCATCTTTATTATTATTATCATTGCTATAATTATTAAAATAATTTTATGGTACTTTAAAAAGTGTTGCATTAAAATAAATAGTAAATCATCCAAAAATTAAAACCACTAAAATATAATACATTAAAAACCGTCTGAGGAGATGGCGTGCTCCCCTTGTGCCTATATGTCTGTGTGCTCTGGCTTCCTCCCACAGGCCAAAAAATGCACATTTCAATTCATTAATGACTCTAAATTGACTTTAAGCCTGAGTTTGAATGTGAGTTGTTGTTTGTTTTTATATGTCTCTTTTCAACTGTCCTGGGTGAATGTACCCAATGATGTCTGGGATTGGCTGACACCCCCCCAGAGACCTAATTAATGAATAACGGGTATAGATGATTGATGGATGGATGGGAAAGTAATCTAAAGGTAGCACTCTAAAAGCGTTTGAGTCTAGCCCTTTGAACAATGTGAGGATCTCAAGAAATACAATAAATCTAGCCTGTTTGCCAGGTGGGAATCGCAACCAATAACTTGTTCAATTCACTCCTACACATGTAACATCTAAATATGCCTCAGTACACCATAGTGAAAGTATTCTTATAACCTGCTGCAATTCTAAGGAAAATATCTTATCGATTTTAAATAGCTATAATGAGCATATAGAACATTGCGCGCTGTTACACAGTAAATAAAACCACCTAACTGTAGAGTAGGAAAATGTATCTTGTTTTTTATCGATATTTACTGAATACATACAGGACAATATATACATGTGTGGAAGCATTAACAAACTTAACAATGGTAGATACATTTGTTCATCATAAGTAAGATTAGACAATACGTTTTGCACAAAATCATTCTACACCTACTCATAGTGCGCAGCTGAAATATTTTCAAAAAATTTATTTCAATGTGGGTTTGGCCAAAATAGAAATTGATATAAATTCATCCTGCTTTCAGATTTCTTAACAGACCTGTGTTTCTTCATACTGTATGCTGTTTCATTTCTGGGCAGTAACCAGCAGAGAGCAGCAGTTAACATTTTCAGTCACTATATGTAAGTGTGAAAGATGCCAGGTCAGAGTTGGTAGTGGTACAGCACACAAAGAGGGACCATATATGCCACGGCCTTATTTCAGGGTGGCACTGGCAAGTTTCTCTTCCTTTTACAAGAATAGACATATAAAACTTTTGATGTTTTTCATGAGGTCTTCTTGGGTTTTCTCTGTTATGATCACAGGGTCTGCGGCTCTCTGGCTGCAGTTCACACTGGAGTGTAAATCTGACTGTAGAGGAAAGTAAGAGGGGCACCTAAATATGTGAAATTTTAGCTGACAGTCTTGACACAAGCACACAAAGACTTTCTTCACCGAGTAAGGAATTCGCCTGAATTATCGTTTATTTATTTGAACTGAAGTGATATACAGCTGTTGCCTTCTTGGTCCAGCAGATATTCACAACCACTCCCAAAGTCAAGCTGCTTGCACAGTAACACCTCTTTGTGCTGGGTTTTGTTAGTCTGGGCCAACTCCACACTCACTGATAAAGAGATAGGGAGAGATCTGGGGCCACCCAGACATGAAACCAACTGGGAGGTGGGATCCAGTGCCATTGGGTGAGAGGGGCAAAATTATCCATCGATCTCTTTACGTATCTTGAACACTCAATCAGGGCGATTGTTTTAAATACCACTCATACTTTTAAGCACATTTTCATTTAAAAGTGTCAAAACTAAAATGTAAAATAAATACAAACAGAGGTTTTAAAAGACAAAAACAATACATATGCAATATTAGAATTAATCACAGTAGTATAAACACACCATTTATCATTGAGTAAGGCAGTATTAATGAATGTACCTCATTAGTTCCTGTGACAGCCACAATAAGATTATAGGTTTCTGTTGTACAAATTAAATATGTTGGTTATACTCTGTTTAATCTACCAGTGATTAGACACAAAGCACAATGAACACAATGAGAGCTAGAAAGGCTTCTTTATAGTTTGGATTTGACTGACATTTTCTTGTACGAGGGTCAGGTCATTATTTTCTCTCCTGTCAAAAAACAGAGGTATTTTATTAAAATGAAAAAACACCAACCCCTATGATGTAAACTCAGTTTCTTAATGATAATCTAATATAAATGTATTGGATAACAAACTGAGCTGTGGTTATGTCACACACACTGTACTGTAGCAGAGTTTCCAGGTGCTCAGGAACAAACCTGTGATTTCAGCTGTATAAATAAACTTGAACTGTCTGCAGGAGTGAGCGAGGAAAAGTCAGGGAAAGTGAACAGAAGTTATCTGGTAAGGAAGTAATGACTAATGACAGAATTTCCATGTAATATCCAAACAAGGCAAACTACATTCAGTTCTTTGTAATCAGTGTTCATGATGAAAGAAACTTTTTTTTTTCTCTCTTGTGTTTGATGTTACAACAGATATGGAAATAAAATATCTGCTTTCTGAAATTGGACTCCATCTGCTGACTTATTTATTCACTCTTTCCTTTGTGATTGGAGATAAAACTATATAACGCTTCCTGCTCTGAACACTTGAGTATAATTAATATGTATGCATGTACAATATCTAAGCTATATAGATTTTCTTATCGTTAATATAATGTACATCTCAAAATATTGCACAAATCATGCTTCCTTTATCACAAAGCTTCAGAGGAAGTAAACAGGTATTCAAAGCCACTAAAAATATGACTTAAAAGATTCAGACTTTGAGCAGCACACACACCAGGAGATGACATTCACTTGTCCATAAGTGCTAACTGCTGTAGCTGAGGAGCTAACCTGCTAACACACTAATTAACCTGGCGATGTTAGTGCTAGCTGGTTACAATTGCAAAATTTCTCTCTACTGTTGTGTTTATGCCACTTCATGCCATTTAATTCACAGAAAAGTTACTCAGCAAAAAAATCTGGTTCCCCCAGCTGAAAAGCTTTGTAAGATTGTTAACTTAGCTCTGCCACTAACTTCACCACAGTACCCCCCTGCTTCATAACTGCAGGCAAGTCACATGGTTTTAAATGAAAGGTAATAGCACAGCTAATAGGCTGACATATCATAGAATAAACTCTCTGGCCAGTCTAACACACAAATTCATTTGATCTCCTCCAACATCGGATCATGTCATCATAGAGAGTCCACTGAGAGTTTTCTGTTTCAAATTCTCAAATCTAGTCTCACAGTCGCAATCTGGAGATTTGACATCACATCATTTTGCAATATACTACATATACAAAAAGTGGCTTTAAAAGAAATTCACATGAGCAGAAAACCACATTCATACAAGAGCAGCAAAGGAAATACAATGATTAGACTTTCCTCATGAGGACATTCAATAAGTGTGTGTGTTTTTTTGTATTAGAGCATGCAGCATGTTAGGCAGAGATCAACAAGGTGACATTATCAGGCCTCTTTTGTTGATGAGAGAACATCACAGTGGCCTTGATGTTGACTTCAAGGTGATGTAAACTCTTGATGAATTCCTCAGCTGGACTGTCACCCTCCTGTCCCCTTGTAAACTGAATAATCCTTCCAGTCTTCCTCCCCTATCTATCATAAACGACACAACACCACACTCTGCACAGTGACATAAAATGATGTGATCCAGACAAAAAAATGGCCCTCACCCACTGATGGCCCTGATGCAGAGAAGCATGTAGGGAAAAGTGAAATCCTATTTCTCTCACAGCACAGAATAGATTATGACGATTCCACCTGCTAATGCACATACAGTATTGGTGCTTTAAAACAGTTCTCTTAATATGCTGCCATTTTTTGCTTATTTTTTGTCACTACGAGCAAAACCTGAAGAGTAGATAGGAGGATGGATTTCCAAATCTGCTCAGCTCTTTGCACACAGCAGTGCTGTCTCAACACTTATTTTTTACGTCAAATCTTATTCTATCTAAGATCAGTTTATATCGAACCTGTAATGAAAACTAGATGTGATGAAGAGTAAAATAGCATGTAACGCTACATTGCAAAAAATCAGGAGAAGGCGTTTGAGAAAATGACTGAGAGTAACCTTTCTGTGTCTTGGAAAGGGCCTGCAAAATGATTAATATTCCCAAGATCGTATGACGCCCTTTGAATGGAGAAGCTCAGACATTCTTTAGATTCATAGTTTTCTGCTTAACGTCTTATGTAGCTACAGAGATTCAATAGGTGGCTGCAGGGTTTTTAACCTCCGTCCATGTCAGCGAATATTTAATGAGGAACATCAAGTAAATTGTCTTAAACACTGATGCTGTTTTTAACTACAACTATTGGTTAATATCAGTTATTGTGTTGGCTTCTTCTAAGCTAGTACATATAGGTTATTTGTGAAACATGTGATGAGTTACTGTATGACCATCAACACAGCTGATAGACGGAGGGTCGTCACTAGTTCCTCGTTTGTAACATCCAAAAGGACATACGTCCTGGATCCCGCATCCTCTTGAATCAACAAGTTGGTTGCATGAACTTAAACTTAATCCTGTTAGAACAGTGACGAATGTTTCCTCTGTTCCTCTTGGTCGCACGTCTTCATTTTCTTTCCATAAGGCCACAGAAATGAGCAAAATTAATGTAGCACAATTTTAGATAATTCAGCTGAAAAAGGTCATGAGTTTTAGATCAGATTAAAAAAAAAACAACAAAAAAAAAAACAAGAAACAGCACAGGATACACTAGTATTGAACCATATGTGCTACAGATACAGTACACACTTACTGATTCAAGTTCAGCAGGTTGTTGCTGTAAATGATGAGAAGCCCCTTATCCCGTACGACATCATCATCATTTTGTCAGCCAACGGAGAAACAGTATCACAGTCAGTCTTATCTAAACCAAAGCTTGATTTAGGAAGTTGCCCTTGCCTCCTGTCCAACTTGTCCCCCTGTCCTCTTGGAGCATGTTGGATGGATGAAATCATTGAGTTCGCAGTAGAGTTCCCTCGATCCATTTCATCCTCTGATATCCTCTGATGCCCCCAGGCTGTTTCCAGATCCTTTGAGTATGAAAACAAAGTAAGAGTCCTTTCCAGTCTATGAACCCTTGGAGTGTTAAACATGGATAAAATGAGCTGCCAAAGGTCACACATCATCGTCGTCATCATCGTTCTGCCTGAACCTCCTCTCGTTACTCTGTCCTCTCTGGCTCCCCCTTTGAGGTAGCCGAACCATTGGACTCCAACAGAAGACATATTGTTTCCAGATTTTCCAGAACGCTGTGCGGAATTTCTTGATGCGGAAAGCGTATACTATGGGGTTGACAGCTGAGTTGCCGTGGGTGAGGATGATGGCAATGTAAATGAGGAATATTGGCTTGTCACAGGCAGGGCAGAAGAGGGTGATGCAGTTGAGGATGTGAAGAGGGAGCCAGCTAACTGCGAAGAGGAGAAGAACAAGGGCAAGTGATTTGGCTAACTTGAGCTCCTTGCCGTAGTAACGCCTCGGGTCAGCATGGCTCGCTGTCACCTACAGGGAGATACAATCATCACTTTATGAATTTAGCTTTAATCTAATCAGTTCACATTAAGTCTGTTCTTAGAGCAAATTGTTTTCATATTGCTAAATGGCAAAAAAGCAAAAGAGTTTCTGACACACCTGATGAAGAAAATCTCACCTTCTTGTTGAGCTGCTTGTGGATCATGTAGAAAATCTCAGTGTAAATGGCCAACATGAGTAGCAGAGGGGGCAGCACCCAGCCAAAGAAGTTGAAATAGACCATGTAGTCCATGCTGATGACCGTCTCAAACTCACAGGTCACCACAAGGTCATCTGTGATCTTTGAGCTGTTGAGGTGCTGGAGGTTATTCCAGCCGAACATAGGTGCAACACCTACAATGATGGACACCAGCCAACACAATAAAACAGCGGTGCCAGCTCGCCGCGGGGTCACGACCCGCTTGTAGCTATGGCAACGAGAAAGAAAAAGAAAAAATACTGAGAAAACATAACAAAACTCTGTGGATAGACAATGGAACTGTGATAAATAAATAACTAATACCACAGATGAAACATTATCAGGTCACTTTGTTTTCATTGAATCTAAGCGTGTGCGTGTAACTTCTGTAAAACACTCCTGAGACATTTACAGGATAATGATAAATCATAAACATAAAACATGATGTAACACAATGTGACTTATAGAGCAAGATGTACCAAAAGTTTCTTATCATTAGGCAACCATTAAGTACTCATAGCAGCCCCATGACAAAACCCAGAGGAGAATGTTGAGTTTAGTGAATCTTGCTCATATTTATTTGAAAAGAAGAATTTGTTATATATTTGTTCAAGTAGAAGCAAACTGAACATATTTCAGCCTGGCATGTGAACAGACTCCTGCGTCTCTCCCACACAGCAGTCTGCTTTCGGACAGATCTGTGAATTAGTCATTATCAAAGGAATTATGGGAGATTGTTAGTTTTTTAAATCAGTCCAAGGGCAAACTCAATGTCAGCAAAAGTTCCCCTCTCACAGTCAGTCACTTTGGTATGTGAGGCACATTTGTTCTTGCTATCCTTCGACGCCTGCTCACTGGCCCACTTAGAAAGAAACACAACTGGCATGGCCAAATGTTCATATTTCTCACTTTCCCATCTTCACCTTTTGGCTGTTGGCTTTGGCCAACACTTTCTGTCATTTAAAGTGCACACGGATGCTCAGACTTCTGTGTGTAGAGAGACTCTGTCTGTAGACAGCCTTCCCAAGAGTGATGTCAGTTATTATATCAGTTTGTGTACTCACAACCATCCATATAGCTGCTTGGAAAGCTTTGCCTGCATATAGTTCTGCTGTCTGTTGCTTCTTTTATCCATCTATCTGTATTTTCCTGTGGCACATTGATCCTTGTCTTCTGCTTTCAGAGACTCAGAAGTCATATTCTTGGGATATTTCAACTCTAAGGCAGGCCATCCATCATGGTAGTGTGCTTCCAAACCACTTCTGATTAAAAAATAATCAGTGCTTTTATTATGCTGTTCCCTCCAGTGTCCTGATGGTGGGTGAGAGAAGGGAACTCAATTTTAAGGCTTACATTATCACTTTACCACAGAATTTGAACTCTTAATTCTTCTAAATGGAAGGCGTTAATAAATTCTGTACAATCTGAGACTCCACAAAATGTGCTTTTATACTTTCCTCTGTTGCTCAATCCAGTCATGAAAGACTTGATGCAGACATGATTTACAATTTCCTTTTATTAAAAAGTAAAGCTATGACACATTTTTATACTGTATATGCAGTTACTTTTTGGAAATCCAAATTTATAGAGGAAGCATCATGTCACTACATTAACTACACTGCTTAGTTGTGTGTCAGAGAATCCATTGCACCATTAGCATTTAAACAATACACAATCTATTTAAAATGCTACAATCTTGTCTGTGTAGCCTGCGTTATTAATATCTCAGAGGCACTCTGTGTACAGGCTCTTGTGTGTATGTGTGTGTGTCTCTGTATGTGTTGGTTGCCAGTTTAAGAAATTACGCAATCCATCAACCAGCCACCATGAGGCTATTGACCAATCATGCATTCAGTGCCAGACATTACCAGGCTTATTGTCAAATAAGATCACCTGACCTGTAAACTCTAGTTTTCAGTTAAATTGTGATATGTTGAGGGAAAAGCAGGAGGGCAAAAACTGGTATAATATTTACAGTTTTAAAATCCCAACAGAAATGCCAGTTTCCACCATGTTGCCCCTGAACAATCCACCCTATGGGCTAAAGATCAAGTGCAACATTTCTCCCACAACCTTCTTGCATATGCCCATGTCCTATAGGGAGCAGGTTGTAGTGACTGTAAAATGTGAAACAGCTTTGATCTACAGTTTATCTATCTATCTGTCTGTCTGTCTGTCTGTCCATCCATCTGTAAGTACTGCAATACTGAACAATAAACTACTACAGAACATCAGTGCCTATTCATCTATGGCATTTATCAATATTTTACTTTTGAACTTTTGTCCATTCAGTCTATATGAAAGACTTTATTTATGTTAGAAAAAAAGAACAATTAGGCACTTAGATCGAAAGAATTGATGGATTCACGAATGAAGAGGTGAAACATGATTCGTGTTCCGTGAATCCAATTATCACCCATGATTATGTCAGTCTTCAGCACAGATGAAAACTCCTCCACTACGGACATGTAAAAGCAGCAGAATGCAGCCAACCCGGAGGTTAAGGTAATCTCATTAAAATGAGCAGACAGCCATTTAGCCCTTTTTTGTTGGGGAGCACCTGAAAGCCCCAGAGGACTCTGTCTGGAGGACCGGATACCTGACTGTCCTTGGTCCGAAGATCGGATCAGACACAAAGGCGTTTCAGGAGACCGGAGCAGACCGTGAAAACTAAAGGAATTCACCTTTCGGCCTACCTCATGGGGATCTTGACTCTCAGGTATCGGTCGATGGCGATGGCCAGCAGCGCCAGGATTGAACTTTGAGTGAGGACGAGCACCGTGCAGGCGACCAGCAGGCAGCTGTAGAAGTGCGTCTGGAGTCCGATGCTGATGGTGATGGCGAGCGGGATGACAAGAGCCCCGACCGCAATGTCAGCCAAGGCCAGGGAGACGATGAAACAAAACGTGGTTTCCCTCAGAGAACGGTTAATACGCACAGCCCAGACCACCATCACGTTCCCGATGACCGAGGACACGGCGATCACCACCTCCATCCCGATGTAGAGGGCTTTAGAGGCGGGCAGAGCCGAAGTCATGATTACGGATGCTGGATGAGTGAGCGCGCAGTGGAGACACAACCGAAACACGTCGAGGGAGGTCCCTGTTCGGGTTTGAGGGTGCCGACTGAAACCCCCCGGCTGAGGGTTGGCATGTTTTAAGTCTCACGGAGGCAGAGGTGGTGTGTGTTGCTCCCAGGTGCTTCAGGATCTGGTCCAGGACTCCGGGCTGCGCTCCCGACGCAGAACCTGGTCTCCATGCTCTCTGAGGTGGTGATTCCGAGAACGAAGTGGTCCCGGGGGTCCAGCTGGTGGGAGGGACTAGGGACTGACCTGGGATGCTGACTGAGTCACAGTTTTCCCACATCGGGGATTTGTCCCATTGTGAGTCATGTGTCAAACGTTGGTAAAATAAAAAAAAATTGGCAACATACAGATCAGGAACAGAAATACTGATCCACCAGGGAGAGTCATTTTCATAATTGTACAATCAGTTTTATCAGTTTGTCAAATTCAAAACCGGCCAAATCCTCTGTAGGTAAATAATTCCACTTTAGATACTATGTCTAACCAACCAAGCAGAGAGTTCAGGCCATTATTAAAACCTCCTTACCTTCTTTCTGCAAAGTCATGTGTGAATGAAAGCTCGCCCTCTATGGGAGTAGACAGTGAGTCATGGGGAGGAGAACATCAAACACAAAGGTGCTTCTCAGCACAGCTTTCATTGTGTATACTCTATTATGTGTGACAGAAATGCTGTGGCACCAAGATCCCCAAGGTTGTGATTAGAGAGAGGGATTATTGAGCACTACTGCTCTCTATTACTGATTTTACTCAGTGTGGGTGCAATGAAATAAACCCAAACTCAGTTCTTGATGCTTTGACAATGGAGAGAACACACAGAAAGGAAGAGTGATGAAGACAAATGGTTGGTTGCTTGGTTTTTCAGCGAGGCACATCAGCTTGGTATCAGTGGGAAAACTGGACTCGACTGCAAGGCAAAGCGCACAAACACACTTATATAGATGCAAATGAGACTCAGAAACTAGCCCAACAAAAGAGTGTTTGCAAAGACATAGGCAGCATGCACACTTACTACACACTAAGATACAACACATGTGGTGCCTTCATTGTGTTTTGTTGTAACTGCAGCCCGTGAATCAACACACTTTGGACAAAATTCTGTTAACACACTGAAAATTATCAATGATCTCTCCCTCTTTGTGTCTCCTAGATTACATTGAAGGTTGCCCCCCGAGAATGATTTACATCTGACTCTACCCAAAGTCCATCCCTCCATCTTCTACCGCTTTTCCATTTCCAGGTCACAGGGGATGCTGGAGCGAGAGCAGGGGACACCCTGGACAGGTCACCAGTCCATCACAGGGCCAACACACAGAGACATACAGAGACAAACAACCACTCACACTCAGACCTACAGACAATTTAGAGTCACCAATTAACCTAAACATGATGTCTTTGGATGGTGAGAGGAAACCGGAGTACCTGGAGGAAACCATGGGGAGAACACAGGGAGAACATGCAAATCCACACAGAAAGGACCCAGGCCGGGAACTGAACCCACAACGTTGTTGTAGTGGGGAAACAGCGCTAACCATGTGCTGCCATGCTGCCCTCTGCCCAAAGTCATTCACCAGTAACTCCACTGTGACTTTCATCTGGTTCTTTTCCACCACTGGGGATCACAGTTGTTCAAAACATTGACACTGGGGACTCTGAACCAAATTACATTCATAGTTTGTCCTGTAGTATGTGCATCTGCTGGCTGGTAAGTAAAACAAACAATTCACTTCTAAACTGGACAGAATCTAAAGGATATGAGGATGGGAGGGTTTATCTTAATGATGTAAGCTTGTGCAATTTTCTGAAATCTGTACTCTGTAATTAAAAAAAATGTCAGAAACTAGGTTAACACGATGTTAACAGCCTTACATGAGTTCATTATAACTGGCTTTGTGCTGGCCTTATTTTAAAATATATTTCTTGGCGATCTCCTCAATTTTTTCCACATAGTACCATATTTAGCTATTTAGTTGCCAGTCAAGAAATGTAAACGTGACCTGACATAGCACCCTAACCAAAGACACAATGTATCACAGCTCTCATCTTAGATTTTCTATACATTTTGGAAACAAAATATTTTAATGTTTAATAGAAAAACAGGAAATAGTGTCAGGTTTTGAACAAACAGGAGATTTTCCAAACAGGACCCAGATAAATGGTGCGGTACAAAGTTGCAACATTGGAATTTGATATTTACCTCGGATGATTTCAAACATTCATTCATGTACCCAACTGCAATGTCCAGTTCTAAATTAGACTAAAGCATACCAGCCAGTGGGGGGATGAAGATATGTAATAAATTTGTTCTTTTAGTTTATTGAAGAAAGTTTGCATGCATTTTTACTTGAATGATCACAGTGATTTAAGAATTATCAGGATCTTCAGGATCACCTACTGATGTGTACTTTCTGCTGCCAGTGTTGTGCAGCACAGACTTTACAACAGAAACAATGAGCTGCAGCAGTGCCAGACAGTATCTGGAAGCTGTTTTAATAAAGGCAAAGACTATTTTTTATATTGGCCCACTTTAGCTGCAGGCCATCTGTCCTGGTCTGTGTTCCCACTGCTTGGCCAACAGGTGCAGGCGTGACTGAGTGTGCAGGCTGGATGAGGCTGTCAAATAATACCACAGAGGAATACACACAAGCAGGAGTCTCCAACTTCAATCCGATGTGTAACAGAGAAGCCATTTCTGACTGAGTTGGAGGTCAAAACAAGCAGTCATGCAGCTTATTTGGAAAAGGATCTACTTCTCTGTGTAAACATCCTCTCTTGCACTTTATTATACTAACTCTGTTAACAGTGACACTAAACTCATGTTACTCTTGTTACCACATTGGACATAACATCCTTTTCCAATGATCAGATCTGTGTATATGTGAATACTACTACTGGACTAGAAGCTAGTATGATCGTCATGGAAACATGAAGGCAGAGTAGGTCCAAACTGGTCAACAGAGACATATCATCAAACTGCATACATTATATTAGCATTGTCACTTGTTAGTGGTCTGCCTCCATGTTGCAACCAAATAGTTGTTCCCATAGTAAAAAAACAAAAAAACAAAAGATAGATAAAGATAGATAAATAAATTGTGTTAAATTTAAGTATATTTTTATTTAGTGCTCTCAAAAAATCCCAGTGTTTATTTATTAGAAAGAGGAGGCCATTGTTATGACTTTCTGGTAATCCTAATTTCTTACTCCACTTATAGGTGCATTAATGTTTATTTGTGTCCATATTTATGTGTGAACTCATTTGACTTGAAACAACTAATCAAAATATTTTCCGGTCAGTTTTTACTGTTTACGCTGGTAGACTACACAGAACAATATCAAAATAAAACTAAAAGCAAAATTTCTCTATCTAACCAAGAAATGAGTGTTTCCCAGCTTGCAGTGAGGTCCATTGGTTTGAATCTATGTGGTGGCTGTTGAAGCATAATAATTTAGGGAGAGAACGTGCAACTCCACATCAACCCTCTCCAGCACTAAATGGAGGCAATTGTTCAGACACATTGCTGCTGGAATGAGCCTCATATCATACGTGCTCCATTTGGGTGAACGACATGATGCAGCAAAAGATGAGCTAAAGCTCTGTGCAACACGTGCAATTATGAAGACGTTTTATGCTGTTCAGTCTCATCTTTTTATGAGACTATAATCTAGTTCTGACTAACAGTGTTGAATGTATTAGTTGCAGGGCCTTTTGCTCCTACAAACACCTGCAGCAGCATCATGTGTTAATCCTAAACACACTCTGTGCCCTCTGAACACTTCCTACTTATTAACTGCTGCCTATGTGCAGAAGACTGAGAAGACCACATACAAGCTTCCAGGCTCGATAAATTCATTAACGTATGAGTCAGCCTGTAGATATTACTCCTAACTTTAAATCAATATATAAAACTGTGATTTACAACAACAAGCACTATAGTTTGTCCGGCTCAAATGAACTGCAGCAGGCAGTCTCTCTCTCTAATTATTTTTTATCATCTGCAGACTCTTGTTCCTGCTCCTGTGGTGATGCAATAGGTAGAGTTGTGTTGATTATCGGTAAAGGTGCACACACTAGTAGCATCAATATTGTTCTATCACTGCAAGTTAAGTATCTGCATAAAACTGTCTTATCAGAATCAGTATCTGTTCTCAGTGAGCCTGTTGCTCCTGACAGGGAGGTTAACGCCTTCTGCGGCCCTTAGACCTTACTCCACCACGACTGGTTCCCCAGAGAATCAGACAAAAGGACCATCGTTGATATATCAGCGTCTCCTCTGCAGCACAGGTCCATCGTGCAAGTAAAATGATTCAATCATGTTAAAACACTGCAGTTTTTAAAAAATAATCTTCATTTTACAAGGTGAGTTTCAGCAACACCTTAATCCAGACCAGCTCTCCCAGTAATGGCTCACTGTTCACTGCTCCTCTGTAAGGGCCAATTAGCATCTTACCAGTCTTCTGGATTTCATAGCATATCGCGATGCAGCTGGGGGCAAGAGGGTACATGCACAATGCAACAAGACAAGGAGACGAGAGGGTGCAACAAAAAAGGTCTCCCCCCCCCGGCCCATTAACAAAATAGTTTGACCATGAAAAATAAAGGGGTACTACATAAAATAACAAAAGAACTTTGATAGACCAGTGACCTTTCCAGGTTGTATCTCACACTCCCCCAGTGTTATCTGAAAGTGGCTCCAGTTAAGCAGGACAGATACTGGATGGATGGACTTTAAATTCTGTGAAATGAAAACATGCTAAAATCCCTTCACTTAATAATGTGAAGTTAATCAGGGTTATATGTGAGTGTGCCTGAGAGTGAAAATGACACATCACCAAGAAGTTATTTTACGGGACGAGTAAAGGGAGTTAATTGTTTATTCTAGATGTGTGAAAAACTGGCAGAAGAATGGAGAAACATACCTTTAGAGCCTGGAAAGAGTCTAATTTTGCCCCAATAATCTTTTATTGTCTTAACTAACAGGAAGAATGATTTGTTATTTAGAGCCTCAACAATGAAACAATTATCAGTGAGGAAGTTTAAGATAACGGTGGTACAGGTTTTATCTGCTCTCATATCACGCAGTGCAATCTTCCCAGAGACTTTTATTGTCACCAGGACCTTATTTTTAATTTCAACGTATTTAAGACAAGAGACTGCTGAGTCATGTAGTAACCCCAGAAAGACAAAGATGTAGCGGTAAGGTAAGGTCAGGTAAGACAGAAATGTCACAGGTCAAAGGTCAAACAACCAATGACCTCTATGTGATTTTGAGGAAGCGGGCTATGAAAAGCTGAAGCAAATTTCTATCCCAAACAACTACCCCTTGTGTTAACACAGCAAGCAGCATTTCAAAACTATGACTTTTCAACCCTACATTATTCATAATTATCAATTATCCCACCAAGAAATAAGGCACCATCTCATCGCATCATTCATCATGTTCAACAGATTATTCTCATTTTGAGGTTGTACATTTATTTATCCAGGACACCCATTCAGATCGAGATCACATTTTTAATGTATTACAGCACACAATACTATAAAATACGAAGAAGAAAATACTTTTGAGAATCTATGTCATTCATAATTCTTTCCAGACTATAGAGTTGCAGTCATCTTTCACAGTTCAGTTTTGATTTGCAGAAGCATTGTGGCAAACCAACCACGATAGCTGTTCTGATACTGATAAAAATGATAAAAATGTCAAGTAAGTTTGGAAGTTTATGTAAATTTGCTTCATAGATAAAGAAGAGCAGATGTTGCTGTCTACTAACAGCCAGGGATCGCCAAGCTACTGCCTGAATGAGTCCAAATCCAAGTTTCAAGCACCTCAGCCTGTGATTTAAAGGACTTTTCATCCAAAGAGTGAATCTTGTAATCTGTGCTCATGAAGAAGTGGGATCTGTATAAATGTATTTTTTGATGCAATTTAGTCAAGTTTAAGCTGTTGGAGAGAGACATTCACTGGAATGGGGAACTCACCTCAGACTTTTGGATCTGTCTATTCCTCTGCTCTACGAAAAACGACTGTCTTTATTCTCATTTGTAGACTGAAGTCAACACAATGAATTCCATCTATCTGTATATTTGCAGCTACCTGCACAAGACTCATCAAGTCAAATTATTCAAACTTTCAGTTACAACCAAAGTATCCTCTTAGATGAGAGGAGAGGATAGTTTGCTGCGCTACTGTTTTGCCTATATCATGTTTTTGACTTTTCAATTTTGTATTAAGTATTTACTGTTGAAGTCCCCTTTTCCCTATGAGATGAATTCAACTCGCCCTCTCAGTCATTTTCAAATGTTTTCATGGTGCGTGTGTGTGTGTGTTCCATCAGTGAGTGTTGGTATTCGGGCTGTATTCTGGGGGCGCTTGACATTTGGTTTGTAGCCTATCTGCATGCATATAAGTAGCTTATTGCACAACACTTAAGGATAGAGGAGTGTGTGTGTGTGTGTGTGTGTGTGTGTGGACCAGCTCAAAGAGAATGGGGAAAAAAGATCATTCCCTCAACAGTAAGCCTGCGTTAATTACCACATCCATTTTGATTTGAGTAGATAGAGAATAACGAATATAATCCTTTAACCACCTGCTGCTCTGAGCCATTGGGGCATTTTCAAATCCACAGCAGTGGTGCTATTTCAAATCTGAGCACTATTTTATGACTTAACATTGTAGCAAAAAAAAAAAAAAAAGCAGTGGAAAGTCAGATCTTTCTAGCACATGGTTGTGGTTTGTTTGCTGCCTCCATTCTTTCGTATTAGCCAAAATTAGTCCATTAGACCAAAAACTTCAGATCAGATCAGATAAACTTAGATGGAAATTTGTCTTTCAGCTGGCAGCTTTCCCACATCCAGTATATCTGTGGTCACTGTAATTTCTGTGCGTGCTTTGGTTTCCTTCCACTGGCCACAGCGCTGCCAGCTGGAGGCTCTAAGTTCACTGAAGGTGTGAATGTATTTGGCTGTTAATGCCTAGGTTTGTCTTTATGTGTGTGTCTGTGTGTGTGTGTGTGTGCTGTGATTGATTGGTCACTTATGCAGGGTGTGAGCTTCCTCTCCCCCAGTGCATGCCAGGACACGACTCTAGCTCCAACCCCATTACCCTGAAGATGGTAAACAAGTAAGGATGGAGGGTTACATTTACTGACCTTTGTGTGTTATTGTGAAATTGCTCAAATATTGGCACTGAAAATTGGCAATCTGTTGTTTTATGGGTTGACATGGTATGGTGGTGGATTATTAGTACTGGTCAGATATCAGTGTTCCTCCTGATCCTGTAGATTATGTGCGTGTCAAATAGACACCAAATGCCTTGCCTGGAGGCTATATTTAAATGTTCTTCATTAAATATGTGTCATATTTTAAAAATATGATCAGGCTCTTTGAGCCAAGCTGTTAAAAGGTCAGTAATGCTGAGTATGCTCAGTGACACTCTATTAAGGTGTGTGGATGTATTTAGTTTCATGTAGAATTGATTTGACTCTGGCTTTGTTGCCTATTGCCTGGTATAATTTTGTTTGTTTTCAAGCTTGGCCAAGTTGAACAAATTTGTTTTCTAACCAGGAAATTACAACAATTTCCACCACATTTGACTTTTGGAACTCTCTTTATGATTAATATTTTATTCATAGCAATATTTGTGTGATGTTATTTCCAATAGAAATTGAGCACATCTGCTCATCATATTTAAATTCTCCCATGTGTCATCAACCCCTTTCACAACACTCTATTACAGAAACAAGTATCTGTATTCAGATGTTTGGAGGCTAATGGCTCACTTTTCAGCATTTGAATTATGTTATTGTTGACAAGCCAGACTTATCACAGGCTGCACACAAAGTAAATCTTGGCATCTGTAGCATGAATGGTGAGGTTATGTACAAAATTATACTTACCTAAAATGGTGAATATATATTTGGTCTAAACTGAGCTAACTCCCAAACCGAAATATCTGGTGTCTGTTTTAAACTACTCTGCCACAAAGATAATTGTTCTGACAGTTACCACATAAAATACTAAAGTGATAACAACCAAACACAGTCAACTAGAAGCCCAAGCCGTCAGGTGAGTTATAAATAGGGAGATGGACATTTAGTTGAAAACAAATTGTCACCGTATAAGTCAGCAGAGTTGCAGCAAGTGATATCTTTGACAGAAGGTAGTGGCATTCATGTGATTTAGTATGGTTAGGATACTTTTGACACGTACATGTTCAAATGTGCTATATTATTCTATAGATCCGTTCAGCAGACATATTAAAAGTGGACAGCTAGCTGGCAAAACAGAAATAACCAAATATCTTCAAATTGTAATCTAAATTGAAACAACAGAATTTTGACAGTGTGGAACAAATCTAATTTGCAGCTTTTCAAGAAGCAGATACTCAGAATGTTGCATCCATTATAGTGATTGCTTTTAGTTTAGAGAGTAAGTATGCTATCAGAGTCCACACAATCACACAAACCACATCCCAGCTCTATTTTTTTCACAAATGTCCATAGGTATTATACTGCGGATAAGTGAGTATGTGTGATGAACCAGTGACCTGTACAGCTTCTCTCTCTACACTAATTAAGATCATTAAGATCATGGAGAAAAAAATTTAAATGTGCAATAACAATGCTGGTTTGCCTGATGCCAATTACATCATCCATATTTGGCTCATAGGAAAGGAAAGCGGCCACTGGCTGATCAACCCATCCTGCTGTGCTTTGAAAAGGCCCTGCCTGCCTGTTTCTCGTTTGTTGTTGAAGCAAATCCGAGGTCTGTTCCTGTGCTCTGTCCTGGAAAATTTAAAGGCTTCAAAGGTAGTATGGAGTATTGAATAAAATGTCTATTCTGCTCTTCTTATTTTGATATTTGTCTTTGGGTTTAAACCTTCTCTCAAGGTCTTCACAAACATTCACAAACTGTCTTCTTTTTTCATGCATGAGTTATGTTTTTGATGTTGGATATATGAAAGTGTTATGAAAGGTTAGACTCCACAGGATTTGCCTTTATCATGTGTGTTTATAACCAGAGACAATAAATCTTTTCTTAGAATTAAGGAAAAAGGTAACAAATGATGACTCCAGCATGCTGTGTCAGCCTGTGTCTGAGGTAAAGCATCGCTATAAAAAGAAAACATCCACCTGTACGACATACAAAGTTTATGCTTTTCCAATATTTAGATAGTTCGGTTTCTGAGCTTTTTGCCTTTTCTCTCCCTCACACACAAACCCACAATGAGCTATGAGGCTGTGGTTTACCTTTCCCCTTTATCATTCTGATTATGCCTTAGGGAAATGAGTTTGCTCATCACAAAGACTGCTGGACATTAGTGGAAAGATGTTAAAACATTTATATTCTGTTTGATTTAGTCAAATTTCTTCACCACTTCCCCAAGTCTCAATCTCCAAACGGCAGACCACAAGGCTTTGGAAATCCAGGTCAATATGACACTAATATGTTTAAAATAAAACAAAAGAAAATTATTGCTAATTATGAGAATCAGATTACTTACAAACAATTTGGGAAATTAATATTGTCAACGCAGCAGTTTCTATTGGCTAATATGTCAATGTTGCAGCATTAAAAGTTCAGGGAAGTTGTTTCAAAATAAGACAAACACATTTGAAACACATTGAAACATTCATCCAGAAGTTTTTCCTTGAAATCTTCATCATCATGTGCTTTTTGCAATGGCTTTCATTTCAGTGTAATAACAAGAGATTGCTGGGAAAGTTCTCTCATTTCATGTTGTTATGCAATTCACTCATCACTATAAATAGCTATTTCCTACTCCGTAGGACCAACTCACAAAATTGTTTCTTCCCAGTGTGTCACTTTTATAGCCCTGCTGCTGCTGCCCAAATATGTTGCCTCTCAGCTAAGAAAAAAGTCCTGTCATGATCTTTCTCTTTCGGGTTACATTTTTCGCTCTTTTTGAAAAACAGCAGAAATTAAAAATTGATTTCCTTGATGCAGTCAAAGAAATATCTATTAAACTGAGAAAATAGCTGTAACATTGTGTTATCACTGTGCTAATTCATTTGAAACTACTGGTGCATAAAAGAAGACAATGGACATGATTACTGAGAGTAACACAGTTGACTTGTCAGGTTGCTGACAAGTTTAATATCCTCTACGAAAGAAACTGCCTTTGTAATTCATGATAGGAGAGCACAAGAAGAAAAACAAGCTGAAATGCCAGATTGCTCGTTAAAGTTCTGCCAAAACTTCAGTGAAGACACATGAAACATGAAAATCATTCAAGCCAAGAAAACAAACTGTTATTTTAAAGTAAATCATTCGAATGGAAATACAGAAACTTCAGATTTTGACATTTTTTGACATCTTCACAGATTCTCCATTTCGATCAGAAATGTATGCAAATCAAGATAGCCTAAAAAATTCTCCCTATGCATCCCACTAGCTCTGCTCAGTCATCCCTCACAAGGTCAGTCTGTGCACAGCATCTTTTAGCCAACCTAAAATATAAATAGCTATAATAAATATTCATGTATATTAAATATATAATAAATCAAGATTTCCTGAAAAAAAGGCCTTTTACTGTATTATATTCGCCCCAAGACAATATTGCCAGGTCAAACAGATTATGAAACTTTTAATTCATCCTGTGAATTCATTATGCATTTTAGTTAACATTTCTCTTCCCTCTATTTTTCACAGACCACCAATCTCAACACAAATGTCAATCTTCTATATGGAATCAATTGTTAAAAGTATTGGAATAAAGCAATTTATTGAAGAGTGGCTGAGTTTTCATAAACATGGACCTTTTGACTTTAAAGGGGGCGTATCGGAAAAAATTGGATCAGAAATTCAGAAGCAAGAAACTGAAAATAACTTGTAAGTTCAAAGAAAAACCTGATGAACATTGTTCATCAAGAGGAGACCTGATACATTAGTTTTTCTGAGAGCCTCTGTGTTCCTTCTGTTCTAACTTTAAAATCATATTTTCACATTTTGGGGGAGAGGCTTATTGACTGTTTTTATTGAAAAGAGGCCAAGATCAATGCCACTCTCATGTCTGCACATGAAATAATTTATAAATTGATCACTTATGGCATTGACTAAAAAAAGTTTTTAACAGCTAGTCTGCTTTTTATAAGTGCAAGAAGAGCCACCTGAAGCTCAGTAATCCTGACATCATGATCAGCGCTGACTATGTTCCTCAAAACTTCTGAAATGATATAGCTTTTCATTCAGTGTTCCACTCATTGGCCTCCTTAGGAATATTCCCAAGAAGTGTTTTTGAATGAAATCACTGATGCCGTACATTTCCAAACATGGTTGGCTAGCATACAAAACACATGAGTGTCACAGCAGCCGCACACAGACTCATCCAGAGTCCTGTCTGCTCTTTATTCCAAACAAAAATGTAACAATTGCACATTGTAGTTTTGCCAAGGTAATCTTGGCAACACATTGTTACTACATACATGTGTCAGACCAAGATAATTCTTAGTTTTTGCAGTTTAAACAGATAAATGTTGAACCCCTCACTTTAAATTGAATCAGTTAAACTGATTCAGGCCAAGAAAACACTTAACATTGGAAAAATTGCAGTTTTGCTGTAGGCAAGATTAATTATGAAACCCGCTTAACTAGGAAGGGACTGCGTCAACACACAGGCCTGAGTCATCGCATTATGACACTGTCATGTGAAATTGATGGCAATTCAAACGTCTGGCAGACTCAGCCCACACAAGTCAGCAGTGTCAGCAGATAATTCGGAGGCTTTGTTAGGGCTGTTCACTGGAACAGCTTCGGGCTCCATTTGGGCCACCCACTTTTAAGACCCTGCCAGAGCTGGCTGAGCATAGGTATCATAGGACAATGGGGCCATGAGTGAAGTGAAACAACATTTTAATCAAGTCATAACATTATTTCTGTAGGCGAGAAAGGTAATTAGATGATTCAGATTTCCAGAGTGAGAACAGAAAAAGAGACTTTTTTTAAATCTCTGTAAAGCTGTGATCTTGTCCGTTCATTTTTTTTTTCTGCGGAATGTTCCCAATGAACAGCTGAGATATAAGAAATTCATCAGTACATGAGCAAAAGTCAAAGGTTATACATTTAACTTGTCTTCACCTCCCTCTGCTAAGCTCTCTGAGCTAATTTACCTTGTTCTGTTCTCTGCATGTTGGTCTCCTCTTAACTTTACACCTCATTTCTTCTATTTTTGTCTATTTCTTTCCTCTGGCTCAAGTATTGACTCAGATACACTGGGAGCTGAAGCTCATTGTAATGCAGCCCACAGCACTGGAGCAGAGCAGTGTCTCTCCTAACCAAAATGTTAGAGTCACCTCCATGTATATCTGCTGTGTATATGGATGCATTCATTTTTTTTAAATCACCTTATTTTTGGTAAAAAAAACCCAAAACAAAACAAAACAGAAAATTGCAATATTGTGATTTCCTTGAGGACAGAACTTCTGTGCATACCTAACTTTTGCAGCATCAAATGGTTTTAAAAAATGTATACCATCACACTTAAACACGAAGATTTCAAAACGCATAGAGATAGTGTAGCCTCTGGAGATAACAAAAAAAGTGCATTGTTTGAATTCAATGTCGCTCACTAAATATTTCAAATATACAACCAATCCAGTGTATGTAGGTGGCTGTTTGAAAGACCTTGTGTTATTTTTATATTGCAAAGTCCTTCCTAAATGTCACTGTATCGTTCAGGCCAAGAGCTCATCTGAGCTAAGTGGATTTTTGGCGTGTTGACCTTCTGCTGTCTCAGTGTCTTTTGGCAGCTGGACATTGATATTGTTTCGCTAAGCTTCTGAAAAGCTCTCCGAGGTATCACCACAGGTATGTAGCTACACATGCACCTCAGCATGACCGCTAGTCCTCCTGAGAGTTAAATGTCAAGATCAACATCGCTTTGGTGTGTTTCCCTAAACATGAAGCTACTTTGGGACACAGTCACTGTAGCTTTGTGGTCACCCTCCTGGACAAACCTTTTGAACAGATGGACCACAGAAGTCCATGAAAGACATTTTCTGCATGTCATTGCATTGTCCAAAGTGAATTGCACCGCTCCCCATCTGGCTCCACAAGATTGCGTCGACAAAAAATGTAAGCACTGCAGCATTTCTGACCCCATTTTGGATATAGTTTAAGCGGGTCAGGAAAGACTTGGGAAAAACATAGGACATGGAAAAATACATGTAAGATCAATCCAGGTGACCTTTAAATTTGACAGGACTGATTAGAAAAAGACGTATGACATAATATTGTCTTTGTCGGGTTTACTTTCACAAACACACATTAGACTCTACTTCACTTTCTGTATTGTGTCCCTCTAGAGCTGTAGGTGTTCAACATTTGCAGTCTAGAGCACATGGCAGAGAGATGGGAGCTGAAATCTTCCTGGTTTGGACAGCTGTGGGCTCCAACAGTGTTGCTGCTATCCATGCGGAGGTTGACTGCTCTGACATGTTTGATACCTCGCTGCCTCAAACAGCAGTCTGGCCATTCATGCGGAAACACACAGCCTCAACTGACCGCTTCTCTCCTAAGCAACAAAAACACTCACTGACTCTGACTCAAAGCTGCCCATATGCTCAAACACTGCCATCTCAGTGTCTGTCTGGACTAAATGAACTTCCTGAGGATACACCAAGAGACATTTCTATCGACGTGAAGCTGTTAACAAGATTTTTTTAACTTTGTCGACTTGTCACATTTTCACTGCTCTTTACAAAAATGCTTTTATGAGTTTATGATGCAATATGCTTTAACACATGGGTTCCTGACAAACAACTGTTCACAGAGGTTAATTGGCTTGTTCCTTGATTTCAGGTCAAATCAACAAATAAATATTTAATTGTCATGTGGACAGTAAAATAAGCATCTGTCATCTTTAATTAACTCTAAAATATTGGTCGGAGTTCAAAATCTTACGCAACTGGGACAGAACTGTTGAAAATGCATTTCATACAAAATGTAATGAATCACATACTGAAGTTGTAATCTTTCCACAAAACGGATGACCATATGTTGTATTGTGAAAGAGTTGTTAGAGGGTTTGCATGATTACATCCAAATGGGAGCTGGAAGGAAAAGGGAGATAACAGCAGCAGGAGGACTGAATCGATAGAGCAAAATCCAGCTGGATTATCTCTACTCATACTGTCTACCAAACTCGACCCTGAGCCAAGGTCACTATAAACTTGTGGGTAAATTTCAAAGCTAAGGGTACCAGTTTATGATAAGGTATAAGATATGCCTGCCTGGAAATGATGAAACAGACTTTGAAACAGAAACTATGGTATCAGAGAGATGTTCACGTTGATAGTAAGTGTAAAATAGTGAGCTTTGATCTTATCCCAAAGAAGAGTTTATTGGTCCTATCTGTTTTGAATATTTTCTAAATGGCCTCTCATTGCTTTTCATGTTCCACCGATATATGCCCATGTATGAACGCTCCTCTGCAAGCCTGAGTAAACATCTCATTATCTCACTGGTGGAAAGGATGTAACATCAAAGAAAATGGTTGAAAAAGAGTGAGCCTGATTTTAAAAGGTTAACTCTTGGATAAATTGAGTGATTCCACATTTAAAAAGAGAGAAGATCCTGTAGTTTCTTAGTGTGGAAGGGAAGGTAGCAGGAAGTCTACCATTAGGAGCCAGGTGAGGGGCAGAGTCTATAAAAGGAGGCGGGGAGCTCACCTGGGCCTTTCTTCCTGCACTGCAGACACACACCTGAGAGAGCAGCTGAGGGCAACCTTTTGTTTGGTAGGTTTTCTACTTAAAAATGTTGAAAGCATGATGTTAACAATGCAATTGTAGATCAATGAAATAGTTCTTTTTGGTCACAGTATTAAATCTAAAGATTTATTGAATAATTGTTAAAATGTGCTTTGTTAGATTTCCTTATGTTGGTGAGGGACTAAACAACTTGGAGTGCTTGCTTAGGCACATTAGCCAAGACACAAAGTGTGCACTGAAATGTTTTTAAATATTTTATCCCCTTTAAGATAAACTAATATTAACATGGTTTTTATAAATATAGATTCCAGTCACCTACATGACTCTGACTGGGGAAGGGGGCTGTGTTCAAGTCTAGCAAGTTTCATCAAAGACATGACAGATGCCAACCACTGTTTCCTCAGTTTAGTACGTCTTTAGATAATCGATGAATGGGCCGTCTTTGGTTTTATTTTGTTTTTGTGGGGCTTCTTGGTGTATTGAAGGGGAACTGATTGGGAGAGTATCCATTTTTGTTTATGTGCTTTTAGTATTTAGTGGTTTGAGTCACACTTGCTTGCTGTGGATACCTATTTGAATGGCAAAATAGTTTTGATTTGGTTTGAAAACAACATACTTTGACTAGTTTCTCTCCTTTCCCTGAATCTGCAGCTTGGCTCCACATTGTTGATTTTTAATTTGTTTGTCCTATTGTTGTTGGCTTACCGACTCACACTAATTTAAGCTTTTATTAAATTACTTTGCCTGTCGTACATTGTCAATAAAATCTATATTTCTTGGTATAACAGTCTCTGGTTCCAGTTTATACTGGATTTTCGGTACGTACAATCACTTGGTCACATTAGTAAGTCTGAAAATACACAAGGTACTATCATCGGTTCTAGTTCTCATTTCTTGTTTGTAATGAAAAGAAAAAGAAATTACGGCAGCAGAAGATATCTCTTTTGGCTTTAAACCATTTAAACCATGTGTAGTCATCAGATCATTAGCTTGCCATAGTTTTTAGGAAACCAGCTAACCCTTAGGCAGTTCACTTAATTGGTTAGTCTATCTTATTGATTTTCCAGTTAATTCTTTCATCAGAATGAAGAACTTGTAGGAACAACAGAAGAGCCCCAGCGACCCAAGTGGGGCACCACTAATCCTGACGCATTCATTCAAGCCTGTCCTCTCTGAACCGCATCACCCCACCAGGGTCAAAGCAGCAGGGCTGTTTCTGAGTAACCTCTATTATGAAGATTCATCTCTAATGAGGCCCAGTAAACTCAGTGCCCAGTGAACCAAGACTCACTCACATTCTCTTTCTTTGCTTACCCTCTTTTTTCCTCTTTCTTTCTTTTCTCTCACTCCCTTCCTCTGTACACACAAAGTAGCAGGAAGGCTTAACCAGTAAAACTTTAGTTGTTGTAATTGCCTGATCTGCCAACATTATCTCCACATAAATCTTAAATTAAACAGCATGACTGAAGCCAAATTTAGTACTGCTGGGAAAAGTAACTCACTAAATTGCCAGGTAAATGATACCAATTAAACCTAGACCAGACAAGCAAACATTTACAGGCGACTGTTACTGCAAACCAATGACAGGTTTCTGTGAGTGACTTGGATGATGATTTATCCCTCCCTCACATCCCTGATGTCACTTTACGCTTAAAACTATCCAATGAGGCTGAAAGACCATGAAATATCTTATAAAAACTTGTTTTACAACAACAGGATGAGGTCTGTGGACCAATAAACTGATGACGCAGCCCCTTTAGTCACTGTTGCTACACTTTATATACATTTGGCATTTCACAGGAGACTAGATGACTAGATTTTGTAATGTCTATCTAAAATAACAGCTGTGCTGGCAACTCCTTGAATAGGCTGAAAATGCTGTCACCAGCGGCAGATCCTTTAATACACCATGCCCTTCTCGGCTACAACACAGTGTGAAAAGACTGAGAGGCTAAGTTCGCATGTCCCTGGCAAGAAGCGTGCTCAGCAGTTAATGACCCATATCGAAGACTTGGAACACTGATTGTGTATGTAGGTTAAATAGTTTAGTTATAGTTTACTTACCAAATATAATTAACATTAAATTTGCTGGATATTTTGGGTTCTTTGAAAATAAACTGACAAAAACATTTTAAAATTTGTATTCTCAAGCAGTATCCCTTACTGGGATTAGGGAGTGGAGAATAACAGATGGGTTTTGCAAAAAACAAAAAAAAAGAAAAACTCTGTCAAACAAAACAAAGCTGGAGTACACAAATCCCTAAAATGAATAGCAGAACAAAGTCAATATTGTTAAACTCTGCTACAGCAAGATGGTCTCCAGCAGATGTCCCTGTCCTAAACATATTAATCTTAACCTGACTGAACAGAGTTACGTGACCTTTGCCCTCTCTGATGATCGTAGTTTTCATTTGTGAAGATCCTCGGTTTTGAAAATAAAACTACAAAGAGTAAGCTACTTACAGGTAAAAATGTAAAAATATGCTGATATGTGTAACATTTGTTGTTCACAGTAGAGAAGATAAACACTCAAAGTGATAGCTTTGTTTCAATAATTCAAGTGTTGGACAACGACTGTTCAGGGACAGTAATTTGCTGCATGGTTAAATGATTTGTCACTTAGTGACATGCATTCGTTTTTTAAAAAGGGGGAGTTGAACTGTACAGGTATTTATGTCTATTGATTAGTTCTAATCAATCTAATTGTATCTCATTTCTATTTGAGGGCTGTCTACCTCTTCCAGTAGCATGATGTGTCACCTCATGTTTATATTGTCACCCACTGTTGATCTGTCATCCCTCAGAGCATCATAAAACACTTGAGCTGGGTGATTTATTTCACCACTTATAGGCAATTACTACCAGTATGTGAAAGGACACATAGATTTCCCAGTTTGGCTGGATGGTGGGATCAGAAATATGAAGCATGTAATCCTAGAAATTTATGGCCTCAGACTGCACCTAGGCCACTGGCGATGTTTGGGGAAAAAAAAAAAAAAAAAAAACTGCCGTGAAATATGGTGACAGGGCCAAGAGACGACCAGGCTGCAAAAAACAGTGGGAGTAGAGGAGGAAGTGAAGGATGGCGAGGAAAGAGGTGAGAAAGCTGATTTGGCGAGGTGTGAAGAGGACAAGAGGGGATAAATTAAAAGCATTTTAGTAATATTATGCAAGGGGAAGAGGTAGAGGTGAAGTCAGACAGAAAAAGAAACAATAAAGCCCAGACGGAACATTTTTAATATAGCTTCACTTTATTAGCTATATACAGACAGATTTTCAATACATGAGTAACTCTGATTTGTCAAAAAAATATTTGACTCTGTAGAGGATCAATGTATGGATTTAAACATGGTGGCATTGCTGCTTGATGCTTCTCCCAAATCAATAAAGGGGCGTACTTGAGATATCTACCTTTCCATTCCTCTGTGCCTTTATATTTGTTTCAGGGGTGAAACAAATATAAAGGCACAGAGGAATGGGGGTGTCTGTCTTTGAACAACTCTGTTTCTAACAGTATTTTTTAACCAAACCTTTCTCCCACCTCTTTCCCTAAACTTGGCATCTAAAAGAAGGAAACAAAGGTGAAGTGGGTACATGTTCTGCACTGTTGATGGTATTTGTGACTGAGTGCTGTAATCCCATTATGGACAAATTAATTAACTTTAATTCGTAAGGATTTTCCAGGGGATTATATCTGGTAATTGGTCCACAACGTCTTTCAGCACAACAAACTGTGGCTGAAATCGAAATGAGAGAAGGGCTGCTAAACAATTAGTGTTTAGTTAGTGAGTTTAATTAGTGAGTCTTCACCACAGGGATTGTTCCTGCTGCATTTCAGACAAAATGCCCATTAATATATCAGTCAGTCTGTTTATGTCGCCTTAATATTGACTCTTTGCTACAATAAATGGCTTTTATACTGCATGCTAATAACGAAATAATAGGGCAAAACAAGGCATACCACTTGTTCTTTACAATATACAATTCTTTACAAATATCAGAAAATATCATTACTTCATAAAAAAAAAACAAAACTGAAGATTAACAGTTTTTCTTGTAGTAGCAGGATCATTTCATAATGTGAAATACTTCATGAAAGACATGGAAAGATACATAATAAAAAACAAATAAAACAATGCAAGTCAGAAAGGCTGCAGTTGCTGATAGGAGCTGCATGTTTTTAGAGCAAAAGTTGTTTGAAATTAGTTTAGTTTGGGTAAAAGAGTTTGCTTGCAAACTCAAAAGTACAAAGTGAAACTGCAGTTCAAGCGGTTTTATACGGCAATGAGTCAGTGTGCATGGTGGAGCACTTATCAGCTAAAGTGGATATTTGCTTCAGGAGTCGGTGAAAAGAAAAAACTGATACTGATTCCAATACCTCATATCAGGACTTTACACAACATTACAAACACTTCATGTAAGTTATGAGGCCAAAGACTGCTGTTGCATTTAATACATTTGTTACTCAAACAGATGGTTAAAATATTTACTTTTAATCCATACACCCTGCATACATTTTCCTTACTGATAACACATATAGTCTATACTGTGTCTCCTTCACTTAAAGTATCAATCACAGTGTGTAAAGAATCTATAATATTCCATTCAGAAAGTTTTCCACTTTTGACCAATGATCCAATCCACTGGAGTACATTTCCTACTGACTGCGGTGACTAGACATTAGTTGTTACTGAGGGAGTATCACTCATGCATGTTGATCATCCTGGCTGGCCCTCATATCGCTAAAGCTCCTGCCAAAGTACAATATATGCTTTAATTTCCACAGTGCTGCAGAGGGGCAACACTGAATCTTGAGATAAAACCTGGATCTGGCGTAATCCAGCTGTGTCCTCTCTAGGAGAAACACAAATTTGTGTCAAAGAGGTGTCACACAGATATTTGCAGGATATTTAGGGTGTGAATAGCATTATTACTTTTTCAGATATTTTATGTGTACATGTGTGCTCAGGACACAACCAAAAATAACTGAGAAATGAAAACCTAATGTTTTCAACTGGTACTGTGGGCTCATTTGAAGTTTTCATGATTAGTCCAGATGATAAGGTGCTCATTTGTAGCCGAAAAGGGAAATTACAAAATTGATTTACTAAAAGTCTCAATATGTGAAACTGGTGCTGTTATTTTTAGAGCCAGATTAGACACGGCAATGTTTTAGATATTAGGGCAATGCCAAAGTCTTGGTAACCTGAGATCATTTTCCATAAATCTTTTGTCTGTTCAAGACTTCCCCAAAGCATCTGCTCAGAAGACATAGAGGAGAGGTTTTACAATCCTCATGCATGCAGAATTTATAAGTTATATTATACATGCTGTGGCAAAACAAACTGGACAAACATCATTTCACTGAATGACAGATTTAAATTTGTCTCTTGAATTGGGTTGAGATAGATAATCAGTATTTAAATTGGGTTATAATCTTGTGATAAATAGTTTTTGTTGGCATCAGCATCGTAAAATATTCAGTTACGGTTTGTTTTGTATTTTTGTATTTGTTTATTGCCTTTTTGTGGTTTTGTGATTTTGAAGCAATAGCTTGGCATTTTAAATGAGAATATCCACACCACCACTAAATTTGGCTGCTAAAGATGAAGCTGATGCATGGATGGGAGCATGACAGGAAAATAATGTACTGGCTCCTCTGCATGCTATCAGGAGGAGGTGACGGCCACTTCCATGGAGTAAAGATAAATCAGCCAATGTCTGGAGAAGTCATTTGTCTGAAACCCAAAATTATAAACTGACAAATAATAAAACACAAACACATAAAAATGAATACAATATGTGTCAGGTATGTGTTGTTTATTGCCGTAGTGAAAGTCAAGTGCATCAAAGACTGAAATCGGAAATGATCTGTGGAAAATGCGAGATAGTATCTTCTGTATCTACATGTCTTTTTTTGTTGGTTGATATTCATGCTGTTTCACACCTTTTATGGAGCTACTGAGAATAAACCATATTATGAAACTTGATTTTCATGCTAGCTTCATGGATTATGTGCTACTGCTGCTCCTTCACTGAATAGTTAAAGCGCGCAATCCATCAGCATGTGAATGACACCCCTGGAGAGCAGTCTTATCTCCCAGCTCACTCAATCAACTGACAGCTGTCACACACTGAAACACTCCTGTGTACATTAAGAATTCATCATCTGCTGTTTATTAAGAACACAGTGACTTATCAAAACATCCCCTTCATGGTGGAGAGGGAAATCACCATGTTTCTGTAGAATTATAATGGTTAAAATGTCGGTCTGCACTTTTTACCTTTTTAAATACTGCAATCTAAGAATTTGAGTTGTATCAATTCAATGCATTTTAATATTTATTATTTATTGTTGTTGGAGGAGCTACTCTTCACTAAATGATTGATTGATATCTTCAGAGATTATCTCGGCCTTCTTAGAAGATAGGACAAAACTGCAAAGTACAACTCGCAACATAATGACTTGATGAAAGCCTTCAGTCAAAGACACACAACTTTATTGTTCTGCTGAGATGTGACAAAGACACCAAAAGGTGATGATGATAAGGACTGCTGTTATCAGTTTACAGTCAGTCCTGATGTGAACTGGACTGAACCCAGGAGTGAAATGGATAATAACTCTGAAAAAAGAGCTTTTTAAAAATTTACTCTTTAGCCCCATACAAACTTTCATAAACTGAATGGATTAGGGTTAGGTTTAAATTTTAATGGAGGCAGAAATCTCAGATATGAGATGTCTATCCCAAAGCCTGTGCAAATAATGCAAACAGTCTTCCAAACTACATAAGATTTAAGGTAAGAAATTTAGAGCTAAGAGTAAAGAAGTGAATTAACGGATTAAAGATAATTAATGAAAACCCGTTTTAAATGTCAAGAGAGCAAACACTGGTAGTAACTGAGTGACAGAAATTCTGAGATCCATCTGACTCTGACTGCACAACAAGGTTTTGATTTGATTGTCTCTGATTGGCTAATGTAATCATGCAATAGCAGAGTAGGTAGTGTCTTTCACTGGATTGCCTTTTAGCAAATGGATTGATCTGCATAAAAGGGATGGTTGCCTCGATAACTTCTGTTTATTTAATACGACCAAAACAAAAGATCGTATATCAACTACATCTCCCTCAGTCTCATGCTCTCATTTCATCGGACTTCCTGGCTGTCCCTGCGTCCACCATTTCCTGCTGTCTGCACCAGGAGGAGATGTGGCATCTGAAAATGACAGGGGCAGTGTGCAGGTACAACGTCCTGAAGACGGAGCCATTGATTTTGTAATTTTAGCCACACTGTTAGTCAATGGTGGTAGACACAAACACATCTTTAATGTCAACACAAAAACAAACATCTCAGTTGTCTTGGCTGCATATATTTCATGAAGTTGTCGCTGGAGACACATTGCAGCAACTATAATTGATTAATGATGATCCTTTATGTATAATTTTATTCATTTTTCTTTGTGAAGTAGTCATTATATTTTTATATATTATTAATTTAATAAAATGTATTTAAGCCACACATTGTGTAGTATTATTTTAAGGGAAAAATAATCTTGTTGACATCATTCTAATGGAAACCATTCAAGTGGAAAGTACCCCACCAGGTGTTGTGTATATGTTATTACATAAAACAGTGGATCCTTTACCATGAACTGATGATTTTTTTTTTTTTTAAATATTAATATTGTGAGGAGCACAGATCTCATCGTAGTTTGAGCAGTGTAGTATCTTTTTTTGTGTGTGCATGCCAGTGGAACTTGAGAAGAAACATTATGCAGCAGGCCTGTTTTGACTGGCCATGGGAGGAAATTTGCAGCTGTTACTTTTATAACAGCTCACTAAGTACCAATGTACCATCAAAATGAGTCCACATACACAACACTCTGATTCTTTTTTTTTTTTTCACACCCCAACATTTCCCTAAAATATTTCTCAGGTATTTAAAATATTTGAAATTCTGTTGATATTTCATCAGACTAGTCTGATAAAATATGTACAGAAAGCAACTGAGGATTGTTTTACTTAAGAAATAGTGGTTGCAGCAAATGTTCATTTATTCTCTGGACTGAATGAAATCCATTGATACAGCGCAAATTAACCATCCCTTTTCTAAATTTAGGAAAGTTGACTTGTCCATCTTTCCTAAATGTTGAAGAGAAGATAATCTTAGAATTTGGTTTGAAAACACAGATTAAATTTACAAGATCTCACTCTAACAGATTAATGTAGAAAATCTGGGGGGAAAAAACATGTTTATTGTAATATTTCTTATGTACTTTGGATGAAAGACTAAGGTAGACTGTAATGTCAAACAGTGGAATAGGACTATTGTGCTTATTATCAGCACCATGTTGTATTTGGCTGTTCAAAGTTATAATCTTTCACACATAAGACAATAGCAACAGATACTCAATGGCTACTTTATTAAAAAATAACATTTAATATGCAATGATACAACACTGTACAGTAGAGTGTGTGCAGAGGGAGTAAGGGTCCCATAGAAGACTGTGGGTGAGGGGTTGCTGGTCAGCTGTGAGGACGTGCTGTTTGCTGTCACATGCTGCATTCATCACATGTAGATAGCTTCGGCAATATTTAGCATTTTAAGCAACAACTGAGCTCTGACACAGTCTGAAGTTTCATTATTTAGTTAATTTTTTTCTGCAAGAGGCAGAAAACAAGAAGACAAATTAGAAATTAAATGGGAAAACTCACTAACCCTGAGTTTCTGACTTGTATCAAATCTGTGTGAAGTCACATGTATTTCTGGTATCTCTTTACGTTATGAATGCAGCATTAGTCCTGAGAGGAGAAAGGTAACTGTAAGGTCTACTGTTCAGCGGAAGGATCAGTCCAGGATTTGTAGAGGGACTGCCTGATTCCATAATAAACCAACCATCACTTCTGAAAATCAACCATAGCTGAGGCCACTCAATGAAATACATCACCTGCCAATGACTACTGTGGTGGAAACAGGCAAAAATAAATCTTTGCAGACTGAGACCCCTGAAAAAATTTAGATGTATTTTCTTAACACTGTATGGGCCGATAGGGTGAATTTCTGCATCGTCACAGATAGATGCCATAGTGCATGTCATCTTAAAAAAAAAAAAAAAAAAAGACATCACAATATTCCTAAATGCACGGTAGATTGAGGCTAGTGGTATTCTACAAAACAACACATTATTTCACAAAGTAGTGGAGCAGTCTCACAAATAGACTTGTCGTTATTTCAATGGACAATATGAACACCGACTGTGTGAGATGGCAGTGTTTAGCTCTGCAACAATGTAACAGCACTCAGTAAAAAAAAAAAAAAAAAAAGCTAACATGAAGAGTAAAACAACTGAGACGAGTGCCAGATAAGACTGCTCCTTGTAAACCATTCTAAACGCACAGTCAATGTGGGCATTTCTCTAGAATTTATTGGCTCAAATTTTGTGTGACTTTTTTAAATTGCTACATTAAAAAAGCTACTGGCAGTGTTACACATCAGGCTCCCAATCATCTAGTTAAGTTAAAAAAATGGATATTAATTCAGGCATATACTCTTAGATTCTACATTTTAAGACCTCAAATGATGTTTACAACAGAGATGTCAAGTGTGACTTTATGGACGTGAAGTGACTGGCTGATAACAAGCCATGACTGTACTGAACACTGTTGCATTTATTAATGCATGTCAGTCTCAAGGTATGTGTGGAAGACTTCCTCATGCTAATTATATCACTAAGGAAAGGCTAGATTATTCAGAAAAGCTAGCTAATAACGCAAATTGTGTCTGAGAGAATTAATACTCAGCGACAAGTACAAAATTAATCAAATGACATACTAAATTGGCTAATATAAACTCTATTGAGGGACTATGGCGTGGAGAAATATTAGGTTAGATAAAAAAAAAAAAAAAAAAGTTCTCTAAGAGCGACAGAATCCCTAGTCCTTTGAAAATAGGAAGAACAAAAGCCTTGTCTTGGTGGCAGAGATTTTAGCTTCTTGTAGAAAAGTTTCCCACATCAATATGATTCACAAACTGAGTTGCTTAAAAACACACTTGCATCATTGCCCTGAGAAATATGTTCCCTCACGACTATGGGTCTGGAGATGCCTTTTGATTTTGTCAGAACGGCTGAAGCACTTGCCACAAACAGGGCAGCTGTATGGCTTCTCCCCTGTGTGGATCCTCATGTGTACCTTCAGGTGAGCCATCTGTGTGAAGCCCTTTCCACAAATCTGGCAACGGAATGGTTTTTCTCCTGTGTGGCTGCGCTGGTGCTCCTGAAGTCTGCCGGAGGAGCTGCAGCATTTCCCACATACACCACAGCGGTAAGGTTTTTCCCGTGTGTGTACTTGTACGTGCACATGCAAGTGGCCAATGTGACTAAAGGCTTCCCCACAAACCTTGCAGCAGAAAGATGACATATGGCCTTGTAAGGGGGATTTCTGATGCGGGCAGTCCACGGCATTGGCTCCTTGGTTGCGCATGTGAGAGGCCTGTGCTCTGTTGGCTCCAGTTCCCTTAGCACCAACCATTGGTCCTCCATTCTCCACCCCAATAATGTCAATGTTGTTCTCATTTGAACAGTTTGGATTGACTGGCGCAAGAGGCTGGGCACCACTGTTAGAGGAAGTAGAGCCCCTGTGGCCTCCACTCTCTGCTTTCACATGTCTGGAGGAGCCTCGTGAACCAGGATCCCTCTCTCTGTTCTCCACACCTTGGCTCTGAGGAAGATTGGATGTATGAGGGCCATCTTGGGGATATTCATTTCCAACACGTGGAGGAGTGAACATGTTCTCTGGTGTGCTACAAGAGCCATGCCCACGAAGCTGATCATCTCCTTGGTTGGCCCGGAGATCCCTCTTATCCTTAATCTGAATGGGAATACGCTCTTCATGGCCCATGCTGGGACTCCACTCGCGCCTTGGATGCTCACCATCCTCCTCGTCCAACAGAGCCATAGATGGACGATCTAAGAAGAAAAACAGAGGGAAAAGGTTTGCCCCAAATTGTTAAATCCACCGTAGTAAACATAACCTTGCACACGGCACAGCCCAAATCTGTTTGAACTACTCATGACCTATTGCATTGTTGTTAACAACACAATGTTCTGTATCAACATAACAAAATGAACTTGGAGTCAAAGACAAGCTGGAGACACTGTAAAGCTATGGCAGAGTATATGGAAATGGTAAGTGCAGGTCAAAGTGTAAGCATCTCTTAGCAGACAACAAAGATCAACAATCTGAACTCTCCACTAACAGGGAATGTTTTTAATGCAATCACTGACACTGTAGTGAAACTCAATATGCTCAACAGGACCCATTTCCTCTCCAGAAAACCGTTACCCTCATTTTCTCCTCATGAAGGTAAAAGATTTATTTCATAAAAACACACAGAAGTACAGCCTTAGTCCATCTGAGTATCAGGCAGGTAGCCCAACTCTGCTATTATGCAGAGCAATAAACCCTGAGTAAGTAAAATTCATATACCAAGGCTATATAAAGAGTTCACCCTCTGGAAACTTTAGGAGCTGTGTTATATAAACAAACAACACGAATTTAATTTTTGACACTGCTACTAATGAAATAACCCGAATATTAAGCCCCACAATAACTAATGGCAACAGTGTGGCAGGAGTTTCAGCAGAGAGATGGATGTTTTAAATGTAGGAGTCAACAACAGACACAACGTAACACAACGCCTGCACACAGTTGGTCTGTCACGGCTTACCAGAATCTGCCACTGTCAAATTAAGAATTATCACAGTGACAGTATCAACACACACACACACGGACTCAGAGAGCAGCTGGATGCTAACCAGGCTGTAGCTCTTTGGCTAACTAGCTGGCTGGCTAACGAACAAAGGTTGCTAACGCGCTAGCCGCTCCACAACAACAGCAGCTAACGTCAACTAGCTGGCTAAATGCTAAAGTTAACTTGTCCGGAAGAGAGGTAAGCAGGGAAACTGTGGACACTGCAGTTTCCCTGCCTAGGGCCCCCTCACAGACTGGGCTGTTGGAGATAAAGTGTCCCGTTAGCTTTCAGCCGAGCTAACCTGGCCATATTTCAATCCCAGCGTCTCGCAGCCTGCGTCTCAGATGGTCGTTCTCCCGCTCCCTGATTGCTATCTCCTCCTGGTACTCCAAAATCGTGTCCTCGACAGATTTGTAAATCTCCTGTGCTGCAAGCATGAGGCGCTCAGTCAGAAAGACGTTTAAAAACTGCAGTTTGGTCATTTTCTGGGGTCGCGCGGGGCTCCTTCTATCATCCAAAATGGACCAAAAAAAAAAGATGCTCGACACAATCACGTGACCTGGAGTTGTTGCTGCTGCTGCCGCTGCTGCCTCTCCTTCTTCTTCTTCTGCTTCTTCTCCTCCTCCCTCTCCTTCCTCCTCCCCTCTGAGGTTTTTTGTGTGACCTCCCGAGTTTCTTCGTTGGTGTCTGAGGTGGGCAGGGTGAGTTCAGGTACGGTGGGAAAACAACCCTCCCATCTAAGCGGACACACGAACTGCACAACCTTTGCACTCACAGGGCAACACAACAATACACACTAACGTTGAAAGGTGGAAGTGGTAAATTTGTTTAAAATCATGAAACATCTGTGTTATTTGTCGAACTGCAAAAGCAAAAATAAACAAACAAACAAATAGCACACCAAAAACGGAGAAGAAGTCACGGAGAGTGGATGGGCCAAAGGTTGGCACATTTATAGAGGAAAGAATTAACCGACAAGTTAGTTTTCTGAATTATAATTATGTTTTATGCACAACTGGACGCCCAGATGCCAACAGTCACTGCGTACACACCCAGTTCTGACGTTGGTGAAGCCTTAACAAAGAATTCGTCATCTCTGTGTGAAAATGCACCATGTGAGTGATATGAACTCATCGCACGACGGACTATGTGGCTTTCATTCATAGCCGGTGTGTACACAATGAGTAGACCGTATCATACACTGCACCGTGAATCCATTGATTCCTACATTTTTAGAATCCTTTTCCTCAGTAATTTAATTATCTCCAATCAATGGTCAAGGCATAATTAACAAAATAAAAGTGACAAATAGGAATGAAATTTAACAACAAATATAAAACAGACAATATCATTGACTATCCAGATATCACAAAATGAACGGTGGCAGATGTTTAAATGAAGTGAGCTATTAAAATTAAAATTAAAACATGGCAACAAAAACATAAAACTTTTTTTTATCTTCCATGCAGATTTCAGATAAAATTGTTCTCCAAAGGTAAATGTATATTCTCCATGAATAAAATGAGAAACAGCTGTCAGTGTCGTACTGATTTGTGTCCAGACGAGCAGCATCACTCCGGATCGGCGGGTGGCGCTACATCGACTCCGCTCCGACAGAGCCGGAAGTGAGCGGAACTCACCGATCTCTGCTCCACGTGTGAGAGCGTCTCAGTCACACTGGCAGGTTCCCCAGCAGCACCATGAAACGACCGAGTAAGTAAAGATCAATTGTGATGTGACAAGAATGTATGGATTAATTATGCTTAATTAATTATTATAAAAAATAATAACAATTATTTGTCACTGTATTGTCGGTTTAATCAACTCAGCCTAAAGCTAAGTGCTAACAGCCGCCAGTTAGATTTGTCTTTAGCCTGCTGTTCAACCAACAACAAACTTTTTTATTTCTGTCTACAGAGTTAAGGAAAGCAAGTAAGAGGCTCTCTTGTGCCAAACGTTATAAAATCCAGAAGAAAGTAAGTGTCTCAATTTAGTTAGGACAAACGTTTACGGAGTAATGGACGATAAGGCCCGTGTGCTGAGTCTCATGCTCGTGTTTGGCGTCCAGGTCCGGGAGCATAACAGAAAGCTGAGAAAGGAGGCCAAGAAGAAAGGAGTGAACAAACGAGTGAAGAAGGACCCCGGAGTGCCCAGCAGTGCTCCTTTCAAGGAGGAGGTCCTCAGGGAGGCTGAGCAAAGGAGGCTGAAGGTATCATTCATCACGAGCTGCTTTCCATGCAGTGTGTGACAGTAATGATCAAGATTAAATGTAGTGTTACCTCTCAGTCTCATGCATGGAGCTAATGTGGCTCCTCAGCATTTGTCTGGTAAACACGCACAGGGTTTTCTGTGTGTCCTGGTTTTGGTACGGTTGTATAGATCACAAGTTGTCTCATTTTGGAAATTACAAAAAAGAATTCTCATCCCTCAGATTGAAGAGGAAAAGGAGAAGAAGAAGCAAGCCAAAAAAGAGGAGCGAGCCCAGAAGAGGAAGAAGGAAAAGGAGGCTGCTGCTAAAGAAACTGAACCCAAGGCCAAGAGGTCTCGACAGGTAAAGGGAAAACACAACTGTTGTCTACTGAATCGTATTTTAATCCTCCAAATTACTGAAGAACAACTTTTAATTTTTTGTTTCATTCACATAGGAGGAGAATGAAAAGCATTCAGAGAAAAAGATTGGCCCAGACAGAAATTCAAAACAGTTCCTTTGTGGCGAATTAAATAAGGTAGGACAACCCATTCCTAATCTGTATCTGGGAATAAATTACTTCAGAGTACCATAGAAATTCATATCTTCTTGCTCAATGTGATCTACCTCTCCTCAGGTAATTGATTCATCTGACGTTGTAATGGAAGTCCTAGATGCCCGTGATCCTATGGGGTGCAGGTGTCCGCAGCTGGAGGAAGCCGTGCTGCAGAGGGGCGGTAACAAGAAACTGCTCTTGGTTTTAAGCAAAATAGGTAAATGGACATTGGATGCTGCTATATCAAATTATTGCTAATTCCCAAAGCAATTAGTATGTCTGTTGTGAATGTTGAGTAATTAATTGATTAACTTTCTGTCTGTACCTAATACCATGCACTTTGTGTTGGATTTTCTGTGTTGCAGACCTGGTACCAAAGGAGAATGTGGAGAAATGGATTAAGTGTTTACAACAGGAGTTTCCAGTTGTGGTGTTTAAAGCATCAACACAGATTCGGGACAAAACAGTGGTAGGAGGTGCATTTCACACACTAGTGACCATATACACTTTTTTTTTAAAATTAAACATTTGAACATCTGCAGTCAGTCCAAGTAAATAACCACGCAAATTAGTCTAAAAGCACATTGTCATATAAAGGGGTTTTAAAACATGGCATATGGAGGACTGAGAAGGTTGTGCAGCTTGTGTTGTGCTGCTTTAACTGGTTAAAACCTCCAATAGTAACAAACAAACCACCAAATTTACGGCTTCTGCCATTGACAGAACTGATTATGTGTGTTTGTGAACAAAACTAAATGTTAAAATAAATATATCAATATCCATAGCTTTATTTTTTGTTGTATCAAATAATTGTACTTGTTTCCATCTTGATCAGCAAACTAAGAAGAGCAGGATTGCACCCTCCAATGAAGTCCTGGACAGATCCAGAGCTGCAGCCTGCTTTGGAAAGAGTTGCCTCACTGAGCTCCTCACAATTTATGCAACTAATTTAGAGAAGGAAACTCAGCTTAGAGTGGGTGTAGTAGGTAAGTTTTCCCTGGTCTATATAGACAATGTTCTTCACTCAGCACAATCCATAGGCATCATATGCAGCTCTGTGGTATGGACATGCCATATTGTTTCTGGTTTATTTGGGTTTGTTCAAATTACATAATTCTAAGCTTCACCTTTGACACAATATTTTCCCACCCCAAGGTTTTCCTAATGTTGGGAAGAGCAGCCTCATCAATAGTATGAAGGGGATCCTGGCCTGCAATGCTGGAGTCAAGAGAGGCCTCACAAAGTGCGTGACAAATAAGGCTGAAAATGTCAGCTCTGATCACAACTACAGCATTTCCTCTATCTGACTGCATATTACAAAGAATTCTCCATCACATCTCAGAGACGTGATATGATTATGATTATTATTAAGGCTGAAAATAATTGAAGTGTGATCTAAATTCATATCTCAGGAGCTAGAAATGTTTAAATAAAGCTAAAATGTGTCACAACACAGTTATGCATAGTCAGCACCATGTTGTGTTGCTACAGAGACACCCTGGCCCATAAGTCATATTATCTGGATGCGAAAGAACATATCTGTTAGGTACAAGCCCCCCAAAATATCATAAAAAATTTCTCAGTGAAGTTTAGTTGAAGAATCAATCCAACTGAAAATTGCAATTCATCACAATATCTGCCAAAATAATTGCAATATGATTTATTATTATTGTTCAGCTCTTGTTAAAATTAAGGTGGGACTTTTTCTTTATCCTATATCTGAGACTCACTTTTTCAAGCTCATGCCACGTTCAAATGTCGACTCTTATGAACCCTGCAGATCCATGCAGGAGGTGCATATCTTAAAGAATGTGAAGCTGATCGACAGCCCTGGAGTTGTGGCATTGCCGTCCAACCCACCAGCCACTTTGGCTCTCAGGAGCCTGCAGGTGGAGGAGGGTCAGGAGAGTGTGCTGGAGGCAGTCAGGACTCTGCTCAAACAGTGTGACAAGACCCAGGTGAGGAACAGTTATCATCAGAAAAGGGATATGTCATGTAAGATGAACTGGTTAGATGGTTTAGGGTACTCTCTTGAAAATAATATGGATAAAATCATTTCTCCTCACTGTTTCAGATCATGTTAGAGTACAACGTCCCAGATTTCAGGAACTCTCTGGAGTTTTTAACGTTGTTTGCCAAAAAGCGTGGTTATCTGCAGAAGGGTGGAGTTCCTAACACGGAGCAGGCAGCCACAACTTTCCTTGATGATTGGACAGGGTGAGTTTGTGTTAACCTAAAGGGTTAGGGAGGGTGAGCAGCCGCAGTGCATCAGTGTGGAAATGAGGACAATACGCAATTCTGGATTTCACTATGAAGACTTCTAATCCAACTCTGATCCAAACACTGTCTAGATGACTGCAAATGTGTAAATAAAGAAAGGGGTTCTAGTGTGTTAAGACGGCTACATGTTTCTTTCGATCTTATTCTCCACCCTGGTTGGATGTCTCCACAGAGCAAAGCTGAGCTACCACTGTCGGGCACCAGAAAAAAACAGCCTCCCCCTTTACCTGTCGGACAGCATGGTGGCTGAGATGCAGAAAGGCTGGGATCTATCCAAGTTGAAAATGGGCAATGCTGAAACTCTGAGAGGTAATGGCCTTTAATTCGAAAACATTTGGTCCAACATTATCAGACTATCAGGGGTTTTGAGTCAATAATGGTTGATAGATCTTTTTTTGTACTGTTTAAAAACAATCTTCAGATGATTAATTGCTCTGTTAAAAGGAGACCAGGGATTCTAAACGAAGCAGCAGCGGTTGTTAGTGAGCTGTATCCACTTCATGTGTGGTGTAAAGATTGACACAGCCTCTTTAGGCCACTTCTAGGCTTTTAGACTGTGGGCTTTTTAATGTACAAAATAAGGCATCACTTCTGTGTGTTGGTGAAAACAAATTCTGCTCTTGTAGGTGTCAAATGTCCAAACCCGGCCGGCAGTATAAGCTTCACCTCTAAAGGCCCGACGGCAGGCCATCTAACCATATGTGACATCACTGAAAATAACCCTGATGTAGCAGCCACAGAGAGCGAAGCAGTGCAGAGTGATGAGGTAATTACAAAAAAAAGAAATAAACCAACTCCTGGAGAACTTTCATATTGTACAGCTGCTTCAAATTATGTTTGCAGCCTGTTCAAGCATGGAAATGAGGACAAAAATGCATGTCTTGATTTTTTTATTTTTGTGAAGACTTCTAATCCAACTCTGATCCTGCTGACAGGACCTTTTGAAATAACTGTATCGGGATGATTGTTTGAATTTTAATAGTTTAAACATCTGTTCTTGCAGCCTGAACAAACAATGAACGAGCCCAGTAAAACAGAAGTGGAGAAACCACAGAAGGCATCACTGAAAAGTAAATTCTAGTTTTCAAACAATTAACTTTTTTTTATTAAAATCTACAACAGTAGGTCATACTTTTGCATTTTACTTGTCTTTTCAGGTAAAGACAATAAGGTACAGTTCCAGTCTGTCCCCATTGACATCAGCCTCTGTACAGCTACAACGGATGATGCCTATGACTTCAACACAGATTTTAAATGAGCTTCGGTCCAACACAGTCTGTGGTCAAATAGGGATGGACCTTGGGCTTATCAACATACAGTACATAAGGAATCATTGTTAACATGCATTTGACCATCTGCCTGTACTACTAGTTGACACGTCTGAGACTTGCATCTAGTCGATAATGTGTGGCCTTCCTTCTCTGTTAAAACTGGAAGACAGTGGGGCAGTTTTCCCAAACAAAGGCTTGTCACCTAGACTATAATATTTCAGTTGAAATTTGTTTATCTGGTGCCGACCAAGGAGATGGAGTTGGTATCTGTTAAGTGGTTATGTATTTAATCACCAACTACTTTTTCCTATAAATGTGCGCGTCATTTGTAATATCTTGTGTCAGTGGAGAATAATGTATATAGATGAGTTTCTGTAAATGTAATAAACCCTCTAAAAACTGAATGTTATTGCATTTTTCATGTAAATTGAATTGAAATGAAATTAAAACAGCTACATCAGTCACCACTGCTTTAACCATATTGTAGTGTAGCAAAATTGAAGTATTTTCCATTACTATTCTCTCACTTTAATTCCAGGAGTTTTTGAAAAAGTTTAGAGTCACAAGATTTGGATGATAAAAATGTAAATTTTATTTCACATACTGTACATAAGTATTTACACCAGCAAGGTGAAGGCATTTCAATATGTATACAAATCCTGACAGTGAAGGGGTCAAATGTAGTGGTGAGGTGCTGTTTACTTAGTGGTCTGCATATAATCTCAGCAAGGTCAACCACTCTTGGAGCATGAGGGCCAATACAATACAGAAGTAGTGTTAAGATTATGGAAAAGTTATCGATTTTTGGGGAACTTCTACGCTAACAGATTAATTTGAGTGAAACCGGCTTCATTTACATTTTTAGGTATCAATTACAGTTGTGTATTTTTAAAAGGAACAGACTTGTGAAGAAAATTGTGAGCTGAGCACAGACCACAATTTAAAAGGCATTAACAGAATAACATAATTCATCACTTTTCCACAGGAATTACTGAATTGAGGTGTCTGCGTTGCTAACATGATTACAATTTAGACCAAATGAAAACTGAAACAAACCTTTTTAAGACAATTGTAAACTTTGGGAACGACTACTACACTACAATATCTGAGGTAACTGTACTAAGCCAAATGGTAATCGAATAAAGCAAATTAGTTCATATTTAGCTGCATATAACCAAACCTACTTAAGTCACAATGACTTTGGCAACTTTGTTATCCTGGACTGATGTATACTTGTCTGTTACAGTAAAACTGCTCAGGTACCATACTCCAGTTATGTGCAGCATCGAGCACTCTTATAAAGAGGAAAAAAGTCCATACCTCTGAAGCAAAGCAGTCTGGTTTTAACAGAATATTCTGAAAAATGCGAGTCAAAGCAATCTCAAGGGCAACAATATAATGCACTGGTTATAGGAAAAAAATGGAAATTCTGTGTGTTCAAGGAAAAAATTTTTAAAAAGTACAAAGGTTTGCATGTTCTACGGCAGGAGTCAAATATGGAGCTCGCTGGTGAAAAAGTCTTACTTGGTTCCTGAGATATCACAAGACGAGGTCCAAATGCTCCTGAAATCCATTTTTCCATCTACTCTTCTGCATGTCTTCGCACAGGATGAAACTTTCCTGTTGGGTCTGGAATGAACCACTTGTCCCACACATCAGAATAAGAGGAAGCTCTTCCCCAGGGCTTATAGTGTCCATTCCAGTGGAGGAGCTTGGCAGCTCTTATAAACTGTGTGGAGTAGCGGTTTCCAGCACCAGTATTGCCTGGAAAACAAAGCAGTCATATGATAATTAACATTTATGACATACTGTCTGTTTTATCTGTTGTTGTGTCATAGTGAATGTTCTTGCTGCACTTTAAGAAAAAAAAATCCTTTGACTGTCACTGATGGATAAAAATTCATAAAAAGTTCGATCAGTCAGCAGAACATACCAAGGTGCCTAACGTGCCACATGGGGTCGATATTGGAGTGATGTTTGTAGAAAACAATGAGGAGAGGAGGTGTAGTGATACTCTCTGCCAATGTTTTACTGTACAGATCCTCCCTGGGGAAGCAAGGTCATATAATGTTTACAGGAGTGAACTGAATGGAAATTTGGGTAAATTACAGTATGATGAAAAATCATTACATTTTCCTTTCCTACAGGGTTTCTAAATTTAGTAAAAAAGACTATTACTGTGCATTAAGTTCCATCCAATGCTCCAGCTGCTGGGTGATATTCTGGTTCTTCCACTCGGTCAGATTGGTGATGATGACACCAGGGTTGAAAGAGCATGTGTTGGCTCTCATCCCCAGCTTCTTGATGGCTGCTTTCTTGAAGTCCAGGAAACCTATATAGTTATTCTGTATAAAAAGATTATGTAAACAAATGTCACAAAATTCTGTAAGAAATATTCCATACTTGGAATAATTTGGAATATCAACTTAGAGCTACACACCTGATTACCGGCCCCTCTAACGATGCCCTTGGCAGAAGCTGAATCACAGTCATCTGAGAAGGCAGCTGCATGTCCTGGTTTGAGGTTGGTTTCATAAAGTTCTTGAATGTCTCCTGATCTCCCACAGAAAAGGCAACATTCATTCATTCATTCATTTACTTCCAGAAAATTCTTCTTTGACTTTTTTATAACATTAATAAATGTGAGACCTAATAAGTGAAGTTGTTTTTTATTTACTTTTGGTCTTACTGTTACCTTGTACAATGATATCATCATCCAAATAGATGGCTTTCTCTGCCTCTGGTATGTATGCAGGCAGGTAATACCTGGCAAAGGTCAACTGAAATAATACATTTAGAACATGATTAGCATGAGGTAAAAATATGTGAACAATAGTATGAATATTTTTGGGGACAGTAACAGTATATTCAGTTGCCTTACTGGTTTTACTGTCTCCAGTGTCTGAGGATCTTTAGATATCTTCCCACTGAGGAGCTCAGGCTTGAAAACAACTATTTTGTATTTGACAGTTTTAAGCTTTGTCTTACTCAACCACACTCTGTTAGTGAAGAAGAAAAAGTTGTAAGAGACAAAGGTTACTTAAATAAAACCTGACCTGCATTAATATGCCAAAGGAAATACAATAATATGCCCATAGCAGCGCAGACTTCCTGCAGTGTCTTACTTTAGGTGGTCCACTGTGTCATTCAAAGTGACGATGGTGAAGACAACATTGGCTTTACTGTTCTCGTACACACTGTTGATGGTAGCAACCACAGCACCAAGCCTGTCCTCTGCAGCAGTGATCAGGACAGGGATCTCCTCTCCTTTCCTCAAGGAATCAGATCTCAGGTCCGGAGAGAGTTCAGACTCAAAAGGGAGAATTATCCCTGCATCTGGATGAAGAAAATCAGAAAATCCATTGTTTTATTTGAATGCAATGAGCTAGACATAAACAATACACCAGGCATTTTTGATATAGGTAGAGCAGCTGGTGAAGTGTATACTCCCCACAGAGTAAAGCTGATCATACCTGGGATTTCTTTGTGTACAATGTCACCGAGATTGAGGAGATTTTGTTGAACTATGATGAGAAAGGCGACAGCCAGCAACACAAGGATGATCACGTTTACTGAAAGACACAATGAAGAGCTGGCGTTAACAACAGCAGAGCTTCACAGGACAACAGCTACAGGATGTTAAAGGATGATAGGCAGCTTTGACTCTCTCAGTCTTATCTACACAACACTCATATGTAACATCACAGGCAACTCAGGCAACTAAACGGCTTCATCCGGACTGACCCACCTCTCCTCAGAGTCATGACAGCGGCCACATCCGTCTCTCCGGCCCGTCTGGTGAACGTTCAAATGTAAAAACAAATAAAAACACTGCAAGTGCAGCCTAAGCTCCGTTAGATCGCTGACTTACGAGGACTGAGACTACAGCTAAATTTGCGGCTGCAGCGGTGCGTGGCAAAACGCACAAAACAATCCGTCTGCAAACAGGCTTTGAACCACGTGTTTATACTCTTCGGTTTGAAATGTACACCACGTTAGTGTTGTTCGCCCGAAAAAGCAAGGAGACAAAAAGGAAAAAGTATTTTACGCTGCAGCCAAACTGCCAACTCAACAAGAAGTTTATTCTCGTTCACTGTTGTAGGAAAAGATGCCCGTCCTTTTGCCTGTTCATGAAAGTGGAATTAGCTTTGCTGATTCCAGCACATAAAATTATTTGCTAAATTTCTTTGTTCGGTAGCGTAATGTAATAACTGGTTACACAAGACAGTAAGTGTATCTATAAAACACAATCACTTTAAGTGGCAAGACAAAGACAGGTGAAAAAACGAGACAGGCACAGCTTTCCACTAACACTAAAGCACATTTCTCCAGCGAACACAGCCCTCAGCCCAATCCATATCATCTACAAATCTGTTAACATGCGCAGATGACGCCAGTTGTGACACTCTGAAGTACCCGGATGGGTCCTTCCCTGCACGACGTATCTTTTGGGGACCGGAAGTCAAACTGCTTCTGTCGGTTTGTTCCCGTTAGGTCCAGGTTAATCTTTTTCATTGAAGTGCAAAGATGCTGTCTATATTCAAGTCCATCCCAACGCACATGGTAAGGCTTTATTAGGTCGTCTGCTGTGAAGTTGTGTTGTTTTGAAACCCGTGTTTTATTCATGCTTTCTATCAAGCTAATGCTAATCAGACGACCGCTTGCTGCTGGATGTTGTGATTACAACTAACAGCTGCTGGATTAATTTAAATTTAACACCAGTAGTCAAACAACAGAGGGGTTTAACTCAGCATACACTATTTATCTAAAATGTCATTAGACAATGGTATCAATCTTATCGATCGTAACTTTTGTTATCCTTATCGTTGTGTTACTGCAGCTAAGAATGGTGTAACTTCTTAAATAAATCTACCGCGCACAAGTTTCGATAGCTGTCCATTGTGCACCGCCAATGTGTGCTAAAGCAGTGTGTAGTGCTGCAGGCCCAGGGGCTAAATACGGTAGTTGTTTATTTAGACATAAATCAAGTTAGTCTGAAGGAAAAAGCATCCTAAATACTGATATTTGTGACATACACACACAAAAAAAGAGTGCTATCGCTCTCGGCTCTGCTTTTGGTACTTGAAAATGAAGTATTTAAGGAATCATTATCAGCCTGATTTTTATAGGCAAGTTGTTTGATTGACCCTGAATCTGATTGTTCAGTTATTGAGTTTCAGCTCACTGAGACCAAGGGTGGATTTAGTGATGTGGGTGCTCTAAGTAAAAAAATAAAATTCTTGCAAAAAGCCCTGTGTATGTGTATCTATGTAGTACAAAAGCCCTATAATCACCGTGTATTATATTTGTTTTAAATTTATATCATAACATCAGTCTAATAATTATGAAATACTGCTAAAGTGTGATCCTAAAAGTGTAATTTATACAAATATAGGAAAATAAACCAATGTTAATACTGTTTTGATTAGGTTTTTTTTTCTCTCTCTCTCACCTATGAAGCAAAATAAAGTACGGATAAGAGTAGAACAGTACTGGTGATGAGAATAGCTAAAGGAAATGTTAGGCCCCCTGAACAACACAGTTGATTATTCCTGCTGTACTATCTGTTACAGGTGTTGTACTCAGATGTGTTAATCTTATTGTGTTACAGGATTATAAAGGCCAGAAACTGGCTGAACAGATTTTCCAAGGAATAATACTCATCTCAGCGGTAACTAACCATGATACGTGCACACTAGCAAATCACCATATTCCACTAAAATGGCATTGCTTTTTTATATATATATATATATATATATCTGTAATCTGGTTTGCTGATATAGTTTGTACCTTCTTTACAGATGATTGGCTTCGTGTACGGTCTGATCATTGAACAGTTTGGATGGACAGTCTACATAGTCTTGGCTGGCTTTGCCGTGTCCTGTGTGGTAGGTTTTTGCTTTGTGTCTTTGTCTGCATTATTTTTGTTATTGTACACAATGACACAATGGGGAGATACAGGCCATTTTACAATTCTTTTTTCTGATTCTGTCACTGATTTTAGTTGACCCTGCCGCCATGGCCGATGTACAGAAAGAATCCTCTGTCCTGGCAGCCCGTTGTACCAGAGATCAGTGGGGAGTCCAGCCAAAAACCTCAGGAAAGCCTCAAAAAGAAGAAGCACAAATAACTCAGACCTATCCCTGCCTGGCTGTCTGTTAATACAACTTTTTATATTAGAAATGATTTTTTTCTTCACAGGTCACATCTGAAGCATTTAGGGGGAAAATTTTGGTAGTGTTTATCAAATCAATAATGAAATAATTCTGTACCCAAATAAACATCTAATAGTGACTCTGTTTTATAAATGGGACAATTTTTATTTGTATTTCGTTTTTGTATTTTTATTGAGGACCTTATGGACATTTATTAATATGCACAAAGATTCATTTCTTATAAAGCACTTTTTTTAATCAACATGAGGGAAATGTTTGTATACAAAAAAGACATTTAGAATTTATTAGAAATAATCCAAATGTTAATATCTACAATTTATCTACAGTACATTATTTTGTGAATAAGAAAATACAATAGAATAGGAGTGACAGCTTATGTCTTCAAAGACCCAGCTTAGGTGACACAACTACTTACGTTCTAGTTAACATTCTAAGTAAATACATGAATATCCAGTACAGCAGGTGCAAAGACATGGTGCTTTAACATGACTGAAGTCTTTGCATAGGTTTCCTGAAGAAGGGGGAAAAAACAGGATTCATTTTGAATTTCCTGTTTGTAGGGGAATAAGGTGAAAAACATTTACATATACTTTTAAATGTCATTTCATACAACTTCTTGCACAGGCGTATGAAATGACATGTAGCTGTATGGTAGTAATCCCATGCCAATAACTATCATCAAATGAGATATAAGTTCCAAGCAGGAGGAGGAAGGTGGCAATGCCTCACAACAAAGGTGGTCTTTTGGCAGGAGATTCATTTATCTTGGTGAAAAGACTTAAGCCATTTTGAGTTGAGCAAAAGCTTCCAAGGGTCCTGTTTTCCAAGAACTGTCAAAAGGTTTTTCCCACAGGTACTTTTAAGTGTGTATGATCCCTTATACACATGCTTGTCTAAACCTTTAATGCAATATCCTCAAAGAATTTCAGCTGCCTCACCATCACAGCGTAAGCTTGGTACTTCTCATTCCCCATTTGCTTACGAAGGGAAAGCTGTAGAAAGAAAAGGATACTAACTAGCATTACTGAGGAATCAAAGGGCAAGCGTATTAACTGAGTAAAGCTTTGGCAAACTGAGTTTTGAGCTTTGGAGACAAATTCATTACTGTGTGTGGGCAAATAAGTGATTAGAAATAAATAACAAGATGAACTTTATTGTTTTGAACTGAGAGGACAGTCTGGTTTAATAAACCTATAGTCTCAGTAGTTCTTGTCTATTTGTGAATACTTGTATCTATACTTATACATGAGAGAATACTTGATTTGGAATGATGTCTTAAAACTGTACCTCTCGCTTGACATCATCCTCTTCATCCATAATTTCCAGCACTCTGTCTAGTAGCTTGATGCCCAGGCCTTTTACAACATCTGTTCTCAGATGTTCTATTGCTCTCCTTATCTTGGCTGGACCAGATGTGGACCCTTAGGAGACACAGACTTGTTAAACACAAGGAAGGTCAAGAATGACAGATTGATGAAAAAAATGTTTAAGCATAGAATCGTACCTATTGGTATTTCACCAAGTGACAAGTTTTCTGCTTGTTCTCGAGCCTTCCCATGTAGCACCAAGGTGTCCCTGTACTTTCTGTTCAGTTTGAATTCTGGCAGTGTAGTAGAGCCACATCTGCTTTTGTCCAGCTTGCTCACACCATCTCCAGTGTCCATTCTCAGAGTTTGGGTCATCATGTCGACTAAATCGTGCATGTCACTGCATTCAGCCTTCCTGCAAATGATCCATAAATAATGGATTATACACCAAGGTGATTATAACTGAATTGAGGTAAGTTGCACTTGGTATCATTTTCTCACCTTTCCCTGCAGTCTCCCTCTGAACGTTCAGTGGAACTCGTGGATGAGCTGCATTCATCATCATCAGACTTTTGCCCCAGCAACTTATCCTGCTGTAATGAAGCATATCTTAGTGTTGTCGCAAAAGTTCAGCATTCTGATTCAAATTCACTGTAAAGTTAACAGATTAACCTCATTTATTAGTAGACAATTAAAAAGGGCTATGAGTACCTTACTGTTGACCCCAGTGAGAGAGTCTGAAACAGATCTGGTAATTGGGACATTGTAGTGTTCAGCTTTGGTGGAGGTGACATCATAAGATGTCCTTACAGCGCCAACACCTGTCAAAACAATAAAATTTGTCACGGAAAAAATTTGAAACTTAACTATTCCTGCTCTACTGAGTTTTTCTTTTTTCTAAAATGTGCACATACACGTCTGTGTGCTTGCGTTTATATGTAAATGAAGTACTTTTCTTAAATGACTGTTTTGGGTTGTTTTTTGTTTTTTTGCCTTATTCAAACCTCCGAAAAATTCTGTTTTTATGACATTTTCTTATAGCTCTTACTATACATTTCTGGAGTAGACAGTATGTACCTGGTTGACTGGCACTCTCTTGGAATTGTCTTAATCTCCTTCTTTCTCTGGCAGACAGAGGACGATCCTGAAAATAAAATTGATCCACTTGATAAATCGCTAATCAGCAAGGTGATGTCACTTAACCAAATCATTAACCAAAAGCTGAAAAACATGTAAAATTTTTTTAAATTGTGTTCTATTTAACAGATTGAGATCTGTGATGATAATAAATAAAGTGCATATATTGGTGAAAAGATGCACATCCACAGGATGAGTAAGTAGCAGCAGTTTCAAAGTGATTGACGCTGAGTGTAGGCCTGTGTGTGCACATGCATCAATATTTATATGTGTTTATATAAGTTCTTATACTGGACTAAGCTTGACTGACAAAATTGTTATCCAATCTGCTGGACAGCTTTGGATAGAACAGTCTACAGAAACAGTGTCATGAAAAATAAGGCTATTCTGAAATGTTGAGCCATGTTGTTGCAGTATGCAGTATGTGAGTGGAGGAGCACAAAGTCTGACCTGTGCTGGTGGTAGCAATCCCTCCTTACAGTAGCTAGCTGATGTGGTAGTTGTGGGGAGGCCAGCTTTCTTGCTCTCCGTACTCCTCCCACTCCTCTTGTTGCCCTGCATGGCTCTGCTCTCAGTAGGAGGAGGTGGTAAAGGTCTAGAAGGAGCCACCTTGGACTAAAAGATAAAAAAGTGAAAATTCATTGGAATAAACTTCCATAAACCTGAGAGAAGATAAAGGAAAAGAAAATAAGGAAAATAAAAATGTTTTCTTTCATCATCTTGTTAAAATACCATTACAATAAAGATAATGTTATATAATATAATTTTGAGACTAAAGTGCTTTTAACCCTGCAGATTCCTGAATTTCAGTAACCTAATGTTAACTTCTGTATCAATCTTTACCTTATCCTGATTCCCATGTGGCCGTTTTATTTCCCTCGCTCTGTTCTGTTGCAGTAGAGAAGGCTGTGATGAAAATTGTGGGATAGTTTGGGATGGAGTGGTCAAATCCGGCTTACTGACCACTGGCAAGTAAGTTTCCTCTTCATCGGGTTTCTACACAAACACAACTAAATTTTATTTTTCAGCATGGCATTGCATCTCATAAAACACAAAAAAACTATCTGAACTTTGTTCCATTGGGTGTTACCGGTCCTACGTTAATAGGGGTGTGCGTTGGATTCTTACATGCATTGGAGGAAAAGGCTCTAACAACTTTTCCGTGAATTCAAAGTTGGCCTACAAAGATATAAAGTAATACACATAAAAACAGACAAGAGCACTTAATAAGAAAAGAAAAAATTGATCATTCATTTGTTTTACTACTTACTTGAAGGTCGGAGCTATGTAGATGCTCTACTGGTGCTCCCTTGAGAAGAGTAATAGTATCATTTCTATTGTCCAGATTTACATCCACAACAATGCCAATATTTTCTACGTTAGATTTGTGTGCAGATCTCCTCTTGGGGTCAGAAAGAGCAGCCACTTTCTCCATTTCTGGCACTGAGTTCTGCATGTTAGCCTCTTGAAGTAACTCCATGGTATCATTCTTATCATCCACACCTGAGGTCTGCCTCACCCCAGAGACAGAAAATGTATCCCCTGGGCTTGCCGTGGGCTGTGACTGAATGTCTAACAATCCATTGGGTGTCAATTTCTCATCGCCTCTCCTACTGCCAATACCTGATAAGGACTTGAGAGAGACCTTAACAGGGGAGGGAGACGAGGATTGATCTAGTTTCCCTTTTCCCTTGCTGTCCTTGTGCACACTGTGAGTCACATGCTCATTACCTGTGCAGGTAATGAGCACATCAAACTCATCTGACTGAGACCTCGATATCTGTCTCTTAAATGAGTCCTCATTGTCCTGCAGTTGGATATCAATATTTATGTTGCTGGCAGTTGCCAGGGAAGCAAGGCTACATTTGAGAGCATCAGGGGAGGACAGCTTGGGTGATGGAGGTGTTTGGACTGGACTGCAGTCGGTGATATCATTCAAAACTTCGTGCTGTTGGGATCTCTCTTCTCTCTGAGGATGAAGGGGAAAAAAAAACTGATAAAAATACATATGATTCCCTGTCTGACATGAGAACAGAGGACAACTGGATAAACAATCGTATACAAAAGCAATCCTGAAGCCATCCTACTACTTTGATCACGGGGATAAATCTACCCATGTATATTTATAAAGACACATTAATGGAAATTGCCTTGAATGGATAGTTTAGAAAATCTGGGTTCACTGTCATGTATGCTATTTATCTTTTCTGTTGATTCTGTTCAAAAATAAAACACTCCAAAAAGTGTTTAAAATCCAACCAAACGTGTTTGCTGCTTTAATAGGAAGGTGAAAAATTAGATCAGGGATAATTTTTCTGTCAAAGAAACACTATTTGCCATCTTCTGTCGCCAAGTAAGAATAATGTAGTTGAGAAATCAAAAAGACATTCCAGTTAATAAAAAAACAACTAACAACAAAAACAAAACAAAACATCTGATTCACTAATAGGGATGGGAATCTTTTACTATCTAACGATTCGATTCAATTCTGATTTTTGGGGCTACGATTCGATTTAAAATTGATTTTCGATTCAAAACGATTTGATTCATAATGATTTCTGCTTCAATTTATAGGTGTGCAAAGGATCCTCATGATCTACTCCAGTCTGCTTTGCAAGACAGAATGACAAACATGGAATTGTTGTAACTGTTGCATAAAAGCAATATCACATATTGCTTGAGTAACAAAAATGAAAGTGTCTCTTTATAAAAAAAAAAAATAAAAATTGTGCAGTTAAACATGGGTTCCTCATTTTGCTAACCTTGCACACTCTGAAGCTCATGTCAAGCTCGGTCTTCCCGGGAATCACGGAATTAGACATTGAAAACGGAATTCATTATAAACAGTGAATAACACAGAACTGGCCGACACTTTATATAAAAGTTTTTTTGTTTTGAACGTATCTGTGATCTGTGATACCCACGAATCAATCAATAAATAAATGAATCAATGAATGAATGAATGTGGGGACTTGAGTGTAGTGGGCACGGTTTGATTCCCAGTGGGGGCACCTGAACATGTCTAGGTTAATTGCTGACTTGATGTAAATGTATGTGGTGACCTGAGCAGCACGGTGGCGTAGTGATTAACAGTGTTGCCCCGTAATAAGAAGGGTGCGGTTCGATTCCCGGTGGGGGCACCTGAATTGGTAACGAATAAGGTGACCAGACCAGAGACCCGACCCCTCCAGACAGTAGAGATCGGACCCCCCAGAGACTAGACTGGACCCCTGCAGAGAGTAGAGATCAGACCAGACTGCAGAGAGTAGAGACTAAAGCAGACTAGACGAGACGAGAGACTGGACCCCTCCACAGGCACCGGGCCCCGGTCTTTTTTTCGGAATAAAAAGGAACGTATGTGTCAGGGGGTCACTAATAATGCATGCCCCCCACCAGTGAAGCAGCCGTCTGAGTGCTAAGTGCTAGGTCAAACGAGAGTCACTCACTGAGCTCAACACAAAGTGGTTGACTTTCATGTACTTCAATGGAGATGTCAGTAAATGGTGGAAAACCAAAGAGCAAGGGGATAGAAGAAATGAAAAAGTTTACAGTGGATTTGATATTTCCACCAAAGTTGTGGGACATATGTTTCATTGTTTTATTGTTATGTTTTTGCTTAAATGTGTGGAAGCATTAAAGTTTTCAGGTATAACTGAAGAAATTGTCTATATTTCATTACTTAAAACACTGTCTCTGGGTTAAATTTGCGTAAAATGCTAAAAACTGAATTCTCAAAAATTAAAAACTGAAAAAAAAAAAAAAAAATTGGGGAATTTGGGAAAAAATAAAACGGATTTTATAGGGCTCTTGGTAAAAACCAAAATGAGTCCAAATCTTTGCCTGGAATGAAGACGGGGCCGGTTTAATCTCTCTTTCCTCCATTATTGTAGTTTCCTCCTTGTTTTGGTGCTTACCGCACATGCGTATGTTTCAGAACCGGCTCCGTGGTGACGTCAGGACGTCCTGCATACAAAATGGAGGCAGACAGCCTGCGGATTTGTTTTATTTATTTATTTTTTTTAAATCGATTTTGGTACATTTTAAATCAATTCTGAATCGTAGTAAATGAGAATCGTGATTCTTATATTAATCAATTTTTTGACACACCCCTATTCACTATGCTTTGTTAATTGGAAATGGCATGGTTTAACTTTGGTTAATGCATTACTGCAGATATCATTAAAATGGTAAAGAAATACTTTCCACTTTACTAGGGAAGTATTTTTAGAAATGACTGAAAAGCCATTTCTCACTATATGTAATATAAAAAAGTAAATTAAAATAGAAGAATACATTTCAATGCATCTATGGAGATAAATGTGATACTGAGTGACAGAAAAAAATAACATACTATAAAGTAATAATACCAATAGTAACTACACAAAGCTAAAGACTTAAATTTTCTGTATACTATCAGCAATACTATTCAACAGTCACTCACCCGTTTCACCCTGGCAAGAGGTTCAGGCTTGGGAGGCTGAGGACTTGGAGGATGCCTCTCTGGTTTTGGTTGAGCTGACACCACAGATGATGCAGTGTTGGTTCTAGAGTCACCTCTGTCACCATTGGCTCTCCTTCTTGACTTGGCAGTTTTTCTGGTACAAAAAAAACAAAACGAACACAAGCATCTAAGCTAACCATTCAAATCTGTTTTTCAATGGATAGAGCACCAAAAAAGCAAGGAGTTAAACAAGATGGTGGAACACGACGGATAAAATTAGTAACTTAAAAGAAGTTAATAATGAATATAAGATTTTTGTTGTCAGTTACACCTACTCTTTTGTGGCCTCAAGAAACATGGCAATTTGTCGTTTGATGTAAGGCTGCCGTAGGATCAGTTTGACATCAGGTCTGACTTCGGGTCTCTTACAAAGCATACTCTTGATCAAATCACCCAGCTGGGGATCATATCTACTTGGCATCTGGGGCAGCTGATGACAAATCCCGAGAAAAAAAAAAAAATGTATTTATTGGCAGTCTACTTTCCTGAAATATTTCTAGATAATAATATAATATAGTGAAAATTAAAAAACACCACAACAAATTTTAAAATCCAAATTAATCACTTGGAGCAGGAAGGAGTCTATGCTTGTACCTTAAAGGGTTTACTGAACATTGTTAAAACATTTATATCACAAAATTATCCACAAACCCCACATTCAGAAAACTATATTATACACACTACATTAAACCTATATTATATATATTTTTAAAAAGACTGTTATTTGTTGAAAATTGTACACAACTGTGGAACTAACTGTTGTTCAAACTAAGCCTGAATTGTATATTAAATTAAAATTTTGAAAAAACAAAAAGCAAAAAAAAAAAAAAAAAACCAAAACGTTTTTTAAGTGCCCCACCTTTCCTTCTACAATGCGATAGACCAGTGAGTTCATGTCCTTGGCGTTGAATGCATGTTTAAGTGTGGACATTTCGTACACACAGCATCCCAGGGCCCACACATCTGACTAGAGAAAATATACATCCAATGTAAAGCAGTTCTTAACATGAAGTAAACATCACAGATTTAAAGAAGATAACTCAAATACCTTGTGGTTATAAGGTTTGTTGGAGAAGAGCTCAGGACTCATGTAGTAAGGGGTTCCTATGAGTGTGCTAGCCATATCATTCTGGTTCTCCAACACTCGTGCAATGCCAAGGTCCCCAACTTTGATGATATTGGTTTTAGTCAGGAAGATGTTTTGTGTCTTAAGGTCTCGGTGAAGAATGTTCCGCTCATGAAGGTACTGAAAAGAAAAATTACTTTAAACCCGCTGAGGTCACATAAAGAAAAAACTAATGTGTGACCTAACTTTCAACGTTGCAACATAATGTACCTGGAGTGCCATGGCTATCTGGACAAACCACTCTACCACCTGCTTCTCAGGTAAGAGTTCCCCCTTCTGCTGTTTAAGTCTGTGGTAGAGGTCACCACCTTCACAGAAACCCATCACGATGTAGAGCTGGCGGTCCTCTCCTTCCCAGGACTCCCTGTATGTCACAATGTTGGGATGTCGCAGCTGGGAGAGAAGCTGTGCCTCCTGCTCTGCAGCACGCCGCTCCCGCTTCGATGAGGTGGTTAAATTCAGCTTCTTTATGACATACTGAAACATAAGCATACTTTTTTCTCACTCACTGAATTGGACATTATGGAAACCATTCAATCACATATTACATTATCTTATATTTCAACTAAAGGTCGTCATTGATAGAGGGGGTATATCATCATTGTCATTGGTAGTGATTAACAAAATAAGCACTTATCTTTTTGTTGTTTTATGGCTTAATTTTTCTACCAATCTTAGTAGACTACAGTTAATTGATTTGATAATATTATTTCACGAGTTAATTGAAATTCTTCCTCAAAATATTTAGGATTTTGAACAAGTATACAAGTGTTAGTACCCTATAATTAAAAAAACATGCCTAACCTTTATCAACCTTGACTTTGCTATGTTTAGCATAACATTAGCTTTAAATCTCTCAAGTATATACATGAGTATAAACAAATCTGTAGGTTTTAGCCTACTTTGGCTAACTTTGCGCTAGCTTTTTGCAGCCCGGTCGCTGTAACATGTACGACTACACAAATATTTGTGAGTGACGCCAAACGTCGCGTATTTTCAAAGTTGTCAGCTTGTAATGAGCTTATCGGTTCTCACCTGTTTTCGGTCACATTTGTGTTTCACCAGGTTCACCTCCCCATAGCTCCCTTTCCCAACGACCCTGATGAAGATATAATTATTCATCATCCTTCAGAACTCTTCATTAAAGCGACACATAAACGCTGAAAACGTTACTCGACATCCCCGGTGAGAACAACGGCGTTATTTCGTCTCATATTCGGGAAGTGAAGACGATATAAACATGTGAAATGTGTTTGGAAAAGTTGGCGCTAACTGAGTGGCAGCGATGAGATTTTGAAGACGCAGGAAATCAGGAGCCGTCGATAGTTTTTCGTCACTAGGCAACTGGAGAAGAAGAAGAAGAAGAAGACGTGTCCTGGTCCGCAGCGCCCCCAGCGACCGTTCCAAGCACCGCAGCAGCTGCCTTCACTGCCGCGGTAAGGACCTGCACTCAGCAGTCGCAGTTAGCCACCAAATATCGAGTATAGGTGTGAATAAGTGGGTGACTTTCTGAAAATATTTTGTTTGGAAGTACTTTGGAAAATAATGTGAAAGAGAATTATTAATTTGAGCTGCCACATCCTGCACTGCCGACCTGTATGTACTGCCATGAAAACTCTTTAGTAGGACAGGAGGAATAAAAAACGCTTTGAGGAGAGAACCACAGTCACACTGGTCCATCTATCTTTTACATTAAATATCATTATGATAAACCAAAAGTATTTGGACTTTCATAACACAGGTCTGACACACTGACCAATCTAAGGCTCAGGGGGCCACATTTCCTTAAGACTATGGACACTTCCATCTGCTTCCATCTACCTATGGGACCATTATGGGCACTTAGAGGAGGAGGAGAAAAAAAATTAAATGAACATAACTTAAAAAAAAGGAAACTGTACTCTTGCTCCTTTTTCCCATTTTAAATTTATACAAAAAGCATATAATTTATCAAACATTTGAAGGTGTGATCATATACAAGACCCATGACTAACACAGAAAGGATTTCAGTCATTGAGCCTTGGGATGAAGTCATGTGGCCCACTAGATGGAGCGCTAGATTAAAACACATTAAAACCAATCCCTGAAGGCGAGCAGCTGGCACTGTGAGTAAATATAAAGGAGTGTGTTGTTCAGGTTTAATCTTATTTTTGTTCTGTTCAAATGGAATATGCGCACCAAATGTTTTCCAAAAACAAGCTATCCAGATATTAAAAAGTCATACAAATTCGAGTTTGGACATGAAATGAAAAATGAGATAATAATCAAACAATTGAGTAAAAATAACTAAAATTTAAAAGAGACATTAAGCTCAAGCATGAGACAGGATGAAAGTACTCTAACCAAATCAGTAGGCCTACATTGAAAAATACCTTAATGAGCACATGTTTTGTGTTATGAGAGGTTGGAGGTTGAAATATAACTGCCTGCAGGTCAATGAAAGTTTATTAGTCGGGTTGATGTTAATAAGAAGTATTCCCACAGTTTTCAGTGGGATGACATTGACTGAGCCGGAGCTGTCATCGTAACAACAGCCTGAGGCGTCATGGCCGACTGGCGGTGACCAATGGCTTCGTAGATTGCTTACCTGGCTGCCGCAGCTCGGGCGGTGATTGGTCCGTTGCAGTGACGTCAGGAGAGGGGAAGGGGGTGCTGCTGGTTAGGCAGCCTAGCAGCGATTCAGTGTGAGTCCGCTCCGAGCCGCAGAGACACACCGACCAAGAATCCAGACACCCTGCTGAGGGACTCCCTGCCTCCTTAGTTTCAGGTGAGGCCGGCTGCTGCTCAGCCGTCAGTACATAAACTTTACATTTTCCTCTCTTCCTCCAGGCCGGATAGATGTAGGAGAAGCGTCTTCGCGCCAAGACGTCCGACAGCTGGTTTTCCAAACAGCGTTTATCAGATCAGTAACCTTAGCAAGGTTTTTGATTTGTTTTAGACGCTTTATGTTTTGGTGCTTATGTTTATATTGTGCACTTTCGTTTAACGTCAGCCAGAAGGACTTTAAAACTCTGCGTCTCCAGAGGAGGTGCTGCCGAAGTTTGTAGAGGAGCTTTCATTCACATTAAAGGTACCCTGTGTGACTGAGGTTGTGTAGACCAGCACAACTACACTGCTCTGACTACCTATAGGTTAGGTCTGCCTGCTATGGCCAGCTACAAACAACTCGGGTTAAAGAGAGCTAGCAGGGATTTTATTCTTGTTTAAAGCAAAAAGATGGCGTGAAGTTTTTTGGAACAAACATGACGGCTAACTTCACTTCTCAATGTCCGTTCCCCATTTCTGTTGCTCTATTTCCCTTTCAAATTTCTCTTTCTCTCTGTAACACATTTGTCCCCATCTGTGGGAAGTCTCCTTATCAATTAATAAGCTCACTTTGAAAGACTTGTTGTGCGTCACTTAGAGCAGTTGACCAGTCCCACTGCTGTTAGTATATCTCTGTGTTTCCAGTCAACCAGAGGCTGCAGTGGCCTGACCGTCAGGAGGGGCCTCGCAGTTTTCAATGCACACCATCATGGCAAGCAGTTGACATCTCCTCAGGGAGCGATGCTGGAGATTAGTTGGATTGTGTGTTTGATTCCCATAAGAGTTCATGTCCATGTAACAAGATGACAGTTCATCTCAGTATGCCTCTGCACTCTTCTCTGTGGTTGTTTTTTTCTAAAAAAAAAACCCAAAACAAAACCAAAACTGCACTTCCGTCACCCATACCACTACTATAAATAATTGTTGTTTGTTTTGTTTTGTAGATGGAATTTTGATTTAGTTTTCATCCTGTTCCACAGACATATCTCTACTTGTTTTCTGGGATTCACAAGAAATGCTAGAGCTACTGAGATGACTCAGAAAGTTGGAACTAAGGGTCAAACCAAGTTCAACATGTGTCAGTGTTTAAAGACAAAATAGAAACAACTTGTAAGTGTGTTAGACAGCACTTTAAGATCGACAAGACCTGCACAGTTTGGAGACAGCAAGTGGATTTGGTCAAGAGCTCCGTTTAATAACATTTTAGTTAAATATCAAGATTTTTTGAAATCTTTTTTTTACAATAGTTAGAGATGTTTGTGTGTTTGAACCTCTGTGAGCAGATGCAAGCGTTGCCAAAAGTTTTAACACCATTGCAGTACATTCCAAACTCGAAAAACTGAACCCATGTGCCATTTTGTCCCATTTAATTGTGGCGGTGTGTATATGTGTATGTTTCTTCTGTCCACTGCACATCACAGGAATGGGGAACCAGTGAGTACAGTGACTCTCTCTGTGTATACCTTAAAGAAGGCTGAATGCTGCATGTCACATAGTACTGAGGGAATGTGGTTATGGTTTTGTGCATCTCCCCAACCTCAAACCTTTTTAATCCTGTTGCTTCCTGAATTTTAAGCAGTTCATCCACAGGCCAAAAGTCATGTCATCTGTCGACATGAAGATTGTTTTGGTTTTTTTTTTGGCCTTCTACATCCTCTTTCGATACCTGCATGCATCTCTCCCCTACTTTCCCGGTTTTAAAACTTGCCCTTATCTGTCTCTGCTCGTCTTAAACTTGAACCTTATACTGCTGTTTGTAGCATTTGGCTGTTTGAACAACAGACCTCCTTGCTCAACATTGTCAATGTACCTAGAGCTACAGTGGCTTGAAATATGTTATTTCAACTGTGATATGAAGTTCCCTTATGTAAACCACATCCATATATTTTTGTCATTGAAATCAAGCAGTTGTGAACAAGATTTATGTGCATGTTGGTATTTCCTGCTTATATTGTATCTACCAGTAGATCTAAAATTCGCACACCACAAGTGGGGGTTGATACGGTCATGGATTGTAGATTACTTTGATGTTCAGTGTCACCCATATTCAGCACATGAATTTACATGAATCTCCATGAATCACCATATGAGCAAGGTGAGATGCTACAAGCAAGCAGCTTGTCAGAGGTGTTTCCTCCAGCTTTGTTATCGCCCAAAATTGTCTTGTGATGTTGCATCTATTTTATGTGTAAAGCTGACCACTCTTAAAATACAACTGTAGTGTCCTGCCAGAATAATACTAGTCGGACAGGTAGTGGCCATAAGCCTGAAGCTGCAACTACTTTTAAAAGCTTTGACTTATTTAGTTTAAAAATGTGTTTAATTGTTTCAATTAATATTTCTTATAAAATACTATAATATCTTCATCACATGTTACTCCCAGAATGGCTTCTTTGCCTTGTGAATAATCAATTCTAAAATAAGTCTGTACTGAGCTCACAACTAGACATTAGAAAAACTAAAGGTGCTAGAGCGCTAAAATAATCACTTTGTCTTTGTCCTACCTGCTATGCCTTGAGCTCCTTGAGATAAATTTTCAATGAAAACATTATAGGAAAAATCACGCCTTGTAAAGGAGGCTCAATTTCACAGAGACTCTGGTATCAAGTTGAAGATGTACCTGGGAATAGAGTTACAGTCAACTATGTATTGTTTGTTTGTCCCCTGCAGTAGTTATCAGATCTCATGAGACCACAGGAAAGCACAATTACATGAAAGTTTTTACACACATTTAACTGGACTTCCTCCTGCTGCTTCCCTTAAGCACATTATTTTGCATACTTTTTTTCATGTCTAATCAAGTAATACTTCCTTTTAGGCTAAAAGGCATTCAAAAGGCAGCAGGAAATGGTGCACTGCTAAAGGACTCAGATATGCATTTAAATGTTGACCATCTGCTTTGTTCATAGTGTTTCTGATTACATTATTCAGTAAGTTTATATCAGATGTATGCAAAGTGGTACCATCAATCAAGAATAGAATATGATCTAAGTACTTAAGCTTAAGAAAATGCACTCAATGTGAATTGGTATGACTTTTAAAATCAGACAGTGCCTCCTCTATGGTCATCTGGAAGGGTAACAAATGTATTCTGTTATATCCATGTAATTGATCAGGTAATGTCATATATTTCAGTACGTCCTGAGTGTGATGTGCACTTCAAATTCTTTCTTGTAGTTTTCAGAAACTAAGAATACAACACAATGCAACCGATCTTTGAAGTGATCAGAATGATTTCCACCTTAGCTGCCACTTGCCATTAGACAGTAAAGCAATGTAGACTTTCAGATGCCATAGCAGCTCCTTTGGGTTTCCATGGCAACACAAGTGAAGCCGACTTTTGACATTAGTGAAAGCAGAAATTGTGTGCGTGTGTGCGTGTGCGTGTGTGTGTGGAGGGGGGGGGGCACATGTGCAGAACAATCAGTTTACATTTGTGCATCTCAGTTCGACCAGATGTGGCCATGTCCTGTTAACATTTATTCTGAGACTACTGAACTGTAATGTTAACCCAACCTGTCTGTCACTTCCTGCCCATTCATATGGAAAATAGGGAACAAACTGGTATTTTTAGTTAACTGTTCCGTTATATTGCATGTAACAAAATGGCACGTGAGCAGCCCATAACAATATGTTACATCATCTCATATAGACAGCCTGTGAAGTTGCCAGGCAGGCAGCAGGAGCAGAGGAGGAGTGGGGCATGCTGATATGAACAGAGCTATTTTAGTCTGCGAGGTCTTGAGTTATAGGCACTATCTGGGTGATAGCTGTGACAGCAGGATTCTTACTGATCACTCTCACCCCCTTAGAGTAGGGTGAGGATAAACATTTTAATGTTAACTCCTGAAAAATCTCAAACTAGTGAGAAAGAGAAGCAACTAAAGAATTTACATTGTGTTATTTTCCAGCCTCCAAAGGTAGAGGTGTGTTTATATTGTATGGATGACCTATTTGATTGCCAAACTAATTTGTAAAACTGTATTTAATCCCTGCAGCCTTGGTGTCTGTCAACAGAAACTCAAAGTTTAAGTCTCCTGTTTTGTCTTTCTTAGTCATTTGATCTTTACTCACATTCCAATACACAACCAGGTCTTAAGGTAGATCTGCCACTTAGCATTGTACACTTGAACTTCTGCAGAGTAAAACCAGTTTAATCATTAACACAGCAGATATTGCCCTTGAATTTTAGCTATTTGGCATTTAGCTTGTTATGCAAGTTGTCCATAACTTGCATAACAAGCAGAAATAAAGAAACATAATTAGCACAATTAGATCAACTATACTGTCTCCCCTGATCATTCTCCAGAGGGACAACAATGATGGATTGAGTGGATGAAATGCGGCCTGTGAAAATGGCATTTGAGAGAAAAAATGGTTTTCAACATTTTTTAGTCAGTTTAGAGACATGAAACTGTCTATGCAACACAACATTGCAACTCTCAGTTTGTCAGTGATGGTAAGTAAGTTTCCACCCCATTGCTATTGCAAATCCACTGCATTTTGGCCCAAAAATTAAAATAGCCTCAACACAACAACTTAATAATGGCCACACAGCAGCCTGACCCAGAACCTGCCACTGACAGTCATGACTCATGGTAAATGCAAAGTACTTTGAATCACCCTCTGTGTTTGAAAGATGCTATACAAATAAACCTGCCTTATCTTACAATGTAGGTTATGTTCTTTCCCAGCAGCCATCATGTATTGCATATTATTAGCAATGTTAACAGAATGGATTGTTGATGTCAGTAGCGCGTCATGAAATGTATTCATTTCTTCGACTTCAGGTGGGCAGATGGAAGCTGTTTAAGAATTGGTTTTAATGAGCATTTCCTCGTTATCCTCTTTTCCTCACTAGTATTGTTTTGGACCGGAACACAAAGAAGATGCCACTGGATGACGATTGCCATGCCAGGAAAAAGAAGACCACAGATGTGAAGGAGAAGTATGACTTCAAAGAGATCTTGGGAACGTAAGTGTGTTAGTGTCAGTTGCAGAAAAACCCCTTTTGACTCAGCTTTGCATGATGGCCTTTTCACACTCTATGAAACATTACCAGAATTTGAATAAAGAGTGTGTTTTTACATATTTAAGGATGCATATAATGTGTATTCATTGAATGTTCTCTCAGATTGACAAAAGACAGAAAAATTTGCATCTGGTTTGTTTCTGATCCCAGTGCTTCTGTATTGAATTGAATGTGTAAAATCATGCAAGTATTTGGATGGATAATAATTGTTGCTGAATGGCTGGATATATCTGTGTTGGGTGAGGAGTGAGCAGCGAGCCCCCTGACAGGGTCCTGGTGTATTTTGTTCATGTGCCACTGTTGACTGTGCATTTCTGAACTATTCATGGATTTATTTCTTAAACTACACATTATTGCAATATTAGTATCAATAGTCAAAGACTCTTTTAAAACACTCTCAGATTGTCTCACCTTTTTCATGCACTATGTCTTCCAGTGCGTCTTGAGCATCATTTCAGTTCATGTGATGTTTTTCTTTGGGTAAACCATTTCTCTTTGCAGTTTGGGAGTGGTCAGTGTGTGTAGTCATGATCTTACAAAAGATTATCAGTGTCATATGCCACCACCACATATCCTTGTAAAACTGTTGTCCCTGTGTAATCAAAACTGTGTTGAACTACCCTTGTGACACAGTGTCAACAAATAAGCCAGGAAATGTTGTTTGAGGTCAATGTCCTCCTTGTAGGCAGAACATTAGGAACGCCTCTTTAGGAAATGCAGTTCACACTGAGACAGCACCACTAAAAATTCAACCTCGTAATTTACCATGGAGTTGAGTCAACCCCTCTGACACAGTGTCAACCACACACTTAACTAAGATATTTATTGATGCTCCACTGTATTGCATTATATCACACTCTACAGATGTACTTAATACACTCTTGATAATACACAAGTAATTATCAAGAATAATGCACAAAGACAAACATAACCAGAGCTATCAATTAAATAATAATAATAATAATTTAGTATCATTGTGAATCTTGTTTTACAATACTAGACCAAAGTGATACTAACTTAAAAGCTAGAAATCAGTAAACCTCTCTGCATTTTTCTTAATTTCCAACACCTATAGGGAAATTTTTGTAGTAGTCCTACTGTACATTTCTGTCAGTGCATATAGGGAAGTAGCTCAGTATAGTGATGCATTAAGGGGGGTTGATATTTGTATCCAGTCCTTGGACTAGTGATTTTTAGTTTTACAGACCTACTTCTAGTCTAGTAGCCACATAATTTCTTTATGATTTTGTGCTTTAAGCAGCTTTGATCCCCCCCATTGGTGAGAAGTTCACTTTAATCATAGTGTTTCAGCATTGAAATGGTTGTGTTGGCTTGGATCGTACGAAAGTGTGTCTGTCTTAGAAAAGTGAAAGGTAAATCCCACATCAGCAGTAAAATTGCAAAATATTTAACCCTCAATCCTTTTGGCTGTGACTTTGTGCTGTGTAATTTGGCTTTGTACTATTCTTGCTTCCTTGGAATCAATCTTAAACCTCTTAAGTTTTGTTTTGAGGGCAGAAACCACGCGTGTGTAAGTGTGTGTGTGTGCGCGCGTGCATGTGTTTGAGTGTTATCCTTTTGTGGAGTGCATGGTGACATTCTTACAGCTTGTCATCTCTACAACAAGTCCCTGCATCTCCCAAGCCCAGCTTATATGGCAGCCTGTGATGTATTTTTCCAAGCGAGTAGCAGCATCATCTTGTTCTACACAGTGCGCTTCTCTAAATCCAAATGTAATTTAGCACTCACAACAATAGAGTATATTCATCACAAAGATGGGACTACTGCAGCCCTCCTAAGTTCCTCCAGGGGTTAACATGGTCTCCACCTGTCAAAATAATACTGCTCTTCATCCACCAGTGACACATTTGCCCAGCTTTCCGAATTGGGCAAAAGCAAATGGATCAAAGACAAGTGTGTGGTAGTTAAATATAATTTTTAATCCTTCCACTCTTTGTTCTGCGATTCTTAATCATATATGGAGAGTGTCATAAGACACACTGTTTACACAAGGTGTCTCACCTTGAGGCACCATTTACCTACTCCCACATCCTTGTTAGTCTAGGATTAAGGCGATCACTAACTAAACCAAAGATGAGACAAAGGATCCTCATGATCTACTCCAGTCTGCTTTGCAAGACCAAATGACAAATGGAGACATGAAAGTGTCTTTTTCACATTTATTAAGTTTTAAACATTTATCCATGCTTAGATGGAATTGTTGCAACTGTTGCATAAAAGCAATATCACATATTGCTTAAGTAACAAAAATAAAAGTGTCTCTTTATAAAAAAAAAAATTGTGCAGTTAAACTTGGGTTCTTCATTTTGCAAACCTTGCACACTGTGAAGCTCATGTCAAGCTCGGTCTTCCCGGACATTCGGTAAATAGGACCCTATAAAACCCAAGATCACGGAATCACGGAATTAGACATTAAAAACGGAATTCATTATAAACATGGAATAACAGAACTGGCCGACATTTTACATAAACGTTTTTTTGTTTTTTGTTTTTTTTTCCGGAATAAAAAGGAATGTATCTGTCGGGAAAATGCTCCGTGGGGGTCACTAATAAAGCACGCCCCCCTACCCATGAATGAATGAATGAATGAATGTGGTGACTTGAGCATAGTGGGCATGGTTCAATTCCCAGTGGTGACCTGAGCAGCACGGTGGTGAAGTGGTTAATGCTGTCGCCTTGCAATAAGGTGGGTGCGGTTCGATTCCCGGTAGGGGCACCTGAACATGTCTGGGTTAATTGGTGACTTCATGTAAATATATGTGGTGACCTGAGCAGCACAGTGGCGTAGTGGTTAACACTGTAGGGCACTGTTCGATTCCTGGTGGGGGCACCTGAACACCAATTGCTTAATTGGTACAGCAAGTAATGGTGACAAGAATGGCGACGAGACCGGACCCCAAGACTAGAACAGACCCCTCCAGAGACCGGACCCCGGTCTTTTTTTCGGAATAAAAGGGAACGCATCTGTCAGGAAAATTCTCTGAAATTCACTAATAATGCACGCCCCCCACCAGTGAAGCGGTCATCTGAGTGCTAAGTGCTAAGTCAAACAAGAGTCACTCACTGAGCTCAACACAAAGAGGTTTGACTATCATGTACTTCAATGGAGATGTCAGTAATCGGTGGAAAACCAAAGAGCATGGGGGAAAAAGTTTACAGTGGATTTGATATTTCCACCAAAATTGTGGGACATATGTTTCATTGTTTTATAGTCATGTTTTTGCTTAAATGTGTGGAAGCATTAAAGTTTTCAGGTATAACTGAAGAAATTGTCTATATTTAATTACTTAAAACACTGTCTCTGGGTTAAATTTGCTGAAATGCTAAAAACGTAATTCTCAAAAATTAAAAACTGGAGAAAAAAAAAACAAAACACCATATGGGAAAATTTAAAACGGTATTTGGGAAAAAATAAAACGGAATTTATAGGGTTCTAGGTAAAAACCAAAATGAATCCAAATCTTTCTCGGTTGAATCTCTCTTTCCTCCATTATTGTAGTTTCCTCCTCGTTTTGGTGCTTACCGCGCATGTGTATGTTCCAGAACCGGCTCCGCGGTGACGTCAGGACGTCCTGCATACAAAATGGAGGCAGACAGCCTGCAGATTAGTTTTTTGTTGTTTTTTTTTTAATCGATTCTGAATCGTAGTAAATGAGAATCGCGATTCTTATATGAATCGATTTTTTGGCACACCCCTACTAAATTACAGTATCATAGTTCAGAAGTGCATATACACAAATATATAACATGTATACATAGAAAAAAGTAGAACCTTATGCAATAGATAAATATAGCAATATCATATCAAATTGAAGTTGTGCAATTGTATAAGCGCCTTTATGAAAAATGCTCTCCCATCCTTTCAGTATTGTCAGTATTGTCTGAAGTTCTCCAGCTGCCCCCAGTTTGATGCCGAGCTTATTTATGGAGAAATCACCAGCGCACCGCATCACTCAGCGGTGTGCCACATTTGTTTGCCATTGCTGAGTTGTTGTCTTGGTAACAACAGGAGACACTTTCCATAATGGACTCCAACAGTCACTATGGAAACAAAGTTTTTGATTTGCTATTAATAATACACCACCGGGTGCATATATGTGCACTGTACAAGAGATAAACTTTCTCCCCTTTATAGGGAACACTTGGAAAAACAAAATAACACATACACATACATTTGTCTATGAATGTGCTCATGTGTTTGGAGCGTCCCTCACTGGTATTTTGACAATGAAGTGGAAAATTATAAAAAATTATTATAAAAAGGATAGAGAATTCCCAAGTTTCTTACTTATTGACCTTAGCATACAAATTGTAAGATTTGTGTTTATATATTTAAGTGTATTGTCAAGCGCTCACTGCATGTTGATAAATGTCAGAGATATTGGTATGTTTAGTTGCATACCAGTGGCATGCGAGTCCCCAGCTGTAGCCACGTTTTGTGATTAAACCAGATGGGGATTAACACTGCACAAACAGGCAACAGCACTTTCACTGCAATCAAGTCAAATCCCACCTCGCCTTCCTTCTTTTCTCATTTCTCATGTTAATCAACCCCTCTGATGTTGCTCCCTCCCTGTCATTCTCTGGCCAACCCAGCCATCATGCCTACTGTCAGAAACCCAACTACACTTTGGCTCCCCATCTCTGTCACCTGCTCTCAAACTGTTTCCTGGCACCACACTGCCTTCACTGTGGGACAGGGATCCCAGTCTGTCTTGCCGCCCTTTGATTTTCAGCTGAAATTAAAGCTTTCTTTATAGAGGGATACACAGTTATGAAAACAGTGAAATGTCAGATTGAACCACTGATCTTCAGGATTATTGTCAATAAGAGATTGTAAGATTGTGTGCATACAAACAGCAAGCTGCGGTTATAGTGTAATACTGGATATAAAAATGTATGCTATTATTATCTGAACAATCAAAGCAAGCAAGTTTTAAAAAATGATCTAAATTTAAAAATTAAAAAAAAAACCCACTTCTTTTACTGCAAGCCATGCATAGACACACAAACAAACATGCAAACTAGTACAGATCATTTTTGTCTTCCCTGGTGCTTCCCTTGGCTTTATTTAAAATAGTGATTAACCCTGCACGCTCCAAAATATGTTGTTCAGTATGTCAGCAGTCAAACCTGCCTGGTTAAAGCCTCACAGGTCAGATATTTGAAAAATTGGTTTTGATGTTTTCTATTTAAAGGATGCAGTCCTGCTATATGACAACACAAATAATTTTATCATCCAGTCTGTGGTATCTCTGTAACAAAACTTCACTAATTTCTATGGCCAACAACTGTTACCACAGATGTATATGGAAAAAGCAGCCATTGTGAATAAACAGCACTCTTGTGTGTTCTGTAAAGCTGATGTAAATGGTACTAAAGTCATAGCACTTCAATCCAGCAAATGAAAGTAAATAAGTTTCTGAATCTCAAGATTAAATTAGTTGCAAAAGGTTGATTGTTTACATTCAAACTGAATTTCACTGCTTGGTCCTTAATTTCTGTTGTTTAGAGGTTGATATTTTTACTTAAATTGCCCAGAATGGCTCTAAGATGGTTTTGTTTTGTTTTGGGGTTTTTTTTGTTTGTTTGTTCGTTTGTTTGTTTTTTTGCATGTTTGTTATTTTTCACTGTTCCTACACTCTGCTGCTGGCTTCGACATTTTTCTGCAAATGAAGAACTGCATAAATGTTTCTCTTATGCAATTGTTGCTTGTCTGACATTTAAATGGCTGGGCAAGTTCTCATGTCACAAGCACCAAAGGGAAATCCGCCTCAACATTTTCAGCCCAGAATAGATCACAAAACACAGACAGGATGGAGCAACCAGGGAAAGCGTAGCATAATCATTTAAAGTCATTTGGGCATATGGATTGGTCCCAGCCTGGCTCTGTCACTTATGTCAAACTGTGACCTAGAAGCCTCTCTGGTCACATGGTCAGCTATTGACAAAAATTGATCTGGGACAATGTGTGTGTGTGTGTGTGTGTGTGTGCGTGCATAGATAGATAGCTACATATAAGGGAGGCAGAGCAAGCCTGAAAGGGTTCTCCAGCACTTTATCCATATTAAGATGAAAAACTCCACAGATTGTTTGATTTGCTGGAATCCTGTTTTTGAATGGCTGTTTTCTTGTTGATGCTTTAAAATTGCCAGAATTATCTGTGCTTAATATCCTACACCCAGATTCCATGCACAGATTTTTGCTTTGTTTTGTGATGCAGAAGTTCCTGACTGGGTTGGGACACAATCTGGCAGTCTAAATATGAACCTTTTGCTCCACTTGCTCCCTTACACTCATGGCTCTCGGCCACATTACACAGAATTTTACAATGATTTTCCCCTCAGGCAGAACACTTTTTGTGTCTAAGAGGAAAGGTTCAATAACTCCACATTTAGTGGGTTGTATGTGTATGTGTGAGTGTGTCAGCACAAGTGTTAGCATGTACACTTGCAGATGCACTTTAGGTTGTGTAGAGTTGTGGATCTGTCTGTGTCAAATGCATTTAAATTAAACTATGACATGAGCAATTATTTCTAGACCCAATTGAAAAGATCTTAAAAATGTCCCAGTGTTGTGAACATTTTTTGATGCAAAGGGACACAGTTCTGATGAAAATAAATACTGCTGCTTGTCTTGCATCGCAAAACATTTTCAGTTTTAGCTGGAGGTATTTCACGGTCAATTTAAGTTAAACAAATGTTTATGAATGTGCTAAAGGTTTTTTTTAATGAACCTAATCCATTTAGTAATTTGCTTGTTTGGTTTTTTTGCTAACTAGTTCCTGGTTACCAAAATGAGCTTTTGGCCAACCATTGCCCATTCTGTTATAACATACGGTTCTATATAGACACATTGAGGAACCCAGAAATGGATGCTGAAGGAAATTGGGCACAGACTTGACTTTTTTGGATGGTATTTTGGTTGGTTCTTCATTATTCAGTGTTTGGCATATATATTGTTGCTGTATTTCGATATCATTTGACCCCAACTCATAATAGAAAATAGTTCAGACAAAAGGAAACAGCCACCTTTATGAACCAGATGAGTCTCCCAGCATGAGAGCTGTTCCACCTCATCTATTTTTCATCCGTCTCCTGCTCCATCCTTCTCTCTTCTGTCTATCCTTACTCACTCTCTATATCATATTTATCCAGATGTCTTCCTGTGTTCCTTCCTCTCATTCTGTGTCATTGGTTTCATCCTCCCCTTATCATGAAATGGCCTTTCCATCAAAGTAATGTTATAAAATTGTTCTTAATTTAAAAAAAAAACTAAACTAAAAACCTTCCTCACTTTGTCATGTCATAATGTTTCATTGTGTCCAACCTGTGGGATGACAACAGACCAAGATGTCCCCCCACTAAAGGGGAGGAGACACAGATGTGGCTTGTCCTGGTACTGGTCCTCAAAGCACAGGGTGACATGTTACTGTATCTGCCCTTATAATTCTGTCTGAGCCACTGATAAAGTCAAATAGGAATTATAAGTAAAGCTTGTGGCATGCTTCTCGGTTTTGTAGTCTTCATTTGTCTTCTCTTATCTTCTCATCCTTTGTAATTTAGTGCAAAGACAGCACAAATACTTGTGCATAAGGCATCCTCCAGAATTAACAGTCCAGAGGGCAACTGATTTATATTGAGACTAAATAAAAATTCATTCTGGCACTTCAGAAACCATCAGTAGTGCTTAACTGTTTTTTTGAAAAATTATAACTTGTAACAGTTTCCAGGTCCAACGGTTTCCAAGTTCCACCCAATCCTGAAAATCCATCTCTGCTTATGGCACGAGCAGCCCTTCAGCCCTGTCCTGACCTAATTCTTCTCAGCACAGCTCAGCATGGCATAGCCTCCAGTTCCTGGAATTCACACAACCAGAGACACACACACACACACGCACACACAGATATATAGTATAAGCCCACTGTCTGGCCCCTTTATGCATCTCCTTCTACACACAGAAATATATCCTCCCCCTAACAATTTTAAGTGCACCTGTTGGTTTATCAAATTATCATATATCATCTTCCCACAATCTTTCTCAGTTGTTATTTTTCATTATTGTTCATGTTCTCAATGTGACATGTCACACTTTCCCTGGGCTTTTTATCTCTGGTCCCATTAATCCACTGTACAGTCCGGTCAAGGGTTTTGTCTTTTTGTGTGTGTGTGTGTGTGTTTGTGTTTAAGACTTTAAACAGAGGAAAGATGATCTAATAAATCTAAGCTGAACCTCAAACAAATCCACAATAAAGACCTTTAGTTTCACTTGCTAACTATCGTAAAATAGCATAGTTGAAATCAGAGTTTTCCAGCTGACAACATGAAGCTGTTACGCCATGGTTATGAGATCATATCAACAACATATGTCACACCTTAGCCAGTGATTAAGTCAAAACTGGGTTTTAAGTTGTGAGCATTTTGATGTTCAGAAATAGCACAATAAAAATTTTAAATGTGTTTCATTGTGAGTCACACGCATGAAGATTTACAAATGGTTGGAGAGGATGTAGCTCTTTGTCTTGATATGGTCAGGAACTTTCCACCTTGTGAACGGTAGTGTTGGGTGCACTGAGGCCTTCAGCCGAAGGAATGAATTACTGGCAGTAAGTCAGACATACCAGCTACATTCACTTTAAAGGATTATTGAGATGAAAGTGAACAAACCATGTTGATGCCAGTAGATAATCTCAACTGTCAGTAAAAAGTAAACTAAATCAATCCCTTTGTAATAAACACTTGGGATACTTTAAGTGTAATGATACCTGTATTCATCCTTCAACAAAACAAAAGCATGCTATGTCTGGAAACTGCTGGTGAAAGATGTGAGAGTAAACCTAAAGGACGGAACAGTGATCTTAAAAGTAATAAAATGCTCTGTAGGGATGAGATTATTGGTTTAGTTAGATCTATAATTATCTATAAATTCAACACAACTACTGAACCTTTGAAACTACATATAGCAAAGAATCTTTATTAGTTCTTTACAATTTTATATATACATATATATATATATATATATCCCACTCATATAGTGCTTTCCTCCACTATGCTGTTATTCAATGGGCTGTTTAGACAAATGGGTTGATGTAGCTTGGCTGTGCAGATTCTCATGTTTTGAGGGCTCACAGAGCAAAGATGGGCTTTGTATGTTTCAGGGCCAGTATCACAGTTGGGTATCTGATTGGACCAGATGGACCACCTTCCCTACGTCTGTCTGTCCTTTCCACAGTTACTATCTTGTCATCTGTTTACATACCCTGCTGACTAAATTCTCAGCAGGACAGAAATTTTTGCTGTAGTTTTGGAAACATGGGATTTATTGGAACAGAAAATATAGGAGGAAGGAATGGTTGTACTCCCAGGAGAACCACACCATATGAGGAATGCTTCCTTGTTTATTTTACACAAAAATACACAGATGTGTGCTTGCTTTTGAGTTCTTTTACATCTGTATGTAAAGACAAAAAGCTCTGATGATTGCATGTTAAAGTAGGTAAGTAATATATATATTCAATATTCAAAAATTCAAGATGTCCACTTTTCAAGTAAGAAGGTTCTTTGTGCCAGGTTTGTACTTGTACTACTCTTATGCAGGTTTTGTGTCTGTAGCCCCTTTTCGTGGCTTTACACCTCCCACTCCGTTGGGAAGCGGTGAGCAGTCACAGTCATCTCTGTCAGTGACACAGAGTGTGGCCTCATGCTAGCAATGATATGCATCCTGAGATATTTGGTAATATCCTCACCCTGATCTGATTCCCCAGTAAAGGGCTGCTTAGATAATGGGATGAGAAGTTATCATTTATTGTGTCTTGCCTCCTGGTCCTGTCACTGACTCACTGAGGTTGCTGTAAGTGTTTGTCCATGTTCATTCATTCATTCATCTTCTACCGCTAATCCACTTCCAGGTCCTGATGGGGGGCTGGAACCAATCCCAGCTCACACTGGGTGAGGGCGGGGTACACCCTGGACAGGTCACCAGTCCATCACAGGGCCAACACACAGAGACAGACAGAGACCAACAACCACTCACACTCACACTCAGACCTTCGGACAATTTAGAGTCACTTATTAACCTAAACATGATGTCTTTGGACGGTGGGAGGAAACCCACATGAGCCCGGTGAGAACATGCAAACTCCACTCAGAAAGGCCTTAGGTACAGGAATCGAACCCGCAAGCTTTTTGTTGTGGGGCAACAGCGCAAACAACTATTCTGTTGTGCGCCCCCTGTCCACGGTCAGTGTATGGCTGTTATTGCTGCTCTCATAACCAATCAAATGCTGCCTCTGCAGTGGGAAGTGTTAATTTAAAAAGGAGCAGTTTCAGTAAAACTAATATGATTAAAGGATGCAAGTCATTTTAGGTTTAAAGGATTCCCCTACCATTAGCGTGAGGTGCTCAATATGAGTCACAGATCAGCTACTGTCCCTTTCAGTCCTACATTTATGGGGGTTTTTTGTTGTCATTGGAGTCTGATCTAGCCAGCTTCATCTGTGTGTTGGGAACCTCAGCCTTTTGCAACGGTCAGTCGGAACCAGCTTCCGGTATTATGTCGGCGGCCCCCATGTCTGTTTTATGGGGCTGAGGACAAAAGTCGGCATAACAGCCCCTAATTCCTTGGTTTTGAGTTACTTTGCACCAATGTGGCAAGTGAAGCATCATGGGATACACATGAACGTTCATTTTAGCAACAGAAACTGCGCAAGCAGTTTAGATACAGAAACTGGTGTTTGGATACAGATTTTGTTCACAACAGCACATTGATGATTACTAAAATATCTGCTGTTTCAACTGTATATACACTACCAGTCAAAAGTTTGGAAACACTTTCCTATTCATTTGAATGAGAAAGTGTGTCCAAACGTTTGATTGGTAGTGTAAATATTTACCTTTTTTGAGGCGCCACACATTTAAATTTTATTACTGCATGTCTACAGTATATCTAAGCTCTTGTGTAAAGTATTTGCAGAGTAAAATTCTGGGAAAACACCCTACTGTTTGAATAGCTGCAGTAAGCGTGTCTTTATTAGACTTGAGTCACTTAAAACTGTACAGTGACACTTTGGTATGTATGTCCATATCCTCTTCCTGGATACAGGTCCCATGGTGGTGATAAGAATGTCCTGTTAGGAGCAGGACCAGCTCAGTAAACAGAATTGTTTACTCTATCATCAATCTGGAAGCTTTACTACAATTAAAAAAATAGTAAACCCATCACATAACTCTTTGCCTATCAAATAGGCAGTTTATGATGTAGAATACATATTATTCATATTTTCTGAGCCAGAGTTATAGTGTGGTAGATAATGTGATCTTTTGGGAGACAGTTTTGTAGTGATATCAAGTTCCAGTATTGATTGAAAACTACGGAAGAGGTTATGTTACCAATAGCCAGTTAATATCTGTATCAGTGATGGATAGAAATGGCATACTTTACCTACGGCGGAAATACAGTGGTTTTCTACATTAGAGTCTATAAACAGGCATTTGAAGTTTATCACTTTGACAAAATAACATTGAGTTTCTGTTGTCATTCACAGCAGAACAAAGCAAATTATTGCTGCTTAGATTTTTATTGTTCGGTGCTTGCCACTTAGTAGAGAACATACTCTCACACACCTGTTGAGTGTTCATGTGCTTATACATACATATATATACATACACACACTCACACAAAGGTGAGTTATGAATAAATTCATCCCCCATACAGTTTTCATGATGGGGAAAATTTGCTGTAGAGACCAAAATTCCTCTTTGTATCAGGCTGTGTTAACATGTTTGTTTATCTTTAACATGGGAATTAATTGGGATTGAATCACTTAACCCCCCCAAGGGACAATGCAAGGAACTGTTTTTTCTGGCGCTGCTGTTTCAGCACATTCTAGCATAGAGCACTAACATCTTAATGCCAAGTAGCATGCAAATGGTAAACTGTATCCCCCATTCAACAAAAGAAAGACAGATGCAAGGAAATTAGGTGTAAAAAACTTTGCCCTGGTACTCAAAAGTAATGAACAGAGATGGAGACTATGCATAATATGCACAAGACACATTATTGTTTCAGATTTTTCTCAGTGTTTGTGTGAACTACTTTTTGACACTTCCTCAGCGCCCCTTGGACTGTCATTGGGTGTATGGAGAATGTCAACTCTATCCTCCAGATGCTTCAGAGGAATTTGCAGCTCTGACAGCCTCTTTCACACAGCTGGATTGCTGCCAAAGCTAATGGCCTTTGTGTGGCAATTTTACTTTCTTGTTGAGATGTGATCACAAGGCAGAGAATTGTTAGATTGATCATTGACTGGTTGAAAATGGGTGGGCTTATTAACACCACAGAACTCAAATGTTGGCCATTCTGGACCATGTATGGAATCAGAGAGTAATTATTGAAGATATGAGAATGAACGCTTTAAGTTAGATAAAACTTATCTGGTGTTTCTGTTCATTGACCACACCAGGCCTCTAGTTGTTGGAGTTGGGACCCCTGATCCCACGATATATTTAATGTTTCTTTATTATCTTTGAAGTAAAAAGAAGCTACTATCAAAGACGAAATAGAAAATTACACAGTAAGATAACATTTCATTTGTCTTAAAGAAATATATTGCAGCTAAAACCTATGCCTGTAAATGAATGAGGAAATATGTTTATATGTACTTTCAGATGCGTGACAGAAAAGCATGCCTATCAGGAAGAGACTCAAGAAGTAGAGAATATTTTCCAGTTCATAGCTGTTTGACACAGCTGTAAAATAAACATGCATTTGAGCAGTCAAACAAGCTTTGGAGCAAAATATGAATAATCTTCCTGTATTCAGGGCCTCATTTTAATGCTTGTAGACATAAAAAAAAAAAAACTAAACATGTTCAAATTCTTCCTAATAAGTGGTTTCCACATTGAGTTGTGGTCCTTTTTTCCCCTACTAGTCGAGGTTGGTCTGTTTTTGTTGCCTCATGCTGATGCAGGTCATGATGATGTGTTTCCTCTGTAGCGTCATAGCAGGGGATAACTACACCACACTGCTGTCTGGGACAGAGACAAACCTCAGCAAAAACAAAGTGATATATATATATATCACTTTGTTTTTACTGAGATTTGTCTCTGTCCCACAGGACAAGTTTTCCACTGGTGATCCCACAGGAGGACTTTATTATGAGGCTTCATGAGTGTTACTACTCACTGTGACTGTCTACTTACTGTCCTATTTGGTCACCAGGCGGGTTTGAAAAGTTTTCAATAAGAGTAGCCTGAACAGTACGACCCAGAGTGCACTATGCACAAGTCTGTGATCAACCCACCTCCAACAGGCCATCATACGCTGGCAGTCCTTTTTTGTTTGTCAATGATAATATATCTGCAAACCAAGCAACAGGATGGTTGTGGCTCCTCTCTGCCCACACATACAGCTGTCTGCGGTGACACAGATAGTCAGCTTAAAGATCAAACTGTCAGCCAACAGGCCCCCTCCGACCATTCCTTGTGCGCTATAATGCATTTTAGATTTAGCAAATTTGCACAAGGGAGTAGGGGTGTAACTTTTCATAAATAGTTGATTGTAGTTTTAAATGCTCTTTGAACTTTTGGACCACAAATTTTACGGAAACAGAACCAGATCTGAATGTTGTGTGTCTGCCAACATCTATTGGCAGACCGGTTTGTACACTGATTAGATGATGGCTTATTACATAACCATGAGTTGATATAGAATAAACAATAAGCTTTAGCAAAGAACAGGGAAGAACGGCTAAGATCTGATAAACTAACTTCCTTGTAAAAAATGGAACTGCATTCATTTAAAAACATAATTAAATAATAACTATTAGTTGAGGGAACAGTTATTTCAAGCACTAAGACCGACATGGTACTGGTAACGTTCAATGGCTAAAACTGCACATAAAGGAATATTTTTGATATGCTGATGAAATTAATTGTGTGGTACTGAATGATATCTAACAATTGTAGTACAATTCGTTTTTCATTGTGTTATTCTTTATTACACATTATAGCAATTGTTTCAACTTCAAAAAGGTGTCTTTCCTCACTTTGTGAGACTTGAAAACTTCATCATCATGTTGTGTTCACGTCATATCTCAGTGCTGTACAACTTACAAAAAGCTTATATCTTCACATCCCAGATGTGTCTCAGACTGAAGGTTTTCTGAGGTCTCAGGATTACCCAGCTTGGCACTTGATATGAAAATACCTAAAAAGAAAACAAAACTGGATTCCTCACGTCAACCAGTTCACATTATTTTTGTCCCTCACATGACCAACTGTGCAGTCGCACAACCAACTTTAGAGGTATAGCAACATGATCACTTACATAAACATAAGAATCTTTCCCATCTCTGCAATCGTTCCTGAATGACATAAACACTGCATAAGTCATGTTTAAGGGGGTTCACAGATGTTTTTCGTTGGGGGTCATTATTGCAGTGCCTATATACAGTATACACTTGAGTGGCACTTCAGTCTCTGTTTGCTCTCAGTGCCTCAAGGATTTATGGCCAAAAGTGAGTATAAGAAAATAGAGTAAGCACATCCCACTGTGTATAGGACTTTGTTTATTATAATAGCAGTGAAATATTTTGAAACATGCAGTAGAATAATGTCCAAATGCACAAAAATTACATCTCATTATTATCTGCTTTTTTTGGCCACATCCTCCAGGGACTTTCATATTCATTATAAATCTGGGACCACTCACACTGAAATATTTAGTGGGTGTGATGTTGAATGCAGTTTTGACTCAAAAGCAGAATATGAAGACCTAAAGGTCAAAAGTTGAAACGCTATTTTATTGTAAACATTAAAAGCTGAAGATGTTGGGAGTTGAGGCAGACCAGCAAACAGGATGTAACTGGACCAGCAGATGGATGAGAAGCTGGGTGAGGGGAACAGGGGCTAAGGCAGGGTTCAGGTTGAGCTAAACATGAGGAAACTTAGGCCAGGAAAACCTGTTTACAGCACTGTAACCACAGTTCCTTTAAACTGAGGGGTTGATCACAGAAGGAGGACCAGATGACCAAGCCCTGTGGACACACATACACACAAACAAGTAGATGAATAAACTGGGAATGTACTTAAAAATAGGAAACACAAAGAAATGGAAAACATAGGGAACGATGGGAGGGGACGGCCTAACCACGACAGGGGCTACTGGAGCAGGACTGGCCTTGAGACCAAGAGGCACTTATGCTGCTTTTCCTTTAACTGAAATACTTCTTCCACAGTTTGCTCACACTTCACTAAAGCTTTCTTTTTGTGAGTCAAAAATCCCATATAGTCATTGTGCAGCCTTGAATCTGAAGTCATCTCTGGACCTCAGCCAGATTGCCAGAGCTCACAAGAAATATCCATCTGTCCTTGTAAATGGGTCATGGGAAAACAGTTTTTTTTTGCTTTACTTGTTTTTTCATCATTGATTTCTTAGGAAAAGGAGACACATTAATAAAAAACAGAGAGGAAAGTAGCTGTTTATGATATAAGCCATAAAAGCAGATAGATACTGTGACATGCATACTTCAGCATGTCACAGCCTAACCTAAGCATAAAAATATTGTGGTATGTTAACTAAACACATATGACATACAGTGCCGGATAATTAAATATGTATTAAAGATCCATCTGTTTGCTTACATGACATTAGTCTTTCTATGATTTTACAAAACTGATAAAAAGGAAGAATGGCTAGTGTTGCCTGCTCTTTTATGTCGTTAGGTTTTATGCTTTATGCCTAAGCCTCCCCTATGTTGCACTTTATTATTCAAATTCTCAAAGCTTAAATACACTGTGGTGTCCAGGCTGACTGACATAAACACACACAGTTGCACAAAATATATTTTCCTGTTCAACATCATAGGCGAACTTGATAAAGAATATAATTTAACTTGAACCTCTTGCTGTGTTATTATGTTTTACTGCTGTTTAGCTAATATGAGACAGAAAGCAGACAGAAAGTCTTTGGTCATCCTCATGATTGACAGGCATCAGGTGGATGAGACACAGTTTTTATATCGAAGTCCATCCATTATGATAAACTTCTACATTTATAATGTATGCTTCCAAATCTCAGCAGCAACACAAAAATTTCAGGGGAAGGATGAATTTAATAATAAACAAAATCTGACGTCAGTAGTCAAGAATGTCTCACAGCACTTCAATGTATGGCCAAATTAATCAGAAACATTTGGCCAATATAGCTTTTCTTTTTTTTATTTATTCTTTTCTTGCTACAATGTCAGATGAACATGAAGTGCTCTGTGTGCACACCCTGCAATGGATGGAGTGTATTCTGACAGACCGATATGTGTATTTGTGTTTCAGGGGAGCCTTCTCTGAAGTGGTCCTGGCAGAGGAGAAGAGGACCCAGAGGTTGGTGGCTATCAAGTGTATCCCCAAGAAGGCATTAGAGGGCAAAGAAAACAGCATTGAGAATGAGATAGCAGTTCTACACAAGTAAGTGAATTTTCTTTTATTATTATTATTTATTTATTTAGAGAAATAAGCAGTAACAGACTGTTTAGACCAGGGGTCGGCAACCTTCAACATTAAAAGAGTCATTTGGGCGTGGTTCCCACCAAATAAAACCCACCTGCAGCCACAAAACCTACCTTAGCTCACCAGAGGTCAAGAGCTCAAAATAAGTCACCAGCCTGTCGGCAACAGGGGACGCAAACAAGGTGGGACGCATATTTCAATCAACAAAATATTAAAAAAAACATTTTATTTCAATGTTGCAAGATCACCTAAATCTCTAGAATCATAAATATTACATTGACAAAAATAACTAAATAGAATAAAATGTATTTAAATTAAATAGCTATTGTTTATTCACATTATTTTCTCAAAGCCACAGGGAACCACAGCAGAGGGATGAAAGAGCCGTGGGTTGCCGGCCCCTGGTCTAGGCCTTTAAAATGCAATGTTACGCGATGGCAATGTCAACAACGACAGAACAATGATGAGCATTAGCCTGCATCTGAAATACTATCTACAAGGTTCAGGATGGTAAATTTTTCATCACTGTATCGCCACTACTGCATCATGTATGTTGTATCAAATTACCAGATTTCATATATGTGGTATATGCCCGTAATATGATCTCCGATGATACATGTAATATGCATCATATTAAACTTTAAATCTGGACATGTGCTCTATATTTGGATCCTGATTTTCTAGCAGTCAAGACACAGTTTCTAAATAGATAGAAATAAACCCCAGGGCCAAAAAAGTACACACAATTGAAACCAGTTCATCACAGTGGTGTTGGTTTTGTTTGCCTTCATACTGTACGACACATTCATGTCAGTTAGGTTTTCCTCATACATGGCACTTAAATGGCTTTTAGAAATTTCATCTGTACTTTCAGTCTCATGAAGCAAGGTCCTGGTTAAGCTGGAAAAGCCAGAAACCTCTTTGTGAAGCATTTTCAGTTGAACTACTTCGTCCCTTTGAAAACATGTTCTGTGGTTTAGCTTCTGGAAAGAGCTATGGCTGGTTTTGGTTCTGTAATCAAATTAGTACTCACCTCTAAAAAAAATGTTTTATTTATATATTATCTTACTTATTTAATTGTTAATTTTCAAAAAAGAAAAAAATTTTATTTGGATGAGGTGGCCTTTTACCAAAAACTTTGTCTTTACTAAGTTTTCGTTCGCTAAACCCCAGCACCCCCATCAACATAAAGCATATGACAGAGTCATACAATTCAACACAACCATTGAGAAAGTGCAGTCATACATGAATGACGTAAACAGACATTGCAATACAGTTTCAAAACATGCCCACGTCTCCTTCTGTGGTCTACCCCAATTTGGATGCTTTAAGCATCATCCTTTAGCTTTAGAAGCCTCACAATAATCAGTTGTTTTGCCTGCAATACACCAAAGTCAAGGAGTTAGTTTTCTCTGGTTCTTAAAGTCAGGTTTGTTAGTTGCAAGTGTAGCAATATCGTATGGAGGGTAGCAGTAGTTTCAAGGTCGTGTTGATCTCCACACTCTATTATGTCACACTCCCAAATACAATGTGTGAATGTTCTTATGCCATATCACATACATAAAGCATATGTCCCATCTCTGTTATATAATTATTCTCCTTAGCCTGCATAATAAACATAAATTAGTTTTTGAAGCTCAAAATGTCATGCAGTCTGTTTTGGGATCTGCCCAAGCACTTTCAAATACAAGTCATGAACAACTATTTTTTTCTGACCTTATGTTCCACAAGTAATATGTGTTTGTCATATAACATAACATTTTCTCATAATGTGTTCTCTCTACTTGTGCAAGGGATGCAATGTCTTATTGGAATTAGATAAAGGCACAAAATGATGACGCATCTGGTAGTTGTAGGACAAGTCAGAAAGAGAATTACAGGCCATGGTGAAAATGGCTGACCTGTGTTGGGTCCCAGGCTATTTTTAGAGCTCTTGTTGCCTTGGTTACAGGAAACACACAACTCTCACCAGTATACAGCTATGATCCCTCCTGAGCTGAGGAAAGTGGCATGGTGGGGATTCGTAGTTTGGCCACAATTTTGACAAATGGAGTAAACTGAGGTAAACTTGGCCAGATAATCATTGCCACTTTGCTCTTGTCTGAAGTTTGTGTAGACTCGTACAAAGGTTTCATTACTTATGATGATGCTTCATCCTCAAGATATACAGAGCATAGGTAGAAATGGTACCTTTAATATATCTTAAAGCCAAAACATTATAGTGTCTATATGGTTCATGGTTTATCAGGCACGGTAATGAAATCGTTGGCTTGAAAATATATTCCCTCCTCTTGGATTTTTCAGTCAAGTTAAAGTTTTGTAAAGTAATCTCAACACAAACTTAATCAAGTCCCAGAGTAAATGTTCTCCCCCTTTAAACTGAAATTTGGTATCATTGTCTACTAAGCTTAACTTTTTAAATCAATCAAAAGCAATTTAACTGTACTGTGGTACAACTCTGAAGTTTCACAGTGACGTGAACGCAGGAGGCAGCTGGCACACATAAACATAACTGTCTAAGAGGCTCTTTCTTTTCTCTTCCCTCCTGCGAGGCCAGAAACAAATTTGGAATCTTGTATTTTCTTTATGTCATGTGCTGTTAATTTATTTTTGGTTATTTGACGTTTACAACCTGTGTAAAGCATTCAAAACTATTTTAGTATCCATTTGGCGTAAATCATCAGTTTGTGTTGCGGCACATGCAAAGCTGGATCATCCTCATTGGATACACTTGTCACCTCTCCACTTTTGTAATTACCGCTCATAAGATCACTGCTCAACATAATGATACTTTGATATAGCAGCGTGTTAACGCCTGATATTATCACTTTGACTCACTGCCTGTTCATCCTCTTCCCATTTTATCTTGAGCAAACATTTACTCAAACAGATGTGCAAACACAGTGACTCTGCTAAGTCATTTGTCAGTCAGAAGACTTGGTGATGTTGCTGTGGGGCAAAACAAAATCTTATTAACATGGCTGCATATCTGAAACATATTTTTGAGCTTGAGATAGATATAACTGTGGATCTGTCTGAAGTAAATTCGAACTTGTATAACTGTCTTTTAGTCACCGTTCCACTAGTCATTTTGTTTCTACTCTAAAGACATTTGCTTATTCTATTGCGAAAAACTCATGGAGGATGAGGCACTTGCCTCTTAGGAAGGAAGTTGTGGAACTGCAGACTTTTATTTCTTAATATCCTGAAAAGGTTAACCTCATGACATCATCGATCTCTGTACACGCATGTCCTATTTCATGTGCACGTAAACCTGAAACATAGTTTTAAGTAGAGGTAAATAAGTTAACCAGGATGCGTTTTTTATTTCTGTTGGAGAAACCTTATTCTCTTTACTTCAATCAATATATTTCCCCTGACCTTAGAATCACCATTTATTTTCTCTGTCATTCTTTTAAAAGAGTCAGGGGTTTCTGTCTTGCTTTAGAAAACACTTCTCCCACCAAAGTCATTTTAGGATTCCTCAAATATTGTAAAAAGAATTCATTAATTCAAAGCCAAATAAAATAAATGTGCAAAAAAGAAAAATAAGCGAGATACCAGGTGACCTAAGGCTGTTATATAGAGCCGTAAATAAAGCAATAAGTGTTTCATTATTTGAGCAACTCAACATGGATTTAAGTACCCTCTACAGTTTCACCCACATATCAGATTTAGTTGTTAGTGGCTGTACAATTTTCTAATTTGCAGGCTTCTATGTTCTGTCAGGCCCATGGGTGCTGACAGAGGTCACCAGATGACTCACCAGCCTTTAAAAGACATTTCAACCCTCTGACAATCACCATGACCAGTGTCTAGCATTTCTGTTTTCATCACCCACACACACACCTGCACAGAAATCCAATTTAAATGCCATAACTCCACTGTGTGTATCTGACCCTTCATAATTGTGTGTGAAAGTGCATGCTTGAACTCACAGGCATTCACATGCTCACTCGGCAGGTTTAATCCATCATTCATCCTTCACTGACTCTGTCACTCCTTCCACACTGAGCTAAGCAGATGAATGAAGGTGTCCATGCATAGTTACAATCTGGATAAGAGACATTGCTGTAATCCTTCAGGAGCTGAGGCTGACACATCCGCAGTTAGCTCTGTGCAGATTAGTTTTGGTACTTAGGTAAATCAACATAAACACACTGAATAGATAGAAAGTTGAAGTTGGAGGACCCATTCTGTTTTGTTTTACAAGCATATGGACATCAGGACATAGCACAAAAAAGCACCACGGGGTACTTTTAAACTGGGAGAATGAACAGTGTCAACAACATACATGTAGTACGTAGGGCTCTTTATCCTGTATATCATTAGATTATTACAAAACGCAGCAATATTATAAAGTTTTTGAAATAAGATTATTGAAAAATAAGAATAATCTGATGCTAAAAAAAAAGATATGTATATTTCCAATCTGAACATATAAAATGTAATCTTTTGCCACGCAGCAGTTTTTAGTATCAATCTTATGGAGTCTTGGCTGATACTAAAAAGTTTTGGGTCATAATATACATTTCTACATTTAAGGTGGTAATTTGAAATTGCAATTGAAACTACCATTAAATTGTAAATACTATTATGTCACCACATGCATGAGAAGGAGTTGTGTTCCATTATGCTAGACGTCGCTTAAAAAAGAGAAATTTTATGTGACCTCATACTGAAAGTGTTAAATTTATATGTTGTTTGTAATGATATGTGTACGAGTATACTCAAGCAGAGAAGTGCAATACCAATTCCAATCCTTTGAGTCATCTTCTCATTTCTGTCACTGTACCCACAGGTCTGGGGGCAGCAGAGCACAGAGCTCAGCCACCACACAGTGTAGCCTCCTCAAAGGCCAATTAACAGCTGTGTGGTGGGTTCATGCACTAATTATCTCAATCATGTTTACTGGACAACATTTAGAACCCCTAAAAATTCATTTAATTGACACCTCAAAGAATTTACACAATATCACAAATAAATGGAGCCAAATGGCTGATGGAAGAGTGTGTATTATAAGAGAAAGAATACCATAAACAACCTAATTTCTCGTCTTTTTTCTCTGCTGTCCCTCCTCACAGGATTAAACACACCAACATTGTATCTCTGGAGGAGATATTTGAGAGTAAATCCCACCTCTACCTTGTCATGCAACTGTGAGTATTCACATGCGTGTGAGTTTGTGATTCGTCTTTGTGTGTGATCTCCTACGCACTGCAAGTCAAATGCAATTAGCTACACTCTCTGGTGCGTTTCCATGTTCGTGAGCACAATCACACATACACACAGTCACAAACAAAGACTGTACTATGCCTACTCATGAGCACCAGTGGGGAGTTTGCCTTCACACCTGCAGCCTGTCAGGCTCCCACCCACCTCAACTCCTGAAATGTCGGAGAGAGAGAGAGAGAATCAGAGAAAGGTTTCGGATCACCAGAGCTATTCACTGAGAGCCTGCTGATTATATCAATCATTAATGCTTTAATCACACTCACTGGCAAATCAGAGGAATAAGGAGGAAAGGGTCTACATTTAAAAACATTTTCTTGAGTGCTTGTGTTATATACACACACTATGTCCTTTCAATACAATTGCGTTCTCTGGACCAGCTTTTTCAGGTTTATATTAACATCATATAAAGACGAGAGTAATGTAACACATTCATGAAGAAATGTAAATTATGTGAGCACTGTGACCCTTGGGTTGCTGTTGTTCAGCTGTGCTGTAACTCACAGAGGTGGAGTCACTTTTTAAAAACATCTGCATGTTCAGTAATGTTCAGTGCTCAGACACAGACACATTCCCAGCCGTTCTTCTCTCCTTTTGCTCACTTACCTTTGCTCTGTCCCCTCTTCGTGATATGTTAAAAATATAATTAGCGTGTATGTGTTTTCATTGAGTCCACGTGTGAACGAGTGATTGATATTGGAGACTGAAAGAAACACCCACAGATATTCTGTATAAGCAGAATAAGGTCTCCATCTAGTGGCTTTTAGGTCTAATATCAAGCTGGTGTAATCATAGCAAGTTACTTGCACACATCACCTCTTTTCTGTCTTCATGCGTTTGTTCATTAGAAACGCATATTGTGTATTGTGTTATTGTGTTAAAGCAGTAGTTTGAGAAAATAAACCTGTTTACAATGTTTATTTGCATGTGTAGAATTAAAACAATTCATATTTATCTTACTATTTCCTCTATTGTCCTCAATAACATTTCCTCTTTTGGTTCCTAGCTTGCATAAACAAAATCGCTCCCTTTCACTGTAGGGTCTCTGGTGGGGAGCTCTTTGATCGGATCATAGAGAAGGGCTTCTACACAGAGAAAGATGCCAGTAAGCTTATTCAGCAGATCCTGGACGCTGTCAAATACCTCCATGACATGGGAATTGTGCACCGTGACCTCAAGGTCAGTCAACAGTCATTGCTATGGTACAGAACATAGCCTGCATGTGATTGGCACACCGTTGATGAGCATGAACAGCCAGTCTGAATGTTTATATACTATTTTCACTCCATGAACATTCCCAGTAGCTGTTATTTTCCATTATACAATGTGCTTGCGGAGTGTAAACAAACATGGAATTTAGTGTTGTCTTCGTAATCCTGTTGCCACCAGCATATAATCCTTTTAGTGAGATTAGTAATTACCGTGCACATGGTGTGGTACAGTTTGTGTTTTTAAGATGCTCGATAGGGCCGAAACGCCACCTGATGACATCTTCTCCTGGCTGAAAGCTAGTCATGCAGATGTGACTGAGTTAGACTGCATCAATGTAGATGTCTTTAATAGTATTGCTCTTCATTTTTTGCCTTCCTGTAGCCTGAGAATCTGCTGTACTACAGCATGGATGAAGACTCTAAAATCATGATCAGTGACTTTGGCCTGTCTAAAATCGAGGACTCTGCCAGTGTGATGTCGACGGCATGTGGAACACCAGGATATGTTGGTAAAGAAGTCAAGATGGTCCAGATTAGTACAGAAGCAGTAGTAGGACAGGGTTAATTTAGCATTTATAGCAAGAGTCAGGTTGTTATTGCTCTGATACAGCAGTTTCAATATAATTGCAAACATACATCGTCATTTTCAGGAGGCTCATTATCTCATGTAGACATTTTACAGATTTGTAAAAGTCAATTATTTGAACACTGATGTAGGTGCTGATTTGTCTCACGGACTGTAGCAGTCAGTGTTTGGAAGGTCATTGGTTTAGAGATCTAAATAGGTAAGGTGTAGTATTATTAAGGAAGATGTAAAAGAAGGCCATCTGTCATTTCTGTCTTTATTCTTTCAGCCCCTGAAGTGTTGGCTCAGAAACCTTACAATAAAGCAGTGGACTGCTGGTCTATTGGTGTCATTTCCTATATTCTGTGAGTACACTTTGAAGACACAGATGCAGCCAAATACATTGCATAGAAATTCTGCGCTGGCCCAATATTTTAATAACTGGTTCCATGTTTCAAGAATACCATGTTGTAAATTTTTTATTTGATGATGAATGACTTGGCTGGAGATGTCCTGCATGTCTTTGTGTAAACACAACACCTGCCCTCTCCTGTGTACCTCAGGTTGTGTGGTTATCCTCCTTTCTATGATGACAACGATGCCAAACTGTTCGAGCAAATCCTGAAGGCAGAATACGAGTTTGATTCTCCTTACTGGGATGATATCTCAGATTCAGGTAAAAATGTCTGAAAAATGTCCATAAATGTTTTTATTAAATCAGAAATAATACCATCTAAACTTTTGTGAGCAGCATATTGTAAAAAAGGGGACCGTGGCATTTTTTTCCCTCTAGCCCTTTCTTGTTACAACAGAATGGGGCTCTCCAGGCCAAGTAAATATTTTGTCCATTTCTTACCAATCACCTTCCAGGAGTTGATCCTGCAACCCATAGCAATGACTGTGTTTTATTTTTCAGAGTCCTTGCACTTGGCCTGAGTCATTCTTTCATCTGTTCAAGATGAGGAACAACATATAGGCCAAATTATGCACTTAGGCAGTGGTTAATTTTCCAGCATATGCAAATTACCTCAACATGTGTTTCAACTTGTGTTTCAGCGGATAGACTGTATCTTAGCTTACACTGAAGTTCTGGCCTGGTCCACCCGCTTCGGTTGTGTGCAGCTTTTGCCTTAAGTTAATGAGTGATGATGTGTTTTGGGGTTTTTGTTGGGTTTTTTTTTTAACTTTCTCTTTCATTTTAGCCAAAGACTTTATAGTCCACTTGATGGAAAAAGACCCCAACACACGTTACACTTGTGAGCAGGCTCTGCAGCACCCCTGGTACTGGTCACAAACACTGAACACATCTCTCATTAAATTCATGAAACTCAAATTTAAGGATTTGCCTACTTAAAACTCTAGTTTGAAAAAGTTCATTTACCTTCAGTCACAGTAAAATTCTCTTTTCAATGCACTGCTACTGATGTTGTAAAATCTTGACCTCTATCCATTGTACAAACATGCTGGCATAACCACATTCTCATGTTTCCTGTCTTCCCTCCCTCTGTCAGGATTGCTGGAGACACTGCCCTGGATAAAAACATCCATGAGTCTGTCAGTGCTCAGATCAAAAAGAATTTTGCTAAAAGCAAGTGGAAGGTGAGTCAGATTCCTTTTTTTGGGGGGGGATACACATTATTTTTCTTATATAATTTCCTGCATTTTTAATATTCCCTTAAGTACACATGGAGAGAATAAAAGCTTCATCTTATACTGAACTTTAGGAGTCACTTGTTTTCTCCACTTGGCATCTGAAATTGTTAAGTTAAAACCTTTTTGATTTTAACTTTCAGCAGTGAATTATTACAACTATTAACATGTGAGCTGACCACAAATCGTCAGGCCCCGTTGGACCGCTAGTGTCAGATACATGGGATTGTGCTGTCAGGGATGATAGGTTGTATCTGTGATCTTTCCTTTGCAGCAAGCTTTCAACGCCACAGCAGTGGTCCGCCACATGAGGCGCCTCCAGCTGGGCAGCAGCCATGAAGGACCTAACCCCACCCTGACCAGTCCGTGTCGAACTCATCTACCGATGCCAGGGGAAGATGCAGGTGATGAGTTATTATTTGTTTGTTAAGCTAGCAGTGTTATATATAGCATGTCAGAGCAGTACTGGTGGCATGTCTTGTCTCTTTTTGCCTCAGAGGCTTGTTGTGAGGGAGGATGCTCCCCGAACGTGGATGGCGGGGCAGATGCTCTGTCCAACCGCACCTACCGCTGCCACCCGACCAGCAGGGTGTGATCCCTGCACCTCCTCCACTTATCTGTCTGATCACTCCTAGTGACTTTCCAATTTTACCCCCTTGGTGGAACCAGAGGCACCATGTCCCCCATTATTTGGTTAGGAGTACAGCGTCATTCCAACCTCTAACCTGCAGGGGGGAGCATGCCTGTCCAGCCAGAGAACGAAGACATAAAAAAAAAAGATGAAGAGGAGAAGGAAGGAGACTTGATTATTATGAGGAAACACCAGAGTGGACCATTTTTACAGACTGCTCTGGTAGTTAGCATGAGTTCAAAGGAGGGAGACAACATAAAGGAGGGGAAGACAACCTCCTTCACCAGCTTGTCAGGTGGATTGTTCTTGCCGCAGCGGGACAGAGCTTGTTGGACACTCTTTTTATTCATAATTTTTTATTCAACCTGTCTCTTTGTTTCATTGTTTTATTCTTTTATATAATTTTGTGTTGTCTTTTTAAACCACTCCTGTCAGACCTTGGAGTGTAGATCCACAAACAGTATCCGCTTGATGAGAAGAAAATTTCCACCTGCATGTTTTGTTATCTTTCACTTATCTTGTTGCAGAAATGCAGCATCAAAGCACCACACTGGCAACAGATGACAGAGTGTTGTGTGCAAAGTTTGTCAGGGCAGAAAGGCATACAACATTTTTATATGCTGCAGTATTTTAAATTTTAAAGTTGAATCTCGTAATTTTATAGATCTGGACTCTGTCTTCAAGTCACTCTTTTAGACAGTCAATGAGATGATAGATTATGCAATGAAAACTCCATTTATCTACAATGTAACCTTTCTTCTGGCAATCTAGTGTTTCCATGCAGCGGTTCAGCTTTTAGAGTGTAAAAGGCTTCCCCTTCTCTTATTTCCAGCCCTGACTTCTTCAGCCACTCAACCGCAGGGATATAAGGTGCCTTTAGGATATATAGCATGATGGCTTTATTGTGGGTAGCTTTTGAAATGTTTTGTCTTTTTTTGGAGAAATATTGCAGCACAAATCTTTGTGTAACTTCATATTTTATATGTGTGATGTTTTCAGCTTTAAAATGAAGATGTATGTGTTAGGTCTGAAAATGAGTACTGTAATCTCCAGAGGGAGGCCTATGCACATACAGTACCACAAGCACCCACTTAGCAACAGTCACATTGTGAAATGACTGAAGAAACAAAAATATTTTGAAAACCTTTCTGGGGAGCCTTTCTGAAATATTTTTTAATATATTGCCTTCTCCCTCAACTTTGTGTATTCAATTGTCTGCAAAAGGCAAACAAAAAACAAACTTTTAAACCTGAGAAAGCATCGATCAGTGTGCTTATCCGTTCTCAAGAATAAACTGATTTAGCAGGATTAGCAAACAAAGCAAAAAAAAAAAAAAAAATTCAACCAAATTTTGATATGAAGCTGTCACCATGTTTTGTACTTGGGTCATCATTACTGCCCCGCTCTTTCTACATTAGCTTACAGGCAGGTCTTTTTCTCCACATGCAGCCTGTTTACACTGAATTTTAATCAAATCATGTGAATATGCATCAGATTAATTTGTATCTTAACTTTCTAGACAGATTTATACGGGGTATATACTCTGTATTCATTTGACATTATTTTATCCACCTTACTTAAAGGTGTGTGTAGACAAATACATAATACTGTTGTTTCTTTTATTGGCATTTAGAAAGAATCCTATGCTGTAGGTTTTTAGGGGATTGAGTAACAGCTGGAGATGAGCTTTAACTGCAGTTGTTTGAGTTGTTTGGGCTGTGTAGCAGGGGCTGCCCCGGGTGGTCTGAACTCAATTAGCTTCAGCCATCCTCCAATCACTCTATCATAACTCTGAAGGGAACACAATTTCTCTTCTCGTGATACGATAGTATAAACATTTGGTACTGATTACATATATTTGCATGATGTGGCTTGAAATTTGTGAATCCCATAATTAAAAGTGAATAGTGTCCACACTACTTGTCATAATGTTATGTTGCTATGAGTGATGGTGAAAGGAGAATTTTTTCCAAAACACCACACAGATGAGTCAGGAGCAACAAAAGTTGTAATGAGGTTTCAACACGTCCAAACAAGTTTAATGTGCTGCTTCAAAAAGTCTTTTTTAGCTTTATTCTGCATCTCTATTTGGTGGGTGTTGTAGTATACGTTGGACAGTAACATAACTGGCGACTCCAAAGTGTAAAGAGTGAGGTTTTTTTTCAGGAAACTTTCAGTGAATTGTTTGTACATTATAAATTACTGTGACAATGAGGCAGCCAGACAATCAGAGGAAGGTTGACGCATGATGGCTGCAGTCATCTCCAGTCTTATTGTTGGAAGGCTGGCAATGCCATAATTAATCTCCTGATAATAAAAACAGCTCAGATTCTTTAGTGGGTTTGTAATTTCCCTGTCCCAAAAATAAATAAATTGAAAAATGTTTCCCATGAACCCTAAAAGAAAAATTTATTTCAAAGAAAAATGCAGTGATACATAAAAACCAAACATTTTGTTTATGTTACAGAACAAACAAGTAAATAACAGAAATAGTCTCTCAAGTGGAATGCTGGGTAATTTGTGCTTTGGTCTTTACTGAAGCAAAACAATCTAGAAATGTAAAAAGATTTTTACCTTCCAGCGCGATGAACAGGTGATTAAGAAATGTATAACAATTTCCCAGTACCTCACCACTCAACCACCTCGGTAGGAAATTCTGCCAGGTGACATTAGGATTACAACCGAAGGGAAGAAGTCATGCTGAACTTGCCCTCAAAGGTGTTTAACTATGGGGTGCTTTGATAAATTTCCATAGCTTTTGCATTTAAAGGAAACTTTTTTATGGCACATAACCTGCATGTTATTTCGCGGTGCATCCACCTATAAAGGAGAGCTGAATTGGTGTGAAGGTTTCTTGTTTGATTGCTCAGCAACCACTTGTAGAGAAAGACAACTGTCTGGTAAGATTTGTTGTACAAAAGAGTATTTGTACCATAAATATATTGCCTTTTTAATAAATGATGTTTTGGACTACAGTACCTACTGTAAAAATAGATGCAATGCATCATGGGTTGTAGACAAGTGACCACCGATCAGTGTGAAAGCCAGTGATACGTGCTCAGAACAGATTTGTAAGTGAAACACATTCATTAAAATTCTTGTCCATGCATAATAAAACCGCCTGAGTCCATTTGTGGGGGAAAAAAAGTGACAAATGCAACAACAGGTAAGCTTCTTTAATGCACATGCTGAAAAAAATCATTTGAGCAGATACCTTGTTTTGTACAAGTGAGAAATAATATGTCCAATAATCTCCTAACAGAAGGCTCTGATGTTATGCCTTTGCGTCTTCTGGTATTTTTTCTGTTATTTCCCAACAACAAAATTTTTTATATATTTAGAGAACACAAAAAATTGCTTTATCAACACAATATATATCCCTAATTCGAATCAATATAATAAATTAAATAACAACTACACAAGTATATTTAAATGTGTTCTGTAGGAGCCAAACCACAGCGGACGGTGGGCTCCACTTCTGTTAAGTGCTTGGTTGAAGGTAACAATAGTAGCTAGGCTACGTAGCTTTTAGCAGGGTTGTGTTTGCTCCATGAATGGGTTTAGCTGCTGTTTTGTTTTTTAGTTGGGAAGATTAGTTTAAACAATTTTATAAATATCAATTTAAGGAAAGTGCTAGAGAGGAAACTATCTGTAAATTGAACATTAGCTACAGCTAACATTGCTAACAAAGATGTATTTCTGTGGTGCAGAGCTGTGTCAAATTGGATTCTGGACTTACTTAAATTGTAGTTAATGGATTTTGGTTTCGTTGGCACCATGAAATACTTTTTTTTTTTTTTTTCTATCTTTATTTGTTTAAAGACACTCATCATGACAGAAGACAGAAGCCAGAAGCCAGAAGACAGAATCTTATGAAGTAGCTTTGTGGATTAAGAAGTCATGATTGTTAGTTTCATAGTCTGCTACATGAAGCCTCTCTCGTCCTCTCCAGTGGAATGCTGGGTAATTTAGGCTTGTGGTTTGGCAGCACGGAGCACTAGAAAAGACCAGAGAGAAGAAAGAGAGAGGGAGGGAAAGAAGCAGTCGAGTGGTCAACCTCATTCAGGAGACAGTAGACAGAGTAAAAATTATGTGGTCAAACCAGGAACAAGAGGCTGATTCAAAATAATGGGAGCGAAATTGCATAAATCACAAGGAAGAGAGTGCTGAAAGATGCTAACGGTGTTTGGATGTGAAAGAGTGGAAAAAATGAAGTATGGAGAAGAGTGAAACTTGACTCCATGTGGGTTGGTACAACTAAATCAAAGATGTGCCCAGAAGACAGCAGGTCTACATTTTAAAATCTCCTGTCTGTGTATTTATGCATGAGTTAAATTTCTACTAATAGAAAAACCGGAGTTTGCTGATGAAGATTGCTTTGAGTTTAGTGTGCTGTTGCCCATGCTTGAATGGAATGTGAAACCGATACTTGATACAGCAATCCGCCAAAAAAGTAACCACACTGTTATGACTGATTCAACTTGGTTGTTTGCAAGTTGATTTATCTGAGCGGTGTCAGTAATTTGAACCTTTAACGACTTCTGAAAGCGAATTGCTGAGTTGGAAATCTGTGAAGATTTATAAAATGAACAGTTAAGGTACAAAATCACCAGCACACCCACTTAAATTCAAACAGCACTACAATTAGGGCACCGTAAGGAGATGGCTCAAAGCTTATTTTTAATATCCACATATATTTACCAGATTTCATGGAACTCAATCCAGCAGCTGAGTCTGAGACTTGAAACCTCAGATGTTAACTTCACAGAGGTGCCAGAGAAGAGGTCAGGGGTCACCGAAGTCCCTCAGAGTCATGAATGTACATACAAAATTCCAAGAAGTGTAGATATATCACAATGTGGACCAAATTTAAGGATCAACCACCAGCTCTGTTGGTCCACAAATCTGTGTCAACCTTTTCCAAGGTGACCTACTGTATGTGGCATGAACTCATACTCCAGTAATTATGAGGATTACTGATAAGATACAATACAAATGACAGACGAGCTGAATATGAATCTACAATAACATTTCTCAAGGAAAAGTACATCTTGAATTAAAAATGTTTTACAGACGTTCGTTTCTCAAGGTCATCTGTTTTACTCCATGTCAAAGTGTTGAGTTAAGTTTTGAAACTACATGCACAGTAAGTACACACTCTGCCTCCCTGTCTGTCAGCAGGACTTTATTGTGGTAATATCTGTCAGTGCTTTCAGGAGATTTATGTGCCCATTCTGTCCATGTTATCCTTCAACATATGTATGGAAGGAGTTTCCACAGCTTTTCACCTCTTTTCCACTCCCAGTCAAATAGTAATTATTTGGTAATATCTGTAGTAGACTGGTACGGTGTATGAGTCTGTTGGCGGTGAAAAGTTAATCGTTGTTATCACCGAAATCCGGCTCAGTCGTAGCTTGACTGGGCATCATTTTAAATAAATCATACAAATTCATCATGGATGTGTAATGACATTGATTTAGTTGGGTCTGTGATATGTCGGCCTATCACAAAAGCAGTTTTTTTGCATTACTACTTTGTTTTGACAGTTATGTTTCAGTGAGAAATTCCATGCAAATGTACCGCACACAAGTCGTACATGCGCCTTCGCACATATGGCTGCGATTGAACAATGCATTAAAATAATTGTGGTAATTTACGCTAAATGGTGCATACAAGAATAGCAAATATGGAATGTCATACAGCAAATTAATAATGTTTTGTTATGCCCATTATGGTGAGGAAAAAAACTTTACACTTCAGAGTTCAGGAGTTGTGATCAAAAAGTTATTTATTGTGTAAATGGCTAATTGGTTTAATTATACAGCAAAATACAATCAGTTCTTTCTCAGCTGATTGCACAAATTAGCACAAGCTTCACAAAAATATAAATTTGCACAAAAAGATGAATAAAAGCATGGCCTCTATAGTGAAAATAGTATATCATGTATAACAAAATGAAGTGACACACCATGTTTAGTCTGATATGCTCTTCACGCAGGAGGGCAACCAGCATTTATTTTCAACAAACATTCACTGTACAAAGGACATGTAAAGTCACATGGCATTGCGGCAAAATTAAAAAATAAGAAAAGAAAAAAAATAGATGTGTATGCGTTTTAGTTTTTGAATGAAGTTGATGTTCTCCAGAAGCTTTAAATGTTAAACTTTGGTTTTCCTTTAACAAGACAAAACTATCCCCCCCCTCTCTCTCTCACCACAATGAGGCTTATACGCACACATCTTACAGGATGTGTGGTTAACAGGCCAAAATACACACCATGGCACACAGCCTGAGAGCTCGACTAACAAATAGCTGCATGGAGAGATTTAGAGCAGCTTTGTGGACAAATACCAAATAAACACACACACAAGTCATATTTCCCTCTTTAGCTAATCACCGAGATCTTTTCCTTGTATCTCCGTTGTGCATTTGTTTTGGATGCAGCATCACAAAGCTCCGAGCATCTTGGCTGAATAGATTCTTTGGCTCAAAACATGGAAAAACAGGCAGAAATCATTAATGCTAAAAGATTTTTCCAGTGCCATTTCTCTCAAGTCCTGTGGTCTCACATTGTTTTAGGAGTGAAACCAGGCTGTTTGAGTTTAAGCAAGTCAAAGTCCCCGAGGTGCTCAAGCAGAGCAGATGGCAGGACACTTGAACTATACAGTGAGATCACCCTCCTTTCTGTGCCCTGGAGAAGAGTGATGTGCACTTTGTGAACGAGTCATTTCAGCGGGAGTTATTGCGAGATACTTTGTGAGTCACAATGAGCCTGAATCTGAATCTGCTCAAACCCAAAAAGATGTTCAGAGATCTCAATATATGGTCTGAATGCTCCACTCTGGAGTAGCAGCCCTGAATGCTGAAGCCAAAGCAATGCAGTTCATGAAAAGAGCCTCGCAGTCTTGCATGACTTTGCAAACCACAATTGGTAATAATAAACAGGATGGAGTGCAGCAGAAAAAAAGAGGGCTGGAGCGTATCTGGCAGTGTAAGGAGAGCTGCAAATTTTCCACTTTTGGGCAAAGTCAGCATGCAGTTACCAGGCCAGAAACTTGACATCCATGTTACTTGCATTAGTAATACTGTTCTGTGATCTGATACTGCCCTGCACTCCAAGTTTACCCCAAGAGTAGATGAAAAGGACAACATGCTATTGGGCGGGAGACGTAAAAAGAGATAAGGTAGATAGAAAGAATATCAAAGCGTGTCCATCCACATCTTTAGACATCTGTAATAGCTTCTAGGCACAATGAGTCAAAGAGGACATCAGAGCGGATACAGAGAGGGATCGTGGGTTATCTGTGGTCACTGCGCTGGTCAGTGTCACAGAAACTATTTAGTGAAATGTATTTCTCCATCTGAATGATCCTGATGCCTCATTTAGTTCATAGTCCCGGAGCAGGTGAGCAGGATTTCTGGTTATGTTTCATTATTTTTAGTCTTTTTCACATACCAAAAGCTTGAAACCACCTTTCCTTGTCTTGGTTCCTAAATTCTTTGTTCAAACTGCGATGCACACGCAAATTAAAGAGGTCAACTTTTTAGTATCCTCGAGCCTCAGCTACCAGTTCTTTAACACATATAAGGCATATATTGTGCAGACTGTGACTGCATACTTGTTTTCTTCTCTCCTTTATCTTCATTTATATTCACATAATGTACATCATTACAGTAGAGACCTTTGCACTAGTATCAAGGAGGTCTGCTCTCAAAAGAGCTGTACATGAAACCAGCTCTTACTCAATGACATCAGATGTAACTTCAGAAATATCAATTTCAGAAATTACATTTTCACAATAACCAACAATAACAACATGCTCAATGTTTCTCTGCTTCCCTCCATGCTTGCCAAATATTGAGTCAGTTTTGTCAGCTCAGATTTTATTCTTTTTTATCAAACCACTATTGCCACAATAAACAATAATTATTATTAAGTCCATGATTTCACTTAAACGTCACATTAGATTCACATGGTTCATAGAGTCCAGCTGTGTTATATAGACATTATTTTACATCTAACATTTGGAGTGGCATATTCATGCTGTTGCCTTATTTCAAGAATGTTTCTGGTTTAAAACTTTCTCTAAATAAAAATAAAGGTCCCATGTCTATCCAAAGACAATCAGATTAGGTTCTTCTTCTGAGACTTTAAATTATCTATAAGTTTGACCGACAAGTAACCTGTGCAGTGAATGCTGGGACAATAATAAATAAATAAAAAACTGCTCAATAATCAATAAATAAAGTAAGTTAATCAATTGGAGGGTATTTTACCCCTTAAATTAATATGGGATGGATCATTAAGATCAAATTAAATAAATCTATTTATTAACTATTCTCAAAACCTTCTATCACAAATATGTTAAATTCATCAGTCACCATTATCAGATACAGTGATGGAATTACAATGTAAAAAATAATAAGTAAAAAAATAGGATTTTCAAGAGGAAATGACTGAATGGGACTACTAATAGGTGATGTATATTTTAATTTATGGAATGTATTATAACTCTCCTCATTATTAGTTCTGATTAATAAGGTATGACTTATGCATAGATAATTCAGCTCTCCATCAGATCTGAAACACTGACAGTCACAGCTACTCACATCTGTGATGCACACAAAGCCTCTGTGTTTATTGAACAGTAACATCCATCACAAATAACCCATACAGCTGGTGGACTCACCAAAAACATTCCACGATCTGCCTCTCTCTCAAAACAATGCAAAACTTTGAAACGCTCTCAACTACTGAAGAATCACAAAAAGCTAAACATGTAAACATCTGGTGGAAAACGTGACCCTATTAACTCAACATCCGCAACCATTAGATCTGAACACAAGCATGAACAACAAACTTATGAAGTACTACACCCCCCCTGTGAGCCTTATGGATGTCACCAGCAACTGAACAGACAAAGAAAATAACAAATATAAGTACTGTAAGCAGGGTGGGGGCGGTGCCAAAAGTGTAGGCTGCTTTTAGTACTTCAGTAATTTCCATCATAAAATGATCTTTTGTAAAGAACTGTGAACATGACAGATATTTCCCAGAGTGAAAAAAGCTAAATTCCCAAGTGTGAACCATAGCCTTGTTTTGCGTGCCATAACTGGGTCAAGGAACTCAATCTGGTGTCATGGTTGTTATTGTAGCCTTAAAATAAAGATGCTGAGCTCACTCTTTTTGGCTCGCCGAGACAGTGATTTCACCTCTCTGGGGGCTCAAGACTGAACTTATGGTCCAGGGCTTAGGATGAAGGCATGGTATGGTGATTTTAGCCAGAGTGCAACGGCAGAAGTCTCTGTGGGCAAACACGCATATCAGTCATCCATATTGCAGCAGACGTGGACAGGAAGCAATGAAACACACAGCTGGTGAAAGGTAAGGAGACAATGGGAAAATGTTTCCACTCTAAGTCATGTTCAAGGAGGTGGTGGGTAATGCTGACTTGCCTGCACAGGTACAACTTAAATTAATGCAACATTTATGTCAGTGCTCAATAATAATAATTAAAAAAATAAAAGGTTGCTGTTGCAAATTCCTGATATGCTATACGTGTAAATATATACAATGTTTACCAGGAAGAAGAAGGAAGCTGCTCCTAAACAACACAGCAGCTGACTGGTTTAGCAGACTTCTTGGTGAAAAGGGAAATACTTATGCACTGGGGAGTGTAAGGAAACACAGCTGGCTCAAGGAGTATCTGGATTGGGTCACAACAAGTGGCCGTCAGTATTCAAAAAATGCATAACAAATCTAAGGTTTTTGAACCTCATTTGGGTCACTTATGGTCACATCCTATATGATCTGGGTACATGTTGTAGTGCAGATTAGTTCATACAGCTTAGTTTTGTTTCTCACCCTGTACCCGTACTTATGCAGGGCAATTAGTGAATAATGTAAGCTTGTTATTCTATCTAGGTTGCTGTCTTGAATATCTTAAATGTAAGCTGAAATAACATAGGATGATGGATGGAAATGTTAATGCTTTACTGACTGTTACCAGTCATTAATGTGAGTTATTAACTTGGACTGTTATATTTAATACATGTACAGGCTGTGCATATGTGTGTAACTGTGAAGAAATCAAATAATAATGAAGGAAAGTTTGGAAATTTAAGAGGAGAACACTTTGTGAACCAGAGGACTGGATGAAAGAAAGGTGCGAACTGAATGAGAAAAGTTATTGCTGGCCTGCTCTGGGACGTAATATCATATTTCCTATAATGTTTGATGCATTTGAGTCATTTGTTCCACCATTTTGAGCCAGACTGAAATATTTCAGCAAGTACCGGAGGGATTGCCTAAGGAACTCCAGCATTCCCTTTAATGACATTGCATTGCTGACATTTTGCTGACATTGTGAAATGTCTGGATGGTAAAGTGAGTGGTCCACCGAGTAGATGGTGTGTGATTTGCTCCCTGCTCTTTTCCGTCGAACTGTGGGGACATGTGGTAAAACACAGTATGAGCAGCAGTGTGTGAACGGCTGAATGTTGCCTCTGCTGTAAAGTGCTTTGAGTGGTCAGTAAGACTAGAAAAGTGCTTTGTACGTGTTGCCCAATTATAGATAAAAAATGTGATGCAGATGTTTTTGTCTCGCTCCTGATGAATAACTTTAATGATTCATTATTAAAGTTCAATTTGCCCTTCGATTTATTTAGACCAGATTCTGCCTGTAGTCTGCTTTGTGCTTGCTGCTAGTTGCCAAATGGCAGAATGCTAAACACATTTTCAGACAGTGTAGCAGCTCCAGCAATGTAGAAAATGAATAACTACCTAGCATCGTCATTGTGAGTGTAGCAGTGGTGTATCTCCTCTCTGAATGAGGCTGGAGCTGTTTATTCTGACAGCAGTGAAGTAAATATGTTGGCTAATGCACACATTGTGCTGATAGGCTCCAAAATGCTAAAAGAAAGATAAAGGAATAATTTACGTAACTTCTGGTTAACTCTGCAGCTTTTCAGTTAAGCAAACTCATCACTCCCATGGTGTGTTAAGCAAGTGAATGCAACATATTACTAATTACCAATGCAACAAGTATTGGCTGAGCCGAGCACTTTTTAAAACACTTAAAAATATTCATAAAAGTCATATTTAGCAAGAAAAGTGATCAGACTCGCCCACCACAGGGACAGCATACTGTAATATCAGTAACAAAAGGGTCATACTATCAGGCCAAATAAGGTCATGGAGGGACTAAAAATAATTCAACAGCCTAAATTCAGCCCACAGAACCACAGTGTGTTCATGACTCATTCATTTCTCTTGTTTTAAGTGCCAGATTAGACAGTTAGAAGCTTCTCTGGTAGTTTCCTTCATGCAGAGTTAGGGATAAGAAAAGAAAAATGCTATTTAAAAAATGTGATGCTCTGGGATTATCAATACCAAAAAAAGATGAAACCAGAGCAGCCAGAGAAAGTAACAGCATTTCTAAACATAAAACAAGGCAAGATAAATAAACCATGTCTGCCGATAGCCAACTCCTCTGCAAGGGGACCACCACTGTGTCAAACTAATGCTTGACATCTGTTTTGCAGCTTGGCTGTGCACAGTGGTTTATGTTAAGAAAGCAGTATGTATATCATCTTTGGCCCGAGTCCATGGGGTTTTGACAGTTGGCTGCAGGCAAGGCTGTCTGAAGCAAAGGTTTCACCGGGCGGAGAAAGAGCCATCAAGGAGACAAGATGAAGCGCGTGGAGTTGCTCTCTGCAGTTGTTTGCCCCATGACGTCACTTCAGAAAACAACCCTGAAGGAGAGTTTTTGTCATAAAACATGTTTGAAATGTTCATTTCTGTGGCCCGTTTTCTCTTTCTGCCACACAACCCCTGCCCCTTATTCTATCAGTTTTATGCGACGGCACCATATGGAAGAGATTTGGTTCAGCTCTCCTGGAAATTATGTTGAAAATTTCATCTGCCAGGATGATTTGGCATCCAAAATGGTCCTGTGTTCTTTGTGGGAGTGTGCCGAGCAAAAACTGGACAAGAGCATGTGAGAAAGATGTCAAATTTTGGGTTGGTTTATTTTTAGGATTTATGTTGTGGATACATTAAACGCCAAATCGCACAAAGTATTGTTCATGTTAGAACGCATTTATCATATCTGACTTGAGTCCATGGCAAACAGGAAGCATTGTAATTGAGGTGGGAAACTTTTACCTGAATTCATTGCCCCCTCCATCACAGTTCTCTCCAGAGTGGCTTTGTTCTGCTGACAACACACATTCATTTTAAGGTGTTGAAGCTGAAAATTATTGAGGGCATTGATATCGCTGAACACATGCACCTAAAGAAGCAAAACTGGTTCAAACTGATACATAGCCTATATCTCTTTTCTTTCTGACTGGACACATCTGGACTCTGTAAGATGGAAGGATGTAATCTTTTACTCACACTACAAATTCTACCCATCCAAGATTCAAATCTGCCCAACTTTTGTCCTTTCCTACTACACTGAGTACTGTGCTGCACAGACAGAGACTTCTACAGCTTTACACTCTGGTGACTTTTATTGCTTATTTATATGTTGAAAGCTTGGGACTTTGAGCACTGTGTCCTTTTTCTACTCAAAGCTTTCAAAACGCGCTGAAAACTGAAAAGTTGCAGTACACTTGTATGTGATACAGATTAAATCATTTGTGACAAAAGAAAACATCCACACTGGGAGTTTTGGAGAAGTTAATTTATTTATCTTTAATAAACTACAATAATGGGCAGCATGGCAGCATAGTGGTTAGCGCTGTTGCCCCACTACAAGAAGGTCGTGGATTCGGTTCCCGGGCCTGGGGCCTTTCTGTACAGAGTTTACATGTTCTCCCCATCGGTTTCCTCCCGGTACTCCAGTTTCTTCCCACCGTCCAAAGACATCATAACTGGTGACTCTAAGTTGTCTGTAGGTCTGAGTGTGAGTGTGAGTGGTTGTTGGTCTCTGTCTGTCTTTGTATGTTGGCCCTGTGATGGACTGGTGACCTGTCCAGGGTGTACCCCACCCTCACCAAGAGTGAGCTGGGATTGGCTCCAGCACCCCGCGACCCGGAAACGGATAACTGGTTTAAGATGAATGAATGAAAACTACAATAATTGTTACACAAATGATAATTCTATCAGCAAAGCAAACCAGATGTTTATAGTTAAAAAAAAAAAAAAAAAGCAAATCTAAGAAAAAAAGAAAATACAAAGAAGCAAACATTTCTGACACATAAAAAGTCAATCCTGTACCAGACCAGGCTCTCTGGGTGGATTTAATGGGTGCGCAGCACCCAGTTTTCAAACACAAAATTACACTTTCATTCATTATAGTTATGAATTACTTATAATTACAATAAATTTATTTAAGTGAAGAAGAACCTAAAATGCAATTTAAGGAACTGCTACACTTTAGGATAGTTTCCCTGGGAATAAATAGATCAAACAAGAAAATGAAAAGCAGGCAAAAGCAGTAATCACAACTTACACACTCTGTACTTTATTACACTCAATGTGATTAATATCCCTTAAACCTTTAATCTATGTATAGTCTGATTGTAAACTGTTGATCATAAACTCCGACCTGTGCTGAGACAAATTCATCCACATTTTGATGATACCACTTCTGAAATAAGAAAATAGTTTCTAATATTTATACAAATTATAATGTGTCCAGCACAGTTTTTGTTTTTTGTTTTTTGTTTTTTATATCAAAACAGCGTTAACATTAATGACCAGTGTGTAGGATTTAAGAGGATCTATTATCAGACGTGAAATATTTAGAATTACGTTTTGTTTACTGTATAAGCACCTGAAACTGTGAATTTCTTTTTTTATTATTTTTTTTTTTAAGAAGGGGTCCTTCATATCGACACTGGGAGCAGGTCCTCTTCCTCGGAGCCTGCCATGTTTCTACAGTAGCCCAGAGTGGACAATGCTCTCTCTGGCTTTTTATGTTACCTGAAGGATGACGGGCTGGATGCTCATTTGGTTGTAATCTGCAACCAATAGGTGCTAAATTCTACACACTGGCCCTTTAACGTTGTCCACCTATTAATTCAGGTTCATCCACCTGCTTTTGACCTATGAGCTGTGTATAATGTTTGGAAAATGATTAAAATAATGCACGAAGGTGAAACTTGGGGGTTAAAACAGATAACAGCAAGAGTGATTAAGATAGAATGATCATATTTGACTAATGGGGTGGAATTAAAGTGAAGGAGACATATATAAAGATCTTTGTCCTTTATCTCAGAGGGAGATAATCCTTCACTTAAGTTCGTCTGGGGACAAAAGAGGTCAGGCGAAAGGCCCTGGGTCTCTGTGGTTGACAGTCTCAATGGCATACACTAATTAGACCAGGAAGTGAAACTAAATTTTTTTGTTCATGCAAAATTTAAATAAACATATTAAGTAGGTAGATGGAAACTTTGATAAAATGAAAATCCATTATGTTTAATTTGGTCAACTTGTTGCTGTAACTCTCACCTACCTCAACTTGTCACTGACTTTCACTTTGCTCAGCAGCAAAAGTTGCTTTACGTTCAGCAACATCTATTTTTTGAGCTTCTTGGAGAGGACCTTTTTGAGCGGAGGGTTCTTCTTGTCCTGGGTGGTGTCCTGATCCGGGTGAGTCTGGGGCGTCTTTGACTTGTATAGCTGTTTGAGGGTAAGGGTCTGTTGCTCTTTCAGGTTTTCTCGTTGGGCCTGGCGCAGGAGGCGTTTCATGGTCCTCACCTTTTCCCTCAAGTGGCCGTTTGCTTTTTCCAAGGAGCGCACCTTCTGGGAGAGAGTCCTCACCCTCTCCTCCTCCTCGAACAGAGCCTTCTGCACTGTGGAGCACAACAACTGTGGAGGGAAGAGGGAAAGGGCTTAACTTTATTTGTTTTGAAATTGGAACAAAACATGATTATGGATTTGATATAAATGCTCTTCAGGCAAAGATGACAAACTTTGATCTGTGAAAACTTTTAAACTTTCAAATTACTGATCATTTATGGCCAGGCTATTTACTCAGAGAAGACCAGAATGATATTTGATTCTTCAAGAGTCCCCACTTCATTTCATCATACTCTTCCATTCAAATTAAATTATATTCCACTATAACTCATGCAAAACTCTGATGTCAAATTTTTATAAATCTTTGTTACTTTCATAATGCAGAATCTGACCCATCTGAGGTTTTTGATGGTAGATTTCCTTTGGATAACACAAATGAGACAATGCTTCTGGCTTTCTCTGTGAGCTGATGACTGCTGCCAACAGATCAACAGTATATTCTACTGTTTGTGTGTGAGTAAAAAAAGACTTGGGCTGCTTTAAGCCAACAAAGAAGGAGGGCGGAAGGAAAAGTCAAGAAATTAATCATGAGGTATTTTTAAGATCATACCTTTCCGGGTGTGAAACAGTCTGTGGAAATACATAAACAATCATTACCATGCATGTCCTGCTGTTTGCCAGTTCTTATAAGCCAAAGACAACATACACTGTAGTTCAAAGTAGGGACTAGGAGAAACCCGAGGTAAAGAAAGTGGTCCCACAACATCCTCTCTGTGTTTCAGTGAGACACCACTGTGAGATGAAACCCAACATGCCTGCGAACCTGTGACAGATGATCCAAAGGCCTAGACCTGTAGGTGAAAAAATTTGCTCCAGATGGGTCTGACTGCATGCCTGCCTGAGTGTGGATTTCCTTCACAGATCCAAATGCTTCCACACGGGCCAGCGTCAAACACCGATGTAATTTCCCTGCCATCAGATAACAACCGCTTGAGGGTTTTGAGGAAATGTTAAAAATGTGCCGCTGGCTGCCCACATCACTGGTTAGTGCATTACTAGCTGAAATATTAGCTGTGGATGTTTCCCATATGCTCTTGCAAATGTCCCAGAGGGATTTGATGGGATGAAGTATTGAAATGGAACAGTTCATAAAAAGTTGTGTAAAGCAGAACATGTAAAAATCACAGTTCTGTTTTAAGCTGCAGCATGAACAAATACTCAAGTAATTGCCCTTGAAAATGTCTGAAGCCAAGAATGAGACACGGCTGTGCCAAGTAAATTTCCCTCTTTTGCTAATAATAGGCCTCAGTCACATGGCTGTAGTATAATACGTGATGACTAGAACGTACTTTTGTACCCCGTGTCTAAGATAAACCTCAATCAGCAGGTCAGAGACTAAACCTATACTTTCGGCATAACTTTCAAGAGTCTCAAATTTCTGTGGTTCATAGCAACAAAACTAAAAAGGGTGACACTCTTCTATGATGACTTTTGTCATTACATCTTTTATTATGTCCACCTCGTACTATTTGTTTATCATTAAGAAAGAATGTGAATGCAGATATGCAAGTTATTAGAATTTATGTCTCTTGAAAAGCGTACATTTCATTTTAGCTGGATTAAATACTTACTCATCTGAGCCAATTAAGAGCAGCGTAAAAAAAAAAGTCACTTTTCAAAAGCTGATTGAACTTAAAAAAAAATTAAGCATTTTGAAAAAAATACAATTAGTATAGAAAATTAATGACACAAAATAATATGAACCACTCTTTCTGTTTCAGATTTTTTGTTTCAAAAATTCTTGCATGATGTACTAGACCAATCCTCAGAGCACGTGATGGAGCAGTTTTTACGCGCTGGTTAAAAGTAGCAGCCAGAGAGATTACTTTAAAATAGATGTTGTGTCTTCTCTAAGCTGAACCAAATTAAAGAATAATCAAAGTTAAAATCAAACCAACTGAGGCAGATATCCTGACTTTTGCCTGTAACACTGGGTCCAATTTCCCACAATGCAACTCTGTTCCTTTCACCCTCCCTGCCTGGTAAACGTCCATGTCTTTCAAACGCTACATCCCCAAAGTTTTTGACAGGCTCCCAAAAATGGATCCATGTGGTAGACTCTCTGTACCCTGCACTTATTTGGACTTTGATGATCAAAGTGGTATGTTATCCAAACTGACTTAAAAAAAAAAAAAAAAAGAGGTTAATATTTGATGCAGGACCGTCTGTGTTATTTGTCAGTTTTCAGACAAGACATGTTTGAGACCTTTCTGAGTTAAAACAGATGGGTAGTTGTGCTCCCCATGCATTAACCCATTATTCTGTTGGACAACTTCAACTGATATTGAATTTTTTACAACACACAAGGAGCAATTTGTTTTGCCACAGCATGCAGTCACCAAGTCGAGACACTGTCTGTGGTAAGAGTTATATTTTTATTAATTTTGGGAACAAATCTGTGGGAAAACCCAGCTTGTTAAAATTAATGTTTTTATTGCTGAAACAGTTCAATGTTGAATCTTGACCTGAATACAGCCCATTTGATTTACTAAGTTTGGATGATGTGATATGTATGGCATGATCAGTTCTGATGTGAGTTTGGGTCGGTTGTCCAAACAATGGTTGCTCAGTACCAGAGAAATAGAAAATCTGTTTTTATTTTTCCAAGAGGAAATCTAATCATGAGGATGATGTAAGAAAGGCGAACTGATTTCTAAATATTGCTCTGTAATTGTAATCACAGGCCTGACCCAAACGTTTGCTGTTAATGGAAATATAAACCTTGTTTTCATGCTCTTTACCCAGATTTTTTGCTTTCATCATTAGTCAGTGAATGATTAGAAACAGACCAAAGAAGACTGACCTAAATCAGGGGGATTATGCCAAAGGTTTAGATTCATTAAAGGGGGATAAAGCGGTGATGAGTGACTGGAAGTCATTTCTATACTGACACAAAGGACTCTCAGACACAATGCAAAGACAGAGAACCAGTCACAAATTAGCTTTGATCAGTGGAGCAGTGACTTTAAGGTGTGGTGTGGAGTTCAGTCTTATTGATACAGGTATTAAAATCTGATGTCCATCAGTATGAATGCTATATCAATTCTGCTTGAGGCTAGTAGCTCAAGCTACTTTAGTGGCTGCTAATGTATTCCCCAAATGCTCTGGGGTCAAGTTGAATTGTGGGTTATGTCAGTGCCAGATTGTTGTGAAGAAGAAGAGGAAGAATGCATGAAATAAAAAAGACAATATCTCTGGTTCCACTGCATTGATTTTTATACTTGTAATTGTTCCCAAAAGTTTTATAGGAGCGCAATGGTGATTGGGTTAAAATACTGTTAACAGAACAAAGTCCATTGGCTCCATACGATGCCTCTCCAAGTAGTTAGGAGGCTTGTCTTTGGGCATGACAAAATATGCCATTAAAAAACAAAAACAATGTTTTTATGTGCATTTTTCCTTTAAACATAGTGAGATGTCTGTCTTTGTCAAAAACCTCAAGAAATGTGTATTCAGTTCCCCATGCCTTAGCTTATATATCTTTTTTTGGCTTCCTTTGAAAACAATTGGATAATACTGAATGGTTTTTGTGTGCACCACAAAACTTCAGACCACTGGGGCTTTTGCACTCTTTTCCACAAACTATCTGTGAATCCACCATGAATCTGTGACCACTGAATCACAATACAAGTCCTTTTCATCATCGTATCAACAGAGGAAAATAGTTTGTGTTGGTGATGCTGAGTGGTTTTGTACCCTGCTGTCCTCCTGAGCCTCCCACTCCGGCGTGAAGCTGTGGACCTGAGTTCCAGGAGTGCAGTTGGAAAACTGGAAGAGGCTGGCAAACATGCGATGGTTGTCCACTGTGTCAGGGAAGATTGGGTCCTGGAAGTTCACGCCATGAGGGACAATATTGTAGTTCTCATCCATCCTACATGACAGAAAGTGCAAAAAGTGTTTAAAACAAAACCTGATTCGGATGCTTTCTTATCGCTTAGGAAACAAAAGTTGTAAAATGTTGAGAAACAAGAAATTGTGTGAGATTCAAACCTGACCTTATTAGGAAGGACAATCAGTTTATACAATGGAGGATATTTTATTTATTTATCCTGGACTCCCAGGAGACTCCTGGTTTGACTGAGTCTTGTGATTGCATCAAGTTGGCAGACACTTACAGTAAAAGTTAAAGATTCTGCAGCAAAACTCCCTGCTGGTCTATGTTTATGCAAATTCAAGTACTATCTGGATGATTCAAGACAGAAAATTACAAGCCAAAGGGATTCAGCGTACATGTTTCATATCTTCTACAATTTAAAGTGCACGATGGAGGAGGCAATGTGGTTTCCATACATCTGGAGTCCATCTCTGAACCCTCAAATGACATCAAAGTTTGGTTGTCCCTATCGGGGGCTGTGTTTGAGGGTGTACTTAAAGAGCAAGGAAGCTGATGTTTGCAAAACATCAACAAGAAGAGGTCAAAGGTCAGATGTAAACACAGCAACCGGGAGGTCAGAGGACCCACGGACATTTAGAGCAATGAAAAACTAAGTGAACTCATCAACAGTAATATGAAACCCTTTGCACTGGATAGATGTTTGTAAATTTCACACTGTGTTCACCGTCTTGCAAAGACATTATTTTGAGTGACAGTTTATGTGGGAGTTCTTTTAATAGGGAGTTTAAAAAATCTTGAGGAGTGAGATGTCGGCTAAAGCTTTTACAGCGAACACATGGCTGAGGCAGCACTCTCAAACTCTCTCCTTTAAAGGTCCTGAGGGACGTCCTAGGTTGCATTTTTCTCCATGCTCTGATTCGGCCTGTCCTGGGAACTTGTCTGCATGATTGATGATTGAAACTGCTTTGGTCTGAGACAATGTTGTTCAGACTTTTATAACAGGAAATATATCCACAGGAGACTACGATGAGAACGTTTCGCTGTTGGCTACACAATACAGTGTCTGGTGTGTGCTGGCCAAAACAACGGTTCACTGTCACTCTTTTTGAATATTTGGGTGTTATTCAGCCAAATAATACATCAGGCAAAAGCAAACAGCACATTCATTATAGTAGGAAAAGAAAGATACATAGAAAACGATTTTGACACATTTGTTTGAAGTTCAATTGCAGTAGTTCAATGATAGAATAAAGGAATTATTTTGAAAGACATTATTAATTAATGCACAATAATCCCCAAGAAGTATAACTAAGTCTGTGGGGGGTTTCGTCCAGTACATCCTCCGACAAAACACCCTCAGAGCATTTGTTGACTGGAGTAATGATTCCTAATTCTCATCAGATTGGCACTCTGTTGTAACTTGCTCCAGGATGTTTCTGACAGTGGTCTTCTGGCTGATTACAGGGATAACATCTGGATGTTTGCACCATCACAACAAAGGCCAAAAAATTCATCCCTGCAGGTATAATTAACTCAAACCAGCAAAGAAAACTCGTCCTCCAACTCAGCAATACACAATCACACCTGAAGTTGTGTCTCTGTGTATGTGATATGCGTATAAAAATGCTCTTGATGTGGGCCCTGCTGCAGACCCGCATATGGGACAGCCAACATTAAACTTGAGGAATGCTCTTTGATGCCTGCCACCAATTATCTGTATACCATCAGAAGATGCACTCGTGCATTTGAACAGCAGGGCAGACAAAAATTGGTCCTGCTGCCTGTTGGCGGGCTGATAACTCTCCTGAGTGAAAATTCTTTGTAGGTTTACCTTCAAGCTGTTGGGAAATATCTGGCACTGTAATTACACTCACTGGAATGCAAACAAGGTTTCCCGAGTAACAGTGTTGTTTCTGTCCAACACAGACATTTAAAAATGAACGTGTCGCTTACTTTTTTGGAATCTGAGTGGAAACTTTGGCAGGTTATGAAATACAATATGAACCTGAAATCAATATATGATCAGGAAAGTGATTCAATTAATTTGCCTTTGAGTACAAATATTTCCTCACTGGCTGACAGTTGACTGACTCCTCTGAGAGGCTTTTCTTCCTTTCATGACAAATTTCAGCACATACGTTTGAAGAGTTGCTGGTTTTCATTGGAGAAACTGACCAGGCGCAGTGAGGAGCTGAGGCTCAAGCCATGGATTCCTTTTTATTCTCATGATACATTACTGCACTGTGTGGTTTGACTAGAGGTTACAACACATACAATATATATATTGTATATTGTGTTGGCAAGGTGTCTGACACCAGATGGGAATCCAAAATCTGAATAACCAAACTAGAGAAAGCTCATTTCTGATGTTGATATGTACAGATGTTTCTGAAATACATAGACATTGATTGATTGCATTTCGCTTCTTTAGTTTAAATATGTAATTCTCCTAAATGTGCCTACTGTCAGAGGGAACCTGAGCTCACGAGGTCAGATTATGGAACCAGTGATGATGGAGTTCAGGAGTTTGATTATGAGATATATGAAGGTGTTTTACATTGTCTAATCCCAAAAGTATCAATTTAAATATACATTTGTAAGCGTTTTCCACTGAATTCACATTTTAGACAGATTAAGTAAACATGTCAGCTGTGGAGAGTTTACCAATCCAAAAGTTCATATATCATGCCAAACACAGCTTATCCAATTCCCTGCATTAATAGAGGTAAACAGTACAATATGATCTTTCTTTTCACACCATTAATTATTACACCATAATTAAATTACTAACTTTTCCATAATATATTTTAAAATGTCTATGAGACTCAGTTGCAAACAAAAATAAGGAATTTGATTAGTCAAAATAGAAAACATATTACAATTAAAACAGGCAGAAAATCTGTAATTATTTTCTGGTCATAAATAGCAAAGTGATTTACTGCAGCTGTTTGACACATGTGGATGAGATGATGAAAATGGGTGATGTCATGTAATCGCTTAAGAAACATGCACAGACAAACTCTTAAAACTTTCTATATAGGCTACAGTCCAATAGAAAATTATATTCACATCCTTGAATATTTACCCCCCATGTTTCAGGAATGTGTTTGGCCCAGCTTTACTAATATGAAGCCTAAATCTATCTTCTATAACAATATTGTGGAGGTGTTTGTTTGGATTGGCTGAATCTCTTCACTTCATTCTGTAAGAGAGCTTGATTAGATCATTTTCATTTCATCTTCCAAACATCATTTTCATGATTTGTCAACAGCGGGGTATTAGGGTTGGGTCTCCTACCTCAGAAAGAAGTAGTAGTTGTTGTTTTTGGTGACAGTGTAGGAGAAGCAGGGGAAGTATCCCAGGCCGGTAACGTTGAACCTGGAGCCGGCGGGGACCTCCAGCATGCTGCCCCACGCCTGGTCACACAGCAGCTCGATCTCTGCGGAGAAGAGCAGCTCGGCGTCCTGCGGCCACTGCAGGTACATGCTGTACGACTCTTTGTGCAGAGCCACCACCTTAGCGAACACGATGATCTCCGCAAGCTCGGCCCGGCAGGCATCTGTCTGCGGTCTCCAGTCGGTGGGCAGCTGACATCCCTGGCTCCCCAGGGGCCCGGCCGCCGCCAGGACAAAGCCCAAAATAATCCACATGATCAAGTAGGGGGACAGGCTGTGGCACACTGTGTGTGGCTGATGGAGGAATTCACCAAAAAAAAAAAAAGGAAAGTACTGGGCTCTCACACCACGCACATACTTCCACCAAGTGAGATTTACAGTTAGTCAATATAGACAGCAAAATAGTCCCTGTCTTCACTGCTCCCTCGTCCGGCCACAACACCTGGGAGCAGCCCATTCACAGCAGCATCCCCTGCTGCACAGCTCGACCTCTCACCTTTGGTGGGACACCAGGAGGAGCCAACCATCAGGACCTCCGTGGGAAGTTTCAGAAGTATCGCAGGACTGCCTCAGAAGAACTAAATCCACCAGCTCCAAGCCTAAAGGAGAAAGTGATGCTTGGTGTGCAGTCAGAGTGACTTTCAAAGAAACATACTGAGGGAAGAATTCAAATCTGGAGAAGATCAGTGGCGCCCCCCTCCGACAAAATGGAAAAGAATAGGGCTGATGGTTTAATTCATCCCCATCAGATTTTGATTTATCAGGCTGTATGGATAGATAGATAGATAGATAGATAGATAGATAGATAGATAGATAGATAGATAGATAGATAGATACTTTATTAATTCCCGAAGGGAAATTCAAAATAAGGAAAAGTATAAATAATTCAAAGTATAAGGAAACATTAGTTCGTAGATTCACATAGTTTTCTTTCACATTAGGGCCGTTTTTTGTACTTTACTCAGAAGGTACAGAGAGTTCTTATTTTAGATGAAAATAGGTGATTTCAGGAGGTCTGACCCCAAAAAATCTTTTCCCATGGACAAAAACATCAAAAGTCATGAGCAGATGTGAGGGTAGTGTTATCTATTAATCTATTAATCTATAAATCTATTGCAATTAGTTAAAAAAAGATGGATAGTCGAAATGTTGTATTGATTACATCACAGCTTTCAGAAACATGACAGCCATATGTAAATCCATGACAGAAGAACTGAGCCTTATATATTGTTCCAGCACTTTACTAAACACAAAAACAAACAACAAAAAATGTTCAAGGATGAGAAAACAGAAATATGAAATACTAACCAGCCTACAGATATTCTTTGAAATCCTGATGCAGCACATCTTTGAAATGATTCGACGGGCCAGTGGCGCAATGGATAACGCGTCTGACTACGGATCAGAAGATTCTAGGTTCGACTCCTGGCTGGCTCGCCTTTTATCTATGAACCCATCTGAGACCCCGTTGATTATCCTCTGACTTCAGACAGACATCTTGTTTCTGTCAGCATGACGCATGAACTCTTCTGTCTTAGAGGACTCTTAATAAATCAGAAGCAGAGCTGGCTGATGTAAATCCTTCCTAATCTGCGCTTTTTCCAGCTGCACATCATAATAACTGAGAATTGTCTCTTTTTGGCTCCATCAGTTCTTCAGAGTGGGGCCCGGGCTGGTCGAGAAGGGGTCCTGACGGTCTATATCATAAAAAAGGATCTCTTTTTGCAACTGTAATTCAGATACAGAATGTATTGCTATTTGAGCCCAAGATTTCAGACACCTCTGAAAAAAAATGCTTGGCTATATTTGTGTTTTAGAATACTTAACATAAAGAACCAGTCCTTATTCTTGTAGCCCTCTTTCCCGTCGGGCCAGTGGCGCAATGGATAACGCGTCTGACTACGGATCAGAAGATTCTAGGTTCGACTCCTGGCTGGCTCGATTCTTTTTCAATCTGCAAACTAACATTTGGAATTCATTCGGCCGGACTAACTGTGCTGTACAGGCACCTCAGTCACCATTAAGTCCAGCTTTTTAATTCGACTAGAGTTTCAGTGGAAAACGCCACAAATCAAACATGATTTGGCATTTAAATACAATCTCTGTCTAACAGGGAACATCCTAATAGTCCAGCTCATACAGAGAATGAAGATGAAAGACAATATATAACCTTCGCATTATATTCATATTTTAATAGAAACTTTGTAAAGTATATATTGTGTCGTTAGACCTTCAGGGCCAGTGGCGCAATGGATAACGCGTCTGACTACGGATCAGAAGATTCTAGGTTCGACTCCTGGCTGGCTCGTTCCTTTTTTTTTTTTTTTTTTTTTTTTTTTAAGCTTTATTTTCACCAAATATGTATAAAAAAAGATTAGGACAGCGAGGAAACATCCTTCATCCTTTACAAGACCAGTTTAACTCCTGCTTAACCGGAATGTCAGGCATAACACACGTATTTAGTTCCTCGTAGAACTAAATATCAGACATTACATCGGGAATACAAGTCTTGGTTTCCTGTTGGGTTAGTGGTGTCACCTGCTGGTGGAGCAAGTCAATCACATTAGAGCCAATTCAGACAGTCTATGGTAACATATTAAAGTTGTCGTGTTTGGATATGCATTTTTATTCAGCCCATCGATTTATTAGGATCAAACTTTTTATGTACATATTATGGAAGGATTAGTGGAGTAGAGATCTGAATTTTCAGAGCATTACATTTACCTCCCTCAACCACAACAAAATATAAATAAGTTAAAACCTGAAAAAATCATTGATAAACACTGCAGGAATAAGTTACAAATGAAGCAAAGGGGTAGTTTTTACAGTTTAAACAGACCTTCAAAATGTTAGTGGATTTTGCCAGCCTAAAAGCTATTCACAGGGCACTGAACTCCTCAAACAAAAGAAACACACAAAATAATTTTCTCCATATTCCTCATGATTTCATTGGCTGTTTTGTACCCTTCTATTATGCAGTTTCACCATGTGCGGGCTGGCATATGTGCTCAGGAAAAAATCCATGGTGTTTCAATTGTACTCTGCAGACTTGCAAAGCTTTAGATTGATCCTATGTTGTAGATGGATTATGTTTGGTGTTTAAAAGTACACATATTTCAATAATATCTATGCGGTGGTGAGGAAACAAAATAAAGTTTCCATTGTTGACTTTCTGCACTCACTTGCTGCTCTTGCTTGGTGTTTGGACCTCTTTGTCCAGCATGTTGTCCTTTAGTTTTTTGTTGTTGTTGTTGTTGGGTTTTTGTTTGTTCGTTTGTTTGTTTTTTTGTTACTTTTGCAATCATACTCTCTTCTGATTAAAATAACCAAAGTAATTGGCACGGGCTCATGACCAGTAGCCTGGAGTGTTAGATTATTATTTGTGAGTTCTGGATGCTGAAGAATGCCACAGTCTATTGAGTATTTTCTATTTTTAAGTCAACCAACACCATCAATACAGAGAGAGATTCAGGTGGACCACTGTAAACAACTATTCTGCTGATTTTTTCTGCGACAGGAGTGAAACATGTGTAGAAGGAATAATTTTTCAAGCTTTGACATTTTAGTTTCCATAGTCACATGGCCATCACGGGGCTTTGGTGGCCTCCTTTTTGCCTCGCACATCAACTGCACAAATTTCCATTTAAATAATTGAACGTTGAAAATCCACAGATTACAGTTTGCTACTATCTTTCAACCTCTAGCCAAATATATGGCCATATTACCGAGTAAGTGTTTGATTTTCCACAATAATTTGATGCTGTACGTTAATAATTGTATCATGTGCAGAGGCCAACGGACCACTGCCTCTTGAATGATGCCTTGACGTGAGTCTTGTTTACTCTTACTTTTACAATTCAGCACCAAGCGATGAAATGCACAAAGTCGCATGAGCTAGTTGGATGACATAATGGAAATTAAAGAAGTGTCAAGTAACTGTGCGCTAGGGGATAAATGATCTATAGTTAAATTTTCCAAACATTTTGAATAACAACTGAAGTCTGCCCTAACGTCATGATTGGCTCTCCCATTCCCCGGCAGCACGTGAAGGCAGCACAACAACCGACAGCAGTAACTGTTACGGATTGACACTTAGCTTTAGCACACAAGCTAGAAGGCGCGGCGGAGCCTCCAAACTAATTTCACATCACCATGTAAGTCTCCTTTGGTTCTAACAAATGGGTTTCAAAACAGTGTGCTAGAAACTTTGTTTAACTTTGCTTGACATACCGATCTTCTATGTGCTTTACTGAAACACAGAAAAAGAAGCAACGCCCAAAACTTTGCTGCGTTGCTACTAGCCTGCAACAAGTGCTGCGACTTAACTCCTCGAGCCATAGCTAAGTTTAGCTAAATTAAGCTAAGTTAGCTAAGCAACAGCTTGCTAACTTCGTCCAACATAAAGTGTGTCGACTTTCTCTTGCACAAGTTTTCATTTGTTCCTTGGATTTCTGTGTGATTGTTCAAGTTACGATAATGACATTGTTTTGTTGTTAAGCTGCTGTTTACATTACAAGTATAATTGGAAATCAATACAGTGTTAGCGAAGTAAAAGTTATGCTGAACAGGAAATATATTGTAGGCTAGTATCCTTCTACGTTAGTATTTGGTAATAGTGTAATTAGAGTGACGCAATCTGGACTGAGCAATGTTTAAGTGTTGTTATTTCCTGTTTGTCAAATCTTCACGTTTTAATACAAATACAGGATAAACTAAAGCTGAAAGAGCCATTGTTTTCCTATTTCCATTCACCTCCCCCATCCGCTCATCTATTCCCACCCTAACGCTACCTACCACCCAACACTGGAAGTTAGAAAAACAGAGCTGTTTCAAGTGACTTTGATGCCGTGATCAAGCTGCATAGTATCCGTTTTGGTGATGTAAATAATCGTTGGAGTAGTTAGTTTAAACTGTTCAACAATAAATAACTAGTGTATCGAATGTTTTACTTTGATAAATCGAGAAGTTTTTTCAAAGTACACACAAGGACAAATTCATACGCCAATATATTTTTTTCTCTTTAGATCGATGACTAATTATTATTCGATACCATCTGTGAAAGTAGAGAGGGACCAGGCAGATAATCAAGAAGACTGAATTTGTTTAGGGAGATTTTGCATATAATTGTATGGGAAATTAATGCAAGACTGGGGACTAACATAAAGCCTTTTAGACCAGTTAATATTTTCATTTTAAGATCCATGAAAAATTGAGCATTTTCATAAAAAAAAAAATAAAAAAAAATAGGACAACATGAAAGTGAAATGACCTCCTATAATGCCTATTCTCACACAGTTGCTCTGATTTGGAACTGTTAGTTTCCCACCTGTGTCAACATCTTGAGATAGAGGAGAGATTTCAATAGACATAAAAGAAAGTCATGGTAGGAATGTTTGCCAGCTTTTTCGGGACACTTAAATGGAGTGAAATCATCATTAATATGAATTACACCTGTCCTTTTCATGCCATGGTAAGCTGAAAATCTAAGTCTAGGTCAGTAGTAGTAGTAGCAGTAGTAGCCCAATGCTAAAATAAAAAAACAAAAACATAACTTTTTCCCTTATCACTCCACTCAGTGTATTACAGTGATGAAGCAAAATGGACTGTAAATGTATTAAAAAGAAAAGCTGAAATTTTACGCTTGGAAAAAATAGAACAGTTTAGCTCTGGTGTTTCCCATTTCATCTGATCATTATATGTGTATTAATTATATGTGCCTTGGAAAGGCACACACCTCTAAGGTGTGTAAGGAGACCTTTGTCAGGTGTCACAGCTGACGATGTATCACTCAATCACTCAAAACTACAACTACAATCAGATATGGTTTATGTGTGATTCTTTCTTTTCTATCCATTGGTGTTAAGTGTAAAGAGACTAAACCATACAGTCTGTGCACTGTTGTGTCACATTGTATATGTGTTAATTCTCTGTGCAAGAAGCTCACGACTACACAAAATCAGTCGATTCCACAATTAAGACCATGTGTGTCATTTGAGTAGAGCAGTTGGAACCAGGTCTGCCCAAGAAAATCCAGTTACAGAGCTGCAGTTCTTGTTGTTTCACACCTACACCTGGTACTTCCAGTCCAGCCTGTGGCATCAAAGTCAAGGGCACTGATGGCAGTAGCTAATAAAAGTACATGCTAGGAAAGACATAACAATGTGTGCAGTTATTATACAGTATTAAGCAGCAAGAAAAGTATTTGGGTGTTTTTTTATGAGTAAGTTAAATGTTTGTACTTTCCTGTGTGTTTTTGAGGTTTTGATTTTACTTTTTTTATCGCCTTTTGGCTTAAACAGTTGATAGGAATGGAACTTTATTTTACCACAGAAACATTCCCTGGATATTAAATATTTGAGGTTGTGTCTGTGAACTTGAAGTTGTACTGCCTTCATGGGGTTTAGGTGTGTAACAGTATTATTCTATTTAGATTTAGCCCACCTATCCACCATTGTTAGGATTGGGGGTTTTTTTCCTCTTCCTTTTTGAAGGATTTAAACCATGGATTTTCTTTCTTTAGGAAATGAGGTAGACTAGTGTTATTAGCATGTACTGAATTTTTCATCGTGGGCTCATGTGTTATTTGAAGAATGAGCATTGGAATGGAAGCTTTTGAATCACGCACCTAGACCTAAGCCATTTTTAAAGCTGTGTATCAGCTGCCATCACCTCTGCAGTGCTGATACAATAGTTTATACAATAGGGCCAACTGTGACATTTAAAGCTCCTCAGACACTCTGCTGTATGTCAACTGACTTAAATGTTTCTGAATCAACCAGCAAATTGGCTTTGTTGCCTGGCTGTTAGGCAATAATGCACATCAGGATCAGCATTGAGACTCTGCTCCCATATCTCTATGTTTATCAAGTTTCGAACGGTGCCTGAGACAGCCCTGTGGTATAAATTTATTGAGACCACGGAGAGAGTGGGGTAAACAGCTGGCAAAGGTATACCGAAGTATCTCTAGTCCTTCTTCATTTATCTACTGACTTGGACTTCTGTTGTGGAAACAATCCCACAGTATGTCTAGCATAGGCATAGTTTCACCTTTCTAATTTAAGCTTCAAACAAAGACGTTCCTCTTTCTGTAATACCAACAGAAATAAGAGGGACTGCAAGTGTTTTGGTCTGTGACATAGTCAGTACATCAGCGTGGGTGCTGATTTAAATTACTGTATATGTTTATTGAAAGGTCAGAAATATTTGGCCACGATAATGTTTTGAGCACCATCTGCGTTTTGCGCATGATTTACCTGATTGGGGCGTGCTTTCAGTGTTTTTGCATGGAGTTACACATGGGTTTTGCTGCCTGGCTGTTAGGCAATAATACAAATCAGGATCAGCATGGAATCAGTAGCTCTCTCATTCACGCAGCTGCCCCGGTTTTTGTTTTTATGATGATGAAGCAGAGTCGTCAATTTACATTCTCTAAGAAACTACACTGGTCTGTTTCTCATAACAATGCCTGACAGTTTGGTGTTGTTGCCTTAAACCTGTCCTTCCATTTTAAATGACCTATTGTCTGTGTCGAGATAAATGGTGTAGTTGAAGAGCAATACTGTCTGAAGTCAAATCGTAGCAGTACCTAACTCCTGAGTTTATAATCATCTTTATTCTTTATTATATCTTCGTCAGTTATTAAGAAAGATAAACTTCCAGAAAATTATGTAAATGCACAAATCTTGCAGAATATAAACCTTTTGGAAATTCTATGGGTCTCCCACTCATTCTTCAGGCATACCAAATCTTGCATATTTATTCCTGATAAATGAACCTCCATCCAGATAATATCCTTGTTCATTTGATTATTATTTGCAATTTCAGCCAGAAGAAAGATATTGTCTTGCAATGTAAAGTAAAGTAAAACAGAACAACATGCATAATATTAACAATTAATTTCGATAATTTTCCAGGTCATCCCTTGGTCCAGAAGGCGCTGGCGCAGCGTCAGGCAACAAGCGCTTGCAGCAGACGCAGGCTCAGGTGGATGAGGTATGATAAGTCTACTTGCTCTGTGGTCAAGTTAAAGCTTTAGGCTTTATTTTTTTAATCTCAACAATCCATAGAAGATACTATTTTTAGCTCTACATGTATGAAAACGTTGAGGAAGAATAACTAAGAAAAAACATCTTAACATCTTAGCTTGTGTTAGCTGCCCTGCAGGGACAGACTAAATAATAGATAGTTTAGTGTTCTATAAAGCAGAGGTCTCCAACTCCGATCCTGGGGAGCTACTGTCCTGCATGTTTTAGATGTTTCCTGCTTCTACACACCTGATTCAAATGAGTGGCACCTTATCAGATCACAGCAGAGCTTGATGACGAGCTGATCATTTATATCAGGTGTGTTGGAGCAGGAAACATTTAAAACATGTAGGACAGTGACGGAGTTGGAGACCTTTGCTATAAAGAGTCATCTGACCATCCTGAGGCTTAACAATGCTATAAAATGTGATGGGTCCAGACAGACTGTTGTTATTCATGTCATGAGTCAAGGCAGCTCATATAGCCAGCTGTCATCTACTTTACTTTTTAACTTAAAATGACCTTTTTGTGCAAATACATTGCATTTGGAAATTGTTCAAAGTGCATTCAATCTGGCCTTTAAATTTTGCCAATTTTTAGGCTTATTTCAAAATTACAAAAATATTTTTGATCCCGTGAATCTAAACTCAACCATGTGATAGACAAAGTTTTACAAATGTATTCAAATGAGAAGGTGAAAACGGAAAATTTGGAGATCCTGTGTGGAGATGCAGGATACTCCAGAAGGACATTCATCATGCAGCATCCCACTGATGTGGAATTCATAACAGAGTGGCCCGTTGAAGTTTGCAAAAGAGCATATATAGGAGTCTCCAACTGCAACAAAGTCGGATTATTTATTTATTTAATTTGATTTAATTTTTTTGCAAGACTGCAGTCAAAGTTGAATAAAGAAAGGGGTCTGAAGACACAGAATGCATCGTACTAAAAACTCAAAATCCACCATTTTGCCCATCGAGAAATTCTTACTGAATCACTTTCAACAAGTAACCACAACAGAATCAATATTGGATCATTCAAATATAAATTGCAAATAATTCCAAGTCAGTTAATTATTTTTGTCCAGTCCTAAACATTTTCCCTTTCTCTGTCTATTTAACTCCTGCTTTCCTTATCCGTCTCCAAGACTTGCATAACCCTTGGCAGCTGTGTCATGAATCACCACAACTTGAAATCAGTAGCTCTCTCATTCTCTAGCTCCACATGGCAGTTCACATGCTCAGTGAAAACCAATTTTTATCCAGTTTTCAGAAATTAAATTGAAAACCATTTCATTAAGGCCTTGATAGCCAAGTCTCACTCAATTGTGGGTATTCATGCCTGCCTAACATTATTCCTGTCTCCTTTTTGGATTTAGCCCCTCCTATCCAGAAGTTTAACCTTAGCACGTCACATAAAGCCTCCGATTGGCTGTCTGCAGTTTATATAATCACTGTCTCCATGGTTATGTAAGGGCTGCATGAGCCAATACACTTCACTCCATGCTGCTGCTCTGTGTCCAAGGAGGGGCAGTAAGTTGGGTTTGTGGATCAGTGGAACATATAGGTTATGAGTATTTTGTGATACTATGCCAGACTCACTCTGTCTGTCTGATTCTAGATGAACACTATTATTAAACTTAAGTGTGTATATATTTTACTTTAAAGCATTGTCTCTCTTCATTGGTGGGTTTATTTGGGAACATTTGTTGAAGCTAGAACATTGATGAGATCAATTCAGATGTATGTGCAGTGGATGTGGGCATTTCCAATTCTTTCTTTGTTCTCTAATAATTGTTAAATACCAAGTTAAGGCAGTCTTTTACTCATCTTGTATTAAGTCCCCCCAGGGTTACCCAACACTTAGCTCCTGCACAGCAGGAAACTGAAATTTTAAAAACCTCTGCCATTTAACCAAGTATTTAATTCCTGTGTGTGTGTGTGTGTGTTTTTGTAGGTGGTGGATATTATGCGGGTTAATGTTGACAAAGTGCTTGAGCGTGATCAAAAGTTGTCTGAACTGGATGACAGAGCAGATGCACTCCAGGCCGGAGCTTCCCAGTTTGAGACCAGCGCTGCTAAACTGAAGAGGAAATATTGGTGGAAGAACTGCAAGGTGCCTAAACACTAGTTTCCCCCCCCCAAAAAAAAAAACATAGTAAATGTTAATGAATTAATTCCATTCTACAAATCTCTAAACAGGAATTAGTCAGAGCAATATGTGTCTTGACCAAGTCCAAGGGTTTGGGCTTGGTCAAGACACTAACCTGTCAACAACCTAATTAGTTACATTTTTATTTTAAACAAACGTACATAATTTCATATGCTGTGTAACATGTACATTTTTTGTACTTTACTCCTTGCAGATGTGGGCTATCCTGATAGCTGTCATAGTGATCATTATCGTCATCATTATTAGTAAGTATCAAACCTGTGTCTGGTATGAGCTGTAACCTCCAACATTTTATTACTTTAAGCTGGTATTTTGATGTTTATCTATTGATGGAGCAAACTGTGTATTTTAAAGGAAGAGTTTTTTTATTAATCAATTTATTGGACTAATAAGTTTATATAAACCTTTCATCTCACAGTTTGGAGTCAGTCGTAAAACAGGAGGAAGTGAGAGGAGTTTGGAAAACAATAAAGAAGAAGAAAGGAGCAAAGTGCACAATTAATGTCTCAGATGAAGAGTTCATGTGATCACTGACTACTGAGCTCCACAATATTTTCCCCACCTGCAGGGGGTCTTCATTCCTTGCTCTGGATTGCCCTGTGTGTGTGTATGTGTGTGCGCGCGCGTGCATGTATGTGTATGTACACAGATGTGCCTGAGTAAAGGATTTTCATAATACCAGGATATTAGCCTGTTCTACTACACCATACTAGACATTACTAAACTTGTATAAGAGTGCCATGCCACATGCCAAAGACAGCTGAAAAATACACTTGGGCTGATATTTAAACTGACCTTAAATTTTAAATTGGCTGTTTGATAAAGCACGCACACATAATCAAAGGACTGAAGTGAAGAACATTGCCAAATACAGAAACATACACTCAGAAACAGGCTGATACATATGTTCAGAACTCAACTAATACCTATAAAAAGTAGAAATAATTGACTATTTCAAAGCACACACACATATCCCAAGCTCAGGACTGGAAGTGAACATTATTGTTATAAACTCTCCTCAACTTTACTTTTTTATGATTTACTGTATTAATATCAAATTATTTTGTGTGCCTTTGATAGTATGCTGTAGTTTAGATTGTAACAGAATGTACCCACCATGTGAGACATACCCCTTCGAACAAATTTTGACCTTTAAGAGTATAATGCCAATATTTACACACACACACACACACACACATTAAAGAATTGTTTTGTTTTTCAATTACAGTTACAGTTTTCCAACAAATAGTTTTGGTCACCCAACCTGAAAAACTAACAGTTGCTGAACCATCTTCTACCACAACCATTGTCCATCTCCCTTTGGAACAGGATTTAGTATACAGTTTGGACTTGTATAAGTTTGTGTTTTGATAAGTGCCTATATGTTGTGACCAACAACCTTACAGTCTGAAAAAGACTAAACAAACTGCCACAAAAAATTTTAAAAAAGTGTGCAACACTTGGCCCAAGGAAGAAGTGAATCGTCTCAATCAGCTGCTCTCCAAATGCACCAGAAAGGTTTCCTACTCCTTCTCCAATGGAGAACAGCCCAAAGTACAGCCATGCCTTACTGACCATATTTACCAGCAAGTTGAAGAGTAGTGCTTCCTGAAAACTCTGTACTAACAAATACTATCCTTTTTGTGTTTATCAGTTGAGCTTATTAACTTTAAGTCTTCTGTTGAGTCACACTGGCCTTTATCCCATCCTAAATGCAAAATGCTACTCACTTGTGACAATTTATTTAGTTTTATTATCTTGCTAACTAAAGTTGTATTGTGTGTTGTGTTCATTGTGTACAAATAAGCATCTAGCTGAGCATCATGGGTGGTTGAGTGCATAAAAGAAAATAATCCAATGTTGGGTGTTTGGCAACTCCAGTATTGGATGAAAGCTTCCCTTGCTGTTTCTTGCATCTTCATCTTATCAAAAGAAACATTGTTTTAATTTGGATTATAATTTGGTATTATTTTGTACATTAATTAAATTATGTCTTTCATTTCATCCAATCTGAACAGTTGGTGTTGCATTTTTCATTTGTTAAGACATGAAGCATTAATTTCTGTTTAAGATCACACTATAAATACTACAGGTATGCTCTTACACACATTCAAAGTATATAAATGTAGACATGAATTAAACTTGTTGTTTTCAAAGGCCACTGGAAATTCTTTTCCATCACAGCCTTTTATCAGTCATATGGAAGTGCCATTACTGTCCTGTGTACACCACAAACTTCTGGCCAAATTATCTTCACGTAAGTGCAATTCTACTCTTTGGCTGTATTTGCCTTTCGCTTGAATAAAAAAATAACTTAAATCACAATACCTCGTTCGAGTGTTTTTTTTTCACTTGATCTGTCACAGAATATTTGTCCATTGATACTCTTCCCAACAGATGAGCTGAATCAGTTAGCCCTTGTCCACCTTTATACGTTGCAAAATTATTCTTGATATTCTATTTGAGGGAAGTGACGCATGCTGCAGAACTCTTTGGTAGTGACACCAAGATAACTTTAAAATGTTGAATTATTTCATTGCTAAAACAATATTGTAAAATAGTCAAGCAATTTATTTCTAAAAATGAATGAACCAATTGTTTATTTACTCAAATGTCCGTCATATTTTCAGGGAGCTTAAGATCTTGACTTCAGGTGTTTTGCTTGAACAATTCAGACATTTAATTTACTATCACGTCACGATAAATCCATATTATCACCTCTGAGAGTCTTTGTAAGCATTTATAAAAATCAGCATTTATCATAATAATGAATGAATCGTGTTTTCTTATACCTGGTATTTGATTAAAACAAAGACATATTGTGTTTTATTATATATTCAGAAACTGCAGTTATCACACTCAAAATGTCTGGACCTCTGGTCGCCTGTCCTCTCATTGGGGGGGGGGGCAGGCAGCTCGTAGTAAGTCGGTGTTGCGCGCTTAGCTCCTGGTTGTTGTCGGTCTGTTGTGTAACATGGAGATCCACGTGAACCGCCAGCAGGCTGCTGACAATCTGCGGCCTTTAGGCACGCCCACCCGCAGAGGCTCCGTCCAATAATGACATAGGCACAATTAGCCTGTCCAATCATCGTGAGGTGGGCGGGGTTGTGCAGTGCCGGCCTCACGTTGCACAAATGTGTCAAGTGCTCCTGAATAGATGACGATGTAGCTAAGTGAATGGGAGATAACATAAAATAAAAACTCTAAATACATCCTGGTGAGCTATTGTATTCACTCCACATTATTGGGAATTGCCACTGAATCCGACACGTATTCAAAAAGGTAAGTATTTCTCAAGAACACAAGAAATTCGAGGTGACTGTAGGGAGTTGGCTAACCAGCTAAGCTATCTAAGCACCTCGCCCAGGTACCGACCAGTCAGAGCAGTGCATGTAAACAAATACACTTTAAATGGCTGTTGCTTTGAATTTATTCCTGCTGTAGCATTGCTGTGAATGTAAATTGTGTACCCGAATGTTCTGTACCTCCAAAGAGCAGTGTGTGTGACTTGGATGTAGGCAGTGTGCTGCTGCTGTGCTAGATAAACGACATGCCTGCCATAAGTCTGTACAGAGCAAGTGGCGCTGCTGTGGACTAAGTGAGTGACAGACTGGAGGTAAAGTTGCAAATTAAAGTGCAATAACACGTGCAGTTATCACTACGAAGTTACTAGCCTACAATACATGATACTATTTGACACGCCTTAGTTTAAAGCCACGTGTGCAAATGCAGTCTTGCTAATTCAAGCATTTATTAATAACATCATTTATACTATTTGTCAACACGTTATGTGTAGCTGAGCAGGTGTTTGGGAGTTAATACAGTCATACCGACATTCACTGATGAAAGGCGGCTGTGCTTTAAGTCTCTGGGTGGAGTATAAGCGGCCTCTCGCTCCCTCTCTCGGCCTTAAGACTTAACTTATGGTGGTTACTGAGGTTATTGAGGTTACTGGGTTCATGTGGGGAGGGAGCAGTGAACCGTCAAATGAGTGTCGGGTTTGTTTTGAGTGAAGACGGGTTGTGGTCTATTATTGAAGCTTGAAAAGCATTTCTTTCAAGCCGACGGTCGCAGGTAAAACAGCCTTCAAATCCTCTTTCACATACGTTTTATTTGTGTTATTATGTGTCTTTGATTTTGCATGAACAATCTTTTTCTCTCTTTTTGGATTGACCTACAAGCCTGTTAGTTTCCTATACTTTGTCAGCCTCCTAACTATCACCCATTAAATAGTTGTCATACAGTGTATTTGGTTCACATTTGCATGTTGCGATTGTGTAAATGTTATTATGTAATAATGTGATTTCACATTCAGTGTCATGCGGATATACATAATGTTTCTGCCAGGCTTTTCCATCTCTGGGGGATTTTTGTACTGGTAGTGTAGTTATTTCCATAAAATCAGAAGACTACAGTGTGTCTGAAGGACTCTTTGAGAGGACAAGATCATGTCCTTAATTGCATATCATCAAACAGTGCCAAAGGAGTAATATTTACTGCAAGTTTGTCCATACACTGTGGAAAAACTCCAGCAATTGTGTGAAAAACAGGCTATCTGAAATGTTAGACCCCTCAAAAGTGCCAAAATAGGAAATATTATATTATTTATATATTATGATAATGTGATCCTTCTATATTATCATCACGCAATTTTTAAAGTCCAAATCCATAGCAAAATTTTGTGGTCTAAATATTTGTTTTATGAAGTATGTAGTATTTTATGTTTGTTTATATATGAAGTGATTAGCCCCTCTAAATATTTGACATAATAGTTGCATGGATGTTTATGTTGAAACACAGTCTTTGTTTGTGATAGGGCTAGGGTTAGATTTTCCATTGTGGGAGCACATTACTGTTAGAAAACTGACTCATTAACATCCAAACATTAAGATTCTGGCCATTCCAAAGCCTAGTAAAACCAGATATAACCATTTAAGTTATAATTTTACACACGGCTCTGTTCAAAGTTTTCCTCCTTATTTCAGTGATTTTTAATTTTTGTTTTTACAATCTGAATAGCATGTATAATTGCATATTTTATTCAGCAGTTTAATTTGTAACACACATTTTCCATATTATACAAATTGACTAGTTTTACTCTGAAATATGCAATGTACAAATGTAACTTATATGTCAGAAAACTTTAATAATTGAGATTTACTTGTATCTATATCGTAGTTCATACATTAAATAACCTGTCAAAGATTTTCAAGTCATAAGAATCCTCTACTGAATTTGAATCACAACCTTGAAGAGGAAGTCAAAGTGACACTTTTCTCTGCTGAGAAGTGGGTGAAAAAAATACAAATCACTAACTTGGAGGAGCCCCTTGACCTAAGCTTGGGCTTATCTGGTCTGTTTACGTACTTTACAATTATGACAGGGCCAGAGCATCATATCTACACCACAATAATCAAATATTTTTGTGTAAATGGTATGTCTCAACCAAGCAGAGGGTAGTTTACACACTTTGAATTGAGCAAGCCGATTATGTAATCCTGCAAGGATGACATGATGAACGACAGAGAACATTTGCATTGCCTTTCAGATGCACACATTGTGACACCTAAGATTTACCTAACTGCTGCTGCTTTCAAATGCCCTGGAAACACACACATGCATGCTGTACTTACTGAACTGTTCAATATTTGCACCACAATTTAAACCACCATTGTTTTCATATCAGTGAATTTGCGGCAGAGGGAGCAGAAAGCAGACGGCATTAACACTCATCATTGCAGTATCCATTAAAAAGTGACGTTAATTCCTTCACAAAATGTGTGCTCAACATTACAGCTATATTTAATTTTGGATCACAATGGCAAAACTTTTTCCCATTAAATGTGATCGAAAACCTCTATGGAGTCAAAAATGTCTCCTGTCTAGTTAGAATAGTAATTAAAAACTAAATCCACAATAACATGTCTGTATATGTCAGCTCTGCAATAGACTAGCGAACTGTGCATGGTGTACTCCGCACCCGTCAAATGTCTGTCCTATGGTCACACTTATGCTGTCTAATGTTTAAATGTTAAAGCACCTTGACAAAGGATCACTGCCACACATCTCACTACTTGTTTATGGAAATCAGCAGCTCACTCCCATGACTTTATAATTAACAAAATTTCAGGAAAATACATTTATTGTGATTGCTGTTTGTGATCATTCACTACTTCTATCAAGATTGCTTTTGATTTAAGAGAGCAAATGCACTACCTCAATTTCCACTATAATGTTATGTACAATTTGGCTTCTGAGAAATAATCATGAAGACAATAATGATTTTTAATTACTTTGGTTGGACTAAAACTTGTTAGGGTGGGTTACTCTCTGTAAATATATAAATGAGAATATCTAAATGCCTGTAACTCACAGGAGATCTTAGCTGCAGCTGATTTGGAGGAAAGAAAGGGAAAATATCTCTGCAGGCATCAGCTGTTATGCAACAGTGTATCACGTCATTATTCAGTTGTTGTGAGAGTGTAATGATTGGCATTTGGCAGAGTTGTACCTGGATTGGGCAGTGCTGATGGATGAAATGTGTAAATCATAGATGATGGAAGTGAGTCAGTTAACAATGAGTCACTTCAATGGTGAGATTGTCCAATACTCTTGTCTAATTGCAGAGAATATTATGTGCTTACATTTGGTTATACTTGAGGTAATCCACTTTTTTTTTTTTTTAGGGTGATTTTCTTTGAAATGTTAATGGATGCATTCATTTAACGACTCTTCCTTCCTCCATTTGACATTTTACATCGTTAATATGAAGCAAGAAAAGCAAAAAGTATGAGCTATAATGATTATTGTGTTTTTGTCATTAACGTAACAGCCATGCTAGAAACTCAATATTATATAAATATATAAATAATTCAATATTAGATAGCTTTTTCTCGTTAAGACATAATAGTTCAGCCTCATAATTGTGTCATTGTTAATGAAACATCCCGGAAAGACACATTGTTGCCTCTTTCTGAACTTTAACAGGCAGCGGCATTAACCTTGGTGTGATTGATGTGTGTCAGTGCTATATTTGTACTGTAAAATGAATAATGATTTCTGACAAACTAACTGCAAAAAACGATTCCAAGCATATCATGGCATTAGAAACTGAATATTTTAAGTTTGATTATAGATGTGTGCATTCATTTCAGTTCATTTTGAACTTTTGACTCTTTGCAGGTAATATTTTTGCATAATACAAAACAAGAGTAAGATATCTGCTGAGCTTTGTGCAGGTTGCTTAACAAGTACAGTGACTTGATATTTCCTCTTTAGGCGCTGAGGTTTCTGGTTTCTAGTCCCATACTAACACCAAGTCTTGCTGGTGCTGTTTTTAACAATCCACTGGCCTCCCATTTTGAACTTGGAAAAGATGGATGGCAGTGCTATTAACATATGACATGGGTCTTAACACCTTTTTTCTGCACAAGACTTTAAGCACCATCCCTCTTATCAGTTAGTTTATTTCTGCTAGTTGGTCATCACCTGATGTTAGATCTTCCATGCTGTAAATTAAAGGCCAGCAATCTGGTGATTTAGAGACTCGATCGATTTGAAGACGTCACAGTCTACTTTTCAAGTGACTCATGCTCTAGATCTATGCTGTACGCACAAAGTTGTCTGTAAAGTTTTCCGGCATACAGTTTGCACTTCTAGATATAATATGACAAGTCTATTCAATTATCTGAAAAGAAACCACCTGAAGGAAAATGTAGATGGTTTCACTCATGGTGCAAGCCTACTCATCTCAAAAGGTCTGAAATATGAATAGTTCTTAGTGACTTACACTTTTGAGCAGTTAAAAATATGACGAAAGCAGAAAATGTTGAATAGAGGTGACCTAGGCAGTGCATTTCTATCCAGCTGAGAATTGGGTGCCATTCAAAGTTGTAAAAAATGAAGTGATATTTAAGACGTTGATTTTCAAAAACATTTTCGAAAATGCATCTTTGTAGTGTTTTAAATTCTGCAAATAGATTGGATCGTTCCAATTTGAATATTTACAATGCATTTAAAATATGGACATGATATGTGTGTGATATGCTTTTAGGGAGAATCACCCATTTTTAGATTAATTCTGCAGCCTTGGATTGACGCTGTTTCTTACTAAGTCCCCTTATTTCTTCCATTTGTCTTTCTTCTGCTCAAGGTGAACCCTCACATCCAGCATTCAGACCTGGCTGAATGAGCACAAATTTACTGTCACCACATGGAACCCACTCTCTCTGTTGAACATATGACCCTTCTTGACCACCTGAATTCGACAAATTATGAGTGATGTGTGACCAAAGTGCAGAGATGCCTACGGGTGACAGCAGTCCGGACGGGGAGGAGCCTGCGTTACCTTCAGCTGCAAGAGAAGGTGAAGGGGAGGAAGGTGTGACATCCCAGCAGCAGGATGAAAGGGTGCAGTCTGAGGGCCTAAGGCAAGAGAAGAGTGGAACCTCAGGAGAGGTGGGGCAGGAAGATGAAGAGATGACAAGCAGTTCACATGATCTCTCTTCCTCAGCCAATCACAGCCCTGGGAGCGCCAGCGGATCCACCTCAGTGTCAACCAAGAGGTAACTGCCTGATTGCTTGCACCCTGCCTTTTAGGCCTGTATCCAAGTCATTCCACAGTGACTTGATGTATAAGTTCTTGTATGGATGCAGAAAATGTGTCGCAGGAGGCAGAAGAAACAGCAATGCATTTGTGGTAGCTAGTACCCTGAAAAACTGTCCTTTTGAAATGGGTAATGAAGTTCTGCCAGCTGGCTTACATTACAGCCTAATGTACAGGCTAGCCAGCTACTGTATGCAGACATTTTCATGTAATATTTGCAAGTTAGACATTAACACTATAGATCAATTTTATTTACCCCATAACATTAACAGACCTTACTTGACTCTATGTGGTCCCTGGGCTCAAATATGTGGCCTCAATACTCAGGGACTCAAGAAAGCATCTGTGCATGTGATGGAGGAATGTTAAGTACATGTATGGGGTGTCGCCTCAGTAGCCCTGCAGTAAGCTGTGGGCTGTGTGCATCTGATATAGGAATAGCATAGATATTCAATTGTACTTGCATTAAATCTAGTTGTTACTATATTTAAGTTCATTGTTAATGGCCAACCTCCAATTTTGTAAATTTCCACTTTATTCCAGTTTATTCCCAATTATTCCCATTTGTTTCCATATATTCCCATTAATCCCCATGAAAAGTTTCCAACTTTTAAAATCCCAGAATTTGGCCCCTGCTTCTACCACTTATAACATTGTACTCACAAAAGCATGCCCATTGTGCATAATAATTTTTAAAACTCTGAGTGCACCCCACTGCATTTAGTAGCTTCTAGTTAGAGATAACTAGGCTAGTTTCAATCGATAACTAACTAGTGGAAATTAGGCAAATATCAGTCTGCTCCTCAGTGGCTTATGAGGTTTATCTGTGTATAATGATTAATATTTACAACCAACAGTTTGAGTTATTTTACTATTTGACTAAAGTTTCTTTTCCTAATAACTTTATAATGAGAAGTAATACCAATGGCCACAGCTACACACCTGAACAATAAATCATTTGTCTGCTGAGGTTTTGAAACAATCATTGAACAGGGTTAGGGAAAAGTGGTATCTGTGTTACCAGGCAATGATTACACAATCACGGCAAAAATACTGGCCATTAAATTAAGTTGTCTAAAAATGTCCCTGTAAAATCTAGATCTGAAGTGAGTAGTAGGTCATCAGAGAGCTTACGACTGAAAACCTAAGAACATAAATTACTCGTCATTTTTGTTAAATAAATGTTATGTGCGAAGGAAAAATTATGAAAATCACAATTTAATAAGCAAATCTACTGTTGTCTTCTGTGTGTGTGCGCTCATTGTGACTGTGTAGTAGTGAGCATGCTGATAGTGGCAAAGGGCAGGCCCACAGAGAACTGATGATCACTGTTGCTGAGATGAAGAAGAGGCTTCCATCAGACAAACGCAGTCGCAGCAAAGCCAGCACTGTGGAGGCCTTACATTACGCACTGAACTGTGTCAAACAAGTTCAAGGTAACAACGATTCACTGACATCTTAGAGATTGTCTTCTTGTTGTTTTTGTAATTTGTTTTTTTTGTTGTTTTTTTTTCCTTTGGCATCGGCTTGTGTGTTTTTGCTGTCCTCTGCAGCCAATAGCGAATACTACAAACTGCTGATGAGAAATGGCCAGGATGAGAGGAAAGATGCCACTGTTTGTGCCCTGGAAGAGTTGGAAAGAGTCACCTCTGAACACACCCTTAAAAACACGGTACACACTGAAAACAAATACAGAAAAACTGACACTGTTTCACTTTGTGGCCCCAGTTGTGGCTCACATTTCCCCCTGAAAACACATATTTGAGTCTTGACAAAACACAAATGTCCTCTTCTGAGTTTTTATTCAAAGCACCATCACACCCTTGCATGAACATATAAGTTTATTTTTGTGTATTTGTGTTTACTGCTTTTGTGTGTGTCTGACTTGGCTCGCCTTTGTCTATGTGTCTATCTACATGTGCATGCGTACGTCTCTATGTGTCTGTCTGTAGGACTCCTTCGTGGTGGTTTTCTCTCTGTCGAGCGGTCGTGTACTCTACGCATCAGAGCAGGCTCCCAGCATCCTGTGCTGCAAGAGGAAGTTCCTGGAGTCGGCTAAGTTTGTGGAGCTTCTCTTCCACCAAGACGTCAATGTCTTCTATGCACACACAGCTCAGCCGAACCTCCCACCCTGGAGCAACTCGCACACAGGTGCGTTTGTACCACATTTTGGAAATTATTAATATCTTGTTTTTCAAGGTTAAAGTCAAGAATGGACTTTAAGTTCAAAATTTAGTGTAGGTTAAGCTTTGTTTTAGTTAAAATTATAATTTTTCTATTAATCCAAAATACATTTTCTAGCACAAGTCTAATGTTTAAGTATTCTTGAACTTTAGATTTTCCTTTTTTTTTTTCTTCTTCTTCTTTTTTTCTCTGCAGACAAATAACACTTGTTTCTGTTTGTGTCGACAGCAGGGGTTCTGTTTGACTGTGCCCAGGTCAAGTCGTTCTTCTGCAGAATCAGGTCACAATCTTAATATTTACCGTGCTGGACCTTTTAAATGCTTGATGGAGGTCACTTCTCAAACGTCCTCCTCAAGCTGCCTGACATCACCATGCGATTATTTTCATTGGGGCGTACAGCAAAGATAAACACTTGACACATGAAAATATATTTCAAACAAATCCTGAAGTAGATAGAAATGAAAAAAGGCTTCTGCTAATGTTTTTTGATTAAACCAAAAGTCTTATTTTCACCTGTAATCAATGGGAAAATTTCCAACCGTATATTTTAGGGGCGGGAAGGACCGTGAGGGTGAGATGCGCTACAACCCCTTCAGAATAACCCCTTACCTGCTGAAGGTGCACCAAACAGGAAGCAGTGGGGAGGAGGAAGAGCCGTGCTGCCTGGCACTGGCTGAACGCATCATATCAGGATATGAAGGTACATTTATCAATGAAAAACTGCACAAAACACAACTCACCCTGTGAATAGGCCCTGACACGTTTTGTTTAAATATTATTATTTAATACAATACTTGTACTTTTTTTTAAATACCTTGGTATTCCTGCTGTCCACCCATTGTTTTGCTGAAGTACATGTAGGGGATCGTGCGTTCCACTGACAGTCGTGATGTTTACAATAATTGTTCACACAGCACCTCGGATCCCCATGGATAAGCGCATCTTCACCACCACACACTCTCCTGGCTGTCTATTTCTGGAAGTGGATGACAGGTGCATGCGCACCACACACACACACACACACACACATAAACACAGTGTGTATTTATGTTGCGCTATTAAGTAGAAATATGCTGATGAAACAAATTTTTCTATCATTATCCCCAGGGCTGTGCCGTTGCTAGGATATCTTCCTCAGGATCTGATTGGTACATCAATGCTGACTTGTATCCACCCAGAGGACCGGCCCCTCATGTTGTCTATGCACCGGAAAGGTATGTGTTCAGTGAAGATGTGGACCAGAAGAAGTTTTGGTTCAGAACATTTAAAAATTTACAGACCGTAGAACTATATTACAATGGCATTTGGTCATTGATTTTTGATAATAAATTGATTTGAACATTATCCAATACCCAAAGTTGTTTGTTGTACCCTGAATTGGGATTTTCACCCCTCTCTTGTCTTTCATTTGAATTTTTGTTGCTATGTGTAGTGTTGAAATATGCGGGCCAGCCTCCATTTGAGCACTCTCCAGTGCGTCTGCGCTGCCAGAATGGAGATTACATCACCTTGGACACCAGCTGGTCCAGCTTCATCAACCCATGGAGCCGCAAGGTGGCCTTTATCATCGGACGACATAAAGTCAGGACGTAAGTAGCAACGACACACACAAAAAAATAAAAATGATTTAAGTGGGCAGCACATCAGCATACTGGTTAGCGTGTTACCCCACAACAACAAGGCCGTGGTTTCGATTCCCGGGCCTGGGGCCTTTCTGTGCAGAGTTAGGGTGGGGTTAGGTTAGGTTAGGTGTGAGTGTGAGTGGTTGTTGGTCTCTGTCTGTCTCTGTGTTGGCCCTGCGATGGACTGGTGACCAGAATCCCCATTACCCGGAAACAGATAAGTGGTAGAAGATGAATGAATGATTAAGTGTATTATCAAGTAAAGCCTTGGTGCTCTCTATGTGCCGGAGTCATGGGGATGATCTATTGGTCTGTCCTACAATCAACTTGTTTTACAGGAAATGACTGTACAGGCTTTGTCAATGCTAAGAAACGTGTTTATTATAATTACCCCTGTCGCTTTGTCTGTAGGAGTCCACTGAATGAGGATGTGTTTGCTGCTCGGACTAAAGAGGATTTTCCTGTCACATATGAGGAAATCAAAGATCTGCAAGGAAAGATCTATAAGCTTTTCCTGCAGGTAAATAATTATGATGCAAGTGTGATGTTTTGCTCCGGAACACAACAATGACTGAAAGGTGTTGACTTGGTCCCCAACATCTGCTAATGTTTCGAAACTAGATACCACAGCTCATCTTCAGAGGCCTATTAGAGTTCATTCCTCATCAGGTCAGAGCTGTTTTAGTGGCAAAAGTGGGACCTGCACAATATTAGGCAGGTGGTGATCATGTAATGGCTGAATGGACTGTGTGCACATATATATTTGTGTAAATTGATCTATGTGTATATAGGTTGATACATACTATGAACAGCTTTCTACTTTGTTTATTGTGAAATGATATACTTGGTTATTTCTCCTTGTTTTTGACATCTTGTTGTACAACTTATTCAAGTCTAAAAGAATTAGCAGACAAGTCAATGCTGAAAGTTACTGTAATATACAGGTCAAGATAACATAAGTTCATGCAGGTTTTTCTTTTCTAACACAAACACATATATACTGCACATAAATACAGTATATGCACTTGTTACAGGCACTACATGCCTCCCATTCATATATAAGTCAAACACACCCTCATGCTATTTTCTATTGTTTGTTTTGTTACTTTTCAGCCGGTCCACAACAATGGTTCCAGTGGTTATGGCAGCTTGGGAAGTAATGGATCTCATGAGCATTACATCAGCGTAGCCTCTTCAAGTGACAGCAATGGTAACCTATGGGAGGACTCACACCGGGAAACGGTGAGACATCACATTGACATCACCAGGAAGAGAATGGTAGCACACTTACTCTGGTCAGGGTTACTAACACTGATACCTGTCTTCTGTTGCTCTAGCAGATGACTTTGCAGCAGATCTGTGCTGATGTGAAGAAAGTGAAGAGTTGGGGGAAACAGGCTTATCTGGACTCCAGCCACAAAGGTTTAAGGAAACCTGCAACAGGTAAATCAGTGCACATATGCTAATTGTAAAACATTGACATTACACTGTTAACGTTGGCTTCATTCCCACAGCACCTCTCCCTCTCACAGCCTCCAACCCTGAAGTTAGAAATCACGAAGAAGGCAGGAAGCAAACACACATTCCCTCCTATCAGCAAATCAACTGCGTGGACAACATTATTAGGTGTGTAGTTTAGCATTGTTGAGCCTCTTACATCATTTTAGTTCACTACATAATAAAGAGAAGTCCTTTCATATTTTTGTTTGTGTGTTGTAGATATTTGGAGAGCTGCACTGGTCCTGCCCTGAAGCGTAAGAGTGAATCTCATTCACTGGCCACCTCTTCTTCCTCATCCTCTACCTCAGAAGACGACAAGCCAGCTGCAGCCACTGATGCGGCTCAAGCCAGTGCGGATGGTATAAGCTCTCAAACACACATTGTCTTCTCTTATCCTTTAAAGAAATTCTCTAGAATTTATCCTTAAAACACCATAAACTGATCTTCATCTTGTTTTTCCTGTTTCCAGTGGTGGTGTTGGACAGTGAGGTGTCAGTGGGCCCTTCAACAGCAGCCGTAGTTGGGGCACCTCTGACAGATATCACAATGTCAACAAAGGCTATGAGTGTAGTTTCAGTCACCAGCCAGTGTTCATACAGCAGCACCATTGTACATGTGCCACAGCCTGAGTCAGGTACCTAAATATGCCCTTTCATCTGTGTTCCGGTCATGGACACCACTCTGATGCTTTTTCACAACTGTAGATCTGACTTTTTTCTCAATGTTCTCCAACAGAGGCCACAGCACTGGAGGATGCACCAATGGGAAGTGAGCCTGCAGATGCTGCTCCCACCCCTGTCCGTCCAGCCCCAAGTCCTGCCACAGAGGAGCGAAGGTTTGTAGGTCTCACAAAAGAGGTGCTGTCTGCTCACACCCAGAAAGAGGAGCAAGAGTATGTGGACCGCTTCCGCCATCGCATTATGCAGAGCCCCTACAACTTGTACCTGCAGCTGGACAACAGCTCGATGGCTCACTCCCACCATCCAGGTATTTACTGGTTCAAATAAGAAGCAGCAGGCACGTGTTTAGAAAGCCATGTGATTCACTAAAAAAGTTTTTCTTCTATCTCACCATAGGTGACTACCTACGTCCATTGAGTGCTGGTGGTTGGAACCGCTCTCGGAGAGGAAAGCCCAGGCATAAACGTCCCAAACCCCAAGGTTCCTCAGACAGCTATGCCTCCCCACCTGGTCCCCCTCGTCATGTCCCTGACTCTTCCTGGCCTTCCTCAGAGTCCTCGCAGCCCCAGATGGGGCTACCCTACAACCAGCCATCTCCACTACATGCTCCATTCTTCACAATGATGGCAAGTCAGCCTGGTCCAGAGCAACCGACCAGACCACAACAGGCACCTGAAGCAACTCCTGTCGTGATGCAGCCTCCAGAACAAACCCAGCCCAGCTACAACTTCAGTGTCATGCAGTCCACTCAAAGTTTGCCAGGCATGCAACCAGTCCAGATGGAGTCTGTTCAGTATCTGCAGAATATCCAGAACTTTAACACCATGCAGCCACTGGCTACAGCCCACACTATCAACCCTTTTGTTGCACCAGTCATGGCTGTCATCCTGCCAAACTACCAGAACTTAACCCCAGGTTACCCATCCATTTACCCACAATCTGTTCTCTCCATGATGCCCCAGGCACCTATCACCATGACAAGCTTTACCCCTGGCAGTCCCCCCTTCCTGCAGCCACAGTCCCAAACCCAGCCTGGCCCCCAGACTATGACCTACTCAGGCCCTCTGCTCTGCTCACCCCGACCCAGCTCCTCTGTTGGGGAGGAAGAGGAGGCAGCTGAGCCTCGACCTTTGTTCTCAAGCTCTCGCTCAAGTTCTCCACTGCAGCTGAATTTGCTGCAGGAGGAGCTACCCAAGCCGAGCGAAGGGCATGGCAGCACCGGGCACAACCTCACAGAGAGCCTCCATGAAAAACATCCCAACGAGGTGAGTTTGCTGCTGGTTATCACCGTTCACATTCAACCTACTTTCTTATAACAAGATGTACTTTAAAGGAATTGCATCTCATGTCTGTCAGTACACAGATTTGTATACATATGCACTACAGTGTGTGTGGATGTAAAGTGCAGAGAGCTCCAGTTGAATCCAGCTTTGACCTTCAAACCTTTGCCATGATCAGGGTGATGCCCCAAGTGAGTCTGGGAACCATGATGCCCAATCCACATCCAGTGAGTTACTTGACCTGCTGCTACAGGAGGATGCCAGGTCAGGGACTGGCTCCAATGCCTCAGGATCTGGATCAGGGGAGTCTGGAGGCTCACTTGGATCTGGATCTGGATCTGGCTCCAATGGAACCTCTACCTCTCATACTGGTAAGAGGAAAAAGATAATTGCAGCCCCATCATTGGGTGATTTGCATTAAATGAAATGTTTTTGTTATTATCTTTAGTTTTATGACTGGTGAAGTTATATTTCTATGAGTGCACAGCATTTGTTCAATGCACTGCAAGTAAAAAAAAAATCTTTTGATGGGTTACAGGCAGCAGCAACAGCAGCAAATACTTTGCCAGTAATGATTCATCAGACACATCGCACAAAGCCCGCAAGAGCCAGGATGCACCAGCAGATCATCAACACAGCTTTGAGACTCAGGTGGAGAACTCGTTGTGGAGCATGATCCAGCACACACCTGAGCGTGTTATGATGACGTACCAGATTCACACCAGGTACTTGCTCTGACACTTTTAAATAACAAGAGAAAACTAACAACTCAGAAAAAGCAGTGCAGGTTGTCTTTTGTCAGTAATTCCTGTGAGCTATCTTGTGGTGATGCATGTTGACTCGGACAGCGTCTCTTTTTTGGGAAAAATGTGTTTTCTCATATGATCTGTAGATTACACTAAATAAAAAAACAGATGACCTTCTGCTCTGCTTGTTTTTGGAAGATAAACTTTTAGATAAACCAAGATAGATAAAGATAGATAAACCCATTTTCTCGCAGAGGCTGGATTTAGCATGGACTTGTGGATTAAGCAGTAATTGTATTTCTACTCAAAGCGGAGTAAACAACACATTTTGTCTTGTTATAGCTGTGTAAGAGGACATTTATTCTACAGGGGCTATCCCCTGGGGAACTTGTGTACAGTGAGACAAGTTCACAAACATAGAAATGTCGCAGTTAGGCAGATGTGTGCCTGCATGTGCAGCAGCCAACTTACTTGGGAGAAGCAGCAAGTTGTAGCCGTTCCTACCTTACCTAATGTAAGTCTACTTACTGTAAATGCAGTAGAAATATGGAAGTACTTTTACATTTGGTAGACAGCTTTATCCAAAATGACTTACAAGTGAGGGGCTTCACTAAAGTGTCAGCGCAGCCGGAAGCATCAGCAAAAAGCACCACATTTGTTTGGATACAAGTTGGTCGAGTTAAGAAGTGCAACAAAAGTAAGAATGGCCCTCAGTCCCAAAAGAGCCAGGTAAATGAAGATACATGTGTTACGGGGAACATGGTACAGTCTGTGCCCATTCTAAGGTAGATATAAGCTTGTCTGATGGACACGTGCAGCCATGGTGTAAATGTACATTTTTGCTTCAGTGACATGTTTTCAAACTCCTCTTTTGCCTTTTTTTTCCCTTCAGGGACCAGAATGAGGTGTTGGCAGAAGACAGGGAGAAGCTTCGGGTGCTTCAGCCCCTCCAGCCTTGGTTCACCCAGGAACAGAGAGAGGAGCTGGCTGAGGTCCATCCCTGGATCCGGCAGCATACCATCCCACAGGAGATAGATACACAGGTGGGGATATTTACACAGTTAGCACAGACAAATGAGCTGTTTTTCATCACCAGAATGACTGTTTACCTGTCTTCATGTTTGTCAGGGTTGTGTAACCTGTTGCTCAGGAGCAGGGGCCGCCCATTCCCCTCACCCAATTGCCCCAGATAGCTCTTCCCCTCTGGAAAGCCCTCAACAGGAACCCATCGAACCTTTATTGGACACTTGAGAAACCTGGAACCTGGAACCTGAAACACACCAACACCAAGTTCACAACAAACCAGCCCGGCCAGAGACCCACCCAAAAGTCCCACCATACAGTTCGTCTGACCAGTCCAGAGGATTGGGCTGATGTGCTTTAGGTTGAGCTTAAACTTGTTTTGTAAAGGTATTGGATGCTGGACCATGCCCTGGGGAAAGAAGAAGTCAAGAGAGACGGCATATTCACTGGCATTATTTTCGGTCCAATGCAGCTATCTCCGTAGGACCATAAATATTTTACCTCTCTCATTGTGTTTGTAGTGCCTCTGTTGGCGTTTATTTTGTATTCAAGACTTGACCAGATCCTTCAGCAACATGAGCCGCTTGATGCTCAGAATATTGGAGAGGGTCCCACAGTTACTGAACATGAGCACTGTGCACTCACGCCAAGTCAGCTGGATGGGTGTTTCTGGGTGACAAGACAAAGACAGTGCTGGCCCAGTGGAGTATCAGAACACAGGCCTGATTGTTGCTGTATAGTACCACGTCACTTCCTTTAGTGGCATAACAACCTACCATGGATGACATGATGACAGGTGGTACATTGTTTTCCTGATGGACACTAAAACAGACACCTTTGCAGCTCTCAGTTTATGATGTTTAGATTCAAATATTGCAAGTTAATTGTTATTGAAATGTTTCCCCTTCTTCCATAGATGGATCTCCCCTCGTCCAGAGCATCACTTTTTATTTTACTCTGACTGATGAACAAAGAGAAATGTGTTGATCACTTCTAATTGTCCTCCTCAGTACCTCAGATGTTCTGTAGAGAGACTCTTCTCTCCCAGTATTCTCTCTGGTTGTCATCCTATAGTTCCTGTAGGTTACCTCTAATTGTAAACAGACACGGTGAGGCCCCAAATGTTCTGTGATCCTGGGTCTACTAACTGGGTGAATTTCCTCCTAGACTCTGCATAGCTGTCTTTTTGACTGGCCGTTTGTGTGAAAGAGAGAGGCTGAGAGGAACTGACTTCAGATTCCAGGTGAGCTTGTGAATCGTTGTGTGTGTGTGTGTGTGTGTGTGTGTGTGTGTGTACTTACTGACTGATTGCAAGTGGCTTCCTTTGACACAGTTGTCCAAGATTGCAGGACAGACCAGGGTTTTCTACCGTTTTTAGATTAAAAGTATATTACAGTACCATGTATTTTATAGAAAATGTACACAAAACAAATTTCGCAAAATGTATAAAAAGCCATTTGTCTTGATTTCAGGGACGGTTTGTTTGTGACACAAAGGAATGAATAAATCAACTATGACTTTACATGTACTTCATCATGATTGTTTCATAATTATAATGCACAAAAAAGTTATGAATAGCTTAACACAAAATATCAAAAAGTTGGAAGCTGTATCTACAAATCAAAATCTACAATCTACAACAAGCAGTGTACTCTCCCAAGTGGTCTTGGTGTTTCCTGTCTCAGTCTGGCCAAATCTCTCTGAGGCATAGCTGATGATGATAGTGGTTAGTGTTCAGAGTTGACTGTTGACCTCTTCCTTGGCCGTTTCATGGATGATGTTGGACACATCCTGGTCAAACTGCAGCCTGCTGGCTGGGGGCCACTTAATCCGCTGCTGTGGAACTGCTCTGCTCTGATACGTGGAGGGACTGGGGTCTGTGGGTTGCCTCCTGTCAGGGTTCCTCTTGCATCTCACCAGGTACAAGACGTTTGTTGCACCTCACTTCCCTGCTCAAGACATTTCATTCTGGCATGATGGATTCTTACGCCATGTTGGTTCTTGCACAGTTTTCCACATATGCATGTTCTCGTTGTCAATCCCGCTGCATGGGTCATTACCCTTGGATCCGTCCGATTGGAGATCTCACCCACCCCCCTCTCGGGATCTCCAGGGGGTATCTATCTTTAAATCTTTACGTGGCTTTTTTTAGTTCTTTTTCACGAAGGACACACGGTGGGCTTCTAACCTATGCTGTCCTGGGTGCCATATTTCCAAGCTGTCAACCGTAACCCCGGTAGTCACCTGCCTGTTCTTGGTTGTTACCCAGTCTGTTCCTAGGAGTCGCTGGCTAAGCCAGACTTGAAGTATTCAAGAAACATCTCCAGGATGCACTGGGACACATCATCAGTGTTGTGAGTGTAGAACTGAAGAATGTGCAGTGCACAATTGTAAGCCTAATATTTAAAAATAATACTTTTAAATGGCCACATCAACTCACTCTCTTTACTCCTGCATTATACTGTAGTGCTCCTGTATTAGTGACTGCCAGCCATTGCCCAAGTCATTAAAAAAAAAAAAAAAAGTTTCATTTATATAACAATCTTGGTGTGACTGTGTTTTTCCATTTAAAAAGAAAAAACTTTCTTACTGGATGCAAATGATCTCCTGCGTCTGCCAAAATCCATTCTCTGTGCACGAGAGGCCTCAAGTTTTCCCAGATGTGGCCTGAGCACAGCTTTCTAGTTGTTATAGTTGTCATCACAAGTTGTGCTCGCATTAACACACTTAAATCTCTGATTTTGAGGGAGAACAAAGTAACTTAACTTTTTTCGCAAATGAATTAAGTGGGATTGCTGCAAATGCAATCCCACTATATAGACATCCTCCCAAACTGGAAGGGTTATATTAATTACTCCACCGTTTTTCTGACTCACTGTCCTTTGTTCAATCTTTACAAAAAGTTCAACAATGACTTTATTAATTCTGCCATTTTAGTAGGGTGAAAACTGTCATGACTGTTTCTGAACCTTTCCCGTTCAATCTGTCCTCATGGCAACAAGTTTCACTGTACACACATCAATGTGTCAGATCGCCACTTATCAGATTGTAGTTAAATTTGTGTTTGTTTTTTTTTTTTACACAATATGACCACTAAAATACTGCGATTTACAGAATTTAAATGATGAGCCTCTGAGCAACAGGATTACTATCCCCCAATGGGCTCCTATGTCAACAAACACCACAAAATACTATGAAAACAGAAAAAGGAGCATTTTCAATTCACTGCCCACATTTCTGACAGCACGACCAAATATTTTATATCCTGTTCAGCAGAGTGTTCTCTTTATGTTAAAAAAACAACCCAAAAAAAGATCGTCCAACAAGCCATATTTTTCAAAGGTGTGTTTCTGCTAACCAGGTGTAAGTATCTGCCTTAACTTCAGCTGCTCACACAGAACCAAGTCAGATCAGATGAATAAATTATAAACACACAGACGCAATGATAAACCAACACACAAAGATACAAGCCTCCTGGTAGCCTAACAGCAGTCTCTAGGTTCAGTCTTCTATGAATCACTCAAGCTGTCCCTGAAACAATGTAGTTTATCTGCAAAGACAGAAACTTTCAAACCCAGTGTCATTTAGCTTCTTCTTAGTGTTACTCTCTTGTCCCTTCAATTCAAAACGTAAGGACTTTAACATCTTGATTCACCTTTTTCACAACCTTCATATATTTTCAAGGGTCAAGGGTCTTGTATCAACCATTTATGTAGCAAAGCAGGCCACATATGAAGTACTGCAGCATATAATTCAAGGTACTTGTACAAAATGTTTTCCTCCCTTCTCCCAATATACCATTCTCCATCCTCCTAATACTACCTCAACTTATCTATACAAATTCAAGTTTAGCTTCATGTTGAACGCAAGCAGCAGTTGCCAAACTCTGAACATACAAAACATCCATCATTCTGGACAGTGCAGGTCAAACCTGGCTCAGAACTGTCTTCGACATTTTCGAATGGAGGGCGGATTTTTTTCATATTAAACCTTTATTGGATTAGCAGCACAGCATGTACATAGTTGCTTTGAGACTAAGAATAAATGAGCCAAGTGATGATAATCTGCAATGAGTTAAATGACAAAAAGCAGAGGTTAAAACAGATATTTGTTGCAGTATGACCTGACGTTCACACTTAGTCCTGCATGGAGGAAAACCCTTTTCCCCCTCAATGAACGCTGTAATATTAACCTTTTATCATACATGGTTGCTACCATGGTTGCAAAATGTGAGCTGAAAGTTGAAATTGCCTTCAAAACTTCTCCAACATTATGACTGTGGTGATCACCGAGCAAACGCAGTCATGCAACACAAACAGAAGAAGATGATCCTGTAACTCATTGTGTTGTGTGTGCATCACACTGTCATGACTTACATTTGAATACAACACAGCCTTTGTTAAGATCCTGCGAGAATTAATAACATTTTCAGTGTCCTAATCAAAACAAATACAAGAGGCTAAAAAACAGCATCAAACGCTTCCAAAAAAAAAAGAGAAACAGTCCATAAGAAATACATTCTCAACATCACAATAAAAAGATTTTTACATACAATGCTTGACTGGTCAGTTAGCATACAGATAACTGAAGCCTAGAGGAAGCAGTACACACTGATAGTAACACATCAGGGAATAAATGGGAGTAAATGGGAATAAACAGAGAAGAACATGAATGAAAAGCAAAACTACTGTATTTAATCATAATGACTGAAGCTGTAACAACTGATCTTTCTTTACTCAGTCACTACAGAGTTGACTTGATTCATCTTAACCAGGCTCCATTTCTCTTTCTCATAATCAAGGCTTGGATACAACTCCCCTCTGGGGGGTGCTGTGAAGCTGTGCACGGTCATCCAAGTCCGGTCTGTTTGGTTTGACAGTCGACTACAACAAAAGAAAATAAAGTCCTTTTTGTACACCCAGTATGTCTCTAACGCTGGTATTTTTAAAACACAAGACAGCAGTGGGAGCTGTTTTTTAAAATCTTTTTTGCACTGTTTTTTTTTCTGCATTTCGCAGGCAAGCGTTCTGGTGACACTGATTGTTCTCTCTGTGGCGTCTCTCCTGCCAGGACAGAAGGCAGAGTGTTTTGTTTGGAGTGCAGCCTCTGGACCAGCCAGGGACTCCAGTTTCACCTTTTTCTTTTTCTTTTTCCTATTTCTTTCTCACTTAGAGAACTTCTGCATCTCTGCGAGAGGGAAAGACAAATTGAAGTTATGGGGAGATGTAAATGTGAGATAATTACCAGAAGACTGTGTTTTGCTTGTGGGTGATTTACCTTTGTCAAGATCAATGACTTTAGGTGGAGTGTTCATGTGGACCTTCTCTTTCAACAGGTTGTTCTTGTAATCTAGAAATCAAGCAGGAGAGGGTGAAAAATACAAACCCAGTCCTGACACGAGCCACAGTGTGTTTACAGTCCTCCCTTTCTTCTTACTCACCAAATCTCCTTTCCTCCTCATTGCACATATTGACTTCGGCCACATCCATCTCAAATTCATCTGAGCTGCTGTGACTTCGACTGGACCTGTCACAGAGAGCAGGAGACATCTGAGTGTGTGTTTAAGGCTAAAACAGAGGCACTGTTTGTCTTAGTGCGTTTACAGGACTCACCTCATGGATGCCTGTGGATAAAACTCTGAAAGTGAAAGAAATGTAGAGTCAGAGATTGAATGCAAATGGACCTATTGTCAGTCTGAGGTGTTGCAGTCCAGACCTTTTATTTTACGCCTGCGTGAGATGAGGATTATGACGAGGATGATGAACACCAGGAGGAGGAAAGACGTGAGGACGTAGCCCAATGGCAGTAAAAAGTGGTGTCTTTGGTCAGGCAGAATAACGTTGATGACTCGTGGTGATTCAGCCTTTGTGGTGTCTGAGTAAGACAAAGACCACAAAAATCAGCATTTTACTTTGCCCACCATTCATCTCTCTCACAAACAGCCCAATGTGTCATCATGAGGTTTACTAAATGCAATAAACAAAGCAGATATTGCATTAAACACACATAACATACATACTGAATAACATCAACACATGGAATTTATAATAGCTCTCTTATTTTATCCCCTCAGGGCATTTTCATGGTGCTGCAGATTTCAAAAACTTTAACATCAAAGCTTGAAACAATAAAAGCTTTTGTGTGAGCAATGCATGTCTCATCTGGCATATAGACGGAAATCATTCTCAAGTTTAGATTTTATTTGTTGAGTTGTTCTTTCAGGCCAAATTCTTTTTTGCAGATGTAAAAACATCTTCAGCACACCCGCTGTGAGGTTAAAGGCTTTTTTGGTCAGTCTGGTCACTGCTTTGATCCAGACTAAAATATCTGGATGTATATTCTATGAATTGTGATGATAATATATACATGACATGATATGAAAATTCATAAAGATGAATCCAACTGATTTTGTTGGCCTGCCGACTTTTCCACTGGTGGCAAATGGCGGCTAAAATCTCTAATTGTCCTGTTAAATGTGGGTCCCCAGTGAGAAATTACCATTACATTCTGTTTTGTTTTTTTTGTTTTATTTAATTTCATATATTTGTGTGATGGACAAGAACATTTTGAGGAGTTGAATATTCATTGTCCATTGAAATATTCTGTGTTTCATAACAGCATTTTTGTCTCTTTTCTTCGTTCCCACGGCAAATCAGTTTGTGCTTAATGCAATGGCACACTCCATGCAATGCTTGGAGATTAACTTGTGATCATTGGCAGATTTCTCAGTCAGTGTCTGTGTGTGTATTTGCTGTGGCACATGCCTGTGTGTGTGTGATACCTCAACTTGAACATTGATGTTTTATGTTGGGATTTTTTGACATGTGATTACATTTCCTGACTATAAAAAAAGCTAAAGACATTTCCAGAGCAGTGTTAAATAATTAGCTGCTCAGGATTAGTTGATGTGTGCAGCTCTGCTGAGTGTTGAGAAGCAGAGGAATAAGAGAGGGAAGGAGGGAAAACCTGGTTTCATTTTGCTTCATTAAAAAATAGAAAGTGTGAGGCGAGAAGCAGCTGTAGACCTCAGACTCAACATATTTGAGCCAAAATGAGATCCAGACAGAAAGTCATGCAGTGATTTACTTTTCCTGGCTGCAAAACACAGAGAAGTGAGGAGAGAAGAGGAGTGAAGGAAGGGCAGAGCAAGGGTGGAACAGAGGAGGAGAGCCACGAGAAAGGAAGGGGATGGTCAGATGGTTCTCCAGAGGCCTGACTTGCAAAATGAAGCTAGAAAAATCTCCTCCCAATGGTCGAAAACACAAACCCCCACCATACAGCCAGCTGCTCGTCTGCAGTGCACATGAAAAGAGCATGCACATCAACATTACAAGTGAAACTTCTGATTGGTTTTTTTTTTCAGTTTCAAGTCATTTTTCCGACTCTTGCCATGATGGGAACATATGTGTTTGTGTTTAGCCTCCCTGCTATTGTTTCCCCCTTTCCCAAACTACACAGAGAAATAATAGGGTGAGGGAAGGAGGGAGGGGTGACCTACACCCCCTTCTTCCGTGTTTCTTTGGCTTCAGTCCTCCTTTCTCTCTTTGTGTATCTCTAAATTTCAAGAACCTCTTTCCTCAGTGTTTACCTCTACAGGGCCAGCTGCCTTACAGTTGATGTACACTTCTTTTTGTTGTGCATTTACAACCAAAAAGACTCTTTGGCGCTAGCAGGAATAGGCACATACAAAGTAAGAAAAACAATGGAAAGGGGCACAAGTGTGATGGAAATAGAGGAACCCAAGCATGTGGGGATTCTTAATGTAGGAAACCAGAAGGAAGGAAGGACAGAGGAATGATGAAGTTGAGGTAAAGAAAGAGAGAAAAACTGCTCCAGAGCAAAACCACCAGGGCAGCAAACGGTCAGAGAGGGCAGCAGATAACACATAATACCTTTTTCTGTAGTCATATCACGAAAATAGCTATTCTAAAATAATGTCTGAGAGCAAACACCATCCTGTCCCCCTGTTTAATTAGTTATGCAGCTTGTTTTTCAAAAAATGCAATTCCCATGCTGCGATCCTACTGTATCATTACAGCTTGGCTTGTGACGGATTAATTGTGTGGGCAGGTCCGGATCTTAGTCCAGAGATTCCACTGAAATGAGATAGGCCTTCTTGACACACACACGCACACACACACAGATGAATTCAGCCACAAGCATTTCATTTCTCAGCTTCTCTCTCTCAATGATTTTCCCACATTGATACAACTACCATTTACAGATTTGCTTCAGTTACTTCCTGGAAACCGAGACATATGCACCGGAAACTCTCATTCTCCAAGAATTTGAGGTAGGCAGCTGGCATGCCAACATATCATTCCCCCATCGCAGTTCTTCTCCCTTTTCTTTTCCTCTCTTCTAGTTCAGGCCCTCACATTTGTGTGCAAGGCAAAGGACTGAGGAATGTGAACTACACTGGTGAAAATGATGAAATAGCGGAGAACATCTGTTAAGAAATACGATGAAAACTGATTAGGATGAGATCTGGCGGACTGAGTGTACGTGGGTTTGGGGGTCTGGGACTGGACAAGCTGACAGTGCAAGAAAAACATTTCTGATGAAACAAACAGAGGGCTTCGGAAATGAAGGGGTTTTTTCTGCGCCTCTCAGCTGCTTTTCCCCGGCTGTTACTTTGCGTCATGTAGAGTCTGAGGCTGAGGCCAAACATGAATGAGGACAAAACAAGACATACAGAGGGGAAAAGTGAAGGAAAGAAGAGTTGAGTGTTTGGTTTCTCCTTTTTGTATACGCCCTAGTTCAAATCCATGAAGTGAAAAACATTCCCTCCACTCAACCACTCAGTGACCTATAACAAGAGGAGTAGGCAGACAGACCATGTGAGTGTATTTGTATATTTGTCTGTGTGTGTCCGTGTGTGTGTGTTACCTTTGTCCTCACTGGGCAGTGCTCTGGCTGGCTGGGTGGTCTGAATCACTTGTGGCTCCACTCGGACTTGAAACTCTCTTCTCTCATGTAAGCCGCAGTAATGATGGTGGAGGTGGCAGGAATACATCCCCTCGTCCGTGGGCTGGGAGTCAAACAAAGATACAAGCACACATGCATTACACAGTGTGTCTTTTATTTTTTCTTTGCCTTTAGAAGGAATCAGGTGAATCAGATGCATCACATGACCCGGTGATGTGCCCCAATTTAGGAGGCAAGAATGAATGTTTCCTACGAGGCCCCCTGCTAGATTCCTCAGTGCAGGTTAACACCTCAGTATACCACTGCTATGTAGTAATTTGGACACTTTATGAAGGTTGCTAACATCCACATAAACCTATCTGATATCAAACAAATACACCCCGAAAAAACAACAGGAGTAGTTACGGATCAGTTATACTGTTGAGGAAATATATATTAAAAATTGTACAAAATGAAAATACATAATGTTAAAATGTTAAAAAATGAAAGCTTTACTTGGTATGTTAATCTACTTTCTTACCAACTACGAGCCACCTGCAGCCCTGCAGGCAAACAGGGGCAGCCAAAAGCCACGAGCTTATCACATTCCTTCAGTGCCAACGAAAAGTACTCCAGAGCTTCTTTTCATAGTCTGTCACATTTGCAACAACAAACAGCTTCCTCCACGGTATTTCCAAACTTTTAGTGTGCCATGCTGCATTTAAAGTGCATAAAAATAGTTATTGCAACACGTCCACAGTGAACGATTCCATTTTTCCATATCCCATCCTTTAAACTCATTGTCAGTGCTTACAGCGTGGGCCTCGTACAAAATTACTGATGTATTTACAATAATATACTACTATCAGGCTCACATTACTTGCATAATATAAATATATCACACTGTTGTAATTAGTCTTGTCTTGGAGTGAAGGCTTTTATTTATGAAATAATAATACATCGACCTTGAAGCCATGAATGAATGACAAAAAAAGCTCAGCTCAATGTGTTATGGACAGAATTCACTGAGATGTGTAATCGCTTTTAACAAGCTAAAAATCTGAATTTCAGAGTTACTAAACCTGACAGTGAAATGTGATCAGGTTACTTTAAAGTAGAATACTATATTGTTGGCTGAACAGCAAAGCCTAATTTGTGATAAAATGTAGTTTTATTATTTAACACTTGACTCTGCATTTATTTCTTGCCCTTGGAACTCCACCAGGAGTTCTTTGATGAAATTCTTTGGCAACGCATGTTTTGCTTTGGCAACAATGTTTGACTGCATTCATGCCAATAAAACATATTTGAATTTGAATTTGAATTTGAATTTGAATTTTAAATTCTTTGTGACATCACACACCTGGAATTCTATTCATGTAGAGCTTTTCGACATGTAAATTGATATCAAAGTCAAATTTCTTTATTATTTATCCCCTTAAGGCACTTTAGTTTACAGTCAGCCAGTTGCAAAAATATAACAGCCTCAATCTTTAAAAAAATCTAAACTAAAAAAAAAAAAAAAAAAAAAAAGAATTACATAGATGATGATGATGTCACATCAAATGTGATGTTCCAGAATGTGGGTTTGATATCCAACAAAAACAACACTTACTGGTGAGTAGCAAAGAGAGCCGGATAGACGATAGTACGGATTTCAGAAGATTTCAGAAGATTTCAGAAGACGGTGATACTAAACCTTCAGATATGGGAGCAAATTCTGGACGAGAAAAAAGTGATGATAAAGAAGAAGTCTGGGACATACAGCAGCACGAAGTTCTCTCTGGTCAAAAAAATGTCTACATCGTAGAGAAGTATTTAGCCGAGGGCAAGTTTTCAAAAGTAGCCCAGTGCTCAAAAATTGGCTCCACAGAGAAGATTGCTGTGAAGATCTGGACAAAACATTTGCTCTGGCTCGCAAAAGGAGAGGCAGCCACTATGAGAAAACTCAAGGATTTTGACCCAGATAAAACCAACTTGATCAAGTTTGCTGAGTTCCTTGAGTACAAAAGGCATGGTTGTCTGGCATTCGAAATGCTGGACATCAGTATCTATGATTTACTTGACAGCACAGATTATAAGCCACTGAATCTGTCTGAAATTCAATCGATCACACAACAGATGATGGTGGCTGTAGACACTCTCAACAGCATAGGCCTGTCACATACGGAAATCAAGCCAAAGAGCATCATGTTTGTTAATCGTAAAGAAGAGCCTCTCAGGGTGAAACTGATTGATTTGACTTTGGCTGTTAATATCTCAAGACTGCGCCGGGGCATCACAATGCAGCCCATCGGCTATAGAGCCCCTGAAGTTATGCTGGGCCTCTCTCTGACCAAGGCTGTAGATATGTGGTCTCTGGGCTGCATTATGGCCTTCATGTACCTTGGCCAGAACCTGTTTCCAGTCAGGTGTAAATATCAATACATGAAAGTCATTGTGAAGATGCTGAAACTGCCAGATGATCACATGCTGGATGCAGGACTTAACACCAAGATTTTTTTCACCAAAGACAAAGAGTCGTGGAGGCTGAATACAGAGCTTGAATACACAATTGCAAATGGCTCGAAGCCCCATCCGTATTCAGACAAGATTATCAGTTTCGAAGACTTGGTACGCCTTCATCATGAGAAGATGAATAACACTGAGTATGAGGACACACAACCCTTTTTAAACTTCCTGAAACAAATGCTCTGCGTGAATCCTCAAGAAAGAATAACCCCAAAGAAAGCTCTGGAGCATTGTTTCATTGCCACTACGAAACTCAACCCTGATCATTTATCAAAGAGAGAAGAAGATGAACAGGAGAAAGTTTAATCCAAACCACCCCCAAGACTAAAAGGACCAAAAGTAAGTAAGTACAGCAAAGGTTTTTGAAGAGAGAGCGCAGGCTAAGAATATCTTAACCAGAAATTCCTAAAATGAAAACCTTTTTTTAAGAATTCACATTACCTGCTTTAAAAGTCTAACTTTTCTATTTTCTCTTTCAGAACATGCAAGACGTTAATGTCAGATTTTATTTTGGGTTGGACCAATGTTTATGTGTATAAATTCACACATAGGTATGAACTGTAAAAACATTTTTAAAAAAATTTAATAAACATATGCTTTTCACTGAATTTTTCTATTTTACCTGCCTGTATTTCTTCACCTTGCTATGACTTTTACTATAAATTTTCGGGAAGTTCTCCCTCAATCTATTGAGTTTGGGAGTCCAAACAATGTACACTTATTAGTCAAGATTGTTTTACTTTAAGTTCAGAAATATTCATTAAGATTTGTTGTCAGAGCCACTAATCAAGAAAAGTACTATTTATAAAAGAGAACAAACTTGCTTTAAGAGCTTTTAACCTTCTGTCAAAATGATCCTGATCGTGTGTGATCATCATGTTTAAAATTAGCCTTGTGGTAATTTATGTGTTTACAAACGAAGATTAGCTCTTCACCAAATTAACAGGATGCACTCTGTAAACTAAATATTTGAACACTCTTTGTAAAGTAACTTAAACTCCCTCAAATTAATTAATTAATTGATTAATCAAACAACCCCCCCCCCAAAAAAAAAAAAAAAAAAAACACTGTGGCCCCAAGAAATTCTGTCAAATCTGCTTGTACACTCTTCTATGCTTTTTAGTACTACAAATGGCATTAAAGGGATGTCCTTGTATTGTTTGGAGTGATTCTCTTGTTTACATGTGATTGTACGACTTTGTGTTATTTCCCAAAAGTGTTTCCTCTGAGTAGAGCTACATCACTGACACACACTTTACAACACAGTCTAAGTAATGCATCCAAGTAGCACCTGGACACACAGATTTATGTTATGGGTGACCCCAGTGGGAAGTGTACCAATTATTATGTCAGATTATTGTAACTGTATGTAGGTCCTACCACCAAAACTACCAGATCATATGGGGTCTTATAGGCTCTTTGTGTTCCTCTTTGAAGTTCATGTCTTTCTACCCAACCAGACGCACCTGCAGATCAGATATAGTGAGTGAGAAGTCTCCCTCTGAAAAGGCCTGATTGCTGATGTTCATCTTCCTCTGGAGGAACAGTGGCCCGTAGCTACGCTGCTCCCCAGAGGCATACAGGTCCACCAGTCGGTCAGCACGGTCATGGCGAATTCCTGGAGACTGGCGGTCCCAGTGGACTACCTGGAAACCATCAAAACAGGAAGGGAGTTGCATTTTTCAGTTAATACTGCATAAGCTCTTTAAGTTCCAGATAAATCCAGACTGAGATTGACTGAAGGAAAACAAGCTCATGCGGGACACACACCTGCTGGTCCTCCTCTTCCTCACTCCAGTCCGTCCACACATTACGTCGGTTGATGCAGGGCAGCACCACTGTGCTCCCCACCAGCACCACAAATACCGCCTTTTGTCCATCCCAAAATCGTTGTTCCTTTTTGCCTTAATGGTCAATGTTCAAAGAAGAAAAACAGAGTCATCTTTAAAGTTCCTATTTGTTGAAGGTGCCAATAGTGGATGCAATACAGTGTGATACATACGTGACTTAGTAACGTTGAGCTGTACTCTGACTGTCTCATACAGGTGACAGTAAAGATGGTGGAGGTTACAGGAGTACAGACCCCTGTCATTCATCGTCACATCTGTTGTCACGTGCAGAAAAAAAAAAAAGAATGCAAAGATAAAGAAATTGTTGGGTGAAACAACTTCAGCGACCTATTTTTGTGCGTTGTTTGTTATTTCACCTTTAAATCTAGTGTTTTTAGAGTATTAAAGCAAAGTCAAAGTATTGTCAGTCATCATAGTTAAAGACAATGAGTGTGACCTTTGATGACCAGGGAGAAATTTCCATCCTTGAAGGCTGTGGGGGTGATGCCAACTCTGCCAAGGTTGTAGGAATTGTAGATCCTTTGGTCTCCTGCAGAGAACATGTCCACCACCCTGTCCATGGGGTTGTCCAGGTGGGCCCGGTACACGTCCCAGTGGACCACCCTCTGTCTGTCCCTCACCCTGTCCCTGGTCCAAACCATGCGACCGCTCACACATTGCAGCACCACCCTGGAGCCGGCTGGGGCGCTCACATTGTAGCCTGCCACCACCACGCTGCTGCTGCTGTCCGACTGGCCTAATACTGAGGGGCAGAAAGGTGTAGTTGTTCACACTAAAATGTCAGGCAACTTCTAAATCCTCTAGAAAAATATCATCACAACTGCACACACTGAGGAGCATACCTGCAGTGAAGAGGCAGGCCACAGGGACTGAAACAGAAACAGCAGAAAAGTGAACAGGATAATCCCTTAAACAGACGCAGCTACAGCAGAGAGAAGTTTCCACAACATGGCAGTGCATGTCTGGGTTATGGTAATATGAAGCTTAATCTGAAACAATACTGTTTATTAGAAAGTGTAACCTATAATCTCTGAGTGACTTCATGCCGCAAAATGAATGCCTTTCTTACTCTGTCCTGATGCCTCAGACACTGACTCAATAAAACTCATCAGGCAGGAATGTGTTTTTGGTGAAGTTTATGTGGACACAGGAGCCTTGATGTCAGATTATAGATTTTCAAACAAATAACAGTTTCTAAATATCATCAAATCACATCTCTAGAACTTTTAAATCAGCTAAGCAATTAAACTTTTCTATAATTTTTCAAAATAGCCAAAGAATACAGTTTTTGCAATTTATCAACATACTGTTCTTTTTCCAATACACTGTTGAGTTGTTTGCTCAGACAATGCTCACCTGTAACAAAAGTACAACAATGGAGCGGTACACTTACTGTGGATCAGCAGGAGCGCCTGGAAAACCAAGTCCTCCCTGTCGCTCTTCATGCTGATCATCTGAATAACACGGCTTGTCGAAGCTGTTCAGCTGATAGACAATCACACAACACTTTGTGTCTGTTCATCCACGACAGCAACGGGGCTGTTAGTTCAGATTTGTGTGTGCGAAGAGAGGACATCAACACAGCACCCAGACCGAGCCGAACCGACCAGATCCCACCCGGGAAATGAAACCGGACACCACCTCCCATCACCCGGCTCCACTTCACCCCTCAGGACAGATTTACCTTCTTTTATTATTACTGTACTCCTTTATTTTGTGTTATTGTGCCGTATTGCATGATATAATAATTTACTTTTTTTTTTTCATTTCAAAAGGCAGCTGATGCACTTGAAGTATATATAATAAAAATATAAATAAAAAACAACAATAAAATTATAACAAACACATTAGCTTTCCAAAGCAAGAAAAACTTTCATTTTGCACGAATCATACATTTGACTTCAAAGGAAGATAAAACTAATGAATACAGAAATATATATACGTATATTTGTTTAAATTATAAAAACCACTGGCAGTGTCTCTGTGGCCACCTGGGTGGATTGTATTTTATGTAAAACATTCAAGATGAGTTTCATGAAGTGATCTTATTTAGCTAAGGCATTTTAAACAGAAAGATTTTGGATTTTCTACCCAGCTGAGACTGACGTGTTGACTTCCTCCTCCAGCAGACTCTTGTTTCTCACTGATGACCCTCAGCGGCTGTTTCACGGTCATTACAGGCGGACTCTTTACCATCCTCAGAGCTTTGCTCCATCTATTTATACCTGCAGGCCTGTCGGCTATGGCACAAAAGGAAGTTCCCATACCGGGAGTCGAACCCGGGCCGCCTGGGTGAAAACCAGGAATCCTAACCGCTAGACCATATGGGACTGATAATAACAATTGACCTTCATTAAAAATGCCTGAATTAATAACGAGTCGTCCTCCTCTCGCAGCTATAATGTTATGATATTATTATTATTATTATTATTATTATTATTATTATATAATTGGTCACAAGTAATTAGTATGTGTACTGTATTGATATGTGATCAATACCGGATCTAGTCCTGATCAGGGCTGATATCTGCTGGTTCAGAGGACACAACAGCACTGTAGTAAACCTACTACCTCTGTTTATGGGCAGGTTGGTTTGGTTTGAAACTCACTCCTCAGTATTGCAGCCTACATAGTGCATTTTCTATGTTTAAAGCGTGAAACAAGTACTTTTCAGTAATTCTATTATAATATTATATAAAACTTTTATTCGCATATTGATGAACGCAGATACTCAAGAAAAGCTCGGCACAAGGCAGCGGAACTTTCCTTTCCATTTGTTTACAGCCGGGTCGGTTGGATGCTACACCGCTGACGCTTCCCCTGAAACGAGCGAACTCATTCAAGGGTTTGTGGTTCGAGGTAAATCAGTGTAACAAGTGCATTTATTGGGAGGAATATTGCTTAAATGCCAATCTAAAATCTCTTTAAAGTAGTTATATTGTCTGAATATTGATGTTAGACAAATAATAGTCTCTTCTGTCAGTTTATTTTAGCTTAGCATCAGTTAGCCCGCACGCTCGCTCGTACTGCAGCTAGCCCTAGCTAGCTAATCACCCGGTATCGGCGAACTTGTATTCAGACTGTTGTGCTTTTTATAATTGCCTTAATCATTTCATCATATCATAATAATTCAGGACTCTTATATACTTCGTTTTCTGTGTTTGCAGGCCTCGTGTTAAACGTTAAAAGATGTTTTTAACAAGATCGGAATATGACAGGTAAGTGCAACTCAAAGTGCTTTGTCATTTGTTGATTTGCGCTTCTCGCTGGTCAGTCTCTGGAAAAACACTTTGATGTTAACAGGTCTTCTGTGTGGATGCTGTCGATTTTGACCGATCAGAAATTTTGAGAATTCTTAGTTTGCAACCCTGGTTGTAATTTGGTGTCTGTCTGTGGCAGACAGCTTGCACCGATCGCTTTCCCTCAAGTTAGTTTGCTTTCACTTTCGGTATCTGTTTTCGCCATAATATATGGAGAAAGCCAAACTGAGATTGTAAAATACTTGTTAAGTAGTGCTCATTTCAAGTCACTACACTCTCTTCAGGTGTGTTATGTTTTCTTTTGTTGAAGTTTTTAGTGTTGTTATTGGAGACCTGCAAATAAACCCACAAAATACGCCACCAACATTTATTGGGATATTGCTGTCCAACGTTGAACTGCTCACTGTTGTTGATAACCCTAATTATTATAATTTACATCTGTTTTTGCAGAGGTGTGAACACATTCTCTCCTGAAGGAAGGTTGTTCCAGGTTGAATATGCCATTGAGGCAATCAAAGTAAGTGTTCTATGTTAACTTGATGTTCCGCCTCTAGGATATTGTATACAAAAACAAACAAAAAATAATAATACAAACTTAAAAACAAGTGTCCCATCTGAAGCTCAAACATTTTCTTTGGTCTGGCTTTACCCCTCCAGTTGGGCTCCACAGCCATTGGTATCCAGACATCAGAGGGGGTATGTCTGGCTGTGGAGAAGAGAATCACCTCTCCCCTGATGGAGCCCAACAGCATTGAGAAGATCGTGGAGATTGACAGCCACATTGGTGAGTGGGAAACAAACAAATGTAGCTTGAAAATATATGATTATATGTATTGTATGTAAAATGGGGAAAAATGGTTATAGATCAGTAGTCAATAAACTAATTTGACATGTAAACAATTCATTCAACATTCAAAATCCAAAGAAAAGGAGAACAAGCTCTGGATTCTTAGCTATGTGTGCATGTGCATATTTCAGTCCTTGATATGGAAGGCGTGAGACACTAATAGAACAGGTGAGAATTGGATAAAACACGTATTTTATAGTGTTAAGTTTGTTTACATGATACACATTGTTAGGACAGAACTGTGGCCCTTTTACAGTTACCAAATGAATGTACAACTCACTGTTGAAAAATATTATCAAAGAGCGCTGACTTTTGTGGTGTGTTGTAAAATGGAAGATAGGGTAACAGTCTAATCACTTATACTATGTAAGGATCTAAAGTTTGATCAGTAGCTTTGATTTAAACCCACATTTCTTGTTTGATGTAGTATGACATTACATCCATCTCAGTTTGACATACATGATTGTTGCTTTGTACTGGAATGTCTGAAAGTCATCTGATTCCTTCATTTTCTGTCTTTCCACCTTTAAGGTTGTGCCATGAGTGGCTTGATAGCTGATGCCAAGACTCTTATTGACAAAGCAAGGGTGGAAACACAGGTATGAATCCTCATCACAATGTAGTTTAAGCAGTTCAGTTATCTTGTTTCTAACCTGAAATTAACATGGAATGTCTTTATTTATCAGAACCACTGGTTCACTTACAATGAGACGATGACAGTGGAGAGTGTGACTCAGGCCGTGTCCAACCTGGCACTACAGTTTGGTGAGGAGGATGCGGATCCCGGTGCTATGGTCAGTTTTTCTGAAATGTTCACTCATTCAACAACAAATCGACAGGATTAATTCCCTAACAGCATACTGCTTGATTGTGTTGGGAAAGTAACCAAACCCATATTTCGCTCTCTGCTCTGTTCTACTGTCCTGGCACTTGTACAGAGTCGACCATTCGGTGTAGCACTGCTGTTTGGAGGAGTCGATGAAAAAGGACCCCAGCTGTATGTAGACATTTTGTGCACTTTCAATACTTAATACTGTAAGTTGTAGAACATTTACTTTTTAAGTCAAACCAAAGAGCAACTTAAATCTTATGTTTGTAAATGCAGGTACCACATGGACCCATCAGGAACTTTTGTGCAGTGTGATGCTCGGGCCATCGGCTCAGCATCAGAGGGGGCACAGAGTTCTCTGCAAGAAGTCTACCACAAGGTATTCACTTGCACATTTATATCCACCAGGAAAGTTAGCTATACAAATTGCTGTGTTGTTGGTAACTTGCTTTTAAAAGATGATGGAAAATGCAATATCATATAATTTTCTCAGATCATGAGACACCTGAGAAAAAGACAACCAAATTACCAGCATTGAAAAGTTTTGACTTTTGGCTTTGTCCCCCTCTCCGTTTTACCTGACAGTCAATGACGTTAAAAGATGCCATCAAGTCATCCCTGACCATCCTGAAGCAGGTGATGGAAGAGAAGCTCAACGCAACCAATATTGAGGTTTGTTCTTTAATTGTTGCCCCAGTTTCTGAATACTTGTTCGAAGTTTAATTTTTCTATGAGTGTCCAGCTCAAACCACATGACCAAGATAAGTCTGACTTTGATTTGAGAAAACACTTAGCCACAGCATTTTTAGGTTTGTGTAGGACTGCCAGAATTTAAATCCTCTCTGCTGGTCTGATGGAGGTTTTCTTGATCGGTCTCTTCTGCAGCTGGCAACAGTCGAGCCTGGAAAGACCTTCCACATGTATTCCAAAGAGGAGCTGGAAGATGTAATCAAGGATATCTAGAGCAAAAAGACTTTACAGTCTTGGATTGAGTTCTGGAGAGCAGAGGACGTGGAACAACACCTCGGACAAATGTCACAACACAACCACAACTTTCCATCAGCACATATTTCCCCTTGCCGCATTCAAAAATTTTTTTTGGATTGAATATAAGGGTTATATTTGTAATGTGCTAATTTACTTCTCTCTCTCTCTCTCTCTGTCTGTACGGCCTTGTACAGAAGTCTGACCAGCGCTTACTTCTGAGTGGCACAAAAAATGTAAGGGGTGGGTGGGTGGGGATTGGGCTATTTTTTTTGTTACAAATCAGTACTACAATTAAACTGTGTTCAGGAAGCTGTCCAACTCCCCCGTGTGTTTTCTTTTGTATTTAAGAATTATCCCATCAGGGTTAATCAACACAGTATAAGTATTGTACTTTGTGGGCAACACAGTGGCAACATCAAATTACCAAATGACGGACATGATTAAAAATCTTACTGTGTAGGGACACCTATTAAGGCATATTGTTCAAAATTGTGGTTCCTGCAAGTGACTAATTAGATGATGTATCATCCACATCACAAAAACACAGTGTGGAGACTGTGCACTTCTGTGCACTGAAGTTGCACTTGCATTTTGCAAAGGAATAGAGGCTGCAGGGTGAGCACATGATCACAGATCTAACACAATACATTAATCTCCAATAAGAGAAGTTTGAATTGTTGACAGCTACTGTATTTTAACTAAATCATAAGACATCCTCATCAGCCCCACTAAAAACTTTAGAAATGTGTTCTTATTCAATATGTACTGCTCATAAATGAACAAAAGTAGTAGGATTCTTATGACTCTTTGAAGGATAAACATTAAAAAGTACATTTTGTCGTTATGAACTCGGTGAAAGTCCTTTAGAGCTCTCTCCAGCAGGGGGCGGTTTCACATCAGAAAACTTTTGACATCTCCATTGAGGAAGAATTTCGTCGACCAATCAGATCGCGGGTTATTCTTGTCTGGACCAATCCGGTGCCGCGATGGAGGGGGCAGTGATTTAAGATGCTTTGGGGATGAGGGGGGCATGAGGAGCCAACTGTTGGGCCAGATAACTTCGCCGCGTCCAAACTTCGGGAGAGTCTTCCGGGGAACATGTCGGCAGTGTTGGTCTGCATCCTGGCGCTCGGCCTGACGTCGCCCGCCGCGCCGGACGCGGGTTCGCAGCGCGGAGAAGTGCTGTCAGGGCCGCTGCAGGGGGAGCCTGGCAGGGATGAGGGGCCGCATACTTTACTGAGCTCCGACCTCTCGGAGCGCAGCGCAGGACTCAGTGGACAGACATGTACGGCTCTGCCTGCAGCCGAGTCCAGCCTGAGAAACAACACCCATCCTGTAAGTGTCCTCTAACCCGCAGAGACCCGATCAGGGTCCCTCTGAGCACACACTGCAGACCACTTCCCTCTCTGCAGGGTTTTCTGCTTTAGGTAGGGGTTTTACTGGAGACTGAAGGGAATCCTTCAGTGGAACCGTAACTGCATTAGTTTGTCAATCCGTATCTGCCAACAATCTGCCAACAATCTGCAAAAGTTCAGGTTTAAGCAATAAAATGCCCAAACTTTGTTTGAGGCTCCACTGTCTTAGCTTGTTGGAAAAACCAACAAATTTGGATTCTGGGGAGAAAAATGTGTCATTTTAAGCTCTGTGCTCTTTTCCTAAACGTTTATGGAATAAGTGATAAATTATTGAAACTAGTACGCTGCAAAGTACCTCAGATTTGAAAAGCAGTAGGTAGTTTCTTCCTAAAAAAACAACAAAACAAAACAAAACCCCAGACTCTTAAGACCCCCCTTTACAGTTTCCCAGAGGTGACATTATTAAATAACTGAGGACAATAACAACCAGAGAATATTTGTTTTTGTTTTTTCTTAAAAAGACACTGAAGTGATTATAGTGGATCATTTATTCCCGTCAGAAAACTGACCTATGTAATTTACTGTCCAAATAGTTCCCTGACGATTCAGTTCTTCTTTTAAGCATTTTTCTTTATTAGATTTATAAGTCATCAGCCCAGCTCATATCGTTTAGGCCTCACGTCTCTGGGTCACCAGGCTCTGATAGACTAATGATGAAGCGGATAGAGTTTGTAGCTACAGCAATGTACAAACATAGAGTTGTGTCATATTCTGTCTCTTTTCTTTTTTTATTTACACCTTTCAACTTGTAATAGATTGAAATATTGATAATATTTTAGGAGTGATTGCACTAACAAAACAGGCCAGACAGCATTGAGTGTAGCCTCCTCTCCTCTCTGTCCTTTGTCACTTTGAGTCTTTTATCCAACAACAGACTGAACAACACCTTTTGTTGTCCTTGTGCCAAACATGTTCTTAAAGGAAACACAACCATAACAACTTGTTCCAAAGCTGCAGAGGTCTGCAGTATAGTCTTCCTGTTCGTGTTTGTCTGTGTGTGCATGTGCACGTGTGATGTGTTTGTGTGTGTGTGGTTCAGCGGTGGACATCACATAATTTCTGTGGCTCAGACACCTGGACCAGCTTCTGAGCATGAAAGCGATTCGGCGTGCTCGCAGATAGCAGACTCCTCCCATTCCGCCTTCTGGCCTTTCTACTTCACAAACAATCTCCGCTCTTCTTGTCTTTCTTTCTTTTTTGGGTCTGCTGAACTTGGCCTGAGCCACTGTGTCAACTTTAAGTCTGACTTTTCCCCTTATCAATCAGACAAGATGGTGTGATAAGAAGTAGATCAGTAGCAGACATTTGCTGTGTAAATGAGCAAATCCAGCAAGTGTAATGTCTTTCCACGCCTCTTGGCCTTACACTATTTTAGCTGTAATAGACAACACAGAAACCTTTTTGTCAAATATAACCTTACTTCCCTTTTTTTGTATGTCTGTGTGAGGTTAGTTTAGCTGACTCTCTCTGGTGGACAAACTTGCCTGCTGTTTCTTTTTTCCTTTTTTTCTCCATCCCCGTCCTCTATCCCCTCTGGCCAAAAACACATAGAGAAAAAACGTGGTCTTTTTTTAGGGGAAGTGTAGCTGGGTCACAGCGAGCTTTCGGAGAACCAAGAAAAACAGCACTTGATGTTTCACATGGTGAGAGAGAGTTATGGGTTTGTTGATATTCATGGAAAAACATCCAATGAGATGAACAAACTATAAAAAAGGAGAAGCACTAGAACATGTCTCAAGTGCTTTATTGAGCAATCAATCCAAGGATTTGCTGCTTTTCTCTCCATCAGTGTCCACTGATTTAGGACTGAAACTAATTAGCGGCTTGAGCCATCAGTTTTGATTTCCCTATGGTCCAATACTAGCTGCTGAATGAAGATTTCAAACTGTAGCAAAAATCGAAATAGTTGAGAGCAAATTTTTTAGGTTTTCTCTATTTAGATGTATAATTTCAGATCTATATAATGTTGGGATCGCCATGTGATGTCATTATGTATGAAAACTTTACAGACTTAATTGAAAATGAATCTTCGTGGTTAGCTGTGGTCCTTCACATCTTTTCTGCTCTGGTGTCACAGAGCAATAAAACGGACATCATCGAGCGAGACTATGTCCCTGCCTGTAAAACCCAGCCCAGCATCAGAGGATCGCTGTGCACAGCTCAGTTAGATCAGAGTCCGAGTGTTTGACCGCCCCTTTTGAACTTTTGTGCGTGTAAACATGGCTGAGGCAGAAAGGTTAAAAACGCAGAGTGGAGGGAATAAGGAGCTCATTGTGTCGGTGTCTGACCTTTTGGAGAGGACTTCACTCAGTGTGTGCATTACTGAGTCTGCATATGTCCGTATCTGTTCATGTATAGCTGAACGAATGACACTCAGTGGTGCAGCTTTGTTGAATGCCAAATGCACTGACACCCCATGAATGCCACAGTGTCACAAGTTGAGGTGTAAAAGAGATTGATACAGCATGAGGTCATGTCTGGTTTGTGAGGCCATGTCCACTTGGGTCGGACATTTGCCTCTTGTTTTCTCTTTCTCACCAAAAAAATAAAATATATATATATATATATATATATATATATATATATATTTTTTTTTTTTTTTTTTTTTTTTTTTACTTTCTCCATCTACCCCTCTGTTATTCCCATCACAGAACAGATTGGGTTCATTATAAACTTTACATAAGCTTCGTTTTTCAAACACTAATCCATATGATCTTGAGTTTTGTGTCTCCATTTAAACAGGAGATTTTACTCAGACACAGCCAACTCAGCGTTCATGTCCATAAGCTCAGCTACTTTTATAATGTAGTTTTTGATTGTTTTGGGTTAGAGTCCCACTGAAAAGTGGCAGGTCAAGTCAGTTGGACTTGACCAGGGTGTTTGTCACCAGTTCAGTGGCAAACACCCCGCTGGTTAAAATTTAACACAGGTGTACAAGCAACTGGAAGATAGATTTGCAAAGGCCTGATCTGCAACAAGACACACCATCAAAACTGTTGACCTGATGTGACCCCTATTGCAATTTTCAAAGTCAGTTTTTCAAATTGGGTTTCAGGTATCATGTTTCTGTTGGGTCTTGCACACCCTCAGAGTGGCTGGTATAGATCTTATGTGGTTGTATTTTACCCTGCTGATTCCCTCTGCTTGCTTGCATTGTTATTGCTCTGATTACATCCAGATCATGTGCCCACATGATTTCTGTGATGTCGTGAAGGGGACATACGATATGTTAGAACCAGATAATGTAATGGCTGGTTTTCATTTGTTCACGTAAATACATAACATGAAATTTTCTTTTCACTCCCATGATTTCCAACAGTTTATAATTACAATGTCATGAATACATGAAACTTAGAAGGTAAGGCAAGATTTTAAGTTAATTCGTTTTGGAATATGTATTTTATATCTAAATGTCTCACGTTCCCCCCTGAGACACATTTGAATGAAAGTTGGTATCATCATTTAACAATATTATCAGTGGGAAACAGAGCAATTCAGTAAGCCCTCAAATTCTTCTTCTTCTTCTTCTTCTTCTTCTTCTTCTTATTGGTAATAATAATACTAACAATCTTTTAAACCAAAGTTTTTATTTTAGAGAATTCTAATTGCTGTAATACTGCAAAAATCATTACCACTGCACATTATGATTTCATTTTGTAGTCAGTACACATTTTGGCTAGAAAGTAGATAAATATGTGCAGTTTACCCTCTCTGTGTCACTTCTAGTTACAAGTACATCAAAATGATTTGCCTGTTCTGTGTCATACATCAATGAGCAATGTAAGTAAAAAGATTTCCAGGTCTGAGTGAGAGAGTGACAGGTCTACATTCAGACCTCTCACTAAGACACTCTGTCAGTGATGTTGAAGTCCTGTTTTAAAGTTTAAGTTTGATCAAAAAACTGGAGAGGTACTGTATTACCTTTAGGTTTTATTGTGCCAAGGACATTATGTTTTTAAAGGTAAGACACTAGCCAACTAATGTAAAATAAAAAAAAATAAAAAATAGAAGTTGTCAAACATTGTGAAGTGATGAAGGTCGAGCAGATTGATGCACCAAGGCTTTGATGAAATGATTCATGTCGAGCAAGGATGGAAAGTTGTGTTCATACACTTGGACAAGCTGGGCAAGCGTGTTTCCACTGGACATATTTACAAGGAGTTTTCCAGCAGGCAGACCCAGCCCTCTCTTGAGGCTTTATAGAGCGGTACACAGACTCTCCAGACTCACCTTGTAAACACCTCTGCCCCGCCTGCTAAAGAGAGGACGGGAGAGAAACCTTCCACAGAGTCCAAACAATGTGGGCTGTGGCCAAATACGTTGCTCCAGTTACTACACACTTGAGTGTCATTCTGCATGAATAGACTGGAATGCTGTTTGCAGTCAGGGGACTAGTTATGAAGAAAATTTTTAGCCCTAAACTCAGTTTATTCTCAGGACAGAATACGTTCAATCCATATTTACTGCATGTGTGTGTCTTTGTGTGTTCTGGCTGAGCTGAGGACATTGGTAATTGTCTCATTATTTGGCTTCAGCTTTGTCATTTAAGTGGGAATGTAGGTCACACACGCAGAGTGTATTCAAATGGCCGAGTTACTTTGAACAGTAAGGACAATTCATTCTGTCCTCTCGGCCACTGTGCCTGCTGTGTAGTGGAAGACAAAGACACACACATACTCTCTTGTGCTTGGTGTTTTTCAGATTTTTTTAGAAGGTCTGCACTTTTAAAAATGTGTGTTTTAGGTGATTCTTTTTCAGCATTCCAACAAGCGTTACTGCACAAATTCCCAATATTTGAAATATTTCTCTGTCAGCCTACATGAAAACACTGAAAACCTCCACCTCATTTACATTTTTTCTTTCATTTCAGTTCACCTTCAAAGTCCAAACCTTGGGTTCCCTCTCGCTGGCCTGGGTGGGAGATGGATCAGGGGTGAGCTATTTAGGTCCAACAGTATATGATTGTGAATTAAAAAAAAAAAAAAAAAAAATCTTTTTTTGTTTGAATTATTGTCTTTTCTCCCAGGTACTGCTGGTTCTGACAACATTTCAGGTGCCACTGCTCATGATGCGCTTCGGTCAATCCAACCTCTACAGGAGGTGAGAGCCACTAAATGGAAATCAACAGTATATGCCACAACTGTGTTTTGAGTATCTAACTGTAACTTTGTCTCTGTGTCAGTGAAGACTACGGGAAGACCTTTAAAGATGTGACTCCCCTCATCAACCACACCTTCATTCAGACTGAGTTTGGTATCGCCGTTAGTCCTGACCACTCTGGGAAGGTAAGCCATTTGGGGAAGAACTATTGTGTTTTCCTTTTTTCTATCTGAACACACTAAACCATGAAACTCCTCTCTGGTGTTTCCCCCAAAGCTCCTCCATTGTTTACTCTCTGTGATGGTTCCAGGTGATTCTGACTGGTGATGTCTCAGAGATCGGGGGGTTTCGACTATTTCGCTCTCAGGACTTTGGCCTCACCTTTGTATCAACTGATCTGCCGTTTGAGCCCCTTATTCAGATGCTGTACAACCCTGGAGACTGCAACACACTCCTGACACTCAGTATCACGGTACCATCATTAAGTTCTGTAGATCTAACCTATACTCAGACGCAGATGAGACTTGAAGTACAGAAACATAAACTAAATCTACCTGCCTCTCCAAATTGCATGCTGGACTTTGCACTATTTTCGACAGCTAAATTCTCAATTTAATGTGCATGAATACATCAATAGTCAATAGATGTTTTGTTTTTTAACTGACTCTATTTTTCCCTTCCAGTTGGAGCTGTGGCTGTCTGAGGACTTTGGTGCCACCTGGAGGAAGATCCATGACAGTGTGTGTTTGGTCAGATGGTAAGAATGGACAGTTTTGTATTAAAGGATAGTATATAGGATAAAGTAGTTTTGAACTGTGACGCTGCTGTTTGCATTAAACTTTAAACGTATCCCCTCACCCTTCCCTGTACAAGTGTGAAGGAGAACCCACAGTGGCCTTCAGGTGCTTTTGTTTGTCCGTTTTCTGCTACTGTAGAAACATGGCAGGGCATCATAGCTCCATGTAGAAGATTCACTCTGTTTACATATGAAAGGCTCATTCTCAGCCAATGAAAACATTCAGGTGATAATACACTACCAACATCATTATCACCAATATGATATCCAACTTCTTCCATACTCACTTGTGTTATAAATTAAAATCATGCAAGATGCAGGGTAATGTAAACGAACATGCTTGCATGTGACAGCTCTGTGGCCACTGAGGGGCGTTCTTGTGAAAACAGGTTGGGTTGTGCTGGACACGTATTTTAGTATCGATTAGCTCTTTGTAATGAATTAACATTACCAAGGTTCAGTAAGAAGTAGATAGTGTAAAAATGGAACACTCTTTAGTCAGATATTTTACATTGTTGATAATCAATTACAGCTTCTGTTTCTCTAAACCACACGTTAGTCCTACTAGCTAGTAGAGAAGTCATTTTATGATCTATTCACCAAACCAAAAGAATTAATTAAATATATGTCTGGGTAATGGAAAATTTGAAGACCCTCTCCTTCTCCTTCCAAGAGTGTCCCTTTAGCTAAAGGAGAAAAATGTTTCCCTTGCAGACCCCACCCTCTTCTTATAATTTTATTACAGTTCCTTTAAATTTTTGCTCAACTTCTTGCTACATTTTCTTCGAAATCAGTCATCTATATGGGACTGGTTTATAGTGGGGAAAAAACAAATGAAAGGGGGACACAACCTGTCCTCGCTGGCTACATGTGCATCTTTGTTCTTATTGTTTGTCCATTGGTATTATTCCAGCTGTCTTTCTCACCGCAGTTTAGATCACTCTCCTGACTCTGGTTTCATTTGAGCACCAGAGTTCAGACGAGGTTGTGGTGTCAGCCTGTGGTTGTTAGCGCTGCATTGTGGGAACATTGTTATAGCTCTTCGTGGCCACAGCTGTCATTTAAGCCTGAGCTGAAATTGACTGCAGAGTGTAGAAGCTGAAGCTGCTGTCAGAGTGAATCATGAGTCAGCAACAGCATTCTTATTCAGCCCGCAGTCCTTGAGCCAGCAGTATCTATGCAGTGTGAAAACCTCCATCCCCTTTGGCAGCAAACAAAGCCATAGAGAGTGCTTGGAGTGCGGCCCAGGGGTCGATGTGAGCTTCACTTCCACAGCACTTAAAAGAAACCGCAACCCTAATCTGTGATCTCTACAAATTCCAAAAGGGGATTTTCATTTGAACTCAGACAACTTTCTAATGTTAAAAGTGTTCATTCTGTTTCTTTTTCTCACATACAGGGGTCCAAAGAACAAGATCTATTTTACAACAAACTACAATGGATCATGCAGTAAGTGAAGCCAGTATAGGACATATACATATGTAAAATGGAGTTAAACACATCCAGTAATACCACTTTCTCTCTGTCAGAGGATAAAGGAATGTTAGAGTTATGGAAAACTGCAGACTACGGTCGAAGTTTCCAGACCATTGCAACAAGAGTTTACTCCTTTGTATTGGGAGGAAGATTTGTTTTTGCTTCCATCATGACTGGCACGGTATGTGGATCTGAATGCCTCCTTCTTCAGCTTTGGTATTTAAAGGAGAAACATGTTAATGCCAGGTGTATTATGCCTTGCTATCAGATCAGCTAGATGAGCTGGAGATAATATGACGTATCTGTCATATCTTCCACGTTGTTAGTTTTTTTTTTGTTTTTTTTTTAACTTGAACTTAAAATCTTTTCTGTTTTGTTAAATATAATAAGTGAATAGAAGAATATTCTTCCATATTTACATCAAAATTTTTAAGTTTTAAGGGAGCAGGTATTACAACATTGTATGCTAAACTCTGTGTGTGTGTGTGTGTGTGTGTGTGTGTGTGTGTGTGTGTGTGCGCGCGCGTGTGTGTGTCTTAGGGAACAGAGCGTATGATCCACGTGTCAGTGGATGGAGGTGAGGTTTGGAACATGGCTCAGCTTCCTACAGTCAACCATGAGCAGTTCTACTCCATCCTATCTGCCAATCAGGACATGATCTTCATGCATGTGGACGACCCTGGAGGTCAGAAAAAGTAGTCCTGCTGATAGTGAAGAGTGATGTGGATAATAATGATGGTGACAGTGTTGGAAGTTACTGATGATTAATGAGGATGTTAACAAAAACTTTACAGCTACAGAGAGTTTGTAACAAAGCTAAATCCAAACCTGTGCGCGTGTGTGTCTGTGTGTTCATTTGGAGCAGACTCTGGTGTTGGAACCATATATGTGTCCGATGACAGAGGAACTGTGTTCTCCAAGTCTCTCGAGCGCCATCTCTACACAACCACAGGAAGTGAGACTGACTTCACTGCCATTACGTCACTCAGGGGTGTCTACATGACCAGTGCACTAGCAGAAGGTTTGTCATCGTGTATTGAAGAACAAGCATCTGGATGTTTTTACAACCGCTATTACCGCTACCCAAATTCAGATCTTAATCCTTTAATGGACCATTAAGAAGCAGTAGACCAAACATAAAAGTAAGTTGATAAGATTAAATCTACACCTGCATAGATTCCTTATCTTTAAAACGCTCATATTTATTTAAGACAATTTTATTATCATTGTAATTAAAGAGTAAAAGGAATTTATGAAAGGATTTGTAAAAAAGTTAAGGCAAGTTGTAATATATTGTTTCCAGTCTATGATCTGATAGTGATAGTAAGCAGAGTTCATTTGCAGATGGTGCAGTGGAAACAGTAATCACCTTTGACCAGGGAGCAAGGTGGCAAACACTTCGCAGACCACAGAACAGCCACTGTGACACCGAGACCTCTACAAACAGGCCAAACAGAGTAAGAAAAAGATAAAGACATTTATGTTTATGTTATGTTATGCTCAGGTTTTTGCATATTTAATCATTTTTCCAGATATCATACAGAAGTGGATAAAACTGCATATTTTGGAGAATTTTTTTCAAATTTATAAAAAACATCAAAAACTGAAAACGCACCTCCATCTGTTTTCAGGCATATATGTGCAGCAGTAACACCTTGAGGCGATTTTACTGATACAATCGTTCACAAAGACTCGGAGATTAACTACACTTGGATTTTTAGACTGATGAACTGATTTTGGTGTTAAAGTTCAAAGGTTAAGGTCACTATGACCCCATGTGACTCAAGAGTCTATATGCTAATTAGGATAAAATACACTTTCAACCTTTTATTGAAATCCTTCCGAGTCCACTACACAGATAATGTGTATGGACATAGAGGTAAAGTATAACTTCACTGTATTGTGTGTATGCCTCTGTAGTGAGGATGTGACTTTGTACTAATATCCCCCTCATTGCTGTGCCTTTACAGTGCAGACTCCACATCCATGCCTCCTACAGCACCACTATGAAGATGAACGTTCCCATGTTGCCTCTCTCACAGCCCAATGCTGTGGGCCTCATTCTGGCCCATGGTATAACAGACAAACACACAAACATGAATATCTCTTGAAACATTTTCATTTTACCTTACTGTAAAATATCTCGTAACACCTTGTTCCTCCCTTTTCCTAGGCAGTGTAGGAGATGCAGAGTCAGCTCTCTCCCCTGATGTGTATGTGTCTGATGATGGTGGCTATTCGTGGCTGTTGGCCCTCAGGGGCCCTCATCATTATGCTATCCTGGACTCTGGAGGCCTGCTTGTGGCTGTGGAGCACACCACCTTTCCTGTCAACCAAATCAAGTGAGGATAAGATATTATAGCCTATATAGTCATATTAAATGGCCCTGTGATGGTGTGAGCTGGGATTGGCTCCAGCACCCCCCGCGACCCAGAAACGGAGAAGCGGTCGAAGATGAAGATGAATCATATTAAATGATTTCTTTAGAAGTTCCTATTTGTTTTGCTTTATTGACCCTCTTCGACGTCCCATTTCTTCTGCCCGCATCCTTCAGGTTTTCAACAGATGAGGGCCAGTGTTGGCACACTTACAACTTCACCGGTGACCCGCTTCACTTTAGCGGTATGGACAGTGAGCCCGGCTCTCGCTCCATGAATGTCAGCCTATGGGGCTATAGGAACGACTTCAGTAAATGGGTGGTGATCACCATAGACTTCAGGAAGCTCCTAACAAGGGACTGTGAGTATGTGGGGGAAGAGGACTATTGGTTGTGGCAAATGTTTAACCTCTAGACTTATGAGTGCATGTGTATGCATGCAGGCACCGAAGGGGACTATGTACACTGGCTGGCTCACTCTGCAGATCCCAATGGATCCAATGACGGCTGTGTGCTGGGTTATAAGGAGACCTTCTTGCGCCTGAGGAAAGACTCAGTCTGCTGGAATGGGAGGGGCTATGGCGTCACTAAGAAGCCATCCCCTTGTCCATGTACACCGGATGATTATCACTGGTATGTCCTTGTACTCTGAGATCAGTCTGAATTTAGGCTGACCAAAAGCTTTACTAAACCCTACACACAGATGTTAGCTATGTGAAAAAACAAACAGAACTACGTCAATTCTTATTTTACTGATTTGGAGACACTCATTTCCTTTTTTTTTTCTAATACCTTCAAATGTTTCCATGTTCAGACTGATCTCGATCTTTTCCTTTCAGTGACTTTGGATATTACCGACCAGAGAACAGCTCAGACTGTGTGGAGCAGGAGGAGCTGAAGGGCCGTCCTCTGGAGTTCTGTTTAAATGGAACCACCGAGCAGCTCCAGACCAGCGGGTGAGGATGTCTGTCTTCTGCGTTTTGCATAGATATTTCCAGCTGTGGTTACAAAGCCCAGAAGTTCACATCTTGAATGTACCAGAGATACAAAGTACTGTATGTTCCCATCTCTACTTCCATGTTTTCCTTCCTGGGTGCTTTTCATTAAAATTTTGTCTTAACTTTCTCTATCTCTCTCTCTCTCTTTTGCGCTCTCTATTCATCCATCCAAGCTACCGCAAGATTCCAGGAGACCAATGCGAGGGGGGTTTCCAGCCAGACAGGAAGGAGACCAACCTGAGGAAAATGTGCACCAGCAACGCTCTTTATCCAAACTCTCTGGTCAGTTCTGCTCAGGCTAAGAAAGTTTCATCCAAGATCTGATCAGCACATACGGTGGAAATGGGCGATCTAAAAGAGCATTGACATGCATCATGTTTCTCATCTAATATACTGATGACAGTGATACAGTGTTTCAGGGTTAATGTCAGTGATACAGTATTTGTAAATGATGCCCAACCATCCCAAATCATCCAGCAGACTTAGAGTTGAAATAAATAAGCACTTAAAAAACCCTTTGCCCTTTCAGTGATTCTGCGTTTCTTCTGCACATTTTTCGCTCTCTCTGTTTCTGTGATTCATTAACAGACTGAGACCGGTTCACCAAATGCTGCTGTCATAGTGATGGTTGTCATAGCGATTCTTTTGACAAGTGCTGTCGCAGGTGTTTGGCTGGTCAAGAAATATGTCTGTGGAGGACGGTCAGTGAACAGAGATTTCTTCCTTCCACACAAATGCCAGTAATCACAGCATAATATTTCTCCTCTGTTGGCGTCTGATATGCTCCTGTGGCCTCATCAGGTTCCTGGTACACCGATACTCCGTAATGAGGGAGCATGTTGAGGCTAATAAGATCGAAGGAGTGGATGATGTTGACACTCACTACATGGAGACAGGAAAAGCACAGTACAATGAAGATTCAGATCAGGTATGTAAAGATATCGTCAAAATGATCAACTGTGATTATTAAGACTTTGTGATTAACTGTTAACCGAAGTGTACTGTTTGTCTCCTCATAGGACCTCTTAGAATAAGGCTCCTCAAGACTAAATTTAACGCAGTCTTTCACGATGCCTGGGGACTCCTGTTGCTCCCACATGCTGATTAACATCTGCTTCTCACTTCTCGCTATCCCCTGGTGGCTGGAGGACTTAGCCGCAGCAGGGTGACTTTTCATGCTGTTTCCTCATACCAGTTGAGATTCTCACAAAAAGGCAAACTGGTGGTTTGGGGAGGGATAAACCGAGTGCAGAACAGATAAAAGCCTCTGGGTTCCCTGGAGAGCTTTTGTTGTTTCTGTCACAAAGAATTCTGTAAAGGCTGCTGAGTCTGAATATATGCTCTGTATGTCCCCTTTCATACTGACCTGAGAAGTGATGGCCTTTCATATCGTGATGCAATGCAGAAGCACAATAGAACTTGGATATTTTGCCTGGATATACAGGTGTACTGAAAAGTTTTATTAAGCGTTAGAGAACAGCCAAGCAACCGAAAATTATTGTCAGTATTTTAGCTTGGAGGTGCTGTCTGCTGTCAGCTAAGATGCTTTTATACTCAGCAAATTTTAATTTTAAAGATATAAGGCTGTTGCACATGACTGGCAATTTTAACATTCATTTTGTCAGTTTCACCAGCCGCCAAAATGAGGCCAAGGCAACTCGTTATTTACTTTTCACAAATCATTTTTTAGATATTAGCTGTAAAAACTTACCAATATTGATAGATACCTATCTTTCATACACTGATGGCTTCTTTTAAAAAAATAAAACAGTGATGACAGTAATAACTGATTAATAAAGGTAAATTATTCTTATTACATATCCCTTGATTAACATTAGATAACATTTAATCATTTAAATATTTTATTTTAGTCTAATATCATCTATATCACAATTTTAGCTTTTATCATTTTAATTTCTCTTAAACAATTTAAATTGTTAGAGAAGTCAGTATAAAATGCAATAGTAACCAAAGGATAAAATGAATACAAATACAAACTGACTAGAATTCCTTGCTTCAGAACTCCCTGAAAATGTTTTAGCAACAAGATAAATTATATAAACTAACAAGAAGAAAAAAGAATGAGTCACTTGTTCCTAACAGATGGTAGGCTAGTTTTTAGTGTGAAGTGAAACTTTTGGAATAAATGTTAAGAGCTATTATTGTGAGGACATGAAATGTAAAGTGCAGCTTCATACAGTCAATATCTTCTATTCCCCTGTATGTGTGGTGAAATTGAAAGACTTGAATTATTGCCAAAGCACTTTTATTGTTTACTTGCGTAATTTTAAAGGTGAGGCTACAGAGGTGAAAATAAACTGTATCCCAGCATTACATTACAGTACAAACATTAATGCAAGCAAACTTTCTTTACTTGAAATTTCTGATGTCTTTTCTCAGCTGGATGCAGAAACACATTGTTGTGTTATTCTTTTGTTTTTATACCAATAGCAATAATTTGTTTAATGATCTAAGTTCAGGTACAGGCATGGTTATCAAGTAGAGGGCATACTGTTGTTTGCCAGTTACCAATATAACAAATGCTAATCCATAATCAGCTAATTATTAAAAGTATAAACATCCCCAGGAATGATATACTCATAACTACCTTTAAATGTGACTATTAGCCTCCATTTGTAGCATTTTGCTGTTGTGTTGCATCCAAAATAAATAATATCAAAGATATTACAAAATGTACACAATAACAGAACAAATTGTCAGTTTAATGTATGTGGTTGCCACAAAGAAGTTTGCTCATTCTTTACTCATTATTTACCTTTAGATGAGATATGGACTGGATACCATTTCTACTATCTGCAATATAAGAACGCCAACTTTTGACATGTGCCTGGCTCATGACCAATATGTGTCCTTTCTAGCAAAGGCAATAATATCCCAGCGAATAAGCTATTGTAATAAGCTCGCCTAATGTAGAGGCATATTCTCAAGGAATGTCATGTGGAAAACTCATATGCTTGATGCTTCTTTATTTACGCAACCGTCAGTAAGAACAAACCCAGCTGTTTCCTGGATTCAATGACTCATTTTTGCACTGTATCTTCAGATCTGTGAAAAAGTTGCATTTTTTTTCCTCCTTGTACATCATATTTTTTTGTAAAATACTAGGGCCATGAGTTATCATCGTTCCATTTTCGTTTTCTTGACTGTTTGTCTGGACATCAGAGATCAATATCTCTGAATAAACTATTCTGTAGCACAGATGTTTTATTACAGTGCATTTATTGACTGAAATAACACTATCTCATTTACAACACTTTGGACTGTTTTGGTGTTTTTAATGTATTTTAATTTTCTTCACAGCTGGAATGATACTAGAATCTGAAGTTTTTCACTTGATCCAACTGGCTGATATACTGCCTGTTTAACCATGAAGCTACATGTTTAATCATAGATGATTTACATAGCATATTATTTAATGAAAATGTAATAAAGGGAATTTCTGAAATAAATATTAGCTAGGAACTTTTTAGCTTTAATGGAAAAATAGCCTAAGATATCCTCATTGGGGTCAAAGGAGCATTAATTGTGAATACCAGACTTTTTAAATTCAAAAGTGTGTTTTAGTTGTTAATGTCTTGAATGTTTGAGTTTTGCTGTACAGAGAGAAGTTTGTCAATAGATCATTGATTTTAAATGAATTTGCTGAAAGTTACTCTTTGTCCTGATCATGACCTGAAACCTTTACGGGGACACACACTCACACAGTGGAAATGGTCTTAGTGATTTGGGAAACATATTGTGTATTGTAATGAAGAATTGTTGCATATTTTTGAATTGATTTGCATATTCTTAATAAGGGAGGAGTGTCAGGGTCAAATAATTATTAACTAGGCAATTGTTGTTGTTGTTTTTTTTTCATTAATAACCATATCCAATGGGATTTTCTATAGGCTACATATAACTATCTAAATTCCGACAGCAGAGTATTTTTATATATTTTGTAACATGTGTGAGCGGATCTCTTGTTAAACAGGAGAAGTAAATTACAGGCCTGTTAAACTGTTTACACGCAATACTTGTAACCAAGCAGTAATGTGATCCCTGCCCCGGTGCTCAGTGTGGAGGCCCACTTTTGTGTGTCACTATCACTAGGGGGCAACACACACACACACAGATACACACTGGGCCCGTGTGGCAGCGCATCCGGAACTTGTGTAACCATATTCATCATCGTTTTTGAATCTGTAGTTCAGCTAGCTGTGTAGTTAGCCGTAGCTGGAGTTGGGTGTTTCTCGGCCGTGTATCTTTACGGGATGTGGTGCTGTTGAGGCAGCAGGCCGTTCCGGACCATGTAGCAGCGGCCCAGCAATGACTTCTCCTCCCGGCCAGCTGCTCTCTCTCCGCGCTCACTTTTTGTGGCGTTAGCACCCGAAGCTAAGCTAACCGAGCTAACCGCAGCTAGCGCGCTTGCTAACGCCAACGGTCCGCCACCTGCCGAAGTTGGAGGCATGGTCCGGCTCACAGGGCCCTAGCTGGGAGGACCGGGACCGGGACGGGTTGGTTTACCTCAGGTTAGCTCGGATATGCGCTTTTTACCAGGCCAAGAATACGTGCTGTGGAGAAATGAAAGTAATAGTGGTTGTGGTGTAAGGACACCTGGAGCAGTTTTTTTTTCTTCTGTCGCAGTCTGCTCAGCTTCAGATAGACTAGGCCTACTGCCACTACCATACATTTAAGTCATTTTAGTCTCATTAAACCGTGTTAATGTTTCCAGGCAATAAACAACTAACATTGCCGTGTTAGGATCGCAGATATTGGTGTTTTACATAATGAGGAAGTCGTTAGAGCATTATGGCGCTCGGGGAATTTGACGGTTAGTTTGTAATAAACTCTCATATTTGTTTCTCAGACTTTGTCGCTTACTATGAGCTCCCTGTCAGCCCAGCCTCCGGCATCCAGCTCATCATGCAGGACACTACCTGGAGAGGGAAATCAGGTACAGCTGAATAAACACTATATCACCTGCTGTGCCTAAACAAATGTCCAGGATTGGGGTAATAAGTTATATTGGATGATAATCAATAGTTTTGGTTTTTCCCCTCCACAGGTGCAACCAAAGGCCCCTCTCCTGCAGATTCTGCGTGTGGCCGGAGCCCAGGAAGAAATCTTCACACTCAAAGAGGTGAAATGTGCAGCATGTTTCACTGGCTTCTTAAAATGTTACCATCGAGATTGTTCATTCATCTCTTGTAGGCGAAGGTCTGGTTTGTAGAGCCCCTTGTGATGTTTAATGCCCAGTGTTATATGTAGGTGATGCACTACCTGGGTCAGTACATCATGGGGAAGCAACTGTATGACAAACAGCGGCAGCACATCGTGCATTGCCAGGATGACCCATTGGGAGAGCTGCTGGAAGTGGACAGCTTTTCTGTCAAAAATCCAAGGTATTCACTCACTGAAAGTCTCCATTCAAACTTGTATATCTAAGATAAAGAAGCACATCCTAAGATCTCATATTGTCGTCTTCACAGCCCGGTGTATGAAATGCTGAAGAAATACTTGGTTGTGCTTGATTGTACTGGTAAGTGACGCTGACATTTGATGCTTTATTACATTCTTGATGTTTTTCAAACTGTGTTTTTGTCAAGGGGCATCTTAAAAGAGCATGCAATTTGTGAAAATACTTTTTACAGTTGCTACATTGTAAATTTATGGTGACTTGAAATTCAACTTTCTTCTTCCTCTTCCCCTCGATGGAGTTAGTAATTCATTTGCATCTTGACCCATGGTATGTTTTGAGGGATGACTGCTTTGAATATAGTCTTCCTGCTATATCCAGACGTCATCTTTCTTGTTTGCATCTACTGTGAGTGCTTGGGAGAGTTTGCATCTAATGTGGGGATTCTAATCTGGACCAGAAGAACAGCAGTGTCCTGTTGAGCTACAGATCAAGGCCTTAGTGAGAAAGTGTGTCATGCTATAATTAAAGGGTGGGGGTGTCTTTTTTCTGTTACTGTGTTTTATCTGAAATGCAGACGCTGCAGAGAATCTTTCTGTGGGCCGTGAATGTGTAGAGGGCGGAGTGGAGGATCGTGGTCAGGTAAAGCTGAAGCATGGTGCTCAGAAGAAACAGAGGCTCCCAGCCCTTCCTGCCTCATTACATACAAAATGTGTGACTACATAGGGACAGGTCCAGCAGAATCTGTGCAAAGCAGATAGAAATCATTATGTGTTTTGATGTAAAGGGTCTACTCACCCCATAGTGCTGGACTGAGACCAGTGGGCCTCAGTGTAACACGTCACAAGAGTTTGTCTTAAGGGCTCCACCTGTGTGTTTGTGTGTAATGAGGAAGGTGGGTTGGTTCGTGCTGCTGTCTTCGTTAGTGTGCATTTGTACAGAGTGGCACCGTCTCTGTACAACCCCATCCCTGGTTTGGTCTGGTAGTTGTTTTCGCAGTCTTTTGTGATCCGCCAGCTCCACCCAGTGGATGGGGGGGCAGAGTCACTGTCTCTGTCTGTCTCAGAGTTCTCTTCTCTGCAAATTGGAGGATCACAGCTTCTGATCAGCCACAGGGCCTAATGACTACCCTAAACCTCTTCACCCGTCTCCATGTCCCTACACCCTTCTCTCCAATTTCCTCCTAAAAGTGTTCTCTTAACACAAATCAGGTACAGTCAGGCCTGATAAATCAAAAGAGTTAATACATTTCTAATTGCTGCATGTGTTAAATCCATTTCATGAAGCTGTAAAATCTGAGTGCTGATCTTTCAATATGTTCTTTAAAAATATCTGGTATCAGACACAATGAATAGTTATTGAGCTGTAGACTGTAGATCCCCTCTCAATTTCCATTTGTCTCTTTCCTCTGTGTGAAAACACCATATTTTAGAGTTGAGAAAACATTTACTGATGTATGTCAGATTGTCTGTATGGGTTTTCTTGCCATCAGATTTAAGAATATGTCACTAAATAAATAATCCCAAAATGAGTTGGCACATACTACCTAATATAACTGCTCTGTTTTTTGTTTTTTTGTTTTTTTGTTTTTTTAGTTTTACTTACTAGTTTCATCATTCTATCTATAAACTGCCTTTTTTGTCTGCCCTTTCTTGAGGGGTTTCTCCCCCCCTCTACGCAGTTCCACTCCCCCTTATTATCTCCTAAATTTATTTTGAACTGTCCCCCCACTTGCCCTTATCCTAATTGCCCTAATGCCATCCTCCGTGAACCACCACTCCACTCCCAGAGGCCATCTTGAAAAGGAGCTGTGAGTCCTCCAAGTACCCAGTCATTGCTCTGTGTTCTAATTTTTATCCTTCGTATCTTCTGTAGATGTGTGGAGCTGTGGTCAAAGCAGGACTGGAGGCTGGCAGTGATGGGCCTCTCCTGCAGACCCCTTCCCAGAGACGACCTCGGGAGCCAGATGATGGTAAACAGTGATATGCTCAGAAATACACTTAGGACCAGACCTCTTCAAAATGCTGAATTTAACTGTTCAAAAATGTCCTCAGATTCCCTGGAAGGCCTGCCACGCTCAGCCTGCAAACGGCCCAAACTGGATGTTACTCTGGATGACTGGGACCTCTCTGGCCTGCCCTGGTGGTTTCTGGGTAATCTCCGTAGTAACTACAGCCGCAAGAGCAACGGCTCCACTGACATCCACACAAACCAAGTAAGAAACATTATGTGTTGTCAGTAAGTGTAATAAACATAAATAAACAGCTACTGTGCTCATTTGGGAGTTTTTAACGTTTAAAAAAACCAAACAGACATAATTCCACTGCATAAATTTGACTTTAACAGTGGTGGTCTGACTGATGTGTCAGCTGTCTCCTGCACAGGAGGAGGACACTGCCATTGTCTCGGATACCACAGACGACCTTTGGTTCCTAACTGAGGGTGAGAGTGAACAGGTGAGCGTGGAGATGAAAGAAGCTGTCCTGGAAGAAGGCAGTGGAGGAGAAGGTGAGGCCCCACCTGAGGATGATGATGGCGGAGGGAAGGAGGAGAAAGCAGATCGAGAGGTAGGACTTTGTTTTAAGAATTTTTCCTAACTGGTTCTGCTCATGCTCAAGTCAACCAATAGACACTTTTTTGTACAGTGTATGTTTAGGTAATTTCAGACAGGTACCGATGATTAGTTGATATGTCTGTTCTGAGTACAGTGAAGATAATATGGTCAGGTGTCTGTGTTTAGATGCAGGAGGACCCAGATGAGGACTCCCAGTGTCTAAGTGATGACACAGATACAGAAATTTCTACACAGGTTTGTACCCCTGTACATCATTGGAGGTGTTGGTAGTTGAAGATTAAAGCTTCAAAAATGATGACTTTTGATTTTGTGTTAACGTTTTCACTCAGGATTCATGGCAGTGCACAGAGTGCAGGAAGTACAATAACCCTCTACAGAGGTACTGCGTTCGCTGCTGGGCACTGCGTAAGAACTGGTATAAGGATGTCCCTCGACTCGCCCATTCCCTTTCTGTTCCTGACATCCCAGCATGCAGCTCCCTCACCACCCATGATGAGGAAGATGACAGCGACACAGGCATTGATGTCCCAGACTGCAGTAGGACAGTGTCCGACCCTGTTGTCTTGCCCTCTCACTCCACTGCTGAACGGCCACTGCCCACAATGGTTATGGGAAAAGGCAAGGGGCCTCGGCCCATGGGTTTCCACAGGGAGGAGCAGCTCTCAGGAGAGGAGAGTCAGGAAAATCTGGGTATGGAGGTTGAAGAAGTTAGGCCTGAGGCACTGATGGAGCCGTGCAAGCTCTGTCGAGTGCGACCACGCAATGGAAATATAATACATGGACGTACAGCTCACCTGCTAACGTGCTTCCCATGTGCAAGGAGGTTACATAAGTTCCAGGCCCCTTGTCCAGGATGTGGAAAGATCATTCAAAAAGTTATTAAGATATTTATCCTCTGAAATTATTTCACTAAGTCAGACACAGACACTCTCCTTCACTTTCACTCTCTCACTGTCTCGCACACAGATTCAGTTCTTAGGACCCACACATCCAAAACTAATTTGACCGTATGGCTGCATGTACTCTGGTACACAAGCACACATACACACACACTAATGTGCACCTTACCCTTAAACCTACACATACTCAGACACAAAGAAAGCACTTGGTGAAGAATGTTCCTGGCTGCATGGTTTATTTTGCTTCTCACTGCCTCTTATTGTTAGATAAACTTTGTCATAAAAGTTTGTCATACCAAATGTTTCCTCATGCCACATTTGAATAAGGGACATTCAAAGGCAGGAGTATTTATTTATTTATTGGAGGAACTCAAAGAAATGCACAGTTTGTGTGGACTATTATTTGAATTCATGAAGGCTTCTCATTTTTTGGGGTGTGTGAATTTTTCTTTTGGGTTTTTGTGCCATTTATTTAAAAAAAAAAAAAAAATCTAGTATTGCTTGCCCTAGTTTTATCAGCTTCGCCATAGATGCACTTCAATAATCACCCGGATTGAAATATGCAAGTATATAACTACAAGATTTTGTCTTTAAGCAGTCTCTGGGCTATTTTGTTCTTGTTTATTTGACCCTTTTTGCTTCCCATTAGGTAATCTGGCTCTGGGGCTTGAGTTATGAAGATGAAACTGGTGATTGATTCTTAAAAACCACAAATGCATATTTCAACCGCTTCAACTCAGTGAACATATCCTTTAAGGCATTTTCTTTTCAAAATTGTGCCCTCTTAGCTAAAGTGAATGTAATGTAGAATACAACTGTGGTAGCTTAAGTCCTGTTTCTCATTATAACCTTAAGCTGCTTGAGAATGCACAGCTGAAGTATTTACTGTAGTTTTCTCTCGAGGTAATAATTTGATGTTTATGTATTGAATATTTACAATTGCCAAGCTTATTATGACGGTAATGCCCGCAGGAAGTTATGCCACACAAAAGTATAACATATATGACAATGTTTAGTTATGTCATAATGATATATGTATATGTATAAATCTTTAATCTTTAAATGTTATTCAGAAAGGATACTGTAATCCTTTTCCTGAGCTAATGGTGACTGATAAATCCTTGTATATTTTGTATTTAATTTATTTATGATTTTGTTTTGTTTTGGGGCAACCCTCATTAATGAAACTAAACTGAGAAAGGCTGCACTTGTTATTGCAAAGCATTATTTCAAAGATAAAGAGGAAGAAAATATGCTAAGTTAAAAAAATGACAGAGCAGTACTTATTAGTAGTTATGTTCTAGATTTAAGCGTTACACTGCCAGGTAATGACTCACAATTAATTTGTATATAGTAGATTTTATTTTACATTTTTCTCCATTAAGAACAATTCAAGTGTTTTCAGTGGAGAACTTTTGAATGAAGCTGGTATTTCCTTTGAATGAATGAGCCATCTACAAATACTATAAGACATCTGGTAACTTTTACTCTCTGCTCGATGTAGAGGGAATATAAGTGGGCTTTTCTGCTCTTGACTTGTGCTCAAGCCTTCTGCCAGCAGATGGGGAGAAGTCACAATGTACAGCATATGGTACATGCTGATGCTGTATGACACGTAACTCATATGTGTAGCATGCCTCCTGTTGTGATTAGCACTGGCACTGAGCTGGTGTAGGAGCTCTATTAGCTATATAAAAGCTGTAAAAGATTTATGTAGCTTGTATTTATCACCATTGTTGTGCGCCTTGAGAAGCAGATATCTTCTAGAGAGAAACCTCATAAAAATGTCCCAATATGTATTGCGATAGCTATCCGAAGTGACACCCAATTGTTGCTATTCTTAATGTTAAGAAATGAATGTGCTAAAGGTGGTACAGTTGATATATTGTTGTTTTTTTTTTTACCGGTAATGGAATAAAATAAGTTGTTTTGTAAAGCAAAAAAGACTTGGGAGCTCACTTATTTTCTTTTTTTAATTTAGTTTGTGTTTGATGTACAGTACCCACTGCACTGTGTGAGTGTGTGTGTTTGTGTGTCTGTATGTTTTGACAGAAGAATAAGTCATTGTATGACAGGCCAGCTGTCATGTGTCCTCTCTGGCTTGATGGGGCTTCAGCACCTGCAACTCTCCTCTGCTTACTCACTGTTCTGATCCAGCTGACTGTCTGCCCTCATGCTGTTTTCTTGTTGTGAAGTGGGAGAAGCACTCTACCCTTCTACACTATATGTGGCTATAATGCTGTGGCTGTGTGACTGATGCATAAAAATACTGTGACTATTTTACCCTCGGGTGTTATTTAGATACTGATAAGCTGTAAGGGGGATATTTCCTGAGTGTGGGAAGTCCCCTGTGAAGCTTCACCTTCACAATTTGAAACCTCACAACGCTTCAGTGAGGCACCCAAGAGTCAGATAGAGGATGGTGAAAATGAATCGGCAGGCAAAAGAAATATTCAGATCATTTGTGCAAGAAAAAGTACTGATAGTCCAATTCATTTCTGCTCAAGTCCAATAATTCAGTGAAGGTACTTTCCTCCACTATGAAGCACCATATATCAGGGTGGTAGGTCTTCTGTCCTCTCTGTGACTTGGACTAAAATGCTTTCACTGGCCGTGTCTTATTTAAAAATAATAATAATAATAATAATAATGGCAGAGTGCTTTGTTTATGACGTCTCGCCCATCAGAGAACAGAGACAAAGAATGGCACACACCCCTTTTGACATGGCACCTACAGCTTGGCAGCTCTCGAATGGTGCAGCCCAGGGAGTCGTGGGGGATCTACATGTTTCCATGGCGACAGTACTTCCATCCCAACATCCCAGAATAACTTAACACATTCTCCTTTTATCCCCTATGGCGTATGCAATACTTCCTAGAGGGAAAATAGGATGGAAAAGCTCATACTCAACATTGCTCCCATATTTTTGACCATTTTTTTGATTTTATTGCTCTCACTGCCTTTCTTCCATCTTTATTCTTTTTGTTCTTGCAATGATAAAACACTTTTATAAATATACATAGTGTTTCTATGTCACTCTCTTGTTGTGTCTTTTGCATTCCTCCAGGATGGTGAGCCTCAGCCTGTTTATCCTCCTTCGCTTTCTTCTGGTCATGTCTGGAAAAGCTGAAACTGTATCTGAGTAACCAGGGCCTTTCTTCTCTCACCTCTGAGCAGACACACACATACACTTTCACACTGTTGTGTCCGACTATTTGGTCGCTCCAGAAACCAGGCCGCTAAATTTGTCCCACTGCTGACATGGGAGAAGGTCATTGGCGCCAGAGAAAAACAAAGATAGGAGGATGGAAAAAGGCAGTGAATTTCAAAATAAGGGTAGTACGAGAGGATGGAAACACAAAGGGATCAGGAACAATGAGTGTTGGAGTTGAGTTTCTCTTTTCTTGTAGCCGTAGCAGGAAACCAGATTTAAGAGATGATGCTGGGAGGCTGGACTGACGGATCAGGATATGAAACCGTCCGCTCAGATCTCACAACATCACTCTGCAGTCTTGTACACATTACTGAGCTCAGACAGAATTCAATCACTTCTCCTACGGGAGCAACGCACTGTGGTTTACATAATATCACAGTGTAAATCGCATTTAGATTCAGATACCTTTCTGATAAACTAGTGTTAAACCAGCAATGTCACAGATGTGGACACTATTTGTTTTTTTACCCAAGATGCTCTGAGAAGCTTTCAGTATCAAAGAAGCTGTGGCATTGCTGGAATATAAAGTATGTAATGCAAATTATTTTGTCGCAATGGAGCACAGGTTATTTACAGTGAATAACTTTAGTGTTACCATGTGCTACCAAGTATGTTAGTGGGAAGTGGGTTATGTATGTGGGCATGAGTATGTAAGTGTGTTTTTGTGTATGTGTGCTGGAGCCTTACAGTGGGTGGGATGCCAGTGAAGGGAAGGGCAGCGGATGGCTCAGGGGCTCAGTCCATTCCTGCGATTTAACATGACACCACTTGCACTAAGACTGCGACAGCTGCGTATGCACATGCCAACCATTCTGTTTGTTGTAGGGGATTACTCTGCGATAAAAGCCCCAGTGAGCAGCAGCATGGCTGGGCTACAGAACTACTGTTTCCCCCCCTGACTTTGAAAGCTTTCTCCAGGCCTCCAGAGCCCTGTGAAAACACAGGTGGGGCATTTGATTCTGAACAAGAATGAATGGGAGTATTCTCCTGAACATTATGTGGGCCACAATAGTGTCACATCACCTTTAGTTATGAGTCAAAGGCGACAGCATGGAAGCTTATGTAAGGTTCATTACTCAACAGAAATAGTTGGGAAGAGACACATGGGAGTGTAGTAATCACCTCTGACTGCTCCCATTCATGTTTCCGAGTGGTACGGTGACACATTTGCTTTCATTGTGCTGTTGGTACAGATGATAATCTAGAGGAGGACACTGTCTTTGTCACCTTCCACCATTAATGTTTTATATCCTGCGTAATATCACCATTATTCCAGAGAGAAGCTCTACACTGCTGTTTGAAAAACTAATATCAAAGGCTCCAATAATGGACTTGCAGTTATCATGGCGACACATTAGTGCATCTGTTGCTGTCACTATGGTAACATGTCTTCTTCCAAAGGTACTTCATCTCATGTGATATTGTATGACTCCAGAATAATACCCAAGCACTGCACTGTGATTAAAACACTTTTTCTTTCCCCATTCCCCATTTCCTTTTATTAGATGTTCTCAAAAAATCCTTCCCCATGTTTAAATCAGCAACCACATACATTTTGTATTCATGAAGTAAGTGGAGGTTAAAACCATCTAAACGATGTTTACCAACATTATTACTTTGTTAACTTGACACAAACGCAAATAAAGTAAATCAAATAATAAGAAAAATATTCAGTTTCAGGAAAAATGTGCGTTAGAGAGCGATTACCAAAATTATACTGTGTGTTCCATATTTACATAAAAATGTCCTTGAAAATAACTGTTGTGAATGTTCATAATGAGCAAGTTAATGGAAAAAAAATACTTTCTGTAAATTGGTAGGAAAATGGAGCAAGTGTTCATTTGCAAGAGAATAAAAAATGCTAGCTAATGAAATGAATTCTACTACTGAACAAATATGAAGAATAATTTTCCAATGTAAATAAACGTGTGAAAAATCTTCTTATAACCAAAACCAAAAATTTCCTACAACTTTTTCTCTATTTTCACTACATGTTGTTCCAAATGATTTATTTGTCTCATAGAAAATTATTAGGTGAAAAAAAAATAGAGGTCCTATTAAATCATCATGTGTGTTAAAATGAATGAAGTTTAGTTTTGTGGTTATTCTACACTAGCCTATATTATGTTCTCTCTATGTATTATACCACTAGATTTATGGACCTTTAATCAACTCTCCGACCGTTGTTTTGTTATTCTCCTCTTACATATCTGAGATTTCCAGACTGCACTTGGATGACAGTTCTCCAGGTCAGTGGTGATCTTGAGGCTAACCTAGGGTGAGGAGCACTGATCCCTCCCCCTCCTCCATCCAGCTCAGCTGTCCCAAAATGTGCTGCTGCTTGTCAATGAGAAGAAGTGGACCAGTGTCGCCAGTGACAGGGCAATCCTTACTACACACACGTGCAAGCACGCACAGGGATACATATACATTTGTGCACACACTCAAATAGCATTTTGTATTTTTCACTGTAACCACCAGTTATCACTGTATTTCTCAAATTGAAGGTTGTATACAATATATATTCCATGAATAGATGTGCTTTTTATAATAAAATGAAAAGTGATTACACTTAATTAAATATATTCTATTGTGCAGTACCTTTCCTCCAGTTATAATTTATCGCCATCTTCTTTGTTTAGTTTGGTTCCACATTAATCTGACTGAGGATCATAGAAACAGTTTGTACAGTTTGTACAGTAGCTGCTCACAGTGAGTAAACACTCACTCCTCCCAGGCTTACTGCATCTCAAGTGTTCACTTCAAAATGCTGAGAGAGGACTCAAACAAGACACAAGTGTGTTTCTGGCATGGCTACAACACACACAGAGAAACACACATAGGTTCTCCAGTTCTGCTGACAATGGGTTAAGATGACAGAGGGTTATGAGTGACTCTGACACACTGCAAACCCCCCCTCCTGCTGTACCCGAGTGCAACACAGGCGTCTTTGTACTTGCTCCACCATCAGTGACTATCCATCAGAGACTAACCTGACAGCCCACCGCAGCCCTGAGCCAAGCTACGACTTCGCTCTCTGCTTTAACCCCAAACCCGTGGCCAAAGCTCAGGACTACATAACAACCAGCCAGCCAGGCCTGCCAAAACATCTCCTGGCACATAGTCCTGGAGATGAAACCCGGATATCTGGCATATTTGTTGCTGTAACTGCAATCTCCCTCCCCCAAAGTCAAGAAAATTATTAAATAGATAAGGAAAAAAATAGGCAAATAGCAGATAACAATGGTGAATATACTATAAGTGAAGACGAGAGAACTGTGAAATGTAGAGACATTAAACGTAACTATGATAATCATTCTGACTAGTACACAACACTCTGTATAATTGTCTTATTGTTCATATTGGAATACTTGAGTGATTTTACATTTATTTTGGCTTCCTGGCAGTGGCATCTACTGTAGCAAGGAATTTACTAAAAATTCTATCAAGATATGATAACTTCCTGAAAGGCACAGCAGATATTTTGACTTTTAAGTGCAGGGAAAGTACAGGCGTAATTAATTACAGTCCTGAAACCTCTGCTACATTTAGATGTGCCAGCAAACTATTCCCTTGAGTCAGCATGAAACAGTTCATGACCCTGGAGAAGATACACTTAAATGGATTGCAGAGATTGTCAAACTCCTGAATTACACCTGTGCGTTGACCAATACAGGAGAACCAAAATGCCTGCCACATAACATATCCTTTAAATTGTAGTAGAAATTTTCTTGTATTTAGTTTAATGAGTTGTCAAGGTGCCCCATTAGATTCAGAGATGAATCTCCAAAAGATAAAAACATAAGTCACAAACATCAGATCATGTTTTAATACCTCCTTATTTAGTTTGTGTCTGCTAACATCAGTTGACTTTTAGTTACATCTAAAATGACATTGTTATAACCACAGCCTTGATATGTTGCCACAGCAGCATACAGGGTACGGCTGGCTAACATTGCCTGACAAAGTTTTACGCTGCCTGTGAAGCTTTGTCCTTTTATAACCTATTCTAACTATCAGATTAATACAGCTTTATGTGATTGATTTATGTAGGTCAGCAGTGGCAGTGCTGCAATTTAACCAGTCAAAAACAACAAGAATAACAACAAAAATAAATTTTCTCTATATCAATGCTAGTGATATTTTATGGTGGTAAATTATTTTTGATAAGCATTTTATATTCTCTTTCAGACTGAAAACACTCAGAGGAAGGGGCAGGACAACATGCGACAAATGGTCCGATGTTGGCTTTATGTGCAGCAGGATGCACCAGTTATCGATATGCCCCTGTACATTTTAAGAAGTGTGACCACAAAAATCCCCTGTCCAGAAACATTTCCTGCCAGATATGCATAATACTGGGATTAACCTACAGTAGTGATATGGGATACACAGGGATGTAACACATCTCCCACTATGCCTGTCATTCCGGGCCACTTCTCCGCTGACAGAACTGTGTATTTTGGCTGGCTCTTCATGCTAGTGGAAGTCGATCTGAATTAGTTGGTGAGCTATTAGGTGAGACATGTCCTGGAAGGATTAACACCTGGTGGCCGAGCTAAGGCTACGACCGACTGGAAGAGGTCAGGACAATGAATGCCATATCTCTGCATGTTTCCCTGGATTGCTGTCCTTTGATTCCCGAGAGTGACGGGAACCGGTGTCAACTCGATGCTTGACTATCCTTTCTGTGCTCTGCCCGTTCCTGCATGGACCTGCCTCTTATAACTCAGATGGTCACTTTCATCATACTGTGAAATCAACTTATTTGGAAAGTCAGCAGATATCAATGTGGTTACATAAACCCAAGACTCACCAACAAAGGCAGGACCTTGCCTGTCATCTGAGCTGTGATGTATTTAGCTCTGATCTCACCTTCTGAACCATCAGTCACAACACAGGACCCAATAAAGTAAAGTCTTTACTTGTGACCTAGTTTTGAGTAATTAAAAATTTTCGTCCCATTCAGAACCAGGAGTCAAACAACTCCTTGTCATTGCATTTCATTGGCTCCTAGAAGAAGTGACAGCTGGCCCCAGATCCCCCCACCCACCAATGGCAGGGACATGTATAGTGCCATGGAGGGAGACGCAAGTTTGGGATTAGCTCATTAAGATGGGCATCTTTGATCTGGGGTTATCTCTCCCATTTCCATTGGAACTTGATCATATCCTGGTCTTTCGAGACACACGAGCTTACAAACCGACACAAGGGCACATACTGCCATGCAAACAGGCCTTGAAGCCCCAGAGACCCAGGCCCAACAGAGATGTGAAGTGTAGATGTGCAGCAACAGCTAAACGTCAGGTCAGGTTTCTCGGGGCTCGTGCTAAATTTAACCCTGTGATCCTGCAGCAGGCAGAGGGGTTTAAATGCCAGCCTACAGTTGCTCCACACCAGTTGTTCTCCACACGTCCTCCACTCATCACAAACTCAGGCTGTGGGCGAAGACAGAAACACACACGTACACTCCGACACACAAGCTCCAGGCACAGGGCTGAAGACCACATACAGTAGAGCAGTTCCAGGGGAAGCAGGAATCTTTGTCCCCTCAAATCCAGATCAGAGCGTTGTCCACTATGGAGCTTTTCGAGACCAACCCTTATTTCTTCCCTGACCAGCGCTTTTACGAGGGAGGGGACAGCTATTTCCCCTCTCGTCTGTCTGGGGGGTACGACCAGGCCGGCTACCAGGACAGGAACTCCATGATGGGCCTGTGCGGGAGTCTGTCTGGGGGCGTTGGAGTTGGGGTCACAGGAACAGAGGACAAAGCCTCTCCATCCAGTCTGTCACCTCACTCCGAGCCCCACTGCCCGGGCCAGTGCTTGCCTTGGGCCTGTAAGCTGTGCAAGAGGAAGACAGTGACCATGGACCGTCGGAGAGCGGCCACACTGAGGGAGAAGAGGCGTCTGAAGAAGGTGAATGAGGCTTTTGATGCCCTAAAGAGGAGCACCCTGATGAACCCCAACCAGAGACTTCCAAAGGTGGAGATCCTGCGGAGCGCCATCCAGTATATTGAACGGCTCCAGGCCCTGGTGTCCTCCCTCAACCAGCAGGACACTGAGACAGGACAGCAGGGGCTGCACTACCGACCCAGTCCGACCCAGCCCAGGGTGAGTAGGACAGAGGAGGGATGAGGAGAAGCTGAAGGTAAAATATAAACAATGAAAACAGAGGCACAGCACAAACGGGGAAAAGACGAGTGAAACAAAGGTGGAGGTGAGAGAGAGAAACCGTTACTAAACAAAAATAAGGAAAATGGTCAAAGTAAAAATGCAGTAAAAAAGTGTGACTTTGATGAGGTGATCAAATTATGTGATAAAGTCCGCTGGTTAAGCAAAGTCATTTTATTTCAAGTATTGTCAGATCTTTTAAAATTTAATCAAATTTTATGAGCTCAAACAAACAAGCATAACAAACTGCTGAGATATAATTTTTCCAAAATATAGAAAAAAACAAAGCAAAAACAAGACAAAATTGACAGCTGACACTGGTTTAAATGGACTATATCTCCACATGTGTCGTTTTGTGTAGTTGAAATTGTATTTCTCGTGCTGAGATAGAGCTCTTGTCTAAGTTTGCCCCTGCGGGGGTCACAGGATGTATTGTAGGTGTGTGTGGTGTCACGCTGCACTGCAGTGTTGTGTGTCTATACGCGGCCATGTGCCATGTCATAACACACAGTGACTGACAGCAACGTCTGTGTGTTCATCTCCATGGTAACAGGTGCTATCATCAAGCGAGCCCAGTTCAGGCAGCACCTGCTGCAGCAGCCCGGAGTGGAGCAGCACTCCAGAGCAATGCACACAGAGCTACAGCAGCGAGGGTGAGTACAGTACACACACACTCTTATTAGGCGGGACAATCAGATAAGTGTGTCCTCGCTCAGATACTCAATGTGTGACCGACTCTCTCTGCAGATCTCCTGAGTGCTGCTGACTCTCCAGAGCAGGGCAACATGCATGCGCTGACCTCCATTGTGGATGGCATCTCTGCAGCTGATGGAAGCGTTGCCTTTCCTGTGGACATTCCCAAATAGACCCTCTGCATGTTGGACCCATAGGTGCACAGAGATCCACAAAGAAAAAGGAAATTGGCATGGAGTCTGGCAACAAATCCCAAATTCCATGTTAATCAGTTTTTCAGCTATGTCGATCTGAGTGTTTTATCTTATGCTAAATTTTAAAATGAGTGATTTATCAGGTTTGTAACTCTGCTGATCTATGGGTGTGCTAGCCAAACTGAATTCCTCTCGTTCACAATGAGGCCTTATTCCCTTATTCCCTGCCTTATCCTGTGGTCCAGACCTGCCTGTCAGATCCAGTCTAGACATTTACTGACTTTGCTGCATGAACCCAACTAGTTACTAGTATGGATCGCCGACATGTCTCCAGTCTGATAGAACTACCGAGGAATAAGAAAACCTGGTTTTTGTAATTACTTAATTTAAGTTTTCCTCTTTTCGAAACCTTTCCCTGATCTTTCTTTTTTTTTTTGTGTGTGTTTTTATGATAAATAAACATGAGTTTATTTGTGGGGCCAATATGTACCATGGCAGTTTTGACCAAGATCTGCTTAATTTAAACTGGTTATGAATGCTAGTGATGTAAATACGTTCCCTTTTTCTACAGAGTGGTTTTGCCATTTTATTTTTTATTTTTTGCTAACTTATTTTTGACTTTTATAACTAAGATTGTTGTGTATTTGTAGATGTTCCAAAAAGTTGATATTTTCTGCCCAATTCTTGCAATAAAGACCATTTTCAATATGTTGCCACCTGCTCACTAACTGACACTTTGGTTGGAAGAAACACAACATTCAACATTTTTAAAAAACAGCTTTACTTATGTCTATATAGTGTCATAAATACAGTACACTTTTTTTTAAATTAGCCAAATAATAAAATCTTGATTTGTCAGCATTGTTTCACACCTGGAATAAAGACACAGTACTCATAGCTGCCACATAGCACATTACACCTTTTAGACACCTTGTAAAATAAAAAATTAAATAAAATAAAAGATTGTACACCCACCCAGCACATCACTGGTTAATATGCTGTTTTTCCATTGGATGTGGAGTTGGTCAGCCAAGAGTACTGACTGCTCACTGGCACGTCTCTATGGCAACTAAAAGGGAGGTGACGGGATCCGAAGAGTCCATCATGCTGAGCAGTTTCACGTGGATATCATTGGCTGATATTGAGCAGCAGTTTACAGTTTGATTTAAGAGAGAAAAGTAAGGAATCAACAGAGATGAGCTACAGTGTTCACACCACCCATTCACAGAAAAAAGTCATAGTCACATGGCTGGAGTCGGCCTTTCACATACAACCTCTCTGTAGGTCTCAAGTGGAGACGCTTTTGGCCACACGCACACAGAAACATGGACACATGGACACACACACACACACACACACACACACACACATGCACACACACTTCATATTAAAGGATTCTCTCTATTCTAGGCTACATAATGTCATACAGAAGGCGAGAAAGGCGGAGAGAGGAGAGGTAACAGCTACATAGTGTCAAAACGATAAGGGGGCCAAAGGAAATAACTGGAGAAGGGGCAAAGAGAGAAGTCTGAAATTGGACCCATGAACCTGTGAAGAGTCCTTGTAGAAACACACGCTTCTTTGTGAGTCCCTCCCACTAACGATTCACACACTTACAGCATACGGCAAAAGACACACAAGGGTCCGACGCGGAGAGAAAAAGAAAGAAAGAGAAAGAGAGAGAACAGTCACTATTGAATACAGGGCATTGGGTTTCATACAGCAATTATGTTATATTATTTTCCATATATATTTCCTATATATATATATGTATGTATATATATATATATATGTATATAATATTTTTTATAAAAAACATAAGTCATCCATTTTATGTACAGAGACGATAAATGAGTAATACCTTGCATAACCGGTAGAGGGGCAATCTGCAGTGGGATCTGCCATTTACACAAGTATTCATCATTCCCAAGTCCAAATCAACAGCTGGCCACCACTGCTTTAATTTCTTTTCTTTTTCTTTTTTTACCTGAACCAACTGTTTTGTGTCCAAGGATGTGATGATGCAGGGGGTTTGGTTTGGACTTGGCCATGTTGACACTAATTGAACCAGGACAAGAACCCGCAGCTGAGACCAGGGGAGAAGGAGCACAACACCACAACAACAAGGCTACTAGGAGCACTGGGGTAAACTGGGAGAGACCAGGAAGAGTCTCCTTTACAGCAGCGAGCGCAGCCAATGAGCACTCTCAAGAGTCAAAGGTCCGAGTTGGCCTCTGTATTGCACGTGTCCGAAGGAGAAGTGAGAGGTGAAAGGTGGGAGGTGAGGCTGGGCAGCAAAAGGGTGAACACCCCCCCCCAGGGGCACCCAGGTCTTCCTCTCCAGATTTGGCATATCACTCTCAAAAGGCCGCAAGCATGTGTCCGTATAGATAATGAGAATGCACTAGAACAGGACAAAGGGACAGCAAAGTGAGGCAGGAAGACAGAGAAGTATTAAGTCTGTATTTCCTACTGTCTTTGACCTTGGCTTGCACAATTCAGGCAGATATTAAAATGAGGTTAACTGACCTCTAATTAAGTATTAACGTAAATACACTTTCATTATTATTTAAAAAAATGCCCTTGAATAAATTCATTATTCCAACAGATTTATGTTAAGAGCCAAAAGAATTAGCTGCTTAAATATGAGGGTGCTATTCTACAGTTATCTAATCATCAAGAATATCCACCAAAATAATAAAGTGGACATTGAGTTAAATCCATCGACTTCTCTATTCAGGCTGTGGCACTAAATAATTCTTAGCTCAAATAGCTGGAGACTGTGAAGGAGAACTTCACTTAGAGCTTCACTGGGGCTCAGTGATTTTGTCCAATAATGGAACAAATCATCTCCAGCAAAGCATCACTTTTAATACTTTTATCTATGTTATTTGCAAAAAAAAAAAAAAAAAAAAAGCTAAGCAAAGCTCAGTTCAGCAATTTCAGGTTGTTTTCTTAGCTTACCTGTTAGCATTAGCGCTCCTGTTAGTAAGCAGAGAATAGTTAGCATGAATAGGTCCGCACGGCCGAGGGGTCGAGTCTCGGCGGTGCCGGGGGAGGAGCTTGACAGGGCATGGCAGAGTGGAAGGTGGGACAGAGAGGACACAGCATGCAGTTAGTCAGTCAGGACAAGCTGAATGGAAAGCACGTAGTGTGGTTAGTACTGTGACACACCTTCAGGCTGGAGCTGTTTCTTTGACACCAAATTCACTGAGGGCGGCATGGACATGGAGGGCATACGGAAGCCGGCGGGCAGCGTCTCCATGGAGCCTGCCATCATCCCGAGCCCCGCCCCACCCTCACGTGCCCGAAACCTCTTACGCCATGACGGAGAGCGTCTAAATGACTTGTCATCCCCACTCTACAGGGACAGAGAGGAAAGCAAGGTCAGAAAACCGGCCTTTGTTCAGCAATATTATATTTGATCAAAGCAGCCGCTGGAAAAATGACCTCCTCTAGTCGACGGTCCGTCCCCAAAGCCAACAGGTTGTTGAACTCCCTCTCCAGAACCTGCCGTGCCTGGAACACAGTGCAGACAACAGACAGTAGGCACATTGACACTTTGAGTTTGTAACATGTCAAAAACAAACACAAGCTGAGGGTAAAATGGAAGCACTTCAAATGTCAGGGAGATTACAAAAAGTCTCTCTTCTAATAAGTAATAACCCTTTTTATGTTGAACTGCCTAGACAATGAGCTATAAATATGAAACTGGGCAAGTAAACTGTACTGAGGCCAGAGACTAGGAAAGTCTTTTAAGTGAGTTCTAAGTGAGAACAACTGAGTGCTGTAGATCTGAGAACAGATGATACAGAATCTGAAGTAACTCTAAATATCTTAATACTGTGTTGTTGAGAGATGAAAGAGACGCTGAATGAACACAAACCACTGTGTCAAAGAAAACTTATTTAATCCTTAAATTATTTCAACAACCATGACTGTTACAAGATGGACTGTTACAGATGGTCGATCAGGCTTGCTGTGAGTCTCTGGTAATGAGAAGTGTTAAATGTAAAGGATATTGTCATATAACATGTATCCAATGTTATTGATCCTAATGAAGCTTTCATTTAGCTAATATTCCATAATGATTTTTTTTTTTTTCATAATTCATTAAGACAGCACTGAAAAGCGACAATTGATATCTTCTCTCCCACTCAAATCTGTTCAGTCAGTGCATACTGAGTGTGAACATTTGTGATTTCCTCTATAACCACCTGTGTGTTCTGCATAGGGATCTGCAGGATGAGCGCTAGGCTGCTGTAGTCGAAGGTCTCGTCTAGAGCGACGAGTGCTCCGTGAACACCGCTCTCCAACAGGTTTCCACTATACTCCCTCAGCCCAATGGACTGGACCCAGTGGATCACCTGCTCATTGGTCCACACCAACACATCTAGAGAAAAACAGAGTGGCTCAGGATTGCTTTGCTGTAGAGAACTGAAACAGACTAGAAAGAGGACAGAGAGAGATAGAAAGAAAATGTCCACATTGTGTCAACTCACTGGCAACTCTCTTTGTTCATTTTGAGCACAGCTGTCATCCAGCTTTCCAACTTGGAACAGCCGGTGTGTGTGTGTGTGTGTGTGTGTGTGTAAAGAGGGGAGGATTCTGATTTGACATGACAGCTGAGTCAAGTTCATGTGCAGAACTCAAGGTCAAAAGGGCAAGAAGACTGGCTAGATCTTACTGTGTGTGTGTGGATTGATATGTGGAGCTCTGGATCATAAGGCTGTAGGCCTGCTTCAGTTGGCTTTTTGACAGTCTAAGATGCAGCTGTTTCAATGCTCAAGCCAAAATGACAATATATAAAATTGCTAGGAGGTACTCTTGCCTGATGGGCTCGTGAGTGAAAATTGTTGTTTGATTGTGTTTAAAATCTCTCTGCTGTTCTGCTCTGTGTGTGTGTGTGTGTGTGTGTGTGAAGTGTACCTTTCATGTCATGTTGACTGTCCTCTCTCCGACGCTCCAGGTCTTTTCTGTCATAATTGAGTCTCTTCAAGCACATAATCCCATACTGCAGACTAGCCCTAATACAACATATACACACATGCACACATGACAGAGTGACAGAGCAAACAAGTCCACACACACAAACACCCACACAGAAAAGGATAAGCACATATGCATCACTAGCCTTCTCATCTCCTTTGCTTAAATATGCAGTTAGCAGATTAAAGCAAAGGCTGATCAAACAGCAGCTGAGTTAATCACCATGGACAGACCTATGGAAGCTGTCCACCATCTTCAGGTGGCTCCTTAGGTCCTTCTTGGTCAGGTGGTCCAGCATGCGTGCGTCCACCAGACACTCCATGAAGTAGGAGCGGTACTGAGGCAGACCAAGACTGGGCAGCCACTCGTTCCCTATCCACTCATGATTCATGTCTCCATAGGCCAGAGTCTACACAGAGAGGACGTCATGATTATACACTCGCATGTGTTCATGGCAGTCTCCCCAACATCATGTGAAATTCAGCTTGTATCACTGTGGGACCAAAATTAACTTTAAGTTAAGTCGTCAGTTTGACGTGTCACATCAGCGAAAGCAAAGGTGTTACTAATAACATTAACATTATGCATGCTAGCTCACTGTCATTTCTTACTGGGATACTAAAATGGAACTGAGCCATCGTTAATGTTATTAGTTACACCTCTGATTTTCCTGCACTGACAAGTCAAGGTGTCTAATGTAAAAAACAAAAGCCAAAAACTTGTACACAGATCTGTCTGAGAGGCTTGAACATGTATGGCAGGGTGGTAAAATCTGAGCTCTCGAAGGCTCTGCACCGCCTCAGTGATGCCTTAATTTTTTCCTGGGGGATTTGAATTCTACTCAGGTTGATACTGGTTGGAGTTTTGAAGGGAAATACAACAGATCAGCAGAGTCAATGCCCCAATATGTCCTTTTCACAGCAGACTTGTCTTTTATAATTTCCCAACTGGAAGAAAACAAGTATGAAAAAAAATGAAATGAATGTTTTAGCTTCAGATTAAGGGTGTTGTACATGCTGGCTCACTGTCATAACAGAGCTCATCATCATTGTCACAAAGGAGAGTTACACTTTGTCTTATTGCAACCAACTGTGAGCTGTGGAAAACACCTATGAAAACTGATACAGAAAACAGTTGTCCTGATATAGTGGAAACACCTGTGTAGGTGGACCATGCATGGGAGGGATGGTCAGCTACTACAGCTTGCTGAGGCATCAACAGTGTGCTAAGTGTTGGCCAATGCAAAGTAAAAGACTATTATTCATTTGGGTTCAAGGGTAATTTCACTAAATCACCGAGAGATATTGTTTCAACATACAAATAATTTTATTTGAATATGTAATATTCGTCTTGGTCTTTATATTTTTTCTGTGCACAATATCTAAAAATGACACGCTGCTGCTCTATGTCCTGCAAGAAAGCTCTTTGTTGATGTAAAATCTCACGCCATGTTTTATTTGAGTACAGCATATAATGCTTGGACACTAAGATGCCCTTCAAATACGTTTCAGTGTGTGAATGCAGACAGATATTGGTGAGTCGGTGACCTCACCTGTGCCCAGCTACCCTCCTCATTCTCCTGGGAGGCAGCAAGGTAGAGACAATATACAAGATTAGAGAGAAGGGGTTACCCAAATACACATGTTCAAAGACACACTCATGCACGCACACCCTGTCCACAGTCACATGCACACATAAAGCAGTTTTTTTTTTTTTTGCAGTTTGTACTCTACAGCATAGCTCCAAACTTATCAGCGAATTGCCAATGCACATCATCACATCACATGACCACAGATTACGTCAGTTACATCCGACACCCACAGACAAATACCAACATGAACACAAATTACGTAGATGTAGTGGGTATTTAAAGGGGTATACCAGGAGAGGACATATGTGAGTCGCGGTGGGGACAGTGTGGGTGTGAGAGAGTGTATAGTGGGGGATAAAAGGGGAGGGGAGCACCCAGATGGTACTGACCGCTTTGGTGGAAGAAGCCAGGTTCTCCATCTCTTCATGAGTCACCCACACATTTCCGGAGGACTGCTCAGAGGACAAAAACACACCCGAACACAAACACACACAGCAACGAAAACACACCCAAGAATGCACTCGTGTGTATTTTCACACATACCGACCCCCACACAAACACACACACCAAGACAAACATTGTGTTGAGTGATGCCAAGGGAGGGAGTGTATTTCAGGCAGGTAGCTTGTAGCTATATCTGGTACAATATGTGCCATTTTCCCACAAAACCCCATGCAATTATGGCGCCAAAAAAAGGACATGTCAGTCCAGTCGGAGACAAGCCTCTACTGTGTTCTTAGCAGAAGAGCAGAAAAAGCCAGGAAGAGTGTCAGGTCACTCCAAGGTGCAGTGAAGGTTTGGCTAAACAGTGGAGGTTGTGTGTACTGAAGTAGTGTTTAAGATAATGTGTTAATTCATTTATTTGATATTTATTTACATTTACATAATAGAAAAAAATGGCTGTGGGTGTTCCATTTCGATGCATCTGGGTGCATTTCATTTACCGTTCTGGATGTGAGTGGGGCAGAGGGGCTGGTTAGGGAGACCATCTCCTGGATGGCCAGGCGGAGTTTGAGTCTGTGCAGAGGGTTGCTGATGCCGATCTCCCTCTGGATCTCTGTGTCAGACAAAGCTGACATGATGGCTCCGCTCTTCACGTTGGCACGACAGGCGGCCACATACCAGGCTGGCATACCCACCCACAGCTGGTGAGATTCATCAAGACATTCAACGTCACCACCATTGTAGCCATAAAAGGTCCGACACAAGAAGGGGGTGCAGATCAGGCTCTTTGTCAGTCTACTGTTTGATATCAATGCATTCCCTTTTAAGTGAGATATGGTAGCAGCCTGAAATAGAGACATTTATGGCTGGTGGCTCTTAAAGCAGCTCAGAGGAATACCTCTAGCCATGAGACAACAGTGGGTCCATCCCACTGGGCAAACGGCAGGCCTCTTTTCCTGGCATCTTCTAGAAGCTCATGTCTAAAGTGGAAATAGGAAATAAAAGAAAAGGAGGAGAGAAATACCAAAAAGAAGAATAGGTAAGTAACTAAAATAACAAGACAAAGAGAAAAAAAAGGACATAGAAAGGCAGAAAAAGAAAGAATGATGTTACTTCTTTTTCATCCTGCGGTCCCTCTCAGCTTGAGTGCCCAGTTTCCCCAGAGTCATAGTGTCACCGATGCTCATCTCAAAGTCTGAAATGCAGCATTAGAGTGTTAATTCATATCTTTGTAAATCACATATGATATGTCATCTACATTGTACCTGTTAAGGATGGCAGGGGCTGCCCATCCCTGCTCACTGTCTGGTCCATTCGACCCTTTTCCTTCTTCCCAAACAATCGGCCGATGGATGACTTGATGCCCTTCTTCTGCTTCCTGCAAACAAATAATATTGAGCAGGATCAAAAGGATTTGCATGAAAATATACAGTCTGATACATTCTGTTAATTAGACAGACATGGCTTTAGTTATTGGTGATGCTGTGGTTGCTTGGTTTGTACCCATGCAGGTTAGTATCAGTCATCTACACTATTTAATAATTCAACCTTTTTGCTTCATGGATGCTCATGTTTACTGGGGCATCGCACGCAACACGCCTCAAAGGTTGAATGAGCCTTGTTTGTGTCTGTATCCATAGCAACAGTTGTTTGCAGATGTCTGTGGGTTTGGTCCAAAATATAAATCTAATTGTCGAGTTGGAGGGGAAGGATCAACTTGGGAAAGAGCTCCCATCTGTCTGTGTGTGTTTTTTACCCTCGACCATCCTCCAGACTGCCTGTGAACTGGGCAAAATTGGTTTCCAGCCGTAAACTGCGAGGAGAAGAGGGAGGCGAGGTCTCGCACTTGATCGTAGCTTTGTCCACCTCCACGGGGGACTGAAAGAATTACAAAAACAACCAGGTACAAAGGCCTCAGTCAAACAAAAAGGCCGTACAATTCTATTTTGCAAACTTACAGCTACTTTCCTGCGGTGTTTCCTCAAGTCACTGGGCTGTTAAAGACAAAGACACACAAAAATGACACACAGCTTTTGTCCGTCAGCATGATCAACTTACTGCTGTCTGTCTGTGTGTATGCATGTGTGAGTGTGTGAGCATGTCTGGTAGAATTTGTGTGCTCTCTGACCAGAGTCATGATGCCCAGATGGTGGCTGGTATTGCGTCCGTGGTGTTTCGGTGTGGAATGACCACTAGTGGGTGGGGAGGAGGAGGATGCCAGGGACTGGGCAGTAGCGGAGGTTGGCAGAGCCCGGGGTCGAAGTGTCACGTTGAGTCCGTCCATGCTGCCACTGTTCACACGGGACTCAATCTCATCGGAGCGCAAGTCTGCTGACTCTCTCTCTACCTGGATCATTCTGACATACATGAACATGGATACACACAGTGAAGTTATCATGATACTTTAATTAACATAAACAATCTGTCTTTAACAAAGAAACTTTACAATATGATGCAGTACATGCATTACGTAGGATACAATAGTTTTTAATTCTGCATGTATATTACAGACAAATCCTTATTCACTTACATCTCTATTTATTATTATCACTACTTTCATTTTCAAGTATGTTTTTCTTATATTTTTCTGTTCTCGTTGTTTTCAACATACTTGAATGGACTGTATTTCTGTAATCAAAGAAATAATTATCAAATAATAAACAACAGCCCTGATTTTTCTTTCATTTCTTTTGTCTACTACAATTCAGTTTTTGCAAATATTTTGATGATTACTCATTAAGAATAAATTTTTTTAAATAGCAATAATCTTTAACAATTGTATATTAGAGTAGATACAACCAAGATTATATTATTTCAAGGTGGTATAGAAGCATGATGCAGATTGTTCGCATTTCTTGCCCAGAGGCCTTGTCTGAGGTGAAACATGATGACTGTGTTTACTGTTAACTGTAATAAACAGTGGTTTCTTCAAGCAAGATGTACAACTGAAGTGTTATCTACATGTAATCAACCCTTTAGCTATCTGCCACTATCAGTTCTGGTGAATGCTGTCTGGCCACAGGCCTTTATATATTTCTCTAACAAGCAGCAGCACCTTTATTTTCTCAGGTATCTTTAAAATGTGCCCTTCATTGTAATTATTTATTGTATTATCTTTAATACTTTGTACCCCTCTTATCTGTATCCTGTTTCTTGCTGCTGCCCTGACCCGATTTTCCCATGGGGAGCATGAATCTGCCATTTGCTTTAATCTAATATGCCTGCTATTTGTCACCTTATCTCTTCATTGATAGCGTCAAGCTGCTCTTGGAGCATGAGAGCGAGAGTCTGAGCGTCTGATTGGCCGCTGGGGGAAAGCAGAGCAGAGCTAACATCATCATCCAGATCAGACTCTGCCTCAATGTCGCTGCCGAGGAGGTGGCTGACGCTGCCGCGCAAAGATTGGTAGTCCTGTTCAAACACCGCACACACCTTAACACAACAAACACATATGAGCTTTAGAACAAATGAATGCATCTAAAGAATGTACTACATGAAAAATCTCTGATTAAACATGCACATTAAAAAAACAATTGGACACTCATGGAAGTATGTGGATGGACAAGAAACTTACATCAGACAGCATGTCCACAGCAGCAGGTGAGAGAGAGACAGAAAGACAGAGAGGTTAGTAAAGAATGGTAAGTTAGAAATGAAGATCAAGTAACCAAGCACTGACATTTATTAGCAAAGCAGACATGAACTTGGACACAGCACTGGTAGGATGCTGTATGTGGTTAGAAGAATAGCTCACACATGAGTTTGTGATCTTTAAGTTGTTGTGCTTGGTGTATGGTAAAGTGAAGAGTTGTGGACTTGCTTTGGTCTGGACATTATTAGCACCTTGTTTGGGTCATCCCGTAGCGCTGACAGTCTGCCTTTCTGTGCTCGCCTAATCACGGTTGTGCTGTAGTGACCATCTTGGCCCTCCACCACAGAGAAGCGAAGGTCACTGGAGCTACCCAGGTGAGACCTGGGATCAGATACACATACATTTATAGAAGAGATTACCCCTGATAATTTCTAAAGTATGTTAGAGTGTGAGTATAAAAGAACATGTGAGGTATATTTCTCTACCGAGGGTGAGTTCCATCGCCAAACACCCCGCTGCGACGTTTCAAATGATCAATCTCATTTCTCAATTTCTCAATCTCTCCAATCAGCCGTTCCTAAAGGAGGGAGGAGCATTATGGGATGTACATTCACATTGTGAACTCAAATAAAGAAAATTTAAATAGGCTGGAAAATAGCTAGTCCGACGCTGTCTGCAGGTATTAAGAACAGCAGGCCAAGAAACATAAAAATTAACACAAACTTTTACAAGTAATATGATGCATATATTACTAAAGTTTGAGGTATGCAGAGTTTGTTATCCATTATAATAATAATAATACAATTTATTTTTAAGCATCTTTCAGGGCATTCAAGGAAATCTTACAATGCATGGTTCGAGAAATCAAATATACAGTGGTAACAGTAATAATCCAACAAGGCATGAAACAAGGCATGAAACGAAAACAAGATAGAATACATAAAATAAATATGATTGGGTATAAAGCTGGAACTGGACAGAACCAGGTTAGCTGCACTAGCTTCATATTTAAACTATTCCTGAAGCATTGAATTGTAGTTGGTCAAACTAAATTATTTATTGTTGTTATAGCTAATTCTACCACAGATTATGGGGGAGTGTGTTGATGGGTAGTGTGACTGTGGGGCATTTCTCTATAAATTTTACTGACCCTCGTGTGGTGAAATTCTTCAAGTTGTTTCTGGCAGTTCTCCAGGTCCTGTATAAGCGAGTTCTAGACAAAAGAAGCCATGAAAGATGTTCAATGGCAGTCTGTGATCCATGTAGAACATGTCTTACTCTACATGTATCAGCAATAATTGAGTGTGTGTGTGTCTGTGTCTACAGGCCCTGCCTTGTCCTCCAGGGCTGCCATGCGTTCTTTCAAATGGAGCTGCAGTCTTTCGTTGGACTCCGTGAGTAGACGATCCACAGTGTCAGACAAGCGCTTGTTGTGCTCTTCATTCATTTTCTCCCTCTGGCGAGCCTGATGAGCAGAGGTGGAAAACACCAGACGGGAGGAATAACATCATGAAATCTTCTCTTTGATACAGGCTCTGTCTCAGTGTATTTATGAGGCTAATCAAACCTCTCAGTATGGATTAAAGGATGAACTGCATATTTAGCCCAGATCACCAGCTGACAAATACAGGTCTTGGCCAACAATGTATCTGACAACTAGAGTGTTTTAATTACAGTCATTTACATGATGATGAAAAAGGGTTAAATTCCTCATCAATCTGAAACGCTGTGCTTATTACGGATTCCACAGTAATTTCATTACAGTAAATTAGCACAGACAAACAAACACACATCTGCATCCTCAAGAAGCTCCTATCACTAAATATAGTCATGAGATCGCACAGAGAAAGAAAAATTAGCCTTGCGTGAATTATTTAGAGTCTAAAGATAGCAACCAATCAGTCTTGTGGGAGGGAGGAGGAATGTGTTGCAGCAAAATATGTGGATTTAGTTCAAATTCACGCAACAATGCACCAGGAACATAGAGAGTACTTCATATGTGTGTCTGTGTGGATATGAGGTGTATGCATGACGGAGCACAGATCCAAGAGCCAAGGCGCCCAACTAATGTGAAGCATCAGCCAATACATACACACACGCGCGTACACACATCTTCGTGAGAGGTCAGGGAGCCCCTGCAGGGCTGGTGGGTGCATGCACTCACGCATATTCACACGTACACACCCAAACACACTCACATACACTGACACACACGCACCCTTCCGAGCTCTTGGTTCTTCTCATCCAATTGTGATTCCAGCTGTCTGAGCCGCTCCTCTACGTTGCCATGACGCTCCTCAGCCTGCAGGGGGAGACACGCACATGTAAGTTCATGGGCCTCTATGAACTTTGAAACAACTGATGTGTATTTGGGTGCTTCAAAATACTTTGTGACTACAAATCAGTGACATTGATTTTAATTTTATCACTATCCTTGGTTACAGTTTTTACAGTTGTGTATTACTGCTGGGCCTATCTGTGTGTGTCTGTGTGTGTGCGTTGCCTTGGAGAGCGCCGCTACTCTCTGTGCCAGCTCAGCCTCCACCTCTGGCAGAGTCTCAGCCTTCCTCATGGTCTGAGCCAGTCTCTGTTCTGCCATCTCCAGCATCTCCTGCAGCTGGCGCACCTTCTCTTCACTCTGACATACACAAACACACGTGCACAAATAAACACACAAACATCACTCACACACACACACACACACACACACAAATAAAGAGGAGAGAGGGAGAGATTAGTGCAATCACAAGAGATGTGGAACTAGTATAGTGCAGCCCAGGAATAACAAGGACGGGACACACAGGTCTGAGTGGAGGATGTTGCTGGTATTTCCCATGTGGCTATGAACTCAGATTCACCCTGACCTACACATGAACCTTTGAGTGGGATGTTCCTTTGCTCATTCACCTAAGTGAATGTATCATTCTACAGCATCTTAAATGCACGGTCATACTTCAGAAAAACCATAGATTTTTTATTTTGTTTCTATTTAAGCTTCATTGTAGATGGCATTGTGGAGAGAATGAAACATGAAATATTTTACAAGAAGGACATGGAGAGGGATAGAGGGATAGAGGGAGAGGGAGAGAGAGAGAGAGAGCCTGAATCCATAACTCAGTTGTCACCTTGCATCAAGATAAATGTGCCATTTTAGGGGCACTTAACAGAACATCAGGTAACACATCTAGGGAAACCTGAATATAACATAATAATGACACAACACATGAAAAAAAAATATTTTTCAAGATTATGTCAGGGTTCTTTAAGTTGTGACAGAGCAGTTTTCACAATTGGTTTGGCACCACCTGTGCTTGTGTTCTATTGAACTGCTCAGGTTAGTTTAATGTGACAAGATGTGACATTAAACAATTATTAATGACATTTTACTGTTGATTGATAACTTCGCAAAACAGTTTATGAAGCACACAGTTATCTAAGAGGCCTACATATGGCTTTGTGTGTGTGTGTGAGTGTTGTGTGTTACCTGTCGGTGCAGGGAGTCCTTGGTGGCCAGCTCATTCTCTAGTTTGTCATTGAGGTCATGGATGTGTGTGGTCTCCCGCTGGGCAGCCAGGTAGCGCTTCTCCAACGTTGTTATCCTCTCCTCCATGTCCTCTCTCTGCAGAGGGAAAGATGCAACAACAGCAACACATGAGCAATAAGGTCCACGGTGAAGCCAAAAGCCAAAATCAGTTTAATTAAGAATAAACTGAATTTATGGATCTCAAGATTTTTAATGGTTTTAAAATGTTTTAGAAAGATTTACCACAGGCTTTGTTTCAAAATTTCCATTTTTGTATCATGTAAAAAAAGTGTCCATCAACAGCACACAGGCCTCAAGAAAATGCAAAACACTATTATAGTTACTTCATCAGTCAATGAACTTTGTTTTAGAACTATGCGGTTGCTGCTGACACATCTGTGTTATCATCATATCACATCTATACTTTAGTCAGTAATACGCAGCATTGGCTGATAATCATCGCAAATAGATCTATAGTTGTAATTTTGCTTTGCTTTTATACTCCGATCAATGAGTTTTGAGAAACACCTTTTGTTTAAGATTATCCAAAAAGTCTCTCCCAGTTGTAGTAATATCATAGGCAACACATTGCACATGTACAGCCACTTTTAGCCATGCACTATCATTGACATCCTTTTAGATTGAGTTTCTTAATGACATGGTCAACAAAGCTTTATTTTTCAAATAATTACACTCTTATATTAATATATTGCATGAATAAAGATCCATGTTTTCTCTTTATGAAACAGCAGATTATTAAAGTTCATTATCATTTTTGCAGCCTCCGGTTCTGTGTTTTTCTAACAGAAGAACAGCAGGGGTCCTTCATTCTCACCTCTCTCTGCTCTCTCTGTTGTTTGATTGATAGCTCTTCGCTGCGACTCAGTTCACGCCGTGCGTTTGCAAGCTCTGCCTCCAGCTCCACCACATGGGCATTTAGACTGGCACAATGCTCACGGCTCTGAGCCAGCTCCTTATTGGTCCGATCAACCAGCTCCTGAAGTTCAGATACCCGGCTGCCATCATCGTGAGCATCTATGGAGCCATTTGGCAGTCTCTGTGAGGAAGACATACAAATTAATAGAGACATACATATATACAAATACACATAAGGTCACATAAATTTTATCTTAAGACTGAGAACATTGAGAGTTTTTTGAGAACTGATGAAATTGGATGACCCAGATAGAAAAGCACTGGTTTTTATGCATGCTAGGTCGGGTTGTGTGAGGTGAGGCTGCCATGTTGTTTCTCTTCCTTTCACATCTCAAGGTGCAGTTAATTCCAAGACCTTAACTAAGCAAACCTTTGGGAACACATATTCAGACTGGCAACTCAGTGGGCAGCCAAAGTTAGTTTGGACCCCCCTCCACTGTCTCATGTTCTCCTTTTGCCTGCTTATAAGTACCTTACAGAAACAAAAGCAAGCAAACAAACTGTCATGTCCTGAAACTCAGTGTTGTTTCGTAATTTCCTGTTTTATTTTGAAATCCCTATTCCCGTGTTTCAGTTTCTTTGCGCTTCCTCTTATGCCAGTCTGATCGCCTTTCCCGCCTTGTTGGTGTTCACCTGTTCCCCATTACCTTTTATATACATATAGTCTGCATCTCCTTTTGTCCTGTGCCAGTTTGTTGTGTCTCGTGCCGTAGAACTAAGCCATCTCACAGTTAAATGTCCTTTGCCTTGTCCAGTTTCCTGAGTTTTGCTGATAGTTTGCTCTTTTGTGTCAAGCGTAGCCTTGTGATTTGTGCCATTCTGTCACAAACACTGGGAGTAATAGAGCGTAATGGATATGAAGCTGTGTGACAAGCCACATATGATGATTTATGTAATTGTGCATAAATTTAGTCACCATTAGTTGACACCACTATATCGGCTGACAATCTGTAGCAATGACTGGGTAGGATATCGACTTAAGAGTTTCTTGGTTGAATCTACTTTCCTGAAAAGGTACATGTGTCGAAGATGATTTGATGGTGTTCTAAGAAACGTTGGTTGTGACATCAGTGAATGCACTGTCACAAGGGTCCTGACAGCTCATACTCATACCTCCAAACTACCTGTTAATACTCAGACTCTGGCCAGTCCTCTCATCTTATCGCCTGTGGCCATCCTTTGATAGACTCATCTCCCTGCTCTCATCCTTCTTAAGAGGAAGTTATTGATTTATCAAGTTTAATTATTCTTTAAATAAAAACATATTGACTTCTTTTGCTTTTTCAATCTTCAAGCCAAAGCTACTAGAGCCAAAGAAAGTGGATCTTTTACTGCTCTTGTTCGACCGCTGGCCCATACAGAAGAAGTCATCTTTCCAGGTACAAACTGCTTTTTGATCAAAAGGAGGTTTTTGTTACCCCCTGTGGATTGGTCCAGACACACTTACATAATGTTTGCTTGTTTCAGGGTGAGCTTCAAACCAGAGAGGACAGGACTCAAACAGAGAACAAATGCAACTAATGTTATCTGAATTATCAGAAAGGTCATACTGAATTATGCTACATTCCAATCCATACACTTGCACAGTTTATATTAAGTACTGTATATGTGAGCAGATGTGTTAATGTGTATGCAAGGATAGAAAGAAAGGGACCAATAGCCATGAGAAATAATACTACAGGCCGGCATCAAATAAAGCACAGAGCAGAAAAACAATCACACAGCAGGAAGACCTTCCATGTAGGTTTGGATCCATCTGTTCGCTCCACCGTATCTCCATCCTTCCTTTGTCTCACCATGTTCAACTGCAATATAGATTAAAAAGAACAAAAAACAAGAACAGAATAAGCAAACTCACACATTTACCACCTTTCTTTTTCCCTTAGTGAATCAAAGACAGCTCAGCCTCCCAAAGGGAAGGCTGGCTCTCTGACTGCCAGCATCCTTGAGACTACACGCTCTAACAAACTTTGCATAACTACAAATATGAATTATTCTCAGAATGGAGGGGGGCTGTGTAGTGGTGTGTTTCACTGAGGGTCTGTTCCTCTTAAAAAACTATGATCAGAGCAACCTAACAAGCCTTGACTTAAAATCTTATATAGGCCACTGGGGTTCTGCTTCAACTTTGCCTGCTCTGAATATTCAGCACTGTTCTATCTTTGGATTTATGTGTATTGATATTTTTTAATAGATGAGTAAAGGCGTTCACTATGTGTGTGGTTGAGTGTGTGGTCTTGTGTGTGTGTGTATGTGTGTGTTTGTGTATATGAACAGGATGGTGAGAAGACAGAGCCTCTCAACCAGCGTGGCACTTGGAGTGTATATTAAATCAGACAGGAGGTTTCACCGGATGCTAGGGATTGAACAGATGTTTCAGTCACCGATAACTGCACTTTTTAGCGCACTCACACACACACACCTCTTGCGTGGTAGCTGCTAGCTGTCCCTCCAGGGTGGCCACCCTCTCCAGAGCCACCCGAAGCCTCTCACGCACCTGACAAAAACATAGGGAACACACATCAATAGAAAGAGCAGAAACACAAAGACGTGTCTGTACAACTTGCAAGAGAATAGATACAATTTATCAACCCTGAGAACTTTAACTTGGAAACAGGGAGATTCACGTGGCCCCACAATTTGTTATTACTTTAATTGCTGCCATGATTTTCAGATTTTAATTTTCCTCTTAGATAACTTAATTCTAATGTTTATACGCTTTGTTTCATCTACCTCCATGCACTGTCTTACTGCAATTACCTGATGCTCCATTTCACTGTTAATTAAAACTCAAGACTTTCTCCATCTGTTTCACATTACAAGCATTTCAGAGATACGCTCTTCTATTTATTGGCGGAGGACTTTTACTTTGAAACTCAGGAAGTCTTGATATTTAACAGCTTAAGATGTTAAACAGCTTAAAACAGCTAACGGCAGAACCGAGCTAATTGGGAGGAAAAAGCTAAATTTTATGCAAAAATGTAAATATTTTGACCTGAAGTTACCAAGCGAGGCAATTTTTTTCTCCTGTGTTGATTTGTTAAGACAGGATGAAGCCCTTACAGTTGTTTGTGTGAGCATTTGTAGATTTTTGTGCAATGGGTCCACCTTTTCATCCAGAGCCTTGTGGTGTTCAAACAGCGACTTCAGAGCTTTGAGGACCTCCACCTCGCTAGAGACTCCAGATGGTGGGGGTGCTTGTCTTTTCACCACTGTCATCCTCAGACTGCGTTCGTGACGAGACACCAGACACTCCAGGTGTTCCAGCAGCAGCTACAACGCACACACAAGCATGCAGAACCAAAGAGAATACTAATTTCAAGCTTAGAAAAATTATTTGTTTTCATCAGCATCAGCATCACCACACACTCACACTTACATGTACAAACACACACACATACCCTGGTGTTGTTCCTTTCAGCTTTCAGCTCAGATATTTCTTCCTCTTTCTCCAGCAGCTGCTCCCGGCATATGTTCAGCTCCTTTGTCAGGGTGGCAAACTCCTACATGACAAACACACACACACACACACCATCCGAGGTTAATATGGTACCACTGATCAACATAATGGGCTCCTCTTTTGTGAAACTGAGCGGCTTTAATCTTATGGTGCTAACAAAAGTGGGTGTGGCTGATCAGTTTTTGGTAGCAAAAGCACTCCCCTCACACAGGACAGTACAGGAAGCTGTTAACACTTGTGGAAGGATTACTTCATCCGTATGAAAAGTTGCTGCAGTTTAGATTGGAAACAGAGATGCTGAATGGGACCATTTTCTGTACACTGGAGATAAAAGGTGGTCGGAGCGAGTGGAAACTTTATGGCAAACTATGCGCTTAAGTGGCACTGTGTTATCAGATTTGCAAAATTAAACTTTGGCTGTCTGCCCATCTCTTTGTTTTTAGAGTAATAGAATTTCAGCAGCAAGCCAGCAGACTGAACACAGCTGTTCTGTTACTGTTGGGGCCTCTAAAGAAAGACAGGTAGAAGGTTGGCAGACTACAGACAACTGTGCACTGCAACACTAAATATCATGAGATGAAATGATTTTCTAAATATGTCTTGAACCTCATGAATGGTTGGAATCATAATCTTTTATATATATATATGCAATTTGATATGCACTTGGCTGAAGCGTTTGTTATTATGACACTATGATCAGCTATGTTCGTAACAGCAGCAACAAAGACACGCTTGCTGCAATGTGAAGGTGTGAACCCACTCAGACATAAATATTCAGTGGTAGAGTGATATATCCCCATGTCAGTCGAAAAAGAATGGCACAATGTTTTATTTGCTTTCTCAAGGGTTGGCAGATTAGAAAAACACCTGTCTCACATCTCTGCGGTGAATCCGAAGCCGCAGCTCATTAGTTAAGTGTGAGGCTAGTAAATGAGGTAAGCAGTTAACCCTGTTAGTTTTCTCTAACAGTAGTTTTCTCCTACCTAAAAAAATATATATATGTATGTATGTATATATATTCACGCACATATAAATGTGGGTCCAACATTAGACCAACATTTGTCTCTTATTGTACACATGTTAACTGCTTCATATGTCTACCACTGAATGTGTGTTGAGTGGAGTGTTGAGTTCATGGATGTTCATAGCTGCACGCTATTCAAGATACCAGCGCCCCACGCCCACAGCTCCAACCGCATATTGCACATTTGATGGCCATTTCATGGTCTTTTGGAGCTGCAAGGAGTTGGCGCCATTAACTTTAATAGCTTGGGAGATGCTTGTGATGGAACTGCAGCAGTATTCTGCTGTGTGTTTGATTTTTACAGGAAATAAACTTTCATGGCATTTCACCTGGCCATTTTTCTGTTTAGGGTTAACAATTCTTTAAAAAAAATCTAAGTGGTCAAAGGTTTGTTCAGACATCATCCACAGTCCATATGATTTTGAAATAATATTGTAGTATTTTAAATGTAATAGTTTGCTGGTTGAATACTAACTTTCAATCAAACTGACCAAATTAGTTGAATGAAACAACAGTTTCAGTTTTGTTTTTGTTTTTTGCTAATAATGATAAATTCACCTGCTCAGTTCTGAGATTATAAAGTGTCCACATACTGATATCTTATCATTCTCAGGTAGATCGCAGCAGTGTAAAATCATGCTCACAAGGGTCTTTTCAAATCAGTGACACCAGGAAGTCCCTTTCTTTTGTCATTTTTGCTCAACTAACATCTTGAGATCTGTCAATTTGAATGTCAGAGAGCACTTCATAGTCTTGCAGACCCACACTTTATCCACTTAGTTATGATTTTGTGTTACTGTTATTCTGTCTGCCATTGATTGATTTACACAGTTTCTGCTGGAAGTTCATTCATCTTCTACCGCTTATCCATTTCCAGGTCGCAGGGTGCTGGAGCCAATCCCAGCTCACCTTAGGTGAGGGTGGGGTACACCCTTGAGAGGTCACCAATCCATCACAGGGCCAACACACAGAGACAGACAGAGACCAACAACCACTCACACTCACACTCAGACCTACGGACAATTTAGAGTCACCAATTAACCCAAACATGATGTCTCTGGTGGGAGGAAACCAGAGTACCCGGAGGAAACCCATGCAGGCACGGGGAGAACATGCAAACTCCGCACAGAAAGGAACTGAACTCGCAACCTTATTGTGGGGCGAGAGCGCTAACCACTATGCTGCAGTGCTACCCCTGCTGAAAGTTGATTAATTATATCATGGCCTGTTCTGGAACAAATGAGGGTTATTTGTTTACTGATGTGTATATGTCTGTATGTTTGTGTGCACGGATGTTGTTTGAACATCTCTTGGCATCTTTTTTGGCATTTCCTGAGAGCTTGGCTTTGGTCCAAACCAATATCCAGAGGGTTATGCTCTCTGTGCTTGCCTCAAACACACACAAACAAACATGCACATGCGCACTCAAACACCCACACACTCGTGCATGCACACTCAGTTTGGCACTCCCAAAAGCTGTGACATTGCACACTTGTAGCCTCATTTTTGTCACCAATGACCTGAACACTGGAGCTGACTAGGAATGTTCCTTTAATACTGAAATAAGGAATTCTCTTTGTTTCTACCCTTAAACTACATGATATGCCTGGTTGAGAATGCCTGTGGACCTGTAGACCTGCCTCCTGACCCTGGGCTGTCAACAAGTCAGGTGGAACCAGAAGAGTTGTCACCAACAGCTGTCAACAGCTGATATACAAACAGAATTTCCAGCCAAATGCTGAAATGTCTGTATTATACAGACAGGTACAGTGTTCTTCTGCCTCACTTCTAGTGTTACAGAAATATTGGTAAAGTGGTGACAATTTCGTTATTGTTCTCTCACACTAGTCCAAATCACCAAACTAAGTCTACTGAACCTGACATAGAGAGAGAGCTTTGATAATTTTCTGAATCAAAAATCGCAACACATGGAAATTTGTTTTTCCTTTTATAAGATGACAAGCTCAGTACTTCAGAAGCTATGAGTGGACATGTGAACATTGGGGGGAATGGATATTTTCAGATCTAAAATGAAGTTATGTTTTATAAACTGACTTATGGATACTGTCCTACAGCTCCAGTACACTGGATGCCTCTGAAAGAAAGTCCAACACAGTAACACAAACTCACAGATGTCTGGATCTCTACTGACCCTACCCACCAGCAGAGGTGGACAGAGTACACAACTTCACTACTTGAGCAAATGTACAGATACTCCTTGTCAAATATTACTCCAATACAAGTAATAGTAGCTTAGTCAAAATATTATTTAAGTAAAAGTACAAAAGTATTTGCTTAAAAAAATACTTAAGTATAAAAAATACCTCAGGAAATACAGGAAAGTAGCTTTATTGTCATTATACAATACATTGACGCGATTCTGCTACAGACATGTTTGTAGCTCCAAAATATCTTCAGTTAAAGAGGCCCTACAAAAACCAGTCTCTGTGAGGGGGGGGGGGGGGGGTCTGGTCTAGTCTCCATGGACTCAGACCAAGAGTGTTATCAATAATCCATCCATTTACCGCTTCTCTGTGCTGTAGCCCAGTCCATCACTCACACTACAGACAACTTAGTCTAGTCTCTAGTCCGTGGAGGGGTCTGGTGTAGTCTCTGGTCTCTGGGGGGGTCGGGGGGGGTGCAGTCTCTGAGGGGGTCCTCTTCTAGTCTCTGGGGGGGTCAGGGGGCCTGTTCTAGTCTGGGGGTCGGGGGGGGTCCGGTCTAGTCTCTAGTAGCGCTCACTATATGGACAATTTAGAGTCACCAATTAACCTCGACATGTTGGGGCCGGGAACCGAACCCGCAACCTACTTATTGTGGAGTGACAGCACTAACCACTACGCCACCGTGCTACTCAAGTCATCCATACATTTACATCAGCAATGGGGAACTATATTGAAATGTAAGTTTCTACTTGTGCCACATGAGATATTGTGCTAAAACACCTGGTCAATATCCACACAGCTCCACTTTAGGGGAATAAACACAGTCTGAAACTCCGTGGAAGTCTGTGGAGGGATCTGGTCACTGGTGGTTGTGTTGTGTGTTACCTTGTGTTGCTGTCTCTGCTATTCACCTTGATTAATAGACTGAGAAGGCCGCCTCCTTAAAGGGGAATGCTCAAGCCGGTGACACTGCGCACATGAATGAGAGACTCAGGACACGAAGACCCGTAGTCGGCTCTCTCTCCGGATCCCCTAAAGTGGAGCTGTGTGGATATTAATCAGGTGTTTTAGCGCAATATCTCATGTGGCGTGCATGCGCGGACAAGAAAAAAAGGACGAATCACCCACTGAGATGACTTGTTACCCCCGAGTCATACAAAATATTAGTTCAAAATGAACGAATTGTTCACGAACGACACATCTCCAGCTACAGTAGCTCTACTTTACATCCCACGACGTGCTTTTTCAGGTTGGAAGACGAGTTTTTGTAGGCTGTGATATGACTTGTTTGCGGTAAGCACAACGAACATTTGAACTGAAACAAATCTGTTTGGTGTCAAAAATCTCAAATGTGGGCTTGAGATAATTGTTTCTTCCTCCATGCAATATGGTTCAGACCAACCATACGCGAATCAGCAAAGAGTTTATTTTCTCAGAATTTTGCCAGAAAAAAAAAATATCATCAGCTGATGTAAGCACAAAAGTAGAGCATCAATAGAAATGTAGTGGAGTAAAAAGTACAATATTTGTCCTTCAAATGTAGTGGAGAGAAAGTAAAAGTATCCCCACAAAATAATACTCACGTAAGTACAGATACTCAAAAACTGTACTTAAGTACAGTACTCAAGTAAATTTACTTTGTTACTGCCCACCCCTGCCCACCAGTTACGCTTTTAGTTGGAAGCTAAAAACATAACTAAGAAGTGAGGAGGAAACTGAAGAGGGAAGATAGAAAGAAGAAGTGATGAGAAGAAAGGAGAAAAATGGGTCAGATTGTTCATTTTACTTTTCCTTATTCCACAGGGGTGCGCCAATAGACAGCTCAGTCAAATCCACCAACAGATGTTAGCGCTCACTGTCTCTTTCAATCATTGCAAAAAGACTCAACAGGCCACTGCTCACACTCTTTAATTTATCGCTTCATCTCGTCATCCCTTAGTCTTGCAGTACCTCTCTGCTTTCTCCCATTTTTCAATAGTTTTTCAATAGTTTAAAAAAAAAAAAGAAGCCTTGACAAATAGTGTAGACACAGGCATGAATGCATAACTTTTGTTAGGATTATTAAATAACAGGACAGTGCAAAAAACAAAATGCTGCCACTCTAAAAACAAAAAAACGTCAATATATAATTTCTCAAGGAGCTGTTTCTAACACCTTCCCACTGCTTTTGTTCTATCCTTCATACTTACAAGCATGTGTTGGTGTACGCGCAGACACACAAACTATCACCATTTGCACTTTGCAATACTAACCCCCCCCCCCAAAAAAAAAACATCTGAGCTTTCAAAATCCCAGGATGTTTATTCAACTTCACACAACAGTCAAATACAGAAGTGGCTCTGTGACAACACAGCTTCGACATCTGTCAGAAAGTATATCGTATAGAGCAGAAAAGAAGGTTCTGGGCGTCTGGATAAAACGCTGCTCCTCTGCCTCCAACCACAATGTTAGATAGCAAGTGGTTACCAAACACTGCTGAGCCCAGACATTGTAAAAGGATTTCTCCCCTTCGCTTCCTTAAGCAGTTTGGGATTAAAGGATGAAAAAAAAATGCTCTGTGTGTGTGTGTGAAGGGAAAAGAGCTCGAAAATTATACGTTCAATCGCTGTCACACACATACTCTCACACACACAACAAATACACACAATTCAAGAAAATATAAGGTTTATACTGGTTGTGACCCTCCGTCTGTATTCTCTCTCTCTCTGTGAGTGTGTAGGTGTTTGGCTGTGAATTTGCGATTTGCACATAGTTCAGCACTGAGGAGAGATAACCGTCACCACACACCTGAGTCTGAATATCAGAAATCACCACCTCATTCACTTATTATCGGTTCCCATCATGCTAAAGTACTATACGTCTGTACGTTAATAAGCCATAGACTAAGGTTTTGGGCAACCAAATCACATTAGTAGTGCACTTGATGTAACGCTCTGTATTTTGTATTCCTCTTGTGAAAATGTATCTGTAGCAGCTGATCGACTTTTACATAGATTTGCAATATATTCAAATATAGAATATAGTATACTACGTCAAAATAACTCTGCTTTTATATTCCTGCACTGTGATGAAAATATGAGTAGAGTTTCTTAGCACAGGAATGGGTGTACCTGGGAGGCAGGCTGCAGCACTCATCACAAATGATGCAACTACTTCTCTGCTTGCCAGTTATTTTGTTTGTTTTTTAGCTGTGTAGCTGTGTTTGAGGAAACTGACTCTGAATAATATGAGGACCTGATCATAGCATATATTCATACTTCATTGCTCGGGCGATTTACCAAACTTTTGAAAGTGCCAGTGTGACCTTCACCAGTGGAAACTCAGTCCATTGTCCCTCTAAATTTCTCTAAATGTACCCAGCTAGCTCACCAGTCTATTTTCAAAGTTAAAACTGTCAAGCTAATCAGACCTCATCAGACCAAATCACTAAACTTGGACAGGGATCGCTAAACTTGTAAAGACACTATTAATTTGCACCTTATAAATAGAAAGACTTGAAAACTTTTTTAAGGTCTGCTCCTGCAGTCCCGAGGCTCTAAAGACTTCTAGATGATCCCAAATACACAAACAAGACAACTGGAATCAACCAGCACAGAGTGTGACATTTTTCTGATGATGGTTAAATTATTAAATGAATAAGACAGAATCCAAATCCTCCCCCTAAGCCCTGTCCATGAGCTGTAGATCTAGTGAGAATAAGGAGGGGTGGTGGGTGTGAAAGTAGCCCTTCATAACGAGAGAGTCGGATCCTGAGCTGCCAACAAGGGGTAAATGAAAATTCCCAGCAAGCTTTGCAAATTGAAAGGGTTATCCTAGCGACCAATAACAACGGATGATAATTAATACGTATATCTTTGCAAATAACCATGAAAGACGTCTAAACTGTACGAATTATTGTTATGTCATCGGTCCTGTCCTGTCCTGCTAATTTGTCATATTACGAGACTGCTACAACACGCCAGCTAGTCTTACGTTTGTTGTCTTGTAATGTTAGCTAATGCTAGCTAGCTAGCTAGTTAGCAGAAGCCTCCCTGTTCTGTATAATTACCCCAAAGAGCTGAGTTCATCCATCAGAGGACACAGCATGATGAAAAGCGGTGAGTGGAGTCCCTTCCGGCATGTACCAGCATAGGTAAATGTTCTTTTGTTTATAAAAGCCTTCTCGTCGCTCCTGTGTCATATGTATGAAGATAACATAAGCGCTGCCGTAAGGAAAGGTTTCCCAGTTCCTGGGGAAAGATTTCAATCGGGGTCAGGAGCAAAGGGACTGGGCTAAATGAATGGATGACATCCTCTTCCATCCATCCACTGACTGAACGATAACTAAACAAACACTTACACATCTGTTCCCCTTCACCGGTTGTTTAGTCCATAACTGTTACTGCTATTTTGTATTAATATATAATCAACTGATATTTCCCCTTTAGAAAACTCCCTCTCACACAATTGCTTTCACAACAGCTCCATTTTATGGCACACACATTAACCTGGCAAGTTCCCAACTGTTGTCCTGTCGTGTGTTGTTGAAGGTAATTTTAGGAGAAACAGGTAAGCACTGGCAAAATGGTAGTATATTGAATGAATGACTGAATGAAGCAATGAATGAAGGCTTTATTACGACCGTGTGAGTCTAAAATAATAAAAAGCCACAGCAAATTGAAAGAGTTAAAACCAACAAAAACAATGTTCACTTACATGTCCAAAAACGAGCAGGAAGAAGCATAAGCTTATTAAATCCTACCCTGTCTTCACTAGTCAGGAGTCAACAATCCTCGGTTGACTTCAATAATAGTGTCTTTTCCTTCAAAGTGCACTGAGAAACAGCTACTGGCATGCATAAAATACAGTAGATTATGTTTTTAGAAAAATTCATGCAGTGAACAACACCCAGCCTCTAACCTTATAGCAATAGTACTTCTGCTCTGGGTAGATTAACTAGACAGAGTAAAGCCAAAATAAATATAAATTGATGTAACCTGGAGTCAGAGAACAGTGACTCTGAGCATCAGTTGGTGGGAGGAGAAGAAAAGAGGATAATATGTGAATGTGCAGAGAGTATATAAGTATGAAATGAACTGGGGAACTGATAGGTGGTGACTGTTAATTTCAGCAATCCTATCAAAATAGGGTTAAAAATCCAAAATACAAATACAGGATCAAAATCGTGAGTAACCAACAGAGTGATCATTTCCTTCGGAGAGACAGAGGAGAGCAGATATGGCATCATTGATAGTGTATAATGACTGAGCTCCTTTTACTTGTGTGCACCAAAAGACGCTAAATTAACTCTGCTGTAAATCATGGTAATTTACTAAAGAGTGAATAAATAAATGCAGGACTAAGGAATGGAGAATGAATGAGTCTCTGGGGAGATTCAGATATCACAGCTCTACAACTCTTGACCAAAGACAGAGAGAGGCAGCAAACAGCAGAGAGGTAGACTCCACCTTTTTCTGTTAAATCTTAGCCAACACACACAGGAACCGTGACCACCACAGCCCCCATAACACCTAGCCTGGGTGTATGCCTGAAGTAGGCAATGAGTAACCTGTTGCCATCGCGCCACCCTGCACACAGACACTGTTGCCATGGCAGTGTCTCATCAGGAAATTCAAGTGTTGAGCAGTACACAAACTTTGCATGAACGTTTCGTCAGTTGCACACAGATGCACATACTCTGAAACACAAACATGCACAAAGCCGCTGAGAGATTTTCCTTCTACGTGACAGTGTGATAGTTCTGGAGACCATGGAGAGAGGCAGCTGACTGCAGCACCTGACAGATCTCCACCCTGACTTGTGCTCTAGAGGAGCAACAACAACGCCAGTCTTCACTCTAGGATGTTGAATGTGGAGCACAAATAAATAAAGTGAACATAACCAATTCGCTTTCATTATTCTTCATGGCTGAGACAAATGTAGTAAAATTATGCCTCTGCATTATCATTGTGAGTCATGAGCAAATCTGCCTAAGTGTAGCACATTAGGGATAATGCCAAGTTTGACTGAAGCCTTGCCAGCTGTGGACCAACTTGTGAAATGCTGATAATTCAACAGAAAATACTCTTGATGGAAACACAACTCAGTAAATCTCACTCTGAACACCTTTTCAGAGTGCGATTTAATGAAACCCTTGAAATTCAAAACATTAAGTGAATTGAAAAGACTTTGAACCACTTTTCAAAGGATCTTGATCAAATCTGGCAGAAATCCAATAATTCACCACAATGAAAACATTCACATTGACAATCATTCAATAAGCTGATTACTGACCATAAAGTTGATTGCTGTAGCAAAAGCATTTAACAGTGATATAAGAGTGCAGCTCTGTCTACTTCCCAAATATCCCTTTCTTATATTTCAGCAGGCAAAGAAGGTGTCATATGCCTGAAGGTTATCCAACTTTCTCTCCATTGAAGGCCTGAGCCTAGAATAGCATCCATTCATATATCCCACTTTTCTTCAATAGAACAAAGCAAAACCTGCAGCAGGAAAAAGGGACAAAGAACGAGAGGGAGGATGAGAGGGGAGTACTTCCACTGCTCAGATGAAAGGACAAATACAAAGAGTTCTTGTTGCGCATCAGTAGAAAATGTGTCTCCGATGCGTTTTGTGATAAACACAGGATAAGTCAAGCACACACTGTCATAGAGAAAGAGAGATAATTTCCCAACAGTACACAACAGATATTCATCTTCTTTATTTCTTGGACAATTGGGGGTTGAAAACATCCAGCAAGCCAAATCAACCAGTAAAAAGGCTTTGTGGAGGGGGTGCCCATATTTCTAAACCAATATACAGTTTGCAAACGAAGGAAGGGACAAAGTAAGATGGGAGGATGGTGGAGGTGGAGAAGGGGCCATATCTCAGTCATCAGTGCTGTAATCAATACTCAGGCAAGGACATATGGAAACTGCAGAGAAAGCTGTCTAATATGTATATGTTGAATCCCTACCTGATACATGTAGGTGTTAAAGTGGGTCCCATTCAGAAGGTGGATCTTCAATGTTGGGTTCATGGTAGAGGTGAAACATATCAGATCCCTCAAACAGACCCCCCATAAAGAGAGAGACAGGGATAGGTGGAGGATGAGGAGTGGTAAAAGGGAGGGTGAGGAAAGTGGAGAAGAGGGTTAGCTCCTGTGAGTCCTGGTCAACACTGAGTGTAGCAGGGCTGGATGAGAATCTTGAGCTGCTCCCTGTACCCTCCGCTGGGACAACAGCACTCCACTATAGTCAGCCTGCTCAAACTACAGCCTGGGGCGGGCTGTGAAGAGGGGCGAGGAGAGAGAGAAAGTAGAGGGAGGTAAATGGGGACAGGCGAAGAAGAGGAGGGAAGCAGGGTGGGGGTAAACTTGTATGATTTTAGTGAGTCGGAATGACAGAATGAGGCAGAAATAATCAGGAAGGAAAAGGAGGAGCAGAGAGTGGCTAATGGAGGGAGGAGGGGGGAGGGTTTGGACAAAGACTGCTGGGGGCTCAGGCCACCTGTTCTTGGTTGCTCGCACACACACACACACAGGTACATGAAAGTTTAGGCACTCAGATTGAGTTTTTAATTCATATTTGGAGCTAATGCCAAAAAATTAGCATGAAATGAAACGCTCTATTTCCCTCTAATAAAAACTCCAGTCACTGCTTACTCAACACAAATTCAAGAGACCCATTTTCCTCCAGCGTGACACTGTGTGTGCTGATTCTTTCTATTTATAAATGGCAGCCTGCTTTGTCCTTTTCTTCCCAGTAGGATTTTCACTGTGCCTGTACTGGACCCGAGTATATCCTTTAAAAATATGTTTAATGTCTATATTTTCTCATCACATTCTTTGTGCCATCTGTAAGATTCAAAGTCTTATTTTTTTGGTATACTATCATGGTAGAAAAAGTAGAATTTGAACCTGAGTGTTAGATCAAAGCACATCATACAAATTTAAATTAACACAAATATTCATGATCTATATTATTATATTGTTCCTTTTAACCGATTTACAGCAGATCATTATTAGGGCAATCATGAGGAGTAGCACCTAACCTTGATACTGTTGTTTACGTGACTCTTTAAAAGCTGTGTCAAGTCTGAGAAAATTCCTTGTGTAAATCCACCCAAATAATCTGCTCTTGAACCTGAAAATGAAACATTTTACAGAAAGCTGCTGTTTGAAAGACAGCAGAATCTCTTGAGCAGATGTATGGAAAGTTTTCATATTTTAAATTTCTTATTTTTATCAGCTTTTTCAAAGTGTTTTCAAATACATAAGAAGCGCAGTGACTATGTGACTACTGTATCTAGGCTCTCAGTATACACACCTTTCCTCCTCTCTAAATACAGTAATATATTGTATTTTAAACTAATCATTTAGCATTCGGTGTTTAATTGATTACAACCAGTGGTGGACAGTAACAAAGTAAATTTACTTAAGTACTGTACTTACATCAGTTCATTCACTGCATTATTTTAGATTCAGATTCTTTGAATGTAATGTTTCAGGACACATTGCGTTGCGATGAAAAGTACTATGAATACTTAAGTATTATTAGAAGCAAGTACTTCTGTACTTTTACTCAAGTCATAGTTAAACTTAGCTACTTTCATTTTTATTGGAATTACATTTGAGCAGGTGGATCCGTACTTTGACTAAAGCACTGGAGCTGTCCACCATTGATGACAAGTAATGGGCTTTGTTCATTAATTTCTCATTCCTCTTCTGTTTAAGTGTCATCCCCCTATCATTAAGCACTTAATCTCTTCATGGGCTCACCTACCCACTTATTCTGTTCAATCAATCAAAGAAAGAAACAAAAAATGTTATTTTAACATCATAAATGTTGGGAGTGGCAGAGCACAAACTGGAAGAAGACAGTGAAAATGGCTGCTGTCAAGGGCTCTTTTTGCTTGCACCTGGTTGCTGGGGAAACAGGGTTCACAGGAGAAAGAAGATGAATCAGTGAGACAGACAAGTCTGCACACATCAAAAAATCTCTTGGTTTTGTGGTGACTTCCACCTTAAACTGGCAGCAGCTCACTGCAGGCAGGAGCTTCAGCCTTAAAACAACTGAGAGGGCACACACAGCAGTCATTGATGCTGTCTGGGTTAGTGGTGACACAGAGACCCCTACTGGCATCATCATGTACTCCCACAAAATACGAGCAAACCCAGTCTTGTTTGAAATTCCACAAAGACGCAAGCAAAATGTGTCTTTAGAGAGGCCAGATATGTAGTGGACATTGGAGTGGAAAGAGGTTAAAAAAGTAATTGATTTGATTCTGCAAACAATGACTATATGACGTTTTAATCCAGGATTTAGAAGAAGAAAGAGCAGGGAAACCAAAGTGACAGGAGAAGCCAGCAAGAATTCATGTATGGTGATAAATTCTCATCCTTGGTATCAGTGGGAGCCAGCCTTCATAATTTTATTGTAAGAGACAGAAACATAAAAACATTCAAACAAGCACTGAGCAGTCATGCACAAACACAAACCACAAGGTAACATGCACATCAACAGTACTGACAAAAACACTAAAAACTTGACACATTTGAAATTCCAGTTTCTGCAGAGGAATTCACAGCAGAGGGAGACCTCTGATGGTTTTTTTTTTTTTTTTCTGACAGCCTCTCACAGGTTTTGTTCTCTTGCTATTTTTCTTTGCCCAAATCTCTCTTCTCTTCCTGCAGCCTCACTACATTTTATTACTTCTTTTAGAATCTTTACACTTCTGATCCTCCATCCATTCTCTCTCTCTTTCTTTCTCTCTTTGCTCTCCCTTCCTCTTACTACCTTTGTATCTTCTTCAATCATTGCTTATCTCAGCTGAACTTTCCCTTGATAGAGAGTGGCCATTTTACATCATAACACAATGTGAAGCAGAGGGCATCCCTCACCCATTCCATCGTAAACAAAACAAACGGAAATGCTGAATAAGTGTGTATTATTATGTAAAGTATCAATCTCACTGAAAAATTACATCATCAAAATATATACTTTTGCAAATATTATTTTGTCCACTAAAACTCAATACTGGCATCTTTTAAAATGTAAGTCTTTGGCATTTAGGAAAATACACTTTAGCTTTTTTTGTCTAGAGTGAAATGATCAGATGGACGTTGCGCTCATGCCTGTATATGACTATGGCGCTCTGACCAGCAGGCAGTGGAGCACCTCCAAAGCTCACTAATTAACAATTTTATACAGACTATTTCTTGGCCAGGACCCATAACTTCCTCTAGCCTGAACTGGTTGCCTGGCAACTGCTTCCAGAAAGAGATAGATCAGCACATGCACTTCCTTGAAAACAGCAGGTTCATGTTTTTAGTTCTCAGTTTTAGCAAAAGTTTAAACAAGCAATACTTAATTATGTTTATTAGTGAACTTTAAAGGCAATGTTTGTTACCTTTGAACAGAGTCATCTATTTCAAGTCTTTAAGCTAAGCTAAGATAAACTAAGCTAAGATAACTAGCTGGTTGTTGTAGCTTCATGCTTTTTGGCAACATATGAAAACAGCGTCAATCTGCTCATCTAACTCTTGGCCAGAAAATGAATTCTTTTTCCTGAAATTCTAAACTGTTTACCGAATTATAATTAAAATCTAAACTATAAACAGCAGATGAGAGTGATAACCCTTTTAAGGCCCTGAATATCATCTGCTTGGCTTCCTGTCACACTGAGTCCTGTCAACAAGCTCTGAGGGCCTGACAGGGATGGTGGGCGTATGCAACCTTAAAGGTGAGTGGCAGAATAAAGAAAGTCCGGGAGTTAGTTGCTGCTGCTTCTCAGAAATCTGATACAATTGAAGTGGCCTTTATCATGTAGAGCGCGTCTTGATTACAGTATATAGTGTGAAAATATGAAAATATAGTGTGGTTTAGAAAAGTCACTAAAATTGAAATTGGAACACAACAAAACTGAAATGGCATTTTGGAAGTGCACTTATTGCTGTTAACCTATCCCACCATCCATACGTCACACACAATCATTCCTGTGGGAAGATTTATCCTTCTAGATTTCTACCTTCCTCCTCTCCTCATTGTCTCCTGCCCTCTTCATTTTTTATCAGTCCCCTCTGTCACCTCCTGCCTTCTGCCCCCGCCTGAAGCACCTGTGTCAGCTGACTCTCTCTCCTGCTGTTCTCATGACAGCTCACTTCTTCTTCAGCTCTCCTTCACTTTGTCCTCGTCAAGCTCCAGGTCATGTCAAAGGGAAGCCTATTATGACTGTAATGCACATAATCGTGTGAACAGCAGATGCACTTGGGCTCTGGCTGTATACACTTTCACATCTGAACTCTGCATGTCATCATAACTTGAAGAAACAAGGGTGGGAATATCTAGTCACATAAAGACACTGTCCTCTCACATCTTTACATATAAAATGTAATACATCATATTTCATTTCTCGTGATAAAGCAATCGTAAACCAATTTTTGACACAGTTTTTTCATATATAAACCCCTACTGTACACAAACACACTGAATCATTCACTGAAAAATACACAAACTCACACACATGTACTCCAGAGACCAAACAAACACACACATTCAGTCCATCCCAGCTGCTCTGTTTCTCAGATGAAAGTGCATCATGGTTCTAGAGGAAAGCAGGAGATGCATCAAACACAGCTGTATTAATATTTATTTCTAAATCCAGAGTAAATAAACTGCTCCAAGGGTACGCCCAGCATAATTTACTCATAATCTCCTCTCTTCCCCATGCTTCCTGTAGCTAAAAATGGCTGTGAGTAATGAGGAGCCTAGGTGTTGTGTGTTTGTGGAGGTCAGGAACGCTGCTCTTGCCCTTCATGGGGCGAAAACTGCAGTAGCAGGGTGTAACTGTACACCACTGAGAGTGTGTGTGCATGTGTGCCTTCACTAAGTCCACAATAGCAGTAACTGTAGTGATAGAGGCACAACATGCACCTCTAAAGGTGCCTGAAAGTGAGGCGTCAAGTTGCTGTCCTGTCCTGTTCTTCTCCCACAGCTCTATCCTGACATTGTTGGGAACATAGAGTGTAGAACTACACTTAAAGCAATGGATATGGATAAAATGTGAAATGAATATATACTTTTCACATTTTTGAGACTCCAAGTATACAGTAAATTGATACAGTAGATTACAGTCAATTTCAGAGATGGCTTATTGTACAGTATTGGAAAAGGTATATACTGCTGGTGTGCCATCGGGGGAAAGCAAGGAGTGGAACGCTTTTCCAGCCAGAGCTGGAAGTGAGTGATATCAGATCCCAGAACAGCATTGTGTCCCATAAATGATCTGTCGCCTGTTAGCGTTCATCATTTTCTGGCCTCCTGTGGTAGCAGCACGGTATTATCATTGAAAGCTAACCTAACTTACAGCTGCTTATTGATTGTTTCAGTCCTTTTTGTGGGTGTGAACTTGTCCCACGGACAAACAGCTTGGCAAGTGGAGCAGAAAGCAGCTTAATTTGGAGGGTTTTGCAGTGAGGATAATCCTGTGAGTTTTGGCTGGTGGGGAGCAATAGCCAAGTGTGTGTGTGCCAAGCAATTCTTGACTCAGCCTGTACTGGTCAATTCTCTGTTGTGATATTGCACGGATGATTTGTAGGCATAGACGTGTGTAAACACAAAGTGTGCATTAATCGTTTAGAGGACGCGGCAACAAAAACAGAAGTTAATTTAAATGTCTTAATAGTTTGAGACAGAAAATGACTACAGGAGTCACTCCTTTTAAGAATACCTTAAGACACTGATTTTCTGCATAGACAGAAGAGAGATCCATGATGCTGCTGGGAGTTAGCTAGTAAGTTAGCGGTTAGCAATATAGCTGTGCATGAAGCATTCTAATGTATATGCACTTTAGGCTGTTTGTCAGTGAATAAATTTGACAACTCCTCAAGACCAAAGTGCGCTTATTGGTGTTCTGTGTTTCAAATTCAAGGCAGATGATGAACCTGGAGAGGGGCAGTAAAATAGTGGATTGTGTGATTATCATTTAACATCAAATACATTAGAGATTGCAGAAGTGACATCTACATTGTTTCCCCCTGTTCCAGACATTAAATGTCAGCACTGAACAATAAAAACTGAAGTCTCTAAAGCTTGGAAAGAGAAAGGTGAAGCTGTCCAGGCAGAGAACAGCAGCAGGCAGGGAGGTGAGGCAGTTTCGATGTTTGTTTTCTGCTTGCCCAAATAACAACCCTGTATCATGTCACCCGTTGGTATTGTGCAGTGACATTCTGAAGCCCTGAATTGGCTGCGGGCAGAAGAAGAGACCAAAAGAAACCATTATTGGAGGAGAGAGTGGAGCTGAGGAGGAGTGAGGGCTGGATCTAACCTGCTCATTCCTCCATCCTGATTGGCAGGAAGGTGTGTCAATCACATGACAGCTAAACCCTAAGGCCTACCAAAAGTCAACATAGTGTTGAACAAAACTAGTCACTGACACCATACATATGTTTGGAAAACGGAGCTCATGAATCAAGTCAGAAGTGCCATATCCTGCCGCCCCCTGATGGTCACAAGAAAAAGGCAGCTTTAAGGCACTCCCTCATTGGT